>CM060112.1:41477990-44291740 GCA_030522415.1 Channallabes apus
GACAGTTGAAGGTCCTTTTTAAAAAAAAAAAAAAAAATCGAATAAAATTGAGAGCAGTAAATATTTTGGTTGAAAATGGAGAGAATCATGTGAGAGAGTCGTGATCTCAATTCTCATTGTGATTGTGAAAAAAATTGTCATTCACATTTTGGCAAGATTCGTGCAGCCCTAGTGCCAGGTTTAGCCATGGCCTTCTGGGAAAATCAATTATGCTGTCTGAATTCGGCCAGAAATGACAAAAATTAAGTTTTCTCTCTGATTTGATGAAGGTTATTAGATGGTAACATGCCATAATAGTGTACTACTGTAGATAGACCCTGATATATTTGGTTACTAATCAAAGACTATCAAGACAAAGGAATCAGAACAGCCACATGAACAGTTACATGCTGTATACACATAACAGCAAGTGAAGTTTAAATGACGTCACACCGATCAGCCATAACACACATACTGTATGTACGGTATTGTGTAGGTTCCCTTTTTGTCACCTGGGCAGCATCCCTCCACAAAACCTCTGTGGGTGTGTTGTGGTGTCTGGCACCCTGGATGTTGGCAGCGGATCCTTTCGGTGCTGTGGGTTGTGGTTTAAGGCTTCTGTGGATCAAACTTCTTCCGGGAAGCCCCATGGATGCTCGATTATATTGGCATCTGGGGAATTTTAACTGATACAGTAAATGCCTGGAACACTTTGCCTTCTCGGCTCCGTGCCAAGTGGGCACTGGTGTACTGGGTGTTCTGGTGCCTTTCTATCATGGGCAGTATTGTCTGTGTTCAGCAGGCCTTTTTTTCCCACAAGGGTGATCATTGGGTGCCCATGACTCATACAACTTATCACTAGTTTACTGTTATATAATTGATAATCAATGTTGATGTGTTAATGTTGATCAGTGTTCGTTGCAGGGCACACACCCATACACATACTCGCATACGGCCAGCGCTAGTCAGCCTAATCTGCATGTCTTTGGACTGTGGGAGGAAACCGGAGTACCCGGAGGAAACCCACCAAGCACGGGGAGAACATGCAAACTCCATGCACACAGACGCGAGGCCCTGGAGGTGCAAGGCAACAGTGCTAACCACTAAGCCACCATGCCATTTAATGTTTTACTCTTTTAGTAAAAGTAAAATTTCATTATAATTATTTCAACAAGATCCCTAGAGCCATCTTCTTTTATTTCAAGATCTCTAGATCTATTTGTCTCTGGGAAAGTCCACGTTCAGATTGACCAACAATCCAGCCTCTTCTGAGATAATCTGAAATTAATTTTGTACTTTTTATTTTTAGGCATGCTTAAAGACTGCTATATTCCAATCTGAAAATATCAGACTTAAGTTAATAGTCATAATAAGGCGTGCATTTTTGGTGCATTCATTTTATCATTAAATTATTGGATGGATGTCACATACCTGTGTAGACGATGCTGAAAGTGAGAAGTCATTTCCTATTATTCAATTTCATATTGATGTTTTTCTATAAGCAGATTACAACATAAATTATGAATGTGGAGGTAGATGTCGCATCTGTCGTTGAAATTGGTCTGAAAACTTATAATGAAGTTTTTCTTTTTTAACTTTGTTGGGTGTAACTAGATTTTAAACTCTGGTCAGTGCAGAGCTTCCTGGAGTTTTTAGATCTATACTAAGGTGACTCATAAATGATCCGCACTCCAGTTATATTAAAACTTCTGTTAGTTTTATCAGCGCCTGCTGTACAAGACTACTGTCTCCCCAGTCACTACTGTACAGGTGTGAACGTGTTACATCAGTTCGTTTGTAACTGCGGTGTGAGCCAAAATGGATGTCCTGCTTGTGGTTTGCATGAAAGAAGAGCAGCGTGCAGTGATTCGTTTTTTGTGGTCTGAGGGTGTACCTGGCGCTGAAACAACTTACAGAAGAGCATGAATAGAAGCGTTTGCAAACATCATTTGGACTGATACTTTAAGGAAGCTGGACGTTTCTTAAAGAGAATCATTACTGGTGACGAGACATGGATTCATCACTACAGTACGAGCTGGTGAGTAAATGAGTATGGAACAGAAACACCCTCAATCGCCGACCAAGAAAAAGTTCAAAAGGCAACCATCAGCTGGAAAATTGATGCTTCCAGGGCCAGTATTAGAACATTATCAGGAAAAAGGTTTAACAATCAACAGTGCTCGTTACCGTAAGTTCCTTTTCGAAGAGCCGAAGCCTGAATTTCAGATTAAACGCAGAGGGCTGGTATCCAAGGGCATCGTGATCTTGCATGACACTGAGTACCTCTCTTGCCTCCCCTCTGAGAGAGTTCGGCCAATCAAGGCCTCCGGCTGCGAGAGGTTACAGCATCACCCGGGAATCGAACTCACGATCTCTGGATGATAGGGCGAGTGCTTTACTACTGCTCCTTATAGTCCCGATCTTGCTCCGTTGGAGTTTCACCTGTTCAGTTTCCTGAAATCAGCCTTCGGGAGAAGAAGATCCACTTCTGGTGAAGTAGTGAAGAAAGCAGTGCATTCGTGGGTCACAGCTCAGCCTAAAACATGTTTAATGAGGAAATACGCAAGCTTGTTGGACAATGTGTATTAAAAAGTAAGGAGATTATGAGGAAAAATTATGTATTTATCATTTCTAGATAAGACCAGGCCTTCATGCGTGTGTCCAGTGATTGAGATGATCCATGCATATACAGTACAGTGTATTCAATTCAATTCAATTTTATTTATATAGCGCTTTTAACAATGGTCATTGTCTCAAAGCAGCTTCACAAAAATGAAAGAAAATTTACAAAAAAAAAAAATAATAATAATAAATAAATAAATAATAATAATAATTGTAGAAAATAAAATAATTGGAAGTGTGGATGTGTGAGAAAAATGTGTAGATAATAATAATGAGACGATTGAATGAAATTTCTCTGATGAGCAAGCCAAGGGTGACGGCGACGGTGGCAAGGAAAAACTCCCTGAGATGGCATTAGGAAGAAACCTTGAGAGGAACCAGACTCAACAGGGAACCCATCCTCATTTGGATGATAACATCTTGTGTGTTGTGCAGGTGAAAATTCAATATGACAGAAATTATTTAAATTGACATGAAGACCAGTTCAGCAGAGGGACGAGTCTGTAGGTGCAGAGGGCAGATGAGGTCTGGATCCAGCTGGAGCTGGTCCTTCTCTGGATGCCTCAGGAACCTCGCAGGGTCGGCCTTTGTCTACTGAAGCTGGCAGAATCTCCCGATGCCTCGGGATGGGTAGAGAAATACAGAATAGATGGGGAGAATTAGCGTAGTTGCCATTCGGGATAGGTGTACTGGAGTATGAGATTATGGGATGAGTTATGTATCAGTGTGGAGGTCCAGTAAATAGAGAGTACACTATGTTTATACAATGAAAGCATTATATTTAAAACATCAGGTTCCCAGCCTATATATAGAGTTAATTATTTTTTTTTTCTTAAAAAATGAAGCAAATTTTCTACACAGGCAAAAAGGAAAAATTCTCGGCTAATTAATTTTGCAAAGTGATTACAGAGTTGCACCTCAGCTGCCTCTACACACTCCCTACTCGCTCGCTTTCATATCTACATGGCCTTATTGTATTTTGCTTTATCTAATGTTTGTAATGCTGTTTGCAGCTGTTGTAACTGGGTTATTTTACAGCATATTACATTTCTAATCATTTATCATGGTTTGTGTTTGCCAGTAAACACAACCGCTTCATGGTTAATTGCCTTGTTTGTTGGCTCTCTCTGCTTCATTAAAGTCATAAACTGAAACTGCTGATAGCAGAGACGATGCTCAGATCACACACACAAAAAAACCCTCGAATTCACACACCAGTTGCAGGAATTCTAATAAGTGTAAATGATTTTTTTTTTTTTTTTTTTTTTGGGATTAATGCTGCCGTACAGTAAGTGCTAACTCTGCTTTTAATCTCCAACTTTATCAACCAAGTGAGGCATTTCTTTTTTTTTCCATTTTTCTTTCTTTATTTTTTGGTAAATTGTGGTTTAAAATGTTCAGTTCACATTTGCACAATGATTCTTCACACTACAGTTTAGTGTTTTCGCTTCTTTTTCACGCTGAATATGAAGGCAGCAGTAAATGTGTAAGCACTCCCATTGGCACCATGTCATGATCTGATAAAGAGATCTCTGATGTTATACTTTTTTTTCCCTTGCATGAAACCTACATAGTGTTAGACATTTTAAAAATGTTTAAAAAATACACTCATGAGTCATAAATTCACTTATTCACTCATCGTCTAAACCGCTTTGTTCTGTATATACAGTAGGATTATAGGGGTCTGCAGCCTATCCCAGGAGACTTAGGGCGTGGTATACTCTGGATGGGGTGCCAATCCATTGCAGGGCACAAAAACAAACACACACTCTGGGCAATTTGGGAACGCCAATTAGCATAATCTGCATGTCTTTCCTTCCTGTGGAAGGAAACCGGAGTACCTGGAGGAAACCCACCAAACATGGGGAGAACAGGCAACCTCCATGAGTACAGACCCTGAGGCAGTATTCGAAGCCGGACCCGGGAGGTGCAAGGCGACAGAGCTAACCAATACAGCCGCCATCAAATCATACATTAATTGGCTCACACAGTATTTCATCGCTCTTATGTCACATACTGGTTGCTTGGAAACTTGATTATGTGGAAAAAGTGGTATCAAAAGTACTAGAAAAATGTCTGGTGATCTGGATTAGTGCACTAATATGGAGGAAATGAAGACGTTGGTGAACTTTTCTACTATGATGTGTTCGTTTCAAGCATTGTTAAATCGTATTAGATTTCATTTTGCTTGTTTTCATCAGCGGTTTCACATACAGTACCTGTAAATGATAATTTATACATCCAGTACAAACGTGAGCCAGACCGTGTATTGGCCGCTGTGTATAGTGCAGCAGGTGGTGGGGTTCAAAAAGTTTCTCTTGCATTATAATTACAGAAATTGGACATGTTACACCACCAGACAGTGCATTGTCTTTTAACATACTGTGGCTACTGTACATACTAGATGCTCTGTCTATTCGTCTGTTTGTAACTCTGAATATACAAAAGCAAGTAGAATCGTCGAGATCGCCTCCGGTACCAAGAACATGTACGGAAAAAAACAGAAAGGAAGCTGTTAAAGATAAACTATTTCAGACCTAGCTGTGACCTTGACCCTATTTGGATTGATTCCAATCTCTAATCAGTTAATCTGCTGGTTACATCATACTTCTGTGTAAATTCTGCAAACATTCAAGCACTCGCTCTTACAGTGCCGCACTAATGAGACAGGTTATTAATAAAATCCCTGGAAGCTCTGCAGATAAAGTGCGATAAAACACGGAAGGTTGTCGGTTCAGGTCAGTCCTATGAAAGGGGCAGTGTTCAGCTCTTAACCTTCAGTTGAATTGTGTTCGACGTTATGTGTAAAGCATCTGAGTAAAACGCAATCAAAGTACAAAAAGGGGAAAAAGTCAAATCTGTGAGAAAATGCTCTTAAGGAATGTGAGTTTCTAGATTATTATTAACTCTTACAGTATCTACAAAGTTCATTTAGGAACATAAAGGAAATGTGTCGGGTAACACTTTGTATTTGATTTTGTCTGTATATTGGTCAGATCTCACTCTTTGAATTTTTTTTTATCTTTTACATTTTATTTTTATCTTCTTATTTACTGTAAATCTTTACGTTTCGTACATTGGAGGACCTGAAATCATTCATTCATTCATTCATCTTCTATACCGCTTAATCCTGTGTTCAGGGTCGCGGGGGACCTGGAGCCTATCCCAGGAGACTTCGGGCACTAGGCGGGGTACACCCTGGACAGGGTGTCAATCCATCGCAGGGCACACACACATACACACACTCACACACCCAATCACACACTACGGGCAATTTAGGAACGCCAATTAGCCTAACCTGCATATCTTTGGACTGTGGGAGGAAACCGGAGAACCCGGAGGAAACCCACCAAGCACGGGGAGAACATGCAAACTCCATGGCCGGGGAATCGAACCCAGACCCTGGAGGTGCAAGGCGACAGTGCTAACCACTACACCACCGCGCCGCCGACCTGAAATCAGTCTCAGACAATTGTCTGTCTGTATTTTTGACAGAATTTAATGAAACGTTTGCAGTATTTAGGTATTTGCCTGAAGTTAAACCTGTGCTGTAAAAAAAAAATCAAAATGTCAAAATGTTGAATAGAAGTGAAGTTAGCAGTTTTGTGTAAGATTATGTCCGGCATCTATCTTTTTTTTTGTTTTGTTTTTTTTTGTTTTTTTTTAATTTAGCACTTTTTAAACCCTTGAGGTGGTCGTGGCTATACACATCACTCATTAGTGCCAGATTACTGTGTATGGACAGGGTATGTGGAAACGATGGTAATGCACCTACAGTACAGTACAAGCCTCCAAAGTCTTCAAGAAACAGTAACGAAACGTTAAACAAAATGGGTTACTCCAAAAAAAAAAAAAAAAAGGAAAGTAGGTTATGAAAACTTCAAGGATGAATGGACAGATCAATGTGGTTATTCTTCCTAGTGCAGGAAGTTTAAAAATTCCGATACTGCCGGTAATAAAAAGCAGTCATTGAAGCGCCGCTATGAGACAAAACACAAAGTTGAGTATGAGACAAAACATTAGAGCAAACATACTGTATCTGCAGCAGTCCGAGATGAAGCGTCCAGTGTTATGCGCTAAAATGACCCCCTGGCACGGATTGTTCCCCTACATAATCGAAATACAGATATATATTACAACAGGATTTTACTATCTATAAAAATAAATAGATATTGGTTAGAACTCAGATCGGTATACAGTATATCAGTCAGAACGCTCTTTTAATAATATCTTTACTTTCATACTGTAAATTGGAGAAGCCGAAACCAGTCGCAGAAAATTTCTTCTTCACAGCATCACACAAAAAAATGGCTGGATAGAATTTAACTTCTAATGAAATTAGGTATTTGCTCTATACTGTAGTTTAACCGGCTCCATAAATGAAGTAAAAGTGATGTTATTAAACAGTTATGTGCCGGATTTAATAATCTATTTTATAATAAGCTACTAATAAACTACTTGCTCAATGTAAACATATATACAGTAGTACCTGTACCAAGAGATATTAATACAGTCAGACATTTCTTTTATTTCTTTTCATTTCTTCAGACATTCATCTCATTTCAGGCTTCAATCTGCAATAATAATATCATTGATTACATTAAATCTGATCAGCTTATTTTTCTCTTTGACCTCTTAACCTTTTCTACAAACTCTTCAGCGACTTCAGCTAGCTGGAAAAAAACAACTGAGCACAGGATCTTCTAGGTCTTTATGAATAGCAGCGACAGTTTTGAGGTTAAAGTCTATGTACATTACAGAGGTGAGAATATCCAACAAAGCAAAGTCGAAAACTAGACATAATGTGTTTTTGGGAAGCGCAAATCTAACGTCTCGCCTTGAGGGAGTCGACTTGTTCGTTCACCTTCGAAAAAGTGCAGCTTCATCTGTTAATGTGTGCTAAGTATTCCTACAGTATAAAAACCCTAAAATGTAAATGAATTCATTTGAATCTCTGCTTTATTTGCAAATGGATGTTGTTGTTTTTTTCCGTCTTCACACGCACGTTCGTGCACGTGTCATTTTTGAAGTAGAGAGCTTAGACCGCACGAGCCGCAGCTTTCCCTTGTTCCAATTCTCAATATGCTTCTTGAATAGGAGGGAAAAAGGGATGTTGATTTATTTCTGTGCTTAAGCAGAACTAACAAGAGGAAGAGGTCAAAGTGCAGCGGCCAATTTGGATAAGCGAACACCACCGCAACCTAAATTCTATTGTTTTCCTGTAACTTCATGCACAGCAGTTAGAAGCGCACGTGCATGCAAATATCAGGCTGTACGGCCTCATCGCAGAGCTTCTCTATTCTTTCCTCCGCAATAAGAATCTCTATACTTGGCACTTTCCTGCGTATCTGTTCTTGTCATTTCTGCTCTGAGCCGGAGCTGACATTTCGACCCTGCTGCTGTTATGAAGCTGATTCCTCTAACGTGTTAATTACGTCCTTCACGCGGCACTTAAGCGTACTCTGTGCCGGAGAACAGGATTCTCAATTAAACTACAAGCCTCTCTTCTGCAACAGTCCTCTTAAATATCTCACAAATTGGTCATTATTGACCTGTTAGTGGTGTAACCATGAATCAGACCTCAGTTTCCATAGGAACATACCTCCAGATGAGAGGAGCCAGAGTCTTCTCTATTATGCGCCTCTAAACAGTGTCGCTTCCCGTCATTCTGACTGCTGGCTCACACTGAATGCAGACTGATGTTATAATTGGATATATGTGCGGTGGGATGCTGGGTATTTTTGTACTTTTGAGACATTCTGCGCATCTTGCCTTTCCTTTCTTAATCTGATTTTCGGTTTTAAGTGTTGTTTCCGTTTCCTGTTTAGCCGCTGCTTTCAGCACGTATTAAACCCCTTATAGCGTGTTTATTTAGGGTGCCGTCATTAGAGCAGGGATTTTTATCTCTTTTGCCCTGATTTGCTCTTCTTCTCCTTTTCTCTCCTCTCCTTTACTCTCCTCTCCTCTACTGTATATATAGTACTTCTCTTCTCCTCTTTTACATTCTCTCCTCTTCTGTATACTTATTTCCTTCTTTTCTCTTCTCTTCTCTTCTTTTCTCTTCTCTTCTCTTGTTCTGTATGCATTTCTCCTCTTCACTTTTCTACCCTTCACTTCTCGTCTCCTCTGCTCTGTATATTTCTCTTCTCTTCCCTATCTTCATATCTACCGTCTCCTTTTTTCTTTATTTCTTCTCTTTTCTGTCGTATATACTTCTCCATCATTTGCTTCTTTCTTTTTCTTTTCTCCTGTCTGCTCTTCTCCTCTCTTTTCTATACTTCTTTTCTGTCTCTTATTGTCTCTTCTCATCTCTTTTCTCTTCCCTATGCTTCCTCCTTCCTTCCTTCCTTCCTTCAATATCCTTCTTTTTCCTATCATTCTATATTATTTTTGGGTTCGTCTTTTTTCTTCTTCTCGCCATTTATAGGCCTCTCTTCTCTTTATTATTTTCTTCTCCTCGCTTTGTTGTCAGTCCATCATTTTTCCTTTATCTTTCCTTCCCTTTCCTTTCTTTACTTCCTCCCATCTCCCCCTGGGTGATCTCTTGTGCTGCTCTAACAGTTGCTGAGATTCTGAAACTTTACCTCGGAACTCAATTAATTTCTGCTTCGTTGTCTTTTGTTAGACTTTATTAAAAGCAGTTTTGAAGATCTTGAAGGACCAAACATTTCTACAGTTTGTAGTCAAATATCACTTCTTTTCCTAAGCTTTTGCATTTGGTCTCGTTTATTGTTAACATGATGAACCCACGTAACTCTGCGTTCTACAGTACGATGTTCAGAATGTTCCATCCCAGCGAGTACAAATGATCTAGAGGCACGTCGAGTCTCCCTCATCGGGGTCTCAACGGTCCACTTTGGCATTACATCACAGTTAAATCGAGCATGGCAGTAAAGTTAGAGGCTTTGAAAAGAGCTCCATGTGTACAAGAAGTGTCGCGTAGGGTGAGAAATGACGCCCCGTCCACAGAAAGCGGCGCTAGAAACAGAGCAGTAGGGTTTCTTTGACGAGGAAAGAGAACGTTGTCAACATCTGTCTCCCACACCTTCATTGTCACGCCGCCTCAGAGCACTGTGACGAGTCTGTCGCTCATGTGCAAAGGGCAACAGTCAGAAACTGTAGATCTGCTCCCTATCCACACACTTCAGCCTGACTTAAATCTTCCCAATTCTTAAAGATTTCCAATGTGATTTCGTACCACCTACAGTATGCTCTTTAATCCTAATCTGTCAATATGGACTACACGTAGCATCTGATTGTAACATGGAACTTTATTATTTTTTTTTCATTGATTTTCATAATGTTAATGCAGTTTGGACCTTGAATATCCATTTATGAAATAAGGTCTGAATGCACAAGCATTTTATTTATTAATTTTTTAATTTATTAATTTATTAATGTTTACTAAAAAACATTCAGTGCTCTCAGTTTCCTTAACAAAGCTCAAACATCTTTATTTATTTATATATTTATTTATTTATTCATTCATGCCTTCATTTAATTTCTGTTCTTTTGACAGAATATAATAGATGTTTAAAAAAAAATAGATGTTTTTTTTTGTTTATTCTTTTACCATCGTGATGTCACCCAGATGATGGGATGAGGAACCCATTGAATCTGGTTCCTCTCAAGGTTTCTTCCAATTGTCATGTCAGAGATTTTTTTCCTCCATAGCACTAAGCTTGCTCATCAGGGACACACTCATTGATATATCTATACTTTTTTTCCCATACATGTTCTAATTTATTTCCAACCATGTTAAAAGTTCTGTAGACATAGAATTGTACTATAATACTGAATTGAATTTTATTTTCATTGCAAGCATTGACACTGTTTTATTTAATTGTCTTATTTAGTATTGTTTTAATGTTATTTACTACTTGAGTTTATTAATTTATTGCTTGTTTGAATTTTGAACGGTGACCAGACGCCTATAATAATAATAACAACAACAACAACAACAACAATAATAATAATAACAAAACTACTACTACTAATAATAATTATTGTTATTATTGCATAACAATTTAGGGTTTAGTTCCCAATGGTGCTAGAAGTAGAAAAAGTATTTAAATACATTAAATACAATAATACTTACTATTATTTTCCCATGATTTTCTACCTCATTTCCACACATAGCCAATTCCCACTTCTCTCACTGTTATGGCACTCTCTCATCAAAGCAGCAGCTCCTAATCAGGGAGAGCAAAGACTATCACGTGCTTTCTCTGAGACACGTGACGCCAGCACGTGGAAAGCGCTATCCACAATTTCAATTTGCGTGAGCTCACAGCTGGCAATGTGTGGTTAGTGTCGCTATGGTTGATGTGAGAGTGCAGGTATGGCCACATCACTTGGGACTCGAGCTTATGATCTCCGGACAATAGGGTGCATGCGTTTCCATTTTGCCACCTCGCAGCAGGGACGTATTATTATTATGTATTATGTATAAATGTATTATTATTATTTTAATTAATTAATGTATTTATTTATTTATTTTTTAAATTTATTTATTTGTCATTTATTTATTTTAAAAGAATTTTTTCTCTCAATTACTTTAATAATTTTTCCCAACTCTGTATATGATTAAGTTTAGGGTTTTCTTGCCTTGCTATTTTTGTACAGTTGCTATTTTTGTACCCACCAATCCTTTTGTGACGCCAAAAAAAAATCTTTTTTTTTTAGTGTTTAAAGTGTTTTTGACATTCTATGAATTTACATACAGGATACACTGGTACACTTTGCGGCACATTGTTGTTTTGGATAAAGATTTACACAGACCATGCATAGTTCTCAAAATTTATATTACATGTGTAAGAATGTATGTTAAAATGAAGTCACTATAGAAAATAGTCAAGCAATGCTAATCCTGTGCACATGGCCATTCTTGGCAAATGCTAATGAATATTAATGAGAATGCAAATGCAGCGGTCATGTGACACAAACACATGACAAAACAAACAAGATGCTGGAAAACAAGTGAACAAGTTTTTTTTTTTTTGGCAGATTCCATTAAAAGCTTGTGCCTGTGTCCGCCATAATGCTTTGTCCTCTTCCTCAGATTTTAACAAGGTCTCAGGTCATGTGATCTCAGGTCTATGGAAGGGACGTTGGGTTGGGTTCTAATTATCATACTAAAAGTACAGGCTGCACAAAACAATTTTCCATCTATAAAACGTTTCTTTATTGATAGATGTGTGAGGCCAAGACAATAACGGTATCACTCTTCATTTTTATAAATATTCTTCTTATTTATTGTGTACTTGTATAGTCTGAATCAATCTTCAACCTTTTTAACATGCACTGTTTATATGTTTTATAGATCAAGGGTCCAGAGAAGACCCTAGAGGAGAGACGCTCCAGCCTGGACGCTGAGATCGACTCTTTAACCAGTATTCTGGCCGATCTGGAGAGTAGCTCGCCGTATAAGAGTCGAACGCCACAGGTAACGCATGTACCCAAAGCTTCTTTTTAATTAAGGCAGAACCCAATACCTGCAGAGTGCTGCACCGAAAGATGAAAGTGATACATGTGCTTTTTTGTCATCTGACTGGACAGAATACAAAAGGCAAAGGCCATAAGAAATATGTGTGGCTGTAAATACAATCTGTGAAGAAGCCTTAAATATACAGCAATAATAGAATTCATAACAATACAGTAACAGCACACATCAGAGATCATCAGTCACCTTAAAATCAGTCAGTACTGCAAAAGAGAGCAAACAGAGATCAGAGCAGCAGAGGAATAGAGATGAGGGGGTTTCCACTTTAATAATCACTTTGGAGTCTTTAGACAAGGGGCCTTTCTTTTTCTCGCACCTTCATATCCGCCCACTCTTGTGACTCTTTTGCACATCATTATTGTGAGTCACATCTGTTTGGATTTTGATGTGGGGGAACAGACACATTCGTCTCGGTCCATTCATTTTTAAACATTCTATTTCTCTATCTTTTTCGGATCTCTCTATCTTTTTGGTTTGATGAATTGCCAGGTCTGATGAAATGCATGTGATTGGATAATCCACCTTAGAGAATGAACAAGCTTGACTCAGTGAATTCTGCCCCGCCCCCACACACACCATACATTGATCAGCTCCATTTACGCAAAAACTACTGTTAAATAGAATCTCAGTTTGGACTTGAGTGGTTTGGGTGGCAGACAGGTCTTTTGTTCAGTTTGATGAACTTCAATTGCTACAGTACCTTATACTATAGCTGGCACCTGGACTTGAACTACTGTGAACCAGCGTACAGGGCAAACTTTTCAGCTGTTCTAATATTCTTAGGACATTTTAGTGTCAAATTCTTAGCTTCTTAAAGGGGTTCAACTTGGAGCCCTCATGAATAATTTCTAAGTTGTGAAGAACTTCTATAGGTGGCTTAAAAAAAAAAAAAAAACAGTGAAGAAGTAAGTAACTTTTGTTTCGTAACAACAATACAGTGCAATATGAACTGCTATACATAAGCATGTTTTCCATGCTTTCGTGTCTAAAGCCAAATCTGTAGTGCTGGCAAGTACCCACCAACCCTGTCAGTTAGCAAGTCCACCAATCAACAAATTGATCCACTGTGAACTTCAGTCAAGTTAGTAATCAACAGATCCAAATTGGACACTCGCATATTTTGTAAGTGTACCAGTCATTTCTCATTTTTGGAAAGTGTTATGAGTCTAAATTTATAATGACCCATATCATTAATAGATGTTAAATGAAGTTTAGAGACTGCTCAAGTTGAAGCCTAGGGCACTTTGCTAAATAGTTCGACACAATGAATGTAGGCCATTGCATTTAGAATCAACGCCACCGCATTTGGAACAACTGACACCCACCTGTTTGATTGATGAGAGTTACTGAGGGAAAAAAAAGCTTTCTCTGAACTGATTTGCAGAGGGTTTTTTTCTTTTCTTTTTTTTTTCTCAAGCATAAAAGCAGTTCTTATTTGTGTGTCTCCAGGTCTTTTTAATTATCTGCTCTCAAGAGTCCCCAAAATTAAACTAGACATAACTACTGATCGGTAATGAGTGTTTAGTCTGCACATACAGCCCTCAATCCTACCGAAGTTAAAAGTTTTAAGTGTTCTAAATGCAGCTATTTTATCAAAACAGTTGTCTAATTTCTAAGTTGTCTTATTCCTAAGGGTCTATAAGTATTTTGACAATTTTGTCTCCGTAAACCACCACGAGGGGTTTGAAATGAAGCAATTAAGACGCAATTGAGTGAAAGACGTTCAGCTTTAATTGAAGAATCTAACAAGAAGAGTGTCTTAACAGTAGAGGTATTGCAACATTTTATATATATATATATATATATATATATATATATATATATATATATATATATATATATATATATACACACATTTACATTTAGTCATTTGGCAGACGCTCTTATCCAGAGCGACTTACTTTTTTTTTTTTTTAATCTCATTACACATCTGAGCCGTTGAGGGTTAAGGGCCCAACAGAGGCAACTTGGTGGTTATGGGATTGGTACCTGGGACCTTCTGAACTGTAGTCCAATGCCTTAACCACTGAGCTACCCCTGGCCCCCATATATATATATATATATATATATATATATATATATATATATATATATATATATACATTTGTACATACAGTGGGGCAATATGGTATAGAGAGACAAAAATACAGAAAATCACATTGTAGAATTAAAAAAATATATATTTGCAAATTATGGTGGAAAATAAGTATGTGTATGTATCTTCACAAGGTTTACACACAATGTTGCTGGTATTTTGGCCCATTCCTCCATGCAGATCTGTTGTGATGAGCAGTGATGTTTTGGGGCTGCCGCTGGGCAACACCCCAATTAAATTCGTTTAATTATAAGGTTTCACTTGATTTTATCTGCAACTACGTGCGGCTCTGACGAGCTGCGACTCATTAATCCTGGGGAGAACTAACTAAGGCCTGAGGCGTCAGTCTATAGTTATATAGCGCCACTCAGCGGTAAAAGCCAGCAAACACACAAACCCAAATGCTATCGCCATAGTCTGTGACGGTAGAAGTCACATACCCCTTGTCCACCCACTGTACTTTCAACTCCCTCCAAGATTTTCTATGGGGTTGAGATCTGGAGACTGACTAGGCCACTCCAGGACCTTGAAATGCTTCTTACGAAGCCACGCCTTCGTTGCCCGGGCAATGTGTTTGGGATCATTGTCATGTTGAAAGACCCAGCCACGTTTCATCTTCAATGCCCTTGCTGATGGAAATAGGTTTTCACTCCAAATCTACCACGGCCCCATTCATTCTTTCCTTTACACGGATCAGTTGCCCTGGTCCCTTTGGAGAAAAACAGTCCCAAAGCATGATGTTTCCACCCCCATGCTTCACAGTAGGTACGGTGTTCTTTGGATGCAACTCAGCATTTTTTCTCCTCCAAACAACTCCAAGTTGAGTTTTTACCAAAAAGTTTTTTGGTTTCATCTGACCATATGACATTCTCCTAATCCTCTTCTGGATCATCCAAATGCTCTCTAGCAAACTTCAGATGTGCCTGGACATGAACTGGCAGGAGGACACGTCTGGCACTGCAGGACTTGAGTCCCAGGTGGTGCAGTGTGTTACTGATGGTAGCCTTTCTTACTTTGGTCCCAGCTCTCTGCAGGTCATTCACAAGGTCGCCCCGTGTGGTTCTGGGATTTTTGCTCACAGTTCTTTGTGATCATTTTGACCACACGGGGTGAGGTCTTGCGTGGAGCCTCAGATCGAGGGATATTATTAGTGGTCTTGTATGCCTTCCATTTTCTAATAATTGCTCCCACAGTTGATTTCTTCACACCAAGCTGCTTGGTGCAGGTTTACAAATTTGTTTCTGGTGTCCTTTGACAGCTCTTTGGTCTTTGTCATAGTGGAGTTTGGAGTGTGACTGTTTGAGGTTGTGGACAGGTGTCTTTTATACTGATAATGAGTTCAAACAGATGTTACAGCACAGGTAATGAGTAGAGGACAGAAGAAGTTACAGGTCTGTGAGAGCTAGAAATAATTATTTTTTTTATTTGTTCCCGATTTTCTCCCTAATTTAGTCGTGTCCAACTCCTCCCCGTCACTATGAGGCTCCCACATTAAGGCTACTACTACCAATCAGTCGGGAGGGCCGAAGACTATCACGTGTTCACCCCGAACCACGTGACGCCAGCCGACCTCATCTTTTCGAACTGCACGCTCACGCACCGTTGGAGGCCACGTAACACAGAGCTAGAGATCTTGTATAAATCTTGTAAAGAGCTTGTTTGTAGGTGACCAAATACTTATTTTACAGAGGAATTTACCAATTAGTTCATGAAAAATCCTACAATGTGATTTTCTGGATTTTTTTTATTTTTTATCTCATTTTGTCTCTCATAGTTGAGGTATACCTATGATGAAAATTCCAGGGTTCTCTCATCTTTTTAAGTGGGAAAACTTGGAGTTCCTTTCTCCAACATCTGGCCAAGTTAAGAACACTCTGGAGGAAGTAGCCATAGCATTGTTGAAGTCTACAATCAAGAGATACCTCCATGAATGTAAATACACAAGGTTTACCTCAAAATGCAAGCCACACTCAAGAAATGCCAGATTCGATTTCGCTCAGGGAGAAACAAATAAACCCAGTTCTGACAAAAGATTCTTTGAAACAAAGATGAACTTGTACCAGAATGATTGAAACAGAAGATTACGGAGAAAGAAAACAAGGGCTCAGGATTCAAAGCGTATTACATCATCTGTCAAACATTGTGGAGCCAGTGTAAAAACACAGACATATAAGTGGGTCTTTGGTGTTTATTAATAGAGTTACTGCTGGTAGAAGCTACAAGAGGAATCCTGAACTGTATAGCGCTATACTTTCTGTTCAGATTTAGTCAAATACTGCGAACCCGACAGGACAGCACTTTACAGAACAGAATAATAGCAATAATACAAAACAACCTAAATGCTTTTTAAGGCGAAGACACGGAATGTCCCTAAAAGAGTGAATGAGTTACCCGGCCTCAACCCACCTGAGCCGACTTTGAACATTAGGTTTAAACCGAAGGCCTTAAAAGAAACAGCAATAAACAAGCAGCAGCTAAAGACAGTTGCAGTAAAGGCCTGGTAAAGCAGCTCATGGGAGGAAACTCGGCACATTTCAGGAAGTCAATGACTGCAAATGATTTGCATGTACAGTAAGTATTGCTGTTAAGTATTAAAAGTAATCCTAATGTTTACTCTTTGGACTAACTGCTTTGTGACAATGCCAATTGTTAAAAGTGCTATACAAATAAAATTAAACTGAAACGAATTGGGCGGCACGATGGTGTAATGGTTAGCACTGTCGCCTTGCACCTCCACAGTCCGGGTTCGATTCCCGTCTCTGTGTGCATGTTCTCCCTGTGCTTGGTGGGTTTCCTCCGGGTACTCCGGTTTTCTTCCACTGTCCAAAGATATGTAGGTTAGGCTAATTGGCGTTCACAAATTGCCCATAGTGTGTGAATGTGAGTGTGTGTATGTGTGTGTGCCCTGTTATGGATTGGCACCCTGTCCAGGGTGTACCCTGCCTAGTGCTCTAACACTCCTCTGATAGGCTCCAGGTCCCCACGACCCTGAATACAGGATAAAGCGTTATAGAAGATGAGAATTGAATTGAATTAATTTGGAGACACTAACATATGATGTTATGCTAGTTTGTCCAAATACTTTTGACCCTGTGGGGGGGGGGTGGGAGGACTTTCACACAAAATGGAAGAAAAGTGTAAATGGTTGAATTAAATCTAAAAGTCTAGACGTCAGTCACACCCAAAGCTAGCATGTAGTGCATAAGTTATTTAAAGGTGTGTTTGTATTTTATTTACATCCAATGCTGTGAGCAGCTGTGATAACTTGTGGTCACTTCCAGGGTTAATGAGACTGTGTGAGAAGTTTCAAAGAAGAAATTAAGTGGACATTTTAGGGGATTGTTAAGGGACATTTTCTTAGTTATTTCATAGTAAGAGGTTGAAGATATATGTTCTCTCTATTTTTCTCTCGTGTGTGTGTGTGTGTGTGTGTGTGTGTGTGTGTGTGTGTGTGTGTGTGTGTGTGTGTGTGTGTGTGTGTGTGTGTGTGTGTGTGTGTGTGTACATTTGTTGCCTATAAACTACTTGAAATATCATTCACACATTGGTCATGGGTTGCAGCGTGCACAATTGAAAGCATACGGTTACACATGTGTACACAAGGACACACACACACATATACACACCCTCTGCAAACATGCAAACACACATACAGTACAGACTGTGTAAACATCCTTTATCTCTCTTTCTTTTTAATGCACGCACGCACACAAAAGTGCAAGTTTATAGGTCATACTGTACAACAAAGGTCTTTTAAAAATGCAGGTGAATTGTTTTTGCATAAATGATTTCCTAAGTGCAGGTTTTTTGTAAAAACAAAAATCTTTTTACCGCACATGAATGAATGAATCTTTAATGATTTCGCATTAGGAAACCGACGCCCACTTTTACAGCTTCGAATAGAGTGCTAAGATGTGATTAGTCATAACATTAGGGTCAGCTACATTCAGTCCCGATCATTTGTATTTTTCTCTTTTCTCTTTTGCTTCACCTTTTCTTTCATTTGAGGTCAGGGATGGAAAAAATATTTATCAGGCGGAAGCACAGCAAAAATAAAGCGGTGGGGTTAAATGTGCATTTTGGTCATTTTGGCCAAGGGATTTCCTGAACTGCTGTTTCACATCTGGTCTGTTTGATTAGTTCTAACTCCAGAATCAGTCATTACAGGACACCTCAACAAACACACACACACACACACACACACACATACTGTGCTGATTTTAGATAATTAAGTTGCACTGGCTTCTCCAGTCACTTCACGCACAATATTATCAGTATTTCCTTTCTTTTGCGTTCTCTCATTTCCTTTCTCGTTTGCTAACAATTTCCCGCCTCTTTCAGTATCAACCAAAGATTTTGTTTAAATGCCCTCAATGTGCAAATTTAACCAAGACTTATGTGTAAGTGAGTCAAGACGTTTCTATTATTAAATGCTCGGTGAAGTGAAAAGTGTGAAAAAAAAAGACAATTTTACCGTAACACTCCATTTCTCATACGTCTCATTCTCAGACACTCCTGGCCAAGCAGTCAGTGTTTCACATCATACACATGTTCATTGCACTGGTTGAAATGTGTTTATAATTTGTGCCAAGATTTTCACCAAACATTTCATGTGCTCTGTACAGAGTGCGCCAGTGTAATAATACACCTGCTTTGTACACAGTACAAGTGAAGTTTATTCAAAACTCAATTCTGCTTGACATGTTTTACCCAAAACGTCAGAGCGAGATGGTCATCTCGGAAGTGTCAATAGAGACGTGCTTCAGCTTTTTCTGAGCACGTTCGTTACTTCTGACACTTAATCTGGCTGCACTCATCTTTTTCTTCTTCTTTGCATTCGAGCATTCCAGCTGTAATGATGTCACCGGCATGCACACGCACACTGGAAAGAATATATATACACTACCGTTCAAAAGTTTTAGATCACTTGCAAATTTCTTTGTTTTTGTTATCTCAATATCAACTGTTCAAAGGAGATTAATGCATTTTTTGGACGCCTTCAGCATTCCTTTACAATGTAGAAAGTGACCCCAAACTTTTGAACGGCAGTGTATATATATATATATATATATATATATATATATATATATATATATAAAAAACAATTCCAGTTGTTCAAAAAACTGCTGGAATACTTTTTAAGCAGACATGTTATGGGGATCACACCTAACCTTTATAACTTTAGCACAAGCTTGCAGAAAAATATCACCGTCTCTGTTTTAAACATCTACTTACTTTCCATTACTGTATTTCAACAGCATTATTCAGGTTGTCTTGCCTATTATACAGTGTAAGGAACAGTCGAGACTGTGCTCTTATAGAAAAATGATGCACGCATTATTATCAGGGATGGGTCCCAAAACCGTGCCTATATAACCAGTACATTCTGTACACTGTAAAAAATAAATCCTGAAAATAGTTGTTGGAACAAAGAAATATATGTTGGGCTAATATAATGCTGGTGTCAAAAAAGAAAAATATGTTTTCTCAATGATTGTATAAATTTCATTACTCAACTACGAAAGTTTCATCAAGGCAACAAGTAAAACTGTTCATGAAACATTTAACTGCACACAAACAATTTTATGTTGGACGAACAAGAGGGACCTCTGCGCATGCGCAAAAGCGTTCTTCCAGAATATTCGAACTTCCCGCTATTTCCTCCCGAAATGGTGAGTACTTCATGGAAACTAACTGTCCTGCAAAGTAATCAGCAATTTTAGCTTTATAACATATATATTATCCAGCAGCAAGCTTTAGAACATTATATTTTCGAGTGTTTATTTATATAATTTGGAGTGTTACAGTAGTTATCTGGCAATGCACTCGTTTCAGCTCCTAACGCATTTTTTTTTCAGATGGTATGTACATTGATATTAATGTTAATCTATGAAACCGCTAAAGTTTAATTACGTTACATACATTTTATTCATTTTAATGACTGATAATTTCAAAGGCTATTTGAAAAAGACGGCGCGTTAGTGCACCACTGAGGGAGCTTAATGTTCTCACTCCTTCATCATTCATTAACCTTATAGTGTCTGAAAACGGTTATAATGGCTAAACGGACATTTTTTTGTCTAGGATTTTTAATGGTTTTGAACTACAAACGGTTACTTAATTAGTTATTCATATATTTTTCTTTTTGTATTTCAGGTATTATAGGGAGAATATCTGGGAAACAGTGCTTACTGCATCTGCAAACAATCTTGGAGCTTGGCAAAATTATTTCACAACATTTACTTATTTTTTTTTTAATCTTAAACCATTTCTGAGTCAAAGCAAATATTTTATTATTTTCAAATAAGCCACTGCACGTTTTTACTGAGAAATATCAGTATGTTTTGTTCTACAAGGCAGAAGTCTATTTATCCAGTATACTGTTTTGACTGAGTGTGATATTAGTAAGCTTTGTAACATGAATGTTAAGGGCACAGTTTCATTCTTGCATTTTGGAATGTTATTTGCATATTTTGTTATAACAATGCAGCAGTTGTTTATTTGTTGAAAGAGTAGCTGGATTGCACTTAATCAATGTTGATAGTCTTTAACAGGTGTTTAAAGTTTACATTAAAAAAATATTCAAATTTAGAGGAATGTGTCATGTTATATGAAATGTGGCCACAGTGAATAACCTACTCAAGTAAACTTTAAGATGTAAATTTTATAATTATGCAAGCATAATTTCCAATTCAAAATGTACCTTTCAGTCAACTTGGAACATTTAATTGACACAACATTATATTTCAATTTGAGACTGCTTGTTGGCCTAACTAGGCATGTTTATTCAGCATAGAACATTTAGTTGACAGAATGTTTTATTTCAATTTGTGTGTACATTTAGAGGTAATCAGCACAGCAACAACAAAATAGTTTATACAACTTAAATTGAGCCAACTAAAAATTTTAGATGCAACAGGTCACTAGAAATTTTTTAGTTGGAGTAGCAAGAATTTTTTTACAGTGTATGTACTAGAAAGGAATCAGAGCACCGATTTCAACAGTTGCATTTCAAATAGCGGGAAACATGTCAAACCTAATGAAACATTTGGGGAAACACAGGATGTGGTTAAAAAGCAGAGGCATGCACCGCGTTTAACAGCTTGCGGACATCAGCTGGTAGTGTGGGCGTCCCCGGCCCCAGTCAGACCAACCGTAGCAAAGTCAGGAGAGGCGTCGTGTTTTTTGCCAGATAAGACAATCATGCTCATATTCCTGCAAAAGATTTGCTGAAATTTGAAGCTGGTTTGTAGCGCACCAGTAATACCAACTACTTTTGTTTTTGGTTTTTGGTGGTGGTGTTATTAATGTTAAATTATGCGAGTTGGGTTGGGTAAGACTGTATGTTAATTAGTTGTGTTTTGTACTTACTTATATTTATGTACAGTATTTAGTAGTAGGCTATTTTTTTTTTCCATTAAAAAACATTCTTTAATGTTATCCACTTTGATATAGACATTATTTATTGTTACCACATCAATTTATTAATGAATGATATTACACATTTTAACACTTACAGTAGAGTATACAGTTTGATGCATGTTTTTAAAGTCAGTTCCTGTTGAGACTATAATAAACAGTCGTTCCCTCACACTCTCTCTCCCTATATGTAAAAATATATTCTCTTATTTTGCAAAGTCGCCTGTCCTGAATACTTCCCTGTTCTGGGGAATCTTTGACCGTTACAACTAAGACTACATCCTTAAATTCTCCCAAAAATAGTTTCCTCATCATCGATTGCACGTTTTTAGTTTGTCATGTGAGACTCAATTTTTAAAAGATGTTTTTTATTAGTCTTCGATTATATACTGAAAGTTCCTGCGTATGAGCTGTTCCTATAGAAACAATATAGTTTTACATCAAGCTCGTTATTATCAACATCATCCACGTTACAAGTGGAACAAAAACTTTCCTAGTCTGATTAATAAGATTCCAGCATGCATCCGCAACCGTGGTATAAACATCATTATCCTGGTTCTTAGAGAATTTTCGAGAGAACCCAGAATTCATTGTGTTTCATCCGGCTTTGGAGGAAGCGACGGGCGCGATTTGTTTGTCCAAATTGTGTCAGCTTTTTGCGAAGGTTGTTTTGTGTGAAAGCGAGATGAAGTGCCGTTGCTCGATTACATGTTATTCGATGATGATTGGTGGCTGTTTGTTGTTGTTGTTGTTGTTGACATTAGCAAGCCAGTCAATGTCAAGGATGATGCGTAGCCTCAGTTTCAGATCACTCAGAGGCGCTGTCCTTGAAAAGAGCTGCAACTGCTTATTTGTGCATGCAAATTATGGCACGTATGAAACGGCACAATCAAAGCGCCAGCTCTTAAAAGGAATGAAAATTAAACTCTTAGAGTTTTGTTGATGATTTTTTTTTTTTTTTGCTGAGTTTAAAGTAGAAAGCTTAAGAGTTTTGCAGTGAATCTTTTTTTTTATTTTTTTATTCCAACTAAAGCACAGAGATCTGTAGACTCTCACGGTGTGAGCTTGTGGCCTTTTCCTGCTTAAAGCGTTTCAGCTCTTCTAAATGCTAACTATGGATGCATATGACTATTACAGACATACAGTACACACGTGACTACGTATCACCAGCACCATGTGCTCCTCAAAAGAACGTGTATCATCCGAAACATCATTTTTTTTGCCTTGCATCGACTCAAGAAGAACTTATCTTAATTTATATTTAAGTTAACATTAAAAGTGTAAGGGTCGTTCAAATTAAAGTGGGACTTTTGCAGAATAACAGATCACAGTTATAAGAGTTAAAACTCCCCTTATTTCTCTATATAATCCTCTGCTACACTAATGCACTTTATCCCAGTGTTTCATCAGTACCTGGATACCATCATTGTTTTTCTCAGTCCACGGAGCCATGATCGGACTTCCTGCTTCATGTTTGAAAAGCTGGCCCCTCAGGAACTCCCAGCCAAGTTCCTGCAATGTGGGCCCCCAGCCACCTCTTCCGGCATCGTCATTCTTAGACGTACTGTACAGTTTTCTTTAAAATGTGCTGTGCTCAAAGTCTTCTGTAAATATCAGTCAGTTTTACACCTTCGTTCATTAGAACTTTCATCACAAGTCCCGGTTTAACTTGAACGCCTCTCATGCTGACACTTTCGGACTAAAATTTTAACCCAACTCAGTCACTCAATCTGGATTTTATTACTAAATTATTCAAGATTTGAATGCAAATTTGATGGAATTTTTCCACCTCTGCACATACAGTACTTGAGTCATAGAAAGTTTGTCTCTCGTGGGTGGGTGACGGCCACAACGTTTGTCTTGTCTTGTCTCCTGTGAAGGTGCAAAGTCTTGTAGGATGGTAGAAAACATGAAAAGTCAAAAATGTGGCGTCTCTTTCAGTGTTTATCGGCTAGACGTAGGCAGTCGCCTGAGCTTTAAGATGAGACTTTTTTTTTGTCATTTTACACATAAAATTTATAAAATTTCTGTTCTCTTTATGTCTTGGTTTCAGACGTAAAAATGTTTTTTTAAGGCTTTGTTGCATTCTAGTATAAAAGCATGATTCGCATGATAGGCATCACTGCGACACTTAAATTGTGCATTGCTTTATATATATATAATATATATATATATATATATATATATATATATATATATATATATTTATTTTTATTTTTTGCTTGTTTTTTGTTTTTACTTCTGGTGGGGATTCCTCCTAATGCGCTGAATTATTTGATCAGCTTCTACAGTAGGTTTCTCCCGAATATACAGTACAGTATAAGTACATGTTCTGTACGTAACACAGATTATGCCGTCTGCATTTATTACACTTTGTTAGCTTTCATTAAAAAAACAAAAAAAGAGGTTAAACAGATCTCTGAGCCGTGCTATAGATAGGATGGTGCATTCAATAGCCACAACCTTTCCATATTTCCATATGCAAATGTGTGTTTTTTTTTTTTATGATCTGATTTTATTCACTATAGATATATAGATTTTATCTGATTTTTATTCAGTGATTTTCTGATATTTGTATAGTTATTACTAAATGTATGGTTAAAAGAGGCACACGTTAATGTAACAAGGGAAAAAAAGAAAGCGAATAATAGCAGGTCAGCCCTGAGCTAATCTAAACTCTTAACGAACCGCCTCAATTACAGTCATGAACGCTGGCTTGAGATTGGAAACCTCTAGTGTAATGAGGCCGCAGTGACCTCTCTTAAGAGCGTGAACATTTTAATTTAAGCCTTTTCGCTGAGGCTCAAATACAATGTTTATAATTAAGTGTGGCACTGCAGCAAAATGGCAAAGAGGGGAAAATATGACACTGGAAGATATTATACGAGTTGTAAGTAGCTTCTCTGTGTTTCCTAGTGTGAGGCGTTTAATATAAATAAAAGATCTGCTGTGGCGTGCATACAATAAAAAAAAACAAAAAAATGAGTAGCTCTTCCTGGCTATTTCTAAGTAACAGTTATGTAATAGGTTTGCAGGATCTCTGCAATTGAAGTGCATTGATCATCTCTGTAGTTACACAGTCAGACTCCTGTGCAGTGTAATGCTGAACATGACTGAAGATAAAGTCCCCATGAAAGATGAAACCGCTTCTTAGCTGTGACCTTTGTTGTCATCGTCGTCGTTGTTGGTCTTCCGGCTGCTTGGGTTTTCCACCAGATGCCCTTCCCGACGCAAAGCCTTCCATTTGATCCGAGCTTGGGGCCAGCACTAAATCCAGTTTGGGTGTTGGGTGGGATTCGAACCCGGGCCTTCAACAGAAAAACCTACTGTACCAATGCCCCATCTTGAGATATGATTTTCTTTTAAAAACAGGAAGTTGTCATGTTTAACTGTAACTGTTTGACTGACTTAAACACCAGCCAGAATTGTTCGAAAATATGTCATACCTCCAAATAACAAAAAAAAAGTGCATTCAATAATGCATGAGTGAAACAGGGGATTATACTGTATATGGAATTAAAGGGAGTTTTTACTCTCGTAACTGCGTTGTGTTATTCTGCACAATGAAAAGTTTTGCACGCCCCTCATTAAAAAATGGAAGGATGTTCTCAATGACATATTCCTTCTAAGAAAAAAGGGCACAAGTTCGTAAAACACCTCTGTAAAGTGCCTGTCACGTAACCACAAGCTCGTACCCTTTCCCCTGTTCACAAACAAAATTTCCAACCGTTTGTTTTTCAAACCTGCTGTAACAAACTCCTACTGTACAGAAAGACGCACTTGTCAGTGAGGGACATGTGTAGTTCTAGAGGGGATTTATATTTGAATTCAAGCTAATGTTCAATTTATGTTTTATTAAATTAAAAACACGATTTCCAAAACATTTCTTTTATTAGATATCCTGTAGTATCGGTGTCCAGAACACGGAGGTGATGGCAGGCGGCAAAAAAAAGCTCTGAAACAGCAAAAAAAAAAAACAAATATTTTTTTTACTTAAATGTCATGGGGTTTTCCTAGTGGTACTCATTTTCATCCCTGTCTAATATGTAATAGTATTTGTGTATCTGTGCTATTTCTTTGCCTGCGTGACCCATTTTTAAACTTTTCATAATTGTATAGTTGGTTAAAATAAACTAAAATTGTAAAAGTTCCTCATATTGCCTAGGCTGTGCTGAAAAAAACAAAAAACGATCTGTTCCTCCCACTCACGCTCTCACTCATCATCTAGACCGGTTTATCCTGTTTAGAGGGTCACAGGGGGTCTGGAGCCTAACCCAGGAGACTTGGGGCAAAAGGCGGGGGATTCCCTGGACAGGGTGCCGATCCATCACAGGGTACACACACCTACGCAGAATCACATGCTTAATCACATACTACTGTATAAGCACTTTGGGAACGCCAGTTAGCCTAATCAACATGTCTTTGGAGTGTGGGAGGAAACCGGAGCCCCCAGAGGAAACCCACCATATATCCATATATAACATATATATGTGTACAGTGTATGTTTGTGTATATATGTGTGTGTATTTATATACGTATATATGTTTTATATGTATACGTACGTATCATATGTTATATTCTGGGTTTTAAGAGCTACCCGAGTCAAGTGATTCTAATTGGCACAATTCTTGAGCCAGATAAGCGAGAACTAATCAGACATGCACAGGGAGAACTGTAATACATGGCATATGTTGTCTTAATACTTTTGGCCACCGCATGAAAACCTATTGCACAACAATTTTTCTTTTTCTCTTTTCTTCCCTTTCATGAGTGATGACTCTTCTCTACCCGTATGCAGAGGCTTTGCAAATATCTATAATTACATTTATTTATTTATGTTTGACAGTTTTGGCTTTTGTCTGATTTATTTAAATTTTTTTTAACGTGATACAGCCTTGTTTGACATGTAAATGGTTTCAGGTTTCTGTTTTGATGATGTAACGCCATCATCAACCCCCATGTTTCTTGGCTTTGTTTGATTCTCTCTCTCTTCTTCTCTCTCCCGCACACAAACACCGGCTTTCATTCCCACCCACGCTCCCATTCAGTAAGCCGCTACTGTTTTCCCCAAAATCATAAACTGTTTAGGAAAAGTGTAAAAGAGCCGAGCACAAAAGAGGCTCTCATCAGCCTGTTGAGAGAGAGTAATACAGGGGAAAAAAAACATCAGCTGAAGCCGAAGTCTCCCCGAGGCTCGCTTCTTTTTCACAGAGAGGACGCACGAAGAGGAAGCGCAGCCAAGTTACAACTGAGCTTGGTCTTCTCTGACTGCACCGTGATCTTGAGAATTTGTTTTGAGTGCAGAGTGATCTCAGTATAAATCGACACAAGCCACAGAACACTTGAAAAAAAATATATAAATAAGTAATAAGATAAAGGTAAAGGTGTCTGAGAGCTCTGCTGGATTTGCTCGAAATCTCTAAATCTTTCTGAACACACTTTAAAAAAAACAGACAGACAGACAGACATTATTTATTGATTGATCCTGAAAATCCAGTACCAAGGCTAGCAACATGTATTTGCAATTGCAATTATCAACTCTTGTAGAGGTATTACTGTATAATAAAAATAATAATAATAAAGTACACACATGGGATATAGCCCTTGCTTTTAACCAAAATGGCTAAGAAAAAATATAATTGCATTTAAATAGGCATCCTTGCTTAAATATAGTTTTATATACTATTATTTCATGTCAGAATTTGGTAATAACAATAACCCTACACAATGGAACAAGAAAGACAACCTTTAAAGATCCAGCGGTGCAAAACAGTAGTGGTTGCCTTTTTTTAGTTCTAAATGTGGCATCATACCAACCGAAGTAAATGCAAAAGCATGCGTATAAATAGCTCAAAGTGTCTCATCTAGTTTTTGTCTTAAATCTTTGTCCTTAATTTGCTTTGTTCAATTAATGGTTTGCATTAATTGAACTCGAGTTTGTTCCATATGAAATAATAATAGACCAGTTTTTAGATGAATGCATGCAGAGACAGAAGCAACTTGGGATGTAACAAGTTCTCCAAGATCCATGAATGAGCTTTTTTTTTACTTTAATTAGTTTGCTTGATATATTCATTTATTTATTTATTAATTCAGCTGTTTGGTCATTGTATTACTGTACAAGAGTTAGTCCCGACAGAGTACTCTGACTAGATGAGGGACATTCCATGAGTGCTGATATACACCGTATCATCACTGTGGTGTTTAACTGATACAGTATGTACAGTATCACTGCGCTTTCATGTGTTCTAGCAATCGTTAATTACACTATCAATTCAAATTACCTGTGGTGTTCTGTTTATGGATAACACAAGGCTGAATCCCTTTGTAACCCTTGATCAAGGACACTACTCCCCCCCCCCCCCATCATCCATCCCCTCTGAGAGAGCTCGACCAATCAGCTTTCTCTAGACCTCCGGCTGCGAGAGGTTACAGCATCACCCGGGAATCGAACTCACGATCTCCGGATGATAGGGCGAGCGCCACTCGGAGGCCGAAACAAGGGTTTCTTATTTACATTTGTTAATAATATATGGTGTTCGTGGAACTGTTGTATAAAAGCAATATCGCACTCGAGGTTGTGAAACCTTTGGCACTCCTGCATGTGATATTGCTTATACACAGTATATTTAATGTAAGAGAATTTCAAAGCAAATTTTGCTACTCTTTACTATCAATTATAAACTATAATTTGACGTCCCTGAGGCTACCCACAATTCTCATTAACACGATACAAGTGGTTGAATATTTGTAAGATTTTGAGTTTGGAATTGATCAAACAGGGTCAAGGTTTTAACAAATATCTTTTCTACAATAGTTTGAATAAACAGTCAGCCAGAAAAGTGTATATCGATGCTCATGAGAATATTGTGATAATACTACTGTATGTCAATATTAATTTAATATTAATATAATGTACATCATACAATTTTTCTTTTCCTGATGTGTGTACAAATGTGTTGCCTAGTTAATTGTACAGTATTATAAGGGTAGTTCTGTCACCCAAATAAGTAAAAAGAAGCTCTAGACTCTGCTTTCTCACTCGGTCACTCATCGTCTATACCGTTTAATCCTGAACCCTAGACCTGGTGCCTGAGGGCCCGAGGCGGGGTACACCATGGGCACGGTGCCAGACGATCGCAGGGCACACACTTACACACAAATACACACATTCACACACACATTCACACACTGCGGGCAATTTGGGAACGCCAATCAAATTTGTTTATTTGGCAGACACTTGTTCACGGCTGAGTCACTTTGCGTGGTACTGAAGATAGAACAGGATTGGTGTATCAAAACAGGAAGTGAAGATAGCGTGGAATCGTTTTTTTTTTTTTTTATATAAGCAAATATTTGATGTTTTCTTTAGTGTATTACAGAGCCTTGAACCTCAGACCTCAACAGTTTGTAGCTATTATGTAATTCATCACCTTTGCTCTCACCAAGAGGCTTTAAAAGTAAATTTAAAGTCAAACCTTTTAATGGCCAGTCTGTTTGATTTGCACTGAGGGAGTGGTTGGTGTACAGTATTCCAGATGAAATATTGATTTATTTTTTTCCCCTCCTTTCCTTCGCCCTCCTCATGCAGATTCGCTGTGTTTTTTCTGATACGGTCAGCTTTGTTTCCAATGCTTTATGCATTTCGGGGTGTAAAGATCAACTGAATGAAAGTGAGAGTGAAATGGAGAAAGAGAGCGTGAACCTCTCACAGTGGATTAAAAGAGAATGTGTAATCTCATCTGTCATTACTTGCCCTGTGGCTGCAAGCAGGGCATTGGACGTCTGAAGTGTTTATAAGGCCAGAGAATGGCTTTAAAATTCTTGGATGGTACAGAAATTGTTATATTTACTGTAGCATTAAATTTGAGCTCTTTGGCTACTTTGTTTGTTTTTTAGCCTTGAGGGCGCGGTATTGCCCTGCACAAATACTGTACACCGATCAGCCATGACAGTAACACATTAACAATGATTATCAATTATATACCAGTAAGCTAGCAGTGGTATCAAAAGTGTTCACATTCATTACTTGAGTAGAAGTATAGATACTAGGGTTAAAAAATACTTGAAGTATCAACCCAAGCTTTTTACTTAAGTAAAAGTGTAAAAGTACTGGTTTCAAAACTACTTAAAGTATAAAAGTAAAAGTACCGTGAGGGGCGACAAAAGCATTAAGGTCTCGCTTTCTGATCATGTGACGGGGGAGGGGGGGGTGTTGTGCGCGTTCTTATCATGCGACCGTGGGGGGGGGGGAGGGATTGCGCGTTCTGATCATGCGACCGGGGGGGGGTGCGTGGTCTGATCATAAAAATAGAGTAACGAGGCTATTTTTAAAATGTAAGGAGTAGAAAGTACAGATAATTGCTTAAAAATGTAAGGAGTAGAAGTAAAAAGTCGGCTGAAAAATAATTACTCCAGTAAAGTATAGATACCCAAAATTTCTACTTAAGTAAGGTAACGAAGTATTTGTACTTCGTTACTTGACACCTCTGTAAGCTAGTGACAGAATAGGTACCCCGTTCCGGGAAAAGCCATTGCAGCAGAAATCGCTGATAAAAAAAGTTTATCCTGGCAACCATCGAAAGGCACCAGAACACCCAGTGCACCACAGCTCTCCGTGCACAGCGCCCAGTGTGTTTTCACTTTAGGTATGATTGATTTGTACCATGCCCAAGAATGTTCGCCTATTCATCCCCATTCCCAAATTAAAGAATTTTGTTCTCTGTATGCAAGTACACTTTTTGTATTTTTACCCTCCGATACAGCAGGTGGCAGTATGCATATACAGTAGGTGGTTTGTGGGTCGCCATTAAACACAAAATGAAGAAAAGAACAAGGGAGTCAGTCTTCATGCTTTGCCTAATATTATTGATCTTTCAGGAAAAAAGTCAAGAGCAGCATTTCCATGTGGCGTACTGCTTTAGCAACCATGGCTGTGTAGGACAGAGCATGCGATTGGCTCGTGAGATTTCGGAGGAGACAGGCGGTACTGATAACGTCACGTTCTAAACAGTGGTCCACTTTCCGTGTTTAGGTATCTGATTCGATCGAGTGTACCGTGCCGTGATCAAGACCACCTTTTCAAGCAGTCTTGGGCACCCTTCCTGAGCCTGGAACACTTGTGTTCTCACTGATCAGAATGAACTGGACTTTGGGGATCCCTAGTGTGAAATCTTTCCAAAATTGCTAACCCGGCATAAAAACTCTCCAGACCCCACTACAGTCGGGCATCCCTTGGATGCAGTAAACAAAAAAGTCTGATAAATGGAGGCTTGACCCCGCAACCTACTGCCAACGTCCTGGTTCCAGTCCTTACAGCGTACCCCTAGAGTCTCTGTTCTGCCCAGCCAGTGCAAGTGGAACCTACTGTACACAATACTGTGCATACTGGGGTTTTTTTTATCGGTTTCAGTGTATGTACTGTATTAATGACTTTACAGTTCTAAATGGATTGTTTGCAGCTTGTGTTTGGTCTATAGACAACTTGATGGTTTCATGAAGGTTATACTGGGTTATTCGTGTAACATTAATCAAAGCTGAGTGTGTAAATAAACATCTGTCACAGACTTAATGGGTGAAAAATAGCTTATACGCAGTATATGTCAGGGGCCGTCAACTGGTTTTGATGCGGAACCAGCAAAGTATTTCAATGGATCAAAAATCTATTTCTCTCTCTGGTCTGATTTGTGAAGCGATGACATGCCTTGTTAGAAAGAAAGTCCATGGTGAAAACAGAATGTTTTAAAGATGACTGAACAGTGAAGTATGCCTTTTCTTTCCCTCTGCGTCAAAGCCTTTTAGAAATGTATTCCTGTGCGAAATAAAACATAAGGACTTGTGTTTGGACTTATAAAATCGTATTTATATAGTAGATATGAACTCATTTCTTACAGTAAATGGTTAGGCATTGAAAAGTTAGGCATCCGACCTATAAAAACAGACTGCTGTCGCTATTCAGGCATAAACAAAGAATATGATATACTGTAGATGGACTTTTGTAAATGCTATTGACCTCCAAAGTTAAAAGCCTTCTGAGCATATTGTTACTGTAAACCTTACCCAAACTTACTGTAACTATGTATGTCAAATCAGGACATTTGATTATGCAGAATAACAGAACACAGTTACAGTAGGTGTGTGAAAACGACCATCATTTCTCTATAATCTCTTTATATTTGAAACACTGGCCTCCCAGGAACTCCTTGAATAGCCCAGACATGAGCCAGGACGGGACGTCGTAATAACTCTTAAATTAGTTCCTGTAATGTACAAGTGGTGTTCGTGAACAACTGCGTGTACTGATGCGTCTTTTCAACAGGTTGGTGAAAAGCTATGTGTCGATTTTCACAGGCGTTCCAATCGCGAACGTTCATGACAAAGACTGCAATGGGCGCCGTGCCACCCCGGCCGGGATTGTCATTCATAGACGTACATCCTTCTTTAAACTGTTTGCATCATTCGAACGTTTTACTGCGGTTAAGAGTCTCATCGTTGTACTGTGCTTTGAAGTCTTCTGTAAATATCAAGCAGTTTTACGCCTTCATTCATGAGTAATGACATCTCGAGTCCCGGTTTGACTCGAGCACGCCTCCTAGTGTATCTAGTGATTCATGAAGCATGTACAAACCCACGAAACACTGTGTTTAAAAGGTTGCTACTACTAACTTGGGAATCGGCCATAAATCTCCTTTTCACCCCACACACAATCCCACAATCCCTTTTTCCTAATTCCATGGTTAAACCAAATTATACCAGCTTCCACAGAACTGTTGACTAAAATGATTGAAAGCCGCGCAAATAACCTCACATGTCCTCTTTAATCGAAGAATGTCAGTCTTCAAGAAATCTTTTTTTTTTTTTTTTTTACCCCCCTTTACTAGTCCCATGTTCCTAATTTGCGCTTTGTCTCTGAATTGTAATTAAGGAATCCATTCAGTGACTGGTTAGTTGAAAACCATGGGAAATCTCCTCTGATTGAATTCTCTCAGTTCCATTCTCATCTCTCTGCACTCTTTTTAGACTTTATAGGCACAAGCGACACTTACTTTGTGAGTACACACACACACACACACACACACACACACACACACACATATACTCACACATAGTTCATTAGGTGCGTTTACATCCTATTATCATGTCCTTCAAAGAATTCATGATTCTGGTTGGTCAGAAGGTCGGCCGTATACAGTAAATAACTTTGTTTTAACAATATATTTGTTTAGCAACAGCTTTGACAGTAATGCCAGCTGTAACTTAAATGATAGACTTATGTAAACATGTTATTCTAATGCTTTATTGTGTCTGTAGTAACTAATGAAAGATGAAAGATGGTTGTTGCCCTACATTAACAATAAACCAATTACAATGTGTACAGTAGGTATTTAGCAATAGGTCTAATAGTATGTTAGTCTAATATGTACATATTTTTATTTTATTTTTAAGGCAAGTATAAGCAGGTAAAATCACAATGTGTCCTTTGTTAATTAAAATAAATAATTGGTGAGTTTAATTGTAGTTTAAAAGGAATACGATTTTATTGAATGGACTTCAATAAGTAAAAAAAACTTCAAAGTGATCACAGGAATCTCACTATGTGACAGTCAACTCTGATTATTTTCCTAGAACACCACACCCCAGTCATTATTCCCCTGGCACCACCACCTGCTCAGATATTGTTTTTGATGGTGGCTCATTCTCAGCATGACTGTGGCTTAATAGTGTGTGTTGTGCTGGTTCGAGTAAAGTTTAGTAGCACAGTCCAAATATATTCATCCTACAGCAGTGCCTTGTTCATGACCTGATTCTAAGAACAAAGACAGTATGCTGTATAGTATAGAATAAGCTGTATAGAAGTTCAGTTCAGTGGTCAGTAAGTGTACACAGTGTCAAGTCTTCAGTGATACACTACTGGTTCAGTATGTGTGTAACACCACATTAGAGTCTGCTGTAAAGGCTTGGATAGCTCAGTGGCATTGGATTATGGTTTGGAAGGTCCCAGGTTCAAGCCCCATGCCTGCCAAGTTGTCCCTGTTGGGCCCTTGAGCAAGGCCCCTCACATGTATAATGAAATACAAATGTAAGATAAGGGCGTCTGCCAAATGCCTAAATGTAAATGTAGTGAGAACGATGATCTTGGCCAGAGGTGCAGTGGTCCAGTCCTGTTAATGGGCAAATTAGGAAGGTCTAACAAATTATGCATAGCGTTAGGTACAGTGCATTCAACATGACCTACATGGTAAGTGTACTTAAATGGTTATTTTAATGTACTGTATCTATATAATAGAGTCCTAAACTGGAGCGAAGTCTATTAAACTGGAGTTAATACACAACATTCGGCGTCTCTGATGAGTCAGTACTCTGGTTATTGTTAATATCTTCATTCTTTCAACAATAGTTCATAATGATAAATAATACTAAATAGTATAATTAATTAATCCCCAAAGGGAAATTGTAATTTTCGCATATCGCAGTTACAGTAAGAAGCTGGGGTCAGAGGGCAAGGTGAGACAGGATTGCTCAAGAGCTCAACAGTGGCAACCTGCCGGTGCTGGGTCTCGAACCCCCGACCTTCTGTTAATGAGGAAGTTAATGAGGAAAGCATTAAGGTAATAAGACTGTCCAATTGACTAAACAGCGTTATGCCTGTCCAGAATTCACATTGCCATGTATGTGATTTGAGACTTTGCAGGCAGCCCTGTCTTAAGTAAAAGTTACAACGTTTGTAATATAATTCGAGACCCAACAGTGTAAATTCATGATTCAGTCCCTGTAATGTTTAAGCCTAGACACACGGCTGGTGTGTGTGACAAAATACAAGCATCTAATACAAAATACAAGCATCTATTTCGTGCCTTTCAGCCTTTCTTTCCTCCAATTTTCTCTCCTCATTCCAGGAGACAGGAAGTAGAGAATGTAAGCCTGCTTTTGGGTTTAGTCAGCAGGGATGCAGCTCTCAGACCTCATTCTGGCGTGTACAAAAGAAATAACAGCGGGGTGAATTTCCCATCATGAAAAGTGATGTTCTGTAAGCTCGGTAGCTCTGGTTTGGAAAACTGTTGCTTAAGATGATCTGATTAACTCGTCATGAGAGAATAGCAGTTAATTAGGCTTTAAGAAATCTAAATGTCACATTAGAATGTATTGATCTTTTTCAGAAAGATTGATGGCAAATCAAAGATCTAAAGATAGAAGCGACCAAAGGGGATTAAGCGACTAACAGTTAATAGAGTTTGGAAAACAGGGCCGTGTACGAACACTTGTGTTTGTAAAGTGTGTATGCTAAGACCATGGCCCATCCATACAGCAGTCACAGGGGAACACTCCTGAGTGCTAATCACACACTTGTGTTTCGATCAGTGGCTGTTTTTAAGTCAAGGCTTTATTTATCACATATATAAAATACATTTATATATGTGATAAATTCTTTATTAGCGTGGGGCGTGCACAGGGTCAGAGCAATAATACAGTGGCAGCCTGGCAGATCTGGGACTTGAACCACTGACCTTCTGATGACTAACCCAGAGCCCTAACCCACTGAGCTACCACTACCATTTTTGTCGTTCCTACAACTATCTTGCGCTTGTTTCGGATCAATACCGCAGTAACACACACCACTGCAAGCTCCTTTAACAGCCCGCTGCTTGTGTGTCGCTTTAAATCTAAGTCTCTGTCAAAGAAGTGAACATTAATGTAATGTGAAACTATTTGCACAAACGTCCAAGCGTCGACAAATCCGACTGGTCAGCAGGTGCGGATTCATTTTCTGTAACAGCAGCTCTGACTGAACCACAGACTGTAACTTAAGTCACATGTTGATGCGAATGCTCTCGTGATTCCTTTTGTAATTTCGGCTGTTTCACAGGAGTTTCTGGGGCAGATGCGACACGTTGTCTCATCTTAACAATAAACAGATTTAAAGCCTGGTGTTTTAAACATACAGTACATAGCATTTAATCGTTGAGGTTTTCTGCTATTTATCAGTAGAGTTTGCACTTTTCTGTTTCTCACTGACAAAAACAAGCTGTGATTTTTTAGAATTTTTTTTATTTTTACATATTCTGTAGCTTATTAATCAAGAGAAAGAGAAAAGAGGGTATGGTGAGGGAACGGTTGTTTATAGCAGCTGTAACATAAGTGATAAGAGGAACTTACTTGTTTTGCAGATGTTCCATAACAATAACTGCCATTAAAAATGTGAATGTTTTTTTTTTTTTTTTTTTACTTGGCGGGGTAAAAGAGGAACATAATATTTCTGGATACTTTGTTAGAGGGAAACAGGCATTTTTTTCATATAAGATTAAATTAAATGATGAAGACCAAATTAAAGAAATGTAAACTATATTGTACCATGACAGGCTAAGGATACAGCTGAATTTTTTTTTTTTTTTTTTTTATGTAACAGTTAAGCTAAGTTTTTTTGGGGGGGTATTTTCCCCCCAATTTTCTCCCTAATTTAGTCATGTCCAATTCCTCCCTGTCACTAGGGGGCTCCACATTAAGGCTACTACTACCACTACTAGTCATCTTTTTGTACTGCTCGCTCAGACACTATTGGGGGCGGCGTAACACACTCGGAGGACAGCGCTATCCGCTCCTTCCGCTTGCGTGAGCTCACAGATGCCTGATTGGCTGTAGAGCTGTGATTAGTGTGGGAGCACGAAGTACCTCTCACCCCTCTGGGAGAGCTCGGCCAATCAGCTCTCTCTAGACCTAGAGGGATTGAACCGCCGACCTCCCGGTCAGTAACTCAGTGCCTTGGTCCTCTGAGCCATAGTACAACAACCTCAGCAGCAACCTCATTTCCCCTGTTGTCAGTTCCAGCCACTCAGCATTCAGCATCACCTGTATACTAAGCACCAGCTTGATCATCTGTCAACATCTGCACTTGTTTCTGACAGGTTCATGCCTCTAGTTTTTTATGCGTGAATGAGTCATAGTTCACTGTGTGGTTTAACAAAGACAATCATTTGCCTGAAACTGTCCGGTTCAGGGACTGGATTGAAAATTTGAAATAAAAAAAAACATTGAGAGCCAAAAAAGTCCATCAGGAGTCCTGGAGAACTGTTCCTCAAGACTGCATTAAATATAAGAAAGTCTCACTCTTTAGAAGCAAACTATGAAGAAATGAGAGAAGTTTTGCACGGCACTGCATGTTCCTGTTATACAGTAGTAGCTGTGAAGTTCTGAGCTCCAAACCGTACAATACATTTTACAAACCATAAAGTCAGAAGTGGTGATTTTGGTCACTCGATGCTTAACATGAATGTGAATTCTGCATGCAGGCGGTGTTTTCTCATATTGTATCCAGAGCTGCTGTTTACAACTTTGCAGAAGCCACCCACACGTGAAGACACATGCACACGCATACAGCAACACACATTTCTTTAGCATCTGGAAGTGGTCAGCTTATCAGTCAAGTCAAATCAGATGATTATAAGTTTGACAAAGTGACAAAAAAAAAAACGTCTGCCTTATTTCTCAGTTCACTTTTAGTAGAAAGAAAGTGAATAAAGAAATATCTTAGATTTTTAACAGAGTATAGATGATCATCTGGGGTGTCCAAATATTTGTCTTTAACATACAAGTTTGCAAATTTTCTATGGGATTCAGGTTATGGCTTTGTGACGGCTTCTCCAACATCTTTACATTCTTGTCTTTAAGCCATTCAGTTACAGGGGGGTAAAAACGTATTTAGTCAGCCAACAATTGTGCAAGTTCTCCCACTTAAAAAAAGATACAGTAAGAGAGGCCTGTCAAACAGTCGCACTCCAAACTCCATGATGGTCAAGACCAAAGAGCTGTCAAAGGACACCAGAAACAAAATTGTAGACCTGCACCAGGCTGGGAAGACTGAATCTGTCTTGCCACTGTTGGGTCCTTGAGCAAAGCCCTTGAGATACTGTATACCTACTGTACTGTACGTATGATGAAAATTACAGGCCTCTCTCATCTTTTTAAGTGGGAGAACTTGCACAATTGGTGGCTGACTTAATTCTTTTTTGCCCCACCGTATATCTCTGGAGGTCTGCATACAGTAGGATGATTGTCCTTCTGGATGTTGTTGTGAAAGTCCCAGGAGATCAGCAGTCTCTGAAATACTTAAACCTGCCCATCTTGCACCAACAACACTTGCCTTAGTTAAACTCACAGATATCACATTTTCCCCCCATTTCAGTTTTTGATGTGAACATTGATTGTGGCTCTTAACTTGTATGTGCATGATTGTTTATGCATCACGCTTCTTCTACATGATTACGTTTTACTTGTGCATGCAAGTGAAAAAAAAAAAAATACTAGCGACAGCAACAAGCACAGTGCAGTGTGATGCAATGGCTCGTGTTTTACACAGCTGGTGTGGATTGAGGTGCTTGTTAAAATGGAAGCGTAACTGATGCATGACACACGTCCAAAAAATGCTTCAGTAACTAACGAGATATGGTATGAATTGTCCGTAATGGAGATTGAGGATAGCTCATTAACATCGCCTCAGAATTACAGCGAGCCAAGTTATCAAACCACAAATTAAAGCACAAATTTCAGAAGGGTCAAATTATTGGCCATTTGAAATGACTGGAATAGAGTGAAGAATGCAGCACATTATTGAATCTGTAAGGGCCGTGTTGAAACTTCAACTTTGTGGAAGAAATGTGGTCAGGAAAAAATTAGGATCGCTTAAGCATTTAGTAAAGATGGTGGAAAACTGACAATAGACATCAGCAATGTTTAATACGGAAAGTTAGAGCATTTCTACATGCGCAGTTTGATAAGAACTCATACTGTAGGTTTGGGACTAAACAGCTGCGTGGCCATACAGTACATTTAAAAAAAACACTCGATAGTTGTAAAAACACTTACATTTGCTAGGGAGAATAAAGATTGGATGGTGAAGCAATGAAAAAAGGTAATGTGGTGTGATGGCCCCTAAATGATAGGCGCGTCAGAGCAAGAAGGGAAGTGATTCACCATCATGCATAACGCCCACTATACAGTACAAGCCTCTGGAGGCAGTCTTATGTTCTTGTGTTGCTTCAATTGGTCAGGTCTAGACTCAACAATGTGTGTGGTAATGTACTGAATGACCAGGTTATTGTATCTATTAACTTTTTTATTCCTTAATGGAACAGCCATACTGTATTCTGGGATCCAAACTGTGAACGAGTGGTTCTGGGAGCACAAGGAATCATATTCACACTTGAAACAGCCACCACATTGTGGACCGTCATCAAAGCTAAAGGTGGTCAATGAAATCTTGTGCAACTTTTTTTTTTTTTTTTTTTTTTTTTGGCCAGGCAGTGTACAGTATATTTGTTCAGTATATTGGGGGAGTGGTGGCTCAGGTTGGCTAAGGCTCTAGGTTGTTTATGTTGGGTTATGTTAGGATCCACATTCGAGTGTGCCGCCGATGGGTTGGCACCCTGGTTATTACTTGCAGTGCCGGTCTCAAGCCCGGTTGGAAAATGGGAGGGTGAGGAAGAGCATCTGGCATAAAAACCTGTAGCAAGTTGTGTCCGCTGTGGCGTCCCATTGACGGGAGCCGAAAGTACATTTAGTGTATATTTGTATATTCAATTTTTAGAATGATTTGAGAGCTTTGTTTACAGCACAACTTTACAGTAGTCTGTTTTAGGAAATGAATGATCATTCTTACAATCATTCTTTCCAGTGACGGCAACAAAAGGATGATCCTTCTATTTTCACAAGCATTTTTCTTTCTCAATTGTAAGATTTTGTAATATGTGAACTTTCCCATGCCTCTATGCCCATAACCCCCCCCCCCCCCTTTTGTACTTCCTGATTCATTATATGGTCACACTTCCTATAACCCCTGTTCAGACTAATATTCATACATACAGTACATCTCATGTCTACTGGAAACTGTAGGCCTGGCAGATATATAAACAATAATTATTCTTATTTTAATTCATCTTAAAATACAACAATTCGAGCACTTTCCGTCAACCTAACATCACTCTTTCATTCCGTCTGACTTCATTTCGTTCATTAGTGATGTACTTGTACAACTACAGTATTATAATAAAATAAAAACAAATGAAACTGACTTGAAATATAAAATAATACTTGAGACTTTTTCACTACATTTCTTAATGGTTTGGTAAACTGGATGCAGATATGCCAGGGCTCAAGAACATACTCATATATTTTTTAAAATAATAATAATAAAAAAAAACTTTCAAGTTCAATATTTCTTTGTGTTTTTTTTTCTCCCCATAGTTGTAAAGTATTTTACGTGTTTGCCTTCAAACACTTTTCAGACTTTACATCTGCCTTCAGATTTTCGACCTGATGAGTTCGGGTTGTGAGAGCACTCATTCTGATTTGATTGTATATTAGAGCTTTGTGTTCCTTCTACACCTTTGATGTCTGTCATCCGTGGGTGCACGTCCGTATGAAACCGACAGCTGATGCTTTCTTCATGTTCCGTGAAACTATCAGTGATCATACTGTGTGTGTGTGTGTATATATATATATATATATATATATATATATATATATATATATATATATATATATATATATATATATATATATATATACATTGTGTGTATGTGTGTGTGTCTGGAATAAGAGGTAATAATAAAAGAGACACCATCACTTGAAAGCATTCTAGATGGAACTTTTCTTTAAACATACAGTAGAAAAGAAAAACAAGTCCCGTCCCAATCATCTTTATGAAAGTCTTTGGGGAAAGAATGCCTTTGATGGACGGTGTCATGATTGCAGCCATATGCGTTTCAGTCACAATTATAGATGCGCTGTGACGCCACAGCTCTGCTTATCCGATTCAAAGGAAGCCCATTATGGGAGAGAGAAAGTGACGATGGATTCGGATCTAACCACCATTCTCCTGGATGAGCACATCAAAGTGTCCTCTTAATGCCAAACCCTCAATTTCATCCTCGCTCTGTATTTTACCTCGTAGACGGAGCACGGCTTTTCACGTGCCGCTTCATTTGCTCTTATTTTCCAAGCACTCGGGTAAATCAGGTTTGGAGTGGCGAACAGGGACCTGTGATGTGAATGCCAAGGAGTCGAGTGTGATTTCACTAGGATATAAAGTTTTCCTCGGTTTAGAGGAACCTCGGCTATAACGAAGCGCTGGAAGGGCCAGTGCACCAAAACACATAATGGCCAAGAGAGCATGAAAATTTTTTTCCTCTGTATTCCACGTCTACAGTAAGGTGGTAATCATTTTCAGGTTAGTCAGGGCGTTACAAATTCACACATGAAGAAATCAGTTTTTTTTTTTTTCCCTTTCTTCTTCATTTGTTTACAATTAGACCTCAATTAGACGGTTCAAAGATGTTCGTGTGAGCCACAGCATTCGGTGATGTGGGAGGAGTTACAGCTGTCAAATCCACACCAAACATCCGACATATCGATGGATTTTAATGCTCTGGTGTTCACGTGACACTGTGTTCAACCTTCAAATATTTACATCACCCTGAAACGGTGTATGTTCAATTCTCTTGCCCTTGCTTTAGTCTCACCTAGATCTTGTAGATTTGAACCGAAGAACTTGTGCTGTCATACTGCTCCAAAAAAAATATATACTCACACTGAATGCACTTTTTAACACATTTAGAATTCAACACATTGTAATGATTTATAATTACCCTCTCTGGTGTCACCCAGGAGTTAATGAGTTCCATTTCACATCTGCTTCCCGCTCATAGCATCTCCAATGGTTTTTGGGTTGTTTTTTTTTTTTTTTTTTTTTTTGCTTCTGTTTCCTCAGGCATGAAAGGATCTAAATCTACATCTGGCTTTCTATAGAGCTGCTTTATACCCTAACCCTAAAGTGTATTGCCCAAAGTGCTATAAAATTAGAAGAGAAAGTGAATATGGGAGGATAGATCATACAGTAATTTCACGTTTCTTTTCCTGAGATGTTTATCCTGATATGTTTGACAACTTAAAACTCGTGTTTCGATCACAAGTACTGGAACGTGTGGTAAATATACAAGGTCAGGCATGGTGGAAGCAGGGCCATGGTAAGGGCATGCATGACTGCCTCTGGAACAGGTGCACCACTCTTTATCAATGATGTTACTCATGATGTTGGCAGCAGACTTAATATAGGAGTCTGTAAAATTTATTTATATGCTGTCTGTCAAGTCATAGAGAAATGCTTCTATTCTAATTGGGAGGAACTTCACCCGGGAGCAAGAGCATGACCCAGACAAACTTTCAACACAACAAAGAACTTCATTATTATTGAAATCGGACACAGGAATTATAACCCAGCTGAGCATGCAACGTTTAAAGTTTAAATTCTAATCAATTATCTCATATATACTGTATGAGATAATTGATTAGAATATGAGATAATTGATTAGAATTTAAACTTTAAACGTTGTGTATATATATATATATATATATATATATATATATATATATATATCAAACCCAGTGTCTTTGGTGTTTAGCAAAAGCAAAGAATTGGCCCTTTGTGTTCCAATACTTTTGTTACGGATGGTATACAGTATGATGTAGAAAAAAGAAAAGCAAAATAAAAAAAAAACACGAGCAGCCAAAGCAAAGGATTTCTCTGCAGCCGTGAAATGCACTTTATCTGCGAACGTGCGAGGGTTCAAAACAGCTGGAGGTCCGTTTTAAGGCAGACATCTTAAATCATATTTAATGTACCTTATCTCAGCCCATTTTTAAATGCTGATACGAAGCAGAGCCGGAGATTGAAGAGAAGAGGCTTTTAATGGGTGTAGCAGCAGATAGAACCATTACTTCATGCCTGGTTGGGCTTTAGTGCACGACTGCAGCAGCAGACCCACTCAGACAGTTATTGTGTCTCACTTTCTGTTAGTCGGTGGCACAGTGTTAAAGTGTAATGAGGGATTGCAAATGCACGCGAAAAAAAAAAAAATCCAATCACTGGTAGCGTGACGTACCTGACCCAGTGAAGTTAGGAGGGGAAGTTTACCATCTTTAACTAGTTGTAGAGATGCATATAATGGAGAAATGCTCCAAGAGCTGTGGACGAGAGGGGCTTCCCCTCCATGCAGAAAAAGTACAACTCCTTATTCCCCTCAGGTTAAAAATGCAAAGTGAGCAGATTTAGCCAGGCCCTGAAGTTCTGCACGGGCTTTCCTAATCTGTCAAAGAGCCTTTTTTAAGAGGTTCAGAAAAAATTTTTTTTTACACTCAGCTTGTTTGCAAAAAAAAAAAATGGTTTTGGGGAAAAAACTGAAAGCGTATGCTATAGGAGAAGTCTGACTTTTATATAAATGCTACGGCTCTTAAAGTTTTTCCTTTAAGTATCTTTTAAAGAAGAAAGAAAAAAATAACAAGCCATAGTGAAAGAAAGCAAACTGCCCAACAAGGAAGTTTGGGAAAAGCTGAAGATCTCAGTAGAGCCATTGCATAACAGAATGTCTGGCTGTTGTTACGGTGTAATAAAGAGTTATAGGTCAGGTCTGGCTTACTTTGGCTTAAAAACTAAACTAAGGAGGAAAACTTGGACAATTCTAAAAAGCAGTGTATTTATACAGTATGTATATGTTTGTTTTTGTGGTATGGAATGTTTCCTGTATGGTCTCTCTTCTGGAACCTGTAAGCATGTGCTGTATCTGCTCGGTTATATAAATAACGCTGCTGCACACCTGTATCTACACATCCTGCTTACTAAAACCCCACAGACATGAACGTGTGCAGTGGATCATGTAATGATACAGGGCGGGTTGGACAGGAAATCCGTAACCCTTAGAGCATCTTAGAGGATCCACACTTTATTCACTCGCATCCTGACGCAGATCTGTCCCGAAAAAGATTTACGATCTAGCCTCGGAACATGCAAACGTCCTGCTTTCGCAGACCATCAGAAAATTGTTTTTTACGAAACCCAGTAGCCGGTCTGCGGTGTAAAAATAGCAAATGTGAAGCGTCATCAAAATGATTGAAATTGCATACGTTTCCAATGGAAAAAAAAAACTTTTTGTAAAAAAAAAAAAAAATAAATCATAAAAAATTATATGCATTCTACTGATGGTCTGATGATCCATGTTGGATCAAATACATTGGGATCTTGTGCAAACTAATGTTTCAATGGAAGACTCAAGGATATCCTGATCTGTTGTACAAAAGACATACAATTTTGTGCAAATTTTATTTTAATATCGAGCTGAAAATCTCTTATTTATTCTGTAGGATTTTAAACTTATGCACTTTATAATGCAATATGCAAATAATTAACAAAAAACACAATCCTTAATAAAGGTATGACCTTATTTGTATAAGATATTCTTAATATATGGCACTCTTAAAACATCTTGTTGCATTTCATTTAAATAATATGGAGGAACTTTATACTAAAATGACTAAATACATCACATTTTTCTAATAACGTTCGTGAAGATCTGAACAGCATGAATGCCATATAACTGAATCTTGAAAAAATGTCGCAAATTATTTGCAAACTTTTTTTTTTGTACTGTTTGTATGTAGTGTGATTATGATTAAAAATCTCTTTTTCTCTCTTTTTTTCTCATTTTTTGTTTTGTTCCAATCATATCCTACCTGCGGTTTCAGTTCTGAACTGATTCTCTCTTCTCACATCTAGCGAGTGTAGAATCTACCATGACCATGTGATTATTTTTAGGGCTCGATTTGCATTTCTCAGTGTTAGCTTTAATAGATAAAACAATCTGGGGTATTAAAAAACAAAAAAAAAGAAGAAAAAAGCATGAGCCATTTAAATTGAATCATTTCAGTTCCTGAAGGGCATGTTCAGGCTTTATTTTACATACGCATGTGGACAGATATTTCTTCTGAGCTGATTAGTTAAATAGAAGTGATATTAAACCGTGTAATCTTTCAGAGAGACTTTTGTCTTACTGTCAGATTCAGATGAACAACTATAGTACTTTATAAAGCTGTATATTCTCTTGTTTTCACATCAACTACAAAGGAAATTAGGCACTGTTATAGATTTATTTGCACAAGTAAATTAAAGGATAAACCTGTTTATTATAGGACCTTGGCTGGAGCTTTTGTAAGTATCTTGACAGCAGTGAAAGGACGAGCCACAGTAGTACCACAGTGAACACAATCTTCAGTGAGGTCAAGTACATTTGTATTACTTGAAAATGTCAAGAATCTGTTTAGTATGTACACAAGCCAGAATGGAAGTGGAGACTCACATGTACCGTGCTTTATTTACTAGAGCGGTTTGCAGAAATGTCACATCTTGTACTGTTACAACCTGGAACTGAAATGGACGTCTCATCCTCTTCTCGCCTGAGTAATGCTCTCCTGACGCTCCCCACTCGGTGACTTTTGTAAACAGCCTCCTCTAGGCAAAAGCACAACTGTGCGGTATTGTCTCGATATAAAATTGACTCAATAATTTTTAAGGGTTTTTTTTAATTCTTATTATTATTCTTAGTATTTCTTATATACCGAGGGTTCGATTCTCGCCTCGGGTCTGTGTCTCCCCCATGCTTGGTGGGTTTTCTCCCAAAGTACAAAGACATGCAGATTAGGTGAATTGGTGTTCCCAAATTGGCCTATAGTTATAGTGTGTGTGTGTGTGTGTGTATGCGTGCATATACAGTATGTGTGTATATACAGTATGTATGTGTGTGTACAGTATATGTGTATGCGTGTGTGTATGTATTATAGATATTTCTAAATTAAATTATATATATATATATATATATATATATATATATATACACACACACATTAATCCATTCATATACTGTATAGGATACGCTTTATAGAAGATTAATTATATTATATTATATTATATTATATTGTGTGTGTGTGTGTGGGGGGGGGTGTATTGTATATATAATTGTATTGTTAGATACTGTATTATTTAATACATCTATAAATCTTATTCTATATATGAATGGATGAAATAACTAACACTTATACTTTTCCAAATGTTCTCTCTCTCTCTCTCTCTTTTTCTCTCTCTCTCTCTAACAAACTCCAGGTATGGGTGTATTAATACTGAAATCATGCAACACTTGTCAGTGGCTTGCAAAATGATTGACGCCCCAGTGGAATTCGTTTTATTCGCCTGGAACTTCTTTATTGTCTGTAATTTTCTGTTGCAAACTCACGTTCTCTTACAGTGAAGTTTCAAAGAAAATATAATAATTGGTCAGTGAGTATTTTACAGAAAATCAAAAAACAGAAGGAAAAAAATGCTGCTTACTGTACATTTATGTTCAGCTTTGACTTGAAGTTGTTGTTGTAACAAAAGATACTGACACTCAGTCTCAGTGCTGGTCTGTACTGGTTAAACATTAAGGCCATGTCCACACGGAGCTGGGTATTTTTAAAAAAAGGAGATTTTAATCTGCGGTTTTGGCCTTTCATCCACATGCAAATGCAGTTTTGGTCGTTGAAAACGGAAAACTTCGCGAAACTCCTTCCAAAGTGAAGATTTTCCCAAACTTTTGTCAGTGGTGTTGCATGGACACGGGGGTGGAAACGGAGGTTTTGAGAGCTTGTTGTAACGTCACCTTGTGTGCCGATGATGTCATGTTCTGTGTGTCTGTGATTTGACGGTTTTTTGACGTTGTGTTTGTGATTTTGTGCAATAGTGGACTAACATACAGTAAACTACAGTAGTGACGGTGTTAATGGTGCTTACTGGACTCACAGATCCCAGATTATGTTAACAAACAGAGGTGCCTGAATGTACAGTACTACAAAGCTCACTGCTGCTACATATAAAACTCAGAAGACACAAGACCCCACAGACAGCGATGGTGGGTTTGGACGAGACTCGGTCGGACTTCTACGTATATTAATGATGTTTTGTCTAGGCTCCTGATTGGCCCCCTGTTGATTAAGGAGACTCCTGACAACACTTAACAGGGCGTTTCCATTTTTCATGTCGACAAAGATATTTTTAACACGTAAGTCGTGTGGACAGAATGTTATATATATATATATATATATAAAAAAAAAAAAAAATATATATATATATATATATATATACGAAGTTGAAAAATCTCCATTTAAAAAAATACCCGGCTAGGTTAGGACATGGCCTTAAACAAGCGGAGTTATACAGTATTATTATTATTATTATTATTATTATTATGGGTTGACAAATAATGAATATTGGCTTAAGAACATATTGGTTTGCAATACAAATTTCACAATTCCATACATGTTTATGGAAACTGCTTGCACCAGGAGAGGTGAATGAGTGAATAACTTTGAAAACTACAATGTTGTTTTAGCCCTTTTTATTATTATGCATTATTAATGACAAACAATCCGAGTGACGGCCATTTCAATTACAGATTGTAAAATTCCAAAATGTTCAAGGAGCCAGACACTGTATTTCTACAGGCCACACTATTAATACTATTAATGCTCTCGCTGTAATCCCTTCCCTTCTAGGACATTATAGCCTCCTACCGTATATTGTTTACATATAGCTATTTACTGTATTAGTGGCGTATAGTAAAGAAATAAAAGGCAACTTTATCCTTTTTGTTTTAACAAAAAACAAACGAGATGCATAGCGTGTCTTGCAGTAGATGCAGCTTTACAGTCTAAACTTCTGTGAGTTATGTTCTGAAGCCGAGGCCGTGTGTGCCCTTTGTGAGAAACAGACTGAGATAAACACTCATCCTCATTTGAATGGTTAATTTAATGAACCACAGGAGAGGTGCTTTGAAGCACGGGGTTTACGCTAAGTTTTAAAACCTTGCCCCTGTGTCAGAACAGCACTGCGAACAGTCATAAAAGGTCACAGAGGTGTCTTTTTCATTCCTGCAGCCTACGGCTTTATTCTCATCAAGAGATAAAGACAGTAATTGATTTCTTTTTCTGTGTCTGTAGGCAGTAACCTAAAAAGAATAGCGTAGGTTAATAACAGTCAGTTTGTAGGTCATTAAAGAGTTCGACACTGGAACAGCACTCCTATTAGACTTTGATTTGCTATTTTGAATAGTGGATATTAAAGGCTCTGATGTATTTAGCCTTTAGATAGCTCAGTCCTAAGTTTGTGGCTGTGTGCTACATTAGCAAAGCACCACCCATGAATAGAAAAAGGGAGCTATGCTACAGTATAGTCCGAATGGTTTATTATAATCTTTTGGGGGGGAAGTAATTTGGGGCCTGACGTGTTATTAATTACAGGTTTTTTTTTTTTCGTCAAGTCAAATTAAAGGCCGAAACTTGTTTCCAGCTTCAAAACGGCGGTTGAGAGAAATCTTTTTCCGTCTGAAACTTGCTCAGGTGCACCTAACCCACTTTGCTCAGCAAATAACATTTAGCATGCCAACCGTCTAGCGTGAATGATGCAACATTGCTTCTTCCTGCATAACCAAACTGATTATGCTGATTATGTGAATGGAGAGCTTGACTAAATGATAAAAAAAACATATTAACAAGCACATTTTTTCTGTAGATGTCCTCAAATAAAACATGAAAAAAGTGCTCAAGGCTATGATACTATCACAGGATGTATTACTCAGTGTTTCATCATAAAATTAGAGCTCAGTCCCGGCAGTCCTCATTTAACCGGTTAGTTGCGTCTACTATAGATATGGAGAGTCAGACAAACGCTGAAGAAAAAAAAAAAAAAAAAAAAACGAACAAAAATAGAACTCAAACCTTGTCACACCTTGAAACAATGCATCAAACCCTCATCTTATAAAAATCCTGTCACTGAGCATCATTGCTATTTGTCTTGTCTATGACTACTGCCAAAATGGCAAATTGTTATTATCCAGCCCGGAAGCATGAAGGAAGAACCGTTATTATTAATTCAGCTGAACTGCAGCACTCTCCTCGCTCCGGATCGGCTCAGTCCACCGCCGAGGAAGTCCAAGTGCACAAATCTCTCTGATTTAGGCCGCTGTCCCGCGCAGGCAGCTAACGTCAGCACAAGTGTCAGGTCGCCCATCACTGCTCTTTCTTCCTCCACCAAAACAGCCCTGGCCTTCTGCCTTGTGTTATATTAGCTGTACTTTATGATTGGATGTTCACCAGGCAGGCTAGGCTCATGGCTGATGCACTTGTCCTGAAGATGGATAGCTGCTGGACGGGCTGGATAATTACTTGCACTGTAAGCCTCAGGCTGAATAAATCATATCATAGTTGAGTTGTGTGTGTGGTTGTGTGTTTGTGTGTGTGTGTGTGTGTGTGTGTGTGTGTGTGTGTGAGCTGCCGTGATGTTCTCGAGGATCTGTCTCTATGTTAGTGCTGCTCTTCTTGGTATGCACTGTCACATACAGGCACGTCTGATCTACAGCTTGCAGGGTTTTTATAGCTGTTAAGCAGTTGGATGTTCACCCTAAGGTCATGAGATTTAACCCAGGACGACATTTTATACAGCAAATCAATGGTATCTATGGGGAAAGCTTATCAGACAGACGTTTCAGTGCTAGAATTAGTGAGCTTTTCAGATTTAGTTTAAAAAAAATGATTTCATCTTTCTATTCAGTCTGGGGGAAAAAAGCAAATGTGTTCTTTAAATATTAGGCAAATCAATGAGCACTAGACAGAAACACACTGAAAAAAATAACTTTTATTGTTTTTATGAGGTCAAATTGTTGATGGAGGCCAATTTAGGAGTACTCACAACTGCTCTTCAGTCAACGGTTGAAGTGGTGTTCAATCACAGTGGAGTTTTAGTTTATTTGATGTATTTCCATCTTTATTTGCTAACAAGGCTGAGAGAAAGGTTGACAGTATTTTGGCCAACAGTATTCGCCATTTAATAGACTTGAGAAGTACAAGCTTGGTGGCAGAGATGTGCAAAAGGTAGAACTGCTGCCCAGATCTCCAGCTAGACCAACCACACCTATATACTGTATGTTACATCTTAAATATCCTATTTTATCTCCACTCTAAGGGAAGGCTTTCCACTCGATTTTGGTAAATGCCTGGTGGGTTTTTGTGCTCCTTCAGCCACAAGGAACTCTCAGGCACTGAGACATCTCTAAGGTGTTCAGTCAGGGTCAATCATGATGTTAATGGACCTTGCCCTGTGCACAGGATCACAGCCCTGTGTATACTGTATTGGGTCTCTTAGAAGTTTGGAAGAGCCCCAGTCAAATGGTGGTGATGGTCAGGTCTACTCATGCTTTTGGACTTAAAGTATATGTTAATAAATATACTTTCTACCAGCTGATTTGGTTGATTTTGTTCTAATCCAATTCTCTACTTCGCACAGAATTCTGCCACCCTACCAGCGACGAGCCCCACCGCTCCTGTTACAGGCTATAAGCGCATGGTGATCCCCACTCAGCCACCTCTGACTGCCACCAAAAAGTCGACTCCCAAACCTCAGGCGCCTCCATCTGCTGCTCCAGCCTCCTCTCCGTCTCCTTCCTCTCGGCCCCAGCAGCCAGTTCCTGCCTCCTACAGCACGGCCTCTACCCCCAGCCAGCCCACGTTCAGCGTGCAAGCGCGAGCAGCTCAGCCTGGCCCTCAGCAGCAGCAGCATCAGCATCAGCAGCCTGGCCGAGCCACGTACGCTCAGGGCCAATACATTCCGGCCCAGCCTAGAGGTCCCGACTTTGCATATGGGCCTCCGCAGCCCACCTTCTCACCACCCGGAGGGTACCATGAGCAACAATATGGTGGCGCTCCAGTCCCTGGAGGCCAGACCAGTTGGAGAGCTGAGCCAAGCCACCATGCTGTACTACCACACAATCAGAGCTATCAGCCTCCTACCCCAAAGAAGACCTACATTACTGACCCTCCTGTCAGCATGGGACCTTATGGAGCAGGAGCCATGGGAGTTCAGAAGGTAGGAACAAATCAAATAACCTTAACGTAAAGCCTGTCATTTCCAGTCTTATTATTGGTTTTACCTATTGACAATATTTTAAGTGACTGAAAAATCATATTCTTTTTACTTGCGGAATCCACAGACTTAATTTAAACCCCAAAGGGGAAACAAGGGTAGTCGGGGACCCCACACTTTTATAGGAAGTAAGTCAGAGTCGTTTGTCCAATCTCATCATGAGGAAACTTTTGTTATCATTCACTGACAATTAGGGGTTTGTTTTATGATTTAAGGGTCTCAAAGAAACACAAAAAGTATTACCTTGCTATACTTCGTTACAACATTAAAGAAATGCCACCACTGTGATGTTCTTGTATAAGGTTACCACATATTTTATGATATTGGTGACAGTCTTTAAGTGTCCAGTGCCTGTCCCAGGAAATTGACGATTTTGGGTTGGATACCAGTCCATTGCAGGACACCACGCACACACACTTACAGTATTCAATACTAAGGGCAAATGAAATCGTCAATCCTACAGTACCTACCATCATTATTGCTGTATTGTTTTTCACATATTTCCAAGAATATCTTGCTCAAGATTAAAAAAATAAATAAATTAATTAATTAAGTCAGGTTACTGCAACTGACTCACAGTTATACTGTTATACAGGTAATACTGTATGCACCTCTGGGATGGGATGACGCCAGGCATCTTTTTTTCCCCCTATGCTTTTAGTGTTTCGTGCATGCCTATAACTAAAATATCTTACATTTGTTTTGTTTTTCGATTCCTTACTTCTGTTTTTGTGGTTAACAATATTACCCGATCTGCAGTCAGTCACTATGTGGGATATTTTTACATGCCTTGTTTGGACACTCTTCAAAACATTGACCTAACTAGTGATCTGGATGCAGGAGTCATGTAACTGTGTGTAATCCACCAAATTGTGTTCCATAGAGACACTTATAGTAGCATCCATATGCACACACTCTCACGGCTGTGTGTGGTTCTGAACAGACCCCTGAGTCTCTCCTAATTCAAGGATTTTATGCTCAAAGATTTGCAGTCCAGCCATTGGGGAACAGCTCATCAAGGACTGTGGTTTATTAAACCCAAATTGAATACCACATTGCGCATTGTTATGTGTATTAAGAAAACTAATTAATATCGTTGTAAAAACAAAAAGTGCTTTTCGCCTGTAGATTGCTGTTCTACTCCCAGTGTGGCATATAAAGTAAACGACAGGTGTAGAGAACTGAAGACCTTGTGCTGCTTTTGAACCAATTAAAAATATAGAAATTGTAATCACCTTGATAGTAGATGAAAATGAAAAGGAACTAACAAGGAAACGGCACCACGAAAATAATGTAAGGTTTAAAGTCTTCTTTATGCCAAAGGCAATGAACCATATATGGCTCGGAAATCATTAGCAAGAAGAATTTGTTTTGTAGGCACACTAGGTATTTGGATATTTGTCTGTGTCTACGACAGTAGAGTACGTGTACAGAGAGTCTGTACATAACCATTTTAATCTGTAGATGAATGAGTCACTTAGTGTTCGAGATAATATCCGTTCAACGTAAAGAAAAGCTGAAGTGAATAAGGAGAAGGAAATAGATGATGGAGAGACAGGAAGTGAGAAAGGGAGGGTGGGTTTGAATTTGTTTCTTTTTACTGAAATGGTTTGAAGCCATAAGCTATAATGTTCATTAGAATGATATCCAGTAAGACAGAATTGAACCATCTACAGTAACAGAAAATCAAACATCCATCCTCCGTCTACATTTTTGAGAACTGCTGTTGCTTTCGTGCAACTCTCAAGCATTTCTCTCATTTTATGATTTTTTTTAAATTTCAGACAGAAAAAAAAAAAGGATACATACAATATTTTAAACAATCTATGTACAGGTGTGTTCACATCTGTAGTTCAATTCTCTTAGTTCGGACCAACATATAAAATGATGCATTCGTTTTGGTTCACTAGTATAAAGTCCTGGTTTGCTTAGTGTTCACACTGGCGTTTTCAACATCGGACCACAAAACAGTTTTGTCATGCAATCCATTGATCTTTCCAAACCAAAGCTGGAAATGGATTAGTCAGACCAGATATTAATAAGGCATTTTGCCTTTTTGTCGCTTCATGTTTGGTCATGACATCTAAGCCGTTTTTTTGCTTTGTTTACATAACTTGGTGCGTTCACTTTTTAAACGAACCGCGCAAGAGGTTGTTCACACTTGTTCATGTAAACCGCATTAACTGAACAACTGCTATTAATTGAACTCTACATGTCAAGTGTGAACACACGCTAAGACACACCAGATTTAAACCTTCTCTCTGCTTTTTCACTTCCATTACATCCTATGCCATGCAATTCTGAATGTGCAGCATCAGAATTCTGAATAAAACTAGCCTAAGGACAGGAAAAATGTTTGTAGAAATAGGTAAAAGGTCAGCCAAATACAAAACACACTGCCTCTTCGGTAATCTGAGAGTGCTTAGTGCACAGAGGAGAAATCAAAAAGTAGATTAGATAAAGATTAAGTTTTGTCGTAAAACAACTTCAGACGCAGTTAAAATTCATTTATACCACTTCAGCGCTGTTATTTAAAAAATATTCAATAATCCCATAAAAATATGCAGTTTAGATTTTCTGATTAATATCTATTGGTGCAGGTGTTTGTTTACATTGAGCAAGTATTTTATTTTAAAGTAGATTATTTCATGTACGTTGAAGTTCATTCCAAACTTGCGGTTTATAATCTGGCACAAAACTGCTCATAACTTCAATTCTACTCCAAAATTTTATTACATTTATGGTGCAGGTTTAACTTCAGGCAAATACTGCCAGTTTTGGTAATGCTGTGACAGACAGACAGACAGACAGACAGACAGACAGACAGACAGACAGACAGACAGACAGACAGACAGACAGACAGACAGACAGACAGACAGACAGACAGACAGACAGACAGACAGACAGACAGACAGACAGACAGACAGACAGACAGACAGACAGACAGACAGACAGACAGACAGACAGACAGACAGACAGACAGACAGACAGACAGACAGACAGACAGACAGACAGACAGACAGACAGACAGACAGACAGACAGACAGACAGACAGACAGACAGACAGACAGACAGACAGACAGACAGACAGACAGACAGACAGACAGACAGACAGACAGACAGACAGACAGACAGACAGACAGACAGACAGACAGACAGACAGACAGACAGACAGACAGACAGACAGACAGACAGACGTCAGAAACGTAAAGATCTCATTGAAAGAGTGAGTTCTGACTAATGTACAGACAAAACATTTATATAGATGGTGACAGCAGGATCACTTTGCAATTACAATCATTAAGGTTTATTCATTACATGATCTCAAGTACAAGTGCATGATTTTGCAGAGATCTCCCACGCTGATGGTTAATCTAGTGCAATTTGTTCGCCTTGTGACTGAGTGTTAGACTTCGATCCATTCCAGGGTGTATTCCTGCGTCGAGCGTTCCTGTGACAAACCCGAGGTCCATCATGACCCTAAATAGTATAAATCACTTGCTAATAATACAATAATTACAGTAATATCTCGGTAGTCTAAAAATTAAGGGTTTTTATTAAACCTCTTTATTTATTTATTAATACACTTATTAAATCAGCTCTTAGTTTATGTGTTTAATTTAGATAGTACTCAATGATTGCAGGGATTTCGATTTGCACATAAAGCCTCGATGGATGCCTTATAAACATTCCTCTTAGCAGCCTTGCTTAGTCTTAGTCATCATCTTTATTTTTGAACCGTGATCAGCATGAGTTGTCATGTGGTGGGACCTGATCACCGGGCCTGCTTCGGTGTTGCTCGGATTATTCATCTCGATAACCGCGTGTAATGGGCCGTGTTTGAATGTGTAGTTCACGAACGTGATGCCACAGCCCTCACAGCACAGGTCTCTGTCTGCTCCCTGATGTCACTGCTGTGTGGGTACACACAGCTGTCACCCCAAATGGCAACTGCTCATCCTCAAGATACACACACACACACACACACACACACACACACACACACACACACACACACACAACAGAAATGTCAGTGTGGTTTGGTAGAAATGTCACAACATTTGCAAATATTATAGAATAAAACACATATCGTATTAGCACATCAGACTTGAAAACGTTGTTGACTGAGAGCCTCTTCATGATCTGAGTATGTAGGGTCACGTCCTTTCTTTGAAGATATCACTGATCTGTATTTTAATAAGTAGCTTAACTTCTATATGATTAGAAATTAGAAAAAAAAATCATCTGTAAACACTGTCTTCATCCCTCAATCTGTTAGTGTCATAACGTTATCAGTACCATGTGAGTTCCAGCAAGGGGGTTATTTTTCTTTTGATCTTTTACAATAACTTTTGCCCTCATGCTCAGTGATGCCTCGTTTTTCCACTACAGGGGGTCTTCACTGTGATCTGTGTATCTCATTACCACAATCACTGGGTCACTTCGAAAAAGGTCAGCGTCATTAGACGTCTATAATAACGATTCTGACTGGCCAAGCCCTCGGGATCTGCCCTCTGATTGGCTGTTTGATGTCAGGAGTAAGGTGTATAGGAAGCCGCGCAGCTCTAGGATACTTAATTAGGCAAATCCTCTGGAATATGTTTGATGTCTATTTTGAAGAAATAAAATAAAATGATGCGATTTCACACTGCTTAATGAAACACATTCCATTCATATATATACATCTTTCAGGCTCAAAGCCTGCGTCTTGTTCCCGTTAGATTCGGAAGGAGGCTAAGCTGGATGATCGCGCGTGTTATTGCCGAGCTTGAGTGACGTTTGACTGGGAGGATTTCGATTTAGTACTGCCGAACCCCTACAGGCCCCTAGAAGGACAAACATTCACGTCTAGTTTTCCTGCGCCTGACATCGTTCCTATTTTTCCTCCATCCCCCCCCCCCCCCCCCCCTTCCCGCTTCTCGTTCCTTGGTGACCCAGATAACAAACCTGGCTTTGACCCGGTCAGCACCTTCTTAAAATAAACCCCCTTCTAGAACATCCACGGCTGCTGATCTGACACGGCTTTCTTCGATTACATGACATTCGCATTTGGGTCGTCTTTCTCGTCACCCTCACACCCTCGCACAACATTAAAGAACTTCATGACCTTTGACTTTTAAGAAATATGAAAGGATTTTTAATGTGGGCTTACGCTAAATAATCATGTAGGCAATGTGGATGGTGTGTGTGTGTGTGTGTGTGTGTGTGTGTGTAGGGTTAGGGTTATTTCACTTTGTTCTTTTTAATGATGTGTATATTTAAAAAAAATTAATAGATTAACTACATATTCCTGTAAAATTTTTGGCCCACGGGCAATTCTGTTGGTTCTCTGGCTTGTGTGTTGCCTCTAGCATTACACTTATGCTTTCACCTCTGAGAATCCCTGACACGGTGCTAGGTAGGCCACTAGTGCTGGTATGGGTTCCAAACAACATGTGGTATGTTTTGGGGGTTTTTGGAATAACAATCCCACTATTAATACGCAAGTGGATATATTGTTAGCACACGGCAGTTGTGATTATGTGTAATTTAATCGGTAGTAATACGTCAATCCAGTAGCTGTTGATTAACCCGCCACCTGTCCAAGAAGTGATTGAAGTGATAACATCATGGAAAGATCCACGGTCAGTTATAAGTGCTTAAGGAGAGTAGGATCACTTGTAACTGCACCCAGATGAGACATACAAGGGGTTTTATTATATTTTTACACGTGACATGAAAATAAACACTAGATTTGTTACGTTTAAACTTTGTGATCAGTGGAAAGTTTGGCAGTTCGTTAATTATTCACTTTTTGCAGATGACGGAGGTCCGCTAAGCGTGACATGAAGTGTGCACTGACCACAGGGAGGGAACTGAAAACAGAGCGGTCGTTGTTTTAATACGTTTGGCACAAGTTGAGACCGCTGTCCAGCTTTGACACATGGCCTGATCTGTTCCTGAAGAGCTGCGTCTTGTACGTGTCAGCTGTTGCAACCAGGAAACAACATTACAGCCTTTTATTCCAGAAAAAGCAGCTCTTAGTTGTGCAGTATGAACCAACAAGGTGGATTGTGGTAACTTTGATGTTCAAGTAAAGCTTGTTGTAGGCCACTTAGAGGACTGTTTACATGATGGACGGACGGACGGATCACCACACTGACTCCTAAATGTTTATTATTAGCAAAGATATTTATAACAAAAAACCTAAAATACAAAAAAAATCTAGACATTTATGAAATCATCATACTAATGGAATCGCAATACAAATCAAATCGGTCCCTGGGTATCGTGGTACAGTATCATATCATCTGGTCCCTGGTGATCCTCATACCTGATAAATAGACAGACAGACAGACATTATTATTATTATTTTTATTATTATTGTTGTTGTTTTTGGTAGTGGTGGTATTATTATTATTATCATTGTCATCATCATCACTGTTTGTAGAAGTCATTATTTTGACAAGATTGAGTCAGACCTTTCACTATTATTCTCATCCATTTGATTTGAGGTCATATGGTGTGACAGAACTAATAGACACTTTATATATTTAAGTATTTGAAATCATAATGGAGGCTTTAAGTCTAAAAGCTCTAAGTGAGTTCTCTGCCTTCAAGGACATCAGAAGTTTCTCTCACTCACTCACTCATTCTCCATAAAGCTTAACCTTACAGATGCGTACAGGCTCATGGGAGGCCTGGAGCCTTTTCCAGGGTACTAGGCGCAGTACGCTCTGGATGTACAGTACCCCGCCTAGTCTCTGGATAAACACTTACACACTCACATGATCAGTCCAACGCTACGGGGAATTTGGAAACGCTGATTAGTCTGATCTGCATATGTTTGTACTGTGGGAGGAAACCGGAATACCCGGAGGAAACCCACCATGCGCAGGGAGAACATGCAAACTCCATACACACATACAGTAGACCCGAAGGCATGACTCAAACCCTAGACACTAGGTGTGCAAGGCTACAGTGCTAACCCCTACGCCAGAAGTTCACCCGCGTACGCATTTGCTGCAGAATCCGTCTCAGAGTCTGTTCTGTTTAAAAGTCCATCACTCAAAACTAACATTGTGCACTCACAGTTAAAGAGGCTTTATTACGGTAATGACTGTGCTCATGATAAAGGCATTACCTAGGTTCTAGGTGACATTATCATTATTCATCTAAAATGTGCTGAGAGACATTTTTTTAAACCTCTCTGTACTTTCTGGCACTAGATTCTGTCTCCTCTTTTGACTGAGATGTAAATGAATGACCTACTGGTATTTCATTAGTTTTTCCTGAAGCTGCTTCCTGCTTTTCCCCTTTTCCTGCTTACTGTGTAAATCTACAGTACTTGAGAAACAGCACCTTTTAGAAAGTTTAATTGATTGCGTAATGACAGATTTGAAGGATTTGTATTGAGGGTTTGGGTCACAGGGCAGATCTCATAGAAAAGGGTGATTATAGCTACTATTATTATAGCTTAGTTAACCTGGACTAATGCCTTTATTTGTAACGATGAAGTCTATGGGTGATTTAATAAGTTCTTAACCATTAACACATTGTGTAACCAATTATTAAGACAAACTGGAAAAAAAAAAAACACCACTTGGGTCATATTGCTAATTGTTTATAAGTTATAAGTAGTCTGCTAAATATTTAGCAAAATGAGGACCTCCATGATGGCTTTTTAAGTAAGCATCCATCCATCCATCTAGCAACCTCAGTAGTCTGACTAGGGACTGTATATGTATGTATTGTATTTATTCCCATTTCTACAACCATGGTGGCACCTCCTGTCAGCATTCACACACGCATTCACACACTACGGGCAATTTGGGAACGGCAGTTAGTCTAATCTGCATGTCTTTGGACTGCCGGAGGAAACTGAAGCACACGGAGGAAACCCACCAAGCACAGGGAGAACATGCAAACTCCATGCACACAGACCTTACAGGACCAGCGCTAACCACTAAGCCACCGTGCCACCTACTGTAGCTGTATAATGTACTGTAAAAATGTTACTATTACACGTTCTTAGATATTTTCATTTTATTTCTTTCAAACACTTAAACAGCAAATTAAAAGCAGTTCTATAGTGTGTACACACACACACACACATGTTCTCTACATTTTGTAATAACATGCAGAGTTGCTAATGTATCATAATATGGATATCATAATAACATGACTGTGCTAACCACTGAACCACGGTGCCGTCTCGTCTTGCAAATGTAATATACAGTACATCTTATTATACAAGGGACGTTCAAGTCAAACCAGGACTTGTGATGAAATCTCTTGTGAACGAAGCTGACATTTACAGAAGTCTTCACGCACACAGTACAGTGATGAGACTCGTACTGCAACTGCAGTATAACATCTGAATGGCGCACACGTTTTAACGAAGCAAGAATACAGTATGTACAGTATGATCTGGCCAAGGTGTATCCGAGCCCACTGCTACAGCATCATTTCTTTTTTTCTCAGGAAAAAAAAAAGTCTGGTTTTTATCACCGAAGGTGATCTGTTTTTCTTTTCTTTTTTTGCATGACAATGCACGACCTCATACTACACATTACAGGAACTCAGCTGGGAGTTATTCCCACATCCCCTGTACAGTCATGACCAAACTCCAAGATCTTTCTACATGTTTGCATCATTAAAGGAGTTCCTGGGAGGCCAGCGTTTCAGACGTGAAAACAGGCGGTTGAATTAGAGGTGTCCCGCCCACCTCCCCCCCTCATATAACTGTTTTCTCTTATTCTGTACAGTAAGTCCTGGTTTGACTTGAACACCCCTCGAAACATAAGCAAAATTAATATTGAAACATTTTTTCAACAGTAATGGCGAATAGGGGTAAACTACCATTAATCTAATATTTATTATAATGCCATGTGGAGTTTTGTGTCTATTGTTGAGTTTTATAATTGGGTCACATGCATGCAGATGTCATCTTCCACAGGAGCATTACGGTTTATAATATAATTCATTAAAAGTCTCTCTTCATGGCCAGTATTATAAATCACTCTTTACCCGATATCTTCCTGCTGTTTTCCCCCTTTTTTATTTATTTTTTATTTTTTTTTAACCATGCACGCGTATTCAAATTACATGTGTGTGTGTGTGTCTGTGTGTGTGTGTGTGTGTGTCTGCGCACTCATGCTGGCATATCATGTGTGCACATGTTCGCATACAGTATGCGTGTCAGTATTAAGGCAGAGTAGGTGTTAATCTGTAATTGTGTCAGACTGTTACTGTACATACCATTAGTTTGACAAGAGTGAATTAATCAACCCACTCTTCTAAATGAGATAAAAATAGGGGGGAGCAGCAAGGATTAAAAACACTTAAGAGATTAGGAGGATGGGGTTATTATTAAGTAGCGCGTGTACCACATGGCGCTTGCCTGCTGGGGGGAGACTAGCAGGAAACGTAGGAGAGAAGAGCTGATAGAGATTGGGGAGGGAGTCTCGGTTTTAACGTAACACACACACACACACACACACACACACGCAGATTCAATTACACGGCTGAAAAACAGCTTCAAGGTACAGATTGTCTTCTCCAACCAGCTATGGACGGCTACTCGGGGAGATTTGTTCTATTTCTGCTTAATTCAATTTGAGATAAGTCATGTTAGTGAAGTTCTCATTATGACTTGATCATTCTGTTCCAAGCAGCACGTACAACTTTGTCAATGAAGTCTATTTGTGGCCTATGGTCACCTCAGCGCCGCCGCCGCCGCATATGTCTTTTCCTCTAATTCCGCTGAACACGGCTGGTAGCTTTTTCACCTTGCGACAAGCGATCGTTTGCATCAGGCATCGGCTGGCCGTGCGCTATAATTGGCGCGGCTAAGAGTACGTGCATGCGCGCGTTCGATTAATGGGGACGGGGTTTAAGTGTATCTGGCTGCCGAACGTTTCGAAGAGCACGGATCACACATGCACACTGGAGCACTGGTTCACGTTCTCATATTCTCTTTATACGGTGAGTAATGTAGCGCAGGAACAAGACTCCCACAAAGTACAGGCATCACTGAAAACTTGATCGCTGCTGACCACAAACGGTGGTAGACCCATATGTACATAAATTCACCATGCACTTTATTAGGGACACCCATATCCCTGGCCCAGTCCGGCAGTTATACAACAATCAGCAGCGCAAGATATAAAATCTTGTGTATGCAGATCGTCAGTTGACGGTGCAGATGAAAAGTGTGTAAAATGTGGTCTCTCAAGCTCACATCTGGCCAAAGCATGTACATGTCGACATCGATACAGTGCCTTTCTTTTACACCTCCATCATCTGTTGTGCTATATACAGTATACTGTATATAAAATATATTCTTATATAAAAGTGTTTCATTTATACAGGAGGTCTCTAACATTATACTTGGAACACCTTCAATCACGAATATGATCATTTTGAGTTCTATGAAATGCATTTCCGAATCATAAAATATATTTGAGTGAATAGGAGAGGCACCCCGCTTTCATCTGTTCTTGACAGAGCCGAGATCTCACTGAGCAGAAGTGCTGACTACAGTGCTAGGCCACCTCTATTTATCCAAGTGGCTTGTGTGTAGCAGGAAGGCCGAGTCTCGTGCCCCTATTAATAATAAAGCATTGACATTCGTCTTCTCCAGAGTTAGTCATCAGTGCAGTAAATTGCTGCAGACATCAATCTCTCTCTCTCTCTCTCTCTCTCTCTCTCTCTCTCTCTCTCTAAATCCCCCTCTTTCTTATTCATACACACATGCTTTGCCAGGGAGTAATGGAAATGATTAAAAGATGTGGACACATTTGTTTTGTTGCTTGAATATACTTCCAGTGCTTTTGATTTCATACTTATAAATCCAAGCAATGAAGGATATATTCATAAATATAAACGAATACATGTATAAAGCCGCATTTTATATTATCAGCAGTGTCTCGATGTACTCCGATCAGCTAAAACAGCATCACATTAACATCGATTATCAATGACAGACCAGTAAACTGGTGACGGCATCATGGGCACCCAAGGCTCAGCCATGCCCGCGGAGACCAGAGGCCACTCCGTCTGGACTGATCCCACAGAAAAGCCAACGCAGCACAAATCGCTGAAACAAAGTCAAGGCTTGCAATGGTAGTAGCCCTCAGAAGAGCCAGTGCACCACAATTGACAGCACATGGGGCCCAGCAGGAAAAAAAACCCCATGGCTGCCAACTTGGATCCCAATCCAGTCGATCTATCCATCTAAGGGATGCACCAACAAACAAGACCAATCCACAGAGGTCCCATTTCCGCTATCCACAGCCCGAAAGGATCCGCTGCCAATGTCTGGAGTCGTGGCCCCAGGTGCTGGAGCTGCCCAGAGGAACCTGCACAATATTAGACCCAATGGTTTGCGCTGTAATATTATATCTAATCGTTGTAGAAATCGTGTACTGTACCTAGCACGATTTTACAACACACTCTCAGATTTATGATCTAAGAAAGGACAAAGAGAACCTGGCAGTCACTTAAAGCGAGTTGCAGAAAGTCCTACCAGCAGCAGACACAAGTGGGCTGCGGCACAGCCATTTTTAACACATTACTAAGTCGTTTTTATTTCATTTCATTACTACCATATGGGAACTATTGCACTCGAGCCTTTGGACAAAAATCAGAACTTTCTTGCAACAAAGGACAAAACAAAGTAGATCTGACTGACACTAATTCAGTTTGTTAGATTTGGAGAACAAAGGACAGAACATATCATCCCCGAACTAGTACACGCACAATGAGGATCTGCACGGTACAGGGGTGGGAGCATCCTGATATGGGGCAGTTTCTGTGCAAATGGTACTGAGGCGTCACATGTCATTGAAGGAAGCATGAATGGAGCAAGGAAGTGGAACATGCTAGAGGGGGGAACGTCATTGGCCAGGAAACTAAATCTGAGAAGATCAAGTTTCAACAAGACAAAGATCCCAAACATCCATCCAAAACAACCAAGACCGGTTTCTAAAAATGTAAGTGAAGTCCTTAGACAGCCTAGCTAATCCCATGACTTGCATAAAAACATTCATGGAGGATTTTGCAATTGAGAGTCCATCCGATGGACCCTTGTGTCCCTGGGGAACTGAACAATTTGACAAAAGAAATGGGCCGAAATTGCACAACACACCTACAGAGATGCTCTTTTTTTGTTCTTATTGATCTTGTTTTTAAACATACTATCTTTATGTTTTTGAATACATAATGATATTGTTCCAAATATGTTCAAAGGAAAAATAACATGTTTTTATCTATTATGAATTTGGAAGGGGGAGTGGGATGCACTGTACACATGTGAAATGTCTAAATACTTATTTCTTCACATGGAATCAGTATATGTTTATAATCTACTGTATGGAGTCAGTACACATCATTACTACATGGAGTCAGTAATTGTTTTAGTAGTTGTTCACGTACATACTGGAGTAAGCAATCAGTCATGTTGAGGTAGTCAACCCCGGTCACGAGGCCACAAATCATTAGTTTTAGTCTTAAACCTGGGTGAATATGAAGACCTGAAATGCATATATCCAGTATATAAAAATGTTTTAGGCTGAAGTGTGAGCCACGAATGCACTGCTGTCTTCACTTCTTCATCAGAAGTGATTCTTCAAGCTTCTTTCTGGCTCCTTTCTGGCGACCAAACAGGTGAAAGTCTGATGGAGCGAGATCAGGACTATAGAGAGGATAGTCCTGAAAAGTCCTGAAACGTCTCAAAAAGACATTTTCGCAGGGTGTTTTGACAGTGTGACGAAAGTGTGCAGTTTTCTGCGATTAATTAAAATTCTGCTTCAGCTCTTCAGTAAACATCTCACGGTAACGAGCACTGTTGATTGTTGAACCTTTTTCCTGATATTGTTTCAACTCTGACTTTTGAGAGAATCCCAGAAAACTATAAGCATTTTTTTTTTCCCCAGCTGATGTTCAAATCAAAGATTTTGAACTTTTTGAACGCATTCACACCTGCACAGCAGTGACTGGCGAGACAGTAGGCTTGATCGGAAAAGCAGCCAGCAGAAGTTTTTAATATAACCAGAGTGCGGATAATTTTCGACTCACCCTCACCACTTCATCTTTTTCCATTCAAAACACTATAGCTGTAATAAGTACTGTGCTTGTAAAGTGTGTCTACTTAAACTTGTTAAAACTGCTTTCTTTTCTGCATTTATTTAAAAAAAAAAAAAAAAAAAAAAAGAAGATGCTCTTTTTTTTTTTTAACTAGCAAACGCTGCATCATTTCATTTCCAGTCCCTCACCTATGCTCCCTCACCACCCCCATCCCATATGTGCTTTATGTAGCAGCGGTATAAAACAGCACAGCTAAACTTGCTAGACGAATGGGTTGTGCTTAATTAGAGGCTACGTATGTCCTGTACAAAGCGATAATGCCAAAAAAGATGGGTTATTTCAGTTTATAAATGTCAGAGTAAGAGCACACTGCAGCCAGCGTCGTGTGTGTGTGTGTGTGTGTGTGTGTGTGTGTGGTCGGTCTTTACCGTATTACGCACAGACTCTTGTTCCCGCCTAAAGCCCAGACCATTAGACATCACTGATCCACCACTCGGTCAGTGTTCGCTGGGACGGTGCTGTACGTATGTGCTGTACAAGTAGGTGATACTTGCAGACGATGGACTCGACATTCACTGACACTTCATGCAAAACTGAAAACCTTATAAACACTAATAAAGATTATTCATTTATTAGTTTATTCGTTCATTTATTCCGCATAAGCTGTTGCCCTGTCGAGTCCGATATCGTTCCCCACTTGCTCATACTGTAGTTCTGCATAACAGCACCCCCCGCTGGTGCATAACCCACACAGCAGCCCGGCACTCTCCGGGCCCTTCATCATTCCCTCCTTGCCCCAAGATCAACTTTTACTCTATATGAGCTATTTCACGCCCCCGAGTATTTGGCAGAGGAAGTAATTCAGGTTGCTGGTGTTTGGACAGGAGATAACCGTCAGCCGTCCGTTTGAAATGATCCGCCCGCAGCTGTTTTGGAGGCCGACGGAAAGGATTCAGCACACCTCAGCTTTATGGAGCAAACGAGAGTGACATAAACAGACGGAGAAACATCATTTCCGCAGTAGTAACTCTGAGCATCATAAACCTCATTTTTACGACAGGTAGAGCAGGAAGACGGGACAAATAGAGGTGGCTTTCCAAGAGCGAAAAAGGTGTTTTTTCAGGGAGATCGTATAAGGCATGAACTCATTGAAGTCCCGTCAATGGACATCTCTCTCTCTCTCTCTCTCTCTCTTCCTTCGCTCTTTAGGCTTGTTCTAATGTGCCAGCAGGGAGATGCATCAGTTTCCAAAACCTGACCTACTTTCATGAACACGCAATTCTTCTCACGCACAAAAGAAAACAGCAACACATTCTCATCTTCCCTGCACATGTGCTTTCAAGCCGAATAATTACTGTATTTCCTCCTTATTGAACATTTTTTTATATTCCCTCTTCATCAGTGCGAATTTCTAATAACGGAAATTCCTTGATCTTGCTTCTTTAATTATTACCAGTGCCTGGTATTCGCCGTTTCCTGCAGTTCTTCGCCGCGGCTGCGTGGATCTTTAGACGTGGCTGTTGTGGAGTAGTTGTTGTTGTTGTTGTTGTTTTGTGTTTGTGTGTTTTACTTTGCCGTTTTAATTAGAGCTGAAACAACATGACCCATTTGTTTCTCAGGGAAGTCTATACTTTCTCTGCATGCTCCTTATAAAGTGGCCTTGAGCTGCTTTTTTCGCCTGCAGTAAACGTGTTGTTTCAGCTCACAATGTTCTGCAATAATCTCAACAGGCCTGTTGTTGTCATTGTTTTTGTGTTTTACATGGAAGATCATGGACACGGAGTCCTTTTCTCTCTCTCTCTCGCTCTCACATGCACATAAATTCTGTGAGGCCTTCTGGAGGGTCACATTTTTAAAAGGAGGATGAAATGTTCTGAAACTACATGTAACATCAATTATTCTCTTTTAACATTAGTACAAAATATGCACATGTGTACTTGTTTCAGTGACTAAGACACGGTCCAGCTGACCGCCACAACACAAGACCTTTTTGTCAGTTAATCAATCACTTAAAGCGATTAAAAAAAAAAAAACTCAAAAACATGTTGCTTTTTAAATTCTTTCCATGTGCTTTTTTTTTTTTTTTTTTTTTTTTTACATCGTCATGTGCTTTGCTTTAGTCCGTTGTCTTCCTTCTCCTAATATTGGTCTATTACCGAATATGTTCACCTGTTCTGAGTTCCTGCAGTAACCCATTCCTACAGTATGATTTAGTTCCATCATTCAGGTTTATAGATACTTTATTGATCCCAAAGGAAATTCCAGATATCCAGCAGCAATAGAGCCTGTAGCACAAAGGTTATACTGTAGCCGTGATGTCACACTGTATCTTACAGTACATATACTCAGTACTGTATACACACGCTGATGTGAGAACTGACCAGAAATAACTAGTGCAATGCTAAGAATAATAAAAATAATAATAATAATAATAATAATAAAAGATACCCTACCGCTCATAGCTTTGGGATCACTTGCAGATTTCTTAGTTTTTGTTTACTGATTTATTTTCTACATTCTACTGTACAACTATACTGGGGATTTCAAAACTAGTAAATAACACAGGTAGTTATGCAACAACAACAGTCAGTTGGACATCAGCTGTTCTGGAACAGTTCTTGCAAGAACAGTATTGTGTCAAGTGGATTTGCAAAACCCATCAAGCATCATGATGAAACTGGCTCTCGTGAAGACCTTCCCAGGAAAGCAAGACCAAAACGATCTCTACCAATTGTTTAAACGAGATTATTGTGCATTTTGGACGCCTTCCGGATGTTTTTTTAAAGTGTAGAAAGGAAAAAAAAAACCTGGTCGACCATGAGGTTCGAAAGTGATCCCAAACGTTTGAGCGATTGATTAAAAATCACAGGTTTAAAAATAAATAAACTGTAGAACACTGTAGATTGCAGTGTAACCTTGATGTACAGTTTTATTTGGGGCAAAGTGACAACAGTGCATATAGTATTAATTGTGCAAGAGAACTTAGTAATTGTGCAGAGAACAGTCTGTTCTAAGCCTAGATCGCCTCCTCCACGTCCCCATGCCCCTATGGAGAGGTGTCGAAGAGCCGAATGTCTCCGGGGACTAAGGATTACCCGAGTCCTGCTCTCCTATGGATCATAACTCTGATTATTAGATCATGAAAAGAATAAATCGAATAAATTTCGCACCCTCGCCGTCTATACGTACATCCGTCTCCCGCGTCACACAGTTCAGTCTCCTCTTTGTAAGAGTTCCCTAATCGCAGGGATATTTCGAGCTGTAGGATGTGGGGAGCTCTTTGGAGAAGTGTGTAAGAAACGCTGAGCTGTGAAACCTGTGGTTTTGTTGTTCGTATAGATATTGTGGGAAAGGAGGTCCTGAGAAATCACTAAACCTCAAAAATCAACCACATCAAATGGGAAACATTTCGGCTTTATATTGTGTTACGTACACCTGGCCTATTTTCTCGAGACCGATTCATGATATCTCAGTGGGGTACGAGGCCGTGTTCGGTCTGGAGTGCCATGCTCTCATTGTTTTACTAACAGTGGTTGTTATAAGCTGTTATAATCATATCCATGTATTATGCCAGCAACAAATGTCTTTAATCCCGTGTGGATTTACTGAAATGGCACAAGGGGGTGCAGGGGAGGGGGCAAGTGCACTGCACCCATTCCTGCTTCTATTATTACTATTTAATTAGATGTAAGGCATTATTTTATGTCTGCCAGCGTGCCAGTGCTTTCACCATCTCCCCTTCTCTCTCTTTTGTCTCTCACTTGGTAGAGTGTTGTAAACTTTCAACTATGTGTTGGTTGTAGGAACAAAGCAGAACTTTTCTACAGAAAGAAAATAAAGTTTTCGTTTTTTTTTTTTTCGAAAAACTTCAATTTCATACAGTAGATGTCAATTTCTCATAAAGTCATAGCCAGAAATTATTAGAAGATAAAGCGTTACGTGCCACTTCATTAATTAACACATAGAAGACAAACTCGTTATGCAGTCATAGAAGAAGAATGGAATGTATTTGTACAGTAGGCGTCGAGTGATGAAACGACGAGTGCATTGGTGTACAGTACAGCAGGAGACCGAGATGCAGAAAGTTTTTTGATTGAGTGACCAGGGTGTTGTAAATTGCATTCTGGGGTGATCCTGATTACAGATCCCCTGTAGGAGACCAGGAGGTGAGAGCTCATGATTAGCGCTTTATTTCATAGTGCCGTGTCCAGGTTGACTTGTAGCCTTATGGTCATCTGCTCTGGCACTTGCACCGGTAGATCCATCAACCACAAATAACCTTGGATTATCTGGACAGTTGCATATGCTCTGGCGGCTAGACAGCAAGTACGCCAACCAGTCACAGCAAATATCCATCAGTCAGATCAGTCAGATCACCAGACCTCCAGGTGATCACTGATATCCTAACGTACAGGAAACACGTACAGTCTGTGTGATTGGCTCTGTGGACCTTTCCATCGACCCTCTTAGTTACTGTATGCAAATGACCAGTCTCATATCTATCAACATATCAACAGTTTGATGAACATTTGACAAACTGTCATTTAAATTTCTACAGTATGTACTTCCATAGATCTTGGAGTTAGATTACAGTGTAACGATGTTACAAATGACTGTTTTACTTTCAACACTCAAGGAAATTTGTACGTAGTACTACTGTCCAATCCAAAGTGATGCGAGTCCATGTTAAGCTCGTTGCTTATAGTATATAGATAGATGTATAAAATTCTGTCCTTAAAATGAGCAGTGTCTTTTTTTTTTTTAATTAGATTAGGATAATAATGATCTAATAAAAACCTGAAATGGACAATATAATTAATTAACTGTTGCATTAATATATTTACTGATGGCCTAAAATACTCTTCCGTTCCATTTTAAGTGCATTTAAAAGCATGTACACTACCAGTCAAAAGTTTGGACGCACCTTCTAATTCCGTGGTCTTTCCTGATTTTTCTTTCTTTCTACATCGTGAAACAACGCCATATGCATCCAAAATATGCCGTGATCTAAATGAGCTTCTCCTCTGCAGCAGAGGTACGTTTTGCTCTTGTGTTCCTGGGAAGGTCTTCATGAGAGCTGGTTTCATCAAGTTTTTTTTAAATGCACTTACATAATACTGTTCTTGCAAGAACAATTGCAGAACAGCTGACGTCTTCAAAGAAACAACTGACTGTTGTTATTTATATCAAATTTGATGTGTGTTATTTCATAGTTTTGAAATATGCAGAAATGCAGAAAAATAAATCGACATTTGTGCCCAAACTGTTGACTGGTACTGAACATATTAGTGGTTTCAGCCCAAACATTAAAATCTCACTGTGGCACATGACTTCATTCGCCTCTTCACTTTAGGCAAGATGAGAATCACACTACATTAATACGCACGTTTGTTTTCTGTAAGCTCCGCCCCATGTGCGTGCTGTACTGTAGCTCTCATGTTACTTCCTAATACCTCTTCAGTCTGTAGTTATTTGGTCTTGGGTAATCTGTGAATGCTGTGTTTTACAGTTGATGCAGAAACCTGTCATTTACCTTTCCTAAACAAACATGTTCTCTTGTAACGTCAGTGCCTGCAATTACCACAAAAGTTAAATGACCCATGAACCATTAAGTTCAGTTCAGCCCTTACATGTCACACGTATATTACTGCACAGTGACGTTCTTTATTCTGTGCATATCCCAGCTTCTTGTTAATAGGCTGAGGTCAGCCATTATTACAGCGCCGCTGAAGCTGACAGGGTCAAGGGCCTTGAGCAAGGGCCCAACAGCGGCAATCTGTTGGAGGCAATCTGTTAAACCGCCAACCTTCCGATCAGTAACTGAGAGCGTTAACACACTGCTCCAAACTGTAATCGCTTGCCCGTCTGGGAATCTCGCACATGAAATCAACATTTGATCAGAAGATTTAAGTTTTATGCTTAATTTGAGCCCATGATATTTATTTGAAGTCAGTAAAGTCGGTGTATAAAATCAATCTGCTGAATAGTTGAGAAATGGAACTTAATGTATCAGCATATACAGTAATTGGATGAGAGGCATTTGTCCAATCCACATGAACACGAGCATGTCTATAAGAGGAAAGAGACGAATCTTGCCGCAGCTCTGCTTGGATCGAGAGAGAGAGAGAGAGAGAGAGAGAGGAAGAGCAGAGAGAAAGTGTAAAAGGGGATTCATGGGTTTACCAAAGGGAGCATTCTGGCTTCTGTTCCAGGGCGATGGTGTTCCATGTGTTATTTTTGTGCCGTGTAAACAGCACTCACACTTTTACGGCCTTACCGAGCGATACGCTTCAGGGGAAAAGAATGATTACATTCAATTCTACACTGTTTATTCAAGGTTTGTTTTCCTTTATCATACACAGTACTGTGCAAAAATCTTAGCCCCCATATTGTATGCTATAATAATTTTGTTATATATGTTTATCATGCCTGCATAATTATGTACAAAATCATTCAGTATTTTCATATATAACTTAAAGGTTAATAAAAAAAATAACATTACAGGAGAATATACAGTATGCAGGGCTGTAAAGAAAGAAATATATAGTACAAGACAGACCAGTTTTCAGATGGAAACAAAAAACCTAATGTACTGTACATGTATGCTCCTGTTACATTTTACCAGAAGTTACCAGAAGAACTCATATACTGCAGCAAGCTCAGTAAAATCTAACAGCTGTTTTACTGTGCAAAAGTCTTGGGCACATACAAAACTATTGTATAAGCAAACTGCTGTTGAAAACATTTGTGCATAAAAGAAACTTCTATAAAGACCAATAAAGAGTAATGTATTGCTCATTGCTCAAAATCAGGAGTTTTAGACAGATTTTATAAGAAAACAGCTGTTAGGTTTTACTGAGCTTGCTGGAGAATATGAGTTCTTCTGGTAACTTTACACTTTTTATGCAAATCTCAGGAGCGTACTGTACATTAGGTTTTTTGTTTCCATCTGAAATCTGGTCTGTCTTGTACTATATATTTTTTTTTCTCTACAGCCATTATATACTGTATACTGTCTTCTTCTTTGTCTTTCGGCTGTTCCCTTTCAGGGGTCGCCACAGCGAATCATCTGCCTCCATCTAACCCTATCCTCTGCATCCTCTTCTCTCACACCAACTAGCTTCATGTCCTCTCTCACTGCATCCATAAATCTCCTCTTTGGTCTTCCTCTAGACCTCCTGCCTGGCAGTTCCAACCTCAGCATCCTTCTACCGATATATTCACAATCTCTCCTCTGAACATGTCCAAACCACCTCAATCTGGCCTCTCTGACTTTATCTCCAAAACATCTCACATGGGTTGTCCCTCTGATGAACTGATTCTTGATCCTATCCATCCTTGTCACTCCCAAAGAGAACCTCAACATCTTCAGCTCTGCTACCTCTAGCTCTGCCTCCTGTCTTTTCACAGTGCCACAGCTCTGCACATCTCCCTTGTTCTTAAAAATCGGCACCAATACACTTCTTCTCCATTCCTCTGGAATCCTCTCACTCTCCAAGATCTCGTTAAACAAACTAGTCAGAAACTCTACTGCCACCTCTCCTAAGCACTTCCATACCTCCACAGGTATTTCATCAGGACCAACAGCCTTTCCACTCTTCATCCTCTTCAACGCCCTTCTCACCTCACTTTCACTAATATTTGCTACTTCCTGCTCCACAACAGTCACCTCTTCTACTCTTTGTTCTCTTTCGTTTTCCTCATTCATCAACTCCTCAAAGTACTCCTTCCATCTTCCCATCACCCTCCTGGCATCTGTCAGTACATTTCCATCCCTATCTTTAATCACTCTAACCTGCTGCACATCCTTCCCATCTCTATCTCTTTGCCTCGCCAACCTGTACAGATCCACCTCTCCCTGATCTGCATCTCCCTGTACTCCTGTCTACTCTCTTCAGTCCTCTCAGAGTCCCACTTCTTCTTAGCTAGCCTCTTTCCCTGTATACACTCCTGGACTTCCTCATTCCACCACTTTTCCCTTACCTGATGATACACCAAGTACCCTCTATATATACTGTATACTGTAATGTTATTTATTTATTAATTTTTAAGTTATATATGGAAATACTGAATGATTTTGTACATAATTATGCAGACATGATAAAACATATAATATCGTGCCTAAGACTTTTGCACAGTACTGTGTGTGTGTACAGTGTGTGTATACTTAAAAGTTTTAGGTCACTTTCTAACTCCATGATGGTTCCTGATTTTTATTTCTTTCTACATTGTAAAGTTTTGCTGAAGGCGTCCAAAAAATGCATGAATTTCCTTTGAACAGTTGATATTGAGATGTTTCTGCTACTTCTGCTCTGTAAAGACTTCATAACGCCTCTAATCTGAGCTGCTGTTAATTGGTCATTTTTCAGGCTGATAACTCTAAATGAACTTCTCGTCTGTGGCAGAGGTAGGCTGCGATGCTGACACAGTGTTCTGCAACAGAGCTGGAGTGTTTACCTCCTCCTTATCCAAGTGCGTCTGACGCATGACTAACGTACTCGTCTACAAAACCCACATAAACAGCAGCAGGGGACGGATTTGCCATCCAGGGAGAAAGTGACAACCGCATAACGATTAAAATGTCCAAGGCCATAAAGAAAATAATGGGAAATTTGTGTTGTGGAGATTCAGTATAATGATGAGAAAGAATGAAAGAAATGAGATCTTCATTTGTCTCCTTTTGTGATGTTGCGTCCTTGATTGACGCAATAGCTGCAGATGATTGCTGTAGCTGTACTGTAGGGACTACAGTAGTTATTATGGATGTCTGTATATATGTGTGTGTGTGTGTGTGTGTGTGTGTGTGTGTGTGTGTGTGTGTGTGTGTGTGTGTGTGTGTGTGTGGTCACCTCTGGGTCAACACACTGTTCCATAACCACTAATGGTCACTCCCTTGAGATGGAAATAACTTGACAAACAGTGCATGTGAGCGCATTTTGTCTGACTCTGTGACTTTATACTGAACATTAACTCTTAGAGAATGACAGATATGCTTGTTTTATTCAATGTTTTGCTTTACAATTTTTTTTTTTAATGAAGGTTCTTTAACCTACTGGAAAATATATGTCATATTTAAAAATTAACATAATTTATATCTGATTATTCATCATAAAAATGAGAAAAGTTGACCCTGGTGGTTTATGCAGTCTGAGCCAGTACAAGGTTTAAATCATTAAGAGACAATAACACATGATGATGCAGACATTACCAAAAAAAGTTGTTCAAACAGGACATGGATTCTAAATAAATGCTTATACGTATGTATGTGTGTGAGTGTGTAAGAAAGACTCTTTTTTTTTTTTTTTTGTACTACTGTGTAAACATGTCTCCTCTGTGGTTCAGGCTCCAGGTCCGTCCACTGCTCACCCCGAGGAAGAGTTGGACAGACTGACCAAGAAGATGCTATTCGACATGAACCACCCACCGTCAGAGGAATACTTCGGTCAGTGAGCCTCACACTTCCTTCACTATTCTCACTTCACGAAAATTAGAACAAACTTTCCACATTTGCACCGAACGAACCTTGTTTTTAGGGAAATCCTCAAAATAACATGATGGTCAGTCAGTACCGGTCATCGTCACTTCTGCTTACACGTATGGGAATCCGTAGCACTGTGTGTAAACCCCCCCCCCCCCCCCCCCCCACGCGTGTGCAACGCCGACACATCATTTATGATTCATCCCATTTTGTAACACTTTTTTTGCCTTTTTTTCCCCTTCTTGTGCATGTGCAAAAAAATAATAAAATTATTGGTAGGTATCTGAAATAAGGATGTGGCTTGTCTCAGACTCTGGCCAGGCTCATTTGCATGGAGAGATGGGAAGAGGCTTCTTCTTTTCCATTTGAGAAACAGGTGCATTTTGTTACTTTGCAGAAGTGAACTTAACCCTGACAAATGCGGTGAAGTGCATGTGTCGGCGTAATCACTTTTGCTCGCCTTGCAATTTGAGCTTCCATTATAGTGTTTTCCATTAAATGACGAAAGAGAAGCACAATGCCTTTTTTTTTTTTTTTTGAATTAACCATCAGGAGTATTATGCGTGTAGTAGATGGGGACCATTTAGAATAATCTGTTGCCACTGTTGCTGATAATGCTGCTGATCTTTAAGTGCATACATGATACCTACAGTACAGTACTTGGCTTTCTAACCCCCACTGTAGAGCACTATTTTCTCATTTGGGATGATACAGTACACACTCTACATTTCTTTTATTTTATTTTTATATACAGTATCTACTTATCATGATTTGAGGTTTAGTGACATTCAAGATTTATTTCGCATTAAAGACAGTCTAGTTTTAACTTGTTTTATTGGCGTGTTGCTCTTATTTCATATTGATTTCACTTTCATTACCCACAATGCCATGAGATTACTTTGCTGTAAGTGACGAGTAGGATTAAGCCCTTACTTCAAGGCTGCGATGCAGCTGCGCTTTAGTCCTTCAGGACCTGACAAATTCCTTGTGGCACCAACTTGATCCAACTGGTAGAATCCATTCAAATAGATCAGTTTTTAAAGTTCTAATGATGGGTGGGAATTGGACACCACTCAATTAGGGAGAAAATCTGGATAAACCCCTAACAAAAATAATCAGTAAAAAAAAAAAAATTAATGTATACTATGACATTACCACTCAAAAGTTTGGCATCACTTGTAGATTTCTTTGTTTAACAATACTGGGTATTTCAAAACTATGAAATAACACGTATGGAATTAGGTAATTATGTAACAACAACAAGTTGGTTGTTATTTTAAGACACAGAGGTCAGCCTTTCTGGAACAGTTCCTGCAAGAACAGTATTGTCGAGTGCGTTTGCAAAACCCATCCAACACCATGATGAAACTGGCTCTTATTTCTGTTAAGCTACATTTTGAATTACTGTACAGCAATACATTATTATTATTGTTATTATTATTACAATATGTTTTGTCCACTGTTAAAACCCAAATAATGTCAAGTGCATTTGCAAAACCCATCAAGCACCATGATGAAACTGACTCTCATGAAGATCTTTCCAGGAAAGCAAGACTAAAAACTTACCTCTGCTGCAGAGGAGAAGTTCACCACACCTCAGATTAGAGCCGTTATAAGTACTGTAGCAGATACATCTCAATATCAACTGTTCAAACTGTTCAAATATGACTGCAGATTTTGGATGGCCTTGGATCATGGAGTTAAAACGTGATCCCAAACTTTTGAGCGGTAGTGTATATACTGTACAGTAATGTACATTGCCAGTATTGGCAAACTCTTTTTTTTTTGGCCAAAGGATAAAAAAAAGCATCCTAACCAGGCCATAAATGGGCCAAAATAGCATGTATGGCCTTAAACGAATGACTGAGCTTCATTCTCCTTGCATGGTCACAGAAAATTAAGAAAAGATAAAAGACTTCAGCGGGATTGCTGTTGCAAAGATAAAAGAGAGAAAAGGTTTAAGACATGACTGCTTTAGGCGAATGGTTAAACCCAGGCAAGAGCTCTAGGCCATAAAGAAGCTCTTAATCTACTGGCTCGTAACCAAATGCTCTTTTGCTCCCGCTTTCTTACTTTTTATACTTTTTTTTTTCTTTTTTTTAAATAATGAGGATTTCTTTAACCAGACAAAAATGACATGGACTAGATTGATAATGACACAGTGCCACATACTGTATAGGGGTAGGTCAGCACAAAAGATAGTCTGGTATTCATCTATGTCTCCACGGAGGACGTTTGAAGAACTGATGAAAATACTCAGCTGATTTGAAAATCAGTTTTAAGATAAAATCATAAGTTCAGTTGCCTCGAATGACACCTGAGACTGTTTCAATGACCTGGATGATTGAATCGGTGCTCTGAGCCTTTAAGCAACAACCACTTATGTCCGGTCGTATTTCTGACACTGTGATTGAGGAGAGACCAAATTTGAAACATGGTTGTACATGTCAGAAGGTGAAGTAGGAGCAGTGAATGTCAAGACTTAGGACTGCGTCTTAGATGCAGTATGTCAGCAAGACAGCGTTGTAAACTGTGCAGAGGTCTTGAGCAACCCCTTATTTCTTCATATTAAATTAAATGATGTAGACTAAATGAAGGAAACGGGCAGAAATGTTTATGGCAACAGGCTGCAAAGTGTGGAAAGTTACAATAAAAAAAATTGGTTGTTTATGTAATAACCTCAGCAGCAGCCTCATTTCCCCTCTCATCTGTTCCATCCGCTTTCAGCATCATCAGTATACTTTTGCTCAGTACTGGTTGCTTTAGTGTGTATACAGTACAGTGTGCTTTTGCTATATTAAGATTTTTATCTAATACATTTCATTAGCTTTGTCCTGATTAGTTAATACTAATATTACGACTACTAATAATAATAAGTTCATACCCTAACTAGATATTTGAAGTAGCTTGTAGGTGATTCATTCGAAAGAGGCCTAGAATATTCGGTAATAACCCTCACTATGATGAAGCAATCTGAACTTGACGTATGTGTAATCGATTGCATTATATGCCGTGCTGGAAGTGATCTTCGTTTTCTGCCAGACACATTTCGACACGGTGCGCCATGTTCCTGAATGTATCTGCATGGACATCGGGGGGGAAATAGCAGTAATTTCACATTGGATGTTTGCCTTCAAATCTTCCACAGTGCAAGGCTTGCTGCAGTAGACGCTTCCTTCGAGCATACCCCAAGGGAAGAAATCTGGTGGTGTCGGATCCGGCGTGGTGACCGAAGCCCCTTTGAAATTACCCCGTTGCCGAAGAAGGACTCGATTTCTGCCATGCTCCTTGCCGATGTTGCTCCAACTTGCTGGAAGTAACCTTCCTTTAACTCACAATCATCCCAGCGTGTTTGAAGCCACATATACTTATGAGGAGCTTCGTCCTAGCCATATCCGATACATTATATTCGGGGCCTGTTTCGCGTGAATCACCCTGTACTGTATTTCCCCCCTTGTTCTCACCAAATGCCGATTCCCATCCAACCCAGGTACTATTATATGGCAGCTAATAACCACTGAAGATGAAGGCTAGCATGCTTTCTCCCAGACACTAAAGCCAGGCGAACTCATATTTTTAACCGGCTGCTTAAACTGCATCGGGTGGCATAATACCCTCACTCAGGAAAGTGATATCGACCCTCAACCACCCACGACCGGCTTCTGTGATTGACAAGGGAGCAAGTATGTCATCCCTTTCATCTAGACAGCATGGCCAGTTTTGATCTATTGGCTCTTGGCCATTGATAGCCGTGACATTGTAATTAGTCAGTCTCAACCAAGGTCTTGTGGAGTCATGCTCATTTGGTGGCACAAGGGGAACCTACACAATATCGGGCATGATGTTTGTGTATTTTTCCCTTAAGTCACATTTACTGTATGAAGGACAGTAGTGTACTATGTGCCACCTTGCACAGTGAACTCTACTGCATTCTTTGTACTGTACATGCGTTTGTACTGTACATCAGACCCAGATTGTTCATAAAGTCCAAGCTTATTTGAACACGGATAAAAAAATATATATTTAACTGTGATTCATTCAATTGGTTTTATTTATTTATTTACTTATTTTTCTTCATTTTTTCGCCAACCCCAAATCACAAGTATATTTTTATTTAAAAACCTCGTCGCTCATCATAATCTTGGGTGAACTGTGTTTGGGCAACTAATCCTTATGTCCTTCTGTTTTTGGGGGAAAATTATACGTTTATCTGCTACCTACAGTACAGAAATGATCAGAATGTGGGAGATGAGGCAGATATTCACAGTTTCATGCATGCCGAAGAAGGAGAGTACAGTAGGAAGGCGTGTTCAAAAGCAGAGAGATGAGGAAAGGCAAGAGTTTAGGAGTGAAAGTAGGGACTTCTAGTCTGAAGCTGGAAATGTTCAATGTTGTTAGTGGTTATGCTCCACAGGTACGATGTGAGTTAGAAGAGAAGGAGAAATTCTGGAGTGAGTTTGAGGAAGTGATGCAGAGCATCCCCAGAGGTGAGAGAGTGGTGATTGGTGCAGACTTCAATGGACATGTTGGGGAAGGGAACAGAGGTGATGAAAATGTGATGGGCAGGTTTGGTCTTCAGGGCAGGAATGTAGAAGGACAGATGGTGGTGGACTTTGCAAAGAGGATGGAAATGGCAGTAGTAAATACTTTCTTCCAGAAGAGGCAGGAACATATGGTGACATAAGAGCGGAGGCAGATGCACTCAGGTGGACTATATCTTGTGTCAACGTTGTAATCTGAAAGCGATCAGTGACTGCAAAGTGTTGGTAGGGGAGAGTGTAGGCGGACAACACAGAATGGTGGTGTGTAAAATAACCCTGGTGGTGAGGAAGGTGAAGAGGACAAAGGCAGAGCAGAGGACAAAGTGGTGGAAGCTGAGAAAGGAAGAATGTTGTGTAGTCTTTAGGGAGGAGTTGAGACAAGCTATGGGTGGTCAGGAGGTGCTTTCAGTTGCCTGGACAACTACAGCCAAATTTTGATGATACTTGGTGTATCATCAGGTAAGGGAAAAGTGGTGGAATGAGGAAGTCCAGGAGTGTATACAGGGAAAGAGGCAAGCTAAGAAGAAGTGGGACTCTGAGAGTACTGAAGAGAGTAGACAGGAGTACAGGGAGATGCAGCTTAAGTTGAAGGTAGAAGTGGCAAAGGCCAAACAAAGAGCATATGAGGACTTGTATGCTAGGCTGGACAGTAAGGAGGGAGAGGTGGATCTGTACAGGTTGGCGAGGCAGAAAGATAGAGATGGGAAGGATGTGCAGCAGTTTAGAGTGATTTAAGATAGAGATGGAAATGTACTGACAGATGCCAGGAGGGTGATGGGAAGATGGAAGGAGTACTTTGAGGAGTTGATGAATGAGGAAAACAAAAGAGAACAAAGAGTAGAAGAGGTGACTGTTGTGGAGCAGGAAGTAGCAAATATTAGTGAAAGTGAGGTGAGAAGGGCGTTGAAGAGGATGATGAGTGGAAAGGCTGTTGGTCCTGATGACATACCTGTGGAGGTATGGAAGTGCTTAGGAGAGGTGGCAGTAGAGTTTCTGACTAGTTTGTTTAACAAGATCTTGGAGAGTGAGAGGATTCCAGAGGAATGGAGAAGAAGTGTATTGGTGCCGATTTTTAAGAACAAGGGATATGTGCAGAGCTGTGGCAGTTACAGAGGTATAAAGCTAATGAGCCATACAATGAAGCTGTGGGAAAGAGTAGTGGAAGCTAGGTTAAGGGCAGAGGTGAGCATTTGTGAGCAACAATATGGTTTTATGCCTAGAAAGAGGACATCAGATGCAGTATTTGAGAAGGTAATAAAGAGTTGCATTGTGTCTTTGTAGATTTAGAGAAAGCGTACAAAGCATGCAGAGAGAGGAGCTGTGGTGTTGTATGAGGAAGTCTGGAGTGGCAGAGAAGTATGTTAGAGTGGTGCAGGACATGTATGAGTGCTGTAAGACAGTGGTGAGATGTGCTGCAGGTGTGACAGAAGAGTTCAAGGTGGAGGTGGGTCTGCATCAAGGATCGGCTCTAAGCCCCTTTTTGTTTGCTCTAGTGATGGACAGGATGACAGATGAGGTAAGACAGGATTCTCCATGGACTATGATGTTTGCAGATGACATTGTGCTTTGTAGCGAGAGCAGAGAACAGGTGGAGGAAAATTTGGAGAGATGGAGGTATGCTCTGGAAAGCAGAGGAATGAAGGTTAGCCGCAGCAAGATGGAATACATGTGTGTGAATGAGAGGAACCCAAGTGGAACGTTGAGGCTACTGGGAGCAGAGGTAAAGAAGGTGCAGGATTTTAAGTACTTCGGGTCAACGGTCCAGAGCAACGGAGAGTGTGGAAAGGAGGTGAAGAGGCGAGTACAGGCAGGTTGGAATGGGTGGAGAAAAGTGTCAGGTGTGTTGTGCAATAAAAGAGTATCAGCGAGAATGAAAGGAAAGGTGTACAGGACAGTGGTGAGACCAGCGATGCTCTACAGCTTAGATACAGTGGCACGGAAGAAAAGACAGGAGGCAGAGCTAGAGGTAGCAGAGCTGACGATGTTGATGTTCTCTTTGGGAGTGACAAGGATGGATAGGATCAAGTATGAGTTCATCAGAGGGACAACCCATGTGAGATGTTTTGGAGATAAAGTCAGAGAGGCCAGATTGAGGTGGTTTGGACATGTTCAGAGGAGAGATTGTGAATATATCGTTAGAAGGATGCTGAGGTTGGAACTGCCAGGCAGGAGGTCTTGAGGAAGACCAAAGAGGAGATTTATGGATGCAGTGAGAGAGGACATGAAGTTAGTTGGTGTGAGAGAAGAGGATGCAGAGGATAGGGTTAGATGGAGGCAGATGATTCGCTGTGGCGACAGCTGAAAGGGAACAGCCGAAAGACAAAAAAGAAGAAGAAGAAGATACACAGACGTTACTAGTTGAAACAGCAACCTATTTGGAGAAACCGGCGTAACCAATGGTTAAACTTAGCAGCACAAGTGTTAGTAAACAATGAATTATTCCGTTGATCATTAGAGGTACACTTGCAAAGCCACGCGACATCAAAGAGAGCAGAGCAGAGAGCCGTTAGTGCTCCAAGAATGTACTGTTTTTATTTTCTTTATTTTCTAGCCCGAGATTCGTTAATATTAATTATCGCCAGATGGTCCGACTTGGCGGCCTCGCCCCTTCTTGCACCTGCAAAAGAGGGGTACGGATATACATAGGGAGCCTATGGAGTGAGCGAAGAGTGACAACAGGTCGAGGCGCACGCCATCACAGGCACGGGCCGCGACAGAAGTTTTCAAAGTAACTTGAAAGTAGCATAATTAGTAATTTGATTACTTTTTACATGTAATAATCAGTAATGTAATTAAATTACAATTTTAAAGTAGTAATTTGTAGTAGATTACTTTTTTTTTGAGTAACTTATCCAACACTGCTCATTATAAACTTAAAGTCAAGCCCAAAGTATTAGTGTATTGATTCGCCTCGTGCGAATACGGCTAGCTAAATCAATTAGCATGACAGCCAGTAGATGTTGACCTTTAAATTCTGAATTTAACTGGACAGCTTTGAATAAATTCGAGTTTGATGATCATGTAAAACTCTCCCCACCGGTCATTAGTCACATTACAGGGAAGTAGAAAGACAGTGAAAGAAAACTTCTCTTCATTCATTTACTCATTACATCCCACAATAGTGGCAACGATCTTTCTTTCTCGAGATCCCAACGACTCAGCTACTGCAGGACTGAGCGAAGAAAACTCCAGAGCATAGGTTTACATAATCAAAGCTTTTTTTCTTTTGAAGGCATGTGGGTGGAAGTGGGACGAGAGTTGAAAGGTATCCTCAAGGCTAATAATTAAGCAGATGAATTGTGATCCGAGGCCATGCTGTTTCTCAGGTAGAATCGGTCTTTGTCCTCCTCTAAACATGTTTGATCGATGGCGTTAGCGACTTTGATGAGGTGCTGTTCAAATGGAAGAATAAAACCATAGTAGCTTCTACAGCTTGAGCCGAGGCTCCAAGGTCTCCTGAGGAAGGCTTCGCTTCAGAGCTCGCCGTGGTGCGAGGGGAAAACTGCTATGCTTATGAATATTATCAGAGGGCAAGGCTGTGAGAACAAATGAGAACAAATTAGAGAAATATACATGGCTTGTACATCGATTATGTATCAAATGAAGAAAAATGCATCTGCCGTGACAGTTGAGGCATTTGAGCCGAGACGCGTGAAGTTCAACAGCGAGTGTTTCTGAAGACCTAAAGCGGGACACGGCGATGAATAATGTAGTTCTTCAGGTGCGGTGTACCATTTATAAATAAAAGAACTCAACATTAAAACTTTCCCTGGTTTTCTGACTAATTAATATTTCCAACCCGATATATTATTTTGTATTAACTCCGGATTCATTGGATTTCTGATGGACTTTGAGCGAGTTATCACGAGAGTTTTCTCTGATATTCCGTATGAAGTTCCATTTTCAACTTTCTCAGATTCTTAAGATTTTTATGACTCAAAAGATGACAGAGGACATTTTGACAGCCCCTAAAAGATGCACAATCGTCGGACAAGCTCCCCTTTTCGGGACGTCTGGGGACTGGAGTCTGTGCTTTTGTCTGCGAGGCAATGTGAGAGGGAGTCGGGAATCTCCACCTTCTTCCCAGCTACAGTAGAGGTGCTCTCATAATTTATAAGATACTGTGTCATGAAAAGTTGATGAAGAATGGAAGGGGCACTGAAACTGGTCAAGAATATACAGTACAGGCGAATTGTTAAAATAGGTTAGGAGATGTTTATCCCTGGTGTATGTGTCCCTGTTCACACACACGTGTGGTTCTGTAAAGGAAATCTAAACCATGTACTAGATAACCATTAAGAGTGTTTAATCATTTGGGTTGGTTTTCAGATATTGAGTAGCTGCGAGCACGCGGGTGCACTGGGCTTCGATCACACACGATTTCCGATTACTTAGCGCTTGTGGGTTTGAGACTAATTCGCTCACAGACTTCGCTCACAGAGAAAAGGGCCATTTGGAGGACTTGAATTGATAATGTTACGCCTTGAAAATGTGTTTCTGTTCGGCACTCGGAAGCTTTGTATCCAAAGCCCATCATGGCTAATCAAACTTAAATCCAGCCAATACTGGGCACTGGCCAAGTGTCCGGTTCATCACCACACAAAAGAATTGCATGTGTGAACGTGTTTTCCTTCTTGTTTTTTTATTTTTTATTTTATTCCTTTCTACTTCCTTATACCGTCGATCACGCCTCTGCTCTACTCTCACGCACCCGCGGTCAGAAAAAGGTCTAAAAACCTGAATACGTGATCAAAGTCATCGCAGCCCTTGCTATCTTTTGGCTATTGCTCAAGCATAAGATCACACTTCAACAGTTAATTCCAGGTTAATGTATTGAACCGTCCCTGCAGTATGTACTGCTATTCATGTCCAGTCTAGTGAATAATTAGCTCTCACGTCCATATATGGAGATAAAGCAAGGCCAGTCTTGTACATTCTAATACAGTGCTGTTCCTACCAGCCTAACGTCTGGTATTGCCCTTATGGAAGGGGTAAGCTTAAGGCATGACCCGAGTACACTCGCCCACTCCATCTTGTCTTTTATTAAGTTGCATAGGTGATGAAGAGTAAGTGGATAAAAGGAGTTAGTATCGAGGATTCCCGGGGCTTCTGCACCTGAAACCAATTCTTGTCTAAATACACAGCGCTTCGTGCTCGTTCTCTGGGTATAGATCAATCCAAGACGGAGGTTAAATGTGATTTTTCAATAAGACATTGTAATTCAGTCCAGGACCGAGGTCTGCGAGTCTCCTTTTGGAGCTGCGAACATGATTTATTGTTGCTGCACTGGTGTTGTTTCGGGTTCCCATTGGACACCTTTGTTTAGTCGACACTACAAACTGTTGCCGAGAGAATTATTACTCCGAAGCGGTGTGTCAAGAGGCGAGGGCTGACTGATTTATCTGCCAAGAACAGAGTTTAGCTTTGTGTCAGTTCTTAAAAAGAAAGCAACAAGAAAAACTTGTGCTTGTTTTTGTTCCTTTTTTCGTTCTTGCAATTGGGAATTCGAGGACTATGAACTTTATTATTGAGTTAATTATGAAGCATACGAAAACACTCTAAACAGGCAGCATCTTATTTACCAAGCTTATTTATTTATATCTACTTTATATTACTTTAGCTGCCGATTGTATCGGCGACCGGTGGGATTTCAGGCTTTATTAAACCCTCAATCCGGGTCTTATGGGGATGAATCAAAATCGGAATCATTTTATTGGCTGCGAGTCGTGATCACAGGAAGAGCACACACACACACACACACACACACACACACACACACACACACACACACACACACACACACACACAGTGTTCCTCATGGCTGTGTGTTAAATGACCACCACATGTACTGTTATAATCCTTGGGTTCTTCTGTACAACCACACTAGATATTTTCTCTCTCTCTTTCTCTCAAACGCACACACGCACATATATCTCTCAAGAATCCCATGAATTGTAATCGGTCAGCCAAAACACTCTATTTAAATGCATTTTTCCACATCTTTTAAACACAAGAACAGGGCTGTGGTGGCTCAATAGGTTAAAACTGTGGGTTACTGGGTTATTGATCAGAAGGTTATGGGTTCGAACCCCAGCACCACCAGGCTTCCACTGTTGAGCCCTTAACTCTATCTGCTCCAGGGGCCCCGTATCCTGACTGACCCAATGCTTTGACCCTAGCTTCCTAACTGGGCTATGCGGAACATTTACAGAACAGTAAACTGTACATGTACAGTCACAGTATGGTGATGAGACTCTTAGCCTTAGTTGTAGTAAAGCATCTTAATGGTGCAAACAAAAAAAGGCTCGGATCCCACTGCAGTCGTTCCCGTGAACAGTAAGGGAGTAGAACTCCTGATCCTGTAAAATCGGTGGATAACTTTTTGCCAACTTGCAGAAGAGGCACATTGGGAACTGTACACACGATTATTGATGAACACCTAGGAACTTGGCTAGGAGTCATTGCCGCATCTCACATACAGTCCTGACCTTAGTCCAAGCCATTTCCACATGTTTGCGGAAGGAGTTCCTGGAAGGCCAGCATTTCAGATGTAATGCAACCATTTTGTGTGTGTGTATGTGTATATATATATATATATATATATATATATATATATATATACATACACACATACACACACTACCGTTCAAAAGTTTTAGATCACTTGCAAATTTCTTTGTTTTTGTTTAGTGATTTATTTTCTACATTCTACAACAATACTGTAGATTTCAAAACTATAAAATAACACATATGGGATTAGGTAATTACGTAACAACAAAAACACCAGTTAGTTGTTATTTTAAGACACAGAGGTCAGCCTTTCTGTAATAGTTCCTGCAAGAACAGTATTGTGTCAAGTGCATCTGCAAAATCCGTCCAGCACCATAATGAAACTGTCTCTCATGAAGGCCGTCCCAGGAGGACGAGACCAAAACCTACCTCTGCTGCAGACGAGAAGTTCATTTAGAGTTATCAGCCTGAAAAATGACCAATTAACAGCAGCTCAGATTAGAGGCGTTATGAAGTCTTTACAGAGCAGAAGTAGCAGAAACATCTCAATATCAACTGTTCAAAGGAGATTCATGCATTTTTTTGGACGCCTTCAGCAAAACTTTACAATGTAGAAAGAAATAAAAATCAGGAACCATCATGGAGTTAGTAAGGGATCTAAAACTTTTAAACGGTAGTGTATATACACACAATATATACACATACTGTATACACTTGAGAAAATACACTTTCTCAATATATTCTCAATGTCTCTCTTTATGTCTGTACATAAACACACACTTCCAACAACATGGTTTGTTTTGACCTGAACATGATGTTCCAGTGGAATTTCAGGCACTGAAAGGCTGAAGTGCATTAATCATGCTCATTTACTCCACTGCTGCATGTGACCTTGGTCGGCTAAAGAAAGAAAGAAAGAAAGAAAGTAAGAAAGAAAAGGCAGAGTGCAAAAACAATTTAGGAAGGAATGAGATAAATAACAAACCTCAATTAGAGTTGTTAGCAGTGTCATATCTGGCCTCTATACTCCTAATGTGATGAGACGGTGCGTATCTACTATTAAACACTCGGTGATCCAGAATGTTCTTCTGTGGCCACAATTAAGCAACAAGAATTCGTCATGAATTATCTCTCTCTCTCTCTCTTCACGCTGTAATATATTTAGCAGTAAATTCTCAGGAGCAGACTTTGCCATGGTGACATGTTTTTTTTTTTTTCTTTTTGTCTTTTTTTTGCTACGGTCTTTTTTTTGTTGTTGTTTTTTTTTTATTATTCCTATCGTCGTCGTTCCTAAAATCTAGGATGAACTGCATCTTTAAGACGCACCGTGTTCTCTCGCTGTAGTGCCACTATTTTAGTAATGCGCCATTGTTTATAGCGCGAAGCATTCCTTTCAAGCAGCATCTTGCACGCCAAGAATACGTCGCGTGCTCGGCGTGCTGGTGTATTTGTTTACACGTGTAGTCTCGTCTCCGGCTTTGTTTCCAGATACGGCAAACGCTGAACAGACTCTGTTGATTTTTCAAAAAAAAAAAAAAAAAAAAAGGATCACAAGCAAAAGTTTTGGCCCCTTCATCTGAAAAAGGAAAGTCACTCATCTTTATGCATTTTTGTTGTTGGGTTTATAATGGAATGCCCCCCTGAAATGGGGTGGGGGTGGGTGGGGGGTGGGAGAGTCCCAAAGTGAAAAAGTAAAGAGCAGTGCAGAGTAGGAGCGTGAGGAGGAATTCTTGTGAGAACTTCTCGACACTCGCAGCATCCACTGTTGCCGAACAGCAGCACGGCCCTGCCACTGAGAACACATTATAAATCAATTATTTATGGAACGAAGTCAAGAACGCTTTAATCTTCCTCTTTTATCCAATTAGACTGCCTAAGCACAATAATACTCCTCCGGCTCACATGCCACATGCGCCGCCTCTTTTGCTCTTTATTCCTTTTTTTTCTTTAGTCTTGATCGAAAGGAGGCTTCTAAAGGGATGGCGAAAAAAGAAAAACGAGCCTGTGTAAAGTCTAAACTCTGAACTTCTCTTCCCCGCTCGTTCTTTTTCCAAAGGAGCCGTTTGAAGATTTAATATGGAGAATCGCACGCCGTTTCTCGAGCAGCGGTGCGGGTCACAGATAAAGCTGTTAATGTGACGTGGATCTACTTTCTACCCCAAGGAGGCCATGAGGGCAAATAAGTCAAAAGAATTGCTTCTGTACTTTAGTACGGATTGTATATCAATATCATACTGTATCATCACTGGTATAAAAAGGCATGCTAGACCGGGCACGGTAATCACAGATGTGACACACCGAGTGTATCGTTGTGCTTGTTTCACAACTCGAATGAATATGAAATGTTCCAGACTCATTATTATGAGCGTTTTTGGAGACAGCTAGAGACATGCACTCGTAAAGCTCCACCGAGGCTGAGTAACAGAGAAATGTCACTCACAGCCATGGGGCACTGACCTGCTAAATAACACATGCGTGCATATATACACATGCGTACACACACACACACACACACGCTCACAGGGAACTGCTGAGTAACCTCTCACTCTCACTTATGGTGTGGTGAAACCGCTTGTACAGACTATCCTAGAAAAGTTAGAGCACGAGGTGGGGTACACCCTGGACAGGGTACCAATCCATCATTCATACTGTACACTCATTCACACACAACAGGCAATTCGGGAACGCCAGTTAGACTAATCCGCATGTCTTCAGACTGTGGGAGGAAACCCACCCAGCCATGCAAACTACATACAGTACATACAGACCCAGAGGTGCGAATCAAACCCTGGAACCTAGAGATGCAAGACAGCAGTGGTAGCTAACCACTAAACCGCCGTGCCGCCTCGCTGAGTAACCTACGTACAGTATGATGAGAGAATTTCCCTGAGGTTTTTCCAGCAGCTTCCCTCAGTTTAATTTTCACGTCTCACATTTAAAATCCCTTTTTGAAATACAGCACTCATGATGGTGTATATGTAATGTATTTCGAGTCACCATTTCAGAAGGGTCAAATATCGAACTGGATTCAGAGCTGTTTTTAACACATTATTAAATCTGGAAGGATAGTCCTGAACCGCCAACTTTGGGAAAGAAATGTGGTCAGAAAGCGCACATCATGAATCACATAAACGCTTGGTAAAGTTGCATGGTAAAACAAATCCAAAGTAAAAACCAGAGCTGTGTTTAATAGTGAAAGTAAGAGCATTGAAATTGCTAGAAAGCAGAATCATGTGGTCTGATTGACCCTATTCCAGAGCAGAGGTAGGAAGTGAAGCACCATCATGCTTAGTGGCCACTGTACAAGCCTCTGGAGGTAGTGTTATGATCTGGGGTTGCTTCAGTTGGTCAGGTCTAGATTCAGCAACATTATGTCAGCTGACGACCTGAATGTACTGAATGACCAGATTATCACATCAGTGGAGTTTTTCTTCCCTGATGTCACAGACGTATTCCAGGGCACAAATCGTGAAAGTGTGGTTCTGGAATCGTTTTCACACATGAACTGGACACCACATTGTTTGCCGTGATCAAAGCTAAAGGTGAATCGAATGAAATCAGAGAGTGGACAATTATTATTATTATTATTTTTATTTATTTTTTATTTTTTTGGTCAGGCAGTGTATATAATCAAAATGTTATTCCTGACATTTCTATTAGGAATAGCATCTGTAATGGAAACCACCCACATGCGCACACACATACAGTACAAAGGTGTTCCACTTATCAGAGTGGAACAATGATTTCATTGAAATTTGTTCCTGCTGTTAAATAAATGGGGATGTTAGATAATGAAAAACAGAGGCAGGTAAACAAAACCATCGAAGCCTACAGAAGTCCTCCAAGATGCATTTAAATAACCTACTCATCAAGTTCCTTATAATGGACATGAGAAAGATAAAAGAGAGTTTGATTCAGATTCTTGATGAATACATTTTTTCCCCCCAAAGTATATTTGTCTAGAGTGTTTTTGAGTGCTTTATTAATCTACTTATTGCAAAAAAGGTCGTGCAAAATGATAACGATTCAGAAATGATATTAGCCAAAAAATGATTAAAATACAAAGAAATTTTGGCGTGAATTATATATACTGTATGTGTGTGTATATGTGTGTATATGTGTGTGTGTGTGTGTGCGTGTGTGTTTTCATATCTTCCCGCTTAATAAACTGACGAAGTAAATTCACCTTGGGCTTCAAGACTAGGGTTCTCATTCACAGAGACTTTGATTTGTAACCTGAAAGGAAGGAATTCAGTATTTTTGTTTCCTTCTCAAGTACTGAAGAGCGTCTGATGCTCCTCCTGCTCCCGCTCATGTCTCTCGCTCAGTGACACGCTTGAACTTCGGCGATCGCCTCAAACGGCAGCTTTAAATGATGCAAACAGCCCGGGAAAGAGAAATAGCTCAAGAACTGTGGAATTGAAGTTTCAAATTAATTCACAATATCTCACATATTCTTCTTTTTTTTTTTTTTTTTTCTTCAGATGTGTCGAAAAGAAAACACCACTAGATAGGGTTATCTAAAGCCTATTATTTCCTGATACTGCTAATTAAATTGGCAGCGTCGTTAATTGGTTAAAAGATACCGTCTCATTGATCTGGTGACATCTAAAAGTCGGTTAAAGATATCGTCAGCTATCCGAATGCATTATGTTCCGATACACAATCAGAATTTTTAGTCGAGACAAAACTCTGCACTGACTCCACTTCCAAAGTTTCCATTATGATAAAAAAAAAGCCGCTCTCTGATGGCACGTAAGTGACACTTAGTATCTATTAGACATGTCGTAAAGGAATGCGAAGCGGCGTTGATTAATGTAAAGGCGTGATATGTACAGTACAGTACAGTATGTCTGTTTTCCGTTCTTTGAAACGGTGCCCTTTAAAAAGTTCACATTCTGCATGTTGTACAGGTTTCTGTAATATTAATACATCAAATGCTTAAACATGTATATGCATAACGTACTGTAGTGGTAGTTCTTGTAAAATTGTTGTGCATGACATGTGTGTTAGTAACGCCTTATCGATCTCTTCTTTTCCCCAGACGGGAACTTCAGCTCTCTCCGCACTATATTAAAAGAACTGACCTTAATAAACGCCTTCAATTTCTTCAAGTTGTAGGGCAACCGATCACTTTACCCCCCTTTTTTTTTAATAGGATAAAATCACAACACTATAAAGGGGTAAATTCCCTTGAGATAAAATCAGTCTAACTTTAGAAGTGTTCCTCATATTCAGTTTTCATTTGACATTGATTATAAACTCTTTCATCCATCAGACACCATTCTAGATCAGATCTCTGTGGAGAATAATCAGCACCAGATTCATCTTTTAAAAGAGGAGGAAACATTCAGGTTTTTTTTTTTTTTTTTATGTTTTGAAAGATCAATTAATCATTTGCAGATGAAGTGTTTTTAATACTTGGCTGGTTTGGAGTTTTCATATTCGACTTTTTGTTTGTGAAACCGAGAGAGAGAGAGGATGTGAACTTCTGAAGGCTGAACTTAGGACGTCCTCCGCTCGTTTCTGCTGCGCGCTACAACGCGTCCGTTCGGCAGACGCTTCATCCGTCCAATCAGCCAGTCGTGGTAGGGAGCGACTCATCCCGGTGGCAGTGCAGTGAATTAAAATCATTCAGATACAGGTCAAGATCGTCAGTTAATCTTCACATGCAGCATCAGTGTAGGCGGAAATGTCATCGTGACCTCAGAAAGGTTTTGAGATTTTATTTATTTATTTTTTTTTTTTTTAAGGTTTTGATTTCTCAGGTTTTTCCAAGTACTAGTCTTTATAGAGTGTACACAGAATGGTGTGAAAAACAAATAAATGTAGTAAGCAGTATTTATGAGTCAGAGGAGAAGGGCAAGATGGGTTCAAACTGACAGGAAGGCTGCAGTCATTCAAATACACTCTTCAGTACCATGGTGCACAGAAAATATATTCAAATTAAATGGACATGAATATTTAGAATGTAGGCTAAAAAGCGTTTTGTAAAGTTAAACAAAAGAAAAACAGAAATAAAAACAAGTAAATATTAGATACATATCTCTATATGGTTTATTCTGTACAGGGAACACGAGGGAACACGAGGCGGGCTACACCCCGGACAGGGTGCCATTCCATTACAGGGCACACACACACACACACACACACACACACTCTCTCACTTATGCACATGAAAGGTGTGACTCAAACCCTCGACTCTGGAGGCTTAAGGCCACAGTGCTCTCCCTTATAATTTTTTTTTTTATATATATATTCATATAATGTATTTTTTTATAAAAATAAATCAGCGAATATTAAGTGTGAGTGGAAAAATGCACAATAATTTAAATAATAGAGATTTCTACAAAAATGTCATCATAGAAAGTAAAAATTTCTTCAATATAGTCAGAGAAATTTAATATTTTAAGATGACAGTAAATCAGTTGTAAATAGTTAAGATTTTTTTTATACTTATTTCAAGTTTTTGAATTTAGTGTGTACAATATATATATATATATATATATATATATATATATATATATATATATATATATATACATACAGTACACTACCATTCAAAAGTTTTGGAACACTTTCTAACTCCATGATGGTTCCTGATTTTTATTTCTTTCTACATTGTAAAGTTTTGCTGAAGGCGTCCAAAAAACTGCATGAATCTCCTTTGAACAGTTGATATTGAGATGTTTCTGCTACTTCTGCTCTGTAAAGACTTCATAACGCCTCTAATCTGAGCTGCTGTTAATTGGTCATTTTTCATGCTTAAATGTAAGGGTTTGCAGTGAAACTAAAGCAAATAATAAAGACTCATGAATCACTAAAGTGAATATTTAGTGGTAGCTTAAGTAAATAGGCAATTAAATATGTAGGTAATTATGTACTTAAGAAAATACTGTAAGAACATACATAAATAAATGAACAAACAAGTAAATACTGTGGGTATGCAAGTAAATATGTAATTAAATACGTAAGTAAATAAGTACACCAATAAATAATTAAATAATTATGCAAGTAAATGGTCAATTAATTAAACAAGGAAATAACTACGTAAGTTAATAATTATGTAAGTAAGTAAGTAAAGAGTATGCAAGTAAATAGCCAATTAATTAAATAAGTACGGAAGTATGTACTTGAGTAAATATGTAATTGAGTATGTCAGTACATAAGTAAATAAATAAACAAATAAGTAACCAGGTTTACAAGTAAATAAGTAATAAAATACATATGTACTGTACACAAGTACTTAAATAAATAAGCAAATAAATAGGCAAGTAAATAAGTATGTACAGTAAGTAGATACTGTATGTAGTACAAATGCATAAGCACTGTAGATAAGTACATAAATAAAGAGGCATATGAGTAAATAAGTACATGGATAAATAGGTGCGTGAATAAATAAGTGCATAGGTAAAAAAAAAAATTGTAAGTAAATAAGTACCAAATGAAATAAAAAAAATAAATACATGCATATGTAAACACGTACCGTAAGTAAGCAAATACTTTATGTAGGTAAGTAAATAAGTACATAAGTAAATAAATAAGCAAATAATTAATCTGGTTTACAAGTAAATATGTAATAAAATACATAAGTAAATAAGTATGTACTGTAAGTAGATATGTAATAAAATACAAAAGTACTGTAAGTAAGTACATAAATAAAGAAGTATATGAGTAAATAAGTATGTAAGTAAAAAAAGGTCATAGATAAATCAGTACAAAATGAAATAAATATATAAATACATGCTTTCATAAATACAGTAAGCAAATACTTTGTGTAAGTGGGTAAAGAAGTACATAAGTCAATAAGTAAGTCAGTACACAAGTGCAAAAGTAAATAAATAAATAAAAATCCATTACAATCAGGATTTTCAGTCTTTCTTGATATCTAGCACATGACTCAGCTGTTCTGACAGGCTGATAAAGTTCATTCCACCACCTGGGTGCCAGCGAGAGCTGTGATGCATATCTTCCTTCTATCTTGCGGGATGATACAGTAGGTGGAGAAGCTGTGCAATAATGTGAATTTTCTCTGTGAGAACTTCTGAATGATGTTCTGCACTAAAGGCTAAGTAGCATCTGCCAAAGCATCTGTTAATCAGTAGCACTCAGTAAATGTACAGCTGTTTCCAGAAGATAAATTTTTTCCCCGACATGTCATCTTGTACGTCTGTGTTCATGATCCTGTGCGTTGCCATGTAATCCATCATTGGTTTTGAATACGCGTTTGAGAGAGTATGATGTGTGTGTGTGTGTGTGTGTGTGTTGCAGGCCGCTGTGCGAGCTGTGGAGAGAACGTGGTTGGTGAAGGCACTGGCTGCACTGCCATGGATCAGGTGTTCCATGTGGACTGCTTCATCTGCATGACCTGCAACTGCAAGCTGAGAGGCAAACCCTTCTACGCCGTGGATAAGAAGGCCTACTGTGAGCCGTGTTACGTCGTGAGTGTGACCTTTAACAAACACGCACACACACACACACACACATACAAACACAAGAAAAAAAATATATTGAAAAAAACCAGTTTTATGGAGTAACAGGGAGTTTCAGAGCTACTTGAGCATTGAGTACAGTAAGAACTTTCCCAGTCCTTTGGTATTTGCCTGAATTTAAACCTGCATCTATTGCTTTTTTTTTTTTTTTTTTGGATGGATGGATGGATGGATATAGCGCTTTTCCCCTCGAGGTAGGCGTGGCTATGCAACAATAAGGGTTGCATGAAATGCACTAGATGATAGTTTACTGTGTATGCAGAAGACACAACCGTATGGACCTGTAGATAAGTACATAAATATAAAAGTATATGAGTAAATAAGTACATGGATAAATAGGGACGTAAATAAATAAGTACAAAGGGTAAAAAAACTAATTGTAAGTAAATAAGTACCAAATGAAATAAAAAAAATAAAAATGCATACGTAAACACATACGTATGCAAACCTCCATTATCCTTAACAAACAAAACAATATGATGCTTTTTTTTTTATTCCAGTAAGATTTTTTATTTATTTTTTTTTTTTTACACTGACACGTCCACCAATTTGCTAGAAAAAATCTGATAAAGTCCATGAGGTCATTTGCTGAAAAATGTAAATAAGCATCTACTGTACTGTATATAACCATAAACAGTACATTTAATCATTTGAATATGGCCTACCTTTAAAAACCTGCAAATATGTGAAGTGGACAAGAATATTGAACTTGTTTATATTCTCCTTCGTTCGTTTTTTTTCACCTTGAGCCTTGTTGTATCATGTGGCTTTATTGCCAATTCAACCACATACAGCTGCTGCAGTACACCGTGAAAACAACGCAACGTTCCCGGAGGACCATGGTGCAACACGAAACAATACAGGACCGCAGGAGAAGACGCGCAAAATTTAACAGCAGCACGAGACTACTGTATATACTGTAAAGTGCAAGCACAATTCAGTATCGTTACTAACAAAAAGAGGACAGTGCAGCACCAGGACAGTAGACATTTTTTAGTCATAAATGTAAAAAAAAAAAAAAAAGACATTTTAAGTGAAAAAGAAATTACAATAGAAATTACAATATAATATCAGTGTATCAATGACCTGCTTGTGTGTAGCAATAATGCAAGTGGTCAGTGCAGTGCAGTAATGTAGAATGTATCATAGACCTTAAAAAACTGATTCTCTGCTAGTTTGCATTTAATAAAAAATAATAATAATAATAATTAAAAAAAAAAAAAATATATATATATATATATATATATATATATATATATATATATATATATATATATATATATTATTATTATATATATTTTTTTTTCCCCCTGCTTTTCCTTTTCAACATGTCCCACCCTTTGTTCTTTTGTTCCCTGCTCTGTGTTCATGAAAGCTTTTAAAAAGTTTGTCTTTGTGCAAACATAGCCAAATGCCGTCCAATAATCAGTATTTCACACTCGTAATCTTTCACCTCCGCTACGGTTATCGCATCCATGATCCCTCAGTTAGCCCACAGGCAAATCCACATTCGACTACACTAGATCAGATTAGACAAACTGATCACTCGCATGCAAAGGCCCGCGTGGCGTGTTTCACTCCGTTCGGGGCTTCGTCTGATAAGCACCCGTACGGGCGGATCGCACTTCAATTGTCGAGCAGGTTAGTAAAATCACTTTAGAATGCCAGATAGGATTATTTGCCTTTGTAGATTGGAAACCAAATAATATCTCTTCTGTCTTCCGCCTGCCTTCCTCCTTCCTTTTTTCGGTTACTGAAAATATCTGATGAAATGTAAAAATCCAGGTTCCAGTAATTAAGAACTCTTTCATTTCGGGCACCAGCCAAACTTTTATGAAAGACTTATGAAACTGTTTTTTTTTTTATGGCTTTCCCAGAGCACAGGGTTGCGCAACAGGCAAGCAGCTCACACCAGTCAGCAGTCCAGCATAAACTGAAACCACCATTAAAACCGCCATTCACATTTGTTACTGTAAAAACCGGTGTTTACTGTAATGCTCTTTCACACATGGCTTCACTTCTCCCAGAGTTTAATTAGCATGTGTGCTGTAAATAGAGCAAAGAGAGATTGTCTGGGCAGTAGCCTCTCAGTAATGCTACAAGCATTGGATTTTGTATTGATTTTTTTATTTTTATGTTCATGCATGCATTTTTTTTTATGACAAAAAAAATAGAAGTGCATGGTTATAATTTTATTTGTTTTTTGGTTTTTTTTTGCGAGGAATCTTCACACCTTCTCTTGCAGTAAAAATTTTTTTTTTCATAAATTCTATGTTTTCAACCTGCCAGTGACCCAAGAAATACACCGCATTCCAACAGTGTGGTGTGAAAACCTGTGACATCACGCATATGATGTCAAAAACCTCTTTCACACCAGCCCTAAAAACCACATGATGGAGATTCTGTCGCTCATGTCAGTTTCGAAAATAAGGGTGGCAAAGATCCGGCTCGACCTCCGCTCACCTTCCGTACCCATATATCCTGTGCGAAGCGAACCGTGTCACGTTCTGTATGGCGCAGCTTTTAGCACTGTGCCTCGTCCTTCACGGTGCATTTTCAGAGAGACTTTAAATCGCTCCGCTTGCTCAGCATGGGAATCAATCAGAAACGAATTTACATTTCATGTTGAAACTACACAGGGCCGTCCCTAAAGCTTCTGGGAATTCCATTAGTGAGTATTTGTGCTGCTGATTTATTCGAACATGAAGTATGGTCTGTGGGCTGCCCTATTTCCTCTTCAGGAAGATGCTATGGAGATTACTGAGGCATCGCTGTCTGCCCTGGCTTCCTCTTTTACTCCACCACTTCTCCTTAACAGATGAGAAATATTACTAAAATTGGTGTAGTTCTAAATTAAAATTCTAAATGTGGTCACTAAATTTAAGATTTTCTGTGTGCTTCAGTGCTGGATCGTGGTTTCTGGGTTACATTTACAGCTTTTTTTCTGCTTCAGGTAATACAGCAGTTACTGAAATATACAGCAGAAATTTGATTAGATTTGATTGTGGTTTATGACTGTTTTTTTTTTTTATAATAATACGAATACTAATAATACTACTACTAATAATAATAATAAAGCAAAATTCTGTGTTGAACAGAAGTACAGTAAAAGTGAAATAATGAAATAAAAATGATTTTACTTTTATTTATTTTATTCTTTTACTTAAATTTCTGCTCAATCCGTATTATTATTTTCATTTAAAACCTTTATATTCTTACTGACTGACTCATGCATGCAGAAAAATAGTGAGAACTAAGGAAGGAACCCTGTGCTGTCACAAGAAAAAACATGCAAAAACTACACAAAGGCTGAACTAATTTCAAGATCAAGCCCTGGGCCCCGGAGACGTGAAGTGATTATCCACAATTAATGACGTCTCCTCCGAAACAGACAAGCGGCGTCTTCGCCGTGAAGACACTTTACGAAACCGGAAAGAGTACAATGTGTCACGTTCACTTGTGTGCCCAGTTATACCACTTCTAGAACACCATGTACTATATGCAACTATGCATTGGATTGTCATTATTATGTTCTCTTGCTCAATATTGCTCATGAACCTGCCTTGCCAGGGAGAAGCACAAACCATCCCTAAGCGCATTTCTTTGTTGTTGTTGTTGTTGAAGCACAATTCAATTCAGTGTTCACCAACACCCCGCCCATGAGAGCATGCAGGTACGTAGGCTACAAAACTTTACCTTACAGTTCAAAATCAGGCGTAGTACCTGCAGACAGGGGAATGATGAGGAATCACTGACAAGATTCTGGATGGTCTCTGTCTGGACAGAAACTTTGTATTTCCTGATAAGTGGCGTGCATTCTCCTAGTCAATTAAATAAAACACCCCTTAGGGCACGTTGAATACATGTCATTTATTTGGAAGTAATTTCTGATCCAGATTTGAAAAGGCCTGTTGTTAAAGCAGGTCCACACGATGAACGATGAAATCTAAAGTGCAAATGGAACAAGTTTGCATAAGAGCTACAAGATTATAGTCACTTTGGCAACTATGAACTTTAGTGATTGTCATTACAGCACTGTATTTGCAGGTCTAAGCTATGTATACGAAATAGCACACACACACACACACACACACACGGTATATCCTTACAGTAGATGTGCATACACAGAGTAACCATAATATTGCAATGCAATTCCCTTATGGAAAAAAAAATATGGCAATATATTAAATAATAAATTTCCATATTTAGGAAACCAGTGCTTATATTTATTAATATATTGCAATATATGAATGGACCAGGTATGGGTATATATATACTGTATATATATTGCAATGAAGACCAAAAACATTGTTTATACTTTATTGAAACATTATTGAATATTTATGCATGTTTAAAGATTATAAACACACTTTTACTTTGTCAGTGGCTCTGATTAATGACTATAAAGTCTTTTCATTCAAACATACACATTAACATATACAGATATTGTAACAAAAAAAATCGAAATGCATTCAGAAGTATATTGTTGAATATAAAATTGCGTACATTAAGATATACATTTGAATATATTTTTCTAAATGAAAAGCGGTATTCCTTATGTATTTTTCAATTAATAGTAATATATGTACTTTTTTACTATTGTGATTATATTTTTGAATATGAATATCTCTTTTTTTTTCTTTTAATTATTAGTAAGTATTAGTTAGTGTAGCAGCGAGGAATTTTAACATTATAAAATCTTTTCTATTTACCAGTAGATCAGAACACAATCATTTCATATATTAACAGTTAATATACAGCGAAATCTATTTTCTTTGCATAAGGGGAGACTTTATGCTCCTTATTGTATAGGTCCTGCTAAAGCCTTCTGAGTAGCTCTGGCCCCTTGAAGCATGATTGCATGTTCTGTGGGTTTCAGTTGGACTTGTTTATATGGCACGTCCTATGGATTCTCAATCTGGGGAGTTTTTGAGGCTAGATCAACACCCTTGAACTTTTTGCCAGGTAAGCCCTATACGCAGCAGGCTGTGATGTACTAAGTGTTCGCATCTCTTTCAATCCTAGCCAGCAGTGACTTTGTGCAACATTGGCATTTCTGTGGGATCAGCCCTGACGGTGGTCAAAATGTTATGGCTAATCAGTGTGTGTATATAAAATGATAAAGCATAATATAAATAATTCCCGTGTGTGCTTCATTTTCAGGCTGTAACGTATTCCGTTTGTGTCTTCTATGATTATTAATATGACCATCAACGTTCTTTAAATACTGTTTGTACAATATTGCATCGGCCGGCCTTTTCCATCAGGCCCCATCCAGCAGCACTCAGACTGATTGTAGCTGTCTTCCGTGGAAGTTTTCCAACTCACACCCATGCATTAAAGAGGGCTGGGATAATTTAAGAACTTTACTTATGCATTTCATCAGCATAAATGTTCTTCTGGCGCGAGATCAAAAGGATGGGGGGAAATCTGAATTTCTTAATGAAAGTAATTTCTTCTTCTTCTTCTCTTCCTCCCATCCTCAGGGTCATACGCCTCCGTACGATTAGAGAAGCAACTCGAGACTCAGGTCTCTAAAGAGCTGTGCCTGGCCCCGTTCGGCTGGGGGAAAGTTGAAATGAGGCCGAGATGATGGTCTAGGAATCTAAGAGGAGAGCGTGAGAGCCGTTATAGTTATTGATGGGATTTGATTGAAGTGAAAAAAAAAAATCCTAATAAAATTTCATCGTGGACCCTGCAGTATATTTCCTGTAAAGTGATTGATATATCTCGTAGACAGAGGTTTGATCCAGGAACAGATGGTCTGATAATGTCTGACTTTGACTAAACAAAGTCATCCGTCTTCGCAATCCAGTAATTGTTCTCTCTTTCATCAAAAAGAAAATACTTTTTACATAATCTATTCAAATGAGCCATTTTTGCATATTTTATAGAACACTCCTCATATTGTTCACCTGTTACCACATACTGAGGTCTTAACATTGCTACTAGATACCATTCATTCCTTTCAGTAACGGACAGGAAAGTTGTAACCTCTTGTTCAGCGCTTCCTAGTCTCACGGCCTCTTATCGAGCCCGACTCAGCGAAGCGCAGGGACGATAATCAGCCATTGTGTCCTGGCGTTTCCTCGCTCCCCTGTACAAAGGCCTTACCCCGGCTTATTTGAATGCAGTGTAATAGAGATAAACGTCTCCGCTATTTAACTGATCTCTCTATTTTGCATGAAGTGGCTTCTGATCTGTTTAATGTCCCAGTACTGTTGTTGGAATAGAGGTGTTGTGGCTCGGTGTGTTAAGGCCAGGTTGCCGGCATGAAAATGGCCGGCCCTGCACTCTGACCTCTGCCTACTAACTAAAACTGTGTTAGGCGAAGAATGAATAATTTCCCTGTGCAATAATGTGTATGTGTTGAATAAAGGCTGAACTTATAGAGCTCGGCCTCTAAATAATGTCAGGAAAGGGCTGTATGTACAGTATACTGTAGAAGTGCTGTTAAGTCTTTATTCTTCCAGATGTTCTACTGCTTCTACATTAATACTTTGTAAAGGCACATCTATCTGTTCATTCTGGTACAGTACATCAGTGTCGTGAATAGCGCCTGTCATTCGTCTCATCTGGCCATCATGTACGATTTAGTAGCGAAAAAATATATAAATATTAATGATTAAAAAATAGAATATAAAAGATAAAATAAAATAATAAAAAAAAAAAAAAAACATTAGCCTGATGGTAATGATTCGTTAAGTACCGCGCGCAATACAGTGTTTATATTCCATGGAAATCCAGCTACGGTTGAGTTTGCGTGTCCCGCGGAGTGGGCTGGCACCACGGTGCACATCAGATTAGATCAGGACTCCGGCGAGGGAATAACTAGTGGAAAAAGTGTGTCAGAGACTGGCGCTTTGCTCCGAGCGAAAGATCATCCCTGACACATGTTTACTCGCGTACATAAATATTTAGAAACACGATGATCCCCATCCCCCGCCCCACCACCCCTCGCTGGGAGCGGACAACTTCTCCGCAGGTCGTCTCTCGGTCACAAACTGTTATCTGTTTATCATCTCTCCGGCCTCTCCATCCTGTTCCTCCTCCACAAGAACAGAATCTAAACGACAGAGTGCAGTTCAGAAGATGCTAACAAGAGGGCAAGATGTCAGCTCATGGCAGAACAATCGAATTTCCGTGTAAAAATAGTCGGTGTAAAGTCGCGCGGTGCTGAGGCATGAGTCACCCGGTTACTAAGCTGCGAGGTGCGTGCGGCAGAGAAGCCCGGAGCGCTGAGAGAGTACCATGGGATGCGTCTGCGCTAAAAATGAGAGCAGTTTCAAGAATTGGCACTTTGAAGAAGATGGTATTCCAAGAGCTTGCAATTGACCTTGTTACGACTGCTCGATTGAAGTATTCTCGTTAAAGCAATCAGATTGTGACCCACACGCACGAGCCTTAAATGTTCATGCTTTTAACCGTGAAGCCATTCTCTTCCCTGTTCCTCTCCTATTAATGATCAGTTTCTCTGCGTGAATCCTGTCAGAGCCTTCCCCATTCCTCATACCGCTAAGCTTCAAAACCAGCGGATCCATAGCACAAGAGGTTAATTAGGTGAGCTAGGTGTCATGTTACGTCCGTCAGAACCCTTTACTACCTTGCGCTCTGGATTAATTGGACATCGTAATTTCTGGTTGTTAGCGCCGGGCCGGGCAGTCTGAGCTCTTTTTACACCGTGATCCGGACAACTTTTTTTTTTTTTTTTTTTTTCTTTTCCCGGAACGTAGACCGGCTGAGATAAGTATTCAGGTCCGTCCATTTAATTCGCTCTGACGGATAATGAGGAGAGAAATGTGGCCTCTGCTGCGAGATTGGACGTTGCTAAGAGGAATAATTTGACTCGAAGCTTTTGTGTCGTTTTGTCGAAAGATATGCCTGATTTACTTTCATGACTAGTAATTTCAGTATCTCCTTTTGCCGAAGAAATATGCAGGTCACTAAGGTTAAACAGATTACAGAGGTAATATGCTGGCGTGTAGACTTAATTGCATGTTTTATCTCTTCAGTCTTTGTACAACCGAGACTTTTCGTGACGTTTAAAAATTCCATCCGTCAACGATGTCGTCTAGCAATTTACCAGACCAAGGTGTGCTGTGATTTATGACCCATCAATCTTCCAAAAAAAAATAAATAAAAAATGAGAAGACGAAAAGAAAAAACAACATCTACAATTATTTCTTATTGTGCTGGAGGTCTGGGCTTTGGTTCTCTCTGCTAGGACGAGACGTAGAACTTGTAGAACTTAGAAGCAGAAGTTCTGCAGAGTGAGTTCTTTATTGGTGTTGAAGCATGATCTCATTCACATAGTTTCCGCCTGTCGCGCGCTCCATTCGCCCGCGTTATACTGTTTGTCACGCCGTTCGTTTTCCTGAGAAGACCCGGAGAGAAAAAGTTATTCTAAGCCCGCAATATTTTTTCGCCTCCTGTTTACCGAGAAAGTCATGAGAAAAGCTTGGAAGCTATTTCTGGATCTGGAAGGACACCAGAGGATACTAGCGTGCCTAGAAATCTTAATTATTGATACAGCGACAAGATACGGTAGCCATGTGTCTAGGGAAATCCCAGGACACCCCAAGAAAACGTGTTGGCGTGATGCCAAGCTGTGTGCAAACATCTCTCTATATCGGTGACACGCGTAGCGGCGGGCATGTTGCCATCTACAGTCATATGGAGTGGTGATGGGCTTCTTCTACAGCATGGTGCTGTCAGGCCGGATGCCCGCTGCAGAATTAAGCGTCTGTTTGGATGCCGTCGCTCTGGACGACGCAGATGGAAATGCATGGCCGTTTAAAATCTTCCACTTGACAAAAGACCTCTCCTAGTTTGTGTGTGTGTACAGTACAGTACAGTATACACGGTTTTGGGTTTCTAAATGACATTACTATAGATGAAAGAAAAATCGCAACACTTAAAGGGGCCTGTGAATTGCTTGGCTATGTTACAGAGGCATTTGAATAATTGCTGTGTGACTAGTTTGGAGTGCACCACCTGTAGGATTATAGAGGAACTGCAACTCAAATGCAAACACCGTAATGGGCAAAGGTTTCGTAGTCTTTACTTTAATGTAGTCTTGAGGAATAGTTCTCCAGCTTTCCTGAAGGACTGTTTGGCAAGTTTCTGTCTCTGTCCCTATACCCGAGCAGTTTTAAATGAATGTCTTTTGTTTGTTAAGACACACAGTGACGTATGTATCATTCAAGCATATATATAAAAAAAAAACATCTAATTTGAAGCATGAACCAGTGAGAAACTGATTTCGATGATGACAGATGATCAGGCCAGTGATTAGTATATACGGGTGATGCTGGATGCTGAGTGGACGAGAGGGGGAATGAGGTCGCTGCTGAGGTTGTTACCAATTTCTTTTTTTATTGTATCTTTACAGTAGGCACTTTGCAGCCTATTACAGTGAAACATTTGTGTCCATTTCTTTAATTCAAGCTACATCATTTAATTGAATAAAATTTAGTAAAATAATAAAATTCATTTTGATTGTTTACAGTTGTTGTTAGTCTTTTGGCTATTCCCGTCAAAGGGTCGTCACAGAGCACCATTTGATCCTTGGCACAGGTTTTACGCCGGATGCCCTTCCTGGCACAACCTTCCCACTTGATCCTGGCTTGGGAGCTTCACTGCATCCAGCACTGTATGTAAATAAACAATAAGTGGGGAAAAAAAGTTTTTGCATCAAAATGAATCGAATTTATTTCCCACGCTCCATCTCTAGTGATTAGGATATTTATGCTGTTATATTCATATTATGTAACTTTAAGGAGTTTGATGTACTGTACAGTAGTCCGACACCATGTGAGCACTCGGTCTACACATTCATGCACACTTATGGACACCGCACACCTGCACATTCATGCACATTTACATATTTCTATTTCCATTCTTGGCACATTGCACACAAGTCACTTTAAAAAAAGACATTTTCATGCATATTTGGACCCCCCGGTCATTTCTATTGACACTAAAATTTCTATATTTTTCTATATTGTACAGAATTATTTCTTTTCATATTTGTACAGCTACATTTTCTTCTATTTTTCTTATATTGTATAATTCTGTCTTATAGATATATTATTCTTATCCTAGCTAAATTAATTTTCTATTGTATTTCTTTCTTATTCATATTTATTTGCTATTAATATTATTTTATTTTTAAGGTCACGGACAGTCTATGAGCATTTCACTGCCTTCAGTACTGTGTGCGTATGTGTGTATGTGACAAATTAAAATCTGAATTAAATTGAATGAAGTCTGAAGCATAACAAACGTGAAATGTGTTCCCGTCCTCTCTGTATTGTGGTTGTAAACCTCTACTGTACGACTTTTTGCACCATCCTCGCCATTCCTACAGTTCTGAATGAAGTCGTTTAATGTTACTGTGTTATGTAAAGCATTCGAACATCACTTGCCTATCCAGTATGTTCTGGGACGTTTTCCTCTTCCCACCTCTATCTTGGTTGTTCCCGCACCTCATACCGTCTCTTACAAACGAAGCAGTGCATACATTCATGTCATGACCGCTCACGGATGATCAGCGACGGCCTTTTATCAACGTTTCCACATTACAGTTCCGATTTACATTCTGCTCAAGTTAGAGTGAGAGATTGTTTTTTTTTTTTTTTTTTTTTTTTTTTTTTGTGGTCCCTCACTTTATTAATTGATTTGACACTGCTAGCTATCTAACACTCGTCTGGTGGATATACGGTTAGTCATCATGCACGCACCCCATCGCTCGGTTCTGGCACCTCGACTCCATACAGCCTCTATTCTGGCACGGCTCTTAAACCTCAGCCTCGCTAAACAGGCAGTTGTTCCCACCCGCTTCATTTTGCTCCATGTCAGGCGCACGCAGGCTGGTGCCTATGTTCCAGGCTTTCCGCCTTCTCTTGTTATGAAATATTCATATCTGTCTACATTAGCTTGCATAGCTTCTAATTGAGTTCTGTATATTCAGACGTGATTAACTCACTGGCATTCCTCAAAGGAGAGGCACAATTAGAAGAAGCACTTGGGTTGCGAAACCAATCAGCAGGCTGCAGGAAACCTGGTGTGTCTCTCTCTCTGTGTGTGTGTGTGTGTGTGTGTGTGTGTGTGTGTGTGTGGGTGTTGTGCTTGGAGCACAGGTTGCATAGTTTTAGTGGGTGTAACTGCAATAATTGCATTCTATATGAGGTCTACTGTATGGGCCTTTTTTTTTTGATGTTGTCCTCATTCTCTAGTCTAAGTGTATTCTTCTGTCTTATTCTCGCTGTCTCGATTATTTTTTTTTCTTTGGCAGCGAAACATGCCTGAACCTTGTTTGCCCCTGGAGTGTCACCAAAAGTCAGAGAGAGAACTGTGTGTGTGTGTGTGTGTGTGTCAGCTTGGCTCTGTAATAGGAGGAAGATCCAGGGACTTTTGCACCGAGGAGACAAATTGTGTCGCCCTGTTGACTATAAGGAAAGGAAATCGAGATGGGGAATAAATTGGAACGGAAAGAAACGACAATTGGATGAACGGCGAACATTAGCTTATTGGCTGATATGAGATTTAAGTATCTGCATACTATATTATTCTCTCTTTGTCATGCAAATCAAATCTGAGTTCTTATATAATGCAATCAAAGTCGATAAATAAAAACACTGTATACGGTTTATGCATTGCAAGTTACCAACACTAACACCGTTTCCGCTGCAGATCACAGGGGGTATCTGGCATGTTCGGGTCACACTGACACCACTTTCTGATTGCACGTTAAGACTAAAAAGTAAAAGGAATGTTCGTACAAGTCATTCATCCGTCTGCGTTATACAGAGAACGGTGAGCCGAACTAAGCAGCTCTTATAACTAATGCATCATTCTGAGTGAAAGCCTGGTCTCTCTCTCTCTCTCTCTCTCTCTCTGTCTCTCTCTCTCTCTCTCTCTCTCTCTTTTTCCCCCAGTTCTGAAAGCCGGCTCCTGTCGTCTCTTACCATTCACAACCTCTCCGAGGGTTCGCTTCAATTTAGAATTAATTGTAAAGCGCGTTTCACAATAGGCGTCTTCACAAAGCGGCTTTACCAGATGTAGAAAAAAAAAAACTGGATGTAGGTTTAATGTTTCAGTTGAAGCTGGTGGTAGGAAAGAAAACCCCCCTGAGGAAGGAATGAGGAAGAACCCTCAGGAGACTATCAGGAGGTCACAGCATGCCTGATCTCCAGACTAAAGTTCAGCTTTTAACCCAAACCCAATTTTTTCACCTTCCGTCTTTTCTTCTGCATTTCTGTATATTTATCGCCGTCCCCGTTCGTGAGAGCGGCGTCTACGCGGCATCTTCTGTCCGCAGTGGTTAAAGGGATCAGGTTCACAGCACAGGCTGCATTTTATACCGCGGCTCTACAGTATGAAGCATATGCAGAATTCTGCTTGCTCAGAAGATTTAATGATTATTTATTTAAACTAACATCAGCTCTAATATTAGTTCATCTACATGGGCTTATATAAACGTGCGTGTCCTAATATACCTGCGTTATTGTTTCTGTGGAAACAGCTTGCACATGATTGGCACAGAAATAGGTTTTAAACATCCACTTGTTGGTGCGGTGGATTTTTCAGTGACAAGATCTTTTAGTTTATTTAACCGATTTTGGAATATACCGATTTTATAACAGCAGTTCCTTTATGTACAGTATGTAGTCCCGGGCTGGCGTCCATTTGGACATGACAAGCTGCTTTTTTTTTTGTATTATTAACCTCAATAAAATGAATGCAAGAGATAACAGGAAATAACTTTTCTCACTGGAGAGTCAATGTAACTGTGAGTGAAGAAAATCAAAGAGATACAAAGTGCCAAACTTTAACTCTTTGAAGTATCCTGTATAGGGTGATGGAAAGCCTGGAGCCTACAGTATTCCAGGAGACTTAATGCATGAGGTGGGGGACACCCTGGATGGGGTACCAGTCCATAGCAGGGCACTACTCCACCGTTCCATGCCATTCTTTCATAAATAATATTGCCATCATTGGCATATCCCTGTGATATATGGTGAGTAAAATCCCACTTTGGGGCATCCTGTTCTAGGAAAATAATCCACTTTTAGGGTTAGTTTTACATGAGTTGCACCACTGAGGTTCAATTCCTGCCTCGTGTCTGTCTGCATGGAGTTTGCATGTTCTCCCCGTGCTTGGGGTGTTTCCTCCAGGTACTCCGGTTTCCTCCCACACTCCAAAGACATGGGACATGACATAGGTTCATGGAGGTTCCCAAATCGTCCGTAGTGTGTGAATGAGTGTGTGCTGTGTAATGGATTGGCACCTGTCCAGGGTGTTCCCTGCCTCGTGCCTCGAGTCTCCTGGGATTGGCTCCAGGCCCCCCGCGACCCTGTATAGGATAAGCGGGAGAAGATGAATGCATTAGAACACTTCACATCTGGACGTGATAGTCTAATGTTTCTGAAGGCGGATGTCAAACATGTTAGGTGAATAGTGAAGCTATTGGATGTTGGATGTTTCCTGCAGAACAGCTGAAAGTATCAAAGGAGACATTCAGTAAGTACTTTGATTGAGTACACATGGAGTGCACGGCTTAACATGCTTGTGCGCATATTTACAGTAAAAGGGTAAACAAATCCTTTATGAATTGTTTTCAGTGTTATCGTTGTTTATCTCGCTTACACCGTCTCATGCAGATATTCTCTCTTTTTTTTTCTTCTTCAACCATTTATGCCTATATATTTAATTTGCATAATCTCCAGTAAAGTAATCTTGTTGAAACATAAATCTCATGATGGAAAAAAAAAGAACGGGTTGGCAAGACCTAACCCAAGACTTCTGTCTCCCACAAGCGTCTCTGCTCTCGGTTAAGGAAAAGAGCTCCCGTATGAAGCACCGTGTTTAGAGTTGCACGGCTCAAGTGCTCGAGAGACAGAAAGAGAAACGGAGAAAGACCAAACACTTTGGCAGAAAATTGAAAACGCGGCGTGGGAGACGAGAGGCCACAATTGACTCCGACACACTCCGCTCGGCCCTCGGTTCAGCGAGAAGCTCTCTGACCTAAATTCACTTTACCTCATAGACATTTGTTTAGCCTTCTGGGTAAACACTTAGAGAAATATGAGTCAGAAGAAAAAGAAGAGAGAAAAAAATAGTACATCATTCAGTCAGTACATCACATTTCAGTGGCACAGATAGCTAGTGCCCTCTAGTGGCGGTGGCAGTCCTCTTGGTCCGCTCCAGCCTTTCTATTGGAAAAACTTTATTTTTTTTTTTTCTTAAACCGTACTTGAAAGTTATTGCCGGTTAGTAAATCCGCAGTGTGTAAAGCTGAACTGCTTTGAAGTCGTGGATAAACACTTCAGCAGAAGACAGTTGAGCAAGACCGGTGTCGGAAACATCTGTTTGGAGTTGCTGAATGATTGACAAGTAAATGTGTGTGTGTGTGTGTGTGTGTGTGTGTGTGTGTGTGTGTGTGTGTGTGTGTGTACAGACTTGTAGCACCACACATTAGGACTGGAGAAATGGTTAAGGTGAATCTGTTAAACATTTGAAATTGGGAACACACCTCTCTCTCCATCTCTCTCTCTCTCTCTCTCTCTCTCTCTCTCTCTCTCTCTCTCTCTCCCTCTGGAGTTGAAACATTGCCTCATGGCCTCAAAGCAGACATCTTATTAAAGGCTTTATTCCTTTTCCAGGATTTGTGGGATACATGCACTGTTGATACACAGGAGTTGCTATGGAAGAACATTGTTGATTTATATTACACAATGGGAAGGAAGGAGAGAAACTAAGCCTTGATCACAGAACCTGAACCCATTTTTTCTTTCTAGCTCCAACTCCTTTGAGAGCAAGATTTTAAAGTTCACAGAACAAAGTCTGATGCTCGGGATCATGGCTCGATTCATGACTCTAGTTTAGAATAAATCCAAGAGAGGATTTTCCTATTAGTCTCTAGCATCTGAGTGTATGACGAATTGCAGCTCTGATTCGGGATAGCACCGACCCGGAAGATGTGCCACGTATACACACACACACACACACACAGCGCCGGTGTTATTTGGACCGTGCCAAAGTGAGCAAGTGCCGTTTCCTGGCTGAGCGCCAATGCAGAATCAGCAAGACCACTCAACCTAGAAGCGAGAGATCCAGGAATCACACACACACACACACACACACACACACACACAAATTTCTGAGAGAGCGAGGTGACTGTAATTGATAATCCTCTAATGATTTGTCATTGTTTGCTGTAATTGTGAGGCTGGCCGAAAGGAAATGGATTGTTGTGCATTAAATATGGCAGTAAGAAATCTGCAGAACGAGGTGGGCGATAATAAGAGGGATGCAGAGGAAAAGAGAAGTCATGATCGGGCGCGGTGCCCGGCGCTCATGGCCGAGGAAAAGGCCACAGTCATCAGAAAGTCGACATATTTACCGTCCTGCCTCCAGTGGAAGGAGTGGGGGGGGGGGGGGGGGGGAGTGAAAGATTACGTTGTTTACGACCGAGAGAGCAGCTAATCAGACTGGCTGCCGTTCCCGCTTTCATTTATGAGACGTACTCCATATCAGCCTCGCGGAGACATTTCAGAGTACGTGAGAAGTTGATATCCGCCGGCGTCCGTTCTGCATGTTTCTGACAGACAAAGTCAAATCCATGTGTTCTGCTTTTCATCTAATTGTTGAGGAGAGGACCGCACCCCTAATGTCCTGCCTCATACTCACCGGCGGATTTTATTTCGAGTTCACTTTCCCCCAGCAGTCCGGCTAAATAGCTGTCGCTGTGTTCGATTGTGACAGATTGTGTCTTTACCTAGAAAGCAAGTCGGAGCCCGTGATGTAGATTAGCCGCGTACTGCATTCCACACTGACTACAAAGTCTTATTTATGATTTTTCTTACTTTTTTTTTTCTTTTTTTTTTTTTTAGCAGTTCAGCCCCTCCTGAGCACTTCGCTCAGCTGGCCTGCTGTAAATCCCCATTATTACATTTCCTTCAGATGATGGGAGAAGTTTTTCCTGATACAGCATGTAAACTTCTGCTTATCCCTCTGGTGCAATATAAAAAGAATTTTGGACCGGATTTCACTTTCACAAATTGTTTCCAATGGAAACCTAAAACCATTACACTTAGAACCCACAAGGACCTTTTTTTTTTTTTTTTTTTTATTATAAGAATGTAAAGTTTTAGAAAACCCTAGCATCGTAAAACATGCCTTCCTCTGCAACAGCAGCCAGAGAAGGGAGGGTGAACTGTAACACGCGCATCCTCCGAGACAGCGCCACCTATGCACATCTTTTCAAACTGCTGCACAGAGGAAAGTGCTATCCACAGTCTTCTACATACGTGAGCTTACAGACGAACATGCTAGACGTAAAAAGGGGAGAAGAGAGTATACCATCACTTTTATACAGAGAGATCAGACAGAGATAGAGACAGACATTCATTCATACATACAGTACATACATACATTAATTATTGATCCTGAAGGAAATTCCTGATATCCAGCAGCAATAGAGACAAAGTAACACAAAGCCAGGTTGTAGATGTGATTGCATGCTGTATATTCAGTTCAGTTTTATTTCTATAGCGCTTTTAACAGATGTCATTGTGACAAAACAGCTTTACATAATCAAAAGAATTATTTAAGTTTGTATGGAATGTGAATGTGTATAAATCAAAATGGTCAGATAGTCCCTGGTGAGCAAGCCCGAAGGTGACAGTGGCAAGGAAAAACTCCCTGAGATGGTAATAGGAAGAAACCTTGAGAGGAACCAGACTCAACAGGGAACCCATCCTCATCTGGGTGAAACAGAAACTTAATATGAAGTCCAGGTAGTTATTGAAGACTCGGGTATATCTTACATATAGTCAGTATACCGAGTATGATGTACTGTATATAAGAGCTGACCAGAAGTTACAAGTGCAATGGTAAGAACAAAGAACTAGAAGATATGTACAGTAAGAAGCACATAAATAAAGCATTTAAATCACAAGTTTAAAAAAGAGAGAGAGAAATAGTTAATTCTGTAACACGCAACAGTTTAACTTTTCGTGTTCATAGTTCTTCATTTTATTCATCTTCCAGGATAGAGCAGTTAATCAATAATGAATATATGTTTTATGGATTTTCAGTTGGTAAATTAAACTTTATAATGTATTTATTAATTGATTATAGAATTGAGCTTCTTTCAATATGCTTTACAATAAATTATTGTGCTTATTTTTTTGTTTAAAATATAAAAAAAATTAGTAGTAGTAGCAGTAATATTAGTGTTATTAATTATTCTTATTATAAATTATTGTTTTATTATTGATAAATTATTGATATTTTAAATGCTAATAATATTGTAGACTCATAATAATGATATTAATTTATGCTTGATAATTTAGATGTTAAATGATAATAATAATTATTGATATTATTGTTGATGATGATTATAATCATATTTAAATTATTGTTTATATTATTATTATTATTATTATTAGTGTTAGTGTTATTAACACTACCACTACTACTATGGTTACTACTACTACTAATAATAATAATTATTATTATTTTATTTATAATTTTTCCCCTATTAATTACTCTTTTCTTTCTACTGGATAACAAACGTGAGCAACTGTAACCAATAATAAAGGGATTAATAAAGTTCTTTGAATCTTCATTCATTCATTCATCTTCTATACCGCTTAATCCTGTGTTCAGGGTCGCGGGGGACCTGGAGCCTATCCCAGGAGACTTCGGTCACTAGGCGGGGTACACCCTGGACAGGGTGCCAATCCATCGCAGGGCACACACACATACACACACTCACACACCCAATCACACACTACGGGCAATTTGGGAACGCCAATTAGCCTAACCTGCATATCTTTGGACTGTGGGAGGAAACCGGAGTACCCGGAGGAAACCCACCAAGCACGGGGAGAACATGCAAACTCCATGCACACAGAGACGGGAATGTTCTTTGAATCTTGAATCTTCAAAATAATTCTAATAGGAATTTTTTAATATACACATTTTATTTACATAATAAAACCATTCTTCTGCTCTACTCCATTACTGATCATACCAATAGGTTGCTTTTTGCTTTCATGCATTCATGCAGCTCTTATGCCAACCTCAGTGCTCAGGGTTGAAACGGCCTTCCCTGAAAAATCCAGATTTTGGATATTTGAGTGGATCTTAGCAATTTATACATTTACTAATGTAAAAAGAAAAAAAAAATCTACTTTTCGTTTCACTTCTAATACTGAATATTTGTGTGTGTGTGTGTGTGCGCTTTTTCAGAACACCTTGGAGACCTGTAACATCTGCAGTAAGCCCATCATGGAGCGGATTCTGCGGGCGACGGGCAAAGCTTACCACCCGCACTGCTTCACCTGCGTGGTGTGTCACCGGAGCCTGGATGGCATCCCTTTCACTGTGGATGCCTCCAACCACATCCACTGCATCGAGGACTTCCACAAGTAACATTTAATACACACACACACACATATAGATTTTTTCATGTGTTTTTAATGTGTCTTGCAAAATGTTTTTACTAAAGAGCAGAGATGTTCTCATAATTCATAACGTGCTATTCATAACGTGCTTCTCACATAACCAGTACATCTGTCTCGATTGCACACAATAAACGAGACGGTCAGGTCAGAAAGTGAAGGTCTCCTTTCGTCCAGTGTAAAGCAGCGCAGAGTTCCTTAAAAGAGACAATTGAGGTATAAAGGAAACAAGAAACTCATTTTTATGCGGTAGAGGCAAAAGTTACCTGTTGAGGAACTGAAAGGTTTCGCACAGAAGCCGTTAGGTGTGTGAACAGAAACGCCTTTGTGTCGAGGAACGTCTGGGTGTTCCTTGTGGTTCCTCTCGGCCACCGCACACTCCACTTTCTACCAAATCAGTAAAGAAGTTCCATCACCTGTCTGGACTAAAAAGCCAGGTTTGGTCTTCACATCCTCATCTGCGTTGTCTGCTCTCATCTCTGTTCCTTCTGTACGTTTCCCCTGAATGTACAAGACAGAAAGCTATTCAAACCAGTGGCTGAAATAGCGAGAAGAATTACAAGCCACAGACATTTGTTTGAATTCAGATCACCTGGTTCTGCAGGAACAGGAAAGCCCCGAGCTAAATGAGCGGTGAGATCAGAAAGTGTTTGAGGTATCGCTCTCCAATATACAGTATAAGGCTGGACCATGTGAAGGAAATTCGCTGGAAGTAGTACAGTACAGTAATTCCGTCTTTCTGATCAGTGCAAATATTAATACAGCTGCATTTGAATATAAAAGTTTAGTGGTACAGCGTTAACAAAGTGCTTCTTTCGGTTATTTTTGCCCCGGTTGCTATTTTTATGGGTAGAAACGGCTGTAATATTTGAGGTTGCTTGGTGCTGGGTTGTTGTTCCCGGCCACTTAAATTGCATTAACAGTCCCATCTGTTTCCGTGAACATCATTTGACATTAATCCTTACTTTTGCTGCTAAACACATTAACACTCGGACCTATAAATTCTGGAACAAAGATACCTTTCTTGGCGTTCGGGTCCTTTACGGAACCACCGTATTGAATCTGAAACGAAACAGACTTTCAGCTCGAATTCAAGGGGTTTGATGCAAAGCGTGGCATCAACCTTTGAGGCAACCTTTTACAGCCATTTTTATACACACACCCATAAATATTGGAACAAATGGCTGACAAGCAGTTGCATGGCCAGGTGCGGCCTGCTCTCTCGGTACTCCATGACTATCGTCAAGCAGATAAACGGCTTTAACGTGGTTCTGAATGTTAGGCTTGGATTTGATAGCTGTTCACCCGAACTCTCGAAATGGGGTTCATAGAGGTGTCTGTGAAAGTGATCATTAAAAAAATATTGGGCGTGGCCGATACAATGATACAGGTTGGAACATTCTTAAAAAGAAGGAAATAACTGGACAATAAAAGTCCTAGAACAGCATGGAGAGATGGTGTGTGTGTGTGTGTGTGTGTGTGTGTGTGTGTGTGTGTGTGTGTGTGTGTGTGTGTGTGTGTGTGTGTGTATACATGTGTGTGTGTATACATGTGTGTGTGTATGTATACATGTGTGTGTGTGTGTGTGTATACATGTGTGTGTATAGGTGTGTGTGTGTGTGTGTGTGTGTGTGTGTATACATGTGTGTGTGTGTGTGTGTGTGTGTGTGTGTGTGTGTGTGTGTATACATGTGTGTGTGTGTGTGTGTGTGTGTGTGTGTATACATGTGTGTGTGTGTGTATATACTGTACATGTGTGTGTATACATGTGTGTGTGTGTGTATACGTGTGTGTGTGTGTATACATGTGTGTGTGTGTGTGTGTGTGTATACATGTGTGTGTGTGTGTGTGTGTGTGTGTGTATACGTGTGTGTGTGTGTGTGTATACGTGTGTGTGTATACATGTGTGTGTGTGTGTGTGTGTGTGTGTGTGTGTGTGTGTGTGTGTGTACAAATGTGTGTGTGTGTGTGTGTGTATATATATAATGTGTATATATTATGTATATGTATATATACATGTGTGTGTGTGTGTGCGTGTGTATACATGTGTGTGTGTGTGTGTGACTCTAATTCCCGAATGGTTAATGCAAACGTTTTTTTTTTTAACCCTTTTGAATTAAACATCAAAGGCTTGATTTCGCAAATATCTCGCAAATGTTTCTTGTCATATTCAGGTTGGTGTACAGAGGCCAAAGGACAGAAATAATCAGTTTTGCTCCATAATGTATGGACCTGACCATACTGTACATAACTGCAGCATTACTGTATGTACGTGAGAAATAGAAAACGACAACTCGTGATATACCTGTAGACTGAATATCAGCAATATTTCAGAGTATATCTAATTAATATAATATCTAATAATGTTATTTACAGAGCAAATAATTAGATTGTTCTGGATTGTGCGGGGGGAAAAAGGGAAACATTTCTTTTTTTAATGTTCTACCAGGTAGCTGTTTATATCCTTCTCAAGAGTATTAAAATCATATAATATGTCTTTCCAAGTATGTTTCTACATTTCTTTTACTTTTTACAGTTAAAAGAAAAAGTGTCAAAGCAAATAAAATAGTAAATACAAGTTCCATCTTGTGACGGCCTCAACTGCACCGTAAACTTATTTTTATACTTTACATTATGATCCTAAAAATACTGTAAGATCCTGGTGTGTGTGTGTGTGTGTCTGTGTTGAATTGGACAGAATTTGTCTGTGTCCCCCTGCAGGAAGTTTGCTCCTCGCTGCTCTGTGTGTAAAGAGGCCATAATGCCGGCTCCTGGCCAGGAGGAGACGGTGCGCATTGTGGCCCTGGACCGGGATTTCCATGTGCAGTGTTACCGCTGCGAGGTGTGTGTGTGTGTGTGTGTGTGTAGTCAGTACAGTATATAAATGTACAGTATACACACTTCAGAAAAAGAAAAATAGTATGATGTTAATATATATATATATATATACAGTGGTGTGAAAAACTATTTGCCCCCCTCCTGATTTCTTATTCTTTTGCATGTTTGTCACACAAAATGTTTCTGATCATCAAACACATTTAACTATTAGTCAAAGATAACACAAGTAAACACAAAATGCAGTTTTTAAATGAGGGGTTTTATTATTTAGGGAGAAAAAAAAATCCAAACCTACATGGCCCTGTGTGAAAAAGTAATTGCCCCCTGAACCTAATAACTGGTTGGGCCACCCAAGCAGCAATAACTGCAATCAAGCGTTTGCGATAACTTGCAACGGGTCTTTTACAGCGCTCTGGAGGAATTTTGGCCCACTCATCTTTGCAGAATTGTTGTAATTCAGCTTTATTTGAGGGTTTTCTAGCATGAACCGCCTTTTTAAGGTCATACCACAACATCTCAATAGGATTCAGGTCAGGAATTTGACTAGGCCACTCCAAAGTCTTCATTTTGTTTTTCTTCAGCCATTCAGAGGTGGATTTGCTGGTGTGTTTTGGGTCATTGTCCTGCTGCAGCACCCAAGATCGCTTCAGCTTGAGTTGACGAACAAATGGCCGGACATTCTCCTTCAGGATTTTTTGGTAGACAGTAGAATTCATGGTTCCATCTATCACAGCAAGCCTTCCAGGTCCTGAGGCAGCAAAACAACCCCAGACCATCACACTACCACCACCATATTTTACTGTTGGTATGATGTTCTTTTTCTGAAATGCTGTGTTACTTTTACGCCAGATTTAACGGGACACGCATCTTCCAAAAAGTTCAACTTTTGTCTCGTCGGTCCACAAGGTATTTTCCCAAAAGTCTTGGCAATCATTGAGATGTTTTTTAGCAAAATTGAGACGAGCCTTAATGTTCTTTTTGCTTAAAAGTGGTTTGCGCCTTGGAAATCTGCCATGCAGGCTGTTTTTGCCCAGTCTCTTTCTTATGGTGGAGTCGTGAACACGGACCTTAATTGAGGCAAGTGAGGCCTGCAGTTCTTTAGATGTTGTCCTGGGGTCTTTTGTGGCCTCTCGGATGAGTTGTCTCTGCGCTCTTGGGGTAATTTTTGTCAGCCGGCCACTCCTGGGAAGGTTCACCACTGTTCCATGTTTTTGCCATTTGTGGATAATGGCTCTCACTGTGGTTCGCTGGAGTACCAAAGCTTTAGAAATGGTTTTATAACCTTTACCAGACTGATAGATCTCAATTACTTTTGTCCTCATTTGTTCCTGAATTTCTTTGGATCTTGGTATGATGTCTAGCTTTTGAGGTGCTTTTGGTCTACTTCTCTGTGTCAGGTAGCTCCTATTTAAGTGATTTCTTGATTGAAACAGGTGTGGCAGTAATCAGGCCTGGGGGTGACTACAGAAATTGAACTCAGGTGTGATAAACCACAGTTAAGTTATTTTTTAACAAGGGGGGCAATCACTTTTTCACACAGGGCCATGTAGATTTGGAGTTTTTTTTCTCCCTTAATAACGTAAACCTTCATTTAAAAACTGCATTTTGTGTTCAATTATGTTATCTTTGACTAATAGTTAACGGTTTTTGATGAGCAGAAACATTTAAGTGTGACAAACATGCAAAAGAATAAGAAATCAGGAAGGGGGCAAATAGTTTTTCACACCACTGTATATATATATATATATATATATATATATATATATATATATATATATATATATATATACAGTGGTGTGAAAAACTATTTGCCCCCTTCCTGATTTCTTATTCTTTTGCATGTTTGTCACACTTAAATGTTTCTGCTCATGAAAAACTGTTAACTATTAGTCAAAGATAACATAATTGAACACAAAATGCAGTTTTTAAATGAAGGTTTACGTTATTAAGGGAGAAAAAAAACTCCAAATCTACATGGCCCTGTGTGAAAAAGTGATTGCCCCCCTTGTTAAAAAATAACTTAACTGTGGTTTATCACACCTGAGTTCAATTTCTGTAGTCACCCCCAGGCCTGATTACTGCCACACCTGTTTCAATCAAGAAATCACTTAAATAGGAGCTACCTGACACAGAGAAGTAGACCAAAAGCACCTCAAAAGCTAGACATCATGCCAAGATCCAAAGAAATTCAGGAACAAATGAGAACAAAAGTAATTGAGATCTATCAGTCTGGTAAAGGTTATAAAGCCATTTCTAAAGCTTTGGGACTCCAGCGAACCACAGTGACAGCCATTATCCACAAATGGCAAAAACATGGAACAGTGGTGAACCTTCCCAGGAGTGGCCGGCCGACCAAAATTACCCCAAGAGCGCAGAGTCAACTCATCCGAGAGGCCACAAAAGACCCCAGGACAACATCTAAAGAACTGCAGGCCTCACTTGCCTCAATTAAGGTCAGTGTTCACGACTCCACCATAAGAAAGAGACTGGGCAAAAACGGCCTGCATGGCAGATTTCCAAGGCGCAAACCACTTTTAAGCAAAAAGAACATTAAGGCTCGTCTCAATTTTGCTAAAAGACATCTCAATGATTGCCAAGACTTTTGGGAAAATACCTTGTGGACCGACGAGACAAAAGTTGAACTTTTTGGAAGGTGCGTGTCCCGTTACATATGGCGTAAAAGTAACACAGCATTTCAGAAAAAGAACATCATACCAACAGTAAAATATGGTGGTGGTAGTGTGATGGTCTGGGGTTGTTTTGCTGCTTCAGGACCTGGAAGGCTTGCTGTGATAGATGGAACCATGAATTCTACTGTCTACCAAAAAATCCTGAAGGAGAATGTCCGGCCATCTGTTCGTCAACTCAAGCTGAAGTGATCTTGGGTGCTGCAGCAGGACAATGACCCAAAACACACCATCAAATCCACCTCTGAATGGCTGAAGAAAAACAAAATGAAGACTTTGGAGTGGCCTAGTCAAAGTCCTGACCTGAATCCTATTGAGATGTTGTGGCATGACCTTAAAAAGGCGGTTCATGCTAGAAAACCCTCAAATAAAGCTGAATTACAACAATTCTGCACAGATGAGTGGGCCAAAATTCCTCCAGAGCGCTGTAAAAGACTCGTTACAAGTTATCGCAAACGCTTGATTGCAGTTATTGCTGCTAAGGGTGGCCCAACCAGTTATTAGGTTCAGGGGGCAATTACTTTTTCACACAGGGCCATGTAGGTTTGGATTTTTTTCTCCCTAAATAATAAAACCCCTCATTTAAAAACTGCATTTTGTGTTTACTTGTGTTATCTTTGATTAATAGTTAAATGTGTTTGATGATCAGAAACATTTTGTGTGACAAACATGCAAAAGAATAAGAAATCAGGAGGGGGGCAAATAGTTTTTCACACCACTGTATATATATATATATATATATATATCAATATATAACATATAGCAATATATATCAATATATAACATATAGCAATACATCTAGTATTAAGTTTTACTTTTCCTGAAGTGCATATAAGTTTTTTTGATGACTGTGTGTGTGGGTGTGTGTGTGTGGGTGTGTAATATATATAAGTAAAACTAAATGTTGTTAAATGTTATATATTGATATATTCATATTATATACTGTATATATATTACAGTGTACTCACAAGTATAATAAGGATAATAAGGCAAACACATTTGTGTGTGTGTGTGTGTGTGTGTGTGTGTGTTCTGCAGGACTGTGGCTGTCTGCTCTCTGAGGGTGATAATCAGGGCTGTTACCCCCTGGACGGTCACGTTCTCTGCAAGAACTGCAACGCCAGCCGCATCCAGGCCCTTACCGCCAAGGCCACCACCGACCTCTGAGTCTATCCTGTTCTTACACACACACACACACACACACACACACACACACGTGCACTCACTCATTTACTCCAAACTCATATGATACAATACTGATGCATTAGGAATATCCTCACGCTTATACACACATAGACAAATACGCCGTTCATAATGATCACCATGTGCACGAAAAAAGTAAAGTAAGCATTTTATCTTTACATCTTATCTAACATATACTAAAATAAATACTACTACTAAAAAAATACTAATTGATTGAAATGTTAAAGGTACCATGAGTGATCCAAAGGAATACATACAGTAATACTAGTTTTGATGATTCAAATATTGTGCGTGATGATTATTACAGTGATCTCTCTGTTAGGAAACTCCTCCTGCTTTCTGGTTCTTTGCGTGTCCTGCTCATGGCCAGCGGTCAGAAAGAGAAAGGTGACTGGGACGAGAGTGTCGTAGGTGAATAATATTAAGTAAATTAGGTTAAAGAGATATTCCAGTCTAAAAACCCAGCTCGGTCAGTCAGGCGATGAGCTTTAACGTTATCGCGTCCTGAATAACGTACCTGTGCTTCGTCTTCAGGCCTTGCCGTCGTCATTCTTATTATATTCATGTTGTACCTACAGTATGTATACATTTGACTCGCAAAAGCATGATACACACGGTGATGGGGCCAAGCATATATATGTATGTATGTATGTGTTCACACACACATAAACACAAACACACACGAAAAACTAAAGTAAAAAAAAATGCTCTTATATCTTCCTATGGCCTTATAACTATATTAAAGGGCTTTTCGGGATTATTATTGGGGTGAATAATAATAATAATAATAATAATAATAATAATATGCAAATGTGTACAAGATATTAAGCTCAAGTAGTATTTCAGGAGGGGAATTTGAATTGTAGCTGTGCAGATGTTACACAGGCGTCAGCGCGCGATGAGACGAATACACACTCTAAACAGGATTTGACATTATTTCTCGAGATTCTGTAAGACTCTGCCGGAGCGACGTTTACATTCTTTGACGACGTGTGTATGTATTTACATACTTATGCAGTTCATAGAGAAGTTTATTATAAGGAATAGGACTGTGAACCCAAACCTATATAACCAAAGTCTGAGAGATGCTGCAGTGCATCGCTGCTTCCTCCTATTCAGCAGACCGCTTTCCACTTAGCACAGTTATTAAATGTATTTATATGCATATCATGAAAGAAGGCGTTTAATGCTACGTAGCTGTAGTGCATTTTGTACGGTGGCACTGAAGAACAAACACACACATACACAAAAACAAACAAAGACTTTCAGCACTAAAGCCGAAACAATAGAAAAACACACAAAAGAAATACTGTATAAAAACGAACCGAATGCGCTCCTTAAGTGCGAAACGGAGAAACAAAATGAAAAGATGAGAAAAAAACGAACTTTCCAGTCCAGAAGTGTTAAATTGCACGTCGTGTTTTTATTACTGTAAGGTATGTTTTTCTGTTTTGCACTTAAGGAACGTATCGGATTGTTTTTTCTTCTTTAAGTTTACGTTAGTTTTTGGCTCTTCAGTGCCGAAGGGTTTCGTTTTTTCTATGTGCATGTGTTTGTGTTTTGCGTTTCATTGCCACCAACATTTTGGTATCTTTATTAAAAAAAAAATGATTAAATCTAGGGCAGTGTAAAGTGCCTTTTTTTGTTGTTAATACCAGTAGATATAATTAGAAACACTGAAATGAAATCGGTTATAGTGTGACAATCAAACACAGGCTAAAAAGTAAATAAAATAATAAATGTTAGAATAAATAAATCTTCAATTATTATAACCAGCATAGTTTAAAGATAAATAAATAAAAACTAGAATGGCTTTTTGTATGCTCTTTTAAACAGGACTATGAGCATTGTTTTTTATTATTGTCAACTTGTGAAACGTATAATTAGACCTAAATAGTGAAGAAGAAAAAAATAAAAAACCTTCTAGTGATAGGATTTACTTGCTTCTTAGCTTTGTGCAAGAATAATAACAATATGCAATTTTCTTTTTATTATTGCATTGACACTTTAAATAAAATAATATGCAGACCGTAACTTTTTTGTTTTGTTTGTTGTTTTGTTTTTACTCTTCAGGAAATATTTGAATTAAGCAATAATTTTTCCACTCTGCACCTCTCTGTGCTTTTTCTGGTCAGTTTCATCATCCGGCTCTTAAGGTGTTAAAGACGCAGAGACGGGGTTGTGGTGTTGTTTGTTGTTGTTTTTTTTTAAACTTAGACACACGTGTTCTCTGGTTTCTCTTCTTGCGCTCTTTCGCTAAAATGTAGTACTGCTTACAGGCTTTTACTGTTTCTTTCTTTTTTTTCTTTTTCTTATTATTTTGCGTTACTCGTGAGGAACAAAAAACAAGGGATTTAAAGGATGTAAAATATTAAGCATGGAATTAAACATAAGGGGTGAAATATACAGTACCATGTTGCTCAGGGTGGCCTCGGATAGGTTTGTCAGGTATTTCTAGAATGGACCATAAATTTACAAGGGCTTAAAAGTCTTGGATTTTCTTACACTTTGTATTTCGTAAGGAGACTTACTGGTGTGATTGGAGAGACGTAATAGGAGAAAGGATTTTTATGAATTATTATGAATTTTGCAAAAAATGAATCAATTAGAAATCCGTATCCATGATTTGTGTTAATGATTTTAATTTGTATTTGCAAGTACTCATTCCTACACTGTCTCTGTATTATTTCCTCTAGCTTTAATAAACTTTTTTTTTTGCAGAAAAAGTCATCTTGCATTTGTATTTTATTACAAGTTATTATTTTGTGTGCAACAGATCACATTCTGCTGCTCAAATAAACTAATGAAGGAATACTATGTTCCAAATATACTTCAGTAAATGATCAAGGCGTCAGTGTAAATGCAAATGATCCAGTTATGGTCATAAAAAACTTGGCATGCCTTAGAACTGGTGCCATTTAATTACTTCTTTAATTACACTTTTGGGGCTCTGTATCCAATGGCCTTTTAACATCATTACAATGAATTAAAAAACTAAATAAAAAAAAAGCTGTTTTTGCATATTTGGGAACATGGCCAAGCAAAGTCTAGTGTACCTACAGTATGCAAAAGGTAGTAAGTTATTTAAATGTGATGTGTATACGTCTGTTTTTCATTCCAGCTTCTACCTGTACCATCCATGCAATTCTTCCACAATTTAAATACTTCTGGCACAGAAAGGCAATGCTTTGTCAATTAATCACTTTAATAAAAATATATGTTTAGTGCCAGCTAACTTTCATGTAGCTAACAGTAAAGCAGCTAGCTAAAATTAATAATAATGGCAAGCTGAAAAATTCATGGGAGGGAGAAAAAAAGCAGATAACAAAGACGCTAAGACACGTGTTAACCTGTTATAATCTGGCTAGCAACGGCCAGTTCAGATGCATAGCCCGCACACAACCGTCACACACCTAGTTTTAAACAAATCTTTAAGATGATTTAGGTGAACGAGTAGCGTAAGAGAGTGATTTGTTCATTTTCTAATTGCGCAAAGCATCGCAAAACCTCCATAGGTTATGTACAGGAAACAGAAATGAGTAGTTACTAGTGATGTAACGGTATCAAAACTTCACGGTAATACCTCGGTATGAATGGCACGGTACGGTATTTATTGAATCATTTACAGGAAAAACAAAACTAATGAAGAGACTCGAAACAAGTGCCAGAAGTGTTTATTAAACAGTATACATCAACACTTTCTTCTTGCATACAAATTAGCCATCTATCTGTAAACTTTGAAACAGAAACTTAAATTTTTCAATTTTAATAACAAGAAATTATCAAAAAAAAAAGTTTCAATTTAGTATTCTTGAAAACTAAAAACTAAAAATAGCAGCCTACTTACTGCAGCTGGCCCATGTGCTGAATGAGTATTTGAGAACACTTTCATTCACTCACTTATTCAGACAGAGAAAGGATATTTTTTTTCCTTTCCCATTTCTTTTCAGAGAGAAACTGAAATGACTCGATAAAACTACAGGTCTTCTGAGAAACGTTTGCTCAGGCTGATAGGAATTGTTTTTCCCGCTACCTCCCGTTCGCTCCATTCGCCTGAGCAAACTTTTCTCAGAAGACCTATCATTTTATCGTAATGTGACCACGGTATTATCGAAATAAAGTGTTATTGCGGTACGACGGTATTTACAATACCGTTACATCCCTAGTAGTTACCTTTGAGTCTTCTAGTCTGAGTCGTTCGTTCTTTTGTCACGTGACTCCCATAGACGCTATGCAGTGCAGTACATTTAAAAGAACGAACGACTCGGACTAGAAGATTCATGAGAAGAGAATCCGTTCAATTCTGTTTCCTGTGTAACGCACTGCATATGAGAGTCACGTGATATAAGAACGAACAAATCTTACCAGAAGATATGAGAGGTGAGCTGCTCATTCTGTTTATCATATGTTCTTAGACGCATTGTAATATTGTCATTACTGGAATTATAGCCAGAATTTGTGTATGTAGACATATATATATATCCAAAATTGGTGTACATTTTCAAAAATCAAATCTTGAACAAGTTTGCTTAATACACACACACACACACACACACACACACTCATGTTTGACAGGGTCATATGATCAGATGTTTTTTGATGAGCTATTTTCAAATCTGAGCTGTTATAATTATATTATTATTATTATTTATTATAGCTATATATTACCTTATTTTAATTCTCGTACATTGCGTCCCCTCATTCAGCTGCTCAACAAGGTGTTTATTGGATGTTCAGAGTTATTTTCCACAGATCATACACGTTTAAAAACCTCTTCTAGCACCTCCTGAGAATAGCGCACTCAATAACCATGGCATACATCATATCGGTGTCACTGACAGCATTTACTTGTTTGTATAATTTACCCTGGTGTTTTTATCTGCACTCTCAGACATTCTGATAGAATCAGCCTGATTGAATTCTTAAAATAATTTAAAGGTCTCCACACGGGACCCCTCGAGGCCCTTAATTTAATCCTTTCAATTTGTCATCTCGCTCACGCTCCAGGACCCGGCCGTAAGTCACCGGCCGTTTTATTACTCCCTCCAGATTGCAAGCGGCAGCCTGAAACACAGAGCTGAGAAAAGAGATGCCAGAGGACAACACTGAAACGCTCCGTGGCTGTAATTGGTTGAGATAAATGAATGGTAAAAAAAAAAGTGACTGCGTCACATTACCGGAACAGTTTGTCGTCAACTTTCAGGAACCTTAAACCGAGTTGTAAAGCTGTCCCAGAGCTCAAATAGTAGAAATAGAGGAGAGATTTTTTTTTTTTAACTTGAGTCATGTATTATACAACACAAATCCAGCTGTATTTGCAAATGTAAGCACGAGGAGCAAGTCATGATACATAACAGGCATCAAAGGTTTAATCCCTACTTAGAGAACATAACCCTATTCAGTGCGACGTGCAAGACGTGATCAGTGTAATAAACACTTGATGGATTTTGCTAATACACTTGACAAAAAACTGTTCCAGAACTTCTGACCTTTGTCTTTTGATGTTGTTGTAAATTAATTAACCAACACCAAGTGTTATTTCATAGTTTGAAAAAAAAAAATGTCTATATAATAATATCTCCAATATTGTTCTATATAGATTATAGAAAATAAATCCACACTTGTGTCCAAAAACGTTTGACTGGTACTGGAAGTATTTGCTTCCTTAAACTTACTGTTACAACATGGAATTTAAATGGCCTTTTACTTATTAATATACTGTACATCATCACAACTGCACAAAATATCCCATAATATTAAAGTAGATGGAGGATTTAATAAATTAACTGTTCTGGCACTCCCGTATAAAGGGCATGTTAATTGCAATCGTGTTTTAGAGTAGTTAATGTCTAAGTGCAAAGGAAGCTGCGTGTGCATGTGTGTGTGTGTGTGTGTGTGTGCGCGCGTGTCCTCAAGCATCCCAGCATGGGACTTGGCTTACTGTACTAATCTGCTGTTTACAAACACATTGATGAGTGTGGATCCCTTTGGCTGACATGATGTGGCAGGCAGAGCTGCTTACACAGGGTGTGTGTGTGTGTGTACTGTACAGTATGTGTGTGTGTGTGTGCATGCATGCATGCAAGAGAGAATGTGTGAGCCAACAGTTTTTCTCACAGGACCAGCAATGGCATTTCTGCCTGTCTGGCTCCAAGTCTTGGAATTGAAATTAATAATTTACCCTCAACTGAGATGTACTGTACAGCTCTCTCACCATCTCTTACTGTTACTGAGAATAAAGAAAAACACATTTGAATGTATTAATAAAGTAGAGAATGGTATAAAAAATGCTTTTCAGAATTATTTGTTTTTATGATTAGATTGGTGATAATTAAAAAAAAAGTGCTGATTTTTGAGTGCATTAAATGTTAATAAATAGCAGAAAAGATCTTTCAAACTGTATTTCAGGAAACAAAAAGGTGGGGTGTTTACCAAACAAAATAATTGAATCAGTTCGATAAACAGAAAAACTCGATATCATAATAGACTTTTTAAAGCATGTACAAGTTCTGTTCTTGTGTGTATGAAGTGCAAGCTCAGGTGTAATGCCTGACTCTGGGTCTGAGACAATAAGGCGACTCCTGTCCTCATTATGGTACAGTGGATGTCCATGGATGGAGGTTTGCTAACTACGGCGACGTCCGAGAGGCTCTTCGTCTTTTTTTTTTGGGTGTCCAACTCAAACTCAAGTAGCATCCAAAATCTTGTCTCGATTGGAGTCTCAACAGCCATGACCCACTGATGTGGCCACTGATGTCGCTCTAAACGAGCTGAAAGGAACTAAATAGTGATGTGCGATTTACGCCTTTAGACTCGCTCTTTCCCACAGCGCAGGTCACAGTGTGAGGATTTTATTTTAATGATATTTAGCTTTTAGAGACAGCAAACACAACGGTCAGAGGAATTCATCTGAAAATACAAACCGGATTCCAAAAAAGTCGGGACACTAAACAAATTGTGAATAAAAACTGAATGCAATGATGTGGAGATGGCAAATGTCAATATTTTATTCAGAATAGAACATAAATCAAGGAACAAAAGTTTAAACTGAGAAAATGTATCATTTTAAGGGAAAAATATGGTGAATCAAAATGTCATGATGTCAACAAATCCCAAAAAAGTTGGGACAAGGCCATTTTCACCACTGTGTGGCATCTCCCCTTCTTCTTACAACACTCAACAGACGTCTGGGGACCGAGGAGACCAGTTTCTCAAGTTTAGAAATAGGAATGCTCTCTCCAACTGTTCAGTCGTCTTGGGCCTTCTTTGTTGCACCTTCCTCTTTATGATGCGCCAAATGTTCTCTATAGGGGAAAGATCTGGACTGCAGACTGGCCATTTCAGTACCCGGATCCTTCTCCTACGCAGCCATGATGTTGTGATTGATGCAGAATGTGGTCTGGCATTATCTTGTTGAAAAATGCAGGGTCTTCCCTGAAAGAGATGATTAGATGTTGTTCTAGAACCTGAATATATTTTTCTGCATTGATGGTGCCTTTCCAGACATGCAAGCTGCCCATGCCACACGCACTCATGCAACCCCATACCATCAGAGATGCAGGCTTCTGAACTGAGCGTTGATAACAACTTGGGTTGTCCTTGTCCTCTTTGGTCCGGATGACACGGCGTCCCACATTTCCAACAAGAACTTCGAATCGTGACTCGTCTGACCACAGAACAGTCTTCCATTTTGCCACACTCCATTTTAAATGATCTCTGGCCCAATGAAAACGCCTGTGCTTGTGGATCTTGCTTAGAAATGGCTTCTTCTTTGCACTGTAGAGTTTCAGCTGGCGACGGCGGATGGCACGGTGGATTGTGTTCACTGACGATGGTTTCTGGAAGTATTCCTGAGCCCATTCTGTGATTTCCTTTACAGTAGCATTCCTGTTTGTGGTGCAGTGTCGTTTAAGGGCCCGGAGATCACGGGCATCCAGTATGGTTTTACGCCCTTGACCCTTACGCACAGAGATTGTTCCAGATTCTCTGAATCTTCGGATGATATTATGCACAGTTGATGATGATAACTGCAAAGTCTTTGCAATTTTTCGCTGGGTAACACCTTTCTGATATTGCTCCACTATCTTTCTGCGCAACATTGTGGGAATTGGTGATCCTCTACCCATCTTGGCTTCTGAGAGACACTGCCACTCTGAGAAGCTCTTTTTATACCCAATCATGTTGCCAATTACCCTAATTACTGTTAATTGGTCTTCCAGCTCTTCGTTATGCTCAAATGTACTTTTTCCAGCCTCTTATTGCTACTTGTCCCAACTTTTTTGGGATTTGTTGACACCGTGAAATTTGGAATCAACATATTTTTCCTTTAAAATGATACATTTTCTCAGATTAAACTTTTGATCTGTCATCTATGTTCTATTCCGAATAAAATATTGACATTTGCCATCTCCACATCATTGCATTCAGTTTTTATTCACAATTTGTTTAGTGTCCCAACTTTTTTGGAATCCGGTTTGTATAAGCAGATGTACGATTTAACGATTAAAAAAAAATTGTAGTGCTTGTTAGCATTGATTTGGATTCCCTTTATTAGCCTTAGTGCCTGCATTTACTGTAGCTAATTATTTGCCACTATCTGTTTGATTACATGTATCTCCATGTGCTTCCTTTGTGTTGAATAGCTTCTTCTTCACCATTAAACAAGTGGAACCAACTACATCCTTACTGAACCAGAATTACCCATCTACTCACTCACTCACTCATTGTCTATACTGCTCAATCCTGTGTACAGGGCCTTAGGGAGCATAGGTGACTAAGGGCGCAAGGCAGGGTACATCCTGGACAGGGTGTGCACACACACACACACACACACACACACACACACACACACTACGGGCAATTTGGGGAAAGTCAATTAGCCTACTCTGCATGTCTTTGGACTGTGGGAGGAAACCCACCAAGCATGGGGAAACTCCATGTACGCAGACCCCAAGGCGGAAATTTAACCCATGCCCTGAAGGTGCAAGGCGACAGTGCTTAACCACTAAGCCACCGCGCCACCCCCTCTTCAATTCAATCAGAATTAAATAAATGTTCCATTAAAGCAAACTATTTTTTTTATATATATATAATTTAACTAGTCATGCACAGTGTGTAGTCAACGTCCTCGTAAAGGAGTAAAAGTAGTACATAAAGCTTGCAATGTTACCTAGGCCTAACTATTTTTAAAGCCAATACAAATAAATCCAGGTCCTAAATCCACATATACATATTTCCGACTTCTTCCCATGTTGCTCTGCTGGCGTCCTCACTTTTGTCTGATACTGTATTTTGCTGGACCTGCACATCCACTCCAAACACATTGAAACACATTGAGTTAAAAGGCAAATGACATCCAGTGGTGTGGACAAAGCTACATGTAGTTGACTAAACCTGAATGATACAGTAAGTGAATGTACAGCATATAATAGTGCAGTTGTCAAACATGGTTCTGTACCTAAAGTCTTAAGTTTGTATTAAAGAGATAGGTAGGATAGGAACTGTCATAATATAATAAATCATGCACGTGAAGCAAAAAAAAAAAAAAAAGGCAAGAACTTGATTGTAGCATGTTTTCACAAATAGAACACAGATTGCTCCGACTCCCAGCTGACCACAGTTTATAACTGAATTCACAAAATATTGCTGTACCAATCTATCATGCACAGGGAGGCTTTATTTCCATGCTCAGTTTGTTATTTTTGAGCACCGATGTTCAGCGAGACATGTGTAAAAAGGTCAGTGTTGTGACAGGGAGGCTGATTTGGTGCCGGAGGGATGATATTTTAGTTCAGCTGTGGACGGAAAGGCTTAATTTACCCTTCGCTGTTGGTTTTCATTTTCCTCTCAGTGACTCTGTCCTCGACAAACATGGCAATTAGCCGTGCAACGCTAGCAGACTGTTCATTAGTCTGTTTAGAAAACAAAATGATGAGATTATGCCGGGTAATTAAGCCCCCAGTTGTGCCATTGGAGTGTGTTTATCTTCAGCATGCGAGTACGTTGCTCCTGGTTTGTTACAGGAGGTCGTGCGGGTGCAGCCGCCGAGTGAAAGGTCATGTTATGTGGGCAGCCTTTTGAACAACTGTAAACATACATAATGTCCATCATTTAACCCTTCTGTTCAGGTCCAAGTCATCCTTATAAGCGTCCAGAAATACGGCTAATTATTTCAGTTTCAGTAAGCGTTTAACTCTTGTAACTCTTTTCCTAATAACTTTCAGTAAGTGTTAAATTCTTTTTTTTTTTACTTACTTATATTAGTGCGATTTCACCCCTTCTGACCGCCAAGGATTCTGGGTAACATCTGGTTTCCCCCTTGTACACATGCATGTTGAGATGTTTTGCAATATATACAGTAACACGTGCACCATTTCTTTCCTTTCAACTCCTCCTGCCCAATAAGAAGCGGCTTATGATTATGGATTAAGTGCTACAGATATAATATTTTCCAAAGGCAAAGATAACCTCCTCTCGTTAATTTTTCCCTTAGTGAGTACAAGCATTTTCACACTATACTACACGGCTTTGTAGTGCCTGTTAACATTGAATTGGATTCCCTTCATTAGCCTTAGTGTCTGCATTTAGCTAGTTATTTGCCACTCTCTGTTTGATTACATGTATCTCCATGTGCTTCGTTTGTGTTGAATAGTTTATTGTTAACCATAAAACAAATGGCACCAACTATGTCTTTACCTTAGAATTATCCATCTACTCACTCACTTACCGTCTATACCGCCGACTCCTGTATATACAGTAGGCTTACAGGGAGCATATCCCAGGAAAGGGTAAGGATAGGGTGCCAATCCATTGCAGGGCACACACATACTGTACACACGCTCATTCACATATTTCGGGCAATTTGGGAACGCCAATTAGCTTAACCTGTATGTCTTTGGACTGTGGGTGGAAACCCACCAAGCACAGGGAGAACATGCAAAATCCATGCACACAGAGTCAAGGCGGGAATTGAACCCGAAACCTGGAGGTGCAATGCAACCTTCCTAACCACTAAGCCATTGTGCCGCCCATTTACCCATCTATGACTCTGAAAGTCCTTTGCAGCGTTCATATCAACACAGGGTCAGAGTCAAGTTTGGCCCTCGCCTGTCAACCCAAACAGCCTGTCGGCATAGAAACACCAACGGCATAGAAAACATCCTGATTTACTCTACAGACAGATCAGATACTTGGCAGCAGTCAAGACTTTAATGTCTCAAGAACCTGCATCTTTTACTTCTAAACAGAGCTCAGTGCCTAGTCATCCTCATCATCATTCCGCCAGGACACAGTGGAACAGTGGAAGAGGTTTAACGTCAGGCACCCCAGGCAAAAATCTTGAATCTTGACCAACTTTTTTATATTACTACTTTGGAAATAATTTATTGTTGTAGATTTAGTCACTCTCTGGGCATATTTAATTAACAATTGCCTTATTTGTTATATTGTAATACTTAAAAAAAAAGAAGTCTGTAGTCCAAATTTGTAAGTTTCATACTAATATTAATAAGGAAAATCTCATTCCTGGGTACAACCTAATGAGAGGAAACAAGCACAATTATAGAAGACCCAAAGTGACTCAAAGTGACTGTTCGTCCCGATGTCCTAATGGAAACAAATACACTGGGGTGTTGTTGGCAGTTGATCTTGGCCTAATGAAATGGTTAACCATTGGCCCAACATTAGGTTGCTATCTAGGAATAATCAATTAAGGTTAAAAAGAGACTATCCCATTACAGCATCTGTACCTGGGAATAGTGTCCTATCTAAGTGCCCTGGATCCACTGCATCCTTTATTAGAATAAGATTAGATTAGAGAATGCAATTTCGTCACTATTCTTTGTGTATTCACAAGCTTGGGTACATACTGTATATCCCAGACAGTACTCAGTGCGTAACATTGTTAACCACTCCAGTTTTCCCTAAAAGACGTTTATGCTCGGCTTGCAGGGAGTTCATACAGCTTAAACGTAAGGTAATAGAACAGATGCTGACAGAGTTATAAACCTCATGGATATGGATTTTCAGTTTAGTTTACAGCCCATTTTGCATGGAGAGAAAGTAAGGCTCTGCCGCGCTGCTGACGTGATAAATGCCCCACAATTCCTAAAGCACACGTGTATCTGCATGTTAGCTGTTTCTCTTTTTTCGAGAGGACCTTTAGCTGTCTGTTCTACCCTGACAGCTATTAATTAATTATGAACCCTGCTTGTATTCCCTATAAACATTCACAGTCTTTAAATTCAGCCAGGCTGTGCTGGATAGTAACCTGACATCTACTGAGTGGTTGCTCCTAGTTTTATGGTTCTACTTTATAGCTTTATAGCTTTGGAGCCTTTTTCTTGATACTCCGAGCACAGCAACAAAAAGATTAGCTTTATGTTTACAGGAGATGTAAGAAAATTAGGATGTTAAATCAATCACAGGTTCTTAAATGTTGTTTTAGCTTAGGTACCTGCGTATCTAGATTCCTGTAAAAGTCAACACGCGAGATTTTAATGAGTCCCTCTTCAGATTAGCAGAACATTCTCTTAGTGGGTTTTTTTTTTTCTCTCCCATCACATGGAGAGTATTTTGAGTCTAGTGATATTTCCCAGTGCAGAAACTTTGCATCACAATCTTCAAAGCATTAGTTGTCTATGCTCCAGAGTTCATTGTATGATAAAAGGTTAAAAATGAGGTCCTCATTCTGTTCCCCCAAAGGCGAAAGTCACAGTTCATCTCTGTTCTTCTCTTTATCAGGTCACACTAATCCAGTGAAGAACTCCACTTTCTTTTAACCTCTTTTTGCCTAGAATTTAGACAAGCACAGGTGTATTGTCCCACTCTCAAACAGATTTTCTTAGAAACTATACATGCATGTTTGCTATTCATTCAGTTTCTGCTCCTCATTTATGGTGAACAGTCCAATGGACGCTTTTCTAGACTGATTTCTTATATACTATACGGTACGATTTCTTATATAGAATTGCTTTTGCTCTTTAAAGCAACTCACTGAACTTCCTATTGCCTCTATTTTATACGTCCTGCATTCTCTTTCATCTTCTTTGAAAGGTGCATGCCAAAGGTACTGTAAGCTACAAATCTGTACAGCTCTAGGATCAATCAGGTGAACTCATTGAAATGCATTTATTTCTGTTTCTGAAATACAATCACTAATTTAATACATGATCAAGAGCTTTTAACCCACGGAAACGTGCGGAATGCTCCTCGTTTTCTCTGGGGGACTTCCGGGAATCCCTGAGAAACCTTAGCTGATAAGCCACATCGCACTGATTCCTCATTGATATGCATCGCAAGCTAGATCTCCAGATCCTGCAAAATCCAATGAGTTTACCCACCAAATCTCCAGGGCTGCTGCAGTCCAACTTCAACCAAAGCTAATAGAGTCCTCATGAGTTTAAAGAACTGTATCATCTACTTTACCTTCTGCTCTTAGCTTTATCTTCTATAAGTGTGGGTTGTCAATTAACCACTTTGCAAACTTTCAGAAGCCACTTGTTAGTTAAAATTTTCATGACGTATACAGTATGGTTGTACAGTATTCAGTATTGCCAACATAGCAATAGTTAATGCGTGTTCAAATATTTTTTATAAGTTATAAAATAACAGACTAACAAGCAAATTTGTTGCCCCATCATGACCTTTTGCATATTAAAATATGTTACAGTATATTAAGGTTTTCTGATGGTGCAGGTAGTGAGTCAGCTACAAATGGAACAACAGTGATGACCAGAGATTGGCCACTGGAAATGATGGTGATCAGTGACTGGTTGTTTGGGACAATAGGTGTGTGTGTCTACAGTACACGGTCTATGATATTTCACTAATAATGGTAATAATAGCCCAATTGGAATAAAAATGCATTGTGTAAACATCTCAGTTGGAAAAGTCAGACCCAAGCTGGCTCGATCAGAATAAATCATCAATCGGAATAAGATGGGTGGAGTTGACCCTTGATAATTGATAAATATTAGCCATGTAAACACTTTTTTTAATTGCTTTCTTTTGTTGAAATAAATATAGTGTTTTGAAACATTTTTCCCCATCATGAGGGTAACATTATCCAAAGTGACATGTTTCCAGAATTGCTTTCGTTCCTGACTTTTCCTGATCTGTAAAGTCTATGAGAACACCAGTGATCACTTTTTTTTTTTTTTTTAGAACTCTCTGGCTGGGGAAGGAAGATCAGGGCTTGGTCATTCGGAAAATGGCTGTGCACAAGCACAGCTCAAACTTTATTCACTGACAGTGACATGGTTGAATATACTCCCTCAACTCCTATTATCAGCAGCTGTAATTTTAGCTGGCAAGTGCAGGACAGTCACTAACATCTGCTTAACATTTACTAGATGTTACTTTTTTATTTTAATTTGTAAAAGTCACTAAAGGTCAATATCTAACAACAAATTTCCCAAGTAGGCAATACATAATGTGAAACGTACTGTACAGTATTACAGACAGATACAGTACAGGAGCTATTTTCTATGCACACAACTATAGAGTTTATCCAATTTTTTATTGCTTTTTATTGCTGGTGTCTTTAATACTGAGGGATTGCATGCCTGGCCCCTAGAGCCTCTTTATAAAATAACCTAAAAGGAATGACAGACATACAGTATTCTTTTTGGCCTCATTATTAAGACATGAATTAACTGTTTGCATGCATTTATTGATAATGTCTAACAAAATAAAAAAGTTTAAGGTTATGTATAATTTAGGTCTCTCTGACAAAGAGCTACTTTTTTATCACCCAGAACACATTTCTATATTGCTTTTTTCTTTCTTTCTTTCTTTCTTTCTTTCTTTTTAAAGACTCGGAAAAGATGAGAAAAGACAACATGCCCATGTGGCCGAGATAACTTTCGGAAAGAAATACAAGTTTTCCTTTGCAAATCCCAAGACTGGGGATTATTTGATCATGCATAATAAGTCCAGCCACAAATGGTATTAAAACTTAAAATGCATATCCTTTGGATAGAGAACAAAGGGAGTCAAAACACTGGTATGATAAATTATTCACATTTAACTTAACGAACTTTCCTCCTACCCTGTGTTTGAAAATGCATCGCTCAGAGAGATTTCCATTCGAAATTTTTTGCAGCCTCTGTATAAACCTGTAAGATGTGAACATATTACGCAGCTAAGCGTAGACGTATACAATGCTAAAGAGATGCTACACTCCGTAGATCATATTGTTATGACTGTGTTGATGTCGATAAGAAATCTCTCATGTTTGTTCCAGTTTATTCACATTGCACAAAAATGTCTATTTTATGTCATTTGCCTGAGAAGCTAAAGCCACATGCTCATTGCATTCATCTGATCACAACTTACACGCCGAGTTCCTCTCTCTTAGTGCTGTCATGCCCTCCAGCGTTCTCCTGTTCTGAAAAGCAGTGGCCTTGCTAACAATTTTGTCAAGGATTAGCTGCTACAGCCTAACGGGATTGGAGGATTACTGTCCTGACATTTGTAAATATCAGTGGAATTTCAGTTCTGCAGATCACGGCTTCTAATCAGGACGGATGGATTAACTGAAAGGTAGGAATCAATGAATTAATTAAAAGATGCTGAGAAGCTAAGCACAAGAATTGCTGTGCATGGTGTATTGCTTATTCTGCTGAAGTGAGACAGAATATACAGTTGATTTTATATGGGTTTTTTTCACTTTGCAATTACATTTCAGTATAGTTCTGTGTGTTACTGTCTTTAACCAGGAACAGGGACATATTCGCTTGTTCTCAGTTCAGTGTATCTGTGGGATCCGATGATGAAGGTATACATCCACGTGATCACATCCTCTGAATTGCTCTGAAGGTATTGATTGATATTTTTTTAAAAAGCTCAGCTCTGAGTTACTGTAATCTCAGTCGCAAGGCAAAGCTGAGGGACTAGCATGTTTTATTTCTGCATGTCTAACTTTCTTTCAGCTTTTTCCGTCAAGGGGTTGCCATCCGATCCGCACACAATTTGGTACAGGTTTTATGCGGATTGCCCTTTCTGACACATCAAGCAGTAACTGGGTCAGTGTAAGGTAAAGGGTCTTTCCCAAAGACCTGACAGTGGCAACTCAGCGGTGGCAGGGCTTGAACCCAGATCCTTAGCTCAACAAACTAGAGCCGTAGCCATCTGGCCACCATGGCCCTTTTTAAACTGTATTTCAAAGGGACATGTATAATTCATATAGTTTTAAACTAATAATAAAAAGTGTTGACATTTAACAAAATATAAACTTTATTTGCTAATATTGCCATGTTTTCTCTAAGGAGATTTTTATTTAACATTTGTGGCATGAGTGAGTCAAAGTGGCCACTTATAATAATAATAATAATTATTATTATTATTACTATTATTAGTATTATTATTATTATTATTATTATTAATAATAATAATAATAATAATAATAATAATAATATGTAAATATGTCCTAATAAAAAATATTAAGTGCCATTTTGAAGAAAATCTGGAAGTGACTGTGGTATAAGAAAATACAACACAAATTGATGTATTGTTATAGAAAAATAATCAGCTACTGTATGTCTGTTTAAACAAGGTAACTTGCCATATCACGCCGCCTTGTCATTGATTTTCCCCCCCTTTAACAGCACCTCTGTGTTATAGGGAAACAGTCCTTTAAAGTCCTACATACAGTAGGATAATTAAAGGTTGCCTTTCTCCTTAGAGTGGGAAGCCGAATGATTTAACCCCAAACGAAATGGCATTGTGATGAATGTGGTCTGATATAAGGCCACAAAAATTTTTATAAATATTTTGAGCTGAACACAAATTACATGTATTACACAAATTATATAATGTCACACGGTGATGAGATGAAAAGCTACATATAGCATTGTAATGGATTTACGAAACAAGATTTATGAAAATCTTATTTGTTTTGTTTTGTATTATATTTTTATCGATTGCAATTTATTATACATAATTGATTGTTTTTATCAGGTATTTGTGTCATTTTGTCATACAGTAGTTGAGCCATAAATCCAGCATACCGTCTGATGAAATGTAGCATATCTGCAATTCCCCTGTTGTAAGGTTGAGCCTTCAGAATCAATCGTTCTTTCAGTAAATCAACTTTAGTGGAGTTCTTATTTAGGGAGGTCCTGAGGGGGTTCTCTACTTGTGTGAAAATCTATTGGGGGCTCAGGATTCGAACATCTGGTAGTGGCAGGTAGCCAGGAGGATTTTTCTTTTTTTTTTTCCAATCAAGTTTTCACAAAATTCCACGGACACTTTACCTTGTAATCCTTCACCAACACAACATCACCACTGCCTTTATTCTTGAAAGGGACCTCCTGGAGGATGTGTCATGTTTTAGACACACATTGTATATATAAATTAGATGTTTATATGGACTTATTTAGAGCTTGTAGCATTTTCTGTTTTAATTAAAACCATCACCTTCTTTTAGGAAGTGCAATACGCACCGTGTTTCACAGAATTATGCAGTTAAAATATATTGTAACAAGCTGTTCTGGAAATCAAAGCATGGATCTGTATTCACTCGGTGTAAGGATCTTGTTAGCATGAGCACTCGTACACAGAGGTCACCTTAATCCTCAAGTGGCCTGTTTTAAAGCAATATAATTTTTATGGACCCACGTGAACACTTGAGAGACCTTGTCTAAAATGGCAGCTTACCATACTCCTTGGAATCGAGCAATGGATGCCCTCACTGTTGGAGCTGGCATATGGTTGTTTATTTTTTGCAGCATGGCAATTTTGTAGTGAGACCATTTGTGGAAAAGGTTTCTGGTTTTGCAGTGACCTCCTTAGGCGTTTAGCTGAAATAATTTGAATTCCTTTCTGGTACTGTACTGGGCTGTTTTCCTTTGATAAAGCCTGTGCTGTCCCTGGACTCTCTGTCACCCTCACAAACACTATCTAGTCCTCACATGCCTCACTCTTTCACATGAAGTGCTTCAGTCACATGCTGCCTTGGGATGAGCGCTTAGTGATTAGCATTTGTGTGATTTTGTGCTTTTTGCTACATTTGGTGACTTTATTATGTAGACTCATTTCAAGATTTTAATTATTTTTCAAACAAGTATAGTACCAAATCTAACAACAGACATCAGTGACTTTCCTGTACTCGACACAGCTCTCTGGCGGGCTGTTACACCATCTAAACAAGCAGGTTCAGTGAACTCACTGCTAGTGTGTGAAGCCTGATTGACTTGTGTGTGCCTAGGTTTCCAACAGCCAATTACTGATCAACTATGTTCCTCAACAACCAATCACTGAGTCCCATTGTTCCCTAACAGGCATTGTTCACGAAGAACTAACCACTGATCAACATTGTACCCCAACAACTAACCAGCAATCACCACTGTACTCCAGCAACCAAACACTAATCACCACTGTACCCCAACAATTAATCACTGATCACTATTGTACCCCAGCAACTAACCAGCAATCACCACTCTACCCCAACAACTAACCACTGTTCACCATTATATCCCAACAACTAACCACTGATTACCATTGTACCCCAACAACTAACCACTGTTCACCATTATATCCCAACAACTAACTTCTGATCACAATAGAACACAAACAACTAACCACTGATCACCATTGTTCTCCAACAAATACTGTAACCACTGATCACCATTGCACAACAAATATCCATTCATCATGATTATACACTTCAAAATAACCACTGATCACCATTGTTCTCCAACAAATAACCAATGATCAGCATTGTTCTCCAACAAATAACCAATGATCAGCATTGTACCCCAGCACCCAACCACTCATCACCACTGTCCCCAAAAACTAACCACTCATCACCATTGAACCTCACTAATCATTTGTGAGCAGTTGTTACCTCACAACTTATCATCAGTGTTCCCCAATCACTAATTACCATGGTAATGCTCCACCACATTTTTCTTTACTTGGCTATATTTAAGTAATAAATATAAAAGACTACTTATAACTGTTTCCTTTATGTCCATCAACTTACAGCCATATTGTCTTTTGGTATATCTTCTTAGTACAAAATTACAACCACATTGATATGTCTAGACACTTCAATCATGAATTAGTTATAGTAGTATTCTCATGAAATGGTCTGATTGAAACTTCCAGCCTCCTAACACATAGTATGACTGCAGATCATTCCCTACTATCTGATATCATCCAAATGAGGATGGGTTCGATGTTGAATCTGGGTTCTCTCAAGGTTCTTCCTATTACCAGGTAGTTTATTTCTTGCCACCATCACCCTCGACTCGCTCATCAGGGACAATCTGATCATTTTGATTTGTAAATATTTCCTAGTCAAGCAGAAAACTTCTGACACATGGCGACATGCCAATTGTTACACAGATGCATGAGGTTATGAAGCAATGTGATGCATGGCCTTACTTGCTGATCAGTGCTGTATGAGCCACAGAATGAACATGGCTCTTCTAAATACACACAACCATTCTGGTTGAAGAGATCAATACTGTGTTTGTTCTGTGTCTTCTTGTAGCACTGATGGTGCTGTTACTGCAAGCAGATGGTACGCTGTTGCTTGAATTTCCATGAGGCAAGGCAGCCTCCAGATGCCTCCCGAATCTGTTTGTTCACAAATGAAGTTTTCATGCAAATGTAGACAGCTCATTTGGGTTAAATCATTCGTTAAGTGATTAAGATGCAGTAATAAAGGGTTTCTGTTAAACCATGACCAAAACTATAGAAAACATAATAAACATAATCAAGGCTACAGTAACCAAAGAAACCTTACCTTTTTTTGATGTATGCATATTAGGTCTTTTTGCATAATATTATAACCGGCTTCGCAAGGCCGGAATTCGGTTAAGTAAGAACAATATCTCACAAGGAATTGGAATTGGGAAGTTGCCTAAATTAACACACTCATTGCAGCATGCAAAATAATAAGAAGGGTAAACAAATGAATAATTCACTTACTGGAGAATGTTTTCTGGGTTTAAGAAAACAAATTACAGAGGTTAGTCAGTGGTTAACATTTTGGGTTACTGACTGTTGGGTTGGGAGTTCATATTCCCGCACCATCAAGCTGTTACTGCCTTGAGTGCTTGAGCAACACCCTTAGACTCAAATCAGCTTAATTATACTCTCTTAGTATTATATCTATATAACTATGATATAAAGTCAACCAAATGAATATATTCATAAGTATGGTACTGTATGTATGGAATGTACTGTACAGCTTCCACTTCTTAAATAAACCTTGTTTTTTTTATCCTTTGTGTATTTGTTTTTATGCTCAAAATAGACGGATCTTGTAATACAAGGTCAGTCAGAAAAAGAGTGTATGCATTATATTCCTAGATTAATTAGCCTCATGAGATGTTATTTTTCAAATATCTCCTATACTTTTACCATCGTATTCACATCTTCATGTTCTCCAGTCACTTGCAGAGAAAATAAATTGATTAGACGAGTCAAACCAGGACTGGTAAGCATGTGTAGCAGCAAGAAACCATGTTCCTGCACTAAAATCCCATCTGAGCATCTCAGCGCTGAATTACCTTGACCTTTCAGTTGCTAGGGTGCACTGTTAATTCTAATATGTAACTATGACAACCTGCCAGCTCGGAGAGCTGCTCTGACGCACTGGACCGATCGATGGCACGTTGTTCTCCAATGTGCACTTCTCCAACCCCCCCCCCCCCCCCCATACACACTTTACCCGTTCATTCACTCTCCTCATCCTCAGAGATCCTGTTAGAGCTAGATTGGTTTTCTCCCAGCATTGGGCACTCGCCATGCTCTCAGCGCGTATAGAGGTAGTGCAAATAAATGGTGACAAATATTTTTTTCTTCACAGCAGTAAAGGGTTATATATAGCACAATATATTTTTTCACGCACCTTTTCCGTGCGCTCAGATCTTTTTAAATAATAAAACATGCTTAGTCCAGACAACAGAGCTCAGTATTTTAGCAAAGTTTTTCATCGTAATCGTGTCTTTGGTAACGTTCATATGATATTTTGCAGAATATTTCCTTTAAAAGTATGCAACTCACTCTGTTTACCTTAATGCATTTATAAATACATTTAGTCCATATCAAATAGTGTTTTGACTCACAAGGTCACTTTTTTCTTTTATCAACCTGTGAAACTAAGTTGCAGTCAGAGTCAGACACATGATCAGTGCACCAACATTATTTCTATTCATACTGTATGTTTTAACATTTATAAAATTGCCAAACATTCCTGCAGTAATATCATGTAAATCTGCTGGATAAGAATTGCAGATGCTTTATCTACTCTATAAACCAACATCTGTACACATCTAATGTATAATCTATTAATTCATAGTTTAAAAAAAAAAAAAAAAAAGTTTCAAGGTTGAATTGTACTCGCTTGTAATTGAACTACATTTTACCTTGTAGCTTTGATGCAAAATTTTAAAAAAGAGAGACCTCAGATACCAAGCATTCCTTTTAAAGATGCACCAAGTATTTTTCTTTTCTTAGGGCTTACTCTTACTGACATGACTGGACACTTGGCTCATCTTAACATGCAAATCAAAATTCTGTGTTTTTCTTGCCAATGTAAAGCATCAGAAACGTTCAGTAGGCGTTACCATTATTTTTCCCATTTTTGTACATATTTTTGTATTTTATTTTCTGTACTACTGTATGTTAAATGATCTATGGTGGCACACTCTGGGGTCATGTTTATTGTTGTAAATATATACAGTATAGTAATTTAAAAGAGAATTTTGATGTTTCTCCACCATGCAAGAATAACATGATAATAAAATCGACCACAGCAAATAATACACATTCGGTAAGAATTAATGTGTCATTGTGGTGCCAAAAAGGCACTGGACTATACCTCCCATCAGCCCATCCATATGCAGACAGGTGATTCTCAACCTAGCGTTGTCCCTGCTCTACTACACCCACTTCAATTAAAATGTTGTTAATTAGTCGATCAGTTAAATCAGGTGTGCTGAGAACTGAAAAAGCACTAAAATGTGCAGGGTAGTGGTCCTCCTGGACTGGAGTCAAGACCTGCTGTTTTAGCCCCTGGCCCTAGTGCATGCCGCTGATTGCATTTTTACCTTATTTACATTTGCAAAATCTTATTTATGTCCTGTTAAGCACTCTGTTAAGTTCCATTTTCCACCATCTTTGGCTTGCTTCTGTTGTGTTAATTTGATCATAGTTCATAGCCTTAGATCCTAGTTAACGATCATGCCATAAGTCAAGATCTTGTTTGTCCATGTGTTTCACTATGGTCATCAAATAAGAGCGTGCACCTCTTAGCCCTGATATTGTCTCTGTGCCAAAACATTTTGATGCAATAAATATCCAATAAATAGAAATGATATCATCAGTGCAGTAACATAATGTTTTGTATTGAACAATGTGATTTGCAAAATGGAATGTGTAAAACCACTGGGTGTGGAGGATGTTCCAAGGACATGGATGTCAGTACCTCATCAGGGGGACGTGGAGGTTGGGAAGGGCTCTTTCCTCTCCACCCTTGGCAGGGATTCACCTCATGGAACCTAGTCGTTTTTGAAAGAGTGGTTATTTGAAACTCTTCCATGTTATCTCCCCTGTAAGAACCCTGAAAGATATTCTGAGTGAAAAAGGCATGTCATTCATGTCACAGACACTACATGAGTTGTTCTTAGTGTCATAGTCAGCATTATTAGAGATAAGAAACTCGCTCCCTGTTATAACGATCACACGCGCACTTTAAAACAAACTAAATTGTTAGTATTTCAAATAGCATCGAAAGAGAGCATCCTGAACTAAGCTCTTAGTGTAGCTAGATCAACGTATCTCTCCACTCTTATAGAAGAAAATAAAAATAATCCTAGAATTTTATTTAATACCGTAGCCAAATTAACCAGAAATAAGACCACTACAGAAATCTCCACAACAACATCATGCAATAGTGAGGACTTCATGAACTGTTTTAATAATAAAATTGTAAATATCAGGCATAAAATTGAGGCTTTGAAACCGAACAATGTAATTGATGCAGATGTTAATCTAGCCATGTCAGATTCAAACCTAGAATACTTTACACCCCTTGAAGAGAATGAACTAATTTCACTCATCTCTTCTGCAAATTCATCAACCTGTATATTAGATCCTATACCGACACATTTTCTTAAACAGATAGTACCAGTAATAACAGAACCGCTGTTGAGAATAATTAATTCCTCACTCAGCATTGGTTATGTTCCAAAATCTTTTAAATTAGCAGTTATCAAACAAATAATTAAGAAACCTGACCTCGACCCCTGTCAGCTGTCCAATTACAGGCCAATATCAAACCTCCCCTTTATCGCTAAGATTCTGGAAAAGATAGTAGCGGAGCAGCTATGCTCATATATACATAGAAATGGCATACATGAACTGTATCGGTAAGGATTTAGGCCTCATCACAGCATAGAAACAGCACTCGTTAAAGTAGTAAATGACCTCCTATTGGTCTCTGATCAGGGTTGTGTAACTATGCTTGTATTACTCGACCTCAGTGCAGCTTTTGACACCATTGATCATGCTATTCTTCTTCACAGATTAGAAAATGTAGTAGGAATTAAGGGTACAGCCCTCTCCTGGCTCAGATCCTATTTGACCGATCGTTATCAGTATGTAGACTTAAATGGTGATTATTCTGCATGTTCTCTAGTGGAGTTTGGCGTTCCGCAGGGTTCAGTTTTAGGCCCACTGCTTTTTTCCCTTTACATTTACATTTACATTTAGGCATTTGGCAGATGCTCTTATCCAGTGCGACTTACATTCTTATCTCATTACACATCTGAGCAATTGAGGGTTAAGCAGTTGAGCCTTGCTCAAGGGCCCAACAGTGGCAACTTGGTGGTTGTGGAACTTGAACCTGGGATCTTCCGAACCGTAGTCCAATGCCTTAACCACTGAGCTACACCTGGCCTTTACATGCTTCCTCTGGGCAACATAATCCGTAAGCATGGTATTAGTTTTCATTGTTATGCTGACGACACACAGTTATATGTCTCAGCAAAACCTGATGAGAAAAACCAGCTTACTAAAGTTGAGCAATGTGTGCAGGACATAAGAAATTGGATGCTAATTAACTTCCTTCTGCTTAATCCGGATAAGACAGAAGTTCTAGTCATAGGACCGCATACAGCTAGGAGTAAAATCTTAGATCACACTGTAACTTTAGATGGCCTTTCTGCTCCATCACGTGCAACAGTAAAAGACCTCGGCGTGATTATAGACTCCAGCCTTTCATTTGAAGCTCAAGTAGATAATATCACCAGGATAGCATTCTAAATATTGCCAAGATAAGAAATATATTGTCGCTAAACGATGCAAAAAAAATAGTTCATGCTTTTATCACTTCTAGGTTGGACTTTTGTAATTTACTGTCTGGTTGTTCAGCTAGGTGCATAAACAAGCTTCAGCTAGTCCAGAATGCAGCAGCGAGAGTCCTCACTAGAACCAGAAGATATGAGCACATCACCCCTATCTTATCTTCACTGCATTGGCTCCCTGTGAAATTTCGCATTGATTTTAAAATACTACTCTTGACATATAAAGCATTAAATGGTCTCGCGCCGCAGTATCTGAGCGAACTGCTAGTGTCTTACGATCCGCCACGCCTACTTTGATCAAAGGATGCAGGCTGCTTGTCAGTACCACGTACTGTATTATGAAAACTACAGCTGGGGCAGAGCTTTTTCTTACAAAGCCCCAAAATTATGGAATAGTCTTCCAAATAGCGTTCGGGACTCAGACACAGTCTCAGTGTTTAAGTCTAGGCTAAAAAACTATTTATTTAGCCAAGCATTTTTATAAATAGATTTGCCATAAGGTAAAGGAGCAGATCTGGGGGACTCATGGACGTAGAGTATTATGGTGAACTGGTATGTTTAGATGCTGTCTTCCTCACTCTCATTTGATCACTCAGGTTTGTTGACGGTGAGGTGATTGTTTCTCAGGGAGCCCTCATGTTTGTGTTTCCTTCTGGCTCTCCCTTTTAGTTGTGCTGTCATAGTTAGTCCTGCCGGAGTCTCTGCTTGCACTCTACAGTAAATATACATTCACATTATGTGACTGTGACCATATCTAACTGGCATCTCTCCTCTTCTGCTCTTTCTCCCTCTCTTTCTCTTTCCTCTCTCCCCCTTTCACTCTTTCTCTCTCTGTCGAGCTACACATTTCATTCCTGAGCTGCCAGTGATCCAGACTCCCTCTGCCCTCCAGACCTGTCTGATCCATCCTGGTGCCCCGCTTCTGGTTGGAGGTCTCATCGCATGGATGCCCCGTGTGTCTCTTTGGGATGCGTCTGGTGTCTGGGGATGATTCTCTCTACTTAGAAGACGGTTCTGGCCTCGACTGGTGTTGGCAGCTGTTTCTCTGAGGACTTGACAATTCGATAGTTCAGGACTGGAACTTTCTACAAGTCTATCTGAGTCTCCAATAACTACCTGGACTCCATTTTAACATCAATTAACATCAACTATTATAGCTGAACTGCCTGCAACATACTGTATAAATGCAGATCATTTCCTGCTATCTGTTTCACCCAAATGAGGATGGATTCCCTGTTGAGTCTGGTTCCTCTCAAGGTTTCTTCCTATTACCATCTCAGGGAGTTTTTCCTTGCCACTGTGTAAAGCTGTTTTGAGACAATGTCAATTGTTAAAAGCGCTATACAAATAAAATTGAATTGAATTGAATTGAATTGTTCTTCCTCCGAAAATAGCAAGTCGAGTTGATGGCAAGGAGCTCAATTTTGGTGTCATCTGACCACAGCAGTTTATCCCAATCTTTCTCTGTTCATTGGCAAACCTCAGACGGGTTCAGTCTTCTTGAGGAGAGGAAGCCTTGCTGCGCTGAAGGATTTCAATCAATGCAGGCATATTGTGTTACCAATGGTTTGTTTGGTGACTGTGCTCCCAACTGCATTGAGATCATTCAATAGCTCCTCCCGTGTAGTCCCTGGGCTGGTCCCTCATTTTTCTCATGGTTATTCTTACTCCATGAGGTGAAATCTTGCATATAGGGCCATTAATGGTTACTTTGTATTTCTTCCATTTGTAAATAATCACTCCAGCAGTTGTCTCCTTCTCACCAAGCTTCTAGCTGATGGTTTTGTAGCCCATTCCAGCCTTGTGCAGGTCTAAAATCTTGTTCCTGACTTGCTTTGACAGCTCTTTGGTCTTGCGATGCTGGTGAGGTTTGAATGGAAGATAGAGATTTTGTGGACATGTGGCTTTTATACACATACCACACTGTTGTTAAGAGCACCTTCTTAAATTAATGTGTACCACAAGAGCACATAACCAGTCTGTGAGAGGCAGAATTATTGTTGGTTGGTAGGGGATCAAATACTTATTTCCCTCATTGAAATACAACTTAATTCATAATATTTGTATCATGTGCTTTTTCCTTTACCATAAACCTATGATAAACATTATAAACAATTCATTTCTTTGTAAGTGGGCAAACTTAGAAAATCTGTAGGGGATCAAATACCTATTTCCCCCATTGTACATTAAGTCTGACAATTTACAATGAAATGTGTCCGATTTAATTGGCAGAAATCACATCAAGACAAAGACCCAAAACACACTAGGTTAAGGTGTAGTGATCAGAGGTGTCAAATAACGAAGTACAAATACTTCGTTACCTTAATTAAGTAGAAAGTTTGGGTATCTATACTTTACTGGAGTAATTATTTTTCAGCCGACTTTTCATTTCTACCCCTTACATTTTCACGCAAATATCTGTACTTTCTACTCCTTACATTTTAAAAATAGCCTCGTTACTCTATTTCATTTCATCTTGTCATTCAAAAAAAAAACAAAAAAAACATCCGGATGGGGATGGAGCGAATTTGATTGTGGTTGGATAATGTAGTTTTTGCATGTAGTTCTGTTCCAAGTTTTCTGTTCAGCATCCTGACTCTGACGTAAGCACGTCGAGCGGGACGAGGTAACTAAGCGTGTGTAATCTGTCATTGGGGATGCGCATGAGAGAACAAAAAAGTAAACGGCACATTCGCTAACAACTCCGTTTGTCTATGTGATCTTTAGTTTCTTCTATACCGAAGGACGTTACAGATGAGAAGTATAAACATACCATTCCAACACCCTGTTGGTTGGTACGCGATCCATCGCACCTGCACATGACGTCACGTCACACACTCCAGCAAGGACATTTGAATAAATTAGCATTTTCGGTTGATAACGTTGTGATAAGTAGACGAAGCTGTCCGTGATAGAGACTCAAGATTCGAGCGAAATGTCACAACCAAGCACCAGTAGGGTAACAGGAATGATATATACTGTACACACACATACTGTATACTGTATATACAGTGGCTTGCAAAAGTATTCGGCCCCCTTGAACTTTTTCACATTTTGTCACATTACAGCCACAAACATGAATCAATTTTATTGGAATTCCACGTGTAAGACCAATACAAAGTGGTGTACACGTGAGAAGTGGAACAAAAATCATACATGATTCCAAACATTTTTTACAAATAAAAGTGGGGTGGGCGTAATTATTCAGCCCCCTGAGTCAATACTTTGTAGAACCACCTTTTGCTGAAATTACAGCTGCCAGTCTTTTAGGGTATGTCTCTACCAGCTTTGCACATCTAGAGACTGAAATCCTCGCCCATTCTTCTTTGCAAAACAGCTCCAGCTCAGTCAGATTAGATGGACAGCAGTTTGTGAACAGCAGTTTTCAGATCTTGCCACAGATTCTCGATTGGATTTAGATCTGGACTTTGACTGGGCCATTCTAACACATGGATATGTTTTGTTTTAAACCATTCCATTGTTGCCCTGGCTTTATGTTTAGGGTCGTTGTCCTGCTGGAAGGTGAACCTCCGCCCCAGTCTCAAGTCTTTTGCAGACTCCAAGAGGTTTTCTTCCAAGATTGCCCTGTATTTGGCTCGGATGAAGCAAGAGGGTAAGACACAAAGAAATTTCTGAACGAATAGGCTGTTACCAGAGTGCTGTATCAAGGTGCTATCAGGAGATTTTGGAGCACTTCATGCTTCCATCTGCTGAAAAGCTTTATGGAGATGAAGATTTCATTTTTCAGCACGACCTGCCACCTGCTCACAGTGCCAAAACCACTGGTAAATGGTTTACTGACCATGGTATTACTGTGCTCAATTGGCCTGCCAACTCTCCTGACCTGAACCCCATAGAGAATCTGTGGGATATTGTGAAGAGAAAGTTGAGAGACACAAGACATAAGAATCTGCAAAAGGATTCCCGACCAAGTATTGAGTGCATAACTGAACATAATTATTTGAAGGTTGACTTTTTTTGTATTAAAAACACTTTTCTTTTATTGGTCGGATGAAATATGCTAATTTTTTGAGATAGGGATTTTGAGTTTTCATGAGCTGTATGCCACAATCATCAATATGAAAACAATAAAAGGCTTGAACTACTTCAGTTTGTGTGTAATGAATCTAAAATATATGAAAGTCTAATGTTTATCAGTACATTACAGAAAATAATGAACTTTATCACAATATGCAAATTTTTTGAGAAGGACCTGTATATTTATATATATATATATTTATTTATTTATTTTTTTGATTAACCACTTGGATGAATCATTCATTCTGACAGCACTAATGTTTATTGTAGACAACCATACAAGGGTAATTGTTACTAAGCCTGCCCTGCCTTGTATGTTGCCCTCACAGATTCCTGCAGCTAAGCTTGGATGTACATTTACAGTACATTCCAATAAAGGTTACTGATGACATGCCTCTGAAGTTTGACTTTTTGCACCATTAAAATACTTATAGGCAACTAGTTATCATATCTTCTCCATAAAACATATTAATGCTCAGTAGTACACATATATGGTTCTTTAATGTATTTGCATTGTACTAAAATGCATTCTTTTTCAATTGCCATATACAGTATCCCAAATCACTATGGCCATTAAAAAATACAACAAAAAAACAACACTTTTTTTATGAGGTGTTAGTGTACAGTAGTATATAGGCCCGTGTCACAGCCTAAGCTTTTATCCTTAATGCTTTTTCCCCCTCACGTTACTTTTACTTTTATATTTTAAGTAGTTTTGAAATCAGTTCTTTTACACTTTTACTTGAGTAAAAAGCTTGAGTTTATACTTCAACTTCTAAAGAAGTCTGGTAGCATCTGGTGATGCTATTCATGCTATTCACCTCCTGATAAGGAGACTGAAAGATGATATCGCTCCAAAACAAACATCTGAAATACACAGCAGTACAAGCAGGAAAATCATCACAAAATTCAACAGTTTGGTGATGCCACTTGGTCTCTTACTACAAGTAAGATATATGCAACCAAATATTACATAGCTATTATTACTATAACTATTATTTCGGTAAAGCTATTTTGACTTTGCATTATTAAAAGTGCTATAAAAAATTTAACTAAATTGAAATCAAATGAAATATTAAATGTTATTTACTTAATTGACTGGTTGCTGTCTACAACTAAAGATGCCATACTCTAACACATTTAGATGTAAATGTTAGGAAGGAAAAGGTAATATTATTATTTGTTTTATTATCTCCAATTTGCAGAGTCTTCATTGTATGTCAGAAACAAACATTATATTGTTAGCCATACTGTCTTAGCCTTGCGGTTCCAATACTTTTGGAAAGTGAAAGTATTATTTAAAACCTGATCCCTGATTTATTCGATTTGAATGGCATTTGCCTAACTCAACTGTAATGTATAAAGCTACTCTATGTACTTTAAATCAGTAAAAGCATACAAGGCCAGGCAGCATCTGTATAAGTGAATTCCATCTATTCTGAATTTTAGATCTGCAAAATGTACTGCCTTTGAATAGCCTGTGTTTGGCTGGTCCTTAGGTAGCCAGGTTGGCTTGTTTCCATGGAAATAAAGGAAAAAAGCTTTTTGATGGGCTGAACAGGCACAAAACTAACAGCAATAAAAATAGATTGACCACTGGATCTGCGCTTAGCACAAAAAGTTCAGTGTGTTCTAATCGCATGTGAAAAAACAAAGTATATATAAAAGCATGTTGATATTTTATAAAATGATCATGCTTATAAATACAGATATTACTATTGAAAGCTAGTTTAATTTGTGGGTCTTGGATGACACCCCTCCGTGACAAAGCTGAAATGGTGATCATTTAATACCTAAGGGTCTTATCTGTCAATGTTTCAGAAATTATTTCTATTTTTATCCTTTCTGTAAAAGCATCTCAGCATTCTAAAAGCGCTTTGCTCAAAAGCACAGCATACCTTCACGAGAAACCCTCACATGTCACGTCTTGTCACTGTAGTCAGACTTTATTAGTGTAACTGACATCCCATCATTTCATTTATCTTCATGCCTTATTATGTGCACAATCAGAGCAGAGATGTCATGTTTGCGGCTCTCATTCTCTGAGAATTCACGCTCTTGTCACTTCTCAAGCTTTGCTCAAGTCGATTAAAATAAGTTTCTTCTGAATGTTTTTAACTCTGTAGTCCCTGACCTCATTTTAACCTTTTGCCCTGTTAAAATTTAATAGCCCCTGTTATGAGTTTGTCTGATTTCCGTGTTACGGTGGATATAAGTATCTCATGCTGGTCATGCATTTGTTGGCGAGCATTTCGTCGACATGATAAATGATTCAGAAGGTGCATGATCAAAGGCTTTTGCTTTAGCTATAGATTTTTTTCCCCTTTCCATTTCTCAATTTTAGCATGCATCAATTTACCTTTTCAACCGTGGCTCCTCAGGCCAGGCTTTATTGTGAAGGAATAAAACTGTATTTTATTTTTCGAACATCCATCTTGGAACTTGTCAGACTAGGAAAGGAGAAAGAAAGGATATATTGCATTTTTCTGTGTTTGTTTCTTAAGCAAAACAATATGCATGAGCCTTTAAACCTGAGTTTAAACCTCATTCAACCCCCCCCCCCCCCACACACACACACACAGTTTATATCAACTGTTCAATAAATACTTATCTTCTGAAACTCGTTTAAAATTCTACTTTGATATACAAATTACTTGTCAGTTACGTTTTTTAAAAATGCCATTATCCACCAGATATAAAATGATTTTCTATTGATGTCTGCACAATGGAATTATTATTACATCCAGTGCTTCAATAACAGTAAATGCAATAAGTGTAACAGACGTCCATATGCACTGAATTTTGCTCATGATCATGAAGTGGTGGAAGAAGAACGGTTATGACAGGGATGCTAGATTCGCCTCGTTTAAAATACTGCACTGCCACCAAGAGCTTGTTTAATAGCAAATGTGCATTAAATATAATACATTTCAATGAAATTGCAAAGTATTAGTTCATACAGTGTGTATGTGATAAAGAGGACCTTTTCTATTGAAAGACATAATGCGAAAGACTAAAAACAGGGCAAGAGGATTTACAAACCAAAAAATCTCTCTATCAGCAATACTGTATGTGAGAAATGCTTTGTTCCCTGTAACCATTTTTTTTAAAATACTGCAGTCAATCTGTCAACCCCAGGTAATGTTCTCACCTTAAACACATATGAAATTTAAAGGTATTTATAAATCTGTTCAAATCTACAGTACTCAAGTCTATGATGGATGACCATGTAGCTGTTACTTACTATCTAAAAAAAAAAAAAAGATAGCAGCTTATGGGAGGAGTCAAATGCGGTAGCCCTTTGTATTAAGCCTATGTTGTTAATAATGTCATCCTGCCCCACATAAATCTGTATTCACTACAATCTTCTTAACCAAAGTAAGATGGAAAGTGATAAAAACATCATTCAGTGGAGCTTGAGTCTATTAATTTTATTCACTATTTTATTTAAAATTGTGGGGCCATAATGTGGGGCCAAAACTATACAAACTCATCTAAAAATTCATCTAATAAGTCCCCTTAAAATTCTCTCTCTATATATATACAGTGGCTTGCAAGAGTATTCGGCCCCCTTGAACTTTTCCACATTTTGTCACATTACAGCCACAAACATGAATACATTTTATTGGAATTCCACGTGTAAGACCAATACAAAGTGGTGTACACGTAAGAAGTGGAACGAAAATCATACATGATTCCAAACATTTTTTACAAATAAATAACTGCAAAGTGGGGTGTGCGTAATTATTCAGTCCCCTTTGCTCTCAATGCAGTCAGTTGCCCATAGACATTGCCTGATGAGTGCTAATGACTAAATAGAGTGCACCTGTGTGTAATCTAATGTCAGTACAAATACAGCTGCTCTGTGACGGCCTCAGAGGTTGTCTAAGAGAATATTGGGAGCAACGACCCCATGAAGTCCAAAGAACACACCAGACAGGTCAGGGATAAAGTTATTGAGAAATTTAAAGCAGGCTTAGGCTACAAAAAGGATTTCCAAAGCCTTGAACATCCCACGGAGCACTGTTCAAGCGATCAGTCAGAAATGGAAGGAGCATGGCACAACTGTAAACCTACCAAGACAAGGCCGTCCACCTCAACTCACAGGCCGAACAAGGAGAGCGCTGATCAGAAATGCAGCCAAAAGGCCCATGGTGACTCTGGACAAGCTGCAGAGATCTACAGCTCAGGTGGGGGAATCTGTCCATAGGACAACTACAGTATTAGTCGTGCACTGCACAAAGTTGGCCTTTATGGAAGAGTGGCAAGAAGAAAGCCATTGTTAACAGAAAACCATAAGAAGTCCCGTTTGCACAGCAAACATGTGGAAGAAGGTGCTCTGGTCAGATGAGACCAAAATGGAACTTTTTGGCTAAAATGCAAAACGCTATGTATGGCAGAAACTAACACTGCACATCACTCTGAACACACCATCCCCACTTTCAAATATGATGGTGGCAGCATCATGCTCTGGGGGTGCTTCTCTTCATCAGGGACAGGGAAGCTGGTCAGAGTTGGTGGGAAGATGGATGGAGCCAAATACAGGGCAATCTTGGAAGAAAACCTCTTGGAGTCAAATTCTAATTAAAATTTTATTTGTCACATACACAGTCATACACAGTATAATATGCAGTGAAATGCTTACGGTGACCTTAAAAAGATAATAAAAGCTTGTACGTAAAATAAATATAAATATCAATAAAAGGAAATACTAAAGAAATAAATTTAACTAGTAAAATAAACTGTACAAATAAGGCATAAAATATTGCAAAATATAGAAATATAGGGGGGGGGAGTACATGTGTATATAAAATTTAAAGTGACAATGGTTGTGCAAATATGCATGTAAGGTGACTAATGAAAGTGACATGTGCAATTGTCCAGATGTATAAATATTTAGTGCAAGCGTGTATGAATGTGTCCATGATTGTCCAGTCAGTGTTGTGAGCTTAAAAAGATGTTATTAGTCCTGTGTGGAGGTGTGATTGAGAGACCTTATCGCCTGCGGGAAGAACTCCTCCTCAGTCTCTCTGTGTTGGCCTTCAGGGAGCGGAATCGCTTCCCTGACCGCAACAAAGAGAACAGTCCATTACTGGGGTGACTGAGGTCCTTCACGATCTTCCTGGCCTTGGTCCAGCACCACTTGCTGTAGATCGAGCTCAGTGCAGATGATGCGCTTGGCTGATCGCACCACCCTCTGTAGAGCTCGTCTGTCCTGCATGGTGCTGTTCCCGAACCAGGTCGTGATGTTTCCCGTCAGGATGCTCTCTATGGTGCAGGAGTAGAAGTTCCTGAGCACCTTGGAGGGCAGTCTAAAGTCTCTCAAGCGTCTGAGGTGGTACAGACGCTGCCGGGCCTTTTTCACCACGGTGTTGATGTGACAGGACCATGACAGGTCCTGAGTGATGTGAACACCGAGGTATCTGAAGCTGTCCACTCTCTCCACTGGGCTCCTGTTGATGACGGTGATCTGGTAGTTCCTCTCCTGCTTTGTACAAAAGTCCACTATCAGCTCCTTTGGCTGACGTTCAGGAGGAGATTGTTCCTCTGGCACCAGTTCTCCAGATTTCCAATCTCCTCTAGGTAGTCCGACTCATCATTACTGACTCATCATTGTCTCATCAAACTTGATGATAGTGGTGGAGTTGGTAGTGGCTCAGAACACAACCCTGCGGGGCTCCAGTGCTGAGAGTGAGCACTTCAAAGCACTTCATCACTACTGAGGTAAGGGCTACAGGGCGATAGTCGTTGAGGGAAGCAGGATGTGGTTTCTTTGGGACAGGAACAATGATGGACTCCTTGATGCATGTGGGGATCACAGACTGAGATAAAGAAATGTTGAATATCTCAGTGAACACAGGTGCTAGCTGGTCTGCGCAAACTCTGAGAATACGACCTGAGATGTCTGGTCCTGCTGCTTTCCTGGTGTTCACTCTATTGAAGGCTCTCCTCATGTCGTGCTCGGTGATGATGAGCGCGTTCCCGGTGCTGGCAGTGTCTTCCTGTCTGCAGCCGTTAGCGCCGCTAGCATTAGCGCCGTTAGCGCCGTTAGCGCCGTTAGCATTAGCATCGCTTGCGTCTTTAACTGCAGCCTCGAAGTGAGCATAGAAAGTGTTGAGCTCGTCTGCCAGAGTCGCGTCCGCGTTCGTCATACCGGTTGTTGGTGTTTTGTAGTCCGTTATTGTTCTTAGTCCCTGCCACAGGCGCCTAGAGTCACTCTGTTGAAGCTGTGACTCTAGCTTTCTCCCGTAGTGCTGCTTCGCCTCTTTCACCGCCTTCCGGACGTTGTATGACGCAGCCTTGTATGGTTCCATGTCCCCCGACGCAAGTCCTGTGTTGTAGGCAGCAGTGCGAGATCTCAGAGCATCGCGGACGGTTTTATCCACCCACGGCTTCTGGTTGAGAAACGTTCTGATAGTCTTTTTCGCCACCGTATCGTCCACTAGCTTCCCAATAAATCTCACAACCGCTTCCGTAAACACGCTGACGTCATCATCTGAGCTGTTTCTGAACATGTCCCAGTCTGCGTCATCGAGTGCGTCCTGTAACGCGGCCACCGATTGGTCCGTCCAGCGCGCGACCTCCTTCTGAACCGGAACTTCCTGTTTCAGCCTTTGTTTGTATTTTGGCATGAGGAAGATGGCGGCGTGGTCGGATTTACCAAACGCTGGACGAGATTGTGCCTTGTAGCCGTCCTTGACCGTTGTATAACAATGATCTAGTGTCCTATCACCCCTGGTGGGGCAGGTGATATGCTGATCAAAGTTCGGCGCTGCGCGTCTGAGGTTAGCACTATTAAAGTCCCCTGCCACAATAAGCGCAGCGTCCCGTTGTGTCTGGTGCTGTGTGAGCGCCTCATGCAGCTCGCATAAGGCAATGTCTGTGTCCGCTTGTGGTGGAATGTAAACGGCACTTATTATGACCGAAGTGAACTCCCAGGGAAGATAAATAGGACGACACATGATGGACAGTAGTTCCAGGTTTGGTGTGCAGGAGCGTGTAAGAGGAACAACGCTCTGCAAAAGAGTCTGCAAAAGACTTGAGACTGGGGCGGAGGTTCACGTTCTAGCAGGACAACGACCCTAAACATAAAGCCAGGGCAACAATGGAATGGTTTAAAACAAAACATATCCATGTGTTAGAATGGCCCAGTCAAAGTCCAGATCTAAATCCAATCGAGAATCTGTGGCAAGATCTGAAAACTGCTGTTCACAAACTGCTGTCCATCTAATCTGACTGAGCTGGAGCTGTTTTGCAAAGAAGAATGGGCAAGGATTTCAGTCTCTAGATGTGCAAAGCTGGTAGAGACATACCCTAAAAGACTGGCAGCTGTAATTTCAGCAAAAGGTGGTTCTACAAAGTATTGACTCAGGGGGCTGAATAATTACGCACACCCCACTTTTCAGTTATTTATTTGTAAAAAATGTTTGGAATCATGTATGATTTTCGTTCCACTTCTCACGTGTACACCACTTTGTATTGGTCGTTCATGTGGAATTCCAATAAAATTGATTCATGTTTGTGGCTGTAATGTGACAAAATGTGGAAAAGTTCAAGGGGGCCAAATACTTTTGCAAGCCACAAAAATATTCGGCCTTTCTCCATTCATCATTTATTTGTTTTTCAGCATTTTTTTTCAGATTAAGATTTATTTTCTTTCTAAAATTAATAAATCATCTTAAATGACCTCAGCAATTACTGTAGGGCTAGTAGCTAGAAGTGTAGTATAGACATTAGCAATATTGAGATTTACAGTAGCAATAGGTTGGTGGTAATGCAGGATCACGTGACATCTGGATTAGCAGAATTCTCTGGGAACAGCTGTTTTAAGGATATTTTAATCACAAATAAGTTATTTCTGAATATATATATATATAAGTATATACATATTTTCGTGAAATCAGAATACAGTTCCATACAGCATGCACATCTTAAGTAGAGAACAGAACACCTCCTGTTATATAATAATAATTGCTTACTTGTAATTTCAGCTTGACCTTTTCATATTAAATGAACAAATAGTTAATTTCTTGAAGCTAATAAAAACAATTACAAAATAAGTGATTAAACACACACACACCTTAGTGTGGATCGAGTAAAAAAATTAAAAAAAGAAGAAAAAATAGAAATCTCCATGGGTGCAGCAAAAGGCACTATTAGCATTTGAATGTGATTATTTCTGCCCCATTAAACACACACATGATGATTGAGTCAAACTGTGGATGTACTGTGAAAGTGTGCTGTGGTTTCTGTTTGTGCTGTGACGTTTTAACTGATCATATCACCATGCCAACACTAGTCCAGATGTCAACATTTCATTTCCAATTTAATATCACAGATATTCTGACACCATTCTGACCATCTGTGCAGTGACTCTATGGTGCTGTCAAAATAAAAGCACCATCGGCACGTGCGACTCTTCTCCATCATGAACATCACACACTGTAAAGTGGGCTTATGCCATGTTTCCGTTCGTGCGGTGTGAAATGTTAGTTGAGTACCTTACATTACAAATCTGTTTATAAAACAGAAGATAAAACATTAATTCTTTACAATTTTGCATCATAGATATTATCATTATTTTGAGCAAATTTGGTTAGAATATATTGAATCTTGTACTGTAGGTTGTTTAAGATCAGGCAATGTACAGTAACACCAGCCCACAAATGTAATATAAACCACAAACCCACAAACATAACACAAATCTGCAGATTTTAATGTAATAATCTCACAAACATAAGAAAATTCACACAAACGTATTTTGTAAGCTGCAGGATTATTACATTAAAAGCTGCAGATTTGTATTGCATTTGTGGTTTATTTATTATTATGTTTGTGGGAAATTTATTACATTTGTGGGATTATTACAATATAAAGCACCATATTTATATTATGTTCGGGGCTATTATTATGATGGCAGGTGTTACAATAAGTATTTAAATGTTTGATAACTGTTGAAATGCAACAAAGGGGGGAAAAATCAGACTTCATGCTGAGCAGAGTTGGATGGATATTAATGTGAAATTTGTTTGTCCTACCTGAATGCTTATATTCATGAATAATGTCAAAGGAGTGGCAGCAACAGTGGCTTAGTGGTCAGCAGTGTTTGGGGACTTACATTACAAAATTACTGTCATTAAAAAGTAATCAGTTACATTACAGCGTTACTTTCTGATAAAAGTAACTAGTTCGAGTACTTTTCCATTACAGTTTCTCAAGTTTTCTACTTGATTGCACTGATATGATCATGTACTTTTATTCTCTTTTTTTAATTAATAATACACCGTATCTATAAATTGCTTGTGCAACATAAATACTGTTATTTATACTGTATTTCCACCTGTATACTGTATACTATCATCATGTCCAGTACATAGTATATTCTATCTATCTATCTATCTATCTATCTATCTATCTATCTATCTATCTATCTATCTATCTATCTATCTTATTTCTTTATTTTCCATGTTTCATTTCCAATGAAAAATGTCTGAAAGCAAAGTAATACTGTCTCATTTTTCCCCAGGTTTTGTTTAAGTAACATTTTGTTTTTAAGTTCAGTTTCAGTATCTGTACCAAATCACTCATGACGATAAAACAGTATTTACTGCTTCTAACACAAGGCCTTTCAACACTGCAGTTCAGACCTGAAACGAAACGTTGACCAATGTTTCTGTGTGCGTGTGAAAGGGAAAGCAGTGGCTGCCAGAAGCTTTTGGAGAGGTTATGGAAGAGTCCAGCCAAAACCCAAAAATCCTGAAAATCATTCGAGATTTGTGGCAAAGCATGCAAGGAGCAAGACGTGAGAGTACAGAGGTGAATGAAGCAATGGAATCTGGCGCACTGTATCTGTGTATTGGTACACGAGCGTCGCTAAGGCAATCATTCACGACCCAAATGTTTTTCAGAATAGCCCCGTTTTTTTACTCAGAGCTATCCTGAAGCAGAGAGAAGGTTTAGTTGAGGATCTAGTTTAAAGGGAAAAAAACAGCAGTTTTGAAAAGTGAGGTTTCCAATGGTGTGGCTGGTTGCTGAATTTTCAGATGGCTAGTCATAAAAAATAAATTAAAAGGTATGCTTGCTGTGTTAGAATATTGGCCAATTTCTGAAACAGTACTTAAAAAATGGCCTATGTTTTGCTTTTTCAGGACATCTCTTTCATAGAAAACATGATGCATTATTAAAAAGCTACCACTTCCACTGAAATTATTTTGGCTTTTTTTAATATCTTTACAGTTTTATTTTGATACCGACATTGATAAGATGTTTCTCCACACTGTTGCAGTGTTCTGTACAGATTCAACAGGCTTTAAGAACATGGTGTAACATTTTAAAAAGTCCTGCACTGTTCTAAAAAAAACCTCCGTAGTAGTGCCAATCATTTCCTATACACTTTTCACTTTATCCGGTATTCAAGGTCACAGGGGCCTGGAGCCTATCCCAGGAGACTTCGGGCACGAGGTGGGGTACACCAATCAATCGCTGGGCACATGCACTCATTCACACTCATTCACACACTATGGACAATTTGGGAACGGCAATTAGTCTAATCTGCATGTCTTTGGATTGTGGGAGGAAACGGGAGTACCCGGAGGAAACCCACCAAGCAGAGGGAGGACATGCGAACTCCAATCACACAGAGACGGGAATCTAGCCTGGACCCAGGAGGTGCAAGGCGAACATGTTAACCGCTACACCACTGTGCCGCCTTATTTGCTCTACAGTGTTATTAAACTGTTCTGCATACACTGGGCCTCATATACAGTACAGTAGCAGACAAAAATTTCACCACCTACTCATTCAAGGGTTTTTCTTAATTCTACATCAAAAAGAAGACAACAAACTATCAAATATTACATATAGAATTATGTGGTAAACAAATAAAAAGATACAATTTAACTTGAGGACAGCTTTGCACACTGTTGGAAGCCAACAAGTGCTCATAATATGTAGGGACATGTCCATCAAGACTGTTAAACATCAGTCCAGGTGACTACCTCATGATTCTGGTTGAGAGAATGCTCAGAGTGGGCAAAGCTGTCATCAAAGCAAAAAGTGGCTACTTTGAACAATCCAAAATAGAACACATTTAGCTTATTTTTTTATTGGTTTGTTTGTTTGTTTTTTTGCTCATTACATCATTTTATGTGTTATTTTAGAGTTTTCATGCCTGGCACTCACTCACTAATCATCTATACCACTTTATCGTGCAGACAGTGTCGCGAAGGCAGGAAGAATAAAATTCCCAGGAATATTTGGGCACAAGGGGAGCCCCTGAATGATTTGATTTGGTTTCTTTTAAGTTAGTAGTGTTATTGATTAACTTTCACAAAATACTACATTATTTAAGTTTGACTGTCTAACATACACTTCCTAGAGAAAAATTAATATATTATTATTTATTTATTTTATTATTGTTGTTTTTCCATTTGACTGGCTTTAGCTTTATTTATTGCGCACAATGTGATGGCCAGCTGCTGCATGAAAGTGATTCCTCATGATTCCTAGAACCACTCTTTCACAATTTGAGTCCTGGAATACGCCTGTGCCATCAGGGGAAAAAATGACTACATTCATGCAGTACAATCACATTCACACAGTACATTCAAGTCACCAGCTGACTTTATTGTACTGCAACATAACATTTCTGAGTTTAGACCTGACCAACTGATGCAACCCCAGATCATACTGTATAGTAGCACTGCATCCAGAGGCTTGTACAGTGGCCACTATGCATGATCGCTTCATCCACTTCCCTTCCTTCCCTGGCACACCCATTGCTCTGGAATAGGGTCAATCTGGACTCATCAGACCACATGACCTTTTCCATTGCTCAAAATTCTGATCTTTATAATCCCTATTAAATTGAAGCCTTTTTCTTCCCGATTAATCATACTAACAATTGGCCACACAGCTGTGCGTTTTCATCACATTGAGTGTGTGGAAATGCTCTTACTCGGACGACCAAACATAGCTGTGGCTTCTGAAGCAACTTCACCAAGCATCTAAATGATCTCCAATCACACCCATTCATGATTTTTTTTATCACTTTTTTTTCTTCTCAATATTGCGTTAGAGAGTTCTGACCCAATTCCAGAAATGTTTTCTTTGCTTGATTCAGGCCAATAATTTGACTCCCTGTAAACAGCAACTTTTTTCTTTATCCGGAGATTGTATACTGTACTGTACAATTGCAATTACTCATGCGATATTATATGTCTTGTGCAATGTACTCACTTTTATATGTAAGTTCAGAATGTCTGTACAGTTTTATTGGGATCCAATTATTTCATATCCATCTTTGTGGTGGTGTTGCAGGTAATTTATTTGTCTTGTGTTTGTTTAGAGCTTCTTTTTTTGGGTCGTTGTCTGGATGGGAGCCAGTACAGAAGAGCAGAGAAATCAAGGCCCTCATGAAACTCCAGCAGGAAGCTCCATCAAAGGAAACTAAGATCTTTGCTTCCATCCTGCACTGAATTGACAGGCTTTGTTTAAAACAAGTAGGACCATGCAACATGTCATATGTGAGAAAATAACATAAAACATCACTGTGGGCTAAAATATCAATCAGTTCAGAAGTTCTAGCGAGAGAACTGTCAGAGATCACTGCTGATTGAAAATAGCAAACGGGACAATGTCTTTTCATCATCGAGGCGCACATTCCCTCCTGTTTATTTGCTGTGGTGACTAACGGAGGATATTGATTTATTCTGTATGAGTCTAGCTCTTTTTTGGATGCAATAGCACTACCCACTCTGAGTGGTGTTTTTGATCATCGTAATTTAAAGCAGACCTTGTTTTCGTCGCTCAGGATTGATGTTCGGTGTGTTTCTGGGATGCCTGTGGTGGAATGTTTGTGATGTAATCTCAAAAGGCCTCTCCAGTTTGGATGATTCTTTGGTAGTCAGTGGTGCGTCCTCAAGAAGATGAACAAGGTGCCTCGGGCTCAAAGCCCAGTGGAGAGAAAGGATTTATGAAAGCAGCATAGTTCTTAGACATGCAGGTGTGTGTGTGTGTGTGTGTGTGTGTGTGTGTGTGTGTGTGTGTGTGAGAGAGAGAAAGAGTTTTTGGCTTTAGGCTCATGTTTTCGTTTTAGCTTCCAGCATTTTTGGAAGCCATCTGTGCAAACATTTATGGAGGACCATAAAGCCTGTCGAGAGAGAGACATTAAGAGAGACAGACAGACAGAGAAAGAGAGAGACAGAGAGAGACAGAGAGAGAGGGAACAAAACTGTTGCTGCTGGAGACGATGAAAGCACCTTTCAGTACACGAGTGTGTGTTTGTGGAGATGTTTTTATTCCATGGTGAGGACAGGAAAACTAGGATACTGTAGTATGACAAGTGTGTGTGTGTGTGTGTGTGTGTGTGTGTGTGTGTGTGTGTGTGTGTGTGTGTGTGTGTGTGTGTGTGAGAGAGAGAGAGAGCGAGAGAGAGAGAGAGCAGATGGCTCTATTGGGTAAGATAATCATTTGGGGAGCAAAATGTTAACCAAAAAACAACAGTATATTGTTAGTTTTAGTAAAGGATTGTGAAACTCCGAAAAGTCAGTCATTATGTCTACAGTAGGTCCGACGTACGTACGTAGTGTCCTGTAACAGCATGAGTGGAGGTCTGACTGTCCTCACAAGGATAAGATATAGCAAAATATATTTTTTATTATGAAAAATGATTATGGTTTTGACCATTTAGCTGGTTCCTAACAGGGCAAACAGCTTCTTTACACACACAGTATCAGAGCCAAAGATTTGGCGACCTTTGGTTACTTAGGTTACATCTAGGGTTAGGTGTAGCATTAATTATCTTAATTACCTCGGTTGTGGGTCCATATGATTCTGTGTGTGTGTGTGTGTGTGTGTGTGTGTGTGTGTGTGTGCGTGCGTGCGCACACTCTCTCGACTCTCCACGTTGAGGATTTCTGTGCCGAGTTCTGGCTCTGTCTCAGGGAACAGCGTGTACTTGGCTGCAGTGGAAGCCTGAACCATGACATCTATAAAACACACAAAGCAGCAGCCACATACACACAAGCTTAAAACGTTGACCCCACTCTCCATAAAAGACTCTTTCTCTCTCCCTGTCTCTGTCTCTCTCCCCTTCTCTCGGAGCATTCGGGCCAGTCGTGATTGCTGGAGTGGTGGTGCAGTGATTGCTGGAGTGGGTTCGCAGAACTTCCAAAAGGGTCACATCATGTGTGTAGTATCATCATCATCATGTGCTTCCTTTATTTATATTTTGCTCCGAAAGAGAACTTTCGTTTAAGACGAATGCTTTATTTGGTGTGTGTTTAATGCTTCAACCCCCTGCTGAATCTGTCTAGGTGTTGTTTAGGAGTTTATTAGAGCGCAAGATTTAGTAGTGATATGTTTCTTAAAGGTTGTTTCTTTGAGCAGACATGTAGGTGGAGGTTGAGAAGCCTACAAGATTAGATTGTTTAAGATTGTGTGCTTTTTTGATGTACATACTTTTGTTGGTTATTGCAGAGTTTTAGTTTTTTTGTTTTTTGAGTGAATTTAGAGGTAACAGACCCACAGTAAGTGCATCCTGCTGATAAGTTTAGAGGCCTCAAGGCATTTAAAACTCCAGGAGAAAAGAAATAAACTTAAAGTTATTAGGTCATTATAGTGCTGTGAAAGTCTTGAGCCACCCCACATTTCTTCATATTTTGCTTCCAAAGAGACAGACATTCTTCTACTTTTTAGTGTAGTCTTACATTTAGGCATTTGGCAGATGCTCTTATCCAGAGCGACTTACATTTTTATCTCATTATACATCTGAGCAGTTGAGGGTTAAGGGTCTTGCTCAAGGGCCCAACAGTGGCAACTTGGTGGTTGTGGGGTTTGAACCTGGGATCTTCCGAACCGTAGACCAATGCCTTAACCACTGAGCTACCCCTGGTCTTGAGGAATAGTTCTCCTGGCTTCCCGAAGGACTTTCCTGGCTCTCATTTTTGTTGGATCAAGTTTTTGTCTCTGATTTTCAGGCCAGTCCCTGTACCTGACCGGTTTCAGAGGATTTCTTTTGGTTTAATTGTTAAGCCACACGGTGTAGTGGTTAGCACCGTCGCCTTGCACCTCCAGGGTCTGGGTTCGATTCCCCGGCCAGGCTCGATTCCCGTCTCTGTGTGCATGGAGTTTGCATGTTCTCCCCGTGCTTGGTGGGTTTCCTCCGGGTACTCCGGTTTCCTCCCACAGTCCAAAGACATGCAGGTTAGGCTAATTGGCGTTCCCAAATTGCCCGTAGTGTGTGATTGGGTGTGTGAGTGTGTGTATGTGTGTGTGCCCTGCGATGGATTGGCACCCTGTCCAGGGTGTACCCCGCCTAGTGCCCGAAGTCTCCTGGGATAGGCTCCAGGTCCCCCGCGACCCTGAACACAGGATTAAACGGTATAGAAAATGAATGAATGAATGTTAAGCCACACAGTGACATAGGAATCATTCAAGCATAAAAACGTAATTGACTCAAGATATGAACCAGTGAGAAACTGGTGCAGATGACGACAGATGATGAGGCCGGTGATTAGTATACTGGTGATGCTGAATGGTTGGAACAGACGAGAGGGGAAATGAGGCTGCTGTTGAAGTTGTCACATAAACACCCAATTAAAAAAAAATTTTTAGCCATTTTGCAGCCTGTCACGGTAAAATGTCCTTTTATTTAATCTACGTGATTTGATTTAATATAATATAAAGAAATCTGATTTGCACAGGACTGTATGGCAATGGTATAAAAATCACAAGACACCATGACAACGCAATTAAAAAATTCTACAAATGATATATTTTTTATTTCTTTAAATATGTTCGGCATCATTAGTTAGGCAAAAAGTATGAATAAATGTCTATACTGTAGGTATATAGATATAAACAATGGAAAGGCACAATGAACACTGTCCTACCAAAAGATATTTCCTGTTTATTATGATGGTGGTGCATTTTATAAACAGAAATACATCTTAAATGTGTTCAGTTGGCTCAAGATTCAGAGACTGTAAAGGTCAGCTCATTCAAAAGCATAGATATGATAGATCATCATAGGATAAAAATGATCAGTCCGAACATCCTGGCATTTATGTACGATGATGCCTCCCCATAAGGCTGAAGTTGTTTTACCCTGTATATGCAAACCTCCAAAATAAAAAAGCAATCAAAATAAAATAAAACAAACAGACAAACAAACTGAAAAAAGTCCTGGCACCTACTACTCAAGATTTTGGCACTATCAAGAGTTCACAATAGACCATGGTGTGGGCTCACATTTCACAAGGCTGAAACACTGATGCAAGTCCAACCCAGGAACACACTGGGTGTTGGCCTGTAGCGTGATTCAATAACTGACTCCAAATCATGAACTGTATCACCCAGTGTAGAAACTCACATAAAGAAAAAAAGAAGAAACCAGAAAAGCTGATGGAACATTGCCACAAATACAAGACACTGTGGGAAGCAAATATATGTTCAGTATTTTACTAGCAAATATAATCCTTTAAATCCAGAATTTGATAGAACGTACTGTATTTCTTAATATTTGTATTTTATATAAATTGGTACAGTGGTGAGTTACTGAGTTACTGATCGGAAGGTCAGTGGTTCGAGCCCCAGCTCAGCCATTGTTGGGCCCTTGAGCAAGGCCCTTAACTCTATCTGCTCCAGGGATGTTGTATCATGGCTGATCCTGTGATTTGACCCCAGTTACTTTGGGATATGCGAATAAATAATTTCCCTGTGCATTATATGTATATGTGACAACTAAAATCTTAACTTACTGTAACATACAGTCTTCTACACCAGTGTGCTCACCAATGTGCACTGAGCATGGTAATGAGGGGTTTATGCAATACAACTCTGCTATAACATTCATCTCTATGTAGATCCAAAATGGAGTTAAAAATTACTAGTTGTCTCAGGGAGGAGAACCGCCTAATTTCATTTTTATTTACAGGTCATAAGGGCTACAAGTCAGCCTCAAACCTTGTGAGACTTGCTTCAATATAAAGAGCCTCTTTCTGTGAATCTGCTAGAAGCACAGCAATAAATGCAGTATGCATTTCAGGATATTTCCATCCACTTCACTGTGTATATATATTCCCACAGCAGGCAAACTTATATGAGTTAGCAGATGACCACAAATATTGCTTAACCTGAGGAAATTCTGTGGACAGGTTGTCACACATACAGTAGTGTGCATTTGATTTTAGTCTTTTTTTTTTACTAACCAAAATTATCTTCACTAATAGAAATTACATAGCATTAATTGTACTTATATCTCACCTTTAATCTCTATAGTAATGTAATTCATTATATCCCAGTTAAGGTATGTGGGTTTCAGCTAGACATCATTGTAATGGAGCATTGTTGTTTCCTCCTTTACCAATTTATATACATCAAATACATAGAAGTCAAAGTACACAATTTTCTACAATTTACTTAAGTAAAAGTAGAGATACCTTAGATCAAATATTAAAGTAAAAGTAAAAGTTCTCCAAAGTGGTGTAGTGGTTAGCACTGTTGCCTTGTACCTCCAAGGCCCGGGTTCGATTCCCATGTTTGCATGTTCTTCCCATGCTTGGTCAGTTTCCTCCCACAGTCCAAAGACATGTAGGTTAGGTGGTGTTCCCAAATTACCCGTAGTGTGAGTGTCCCCCACAGTAACCTTTTTCATATAAATCATTCTCTCTCTCTCTCTCTCTCTCTCTTTTTGTCAATGTCTGTAACCAGCTCCCCTTTCTGAATTCAAACACCTACAGTATAATGTTATTGAGTTAGCAAATGTCAGAAAGGGCAACTTTTCAAATACTTAACACCTCTGTGGGTTATGTAACGCAATGCCACACAGGAATGTAGTGAAGTAAAAGTACAGACTTTTCCTGTATGATGTAGTGGAGTAAAAGTAAAAAGTATCTTCTAACAAAACTAGTCAAGTAAAGTACAGATACATTAAATATGCAGTGAAGTATACTAGTATTGTAAAATGTGTGTGTAAATACATGGAACTTTCACCATGATATCAAAGGAATGTAACAGAAAATTAGTTTCATGATCTTTGATTTAGTCTGTGTTGACAGGGTTCAGCTTGTAGTGTGTGAATGAGTGTATGTCTGTGTGTGTGTTCCCTGTGATGGATTAACACCCTGTCCAGGGTGTACCCCGCCTCATGCCCTAATTTTCCTGAGATAGGCTCCAAGCCCCCTGAATACATAATAAAGCAGTACAGACAATGAGTGAGTGAGTGAGTGTTCAACAAGAGCCCGATGAAACACGTCCTACTCCATTATAGGCTCTTTAGCACCGCTCTGGCTCAAGATAATTGCATAGTACTGCAGAATTTAACTGAAAAATATTCAAATAAAAATGCCTTTTTTATTTTTTTTATATTATATACCAATATCAAAATTGTCATACATTTTAGTCCACAGTTATATGTAGGTGTTAGCTTAATTGAATGATCACTTTAATTAAATGAGTGTAATACAACCATTACTAATTGAAAAAAGACATATGTAAGATGTAATGTGTTCTGTCAATAAAAAGCTCCACATCTCCAACAAATAGTAAGAATATTATTGTACTCAATTAAAATGTTATCAAACAAAATTGGTCTGAATGATTCCGTTATTAAAAAAGAAAAAATTATTAAGCTAAAGGCTCAGAACTACTGGTTCTGACTATACCTAGCTGACTATATGTGCCAGAGAATATTTTTTGTACAACAGACAAAAACAAAATGTAAGTAAATTACTGGTTACTTAAAAGTTAAGGCTTATTTCAACATGCTTCTGCTCTTTAATTCATGTAGCAGGTTGCATGCAGCATGTTGAAATACAAGGAAATAGGGAGAGGGTTGGAAGTAAGTAAGTAATATGATTATAACGAATTGCATAAGTAAGATTGAGATTGAGGAAACTCATTGCTCAAAACTTTCAAATTATGGAATGATAGAAGGGAAGGGTTTGACTGAGATTGGAAATTGGAATTTTATTCGATTAATCCTTGGATATTAGGCTATAAGCTGCTTGTTGGTGAGTGGTCTTGAATACTTGCAGTTATCACATTTACTCAGGAACATGCTGCAAACAGGAAAAGAGCATGAGACGTGTCGTTTCTTATTGCTTCGGGAGACACAGAACACAATCTGACAAGCATGTCAGACCAATCATCTCCGTGCCGGTATCTCAGGCTTTCCTACTGCATCCCTATCCTCTACTTCATCCCAGAGGCGGAAAAACAGAGAGATGACAAACACATTCTCCTCATCTCAGTACTGATGCCCCTACTCAACTCACCTGCCCCAGGGCAATCTGGGCCTATGATTTCCCACCAACGAAACCAAACTGCCTCCAGGAGAAATCTCATTTCCTCTATTAATTATGCTGACCAACTGAACTATTGTTCTTCTTTTCTTCTGTTACACCAAACAATGAGTATTATGGAGGAACTAGGTCACTTGGCAGATATTTCCAGAGCATGGTACAAATTCTACAAATCGGCAATACTTAGACTCAATTTCTGGATGATGCATCACCCAAGAAGATCAAGGAAACAGACAGTGAGTAGAGATATTCAATTTGATGGTGTATGGGCCAAACTATTAATCCCGGTTTACTTTAATGCTATCCCGCAGGGATAAGAAGCCATGTCAGAGACTGTGTTCATGTGTGTGTGTGTGTGTGTGTGTGTGTGTGTGTAAATGTGAGAAATGAATTTTGCTTTCTTGATTGCCTTTGATGAGACATGTTAGGCTTTGCTAAAACATCTGTTAAAAGCTGATCTATGTTTCATCAGCCACCAAACCTCTTTCATGATGACAAGTGATAAGAACTCGTCTATTTACTTTCCTTGGAAAAGAGACTCTGTGGAGTGTTCTCCACATCTCCCAAGTGCCTCTCGTACTGCATGTTAACAAATATTTATTGGAGAAGGAGGATGTGACCTTTCAGAAAACACAACATCCGGTTGCCATGTTCTCTAATCAAGTGATTCCCCCCACGCCACCAAGAAAAATATATTCTTTTTTTTATTATTTTTTTAAAACAAACCGTACTATGGGCGTAGTCAGACAAAACTTCAAACTTTATTGCTCCATCTATATACGATTAAGAATGAACATGCACATGGTACATGGATAATAGACAAAGATGAAGAATTGATAAAGTGATAATCAAGTGTCTGAGAAGAGGTCAGATTTTTCTATCTGGGAAGAGGTGCATGAACTAATGACCAGTGTTGGGGGACGTTACTTTTTAAAGTAACTAATTACATTACAAAATTACTTTCATTAAAAAGTAATCAGTTACATTACAGCATTACCTTCTGATAAAAGTAACTAGTTTGAGTACTTTTCCATCGCAGAAAATGAAAACTCCTTTGTGATTCCTCATGCATGTTGTTTTAGTCAAGACCTTTATAATTACTCTACCATCACTCAGCGAAGTTTGTCCCATAATCTGTTAACTAATCACAGCAGGAATAACAGAGGGGTTGGGTTATTGGGGACAGGGGCGGGCCATGTAGGACAACTTGCACACACACACACACACACACACACACTAACGGAATCACTGCTGTCTGGCTCATAGATTATATAAATTGTCTGAATAAAGGATTGCATTTTTGAAAATATAACTAAATAACTGAGTACTTAAATGGCGGACATAACGCATTAGATTACTTGTTACATTGTTACCCGTTACAGAAATAATCATGTATTGCTTTGGTTGAGTTCTTCTTAAATTTAATAAATGCACTTTACTATTACTTTAAATGATGCTAAGTTATATTTTTCCCTAGCCAGTTATTAGCATGCACACTAGTCTGTTTAGTCAGAAGTGTTAGCAAGGCTAGTGCTTAAGAAATTAACTTAAGACACTCTTTAGTTTTGTTTTTAATTGGTATTGTTTTCACTTGCCAGCTTTATTCGGTGTGAAAGTGTGAAAAAGAAGTTCATTACTACAGTATTCACATATGTCACTATTGGGGCATGATGTCAGCCCAGGACGTTTTACCTGCTTGACATCAGAACGTATCCTTCCGTAAATGTTAAAACTCTCTGCTAAAGTTAAGCTCTTTTTGTTAGCAAGTTTGTTAATAAGATACAATCAGGTCTGAGAGTCATATGAAGCTTCTTCAGTCCCACTGGTACATGGTATCCTTTAAAGTTACAGCATACTAATACAAATGTAATTCTTTTCTTTCTATGAAAAAGCTGTATGGCGAACCGGAACTAACCATACAGCTTTAACTAGGAAACGATATATAAAGGAGCCCATGTCCAACACTTTGTGTCCTTTACCAGTCCCATTTTATAAATCCTAACCAGTGTATTAATGTCTGTGACAAATTTTATAACATATGAATTTACCTACTGAATCCCTCATTGGCCAACCAGCATTGGAAACCACCTAAGATCCAAATCTACCTACTGTAAGATCACTATGACCGTACATGTAATAGATTTAAAACACTTACGTACTCAGTGTTGATACGGTTTTATCCTGTAAACAGGGTCGCGAGTGTAAATCAGCCCTCCATGCCTATCCCAGGAGATCCCCACATGAGGCGGGGTGCCGATCAGGGCACACACTCACACTCCCATTCACACTCTACAAGTAATTTGGGAACACCAATTAGCCTCATCAGCCTCTTTTTAGACTATGGGAGGAAACAGGAGTACGCAGAGGAAACCCTCCAAGAACCAGGAGAACAACGTGTACAAACTCTATGCACACTGACCCAGAGGCTGGAGATGCAACCTGACAGTGCAAACCACTAAGCCACTGTGCCGCCTGATTTAAGACAGGTTTAAAAAAAAATACAGTGGTGTGAAAAACTATTTGCCCCCCTCCTGATTTCTTATTCTTTTGCATGTTTGTCACACAAAATGTTTCTGATCATCAAACACATTTAACTATTAGTCAAAGATAACATAATTGAACACAAAATGCAGTTTTTAAATGAAGGTTTACGTTATTAAGGGAGAAATAAAACTCCAAATCTACATGGCCCTGTGTGAAAAAGTGATTGCCCCCCTTGTTAAAAAAATAACTTAACTGTGGTTTATCACACCTGAGTTCAATTTCTGTAGTCACCCCCAGGCCTGATTACTGCCACACCTGTTTCAATCAAGAAATCACTTAAATAGGAGCTACCTGACACAGAGAAGTAGACCAAAAGCACCTCAAAAGCTAGACATCATGCCAAGATCCAAAGAAATTCAGGAACAAATGAGAACAAAAGTAATTGAGATCTATCAGTCTGGTAAAGGTTATAAAGCCATTTCTAAAGCTTTGGGACTCCAGCGAACCACAGTGAGAGCCATTATCCACAAATGGCAAAAACATGGAACAGTGGTGAACCTTCCCAGGAGTGGCCGGCCGACCAAAATTACCCCAAGAACGCAGAGACAACTCATCCGAGAGGCCACAAAAGACCCCAGGACAACATCTAAAGAACTGCAGGCCTCACTTGCCTCAATTAAGGTCAGTGTTCACGACTCCACCATAAGAAAGAGACTGGGCAAAAACGGCCTGCATGGCAGATTTCCAAGGCACAAACCACTTTTAAGCAAAAAGAACATTAAGGCTCGTCTCAATTTTGCTAAAAAACATCTCAATGATTGCCAAGACTTTTGGGAAAATACCTTGTGGACCGACGAGACAAAAGTTGAACTTTTTGGAAGGTGCGTGTCCCGTTACATCTGGCGTAAAAGTAACACAGCATTTCAGAAAAAGAACATCATACCAACAGTAAAATATGGTGGTGGTAGTGTGATGGTCTGGGGTTGTTTTGCTGCTTCAGGACCTGGAAGGCTTGCTGTGATAGATGGAACCATGAATTCTACTGTCTACCAAAAAATCCTGAAGGAGAATGTCCGGCCATCTGTTCGTCAACTCAAGCTGAAGCGATCTTGGGTACTGCAGCAGGACAATGACCCAAAACACACCAGCAAATCCACCTCTGAATGGCTGAAGAAAAACAAAATGAAGACTTTGGAGTGGCCTAGTCAAAGTCCTGACCTGAATCCTATTGAGATGTTGTAGCATGACCTTAAAAAGGCGGTTCATGCTAGAAAACCTTCAAATAAAGCTGAATTACAACAATTCTGCAAAGATGAGTGGGACAAAATTCCTCCAGAACGCTGTAAAAGACTCGTTGCAAGTTATCGCAAATGCTTGATTGCAGTTATTGCTGCTAAGGGTGGCCCAACCAGTTATTAGGTTCAGGGGGCAATTACTTTTTCACACAGGGCCATGTAGGTTTGGATTTTTTTTCTCCCTAAAAAATAAAACCCCTCATTTAAAAACTACATTTTGTGTTTTCTTGTGTTATCTTTGACTAATAGTTACAGTAAATGTGTTTGATGATCAGAAACATTTTGTGTGACAAACATGCAAAAGAATAAGAAATCAGGAGGGGGGCAAATAGTTTTTCACACCACTCTATATATATATATATATATATATATATATATATATATATATATATATATATATATATATATATATCCTTCTCAAAAAATTAGCATATTGTGATAAAGTTCATTATTTTCTGTAATGTACTGATAAACATTAGACTTTCATATATTTTAGATTCATTACACACAAACTGAAGTAGTTCAAGCCTTTTATTGTTTTAATATTGATGATTGTGGCATACAGCTCATGAAAACCCAAAATCCCTATCTCAAAAAATTAGCATATTTCATCCAACCAATAAAAGAAAAGTGTTTTTAATACAAAAAAAGTCAACCTTCAAATAATTATGTTCAGTTCTGCACTCAATACTTGGTCGGGAATCCTTTTGCAGATTCTCTATGGGGTTCAGGTCAGGAGAGTTGGCAGGCCAATTGAGCACAGTAATACCATGGTCAGTAAACCATTTACCAGTGGTTTTGGCACTGTGAGCAGGTGCCAGGTCGTGCTGAAAAATGAAATCTTCATCTCCATAAAGCTTTTCAGCAGATGGAAGCATGAAGTGCTCCAAAATCTCCTGATAGCTAGCTGCATTGACCCTGCCCTTGATAAAACACAGTGGACCAACACCAGCAGCTGACATGGCACCCCAGACCATCACTGACTGTGGGTACTTGACACTGGACTTCAGGCATTTTGGCATTTCCCTCTCCCCAGTCTTCCTCCAGACTCTGGCACCTTGATTTCCAATGACATGCAAAATTTGCAACCTGTAGCCCATTTCCTGCACACGCCTGTACACGGTGGCTCTGGATGTTTCTACTCCAGACTCAGTCCACTGCTTCCGCAGGTCCCCCAAGGTCTGGAATCGGTCCTTCTCCACAATCTTCCTCAGGGCCCGGTCACCTCTTCTCGTTGTGCAGCGTTTTCTGCCACACTTTTTCCTTCCCACAGACTTCCCACTGAGGTGCCTTGATACAGCACTCTGGGAACAGCCTATTCGTTCAGAAATGTCTTTCTGTGTCTTACCCTCTTGCTTGAGGGTGTCAATGATGGCCTTCTGGACAGCAGTCAGGTCGGCAGTCTTACCCATGATTGCGGTTTTGAGTAATGAACCAGGCTGGGAGTTTTTAAAAGCCTCAGGAATCATTTTCAGGTGTTTAGAGTTAATTAGTTGATTCAGATGATTAGGTTAATAGCTCGTTTAGAGAAACTTTTCATGATATGCAAATTTTTTGAGATATGGAGTTTGGGTTTTCATGAGCTGTATGCCACAATCATCAATATTAAAACAATAAAAGGCTTGAACTACTTCAGTTTGTGTGTAATGAATCTAAAATATATGAAAGTCTAATGTTTATCAGTACATTACAGAAAATAATGAACTTTATCTCAATATGCTAATTTTTTGAGAAGGACCTGTATATGAACTGTGCTTTTAACCTTGTCCCTTAAATCTAGTCAGAATGGGCAACTCTAACACTTTCACTACCATTCAAAATGCATTTTTCTCTCCCTGAATTATATTTATACCTTGAAATTGATTTCATATGATATATACTTTTGCCATGTCCATGAACTTTCACTTTAACTGTACTTAAAGTATCGACAAGGACTGGCTGTTAGTTTTCTATGCTAGATTGAATAAATAAACTTTTCAATTATGCACAAAAATAAACTACAGTACAGTTTTTTTTACCTACAGTACCTTTAGTTTATTCTTACCCATATTCCCTTGTTTTAGAAAGATTTAAATTTAGGATTAGATTAGATTATATAAACTGTATTTTGATTTATTTTATTTATTTATTATTATTATTATTCCTTCTTATTATTATTAGCACAAGTAAGACTTATGAGAAAGGGAATACTAAATCAGCAAAATTTTACCGCATATTTATACATATATTGCCTAGATTTGGTATTTGTAAGAGAGGAGTTATGAGAATCATATGATCGAACTTCAGGAGGCCCTTAATCAAACAGGCAGCACAATTCTGGATCCTCTGTAGAAAGATACAGTACGTACCATGTACTGTACTACTACAGGACATTCCCCTCTCTGAGTTATGCACACATTGGTGTTGTAGTGTAATTGAGGGGAGCAGTGTGTTTCATTATGTCCCTGTTTGCCAGTAAGTCAGCAATTGAACTGCCCCCAGTGTTCCAAACACTCTGAATACTGGCCCAGTGAAGCGGAGTGTGGGCACTCAGCCAAGTGGAAAGAACAGTGTAATCGTATAATCGGTGGCAAATAAGCAAATGTTTTCGGGTAATCCCAGAGGTCTAGGATTGCATGTTGGCATAACAGTTTGGAAAAATTCTTCGATGTAACTTTCACATACAAAGGATACCATGCGAAGTGATGTCTTTGTCTTTGTAATTAAGCTTTTGAATAACCCACTTACTGAAAACTGGTGTCGGAACTATCTCAGTACACTTCAGCACTAGGACAGAATGAGGTTTTAAGTTAGACAAAGCAAAACCGTGTTGTGTTGAGCATGTTGAATAGCAACATGTACAGTAGTAGTTTACCATAGTGCAGCTTGGTAATTGAAATCTCAGTAAAGTATGTTTTATTTATTTATGTATGTATTATTTTTTTTATTTAGCAATCTGTTAGCAGCAGTTGTATGTGTGTCCAGTGTACCACAGCAACCTAAGAGCAGTATACACACACAGAGTGATGGCAGAAGACAGCTGTATTTGATCATCCAGTACAGGGAGTGAGAAAGAATCTGTGTTTTAGAAAATATACTGTACGTCTCAGATCAGGTCAAGTGCTAATCAGAGGAGAGTCCCCAGTTCGGGGGAAAACCCTCACAAACTACAGTTCAGACACTGACCTGGCTAAGATAATTGTTTATGCCATAAAAAGAAAATTCTTTGTAAAAAATCATAACGTAGACTCCTCAGTCATCCTATTTCTTACACCCCCCCTCACACCCTCATTTTCTTCCTAATTTGGTCATGTGCCAATTCTCACCCCTTTCACACAACATCTATCAAACATGAGGTGTGAAGACTAACATGGTTCCACTGAGACACATGAAACCAGCCAACATTACACACTCCATGGAAAGCTCTTGCAGCCCTCTTTTATATACAGTATACTCAGCAAAAAAAAAAAAAAACGGCCCTTTTTCAGGACTGTGCATTTCAACAATAATGTTGTGGGGCCAGGGGTAGCTCAGTGGTTAAGGCATTGGACTACGGTTCGGAAGATCCCAGGTTCAAACACCACAACCACCAAGTTGCCACTGTTGGGCCCTTGAGCAAGGCCCTTAACCCTCAACTGCTCAGATGTATAATGAGATACAAATGTAAGTCGCTCTGGATAAGAGCGTCTGCCAAATGCCTAAATGTAAATGTTGTAAAAATCTAAATAACTTTACAGATCTTCATTGTAAAGGGTTTAAACAATGTTTTCCATGCATGTTCAATTAACCATCATCAATTAATTAACATGCACCTGTGGAATGGTCGTTAAGACCTTAACAGCTTACAGAAAGTAGGCATTTAAGGTCACAGTTCTAAAAACGAGGACACTAAAGAGACTCGTCTACCGACTGTGAAAAACACCCAAAGAAAGATGCCCAGGGTCGCTGCTCATCTGCATGAACGTGCATTAGGCATGCTGCAGGGAGGCATGAGGACTGCTGATGTGGCTAGGGCAATAAAAGTACAAACCGGATTCCAAAAAAGTCGGGACACTAAACAAATTGTGAATAAAAACTGAATGCAATGATGTGGAGATGGCAAATGTCAATATTTTATTCAGAATAGAACATAGATGACAGATCAAAAGTTTAATCCGAGAAAATGTATCATTTTAAAGGAAAAATATGTTGATTCCAAATTTCACGGTGTCAACAAATCCCAAAAAAGTTGGGACAAGTAGCAATAAGAGGCTGGAAAAAGTACATTTGAGCATAACGAAGAGCTGGAAGACAAATTAACAGTAATTAGGTTAACTGGCAACATGATTGGGTATAAAAAGAGCTTCTCAGAGTGGCAGTGTCTCTCAGAAGCCAAGATGGGTAGAGGATCACCAATTCCCACAATGTTGTGCAGAAAGATAGTGGAGCAATATCAGAAAGGTGTTACCCAGCGAAAAATTGCAAAGACTTTGCAGTTATCATCATCAACTGTGCATAATATCATCCGAAGATTCAGAGAATCTGGAACGATCTCTGTGCGTGAGGGTCAAGGGCGTAAAACCATACTGGATGCCCGTGATCTCCGGGCCCTTAAACGACAACATCTAGTCATCTCTTTCAGGGAAGACCCTGCATTTTTCAACAAGATAATGCCAGACCACATTCTGCATCAATCACAACATCATGGCTGCGTAGGAGAAGGATCCGGGTACTGAAATGGCCAGTCTGCAGTCCAGATCTTTCCCCTATAGAGAACATTTGGCGCATCATAAAGAGGAAGGTGCGACAAAGAAGGCCCAAGACGATTGAACAGTTAGAGGCCTGTATTAGACAAGAATGGGAGAGCATTCCTATTTCTAAACTTGAGAAACTGGTCTCCTCGGTCCCCAGACGTCTGTTGAGTGTTGTAAGAAGAAGGGGAGATGCTACACAGTGGTGAAAATGGCCTTGTCCCAACTTTTTTGGGATTTGTTGACACCATGACATTTTGATTCACCATATTTTTCCCTTAAAATGATACATTTTCTCAGTTTAAACTTTTGTTCCGTGATTTATGTTCTATTCTGAATAAAATATTGACATTTGCCATCTCCACATCATTGCATTCAGTTTTTATTCACTATTTGTTTAGTGTCCCAACTTTTTTGGAATCCGGTTTGTAATTATTGATGAAAAGTAAATAATTAAAGTAAATAATAGTTTCCTTTACCACCTTGTAAATCTTATTAACACTGAAGAAGAAACAAACAGCTCTAAAAAAGTAAAAGGTAGACCCTAAATCTGTCCATGCAGTACTATTTTGTATAAATTAATCAAGGCATAAGAATGGTTATTATTTATTTATGTATTTATTTAACTCACTCACTCACTCATCGACTATACCGCTTTATCCTGTATTCAGGGTCGCAGGAGGCCTGGAGCCTATCCCAGTGCACAAGGCAGGGTACATCCTGGACAGGGTGCCAATCCATCACAGGGAGCACACACACATATACTCACTCACACACCTACTGGGAATTTGGGAATGGCAATTAGTCTAATCTACATGCCTTAGGACTGTGGAAGGAAACCCACCAAGCACGGGGAGAACATGCAATCTCCATGCACACAGAGACGGGAATCGAGCCCTGGAGGTGCAAGGCGACAGTGCTAACCACTTCACCACCATGCTGCGTATTTATATACATAACTATACTACTTAAATATGCATCATAACAAAGATTTCCAGATTCTAGATATACTATAGATTATAGATTTTAGATTGTACAATCTAAAAGTCATTTTAAAGAAGTTACAATCCTACTGCAGATAATGATGCATTTGAAAGCATTAAATAAACTGATATACTGAAACTGAAATATTTTTACATCAGAAACAGTAGGTAGGACTACTGTCAATATATTTTCCAACAAATTCCGTACTATAAAAGTTATTCAGTCATCCCTGAGTTGCCAGAAAACAGTTAAATATACATTGACATTTCCCCCATCCTGGTTTTATCCTTCCTGAGCAGAGCAGGCTTATCACCAGAGCCTGTAGTAGTCTATATGTCATCCAGGCTTTTGAATTTGGGATGAAAAGTTATGCTCCACGCATGGATTGCTTTGACCTACCTACGCCGCCCACAGCAGCCCACCGACAAATCAAAGCACATCATGGCAATGCTTTGATTCATTGAGGTCAACCAGAGTCAATGTTCTAACTGAGAGATTTCAGAGGCAGAAGCCTATGAGTCTTTCACAGCACGCATGCACTGAATGTTAATCCTGATAGAATACTGCCACCTTGTGTAGGGAAAGTACTGGATGTTCCATGACGATGTTCTATCAAGAGTCCAAGACCAAGCAATAGACAGAAATTTAAAAGCTGAACAGAATTCAAAGTTTTTCTAAAAGTACATCCTACAGTACATCGCCTTTCATTCAGCTTTTCAACGGCTCTCTGCTAACACTGAAAGAGTGAATTAGTCAGAAACATGTCAAGGTTTTCTGATCTACAGTCTTTTGATCCAGATGGTATTTGACTGTGTTTTCTTTTTTAATAGCATCATTATGCCTCATCCAGAAGTTTTGTTCCTTGTATATTTTCACTTCTCATAAGGACAAGTGTTGCGTAATCAAATAATTAACAAATAAACCATATTTATACATTCTGTTACAGGAAAATGAACAACAAGGTTGTGTAATGCATATGCAGATATGAGGCATGGTTATTAGCATAGTCCTAAAAAAAAGTCCTAAAGTTTTATTTAGTTTTTTGTTAATTATTGATATTCATTTTAATTTATATTTAGTGTTGTGAAACAATCATGAAAAATTTTATAAATCTGTCATTCCTGTCCCAGCATATTTTTACTCTCAGAAAGTCAATTTATCCAAAAAAAAAAAAAAAAAAAGATACTGCAAAATTCTCTATACTGAAGATTTTCCCATTGTACAATAAGGTCATCACTATCAGAAAACACTTTTGTTCACTTCTTTTAACAATATTTCATTATCTACAGGTAAATGTTTCTAAATTATACTTATATTTTTGTAAATATGTTTTTAATTTACTGCCTAAACGTGAACACATTTTACACTTATTTCCTGACTGTGATCATTTTTGAGATCATTTTTTCTTTTTTCCTTTTTTCGTGAAGCATCATTTATCTTTCTGGACAGACAGGCTGACTGTGTAGAGGTTCTCAGTCAGAGCAGACATTGCCTGAAGACATCTCTCAGGACTTGGGGCAGCACATGGGTCAATTGCATGGAGACTGAACACTCGTTTAGTTTAACAGCAAACGTGGAACTCAATAAAGATGCAGAAATGATAAGAAAGATTGAAGTGATCCTCAGTGGCTTGAGCGAAAATGGTTCAGAAGGCTTTCAAGGAAATGAAACTGCACAAGTTCCATAATACTGTACATATCTTTAAATGAACATTTTAGGATTTAAGATATTTTGACAGAATTCCTTGACGGTAATATAGTAATTAATATTATGTAGGCATTCATTTTGTAAAGTATATACTAGATATGTCTTAAAAACTTTGACAGGGCACTAGACATATGAAAAAAACTTATACTACTTGAAATGTAATGCACTTCTGAGTATTCCTGGAAATCGATTCTAAAGGTGCTGACAGCTAATTGGTTTTAATGGACATAAGTTCTAAGAAATATTCCAGTAAGAGAAGCACCTTGTCCTTTTTCATTTCATTCATCACTGCCAGTCTGGATGACCTATAGTCATCTCTCTCTCTCTCTCTCTCTCTCTCTCTCTCTCTCAGGAGAAATGCTGAAACACATTGTAATGCAATCTCTTTCAAAAAGCCTTACCTCAGCAGAATGGTGTGCCTGTGCTTAGAGAGCAGCTCCTAAATCGTCTAGTGTTTTACTGTAGCTTGGTTGCATCTAGGGAATTTGCCTGTTAAATAGAAAGCATTTATTGTATACTCTATGTGGGATGAATTTTGCTTCAGAGTGATTTTCAGCTGATTGATCAATTACTTATCCTGAATCTGATCCAACATCACTGCCAAGCTGAGTATAAATGTAATACAGTATGACAGCTCTATATTAATGTGAACATTAACATGCCAGAAGAGAGAGGCTGGTGTTATTCGTACTTGATGTGCGCTGACACCATTTGATCGGCAAAGACTTCTGATTGTTCAATTCAAAGCACATAATATAATGAAAGATTCATATGCAAATGTCAGCCCCAGGGCATGGATGGAACTGCAGGACATCATGGTACCATGTGTGTATATATAGTATTCACACTATGTGTATGGGTGGTCAAAGGAAATTTGGAGTTCAAATCCAAATAGATACAGCAGGAATGCATGAAACACTGCACAAACAGTAACCTGAGCTCAGGATTGAAACTCAAAAGAGCATAATATAATGCACTATGTTTGGTACATTCTGTAATATCTGCACAAAAAAGAACAAATATTGTGTGACTGGAGATTTACAAGAGCAATATTATTACAAAAATGAATAAAGGACCATTTTGAACATTACTTCATATGAACGTTAAACTATTAATCCAGGGGAAAACAGTGCAGTAGTCAACTCTGGGCTTGATAAAAGCAGCTTTCAGCTCCTGATAATGACAAAAACAGTAATCTCTGCAAAAATAGGGGGGGGGGGGAAAGGAAATAGGATTTGGGTTTTTTAAGCTTCTAGTGATAAATGACTAACAAACAATCTTCTAAATAGAACATTACATAACAAAAAAAAAGGATACTTCAATATTTTCAATGATGAATTTTAGCTTTGTAAATGGCATCATGGTTATGCAGCAGGTAGAAATGTTTCATTCCCTGGCTCAATCCTAAGCTTGGGGTACTCTCTGTCCAGAATTTCTGTGCATGTTGTTCCATGTTGTTGTGGGTTTCCTCTGTGTCCACTAGTTTCCTCCCAAAATACAGTACATGGCAGTAAGTGGACAGGTGACAGTAGGTGTGAATATGTACATGCATGATGGTCTACCAAATAGCACCTGGATGTGGGCCATAAAAGTTCAGTTGCCCAAGTAATAATGAATTTATTCATTCATTTTCTATACCGCTTTTTCTGTACAGGGTCGCAGCGAGTCTGGAGCCTATCCCAGTAGGCTTTGGGCACAAGTCGAGGTACACCCTGGAAAGGGTGCCAATCCATCACAGGGCACACACTCATTTACATTTACAATTTAGGCACTTGGCACACGCTTTTATCCAGACCACACGAGAAAGACTGTTTTCGCACTCTGGGCAATTTGGGAATGCCAATGAGCCTAATCTGCATGTCTTTTGACTTTGGGAGGAAACCAAAGTACCCAGAGGAAACACATACCAATCACAGGCAGAACGCGCAAACTGCACAAACATAGACAAGAGTTGGGAATAGAACTCTCAACACTGGAGGTGCAAGACCACAGCGTGTATAATATTGTATTAATAATGTGTTATTATTTATTTTAACGTAGACTCAATAAACATAAAATAATTGTTCACGCGTGCTTTTGGCAATTGGCAACCAGGAGTGGACCGCTCATGGGCCATCATTCCACGCAGTATGTGGTACTAGTGAGCTTTGTAAATAGATGACACCAGAACACCCAAAGCAGAGCAGTTTCAGTGCTGAATGGTTCCACTGATTCTTAGCATTACAAAGTAATTGTACTTGGGACAGTTACGTAAGAGAAAGCTATGAGCTATAGAGTTCCACATAAAACCCGTAATGGGATCTGTATTCCTAAATGGTTCTACTCTATGCTCAGATTGTAAAACATGAGTTATCTGAGCAGTAACCAATTTATCATCATGGAAATGTGTCTGCTGTAGTTTTAAAAGAGAGGTGACACATAAAGAATGCTTTTATTTATTAATTAAAATGTGTATAATTCTTTTTCTTTCTTTTTTTGTGAAGAATGTGGGGCCACCAATTCTGAGAGCTGCATCTTGTGCTACTGTCTGTGAAACCTTACAACACAGAGATTCTCAACAAAGGCAGGAGGTAAGAAAAAGTCTTCTATAAGAGTAAGAAGAAAATTACTCAAAGAAACACCAAGAACCCATTTGTTCTTACACGGAAATAACCTATATAAACATATATGTTTCAATATAGGTTTTGATATAGGTTTTTATTATATGTGACATATATAAAATTGGCCGTTTTCCTATATTATATGTACATATATGCGTACATATATACGTGCATATATGTACCTATATAGGTACATGTATGCACGTATATATGTACGCATATATGTCCACATTACTAAAATCTAGGTAAACATAGGTGCATACATGCACACATATAAACATGCATACGTACATGTATGCATGTTTATATGTGTGCATATACTGTATGCACCTATATGTTTACCTAGATATTAGTAAAATTACAAAAATCCATATGCTAGGCAACAAAAAAGCCCAAAATGTAGAAATTTAAATGTATTTTCTTAAGAACAATCACATAGCATAAACAAAAATATAGTACAAGAACAAAAATAAGACAAAAAACTGAACAGGAAGAAAAAAAAAATATTTTGAGGACCTTCTCAACTCCATGAGCTTTGAATTGATAGATGTGCCTACTGTATCTGTCCTCGGGTGGCTGCCGGCCACTTCTTCAATGTTGCATCTAGAGAAGACAAAAATAATGAGACAGTATAATAATAATAAATGATTATTTATTAAAGCTTCAGACAACAACAATTAGTGCCACGAGGTTATTTGCAACACTATATGTTCTACAAAATAGAGGACTACACACCTTACAGCGCAATATAATGTGGCTTTAGAAGAGAAAATGTAGGATTAAGAATTGAGCAAGTGATGAATTAGTATTATAGGTCCCAAGCAGATACAGTAACAATAATGGGTGCCCTACCTTATGCAGTCTCCATTGATGCCTAATAAACATTGATACAAGTAGGCTATGGTTAAAGTGGTGAACTTATAAAGTCTTAAATGTTTTGTTTTCCCTTCTCAACGCATTATGTATTCACTCACCAATAATGGCTACCTTTTTAATTTGGTCAAGTCTCCAAGTCGAAGGTGCCAAGCAGCAGATTCCGTACCATGGCAGTAGCAGAGGTGGCAAGGCGGGCTGCTCTCCACGCTTCTGCTTGGCAAAACACCCCAGAGCCCTTTATAACTTCAATCTGAAAAATAATTTCACATCACAATATTAATTTTTTGTGGATTTTATGTATAAATGCAGATTAATGATAAAGATACATGCAGGGTAAAACTGCAACAGGAACAGTACAAAATAAAAACTGAAAAAAGACGGACATTCAGCCACCTGGAACTAGCTTGTTTGTGCTAAATAACATTATCCATAGCAGTGTTATAAGCTAACCAAAATGGAGCCAAATACATATTAGCAACCATAATCTAAAGCTATCCAAAACAAGGTGAATATAAACATCTGTAAACTCCATAAGGCATTAGCTTAGCCACCGGGAAATATCATGTTTGTGCTACCTGAGGCAGCATGTTAGCATGATTTACCTAAACTATATAAATGGCATTGAAAGCCAATGTGTCATACAAGCTGACAAGAGCTAGCTGTAGTGAGGAAAATATTTACTAATATTAGTTTAATATTAGCAGAATAAGAGTTATATAAGACTTAATAACTTACCCAGTGTAGCATGGGTCTATTCTCTGTTCAAAATACTCCAGTTCATCGTCGGAGTCACACAGTCTTCTTCTGGGGTAAATGTAAACTCCTCCCACTTTCCAGAACATTTTGAAGAGTTTCCTCGGATGTGTATGGGCATGCCATCTTCCAAAATGTGCAGAAAACTCACTGAATCTGAGTGTTCCCTTTCAGTCGATTCACTCGGTACAACACATATTGTATGGGATATCACGCCATGGCCTGGGAGCCATCCTCACCCAAAATTCTGCAGAAGGAGAACGAGCAGTAGCTTACGCATCACGAATGTTGAGCTGAGCAGAATTACTCCACATCAGAAAAGGAGTGTTTGGCCATGGTCTGGGCTGTAGAAAAGTGGAGGCACTACTTAGAAGGTCGCGCTTTCGAGGTCTTTACAGACCATGCCGCCCTGTCATGGGCCTTCAACTGCCCGAAAACCAGCTCTCGTCTCACCCGATGGACGTTACGCCTACAGCAGTTCATTTTCACAGTACATCATAGAAAAGGCTGTTTGAGCCTGGGACCGGATGCACTTTCCCGGGCGCCCCCGCCGCTAAAAGTGGGCACCGGCCCATGTCTAGCCATAATAACTACTAACCACTAGGGCCAGGGGTAGCTCAGTGGTTAAGGCATTGGACTACGGTTTGGAAGATCCCAGGTTCAAACCCCACAACCACCAAGTTGCCGCTGTTGGGCCCTTGAGCAAGGCCCTTAACCCTCAACTGCTCAGATGTGTAATGAGATAAAATAAAAAAAATAAAAAAATGTAAGTCGCTTTGGATAAAAGCGTCTGCCAAATGCCTAAATGTAAATGTAAATGTTCCTCCAACTTACCGAATGACCTGTGTGAGATAACCCAAGCTCAACAGAAAGACCCTTCAATCACGAAGCTGCTCTCTAAAGACCACCCAAGAGGCACACGAGATCAGAGGGTCTCCTTCGAACGTCATCAAGGGGAGTTATCAAGGGGCCAGGAGTAGCTCAGTGGTTAAGGCATTGGACTACGGTTCGGAAGATCCCAGGTTCAAACTCCACAACCACCAAGTTGCCACTGTTGGGCCCTTGAGCAAGGCCCTTAACCCTCAACTGCTCAGATGTATAATGAGATAAAAATGTAAGTCGCTCTGGATAAGAGCGTCTGCCAAATGCCTGTACATTTACATTACATTTACATTACATTTATGCCTGTAAATGTAAATGAGTTATATCGCCGGGTACCAGTAAGGCACAGAGAAAAATTTCAGCTAGTTGTCCCCCAGTCATTAATAAAAAACTTTCTACATTACTATCATGACAATCCCCTAGGAATACATTTGGGGCAACTAAAAACCCTGCTGAGGTTATTAGATGTGGCATGGTGGCCGACTGTGCGGAAGGACGTCTGGCACTATGTGAGGACATGCAGCCTGTGTCAACAGTACAAATCTGAGAACACTAAACCGAGTGGGCTACTACAGAGTACCGTGGTTCCAGAACCAGGACACACCGTGGGACTAGACATCATGGGTCCTTTTCCATGAAGTAAAAGGCAAAATGAATATCTTTTGGTGGTGGTGGACTATTTCACCAAATGGGTGGAGATGTTTCCCCTCAGGGATGTAAAGATGCCAAAACTGGTAAAAGTGCTTAGAGAGGAAATCTTTACTAGATGGGGTGTCCCCAAATATCTAGTATCCGATCGAGGACCCCAGTTTATGTCTCAGCTGCTGGCACACCTCTGCCAAACCTGGGGGAGCGCCCAAAAGCTAACTACGAGCTACAGTACCACCCACAAACAAACCTGACTGAGCGAGTGAACAGAACATGATTATTGCTTCATACTTCGGGGACCACCACCAAAACTGGGACCAATGGTTAACCGAACTGAGATTCGCCATCAATATAGCCCAACAGGAGACTACTGGAAAAACACCTGCAGAACTCACACTGGGTCGGCAACTGAAGGGCCCGATCAAAAGGCTCATTAATCATCGTCCAACACCCAACCACACAGCCTATTCACTACTGGAAAGACAACGACTTATCACGGAGGAGGTGAAACTTAGAGTAAAACAGCAACAATCCAAACAGGCTAGGTACTACAATGCCCGAAGGAAAGATGCGCACTTTCAGCCGGGAGATCTAGTTTGGATTAAAACTCACCCACTCTCCTCCGCAGCGAAGAGATTTTCAGCTAAGCTAGCGCCCAAGTGGGAGGGACCAGCAGAAATAAAAAACACAAGAGGACCAATTAATTACACAGTGTCTTGGGGCAATCCACAAAAAAACGACGTATTCAATGTGGTGAATCTGAAGCGCTTTTACGGACGTTCTCCTCAGACGCCGGAGGCTTGGGGGGGGGGGGGGGGGGTCTATGTAGCACGGCCACATAAAGGGACATTTTAAATAACAGGAAAATGATTAAAGAGCTAATGCTGCTGTGCCAGAAGATGTGCCCTAGCTAGTTTTACTTGTCCCCATTGACAATGTTGGTCACAAGGTAAGCTCTCGCGAGCATGCGCGATCGCAACGCGAGGGTACCCGGATGTGAGTTTGGTCACGTGTACTGGCATAAAGCCGGAACTGGCGAAGGACTCGGGACGGAGAGATGTACACAGCGCGCTGCTTTAGAGAGAGACATTGTTTGCTTGCCAAGGATTACTTTCCACTGCAGGGATTGATCTTTTCTGGACACTCACAATTCTCCTCTCATTCCGTTCTCATGCTCCCGGACTTTCCATCGTCAAACCGGTGAGACCGAGCCCATCTCTCCAGCTCATAATTCATCCATTACAATAACACTCACACTGGACTACCATACACACACTCACACACACGCATACACCACACACACATTGTTTATATTTGTATTATATTTGTATATATTGGTTTGCGGTGCACCTTGTTTGTTTATTTATTTGTTTTGTATAATACACTTTGGTTTAATATAATACAAGCTTTTGTGTCGCGTCTTATATTGTCCCACCGCGGTTGCGCAATACCGGAAGTGTTGTTTACTAGTCCATATTTTGATTCCCGAATCCGAAATAAAGTAACTAGCGATTTAATACAAATCCAAGGGTGAGGATGCAGAATAGCTCTAGCTAGCCAATGGCAAAGCGTAAGCACAATAGAAAGGGTGATGAGGTGACGAATAAGCTGGCAACTAAGAGGTGCTTTCCCCAAGCCCCATCAGTCAGGACGTACTGTAGGCCAGAAGCGGCTAAGTATTTTCTGAGTGTACTAGGGCGTAAACTTTCTTGCAGAAGCTCCAGCACTGAAATGGTTCGGCAGTGGACTGGGTCTGCATGAACCGGTCACGTTTCACCATGTTCTAGAATGTAAATGATCCTGAGGGACAGAGTTTGTCCATTCCTCAAAGCAGAACCTAGTCTTCGTGGCGGCGCTCCGGCTCCTAAGGAAAAAACGTCTGCCGTTAGCAACTTGCGACGACAGCACGGACCTAGAATGGGACCCGGAGTCAAAGACGAGGGTCTGAACCACATAGAAAAGGTACGAAGCTCCCAGCGCGTAACCCTTATTGCCTCTGGGGATTGGCCCTTGGATGAAATCCCCCGGCACTTAGCCACCACTGAAACCACTCTGGGAGCGGTGAAGTTACCACCTGGGCTAGCTTATACTCCTTTAAAGTGCTATAATGAATTTGGCGCGTGCAGGAGACTGAGCCTGCATTGCGCTCAGATTCCGCATGACACTCAACTTCCTACCTCGTGTAGGAAGGAGAACGCTTTTGTGGCGTTAAGACTCCACCCTAAGAAAATGAGGTGAGCTAGGGCGACATGTTGGCGGTGAATGGCTCTGTCTGGGAGGGGAACATGTGAAATGGCCCCATTACCAGCAAGCCTGTGATCTTGAATTAATAGAGGTGCTCACTGTGGTTTCATGGAGATGGAAACCCACGCCGTTGAAACACAATGACTGAATCCTGTAGCCAAGGAGACATGCTTGGCAGTAGCTTACACGCTGCCGGCTTCTCCAAAGGGGCGATACTCAGCTAGGCGTAGGAGTGGTGGTGATGGTGGTGGCTGTTAGGTGTTCAGTGTCCTGAAGACACGACAGGAGGGAACCAAGCACCTAACCACTGTCTCCCGAAACACCAGTGGCGGCGGGAATTGAACACCGGCCTCCTGAGGGTGGTCGTCTTCCATAGTGCTTCATGCTTAAAGAGACATGGCTGGTAGTAGGTTCCCCGCTGCCAGCCTCTCTAAAAAGGTGGACGAGCTTCAACGCTTCGGCTAGATGGGTGTGTTAGGTGTTCGGCATCCTGAACATGGGAGGAAGGGACTGAACACCTACTGTTACCCTGGAGAGACACCCTCACGGTCCTGAGAACGTTCTCCTCTCGTTTAAAATGGTTATCAGATCCGTTCTCCTCGCGACAGATCGTGAGGCGCGGCGAGCTCCATCCTGGTCCCTACGAGGGGGTGCTCGGCTCACCACACTCTCCCTCTGTACCTCACACCTCGGGGAGGCCAGAGCTGATCGGAACTGGGTGACCGACAGTTCCGCCTGTTGAGCACGGCGGGGGAGGAACCTACCAAAGGCTTCCTCATGGAGTTTTACGTCCCAACACTTGTTCATGACGGTCGTGACGGTGTCACCGAACAGTCCGGAAGGCGAGATAGGGGCATCAAGAAGGAAGGCGCGGTCCCTGTCTTTGATACCCGTAAGATTAAGCCACAGATGTCTCTCTGTAGCCACTATGGCAGCCATGGAGTGGCCAATAGCACGGGCCGTCTGCTTGGTTACCCTAAGAGACAAGTCTGTGGCACGGCGTAACTCCAAGAACGCCGCTTCATTAGCAACCCCGCCGGTGCTCCAGTTGTTTAGCAAGTCAGCCTGGTATGCCTGCAAGACCGCCATGGTGTGCAGAGCACAACCAGCTTGACCTGCTGCCTGAACAGCCTTCCCCACCAAGCCGTCAATCTGCACGGCTTGGAGGGGAGCGTGGGCTTTTCCAGGGAGGATGACGTCCCAGGAGAGAGATAGCCCGCAAGCGTCTCTTCTATCTGGGGCATAATCAAATAACCACGTGTATTTGCATCCACGACATTAGAATACATCGATGTCGTTGGCACAAATCACACTGGATGAATAAGGCCTCTCCCATGAACGGGTTAATTCGTCATGGAGATCACCAAAGAAGGGGAGGGAGCGCCGATGAGGCTCCTCCCTCCGGCCACCTGACAGAAACCTGTCATCTAGTTCCAACCGCTTGGGGGAGTCTTGCTCCCGCAGCCAGGAGGTGTAAGCGCTCGACAGCGCGTGTCACTACCACTAAAAGCTCCTGATACGCCTGGAGGGGCACTTGGATGCGACAGTTTCCAAGTCCGTGGAAGCGAGAGAGGGAATTTCTTTGGCTACTTCACAAGAGGCACTGGAGCGTGCTTGAGAAGTAGGCGGCAACGGCACACAATTCGGCGAAAGGGCAAGAGAAAGAGAAAGCTCGCTCTGTTCTACAGTACTTCCGCCAAATCAACACGTGAGCCCCAGGAATGCACTTCGGCTCGTAGTTCCATTTTAAAGAAGGCGAGCCAAGCGCGAAGGACTTTAATAGGGAGGAGATGCTCACATCCTCCTTCAAGCCCAAGGACCGCGTGCTTTTCCCCCAAACATTCGCCACAATAAGTGTGGAAATCGCCATCCGGGAGACTCCTCTCACACGGATAAAAGCATTTCCTCCAAGAATCAGGCATGGTAAGTAAATAAATAAATAAATTTTTTACTTCCCTGAAAGGTCTGCTTGCACACCGCACACATCACAAGACGCATCCTGAAGAGAAAATGATCTGAGGGTGTTTCCGGTTCAGGCCTTTTTATTACCTCCAGGTGCACCTCATCGGTTGATGTCACCTGCCTGAGGTTATACATGCCAAAATATTTGGCGTGTTTGACACACACATGCTTCACAACCGGTCACGAGGAATCGTTTCCCATAGCGCTTTCAGCGCAGCATCGAGTGTAGCTTTTGAAAGGGAACTATCATACACACCAACCTGTAAATGTTTCACTGTTTATCTCTTTTGCACAATATTCATTACTGGACTACTTTTTTGCACTAATTCCTCAATTCCTGCTGCTGTGTTAAGGAATGTTTACAGTTTCTCACTACCTCAACACCATATTATTATGTTATGTTATGTCGTGTTCGTTGCACTGTCACTTTGTTGTTGCTCTTGTTTGCACATTTGCACGTGCACTTTATGTTGTCTGTAAAACCTGTAGTCTTACTTAGCTAGTTAGTTTTTGTTAATTTATGTTGTAACTTATGTTAGGTCTATCTGTCTTGTCTCTGCTAGCCAGCTAACTAGGCCTCTTAGTTAGCTAGTTTATGGTTTAGTGTTTAGTTTAGTTTAGTGTTTAGTGTTTCTGTTAATTTATGTTGTAAATTTATGTTGCATGTAGCACCTTGGTACTGGAGGAACGTTGTTTCATTTCACTGAGTACTAACTGTATATGGTTGAAGTGATAATAAAGCCTACTTGAACTTGAACTTGAACAGAGTTACCAACGTTGATTGGATCACCGTCTGACCCTACAGAACTCGATCAGGCGACTGAATATTTAGAGTCAACATTTCGTTATACCTTAGATAATGTAGCTCCAGTTAAAAGAAAAATGATTAGAGATAAGAAACTTGCCCCCTGGTATAACGACCACACACGCACTTTAAAACAGACCGCTCGGAAATTAGAACGTAAATGTCGTCAAACTAAAATTAATAGTATTTCAAATAGCATGGAAGGAGAGCATCCAGAAATATAGAAAAGCTCTTAGTGCAGCTAGATCAGTGGTTCTCAAACTGTGGGGCGCGCCCCACTAGTGGGGAATACAGACATGACAGGTGGGGCGCAATGAACGGGAGGAAATAACAGGAAGGTACCTATTCTAATTCATGCTTTTCTTTATTGATAATGAAGAGCGTACGCTCAAAACTAAACAATCACACACAAATAAATGGATCATTAATACAAGTAAATTTAAAATAACACCAGTCGTGGGCCGGGAGAAAAAGTGGAACCATAGTGGAACAATAACGGTTTAACGTCGGGCCAACTTCAGCAGCGCTGCTCGAATCACAAACATGCGCGACCCACTGGGCAGCGCTGCGCGACTCTGACAGAAATATACCGCGCCGACCATCAAAATACATTTTCTGGGATGCGCACATACAAACCAGGCATGGCAAGGCGGAAACAATAATAAACAGTCCTGACATTTTAAATAGTTTGTAAATAAAAACATAGTGGGTCGCATTCGAGCGGCGCTGCGCGATCCACCGGGCTGCGCAAATAAACCAGATCATCACTGCGCTATTCAGGTAGTCGCGCTGCGCTGTATTTGCGCAGATATTTGGTTCAATCGGGCGCCACGGTTTCGTCCCACTTTTGATGTGTTTGGCTTCACATACACTTCGACAATGGAAGAAGACGAGCAGTGAGCTTGCTTATATGTGACAAAACCAACAACGAGGAGATTGTAAAGAAAAAAAGCTGCCTCGTCTGTGGTGTGGAATTAGTTTGGGTATAAGAAAAGTGATACGAATGAGATGAACGTGATCCACTTTAAACATGTGGATTGCACAACCCTGCACAACCTTTTCCTACTCGTACAGCTGCTCTTATTGTTCACATACTCTTCATATATTTTCTATATTGTGTATTGTTGTACAGTTATTTTATTTTAACTTTAGTTTTTATATTTTATTTTATTCATTCCTAGTTAAATTTACCCCCTATTTTATTTTTCATATTTATTTCCTATTCATAGTCTTTTATTTTAAGGTTTGAATTAAATAGAATTTTTGAATTTGATTTGCAAGGTACGCAAGTGCACTGTTTTAACAAGTGGTGGAAACACGTCAAACCTTTTCTATCATCTGAAATCCAAGCATCCAAACGAATATGGCCAAAGTAAAAAAAAATGCGGCAAACCTCAGCAATTCACAGTTTATATAAAATTACATTATGTAAAACAGTTTCTTTGTGTTTGAATTTTTATTTATGCATTTTCAGATACAAATTGCTATATTGTGATTATATATATATATATATATATTGTTACCATGGTAGAAAATAGCTTCTACTGTGATAGAAGATTTTGGTTATATCGCCCACCACTAATGAAGCCTAACTTGCTTCATGGTGGGGATGGTGGGGGCAGAGGAGAGACCTGTGTGTGTTTTGTGTCTTATACCGCTGGCAGCAGACCGCATGAGACCCAACAAATTAGGAAGACACTTAGAGACAACACATGTTAATAAGCCACTCGACTTCTTTCAAAGAAAGCTGGCAGAATACAGACAGCAGGATAATCGCATGGTAAAATCTGAATCAGTGGACAGCAAAGCACAAATGGCTTCATTCAAAGTTACATACAGAATTGGCCAGTGCAAAAAAACTACAAACGATTGCTGAGCAGCTAATAAACATTGGGTCAGTTATGCAAAGATAAGTGACAACGTAAGCCTTTTATAACAATTGCACGTGTATTTTATCTGTTTTTAACTTGGTGTTGTTTGATCTTATTGGTTTAGAAATTGATATTTCAATAAAAAAGTAAACTTGGCAGATTTCGTTATTATTTTGTTGACAAGTGGGGCTTGAAAATTTGCTCACCCCCTTAAGTGGGGAATGACAGAAAAAGTTTGAGAACCACTGAGCTAGATCAACGTATCTCTCCACTCTTTTAGAAAATAACAAAAATAATCCTAGATTTTTATTTAATACAGTAGCCAAATTAACTAGAAATAAGACCACTTCAGAAATCTCGACAACAACATTGTGTAATAGTGAGGATTTTATGAACTTTTTTAATAATAAAATTGTAAATATCAGGCATAAAATTGAGGCTTTGAAACCGGACAATGCAATTTATGCAGATGTTAAACTAACTATGTCAGATCAGAACCTAGAATACTTTACTCCCCTTGAAGAGAATTAACTAATTTCACTCATCACTTCTGCAAATTCATCAACCTGTATATTAGATCCTATACCGACACATTTTCTTAAACAGATAGTACCAGTAATAATAGAACCCCTGTTGAGAATAATAAATTCCTCACTCAGCATTGGTTATGTTCCAAAAATTTTTAAATTAGGAGTCATTAAACCGATTATTAAGAAACCTGACCTCGACCCCTGTCAGCTGTCCAATTACAGGCCAATATCAAACCTCCCCTTCATCTCTAAGATTCTTGAAAAGATAGTAGCAGAGCAGCTATGCTCATATCTACATAGAAATAGCATACATGAACTGTATCAGTCAGGATTTAGGCCTCATCACAGCACAGAAACAGCACTCGTTAAAGTAGTAAATGACCTCCTATTGGCCTCTGATCAAGGTTGTGTAACTATGCTTGTATTACTCGACCTCAGTGCAGTTTTTGACACCATTGATCATGCTATTCTTCTTCGAAGATTAGAAAATGTAGTAGGAATTAAGGGTACAGCCCTCTCCTGGCTCAGATCCTATTTGACCGACCGTTATCAGTATGTAGACTTAAATGGTGATTTTTCTTCATGCTCTCTAGTGAAGTTTGGTGTTCCACAAGGTTCAGTTTTAGGCCCACTGTTTTTTTTTCCCTATACTGTACATGCTTCCTCTTTACATAATCCGTAAACATGGTATTAGTTTTCATTGTTATGCTGACGACACACAGTTACAGTATATGTCTCAGCAAAACCAGATGAGAAAAACCAGCTCACTAAAGTTGAGCAATGTGTGCAGGATATAAGAGATTGGATGCTAATTACTGTAACTTCCTTCTGCTTAATCCTGATAAGACAGAAGTTCTAGTCATAGGACCACATTCAGCTACAGTAGAAGTAAGATTTTAGATCACACTTTAACTTTAGATGGCCTTTCTGTTCCATCAAGTGCAACAGTAAAAGACCTCGGTGAGATTATAGATTCCAGCCTTTTGTTTGAAGCTCATGTAGATAATATTACATGAGAAGCATTCTTTCACCTCAGAAATATTGACAAGATAAGAAATATACTGTCGCTAAACGATGCAGAAAAACTAGTCCATGCTTTTATCACCTCTAGGTTGGACTATTGTAATGCCTTACTGTCTGGTTGTTCAACTAGATGCATAAACAAGCTTCAGCTAGTCCAGAATGCAGCAGCGAGAATCCTCACTAGAACCAGAAGATATGAGCACATCACACCTATCTTTTATTCACTTCATTGGCTCCCTGTGAAATTTCGCATTGATTTTAAAATACCATTTTTGACAAATAAAGCATTAAATGGTCTCGCGCCGCAGTATCTGAGCAAACTGCTAGTGTCTTATGATCCGCCACGCCTACTTCGATCAAAGGATGCAGGCTGCTTGTCAGTACCGCATATTATGAAAGCCAGAGCTGGGGGCAGAGCTTTTCCTTACAAAGCCCCAAAATTATGAAATAGTCTTCCAATTAATGTTTGGGACTCAGACACAGTTTCAGTGTTTAAGTCTAGGCTAAAAACCTATTTATTTAACCAAGAATTTTTATAAATAGATTTAACTGAGGTAAAGGAGCAGATCTGGAGGACTCATGGACATACATGTAGAGTATTACGGTGAACTGGTATGTTTAGATGCTGTCTTCCCCACTCTCATTGATCACTCAGGTTTGTTGACGGTGAGGTGATTGTTTGCTTTACATCTCAGGGAGCCCTCATGTTTGTGTTTCCTTCTGGCTCTCCCTTTTAGTTATGCTGTCATAGTTAGTCCTGCAGGAGTCTCTGCTTGCACTCTACAGTAAATATACATTCACATTATACATTATGTGACTGTGACCATAACTAACTGCCATCTCCTCTTCTGCTCTTTCTCCACCTCTTTCTCTTCCCTCTCTCCCCCTGTCTCCCCCTTTCACTCTCTCTTTCTCTGTCGAGCTACGCATGTCGTTCCTGAGCTGCCAGTGATCCAGACTCCCTCTGCCCTCCGGACCTGTCTGACCCATCCTGGTGCCCCGCTTCTGGTTGGAGATCTCGTCACATGGATGCCCCGTGTGTTTCTTTGGGATGCGTCTGGTGTCTGGGGATGGTTTCACTCTACTATGAAGACGGTTCTGGCCTCGACTGGTGTTGACAGCTGTTTCTCTGAGGACTTGACTTGGCTGCAGTTGCTCGATAGTTCAAGAATGGAATTTCCTACAAGTCTACCTGAGTCTCCAATAAACTACCTGGACTCCATATTAACATCAACTAACATCAACTGTTATATTATAAATGCAGATCAACTCCTGCTTCCTGTTTCACCCAGATGAGGATGGGTTCCCTGTTGAGTCCGGTAACTCTCAAGGTTTCTTCCTATTACCATCTCAGGGAGTTTTTCCTTGCCACTGTCGCCCTCGGCTTGCTCACCAGGGACTATCTGATCATTCTGATTCATACACATTCACATTCCATACAAACTTAAATAATTCTTTTGATTGTGTAAAGCTGCTTTGCGACAATGACAATTGCTAAAAGCGCTATACAAATAAGATTTAATTGAATTGAATTGAATATTACTATAACTTTTTTGTGAATGGAGGCATAAAACATTGACATTTACATAAAATTTCAAAGTACGATGATGAGACTCTCAGCCGCAGTAAAATATATACTGTATAAAGAAGACGTGTATGTGTATAAATGATGACCCCAGGCGAGGTGGATCTGAGACTACTGCATTTGTTTTCATAAACGTTTAGTGAGTGGAATGTCTAATTCTTTAAAAATTTTAAATAACTTTTCACCAGCTTGTGGAAAATATGCATTTGTCTGTGGGAACTATACATCATTCATCATTCAAATCATTCATGAACAGCACTTGCACATTACAGGATCTCAGCTGGGAGTTATTTACACATCACTGTCCACTCCCGACCTCACTCCATACCATTTCCACATGTTTGGGCCAATAAGGAAGTTTCTGGAAAGCCATCATTTTAGCCATGAAGCAGGCAATACATTTTCTACTTTGATGGTATCTTTGATATCCATGGCATATGTGCATATATTAGATCTAATTTTGTTGAAAGATGTGCTACAGTACAGTCAAAACAAACTGACTTTTTATGAGATCTCATATCAATGTTAGGTTTAAAAGCAAAATTATTTGTGAAATGTGTTTTTCACTGATCAAATACTGTACCTGCTAGCAAGGTATCTTCATGAAACAGAATTAAATATTATTATTCAATTCAATTCAATTCAATTTTATTTGTATAGCGCTTTTAGCAATTGACATTGTCTCAAAACAGCTTTACACAATCAAAAGAATTATTTAAGTTTGTATTATTAGAATGCATATTCATTGAAAAATTGGGAACTTACATTTATACCAAGAGTTTCTTTCTGTAAACCTTGCATTATAAACTAGACAGTTTATTCATCATAGTTTAGAGCAAATTAATGATCTTTGACGCCTACCCTGAGGCTTGATATTCCATTCGCACAACAGAGTTATTAACATTTCCCTGTGTGTTTCAGCTTTGCTTCTTTGAAATTTTAGGCAATATGTACAGTACTCAGATGTCTGTGCAGTGAGTGAAAATGATTGCATTGTAGAAATGCTGAATGGAAATCATTTTAAAATAAATTGTTTGCTTTAGCTTGGTTCAATCCTGAGCTCCTTGGTGTAAATGATTGTAAGTAATGGCCTGTGCATCTCATCTAGGGTGTATTCTTAAATATTGCCCAATGCTCAAGGAATTCAGAGTGAACTGAAACCTTAGATAGATAGATAGATAGATAGATAGATAGATAGATAGATAGATAGATAGATAGATAGATAGATAGATTGATTGATTGATTGATTGATTCAACTTTATTGTCATTGCACATAGTTACAAGGCAACAAAATGCAGTTAGCATCTAACCAATTATATATAAAACTATATATAAAACTATATACAGGTCCTTCTCAAAAAATTAGCATATTGTGATAAAGTTCATTATTTTCTGTAATGTACTGATAAACATTAGACTTTCATATATTTTAGATTCATTACACACAACTGAAGTAGTTCAAGCCTTTTATTGTTTTAATATTGATGATTGTGGCATACAGCTTATGAAAACCCAAAATCCCTATCTCAAATTTGCATATTTCATCCGACCAATAAAAGAAAAGTGTTTTTAATACAAAAAAAGCTAACCTTCAAATAATTATGTTCAGTTATGCACTCAATACTTGGTCGGGAATCCTTTAGCAGATTCTTGTGTCTTGTGTCTCTCAACTTTCTCTTCACAATATCCCACAGATTCTCTATGGGGTTCAGGTCAGGAGAGTTGGCAGGCCAATTGAGCACAGTAATACCATGGTCAGTAAACCATTTACCAGTGGTTTTGGCACTGTGAGCAGGTGCCAGGTCGTGCTGAAAAATGAAATCTTCATCTCCATAAAGCTTTTCAGCAGATGGAAGCATGAAGTGCTCCAAAATCTCCTGATAGCTAGCTGCATTGACCCTGCCCTTGATAAAACACAGTGGACCAACACCAGCAGCTGACATGGTACCCCAGACCATCACTGACTGTGGGTACTTGACACTGGACTTTCGGCATTTTTTGCATTTCCCTCTCCCCAGTCTTCCTCCAGACTCTGGCACCTTGATTTCCGAATGACATGCAAAATTTGCAACCTGTAGCCCATTTCCTGCACACGCCTGTACACGGTGGCTCTGGATGTTACTACTCCAGACTCAGTCCACTGCTTCCGCAGGTCCCCCAAGGTCTGGAATCGGTCCTTCTCCACAGTCTTCCTCAGGGCCCGGTCACCTCTTCTCGTTGTGCAGCGTTTTCTGCCACACTTTTTCCTTCCCACAGACTTCCCACTGAGGTGCCTTGATACAGCACTCTGGGAACAGCCTATTCGTTCAGAAATTTCTTTCTGTCTTACCCTCTTGCTTGAGGGTGTCAATGATGGACTTCTGGACAGCAGTCAGGTCGGCAGTCTTACCCATGATTGCGGTTTGACTTCCAAGATGGCGCCGGTGAGGTCGGCTGCCGTCACGACTGCTCCGACCACCTTTTCTTTGTTTTTGTTCTTTAAGTTAGTTTTCAGTGTTTTAAAATCGGCAAAATCATCACCACTGAGTACATTAGGTATGATAGAGACACTCTTGTTTCTACTGGTATACAATGTACTCACAATTCGATGTTTTTAACTCCGGATCCGAGCTGGCCGAGTGAGATCCTGAGGGAGAACAATGGACGCGACGCGAAGCGGAGGCCTCGAGGGAGACAAGCTGGCGTGAGGAATAGGCTCAGGGCCCGTGCACACCGCACACCTCTGCCTAGTATCCTGCTCGCCAACGTCCAGTCACTGGAGAACAAACTCGATGACCTCAGGGCCAGGATAAAGTTCCAGAGAGACATTCGGGACTGCAATCTCCTCTGCTTCACCGAGACATGGCTGAACCCAGCGGTGCCAGACCACGCCATACAGCCGGCCGAGTTCTTCTCGGTACACCGCATGGACAGGACGCGGGACTCGGGGAAGTCAAAGGGAGGCGGCGTGTGCTTAATGGTGAACAACAGCTGGTGCAACAGCGCGAGCGTTGTACCTCTTACACGCTCCTGCACACCAAACCTGGAACTTCTGTCCATCATGTGTCGTCCTTTTTATCTTCCACGGGAGTTCACATCGGTCATAAGTGCCATTTACATCCCACCACAAGCAGACACTGAAACTGCCTTATGCGAGCTGCATGAGGCACTCACACAGCACCAGACATAACACCGGGACGCTGCGCTCATTGTGGCGGGGGACATTAATAGTGCCAACCTCAAACGCGCAGCGCCGAACTTTTATCAGCACATCACCTGCCCCACCAGGGGCGAAAGGACACTGGACCATTGTTATACCACGGTCAAAGACGGTTACAAGGCACAATCTCGTCCAGCGTTTGGTAAATCCGACCACGCCGCCATCTTCCTCATGCCAAAATATAAACAAAGACTGAAACAGGAAGTTCCGGTTCAGAGGGAGGTCGCGCGCTGGATGGACCAATCGGTGGCCGCGTTACAGGACGCACTCGATGATGCAGACTGGAACATGTTCAGAAACAGCTCCGATGATGACGTCAGCGTGTTTACGGAAGCGGTTGTGGGATTTATTGGGAAGCTAGTAGACGATACGGTGGAGAAAAAGACTATCAGAACATTTCCCAACCAGAAGCCGTGGGTGGATAAAACCATCCGCGATGCTCTGAGATCTCGCACAGCTGCCTACAACACGGGACTTGCGTCGGGGGACATGAAACCGTTGAAAAGGCCAACCGTACAAGGCTGCGTCATACAACGTGCGGAAGGCGGTGAAAGAGGCAAAGCAGCGCTACGGGAGAAAACTAGAGTCACAGCTTCAACAGAGTGACTCTAGGAGCCTGTGGCAGGGATTGAGAACAATAACGGATTATAAAGCACCAACATCCGGTATGACGAACGCGGACGCTACTCTGGCAGACGAGCTCAACACCTTCTATGCTCGCTTCGAGGCTGCAGCTAAAGACGCTAGCGATGCTAATGCTAACGGGGCTAATGCTAACGGCGCTAATGCTAGCGGCGCTAACGGCTGCAGACAGTTAGACAGGAAGACACTGCCAGCACCGAGAACACGCTCATCATCTCCGAGCACGACGTGAGGAGAGCCTTCAAGAGAGTGAACACCAGGAAAGCAGCAGGACCAGACGGCATCTCAGGCCGTATCCTCAGAGCCTGCGCAGACCAGCTAGCACCTGTGTTCACTGAGATATTCAACATCTCCTTATCTCAGTCGGTGATCCCCACGTGCTTCAAAGAGTCCATCATTGTTCCTGTCCCGAAGAAACCACATCCTGCTTCTCTCAATGACTATCGCCCTGTAGCCCTCACCTCAGTAATGATGAAGTGCTTTGAACGCCTTATCAGAGACTTCATCATTTCTTCACTACCCGACACACTGGACCCACTACAGTTTGCATACCGTCAGAACCGCTCCACAGACGGTGCAATCTCTCATCTCCTCCACACATCACTCACTCACCTGGACACTAGGAAAGGGAATTATGTTAAAATGCTCTTCATCGACTACAGCTCTGCTATTAATACCATAATTCCCTCCACACTCACCACCAAGCTGGAGCACCTGGGACTCAGCTCATCTATATGTCAGTGGATCTCCAATTTTCTGACTGGCAGACCACAGGCAGTAAGGATGGGCGGACATGTCTCAGCTACACTCACTCTCAGCACTGGAGCCCCCCAGGGTTGTGTTCTGAGCCCCTTGCTGTACTCTTTGTACACCCACGACTGCGTGAACACTACCAACTCCACCTCCATCATCAAGTTTGCTGACAACACCGTAGTGGTCGGACTGATGACCAACAATGATGAGTCGGACTACCTAGAGGAGATTGGAAATCTGGAGAACTGGTGCCAGAGGAACAATCTCCTCCTGAACGTCAGTAAGACAAAGGAGCTGATAGTGGACTTTAGTACAAAGCAGGAGAGGAATTACCAGACCCCCGTCATCAACAGGAGCCCAGTGGAGAGAGTGGACAGCTTCAGATACCTCGGTGTTCACATCACGCAGGATCAGTCATGGTCCTGTCACATCAACACCGTGGTGAAAAAAGCCCGGCAGCGTCTCTACGACCTCAGACGCTTGAGAGACTTTAGACTGCCCTCCAAGGTGCTCAGGAACTTCTACTCCTGCACCATAGAGAGCATCCTGACGGGAAACATCACGACCTGGTTCGGGAACAGCACCATGCAGGACAGACGAGCTCTACAGAGGGTGGTGTGATCAGCCGAGCGCATCATTCAAGATTCAAGATTCAAGATTCAAAGAACTTTATTAATCCCAAAGGGAAATTGCTTATGCTCGGTTACAGGTGCTCACAGTTGTTAACTAAGGAAGGTAATAAAGGTAATAAATAATGATACAAAAAAAAATCATCCGCACTGAGCTCCCTGACCTGCACTCGATCTACAGCAAGCGGTGCTGGACTAAGGCCAGGAAGATCATGAAGGACCTCAGTCACCCCAGTAATGGACTGTTCTCTTTGTTGCGGTCTGGGAAGCGATTCCGCTCCCTAAAGGCCAACACAGAGAGGCTGAGGAGGAGCTTCTTCCCGCAGGCGATAAGGTCTCTCAATCACACCTCAATCACACCTCCACACAGGACTAATAACATCTTTTTAAGCTCACAACACTGACTGGACAATCATGGACACATTCATACACACTTGCACTAAATATTTATACATCTGGACAATTGCACATGTCACTTTCATTAGTCACCTTCATGCATATTTGCACAATCACTGACACTTTAAATTCTATATACATATATACTCTATCTACCCTATATTTCTATATTTTGCAATATTTTATTATGCCCTTATTGTACAGTTAATTTTACTGGTCAAATTTATTTCTTTAGTATTTCTTTTTTATTGATTATTTATTTTACGTACAAGCTTTTATTTTCTTTTTAAGGTCACTGGCGGTCGTGTAAGCATTTCACTGCATATTATACTGTGTATGACTGTGTATGTGACAAATAAAATTTGAATTTTGTTTTGAGTAATGAACCAGGCTGGGAGTTTTTAAAAGCCTCAGGAATCTTTTGCAGGTGTTTAGAGTTAATTAGTTGATTCAGATGATTAGGTTAATAGCTCGTTTAGAGAACCTTTTCATGATATGCTAATTTTTTGAGATATGGATTTTGGGTTTTCATGAGCTGTATGCCACAATCATCAATATTAAAACAATAAAAGGCTTGAACTACTTCAGTTGTGTGTAATGAATCTAAAATTTATGAAAGTCTAATGTTTATCAGTACATTACAGAAAATAATTAACTTTATCACAATATGCTAATATTTTGAGAAGGACCTGTATATATATTTTTTTACACTGTATATATATATATATATATATATATATATATATATATATATATATATATATATAGTGTAAAGTGAGCAGAGATGGATAAATTAATGTACTGTATAATTGTAAATATACAAATATGTCTAAATATAAATATATGGAATAAAGATATACAGAAACTATATATAGGTGAATTTACAGTATGTGCAATAATACTGTACTGTACTGTCTATGTGCAGATTATACAAATGAATGAATTTTTACTTTAATAGTAAAATGTAAGACAAAGATGAATGTATAATTGGATTTTCATTAACAATGGAATGACAGTGATCTTCTTCTCTGGCTTCCTTGGAAATAATCCTTAAAATTGGATTTTGCTTGTTTATTTCTATAACTTTTAAGCACTATTATAGCTGTGAATTATATGATTTAAATAAAATGACATGGACCCTAGTATTTCCTAATACAGTCTGACCCGATCCAGCCTGATCTGAATGAGTATTCAATCTGAATGAAAAGTTGCTTTAAACCTTGGATAAGTCATTTTGTAGGGAAATATTAGCCACATGAACACTTGATCTGTCCTGTTCGAATAAATATATTCTGTCTGCGCATGTTTGTCCCAAGTGAGGGGTATCATTCGGTGACTTCCTACTCCATAAGAACAAATCTCTCCCACTAGACTTTCCTTTCATCCATTGAGTCTTAGACTGAGGAAGTCCAAAATTGACCGTAGTGTGTGAATGTGTGTATGAGTGTGTGCCCTGCGATGGATTGGCACCCTGTCCAGGGTGTACCCCGCCTTGTGCCCTAAGCCTCCTGGGATAGGCTCCAGGTCCCCTGCGACCCTGAATAGAGGATAAAGCGGTATAGAAGATGAATGAATCACGTAAACACACATCTTATCAGAAGTGTCTACGTAAACAACTAAGATGCTAAGCAGCGTATTCCAATCATTAATCGGAATTTTTTAAAAATGAAACTGTAGATATATTGCACATTTAATCCAAGCAAATAACACTGTTTTTATCTATTCATATTAAGCGCAGTGCATTAATAGTAAATGGAAACTTCTTATATATTTCATCAATGTAATCCAGGGGGGCTATGAGGAAGCAAAGTGATTGATTCCACCACCATGCCCACACAAAAGATAATACATGCATACATACATAAATACATACTGTATGTACATATAATATGTAAAGACATACAAAAATGTACTACAAGACTATTGCAATAAGACCTGCATGCTGAGATATTGTAATCAGCTCTGCCCATAAAATTTCCATAATAGTGGACACTGTAGGAAAGGGTTAGGGTTAACTCGACAAGAATTGCATGGACAGTTAAAGGCCGAGGTGGAAAGTAATGAATTACATTTACTCACATTACTGTAATTGAGTATATTTTTTGTTTACTTCTACTTTTTAAAGTAGTTTTTAAAATCTGTAATTTTACTTTTACTTAAATATGTTTTGTTTAAAGTATTGTACTTCACTACATTTTAAATCACATTCGCTCCTGAGTAAAAAATAAATGAATGAAAATAAAAAATAATACAAATAATACAACGGGGAAGGAAAAAAATTGCACCCCGGAAACCACTGCACTGATTGATTGATGGGCGTGGAGAACAAACGCGCTAAATTCACAAGAACGATGGAGACGGACAAAACAGATGTCAGTGATGCAGACACAGCTGAAAGTGAAATGCAAGGGTGTTTCATCCCCCATCCCACCCCCACTGTTAAAAAAATGTAACTCGGTAACTTTTACTTGAGTTGATTTTTATAAGTGTAACTTTACTTGTACTTCAGTAAAAGTTCACTAAAGTAACAGTACTTTTACTTACGTACAAAATTTTATTACTCTTTCCACCTCTGGTTAAGGGTTATTTACTTCCTGAAGTTGTTCCTTTGCGAATCCTCTGTTATAGATGAAGGGTTTCCTCAGAGAGACAAGGCATTCTAAATGTAATCCATTTTCTTTTGACTGTACCATAAGACATGAATGATTATCAAATGCAAAGGCCGTCATTTTAGCTGTGAGACAGTTTCATATCCAGGTGTGCATACTGTATATATCCAACAGGGACAGAATAGCAGAAAAAAAGGCTTTGTCAGGCGTTCTTCCTAGAAAACCATGAGTTGCATCAGTTTGATGGATTGCCCTATTAGTGTATCAGAAGCCTTGCCACAAAAGAGCGCTGTTAACATAATATTGAGTAGTGAAGCTTACAGACTAATAAGATGTGCCTGCGGACTGGGCACAAGCCCAAAGTTAAGCCTTCCACAAGATGACTGTTAAGGGTATTAGTTTTATGCTGCAACAGAAAATAGTGCCAGAAAGCATCATATGTGGGCACTAAAGACAGAATCCATTTCAGAGAAGCCTTATTCTGAAGCCATGCTTAATAAGTCTGTGATAGAGAGGGATTCTCAATGCTTTGGTGTTGTTGTTTTTAACCATACAGGATGTGTGAATAGCTTTTTCTCTCACGCAGCTGTAGGATATGTCACATCACAGGCGATTAGCAAGAATGGAAACTGACACCTAAAAGATGAAAGCTTTATGTTTAATGTGGGAGGAAAATGCCATCATTTTGGTGAAACAATCCACAACATCCCACTCAGTCGACTGACAGCTGAAGACTACCACTGTGCATGGTGAATGTATGCTTATTTATAGAAAACCATGGATGTACTCGAACATAAGTGTTAAATTAGAGTAACCAATGCAATGTGATGCCAACCAGCATATCTAAAAAGTATTTAGTCTTAACCATTCAAATTCCATATCCCTCTCTTCAAAACCCTATTTTTTGATCAGAGCTGTGGGTGGCTGAACCCTTTCATGAATTTGTCCGTTTTTGTTTTTTCATTTAATCATAGACAAACAATGATCAGGTTTATCTTATATAAGTTTGGTCACATTTAAGGGGATGGGTTTCGAGACAAAATGTCACTGTGGTTATGTGTTATGTACTGTATGTGAGTGTGTGCAAGAGCATCTACTAGTGAGTCACCACAATACAAGTGACCACAGTTAACGACAAAACAACTGTATACAGTACATGTTCCTTTTTTTAACGTGAAAGTGAGACATGCATAAACAAAACTTGCATAGAATGACTATGAAATGGCTATGCTAAATTTCCAAGCAAATTAAACAGATAATGAGATTTAAAATGACTGAAAGGCGGCGCGGTGGTGTAGTGGTTAGCACTGTCGCCTTGCACCTCCAGGGTCTGGGTTCGATTCCCCGGCCAGGCTCGATTCCAGTCTCTGTGTGCATGGAGTTTGCATGTTCTCCCCGTGCTTGGTGGGTTTCCTCCGGGTACTCCGGTTTCCTCCCACAGTCCAAAGATATGCAGGTTAGGCTAATTGGCGTTCCTAAATTGCCCGTAGTGTGTGATTGGGTGTGTATGTGTGTGTGCCCTGCGATGGATTGGCACCCTGTCCAGGGTGTACCCTGCCTAGTGCCCGAAGTCTCCTGGGATAGGCTCCAGGTCCCCCGCGACCCTGAACACAGGATTAAGCGGTATAGAAAATGAATGAATGATGAATGAAAATTACTGAAATTGGGTTAAGAATCGTCTAATGCATACTGTGCTGAACCATCAGTGTCGTGGAAGAAATTGGGTTAGAAAAGTGCATTGTATTTGCATTGTAAAAAAAAAAGTTGCCAGAGAAAACACATCTGGGTTCAATAGTGAAAATAAGAGTATTTCTGCACATGCAATGTGATCAAACTTGAAGACTGGGATTTAACAGCTGTGTTAGAAGCTGTGATTTTTCAGCAAAAAATAAACAAAAAAAACATTGCTATAGGGAGCATAAAGATTAGACGATTAGTCATACAAAGATTACTCCATACCAGAGTGATCTGTGCATCAAGGTAAGAAGGGAAATGCATGAAGCGATCCACCCATCATGCATAGAGGCCACTGTACAAGCCTCTGGTGGTAGTGTTATGATCTGAGATTGCTTCAGTTGGTCAGATCTACTGTAGACTCTACAACGTTATATGGTATTAAAATTATAAAATGAGTAAAAAGTCGGGTGATAACCTGAATGTACTGCATGACCAGGGTATCACACCAATGCACTTTTTCTTCCCTGATGGCACAGGCATATTCCAGGACACAAATTCTAAAAGAAAGGTTCTGTGAGCATGAAGAATAATTTTCATACATGAACTGGCCACCATATTGTGTGCTGTAATCAAACCTAAAGGCAATCCAATGAAAGCTTGGCGTGTGTATTTTTTATACAAACCGGATTCCAAAAAAGTTGGGACAATAAACAAATTGTGAATAAAAACTGAATGCAATGATGTGGAGATGGCAAATGTCAATATTTTATTCAGAATAGAACATACAGTGGTGTGAAAAACTATTTGCCCCCCCTCCTGATTTCTTATTCTTTTGCATGTTTGTCACACAAAATGTTTCTGATCATCAAACACATTTAACTATTAGTCAAAGATAACACAAGTAAACACAAAATGCAGTTTTTAAATGAGGGGTTTTATTATTTAGGGAGAAAAAAAATCCAAACCTACATGGCCCTGTGTGAAAAAGTAATTGCCCCCTGAACCTAATAACTGGTTGGGCCACCCTTAGCAGCAATAACTGCAATCAAGCGTTTGCGATAACTTGCAATGAGTCTTTTACAGCGCTCTGGAGGAATTTTGGCCCACTCATTTTTGCAGAATTGTTGTAATTCAGCTTTATTTGAGGGTTTTCTAGCATGAACCGCCTTTTTAAGGTCATGCCACAACATCTCAATAGGATTCAGGTCAGGACTTTGACTAGGCCACTCTAAAGTCTTCATTTTGTTTTTCTTCAGCCATTCAGAGGTGGATTTGCTGGTGTGTTTTGGGTCATTGTCCTGCTGCACCACCCAAGATCGCTTCAGCTTGAGTTGACGAACAGATGGCCGGACATTCTCCTTCAGGATTTTTTGGTAGACAGTAGAATTCATGGTTCCATCTATCACAGCAAGCCTTCCAGGTCCTGAAGCAGCAAAACAACCCCAGACCATCACACTACCACCACCATATTTTACTGTTGGTATGATGTTCTTTTTCTGAAATGCTGTGTTACTTTTACGCCAGATGTAACGGGACACGCACCTTCCAAAAAGTTCAACTTTTGTCTCGACGGTCCACAAGGTATTTTCCCAAAAGTCTTGGCAATCATTGAGATGTTTTTTAGCAAAATTGAGACGAGCCTTAATGTTCTTTTTGCTTAAAAGTGGTTTGCGCCTTGGAAATCTGCCATGCAGGCCGTTTTTGCCCAGTCTCTTTCTTATGGTGGAGTCGTGAACACTGACCTTAATTGAGGCGAGTGAGGCCTGCAGTTCTTTAGATGTTGTCCTGGGGTCTTTTGTGGCCTCTCGGATGAGTTGTCTCTGCGCTCTTGGGGTAATTTTGGTCGGCCGGCCACTCCTGGGAAGGTTCACCACTGTTCCATGTTTTTGCCATTTGTGGATAATGGCTCTCACTGTGGTTCGCTGGAGGCCCAAAGCTTTAGAAATGGCTTTATAACCTTTACCAGACTGATAGATCTCAATTACTTTTGTTCTCATTTGTTCCTGAATTTCTTTGGATCTTGGCATGATGTCTAGCTTTTGAGGTGCTTTTGGTCTACTTCTCTGTGTCAGGTAGCTCCTATTTAAGTGATTTCTTGATTGAAACAGGTGTGGCAGTAACCAGGCCTGGGGGTGACTACAGAAATTGAACTCAGGTGTGATAAACCACAGTTAAGTTATTTTTTAACAAGGGGGGCAATCACTTTTTCACACAGGGCCATGTAGATTTGGAGTTTTTTTCTCCCTTAATAATGTAAACCTTAATTTAAAAACTGCATTTTGTGTTCAATTATGTTATCTTTGACTAATAGTTAACGGTTTTTGATGAGCAGAAACATTTAAGTGTGACAAACATGCAAAAGAATAAGAAATCAGGAAGGGGGCAAATAGTTTTTCACACCACTGTAGATGACAGATCAAAAGTTTAATCCGAGAAAATGTATCATTTTAAGGGAAAAATATGGTGAATCAAAATGTCATGGTGTCAACAAATCCCAAAAAAGTTGGGACGAGGCCATTTTCACCACTGTGTGGCATCTCCCCTTCTTCTTACAACACTCAACAGACGTCTGGGGACCGAGGAGACCAGTTTCTCAAGTTTAGAAATAGGAATGCTCTCCCATTCTTGTCTAATACAGGCCTCTAACTGTTCAATCGTCTTGGGCCTTCTTTGTCGCACCTTCCTCTTTATGATGCGCCAAATGTTCCCTATAGGGGAAAGATCTGGACTGCAGACTGGCCATTTCAGTACCCGGATCCTTCTCCTACGCAGCCATGATGTTGTGATTGATGCAGAATGTGGTCTGGCATTATCTTGTTGAAAAATGCAGGGTCTTCCCTGAAAGAGATGACTAGATGTTGTTCTAGAACCTGAATATATTTTTCTGCATTGATGGTGCCTTTCCAGACATGCAAGCTGCCCATGCCACATGCACTCATGCAACCCCATACCATCAGAGATGCAGGCTTCTGAACTGAGCGTTGATAACAACTTGGGTTGTCCTTGTCCTCTTTGGTCCGGATGACATGGCGTCCCACATTTCCAACAAGAACTTCAGATCATGACTCGTCTGACCACAGAACAGTCTTCCATTTTGCCACACTCCATTTTAAATGATCCCTGGCCCAATGAAAACGCCTGTGCTTGTGGATCTTGCTTAGAAATGGCTTCTTCTTTGCACTGTAGAGTTTCAGCTGGCAACGGCGGATGGCACGGTGGATTGTGTTCACTGACGATGGTTTCTGGAAGTATTCCTGAGCCCATTCTGTGATTTCCTTTACAGTAGCATTCCTGTTTGTGGTGCAGTGTCGTTTAAGGGCCTGGATATCACGGGCATCCAGTATGGTTTTACGCCCTTGACCCTTACGCACAGAGATTGTTCCAGATTCTCTGAATCTTCGGATGATATTATGCACAGTTGATGATGATAACTGCAAAGTCTTTGCAATTTTTCGCTGGGTAACACCTTTCTGATATTGCTCCACTATCTTTCTGCGCAACATTGTGGGAATTGGTGATCCTCTACCCATCTTGGCTTCTGAGAGACACTGCCACTCTGAGAAGCTCTTTTTATACCCAATCATGTTGCCAATTAACCTAATTACTGTTAATTGGTCTTCCAGCTCTTCGTTATGCTCAAATTTACTTTTTCCAGCCTCTTATTGCTACTTGTCCCAACTTTTTTGGGATTTGTTGACACCGTGAAATTTGGAATCAACATATTTTTCCTTTAAAATGATACATTTTCTCGGATTAAACTTTTGATCTGTCATCTATGTTCTATTCTGAATAAAATATTGACATTTGCCATCTCCACATCATTGCATTCAGTTTTTATTCACAACTTGTTTAGTGTCCCAACTTTTTTGGAATCCGGTTTGTATATATACTCAGCAAAAAAAGAAACGCCCCTTTTTCAGGACTGTGTATTTCAACAATAATGTTGTAAAAATCCAAATAACTTTACAGATCTTCATTGTAAAGGGTTTAAACAATGTTTTCCATGCATGTTCAATTAACCATAAACAATTAATTAACATGCACCTGTGGAATGGTCGTTAAGACCTTAACAGCTTACAGAAAGTAGGCATTTAAGGTCACAGTTCTAAAAACGCAGGACACTAAAGAGACTTGTCTACCGACTGTGAAAAACACCCAAAGAAAGATGCCCAGGGTCGCTGCTCATCTGCGTGAACGTGCATTAGGCATGTTGCAGGGAGGCATGAGGACTGCTGATGTGGCTAGGGCAATAAATCGCCATGTCCGCACTGTGAGACGCCTAAGACGGCGCTACAGGGAGACAGGAAGGACAGCTGATCATCCTCGCAGTGGAAGACCACGTGTAACAACACCTGCACAGGATGGGTACATCCGAATATCACACCTGCGTGACAGGTACAGGATGGCCACAACAACTGCCCGAGTCACACCAGGAACACACAATACCTCCATCTCACAGCAAGAACTGACAAATCTGGTCCAGTACATGAGGAGGAGATGCACTGCAGTACTTCAAGCAGCTGCTGGCCACCAGATACTGACTGGTACTTTTGATTTTGAGCCTCCCTTCATTCAGGGACACATTGTGAAACATTTTAAGTTTATGTCTTATGGTGTTGACTCTTAGTGTTCATACAAATATTTACACATTAAGTTTACTGAAAGTAAAAAAAGTTGAAAGTCAGAGGACGTTTCTTGTTTTGCTGAGTATATATATTTTTAATTTTATGATTATTATGATTTTTTTTTATCTGTGTATCAAATTTAATGACTCTTTTGAACAAAAGTATTTACCTAAACATGCAATGACATTGTATTCAACTAAATATACTTCGATATGAAGTTATCCTTCTTTTGCAGCTACTGTATAACAGTAACACTGTATAACACTCTTCTTGGAAGGCTGTTCACCAGATTTTGAGGAGTTTCTGTGGGAATGTTTTCTGTAGTGCAGTTATGAGGTCAGGCACTGATGTTGGACAAGAAAGCCTGGCTTGCATTGTCCATTCAAGTTCACCCCAACGGTGTTCAGTAGGGTTGAGTTCAGAGTTTTGTGTGGGCCAGTCAAGTTCTGCTGAACTCATCAAACCATGTCTTTATAGTCGTTGCTTTGTGCACTGGGGCACGGTCATGTTGGAAGAGAAAAGGGCCTTCTAATAATTAACAGATTTAGTATATTTTCCTTTTGTTGTAGACTATATTTCATTACAGTACATTCTATGGTCAATAATATTTGCCATTTATTATAGTCATATAAAATAATTAATGAAAATAATTCACATTCTATTCAATATATGTTTTCACACTTTCAATTAATTATATACAAGATAATATTACAGCAAAGAGCAAAATCAAACTAACTTATATTCACTGTATTTACTGAAAAGGGATGTTTCTGTCTTTTTGCCTTATACACAGCCTGTCTCTCTTGTCTCTACCTGCTTCTGTCTGCGACTTTCTGTCTCTTTGACTCTGTCTGTTACAGTAGACACACTGAGTTGTGTGCATTTCTTTATTAGGCCACGCCCACTGCTTAAACATCCCGGAAGACGGAAGACGCGTCTCGCGCACCTGCCGCCGTATGAACATATCCGGTGTAATACAGATATACTGTAGCGTCTCGCGCCAGTGACGGGTAAGTGTCCAGTTTATTCACTCATTTATTTATTTATTTCATATAAAAACTTCCCCAGAACATTTTAAAGCTCGACATGGAGTAAAGAGTGTGTAAATCACTTCAGAGTGTGGACAATGGAGTAACAGTGTGTGTGTGTGTGTTACTGTGAGCAGGCGCGCGGAAGAAGATGCGCTTCACTTGTCTATTAAGTTCTCCAACTTTTATATTGATTGTAAGATTTTCTCATAATTTCTGTAAGAAATGAGATGTTAAGTTTAAACATAAAGAAGAAATTGTTAAATGAAAACTGTGTCTGTCTTCGTCTTTATGTCTCTCTGTCTCTACCAGCTTCTGTCTGCATCTTTCTGTCTCTTTTACTCTGTCTGTCTTTGTTTCTGTCTTTATCTCTTTGACACTGTCCATATGTCTCTCTGTATCTTCCTGCTTCCGTCTCGATCTTTCCATCTCTTTGACTCTTGTCTATTTGTCTGTCTCTGTCATTTTGTCTCCTTGACTCTGTCTTTTTGCCTCTGTATCTGTCTGTCTTTTTCTCTTTATCTCTCTCTGTATATCTCTCTCTCTGGCTGCTTCTGTCTGTACCTTTCTGTCTCTTTGACAGACTGTCTGTCTTTGTTTGAATATCTTTCCATCTTTGTTTATCTGTCTACTTCAATGCAAGTTTTTTTTTTTTTTTAACTTATTATCCCCCCGCCCCCCAACACCTTAGACCCTCTCTGGCTGAATAAGCAGCACAATGTCAGAAAGAGACGAGGAGACGTTTAAACCTGTGCAGCTTGAGCAGCACGTAGCTGATTCATTTAATGTGGAACCAGAGGTGCCTCAGTCCATGCCCAGTGCCCCGTCCCTGTCTGTCACTCAGATCACTGAGACGGAGGAGAAGACATCACCACCAGCATCCAGCACCTCCAGTGCAGAACCTGGACAGAAGTGGTCCTCAGCCTTGAACCAGTTCAAGCTCAAGAGATTCTTTGTCCTCCGGGTAATATGCTCAGTATTTTATTTAAATTTCTTTGTTAAAATCTTAAACTGTGCAGTTTTTGCAGGAGATCTGTATAGTATTCTAGTTTTAGTGAATCCGAGTCTTTTAATCCAAGTCAGTGTTATAATCATGAAGACTTTAAATCAAGTACTCTGTCAGAACAGTTTCAAGAATAAACAAGAGGTCTGGTCATGCTAGTTCTATCTCTCAGTGGTAATCTTGCTGCTTTTTTTTTCTTAACAGTAGAAGTATTTTTGTAAAAGCTCTTATCAGCTCCTAAAGGTTTTGTACTTCCTGTACTGTAAGTACTACAACCACTAAGTTTACCTTAATAGCACTAGAACTTATGATTTAGGCTTGGGCATGGTTTTCTGGTCTACTCTTCCAAGAGAATGAAGGTTATAATGTTTTTAAGTCTCAGTGCTCATTCCTTTGTCTTACTGTGGTAAACATACAGCTCTGTTCAGGTCAAACAATTAAGTGACTCATTATCCACCCATAGTAAATATAGTTAATCACATGTATAAGGCCATGAGCCTCACCTTGCTTTCTTTATCGTGCACACGCGCACACCTTGGAGCATTTGGTAATCAAATCCAGTTTGCCTAGCAACTAACCCGGACATTGTTCAAGGCCTTGTTGTTGTAACACAACTCTCCGGAGTAAGAAGAGATTTCACAGTCAGAGATTTCACTTCTTTTTTTTTTTTAACAATGCCCAGGTAACTTTTCTAATGAAGGCAAAAATAAAGATAGACAAAGAAATGTTTAACACTGTTTTAAATCTAAGGATATTCCCTGTATTATAAGCTTTTATTATTTATTTAAAAAATGAAACCTAAGATTAAATTAACAATGAATATTGTTGGTTAATTTGTGCTGTTTTGCCGACTACCTTTTTGTTTCTGGTAATCCCTTTCCATAAAACAATTCAATATTAAGCATTAATATAACAGTAACAGCTTGTCAGTGAACAGAGCTGAATAATCTCATTGCCCAGTGTCACCTCACTGACTGATGATTTTTGTTTTTGGTTATTGGTTTAGCCTGGAACTCTGGACAACGCAATCGAGGACATCAGATCACTGGTAGACCAGAAGGAAGATGGTCTTGTCGAGAGTGTCTGGCTTCTGGTGGAGTATGTTTTTTCTTTGTTATTATGAAAAAAAATATATATACAAAATTAGACATTATAATAAATCAGCTATGCAAATACCCTATGCTTAGTATGCACACAGACTCAGCGGTATAATCGGTGCACAGTTTTAATTGTTTGCTTTTACATGATTACTGCTTTTTTTCAGAATGGCATTGAGCTAGTTAAATATGTATCTGCTTAAGTAACACTATTCAAGTGCACTAAAACTTCCTATTTGAGAAACTATCTGAACTGTTTATAAAGTACTTCCTGTTTAAATAAATAAAACTTCCTGTTCACTGAAAAACTTTTTGTGAGGTTAGGTGGGTGACGCCTCTGTTGGAAAATATACCCACGAATGTTACAGACTATATCAAGCACAGGAAGTACAAAACCTTTAGACTACAACCACTAAGTTTACTTTGGAGGCTGTGTTCGTTTCGCAAGTGCAGATATAACAATTGCATCATCTGTTAAACTTGCTTTAGTTACTATGACCATGAGGAAGGCCGTAATGTAAATGACTAACAAATCATTCTGAATACTTTAGAGCTAAAGCTTCCCTTTCACCCACTAAGCTGTGACGGATTCCTCCAAGCCACACACAGACTAACGTGACATACTGTATAAGGTAGCAACACTGCATAACCTACACACTCACAGACAGTGTTGAGGAATCAATTTTACATAAGATCCCAAATTGCAGGGTTGCACCTGACAGTCCATTATTCTGTCATTCCTATCTGTAAATAAGGCCGGTGTGCAGGAAATCCTTAAAGTGAAATAAACAGACAGTAAAGCAGGGCTGTTGAGGGAAGTCTTGCTAAATGTGCAGGAGGATGTCATCTGCTGTCAGTGGACACAAGCTTTCAGGAAGTTCTTTTAAGAGCTTACTGCATGAGAATGAATTATATATTGCATTTTCCTCAGCCCAACAGATGCGCGCACACACACACACACACACACACACACACACACACACACACAATTTACTGTGACCTGCACAATTTTCTCATAAGTGCAAGGGTACTTATAACTCCATCTTGTACTTTTGGCAATGTTTCAAAGTAAAAATATTACACGATGTAATAATATAATATTACATTGTGTCTCACTTATGTTGGGCGTTTATCGAATAAATAGTACAACACGGTTTACCCAATAATAATAATAATCATAATCTTAAAGTTCCAATGTGTCTTAAAGTAATTTCCTTTAAGAACATGACATTAATATGTGAGGATTATAACAGAGAGTATTGCTGAACGTTACGGCTCCTGGTTCAATCCTAAGCTCTGCTTTTTGTCTGTGTGGAGTTTCATATGCAGGTATCTAGCTTGGCCTCACTAAATGTATAAGTGTGTGTGTGTGTGTGGTTGGAGCCTGTGATGGACTTGTGTTCCATGTAGGGTGAATTCTCTTACCTTGCGCCCAATCGTGACCCTGCCCAGGATAAAGCACTTTCTGTCTGTTATTTATTTATTTATTTTTTACTTTTTGTTTATTTGATCATTACTATCTACCACTACTATCTAGCTTTCACTTATCACAATAGGTACCAGTAAAAGTGGGCGAACCAGGCTGGCACATCCTTCTTGCAAGATACGTAAATCCAGTGCAACAAGAACAATTAGGAGCGAAGTGCTACCTGCCCTCTGCCACGTACCTAAACTCACTCTGATTCACAGGGATTGATTTATTAAGAGTACATTTATTCTTTTCAGACAAATGACTTAGAATCCAATCTATGAAAAGAGCTGAGCGGTTAAAGGGATAGTTCAGGTTTTTTTTTAAAAACATCTGTCATAAATCAAAATTGAGGTGTATAGAAGTACTTTATCATAGGTCTTGGTCATTATAAATTTTTCTGCTCTGCACATCGATCGTGAAGGTTATCCCATGGAATGCAAGCAAAATGTAAGTAATCAGGATCAAATTCCACAACTCTTGTTCTATACAGAAATATATTCCAAAGTTCATCTGAGAATCATATGAAGATTTCCATACCATATGAAGTTTATTTGGTGTATTTAGTACAAATTTAACTATTTTTCTTCACATGAAGCCTAGTTTCAATTAACCATTTGGCTAATCATGGTTAACCATGGTTGTGGAATTTTGCTCAGATTACTGTACTTATATTGTTCTTGGGTTCCTTGGCTTGAGTGCCAAACTTCACAGATGGTGTTCAGAGCAGGAAAATTTATAATATCAAGACCTACTACACTCAGCAAAACAAGAAACGTCCTCAACTGTTTTTACTTTCAGTAAACTTAATGTGTAAATATTTGTATGAACACTAAAAGAGTCAACACCATAAGACATAAACTAAAAATGTTTGACAATGTGTCCCTGAATGAAGGGAGGCTCAAAATCAGTCAGTACCAGTCAGTATCTGGTGGCCACCAGCTGCTTGAAGTACTGCAGTGCATCTCCTCCTCATGGACTGGACCAGATTTGTCAGTTCTTGTTGTAAGATGGAGGGATTGTGTGTTCCTGGTGTGACTCGGGCAGTTGTTGTGGCCATCCTGTACCTGTCACGCAGGTGTGATATTCGGATGTACCCATCCTGTGCAGGTGTTGTTACACGTGGTCTTCCACTGCGAGGATGATCAGCTGTCCTTCCTGTCTCCCTGTAGCGCCGTCTTAGGCGTCTCACAGTGCGGACATGGCGATTTATTGCCCTATAGCCACATCAGCAGTCCTCATGCCTCCCTGCAGCATGCCTAATGCACGTTCACGCAGATGAGCAGCGACCCTGGGTGTCTTTCTTTGGGTGTTTTTCACAGTCGGTAGACGAGTCTCTTTAGTGTCCTGCGTTTTTAGAACTGTGACCTTAAATGCCTACTTTCTGTAAGCTGTTAAGGTCTTAACGACCATTCCACAGGTGCATGTTACTTAATTGTTTATGGTTAATTGAACATGCATGGAAAACATTGTTTAAACCCTTTACAGTGAAGATCTGTAAAGTTATTTGGATTTTTACAACATTATTGTTGAAATACACAGTCCTGAAAAAAGGGGCGTTTCTTTTTTTGCTGAGTACATAATGTACTTATTTTCACCTCAATTTTGATGTAAGTCAGACTTGAAAAAACCTGAGCCATCTCCTTAAGAAACCTTCAAAACAGGCCGGCCAGTAAATTTCAGATTGTCCTCAGATTTAAACATTGCATTGCCTCATGATTTTCCTACTGTATGTTGCTCAGGTGGTTGAAGTCCAGTTTCCCTGGTTTGAGGTTTTAGAGAATCTGTAGCAGAATGAGATTCAGATTGTGTTGATGTTCTCTTCCTCTGCCTGTCTATCAAGTCTGCGCTAGAAAGGGGTCACTGATGTCCTTGAGGAACAAAAGACAATCTAATAGAAGGCTGAAATTGGATGCTATGTAAAAACATTGTTTTTAATAATCCTTTCTAGTGTTTCTAATAATTATTTTGTTCTGGCTTGCATACATTCCTGCACCAACAAAAGAATAAGGAAACAACACAAAAAATATATATTTTTCTTCTGTATTTGTCTTCGAATCAGTGATTCATCTTGTGAACACTTTTACTTTTATGCTCAGTATAACTTCTGGTAAGTAAAAATGCAAGCATGCATATTTGATGGGGATTTCTCGAAGGCACTCCATGAATCTTTTAAGCTATTAGAATATGTACATAATTGAGAGGATTTGTATATTTGTCTTCACCTCAAAACAGCTATCTAAATACCCCGCCCTGACTGCGGAATTGGAGTTTCATGTAAACATCTTGAGCAATCATGGTACAATTCCTTAGAAAAAACAATAACTGTTTATGTTAGTTCCTAGTTTCTAAGAATCACACTGCAGGTATTAGTGTATGTGGCTTTGTTTTCAGTTGTGTATTTTAGTCAAACCTGATGTGCATTGGCTCAGGCGTCTTGTATCGTATTCCAGTTAGAGACATAATCACTGTGTTTTGCACTAAATTTATTCAGAACTTCACTGAAGATGTGTTCAGCAAATATATGCTCTGTAATCCCGGAAAGCTGAATAGATTGCAACACTACTCATCTGTCACTGGTTTCATTCTCCCACTGCTGTCACTGAAACCCTCGTTGATAATCTGTCATTCTTTAATTACATTTCCTGCCCTTTTTTTTTTTTTTTTTTTTTGCAAGTGTCTTTGTGTTTTGATGTTTGTTTTGGATATGATTGTGAATTTTAGATCATTTAAAGATCACACCACAATACATTACTACAGAGAGATTTTTTTTTCCTTTATAAAATCTTAACTATGTATTAAATCTAATATGCTTGTTCTTCAGGATTGATCACTGGAACAACGAAAAGGAGCGAGTGGTGTTGATCACGGAGAAGTCGCTGCTTATCTGCAAGTACGATTTCATCATGCTAAACTGCGAGCAGATCCAGAGAATTCCTCTTAATCTTGTAGACCGGATCACCCAGGGTGCCTTCACCTTCCCACCTCGATCCCTCCTTACGTGAGTATCTCCCTCAGATTGTAGTGTAGCATTTCATTCCTTTACCCCCCTCTCTTGAGGCTTTTAGCTCAGGGTCTCATCATAAAGTGACAAAACACTGTAGATTAGATTACAGTGGTAACAATGGAAGTGTAATTCTCCACTGTGCGTAAGTACATTTTTAAGTATCTAAATTTAGGGATTTCAATTTGGGCTGATTTTTGCTTATACTCTTGTACAACTCAACTTGGTCTTCGTCACAAGCGATGCATTTGTACAGACGTTCAACTCTTGAAACCTTTTTGAAAATCCCCTTTGTCGCAGTTGGTGCGACAATGCACTACAGAATGTCGACACCCCCAACAATAGCAATGTGCATAGATGGATTAAGAAGTTTAAAGAACGGTAAACAAACCAGACAGTGGGAGAGCATCAACTATGAAAAAGGTGATTTTCATAGAGGATTCGAGAGTTGGGTTCAACGATAGTGCAGAAGCATTGCCTGTAAGACTACAGAGGAAGAGTCAGTTATGGACACTTTTTCATTGCTTTTTGTACTTTCTACTTCACTATATTATGCAAGATTTATTATTGCTTACTTTAGAGTGGAAAAACAGATGGTGCAAATTGAAGCACAGGTACTATGCAAATCAGGGTGTAGTGCACACTTTGTTTTGGCTGCTTTGCTTTGACCTGTTGGTTGAACCTGAAAGTTATACAGTACCTACCTGGTGAACACAGAGGTTTACTATAACAAGATGAGTGTAACAGCCCACAATGCTGAGCACCTGGAAAAATGACTTGATTCAAATTCACCACATCAATACACATTGGCTTAATTGAAAGTCATGGATAAAGTCATTCCTTTTCGATGCTTTCTCATTCACATGTACATAGAAATAAGCAAATTTTTTTTTGATAGTGCTCATTTTCTTTTATTAGTTCATCTAATATTAGCCTACAGCAATTATATCTTTCATTGTGTATTTGTTTTAAACTAATCCGACATTACCATGATAATGTTGTGTGCATTGCCTGATATTTAGGTAAGACGTTGTTAACTCTTGAGCAGCAAAGTGTTGTTACTACACGAAACCCAGTATAAAACAAAAACACACACAGGTTGGAGCTAGGAATAAGTTTTTCAAGTTTTTTCTATTTCTGTTTCACAGAGTCCGTTTTATTTATCAAAGAGAGGTAGATGGGTATCTTGGATATTTGGACAAAATATTTGCGATTTTTCTTCTTTTTTTTTTTGTCCTAGATAAAGCATAGTAGCCATGTGCAGATGAAATGAAAGTTTGCCTTTTCCCAAATCTTATTTCACAGTCACTCCGATCTCCATAATAGTAAATACTCACCCCTTATGTTGTCTCCTTGTGATAATGTTAATTGGCATCAGTGTTAGACTAATGTAATGACCTTATATTAACAGGTCTACTATACAGAATATCTAGAGTGATATACGAACCACCGCTGGTAGATTATAGTTTCGTGTAAGACAACATGTGCGTCCCATTTCATTTATTTTCCAATAGGTAATGTAGGAACATAATAGGTACAGTAGGTAGAAAGTGTGTAAGAAAATAATTAAGTAAGGAATGATCCTACGAGAGGCGGCGCGGTGGTGTAGTGGTTAGCACTGTCGCCTTGCACCTCCAGGGTCTGGGTTCGATTCCCCGGCCAGGCTCGATTCCTGTCTCTGTGTGCATGGAGTTTGCATGTTCTCCCCGTGCTTGGTGGGTTTCCTCCGGGTACTCCGGTTTCCTCCCACAGTCCAAAGATATGCAGGTTAGGCTAATTGGCGCTCCTAAATTGCCCGTAGTGTGTGATTGGGTGTGTGAGTGTGTGTATGTGTGTGTGTCTGTCCAGGGTGTACCCCGCCTAGTGCCCGAAGTCTCCTGGGATAGGCTCCAGGTCCCCCGCGACCCTGAACACAGGATTAAGCGGTATAGAAAATGAATGAATGAATGATCCTACAAATAATCCACTTTGTTAGTATTTGCTGGTATTACACCCGCTTTTGTATTTTATTTATTTTACATGCCGGACCTGTAATAGATGTGTCAGCATAACAGACTTATTTGATCCAATGCATGCCTCTTTTTACTCTGTGTGTAATCAGTTAGACTCATGTCTATTAACAATAAGTTGAATGAATCCGTTACAGTCACAGGGCTAGAAGGAAATCTTCATACAGCAGAAACCTCTACTGTATACATTTTTCTTTCGTCCAGTGGTGGTGCTGTTGTTCTTGCTTCTACAAAATTAAACAAGTAAAATGGCGTTGATGATGATGATGATGCATCCCGCCCCCAGGAAGTCTAGTCTTTCTTGTTAGTAATCTGCATGCCTGGAATCCCCTTAAACAGCCCTGACCTTTTGATCAGTAACCCAGAGCCCTCACCACTGATCCATCACTGCCCTAAAATAAGAAGACATACTGTATAGATTTATTTTGATAATTTATTTAAATAAGACAGTGTAGGTTATACTTCATTGTAATTTATTTATGATTTATTGGTTTGTGTTTAGCCCTGCCAGACAGAAGTGTATAATATAGATAATAAGTGTCTGAGTGAATGTTTTTGGGGATCTACACATACAGTATATGGTATAGCTCTGAGGATCCAGTCATGAAGCAACTAATTTGTACACTGTAGCAGCCAGCTGTCTGCTAAATTCTCTTGTTGATTCAAAGCTTGTCATATTTACACACCTAAGCTGGGTAAGCACTTGAACAGTAACGCATGCTGCATGAAGCATATCTGGTCTTGTTCGTCGTACTTATACAAACAGAAGCACAAGCATCGCCTTTTGCACTTTTTTTTGCTCTCATTATCTGATAAACTTCTGCTCACCTTTTGCAGATCCTAATGTAAACTGGGGCTGTTTTTTGGGAAGTGTAGAATGTGCAGCGGTGATCTGAGGGCAACACAGTGACAGAGATGTGTAAAAAGGCTTTCAGGAAACCAGAGAAATGTCCTGCTCTACTAAGCATACGTTGCTGGTTTATTCAGCAATGCTTCTGTTGTAAGATGTATAACTGGCAGAAACGGACGACCAATCAACGGTACATGTCCGAACAGTGAATATGCAGTGGAACGTATTCCTAATTTGTTCCTTCTGCATTTTAGTGAGTGTCGAAGTGATGGATATTCATCAGTTGTGTCACGTTACACTGTGTGTTTTCATCTAACTGTAGATGGTGCACTGTACGAATGAGCCAGTCATTATTTAATATTTATATAATATATAACTCAGTCACATTAGAAACGAAATGAGCTGATTTCTAAATACTCCTAGTGTCACTGCTTTGATTCTGACAGGATTTGCATGTGCCCCCATGTTCATGTTGGGTTTTCCTCGTATACATGTCGGTAAATGAATCGTCTACTTGACGTGTATGTTTGTGGATAGTGCTCGGTGATGTACAGTACAGGCATCCATTCCACGGTGTACTGCATAATGTAGATTAATCAATTAACTAATTACTGTACAGGTGAGAAGCATATGGCATGACTTAAAGAACTATTTTGGTCAAATTGTCAACTATTAAATGTAATTGACTGTCTCCTTGTCATCTTTGACTGCAGAGCTTCATTCAGCTCTTCTTCAGCCGAACCACTTAGACCATCCACCATCTTATATTGTTGGGTGTTTGCATTGTACTGTATGCAGGACTACAGTATATAGCGTGCTAATATGCCATCATGTTGCATAGTGATCCTAAAGAATTAACATTTACCTTTAGTGTACACTACCAGTCTAAGGTTTGGACAAACCTTTTAACTCCATGGTCTTTCCTGATTTTTTATTTCTTTCTACAGTACATTATAAAACAATACTGAAGGCAACCAAAATATGCAGTAATCTCCTTTAAACAGTTAATATTGAGATGCATTTGCTACTCTGTAAATCCTTCATAACGGCTCTAATCTGAGGTGCTGTTTATTAATTAGTTATTTCTGAGGCTGGTGTCTCTAAATGAACTACTTCTGTGCAACAGAGGTAAGTTTTTCTCTTACGTTCCTGGGAAGCTGTTCATGAGAGCCAGTTTCATCATGGTGCTGGATGGTTTTTACAAATCCACTTGACATTACTGTTCTCGCAAGTATTTCAGAACAGCTGACCTTCATGTCTTAGAATAACAACTGATGTTTGTTATTAATGTTAGTTAATTATGTAACGCCATATGTGTTTCATAGTTTTGATTTTTTTTTTGTATTGTATAAAATAAATCACCAAAAAAAACATTGAATTAGAAGATGTGGCCAATTTTTTGACTGGTACTGTACTACACATGTTATGTTCTATAAGGTCTATACAGTAAGAAAGTTTTAGTACTACTGTATATAAGATATGTTAATAAATAGCAATGCCACTTGCAAGCTACAGTACATATCTAATCCTGACATTATGTCAAGACATTGTAAGATGTGAAATGTATTTATTTATTTATTTTTGTGTTATATGAGACTGTTTTTTTTTTTTAATAACTTAGTATCTGTTTTATAGCTATGTGCAGTCGGAATAATGGCCATATTAAACCCAGACTGTATTTCTCATTACTTTGAATGACATCACATACACAGAGTTATTTGTATTGTATTTGTATTACATTAATTCTGCTTTTATTCTGTCTTTGTACTACATTAATTATTTGTAAAGTTGTCTTTGTGGTAATTGCGTAACTGGACGGTGCCTGGTTTGTCACCATAGAGGCAAGTGTGTGAAAATTTAGGCATGAATTTTGTTCCAGTTAAACTGTTAGCAAGAATCTTTACTTTTGTGTTAACTTTCGATCATCACATGAGAGAAGAACCTTTTGAACGAGGAAGCTAATACCTTTCTATTTAATGCTAAAAAGAAAAAAAAAGAAAAACAGTCTAGGTTGTTGTATCTCAAAAATTAAATGAAAGTTTAAAAGCCAACGTTAGATTATTTTGGCTTATTTCTTTAAACAAACACCTAGGGTGGCGAACATTGTTTCTCCTCTTATTTTTGGAAGGGAATTATCTTGAATGAATGAGGACGAATGTTATAAGAGAGATGTGTGCAGAATCCTCAGTCACGCTCTAGCGCATATGATTAGTGGTAGAAATTAATGTAAGCCTTTCATGGGAAATTTTTAAAAGCAGGCTCAGGGGATGCCAACTCAAGTAAAGCTGATTCAATGAATAAAGCATAATGCACCGTAAAGCGCTTAGGAGAGACAGGCGATACTAGAGGGCTTTTATCTTCACACATTACATTCAATTATAAATAAAATCACCAATGAACACCACTCTAAAGTGCTGCAAGGAACAAAAGCCAAACGCAAACCAGAGACAGTCACTCTTTTATCCTCCTCCCCTCCTTCTCATCTTTAATCTCTCCAATCTTTAGATCTCTTCCTTTCACTATTTACTATGTTCCCTCAGTCCATTATTTTAAAGCTACATTGCTGGAGGGGTCCCTTATTTCTTCACATTTTGTTTCCAAAGAGTCAACTTTCTTGTATTTTTAATGTAGTCTTAAGGAATAGTTTTCCAGACTTCCTGAAGAACTTTTTTGAATTTAATTTTCGGCTCACCGTTTCAGTCCAGTCGCTGCACCTGACCAGTTTCAGAGGAATGTTTTTTGTTTGTTAAGCCACACAGTGACCTATAAATCATTCAAACATAGAAAAACATATACCTTAGAGCATGAACCAGTGAGAAACAGGTGTAGATGATGACAGATGATCAGACTGGTGATTAATATACTGGAGATGCTGAGTGGTTCTAAATGATGCTACTGCTGAGGCTGTTACAAAAACAGGCAATTTTTAAATGTTCTCTTTAGGCACTTTTCAGCCTAAAGTAAAAAACAGTAAAACATTTTTTTTATTTTACTTATAACTTAGTCTAATCTATTTAATTTAATATGATGAAATGAGCAGTGGCTCAAGACTTTTGCACAGTACTGTTTATCTTACCTTATGGACTTCACATTTTAGTCTTTAGTATGGAATATCAGTTTGGTAAAACATTGTGCTAGCTTCAGATTAAATTTGATTTGTGGATTTATAATTTTTTTATTATTCTATTACTATTTCTTAACTCTCCTTTTATATTCTCATGTATGCAGTATTCATATTAACTAGTTGCAATCGTAAGTCCAACAAATATTGTCTAAGTACTAGGAGGCTAACACAGTTGACCATACACAGTGTGAAACTAGCATATTCAATAATCTTGTCTTTGTTCTTTAGAATCGTGCCAATGGTTGAACAGTTCATGTTCAAAGAATGAGCGATGTCTGCCATCTTTTCTCCTCGCTCCATTCTCACTTATTTTCACTTTTGTCTCCATCTTAGCGACAGCCTCATCGCTGATGCTTTTATGCTTGTCTCCAGACATCCTGGGATGTACACTGCACACACGTGACCATGCACGCTGGACATGTGATCTAACTTGATGTGATCTAATATGAACCCATGTTCATAGCTTTGAAAATTTTTAACTCAAATGTTCGTATGTAGGGGACTTACTGTATTACTGAATGTGTTCTCACTGAGTGTGTTCTCTTTTTTTTCATTTATTTTTGCTGTTTTTTTACATTTAGTAGAACCCTAAGTTTTAACGTGACAAAGAACAATATGAAACAATCATAAGTATTTTTAATTATTATCATTAGTATAAGTGATTAAATGTTGCATTCTTTTGCACACACAGCTTTACACAGAACAAATGCATTAGCTTGGAGACAAATTTAAACCATAATCTTTTATCAAAATATTCATTAGACAATGAAAATGTACATTCAATATACTGTACAGTACAGTCAGATCTTTTGACTCTAACTATAGTATTATTGATATGTCGAGGATGCAGTTTATTTCACATCATTTCAGATTAAAAACATCTGAATGTAGAGTTATACAGTAGTATACAAAAGCATACAGTGACAAGAAACCTTGAGAGGAATCAAGGAATCAAACTTTGTCTTCTCCACGCCACCAGATAGTAGGATATTAAGTCCGTGTATATATTGCAAATTCAGAAAGAACCAAGTGTGTTGATAGGATATTCAGTATGAGCATATTGTAAATAAGATCTCTGATATGATTACAAATATGATACATGATTACTGATAAATCTGAGCCTTTGTGATCAGAGCATAAATTCCTACATACAAATCATGTGAGATTTCTGATGCAAGGTTGTGTCGTCCGACTGCAGCGTAAGTGGGAAATTCAAATCTTTATGAAATTCGTGTGGGACGGAAGGTGAATCACAAGTGTGGAAAGTTCTAAGGAAAAACGGTCTACTGATATCATTTTAAAAAGTTATTGAGGAAAATGTTTTTGAAACATTATTGAGAAAAAGCATTCATGGTTAGAATTTTTGCTTTCTGTGTACATTTCGTGAAACTGTGGATACACAACAGGATGCAAGCTGAGAGCCAAAGGTTTAGAGTGAAATTTTTAGGCTTTAACTTTGGCTGCTGTTTAAAAGGTTGTTCCGAGCATAAAGTTCATGGTGCACATTTGAGACATGTCAACAGCCTCATCTAAACAGGAGTGCATGCACAAGTGACGAATGCCCAAATCCTTTCTTTCTAATCTTTAAGGATGTGACTGTCAGCCAGAACTACAATCAATACTCCGAACTAACACAAATCACCTGTAATGATCTGTACACTCCCACCACCACATTTCACAGCTATCCAATCACTATGACTGATAAATCCTCAGTTCTGCTCTGATCAATCATGTCAGGAAGCATAGCTCACTGATATTATCCATACTGGACCATTAGCTCCCCTTAGCGATACTACAGTACCAAACACTTCCATTTCCATAAGGGCAAGAACTCATTAAGAGTGAATAAATGTTTTCCCTTCATGCTTTTATTTCTTGTCTTTTAAGCGTGTAATTAAGCGTTTGTATCTTGGATTCACTAAAATGTGCTGTCTGTGTCAGCCAGCATATTGCTGTAAATCTTTAACAACCGCACAAGAACATTTAACTGTCACTGGAATCCCATTCCTTTCGAATTATGATGTTTGTTATGAATATTTGCTGATGTTTTTTACATGCATCTCCACATTGATGCATTGCTCCTACAAGGTTGTCTAATTGGATAGTTACAGATTTATGTTTACATTTACATCGTTTGGGAGATGACATTATCCAGAGTGACTTACAGAATTGTTTTGAAGCCTCCATCAGTGAAGGCGTGTATACTTATTCTGGCTCAGTAGGTTACTGACTAAGACTACAGTACCATCAGTTACACCGTTTGTTTGTCTTTTCCACTTAACTGACTGTGAATCAGCCTTTCGTACATCTGGAATAGAGGAACTTCATTCCACCACCTAGGTGCCACAACAGAAAAGTGTCTCTTTACAACCATTGCAGGAAGAAACATATCTCAGCTTGAACAAAACACAAAATTTTGATGTGGATGCTCGACAACAGCAGTAGACCACTGCAGATTCCACTCTTCAACCAAGAACCAGCTTTTGAGAACACTATGGACACACAGTAAAGAATAAAAAAAAATAATAATAAATTTTTCCAGACTTGGTGTTTTTCCATATGTCTTCGCGTATTCAGTTTGGGTGACGCTGTACCCTTTATAGCCTCAGCTTTCTTTTCTTGGTTCACAGGAGAGGAACCTGATGGAATCTACCACTGGTGTAGCTTATATAGCTTGATGCTTGATACCTGTCAACTCAGACCAGTCATGTTTTTCAATAAGAAAGTGGGTTAGTCTGTAGTAGAACTGTGAGTCAAAGGCATGTTGGTCTATTGTGTGCGATAACTCCAGAATCTCAGCGGTTTCTGAAATACTCAAATCTGACACTAACAACCATTCCACAGTTGAAATCACAGAGATGATTTTTCTTCTCCATTCTGATGCTTGACGTACGGTAAACACTAATGGAAGCTCTTGACCTGTATCGGCCTGAAAGTAAACAACGTATTTCCCAGGAGTTTGAGACATCAAGTCCAAACTGAGCCATATAATCTGTTATTAATTTTTTTAAGTTGTCAATCACTGGACTCTCTGACTTTTCAACTGAAACGAAATCTGTCCATGCAGTGTAGCCTCTCCTCTTTTTTTCTTTTTTTTTTTTCTTTTCTTCCCTGATTTTTCTTCCTAAATTAGTTGTTTGCGATTCTCACCCGTCACTAGCTCCCACATTAAGGCTACAACTACCAGTCAGGGTAGGGCGAAGACTTTTAAGCGTTTCCTCTGAACCACATCAGTCCGCAGCCGACTGCATCTTTTTGAACTGTTCGCTCACGTTGGGGTCGACGTAACACACTCTGAGGGACAGCACTATTCGCCCCTTCCGCTTGCATGAGCTCACAGACGCCCATGATTGGCTGTAGAGCCATGATTGATGTGAGAGCGCTAAGTGCATCCTCCGCTGTCCCCACCTCACTGAGAGAGCTCGGCCAATCAGCTCTCTCTAGGCCCTCAGCTGCTAGAGGCTACAGAAACAGCAAGTAAATTAGATTAGCTAACTTGCTTATTTATCACCAACTACAATCAGATCTTACTTCTCCCACTCTGACTCTATTATTTATAAAACTTATATTAACCCTTCATCCCTTAATCCATATTCGTGTTTTGTGTGCTGATGTATGATTAGCTGTGCGCGCTGCTTTTCACTTACTAGTACGAACCCGCACCACCTCAGTTTTTGTTTTGGGTTAAACTTTGTTGCTTTAACAGTATGGAATGGGGACAAACCATTATTGTTCATTATTATTATCTAAAGAACCAAATCCACTGCCAAATATAAGGAGCTTGTGAAAATTAAAACATGAATAAAATATGATTTTACTGGGTCACTGCAGATCAATGCTGGGGCATGTGCCCCAGTTAAAGGGGCCTAATGATTTTCTAGTGTTGGTGGAAGTTTTTATTTAGTGCAAAAACTGTATTTTACCTAAACAAATTTCTGAATCGTAAACTGATAATCTAAAAATAGATTACATTACATAATCGAATAAATCACGCAGCTGTTGTTTTTTTTGTAAAAACTGTAGAGATTGTTGTTTTGGAAAACCCCAGCAGATCAGAAATATCTAAAATAATCAAACTATGCCACCTGGCACCAACAACCAAGTTGTTTACTACAAGCTGAAACATAAATAAGATATTATCATTCAGAATAACAAGCCAAAATGTCAGGTTCAGCATCCCTACTTCAGTCCTGATCTCAGGTTAGTTCTTGTGTCTATGGAGGTTCACTTGCAGGTTCTCTGGTTTCCTTCCACCTCCCAGAATCATGCACAGGTAGATTGGCTCCTGAATGAGTTAATGTTAAAGAAAAGAATGAAAAGCCGCAACGCATTAAAAGCACAGTACTGTAGGTGTAATATATTTTCCTTTCCAGTCGTTAAATGGTGCATATACGAGGAACTTTCAAGTCAAACTGGGACTTGATGAAAATTGTAGTTAATAAAGACATTTAACCAGTTTGAATTGGTACGATGATGAGACTCTTAGCCACAGTAAAATATTTAATGGTGCAAACTTTTTAAAGAAGGCCATACATCTGTGAATGACGATTATATCCAAGGTGGCTTGGAGCCCACTGCAGTCTGGATAACTGCATTGTGTCTAAGTGTTAATATTAAAGTGTATGGTGAATGAATCTGCATTCAGTTTTAAATGTGGTAAAAAAAATAAATAAATAAAAAAAAGTGGTAATGACCTATACCGGAAAGTTTTTTCTTTATTTTTCCATTAAATATGAATCCACCGCTACAAACTCTGATCAGTGTGTTAAATATTTAAAAAATGAAAAAAATTATACTTTCTGTGCATGTTAATGTACCTGGTCTTTACTTCATATCACAATTTTCATATCCCTTCCGGTTACACCCGCATGAAATTTGCAACCTCCAGCTCATGTGACTTGTTTGTTATGACTTTCTGGATCCCAGTCTCGATGCACACCTCTAATCTCAACACCTCTAATCTCTAGAACTCATTATCAGTTTGTATTGAATAGCTTGATATTCGGTAAATGCATACAGCCATTGTTTTTCCATTTCTAAGCCAACCTGGTGTGACCCTTTCATATTTTGTGGTTCAGGGCAATAAATCATTTGTATAGCTGTGGGCCATTAAATGTTTCATTTAATGATTGACTCATTTGAAGGTAGAGATTAATAATGAAGATGGCATGCATAGTTTTATAGGGAGCGGTTCTGTGTGTGTGTGTGTGTGTGTGTGGGAGAGAGGGTGAGGGGAGTTTGAGAATGACTGTTAGTGTCATCATGGCCTACAAAGGGATGGGTGATCATGAATCATTTTCCGGTATTTTGGGAAGGAGAATAAAAAAAGTTTGAGAAGGTATTCTCTTGCTCCTTGTCTTCTTTTTTATTTCTTTATGAGGTTTTGTCAAAGCATGATAAGCTCTTCTCATGACTCACAGAGACAGTCCTACTCCTGACTGATTTCACAGAACGAAAGAAATAACATAGTGCTACCGTTCATAATGTTATTTGTTTACTGCAAAGAGCTGTGGTTGAGTTGGGGTTGCAGCTCCATCGTTCCCCAGTCATCGTGTGGCTTTTGTTTTCTAACTGAAGGCTTTGCTACAAATCTTTCATGGCCCTAGAACCATTTTGATAAGCTGGAGAAAGAGCTCATTGTGGCTTTGTGTGAGCTCTGTTGTTAAAAAAAAAAAAAAAAAAACATTTCTGTGCCAGTGTGAGGTAGAAAGAGTCAAGTATGGCTAAGCTGCAGGTCTTGGAGATGTGTTTTTAAAAAGTGCTTTCTTCTCCAGCTGTCTAGACGAGGTAATTACTCATTTACACTGCTCGAATCACTCATGTCTTCTTTATTCCTGCCGAGGACAGGACATCTTGTTGTGATGATTTTGAACTGTGTTTGCAAAATTCAGCGAAATGCTTTAGGGAAAAAAAAAAAAAGATGTTTGTATTAATCTTTATGGTTTTTTAATTCAGATGAATGAGTGCTTCTGCAACAAGAGTAGTTAACTGTAACAAGCGACATCAGGCCTGCTGTATTTCTTTCTTATTAACATGCAGGTTAGATCTTTGATATGGTTCAGTTGTGTAAACAGTACTTAGGAATTATTTTTTAATGTGACTAAACTTTGTGTAAACTGTCATAATGGTGTAAAAAAAGAAATTACAAAAAATTGTACTGAGGATTGCAGCATGGTAACTTGTGTTAACATGGGAAAAAAGATCCTGACTCAGCTTCACTTATTAGCAATAAGACTAATCATGACTGACACTCCCTTAAGTAAAAAATCTGAACAGTGGCACCACCTTTAACCTAAAAATCCAACCTTTGCCAAGCTTTCTTATTTGAGCATGGGGAGTGTATAGGGCGTGTCCAAGATCTGCCTTTATTTGATTAGCTACTTTTCAAATGTCAAGCAATTTTTCCTTTTTAAAAAGATGGTATTATTGTCATTAAAAGCTTAATGAGAAATTCTTGAGAAAAGTTTCGTTTTAGTCTCAGGATTTGTATTGTTATATTCTATGAAAAGGTTTGGTTCTAGCAGAGGTGCTCAACTTTTGTGCCTTAACTGTTACAGAGTTTAACAACCTCCTCAGGACAGGTTAATATTTAATAATAATAATTATAATAATAAAATTAACAACAACAAATAATAATAATAATATAACAACTATTTAAACATCAGCTGCATTCCTAGTATAATATCACTGTAATATTTTGGTTGTGCATTGAGGCCATAGAGGTTTGAGGTCTGAAGTTACACTCAGATCACAGTTCTACTAAAATTGTAATTTAATTGAAATAATTGTTAATTGCATGGCTTATTTCTGAGGTAACAAGATAATGGTGGGTTGTGAGTTTCCCAATACTCTAACAAAACATTTTGAGATTTTTGTAAGTAATCCCATTTGATGTTGTTCATGAATCCTGAAGCTGAGTTTGAGAACCAAAGGGATTCAGCCTTCGGTATCAATTTATTCTCATATTTAATGATCCCAAACTGTACTTTTTCTAATGGGAATATACTGTACCTAAAACATAATTTAAGGTCTTTAATAGAACTTGAACCAGATACATTTTCTGAGGTAAAAGATATTAAAGGAAAAAAGATAAACCTTTGATTAGACCAAAACCACACCTGTAAATCACTAAGGGTAAAGGTGTCTGGTAAATGCTGTAAATTTAAACGTACCAGTGCAGACCCTGAACTCATACTGAAGTGATTACTTCACAGTCTGAGGTAATCAAGATGTCAAAAAACACGAGTTGTTCAGCTAGTGACTACGTCGTTGGTGTTTCAGCTGCTCCGGTTGAGGGGTCGCCACAGCGGTCCATCCGATACACACACAACTTGGCACAGTTTTTACGCCGGATGCGCTTTCTGATCCAACCCCCCTCTCATTTTATCCGGGTTTGCGACCGGCACTGCATTCAGTGGCTGGTGTTTGGACGTTGGGTATTGAGTCCAGACCTTCTGGAGGCCTCCCTTTTTAAACCTTAAAAATGAATCTGAAATGAATTGATAAAAACTTCACATTAGTTATTGTGTATTGAGCACTTTTGATCCGTTTGAAATGGGTTTGTCTAGGTTTGACTTGAAAGCAGGAGTTGTTCCCTGTGTTACCAGCAGAGGGGGATGTTTCACACATTTCCATCTGTTCCATCTTTTTTTCTCGCCCAGCTGCCGCTGACCACCAGTCCCCCTTTACTGTACGTACATTTACACTGTCGCAGATTTGATGTCCACAGCTGCTTAACCGGTCTGTGGCATTGTCACGATTTTTGAGAACTCCCCTAGCCACACAGTTAATCTTTACTGTATGACACAAAATGTGAAGGTGGAGCAACAAAAGCGAAGCACAATCCCACAGTGTTGAATGGATCGACTTCCTGATTGGGAATGGCAGGGATTAACCATTGTTGTGTTTGGATTTGTTAAGCACTTCTTTTCAGCAAGCAGCTGCTTGTTGTACATTTCACAGAGCTAAAATACATCTGTATTGTGCACAGGGGTCAATGTGTTAGCAAAGGTTACACTGGAAGTTTGGAGGAAAGTTCAAGTTTCATACTGTATATATCAAAACAGAATCCCTGATATATTCTGTACGAAGTGCAATAATGAGATTTTTCGGAATGTTACATATGAGCGGCGTTCAGGTAGAACTGAGGCATGCAAGGAAATATTTTGTGAATAAAGGCGTAAAACCCATTGACATTTAAGATTTCAAGCTCAGAGACTCTTAGCCGCAGTGAAACATGTGAATGGTGCAAAGGCCTTTACATCCGTGAATGATGACCCCAGCTGATGTGGCAATAACTCCTTGTAACTTCTTGTAATGTGCAAGTTTTGTTTGTAAATTATTGTGTGTACAGTTCCAAGCAGAGATGTGTCTTCTGCAAATCGGCGACATGTAATCTGTCAATTTTCAAGAATCAGGCGCTCTAATTGCTGAATGTTCACGGCTGAGTTCTGAGTTCGCTGCAAGCCATTTTCACACGTTTGGGTCACTTGAGTTCCTGGGAGGCCAGCGTTTCAGAAATGAAGCAGGCAGTCCAATCATGGGGCTGACTTCCTAAGAAAACGGTTTACCTTGATGGAATCCAAGCACTTGTGAAATGCTGGGATAAGTACTTTAGTGTAGCAGGGGATTATATAGAGAAATAATGGTGTTCTTTTCTCTCAGACCTGTTTTCTCTTATTCTGCACGATCGAAAGCCCCAGTTCAACCTGAACGCCCCTCGTATTATGAAAATGATGTATGAAATTTGATGATGTATGAAATATCTCTCTCTCCTACTTTTCCTATATATATCTCTAATAACGGTTTGGATTCATCTGTGTAGATTCATTTGTGCGAGTGTATGTGCCCCCCCCCCACCCCCCACCCCCCCCCACATCATGTGTGTTATGCAGCTGTTATACTCCATTCTAACATTCTTCCTCTTCTCTAAAATGTCCTCTTGCTGCTTATCCACACGTGCAGACGGTGGTGCTGGGTCGCCTCCTCGTGTTTGGCGCTCTGTAGTAGGCCGAGGTGTAACCCGGATCCGAGTTGAGCAATCAGGGGGATTTGTGTGTTCGTGGCTGTGTGAGCCACTTGCCATGACAGCTGGAGCGGGCCGCTGATATTTATCTAATGTGTTGACTTACTGGTCCTCGTCCTCACAGAGTGCACTCAACCGCTGCAGGAATTCGCAGACGCTGTCGTGAAGCTCAGTTAAAAATACGCCGGGGTATGTGGGCCCCTGTCTGTGTGTGGGTGTCTGCTGGAGGGAGGGCAAAAAGATGAGCGTTACTTGTGTTTTATGGCAGGAATATTTACATTTTGTCGTCCGAAATATGTTTTTTAGGAAGCATGCTGTGCATGCGGGGCGTCCTCTGCAAACTCATAATTCATCCACATACTGTACAGTTAACGGTGTTTTTTTTGTTTTTTTTTTTTTTCCTTTTTTTTTTTTCCCATCCATCCCGCCAACTTCTCCTTTTGTCTCGGTTAATCTTTTAGAATAATGGTATAGGGGAGTCAGATCCAGAGTGTGTATGTGCGTGAGTGTGTGTGTGTGTGTGTGTAGTGATCAGTGAAAGCTCAGCTTTGTACCATAAACAGTGAGTGAGTAAGCACAGGCGACTGCAGCCCAGCCCTCTTTTGCTTGTCTCAACTAGTCCTATTCTGATAGCTTACCTGTAATCATCTGGAGATCTCTCTCTCTCTCTCTCTCTCTCTCTCTCTCTCTCTCTCTACACACACACACCTCCCTCTCAAACACACACCAGAATGACATGCGGTTCAGCACAGATTACACTAGACAAACACGTTTCTACCACTTACTCGGTTCTGCATGATCTTACAGCATGACACATACAAACACACATGCACACACACATACACTCATAATACGTCTACGTTTCTCACATGAGCGTGCACAAAAAACAAACCTTGGCACCGGAAACACGTTTTTCCCCCCATCAGGATACACCCTTGTGTCTTATGTACACTTATTGTTTAGGGCCCTTTCTGCAGGTACGGCCTTTGTGCCTCACCTTTTCTTCATTTCTCACAACCGAGCTCATCAGGGTGGAGTCTCACACACACATTGTCAGCACTCTGAAAGCATAGTGTAAACAACAAAACTGCTGCTGTTGATGTGAGGTTGTGTGTGTGTGCACGTGCGTGTGTGTGTGTGTGTCTAGCCCTGGGCCATGTGTTTATTTTAGCAGAAAATGCTCCCCCTTAAGGTGTGTTCGAAATGGTGTTGCTTTGGTCAGGCTGTGGCACACTGCACAAATGTCACACACGCACACACACATGGTGCATGCAGATCTCCTCCCAACGCAAACACACTCACGCTGCATTTGGAAAAGCGAATCCGTCTTCATACGTGTCACTAAGTCCTGATTCATCGGCCGATGCAGCGCCCGCTTTCTGTGTACACTCAAAACAAAAGGGCTCGTGAATCAGCGATGGGGAGATAAACTAATGAACCGATCTGTTGTTAACCATAAGAGCAAACATTTTACTGTAGCTCAGAGGTGAGTCAGATGATTCTGTGGCTTTTAGGTTAAGTCTCTTATAGATGTAATATCAGTGTGGGTGCTTTTTTTTTTTGTTTGTTTGTTTGTTTTTAAAGGCAGTTTAGAACTCTTAAGTGCTCGGTCTCACTCTTAAGTCTCTGGTGGATTCTTGAGAAGTTGAGAACACTCCAGGAAGTTATTCTTTGATAGTAAAACAATACAAACAACTCTTTTTTTTTCTATTTCTTTTACATATATTTAAGTAGCTTACCATCCTGAAAGTATTAAAGGCCATCGTTTTAATATGCACATTTTTGTGTTCTGGTATTTCAAATGTAAAGCACTTTTAATTTTTAGAACTAGAGCTGGAAAGTGAAGCAAAAAGTTACACGTCAAATAACTGATTGCTGTCGCATAGTGGTTATCATTGTGGTCCCGCACCTCCAGGGTTCGAGTCTCAGCTTCAGGTCTTTGTGCATATTCTCCCACTGCTTGGTGGGTTTCATCCTGTTACTCTGGTTTCCAATGGTTGGTTGGCGTTTCCAAATTCCAAATCCAAAAAGTGTGTGTCTGTGTGTAATTGTGCACTGGCGATGGATAGGCGCATTGTCCAGGGGGTACCCCACCTGGTGGTACAGGTCTCCCGTATACAGTAAGTGATTAGTGGGTTTTGTTTTGGAGTTTTCTCAACTAACTACAAACTACAGAATTATTTTCCTACATTCAGTAACAATACTGGAGATTTCCAAGCTATGTAATAACACATACGGTATGGCATTAGATCATTAAGTAACAACAACAGTTAGTTGTTATTTTAAGACATGAAGCTCAGCGGTTCTGGAATAGTTCTTGCAAGACCAGTATTATCAAGTATACAGTATTTGTAAAACCCTTTAAGCACCATGATGAAACTGACTCTCATGAAGACCATCCCAAGACGAAAACTTACCTCTAATGAAGAGAAGAAGTTCATTTAGAATTACCTGATCAAAAATCACCAATTAACAATCAGCACCTCAGATTAGAGCTGTTATGAAGGATTTACAGATCATGAGTAGCACGCATCTTAATATCAACTGTTCAAAGGAGATTACTGTATATTTTGGATGCCTTCAGAATTGTTTTACAATGTAGAAAGAAATTAAAATCAGGAAAGACGATGGAGTTAGAAGGTGTGTCCAAACGTTTGACTTATAATTTTATTACATTGTCTGGGGCTGCATCATTAGTACAGTTGGAGAGAGTGTGTCGGCTTCCTGCAGAATATTTATGTGTCACAGTAGTAAGTGTGTGTGTTGTGGCTTAAGAAGTTTGACAGTGAAAGCTGAGATTGATGTGGTACTTAGGTCTTACACTCATCTGTTAAAACATGAGAACAGACTCAGAATGGAGAAAGGGCGAAAAACAGTGTGACAGCGGGAGGAAGGAGACAGAAGAAGAGAGATGGTTAGAGAGGAGAAGATGATACAGCCCTGCAGCCAAATGTGTCCATCGATCTGCTTTGAAAAAAAACAACAAGCTTCTTTCACTGAAGGCTCCCGCGGCCGCTCCTGTGCTGCTAACGCTGCTCTGTTTAGCTGAAGCTGAAGGCCACGTCAGTTTCCTGAAAAACACAGCAGAGGTGCAATTCTTCACACCAGAAGGGGTGCGAGAGGTGGGAGGACAACTCTGACTGATTCACTTTCATTTTGAGAAGAATAACTAGGAAAAAAAGGTTTTATTTGCATACAACTTTCTTTTTTTCCTACCGTTATAGGCAAGTCGAGACTCCTCCTGTGAGAGTCAATCATGACTTCACACAAATTCAGGAGAATGTTAATGTGTTCTGAAGAAGCTGGCTGCTAATTATTGGTTGGTTCAGCCAAAAATGAACCACAGTGCAAGACTTAAACAACACTTTTTATTGACTTTAGACTGAGGCTTTGCTACAAGCAAGTGACAAACGTACAGAATAGGATCCATACATGCTGTATTCGGGATACACAGGATGTTAAACAGACAAAATCCAATACAAACTAAATACTACATGGGCACAATATGTGCATAGATCCTTACACAATAGCAGCTGTGAATGTCTATAGAATTGGCACAAAAACATCCTGTTAGTGTACCGTAAGTTTTCTCTCTCTCTCTCTCTCTCTCTCTCTCTCTCTCTCTTTTTTAAAGAAAGGTCTATGGAGATCTTGGTGCTGTAATAAAACCCAATAGTCATATTAATGTACTGTATTTACACAATGATATTTTTAGGTCTGTAGTAAATCTTTTACTCCAGTCAACAATACAAAGTCTTTCTGTTTTTGTTCCATCTCTTTTTGTCTATGGCTGCGTCCTTGAATTTGTTCACCTGTGTCTAGCTCTCTTTCCGTCTTTTCTGTTTTCTTTGCAACGTAATGAGCATATCACTTTCAGTTTTTAGCTTTGTTTCCCCTCGGCTTTGTTATCCTGTTTTCGTTGTTGTCATTTATACTTCCCGGTTTTACTTTTGTTTGTTATTCTGGTTGCTGATTATAGCTTATCTCCCCCTTATTTTTTTACTTTACCTAATGAAAACGCAATAAGACTGTGCCATTAGAGACATTAAAAATAGTAGAATGATAAGGGACCTCCCGGTACAATATTTTCACAATATCTAGTAGACTTAGTAGATTTGATTTCTATTGAGATTCTGTAAATATCCCAATTTTATAAATATCCTAATTTTTAATTATTTTCAGATTTGTCTTAAAAAAAAACTCAAAAAATATTTGTGCTGTACTGTTTGCCTACAGTATGTGTGAAGCACACCACTTGTAGGATGATAGAAAACTGCAATATATTACCACCTCAAATGCAAACATATACAAATTCTAATTTTATATTTAAAAAAAATATATTTTTGAGTCAGTGCCACACAAAGAATCATGGTGCATAACTGAATCGATATTTCCGCCATCTTTATACATACATCTCTGTAATGAATCTCCATACATACATCCTTTTTAGGCAATTACAACAACCAAATCTGGTGCACCGGAGCAAATTCTTATCCTGAAAATGCAAACATTGAAGATAATACAGCAACTTTGATTTCAAATGCATTAGCATGTCAGATAAGTGGCGTAAACTATCACGGAGTGCATCCTACAGCCATGTACAGAAATCAGTGCCTCCCCAACCGTGATTGATGGGCAACCTGTAAGTAGAGCATTGTGAAAGATCTTAGTGAAGATGGAAGGGTGCCAAGATCATTTCAAAGCGTGAATGTGGAGCAGGTTTAAAGCGCAGTGTTTGCTGCCAGGCACACACTTGTCTTCTGGGGTTTCATCAGCCTGGAAAATAAAGACATGGCCCCTGGGCGTTTCATTAAAATCTATTTACTTAAAATGGCAAAAAGAAAAGAAGGGGGAGTGAAAGAAAATCTGATGAACACTGGGAATTGCCTTTAAGCTTAGTAAACATTAGATTGGCTCATGCATAAAGGAGGAGCCCTAAAGAGGAATGGTGCTGATTTTGGCAGTGGGTTAGCTTTGTTGGAGAAGAACAGTAAGGTTCGAGAGGTCAAGCTCACCTATTTGAAAACACAATTGCGTGAGAATTAATGAGCAGCTAATGTGATAATGCATTCCAAATTATGTGCACTTGGATAGTTCGCATTGTGCCTGCTGAACTGCAGTTTCTTAGTCCTTTTTTAAAACTATCATTTTAAATGTTTTACTGTTGCCAAAATTAAATGAAATAATAAATACTCAAACACTAGCTGCACAAATCTTGTGCAAGTCTTGTGGCTAGTCATACATACCAAAAAACGGGACAGTTAATGGGACAGTTCAGATTTTTTCAAGTCTGTCTTAAATTAAAATTGAGGTGCATATAAGAACATTATCATAGGTCTCGTTTTTCCTGCTCTCCACACCGACTGTACAGTTTGTCACTCATAATGTAAGTACAATGTAAGTAATAGGGGACAAATTCCACAACTCTCATTTTGTGAAAAAATGCATTCAAGTTCAGCTGAGACTCATACTGTATGAAGCTTCTGCAGTCCCAATGAGCTGGTATCTTTCTAAGATACAGTGTATTCAGTATAAAAAAAATAAATAAATTTTAAATCGTCTGGCTAGTCGTATGCTAACCAGACGTACCAACATGACTAGGTCCAGTGAAAGAAAAGAGTTAGACTGAACTTTGGAGCTAAAGTACCCCTTAGTGGAGGTAAAACTGCAGGTGCTACCCCTCAGTTGAAGTCAAGCTAATTGATAAACAGTGCATGGTCAAGTGTTGCAGCTAAAGGTAGAAATGCAGATAGTGGAACCCATTTGTTTGTAGAGGAATTGAAAAATATAGTCATGAACTGGACTGAATAGAGAAGCCAGTCAGTTTATGCATACTTATCTTCTTCTTCTTCTTTGTCTTTCGGCTGTTCCCTTTCAGGGGTCGCCACAGCGAATCATCTGCCTCCATCTAACTCTATCCTCTGCATCCTCTTCTTCTCTCACACCAACTAACTTCATGTCCTCTCTATATGTACGCATTTAGAAAGTGAGGGTAGTATCGATATGTTCTGCTGCATCTACTGTACTAAGGGCACGGACGGTCATCCTAATGAGGAAAAAAAATGGCTATAATGTTGCGTAAACTAGAAATAAATAAATAACTGATATCCATAGCTTTGAAGCACAAGACAGATGAAGCTGTAACCATGGTCACATGCTGTTAAACAGGTATCATGTTTGTGTAGAGATGAGAATGAAAAAAAAGAATGATAGCAACATTTATTGCTAATGCTGCATCATCCATCAATATCTCAGGCTGAGAACAAGGAGTTATAGACCCTTAATGGTTACACTGGGTGAATTTTTCTGTTCTGTTTTATTGTTTCAGGCGAGAGGGCGAGGGAGTTCGTGTGTTTTGGGACAAGCTCCGAGAGCCTTCATTAGCATCACGTTGGAACCCTTTTGCTACGGACTTCCCCTACACTACACTGACCTACCACCCAGTTCGAAATGCTAATGAGAAACTATCCAAAATTTGTGAGGTGAGTTGACGAACTTTAACTTACAGCTTTCTATTAACCTCAGCTACAGTAACAGCTTTACATTGTAGTGTAGATTATACAGGAACGTGTGTATGAGTGCATGCATGGAGAAACTTTATTCTTGCCAGATCTGTGTTTGGTTAATTTATGGATGCTAATCTCTGTAGATTCTCAACATTGAAGCAATTTTGATTGATTGCAATTTATAGCAAAGTATCAGACAATTTTAATAATATTAGTAAATATTATTATTGTTGATGTTGATGAAAGTGTTGATGATGATGATGATGATGATGTCTTTACTAAGCAATTAAGCTCTAACAGTTTTGTCTGTTTATCCTGACTTTTGTCAGATGTGTTTTTTTTTTTTTTACAGTGGAGAAGTTAAAAAATGGAAATTAAAAAGCATCATCACCATTATTATTCATATGAATAATATAAACTGAAATCTGATTATATTGTTACTTTAACCCAAGGATTCTCTGGCTGAAATATTGAGAAAAAAACTGTTTGACTCTACAACATAGAAAACAAAATAAAATAAATAATAATAATCTACTGTACACAATGAAATGACAAGCCTAATATTTAAAATTGGATTATGTTTTTAAAACAAATCTGTAGGGACAGAAAATATTTGAAAACCCGTGTTTAATATAAATAATATACAGTACTGTATATACATTATTTTGCGAAATATTACTCACTCATCATCTATACTGTACCTGTTGAATCCTGTATTCAGGGGGGCCTGGAGACTATCCCAGGAGACTTGGGGGCACAAGGAGGGGTACAGTGGCTTGACAGCAGTTTGTGAACAGCAGTTTTCAGATCTTGCCACAGATTCTCGATTGGATTTAGATCTGGACTTTGACTGGGCCATTCTAACACATGGATATGTTTTGTTTTAAACCATTCCATTGTTGCCCTGGCTTTATGTTTAGGGTCGTAGTCCTGCTGGAAGGTGAACCTCCGCCCCAGTCTCAAGTCTTTTGCAGACCCCAAGATGTTTTCATTTGGCTCCATCCATCTTCCCATCAACTCTGACCAGCTTCCCTGTCCCTGCTGAAGAGAAGCACCCCCAGAGCATGATGCTGCCACCACCATATTTGACAGTGGGGATGGTGTGTTCAGAGTGATGTGCAGTGTTAGTTTTCCGCCACACATACTGTAGCGTTTTACATTTTGAACAAAAAGTTCCATTTTTTCTCATCTGACCAGAGCACCTTCTTCCACATGTTTGCTGTGTCCCCCACATGGCTTGTAGAAACCTGCAAACGGGACTTCTTATGGTTTTCTGTTAACAATGGCTTTCTTCTTGCCACTCTTCCATAAAGGCCAACTTTGTGCAGTGCACAACTAATAGTTGTCCTATGGACAGATTCCCCCACCTAAGCTGTAGATCTCTGCAGCTCGTCCAGAGTCACCATGAGCCTCTTGGCTGCATTTCTTATCAGCGCTCTCCTTGTTCAGCCTGTGATTTTAGGTGGACGGCCTTGTCTTGGTAGGTTTACAGTTGTGCCATACCCCTTCCATTTCTGACTGATCACTTGAACAGTGGCTCCATGGGATGTTCAAGGCTTTGGAAATCTTTTTGTTGCCTCCTTTAAATTTCTCAATAACTTTATCCCTGACCTGTCTGGTGTGTTCATGGTGTTGTTGCTCCCAATATTCTCTTAGACAACCTAGGCACTTGGGCACTCAGACCAAAGGGGGCTGAATAATTACGCACACCCCACTTTGCTGTTATTTATTTGTAAAAAATGTTTGGAATCATGTATGATTTTCGTTCCACTTCTCATGTGTACACCACTTTGTGTTGGTCTTTCACGTGCAATTCCAATAAAATTGATTCATGTTTGTGGCTGTAATGTGACAAAATGTGGAAAAGTTCAAGGGGACCGAATACTTTTGCAAGCCACTGTACATCCTGGACAGATGCCAATTCATTGCAAGGCACACACACACACTACGGACAATTTGAGAACACCAATTAGCCTAATCTGCATGTTTTTGGACTGTGAGAGGAAACGGAAGCATGGGGAGAATATGCAATTTCCATGTACAATGAGGCAGGAATCAAACCCGGACCCTGGAGGTGCAAGACGACGGTGCTAACGACTGAGCCACCATGCCACCTGCAAATTATGTATGAAGTAAATATGGACGCCACATACACGTAATTGCAGCAATTTATTTCTATTCCCGATCTAAACACTTCCTGTTCAGTGTTCACTGTTCAGTGTTTTTATGCATCTAGTACCCTTGAGCATTCTTCAGTTTTGTCTTTTTGAGAAACTCCCTTCATAAAGCTGAAATCTTCCTTAGCATTAAAATAATACCTCTTGAGGCACAAGCCCCGCAGAGGTGATGCAGGGTTTAGCGGGTCGCGGTGGACGTGGGTGGAGTTGCAGTGTCCTTGAAGATCGCATAACCATTCATTTAGAGAGGCAGGGTGTCAGAGGCTTTAGCCCCAATACCATTCCTCACATTCCACCACGCCCATGACGCTGAGCAGGAAGGAGAGAAAGAAGGAGGGAAATGAGTTTCTACATAATAAGGACTGTTTGACGGAGAGAAAGCATCAACCATCTGAAGCCAGCTGTGGCCTGATTTTGTCACGTCATAAAACAATTATATAGTTGTAAGCTAGAATAGAAACTCTTAAAATACATAAATTAAGGCTATTGTGATGAAAGGTAGCCAAGGACAAAGTGATTTGATTAAAGTTTCAGTTTGTGACCGTTGCTATGACGATTATCTAAACGCTACTCATAGGAATATAGGATACAACAACGCAGAAGTTATAATTTCAAGATTTTTGTTTGTTTGTTTGAGGTAGCATTTCAAACAATGCTAAAACAATTGTTTATATTGAACGCACACATCTGATCTCTCATACAGTGAGACGAAAAGCTACCTCGAATGCTAATAGACAGAAAACAATATCCTTTTTACATTGAAGCCTCTTTTACCCGCCTCCAAATTGTTTTCTCTAGGCGTAACACTTTTGCAATAATATTGATGACTCAATATTGAGTCCCTTAATTTTAACATCACAGTCTTATGGTTAAAGGACCTTCTTCGTATAAACGTACAAGGAGAGGACTTTATTTGTCTGTCCAAGATTCAGAACATCTCATACAGTGTAACAAATAATGTTCAAAGATTACGGATATTGCACCATGTAAAACAGGCTTGACCTATTGACACCAGATGCAACATACAGTATGCGTGTAAATAACGTTGAGACTGGATGCATCATGGGCGTGTTTTACATGATGTCATCATTTTCAAGACACATGACCGATGACCTGGATTGTGATTCGCTGAAATACACATGGGGAAGGCAAAATGCCTTATGGAAAATTTCCGCAAAAATTGCGGATGGGGCAATAGCAGACAACCTTGCCGAGTTCCAATAGAACTAGAAAAACACTGAACTATCTCCCATGCCATAAAATCTAGTATGACTACAAGCCAAGGGGCAGGATTGCCCTGTCTGACAAGGCCACACAATTATAGGTATTTTCCCAATTTTTCATTGAGGAGCTGAGGCTGTGACTTGTGATAGAGACAAATGTATATGCTTAGCACAGCATTAGCAAAGGGTTGTCTAGCAGCAAGTAGACACCTGTTTCTGTTAGGTCTGCAAAGGTCCATTGGGCTGTGTATCACCATTGGCATACTTCAGCTCCAATCAAGCAGATATTATTGGGAACAAAAATATCTTCAATGCATCTAGAAAATGATCAAGCACATGACATGGCATCGCTTCGACAAGCTGTGGAAACTAAGATGGTTTCTCAACTACCTCTCTCCTCAACTTCAGTCACTCCGTGAGGTGAATGGCTTTGTGCGTAGAGAAGATTTGTCTTGTCACTATCTCCCTCTCAAACAAAGTGCAAGAGGGGACTTAGGAGAAGTACAGTATATTGCTCGCTGGATCATCATGGGTCTCTCCAGATCTCATTATTCCCATGGACAGTTTCTTCTCGCGTGAACTGGATCCCTGATCCCCACTGTTCATTCTAAGGAAAAACTGCAATCAAGATTCCTTGTGCAAACATGAAATCAACCTGGCTTAAAAGGACAACCTCGCTTTTTGTATTTGGAAGTCCACCAAGACTGTCATGCTACTGTCTCATTACTGTGATCATGCTACTGTCTCATTACTGTGATCAAACTGATAAAAAATTTCCATGAAATAAAGGAAGTGGTAGAGCAACCAAACAGAGGTTATAGTACCAGCATGCCTTTACAAATATTTTAAAAAACTCTTGAAAGGTGAGGCATTGCTGGATTAGGTGGTATTGGAAGATATTGACGGGTCCAGCATCAAGTAATGAAATGGTGGCAGAGGTTTTTCTTGGCTATTGGATGCATCTATTCATACAGTATGTTCCAGCAAGAAGTGCTGGACAGAGAATATTTTCTGCTGGAGGACCTGAGGGAGCCACATCTCTGTGTGACTGTGTGAAAGTTACTGAGTGGAAATATTATCGCTTTTAACTACACATACAGTATATTTGTGTATGTGCACATGTACAAAGTATGCGTGAAAGTTGGTCTGTACAATCTGCCATACATTGGAGAGAGCCGCTGCCTGCCAAAACCCACATTCAAAACCAGGCACAGAAGCAATTCTATCAAGAAAACACATCTGATAACATTGTCATCTTAAACAACACTTTGTCTACTTAATACTCACTTCTAAATTATTATATCTAAGGCATGCTTCAAAGCTAACTCTCTCCTAACACAATGCTGAATTCCAAATCCATGTGTAACCCCTAATCATGGGCACTACTTGGTGTGTTAAACAAGTGATTGTAAACCCTAGTGCACATGCTGTCCATTTAATGTTATTTTGGATTTAACCCAGGGTAGTGGTTAGTACCTGTGTGCATCTCTGTGTGCATGGAGTTTGCATGCTCTTCCCATGCTTGGGATGCTCTTCGGGTGCTCTGGTTTCCTCCCACAGTCCAAAGATATGCAGGTTAGACTTAATTGGTGCGCCCAAATGTCGTAATGTGTTAATGAGTGTGTGAGTGTGTGCATGTGTGTGCCCTGTGATAGCACCTCTCCAGGGCGTACCCCGCCTCGTGCCCTTAGCCTCCTGGCCCAAGGCCCCCCGCGACCCTGAATACAGGATAAAGTGGTATATGTGAGGATGAGTGAGTGAGGTGAGTGGGATTTAACACTAGAACCTGGACATTAACGGAGTTACTACTCTAAAGCAGAATAAGTGGAAATATAAAAAGAAACTTACTCGATGTACACGACCGTTCAAAAGTTTTAGTTCACTTGCAAATTTCTTTGATTTTGTTTAGTGATTTATTTTCTACATTCTACAACAATACTGGGGATTTCAAAACTATAAAATAACACATGGATTTAAGTAATTACGTAATAACAACAAAAACAACAGTTAGTTGTTATTTTAAGACACAGAGGTCAGCATTACTGTAATAGTTCTTGCAAGAACAGTATTGTCAAGTGCATTTGCAAAATCCGTCCAGCACCATAATGAAACTGTCTCTCATGAAGGCCGTCCCAGGAGGACGAGACCAAAACCTCCCTCTGCTGCAGACCAGAAGTTCATTTAGAGTTATCAGCCTGAAAAATGACCAATTAACAGCAGCTCAGATTAGAGGCGTTATGAAGTCTTTACAGAGCAGAAGTAGCAGAAACATCTCAATATCAACTGTTCAAAGGAGATTCATGCATTTTTTTGGACGCCTTCGCCTTTACAATGTAGAAAGAAATAAAAATTAGGAACGATCATGGAGTTAGAAAGTGATCTAATACTTTTGAACGGTAGTGTACATCACTCGATAACACCTTCATGTTTTTTACTTCTGTGTTTACTCTTCTTTTGGCGACTATACAGTATATTAATATGCAAAAGGCTTAGGCGCATGCTGTACATTGCTATAGAGCAAGGATGTCTTCAAAAAAGAGATTTCTATATGCAAAATATACTATAAAAATAAACTTATATATTTTTGAAAAGTAGTTAATGAAATAAAGTCAGTAATTGGTGTGATGACAATTAAAATATAGTGTCTGATACAGTTTGTGCAGTTTTGAAAGGAAATCAGCTACTTAGTTTTACTGAACATCCTGCAGAACCAGCCACAGTTCTCCTTACGATTTTGTCGTAGCTGCTTCTTTTATCATGCATGCAGAATCTAAAAGCTTTCTTCTTTCCTTTTTTTATTCTCTTTTGTTTAATTTTTTTGTACTGACTTAATAATAGAGTCATAAAATAAACATGTATTACAAAGTTTGTAATAAAAAACAAAGCGTGCCTAAGACTTTTAAACCTAGGTAAGAATTTAAAACTACTTTCACCCCTGTTAATTAAAGTGTCGGGTGCTAACTCCACCAGCATGCGCCTAGTCACCATTAGTTCTGTTAAGGATATTTGTATGGCGTAGCACAGTAGCTGGCTAGAGAAACAAACAAATCATAATCTGTCGATAATAAATGGTGTTTGTGGATATATTTTTACTATTATTATTATTATTAGTAGTAGTAGTAGTATTATTATTGTATGAAAGCAATATCATGGTTGTGCTGGTCTGCTGGATATCAGCACGGAAAGCAAAGCCCTCAGGCTTTGTTTTTAAACAGTTCTTATGGATTTGAATGCTTTTATTTAGGTGTCTTTAGTCTTAATGTCTTTAGACATTTAAGGTTTGACCTTGCTTGTTTTCATAACACTTTCTCTTAAATGAACCGTTGAACTGTGCAGAGAAAGTAAGAACTGAGCATTGAGGTTAAACACGGCATTATGATGTCTGCTATCTGTTTTCTCATCATAGCTTCTGAGTTTTAAGGAGCACTTGATCACTGCAGCCCAAAAAGCCCACAGTCTGAATCCAGTCCCAGGGAAAGCCAACGGTGTTTTGCTTCTGAGCCAGCCCGTCCTCATCGAGGCCTACGTAGGCCTCATGTCAACCCTTGGCAACCAGAACAAGCTGGGCTACTGCTTAGCAAGAGGCAACGTTGGTTTCTGAAAGCAAGTCATGGTTTGATCAGTTAACAGTTTTATTGAAGTGAATGTCAGGTTATGTTTTTTCTGAAAATATTGTTCTTTTAAGTTTTTTTGAATGATGTTTGTTTGTGTCTGCATGAAGGATTTGTTCCATTTTAAAGCTAAGCATTTCTAAAGATAGTAAAAAATAAAAGCAATAGGACTGGCACCGTTAAATTATCCTCTTTGCTGTAAACTAAGGTAGTGTAGTGTCTTCGTGTCTCTGTTGTAAAACCGACAATATATTTTGTCAGAATGCTCTTTTTATTCATAATTTTGTAAGGTTTACACATTATACTGTTGATGAAAAAAAAAAAGAATAAAAGAATGTAACATTCACTCCTACTTCTGTAAAAACTAGAGATTTGGCACTAATAAATTATATGATATCCTGATAATCAACATGGATAATATTGTTCTTCTGAATGCTTTAAAAGAGCTTGTGCTCCAGTGCGATTTAGGAAGAGGATGCTCAAGTAGTTGTCAGATTGGGAGCAGAGATTTTACTCAAGATTTGGAAGGCAGTATGAGGACAGCTGTCCTCTTTTTTTTTTTTTTTTTTTTTCCTTAGTTTTTTCGGAAATTGTCAAGAAGCCTCCCTGGAAAATGGAATTATTTTACAAGACCATGGCGTAATAAAAGTTTGAACGACATAATGGATAGATCTGTGGAATAAATATGGAGTAGGTGTTTAGATATACAGATATACACGATTAGAGTTTGTGTATTTTACCTTCCAGGCCTACATCCCTTTTGTTTGTACGGTGAGGAGTGTCTCATGCAGCAGATCATTTACCACCATCCTTTGACTCTCTTTCTCTTTTCATTTTCTCAGTAACACTTCTGTCATCAGTCCTACCAATTGCTACCCCTTTCAATAATGCAATGCTCCTTACAGGCTCCCTGAAGCATGAAGGTAGATGCCATATTAGCCTGATGGTAGGAACCTTGTTTTTAACAGGCAAGCAATACCCTGGAATGTTCCCCGGTTTTGTAACAGCAGTTATGCTTATTTATTTCTTCAGCAAAGTGAACAGATTAAACACAAATCCTTGAGCAGAATTGATGCAGAATCAGATTTTACATTCCACCGCCTTTGGAGACTGACTCTAGTTTTCTCCCATTATCAGGTGCTAATTATACAGTATTTACACCTAGTGTATCAGTTATAACGCTAAAACCACCTCTCTAATATTCTGTAGGGCTTCATTGTGCCACCAAAACAGCTCTGACACTTTGAGGTATGGAAGTCATCTGAATTTGGTACCAAGATCCTTTTAGTCCTCATAGTTGTGGAGTGATGGCCTTGTTTGTCCATCACAGATGCTTCATCGGTTTGAGATCTGGGGAATTTGGAGTCCAAGTCAACACTTTAAACTCATCTTTTTCATACCATCCTTGAACAGTTTTTGCAGTGTGGCAGGGCACAATATTCTGCTGAAAGAGGCCACTGCCATCAGGGAATACTTTTGCCAAGAGTACTTAAACAGCAATGTTTACTTAAGTGGTACGTGTCTAAGTTACATCCATATGAATTGCAGGAACCAAGGTTTCCCATCATCAGAACATTGTCCACAGTATCACAATGCATTTACCAGCTTTGCAGACAACAAATCAACAAGAACTTAGATACCTAATATACTCCACCCCTACACAGGGAATATTATTCACGGCATCCATCAATGCTTTTAATGTTATGCCTGATTAATGCATGTAGTGATCCATTTTAATTAAAAACTTTTGAGTACTATATACAAGCTCTGGGTAATAAAGTGCATTCTTTCTAGCTGCCAGTGTTCATTTGCACTTGCATTCAGATTCAAAAGAGTGGCCTGCTCTCTTGGTTTGATATGTGAAATGAATAATATTGAAGAAATATACACCGTACAGTTGGCCTACTGCATGTTGTGTTAAGCTCTTGTTTATCTGGTTGAATTTAAAGTGTACACTGCTTCTAGGTTATGTGCACGCCGCTCTGTACATGTGTGCATTCTTGTCACTCACCAGCCTCCCACAGTATCAGCTTAACACTAATACCGAAAACATGCTGCTGTGCATGATCTTACTGTAAATAATGATAATGATGTGTGCAGCATAATGTGCACACTCTTTACAATACTCCTCATATTTTGCTGAGTCGAAATATATTTTTCCAAAGGATGTAGTGGATATTATTATAGTCTAAAAAACTAGCGCATATTCTGGTTTCTTTGCAAAATGACCGTGGGATTGAAAATAATGTTTTAATCTAAATTAAATGCTTTTGGACATTTTATTTTAACAGATATGAGTGTTTGATTCAGTTAATTATTAATTTTTTCATTTCAGTAATTACTTTATAGTGCAGTTAGTATATTTTGGTAGCTTATAACTCAATACCTCCAATACCAGGTCAATACCTGTTTTGTCACAATAAACCGAGAAATGGGGTTTAAATTTTTTCCCAGTCATGCCAATTGTAAACACTGCACACTCAAATTTTTACAAATATTTTAAGATTTGAAATTATTAATTTTTTGTTCTTATCAATTGTCAAAATTACATTACATTTTCCACCATTTACAATATACGAGTCATTGACAAGGTCGACTCTTTCACAGCGGATGTGGCCGTTCTCAGTGCCTGTAATTGAAGGGGTGGGGCTAGTGTAGTGTAAGTAAGGACATTTCCAAGTGCACCTGAGTGACAGGGCATCAGTGTTCAATTGACATAACCTTTTAAGGGATGGCTTCATCAACTTTAGGGGCCCAGAATCTCATGTGGTGCCCCTGACAGTACTTGTATTCTTCATGACTTCTACAGAAGGCTTTATTGTTTCCAGAACTGCTGAACTATAAACTCCAATGCCTGGACCTGGGAATCAACTATTGTAGCATTAATAGTCAAGGAAACCTGTGGTAAGTAAGATGGCTATTCATATTAATTGTAACCAATTTTTATATTTCGACATTGTAATAAACATTGTCAGTAAAGAATAATTAATTGTATTCACAGATGAAAGCTGAGCCAATTGGCTAATTTTATTTATATAGATTTTTTTAGCAGTCATTGTCTCACAAAAATGAAAAAAAAAAATTAAAAGAAAATTTATGGAGGTGTGTATGTATGAGAAAAATGTGTCTAAATAATAATGAGATGAATGAAGTTATGATATTACTCTGTGCTTGTGCTGCATGAGCCACTTATGTCTAGAAGTTTGAAAAAAGTCTACGAAAAATAAATAAGGTTTGCACTAAACGATTAATTGTTACACAAGCGATTTTTGTTGGTTGCATATATATTTGATGAAGTTATAGATTGCTCTCATATTTTTAGATTAACTTAATTAAAAGTTTTTGTTGTTGTTGTTGTTGTTTTTAAACATTCATTCATCTTCAGTAACTGCCCTGGTCAGGCTCTCAATAGATTGGAACAGGATTGGATTACAGTGCCTCATGCACGCACATTTACACACTCATCCTCACCTAGAGGCAATTTGCAGTCAGCAGTACTCCTACTATCATGTTTTGGGAAGTTGGACTAAACCAGACCTGTTCCAGAGGAAACACACTGACACAACGAGGACATGGAAAACTCCACACAGACAGTAACTTGAGCTCAGGATTGAAAATGAGGGGGCAGTGAGGCTTTTTTTTTTTAAAACAATCTTTCCACAAGCATTGGTCTTTCTGGACAGTATGTTAAGTCGGTTAGAGTGGGAAAAAAGATTTTATGGTTCTGGTACTATAAACCACTGTTTTAAATTTTACTAGTATCCATTCCAGAAGTTTGTTTTTATTTCTTTCTTAAATTACGCTATCATAAAAAATAAAAAGCTTTTGGGGGAAAGGAATGTGTATTTGTTTTACTCCTTAAATGTGTGTGTGTTGCAGGAGCCAATGTTTTAAAGTAGATCTTGGTGGAACTTGGAAACGTTTCATTACCCAAGCTCAGGAATTGTTGTGCCCTGAAGGAGCTCTTTCTCAAACACACATTTGGAGTTCTACTTAAGCTTGGAAAGTTTTTTTTTTAATCTTTAAAAGAAATCACTGGGTGAACTGCCAGCTTGGTTGTTAAAACAGAGGTGGGTCTAAAAACAAGGAGTGACCATGTTCCAGGCTCACAGCTGAATTTCACAACTGCATGCTTGTGTGTGATACATAAATATTTCACAATAAAACGGCACCTCGCTCGATGACATTTCCTGTATTAGCAATGTTTTCACCAAAAAAGGCATATGACTGATAATGACATGTTGTCTTCCGGGCTTTACAAACTGGTATACATTATTCTTTTACCCATGTTGGCATGCTTTTTCTAATCTATCCTTTTAAGTGCACTTTTTGAAAAAAATATATTTGTGTTGCCCATGGCACCGACTTAAGCCAAGAAGGGATAAGAGAAATAATAGGGTAGGAAGATGTGCTCCCGGTGATCAGGCTAATCTTTTTCTCTCTTGTGTAAACAGCTGCTTTAATGGAATCATCTTTTACTTTGTTATTTTTTATATTTTTGTAAGCAGGTTTGCGTCATCTGTTTAATTTTGTTGTTGTGTGTTTGAACGTGTCTCCAAGGAGGCCCTAGTAATGATGTTGATACAGTGCTACTGTGGTTTGTCAAAAAATAGCTTCAAACAGATGTTATTAAAGGATGACAAGTCAAACATTATCAAATTTGGAATCAAATATAAAAGAAAACATATTAAATTAAATTAATATATTAAATCACTACCCTTGGTAGTTTTTTGGCCTTGACAATATGCACAACTTTCTTTTAAGCAAACACAAATGAAGTTTTACAGTTTACTGATATGGACTATGCACCACGCATTTGTTTCTGTTACGCTTTACTTTACTCTGAAGGTATCTGACTTATGGCAAAAAAAAACTGAATGCACATTCTTGTATAAACTAGTATTTTGCATTTCTGTATGAACACATTTAAGATCAGAGTAGAATGTGCCCTGCAACACTATTAGTATTTGCTTGCTTTCTTTTGTTATATATTGTTTTCTGTTCCTAAATGCTAATGATCAGGTCTGCAAAACTGAACAACAACAAAAAGTCAGATAATAAACATTAAGTACCTTTCAGCACAGAAAGTGCCCTTTCAGCACAGTGAAAATGGCATATGCCACGTAATACAGACAGACATTTATATTTTAGTTGTTTATGCAGTTAGCATGTCGTGATTCAATGGACTGACATATTCTAGTGGTACTATGGTAAAGTTCTTTTTTATTTATTTTTTATTTTTTTGCACCTCTGTCTTAACCAACAGCGTCATTACTGGTTATTTAAACATATTCATTGTTAATCACTTTAGCCAGGTCAGTTATTAATTTAGAATAAAATCAGATATCTTCTAAACATTCTCCAAATGCTTGAACTAGAACTGGGATGATCCTGGTTTGCTCCAAGCAACAGCACTTGGTCATTTCACATTTCTTGAAAAAAAAACAGCACACAGATCAATGATTGTAAAAAGAATGATGGCGTAGGATGAAAACGCATGAAGGAGAGGGATTGCTAGGTTAATCATCCTTACATTTCTCCCTGATAAGGCAAAACACTGCCTGAGGCTACAGAAGAGGCTCCACACGACCTCCTCGGCCCAACCTGTAGCCAACTACAGTAGTTAAACCAACCAACATAAAATGGGGGGAAAATGTGACCTCAGTGATCAACTGTCGCATGAGTGTTGGTGCCAGTGTCTGCCAATAACAGAAAGCTGAGTCTACAGTGGGCACAGGTTTACTAGATATGGGCACTTATAGCCTGGAAAAATGTCCTGGAAAAGTCTTCAATTTCTGCTGAAGTTCATAGATTATAGAGTCAGTGTCTGGTGCCATGGACCCAATCTTCCTTGTGTCAAGAGTCCAGACTCACTTTTGGCTATTAATACCAATCAATCATCCCTTAAAGCCCAATTATTTAATTATTGGTGCTGGCCATGTGTATATCTTCCTTGTGACTATTTACCCATGTTCTAATGGGGACCTCAAGCATAATGCGCCATGTCACAAAGCAAAAGTCATCTCAACCTGCTGTCATAAACATCACAATGATTTGAGTGCTCTTCACCAGGTCCCATTCCAGTAGAACTTCTTTGGTAAGTTACTATCCCAGGAAATGTAGGGCACCAGGCGGGGTACACAGACATACAGTATACACATACATTGAGAATACAATCTTTGGTCCATCTCTACAGTACATATCTTTGGACAGTGGGAGGAAACCGGAGTATCTAAATAATAATGATGTAATACAATTTCAACATTCAAGCCATTCCAAAAAAAGGAACTTTAAACAGGCATCCATTTTTTGAGTTTAGACAGAAATTAATCAATCAAAAATGGGTTTTAGTATAGATTACCAATCAATATTAAATCATTTAATGCTCTATACGTATGTCAATCAAAACCTTTTAAAAATCCATTCTGATCATATGAGGACTGTTTGTCAGGTCTGTACCTTACGGCCACCCCTTGTCTTCATGTCTTCACACAGGTTAAGCTGTAGTGGAAGGGGAAATGGCATTTCGGTAGACAGGTGCTTTTGGGTTTGTTGTGATGTGAAATGAGGTTCCTTGTTGCCCTGGAGTGGAATTTAACTGGCAAAGTGAGAGGTGGGTGGAGGGGCTTTGAAAAACTTTCCAGGCGCCCATGACCCTGAATGACCTGACTAACACCAGAGCTGCACAGCATGCCTAAAGCAAGTAACACTAGACAGACTCGCCAGGATTACATGGCACGTGGTCTACAGCTCACTCAGCCCCCTAGGAACACTTGCTTCAGACAGTGTTGAAGTGTTGGAAAGGGGGCCGCAGGTTACGCAGACCCGGGTTCAAATCGAACGTCTCGTAACACTCGGCTTGAGCATTCCTCAAATTATTCAACAATCACTTGAGTGCTAAAGAATTGATTCTGATATCAGGTATGTACAAAGTGAATATGCGAATGGGGAAACAGTTGAAATATGCACTTGTCCTCGGGTCACTGGAGTTCCATAGTGTAAGTTGTTTATTCAGTAAACATGAGGCACCTGTTGGAGGAATAAAGGTTACCAGGGTATCTAAGAGGCATTTATTATCCCTGCTGTCCACTTCTCCTTTTTCCATTTCTCCTCTTTCCATCTGTCACCCATACAGCTGTGTGTTAGTACTAGACTCGTAGCAATTTTTGTTTTTATTTACACCCTCGTCTGCAGTTTCTGCCCCAGCTGTCTGTGTTGTGTCTAGAGCGTTGTGTTGAACTTTCTGAGAAAGAAGACTCTTGGAAAAGGCTCAAGCTTGCCAGTCCTCCCAGTTATGCAGAATGCAGAGAGGAACACACCCTGCAATTTCTACACATGGAAAACAATGGCTATGGCAAAAATGTGAGGATGCCATCCCTGCTGGACGTCATTACCATGAAATGCTATGCTTAGCCATTTTACTTTCTAAACTAGTGAGGTATTTTGATTGATGTCACAAAAAATAACAGTAATTTTTCACATGATTAGAGTTCTTGCTTGCCGCCCAACACACACACACACACACATACACAAACACACCGTGAATGCAATTTTGTGTTAGCAGAATGTTTGTGTGAGCGAATTGAAGATAATTTTTTTTTCCAAATTAGCATATATACATTTGGGCCCATAAGTATTTGGACAGTGCCACTGTTTTTATATTTCCACTACTGTACACCGCCACAATGGATATCAAATTAACCAATTTTATTTAAAGTCCCTACATTTTCTTTGTTGTTTCATGACATCATGTGAAGTTGATTCCAAGTGCAAAAAAACAGATCTATCAGAGAGTTCGCAGAAACTTTAGCAACAATTTGATACATTCTTAATGAGAAGAAATGCACTGGCAAGCTAAAGCTAAAGTGGATAATCCTTTCACAACATCTAGCCAAGTCAAGAACCCTCTGGAGGAGATGGGTGTATCATTGTCCAAGTCAACTATCAAGAGGTGCCTTCATGAATGTCAATACAATGGGTTTACCTCAAGATGCAAGTCAGGCCAAATTTGACTGCTCAGTTCTGATACTGTACAAGATTGAGTTTACGAGAATGATTGGACGGAAAGAATATGGAGAAGGAAAGGAAGGGATCACGACTGAAAGCATATATTACCATGGCCATGTAATTGGGTCTTGGTGTTTTTTGTTGATAATGTGACAGCTGACTGAAGTAGCAGGAGTTTATATAGCGATATGCTTTATGTTCAGATTGAGTCAAAAGCTACAAAATCCATAGGACAGCACATTACAGCACAGATGGATGATGACCTAAAATGTACCTTGAAAGCAACCTAAAAGCTTCTTAAGGCAAATGCATGAAATGTTCTTAAAGAGCCAGGTCAGGTACCTGAAGGTAGCTGCAGTAAAGGCCTGGTATACAGTAGCAGCTCAAGGGAGGAAACTCAGCATTAGTTGATGTAAATGGGTTCCAATGTTTAGCCAGTCACTTTAGAGTGCAAACAATTTGCATACAGGAATACAAACAAAAAAATAACCTAATGTTTTTTGGTTTCTAGTTTGACCAATTTCTTTTAAACCTGTGAGAATTGGGGATCTTTATTTTAAATAAATGGCCACAGGAACACTGTTTTTTGTGCATGATGTATTTTCATTCATTCATTCATTTTCTATACCGCTTAATCCTGTGTTCAGGGTCGCCGGGACCTGGAGCCTATCACAGGAGACTTCGGGCACTAGGCGGGGTACACCCTGGACAGGGTGCCAATCCATCGCAGGGCACACACACATACACACACTCACACACCCAATCACACACTAGGGGCAATTTAGGAACGCCAATTAGCCTAACCTGCATATCTTTGGACTGTGGGAGGAAACCGGAGTACCCGGAGGAAACCCACCATGCACGGGGAGAACATGCAAACTCCATGCACACAGAGACGGGAATCGAGCCTGGCCGGGGAATCGAACCCGGACCCTGGAGGTGCAAGGCGACAGTGCTAACCACTACACCACCGCGCCGCCTATGATGTATTTTGTCAAGGGCAAATTAGATCTGAACAGCACAGCCGCTGGCAAATGAAGAGAAACCGTTTCATTTCATCATAGATTTAGCTGAACTCTTCCTGTAATTCATACAAGGAACAGGAGATAACTAACTACATGAATCATGGCTGCCTGTTTCACCTGTCAACTCGAATGGGGGAGGGAAACGTGGAAAAGAGAGAGATAGAAAACAACACACCTTTTTAGATAGAGATCTTCTCCATGCAATGTAGGCGTTTGTCATTTGGATGGCTGTGACTAGAGCTGTGTTCTGTAGAAATCATCCTAATCTGCAATGACAATATAAATAAGGGTGTTCGGCACTGATTTTCTCATGCAGATACCCACACTCAGTCGTCTGTAGTATTTTGTGCATGTACAACCGAATCTGCTGCTGCAATCGAAAGAAATTTAAATAAAACAACCTTCGGCCTGGTCTATATTTGGTGTCCTGGGAAAACCTGCTAGACTTCAACATGGCAGATTTTTTGGCAAACTGCCAAAACAAAACACATGGAAAACTAGTTTTAGTGTACAGTACAATCTGTGATTCTGTCTATAATAAATATTTCACCTGTTTATTTTGATCCTTGCCTGGCGTATACTCGTGTCCTAGTAACAAGCCAGATTAACAAAAACAGACTCCGTAAAGATGTCTAAACCCTTGTTAGATATGTGTGATTTCCTCATACTGTGATTGGCAGGCACACAATAACTCAGTAGCACTGATTTCCCTGTGCGTACACTTGTGCACTTCGTCACCTCTGATACACTTTAACAGGGTTCGATACACAAAAAAGAAAAAAAAAATCCAATGAGCAAAAAATCCAACCTAGGCTGCAGGAGCTGCGCGGGGAGACGGACCTAAAGCCTGATGACAGGCGGGTTTAGGGGGCCCTATCATTAGAGGCAGTAAAAGCAAATGCTTCTAAGGGGCCCTCCTAAAGCCCCGGAGGTGCATTCACACTCACTTTGTCCCTGCTGTGACTCCCAGCAATCTCAAACTTTTTAGCCTGCTGTGTAATCCAAGCCTTGAAAATGCACCCATGAAACAACCCGGCTGCTTGGAGTTCCCCACATTCTGTAGTTAATGAGCAAAGTGCGATAGAAACACATTCCTCCGTGATATTGATCATTTTTGCTGATGTACTACGTGATAAATATAGAGTCCATTTGCTGTACATTGCCGTGTATATCTTTAATATATGCATGTCATGCCATACTTTGCACCTGCATGTTTGTGGAGCATCTCTACGATTCGACACATACTACTGTATAAGCTCTCAGTTTTAGCCCTGGTGAAGCACCGTCTAAGGGATTCTTTCTACATGTCATCGTTTGCCAACAGGGGGCGATGCATGCCTTCCCGCGGGAGCGATGTAATGCAATCGGGCCTGGTGCACGTTCTGTTTAGTCAGCAAAACTCTGACAAGCTTTCTGCCCTCAAGTATTTAAACAAGCAGTTATTCTCTTTCACTTTACCCATTATTCCTGACACTAATATGAATTCTTACACTGGAGCTCACCATTCAAGAATGTTCTGTTTGCCCTTTCAGAACAGATAATAATAAAACTTAGTCGTTCGTTTCTTTGATTTCTCGTCTCCACCCAAACGCGGTTTTACAGTACACAAGCAAGACTCCTGACTTGAGAAAGCAGAAATAAAATTCTGCCTACAACCCAAGCTAATAAAAGTAAAGAGAGGCATGCGGTGTCGGCTCCCCTGAGCAGGAGTGTTTGGCCATTCCTGCCCGTTTCAGGCCTGGAGCTCTGTAGTATCTTAATCCTCTCCTGACAAGTGGGAGAGTTTATGAGCGAGGTCAGACAAGAGTGTGAGTTCATGGAACGCTAACCCCAGAGTGCACACTGCTGCCTCCTGACACCCTCTTCCCTCATCTCCTTCTGCCCTCAAGCTTCTCCCTACTTGACCTCGCGAAGCAGGGCAAGAGTTGGATGGGTTGTTGCTTAAAACGATCCCTACGCTACGCTCCCTCCCTCTTTTCCTGCAAGCCTCGTCTACCCGCTGTAATACAGGTACGTCTTTTCCTTATACACTTTCACTATCTTTGAATCTTGACGCTACCAACCCGACATACCTCTGCTTTCTTTCTTTCTTTCTTTTCACACTCTCCGACTGTGTCCCTAGCAACCCTTAGCACACAAATATGTCTTCCTCAAAAGTGCTGGCTGGCTCACAGGCTGTAATGAGATTTGACAGCTGTGGGCTTATGATTTACAATAAGCATGCTAACATTCCCGTCCTGTTGCCTCTCTGGGCTCACTTGAGACGCACGGTAAATATATATATATATTTTTTTCAGCACAGAGAGGGAGAGGCTCGTTGTGCCGGACTGACACTTTGCCAGCCGCTGTGAGACACTCATCTCATAATTGGCATTAATAACCTGGGTGGTGCAGAGAGCTTGAGGTGCCTCTGTTAAGTAGAATCACATCTGTAAGTCAGGGGATTCTTGTGGTCTCATGCTATTATTAATCTCTCTGAGTGCTTTGCCCCTGGTGGTAAGTAGTGGGAATGCATGACCTGCATATGTCCAAAGGACATGGTCAGTGGAGTTCTTACACCCCTAAAAAAAAAATGTCTTGAGAAAAGAAGCGTACAGTATGCCAGAAGCTTGTGCAGTGCGCTCACTAACTCAGGCTGAAAACATTACAAAAGAAAGACAACAATCACGAGTTACTGATCAAACCGGAAAAAGGAGTCCTTGTGTAATGTAATTACACACAACAAGATTTGCTTGCTTTAAATAAGGTGACCGTTCTGTGCATGAGATCTACAAATAAAAACATTTTCATCTTCAAAACATTTTTTTCTGATGCATAAGGACTTCTCAGATGCAAAGCTGTTCAAAAATAAATGACAGATTTAGAAGCAATAGTAAGCAAACATCCTTAACCCAGGTCTTTAATGGTTGCATGTTGGTACTTTTTACTTCTCCACTCATGGATCCATGAGTAATCCAGGCCGGGGGAGTGTGTGTGTGTGTGTGTGTGGTGGGGGGGGGGGGGTCTCGCACTTGTGCGACGGACGATCCTAGTCTTTCTAAGATGATTCTGATAAGTAGAACAAGCCTTGATGAATCCCTGATTGATGGCTTGTTTTCCCCATTGCAAGCAGCAGCACAAAGGCAGCAGGTCTGTAGTTCTGAGCAGCACTGGGGGCAGCGACGTGATGACACAAGGGGTCAACTCCTGTCTGCCCAGCTCTCATCACCCTCTTGCTCCTGTCAACTTTGCACAATAGCCACCGAGCTGCACGGGACACAGTTCAATCACATGAACCAGAGATCGGTGATTGTTTTTTTTTAAATTAATTTTATTTTTTTTATTATTAATAAGAAATCTGTGACTAATTCTCTTAACATGAACCAGATCGGCTTCTGTAGTAGATCATCTGTCATGGCTTATACAATCACATGCATTTACGTCAATTATTTAGCTAAAGGCAGCTCACCAGAAATGGATGAAGTAACGACAAAGCTTGTGCAAAATAAGAAAAAAAAAAGTGGGTTTCATCTAATTCGACATTCAAAATTTTAATGGAACTGGCTTAAGTATAATAGAGCGTCAACCGTTCACTGCATGTCATTGCTACATGGCCTACTGTACACGCACCAGCTATAACCTGTAATCATTGTGATGAAAAACTGGGCTTCTAAAGCAATCAGCTTACAAATACTAAGATCAGAGAAGAATCAAAAGTGTTTTATCCCATCTGAAGTCATCTTCTTTTCGGGACAAGGCTTATTTTTGGATGTTTGTGTCGTTGCTAAAGCCAACCTGTGGGTCAGCAACAACGTGTACCGAGGTGTTTGCATGATTTTTTTCACAGGCAACATGTGCAGCATCAGATAACAGAGTATAGAGCAGAACATTTTGATATGGTGGAAGCTGGTAAAAAGACAAACAAAAGATTCGTTTACGGTCATTTGACATTATTTTATTTGCAAACACACCACCTGAATCAGGGTATGCTGGAAAGCTCCTAGATTGCATGTCAAAAAAAAAAAAAGATATTGCAACACAAAGTTGAGAGAGTGTGTGAAGGTTTTTATGACTTCACATCATTTCCTGTAGGACTTTGCTGCTGCCATTAGCATTTTCATGTGCTGTGTATCCAGCAGAATATTAATGCGGTGACTCTGTATTAGCACATTGTAAGCTAGGTGATTTGATTCCTCCTGAATTGCTGAGGTCTTGTGTGGAATCAGCCCTAAAGGCATTACAGCTCAGATCTACACATTCTGAGAGAGGTTTGTGAAATTAACAGCTCTTTAAGCCTTAAGCAAATCTGTTCTGCATCTCGTCATCCTTAAACATAGACAGTCTTAAACATACTACACCAGTACGCAGACACTGACTCGCACTCACATGCGGACATAAAGCAGAGTAATAAACAGCTCAAAATGACATTTTCTTTGCTTCTATTTGTTTTTCATATAAAAACTATATCTAAAAACTCATATCTATTTGCACCCACACACACACACTGAATAGTCCTCATTTTATAAAGAAGAAAAAAGAAAATCCTTAAGTAAAGGCAAATGACAGTAGGTGCTTAATTATAGGAATTTGTTAAAGAAAATATCTTTCAAGTCAATAATCTGAATGACTCAGACTTTTTGTTATATTTGTGTCTAATTAAATAATTAAATAAACTAATTAACTTTGTCCACATAATTTGAATAGAATTTTGCAGAGCAGCTACTCATCCCTATTTATAACTTAACTAATCTATGAAGAATAATTTTAAAGAGTCTCCGTATACATAAACGTAATGTAAATTGTTTCCCTAACATATTGGACTCTCATCAGTGCCAAAATCTATGAATAAATTTTCACATATACACATGTTTACGTAGAGATTGATACCTCATTGAAAAATAGTTTTCTACAAAAACTCAACCTAGTGCTTTCCAGCACAAGGATGGAATATGTGATGATGTTTTTGGTGACATGGTACAGTATTAAATCTACATTTTTAGAGAGTATTTTATTGCAGTCATTAGGATATTCTGAACTCAACTAACCCCAATAATAATAACAAAAAAAAATCCCCATCACATTTTTATCAAGACACAATCATATATACTTATATCAGGTAGCAGGAACTAAGGCGGTAGTTAATACGTCCCATTGACCATGGTTGTAGTTTACATTCCTCCAGCATATGAACCCTTATTCCCACCAGCACTCTAGTGATGCTGTACTGATATGCAACAGAGGCCCTAAACTGGTTCAGGTAGAATATTCATCCTACTTCCTAACCCTGGAAAACCCAGACCACCTTATCCTAATAGGAAATCTATCTCCTTTGGCTGAAATGATGATACAGATCCAGTGAACCCTAAAACAGGTGTTTTTTTTTAATTAACCCTTTCCTACTACATGTAATGACATGGGTCATATATGACCCCTTGGGATATCCAGTATGTTTTACCAACTGGTAACTTTCACTCATGACATAAAGGCAGGAGTTCTTTCTTAGTAAGGAAAGACCAGATTCTCATTTCAAAATATATTTATTGATTTTAACTTTTCATCAATGACTATGCACATAAAATTTTGTTCTAAGGCAGGAACTAAAAACACTGGCATCAGCTTTTATATCACCAAATAAAAAGCACAGTAGCAGCCATGTTTGATGTGAAGAAAATCAGGTTAGTTCAGTCAGTTACCACTAAATGTCAGTGTTATGGGTTCACATAGGGCACACTGGGCTGTAATGCAAAAAGAAATCTTTACTTTGCTGTGTGGGTTGAATATGACGATGAAATAAAAGTCTGGGTCAAATATGACCCCATGGGTTCTCCAGGGCTAAACACAAACTGCCTCTGTTATTTTTAGTGTAGTTTCTAATTAAATCACGGTCAAAGCATGGTATTGCTGTTAAAAGGTGTCTCACCCAGGTGATAAAGTGAATTTGTGGACATAATTATATAACACCATCTGTCATAATACTTAATGCGTCTTGCCTCCTGACCCGTGCTTTGTTTGTTGTAAATATGCATACACGTTTATATTTTTATCAAATAAAAAGAAACACATTTGATAAATACTATTTCATATATATATATATATATATATATATATATATATATATATATATATATATATATATATATATATATATATATATATATATATATATAAGATTATATATATGAAATAATATATAATTTCAGTATTAATACTCAAACAGAAATATAAATTATTTTTATTTAAAGTTATTATTCTTTGAAGCAAGACAGTATAACCCTGAAAACTTTCCATTTTGGGGGGTCAAAATCATCTCTACAAAACGGCTGAAGTTAGCAACTTGAAAAGCAAGATTGGTCATTTCCATGTTGCATAAACTTCAGAAGTTGCTTCTTTGACACACAATTTTTTTGTAAAGTCAGCACTAATACCGTGTTTTGGCCGTCAGCATTCTTACATTTACACATAAAATGAGAACTAACTTGCACTTGGAACATGGACAATAACATTGCTGCTGACACACACACATTACATTTTGAACATTCTGTAAATATTGTGTAATATTTTTATATGTAATATGTTATGTATTTTTATATATTTCTATTTTAATTCTATTTTATTCAGTAACTTCTGTAAGTTTGTAAATTTATATTTTCCGACCTTAATTTGTACATTTTAATTTTAATAAAATTTTATTTTGTATTGAGAATTCTGTCTTTAGTTTAATTGTATTCTCTAGTGATTTTCTCCTTTTTTTTGGAGCATAATCCTTCTATTCTATTCTAATCTTCAATTAATATGATGGACAGTCATATACGCTTTCACTGAACATCATACTGTGTTTGTTTGATTTGACTTTGAAGTTGACTTGATATATATGGCCATATGAAGAATATAGAAGAAGAAGAATATTCAATTATTTCTCACATGTACTTTTTACAGCACAGTGAAATTTCGCATATACCAATTAGGAAACTGTGGTCAGAGCGCAGGGTCAGCCAGCTTACAGCACCCCTGGAGCAGATAGGGTTAAGGGCCTTGCTCAAGGGCTCAACAGTGGCAACTTGGCTGGGGTTCGAACCCCCGACCTTCCGATCAGTAACACAGTAACCCACAGCCTTAACCGACTGAGCCACCACTGTGCCTAATATGTTATGGCCATATGTTATGTTCCCTTATGTTTAACCTCTCTTTATTTTCCCTCTCTTTCTCAGCTTAAAAATTTTGCCCCCGTTATCTATACCACTTATTCTGTACAGGTCCGCACGACCTGGAGCCTATCTCAGGAGACTTTGGGCATGAGGTGAGTTACACTCTGGACAGGGTGCCAATTCATTAGAATGCACTCATCCACACTCATTTACACACACACACTATGTAGGAATCTGGAAATCAGAACACAATCCTTGGAATTAAATGTTTTTCAATTCCTTGGAAGTCAAAGTATTTTTGTACTTATTTGCAATATTTTCTACTTTTTGTCCTCCACTATATTTTTGCACCCTATTTTTTAGTTTGCTATATTTTTATTTACAGTAGATTTAGATTTTTGCTCAGTCTCACTCGCTCATTCTCTACACCGCGTATCCTGTAGAAGGATATGCAGTAGCCTATCCCAGTGGACACATGGTTGGGTGCATCCTGGATGAGGTGCCAATCCATCACAGGGCACAAGCACTCACTATCACTCTCTACAGGCAATTTGGAAAGCGCAATTAGTCTAATCTGTATATCTTCAGACTTTGAGAAACTAGACTACCTGCAGTAATCCCACCCAGCACAAGTAGAACATTCAAACTCCACACACAAACCCAAGGTGAGACATTTTTTAAAAATGTAAAAAAAATAAAAAAATAAAATTTTAATTTCTAAAAAATATTTTTTTCAATTGTTACATTTTTAAAACTATATTCGTATGTTTCCAACTTCAAAATCGTTCATTATTTTTTGGCACCTCACTGTGTTTTATAATTTTCCTATTTGCACTTCAATATATATTTTCCTACATTTTTATTATCCTTTTTGGTAATAACTTTCAATAATTTCAAATATTATAACTAATATTCTCTCCTACTTATAGCTATATAATTGTATATTCTCTTTTTTTTTAGTCACTATATTTTTGCAGAATTAATTTTTATTATCTGTTATTAAACATTTTAGGTCGGCGCGGTGGTGTAGTGGTTAGCACTGTCGCCTTGCACCTCCAGGGTCTGGGTTCGATTCCCCGGCCAGGCTCGATTCCCGTCTCTGTGTGCATGGAGTTTGCATGTTCTCCCCGTGCTTGGTGGGTTTCCTCCGGGTACTCCGGTTTCCTCCCACAGTCCAAAGATATGCAGGTTAGGCTAATTGGCGTTCCCAAATTGCCTGTAGTGTGTGATTGGGGGTGTGAGTGTGTGTATGTGTGTGTGCCCTGCGATGGATTGGCACCCTGTCCAGGGTGTACCCCGCCTAGTGCCCGAAGTCTCCTGGGATAGGCTCCAGGTCCCCCGCGACCCTGAACACAGGATTAAGCGGTATAGAAAATGAATGAATGAATGAATGAATGAATAAACATTTTATTGTTTTGCATTTTTATTTGTCCCTATTGCTGTAATTTTACTGTATTTCAAATTAATCCTTGATTAATGTGATGTGATGCTATAAGATTTTAATATACAAAGTCCACTGAAATTGTGTTTACCAGGTGTGACAGGCTGTTACTGAGCCACAGTATAAATTGAGCAGATGACGTATTTACTACCTTGGACTCTGTTCATGATGTCCCGTTTAGGAGTCGGCGTCAGTTCAATTAAAAGCACATATCTCCATTCAGCCTGAGCACCTCCATCTGAAAACCAATCTGTCTTTGCTCGGTACTGGGCCCACTCCAGTTCTGCATGAAGGAGCAGTTGAACGAGAATGTTTGTAGTCAGGCAATGATCCCCTGCAACAAAAATTTACTGAAAGCAGAAAAGAATGACTTGCTTTAACAACTTGTTCTGTTTCAGTGGAAGCACACACATTTAGTCACGCTAACTTCTTTACACACACAAACGCACATGTGCACGCACAAACACAAATGCACATGTACACACAAACAAACAAACACACACATACACATCACTCCCTCCTCGACAACCTTGTATTTACTGTAATTACTGTGTGATTCCTTAACTGATGAAAAGACCAAATGGCATGACTCTGAGTCCAGCTTGTGCCTATTGACAACAAGGGAAAAAAACGAGTTACTATTGACACTACTGCGTCCTGTTTTCTTAGCATGACTCATGATGGAAATTTAACATTGCAACATGAGCACCTTTTAAAGTAATTCCACATCTCTCCTGCCAGCTGCCTATGAGTTTCTCTGGACACATTCCATCAGATCAACCATTTCGAAATGCATGGGTTGTACTTTGAATGGTTCACAGAGAATTAAAAAGAAACAGAAAAAAATTCCAGCGGATGACAGCTTCAAATCTCAAAACTCGATTCGATCTTTGGACACTTAGTAAGCTTTCACAGACAGATGCCTTTTTCGAATGCTTCGAGTAGTGTATCGCTTTGACAAGTTACCACAACAATCTGTTATTAAAGTGGTCTTTCAAGCCCCCTGAAAAATACTCGCCCGGATTCCAGTGACCCTTCATATCATCTCACCATGTTTTATTTTTAAGAGCTATCCAGTGACAAAGGGCACCTCCAGGCCTCTCTTAGATTACCCGCAGATGGGTGCTGCTTCATGCGCGCAGGATAAAATGTCGCTGGGATGCCACCAAACATTATAATGTGCTACACACATCCACTTTCTCAGGTCGAGGGTTCAGGCCAATCACACTTGTCACTCCGTTGCCTGGATACAACTCTCCGGGTTGCTAAACACCAGGCCTTACGTTTTACATCATGAGCTATTTTTCTGAAAGTTGGAATATCCAAGATAAGGTTACGGTGTATAGAACTGCTGAGCTTGAGACACCTGCTCAGAAGTGTACAAGAGCTGTTAAACTAGGTGTCGGTACTGTACACACCCTTGAGCTTCTAATTAGTTCTCCTGCTATACACACGATTCATTTAAGTTCATTAATTTATCTGACGTATAGAGAGGTGGAAAGAGTAATACAATTTTGTACTTAAGTAAAAGTACTGTTACTTTAGTGAACTTTTACTGAAGTACAAGTAAAGTTACCCTTATAAAAATCTACTCAAGTAAAAAGTAGCTCATTAAAAATTTACTCGGCGTAAAAGTTACAGAGTTACTTTTTTTTTTTTTTAACAGGGGGGTGGGATGGGGGATGGGACATCCTTGCATAATAAATCTGTTGCCTTTGTTGTGCTTGAATCAAAGTAGTTGCTTAAATATGACCAGGGGTTTGCTTCATAAGAATTTGTTGGCATTTCACTTTCAGCTGGTTCTGCATCACTGACATCTGTTTTGTCTCCATCGTTCTTGTGAATTTAGTGCGTTTGTCCTCCATCTATCAATCAGTCCAGTGGTTTCCGGGGTGCAAGTTTTTTCCTTCCCCGTTGTATTATTTGTATTATTTTTCATTTGCATTCATTTATTTTTTACTCAATAGTGAATATGATTTAAAATGTAGTGAAGTACAATAATTTAAACAAAACATACTTAAGTAAAAGTAAAATTACAGATACACAAAAAATCTACTCAATCACGTTAATGCGAGTTACATATATATATATATATATATATATATATATATATATATATATATATATATATACAGTATATATATATATATATATATATATATATATATATATATATATATATATACTGTATATATATATATATATATATATATATATATATATATATATATATATACTGTATATATATATATATATATATATATATATATATATATATAGTATTAGTATTAAGGGCAGCATTAATTTCAAACAATAGAGGATAAAGTGGGATTAACTTCACAGCACACAGAAAATCTTCACTTTTTCTAAATCAAGCGATCGAAAGAACCAGAAACAGTTTTGGGCTGACAAGATTTACAATGCAATCAGAAAAGCAAAAGCCTGATGTTAAAACAGGATCTCAGTTAATGATAAGTGAGTGGTTATAAGGGTTTATTTGGAAATGAAACCTTAGATATGAGGCAATGAGTTGGCATGGAATTGTTATCTTGTTATCTTTCTTTCCTGACTTGAATGGAACCAACAGAATACTGTAGAAATTAGTTCAATCCATTTCTGTTCATTTCACATGTCTATGTACTGTATTATTACTTAATATAATTACCCATGGATCAATGGTAGAATAACAGCATGCAGACTTTATGACCCCAGCTCCATTAGTACCACTAAGTAAAAACAATAGGGACGTCACTGTTATGTGTATTACGGTCTTTGTTACTGGTTTGTCAGTTTACTGTACAAGATGAATGACTGTTTGACTCCACCTTAAGATGGCTCAGCAATTTGTAACAAATACAAACCGGTTTACACTATGGACTAACAGCTAAGACCAGATCTGAGTAATGTGAGTTAGCAGACACCAAGGGGGAAAAAAAAAAAACAAAAACAAACAAAAAAAATAATAATCTGTTGATGAATGCCACTAAGCAAGAAAAAAAAAACATACAAACAAATCTGGTTCCCACCAAAAAGTTGTCCTTCAGGATAATCCAAACTCTGGCATTCTGCCTGTTTATTGGTTTGCCGCAGGTGATGTGAAATTTTCCCATGAATCGATGCTAGGCGTAGAAGTCACTGTGACAAAAGTGAAGTCAGAAAACTTTGAATCACAGTGTGGGAAAACATTCACCTTTGGTTGTGCATTGTTTTATTAGACTAATATGTCATAGTCCCACGATCAACCAACCTCCAAAGGACACTGTGAAGGAGGAGCACACTTTCAAATGTATTGTTCCTAATTGGAAATCATCATTCGGTTCCCAGATGGAGTGTGTGTGGGGTGTGTGTGTGTGTGTGTAAGCTAAATTTACGACATTTTCTAGAAATTATGATCTCAGCCATAAAATTAAAACCACTGACAGGTGACCTGAGTAACACTGACTATCTCATTACACCCGGCACCTGTCAAGAGTTCTTCTGCGGGATTGGACCGGATGGGCTAGACTTCACTCCCCTCACACATGGCCCTATGACCAGTACACTTGTTGTTCTTGTCCACGTCCAGTGGTTTAGCCCTCACACTTTACCCTTGGCAAAGTCACACAAATCCTTATGCTTGCTCATTTTCCCTCTTCCAACACGTCAACTTTAAAAACCGTCTGTTCACTATATACCTACAGTAACATATCCCAACCCTTGTTATTATTATTATTATTATTATTATTATTATTGTAATTAGATATCCAATGTAATTTAGTGGTTGCATAAAGATATTCAATGTTATTTAGGGTGGCATACGGTCATGGTCAGAAGTTTACATACACGCATCATGAACAAAAATGTCATGACTATATTTTTTTTTTCCCGGGCAAAATGAGCATACAACATACAGTAAGAGTCAAAAGTTTGGACACACCTTTTAAATTAATGTTCTCAGTTGAGTGATTTAGTTTCTACATTGCAGAACAATACTGATTTCAAAACTATGAAATAACACATATGGAATTATGCAATTAAGTAACAACAACAAGAACAACAGCAACAAAAGTCAGTTGTTATTACTGTAAGTCATGAAGGTGAAGGTCAAGTGGATTTGCAAAACCCATCAAGCACCATGATAAAACTGGCTCTCATGAAGACCATCTCAGGAAAGCAAAACCAAAACTTACCTCTGCTGCAGAGGAGAAGTTCATTTAGAATTACCAGCCTCAGAAATCACCAGTCGACAGTAAAAATGTATGAAGGCTTTACAGAGCATAAGTAGCAGACACATCTCAATATCAACTGTTCAAAGGAGATTATTACATATTGTGTGCTGTATATACCTTCAGCATTGTTTTACAATACAAATACAAATCAGGAAAGACCATGGAATTATATGGTGTGTTCAAACTTTTGACTGGTACTGGACATCGTTAGTCATTTTTTTTTCTTTCAAAAAAAAAAGTACACAAATTTTTTATTTGGTTTGTGTTTTTTGTGTAATCAGAACTGTAAAAACTATATATATATATATATATATATATATATATATATATATATATATATATATATATATATATATACAGCACATGTAATATTTGGTCTTTAAAAAGCTCTGGGGGGATATTTGACCACTTTTATGGGCAGAATTGGAAGTGTTTGTTTAAATTTGTTGGTTTTTGATACAAGCACATTTTTTTAGGCATAGTCCACAAATTTTTTTTTTATTCTATTAAAAAGATTAGCTTGCTTTTCAAAACCGTTTGTGTTTGGGGTCATTGTCCAGAAGACTCAATTTTGCCCAACTGAATAGCTGATGATTTGAGGTCATACTGTACGTACTGTAGTCCTCTTTCTTTATTATTTCATCCACTTTGAGTAATACATTTGAACTTGAAGGTGACCATTTAGGAGCAGGAGCTTCTTTCCAAGGGAAAATGTAACACCCGCTTGACTGGTGTTCCAGCTGCTTCCAGTTCATGGAAGACCTGTGCCTTAGTTATTCCTCGTTTGCTTCTGACCAACTGATTAAACTTTTCTTAGTCAAGACTCTTTTTTTTTTGTCTTTTTCCAAACCATGATAAAGTGGCTCCCAATAACTCATACAATTACTTGGACTTCTCTTTCAAGAATGGCTCCAACAGACAATTATGAACATCTATCATCCTTTATCTCAGATCTTCACTGTGCTCAACTGAATTTTCTATTTTATACATTATGTGTTGGTTAATCCAATAAGTGCTGACAAATAAATATGTTTTATGTTGGAGAAGCTACAGTACAGTACCAGCTAAAGTCAATCATTATCACTAACAGGTGGTTGAGAGACAATTAAAATAAATTTGGGAACTTAATTTCAAGTGGTTTTATCTATATTTGTGGCCCTAATTTTGACCTTAATATCATTCATTCATCTTCTATACCGCTTTGTCCTGTATTTAGGGTCGCGGGGACCTGGAGCCTATCCCAGGAGACTCAGGGCACAAGGCAGGGTACATCCGTCGCAGAGCACACACACACTCATTCACACACTATGGTCAATTTGGCAACGCCAATTAGCCTAATCTGCATGTCTTTGGACTGTGGAGGAAACCGGAGTACCCGGAGGAAACCCACCAAGCACGGGGAGAACATGCAAACTCCATGCACACAGACACAGGAATCGAGCCTGGCCGGGAATCGAACCCGGACCCTGGAGGTGCAAGGCGACAGTGCTAACCAATACACCACCATGCCGCCCTCCTGAATATCAGAAAACCTTAAATGAAACCTTTGGAAAATAGTTCCAAATTGATCTGTTAAAGATGATTGAAGCTTAATGAATTAAGCCCAATTTTACCACATCCATGTTCATTAGTTTATGTAAAACAACTGTGTGTACATTTGCAAAATTGTGTAATGAATAGCTTTTAAACTATGTGGGGCTTTATACAGTATGTAGAAAATATGTACAAAATATGATATTCGTGTTATACTGATGAATTATTTGCTAGCACTATCATTTATCACTAGCATTATCTTTATGGCATGAAATCAAAGTAGCGATCTAGAATGGATGGATACAGCTGAGATGAGATGCACACTACTGGTAAGTTGCAGTGAAACACACAAGCCCTGTCTTTTCATTAGATGCAGTTAGTTTAAGTGCCACAATGGGATTCATAAAAGCATTGTTAAATGTTGACATATTACAATGTCTTTATTTGCTTTTCCTCTTTATTGTATGTTGATTAAATGTAAGGTGTGACAGATGTTTTTTGTATTGATGTGTTAAGCTCAGTATCCAAGCACTTTAGCAATTGAAGTATCTCTGTTTTGTGCTTTAAGATCATTTACTGTTGCCATGTTTACCTGTAAACAGTGCTCGGTTGCTGGGTACGTTCATGCTCTTCTAAGTAATCTGACGGTTCATGAATTATCACCCCTGAAGCACTGTACACTACACTGGACCCTGTGACTCATTGGACATCCCCTCCATTACTCACAATATACACTCCATGCGAGCCTTGCCATGTGTGTATATCATATTTGTATGTTTGAATCGTGTGTTGCGAGGCAGGCCAAAGCCCGAGACCTTCCTGCTCGGTCAGCTGCTCCCTCACGACAACTGCTTTTTTCAGTTATACGTAATTGTAGGAATCTAATAGTTCATAAAATCAAATTAGGGAAGATGATGTGTCCAAAGGCGCATGTGCAATGCCCTAGGACTACATAACCCAGACCTATACTGTTACAGATTAATGTGGGTTTAGCACCATGGTACAGAGTTATGAGGCTGCATGTTAAACCCCAAGCAGGGATAATAAGCGCATTAGAGATGCGGGCCTGGATGAGGCAAAGACTGACGTAACCGTTAATGTGCGAAACGAGGACATGCATCTGATGTGAAGTAATAGAACAGTGGTGAGTGACATGATATGCCTGCATATTAAAAGCAATTAACAGTGTAGTGATGTAAGGGTTTCATGTGTCGTTAGAAATATCAGGCGTAATCAATCCTAGGTCACATCAGAAGTGTGTAGGTAGCGTGTCCTTGTGCTAGAACGGCGTTTATGGTTCGAACCGCATCCACGCGAGTTCGACCTGACGGGTGTTTCTAAAAACAAGTATGACCAGGTCAGATCATACTGGCTAAACAATATTTATTGAGATTTAAGAGCAGCAGAAATCAGTCCTGATGATGCTACACAAGCTTCCAAGGTCAACGTCGAAGTACGTTTTTATGCATCTACAGATGCACTTAAAATTTCAGGTCTTATTTCATAACACAGCAGCTGTCTGTCATTCTATTTAAATGCACCAAACACATGTTTGACCTAAGGATTAAATGTTCCATAGTCCAAGAAAGTGGCATATTGATGTAATATGGATGTGCAGGTGCAAAATGTGTTTCTTAGAAACTCTGTCAATAGGAGCCCCAATGGGAATTTCCACTAAAACTTCAATGATATCCGAATGAGGATTATTTGGTTAATATACCTGCCACCGCCCCTACACCAGAGAACAATATGAACAATTGAATGCACTCCTAAGAGAGGGAGGTGGGAAAATGAACTAGAATAAAAATGAATTGATTAAGCAAGTATGAATGCCCACATCAACTATTAAAAAACAAAACATTATTTGATGATAGTCTCAAGAAATCAGCAGTTTCTGTTAAAAAAAAAGTATATAATATATCATTCATTTTCCATACCGCTTATATATACATATATATATATATATATATATATATATACTAATCATCCATATCATTATGATGATCTGTTTAATATTGAGTAGGTCTTCTTTGCTACCTTTCTATCACAACCAGCATTAAAATTTCCATCAATTTGTCCTTCGATAGATAGATGTTGAAAATGACTTTAAGACAACATAAACTACAACGAATCAACACAAACTACAACAAAAAATGAAATACAGAAATCGAGGTAATAAGTAAAATCATGTTATTCAACATGTACAGTATAATTGGATAAACGACATGATAAAGTGACAGCAGTGTGAAAAGTGAGTAGTGCACGATATAGTTTAGTGACAACATCAATAAAAATGATGGTAATAAATGGCAACCTTAAGCCCAACACTCCCAATCGACACCCCTGGCCCTGTAGAGAGGTGTTAAAGAGCTGTATTGGCCCTGGGGACAAAGGCTATCCGAGTCTGTTAGTTGAGCAGCGGTGACAGTAGTCGGCCACTGAAAATACTCTTACGCTTGGCAAAGGCTATGTGCAGGGGGTAGCTGATGTTGTACATGATGGACAGTAGTGTGTTCATGGTCCTCCTCTTCAGTTCTGACTCCAAAGTTCAGCGCCAAGCCAACCATCGATCCACCTCTACTGAAAACCCTGTTCAAGCATATTGCATCTCTGCTTTGAGGCACAATCACTTCTCTTCTCTTCTCCTCGGCACACTACAGAGGAACAAGAGCACACTGGTAAAAACTGACTATTAAAACATCTGAAATTAAGCTCTCTTTAAAGATCTTAAAAGAGCGCAGTCCTCTCAGGAAGAATAGATGACTTTGACCCTTTTTGGACCTATAGTCTGTGTCCTTTATCCAATCCAGTTGGTCAACCAGCTGCAGCTGCAATATTAACTCCAACAAAGGAGTAGCAAAGTCCTCCATCAGGCTCTTGTACTCCCCCTCCTGTCAATCCTTTATACACCCTACGATGGCAATGTCATCAGAGGCATGAAGTCAGAGGTGTACAGGAAGGGGGAGCGTACAGTCCCCACGATGTTCTCCTGTGCTGCAGTCCTTCACCCTGATATACTTTGGTCTTCTTATGAAGTAATCTTTAATCCAAGTCAACAAATGCATGTCCTGTATATCAGTCAATGGGGGTCAGGGGTGGATATGCTGGAGAAATCAGAGAACATGATCATTACAGCACCTTTCCCCTTATCAAGATGAGAATAATACTGATATGGCAGGTATAGGATGGCAAAACCTATATCAACCTTCTCTTGGTATGCAAACTGCAGGGGATCCAGTGCATTGTAGGACTGAGGTCTGAGGATATGGAGAATCAGTTGCTCCAAGGTCTTCATGATGTGAGAAGTCAGTGGAACTGGCCTGAAATTATGAAGTCCTCTGGCCCAGCGACTCTTACAGTACGTACTGGGCTTCATGGTGTTGTAATGCAAAATTGTCTTGGGAGGCAAAAAGAGAAAACTGTAATATTGAGATGAATGGTAAATCTGCCATACATTTGTAGGTCAAACAGTAATGATTATTAAACCCTTAATGTGTGTGCGCAAGTCCTGGAGCAACTCTGGAAAGACCTGAAGATGGCTGTGCACAGACGCTGCAAAGCTAAACTGGTTGGGCTTGAACAATTCTGGCAAGAAGAATGGAAGGAACTTCAAAAAGAAAGGTGTGCCAAGGTCGATTCATAATTCACAAGAGGTCTTGAGACTGTCAACGCTGCCAAAGGTGCTTTAACCAGGTTAACCCAAGTGATGGGTCTGAATCCTTATGTAACTGGGATATTTCAGTCTCTATTTCTTAATAACTCAACAAAACACTCCAAACACCTGATCTTACTTTGAGGAGTACTGTGTTTCAGAATGATGAGTGAAAAAAAGATTTGAAACCATTTTAAGATTTGTGTGAAACATAACATAACTTTAAACTGATGCATTCATCTGGACTGTAAACTGATGCATACAGTACTAATACTTTTGTATATGTGTATTGTATATAGGTGTCATAAGGCAACTTATTTGAAATGTATGACTTGAGTTATTCAGTTTGGCTTTTAGGTAGCACTGTGTTTTTTTTAGTTCATAAACACTCAACTAGTGTGTTATGATAAGTTCATTTCTGGGTAATAATATTGTTTTTTGATAGTGATATAGGGTGATTAAATGAGTGTTTATTGAATGTTCAAATTGAGAATTGCTGAGGATGCACATAGAGGTGGGTTGGTGAATAGTTCCATGCCAGGATTGTGACAGCTTGTGAGTAATTTCTTTCCAGATGTGATGAACTTGTGTGCTTAACCAAAGGGCATGGGTGGGGTTCTTAAAAATATTTGAGCATGCATTTATCTCAACTATTTTGAACTTCCCTTGCCTACATGGGATGCTTTTTGCAAAGGCTAGACAAGTCTGCTTATTTCAACTGCACACACTGTCCTGTCCCCGAGCGCTTTCAAGGAGTGCAGCTCAGCAGTTTCCTGAACAGTCTCACCTTCTCACAGTCTCACAGTGTGGTGTAGTAAATTCAAATAGGAAATCACTTAGCATGTTTTTACATGTGGAATAATTAGTGTCTTCACGTGTGGGAATATTAGTATCTTCATGTGTCAGTAGTATTGAACAGGAGTGGACAAAGGACTGAGCAGTTATACTGAAGTGAAAGTAGATACTTTGGACAATCTAAAATATAAAACATATTTTGGGTTGTTTAACAGCTTTTTTATTTACTACATAATTGTATATGTGTTGTTTCATATTTTAGATATCATCAGTGTTAATGTATAATTTTGAAAATTCTAAAAAGAAAAAAAATACAAAATCAGAGACATCATGAAGGCTTTATGTCTCAATATCAACTATTCAAAGGAGGTTATTGCATATTTTGGATGCCTTCAGGATTGTTATGAAATGAAATGATATAATTACAAAATAAACAATGTAGATAGAAATAAAAAATTGGAAAGACCACAAAAGTTTTACGAAATGTTTGACTGTGTGTGTGTGTGTGTGTGTGTGTGTGTGTGTGTGTGTGTGTGTGTGTGTGTGTGTGTGTGTGTGTGTGTGTGTGTGTGTGTGCATGCAGTACTGTCCAGACATTTTAGGCAGGTGCGAGAAAATGCTGTAAAGTAAGAATGTAGGCTTCCCCAAATCCTCCTGTTTCTTTGTGTAATCCCTGAGAGACTCGATGATGTTGAGATCAGGGCTCTGTGGGGGCCAAATCATTACTTCCAGGACTCCTTGTTCTTCTCTACCCTGAAGATAGTTCTTAATGACATTGTCTGTATGTTTGGGTTTGTTGTACGGTCTGATTGGCTGAATATGCAGAATACATTTGTGGCCAATCAGACACTTCCCTGATGGTTTTTCATAATGTAAAAATAGCTACCTGTATTTCACACCATGAATCATGACCAAACCTCCAACTCCATTTACAGTCATTCAGACCCAGATTTGCAAGGAATGTCCACCATGCTTCACTGTTGCCTGCAGGCACAAAAAGTTTGACTTATCACTCCAGAGTCCACCATCAGTCTACCTGCTGTAATTATTTGTGCATATCTGGGCCTCTTGGTCTTATTTCCATGTTGGAGGTATGGCTTTTGGGCCGCACTTCTTCTTCGTCCTGGCCTTCTCCAGACAGTAGATGGGTTGACCTGGGTTCTGCTGGGTTCCGGCGGTTCGATGCTGATGGTACTCATCTTTCAATGTCAAAGAGAATTAAGCATGATGTGGCTTTTATAATAAAGTTTCCTCGGCTGACCACCGGAGCTTCCACGGTGCCCGTTTCTTTGTGCTTTTTCAAAATAGCTTGAACAGCACATGTCGAATCCCCAGTCTGCCGGGGAGGAATATTGCAGATACAGAGCAACTTGGTTTTATTTTGTTGTTGTGTCCATCAGGTTGTGTTTGCCACAACCTCACATTAATAGCAGAGTTTGGCTGTTCTTCAACCAGTTTTAAGCCTCCTGCACAGCTGTTTCTGTTTAAGTTAAAGCCTGTGTTTCAGCATACATGTAAAATTGATGATCATTAGCACCTGGTTGGTATAACTGGTTAATCATACACTACACCTGACTCTGATTCTACAAAATCCCTGCGCAAGTGTAAGAACTGCTGCTGTTTGAAGCTAAAGGTTAGTCACACTAACTGTTCATTAGGTTTAGAATTTTCTTCTGTTTCACTTGAAAACTGATTAAAACAAGCTAGAATTTGACCAACTATGGTAGCTCCTGATATAGTCTAGCATGGCTTTAGCCACAAGAAAAAGACTAACTTAGTTAAATATAGCCAGTTATTTGTAGCAATTCAGCAAAACGTGCTTCATCTAGTGTTTTTTTTTTAATCTTTTTTGTTTTTTTCTATTTCAGTGTAGTTTATGCCTTCTAGGAAGGTAAAGATAATGTCTTGTTTTACACAAGGCTCTGCGTACTCATATTTTACAAAGATTTTACAAATGAAGGATTGGATGCTAAACCAAAATGATTAAAAATGTTCATCTAAAATTATTGGTCATTATTAACTAAAATGATTTCATGTTTACTGAAATTACTGGATGGTTAACTGAAATTATTCAGTGTCAAACTGAAATGATCGGGGGCTAAGCTGAAATGACTACCTGCTAAACTAAATGACTGGATTCTTAGCTGAGTCAATTCTACTGATTTGTGGTGTACAGTCATTGACTCAGTGAGATAAGAAGAAGAGACCTTTAAGATTTATAATGAATTCTCTGAAGGTCTGAACCATTAAGAACACATTTCCTTAAAGGTGTGTCTATGTAAGCGTTGAGTGCAAGCATTGCCTTTCGAAGCAGCTAATAAGTCTTGACCCTCACCAGGCCCAGGACTAGAGTTGGGTATCAGGGAAGTCTTTAGCAGCAGATTGAATGATCTCACTGACATGTGCCACTCTCCAGTGAATGAACCGTGGCCTTGCACTTCAGCACAGCCTTTCCATTAGGAGTCCTTTCAGGAACTGCATTTCCAAAATGAGGATGTACAATTTGCAGATGTTAGTAGAGCTCTCCATCTATCTAACCAAGTGTGAGCAATACTGTATGTGGTTCATCTTCATTGGGTAGGTTATATGAGCGTTGGATTAAAAATAACTCTGCTGCTTTAGCATGTGTGGCAAAGAAGAGGTAAAGTAGACGTTTGCAGATTGCTGCTGGTTGGTTACTTGTGGAGGGGATTTTTTTTCCACGTCACTTTCCTTCTGAATAGGCTATTAAAAAGACACAGCCGGTCTGCAGCCTGATCTCATTAGGTTGGCATACTATGCTGACATCATCAGGGTCTCAGAGGTGCATTGTGGATGGTGAGGCCCACGAGAGAAGGGGGCGCTAGAGGTACCTCGCAGTTTCCAAAAAGTACAAAAGTCCTGCATGACAGCTCATGTTCCCTGGATACTCAGCATCTATTTATTATCTGTCCACCTCTGCGACCCTGTTCTTTAATTTAGCACTCTGATTCATCTGCTGATCATTTGCCTAAAAATGCAAAAACGCCTCTACGTTTACAGTCACTTGGCCACCGGCCACCAAAGACAAGGCTGAGTTAATGCCTGCATTTATATATCTTAGTAACATCATTTTTGGAATATATGCACGAATAAAATATTTTACATTAAAAAAAATTTATAATCCAATATTACCTTTGTAGACATGAGCACCAGTATGAACTTGTACATTACATTAAGTTGCCAGGGCTCTTTCCAATGAAGTGCTATAGAAATTCTGAATGCACATCCTGAATGTATGTCATCAGCTTACATAAAGAGCCAGAGCTAAGCATTTCATCTTAGGCTTGAATCTTATTGACAGATCAGGAAGCCATGTTAGACAGTGAGGACCATTTTAGAAGACATGTTTTTTTTTTTCTTCACTTGATCAGTTGAGAATGATGCTTTAGCAGCCAGAGTGATGCAATTGCAAATGCCTGGCTGACAGCTATACTGATTGTAAAAGGAAATTTCATGCAGCAAAGGGAAGCTGGAGTGAACATTTCAGCACAGTGCTTAGGCAGCCATCACTGGGGACATGGACCAAGAATGGAGTGGGTGGGGGGACAATATGGTGTGTGTCTGTATGGGGGGGATGGGGGGGGTTGTTGCTTAATATCAATATCTTAGCAACTGAGGGAGTACGGCACCTCATGCAGTTGTTGTCAGTGATTGGTCACCATTCTGGCATTGGCCCCACCCACTCAGCTTAGGCTCTGTAGAAAGAATAAACCAAAATCAAAACATCCTCCACACTTGACTCACTCCTGTGCACTTGACCTTAACTGCACTTTACTTGTGATTAATGTTATTTTTGTTTGTTTGTTTTTATTAATTACTTATATTTATCATATGTACATCTGACCTCTTTCTTCGCTCTGATCGATGTGCTTGTGCCACTTACTATTAACTATTAAGACGCTCAGAGAAGACTACAGTGTGGCAGTATGACGTCTCCCTATGCGGCCGTACAGTTCTGCCCAGAACACGCCTTTCAACGGTAAGACACGAGCTTCTATTCGTGGCCAGGTGCTAAGTCTGAGTCACCACGATTACTATGGAAATGTTGTCACGTGACCCAAAGTCTGACTGAATGTTTAGTCTTACTGGTTTCATGTAGTGACACAAGAAGGTCATGTTGGTAATTGTTGTCCAGAGTTGTTCAGAAGATCGAGTGGAATTTCACTCAGTTTTGCATGAGTATATTTAGTAATGCTGCAAATACAACTGCATTGGATTGCAACACCAATGGTTTGGTTCAATTTCTGTAAACGTTTGCAATTAGTTATTCTTGTCTGATTTGAGGCTGTGTAACAGTGTCTAGAGATGCAAACAGTTGGATCTAGCAGTCCAGCTGCTGCCAGGCTTGGATATTTATAGACACATGTTCTTATGGTAACAATGCAAGTGTATGGGAGTGTCCAGGGTTCTGGGCAGTCAGACAAGAAACTTGAAACCTTGAGCCTCCTCACTATTCACACACCACTTTACACTTTACTGCAGAGTTAAACTGGGCTGAACTCACTGCCAGTATTGCTGTATCATTGATGTATCAATTATATATCCATGTTAAACCTTGTGTTGGGTCATTTTGCCTTCAGGCAGCTGAGACGCAAAAAATTATGATGTTCGAGTTCAACCATGTTTTTAGGGAAAGTAAAGACACACAAAAGCACTTCTCATGCCTAGGGATCCATGCTCAGGTACGAGTACATATAAGATATGCAATACATATTACATCGGTAAGACAGTGAATTTTAGCTATTCTTAGGTCATGTGTAATCTTAATATGTGTACTAGTGTTCAGGTTTAAAAAATAAATAAATTATAAACCACCGTTAAGTAAAATTGAAAAACAGCCCATTTTGAAGATCTGAATAGAAGCAAAAGGTTAACTGCTTAGTATGCATGTTTTGTTTTATTTTGGAGGTATGAACTGAAAGAGTCCTGTGAGTTATAAATAATGTATTGATTTGTTTGCTATATTAATGCATCTTTTGGATACTTTGAAGGAAAATGGGAGGTTGATTAAAATTCATAAACCCTGACTATAAGTGAAGATGCATTAGAAACCAATGTGTGTATGAGAATTAAATTCTAACAAGAATATAATTAGGTTAGTACACAATTCTGAGGAGCATATCACCGACACAGGTGTATTTATGCTGTGTGCTCAGAATAATGAGAGTACCTGACCCTGATCACAGGTGAAGGAATTATTACTTTTGCCAGTCTATTAGAAATCAGTTGACCCATCTTCCTCCATATGGAAAAAGACCAATAGTTCTTCAGATCTCTTGTTTCTGCTTTTTTTTTTTTTTTTTTTTGCAACACTAAAACACGTTAAAAGTAGTCACATTACTATAATATTTCTCATCATGAAATAATTATAAATATAAGAAAATGATGCATTTTGAATAATTATAATGGTAATATAATTTCTGGACTTTTCAACTGTATTGAGATCAAAAATGTTAAATGCTTTTTATTAGCAAAGAATGTTGATTCTTTGTAAGAATAAACGTTACAAGCAAAATTACAAACAACCATTTCAAACTTCAAACCATTCTAAATTTAAAAAATGCTTGGACGTATTTTCCTAATAAAAACAATACAATTTCTATTCAATTAAATTAAATTCAATGTCATTTGTATAGCGCTTTTAACAATTGTCATTGTCGCAAAGCAGCTTTACACAATCAAAAGAATGATTTAAGTTTGTATGGAATGTGAATGTGTATGAATCAAAATGTTCAGATAGTCCCTGGTGAGCAAGCCGCGGGCGACAGTGGCAAGGAAAAACTCCCTGAGACGGTAATAGGAAGAAACCTTGAGAGGAACCAGACTCAACAGGGAACCCATCCTCATCTGGGTGAAACAGATAGCAGGAATTGAGCTAGCAGGAATTTATATATTATATTATATTATATATATTAATGTTATTTGTAATAATTAGGTGCGTTAATGTTTAATACCATTCTGTTTATCCATTTAAAGTTGCCTAAAAAAATTCTAATATGTAAAATAAATAGTACAAAATACAAACATATAATAGAGATATCATTATAAGATTATAATTGAGATTTTTTTTTTATTGACATTTTTATTAGAATCGTTAATTTCTATTTGTTCTGTGTTAAGAAATCATTCATCGGAATATAACAGGCATGTGGAATGTGCTCTTACCTCATATGTGAAAAGTTTGACTTTTGTCTCATGCAAGAGTGACTTTCCCTGTTTGATTGGTTTGGAATAGTCAGTACTACTTTGGAGGAAAACTTGGATAAACACCATAAATCACAAAGAAAGCACTCCTGCAGAGTGAGTGTTAGTCGCTATTTGAAATCACTCAGCCTTTTTACTAGAATGAGGCACAATGAAAGCACGCGACAGAGAGGAGGAGAAACCTGGAGGGCCGCTCTTCTTTTGTTCGAGCCTTCATGTCTGTCCTGCAGCCGCTGGTTTGAGGGATGAGGGAGGGAGGGAGGGAGGGAGGGAGGGAGGGAGGGGAGTGCTCGCTTTGAACACCGCGTGGCTTTTGATTAATGAAGTCACAGGAGAAGACCCTCTACACCTTTGCAGATCGTGAGGCTCTGTTTGTTTTGATTGCATCTTCATCGCTGGATGTACCCAACCTGCCAGGAGACAATGGGCAGCCCTGTTTAGCCTCGACCTTTAACCCTGTTCCGTCTGCAAGAGGCCCGGTCTGCATTTAAGTGGATGCAGCGCACCTTCCCCCTTAGGCTGAATACATAAGTCCTTCAGAAACCAGACACCCGGCTGCCCACAGAAACCAACCCACCCACCCCCAACACACACATCAGATCCACTAAAGATCAAACCCACCACACTCAGGAGCAGCGCAGAAAATAACCGCAATGAAAAATAGAGACGAGACCACTATTGTCTCCAAGGAGGGTTTCAGGCCTTTTTTTTTAAGTGGTAGCCCAATTCAAATACAGGTGAAGCATGAAGTTTTACGCAGCTCTGAGTGGATTTTCCCAAAGTATTTCTTAAACAAACTTTGATCCTTCGTCTTGGAAAGACAGGAGACGATAGCGTAAGCTGAGGATAATATGCAGTTTGGTACACTGATGGATTTGGCTGCCATGCCTGTAATCACTGTACGTCACTGAATTGAAATAGGAATAGCTGACCCAGTGCAGTAGCAGAGAACACGTGGTTGGACTGGCAATGCCAGGTAGTTTGTCATTGAGCGTCTGCACCAAACAACCCTTTTTTTGTGTTTCAACATGACCTGTCGAATAGAACTGAAACAGCTATCTGCAGCACACTCACCATGGAACGCAATCTGACCATCAACCTCCATCATTTCTGCTCTTGTAAATCACCTAGCTTCATCACTTGGATGAAAACGGTCTAGATGCTTTGACATGTAGGTTCTGTGCCTTTTTGTGGAACCATGAGGTCATTTTTTGGCCAGCACTCCTTGTCAACTTGTGTTTCTTGTGACGTCCCGGCGTTGTAGGGGGTAACATTGGGCAACGCAGTCCTTTAATACTTCCTCCCTGCTCCAGTATATAAATCCTCTTGGCTTTGATTAGAGCACTCTCTCAATTCAGGGCTGATAATGATGTCATGACAGTGGAGCTGTCAAATCTCCAGCAGTGAATCCGAAACATGCTCAGCACTATGTGTGATCTGAGAAAGTGGCGAGTCTGCACCTGCTGGGGTCATATATACACATATATATATTCCTCATGCTCTCACTGCCCTAAAATGTTCATAATATCTCGTGTAATAATATATAATGAGAGTGATGGACACCTAATCCCCACACCACCTCATGCCATTTAATAGTCATTGCATCCTGTGGCATATAAGTATGATGTAGAGTGCAGATCTGATTCTGTATCCATCTGGATGGACGGTTAGTCCAGACGTTCTCAATACACTATAAATGAAACATTGTTTCCATGTGATCTTTACTCGAGTTGATGCACTGATGCACCTGTTAATACTCCGGGATTTAAAGTTGTTTATTACTGTAAAATAATGATACTCCAATGAAGCATTTCTTTCCTATTCCTAAGGACTATACCCTGTATCATTTCTGATCCAGCTAATAAAGCCTTCATACACATATTAGGGCCTTCTCCAAACTGCTGCCACCAAGTTGGAAACAATTTTTCTTCACTACAACTGAAAGGAGGAGAAGCCACTCACTTACACTCACTCTTCTTCTATACCGCTTTATCCTGTATTCAGGGTCGCGGGGACCTGGAGTCTATCCCAGGAGACTTAGGGCACGAGGCAGGGTGCACCCTTGACAGGGTGACAATCCAACACCGGGCACACACATACACACCCACACACCCATTCACACACTATGGGTAATTTGGGAACGCCAATTAGCCTAATCTGCATGTCTTTGGACTGTGGGAGGAAACCGGAGTAACCAGAGGAAACCCACCAAGCACGGGGAGAACATGCAAACTCCATGCACACAGAGACGGGAATCGAGCCTGGCCGGGAGTCGAACCTGGACCCTAGAGGAGAAGCCAACTTTTTCCTAAAAGTGTGGTTCAGGAATACATGGCTTCCGGTAGACCTGGGTGTCCCTCACAGAGCCCCAACCTCAACCTCACTGCAAACTTCTGGGATAACCTGAAGCACTAACTGCACCCAGGGCATCCTCATCCATCATCAGTGCCTGACCTTAATAATGCTCTTGGGGCTGAAAAAACACAAATCTTCACAGGCAGGCAACAGTATATAGTGGAAAGCAGTATATAGTGGAAAGCCTTCCCAGAAGAGTGTAGGTTACTGAAACAGCACATGTGTAATGGTCCAAATTCCTTTGGCCATATATTGTATGTTTCCCTCCTATTTAATACATTGATATTCATTCCTTTAGTGTTTAATGCATATTGTAAATACTATAATTCCTCTAAGCACAGAAAAAAGTAGCAGTAGTAGTGATTATTTTGTAAAATAAACAAGAAATGGTTACAGGTGGAATTACTGACTTTCATCGAAATAATGCAATTTAACATTAAGAACAAAAAAATTGCTTTGATCAGGAATTTGTCACTAGGAACATACAGTACAACTCACAACTCAATCAGTCATCACACAGTAGATATGAGTAAAGTGATTTGGCACATAAAAGAACAGTAGATTTCTCTCTAGCGTTTATTATAAGATATATTGATAAATGGGCCTTGAAACCTCGTGAGATCTCTTTTTTTACACGGAATCTCTAAAACGTGTTAATCAGAAGAAGTTATAAAGTGCTTAGCCTGCCACTGTGTGATATACAGTATGGAAATGCTTTCCCCGATTTGCTTAAAAACTCCACCATGCATGTGTGCAGTACAACAACTGTAAAACTGAAAGTGGAAATTTCAGTGGTAGACTCATAACTGATGTGTAATGTGATGTACAGTACAACAGCCTTGGCTGTGTCTGGCATATGCGAGTCCGCTCAAGACCTAATGACATTATCTGTGAGCCTAGACCACACATTAGGAGTTAAAGGACGGTTTCTCTCTTGTGACAGGCCTGGCGGCACAATAATATCCGAGTAAACCAGCTCAAGCATTCACTCTATACCACACCTCTTTGGCTGCACATAAAAGGGGGATTGACCATGCTTTTCCCACTGAGCTGTTCTGTGAGGGAACCTTTCAAGCAAAGAAAGATGCATTTCAAGTGTTATTGAAGCTGCTCCACCGGTCTTCACCCCTTCATCATTTAGGATTTAGGAGTTAATTCTGTTGTATTTCTAGTCTTAGGCCTAACCCTTAATTTGTATGCTTTTCTGACATTCAAAATCAGGCATGACCACGTCTTACATGGGTTTAAAATCCATGAATGCATTAATGTTAGTTTAGTAATTCCTGCTTGTGCCACTCCTCTTTGGCAATGTATTAAAAAGGGGAATTGAACACTGAACATTGAATTGGTTTTCTAGTTGCTTATACTTTGTGCCAAGTCCAGGTTGTATACATAGTATGGGCTTCTTTGATTCTGTATCTTTAACAAAAACAACTGTGTGGGAATGTTTGTAACATATATATATATATATATATATATATATATATATATATATATATATATATATATATAAGCCGTTACTTGTAGTGTTTAAAAAGCTTTTTTTTTTTTTTTTCGAACTTATGTTCATATTTTCATATGGAAAGTTACTCATACTGTATTTGGAGATGGGTTTAGCACATACTAAAATAGAAATAAAATAGTTACACCATTTAGATTATGCAAATTGCTTTCAGGTTTCTTTTTTATTTTGTCATCTAGCCCAGCGCCTTTCAACACAAGCACTTGCCTTTATCATTTAAGAAACTGTTAACAGAAGAAAAAAAACGCCTTAAATCAACCTACAAATACAAAGACAATTAATATAAATTTTTTTTAAATGTATACACACACACACACACACACACACACCACACACAAACATATATATAATGTGGTATATAATAATATAATAATATTTAATCATATAATATATATATATATATATATATATATATATATATATATATATATATATATATATATATATATATATATATATATATATATATATATAAAAACAACTTTTTGAATGAGCACTGGGCAGCGGGCAGTGGTGTTGTGGTGGTGTCCAGGTTTGAGGGTTTTCAACTTCTTCCTCGGGTCCGCGTTCGTGGAGTTTCCATGTTCTCGCTGTGCTTTGGGGGGGTTTCCTCCGGTTACTCCAGTACAGTCCAAATACGTCTACATGCAGATTGCATTAATTGCTGCTTCAAAAATTGCCTGTGTGTATATATTAAAATTTTATCAATTTAAATTTATAATTTTATATATATTATATATTTTTTTCAGACAGCCCACAATGTAAATATTAGTGTGACATATTGTGGTTACATCAAACTGTCAGGCAGTGGTGCTGGACTCAAAATTCAAACTGCTCCTTATACACTGATATAGCATAAGAAAAATTATGAAGATTCATTTACCAGAATTATGTATGACTGATGCTTCTTTTTCTAACACTTTTTTGCTGCAAAACTCTCTAGCAAACAACAAGCTGAATCATTTAGGTCTACAGTTACAGGTCTAAGATCTTAATTCCAATGTGCACAATTCTATTATTAAATCCTTCCTGCATATGCTCAACTAATCTCTGAATATGTTTTAAACGTTGTTCAGATATCTATGGATATGCAGGTTTTAGTGACACAAAACTTACTGTTTTGGGTGGGTTTATTGAGTGTGGTGTTAAACATGTAGTATTACACTCTATAGTTAAAATTTTTTCCTACTGAACACCTGATTTGGCTTCATCATGTAATTTACCTAGGCCTGTGTGAAATAAGGGAAAACTCTGACCTCCCAGTACCTGAGTTTGACGCTCCTGGGTTACACTGCCTGTGGTTGGGTTTCATCTCTAGGCTGTGGTAAACTCACATCCTGCTTCTAAGTTATTCATTAGGTATGTCTGCGTCGTGTAGCATATTAATATCACCCGCTCACAGAATGTGGGGAAATTCCGGCTCTACGCCCAAGTGCCCGCCTCACATTATAGCTTGATACCCCCAGTCGGAGAAACAGACAGGCACATATACACAAACACACACACACACACATAACCAAACACTCTACACTGCCAAGCCCAGTGCAGCTGCACACATGCTGCATGCTGCAAATCACAGTGGTCGTGTTGCTGTCATGTAGACTTTGGGGGGAATTCCACTTTGCTCAGACCCACAGCATGCACTGCTCTTCAACAGGAACAATGAGACTTCGGGCCATCGCTTGGTGTTACGTTTCAGTGAGAGAAGGGTCACAGTGTCTGTGCTGACGGTTATACTCTCTTTTCTGTTTTAGATCCTTCAATCATCTCTGATTCAGCTTTTGCAGAGGTTAAAAAAAGAATGAATGTGACACGTTTTTTTACTTAATATTTATCTGTAAGTTATCGTAACAGTCATTTAAATTGGTTTGCTTGCACTCGGAATTTTGGGAAAATGCTAATTTAAAACAACAGCCAATAAATTTTAACACCTCCAGGGTTCGATTCTCACCGCAGGTACAGTAGGTGTGTATGGAGTTTGTTTGTTCTCGTGCTTGGTGGGTTTCCTTGGGGTATTCTGGTTTTCTCCCACAGTTCAAAGCCATGGGGAGTAATTTAATTGCCATTCCCAAAATTGCTCCTGGGATAGGGTCGAAGCCCCCAGTCACTCTGCACACATGATAAGCAGTATAGAAGATGAATGAATAAATATATATATATATTTTTAGAAGGGAAACAGACACAGGAGGCACAGCCTTACCAAAGCTGTTCTTACATAGTTTTATGGTAATTCTAGTAATTTACAATTTCACAAATTAAACTGGAAAAAATTAGCACTCCTTAGTTTATGTGTCCAAAAAGACTGGTCATTTTAATTACAGGTTAAGAGCTTAATATCTAAATGCATTTGACCCTAAAATTCATGATAAGTCTATAAATGCTGTATTCTTGCTTCATATAAAAATGTATTTACTGCCTCAGCACCTCCCCTAGATTTACATTACATGTTCATACAGTATGTACAATATTCATATCGTACATTAACTGATTACCTACTCACAGTCTAATGCCCCTTGCACATAGAAATCAGCACAAATCTTCAACTTCTGTGTTAAACGCATCAGTATGTGTTCAAAGACTGCCAGTCATTCTGCTATCAGAGTTCACATGACATTTAACAAAAAAGGATCAGCATATAGTGTTATGTGTACCATACTGTATGTGTTTGAAATACAGCACATATCATTACTTTCAAAACGACAGGGGAGGAGGTTGTGGGTGTTGAGGTACTAGCCATGCACATTTACGGGGGAAGTGGGTGTTGAGGTGCTATCCATGCACATTTACGAGGGAAGTGGGTGTTGAGGTGCTATCCATTCACATTTACGGGGGAAGTGGGTGTTGAGGTGCTATCCATGCACATTTAGGAGGGAAGTGGGTGTTGAGGTGCTATCCATGCATATTTAGATCATTTACTAAATACAGGGCTCCATTCAAAACTCAAGATTCTTACCTGAGCAAAAAAAAAAAAAAAAAAAAAAAAACGGCCCAATATTTCTCACCCTGAACCAGCTGTGTGAAAGGGTTAGAAATGTATTAACAGGTAGATAGATTGCAACTGTAAAATTGTAACTAGAAAGCATTTGAACAGCACTGTATCATTTTTTTTCTGACAAGCCTATCATCCTCTACATTCTGATTGGTATCTTTTCCCTCTTGAGAAGCTTCTCTTTCCTCTTACAGGCAATTAGAGAGCAGCAGTGTCTGTGTGGGTGTTTCTTGCTTCACTCCTATACTCCACCTATATGTTTTCAGCCTTTAAGCTTTGTTATAACAGTGCAAACCAGCAGTTGGTGATAGCTTTAATTTGTTGACGTCTGTGGAGTTAAAATAAAATCTACTTTGTTACTAATCATATGCAAATGTACTATATATCTTAAGCATCCTAATATTTTTTTTTTATAAACTTCTACATCACTGCCGAAGCTTTTGGATTCTGAAACTCTCTCCATTTAGGGCTTTTGCAATTTTCATTTGTTAAATGGAATTTAAAACTTTCACCCTGGTTTGTGTTCACTTTGAAAATGAATACCTCTAAATGAAAATAACATGCAATCCGAACATTACTAAAAGGAAATACCTGTCTTTCTCTTCCTGAGTGTATACTAAAACTGACTCTTGCTCACTTCCTTTATTACTAATCCAACCGCTTAAAGGGAACCTATTATGCAGAATTCAGTTTTAGTCACTTTAAAACATTCAGATCGGTCTCCAATATATGTGTGTGTGTACAAACAAAAATAAGAGAAAATAAACATTTGCCGGGCTTAAACAAGCCAATTAGATTTTCCCCTATTGTGACATCACTATAAGAAAAGCCCCTCCACCAGTTTGTGCTCTGTTTGATGTGTCTGAGAAGTAGCTCATTCACTGAGAACCACTTATACCTATGTTAACTTTTTAAAGAAATATTAAAATATGGGACCTTTAACAGCTTTTGTCGTCCTCTTGATACTCTGATCAAGACCCTTTCATATGTTCTAAACTTAACAAAAACATTTATATTTACAGAAGATTTAAACAATGGCTGAATATTATTTAAATGCCAACATAGTGGCAAACAAATTCCTCAGAGCTCTAATCAATATAATTAAATAATAACATACATACTGTATACAAAATACAGAAACAAATCTTAAGATAATCTAATATACAGCAGGCCAATAAAATAATTAGGTTTTCTTTATGTACATTATTTTTCAGCAGATTGCGTGAACCAGCAGCATGTCTCTCATGGGCTGAGGGATCTTTTCTAGCCTCCATGTCTCAGAGTCCAGGCTCACAAGGAACTGACATCCTTGGGCCAGATGTTTTCAACCAGCTGCTGGATATGCTGGACCAGTATGTACAATTGCACAAACACATAACCTTATGGTTTCTGGTACGCATGAAAAAGGGCACTGCACAAAAACAACATGAAGGACTTTACAAATATTTTTTAAGCATGCTGAAGGTTTCCCCGTTGGGTATTTTTTTTTTTTGTACTTTCTCAGGTCGGCGTTCCATACCGTTCAGCCTATTGAACTCTTAAATTTCTCAGAAGGTGCAACAGGCAGCTCTCCATCCAACACCATTCAGATCAGCATGGACTGCATCACCATGCACGGCTCTGACGATCACCTCGCAGTGAGTGTCCATAAGTATTCTGATCCAGCAGTCCATTTTAAATACCGTCAGCATCATGTTATTTGCTTTACTTTTATTTGCTTCAGTGAAACCTACTGGAATTGGACTATGAGAATTTGCAGCTTCACTGAACAATGATCTTTTTTAAGAAGCTCTTCCTGTTCACATTGCATTATGTTCATGCGGCATGTCCTAGTGATTAATACTTTTATTGCACATCAAAAATTTTGCAATCCAGGAAGTGATGTTTAAAGACAGATGTGAGTAATGTTTTTTTAATGCCACAAATGAAGAAACCAGTTCTGATGAATACAGTGATATTTTCTATTTTACTATTTCTATATTCGCATTCTTTTTCTTTTACTGATTTACTGTAATAGCTTTATGTATAGACTGAATTCAGTGATTATATTACACCAGTTATCTAAATCTTCCACAGATTTAAAAATTCCTTATTTAACACTATTTAAATTGTGAAAAGATGGTAATGCAAGATAGATAGATAGATAGATAGATAGATAGATAGATAGATAGATAGATAGATAGATAGATAGATAGATACTTTATTGATCTCAAGGAAAATTCCATACTTTAAAATACTTCATTGAAGTTGAAATTAAATACTTACAAGTTGTGCTCCTAGGAGGGAACTGGTTAAAATCCGGATTAAATAAAGATGATCTCCTGCTAAGGATCTCTTACAGTAATTATAGCCATTATATCTTCCAGTATTTTCTTTTGAATCCACAAAAATGTAAAAATATTTAATGGAAATTAAGATTATTATTATTATTATTATAACACAGTGATTAATTCACAGGCTGTCTCCATGAGAGGATAATTGCTGTCAATTAAATAAAAATGTGATGACACATAGTGAAACTTGCTTTGTTTGGCGTGACCATTGAGGTGCATCATTTGGCTTTGGGGGGATTTCAGTGGTAAACTCCAGTGAAAGCCGTTATTGCCCACGTGCACATCTGGGGCCGTTGTTTTGCGTGGGGTTCCCCTGGTCAACCTCGGAACCACTTTTCTGATTGGATTTTGGAGTGACGAGATCGACCGTATATATACTGTATATATATATATATGAGTGTGTACCAATAATGTGTCGCCGGTCTTAAATAGAGCAGAGGTATTTATGCTTCAGATAATGTAGCCTGGACTGAGGTGTGTAGCTGAACTGATCTCTGCACCGTTGTTACAATCGGAGAGTAGCCTGGACACATGCACTGTGAACATGGAGCCGATCTGCGACAACACTATCAATCAGAAATGTTCTACTTTGATGTAAGTCAAACAGATAGCTCTTTGATTTCAATTTCTTCATTTTGTATTCCGGCAACTTTTTAAGAGTAAACCTTCTCTCTCTGAAAAAAATATTTCTTCGTTCTTTTCCTTAAATATTGGGTGTGTGAGAACTCAACTGTCACAATTATTTACCTCCATAAGTGCCTAAGTAGAGCAAATACACCCCGGCGGAGCAGTGGAAAGTCTGGCATGAGTTCCAGATAGAGCTGCAGTTTGGTCTCTAAGCCAGGGAGGTGAACTGATGGGTCCCCTCCCAGCGCAGGAATGCTGTTGTCCAGCAGTAAAGCAGAGCGAGATAAATAGGAGAGGCACACACATCGCTGTGATTCTCTACCCTGGGGTGCTGAGTGAGGGAGGAAGGGGGGCTGCTTTCATTTGAACTGGTGATTAATGCCCCCCATACTTAGAGCACCACCCAGCACCCTGCCTCCCTGTGTCCACCCCCACCTTCCTTCCTTTAATATAGGGTGTGGTGCGGTGAGCATGGCACGCTACCGCCTCTGCCTGAGCTGCCAGACGTGCCATAGCCTTGGTGGTCTGGAGCACTGTAAGGAGTGTATGTTTGAATGGGTAGTGTGTTGGGCATTGGCTATCCCAACCTCTCCTTTCTGATGGCACCAAAAAAATAGCTGGCACATCCTTCGAGGGGTGTGCCTGGTTGATGAGTCATTAGATGGAACACACCGCGCTTAGCGCCCTCAGGGATTGCTGTTTGTATTGTGAAGGGGTTTTATGTTTAAATCTGAAATTCCTATTCCTCTGGGAGGTGCGTACTTTTTCACTAGCCGCAGGGCAACTATTTAGAGCAGCACCTGCTGCCATGCAGCTTTGAGCTCCGGGCCTCTGTCACACCGAAGGAGGGGGATGGTGAAGGTGGATTCGTAACTGAGCAAGAGTCAAGAACGTGGCATCAAATAACATGGAGGAATGTGACAAAAATCGGTGACCAGAGAAAGCACTGCAGTCGATCTTTAATCTGAAAAAAATAAAAAGACACAATGACAATACAGGATTACAAACTTATGGTCCATAGGGAGAAATAGGCAGTGTTTAGATAGTGAATAAGGGACACTGAGAGTTATTTAACATCTGAAGGATAAGCTCAGGTCAATAATTAGATATTCGCCTGTGTGCTTGTGTTTTTGCTTTCTCTTCCGAATGTAACAAGGTTATCAAAGGGTGTTTTTCTCCTCTCTTTATCTTTGAGCAAATCTAGTTTCAGAAAGTAACGTGAAATTTCTCAGTAATTTTGGTGCATCAGTAATGTTTGTGCTGGAGGGGCCCAGACACAGCGGCCTCACCCTGTGCTCCAATGGGAACACAGCACCTGAATTAGGTGCTGACAGATCGGAGAGAGTGTCTCTGACTAAAATTTACACTGGGTGTGGATTCTGGCGAGGTAGAAAATGCTCAATTCATAATATAGGAATGTCTTTCCCTTCCATCGTATTCACTGTTTAGTCTAAGATGCGCCCCTCTCTCTCTCTCTCTCTCTCTCTCTCTCTCTCTTCTTTTGGTTCTTTGAAGTGCTTTTTCAGCCAGACCCTGACTCAGCATGAGGTGGTTACACAGCATTAAGAAGCAGTGTTGGTTACACACTGCCACCCATTCCAAAATTACTGTTTGTTCACCCATTTTTGTACCTATATTTTACTGGAAGGTCATTTTACCAGTGGTTCGCAGTAATGTATACCTTTTTGTACCTTTTAGTCTCATAGTGTCTTATAATTGGGTTTCAAGTAGAACACCTAGAGAAGGACGCGAGAAAAAATGTTAACTATCCAAGGAACCCTTGAAAGTCTACAAGCGTCTGATGGTTTGGTTTGAACTTCAGAAAGAAAAGGAAAAACTAACTGTAACTAATTATGCAGTAAAGGAAATGCACACCTTGATGTACAGGTGTTCACTTTTTAGGATCCCATTTTCCTTTTTTTTCTCCTTTAGACTTTACTAAGAGATTATTATCCTGACCTTAAACACTATTCAAATTTTTGTTTTGTTTATATTGTCATTCATCAGCACACAAGTATAATGAAAATGAAAATGTTATTCATGCTGGTTGAACAGTGCAGGTTTGCCAAGTCATGGTAGAATTAAATATGTTGATAATTAAAAACAATATAATATATTTTAAAAAAGATGAAATTTTGTGAAATTGACTGTACCAGGTGAGTCAAACAATATGAAGTTAAATTCAGGTCAATATTTTTCTGTGTAGGGCTTTTAATAACACATTGGGGCAACTTGTTAACTTGGAACCAAGCCAAAGGTGACAGTGGTTCTGGCAAAGATCCCTAATGCTAAATCTTCCCAGTTCTGGTAGATGGTTCTTCCCAAAGAAGGTAGGATGACTAGTTAATGTCCTTCATGATACTCCTGGCCCTCTTCTGACACCTTTTGGTGAAAATGTCCTCTGAGGTGGGAAGCCCGGTGATGGTACTGTAATTCCTTGGCAGTTGAAGAACCCACTATCTTGAGTGTTTCAGCTGCTGGATGATGCAGCATGTCAGGACTCTTCCTACTGTGCATTTGTTGAAGGAGGAGCTGAATTCATGCTAGGTCTAGGCAGCCTCCTAAAAATGCTGAGGTGTCGATTGACCTTTTTAGTAATGCAGGATATGCTCTGAGACAAGGAAGGGTCCTACCAGGAATGTGAAGCTGCTCACCAATTCCACACTGTGACTGTGTTGAGCCTGTTTTCTAGACGGCAACCATTGTTTCAAGGAGTCATGTTCATCTGGCAGTCATATCTTCTCTCAGTAAGCTGTGTAATTCTGTGTCACTCCTTTTAGTCATAAAACCCACCACTGTGAAATCATCTGCATACGCAACTGTAATTTTGCTTAAGTGTCTGGCCAAACATCATTTTTCCTGTGTACAGTGTTAGAGTGTACAGCCCTAGGAGGATTCCTTGTGTCGATTACGGTGAGGTGGGATGAAACAAGTTGAGACCTATTAGACAGGAAGTCCAGCATCATGTTTAGAGGGTTATATTCAGAAAAAGGTGTAGTCAATTAGTCGATAAGCACAATGAACTACAATCCACCTACAGAAGCCAGACATGGATGTACTAGTTTTGCAGATGATCTAAGGCTCAAATACCACCTGGATTTCACTGTATACTTAATGAATTCATTACAGTTTATATGTCATGATCAACCTTTCAAATCACTTTCTCATTATAGATATAAGCAGGCATAGCTCAGTGGTTGGCACTATGGACTATGGTCTAGAAGGTCTCAAGTTCAAAGTCCACCACCACCAAGTTGCCCCCATTAGGCCCTTAACCCTCAACTGCTCAGATGTATAATAAGATAAAAATCTAAGTCACTCAGGATGAGGGCGTCTGCTTAATGCTGACATGTAAATGTAGATAAAAGTGTCACTGGAAGTAAATCTTTCAAGCCAGAAATAGTAGAGGACATCAGAACATGGATAATAATGGCCGACTCAATCCATGTGGGTACTTTGACATGTGCAAATAAAGTGTTTAAGATATTTGTGTGGAAGTCTTGGTGCTGATGTACTGTACACATTATCTGTGTCCGGGCTCAGGATGTCACCTGAGCGAGCAGGCTTAGATGGTGGTTTGATCACGAGTTCATTCATTCATTCATTCATCTTCTATACCAAGTTCTCTACGTATATGCACGATACTACAGCAGATTGTGGCTGTTCACCTGGCGGACACGTAGCTGGTGTGGCGTGCGTTAAGGTGAGCTGGAAAGTTATTTCAGGGATTAAGGAATGAATCATTAATGGTTCCAAGGTGGCTGGTGACTTTCCTCCCCTTGCCAGTGATTCTGTTGAAGCCTACCACATACAGTACTGTACAAGAGAGTCTGGTGACACTCCTCATTTATTCGCTTTTTGCTTCCAAAGAGCTAGACATTCTTTTATTCTTCTATTCTTTTAATCGTAAGGAATAGTTCTCCAGGCATCCTGAATGACTTTATGTCTTTAATTTGTCCCTGTACCTGGCCAATTTCAGAGGAATGTGTTTTGTTTATTAAGCCAGACAGCAATCTATGAATCATACCAGCATAAAAAAACATTAACTTAAGTCATGAGAAACAGGTGTAGTTGATGACAGATAATCAGGCCGTGATTAGTACAGTTTACTGGTGATGTTGAATGCTGAGTGTTTGGAATAGATGAGAGGGGAAATGAGGTTGCTGCTGAGGTTGTTACGTAAACAACCAATTTGTTAAATGCATCATTATTCATTTTGCAGCCTGTTCCAGTAAAATGTTTGTTCCTATTTCTTTCATTCAATCTACATCATTCAATTACATTTGGGGGGGAAAATGAGGGGGGAGTGGCTCAGGACTTCTAAAAAGTCCTCTATGTCAAAGATTACTGTTAGCAAGTTGTCCCTGGATCTTCTATGTATGGGTGCCTTAAGCTTTTTTGTTCTCTGAGATAAGGTCTAATTGTTTGTAGACTCACTGTTCAAGAGCTGCGTCTCAGACCTTAAACAGCCAGTTCTGCTTCTCCGTCTTTTCCCGGTTTCTCCTTTTTTTGGTGTCTCTCTTGAAACTAATTATTCTCATTTTCAGTTCAACAGCAGCTGGTTTTGTACGTTACTATGGTAAAGAATTCTAGAGAAAAGCTGAGCATATGAGACCTAGGAGACTCTGCATAGGTATTTCAACCAAAAAAAAAATCTTTTGTTGTTGTTGTTTTCCTCTCTCAACAGAGGGGTGAGGTGGCTGTCAGCTCCTTGTACAGGTGTCTTTCCGTACACCAAGCACCTGACACACGATACCGCGCTAATCCAGCAGCTCTAAGCCCAAACAGCTCCAAAGAGCCACATTCGGTTAAGTGCATCTTTTGTCTAAAGCACCAAAAAAAAAAAAACTGGTGTTTGCTCTACTTCCTCTCTTAGCTCAGAGCTGATGATTATTGCTTCATAAACCTCACGTAATTCAGAGACAAATGTTTTGTCTAGTGCATTACATTCTCTACGTAATAGGTAGAAATAGGTGTACCAGCTAACAATCTCAACAGTGGATATCAATGGCAATCATGGAATCAAAAATCCACGATGTAAACATGTGATTGATTATCAAGGATGAAACGGATCAAATTATGCAAAATATCAATGAAATTTAGAACAGCACATTCAGCCCATTTTGCTGAATGGAAAATTATTTCCTTGCTTGTTTGGAAAGTTTTTTTCCTTTCTAACCCTAACCCTACCAGGTTCTTGCAATTCTACAAACACGCCTACCCAAACACATGGCAATAAATTGATTTAGTTTGCAACTTTATTTACTTGTGTTCGCTAGATCACTAGATCTCAGAATCAGTAGGCTAGTGGCATTTCAAAGACACACACAGCACCCTATTCAGCACCATCACCAGTGTTGTTTTAAACTAATTACAAGTTTGTTTAGCTAAACTAATTGCCCTCATCAAAAGACTGTGAATAAGAGCTACTGCCATCCCTGGATGCTGGCTGGAGTAGTGCTGTCTCTTTGGTTCGTGTTTGGACCAGGTGACCTAAGGCTAAAGGTCCCCCTAATAGCAAGACAGGGTGTGGGCCACTGATTGGAGACGGTAGTAGTTACAGATAGTGGAAGGGGGATGACCGTGGTGACAGCTCTTTAAGGCTTCATGGCCTAAAGGCATTAGTTTTCTCTCTCTTTGACCTGAGTTAATAGTATTCCCACCCCAAAGCTGCACTTAGCCTAACTTTACAGAGACATTAAAGCCAATTTAATGATTTTGTATATCAAGCAATATTTGGCTGTAACATTAATGTAAAGAGCCCTTTTATTTAAAAAAGGAAAAATAACAGAGATGTTGAGCATTTATAGAAATGCATCAGATATGCAGAAGATATAAACTATTATTTAAAACAAATGTATGATGAATTTCATTGTTCAGTTGTTTAATGCAAAAACGTGACAGCTGACCAACCCATAAGTAGTATGTTTATACTGGAGAGAGAGAGAGAGAGAGAGAGAGAGCACTGCAATCTCTAATTTTTTGTTGAACTGCCTTTTATTTCAATGTGCCTTTGCTGTGACATTGCTGCACAAAACTTTGCATTGCACCCAACATTTATTTCAATTTAGAGTTGCATTAAAGTTGCATTTTTGAGTTAAAAGTTTAAGTTCGAAAAATTCTTCTGTAGCGGAGCCCAAAGACTTTCAATATCTTTCAAAGTGAATATCAGGACTTTCCCAGTTTGAGTCCTGGGATATGCCCATGCTTCGGGGAAGAAAACCTCCACAGATGTGATAACCTGGTCATTCCGTAGATGCATGTAGTCAGCTGACTTCATTTTATTGCAACATAACATAGCTAAGCCTAGACCTGATCAACTGATTCAAGTAAACCTAGATCATAACACCATAACGCCCCCAGATGCTTGTACAGATGGCACTATGCATGAAGGGTGCCTAGAATCATTTGCTTCCCTTCTTACGCTGCCCACCCATCGGGTCAGTCTGAACTCATCAGGCCACATGACATGGAATTTCTCTGATTCGTGGTTTTACTATGTTTATATAGTTGTTGAATCCCAATTTTGTAAATTCTCATCAGATTGTGAATGAGTGTTCAGCACTGCATTTCCAGGTTTTATTAACATTAAGCAATTCTTAACTCAGTTCCAGTAATTTCAGCCACCTCCTTAGTTGTTTCTGTTGCTTGATGCAGACCAATGATTTGATCCTTCTGAAACAGAGGAACATCTTTTCTATGACCCCTGGAAATGTATTCCGACATTGTTGTTTAAGAAACTGGAAGCTACTTACTGCACTTTAATAAAGGGTTAAATAAATTGCTGCAAGTTGAGGCATATTAATCACTGCATCAATTATCCAATTAAAGGCTCTTAAGTATTTGTTTATTTAAATCCAGTGATTTTGTTGGCCAGACAATGCATGTATATATGTAGTGATAAATATGCAAAAATAATGCAAAAGCAATTCCGAATGACAACAACATGGCCATGTTTCAATGTGCAATATTGCACATTCAAAAATTAAACAATTTTTTTCCTCATATGATTTTTTTCTTAGTTCTAATTAAATTGGCACATTATTAGGTTGTACTAAAAAGCAGGAATTTTATTCTGATTAACTTTCTGGACAACAGTTGATTTAAAAATAACGATTTAAAAAAGTCCTAGGATAACCCTAACCATAGAAGAAAAAAAAATTTTTTAACCCAAGTCAATGCGAGAACATAAAAGTCTGAGGTTTTTCCAACTTCACAGTAACAGACAGGACTGACTGTCTCTGTGTTGATCTTTCTCTGTCTCCTTGTCTCTTTCTCTTTCCTTCTCTCTCATTTTTCTCTAGGATTTATTCACCGCAGTCCTTTTGGCATGTTAATTTGGTTACAAAAGAGAGAGTCAGTTCCCCTGGCCCGAACCAACATTTATGTGTTCAAAACACATCTACACCAGTCATCTTTGATAGATACAAGCAGTCTACAGCCAGTCTGTGACACTAATAGAAGCGGTGCTAGGGGCATGTTGGGGGTAGGAGGGCATCCATTCATATGCAGATAACGGCTGAAAATGCTTGAGGTGGTCCTCTATATTCTAAGCCCAGCTTACGATTCTAAAAAGATAGCGTCCTTAAGACATACATGTCTCTGTTCTCGTTGTGTAAATGCAGATGTATTTACAGTATTAGCCTACGCCATGCAGAATTTTTTTTTCATGGTTCATTGGGTTTTTACCAATTTAAGACTTTCTATATTATCCAAGCATGTTTAAATCCATGACATTTTAAGTACTTTATTTAAGGATCAGTGATTTTGGATAAACTTGGCTAGGGATTGAACTATTATATGTGTACATTGTTTCAATCTCAGGATTATCTGTCCAAATAGTTTTATTGAATATTACTCAGAATGTTCCATTTGGTGCGAAGCAAGACACTCTTTAAAAAATAGGGGGGAAAAAGGCCCCGCAGAAAGGTCTACTATATTTTGAAGAACATTGCAGAATTGTTCTTAACGGTTGGCTGGGAGACAGGTAGAACCAAAAAAAAGGGTGTGGACAGGTAGCTCCTCAGGCCCTCCCCTCTGGTGCACCAGGTATATATGGCAATCCCATAGAATTCCTATAGAGATTTTAAGCCTGTCCCATTCCCACTTGTAGTCCTCATCACCACTATTTTAGGGGGATAAAGAATAAGGGGTAAGAAAGAATCCTGGAGCCTGTGGAGCAAACAGCAGCTGCATTGCTCAATCTCAGCGCCAATATGTTGTACCTGGAGACCAACAACCCAGCATCATACAATGAGGTAAGGCCCCTTACCACGTCTATGGACAGAGGTCTTGAAGTCCTCACTCTAGGTTCTTACGCAGGATCCCATGGAGCGGATGGAAAAATTGGACCCACTTTGTCTTAACTATAAACACCTAAAGCACTAATTTTATTAGTTAATCAATTGAACCGGGTGCACGGGTACATGGGCATAGTTTTGGTGCCAGGGGGAAAAAATGGTCTGATTATGTGAAATATTTTATACTTGTATTTATTTAATTGCATTTTTTTTTTATGCTTGCTTTGGTGTTTACTAAATGTTTGGTGATGAGGTTGTCATTTCTCAAACAGTCGTCTGTTGTTCCTTATTTGTGTTCTGTCTCTTGAAGGGAAACACAAATATGTTTGTTTAACTGTTGTTATGTCTGTTGGCTTGTTGCTCTCGCGTTTGAGTTGAGGCATTCCGCAAATAATGCACGTTTGCTTAAGACTGCTGGACGTATTTGCATAGAACAATTGTGCTACAGATTGGCGAAGCTGCAGTACAGATAGCTAGTGTAGGCATCTTAAACATACGGATCAGCGCGATTGCTGAAACAAGTAGAAAAACAAGAGGAAAAAAACAAGTGTGCGGTTTTGGGTGAAGGGTGTGTTTCAGACACAAAAATGTACTAGCATTTATTTTTGCAATTATTATGATTATGATACTTCTAGTTTTTAGTCAACTTTTATAGGAACACATTTCCAGACAAATCTAATAAAGTGTACTGTATGTATCACAAATTGAAAAAAATCAATATGACTTTTATTTTAAGAAAAGAAAAAAATTCTCTTCAAATCATTTTGAAAGCTACATTAAATTGATTATTATCACATATATTAACATTGCTTTTGAATAACATCTTCTGACAGTCAATTTGCAGCTTTTTTTGTTTTCAGAGTTTTTGAAAGGGATAAATCAAAAGTTACAGAAAAGTGTTTGGACTCAATACTTAGTTTATGAAATATTTATTATATATGATTTATTATTATAGTTATTCAGATCATTCTTATATATATATATATATATCCAAAATAATAAAAACAGAAATCAGTGCTCCCATTGACAAGGATTGTTTTTTTTACTTTCATTTCCTCTTGTTCATTTGGCACAACCTGTCTATTTCCATATAACTTTATCCAGGTGAGCATTTTGCTTTCTTGTTTTTAAATCACAGTGACACATTCTACATCTAAAAATATTCCGTCTCAATGTTTTAGGAGACTTGATTTGGACTAGGAGATTTGGATTTGGATTTGACTCTCTTTAGAACCCCCCCCCCCCACCCCCCACCTTGTCGCTGTTTAAGACGGTGTGTGGATATGTGTGTGTTTGTTCTCCAAAATCCCCTCCATTCTTTATTGGCAGGTGGTAGTTGAGGCTGCCGACTTCAGAGTCACCAATCTTTGGTACAAAGCTATTGTCAACACAACACCGTTAGCCCAGTGTCTGACCTGAGTGTTGTTAAAAACAGCAGTCCAATCCTCCCAACTAGCTATGGGTTTTTTTAAAAGCCGAGCTCAGGTAACCAATCCACAGTTCACACAGCTTTGATTAATGCTCTTAGATGCTCTTTCCCTCTCATCTCCCCTCTCCCTCTGTAATGATGGTAGGGCTCCAGAGTCACCCGTGTGAAAGGTTGTAAGAGGAGACATAGAGGTAGATGGTGGTTAGAAGAAATTTTTTCTTCTTCTTCTTCTTCTTCTTCTTCTTTTTACTCAGACTCTGCTTATGAGTTCACCTTTACAGATATATATCAATGGCCAAAATGTATTTCATGTTTTATCAGTATATTAGGCAGGTTATGATCAAATTCAGATTTCAAATAGAGTAGTGACTGATCTTTAAGTAATGTTCATGTCTCTTATCAGGAGTGGGTGGGGGGGGGGGGAAGGTATCCGGTTAAAGACCCCCCAGTTTATGTAATGCTTGACAGCGTCTCCTCAAAGAATGTGTCCATAGTGTCCCAGAGAAGGGGTGTCGAGCGTGAACAGCTTAATTGTTTTAACAGTGTTTTGATACAGATACAATCGCCTGCTCTGCCTAGCCCAGTGGGCATGAAGCTAGGGAAGACACCCTACTTAACCCCCCCAAACTCCTCCACCCCTCCTCAATTTAGTGCTTAATGGACTCTCCCCCTGTAGGTCACTCAAGAATGTCTTGGATTGTCAGCACCTACACACTGCCCAGGTCACAGCAACACTCATCAGAATAGCTATTATTTTACCCCCCAGGCCAGGTCAAATCCCCCCCCCCCCCCCCCCCAACGTGTGTCTCTTCACTAGAGCTTAGAATGTCTTAAAGATCTGAACAACAAGGAACCCAATCTATCACTTTTATCCAAATCTGGACCTATCCAGAAGTGAATGTGATTTATTGTTTGTGGTTATCAGGAATTTTTACCTAACTAGTTAACTTTTGTTGATAATTATCAAGACAGAAGCATTGAACATAGAGGATTGATAATCAGATTAGATTTCTTTTTTAACATGCTGGAAGTATAAAATATGGTAAAATCTAGGGCATATCTGTAAAATTTGTTGGAAATTAATGTTAAGTTGTGTGATATATCAATACCATGAGAGATGCCATAAAGTGATATGTTCAGCTATTTATTCACTTTTTTATTTTTACCTGATTGATATGAGTTAAATGCATGTTTGCTAAAATTGCTAAAAGAGTATTTGAACCTAGCTAACCTATATTAAAAAAAAAACTAAAAAGAAAGGATTATATGGATTGCACATAATATATGACATGAATTATACCTATATATCAGGCCAAATCCACCTATCTATCAGGATTTATTTAAAATAATGAATATAATAAAGAAAGAATTAATAACCATGCATAAAGCTTTATAGTTTTAAACTATCATGCACTGAGATCATGTTTGGGGCTAAATTAAAAAAAATTATATGACATTCTCCATTTATGTTCTTATGTCTATTACACAAAACTTATTTAACTAGCTGAAAATCTCAGAGTGGAGTTAATGTCAATGTTTGATACCATTCTTTGTGGTAAATGAGGCGTGACACAGATTTTTTTTTTCTTTTGTTGTCTTAGAACATGAGCCAAAACCCACTATTTGAGATTTTTATCAGTCAAAGCGTTTCAGTAATTAATTCCTCCCAGAAGTTACGACAATCCCAAGCTTATGCAATGGGCTTGAAATCGATCGTGACCTTTTAGCACAGGGTATGTTTGCATTTCAAAAATCCTTGCAATGTTCTATCGCATTAGTGAGATTCCAACGGTGGCATTGAGAAGCTAGCATTCCCGAAGGTCAGTTATTTTTCCCTTTTGCTCCATTGGCTTACCATTGGATCGATGTGCCTACCCCAGCATCTGTCTGAAGTGAAAGAAATGTGGCCTGTGCACCAGCATTATTAAAGGCTGCCAGACCCTTCGCTGGTGTCTGATTTACAGCTCCTCTCCTTAGCGTCCTGATATCCCAGGGGCCTGCGCTCTGAGCAGGCTATAAACAGAGTGGTATTTTTAAGAGCAGTTAAAGTAGTTGTTAGATGACTGTTGTATTATGGGGATACCTGATTAAAGAGAAGATGGAAGGCAGCATAATCTCTTGCACTCTGTCACACAACCTTCCTCTAATGACAGCTGCTTAGGTTGCATGCACTCAAACAGTTTTAACGCATTGTTGTGTGGGTTTTGATCTTCTCAGTGTTGTACTAATCACAGCACTGATTAATATTTTGAGGACACTCCAATTGAGACCTGATATCTTATATGTATGTTCTTCTCTACAAGAACAGTAAATCACACTATTGGTATATACATTTTGTTTCAAGTGTGTCCATAAGGGCTTTTTTTTTTAAACAACTCTATTGCGTGGTAGCATTTCTCTCTTGTTTTGGCTTCAGGTACCTGTTTTCTTACGACACATCCTGTAGAGCATAAAGTGACTCAATGTGTATGGGAAATATCCGCCCCCACTCGATGCTTGTGCTGGTTCTCCCATTGTTACTGAGCGTCTTATTCCATAGAACCTTTCGTAATATGTGTCTGCATCAGAATTCATAGTCCGAAATCAATTAAATTAAGGCATTATTTATCCCTGTGCCACTGGGTTACAACATCAAAATGCCATTCAGTCAAGTCCTTCCCATTCCACACCAGACTGAACTGGTTGCCATCAATTCTTTAATTAAAGTCTAATCCAGCTATGAGCTATGTCTCCCACAGCTGAATAGCGGGATCTCTCTCATTCACAAATACAGCATATGTCTAGCTAGGTTCCTCTGTCTCTAGACGACTCTATTGTGTTTGTAAGTGCTCCATTGTGGAGGCGCATCTGTCTGAGAGCTGTGGTGCTATGGAGGTTTGGGGCAGCGAGTTTGCGTGTGTTCTACTATTGCACCATTTTTTCCCCTCATCTCTTGAGCTGGTGTATTGTTTTCACAGACAGCTTTAAAACATGGGTCTCATTGGTTTGCAAGGCTGAAAAGTCTTATTGCACACACATACACTGACCCCTATCTGCACAGGTGGAATGCGTCACTCCCCTGAGGTACAGGTATGCTGAGGTCGGAGTAGTAGCCCAGGTGTTCTCAGTGAGTGTATGTGAGTGAGTTGTGCTGGACAAAAGAAACAAGAGTAGACTAAGATTGTCATTATATTGTATGGTTGGGTTAGGGTTAGGGTTTTTTTTTTGGTAACATTTGGTAACATTTATTATATTTAAATTTATATTATATTTAAATTTATTTATATTTAAATAAATATGAACAAAATATCATCTGGACCACTAGCAGCATCTGGTATGTCACTGAGTGTATGGTGTGTGTGATAGAGAGAGAGAGAGAGAGAGAGAGAGAGAGAGAGAGAGAGAGAGATTGCTTGGACAGCTGAGTCTGTCCTAAAATAAACGCATGCTCTAGTAGAGATTAATGACAGCTTGAATAGCCACCCAACTATGCTTCTTCAGAAAGGAATGTGGTATGTATAAAGGGAAAGGGATTGACTAGGACACCAGAGGACTCAGGCAGGAAAAGGCTTGGCGATGTTCCAGGACATTTTCCTTCTTCTCAGTTGACAGCCATTTTAATTCCTCAGTTCAAACAATGCAGATGGAGCGGTGGAGCGTTCATCTACTGGTTTCCCCTTGCATTAATCCCTTCCATATTACTAACAATGCAATTATTCTCCATTCAGATCCTCAATTAGTCTCCATTCACATCCTCAGACCTCAGACCTCATTTAGATGATACAGCATCGTATGAGTCCTAGATTGGGACACTGTTTGGTTTATTATTTACACTGAGCTTTTACAATCGTTTAGGTGTTGAGTAATCAGATGTCTTCAGCAGTTGTTGTTGTTGTCTTTGGACTAGTACAAAGTATTTAGAGTGGTTATGAGCCTGCTGTTAGAGTTGCAGGAATAATTTAAACGTGTATTGAGTAGTCACTCACTTTTTTATGCATATGGACGTTCAGGTTTAAGTAGTGAGACGATAGGAAGCAGTTTTCAGGTTGGTGGAATTCTCTGTGGAACTGTCGGACCTGCGATGTACCCGTTCTGCATACATACTCTGAACTGATCTTTGCACATCTAGGAAAGAAGTTCCATAATGTACTGTATCTGATCTTTAAGAAAGTGTACTCTTTGTATTTTTTTTTTAAATCAAAAACGTACACAATGTACAAAAACTATGCTTTTTTTAATCTTAGAGTTTTCTTTATCACTTTTCCTTTTTGGCATGTTTAAACATTCCTTCTCCATTGCTTCTAGTCACAGTATACCACACTGGGGCCCTTCAATGGCATGGATCAAAATGGCGGCTCGACTTCCACCAGCCCCTACAACAACGATCATGCTCAGAACAACGTGACGGCCCCTTCACCCTACGCGCAGCCTAGTTCAACCTTCGAGGCGCTGTCTCCATCGCCTGCCATCCCCTCCAACACAGACTATGCTGGCCCTCACACCTTTGACGTGTCCTTCCAGCAGTCCAGCACAGCCAAGTCAGCCACCTGGACGGTAAGATGCATGAACCCAAATCAAGATTTTTTTTTTTCTTTCTCATGAATGAAATAGTAAACTTGTGGTAGAGTTACTACACACTATAGTATACCGTATACTAAACAGGAAATGTACATACTATAGCATCGATTCAATCAGAGATAGGACCTGTAATACGATCAGTATTTTTCCATGGCAAAGTCACATAAACAGCTACAATGAAGAAGACAACAAAGATCTGTGCTGAAGAAATTACAACATGGTGCCCTCGAGGCATTACCACTCCCAAGGACTCATAAAGTCTGATTGTGCTTCAGAGCCCTCAGAGTCTGGATTCTGTATGAGGAAATGTACAATTCTAGGAGTTACGCAACGACCATTATGTCTGTTCCTATCTAAAACAGTGCATTCGTTACTGAAGATAAATGTCCCAAGGTTAGGCTGCTCATGTGCCCCTTGAAGGAAGCTGCAGCAGTGTGAAGTCTTTGACTGATCTCAGCTTTAGGCTTTTCTGTGATCTGTAGGAAAGTCTTAATTACCAAACTGCACCTGTCAGAAAGAAAAAGCCCTTGAGGTTGAACTAGTCAGTTCTTACTGAGAGGTGTGTTTTCCCACATTAAATATTAATGCTGACTAAAAATCTGGTTGTTTCCCACAGGGCTTTGCACCACAAATCTGTGAGAATTACTCAAAATTTTGCCTATAACCAGTTACATATTTATTTTAGATGGACGGTGTACGGATTCTGAGGTAGAGACCTTGCAAACATTAGGCTTTGCCAATGGCCATAATTTTAATCTTTTAAGTTGAACTCGTATGACTGCACTACAAGAATTCTTGAGGTGCAACAAACAGAATGTATTACAGTACATAACCTCTGATGTAGAATATATGATAGAAATATGTGGGAAAAACCTCATATATAATTGTAAATGTTTTTAATGTTAATTATGTGTAGCATAATTCAGAGATTGACTTAGTGTGTCTTTTTAATATAGGGGTGCGTATTTTTTGTTGTTATTTTGCATTGTTTAAAATCGATGTCACAAAATGGAAATTTTTTTTGCAACTTTTTTTTTGCTTTTTGTGATTCAGAGCTTAACAAGCATCCAAATTCCTTTTTAATTCTAATTTAAGTCACGCTTTTAAGGTTTCAGTTTAAATCACCCTCATATTTGATAAAATTTTTACTAGCTATATTGAAGAAAGAGTTTATGGTTGAATGGATAGAATATAATATTGCATAACCAAGTTATATATTCATTATGCAATATATAACTATGAAATTTCTGCTACAGGCCTTACAACATTTGATCCTGTCTGCATGTAAATGTTCCCTAATATTCTTTAATATTTATTAATGCTTAAAAAAATGTTTTGTGAATGTCGAATGAATGTATTTCATAAAATAATTCCATATTTAATTTAGCGATGCTTATGACTGCCACCTGCTGGTTGGTTAGATAGCAAGTGGCAGCATGGCAGTGGTATTATGAATCAGTGAAAATTACAGTAGCTATTTAGGTGTCAGTGTCATGTTTGTTTGCCTGTGATTTGTGTGACTTTAAACTGACAACCAACAAAACCAGCTAGTCAAGTTCTAGCGGTTTACAGGGGCTGTCCCATATACACAGTAAAAACATTGGGTGTCACTATGCAAAGTGCCGCCAACCAAGTGGGACCACAAGACGGTCATCTTTAGGGACAGCGCACCCCAGCGGACAGTCGTACAGAAAACTTTAAATCCGACGTCACCAGTAGGTGGCGATATAAAATCGATGAAAATTTCAAGCTAAGCTTTTACATTTGCTATGAGCTTATCTAAAGAATAAGGCTAGCGTGAAAAAGAATGGTTTGTTTTGGCCAGCGACTCCAACCTAGTCAGGTCTAGAATTTCCAGCCGTTTAATCGTAGGGGTTAATTTGGAAAACAAGTTCTTGATTCTATGGGAATTGATTTCAAGCATCATGAACGATGTGCCATTTGGCACAGGATAGGCTGGAAAAACCTGTGTTTCCGTTACACTGATGATAAAAGCTAATGCCTTATGTCTCTAAGTAAACAAGTGGAGGGAAGGAACTTTTCTCAGACAGTCCCTTCATGCTCATTGGCTGCAGAGCTCTGTGGGATAGTGACATATACCTGATTCCCACAACAGCCCATGTCATCCTCACTCATGTGGCATACTCCACCAAAAAACAGAAGCTACCTGACATCAGTGTTCAGTGGAAAGCATCTGGGTGTGAGAAAAAAACACGCTCCATTGTCTTGTTGGAGGCTCATCCTTTCTCACAGCACCCCAATAACCTGTTTAGTGTGCGGTAATAATGCACTGACGCATGAGCAGTGACGATTGTTGCACGCCGTCTGCCGAAGTGTTGACTATATAATCAAAGTGTTGTGACAAAACTTTAGCCTTCACAAAACTCAACACATTGGCTTTTTAAGAATATATGAAAGATGGTATATATATCATATAAAGATGGGATATTTAAAGATGGGATATATCATATATATCAATACATAACAAGTTCAATGCAAGTTCAATAATTTTTGCAAAATGAAATGTTTACACTCACTATCTAATACTGTATATTTTCTGATAATAAAAAAAACATTGGGGCTTCAACCTTTCGAAATAAGAAAGCTCAGATTTCTAGATAAATCCTGCTTCTTGCAGACACACCTTTATTCCAGATATGTCTTCCTTAGTAAGGCTTCGGTGACACACAAAAACACACTCATGCATTTCCTGGTATTGAATCCAACCTACCTCACTTACAGGAATGCTTTTGCAATCGTGTTTTTGTGCACCATCTTTTGTAAGATGACTCCACTGATTAGTCTCACTTTCTGAGCGAGCCTAAAGAGAAACAATTGTTTTAATGTATCATCTGTTTGATTTGGGCATAGAGCCTTCATTACAAATCCGTTTGTCAACTTATCAGCAGCGAGTTTGTGTGAAGAACCATCAGCTTTGTTTGTATTTTAGCGCATCTGCCAAAAATACGCTAGCACGCCGTGAACCCATCAGACCCCTCTCCAGGCATCCTGGGTAGTCTCAACCAAACGAGAGGGGATTAGGGGAATGGATTTATAATACTTGTGTAAATATTCCGTGCCTCCTTTTTGAACCCTATCGTGCCCAAGGGCCAATCGCTGCACCTTGCTTCTGAATTAAGTTCTCTGACTTCATGCCGTACTGCGCCGGAGGAAAAGGCAGAAGGAGGGGCGAGGATGGATGGAGGGAGGGAGGGGGTGGAGGAGTGGAAAAGCTCTGAAAGAAGCGAGTGTTCCAGCGAAAGGTGACAAGATGCAGCTTGTCCGGGAACATCTGCAGGCCCGTCCCATGCCTCGTGAGATGGAGCCAAGGCTTGTTTGTGTCAAGAAGCCTGTCAGGACTCGTCCGTCTCCACAGCATGAAGCCCTAAAACCTACTGAAAAAAAAAATAATAAAGAAGAGGAGGGAGTGCTTGTTTTTTTTTTCACGTCAGATGAGCTCTAGTTGAAAAGGTTTTTTTTTTTTTTTTTATGAAGGAAATTTTTCCATGTGCATTTTGCACCAGAAGGGAATTCTGTACACAGTGAGAGATATTTGTTTTTGTTGTTGTCTGCACATTTAAAAAGAAGAGAGCAACAATGACTGGACCAAGTTGATGAAAAGCTGTCGAGGAGCCATGTTTGTTTCAGATCGCGTAGACATGATCTACATCTCAGTCTCCTCTAGCTGTTGTCTCACACCGGAAGAAAAAAAATCCCACCAGCTAGTGTTCCAGCGTGCCACGTGCTTTTGGGGACGTATATGAATAAGCACTCAGATGCAGAAGAGAAGCTCCAGGAAAGTGAAAAGAATTTGGCAGTGCTTACGGCGACCATTCACGGAAAACTGGGGAAATCCAGCATAATTACACGAAGCTGTCACACATTTCTCAGGGAAAGATCGCATTTCCAAAGCGTATCGTTTAATGAACGGCCATTAAGTAGTGACAGAAAGTACACCGGCTTCTGTTTGCGTCTGTACAAAAGGTATAAACGTGAAGACCGAGTCATCCGAGCCGAATACACAGCTGACCGGCTTTACATTTCTATATCAAGTGATAAAATTCCCTGCGGTTTTAAGTACGTCTGGTACGGCACCATGTTTTTATGAAAAGTGAAAGCGAGCCGATTCAGTTTGCTTTTACTCAAAGTGTAAACACTAACGCTCACACCCAAGTGTACCTAGGTGCTACTATTCCAACTGTGACTGATTGGCCCATGTAATGTTTTCGATGTGCTCACACTTGGGCGTCTCACACCGTAGCGAGTGTGTCATGTTACTGTCACTCATATAGTACACGCTTCATCATTCGGCTAACTGTCCAGCCTGTCTGTCTTCATTGTTTAGCACCGTGTGAGACTCTTTCATTCAATTATAATGTACTGTATGTCTCATCCAGTGCGAAACACTGTCACAATCAAATAAACGGCATATTTCTTCCATATTCTTAATTCACAAGCGTGTTATACATATATTTTTTACTATTACTGCAAGCAGGTGTTTTCCCCTTTCTTTCTTTCTTTCTTTCAGTCTTTCTTTCCTCTTTCTTCTTTCCTTCTGTGTGTGTGTGTGTGTTTGTGTGTATGTGGGAAGGGGGGACAGCTCTGCATTTTTGTCCAATGAAGCCATTTTTGTGAGCGGCCTGGGGCGTGATGGTACATGTTTGCTATGAGGGGGGACAAGACTGAAGGCGCCAGGGCTTTGGGCCTCGCCGCCCCATCCTGCCTGAACCCGCAGCTCTTCATCACTTCAACACCACCACTGCAGCTGCAGACCTGCCCTGACACGCCGGGGGTTTGAGCGTGCGTTCAGGACTGTTTCTGTTCTGCATATCTCTACAGAGTCTCTGCGCTTAATGCTCACTGCGTCGATGTGCGTCATGTAAAAAGGATAATAGTTAAGGTCAGCTAGATAGTTTTTTTTTTTTTTTTTGGGGGGGGGGGGGGGTTAATCCTTTGAGTTGCAATTTCCATTGAAAACTCAAACTGTCGGATCAGAAACACCAGATGTTTGCTGACGGCTTTGAATGAAATGCCACACACCGAGCTTCACGTGCTGTCCTCTCGTTGTGTCACACCAGCAGCAGTTCAGCCGAGTCCGCTATTGAGCTCTGCCTATTGTAGGCCATGTCATTTGAACAAATCCCGCCCCCCCTCCGTTCAAAGAGTTATTCTTACATCTTTTGTATGTGCTACATTCCCAAGCTGTGTAATTCACATTGTGGCCAATGAATGGCAGATAATTGCACGTTAGCACCAAAATGCCCCTCCCTGTGAAAAAGCCACCAACTCCCATCAATCAGATCACTGTACAGCTCCACCCTGTTTGTGTGCATATGTGCGCGTACGTGTGTGTGTGTGTGTGTGTGTTTTCTCCTCTCTCTGGCCGTGAGCAAACACAGCAGCCACCACACATATCTTAATGTTTGAAATGTGTTGCTCCAGGGCTGGGATTGGTGCACACGCGTGTGTAAGTGTGTGTGTGTGTGTGTGTGTGTGTCGGGGGGTTATAAGTGCATAGAAATGGGTGGTTCTACTGTATGTGGGGAGAAAGTCACTCTATTTCTTTACATTTCAGAGCTTTTTCTCGATGGCGAAATGACAAATTCAAGATTTTTTAAAAACGAGAAATATATATTTTTTTCTTGATAGTGTCTTTTATCTCATCATTCTTCTGATAGTCACATATCTTTTTATAAAGATATAAATACAGTTGTTTTTTCGCTCTTGTGTATTATTGCGAATAGCTGGAAAATTACAGCTATCTGTCTGTCTTTTTTAATAGCAGACCTCACTGAAACCTCAAACACCGCCATGTTTTCACTGGTGAAAGCCTAATTTGTAGGTCAGACCAAGTCTGGTTAGATCTTGACTCTGGATTGCTGTAGTATTTAGTTATTTAGGGCGTCTAATGTCGGTGATGTCTATATGCATAAACCCGGCGACGATGCCTCGTCCCTGTTTGGTCATTTAGATATATAAGATTGTTATGTCTTACGGGTAGAGTAATCTAGTTAATCTAGTCTTTCACCCTGGTGTGGACTGACACACCTTTCGCAACTTTGTTTTTCCATTTTTCTTTCTTTCCTTTCAGTCTTTCAAGGACGTTAATTACAAGCCCAAGGGAAATGGCAGGGATTTTTACAAGTGTGTGTATGTGTACTGTATGTGTGTGTGTGTGTGTGTGTGTGTGTGTGTTCATGTCCTTGCCAAGCTTGTGTAATACTCAAAGAGATAATAGGCAGGTGTTGGGATGGGCTCCTCTCACTAGAACACCTCAAATCAAAAGTTAATAGAAAAGGAATTTAATGTCTCATTGTTCCTCCAATCATCCCAGGGGCAATGTTCTCTTTTTTATCCCTCCTTCCTTCCACAGCTTTAGAAATGAATTTAAGAGAAACGCTTTCATTTCAGTTTTTTTTCCATGAGCATCGGCATTACAGGGTTAGAAGATTGTACTGTAGAGAACGACAGACACGCTTGCCAATAATGCTTTGTTTCTTTTCACAGTTAATGAGCTGAAGCTGGCTGTAATGAGAATTTATTGTGTGCACTGCCAAGGCTATGTTACACTCTTACTGACTTTCATTTTGCACTTTTTTTTTTTCAGTTTGATTTGGTGTTAGGTGCACTTTTAGGGATTTAGTAGATTTTTCCCTAGAAGGGAGCAAAGTGACACATTATTTAAAGTCATTGGATTTCTGCACATGAACCATCTCCGTTTCAAATCATTCCTGCACACACACACACACACACACACACACACACACATATATATATACTGTATATACTGTATATAAATCAGTGTTAAATCAGCATTAACCCAAGTGCCATCTAATCATTTCAGTAATTGCATCCACTTTCTAATCTCAGGTTTCTTTTCTGCTGAAGTTCTGTATAAATCCTTGACTTCATTTACTACATTTCCAATATGCCATATCCAATCATTTCTTTTTTTTTTTCTGACTCACTGCCACATCATTGATCAGGATGTTTCGCAACCTGTGTGAATGTGTGTGTGGGAGAGTCTTTAGGTGATGCAGTGTGTGGTATGAGTAAGCCCAGGTCTCTTGGAGGTAATGGTAGTCTATGAGTCAGTACTATTGTGTGATGGAAGAATCATATTTGTGGCTGGTGCCATTTTGTAACGTAACATCAGCCTCTTGTCATCTATTGAGAAATGCCGAACAGATGACCCGTCTTTATTTAAGTTATGGGACCATTTTGTGATGCCTGCTACATGGTGTACATGGATGCAGTTGAATGTTTGTAGGTTGTTGTTTTTTTTATGTGTGTGTGGACAGAATTCCAGGCTTTAGATTGAAGCCCCTTTGCCCAGAGGCAGAAGTAGCCAGATGCTGCTCCTCATTTGATGGTTTATGGCTGTCGTTTAGATAAACGGCCGTCGTGCTGCAGGTGTTTCTCTTTACTGAGCCCGTGGCCACATCCTCTCTGCTTTTGAACGTTTTATAGCCTTGGTTTTTGGTTAAGGAGATTGAAAAGCCAGACTTTTGAAAGTTCTGCTTTGTGTTTTACAGTACTCCACAGACCTCAAGAAGCTGTACTGTCAGATCGCTAAAACGTGTCCCATTCAGATCAAAGTTCTGACCAGCCCACCCCAAGGAGCAGTCATCCGGGCAATGCCTGTCTACAAAAAAGCAGAGCATGTGACCGAGGTGGTCAAGCGATGCCCCAACCACGAGCTCAGCCGAGAATTCAACGACGGTATGCAAAAACTGATATGCATTTGAAACGTGCTCATGATTTCAAATGTAGTACAACAAAGTCTGATTATTTCTCAACTTGTTCTTCAGGCCAAATTGCACCACCCAGTCACCTGATCAGAGTTGAGGGTAACAGCCACGCCCAGTATGTGGAAGACTCCATTACTGGGCGCCAGAGTGTTCTGGTGCCATACGAACCTCCGCAGGTGAACACACACATTCACACACCTGTTTGTCCTTTTACTCCACACCTCGTTTTCAGGCTTCCTTTTCACACCTAGTTTAAAATTAGGCCATTTTCTTAGTTCCCCAGTGTTCTTGAGATTCAAGTGCAGGCCTCCATAACCCCATCACATTATCAACACTTATGGTGATGCAGATTCAACACGGTGCATTCAAAATTCACATCCAAGTGGTTCTACTTTTGCCCATCAGGTGGGGACTGAGTTCACAACCATCCTGTACAATTTCATGTGCAACTCCAGCTGCGTGGGTGGAATGAACAGACGTCCCATCCTCATCATCGTCACACTGGAAACCAGAGAGTAAGTCCCTGAGGCACATACTGTCACACTGCGGTGTGGGAGCATCCAGCGACCAGATTAAGGGACTGAAAGTCTCCATGTGTCTTCTCCCACAGCGGTCAGGTTTTGGGTCGCAGGTGTTTCGAGGCGCGTATCTGTGCGTGTCCAGGACGCGACCGCAAAGCAGATGAGGACAGCATCCGCAAGCAGCACGTCAGTGACGGCACAAAAAGCTCTGAGGGTACGAAACGCCGTAAGTAGTGCTGGGGGCTGGTGATGGGGCTTTGCATGCATGAACACTCACACAGACATGCACACACTCTGTCTGTACGGCTTTGCATGGACCTACATGTGGCTACACGGAATGTATTTTTACACTGAAAACTAAATGATGAGTGCTGCATTTTGTCTGTACTGGTCTTTGTGGGTATTTTATTACATTTGGTGCATACAAACAGATTAAAACATGTGCCAGGTCATGGGTCAGAGATGCAAACAAAATTCTAATATATATATATATATATATATATATATATATATATATATATATATATATATATTCTATATATATAGAATTAAGCCAATTAATCTGAATGATAGTTTAGCATTGCAATGTATAAAAGACAACAAAAGATTGAGTGGAATTATATCAGGTATTATAATATGTATAATAATAATAATAATAATAATAATAATAATAATAAGGTCAAATTAACACCATTCAGAAAAAAAAATCATGTATCATCTTTGACCCGGACACAAACATACACACACGCATGCACACACACACACACACACGGCATGGTGCTTGTTTCTGGCAGTGTAACATACCCAGTGACCACAAAAGCAATTAAGAGAAGTAAAAACTTTGACATGGCTTTGACATAACGTTGTTTTTTGTTTTTTCTTGCTGGAATTAAATTGTAAAGTATTTATTGTATGTAGTGTAAAAAAAACATAATTTTTATCATATGCAATTATCATATGTGCTGAAAACCTTTCTTTAGGGCTCATATGTTAGCTATGCATGATTTTTATTTTTATTATGTGCTTATTATACACTGCACACCATCTCCGTCCTACATGTCAGACCTCGGCTTCAGCACTGCTGCATAACTTCATCTCTGCCCTCTTTCTCTCCCTCGTTTTGTCTCTGTCTCCTGCAGCTTTCCGCCCAACTCACAGTATTCAGATATCCTCCATTAAGAAGAGAAGATCCACCGATGAGGAAGTTTTTTGTTTGCCTGTGAGTATCAACATTTTTTGCTGAATTCAGCAGTTTTCAATGCAAAAGTTGGAAAAGTGATGAACAAAAAAACGCATCAATGCCAACCGCCCTCTTCATCTCTGTTCGACAGATTAAAGGCCGTGAAATCTATGAGATTTTGGTGAAAATAAAAGAGTCTCTGGAGCTCATGCAGTATCTCCCTCAGCACACCATAGAGTCGTACAGGCAGCAGCAGCAGAGCCTTCTGCAGAAACAGTGAGTACCTTACACACAGGGAGATTAGCCCGTGCTCGCAATAAGGATGGGTCAGTCCTGCGCTCCAAAATGAGGAAAAAAAGAGGAGATCGGTGTTGGTGCGAGACCCTCTGTTTGTGAGTGTAGAGACTGCATCTAGTATCCACATGCAGGCCACAAACACACCACCAACAAGGTTCACCCTGATGCTTGTTTGGTGTGTTTTAGCTGGTTCAATCCGAACCAGCACGTTTCTTTCTTTTTTTTTCTTCTTTTTTTTAACCTCTGCACGGATTTAATCTTTTTCCTCATCTGACTTGGTGGTTATTTAAACAGGCATGCGGTTATGCATTTTGTTTTTGGTGTTTCGAACTTGGAAGCGTTTGCATAGAGTGGAAAACCAACGGTGTGATGATTGCATGAGGTTTGCACTGTGATGACATTGCATGAGTTGGCTTTACGATGGTTTTATTCAAGCTTTTTGAGCTTCTCACTGCACAAGGTCTGAATCAGGCTAACTAAGGGGGTGTACCTTGTTCACATGGTGCTGCATTGGTCGTGCTTTGCAGTCAGAAAGATTTGCGTTATTGAATAAGAGAATTAATTACAGGACAGACAGGTACTTCATTATTATCATCCGTGTCTAAGGAACTGGCTAGTCCGTTTGCCAACAGCAGAGATGTGCTGGAGATACAGTCAGAAATAGACAAAAGTGAGGGAGACGGCTGAAAATTACAGCTCTGAATAATGCGCTTCGACGCCCTGTGATAATTACTGCTTTTGTTTGCTTCTCTCATTAAGAAACTGACAGATGATGTAGCGTCTGTACACTCCTCGTGCAGCCTTTTTTTTTTTTTTGCCTGTCATTTCATCCCGGCCCTATATTAAGTGAGAATCAGTGTTAGGGAGGGCCATTATTTGGGGCCATTTAGGGACAGTTGAAAGAAACAAAACGACTTTTTCCAAGCTCTCTGTTGTAAAGCCAATGAGTAGGTGATGGGAGGCTATTATTGTCCTAACTGTCCTCTCTCAAGAAAACAACAGAGCACAAAGTGTCAGACAGCGTTCTGGTCAAGCTTACATTGGCCTCTTACCCAAAGACTGCTATCTCTATTGCACCAAGAGCCACACTTAGCTGGTAATAGCACTCAGCTAAGGTTTTTTTTTTTTCTTCTTCTTCTTCTTTTTTTTTCTTCCCCCTTTGAGTGCTTTGATGGATTTGGACAGATTTATATTGGCTCAGTTCTCTTTCTACATGCTTTCACACTTTCCTCACTGTTTATCTTGCCTTCCATCTGTTCTATATGTACGTCTAACCTTTGTTTTTTTCCATCCCAAATAAAATAATAAAACTTCCTGCTATCTGACTCAGTGGATCCACTTATTTGTCTTTCTGCTATTTAAGAAGCACTGTCCCATGGCTGTGCAGTAGCGCCACACAGTGGGCATCATTATTGCTTCTCTTAAAGACTATCAATGTTCAAATATTTGAACATTTCCTTTTTTCATTATTATTATTATTATTATTATTATTATTATTATTATTATTATTATGTATATGCATTATATATTATATTATCTCTAAGAATAAGTTAACACCAGGCTGGTCATTCCAATGGCAAGTGAGGCTCATAACGTAGATCAAAGCAATCAAACATCAGATTGAACTTTGGCTATAGAAGAAGAAATTTTCTATACAGTGCACATAATTGCAAAAACTATGTTGTACAGTTCCACCCCTATTCTAGATGAGAATGGGTTTACTGTTGACCTCTCAAGGTTTCCTCTCAATTTCCTCACATTTTTTCATACTTATTTATGCAGTACAAGTAAAAGTAAAAGTAAAAAGTTACAAGTAAAAGTAATTAGTCTGTCATTAAATTCAAATTAATTAAATATAAATATAAATACAATTCCTTTCCTGGTATTCACAGCTATTTGTTACAATAAAACTATACAATAAGTGAAATGTTGACATGAATGCAGCTTAGGCGCACAATTATAAACACAAAGCTTGACATTTTATAAGTTCAACTGAAGCGATGGGCTCAGACTTGCCCCATTATCTCCGGCAGTCTCCTTCTTTTGTTCTTTACCTGTCATCATTGCTCTGATCATGACTTCATTCTCAGTCTGACAATCTCTGAGTCAAATCCGCTTCACTTCTGGGAATTCCTAAATACGTAGCAGGAAGAAAGAGAGTGACACCTAGAAATTAATTACGCATGCATGTTATATATTATTATATAGCATAGTCTGGGAACTGTGATGAAGGCTAATAAAACTATAATATCATCCATATATCCATATATCCAGTGATCAAGAATATTTTCTGTTTGTTTGTTTGTTTGTTTGTTTCCCCCAGTTCTTGGTATTCAGCTAGTCACATGACCAGCTTTTTAATATTTATTAAGATCTCAACCATAAAAATATACTCCTCAAAAATAATAATTAATAGAAGTCCCAGTTTGAATTGAACGCACCCCTTATGTATGCATGTATGCATCTATATATAAAAATATAACGGATGTTCAAGTCAACCAGGGACTGAGCGCTCCCTTCAGTTTTTAAAAGGTAGATATTTTCAAACCAAATCTTACATAATTGTAAGAAATAAAAAATATTCTAACATCATTTGAGATATTTTTTTATTAAAGGCTTCTCCACAGATTATTAACAAATACCTGACAGCATTAAAATTATTTGATGGTGCGGTATAACAGCGTCTCCCTGCTTACTTTCTGTTTTGTTCTCCACTGAGCAAAAATATTTACCTGACCAGAGCTTTTAAGGATTATAGAAGGTGTCAGAAAAAAAAGATATGAAACGTTAAATATCTATGATCCATCTGTAAATCTCTTAAACCGTCATTCCTTTCCCTTTATCTCTCTATCGCTGTTATATATTTCTCTGTTTTGTTGTCCCTCCTTTCCTCTCCCTCTGTCTGTGTGTGTGTGTGTGTGTGTGTGTGTGTGTGTGTGTGTGTGTGTGTGTGTGTGTGTGTGTGTACAGTCTGCTTCGGGCCCGTCTGCGCTCTGAGCTTCTGGAGCCTTTAGGTGAGCAGAAGAGACGTTTCAGTGCTTCCTAAAAGCAGGAGACACATTCCTCCTCCACTTCCTCTTCTACATCTCCTCCTCCTCCTCCTCCTCCTCCACCACCTTCAGATCTTTCATCACATCCCTGTTCTTCTTTGTCCCCCCACTCTGCCTCTCCATGGGTTTCTATGGGGCTCCTTTAGAGACCGTAAAGTCATGTTGGATTTTGGTTTCTACTCCTCCAGACGATGATGTCACATGTTCAAGCAGTTGCTTAAAGACATTTGGCTGGGACTGCATGCTTTTTTTGTTGAGTTTAGGGATGGCTCTCGTGTGCTCGTCCAACTGATCAGACTGTGTGTGTGTGTTTATATAACAGTGATCACACCGCACTCGTACTTGAGTGAACATTTAATTGAGATAAAAGGCCTCATATTTTTATGTTGTATCTTTTTTTTTTTATTCTTGTGAATTTTTCATTATATTAAGTGTTTTTGTTGTAGTTGTTGTTTTGAAAGGGTCCTTATTAACTGAGCTGGCTGTTCCCTCAGCACTAGTTTGACATATCTGCTGGTATTGCACAAAAATGACATTGCACAGAAATAAAAACAGCCACTCAGCCGATCACCTCAGCATCATCTCTCTCTCTCTCTCTCTCTCTCTCTCTCTCTCTCTCTTTCTCTACCTTATCTTTCATAATCCTGACTGTCTGAACCAGGAACCAAGCACATGTTAATGCTTTTCTTTTTTCTATGGAACTCATGATGTTCTAGATATTGTTTCAGGCTTGTTTTTGCATCAGTCCTTCTTTTATTATTAGAGCTGGGCTCCTTTTCATTGTCTGTGGGATTCTGGGGCATGGACTTTACTGATAACTTTAAAAATGCTGGTCATGTTTTATAAACTACACTGCAGGGCAGTTGTTTTCCACTAGATACTATGGACATTTTCTTAAGAGAAATGGATTTGTGTCTCAGATTCAGAGAAAATGACAAAGAAATGCTGTAAAGTTCACTAGTAATTTTTATGTATGTGTGTGTCGGGGGGGGGGGGGGGGGTGATGGGGGGGGGGGGGGGTTGATGGATGTAATAATTAATGCCTCTTGCACTTTTTGTTTGTTGTTGTTTAATAAATGTCCTTTGCTTTTGACTTTCTATCCCATTCCTTCTTTAAACTGATTATCTTTCTTCCCTTTATTATTGTCATTTTTTCCCCTCTGACAAGATATTATAGGGGCTCATTATTTAGACTGAGGGTTTAAAGATGACTTATATGGCAAAAAAAAAAAAAAACAAATGTAATGACTAGGGCTAAAAACAATTTGCGATTGATTTTGATAGATTTTCTCTAATATGATGTCATATACTGTACAGTAAGAAAATAATATTCAGTCCCCTGATTTGTCGGCCAGCTCTGGTGGGGCTCATTTACTTTGACACCAAAATTGTACTTTGGCGTATAAAAAAAATGCATAAGGGGCATTCTGCTAACACACTTATGTTAACTTGTTACAGAAATAGTAAAATATGGGAGCTGCATACAATATAAGCACAGTAGCATGAACATAAACCTTAAACAAATGGTCTGAAGCAGATCATTAAAGGCATATATTCTGTTTTTGCTATTGATCTCAAATCTCATATTTTCACGCAATCCGATATACCAGTCACACACCGGGTATATAAATAACGTGGGTACATTTAAAATGTCTCCATTTGGATTTAAAAAAAAAGATGACCATTAGGCATAGCTTGTGCTAGAGTCATTATTCCACCATTTGGATATAAACGTGAAGTCTGTTTTAAAAAATTGTACAGTATATACAGTAAAAGGTCATGACAGATGCTGATACAAAGCCTCTAAAATATGTATACGTATATTTATTTATTCCATTCATATTGTTTCTTATGCTGTGAAAGTCTTTACTGTGACGAAACATTTTTACGTTCAAACAGTTATAATTTAACATCCGGCCATCTTCATTAGAGATATGATCTCATTAGTGTGTCATGTATTTATTTTACAGAAAGCTTGAATCACACTGTTGTGGCATAAATTAAGGATTTCTAGTATCTGTAGTACTGTGGTTATCCAGCATGTGGCATCACACTCTTTGCTTTGCTTGACTTTTGTAACGAGATTATGCAAGAACTGGTGCAAACCAAACCTCCATCATTCTGTGATCGCTGGTTAAAATGGACGTGTATTAGTTCCCAGATTGCTTAATAGACAATTCAAAAGAGTATAGTATAGTACTTTTAGGTTTTAAGCTCATTTTACATTAACTGTTTACATTGGCCTTTATTAAATAAATATAATTAGGATTGTAATTCAAGCTAAATCAATTAATAACAATTATATGCATATGACAATTAAGATGTATGAATATAAGAATAATTATATCATTATATAATAGTGCACCTTAGCATGTTACAGATAGCACATTATGTACAGCTAATGGACCTGAGGCCAACAGCACCCGTGTTGAATATGATTAATGACAGGCCATGTCCTCCTCCTCCTCCTCCTCTTCCTCTCTGCTCCAGGAGCCCGCTGCCTCCTCAGTCACCATTCGGCTCCACTTCTCCTCCACACAGCAAGGTGAACAAACTGCCCTCGGTCAGCCAGCTAATCAACCCACAACAACGCAACACTCTCACTCCATCCAGCATGTCCGGAGGACTCACAGACAGTAAGGACTTCACAGCAACAGACATAACTGACCAGATCATGCAGATCATTTCTAATCATAATAAGGCACAATGATGTACAGTGTATATAATGAGAGTTTAAAAGAAAAGAAAAAGCTATAATTTACTGCAAATTGTTTATTTCTTAACTACAGTTTAATTAAAAGCTTGCTTTCTTAATGAATCTACATTACATACTGTAGATCTACATAACACATTTACTTTTGGTTTATAGTGTTGGTAACCTTTCTAAAAATGTTTAAATATCGGAATCATGACGGATTGGTCCCTCTGCTCCTGTCCGCCCCGGGGTCTGAACTTGTCTCTACACGACAGCTTCAGAGCACCACTCCGTGTCTTAGTGTCTCTCTGACAAGCCAGTTTCCTTTCACACGTAAACTGGATCTTTGTGGGATAAAGATCTCCCTAATCCCTGCGGCTCACAGCTCCTGCCAGCGTGTGTCATAATATAGGAAACTGGTGCTCAGTCGGCCACTATTACCTAATCTGCACCTCTGTCGCCAGTGGCTACAGGCCTCGTTCAGATCGAACACTCAGACACTTCACAGCCATGACACTCTCACCCTTCAGTGTGATATTAAAAGCATCTAACAGGCTGTTCCTCTTCGCTTTGTTTCGCTACAGTGACCCCCATGATGAGCGCCCACATTCCCATGAACACAGAAATGAGTTCGCTGAGTCCCACTAACGCCCTGCAGCCGCAGTTATCCATGGTGCCGTCCTCTCACTGCACACCCCCACCACCGTACCCTGTGGACAGCAGCATCTCCAGGTACATGTTGGTACAGTTTCACCAAGTACTGTTTCCACATCCAGTCCAGATGCTCCATGTGTTTAAAACACTCATATACATTAATATTGGAACTGAAAAACTACTGCAATGACTTGTACATGGATTTATGTAATACAGCAGTGGGTGAGAAACTAAAAGAACTGTACTACGATATCTCTTCTTAGAGCTTTTATAATGAGGCCAGTAGTAAATCATAAAGAATGTCAAATCAACCAAATAATGTTTTCTATGTATATAATAATGTATGATAAAGGGTTTTAAAACATAGCTTTGCAGGCTTACGGACTGGATTGGAAAAGCAGGTTTAAACGTGTAATATTCCGTAACCACAATATACAGCACATCCTAACGTCATTTTCATTTTTAATGCCACCATTTCAGTTTCCTCTTACGATTGGGCTGCTCTTCCTGTCTGGACTATTTCACAGCCCAGGGCCTTACCAGCATCTATCAGATCGAGAACTTCAACCTGGAGGTGAGACTCTGCTTGTTACTTTGTGCTTTTGTTCTGTAACCAGTTCAGACTGCATTTTTTTTTTTTTCTGGGGAAGAAAAACTGAGATAATTGGTCTGTTATTCCATGATTCAGTATAATATACTCACAAAAGAGACCTAAAATCAGTTCTTCTTAAAGGAATCTTTTTCATAAAGGGAAACCCTCTAATGTAGGGTTTAATAATGAAAGACCGGAGTTGTTATCCGAGAGACAAAACGATATTAAAACTTTATTGGTATAATCCGAGCCTTTTTTCTAATGTAGTAGTGTAGTTTTTACTTCTATAGGTATAATATCTATATGGTTGTAGATTTTACAATCTGATAGACTTTAATCTGGCTGAACTGAGTTTTCCAATATATATAGAAATGTGTGGCAGTTTGAAAGAACCAGACTACATTTCTGAACTTTATTACTGTTCTCTTTTGTAGTGAAGTTAAAGCATTTTACAATAGTACAACCTAAAAAATAATCTTGAAATCTAGAGTAAATGTATCTGTGCATATATACAGTACTGTGTAAATGTCTTAAGCTAAAGAGGTTGCTTCCAAATAGCCAAGCTTTTACATACATTTTTAATGTAATCTTAAGGAATAATTTTCGGTCCAGACCCTATACCTGATCAGTTTCACAGGAATGTTTTTTTTTTTGGTTCGTTTGTTTTTGTTAATCAATGGTTCCCTATGAATCATTTAAGCATAAAAACCCATCTAACTTAAGGCACAGACTGGTGAGACAGAGGTGCAGATGATGGCAGATGATTAGGACGGTGATTATAATACTGGTTATGCTGAATGCTTGGAACAGATGAGAGGGGAAACGAGGTTGCTGCTGAGGTTTTTACAAAGACAACAAATTTTTTAACTGGATCTTTTGGCACTTTGTAACCTGCTGCAGTAAAACATTTGTTCCCATTTCTTTCACTTAATATGAGGGAGTGAGGTGTGGCTTTGCACTGTACTGTATATCCATCTATCATCTCTCCATCTTTAATAGGAACCTCTGTACACCTGCTGAATTAAAGTTCTTGATGTGTATTCTCCCTGAAGCTCTTAACCTGCCTTTGATTGTATTCATTGTGCTGCTCATTTATGCAGTTTGATATTCAGGTGTACATGGTGTTCTTGTTAAAAATGTGGATGTGCAAATGCAGTGCAATTGTATTCCTGTTCGCTTATGAGTCACTGCATCCGCAGGACCTGTCCAGGTTGAAGATCCCTACAGAGTTCCAGCATGTGATATGGAAGGGGATTATGGAGCACCGGCAGAGCATGGAGTTCTCTCCCCCTGCACACATCCTGCGCTCATCCAGCGGAGCCTCCTCGGTGAGTGTGGGCTCCACGGAGGCACGCGGTGAGCGCGTGATCGACGCCGTGCGCTTCACCCTGCGCCAGACCATCTCTTTCCCACCGCGGGACGACTGGACCGACTTTTCATTTGATCTGGACTCGCGTCGCAACAAGCAACAGCGCATCAAGGAGGAGGGAGAGTGAACTGCGCGCGCACACAAAACACACACAGAGGCTTTCGTACATACACACTGTAACTACTGCATGCGGCACACATAAAACTTGTACAGCTTTTACCAAGTGTTTGATATCACTTAAAAGCATGCCAATTAAATGCACTTAACGGCTAGTGTTTTTTGGGTGTATTTCGGTCTGCTTGTCATTTCAAGCCCCTAGTTTGATGCAGGCTACTGTAGCTTTAGGGTAAGCGGTGCTTTGCCGTGTTTGGTTTATCATTTTAAATTTCTTGAGACACAGCACTTAAGAAATGCTGAAGTGTTGGTACTATTTTGAGCTGTTGGCATTCATTCTCTACAGAGAAGAATTGATATTTGGGGGCTTTTTTTTTTGTACCCGGTGTCTTTTTGGATTGTAAAGAGCCTTTACTCCAATAGGATTCATAGTATTATGTTTGTTAATGTTTGCTGTAACACTTTGTTTCAGCCTGGTGATACTTTTTTTTTTTATTCTAACATTTGTCTGTTTTTTTTTTTTTTTACTTGTTTGTCAAACAAAAACTACTTGATGTAATATTAGCATATCAGTTTTAATACTTGGATTAATTCAAACACAGGTCACTCACATGACCTTTCCAGTATTTTAATGACTACTATTCACTGTACAGATTTATTTTTTTCGTTGTCTTTTGATACCTATAAATTTTGTAAATATTCAAGGTGCTTATTTTGATACAGTATAAACCAAAAAAATAAAATCATTACACTATTGGATAGATTGTTTTTGTTGTATTTTTAATTGTATTAAATTTTTTAATCATAGACTTGTGGTGGCAAAATAATATCTGCCTCTTTTACAAACGACAGTAAACTATTTGTTTTGGCTACTTGTAAATTTATTAAAATGAATGCTTTTACAAAGAACGATAATGTTTCACAAAAAGTGTATACAAGCAGGAAAGCGGAGATCCGTTTGTAAAGCAAATGATTAATGAAGTTGCCAGCAATAGGAACTCTTTCTTCACCTGTCCTATAATTCAGTTCATAAACAGAACCATGTGTTTGCACTCAAAATGCAGATTAGGAGTCATTATAAGGGGTGACGTTGGCCTGCTCTATCGTTTGGTTATCATCATTCCGATTGGATCTAAACATGACTTAAATACTTTAATACTTTTACAAAACATCATTGTTAGTGAGGTTGCTCTTATTAGTGGCATCAGCGTCCTCACAGTCTGGTCATAAATACATTTTTCCAAAGCCAACCATTAGGTACAGTTTTACAGTATATACAAATATCACTTATCCACAGAGCATCTTGCTTTTCACTTCATTTGCAGGGCTGCAAGCACAGACCATAAGGAGTGATCAGTTTATGAGTTAATTATATATACGAGATCAGTTATTTGAGAATGACTTAAAAGTGCATGTGTTGTACGTTGCATGGTGACAACTCCACCACGTTCCTCAAGGGGTTCAAATATAAATACGGCAAATCGATTCATCGGTCTTAACTCGCAGGCATAAATACTGCTCGGATAAATACGCACAGAACTCATTGAAAGTGTACTGCAGTGACTAAATAAACGACTGAATGATGAGAATATCCATAAATTATACAAGACGAATGAAACACTGAGCGTTTCAAGGCCCGAGTCCTTTATCTCACCACAGGCTTTGCCTTCGAGTCCCTCGCATAAAAACAGTGGATTAGGGACAGGATTAAGGCTTGACAGACATCCAGACTGAGGTGACAAGTCCAACCTTACACCTAAAGGGTTAGAGTTGCTTTACAGGAACAAGAAGAAAATGTCAAAGGCTAAACAGGACGAGGGTTTGTGTTGAAACCTTGGACATCTTCCTATTGATGTAATCGACAGTACTGAATGTCAGTACTGTCCCAGGAGACTGTTAAGAGAAAGAGAGAGAGAAACAGAAGGAAAGAGATGGGATGAAAGGGGGAAAAAAAGACTATTCCTTTCTTTCTGCACGGATGTGCGGACTTGTGTTAGTCGTGGCAGTCTCGCTGCATTCAGCCAGACCTCGTCTGAGCCAAACCCCAGAGCATCAGCGACTCTACGTGCTCTCCAGAGCATCCAGAACCTTCATGATCTGCTGCTTGATGGCTTTAGTGGCGTCACCAGCATTTGGTATCAAATACCTGCAGATCAAAAAGGTACAAAATGTGTTGATAATTTACAATTATTTCATTTTTATCAGTACGTCCTGAGTGAAAAAAAAATAAATGGAAGTCACCATATAGCATTTTTAGACATTGCTCCATTAAGACAGCTGACAAAAATGCAGTCAAAACATCCAAAGCCACACAATACCTGGGTATCTCGCTCTCACCCAGTTGTTCTTATCTAAATATCTCGCTCAATGTGGAGGGTCTGTGACCTAAACGCTTTTGCTTTTAAATGTAGTGTAACGTGATGTGTTCTGCTTAGACAAAGAACATCAAATCTACCGATCACAAACTGCCTACTAAAAAAATGTGATGAAAAATATAAAAGTTCTACATAACACCATTGTTTGAAGAAAAAAAAAAAAAAAAAAAAAAAAAAAAAACTCATTTTTTAATTTTTATACACATGCACCAAGTGTAAGACGTAGAGTGGGGTAAAATTCCAGTGAGACCACTCCTGTGCAAAAGTTTATAACCCCATTAATTTCTCCATATTTTGCTTCCTAAGAGTCAGGCTTTCTTTTACTCCAGGTTTCCTGGTGGACTTTTTGGTTCTCACTTTTGGCAAGAATTTGGTTCTTATTTTCAGTTTTGGAGGAATGTTCAGGGATTAGTGTACTGGTGATGCTGAACAGGCGAAGAGGGAGATGAAATGAGGGTTGTTACGTAAACAATCAATTTATGCATTAATGCAATTAGATTGCATTTTTAGGCACTTTGCAGCCTGTCACAGGATCTACATAATTTATTTTAATTAAATATGAAGAAATTACGGGGGACTCTTTTGCACAGCACGTAATTTATTTATTTAATTTTTTTGACCAGAGACACCACAGTTTCCGTTGCTCACTGGTTTACAAGACCAATGCTTTGACAGATTAACCTTGACCTAGATGAAGGCCACAAATACATCCTGTGTCCTTTCTCCTTCAATTATTTATTATATCTTTTTTTTTGTTTTGTTTTTTTAACATCAGAGGAATTTTGCTGACAGTAGCAAGAGCAAAATCACACATGCTACGGCTAAATCATAGTTGTGTACACCTCTGCAAGAAACCTCTATAAGAAAGAAAGGACACTTTATTGTTAGCTTGGCTTTTCACTGGAAAAAGTCCACACCCCTGCTACAGACCTGCAGCATCTACAGCAACATTACCATACCATGCTACACCAATAGATGGTGCTGTTTTATTTGGTTGTTTTAGAACTTTTTCAGTTTCTGGGTTTTGGAGTACGAATTCTATCACCTGAACGTCACATTGTTACATGTACCTACATTTTCTACTGCAGAACAACTTATTTATTCATTCTGTATATAAATAAAAGGTATTGTTGGTGTAAATACCTTTCTACAGCCATAATCTCCACTCCTGCTGAGTTGTTGCTGCCAAACTTGAACGTGATCAGCTCCGGATGCTTCTTTTTTGAGGTGATCTTCACCACTGAGCTCAACGCCTGTCTGGACTGGATGTAGGCGAATCCTTTCCGCGAGGCGATCTCCCTCAGACAGTACATGTGTGTCGCTGTGATCAGCAGGTGGCTGAGGAAGACCAAACAATTAAGCTTACACAACCAGTACGGACACCGAGAGGTGAATATATGATGGTGTGAAATTACCGGCATCATTAATAAGGAACCTCACTGAACTACAAACTCCAAAACCAACAAACATGTTTGTATTTTATCATTTATTAAAAGTATACATGTTGTATAGTTCCGACTCGCTATCTGGTAGCATTTTATCAGTGTTCACTAAATCAGTGGAAAAAACTGCACGTCTTCCTTATCTGGATTCTTTTTTATAAATGTGACAAAGGAGAAGTTTTTGTTTCAGAATTGTGGCGCACATTACTGATTAATTTGTTTGCCTTTAGTAACTGTTTTAACATTGTAGATCCTAGGAATGGGAATCGCTAAGGACCAGCTGATGCAATATCACCACAATATTATTTTTTTCTGGTTAAAATACTAAAAATACCAAACAACTTAGCAAACTTTTTAGACAAAATTTTTTTAGACCATAGTGGAGGTTATAGTGCAGGAACATATAAAGCTTAAGTCTCACCTGGGGAACATGTGTCCAGTTTCTTTCACCTCATTACATGGGACATGGTGCTTCACATCGGGCTTGTTAATCCATGTCTGTATGTTGACTATCTCCTTGCGGTCATCATCTGATATTGAAGAGCTGTCAATCTCATCTGAAAAGACGCAGAAATTTGAGGTCAAAGAGAGCTGAAAGATGACCTCTAATATATTTTATACACTTTCTTCTAAATGCTCACCTGTGTCGTATTCCTCCTCGTCGCCAATGCTGAAGACGGGCTTCACGCCCCTGTAGGGTTTACCCACACGGTCACTGCTACTCACGTGCCTGGGGTGGGGGGGGGGGGGATCAAACACTGTGTGAGATATTCCATCCAAATGCACACACAAACACACACATACCTCAGAGGTAGGAACGAAAAGCACATTGACAAAAAAAAAATTCAGTTCTACACGTTTCCAATGGCAGCAGCAGCACAAAAAACAGATCTAGGATTAAAAAAGATAAGTGATAAAGAAGTAAGGATTAGTTGGAAGAGGTTAAAATGGAAGCTGTGATATCGAGATGATAACCAAAGCGTGCAGGAGAGAAACGCGGCAGAACACGTCTGCTTTAACAGATAACAGTTAAAGATGATCGCTCGCTTCCAGGAAGGTTAAAGCACCCACTGTTCTGGTAATCATCCTGTCAGTAACACGGTCAGCAATGAAGGACATCTGAAAACACTGAACAGCACAAGCTCGCTTTAAACACACACACAATGTTTGTTAGTATTAGCACAGCCACAGTGACCCACATGAAGATGCTTCAGCCTGCGTCCTGTTAAACAGAAAAGCTTACTCGCATGAAGCATTGAAGTGGACTGTTCTGGTTTAAGGTAAGGTGAAAAACTTTACTGAACACTTGGTGTCTGATTGTTAGCATTTCAGCTAATCTTCACCATTGGTTTCCAACCCTGGTGCTGGAGTGCACATTTAGGTGTTTTCTTTGCTACATACATACCTGACTTAACTAAATCAGGCAATTAATAGCTTTTACGTAATTAAAGTAGGTGTTGCAGATCACGAAGAAAATACTATAATGTGGAGGACAGGGGGTCCTCCAGGACCAGGTTTGGGAACCACTGATCGACAGTAACTCAGCATTAGTAATGTTGTGCATGGATGTGACTTAAGACACAGTATTGTTGTATACTGCGATTTATAATCTATAAATGTAAACAACAGTTTGCCATGAAACCATTCATTTTTGATAACCAAATCCCTTCTTCCACGTAGTATAAGGAAGATTATTATACTTGGAAACCATAACTGCTGCTTCTATATTTCCTATGTCATTTTTCCAGATTCTAGACTTTTCTTTCCTAATTAAAATTTCTGCACATTTACCTTACTTTTATTTAAGAGGTTTGTACCTCTTTTTGCAGATTGAATTGAATGAATTGTAATTTTTTATTATTATTGTTGTTGTTGTTATTAGTATTGTTATTATTTTAGGTCCGGACAATAAAAAAAAATAAAAATAAAAAACAGAATTAGAATTTTCATTAACACAAATTGGTATCATAAATAAAAAAAAGTCATTGATGAGAATATGCGGTGCAAAATTCTTGCGCCCCCCTCATTTCTTCATATATTGCTTTCAAATAGTGAGACTTTATTGCATTTTCAGTGCAGTCTTGTGGAATAGCTCCTCAGGCTTCCTGAAGTACTTTGGCTCTTATTTAAAAAATGGTTTGGTTCTCATTCTCAGTCCAGTCTCTGTACCTGTCCAGTTTTAGAGGAATGTTTTTGTTTGTTAAGCCACAAAGTGACCTACAAATAATCCAAACATTTAAAGAAAAACAAATCTAATTTGATGCAATCTAGCACGAACCAGTGAGAAATTGGTGCAGAGGATGACGGATGATCAGTTCAGTGATGCTGAATGCTGAGTGATTGGAATGGGTGAGAGGGGAAATGAGGTTGCTGCTGAGGTTGTTACATAAACAACCAATTTTTAAATTGCACCTTTAGACATGCTGCAGCCTGTCACAGTAAAACATTTGATACCACTTCTTTCTTTCAATCTACATTTAATTTAGTATAAAGAAATGAGGGGTGGCTCAAGACATTTGCACAGTACTGTATAATTTTTTTTATATAAGTTTAATGCTGTTAGCAGCAATTCAATTTGATAATATTTTGATGACAGAATAGATTTACTGTACAATATAGAGTATGAGCATGAATATCCCATCATTATTACATTAGCAAGCTATGTATATTGCACTTGTGACACTAGTACACAACTTAAGTGCAATCAAGACAATAAAGTAGCATTAAACTACATGCCTCCGTTGATGAAGTACATTTGTGTTACAGTCAGAGGAAACCCACTGGATGATGTGGCCAAAATATAAAAAATTTAACAAATCTCTTTGAAACGATCAGAATTTGGGTATCAGTCTGCAACCAGGGAAAGGATGTAAAAACAGTCAGTCTACCCAATATATATTACATCTAAAGCATAAGGAGAACAAAAATTGCTTAGGATTACATAAAGTTGCTGTTAAAGTCTATATCAAATCAAAGAAAATCTCCCTACAATAGAGGAGGAAAATATAAGAAACATTGGGAAGAGCCCCCTTCAGGTAGATGTACAAGAAAAACATCATGAATTACTGAGGATGTAACTAATCAGCACTACACAATCTAGGAGGAATAAAGTTAATGACCATGAGACAGACCTGGAGCAGAAACTTGTAAAATGCTTCTACTGATAGATAAGAAGTATGAACATGAGTGTTAGTCTGCTACAGTGCATGCGTAAGTGAGCGAGGCTTGAACTTTGCCCCTTTGCCCGTCACCAGTGAGTCGGGCAGGGCAGAGCCACCCTGTACGGGAATGCCGAGGGCACTGAGGGCACTCATGCTGGAGAGTCAGACAGACAGGAACAGGCTCTTACCGATCAGGTATCCCCTTCTCTGGCCAGGGCAGAGTGAAAGATAGTCTAGTGTGGAATAACAGAGGCATGGGTGAAGAGGACGCGAATTAAGCATCGACTACATACAGATGATTACTGTCTGATCCCTGAAGGGACATTAACTGAAATCAGTTTATTAACCAGTCTGCTTGCCAGAAAACAACAGAAGATAAAATGATTTAAATGATTACATAAACAAAAGGTTGAAAAAGATTTTAAACATGATGAAAGGGAAAGGAAACACGACATTGGGAGTTAACATGCCACTGAATTAGCGTTTTTAAACAAATAACTCACAAATAACTTGTAAGCCCACAGATTCACAGAACCTGGTGTGGATACAGGCTTTTATTCCAACCAATTAAAAGTTACACTTGATAGTTGATTAGAGACCAAGATGGACCGATTAAACAAGCGGTTTCGGGTGGTTGCTTTGCTTAAATGAAAACCTGCAGCCTTTGCAGATAAGAATTTATTCTTATCCAGGTTTCCATTCATATGGCAGCGCAGTGGAATAGTGGTCGTCACCGTTGCCTTACACCTCCAGGATCCATGTTCGATTCTCACCTCGGGGTCTGTATACATGAACTTCGCATGTTCTCCCGGTGCTTGGTGGGTTTCCTCCATGTGCTCCAGTTTCCTCCCACAGTCCAAAAACATGCAGATTAGACTGATGTTCCTAAATTGCCCGTAGTGTGTGAATAAGCATGAGAGAGTGTTTGTATGCGTGTGTGTTGGATTGGCACCCTGTCCAGGGTGTAAACCACTTTGTATCCTGGGATAGGCTCCAGGCCCCCCCCCAGACTCTGCATACAGGATAAAGCGGTACAGACGACGATATATATATGAATTTATGCAATGTTAGTCCAGTCGCAGAATGAAGTGACATTCATCCTTTCATTCTCTATGGCTATTATCAGGGTAAAATGCAGGTACACACTGGATGGCACGTCAACCAACCACAGGGCAAAATGTGCACTCCCACAGTACTGGCAATTTAGGAGCGCCAATCAGGCTACATCAAATGTCTATGGACTGTGGGAAGAAACCCAATATGCACAGGGGAGAAATCCAAGCAAGGTAACTGTTTTAAAAAAAATACTGACCCCTTAACCTCTCATGGGGTAACTTTTCATTTATTTATGATTTTTTTTTTTATGTAAACTTTTATTATTATTATTATTATTATTATTATTAAAATACCTGCTTATTTATTAATAAGAAACATGATATATGATATCAATAGTTTAGAATGCACTTCATGGCACTGACGTATAAGGTCTCACCTGTCCACTGGAGTTGAAGTGTTTTCAATGAAGCTGATCACCTTCTCTTTCACATTAACCGACTTGGATTTGAGTGCAAAGGTCATTTTGTTGACCAGGGATTTGACGCCTTTGCCATCCCCTGTGCTATTCAGCTCCCCCTGTTTGAAAGACAGACCTTTTTAACCCTTCAACAGTAAATTACACTGCAATAATCAGTACAAAGTGTAGAAGAAGAAAAAAAGCAAAGAATCTGCCATAACCCTAAGATCCAAAAGATGGCGGTAAAGCACTTATTTTGTGATTTTTGCCTTCTCCCATTAGAATGTGGATAGAAAGACTATGGCCATTAAATTCCTTAAGCAGAAGACACAACAGCCTGCAGACTGTGCCCATGAGAACAGAAAATAAAAAAGGCACAGCTTTGCAGAGAAACATATAGAGAAATATATCTCACACACACAACCATGCACGTCCACATGCAAACACACAGGCTACACTTACGTCTGCTGAGCTGAGACTGCTGTGAGATCCTGAAGTGCTGACTATCCAATGCACATACACGTTGTCTGGCCCTTCCACATTGATGTCTGCCAGGTGCTGCTGCAGTGCTGAACACACACAAAAACACAAGAAGAAAGCCCTCATCAGTCCTCAGTCACAGCCACAGTATTTAAACACTGCAACTAAAAAGCCTGAGTGATAAGGAGATGCTAAGAGAAGATCACAAACATCAAAGGGAGAATAAATTGATGATCGTTATGGTTATCATGACACGTCGCACCTACTTACCCATAAATCCGCCTTTTGCAATGCTGACATACTCCTTGTTTTTCTACCAAATAAAAACGAGAAATTTTTTTATTTTTTTTTTAAATTTAATTGTCTAAGAGTATTTCAACAATGCAGAATATGCAGGTACAGGAAAATAAACAACTTTGGAGTATTAAACAGCATTATTTTCTAGCGTACAGCTGATCCAATACTGGAGGAATCCTTTTGTGACGGACCTGCAGGAAGTGAGCGAGCACCATGTTCATGTACATGTCCTCTTCCTCGCGCCCACTGCCCATGAAGCACAGATGTTCACCGCTGGCCACTGAGCCCGACTCCAGAGACTGCTTCTGCGTCTCCAGCAGAGACTTTACAGACAGTGCAAACTCGGATGGATTGTGCAACATCTGAGGAAAGCATGAAAACAATGAGAGCTATGACAAATGGTGCAAAAAGAATAAAACGTTGTCTTTTATTTATTTATTTTTATTAACTTGTGTGTTAAGGTATCTCATCAAATATTATACTGCCAACCCGTATAAAGAAGCAGGACAAAAAGAGGAAGAAAAATAAGCGAAGGAACAAAGCAAAATAGTAGGTGAAAAAAAGAAAGGATGATTTGAAAATAAAGAAGGAAAATGAACAAACAAGAAAAGGAGACTGTAGGAAAGATAAGTAAGTGTAGAGAAAGGAGAAGGGGGACAACAGGAGAGATAAAAAGAGGACAAGATGAGGAAGGAGGGACAGGAGAAAAACAAGGAAGTTGAAAAAAGGGAACTGGAGAAGAAGGCAGAGAATGAGAAGGTGAAAATGAAGGAAAAGGAGGAGAGGAAAAAAAAGAAGGAAAAGGTAAGGAAGTGGGAGAGAAGGAAGAAAAAGGTGGACAAGAACAAGGAACAGTATGAAAGTGAATCTACAACTGTAACAAGTGCGTTACCAGATCAGAGTCCAGGTGGAAGGCAGTGGACAAATGTCCAGCATTGTACTGCTCTGCTGGCCGACAGTCCACTACAAAAAAACGCACTCCCTCCTGAAACCACACACACACGCTTAGAGACTGAGACTGATAAGAGTAGGAGATTTGAGGTTTACTGCAGCAACATGTCTCACTCGAACTGGGTGTTTTTCCTTATAATGGTAAGAGCAGACTGTCTGAAACTGAACTACTCACAGACTGGAGCTGATTAGCCTGCAGGATCTCGGGTACAGACACTGGGAGACACAAAGCCTGACTCAGGTCCATGTCCTCCTCCTTCAGAGCCACCAGACTGCTACCAAACAGGTTCTGGTTCTCCTACACACACATACAGTATATATGGATAATAGTCAAAGTAAGATGTTAAATGAGTATGTACTGCAACTAGGTACAGATGGTAGTCACGCGGTAGTCTGGTTTTACCGCCACGTCTCACGGTGGCAGCATTTGGGTTTGTGCATTTGCTGGCTTCTACCGCGGAGTGGCGCTATATAACTACAGACTGACGCCTCAGGCATCGGTTCATTCTCTCGAGGATTAATGAGACGCGCTCCTTTAGAACTGCACGTAGTAGTAGTTCATAATCACAGTATTAAAATTACACTACAAATGTAGAATTTAAATTAAATTAAATCTTATTAGGATCGAATTTAAGCAAAGTAAACGTTAACACAGTGTGCCTGTAGATTTTATGATGTGTAATTAGAAAAGCTAAGCATGTATGTTTTTTGTCATCTTATATTTTGTGTTCTTTAAATTTGTAGTAGATTTATTGAAATAAACGAAAATAAATGACCATAAAAATGTAAGCATCGTCAGGACGTGCTACTGCGTCAGCAGATGTCGATGTGTTTTCGCGTTATTATAAGAATTAAATGCAGTAGGATGTTATGATCATCATAATGTTCTTTAATAAATAATGAAATCATTTTAACAAATAAAATTTTTACATCCCTGCACCCCCGTTGCGCTGTACCACCGCCGGCAAAAACCTTATAAAATACAAGTGAAAATTAAACAAATTTACAATCACAGTACTGAAATTACAGTACAAATTTAGAACTTAACTTAAATATAGGTATTTCTTAGTACCATCGAATTTAAGCAAAGTAAATCTTAACACAGTGAGCCTTTATATTTTATCATGTGTAACACTCGCGTAGCCAGAAAACGTGGGTGAGCCACAGGTGTTGTCAGATTAAGAGGCAAAAACGATATAATAAACCTATATAAGGTACATAGCCTTTTTATAAGACTTTACTTTTATTTAAGTGCACGCACAATTACGAGAAAACATTATGATGTTGTAAAATAATGAAAGCAAACAGGGATGCAGCGCTATTCTGTATCGGTTTCTGTGAACTTGAGCACGTCAGAAAATGAACAGAAACTCCGTGTATACTCGCCTCATAGACGTGAAAAATTTATACTTACAGAAAGCAAAATGTCTGCTTTTATATAAACTAATGGGGGGAAAAAAATCAGCTTATGTTATTCGTATAAAATGTGGATCACTACAGCGCATCCACTCACAGCCGAAACCATCAACTTATCAATGAATTATTAAAATGGCCAGTCAATTTCCCTGCTGTTTTCCACGACACATTCATAATCATTAGTTTACTTCTGTCGGTGTGGTGTTTCTTATCCCCACCCCCGTTAAAAACGGCGTATTCAGAGGCTCGCCCGCGAGAGGTTGTGCGCGCGCGGTCCACTACACAGCAAAAACATGTTAATATATTATGACTGAAATAAGGGTTAAGACTGATTATCGGCGTGCGTTGTGCACAGCGCCGCAAAGACAGCGCTTATTTAACACGTATAAATGTGTTTGTTGTATTTCTGGGAAAGAGAAATCTCTTATAAATCTCTCATATCGGCGCGCGCGTTCATCTGACTTTAGATCAAAACTTGGCAAAGTGAAAGAGCGCACACGCGCCGCTAAAAGGTTTCACTAAAAGGTTTATTCACAACCACATTTCAGCCATCCGCACACGCATGCATTGTGCTATGTTGTTGGTACACACCTTCACTTTTCATCTCCCCTTTTATCAAAATGCTCCCGATATGAGCCGACACGAGCAGCTTTGTTTCAGTGTTCATCTATCATAAAGAGGAGCGACATATACTTGCTGATTAAACACTGCATTTTTTAAAAAGTGAAAGCGCACGTGAAATGAGCAGCTTTAATTATTAATAATAAAATAATTATTCAATGCTGGACATTAACAGCTAAAATCAAGATGATTATTATTCTTTATCATCATCATCATCATCATCATCATCATGTTCTCTTGCTGTTTGGGTTCAGCGTTAAATGATTATTTGAAACTGAAGCGCTTCGTGAAGATTAATGCCACCAGTCATTTCATCATACAAAGATTATTACGTTGAGCTCGGACCACTGACTCCACGTTTTTACCGTTAAAAATAAAAATGTTTTTACAAGCACTTGAGCTGTTGTTTTCTTAAATAATAACAATGGACTGATAGAAACAGAGAGTCTGTCTAAACAAAATTAATTGCAGCCGTCTTGCAAAATGGCGCCACCTGGTGGCCATTTCACAAATTACTTTGAATTGCGACTGATTTATTTTGGCAGTTCCCGTTGACCGTGACAGAGTGCGCAGCAGTCATAGACATTCCCCTTGAGTAACCACTGTAGTTACTTATGTAAAAAGATTTTCAAGTATCTTCTTTTTTTATTCTGCATTTGACATACAATAAAAGTGATATCCAAAATAATTTTTCTGTTTAAAATATGTTAAATAAATAAAACGAAATACCAAAGATACATATTACATTTGATAAAATTGCAGTTTACAGATTATTACTCGGTTGTCTTACTTTCTCATATACACCCATCATTATGCCGATAATTCTGCTAATGGTGAGAACTCACCTTTCGGAGAGAGAGAGGCGTCTTGCTTTGGTAATATTGTGCCAGTGAAAACAGATCCTCAATGTCCTCAGCCTCCAACAAGGTAGGTGACTGTTCCAGTGTTTCTAAGCATAGACACAGACATGCAGTTTAGTTCGGACATGACAGCACTGCATATGTTTATAGAAACATTTATGAACATGATATTGTGTTTAAAAAAAAAAAAAAAAAAACATTCTATGATAGAAAACATTTATCTGTACCATCGTCCGTTATGAACTTATATGTAGTTGCATTGAAAGGACAGAAAAGGTAACTTGTTACTCCTATATTCGCCATAACTGACTGCTGTGATAATTAAAATATGTGCTGTATTGTTACAATTGGTGTACAGTACCATGGACCATTTGAATGCAGAGCACCTCATTTCATAACCTATAAATATCCATTTATAATTTGTGAGATCTTGTCTGAACTTTCCTTTATTAAGGGCAGGATGTTTGTTTTGGAACAATGGACATGATCCATGTGGTAACTGAGTATCTATGTTGACAGAGCATTGCCACTATTGCAGCATGCGACACCATTAGCAATGGGCAAGCCATGTCTCTCAGGCTAAGAAAACACTGCCAGCTATTCATCGTGGTACTCGGACACCATACAGTAAGGACACTGCTAAGGACAGCCTGCTGGGAAGGAGGTGGCAAGATCATATAGTGCGTTGCCACAGTAGGAACATTTGAGGACAATTATGGTACTTTACCATGTTAAAAACATGGACTGAAGGTGCTAGAGGCTGGTACTGGCCAAATGTAAGTACGGTAGCAACAGCACATTTAAATACAGACCCTGACAGAGCTTAATAAAACTCCATCTCTATACTGAAGGTCCATTTTAGCATGGAGTGACTGGTTATCATGGGAGAAGATTGAACTGTAATGTGAGAGCACAGCAACAACGTAGCAGTGAATCCATCATAGTTTGGTGTTAAGGCTGCCTTGATAAAAAATAAAGTTGGGTCCTCCACCAAAGCGTGGGTACTCCCCACCCCTGGAGCGGTATCGGTCATTTCAGTGGCAGTTTCTTAGAGGATCAGGTTGAAAAGCTTGATGCCCATTTGTATTTGAGCGGTTGAGGGTATAGAACATTGCTCAAGAGTCCAACAGTGGCGGCTTGGCGGCCAGAGACCCTCTAAGCAGCAGTCCAACAATTTAACCACAGTTTAATTTATGAAATTGTGTGCACTTAAGATGTATGGTTGTGAGCCCAGAGCAACAGCATTGAAACTGTGATGTAGAGATACAGAAATCCCAGGCTTGAAATTAAAGGATAGGTTTGAAATTTTTCAAGTTAAGGGGAATGTATTTTGTTGTATTGGTAGTACAGGCTGTTGAAGCCTTAAATTTAAAGCCATGCTGCATACACAAACATATGAACTGTTATGTTTGTTTGATACACTTCCAAGTGTACAGTATGCTGTCAATAGAGACAAAATCTTGAACAAAACATACATAATACAGTACTGTGCAAAGTCCTTAGGCACCATATTATATGCTGTACCAATTTTGTTATATACAGTGGCTTGCAAAAGTATTCGGCTCCCTTGAACTTTTCCACATTTTGTCACATTACAGCCACAAACATGAATCAATTTTATTGGAATTCCACGTGAAAGACCAATACAAAGTGGTGTACACGTGAGCAGTGGAACGAAAATCGTACATGATTCCAAACATTTTTTACATTTATTAAACTGAAAAGTAGGGTGTGCGTAATTATTCAGCCCCCTGAGTCAATTCTTTGTAGAACCACCTTTTGCTGCAATTACAGCTGCCAGTCTTTTAGGGTATGTCTCTACCAGCTTTGCACATCTAGAGACTGAAATCCTTCCCCTTTCCTCTTTGCAAAACAGCTCCACATGTGAGCAAAAAAACGAAATTGGGTCACATTTACCCGACAGTGTAAACGTAGCCTAAGAGATAATATTCTGCTAACCAACTGGTTTTGGTATTTAAGTTAGATTAGTTGTATCTGGTGAGGCTCCTGATAAGTTGTAATGAAAGAATAAAACCTCACTCACTTCTAAGCATTGAGACAAGAACAAAACAGTCCAAACAGAAAACAAACAGTCCAAAAAAGCACAGACGACATTACAAGTAATCATTCTGTTTATGGTCATAAGGTGAATACTATTAGACAAATCAACTCACTTATGAGCTCCTCTTTGCTGTCTCCTTCTTGGGAAAGAATCATGTCTCTAAATAAGAAACAAAACATACAATCTCACAGAAACAGTATAACGAATTTAAATAACTGTCTTATAAGTCTTAAAAGCTGCATAGTGAAGAGACACGTACTTGGCATTGACGAGAATGACGAGCATAAGGAAGAAGATGAGGAATGGGTCGGCCTGCTGGAAGTAGATGTGCCACAAGGCCTGAGTGACCTCAGGAAGACAGTGGCTAGAGAACAGACTGCCCAACTGTGAAGACACAGGAACAACATACACTTAAGGTCAGGACAGCAGAATGCTACGTACGCCAAATTAAATGCTATTTGGTGCTTATATGCCATACAATTGTTCTAGTGAAGCTGCAAATCAGTCTAATCCAGAATATCCACTGAGAGTAAAGTTAACATACTGACCCAGTTAATGGCGTACGAGTCTGGTGTCATCTTTTTGGTGTCAAGGAATGAGCAGAGTTCAGGCTCATGGTACTGCAGCAGCAGTCTGTACAGGTGAAACGGTCGCCCCTTCGACACACAGTCTCTACAGAAAGAGAAAGGCACTTAATTCAGGAAATGGAAAGGCAATATACAGTAGGCATCATCACAGTTTAATTTTAAAGCAGATTTGTACGTCAGATTTCTGTAATCAGCAAAGACAGGAGACAGAAGAGTTGAACCTAAACTTTCAGCCTTCCCCACCTACCTGGGAATGTACTTATTCATGATGGCATAGAAGCAGTTGTAGAGGTCGCTGCGAGCTAACTGGAGACCCAGCAGGGGTTTGAGCAGGCTCGGCCAGCAGAGTTCAGTTGTGAACGTCACATTTCGTGACTTACAGTAAAAAGTGATCACCGCCTCCACGTCCCCCACTAGGTCCCGGCCCTCCTCTGCAGGAAGCCCCAGCTCATCTAAACACACGATTAAACATTAAAGTTACTGTAATACAAGGATTAATCACCACCCAGAAAATTAGATTAGCAGTGAAAAATAATACTATCAACTAATAAAAAATATTATAATCGCTAAATTAGTCAATTAAAAGCAGCCCGAATGTGTTTCAATGACGTTTAGGACTTAAGTCTTGGGACATTTATCAATGCAATGCTGCATTGATAGAGGATTTACATAGTCTCTTCGCTCATATATTTATCATCATTCTGATCTGATGTAACTTACAAGTCGAAAATGTTAAAATGGTTAAATACTAGTGATGGGAGTCGGTGACCATTCCACAGTACAATGCATATCTTGTGTTTCCTGGAAATGGATCTCTTCACCATCCACTATTACTACAATACTACATTAAATATATATGTACATCAATTTCCATTAAAAAAGTACCATCATCAGATCTATTGATCATCAGCTAGAATAATGTATATTAGAAAACACACAAACATTACAAACATGACACAGCAGGGGTGTTTTATTTCTATATACACGACCATTCAAAAGTTTTACATCACTTGCAAATTTCTTTGGTTTTGTTTAGTGATTTATTTTCTACATTCTACAACAATACTGGGGATTTCAAAACTATAAAATAACACATATGGGATTAGGTAATTACGCAACAACAAAAACAACAGTTAGTTGTTATTTTAGGACACAGAGGTCGGCCTTTCTGTAATAGTTCCTGCAAGAACAGTATTGTGTCAAGTGCATTTGCAAAATCCGTCCAGCACCATAATGAAACTGTCTCTCATGAAGGCCGTCCCAGGAGGACGAGACCAAAACCTACCTCTGCTGCAGACGAGAAGTTCATTTAGAGTTATCAGCCTGAAAAATGACCAATTAACAGCAGCTCAGATTAGAGGCGTTATGAAGTCTTTACAGAGCAGAAGTAGCAGAAACATCTCAATAGCAACTGTTCAAAGGAAATTAATGCATTTTTTGGACACCTTTAGCATTCCTTTACAATGTAGAAAGAACTAAAAAAAGAAAAAGAAATAATGATCATGGAGTTAGAAAGTGATCTAAAACTTTTGAACAGTAGTGTATTTGCATTCGAAGTGTTTAAATGTTGCAGTTCCTCCATTTTCCTGCGCTCTGAACAATTCGCACAGTATCCTTTGTGGCAGGAACAAGAGATTTGCTAATTTTTGGAATTGTCTAAGAAAATTTCTTAAAACAAAATCTTTATATTTATAAAATCTAAATATACAATTCAAACCAAAATCAGCATATACTCACTCATCGACTATACCGCTTTATCCTGTATTCAGGGTCGGGGGGGGGGGTGGGGTGGGGGTGACCTGGAGCCCATCCCAGGAGACTTCGGACACTCACACACTACGGTCAATTTGGGAACGCGAATTAGCCTACTCTGCATGTCTTTGGACTGTGTAAACCGGAGTAATCAGCATATACTGTATGTATTTAATAATATAACGTGGGTTTTCCTTCACTTGTTGGTTTACTTGTATAATTTTTTTGCCCACATATTGGAGAATTTTTTTATTTCCTTCAAGGAAAATCATATAACAGGTCACCGAGATCCATCATCCGGCACTGTACCCAACCGTGTCATGAGCATGTACAGTTATCTACATTAAATGTGCACGCCTTCCTTGGACTTTGTGTTTTTTCTGCTATGCAGCCTATTGCTCAGGTACACAAAAAAAAAAAAAAAAAAAAAAAAACATGCAACATGGAGTGTTAGGAATTTTTTTTATATGATTAAAATCAGTTGGGACGTTTCATAATCTATCAAAATACACAGGAAATTAACTAATTGAGTATAAATAATCAATAGTTAGTCACTTAAGACACATCTGCAATTCCACAACCCGTTATAAAAATTACAAATCTGCAGGAAATTAATGTTCACAAATCTTTTAAAAATTATGATAAAACAAATATAAATACATCTACCAAATCAATCTAATTCAAATGCTGGGTAAGAAACCAGTTACAATACAGTGGTACAAATAGTCTAAATATGATGAAATCAATACTCGTTAAGTATAAATCCCTTCCAGTCAACACCAAGCTTTGTTGTTGGATTAATAAATACTATGTGTTTGTTCTTTAAAAGAGGTGCAAACTAACACGTCATTAAAAAGCCACTTGAACTCTGGAAGCATGGCGGAAATTTCCTCAATATTAAATACATAGATTAAATAAACAAATTAATAAAACCTTCAACCAGACAAATCATACACCCTAGCTAATGCAGTGAGCAACTTCTCATTTCTATTAATACAACCGCATCACGGCTATTCACCAATGAGCTGCTGGCTTCGGTTGTGTATGAGCGTCTGTTCTGGTAAATCCAAAGCCCCGTCCCAGGAGGATAAACTGTCTCCTTTACCAGCCACATTTAGAGCAATCTGAAAGAGAGGGAAAGAAAATGGTACATCGTCAGTCATGAGGCCAAAAGAGGGAGGACGGAATAAAAGTGAAAGGAGGAGAGAAACACTGATGATGGGCTTCGATACCGAGCTGTGCTTAAAAGCGCCTCTACACAAGAGGAGACCAGAAAAGCTGCTGATCACAGTACATCATCGCTCTGCTCACAGTGACCAGCTCGGGTTTCAGTAATGAGCGCTGGATCGATAGGGCAGCTCTCAGTGTCCTTCAGGGAGAAGCTGGAGCTGCGGTTAAGATCTCCCTCACTCAGAGAGTTAGCACACAGAGTTCACCTGCTCAGATTCATATACAGCCAGTCAGAAAAGTGAGGACATCCCTCTATTTTCAGCAAAGATTTTAGTACATCTTCTTAAAGGACAATACTAGAGAAATAAAGCTTGGATATATTTTAGAGTAGTCACTGCGCAGCCTGTATAACAGTATCGATTTATTGTCCTCTGAAAATAACTCAAATACAGCCATTATTGTCAAGCTGGAAACAAAAGTGCGTAAGTGATAACAGCTGTACATCTTTAATCATGCAAAGTTAAGTCACATGTCCTTTGTGTAATATCTGTGAAAAACTGAGACTAGCCACATTATTAGTCTTCGGTAGCAGCCCATAAATGAGTTCGCACGCAAGACTAACCATCCAAAGCTTGGCTCTCTGATGAGGCAGCAGGTTCTGGACCTGAACGAGACCGTTCTTCTCTGCATCCTGATCCCCACTCACAGTCTCCAGAGCCTCAGCTAGGTCCTCATCCCTGCAGGACACACAATAAGCAACAGTCTCATACACATTTATAACAACTTCATAATAGGAAAAATGCTAAGATAACAGAACTGGTGGTATGATTTGTTGAATCTTTCAGAATATATCAATTTACAAATATGACACCGCTGAATAACTAGGAATAATAAAAAAAATCTTTATATTAACATTGCTTAGCTTAGTTTAAAACTTTTTTTCTATTATCGAAGTGCTATTATATGCACTTCATCATTAAAGCACTTTTATAATAGACACTCTTTTTAAAAAATAATTACAGACTTGATAGAAAACTGAATAGTAAATTGTATAGTAAATATTATTACATTTTCCTTTTTTTGGTATTATTTTAAAACATTTACATTTTATTATTTTGAATAAAATACAATTTTCTGTTTTTATTAATTTACATTTCATGATGCAATGGAAAGAAGTTGATCTGTATCGAGCTCTCCTCACAGTTTGACATTCATATGATCCGCAGATTGACTTAAAGTGAAACTGATTGATCTTTAGCCTTAATGAGGTTTGGGCCTCATTTCTTCCTCATTTCATTGTCTTACACACACTCAAAATCTCTCTCACATGTACAGAAATTATAGTTCAGCTCACTTAAACTCTCTCTAATATACAGTGCTCATCGGGGTTGCCAAATCATACTGACAAAATCCCACCTAGGCATTGCCAAACCTCCTATATACATAAATACCAGACATGACAAAAAATATCAGTACCAGGACTCTTACTGTAAATGAATTCTGTATGCACATACTTTGTTTTGACAAAACATTATTATTATTGTTCACACTGCACTTTAACAATTGAGTATTAACATTTTTATTTTAGGTTTTTTTTTTTTTTTTTTTAAACATTAAGATTTTATCTAAACATTGGACATCTGTGTAAATGCTGTGTTTAAGACTATGGGCAATAGTTCCTTGCTTTAGGTGTTCTTTAAGTATTACTTATAATAAAAGGAAAGCAAAACTAGATTGGTTTAATTTTTCTCCCAATCTGGAAAAAAGTACCTGAACCACAACCTTTTAATACGTGTCGATCTGAGAGTCTTCTGATCTGTTGCACGTCTAATCGCAATATATATCCTGTTTCACAGAAATTATTGCTTATCGTGAAGTGGTGTTTCTGCCGTACCACCCACCCTAACCCACATTATAGTCGTAAACAGACAGTTCTGTTATAAATGATTTGTGATCTAATGCACCAAAGTCAATTTCAGAAATCATATAAAAAAATAACTAGTTGCTTTCCTTTAGCTAATCTTGTCATTACATTTAACCAAATGGAAAAAAAACAATAACACAATTAGTCTTAAATTATTCACAAACATATTTTGGAAGCATTTCCAGGCCTCAGAAAGTAGCTACAAACCTTAGAGGCTGACACCATAGACCCAAACGCCTGTGCATTCAGTAGCATTTTTTTATTACAGCATGTAACAAATCCTAGAAATGCAAAAACAAACCCTATACGCTAATATATACCCGAGGGCAAAACATGTCAGAGAACCCTAATGAAGACAATATCTCACATTGGAGAGAACAAGAAGCGCACAAACGCTGGTAATGACTCACTAAGTAAGCCATTAGTATTACGCTCAGACGTTCCCACCCACAGACCCTCTGATACCCGACCCTCTGTTTAAGCCACAAGTTTCAGGAACATAAAGGTTACATTATGACTGGTACTTTTAAAATTATGTGACTTTTTTTTTTTTTTTTTTGGTACGCAAGTCATGTCAAGCTTCAGTGGATGCTAAAATTTAGGTTTGCTCTGATCATGGTTTTGGTGGTGATCACGATGGGTCGATCGCCGATCCCTGATCATCGTGTTATTATAATAACCCAGTGTTATTAGGATCTGCTAATTAAAATGTTCTATATATATATTGTGTAGTATTGTTATTTATTTATTTCCAACTATTCTAAACAAATACTATCATAGTATCATACATTTGAAACTTTTATTTATTGGAAGGCAACAAAGAAATAAATCCAATAAAGAGATCTTTATTGGATAACATTCCGATCTCTTATTATTTCATTCATTCATTCATTCATTTTCTATACCGCTTAATCCTGTGTTTAGGGTTGCGGGGACCTGGAGCCTATCCCAGGAGACTTCAGGCATGTAGATTTAATAAGAAACTGAAACCATGTAGTTTATATACAGTTCAGTTGAAATGACAATAAAAGCCTACTTGACTTGACATGCTACACATGGAACAAGGCCGCATCATTGAAGAACAAATTGACACTCTGCACCAAACGTTTTTAAATAAAACACCAGTCAGTTTGTATTTGGCAACACAATCATGGCTACTCATTAGTAAGTGTTTTCTTTTTGTGTTCAACCTAAGCCTTCAATCAAAAGGGGTGATATGATAAATATGGGTTACTTTATTCTGCGCTGACATAAAATGTCTAATGTGCAGATGTGAATGCAGTTGCTCATCAGAACAACCTCAGGAGAATAGCCTTAAAATGGAGAAGTCAGACAGGATGAGTGTGTACAGTGTCTGGACGCATGAGCGGCGAATGTCTACATTGCACAAGGACACAAAGGTCTAGTGCTGAGCAGCAGTAAAAGGATAAGTTGGATTCAGTAAGCTGTGTCTGGATCATGTTTCTCATATGCAGGTATGAGGATAATAAATAAACACCAATCGAACACCAACACGCCATTCATCAGCGTGGAACAAGAAACAACAACAAACAAACAACACACACATTTGGCTACATCAAAAGGATTCTAGCACTAAGTTCAGTGCAGAATCTGCCAAAAACAAAAAAGACAAACTGTAATTAATGTAATAAAATGTAAGATGCTAATTAATTAGGATCTAATAAATTTTTTTTAAAAACAGGAACGCATGAATGCATGAGGTCACTCATGGGTCACTTAGACATTAATCCCATCCTCTTACACTTCTCCCACAAGCTGAAAGGACTGGAAGGATATGTGATGGAGGAGCAAAATAACTGGTTCAATAAAGAAACAAATTATAATCTTTTGATAATAAATGGTGTTCGCAGAACTGTTGTCCAAAAGGTCGTGGGTCGTGCTATACTGCAGTACATCCTTCCAGTCCTTTCAGCTACTGACAGTTATCGACCAACAGTTAGTGTAATTTACCGCGGCGGAAGTCAGTTTCAATTTCATATTTCAGTTTCATATTCAATTTCGCATTTCAAAACACTTGAAAAATAATGAGAAATAATGGAAACTCAAATTATTCGTTCCACAGCCAAAAATAAACATTTAAAAATTATTAATACAAAATATAAAGTAAAACTAAAACAAATTAACCTGCACTTTAAATTTGAAAAGAATCGCAACAGAGTGGAGTTTCTCTGTAGAGCAGAGAGAAACCGTGTGTGTGTGTCTGTGAAGGCAAAAGTAGGAGGGGTCTCTGTGTATGTGTGTGTATTATAGTGTTATAGTAAACAGTGAACGCGTGTACAGATGGTGATTATACCAGTGAGAGTCGAGCACTAGGACCCAGCAGGGGAGACGATTACCCACAATTCTGCAGCACAAGAGAGAGAAAAACCGCGTTACTCGCAATCAGAGGTTCCACTATATAAATTTATATACCTCTCATGTCTGATTTCTTCCTACAACCTCATAACAGCTGTGCTATATCCATCAGTATAGTGCTTCCTCTCATGTAACATTGCTTAAGTACATGATGTTATAACATTTTACGCGGTGTACGCTGTCCAGCTCTGCTTCCAGCACTTCCAGAGCACGATGATGACATCAGGTTACAGCATCTTAAACTAGTTGAAAGCAAGTTTGATAGGAGGTCAGGCTGTAAATTTGGTCCTAAATAAAAAAATAATAATTTTAAACTAGCGCTGTTTAGTTTCATTAACTAGTAAGGTGTAACTAGCGTGTAAACAGAGTGACATTTCACAAACACCAGCCAATCAGCCAAACATGATGCAATGGGGTCTTCTTACATTAAGCAAGAACCGTCTCTGGATTTAGTAAAATCCAAACAGATTGTGTTTCACAATAAACTAGGGACACGAGTTATAGATTGCTGGTATTTTTACTTCAGTTACTTGTTCCGCTTGGGCTCTCGGGTTACTAAAACAACATTCCAGGAAAGCGTATTTCAGTACCTAGTCTATGATTACATTACACCACTTACAATTTTATGTTCTTTACATAACAGTGTATTTCAGTGTACAGTATAAAGGCACATATACTGGACTTGCACATACTGTAGTAGTCAACACATATGGATCACAATAGAGAACAGCTTCTATTGGGGAAACTGGCTGCAGGAGTTTAACTAGATAAACTGTTATAATGTTAAAAAAAATATCACTGACACGCTGTGCTATACAGTAGATGCACTGATGAATCAGCCATCATTAATATCCTCAGACAACCGATTCTGTGCCAATCGTGCCAAAAAATAAAAATACAAATAAATGTACAAATGCACAAAAAAGTTAAAATCCTGCTACGGCCATCCATACGCAGAAGTTCTCAAGGTAAAGGAGTAGCACACTTGCATTCTCACATGAACCAACACTTGACAATCATGAAAGCCTGTCAATCAACACAGTTAGTGCTTTCCTCCCAAGATGAGATCTGCTGGCATTGCTTGTCTAGAAGGAAGTATGACATAGCTTTTATCCTTCCTGGTTGGTAGCCATCAGATTCAGTAGGATTTTTATTTGCACAAAAATGCAGAGAGTCTACTTCCTTATTTTGATTATTTAATTGCAGAGGTGTCAAGTAACGAAGTACAAATACTTCGTTACCTTACTTAAGTAGAAATGTTGGGTATCTATACTTTACTGGAGTAGTTATTTTTCAGCCGACTTTTTACTTCTACTCCTTACATTTTTAAGCAATTATCTGTACTTTCTACTCCCTACATTTTAAAAATAGCCTCGTTACTCTATTTTTATGATCAGAACGTGGTCGCATGATAAGAATGCGCACATCGCCCGCCCCCCCGGGCGCATGATCAGAAAGCGAGACCTTAATGCTTTTGTCACCCCTCACGGTACTTTTACTTTCATACTATAAGTAGTTTTGAAACCACTACTTTTAAACTTTTACTTAAGTAAAATGCTTGGGTTGATACTTCAACTTCTAAAGAAGTATTTTTGAACCCTAGTATCTATACTTCTACTCATGTAATGAATGTGAATACTTTTGACACCACTGTTTAATTGCATGAAACAAAAGCCTGTGCAGTCCTAAAGAAAGGAGGTTAAAGAAGGTTATCATAAATACTGATGCAAGGTGATTTTCCATTTTAAAAAGTTACAAAAATGTGTTCATGTTAAGGTCAATTATGATTCCTGGAAGGAAAGAAAATCAAAATCAGCAGGTCAAGGCTCAGCCAATCAGAATCGTCAGAATCAGTGCATCTCTACTCCAAGCCCAATGTCCTTTTCCAAGTCTGCACTTGATAATGTTGAGTTTTTTGCAGGTGGAACAAAGTATAATCGAGCATTTTGCATAGTATCTGGGATGATGCTGCAGTGACCGTTTTACACAATTTATTACACAATTTCACATCTCTTCATATCAAAACCTCAAGAAAGGCCAACTGAGATCAAAAGTAATATACGACAGTGATTTAAGATCCTAGATAAAAGCACTGGTTTGAAAAATAAATCAGATGGAAAGGCTACGTTGCAGGTTTAAAACCAAAACCCACACGGACATGCAGACAGGTTTGGTTTGAAAAAGATTTTTCCATCTGCCAGACAGCCGCTGGTCTAAACAAGACTCCCCGAACAAAGCGCCGCCTTCCCACACACCTTCTGGCTCTTTGTCACACACAAACATACAGAATCTGTCCGTCTGTTGTGAAAACAATGCCCATCACTCATGGTCTGCAAACTGGTTCCACCATCACAGCTTTGCTGAAAGATGGCAAAATAGACGCCGTCACGGGCTTCCTGGAAACGCAGACGGACTTACACACCAAAATCAGTGCTGATGGAGCGACACTGGAAATTCAGCTCAATAGATTCAAAGCTATAGCACAACAAAACCGTGCAGCGGTAGATGTCTTTCCTCTCGTGTCTGAGGAGCATGGTTGTGAGGACACTCTCGGTGACTGCTCAGTGATCTGGTCGAGCGTGTATGCGCTGTGGATCCAGATGGGACTGAGAATGCACATGAACTAGTACGAAACAGTTTGGGGGGAAAAAAGTTCATCTTGTCTCGAGCACTGTAGTTATGCTTCGGTCCAGAGAGCTGCTTTCAGATAAATTATTTACATAAATTCATGTGAGGGTCTGCCTCAATGGTTACCAGTGAGAAAACCAGAACGGCTGAACTTTGGCCAGTTTTCATATATTGACTGGCTCAGGTACTTTTTTCTTCCCAAGTACTTTTACCCTCCTCATGACCGCCGATATAGAATAACATCTGGCCTACTTTTTTTCCCAATTTAAACCTGAGATTTTCTGAAGGTTACACCACTTTATCCCTATTTGGATAAATGTTACTAATAATATACCATCTGGGCTGGCAAAAAAAAAAAATCTTTCTGAGATAGCACACTCAACGGCGCATATTTGCACCTTGAATTGGTTTCATTTAAGTGACTTAAAGTACACGGTTAGATTTAAAGGTCCCATATTTTACTTTCTTTAACAAGTCAACACAACAGGTTTCAGAGATCCCCCAAAGTGTGTCTGTTAATGCTCCCAAAAAACTGGTATTTTTTCATACCTCAGACTTCTCTACCCTTTCAAATGTAAATGAGCACCCGAAGAGCCAAATCATACCAGAGAACTACAAAGTTAGGCAACAATCTTCTTACTGTAGATGTGATCACATTGTGTGTGTGGGGGGGGGGGGGGGATCTAATTGCCTTGTTTAATACAAAAATGTAATAAAATTCACATTTTTTTTGTACTTTTCTAAGTTAATTCTGCATAATAGATCAGATTTGAAGTATAACCTTCGTACCCTTATAATAATAAAAATTGGCATCCCTGTATAAGAGTCTTCCCCAACTGCAGCTACAAAGTTAAAAGCACAACAGTACAGGATGTCTTTGTTTGCCGTAGTATGACAATGTCCCTTCACTGTAAACAAGAGACTCAAACCGATTCCATCACGACAATGTTCCAATACACGACCAGAGCTCCATAAACACGTACTGTAGTTCGGCTAACCTGTGGGATGAATACAAATGCTGACTGTGCACTAGTCCTCATCTCTAATGTTCTTATGGCTGATTGAATACAAATCCCCAGAGCCACACTCCAAAATCCAGTGGAAAGTCCTCTCCAGGAGAATGGAGGGTATTTTAAGAGCAAAAGGAGACTAAATGTGGAAAAGTCAGGTGTTCACAAGCTCCCATGATGGACTAGGGCAATAACAATAAAACAATAACGATTTGTATCGCGATAGACACGTGATCGATATCAATAAAAAATGTGTTCGAGAGAACGTCCGACATTTTTTTATTCTTTGTCGGGAGAAAACAGAGGTCGCAAAAGCTAGTTTGGTTGCGGTCATGCACACTCGCTCGGTGACCGGCACTAGGACCCGGAAATAGTACGGTCGCGATTCAGGAAGCATAAACGGAGACAAGATGGCACTTCACATCGCTCAGTCATTGAGTCTGCCCATGCCGTTTCCGATGCTTCGCCGGATGTTATGTGAGCACTGATCGAGTGCGTGTTGCTAGAACGTGGGTTTAATTGTGTAAACTCTTGCTCTTGGCGTGAGAGAGTTCTAATAATAACTCGTATGGTTATCCTGCCTGTTCAAGCTATTTCCGCATTTGGGTTTACCGTCCACGCTACAAAGGCTAACTGCTAGTCTTCTGGGCCGCCTCCGGTTGCCCGCGACAGTTGCATTAACAACTCTCTGGTAACCTAGCAACGTAGGGAGTAGTACACTAACAGCCAACCATGTAACAGTATCACGTTTGGTTGCGCCATATCGTTGTCTCGTGCTGGTCTGCTGGATTCCTCTTCATAAGCAGAAAGTGAACACTTTGCACTATTTTATTACACTTTATTTTGAATTCTTATATATTCTTTTAATTTTGCACATTAAATGTTAAGAGAAAATTGTTAAGTGTTCATTGTGACTTTAGACTTATATTTACATTTTAATTATTTGAGTTTTCCATGGTTGTTGACATTTCTGTCTTAATAACTGAGGGGACTATGATCAGAGGAAGGTTAAGTTTAAAATAAAAATGTTTAAATGTAATATATTCTTCTCCTGCTCCTCATTTTAAATGGGTCATAAAAAATATTAATAATTATCGATATCGACCGATATGAAACACTGATATCGTGATACAGTTTTCAGCCATATCGCCCAGCCCTATGATGGACTGTGGACAACTGCAGCCGAGCAGCTTTAATCCCTTGAATCATGCCACATTAATCAGCAAGATGGGACGAAGACAATCAAAAAAGTGTGGACATTTAAAAAGGGTAAAATATAACAAAAGTTGTTTGGTATAATATGAACGAGTTTATGAGTGACACCGGATAGAAGTCTATGGATCATTTCCCGTCTATAATTATATACTATAAAAATCTAAGAGTAAAATAAATCTGATCGTAATGATCATCACAGGCTTTATGATTTACAATTACACTGTCATGATGAAATTATGTATTGATGGGGAATGCTTTTGGCAAATCTTTTAGAAAGCAATCTAACTGAGAGAGAGAGAACATAATTAGCTATTATACGGATAAAACAGTGTGCAGAAAGGGAGGAGAAAGTCCTACTGAAAACTAGACATACAGTAAATCTCCATGTCTACATTCACATTACAAGCCCCATTGCTCAATTCTGATTAATTGGTCAAATCGGATTTGCACGTCATGACGGTTAACATTTATAATTACAAGTGAATGTGTACACGTTTGTCCCTTGAAACGACACCCATGCGCACGTCGATACCTCTGTGCTCGTGGCATCTGGGCTAAAACACAGCAGGAGTTTGTGCGGCCACTCTTTCGTTTCAAACAAAGGATGCGATTTAAGCAAAAAAAAAAAAAAAAAAAAAAAAACATGCTTAGGGTTTCATTCTGGAGGATGTCGAGCAAGTTAGCCAGTTGCATTTGTTGAGGTTCAGCAGAAAGAAGAAAACCCGCCGACTTGCTTCTCTTGTTTTAGCACTGCTATGAAATGCACGGCGTTCAACCTCACGGTTCTCATTCAGGTCATATGATACGTGTGTATAGGATATGTATCTGATCTAGGACCACATATGAAAATGACTTGGGTCCGAACTAAAAATTATCAGATTTCTGCATTCAGACAGCCCTCCAAAAAAATCTGACAAATCAGGGGGAAAAAAAAAAAAAAAAAATCGTGTCATCAGTAATTCAGGATGCAGATGTATCTGGCCGAGCTTGAGATAACATTTTGAGTTTGTTTCATCGCAATCGGCCCAAACGAAGAGAATATATGCTACTTTGAAATTTAAATAGAAAATGCCCTCAGTTCATAAAAAAAAAAAAAGAAAAGAAAAGAAAAAAAAAACCTTGAGAAAAATCGTTAGTTCATCTCAAAATTAAACAGATGGCACTGTACATTTTTTAAATACATGCATACGAGTGTGCAATTGAAATCTACTTAATAACCGCAATCTCACATCTTCATTCCGTGCACTTCATTATATAATATATAATGCAATATATAACACAAATTTTAGTTTATTCCAAAATTCAACGGATGATGCTGTACTTTTTTTTTTTAAACAAGCTTAGGAGTGTGCAAGTAAATTCCACACGAGCAACGGCGCAGGCACATCTAGTTTTTAAATAACTGTAGATGTAGAGATGAGATTTACTTGCTTTGGTCCGTTTTACCATCATGAAAATACCGACTGTACATCTGAGCATCAGACCCACATGTACTTTGAACATCTTGTTCCAGATTTAGTCCTCCTTCACTGATAAAAGAACCCCCCACTCCTGTGGGAAGATTTTGCAGCATGGCTGTGGGGATTTCTGCTCATTCAGCCACATGATTGGGCAATATTGAGGTCAGACACTCATTTCAGAATTCCCCTAAAATGTACTTGGTGGGGTCGAGGTCTGTGCTCTGTGACGGCCACTCCAGTTCTGCCACTCGAACCATTTCAGATCCTGTCTTTATGGAGCTCACTTTGTGTAAAGGTGTATTAAACCTGCTGGAACATGTTTTCCTCCCTCAGTTTTAATGAAGGGAAACTGTTAATTCTACAGCATACGAAGACATCTTATCAAACTGTCTGCTTCCTAGTTTGTAACAGCAGTGTGAAGGAAGGCCACATGTGTGATGGTGTCCACAAACTTTTTCCCATACAGTCGATAAAATGCAAATGAGTGCAGGTCTAACAATGTTTTTACAACATTAAATAATGTAACATCATAATCTCTTATTAAAACACTTTTTTTAATGGGTACCTTTATTTCCCCGACATGATTGGAATGCGAGATAAGAAACAGTGGCTCACTGCATGAAAAGGGTAAGAGACAAAAAAGTAAACAGAATTTGTCCTTATGTCCAGTCTAACTGATGATCCCTGCCACACAGTCTATCTGATCCTACGTCAGCTTGACAAATTTCAGAAGATATCTGAACCTTTACATTCAAGCGACACAACAAGGAAAGACTCGCTCTGGTCACTCCAAAACACACTGCATAGATGCACACACTGTACTGTACAGATTGTATATGCCGGTGTTTTGTCTTTGTGCTAAATTCTGAACATGCATCCACAAATTCACGGCTTGGGGTAGGAATGTGCACCACAGACCAAGCAAAGTAGCATGAAGCTCAAAAGAAGAAGCGGGAATCTTGCGAAACACTAGTATTCCAGTATGCAACTACTTTGACACTTTTATTGATTTATGTCATTTAGGTAAAATTGGCACTGCCAGATCTAGATTAAATTCTAATTCAGTTTTTGCAGAAAATATAAAACATCTGCATATGGCAATCAGTTCTAAATCAAAAGCTGACCCATCTATTCAATAAAACTGACAAACTATGAGACACTATGATAAACTACCTTTTACAGAATTTGATAATTTTAAAATTTTTCCCCCTAATTTAGTAGTGTCCAATTCCTCCCCGTCACGAGGGGGCTCCCACATTAAGGCTACTACTACCACCACCCAGTCGGGAGGGCCAAAGACGATCACGTATCCTCCGACGGCAGCCGGCCGAATCTTTTCAACCTGCTTGTTCACGCACCATTGGGGGCGGAGTAACACACTCGGAGCACAGCGCTATCCACTCCTTCCGCTTGTGTGAACTCACAGACGCACCTGATTGGCTGTAGAGCCGTGAAGTACCTCTCATCCCTCCCCTCTGAGAGCTCGGGCCAATCAGCTCTCTCTAGGCTAAAAATTGTTTTTGAAGTTGTACTTTCCAGACAGTTGGGGGGGGGATGGCATTGGGATTCGCAATACAAAATGAGTTTTTATAGTTTATCCTTAAGTGAAAAAAACTAGGGACAGCACCAATGCAGGATACGCCATGGGCAATCTAAACAAAAACATCACTCATGGAGGTCTAAACTTGATTGGAATGAATGATAATCACACACACAGAGGTGCAGTTTTGTGGATCTAACTCTAAACAATCATTCCACTATCAACCAAAAGATTTTAAACCATTTCTTTTAAACAGCAAGACTGAAAACACCCACGTTTTAAAACGTTATTCTCACATACCAGCACTGAGGCATGATGTACTCAATGATATTAATCCATCGTAGTTATAAAAAATTTAAAAATACATTTTAAAAAAAGAGAAGATGAAACAGTAAAAGAATCTGCACATTGCATTTTATAGACTGTAAGCCTGTCAAATATGTCACTTGACAACATTCCAACCACAGACAATAAATAAACCTAAAGCACGATTTATCATCAACAGTGAAACGTTTAGCTTTAATAAAGACACAGGACCATCAGATGACACAGGAGCACATTTCTTCTACATAAAACGTTTACACAGAAGGCCAGTGAGCTGAACCGTGTTAGAAATCATTGCAATGAGTGATAGTACTATTGTCCGGATAATTCACTGCCTCAGCTGCTCCATCTATTGCTGACTGAAAACCTTGTAAAAGAACATCCAGCTACAATTAGAAAATTGTGGTGTCCACCTACATTGGAAAACTCCAGAGCTTGTACTCAGCAGAACAGGAAAAGGAAACAATGAGTCTATGTGCTGAGCTGCAGAGATCAGCACTTCCTTGAGCTCAGCACTCAGCTACACAACACTGTTATTCATTACTACTCGATATTATCACAATAAATAATAATATTTATTTAATTACTCACTATTGTTAGCGAACCAAGAAAGACATCAATTAACAGTGTGTTATTGTTTTACAACTGCGTGTGTATTCCAGGTGTGGTTCACCCATGACCTCAAGCAGCGTATGATTGTAATCCTTGTCTAACAGCGTTCCTCGCATAGCACACTGGGTTGATTGTGCCCGCAACAAAAAGTCTGCAACTCGCTGGACGATGTTTCTGCTACGAGCTGCGGTCCGCGCATCCTCAACACTTATATGGGAGTCTAGCCAGCATCTTCACATTTTCTCAATACAACTAGCTGACATGCGACATGACAGCTTTGTGCTAAAATTTCATGGGTTCAGTTTCGTCAGTGAAAGCGCCAAAGGTGGATTTTGTATAGCAAAGGTCAATAATAAGCATGACTTTTTTTTACTACAAATAAAACCTTAATAGTGTGGGCCCCCCAAAAAAAATCTTGTCCCTGGCTGAATTTTCAAAGACTTCAATAAACTGGGAATAATAGCACAAACGGAATAAAAATAACACATCAGTTGGAACAGTTCGACTTGTATTCTAGTAACCAAACGTGATAACGCAGAAGGCAGTTTTTAGGAAAGATAAACATTGAAGAAGAAAATACTTTCTTATTATTATCCTTGTTATATTTCCAGCAGATTGAATGCCTCAAAGCCAGCACACTTCGCACATGTCAAAAAAAAAAACGCTTTGAGCACATCTTATCGGATCAGCCGCCCACATAAAAAGCTAAGAATAAGAATCTATTCCAGGAAAACGTAGCTATAGCTATTCTTACTTTATTTTTGTTGCCATGTTATGCAAAACAGCATGCGAGTACTGATGTATAGAAATAAGAACGGTTACATGCATGATCTGTGTCATGTCAGTCAACAACACACTCACTCATCATCATTACCGCTTAATCCTGTATTCAGGGTTGCGGGGTGGGCCTGGAGTCTATCCCAGGAGACTTAGGGCACAAGGCGGGGTTCACCCTGGACAAGGTGCCAATCCATCGCAGGGCACGAACACATACACTCATTCACAGACTACGGGCAATTTGAGAACACCAATTAACCTAACCGACATGTCTTTGGACTGTGGGAGGAAACCGGAGTACGCGGAGGAAAGAACAAGCACAGGGAAAAAAAATGCAAACTCCGACAACACACATCCTCAGTATACAGTAATAGTTTTACAACTTTTTACCACTGAAGTACCTCTGAACTGGAAGTCGCTGTTTTTAAACGTTTTCCTGGATGGTTGATGATGTGGCTCAATTTTCAATTTAACCACACTTTCTCAGTACTTCCCTAAAAAGATTTATTGAGCATTATGTATGTGCCTGAGTTCCAATCTTACTCAATTAAGCTGTATGACATGGTTTAATAGTGTTATGGTATATTTTGGCAGGTTCAGCTTTGATGAATCAGTGCATCCATACTGTATATACTAGCGCTGTTAGTAAGGATATACTGTGACCATTTCTTCAGACTGAGTGGCGATGTATTATGATACTCGTCACACCCAATAGCAAAATGCGTAATCTACCAAGCATTAAACCGTCATGAAACATGATCATGAATTTTTTCATGTTAGTTGTTATGATGTGCTAGTTGTAATAAACTCCATGTTTAAGATGTTAGTATATAAGCAGTATCAGTTTTAAACGAGAGTCTGAGAGCGACTAACCTGAGTATGTGCAGAAGTGTGTTCATTAAACAAGCGCAATGTTGACTTACGAGTCATTTGTAGACCCCGTCGAGTACACGCCTCAGTGCTCGCGGAGTGCTTTAACGCATTATTTCTCTGTGCACTCATGATACCACTAGACAACACTCATCGATACCTCAGCTTGCGCACATTTCACGAAGGAAAGCAAAATGAAAAAATTAGTTTGTGCAAATGTATGCAAAGTACCTTTAAAAAAACAAACAAAAAAAAAAAAAAACATTTCGAAATCACATGATCATTTTTAAAAACTGCTGTACTTTGTGAAATGTGAGGTCTCAACTTTACATATCCTCTTTGTAAAAATGTGTTCGCGTTTGCTTGTGTTACTTTCTTTTCACATCTGTTTCGGCCACGTTACTTCCTCAAATATTATAATGAGCCCTAATCACATGACTGAGCATACCTTTCAAAAGGATTCAAAAATGTCTGAATTAAACCATTCAAAAAATCCAGTTCATTCATTCTATCTATTCTATCATTTGGAGGGAGTTATCACATTAAACACTTTTTTTTCCCCAGCAAATAAATATTTTAATGATCGTTTTTATATATTTGAAACGTTAAAATGATCAGCCAGTTATTGTGATTTCTTTAGAATATAAAATGTAAGGCGCTGAAACAAACGATTAAACCAGAGGACTGTAATCAGGAAAGATAACACACAAGACCTTTGACTGCTTGTGTCTCTCACTGTTCAATCACATCCTGCCTCGATCACACTTCAAGCATTATACACACACTAGAGGCAATGTTATGTGCTAAAATGCCCTCTCGCCCCCTACCATGGATCAGAGAGATCAGATTAAATTAAAAGCGTCAATAAAATTAAAAAAAACATTTTAAATGCAAGATTGCATTAGTGTTCACGAAGGACTGTCAAGGGGGCTAAGGCTAATTCTAACAGGAATATAATATTTGATCATATTAAAGATGTAGGCGGCACGATTGGCGTAGTGGTTAGCCAGGGGTCGAGAGGGTCGACTGCCGCTTGGGGTCTGTATATGTGTGCTAGTTTGCATGTTCTCTCAAATCGACTGTAGTGTGTGAATGTGTCACTGTGTGCGTGTGTGTGTGTGTGTGTGTGTGTGTGTGTGTGCGCGTGTGTGTGTGTGTGTGTGTCCTGCGATGGATTGGCACCCTGTCCAGGGTCCATGTACCTCTTTGTAGTCCTCGTGCCCCTAAAGTCTAAAGTGATATAGACGATGAGTGTGTGATGAATAAAGATGTAAAATTATGCTGTAATTTATATTATTATAGTGTGTGTGTGTGTGGGGGGGGGGGGGGGGGTGTTCCAGTATATATCAGTAGCATATTTGGCATGTCCTTATTAAAAAACACACTTTTCAATGAAATCCCTCATCATTACAGCCACTTCAGTCCATTATATGAGTTAGTGTCACACCGAGACTAGATAAAGCAGATAAACCAGCATTTCTTTAAACAGCAACGTTACCAGAAAGCACACTAGTTTTACAGAGATCTAAATCCAGTTCATTCAGTCTGCTTGTTCCCCCTGACAGCGAACCTGACCAGTGTTAAACAGCGACGCGACACAATGAAGCTGTTCATTATAAAATGTTTACTGAAGCCTCCTGACAATGCAACGGCTCTATTCCAATCCAATCAGTATTCCCGGTATAAGTGCACTACTCACAGTGTAACACGCGCTCAGGGTTTTACACTACACAGTGCCCTACATGTTTATTGCACAGACGTTTGGGATTTAAGCGCAAGCTCCTCGGGGGGAAAAAAAAAAAACCCAGGCTAGGAGACTAGCCAAACACCGCTGCTTTTCTTCCACACGTTTAGTAGACCGCAATGTTTTGACTCGTTCTAAGACAAATAAAGTATCATGGTATATATTTCCAGAGATATAACTTCGCTTCGAGGTTTCTTCCTTTGATTAAAACAGACAAACCATCGCTCTCTTACCAGCTGCCTTGAAGCACTTCCTCTACAGCGTCCGCCATTGCTGTGGTGACGTACACGTCACTCCGAGCCGTAAAGTAGCACAGCGGTGTCGTAACAAGCACAGTCAAAGAGAGAGAGAGAGAGAGAGAGAGAGAGACTGGAGTGTTAGTGCACTTGTTGTCAAAGATTAAAATAATATTTAAATAAGGCCATAAAAATATGTAATGCTAACACTTTTCACACATAACCTATAAATGTTTCTATACATTTATTTTGGAAATGAACATTTAACCTTAAACTCATTCACTCACTCATACAGTTTTATCCCGTGTGGGGGGCCTGGAGCCTTTCCCAGGAAACTTAGGGTACACCCTGGACAGGGTGCCAAACACATATACACACACGCTCGTTCATTTGGAAACCAAATGCCAGTCAGTCTAGTCTAGTCTAGTCTGCTTGTCTTTGGAGCACCCACAGGAAACCCACCAAGCATGGGGAGAACATGCAAACACCATGCACTCAGAGCTCAAGGCGGGACCCGAACCTGGACCCTGGTGGTGCGTGGCAACAGTGCTAACCACTAAGCCACCGTGTCACCCTAACCTTAAACTTTGACCTATTGTCTCAGATGTAGACTTAATTCTGAATGAATGTATACCACGTGTACTTAAGTGATTTGTAAAGTACAAACAAAGTAAGACACTGTTTTTAGAGAAACAGTGCATTCATTGATTCATCTTCCATACCACTTATCCTATGGACAGGGTGCCAAATCATCTTGGGAAACACACACACACACACTCTACAGGCAATTTTGAAATGCCAATTAGCCTAATCTGTATGTCTTTGGACTGTGGGGAAAAAAAACACCAATCACATGGCCACAAGGTGGGAATCGAACCTCTAAAACCAGGATGTTTTAGAAGTCAGTTATCGGATGTGCATGCAATGCATGTAGGCGGCAAGATATTCATCTCAGAGAACCATACACACATACACTCACAAAGCATGTTTTACACTTACACTTGTTACATGTTTTACACTTACACAAGTCCCCCCCTTTGCTTTCAAAACAACCTCTATATTCCATTCCTCAAGATGTTGGAAATGTTCCTTTAAGATTCTGTACATCATGTAGTTACGACAGAATTCATGGGTGCAGGCTTCTGAAGCTATGGTTCCACAACTTCCCAAATGTGTTGTGTTGGATACAGATCTTGTGCATGAGAAGGTCACTTAGGAAAACTGAACTTGTGTTAACAAAAGACCACAGAGTGATGCATATGGTCATCAACAAGACTGGATTAGGTCCATGGAGTCAAGCTGTTGGTGCCAAATTCTGACTTTACAATCTATGTACCTCAACAAAAATGAATTAGACCAGTCTACAGTTTTCCAGTCTTTAACTGTTCAGTTTTTAAAAACAGGTTCCCCGTTGTAGCCTAAGCTTTCTGTTCTTGGCTGAATGGAGGATAACACAACATTGTCTTCAGCCTCAATGTTCAACAAGTTCTGCATCCTGAGATGCTTTTTTTGCTTACCACAATTATTCAGCGTGGTTATCTGAGTTACTGTAGCCTTTCTTTCAGCTTGAGCCAGTCTCAAATAATTTGTCTTATTCGGCTCTGTCTGCAGAACCACCACACCCTGGATGTTTTTAATCTCTTTATTCTGAGTAAACTATATAGCCAGGGTATAAAACTGGATCCAGAAAGGGCCGGTGTTGGTTCAGGCTTTAATTCCAACCTAGCGGAAGTCACGTCTGATTCCACCCGTTTAATTAGTCATTCTTGGCTTTCAACAGATTATCAGGTGCGGCTTCTAGCTGCAACTCGCTGGCAAATGTTTCAATTATGAGCTGCAGTGCTTGCATCCTCAACACAGATGCTGGAGATTAGCCAGCATCCTATATTTTCTCAATATGGTTTACTTACAGGTGAATGTGTCTCATACCAGAATCCCAGTTAGCTCACATGACAGCTTAGCTTTGTGCTACAGTTTATTTTGTTCAGTTTCTTCAGCAAAAACTAATTTCTAGCATCACGCACCACGGATGCAGCAGGTGGATTTTATATGGCAGAGGTCAATAATAACCAGGAGCATTGTTTCGTGGTTGTTGAACCTATGTATCCTGCAAGGCAGCTACAAATAAAAACATAATACAGACCGAAATATTCTAATGATGGGAATAGAGCACAATAGGAATAAAGCTTTATCACATGAACACACCAGACTGATCTGATCGGTATGAAGTTTTAATCACAAGAGAAGGGTGGTGTAAACTTTATAATCCTTTATAATCAGTTGAATAGGCAAATATTAGTCATATAAACACTTGATCCAATAATTTCTCACTTGTTGCTTCTGCTTGGAATTATGTAATATCAGCAATTATGGAAAGCCAGTCTGTCATGCAGACTGATCACACCATGGTCAAAAGCACTGAGATCACATTATTTCCCAATTCTGATGTTTGATTTCAAAATTACCCATAGCATCGGATTCTCATCTGAATGATTTTAAACATGAATAACTGCATGAATGTGTAGATGTACAGTACAAGTGTTCTTAATTAAACAAAAAAAGTCCTCAATGAGTGTACATTCATGTGCTAACTCACACCTAGGAACGATTCAGCTCAGACAATCCCTCGATTGGCATGTTTTGAAGATACAGTATAGGAAGAAATCAACATGGAAACCCTACATAGACACTTCATGCACAAGAATACAAATGAGGTAACAGCTAAACTTGTAATGTTACAGAATCAATTACTACCACTATCATCTACAGTAAATTATACAGTACCAACATCTTTGATTAGAAACACAGTCCACAATTTCAATATTTCTTTATTATTTGTGTTACATTAGGATTACACATGTGACTAACATTACCACTACTTCTAAAATGTTTCCAACTGATAAACGTCACCTCAAGGCGCATGGCTTGTGTACAGTAATACATTTTTCATTCAATTCTTCACGTGTTGGGAGCAGCACCTTGATGTAATTTAAAGCAGGTACAATTAAATCCGAAGTCACTTAAATGATTTGTAATCATGCGGCATTCTGGAATATTCCCCCCACCCCCAACTTTTGGCAGTGTGATACCAGTGTTCAGCAAGCAAACTCAACACCACAGACAAAGCAGTAAAAACCTTCATGCAGAGTTCATGTTCCCCTCTTGTGATTGAAAAAACAGCTAGATATGTTCTCAATTTCCACAAAAATATCATCTACAGAACATAAATTTGGCTACCAGTATAGAGCATAAACCCCCAAACAAACACACACCTTCAGAAACATTTTAATATGTACTGCAGAGATATGGGGTTTTCTTTGGCAGAATGTGGAACACCAGGCCCCTGATATTTAACATCCTAATCATATCAATAAATCCACAGAAATGACTTCAGACCACTCAAATTTTAAAATGAGAAATTTTAGAAATTAATTTGTACTGAATGCTTGCATCTCTGTTACACATTAACCCTTACACATCACCACAGCAAAATGCAAAAAATGTGTTAATTAAATATCAAACTTTTTGTATGCTTCTTAAACACAAGTGAAAAAGGAAAGTGAAAGCCCTTCAAATACTGCTACATGAAATTTGAGAACCACGTTTCTCATCTATCTTGAGAAAGGTTGAAGAGTTCAGGAATCTGCACAACAACGGGTATTTTCATGAATAAATCAATACACGGAAGCCACCAGACACTGATTATTTGCTCTTCATAGTGAAAAACTATTCGAGTTGACCAGAGAGCAGGAGGTTATTTTGCAATAAAAATTTTTTTTTTTAAACCTGGATGAAAAGCAGCGAAGTGGGGAATGTACATCATTTTCTTTGACACAGTTACATCTCCATAAATTTCTAGATTTTAGTGTACAGGTTAAGAGACTTTTCAAATAGTTGTATTGGTTTAGTGGATATGTATCAGTTTGGTTTATTTTATTATTTTTTTTATCCTTTTAAAATGAAACAACCTGTACATCACATCTACTGACACACAATCGGATCTTTCATTACACTCATTTCAAGAAAGCAACTAACTGGACGGCTTTATTACTGCAAGAGAGCCTTCTTAATATTTATTTATAGAGAAATTACACTCATGCTGTACAGAATATAAAAAGAAAAAAGGCAATCCCCTACTTAAAAAAAAGAAAAAGAAATCAGGAAGTATATGGGACAACAACAACAAAAAAAAAAGGTTGTATAGTTTTATGATATATAAACACAACATGTCTTTAACAGTGGTGACAAACTAAGTGAGAGACTTGTTATACATGGCTTAGACAACTTAACTGAAACACTGCATTCTGAACTTAATAAATGCAATGTTAATAAAACATTGACGCATATCGAGTCCTATAATGGGATAATAGCCAAACTGTCTAGAACGTTGGAACAATTGCTGATACCAACAAGCAAAAAGCTCAGAAAACACATACATTTTCCAACAGTGTGCATACAGTTATGAATGCAAAAGATGTTAGTGACTATAAAAAAAAAATAATAAAAAAAAAATACAAAGCATTATACCTCTCAGGGGAATTTGTTTGAAATTACCAACACCATTTTTGACACAATGTGATGTTTTAAAGTTTCAAATTAGAAAGGGTACACAACAAGTGACACCAGATCCAGTGCTTTGTGCATGCTGTATAAAAGGTTGTATTAATTTTCACCATAAATGCCAGAGAGCTTTTTCTTTACTTTTACCCCACTTAACTCACTACTTACTTTGATTCCCTCACCTGATTCCATTACCCTAATCACAATGGGGTAAACATGATAGCTTGACTCAAGGGCAGACTCTCACCCTCTCTTTTGTGATAAAGGGTCAACTCCCTAGACAAAAATGAAATAACTCAAATGTTCGTGGAAATGACATGTGTACTCAGGCTCAGCAGTAGACGTGGGATTGGTGACGGAGGGTTACAATGTTGGGGGCTTAAGCCCGTACTTCCTGGCCACCTCGGTTTGTGCGTAAGCAGCATCACAGAGCGAGTACAGATGAGCCATCTCCATCTCAGACTTAGCAAGGTTAATGGCCTTGTTGAACATATCTATAGCCTTGTCCAGGTTGCCTCTGTGAAAAGAAATTTATCAATTTTAGTGCATTCCACAGCTTCTAGATATGCAATTCTTAACACTAGATAAAATGTTACAGTCTCAAACTGAACAAAATACAGTGCTTTGCACTTAGTCACGTTACAACCACAACCATATATGCATTTCATTGGGATTTACTTCTACATCACAATTATATGTCACTTTGTGTTAGTCTATCACATAAAATCCCAATAAAAAATGTCCCAGTGTGTGTGTTTGTGGAAAGGTTCAAGGTGTATAAGGCACTGTAAATGTGAGATTTACTCTCCAGAAAAAGGAAGATCAAACTAGGACTGGAATACGTTTGATCTTTAAGGACAGACCTTTGGACTTCAATGGTCCCCATCGTTTCATAGGCGAAGTCACATTTGTTGTCAATCTCAATGGCTTTGCTGATCAGATCCAAGCCCATGTCCACATCCTGCTTCCACTGGAGCTGCAGCAGCCTGTTCATACACACACAGTGTTATTTAAAAGAAAACTGCACCTGTAGCACACAGATGATTACCACAGACAAGAACAGGCATGCTTCCTTATTAATATATACAGTACATCTTAACACTGTATACAGTGTGTATATATATATATATATATATATATATATATATATATATATATATATATATATAAAAATTTGTGGACAAAACTATACTATATAAAACTATATATAGTTTTATTAAGACATTATTTGTCTGTGTCAACATAAGCCCATCACTGAAACTGTAATTTTGTTTCCTGATGTAATTCAATAACTGCCCTTGCTGAACGTTTCCACTGCATGCGTAAAGCACTGACTGATGAAATTTATGACAGCAAAAATAAAAATAAAAGCTATTTACTCCAGCTAGTAATTATTAAAATTCTCTCGCTCTAATGATCATGTCAGGATGCCTGCAGACTGGAGGGGGAAAAAGGTAACATTCTCCATTTTGCTGAAGACAAGAAGACAAGCGACGAAGATTTCCTTCCGCTGTAATGCAAATATATACCACTATATCTCTACTATCAATAAATGATATATTAATGTCCATGAACATGCAATTCAAATGCAGTGCAAAAGGATTAGGCTGAAAAATACAAAAATTTCCCTTTCAAAACTAAAACAGTGATTAAGTCACATAGCAGAACACTAACCCTTTATGGACATAGGTTGTGGCATTATCAGGCTCCAGTTCGATACATTTGTCATACATTTCATCTGCCTTCCCAAACTGCTGCTGGTCAGTCAGCGCCTAATACGAGAAAAAAATAAAATAAATTAATTAAATACACAGTGATCTGTCAGTGCGCTATAGTGCTGTATAGATCAGTACCGTACTGTACATACCTGTGCATAAAGAGCATAGCCTTCTGCACACTTTGGAAACCTTCTGATGACAGCCTCGAAGCCGTCCATGGCTGTCTGCACTTGAGACGAACTGTTTCCAGTGTATGCCTGTCTATACTAAAGCGCAGAGACAAAAAAAAAAAATCATTACAAATTGGAAGAAATATACCTAAAAGACAAGAGGGGGGGGGGATTGTGCCAATACAAGAGCATTTCATAATGTCCGATATTTTAAGAGCACGCTCTCTGAGCAGACTTTATCAGTCCATGGGCTGAGTGTTTAATGCTCATGATCGCCCTCTACTGCTTACTCACCAGCGCAAAGCATTTCTGTGCCTGTGCCAGTGCAGAGTCAGGCCTGAGCAAAATACATTCGTCAAAGTCAGCCACTGCCTCCTCGACCTGGTCCAGCAGGATCTTCAGCTGAGAGAAGACAGGAGAGTTAATAGTCATTCCATTCAAAGTGTTGAAGCAGTGCTCACTAGGTTACAGAACAAACAAGGGTAAGGACAGGCAAATGTCTATTTTTATTCTAACATATAACTGGGTTTATTTATTAAATCTTATTGTGTTCAAATTGCAATCCTGTCAGAATAAAAGAATGTGAAAATTAACCGTTAAATTGTCCAATAAAACCTTGATATAGATAATTAAAAGCTGTTTATAAGAGTCAGGGACAATGTAAGCCAAGGTTCCAGTCCAAGAATGCACTGGTACAGTACTGTAGTCATGCAAAAGTATAAAATGTATATATAAAAAAAAAAAAAATCACAGCTAGTTAAGAAAGGTAAAGTATGCGAGACGAAATGTATAAGCAGTATATACTTGTCCCCTGTGGTGATAGACATCTGCATTCCTCTGATCTATTTCAGCTGCCGTGTTGAAATCATGGGTGGAGAGCTGCGGCTGCTGCTGCTGCATGTACATGCTGCCACGCTTTATCAGAGCATTTGCTCGCAACTGCAATAAATAAATAAATAAATAAATAAATAAATAAAGCACAGATCAACACCTTTCAAATACGCTTCAATCTAAGCACCGCTTAGTGCCCTTGTAAATCCAAATACAGCACGAGTACCTTGACATTGGCATCCTGCATGTTGATGACTCGGTCCAGGTCAGGCTGGGCGGCGGTGGCGTTGCCGATGAGCAGGTAGAACGTGGCTCTGAGTAGCAGAGCTTCAGCAGTGTGTCTGCCCTTCGATTCAATCTCCTTAGTGCACTCACTAATGATCTTATCATAGTTCTCTTCTTCCATGTACTGCTTTGCCTTCAGATAGCCAGAGCTGCAAAAATGATATTCAATAATGCTTTTAAAAACATTATAAAAAAACATTTAGAATGATTACGGGTGCTGATATTGAGCTAAAATATTGGATTGCTATTAACTTAGATAAGTGGATCAAAACAGGAATTGGGGAAAATCCAAGACTGTGTGGCCCTGATATGATCATTACCTATGACATTTCAAGTAATCTGACAACAGAAGCTCACAAAGTCACCATGGCGCAAGTATAAGCCTGTAATCAGGCCTCGACCAATAATCTGAGAGTGTACTGAAAATGGAAAACTGAGATTGCTGCCACTCTGGATATTGTGATAATAGTAAGGAATTTAAAAAAGGTTTGCAATTAATTAAGGATGATTAAGGATGCATAACTCTTATATCAATTATTAGCATGACCAGAAGTGCTGGAGCAGGATCAGTTTAAATCTGCTATTTATTACCATGTGTTTTATACTCTGAAGGCATCCATTTTTTTAGAAGCTTGGCATTAAAACTAAATTATGCATTAGGACTGCACAATTAATTGAAGTAAATTTGTTTCATGAATTTCAATTAATTCATACACAGAATCTTGTTTCAAAATGACGCTGATTCATTTGCATGCATTTCCCTGCATTGAGATCACGACGGATTCACATTTACTTGACAACAATCCTAGATGCTATAGTATGCAATACATACACCTCAGAGGTAAAATATTACCATTTCTTTATAATCCTACACTCTAAATTCAAACATTTTCTTCATGTGTAGTAGAAGTGAAGCTAAATGTGTTTAGAAAGAACAGTTATGACCGATGACATAAGCACTACTTGCTGCTCAATAAAAAGCTTTTTGTTTAATTTAAAGTTCAATGTTAAACTCTTGTATATTGAACTTATTTTATTAAAAGCTACATTTAATTCCTCATGTTCAATTTAGTTGTGAAGCTGTTGAATAAAGCTAAGGTTTTGTAAAAGGTTCTTTTTTAAAGGTTTAAATTCTTACAATCATAATAAGATAAGAAAACACGTGATTAGGATATTTAGATACTCAGAATCTCAGTATAAATTGAATCGGCACCTAGATAGTATCAAGATAATATCACGGCTGGTGATCATCATCCCAATGCTCATTGGTCACAATCACACAGTATAAAAGAAAAACCACTATGAATCCATCAATTAGGCCAGAGATGAGAGAAATTTCTGAGATTTTGACTGTCATACACAAAGTCACTTCTCTCATCTTGCTTCCTCATTTATGGCATTCCGTTATCACTTAGGGGGTCTGTGCATTTAAATCTGATGTGCTGATTCTAGCTGTTACACTGTTGTATTGAGCAGTGAATAATTTGATGATAAATTCTGTACTGTAAAATATGCATATCATTTATTCATCTTCTACACCGCTTTATCCTGTGAATAGGGTCACGGGGGCCTGGAGCCTATCCCATGAGACTTAGGGCCTGAAGTGGGGTACACTTTGGACAGGGTGCCAATCCAGTGCAGGGCTCACAGCGACTGAGACGCGGACACGGAGGGTGAGAGGCGGACACGGAGGGTGAGAGGCGGACACGGAGGGTGAGAGGCGGACACGGAGGGTGAGAGGCGGAGACGCGGACAGAGACGCAGAATTTATTGTTCATCAAAATTTTTACTGCTCAATACAAGTGCAACAGCTAGAATCAGCACATCAGGTTTAAATAACTAATACAATAAGTAATATCCCAATTAGAATTGTCTGATCAGGGAATGTCTGTCTCTGATCAGTCACATGCATACATATGAAACAGACATTTACCTAAAAATTATAAACTCATATTTTATAAACTATTTTATATGACACATGACACTAGGGCTGAAACGATTCCGCGAGTAACTCGATTACAATAATGATCAAGCCAAAATCTTCTGCCTCAAAGCTTCTTTTAATTAATTTTTAAAAATTGCGTTATGTTTTTGCGCAATTATTTGTTTGGCGTCACACAGTGCGCTTCCGGATGCAAGCCGCCAGTAAACACAGACGAAGAAGAAGCACTTACGTCACCCACAAAGCGGAAGGAGACACAAGCAGTTAGCTGTGTATTGATTTAAGGGAGTTTTCTGTTGCGGTTTACAAAATGGAAGGGAGCGATAAAAATATCAGCGAGCAAAGAGATGAAGAAACCAGCAAGAGAAAACGACAGAAATTGTCAGTAAAGGCTTACATTATGACTGAGCTGTAAATTTAATATTATTTTAACAATAGTGTGTAAAATTGCACAACTTAGTGTTTTTGTACAATTATTTATTTTTTGTGCGTTTTTTTTTTATACTTAGGATGAATCCCATTTCTACCCCTTACCCCTACACACAGCCCTACCCCTCCGTTTGGCGCGTTCACGTGCAGGGGTAGTGGTGTCTCATTTCTCTTTTGGTTGGAGGTGTAGGGGGAGGAGGGAAGGGCCAGATAGCCCTCCAAACGAAGATTTTTCAGGACCTCACTTCAAACGAAGGGCTAAGCGAAGTTTTCAACATGGCTGCTCACTCGAGCAAACAGACCCATAAATGTTAAGTAATTTTTGCCATTAATAAAGATTTTTATGACAAGTTTTCATTATATGTATATTACCTTTAGTCTTGTGTTTGTGGTGATGTTCTGTAAAGAAACATTTGCAAAAAAAATCGCTAAAGTTTGTTAGCGGATAGCACAGATTGCACGATATTACAAATATATATTTTTATGTCACATAAACTTTACTGCATGCTACAAACAAATATGAAAGTTCAGTAGCACAGCAGTTTGCCGAGCATTTGATAACGCATTGTTTGTTTTGCTTACGGCCATATGTGTACATGTAAATGAACGGTGCTTACACTATTCTTGCTTATTACAACGTGACCACAGTTTTGTAATTTATATTCTGTATATGGACGGCTGAGGAAACCCGAAGACTCATCCGTGTTCGTGGTGAAAATGAGAAACTTTTTCAAAAATCGAAATACGGCGCAAAAAAACTTTGGGAGTGAGTAAACTCTCTCTTATTGGAATGTGTGATAAACATCGGCGCATGTCCTCTGACGTAACATTAGGAACTAGCGACTACGTATGATGACGTATAACAGTGTTGTAGTGGTGTCCCATTTCTTAGGGGAAAAATTTAAACCCTTCCCCTTTCCACTTCGTTTCAAGGGACAAGGGGAAGGGGCAAGGGGTAGGGGTAGAAAATAGAATTGGGATTCAGCCTTAGTCATTTGAAATACCTTTTTTTTTTTTTTTTTTAGTTTTTGCATCTGAGAAAAGGCTTTAAAATAAGAATGTATGGCAATTTAATGCACTTAATTCATCTCAGTCAACTTTAATCTATTCCTTGTATTGAGAATAATGACTATTTTTAATAAAACATTGTATGCATTTAAAAAATATGTAAATTTTACTAAAAAACTATTTATCTTTGTTTATCTTATATATTTTACATTGCTGTTTAATTAAGCATTTTTATCCGATTACTCGATTAATCAATTAAATCTCTGGTAGAATACTCGATTACTAAAATATTCCATAGCTACAGCCCTACAGGACAAACACAGACACACTACATTGCAAGTTGGAAACAACAATTATGTCTTTGGACTGTGGGAGGAAACCTGTAGTACCCGGAGAAAACACAGAACCGAGGTGGAAATCGAACCCTCGATCCTGGATGTGCAAAGCCACAGTGCTAATCACTACATCACTATGTCACCTTATGTATTTCATTTCAAACTAAAAATAATAACCTCCATGATGGTTACCCTATGCTGATGATTATAAGGATTATATAAACTAAAGGTTCTGTAGTTGGCTGAGTGTCCAAAAAGCATAGGTGCTATTCATTTTTTATATTTTATTATTTTTGTTACCATTCTGTTTATGTTCAACAGCTTTTAAGTTTTTTACTTTAAGGCCTCTTAAATAAGGGAAAAGGGGGAAATAATTAATTCAGTACTGTTACAGGAGAGTCGTGTGTAGACAGCACGTGTCTTTCACTTGACTGCTGTAAATGTTTTAGTTGAAAAAAACAAGAATCATGTGAATCTCAATTCCCACGCAGTGGTTAGGCCGCTCTCTCTCTCTCTCAGGTCTCCTGTGCTCTTTATCTCAACGTTTTCACAAGCTATGGTATGAAAGAATCTCCCTGTATTGTAGTTTTATAATGTGATCATAAAAACTATTTTATTCTACAGTATCCCTTCATTTTCAAATAATGCAGAGAGTTGACTCGATCACTACAGGCGAGAGACACATGCTCGAGAATGATGCATATTGAACATAATAATAATAACCACATTTAGAAATAAAAAACCATCAATCTCTAGAACATGAACTCTGACCTCTCTGTGACCTCAGCAGCCTCGCCCTCATTATCCTTGTCCTCGTCTTTCTTCTCTCCCTTCTGAAGGGGTTGCGATATGATGTCATCAGTGAAGGAGCTGAAGTACGACTTGATAAACTGAGGTGACGGCATTAAAGGTTCCCGGTTCTGTATACAAAGAGTCAGTTATATAGTGAGTTATAGACTGTACATAAAGAACAGACCACAAATAACTATTATTAAAATGGTGCACTACTACTACACTGTTTATTAGTACTGACTGCCGTTTTAATTGGAATAGCATAGCACCTGAACTAACAGCCTAAAAGGTATAAACTGTATGGCTGAAATCTAGACGGTGACCCCTCCGCAAACTCAAAGTGTGACTTGTCACCTTGTATTTTTCCTTGGCTTTCTCTTTCCCCAGCTGTTTCAGCACTTTGTCTGCCAGTAGCATGCTTTGTTGGTTCTGGAAGGCTTCGAGTATACATACAGCTGTCACATCTGGAAGAACACAATTAAACGTTACAGGTGCATGAAATGTGTCCTTGTTTTACGTATTATGTTCTAGAACAGTCCTCCTCAACCACCAGGCTAGTGCCGGGACGTGCATGATTTGGTACCGGGACACAGAAATAAAGAATGTATTTCCCACATTCGTCTCTGGATCGGTTTTGTTCGATCAATCAGCTGAAGATCGCTAGTTCAATTCCCAGGTGATGCTGTGACCACCTGCAACGAGGGGCCTGGAGAGAGCCAATTGGCCGAGCTCTCTCAGAGGAAAGGGGATGTGTGCTCCCACATCGATCACGGCTCTAAGGACATGTCATGGATGTCTAAGAACTCACGCAAGCGGAAGGAGCAGACAGCGCCGTCCCCCGCTGTAAGGTTTTATAATATTGTAAGACAATGTAATCTAATAAGAAGATTTCTGTGCCTTGAGAACACTCACTGTGCTTTCTTGTGCCTTATGTGGTAACACCTTCTATATCCTGTACCCAGACAAATATACACCCAAATGGCTCTTGTCTGCTAGAACCCTTTTGTTTGTAAACATATTTCCTCTCTCCTGTCTGTCTCCGGGTCTCTCTATGACTGGAATAGGCGGAATATCCTGAGATCGGCACAAAGCACTGGAAACCCTGCTTTAACAACCTATCTTTGTGAAGCCTGTCTATCTGCAGTGACCAGAACAAAAACTAAATTACAGAGCAGCCTGGACAGGAATACAGTTCGAGTGTGATCGTCCCCCAGCACTCCTAGAGGAGAACGTCTCGCCACAGGGAGACGTGCTCTGACCACACACTGATTCTGCATTATGGCATGTTGTATTTATTATACACTTCATTACGAGTGTGCGATGGCCGGTTCATACAAAAGTGTCTTACATAAAAAGGTTGGAGACAAAAAGCTTTAGAACATTCACATTGATTTCCACTTGGAGAACATTTGTCCAAAAAAAAAAAAGACTCACCTTCCAGACACTCCTTTTTGTTGTCTAGTTTTTCTAAGGCCCTGGCGCGCCTAAAGAGAGCTTTGATGTAGCGCGGGTTCATCTCGACGGCCTGAGAACAGTCCTCCACCACTTCGGTCCATTTCCCCTGCAGTCACAGTAAAATGTCAATCAGTTCTGTAGAATACACACGAGACATTTTATCTTTTGACAACTGTAATATACATGCGTCTGAAACAAACCTGCTGCTCGTATGCTGCAGCTCTGTTCTGGTAGAAGGTGGACAGGTCACTCTTCTGCTCTTTCGGGCACAGACTGATGGCCTCGGTGTAGCAAGTGATGGCCTGTTCATACTTGCTAGCCTTGAAAAACTTATTCCCCCTGTTCTTAGCACCCTGCGCCTTATCCAGAGGGCTCTACACAAAGAGAACAAAACACAGGCATTCCATGTTCATTAACAATAAGGAAAAATAAAGGTAATAATATAGCTTTATATTAAAAATGCAAATGCAGTCCATTTTAAATCATTATAAATTCATTTGAGTACTCTTTTCATCTCCATCAGCTGGTGTTATCTAAACCTCATGTAATATTATCCACAACTAATTAACTACGAGTGTCAGAAGTGGCGACCAACAGTTAGTGTGATTAACAGGGGTGAAAGTAGTTTGAAATTCTTACAGGCACTTTGCAGCCGAAAAGGTGAGAAGAATAAACCATGGAGGTGGTGCACAGAAACTTATGAGATTTACTTTGTAGTTCCACTTTAGAATATCAGATAACTTCCAGGTTAAAGATAAAATCCAAATAGGGTAAAATGGAAAGCTGGTGTGCTAGGGTGTACAATCCCTTGTTCCCTACATCAAGTAGTACACTTGATCAGGGGTTAGAGAGGAATTTGGGATTTAACCTTGTTTTAGAAACTAATTAGCTTTGTAAATCGCATTAGCCGTAAACAGAACACATGGATGCTTCAGAGGCAATTATGAAGGAAAGTAAGTGTTGTTTAAGATTAAATGTGTTTTCTCTCTGAAAGTGTGGCATGCCGCCGGCAGACAGTGGAATTAACGATTGTTAGAACACATGTGACACGGAGTGATGTGTGTGTATATAAAATTGTATAATACAATTATATTTTTCAATTGTAGGCGATAAAAGCAGATAAAATAGATATTCACATTGTAAAAATATTCATTATTTCAAAATGCTGGTATAGTCTAGTACTACCGCACTTTTTCAATTCCAGTGCACCATGCGGCATCAACATGTGGTGCCACATGTGTAATTAAAATTGTACTAGTGAACTGCTTCTCATACATTTTGAGAAAATAATAACTCAGAGATGGAGGTGGGGGGGTGCTTCATGTATCACCACACTAACTCCGAAATCTTTTTTTTTTTATTATTATTTTTTTTAAGTATCCATTACTTGAAATATGTTTGCAATTAAGTTGATAAACTGTTGCAGTTCCTCTATAATCCTACATCCATAAAAAAGTGGCACACAAACTATTTACAGATCGACAAATTTGTTTGGAATTGTAACAAAATAAAAAAAAAATTTGAATATGGATATTTATGTTGTTGTTGGTGGTCTTTCGGCTGCTCCCAGCAAGGGGTCGCCACAGCGGAATATCCAGTCCGCACTACAACTTGGCACAGGTTTTACGCCGGATGCCCTTCCTGACGCAACCCTCCCATTTTATCCGGGCTTGGGACCGGCACTATAGGGTGGGAAAAAAATCCTTAGGATATTTATAAAAATTTTAAACTTATAGAATAGTGATACAGATCGAATCGCCACCTAGGTATTGTGATTATTTAGAAACGGCTGGTCCCTGTTGATTCCCATCCCTACAAACTCACCAGGTTAACTGGGCCAAAGCAATTATTCTCTAGTCATAGTACATCAGTGAACACCTTGAATCAGTTGCATTTGAGTAACACTAAACCTTCTCACCACTTAAGCCGTCCTCCCATAGTAACAAGACTTTTTATACCTGTTATTTTAAGATTTTACCAAACACACATCAATATTAACCAACTTGCACTGTTCTCTAATATTGTTATATTATAAGAGTTCTACAAAGACACCCATTACCCAGATCTGGTTTGGTAGATTAGCATGGGAAAAGAATTAAAAGACTAAACATCCAAAACAATAATGTTTATCGATATACGTGTGTTTATATCGCTCCTATCGTAAAGTCCCCACACTTTTTCTCTGCACCTTCTCCACATGGCCTGGCCACATTCCAATTTGCATAACTCCGCCCCCTGCGCATTTACAATTAGTGCTGCATTTCTGAAAATATAAACGGATAGCGGGATGCTTAATAGACGTGGAATTACGATGTGTGTAAAATTCATCAGCACAGCATCATTAGTGCCAAAAACTGCCATACAAAGAGCGCAGCGAATCCTTTTAAAGCCAAAAAATCTTCTGCCCCAAAAGAAAGTGTGTTCGTGACGCTCTTGACATGGTTATTAATTTCCCCTCTGATGCTCAGGGAGCTTCACCTTCTACCTCAGTCTGTAAACTGAACTACTGTACTTTATTAGAGTAAGGATACTGATAAATTATATTTCTGCTCCATTTATATTTCCACTTTTGTACTGAGCTCTAAATAATGAGTTATTCAAAAAGAAGCAGATAAGTCTAAGAAAGTATATCTCGAGTATATTTTCATTTAATATTTGCTGTTTATTTCACACATTTTACTATTCATCTGTTGCAGCAAGCTAAAGTGAATACAGCGATTATATATTGTGCATCAATAATTAGCCTAAAAAGTAAAAAAAAACTAAACAAAAAAAATTGTCCATATTTCCCTAGTAAACTATCTCATCACATCAGCAAGGACAAGTTGGGTTCCTCTGCAAAAACAAAACACGGCAATGAAGCACACTGGAGCTTTTACTTGCCTGGTGGGGTAGCTAAAGGAGTCCTTCATTTGGTTAATTGTGCCTTTGTATTTCATTTGAGGTCTAAGAGAGATAATGACGATTTTCCTAGTCAATGCTGGACTGTCACAGCTACTAACATCTTTATAAAATGCTCCAAAAGCATGAGGCAAGCAAACACAGAGCAACGCACATTACACAGGACAGCTCAGAATTTATTTGCTTTTAGTAACCCTTGGACCGCTGAGTGACTCGAAATTAAAAATTTACCTCAAGAGCACTAAAACCCTGTTGCACTGGAGGACTTTCTCTGTGCTTGACATTACAGAGATGCCGTGCACTACAACCTACAAGTGTAAAACGTTGATTATGTTTGTAATCGGATTTCTTCATCACTTCAGGTTGTGTAACCGCACACGCAACACATCTGACAGGTTAAAGACAATCATTTATAGCATGGTTATATTATTCTTGGTAATAAACAGACAGAGGCAATTCTATGCTAATGTTAATCTAGTACAAGGTCAGACAGTGGGATTTATGGAAAGGCCCCCTGGTGCTTGTTTACACACAACCTTTCAAATGTGGAACTTGTTTTACCTTGAATTATGATACACATAACAGTAAAAAGAATAGAAAACAGGGAAGCTAAAACATTACTTCTGCTTATAAATATGTTTGAGAGATTTCAGTAATTTTGGAAGTAGCTGATTAGTCGCAGAACAACAGAACACAGTTATGAGAGTAAAAACTCGCTTTATTTCTCTATATAATCACATGATACACTAATGCACTTATCGTAGAGTTTTCACTAGTGTATGGATTCCATCAAGGTAGAATGTTTTCTAAGTAGACCGGAACCATGCTGCAGTACTGCCTGCTTCATGTCTGAAACACTGGCCTCCCAAGAAAGGCCCAATAATGGACTCTATGGGGGTTGTTGCAATAACTCCCGTCCAAGTTCCTGTAATATCCTGTATAAGGTTGTGGTCCTGCAAAAACAGGACGCCTTTGGTGATCAAACGACGCTTTGGTTTCCCCCCCCCCCTAAGTGTGTCTCACTTGCTGAATGCTCACAGGAACGACTGCAGTAAACTCTCAGCCACCTCGGTCATTCTTAGACGTACAGCCTTCTTCAAAAAGTTTGCAACATTCAAACGTTTTACTGCAGCTAAATCTTCTGTAAATGGCAATCAGTTTCCTTCAGGAAAAGTCCCATTTGCCTTGAACTCCCCTCATAGACAGGCTGAAATGTTCCCATTGTAAAATGTTACTATGAGATTTAAAAAAAAAAAAATTTTAAATACTGTTTTTCTTTTCTCTTCATTCCATTCTACAATTGTTAATTACACTAAATGTCGGTCGCAGCATGCGTGAAAGTAAATCTTTACATTCCTCCATCTTGAGAAGGGAGAGCAGTGACCTACCAAAACTCACATTCAAAACCAGTCACAGAATTATGAATTTTAGCAATCTAATACCGTTATATCATTTTAAACAACACTTTGTCTACTTTCTAACTTCATCTAAATTGTTCCAAGTTGCCTCTGCCTTTTATTTACAAGCTAACTCGCTTCCAACACCAGAAAAATCCTTGCGTAAACCCTAATCAAAGACACTACTTGGTGTGTTGAACAATTGACTGTATACCCCACATAGCGCACAAACCCTCCTTTTTAATGCTTTTTGGGATTTAACCACAGAACCTATGAGCTAACAGAGCTGATATTAATATAAAGATAGAAATATAAAGAGAAACGTATGAGATTTGCAGGACAGAGAATTTTGCAATTATCTTTTTGGCTACAGAGTACCAGTAAGAATATAAAACTACTTTCACTCTGTAATTATACTGAACGCCACCCACCGGTGTCGCCAGATGTGGAAGGATATGTGTTCGCAGAGAAAAAAAAAAAACTGGTTATATAAACAAAGAAATCTTAATCTATTGATAATAAATGAAGTTTATGGAACTGTTATATAAAAGCAATAGAACAGCAATTCGGATCATGTTGTTGTGTTGGTTGTCATCACGGCTGTGATACGGTTGTAAGTATGAGTGCACCGTCCTCTCTCTGGTGTGATATTGCTTAATTATAATTTTCTCTAAACACAAACTGATTGCAGGTTTGAAATAAAGCTGTTATAAGAGAACTGAGGAAATGTCAGGCCAGGCTGTATGAACTCATGAGGTGCAGCTCGTTCAACTTTAAACTCGTATGATTTGTTTTTTATGTAAATCGCTGAATTCTAAAGCCTGAACTTTGGATGTAAAAATTGACTGGATGCCAAAAGTATTTGTTTAAAACCACTGTACGGGAGCGATGTTTCTTCTTTGGAGTTCAGTGTAAAAATTTAATTAGGAGGGAATAAAATTTTTTTTTAAAAAGCACTAAACTAATCTGGACATGCATGGAATATGAATATGACTTTTGGCTCTCAGTGAAGGTCTTCTCTTGCAAAGCAGAATTTCACTATCCACTTCTACACCCACATAAGAATACAAACTGAACAGTTCAGAACAGAAAACTTTTTTAAAACTAAACCTACAGCACAGCCTGATCCTCAGCTCACACACACTGCAGAATGTCACTTTCACTTCTAGCTGAGCTAGCCAGCTAACCTGATTAATAAGTGTGCCCTTTGTAAGCAAGCGTCGGTGTTTACAGCGACTCACAGCAGAAATTATAAACTGAATAGCAAATTTATTTCTATTATAAAACATAACTAGACCGAAATAACACCAAAGTAATCGAGAAATTAAACAGCTAGCCCGAGTAGCACGCCTGGGGGTTGGGCTAGCCTGACAGCGTGCCTCTGGACGTGTCTCAAATCACATCACTCCTCCCTAGTCACGCGCACTACCCTCGGTAGAGATACTACAGCCTATGTAGGGCACTACATATAAATATGGAGGCTATTCGGGATACGACTAGCCATGACTGTCGTGTTAGCCATGACATGACCGGAGTGGATTAATCAGTCAGGACTTTCTAGAGCACTCACACTACTAGTTTATATCGATATATTCTGCAGACAGGGCTTAGTTACCATGTTGTCCTGCTCACTGCCTTCGGGGGTTTTCCTCTCCTCATTGCGCTCACTCGGCTGCTCCTTGCCGCGGCTCCGACCCCGGCTCCTGCTCCACAGGTACGCGGCTCCGACCCCGAGCACGATGGGAGTCCCGACCAAAATCGCCAGCTGCCACCGGGGCAGTCCGGACCCGGCTTCAGGTTCGATGGGCTTTGAAGCTGCCATCGGTCCCACCATTCAACTCACACACACCGACTTTAGGAGGCAACGGAAATCGCCGAGAGGTCAGAGAAGGAACGAAGGCATTGTGGGATACTGGAGGACTCTCGGCAATCAGAGAGAAACGCAACTTCCGGAAACTTATTCCTTTCACTGCGGTTGAATAAACTATCTTACAAACGCATTACCGCCACCTACTGGATTGGTGTGTGGGTGCAGGCAAGAAAAAAACTAAATTCGCTCTTTATTTTAATAAAATGCCCATATAATTACTATATCCCAGCCGCAGGATTGGATTGGTTTGCTTCTCATAATGCTAATATTAACTCCCGCCTTCTCTCCTCACAAGCACCCATAATAACTTCCGAAAACAAACAAACAAAAACAACAATAAGAAGAAATCGTTTTTTAATTAATAATTATTTGTAGTTAGGTTTTTCATATCATGAATAAACAAATATTTCACGTTATTTCACAAAAGCATAAAAAAGAATCAATTATGTCAAAAATAACGGTCCAATAATACATGTTAAACAGACTCTACAAACATAGATTCTGCATATATAGACTCTGCATATATAGTATATAATCCATTCGAAACTTCCAGAAACAAACAAACAAACAACAATAAGAAGAACAAAAAGAAATCATTTTTATTATTTAAAAAAATATATTCTATATGTAGTTAGTTTTTTAATGTAATGAATAAACCTGTTTCTAATACAACAGTCCAAATACAAACATCTTATACAACATTTCACGTAATTTCAGAACAGCATGTCAAAAAATGTAAAAATGCTAGCGGATATTATGTTGAAAAAATTATAATTAACCGGTGAAGAATTTGCTGCACAGGATCATGGAACGACAATATTGTATATTTTATCGTTCACCGCCAGATGGCGCCACTGGTTCGTATCGGTTCGCCTGGGCTTTACTGAACAACTTGTGTTTGATGTTTTAATGATTTCGCCTTGGAAAGCAATATTTCAATATTTCAGAGCATAAGTATATTAATTTACTCATTTATTCATCTTCAGTAACATCTGTATCCTTACTGTAGGGGTAGACAGCGATCTGGTGAAGTTCTGTTTAAGTCCTAGTAAAATGTAAAATAAAATAAGTCGACAGATATATAAATATATATATACAGTATATATAAAATAAAATTACCTGGAAGTTTTTAAAGATTGTGTTATTTCTGTATGATTTGTGCAGATTAAATGGCGAATAACAACACGGAGACTGTGTGGAAGACAACAGTTATTGTCAGCTCTCCCCTGCAGGTGCACAGAGCTGACTCACTCATCATTAGCTTGTTGCTAACTAACTAACTTTTCCTTGAGTTTGTCTCCTTCACCCAGATGTTTCCTGTTTTAAAGCTTATATTTCAGACAAATGTTTTCTCTAACTTTAATTCATTGTGTTGTTTTGACAGAATAATGAGATTTCAGTGCTGTTTTCAGCACAGCAGCACCTAGTTCGGTACTCAGACAGTATTGAAGCCGGTACACTGGTCTTTCCTCTCTCAGGTACAATTAAAGCCAAGATGAAGAGCATCAGCTGTGTCTCTCTACTCCACAGTCAGACACACACTATATAATAAAAAGTATATGGCCAAACCTGCGATGATGTTGTATCCAAATACCAGTGGTGTCAAAAGTATTCACATTCATTACTTGAGTAGAAGTATAGATACCAGGGTTTAAAAAGACTTCTTTAGAAGTTGAAGTATCAACTGAAGTTTTTTACTCAAGTAAAAGTGTAAAAGTACTGATTTCAAAACTACTTAAAGTATAAAAGTAAAAGTAACGTGAGGGGGAAAAAAGCAGTAAGGTCACGCGTTTTAATCATGCGACGAAAGGACGGGGGGGGGGGGGTGGCTGCGCGTTCTGATCATGCAACGGGGGGGGGGGGGGGGGGTGCGTTCTTATCATTCGACAGGGGGGGTGCGTTCTTATCATACGACTGGGGGGGGGGGTGCGCGTTCTAATCATGTGACGGGGGGGGGTGCGCGTTCTGATCATAAAAATAGAGTAACGAGACTATTTTTTAAATGTAAGGAGTAGAAAGTACAGATAATTGCTTAAAAATGTAAGGAGTAGAATTAAAAAGTCGGCTGAAAAATAATTACTCCAGTAAAGTATAGATACCCAAAATTTCTACTTAAGTAAGGTAACGAAGTATTTGTACTTCGTTACTTGACACCTCTGCCAAATACATATATATTTTAATATGGAGTTGGTCCCCATTTTGCAGCTATAACAGCTTCCACTCTGTGTTTCTGTGAATTCGTCCCCATTCATTCTGTAGACCGAGACCTAGTGTCTTTATGAGGTAAGACACTAATGTTGGACGAGAAGGCCTGGCTCGCAATCTCCGTTCCAGTTCATCCCAAAAGTGCTCGACGGGTTTGAGGTCTGGGCTCTGTGTGAGCCAGTCAAGTTCTTCCTCAACAACACTACGAACAAACCATGTCTTTAAAGTCCTTTCTTCTCACAAAGTTGGAAGCATAGCATTACTAAGATGTCTTGATATACTGAAGCGTAAGATTGCCCTTAACTGGGGATAAGGGACCTGATTGAAACATCTGAATTCAATAATTACCAGGTTTGGCCAAATACTTTTTTCCATATAGTATATTGTATCTCCCTGCTCTAACACACTCATCCCCAAAGGGCTTGTTAATAGCAAGGAAACATCCTAAACTAATAGTTCTTGAAGTGAAGTTCAGGTAGTTAGACTAGTTATAGTGATGATCACAATCAACCATCAGTGTTCAGTATACTGTAATCAGTACAGTACAAAAGCAATTTTGGGTTTATTATCTACATTCTAGAACAATACTGGATAATACTATCTAATAATACACATACTGTAGCAATAGGTCATTAAGTAACAACAACAACAACAACAGTCATTTGTTATTTAAAGACACAAAGGTCAGTTGTTCAGGAACAGTTCTTGAAAGTACAGTATTGTCAAGTGCATTTGCAAGCACCAAAATGAAACTGACTCTCAGGAAAGTAAGCCTGAAACTGACCTCTGCTGCAGAGAACTGGTTCATTTAGATCAGGGGTCGGCAACCCGCGGCTCTGGAGCCACATGTGGCTCTTTCATCGCTCTTCTGAAAACTAGAACTCTTCTGAAATCTAAAACTGTGGCTTTGGAAAATAAATAATGAGTATTTTATTTAAAAAAATGTAAATTTAATAATTTTTTTGTCAGTTTTTTAAATGGAATTTAAAATTTGAAGATTATGGTGATCTTGTAACATTAAAAAAAAAAAAATTTGTCTTTTGTCGGTCATAACCACCGCCAGCAACAGCCACCGGCACGTGATTTATTGAGCTATTCAAGACCAGGTTTTATTCAGTTTGACAGCTGACTGCACGCTCCAGTACACGTGATAAACGGATGGCGGCATGCAGAAGCAGACAGCATTTTTTTGTTTGCTGCAGGTGTATAATTTAAGTTCAGATTTTTATTTCAGAAACACAAGTATAGGATAGGATTCAAATAGACATAGAGTGTTACATAGAGTATTTTATTTGAAAGATACCTTCGGCATCTTTTTTTTTTTTAGTTCAAAATGTTTTTGTTGCATGCATAAATAAAATTTAGTTTTCTCTGTAGCAGTTCATTGATTACATAATAGATTTCATTTTAGATGTCAAAAGAGTTTTGTGGCTCCCAGTGTTTTCTTTTCTGTGGAAAACTGGTCTAAATGTCTCTTTGAGTGTTTAAGGTTGCCGACCTCTGATTTAGGGATGCTAGCTTAAAAAAATCACAGATTAACAGAAATCATTGTTCATGTAACAACCTCAAAGCAACCTCATTTCCCCTCTCGTCTGTTCCTACCACTCAGCATTTACATCACCAATATAATAATCACCGGCCTGTTCATCATTTGTACCTGTTTCTCGATGGTTCATGCATTAACTTGGATGCTTTGTTTTGTTTGAAAGATTAGTAGGACACTGTGGCTTAACAAGCAAAAAACATTGCTCTGAAAATGGAAGTTTAAAAAAAGCTCTTCAGGAGTCTGGAGAACTATTTCTAAAGACTACATTAAGAATCCAATATAAATACATCATGTCTTTTTGGAAACAAAATATGAATAAATAAGGGGTCACTCAAGACTTCTGTCACAATCACAATAATGTATATTACTGGGTTCTCATACATAGAAATGCAACAGGTTAACAGTTTTATCATGGAGCAAGTAAGGTTTAGTTATTATACATTATTAATAGGCTACTTTATTAATACAGCTTTAAAGGGCTGACCAGGTTGTGACTCTGTAAATGTTTTAGCCTTTAGTTTATTTTATTTTTATTTCAAGATTCCTAGTTATTTTTCTCATGCACAGTCCACCCTCAGACTGAGCAACAATGCAGACACTTTGAAAAATCTGAAATTTGTTTTCAAATCTGAAAATAATAGAATACATTTAATAATAAAATTGTTGGTCTTAATTTACTCCTTGCATGTTTGTGTATATATTCCTCATGACCTAAAAGGGTGTACTCCAAATTTAATTTAAATTTACAGCATTTGGCGGATCGTTTCACCTCCAGGGTCTGGGTTTGATTCCCCGCTTCCTTGATTTCCATCTCTGTGTGCTTGGAGTTTCCATTTTCTCCTTGTGCTGGGTCGGTTTCCTCCAGGTACTCCGGTTTTCTCCCACAGTCCAAAGACCTGCAGATTAGGCTAATTAGTGTTCTTATATTGCCCGGATTGTGTGAGTATATGTGTGTTCCCTGTGATGGGTTGGCACCCTGTGCAGGGTGTAACCCACCTAGCAATAGGTCATTAAGTAACAAAAACAACAACAACAGTCATTTGTTATTTCAAGTCACAAAGGTCAGTTTTTCTGGAACAGTTCTTGCAAGTACAGTATTGTCAAGTGCATTTGCAAGCACTATACTGAAATTGACTCTCATGAAGACCATCTCAGGAAAGTCAGCCACACTCTATCCCTGGGATAGGCTCCAGGTCCCCCACAACCCTGAAAACAGGATAAAGCAGTATAGACGATGATTGAGTAAGTGAGCATTTGGCAGTTGTCCTTATCTAGAGAGAGTTACATAAGGGCTTTGAAGTCTCCAATAACCTGAATCCTTTTAAAGAATTCATGTTCACTTTCAGCCTTTTCATATTGAAGTCTTCAGTAACAAAAGTTTGCTTAAAATAAAATGCAACTTCTTTGTGGAAAGTCCAGGAGACAAAAAGCTCTAAGGCTCAAATAAATAGACAGAATAGTACTCTTCATATAAGAATTTATTCATTCATTTAGTAACTAGTTAATTCTGGTCATGCCAGGTCTCACTAGGTATTACTGGGTATGGGGTTGGAATACATCATGTGTGGGACACCAGTCCATGTCAGGACACAATGTGCACACACTTTCATGTTTTAGAGAGTCAATTCACCTACACTTGTGTGTTTTTGGAGTTGGGAAAAAATCAAAGGATCCTGTGGAAACCCATGCAGATGCTGGGAAAACATGTGAAACTCCACACAGACCTGAGCTCAGACTTGAAACAGGAATATGTTTTACCAAAGGCCAAGAATTAAGAAATCCTAACTTATAAGATTAACAAATGACAGCGTTTTATTTTTACTGAACATTTTCTGCTAATCACTGTGCTGAATCATCTCTACTAAACCTGTTTTTCAGGCAGATGTTTATCTTATTCGTCTGTAATACATGTGCAATCACCACAAAAGAGGTTCCCCAATAGTTTCACATTTCTTAGTACAGTAATACATTTCTTATCATTGGTATCCAGACTCCAGACATAAACATAATTTGTTTAAAGATTAAAAAATAATAATAATAATTTGTCCGGGAACCTTAGGAGTCTGTGAAGCATAGCTAGGGAGCCTGCGATTTTATAAAAAAAATAAAAAAAAAATTTATTAGTTGAAATCACAACATTTGAATCTAGTAACAATTTCCATGAAATTTTACAGTGAGATGAAAATTTTGTAATTAAAAGAATTAAGAAATTTTGCACATTTATAAAAATAAAAATAAGAAATTGTAAATGTTTACTGATGGACCAAATATTTAAATGTATTTAAACATATTATATTTGTACAATGAATCTGTGCTGAGAGGTCTGTGGATATATATATATATTTTGATTTAAAGAACTTCCTAGTTGCACAAGTTTTATGAATTCCTGAATATTGCTTGTACACACCATATTGTTATAGTTCAAAATGTTTGTTTCTGATTATTTTTAACCTGATGTGATTTTAAATTTCATGTACAGGTGTGGCGTTCTTGCTGATCACCCCAGATGAGTTTCCTGAAAAGGCTGATTGTCAAGACGATTTTTTTCAGAAGATTGAAAAGTTCATCCAAGTCCACAGAAACAGCTTTCTTTTGCTCCAGACATCAGCATGTGGCACAAGAGAACTGGAGATTGTGTCTGCAGTGCAGCACAGGTGCATAGTATGTCCTCAATTATGAAAAAAAAAACACTGTTATACACTGCTGAGTATTATATAACATAATGAAATTAATCATTAGTCGTCTGTCAGATTCTTTGGCAGTAATCTCAAAATCTTACCAGTCATTAGTAACATGGATGCTGTGACAGGAATGCTGACCATCGCTAAAGTAAGTAACATCACCCTGGCTCACTACTTACATCTTTTATGACTTAATTAAAATATACATATATTTTATGTCATTAGGTAGAATTATAATTTTATATTATGCTCATACAACACTCCTCTCAGTTAACTGGTTAGACAAACAGCTTTGTGATAAAATATTAGATATTGTTTTATTTTTACAAACCGGATTCCAAAAAAGTTGGGACACTAAACAAATTGTGAATAAAAACTGAATGCAATGATGTGGAGATGGCAAATGTCAATATTTTATTCAGAATAGAACATAGATGACAGATCAAAAGTTTAATCCGAGAAAATTTATAATTTTAAAGGAAAAATATGTTGATTCCAAATTTCACGGTGTCAACAAATCCCAAAAAAGTTGGGACAAGTAGCAATAAGAGGCTGGAAAAAGTTAATTTGAGCATAACGAAGAGCTGGAAGACCAATTAACAGTAATTAGGTTAATTGGCAACATGATTGGGTATAAAAAGAGCTTCTCAGAGTGGCAGTGTCTCTCAGAAGCCAAGATGGGTAGAGGATCACCAATTCCCACAATGTTGTGCAGAAAGATAGTGGAGCAATATCTGAAAGGCGAAAAATTGCAAAGACTTTGCAGTTATCATCATCAACTGTGCATAATATCATCCGAAGATTCAGAGAATCTGGAACAATCTCTGTGCGTAAGGGTCAAGGGCGTAAAACCATACTGGATGCCCGTGATCTCCGGGCCCTTAAACGACACTGCACCACAAACAGGAATGCTACTGTAAAGGAAATCACAGAATGGGCTCAGGAATACTTCCAGAAACCATCGTCAGTGAACACAATCCACCGTGCCATCCGCCGTTGCCAGCTGAAACTCTACAGTGCAAAGAAGAAGCCATTTCCACAAGCAAGATCCACAAGCACAGACGTTTTCATTGGGCCAGGGATCATTTAAAATGGAGTGTGGCAAAATGGAAGACTGTTCTGTGGTCAGACGAGTCACGATTCGAAGTTCTTGTTGGAAATGTGGGACGCCATGTCATCCGGACCAAAGAGGACAAGGACAACCCAAGTTGTTATCAACGCTCAGTTCAGAAGCCTGCATCTCTGATGGTATGGGGTTGCATGAGTGCGTGTGGCATGGGCAGCTTGCATGTCTGGAAAGGCACCATCAATGCAGAAAAATATATTCAGCTTCTAGAACAACATATGCTCCCATCCAGACGTCATCTCTTTCAGGGAAGACCCTGCATTTTTCAACAAGATAATGCCAGACCACATTCTGCATCAATCACAACATCATGGCTGCGTAGGAGAAGGATCCGGGTACTGAAATGGCCAGTCTGCAGTCCAGATCTTTCCCCTATAGAGAACATTTGGAGGAAGGTGCGACAAAGAAGGCCCAATTACATTTTCTCCATTTAAACTTTTGTTCCGTGATTTATGTTCTATTCTGAATAAAATATTGACATTTGCCATCTCCACATCATTGCATTCAGTTTTTATTCACAATTTGTTTAGTGTCCCAACTTTTTTGAAATCCGGTTTGTATTCATTCATTCATTCATCTTCTATACCGCTTAATCCTGTGTTCAGGGTCGCGGGGGACCTGGAGCCTATCCCAGGAGACTTCGGGCACTAGGCGGGGTACACCCTGGACAGGGTGCCAATCCATCGCAGGGCACACACACATACACACACTCACACACCCAATCACACACTACGGGCAATTTGGGAACGCCAATTAGCCTAACCTGCATATCTTTGGACTGTGGGAGGAAACCAGAGTACCCGGAGGAAACCCACCAAGCACGGGGAGAACATGCAAACTCCATGCACACAGAGACGGGAATCCGGTTTGTATTATTAAAGCCTAATATAAAGGATAATTTGTCAGGATAGAGAGCTGTCGCCTGAAATCACCAGACGTGCAAAATATTACAGACATCAACAACAGAACGGTTTAATAGAACAAATTTAGAAGTTTAAATAGAAGAATTTAAACAAAATTCTAGACAGGTTTAAAGACATGCTTGCTTTGAATTGTTTAAATTTTTTCCCCCACAAACGTTCAGATGCCTAGGTAATAATGTGTTTAATAAATGTGCTTAATGAAGTGATGTTTAAAAATAGTTTTTCAAAAAATGTAGATCTTATAAATATGCAGTAAATGACCAGGGCCCGGTTTCCCGATAACAATTGGTCTTTTTCAATTGGAGCGTTTTCTACGAGTCATTTTGAGAACGTTCGTTATTGTTTCACGTGCGTTTCTCAAACATGCACTTAACACAATTGCACGTAGCCCTGCTTTAAGTGCTACTTAGGAGTCATAGGGTTAGGGTTAGAGATATGTCTGCTGGTCACGTGCTGAAATGTCACGCTGTAGAATGGCTCGTCATTGTTGCACATGCTGTTTTAGCAATCCATCTAACCTATGATTTCCGTTTTTTCTACTTGTGTGAATGTATATCCAACTCGAATAACATAAACATTTCTGTAATTTCTTCTTGAGCAAGTTTAAAAACATAAATTAACTGGAAATGTCATTCTGTAAAAACAGTATCTTGCTCCAATCTCGCATAAAACAAGTTCTAACAGTTTTAACAGCATAATTTTCGATATTTATATGAAACCTTAATTATTTAAGTATGATTATTTATCAATTTATTTGCCAACAATTGCTTATCTCACATCAAAATAAATAAATAAGTACATAAATAAATAAGCTCTTACGTTTATTTTTGAAAAGTTTAGCCTTGACGATAATTATCTTCACCTGAAGTGCATTTGCTAATAGGAGAAAATTTATTAAGGACATACCCAGTGGTGGAGAAATGAGCAAAATGGCTGAAATCAAAAAACAAAGAAAAGACATTTTTCACAAAGGAGAAATTTATATTATTTTAGAGGAAGTGGAGCTCTCTTTGTGCCACATTCTATGTTGCACAACATTGCACTGAGGGCAAGAATGCCCTTGGACATCAGGGAGGAAGATGAAGAGGTGGAGGAAGAGAATGTAGTCGAGATGAGGCTTCATGATGCTCAACCAAGACATGTTCAATACATGGCTGGATTTCATGCACGCCAGGAAGTCATCTTTTATTTGTGTCATCTTTAAAGCACATTAAATGTCCATATACAACAGTGTACTTTTGTTTTTCATTCTAACATTTATTATCATTCATTCATTCATCTTCTATACCGCTTTATCCTGTATTTAGGGTCGCGGGGACCTGGAGCCTATCCCAGGAGACTCAGGGCACGAGGCAGGGTACACCCTGGACAGCGTGCCAATCCATCGCAGAGCACACACACACACGCATACTCATTCATTCACACACTATGGTCAATTTGGGAACGCCAATTAGCCTAATCTGCATGTCTTTGGACTGTGGGAGGAAACCGGAGTACCCGGAGGAAACCCACCAAGCACGGGGAGAACATGCAAACTCCATGCACACAGAGACGGGAATCGAACCCGGACCCTGGAGGTGCAAGGCGACAGTGCTAACCACTACACCACCGTGCCGCCCAACATTTATTATGTCATTTTAATTTCTTTATTCATTTTTATTTCTATATTGAATTGTGTAATGAGTAGAAAATAGAAATGAATAAAAATATATGTACAAATAAAATGAAAAATGACTTTGAAGAGAAGTAAATTTTAGGTGCAATTTGCCGGTTGTCCAGCAGGCGCCTTCATAATTCTGTCTCCTTACGATGCACTTAAGGCTTTACGATTACTCCAGAGCACTCGTAGATCTATGAAGATTTTCAAGTGCTACTTAAGTTACGATGGTTTTGGGAAACAGACCGTAATATTTAGATAATTCGTACGATCATTTTTACGAACAACTTAGGCTTACGATTCTTTTGGGAAACGCAGCCCAGGTGTGGCAATTAGGAGTGGATCACTCATGGGCTACCCTTCCATGTGGTATGTGTCCCAGATAAACATGGTAGAGGTAGAGCATCCATGCGCATGTACTGCTTACTATAACATTGTGACCACGTGTGTGTGTGTAAAGTGTGTAAAGCAATTTTTTTAGTTTGTGTCCAAGTGTAAGGTTTAAAGGACTGTAGCCATGCGGGAGATTAATCTGTTTATCGATAATGCAATGACACAATCTTCACACACAGTCACACACAGGTTCAAGCAGAGACCAGATTCTGTTTGTGTATGTGTGCGTGTGTGTGTGTGTGAAAAAAGTCATCCTACACAACCCCCCCCCCCCCTCCTTCACTCCTCTCTCATCTCTTTCACACCACCCACGACTGTTTTCAAAGGTAAAGTGCAGGTTAATTTGTTTGTATTTTTACTTTACATTTTGTATTCATTATTTTTATATTAATATTTTTTATGAATATGATTTTTGGAACAAATCACCTGAGTTTGCATTAGTTCTTGTGGGAAAATTCTCTTTAATGTATGAGTGTTTTGGATTATCAGCACATTTTCTATTTTAACGAATTATGCTCGCAATCCAAAGTTTAACTGTACTTCTCTAACATTTAATACACACTTTTATTTCTCCAGGCCTGTAAATAATGAATTTGTGTGTTCAATACCAACATTAAACAGACAGCAATGTTTTGTGTTATTTGTTTAGGAAAATAGAAGTTTTAGGATGACTTTTTATGTGTAATTAATGCAAGACTCTACAGTAAAAAAAATAATAAATTGATATAATTTTTAGACCCTAGGTCACGAGATCATGACGCTGTGTTTGCTGGAGGCAAAACAACAGAAACTTGGAGGCATCAGCTACCAAAATGAGTGATGGCTCTAACTTGAAGTTATTTTGCATACTAGTTTTTAAAAACTTTTTTAAACAAATTTAGTTAAAAAGATAAGATGAAAGAATCAGACGGGAAAAATGCTTTGTTTATTGTGCACGCTTCATATCATGTTAAAGCATTGTGTGTTGTGTCCATAGATATGCGTCTAAAGTTTTGTCACGCTACCTAACATTAATCCGAAATTAGAGAACTAGGAGGAATAACGTTAAGCGCCTGAATGATGATGCATATCATCATATCTGTTGAGTAATGAGAAGAGCATCAGTAGCATTTATTGTGCAAACTTTACTGTGTAAGCTTAGGTTACCACCTTAATTATCTAGACAACAAACTCTAATAACTAAAGTAGGCAAACCAGCAAGATTTGGCTAAAGAGAAACTGAAAGTGTATAAATAATTAGAAACCTATAAATGTGTCTTGAATGAACATGTACAAGACTTGAAATACAGCGATTTAATAGATGAGCTGTGGCTTCACAGACATCAGTTTGTGGTATAAAAGAGTACAGGGATGTTTAGTGTTGATACCTGATTCAGTCACATCCTCCACCTACAGAGTGAGTGTGTAGGAGTCGCTAAATCTCTTAATGTCAGCTTTCTTTAGCACCAGAGAGTGAGTGATCGTATATAATCAGATAAACTTGTATTTAATTAAATTAAAGCATTAATTAATAATAAAAAAAAAAACATTTCCTGCCTCCAGCTAACACCAAAAAGGGATAATAAGTGTATTTGTCAAATAATCATGCTGGTTTTATTATAAGGTTGTCCAAGCTGACAGTGCAGTTCTGTTTCGCAGGCCACCAGTAAGCCACAAGTAGACAGCGTGCGGGAGCGGATGCATTCAGCTCGAGCTCACATCATCCAACAAAACCTTCAAACTTTGCTGAAGAAAACTGACATTTTTAAGACTATTTAATTTCAATCACCTTTATTTGAATCGAACAAATAGAGCCATGAGTTGCATTTAAAGATAAAAGCAGCAACAGCACAGACACTGGCCACGCAGCCACACTTCTACATCAACATATTAATAACTGCAGACTATTTTACCTTCAGTCTATTTTCTCATACAGCATCTGCAAATACTTTTATTTAACAGTGCATGCACGATATTCTTTAATATGTGTAATTCATGTGTGTTTTCCTAGGTGTAAGTAAACAGCTTATTCTTGGCAAATCCTGATGAGAGTCGTCTTATTTTTGCAGCAAGGTGAAATAAGATTTTAAGTTAAGCACAGACAGATCACACTTGGTGTGTGTGTGTGTGTGTATGTGTGTTTGTCACGTTATACTCTCTCCTCTAGAATTTCTTCTATTCGGATGATGAGACTCTCCATCAGATCATATGTAACCAGTGCACACTGTAGTACCTATTAATTACAAATATGTAAATTTTTATATTCACATTCACTGTATTAAGTCATAATTTTAACTCACTATGCAAAGATTGCTACAGTAGGACATTAGATTCTTCACCTTCTCCTGTGTCTCAGAGGGCATCTCACTCAGTGGTTTGTTCTTCAAAATCATGTGTTGAACTGATTTCTTTCCTAAGACTTCTTTCAATTCTAAAGGGAGAAAACCTTTTTTTTTATTCTATGAAAGATTTTATAATAAAGTAGAATAGCATACTTTTCAAATAGCAGTGCCACCAAAAATGCAAACCAATAACCACCGGAAACATCATTTAGCAACAGTTAAAACGATAATCATATTTTAGATTTAGGTTAAATGTAAAAATCTCTTACCCTTCACTTTACGTTTTCTGTCCTCATGAAGTCTCTTAAGTTCAGACCCATAGTATGATTTTGACATGCTGAGACACACATGCAGTATCTTTAGGTAGTTCTCAGCAATGTTACAAAGGTCTGCCCAAATACCTGTCTGGAAAGTAATACATCAGTAATACATTGGTCATCATAGTCCTAGCGCTTAGTTTTAAGTTTTACAAATGTATATTTGGAGATATTTATAAATGACAGACTTACAGATTTGTTTCTTTCTCTAATGAGCAGATATCTTAGAAGATTTAGAGACACCATGATTCTGTGATATAGGAAAAAATGGAATTAAACATGTACTGTGCACTCATCTGTGACTTTAATAAGAATTCCTGATTTTTATGCAGTTATCCAACCAGCCAGATATGTGGCAGCAGTGCAGCGCAAAAAAAAAAACACAAAAATACAGGTTAAGGGCGTCAGTTAACGTTCGCATTAAACATAAAAAAAATAAATGTATATATGATCTCCATGAGTTTAACCATGGCATGGTTGTTGGTGCCATGTGGGCTGGTTTGAGTGTTCCATAAACTGCTGCTCTCCTTGGATTTTTACACCCTACATTCTCTTGTGTTTACATTGAATAGTGTGGGGAAGAAAAAAGGCCTCCTGTGAGTGGAGGGTGTGCAAGCTGAAAAAGTTTGTTGATTAGGCAGAGATCGGAGGATAATGTATAGACCAGTCTGGGCTGATAGGGAGTCTATAGTAAGCACTCAATCATTACAACCATAGTGAACTGAAAAGCATCAACAATGAATGCATCAAACTCTAAGGTGGATGAGCTAGAGGAGCACATAAGATTTAAATCATTTCAGCCAGAAACAACAATGTTAGGCTGTCATGGGCTGAGACTCACTCTAACTGTTGGTTTCTTTGCTTGTTTGCCAGATTTCGGGAATAACATATTTGAAATCACATGTTGCGCCCACATCGGCCAAAGGTTATAATAATTAATCAAAGACAAACTATTTAGAGCACTGCATGTCAATCACTCACTCTGGTCTTATTTAGGAATGACAGGCATTGCCCTACGGTGTCCACCTGCCTGCCATATGCTCTGTGCTGCAGGATCATGGCTATTTTCCTAGAATCATCAATAAATAATTGCGAGGGGTAAATGATATTATGTGAATAAAACATCTCTCAAGGTAGAGGCAGGTGGCATGCACGGATTATGCCTTCCAATTTAGGTCTCTGGTTTTACAAATTAGCATATCGACTCTGATATTTCACTTTGCAGTACTTATTATTCAGTAATTCTAACTATAGCTTGACTTATTTTCATTCACTGTCTGTTAGGGAAAAGTAAAAGAAAGCGGTTAATTAAAAAAATTGCTATTTGTTATTAGATATTGTTTCATTACTACACTGCTTCTGAACATGGATTCAAATGTAATTTTGTAATAATTCCCGTAAATTTATTGGTAATAAAGACAAGAAAGGTTAGGGTTAGGGGCAGGGTAAGCATTCGTACATTGTCCATCAACTTCATCTGTATTATCGCACTTATTGTCTATACCACTTTATCCTGTATACAGGGTCATGGAGCCTATCCCAGGAGACTTAGGGCACAAGGTGAGGTACACCCTGGATGGGGTGCCAATTCATCGCAGTACACACACACTACATAAAAACTAAGGACTGCCAATTAGCCTATTCTGCATGTCTTTGGTCTATGGGAGGAAACCAGACAACCCAGAGGAAATCCATCAAGCATTTGGGAGAACATGCAAACTCCATGCACACAGACCTGACGTGAAAATTGACAGTGCTATCCACTACACCACCATGCTACCTTCATCTGTATTATCTAGAATAAAACCTACATATTGCCCTAATATGTTGACATTTATACACAAGAGGGTGATTTTATTTCTGTTGTCTAGTCTGCTTGGTTTTTAGGGAAAACAAATTGATCTACAGTAGCTTTGCTCCATTCCACTAATCAATGTTTTTAGTCTTTCACCTGCTTCTTATTAAAAAAATTAAAGACATTTAAGGAAATTACATAATAAGAAAAATTAGCCAAAAAGCCACAAAGAAAACGCTAAGATTACATTCAGTCATCTTTATCTTTGATTACTGCAAACGATGTGGTGGCCAGTTCATGTGTGAAAATGATGCCTCATGCGCCAAGAACCATTTTTACAATTTGCATCTTGAAATTTGCCTTTGCCATCAGGGAAGAAAAACTCCATATCACATCTCCATTAGATGTGATAACCTGGTCATTCAGTACATTCATGTCGTCAGCTGACTTCATTTTATTGCGTTACAGAGATTATACCTGACCAACTAAAGCAACCCCAGAACATAACATGCTTGTACAGTGACTCCTATGCACGAGACCTGCATCACTTCATGTGCTTCCTTCTTACCCTGATATACTGTACCAAGGGTCACATACATTTTTCCATTGCTCCAAAGTGTAATCTTTATGCTCCCTAGCAAACTGAAGCCTGTTATCTGGTTAGTCTCACTACAGAGTGGTTTTCTTATGGGCACACACCCGTTTAGTCTGAGTTCTGTGAGTTTTTATTGCAGTGTTTGTGTACTGTATAGAAACGCTCTTACTTTCACTATTAAGCATAGTTCTGGTTTTTACTGTAGTATTTTTCCCAAGTGTTTTACGTCATCTCCATTCATGATTCTTTCTGACCACAAACCAAGTTGACGGTTCAGCACTATCTTTTGAGGTTTTAATAATGTTTTTTTTTTTTTTTTGCTTGACGCAGCCCAATCATTTGACCCTTTGGCCATGCAGTGGGTTTTAATCAAATCAATAAAATGCCTGTCTCAGCTAGTCACATGTGTAGGTTAAAAGAAAAAACAGAAATTCATAATAACATTTTAAATCATAAAATACATTTTTGTATATAATAATAACTGATGAGAAATCTACTATTATTGTAAAACACAGACGAGGGGTCATTTTAACAAGTGGTAATTGGTGGTAGTTGGTCTCATTCCAACACTCTTAAGTGTGGAACGCCAAGGTTTGTATTGCACATCCCATCACACCTTATTATATCTTTATAACACAAATCAATCATATGTGAAAAGCCATAGTTCATGTCCTATATTTGAAAAATATGATTAGATTGTCATTTACCGTAGAATGATTGAAAAAGCCTTTAACTTTCGCACCTGTCCATCCCATGCAGTAAGTCTGTCTCTGGGCCTTGATGTAAACTCAGCGTGTCCCTCAGAAGTACTATCAGTAATGTCCCCTGAAACCAGCTGTCCATCTGTTCTGACTACAGATACAGTAGAATTCAGATCATGGTAGAGCAGTAAATGTAGCCCAAACCATGCAATGTATCCAATATTGTTTCGTTTTTGTAAAAAAAAAAAAAAAAAGGTCCCTTCTTATTTGCATATTAACGTGCTTAGTTGCAGCACTTGCAGCTTATGAGAAGGCGTTAGATTGTTGGTATCTGGATCAAGTACATCTGACAAATGTTAGAAATGCAAAAGTAAAGTCATGATATCTAATAAGTAGGATACAAATATATCAGGAGTTTATTGTAAAGTGAATAAATGAATGATTTCAGAGAATAAAGTTTTTGCTTGTTAAAGATGCCTATGAAATCTTTGTAATCTAGAAAGCTCCATTGTTTCTTATTACTTTATAGTTCTTACAAAAATCTATTAGATTTTCTATTTCGATTTTTGAATTAATTCTGATTTTGACTCATAAGAAATGACCTGAATCTGACCTTGCTTGAGTGTTCCACTTGATTTTTGATGTTTGTGAGAATGACACTTTCCACCCCTGCATGCTGACTGGATTTCATTGTACATCTGGGCGTGTAGGAGATATATTATTATTATTATTCAGTTTACTTTGCTTCAGCATATAGTTTCAAACTCTATGTTCAAACATATGTGCGGAGAAAGTTGAATTATAGAAATACCTGAAGAATTTATGCTTTGTTTGCCCATTGAGTTTCTCTATAAAAAGCTGAAACACCACAAGAGCTTTTGATCTCTGAAAAGGCAAGTCAGGAATTAATACAATTGTGAATTTCTCAGCCATGCTCAATGAAACACAGGGTGAAAAAATAAAGCAGCGATCACACTACACTTACCAAGTGCTGGATAGGACAGTCAGTCATGATTTGAATTAGGTTCTGTATCATAAAAAGCAAAAACGGATACATAAATAGAACATAAAATGTTAACTTATTACTTTCATTTAAAACTCAGTGTTTTAAATTATCTTGGGTTTAGAAACAGTTCACTAACTGAAAATATTGAGCCAACTATTACATTTGTACTGAAAAAGGTCTAGAGTGAGATTATACAATGTGTTAACACATTTTTAAATATGATTCATTATTGATATGGTGAAGCCTTCGATAAAGTGACATTTATCTAACATTTTTAGAAAAAAAGAGTTGTAGTTTCCTGTTAACATGATACCACATTTTGTTGTTGTTATTTCATGTCTTACTGTTGTAACACAACGTTAATTATATGACATGTCAATCATCATTAGGTTTACTTTGTCATTAATTGATATCAATTAGTGAAATTTTTAATAATTAATTGAAAAGTTGGCTAGATTCTTTGGTATAAGAACCACACACACACACACAACAGTGCTACACTCTGTCTCTAGAGTGGTGGAGACCTGTTCTCTGGAGTGTCGAATCATGCTTCTCTGTCTGGCAATCCAATGGACGAGTCTGGGTTTGGCGGTTGCTAGGAGAGCAGTACTTGTCTGACTTCATTGTGCCAAGTGTAAGGTTTTGATCAGTGGGGGGGGGGGGGGGGTTATGATGTGAGGTTGTTTTTCAGGAGTTAGTCTCGGCCCCTTAGTTCCACTAAAAGGAACTCTTAATGCTTCAGCATTCCAAGACATTTTGGACAATTTCATGCTCCCAAAATTATGGGAACAGTTTGGGGGTGGCCCCTTCCTGGTTTAACATGACTGCACACCAGTGCACAAAGCAACACTGTAAAAAATAAATAGTACATTTTATGGTAAAAAAAAACCGGCAGCTGTGGTTGCCAGAATTCTACCGTAAAAAAAACGGTAGCACAGTTATTGGACTGCGAAAAAAAATAATAAACCGTAAATTTTACGGTAAAAAATGGCAGCTGTGCTTGTCAGAAGTTTACCGTAAAATTGTTTACAGATTTAAAATGTATTTTTTACGGTTTATAACTGTCTAATTAACATGTTTATGTTGTTATAAAAATTGTTTATTCCCGTCAAATTCCATGGTTTACATTGTAACAAATACGGATCATAACCATGTTTTTTACAGCTCAGAACTGTCTAATTTAAAGATTTATGTTGTAATAATAATGGTTTATTTCCATCTTTTTTACAGCTCAGTACTCACACACTCTCACCCATATATTCTATAATGATGTGCAGTGATTGTCTTACTTGTGTGACTGTATGAAAAATCTTCTGCTCTAGCAACTCAACTGGAAGACTGTTGTCTGAAACTCTCTCCAAGGTTTTAACATACAAATCCTAACGAGTCAGAAAAAGTCAAAGTGACATGCATTATAAACTCATTTATTACCTTATTATTATCATCATCACTGATTACACAGGATGTTACGCTGACAAGTTAGTATAATCTGCACTGCTGCAATATGACCTCATCTTACCAAACCTTTCAAGATCCATGCTTCATCTTTTCTGTAAGAGAAATCAGGTAATCTCAATCAGGTTATTTAGTGTAACATACTGAAAGACAAACCCTTGTTACCCAAAAATGTGGAAAAAAAGATTTTTTATCAAATTACCTGCTCAATAAAATGCTGATGTACTGCACGTTGCATTGCAGAACAAACACTGGGCTAAAAGTGATAAATTAAATGTGATTTTACAAGTGAGTTACAAAAGTTTTTAAACAATATGTCATGTTCATCATGAAAAGAAATGTCAACGTAAATGCACTTAAGCGCATTGTAAAAATTGTAAAAAAATTTTTTTTAAAAAGCGCAGTGTTCTGATCTTGGATTGCTTCACTTCCAGTCAAGTCTAAGCTTCACGGCAATGTTATATGGTGATAAAATTAAGTCAGTTGTTGTTGGTCTTTCGGCTGCTCCCAGCAAGGGGTTGCCACAGCGGAATATAAAGTCCGCACAACAACTTGGCACAGGTTTTACGCAGGATGCCCTTCCTGGTGCAACCCTCCCATTTATCCGGGCTTGGGACCGGCACTGCATCCAGTGGCTGGGGGGATTGGGCAATGGCTGGGAATCGAATGCGGGCCTTCCCCATGGCAGCGAAACACCTACCACTGAGCCATTGTACTGTACCAACAACCATTGTACCAGATCAGTGATCTTTTTACTTCCCACAGGCACATGCAAGCAAATTGTGAAAGAGTGCTTCTGGGAGCATAACGAATCTTTTTCACACATAAACTGGCCACTACAGGTAGTGTGATTGGACTATAGTAAACTTAACATATAGATGCATTATAATTAATATATATATATATATATATATATATATATATATATATATATATATATATATATATATATATATTAAATTGCATCCTACCTGAAGACAGCAGGGAACAAGTCAATTGCAATAAGCTGGACAAAGAGAAAGTAGGCCAAGGAAGCCCTTGATTCGGCCAAGTGACTGTCTTCTCGCACAACCTTCTCATCTTCTTTCCTTCTCAAAGGGTAGTAGAACAGGAGTTTGGGCAGAGGCTCCTTGATAGCTGATAGAGTACTCTACAATGAGAGGCACGAATGAAAAAAGTAGAAAGCCCTTTACTTTTTTTTTCTGTGAAAACATTTTGTATAGCTCACCATAATCCCTGTGGCAAAGATCCATAGGTGGGAGTTTTGTGATGCGTGAGACTTCCTATCGAACTGAGCTTCAAGGAGAGGTTCCCTCAGACTCTCCATGCAGCTACAATCAACATGAATATAAAGTGACACTTTATAAAGTGACTACAGAAAACTAGTAGCTTGTTTCATTCAAACAGGGTGGATATGAGAAAAAAGGCACACATTTTTTATTATGACTATTTATTCTGAATATTCTAATTATGAAAACCTACAATTTCAGAAGCACAGTCTTCAGTCTTGCATGGTATGTGTCTGTCACTGGACTCTTTGAATCTTGACGTTTGACTTCCTGCACAAATGGCTGCACAAAGGTCAGCAAAGCAGCGCAGCAGCAACCGAGACCGTGCTCGTCTTCCTCTTCCTGTTTGCGCATGTATGGTACCGGCAGCTTCGAGATCTGTCTGTGCAGAGCATCTAGGGCCAGGCTCAACATGACAGGCTTTGAATCACCAAGCCTCATCAGCACTGTGTGAGGGGGTTAATATCAGACATATCAGGGCTGTATGTACGTCTGGAGACTGCAGGGGGAGGCACATTCTATCATTTCCTGTCTACGTGTTTTCGAAACGGTAAAGTTCATGGTCTTTTGTCTAGTCATTGTGAGACGGTTATCACTGAAAAGTTTTCTGTCAATAGTTCAAAGATCTTGGTGTTATTTCAGCATTAGGAAACCTACCTGCAATAATGTTTGTCAAAGATATAAAACAATCCTGCTTGAAACTGCTAGAACTGTGAATAATGACATCTACTGTAGCTGCAACAAGTGCTTGAATACCTGGTTGAATATGTTGCATGAGCAGAATGATGGTGTCTGCAATCGCATCTGGATCAGTTTCCTCAACTTGCCTGAGTAAGACATTCAGGACGTCGTCCGAACTGCAGCTCTAAAGAAGACAAACATTGTTTCAAATCACAAATCAAACGCCATTATAAATCGGCCGTAAGTAAAGTATGCATTACTTACCTGTAAGAGGTGTTTGATCACAGCCTGACAGTGCACAGAATCCCTCTCTTTCCTAACCACCTCCTTAATCAGTGGCCCCAAGAGACAACTACCCATTGACTTTACTATGTCCTGAAAACAAAATGTTTAGAGACTGAATAGAAACTGATCAGTTTAACTGATGTGTAAGTACATCATTTTCAGACATTTGTTCAGAATCTTCTTTGTGATTAATCTCTTTGAGCTGGCTTTAATTCAAATGCGAAACCCATTAAAGTATAATGTACCTATTCAAATACATTACTGTTTCTATAGTAACAGTTAACACACAGAGACATGTAAAGACATGGCAAAGACATAATCTAAAGTAGTGAAAATAATTTTAATGGAAAAGAAAAATGTCTAATCATTAATAGGTTCTGTAAGGAGTAGTTTAACATTCGTGTAAGGAGTCTCCAGTGTCAGATTTGACAGTCAGTAAGATTTTCACCGCAGAATACTGTAGTCTTCAGGGCAAAGAAGTTTACACTTCCTGGTTTCAGGGTAACAAGACAAGCTTTTTTTTGTCTCATTGAATCATGACAGACATTGAAAGAGAATAAAAGAGGCTTGTGAGGGAACAAGAACTGTTTATAGTTGTTATGACATATAGGTAAGTAATAGTAGGAATTAACTTGCCTCATGAGGATGCACAGTAACTGGAAATGAATCAACTTCGGGGTGCTAACGGCATTTCTGCTTCATGTATGACTGCACTACACCAACCTTCCTTATTAAAGCAGAATTCCCCGAAGTGAAATATACATATTTTTTACTGAACTCACAACAACCCTGGGTTAAGTGGTTTAATGCACCTTGTGCAGAGATTTTCGCTTTCTGTAGCAGACATTTCAAATTTCACTTCCCTTTGTACATGCATGATAGAAGCCATGTTTCCTGTTCACTGTTATACCTAAACATCTGACACTGATTTTATTTTCAAATCTACACAGAGAGTGATCTACTGAATGGACTTTTAAGTTCTGGTTTTAAACACAGATGCTCCTGAGACTCCACAGGAAATGAAAAGAACAGTAAAAGGAATGGGTGAAGCAAAGGCACTTAATGGAGCACTTCGTCTAAGGGTTACCAGTGGAGCGAGAAATCTGACTGATTTTCCACCAAACTACATTTTTTTTTACACCCAAGGGGTAAAGAGGCCAGCCAGTTAGGAATTACAGCAAAGTGATGGTTTTGTAGGAACAACTACTTCCTGGGGTTCACCATCCTCAGTGGGACAGAATGATGGCAGAGTTGAGACAGTGATGTAGTAACTGCTACTGTCTTGGGAATCTGAAATTGGAAAGCTGCTCTATATCCTTTTTTGTTCTGATATGTGCCGAGCATGGGGTCATTTCTAAAGTCTCCTGATTTTGAGCAGACAAAATGCATTATTTCCAGCCATGTGAAAATGTACTGTACATAGGAGATCGATACAAATCTTTTTAAGCAAGACGTTTGCATAATCATGTCAGCATTGCAATTAACAGAAACTTCCATATTTACCTGATTTTTTTCTCCGCTGATAAAATCAAGCAGTTGTGCACTGTCACCCTGAACAATGCACAATTGACCAACGTTCAGAAAAAGTTCATGATCTTCTGGTTTCAAATCTTTTCCCAGGGTTTTTCTCTGAAACAGAAGTTTGTTTTGTTTTCTTATTCTTCAAATTCTTATTCTTTAATGAATTCTTTGATTAAAAAGAAGTACTGTAAAATAATGCACATCCAGTTAAATTGATTGCTATTTCTGGGTATTTTCAACAGAGCACACTGTTCGTAGTAGTTTTTCCACACCCTACCACTATTATTCTATACTATAATTCTAATGTAAATGTATACATCATAATGATAGAGTTCATTATTATTTCTATATATTGATAGATTTTTTACAGTACCATAGGTAATTGGTAATTAATAGTCATGTATGTAATAATTAACTGTAATTACACTATATGAAGAGTTCAGTTAAGTTTAGCTTAGTAACTAGCTTGTCAGTTGTGATAAGTAAAATGTAAGCAACGGATAATTTCAAGAATTTTCTAATAAAAAGTGATTTGGTTTCTACTCAAGAATTTATGAAGCTGTTAATTCCCCATCCCAATGATACTTCAATATGGCATTAGCTACCATGTTTTCTGAACTTTTTTTATGGTATATGGTTGAACTAAACCTGATGTGGCTTTCATAGTACAGTACCCGATGCCCTAGCCATAAGGCAATAATTTCCCATATAAGACAAATGAGTAGCCACATGTATAATAAGGACTTAGGTTAGGACTCTGATATGTGTTCGTGAAGTGTTCTGCATGTGCTTGGTGGGTTTCCTCCAGTTACTCCGGTTACCTCCCACTGTGCATTGACTAGCAGTGAAGATTGATTAGTGATTCCAAATTTCCCATAGTGTGTTGTTGTGGGTGCTTGTGTCCTAAGGCAGTTGGCCACCCCATCCTTGTGTGTTAAGGCCTCCCGCGACGCTTCACAGGACAAGTGATATAGACAATGGATATATGGATGGACTATACCCTTCTTTTTACAATCGCACTTCCATAATATCTGACATGTGCCTTTCTCATGACAAAGCCCTACTTCACTGTATACTGCAGCAAAGGACTTACATGTATATGAGAAAACGTTGACAACAAATACTCCCCACTCCTGGAGAGAAATACACTATAATGGCAAAACTATTCGCTCGCAAGCCTTCACATGCATATGAACTTGACTAATATCAAATTCTTAAATATAGTTGAAAGCAACGATGAGTGGGTCCAAGCACCCTGTGCCATCGCCACCTGGGCGCATCACACACCTAACCTCCAAAAAGCCATCACTGCCCCTGTGCGACACACAACTTGCACACTTCACACACGCAGGAAATGTCTTGGTATGCATTAAGAGTTCCTTTAACTGGAATAGAAATGTAATTCGCTCTGGATAAGAGCATCTGCCAAATGCCTAAATGTAAATGTACCGTTCTCCAGGCAACCGCCAAACCCAGACTCGTTCATTGGATTGCCAGACAGAGAAGTGTGATTCGTCACTCCAGAGAATACGTCTCCACTGCTCTAGTCCAGTGGCAACATTCTTTTAGTAAAACATTGCTTTACATTGCACTGTCTTTACATTGTCTACATGCCTAGGTGCTCGATTTTTTTTCCATGGAAGTGATTGGGACACCTGAATGAGACACATTAGGTTATGAGACATGTAATTTGAATGAGACAAATTAGTCACCTGGTGAGACACATTTGAATGTGTGAGTAAATAACTCAAATACTGTTGTGATAAGCAGTCCAACAACGGGCTACCCCTGACCCATATGTGCCTCTAAACTAGTTTATATCTGGTTATGATCAAAATATCACAGATGAGAATAGATGCCATACAAAAATGCACTTTATTGTATCAGATTATTACAGATGACTTGCTAGTAAATCTAACAAAAGGATGAAAAAACAATTTACCTATTTTCATCATGCTTGTATACTAATGTCCATGCATAAATACAGAAACATACATTTTCAGTGTTAATTTTGACTGAACCTTATCATTAAGTATAGATTTTTGGGTAACTTTTGCTCCATGGGACCAAAAGTACTATATCAGGCTGAATTTCTTTTAATTTAATACTGTATTATGTATAATGTTTTTTTCATACAGTATGTACAAGAAATTATTTATTACCACATTTTAATCTATTACATTCTAACTGCCTCCCAATTCATTACCCACTAATTACCTGTTACTTACCGTACTGTACAATAATAAATCAATTCTAATTCTAACAGCATTTAATTCAAACTGATCTTTATAAAACTGCCAGTGAAGACATATTCATTTTCTTTCATGTGATTTGCTGCTCACTCACCCATCTCTGAATTACATCATCTAGTTGATTTGCTGCCATTGTTGAGTATCTGCCCTGCCACAGCCTGCCCTCCCACAAACGGTCTCAATCAGCTCCGGATTAGTTACTATCCCTCTCTGCTCTTTGATCACAGAGATTTTTTAGAATGATACGTACACAAAAGAGTCTAGGAAGCCATGAAGTTGAAACTGAAGTGTATGAAAGGACAACAGCATGGAGAGCTCACTGTGTAAAGCTCTTATTAAGCACAGTGCGTGGTAATAGGATTACACCGAAGCAATCTGACATGCACTCAAGCAGGACACGTTTCTCGAATGCTCGAGAGAAGACGCACTCAACCCTAAATATTATTCTAAATTCATTCATTTTTTTCATTCATTTTCTATACCGCTTTATCCTGTATTTAGGGTCGCGGGGACCTGGACCCTATCCCAGGAGACTAAGGGCACAAGGCAGGGTACTCATTTGAGTAATCTACTTTTACGGCCACGATTTTATGATTTAAAAAAAAGTATTCATTTCTGGATAATGTCTTGCTTTTTTCTGACCGTTCAGTGTTCAATACCTGGTAGCATTACAGCTGGTACAGAACACACTGACTCACACTAGTTGTCTCAGACACTGGTTATTTAAACATGTCATGCCATGCAAATATTGAAAAGACATCCGTGATTGCTTGGGTTGTGAGTCGTTTTTTGCACAAAGCCTTAATCCAACATTTCTCCAATGTATGAAACGTGATACAGGCCCTGTGTTTGACTTCCTGTTCAGTGTATGGATAGAAGACCCTGATTTTAGCTCAATGGATGAGGACAAGGTTTGAGCACTAGGATTTAAGCCGCAGCTGGTTGGATGGTTTGCTCTGTCTATTGCTGTGTGATGAAAAGCCGAACACAAAAGACATAGTGCAAACAGAGCGTATGGAAGAGCGCGCCTGTCGCGTGTCTGCCTCAGATTTGCTCCCGCTTAATTGGAGACTGCTGATTCAGTGTTTTGACAGCAGACCGTGATGTTTATTGGGGGTAAGGAAAGAAGTGTGTCTCTGCTAGATGACGCTGACAGATCTATAGGCCTGGTGATGTCAGATGTTTGACATTTCTCTTGTTGTTTCCACATTGTTTATTTGAGACGCAGCGGAAATGCATTTGAAAAGCATGTACAGACTTTACACTGCAGATTCACCGAACTTGGACCTACTGTATATTAAGCCTGGATTTGTGTAAGTGTGTGAGAGAGAGAAAGGGAGAGAGGACACCGATTAAAAAGGGATCACTGATACAGTACATTCCCAATGTTCTGTCTAGTAAATACGCTTGTGTGTATATGTGTGTATATTATGAAACACTTCACACAATCCAACTGCCCATTGTTTAATATGTGCTTTACTTAAAGCATGTGTTACGTAGCAGACCTGCATCAGGTCAGTGCTATCGCATAACCATGTATTTTTTAATAGGCACCAGCAACATGACAACACCTTCGTAACCTGATTACCTGACACACACACTGACCTTTCAGGCTCCACTCTCTGACAGTACTCTGGAATCTGTACGCTATTCAGCACATCTATATTTATACCATAGTTATTCTCGATTTCATCACAAATCATCAAGAAATCTATTCTACAATTAAATTGGAAATCATGTAGTAGGCAAAATCTCTGTTTCGATCTTTAATCTCTTTCATGACCTCCCAGCTAATTTTAAGCACTGTGGTCTTTGTCTGAAATTGAGGTCGTCTGCGAAAAATAATCCCCAGTGCCCAGTTGGCATGTCAGAAAAGAAAGTGTCCCGTTTAAAGCTCTCTCTCTCTCTCCTGTGACTCTGTGTGTGTTAGCATCACATGTCCTGCTCATTGCTATACTGATGCATTTAAATCTTTTTAATACAATATAAGCATTACAAATCATTCTGAGGATTGTTCATTCATTCATTCATTCATCTTCTATACCGCTTTATCCTGTATTTAGGGTCGCGGGGACCTGGAGCCTATCCCAGGAGACTCAGGGCAAGAGGCAGGGTTCATCCTGGACAGCATGCCAATCCATCACAGAGCGTACACACACACACACACACACACACACTCATTCACACACTATGGCCAATTTGGGAACGCCAATTAGCCTAATCTGCATGTCTTTGGACTGTGGGAGGAAACCGGAGTACCCGGAGGAAACCCACCAAGCACGGGGAGAACATGCAAACTCCATGCACACAGAGACGGGAATCGAACCCGGACCCTGGAGGTGCAAGGCGACAGTGCTAACCACTACACCACCGTGCCGCCTCGTGCTTACCATCCTACCAAGTGAAAAAAATTTTTTATCTAGACAAACCTATGTATAATTTGTAAAAATAAGATTACATTAAGATTATTATATATTAAGATTAGTATATATATATATATATATATATATATATACTATATATATATATATATATATATATATATATATATATATAGTATATATATATATATATATATATATATATATATATATATATATATATATATATATATTACATATATTATTGTTTCTATTCAAATGTTATGAAAATTGCAAACAAAAAAATCTTTTTAATATAATAATCGAAAATATATGATTTTGCTAAATTTTAAGAATTTATTATTATTTTTAATTAAAAAATTATCCGCCAAAAACCAAGTCAGTTTTGCTTAAACATTTGTGTAGAAATAAGATGAAAAACCTTATATTTGGTTTGTTATAAAGCAATTTAATGAAATGATAAAAAAAAAGGGCTTGTGTCTATTTAATTTACTAACATTTCTTTTTCTGCATTGTAGCCAAAAAAGAGAGAATGGACCCAATCAAAAGCCACAATCAATCACTTTTGCTTAATTGGTAGATTTTTGTCTGCAAACAAAAATTGGGTTTGGTTCCTGTTTAGTTGGAATAAAAACCTGCCGCCCATTGCAGCTGCAATTCCATTGATGTTTTTTAGTAGTTCGTTTATAACACAGGCTAGGGTCAATCATTATCAATTTATTTTTCAGTTCAAACTGATCTTGAATCTCTGCTTTATTGGATTAGAAGAAATGTGAGATGGATCTTATTTTCTTGTTTAGGTGCCTGTACAATTCTTTCAGTATGAGTAGTTTGTCCCTAACAAAATGTAGCCTAAATCTTGATAAAAAAAAATCTTGCACTATTACACAGTTTTATAAAGCTGGGTGTTCCCACACATTATTCACTAGCTACTATAAAATATTCTGAAACCACAACAAAACTGATAAGAAAAGTATGAAGTTACGAGCTTTTCTGAAATGTTGCACACATTTGCAACACAGGAAGACATGAAAGTGAATTTATGGTTAAGTCAGTGTTATGCACTAAAACTGCATTGTTATTTCATGTAAACGCATGGGGTGTCATGATTCTTGTGAGAAAATCATAACTGAAAGTTGAAACTGCCTACTCTGCATGTGAAAGTAAATTGTATAAAATAACAACAAATGCAAGACACCTGAATAAAGTGTTTTTGTTGACACCCTTTGGTTTATCATCAGCAAACTCTGTTTAGTATCTTGTGGCCTCATTTAATTGTGCATTAACTGAACTGTTGGAGGACAATCTTAATAGCAGGATGTGCTGAATCAAAAAAATATAAGTTTGGACATACCTTCTAATTCGATATTTTTTCATTTAGTGGTTTCTTTTCTAAATCCTATAGAATAATACTGGAAATTTCAAAACTATGAAATAACAAATATGGGATTAGGTAGCTAACAACAGTCAGTTGTTATTTTAAGACGTGAAGTATTGTCAAGTGCAAAACCCATCAAGCACCATGATGAAACTGGCTCTCATGAAGACCATCACAGGAAAGCAAGACCAAAACCTACATCTGCTACAGAGGAGAAGTTCATTTAGAGATACCAGCCTCAGAAATCACCAATTAACAACCAGCACCTCAACACCTGTGTTTGTGTGTGTGTGTGTGTGTCCAGTTCCAATACATTGAGGAGTTGGGTGGCTTATTATATATATTAGTACACAGTCTGGATGTGAGGGCCCAAATGCTTTGGTACCTTTTTCCAGGTGACAGGAGCGTGAATTCAAATTGAAATTCAAATACACTTTGTTTATCCCCAGGGGGAAGTTTCAGGCAAACAGAGCAGTACAGAAAAGACAATAAACCACAAACATTTGTACATCATGACGTTTAGATGGAATGAGAAAGGCTGTTAGAAGGTTACGAGTGGTTTTCCACTTTCACGGATAGTGAAAGTGGAAGTCATATTATTTAAAGAAAGCTAGTTTGCATTTCATAATTACAACTAGGACTATTCATCCAACAAAATATCAGCAATAAATAAAATTTTTCTTATTTTCGTTTCACGCTTGCCATTTCTTCACTTCAAATATCATATTATCAATATCAATGTTTTTAATGTTTTTTGATGGTCAGAATTCTTAGATGCTTGTTGGTTACATCATATCATATTTGGCAACAATTCAGTCCAAACGTTCTACCCAAGATTGTTTCTTGTGTTAGGCTGTCCTCACAAGACATCAATCACATTTTTTCGAACACTGCCCAGAGCATTGATGTCAGTCACCTCTGTTTTTCTTTAAACATGTGCTGTCCTGTACTGTACTTGTCACATCTTAGAGACCAAGGGGAGGTTAAAAAAAACAACCGATCCATACTTCCACAAGAGCACAACCACAACTGAAGCCTGCGTGTCCTTTAGTAAATCAGCATTTTGATGGCAGTTACTAGTGTTGACTTGTTCCCAATCAATACATACTGTACAGAGTGGGAAGCGTCAGGTGCAGTCTGTTATCTAAAGATACTGTGTGTGAGAGAGATCAATATCCAGGCACTTGGTTACCCTCAGCAATAGAGTCCCATCTCTCTGGGCAACTCCCTGTGGCAGTAGAGGGTGGGATGTTACAAGTGAACAACCTGTCAAAATGATTTTGTCATTCCATTCATTCTGTGGTATTTGGAGATGCAGACATGCTGCTGTACATTGAGGGGTTCCTGTGTCTTTTCCTTAGGTGATGGAAGCTTTTAGGGTTGTTTTCACTCCCTCCATCCCTTTGGCCTCCCTTTTATCCATCTGAGTGCATGCACAAGAGTTATATCTAACAATAAACCACAAACTGTTTACTGTACCACAAACACATACTGTACGTCTCAGGTCAGTCAGCATCCATCTTGTTCACTGCTTATCTGTCTATTTGGAACAATACCGATGTAATGTTTTTGAGGATGAACAGGAAAGGGCTTGTGCATAGATATATTTGACTACTGTGTCTATTGGTGATCATTTGTAGACTAATAGCATATTTTGCTGTATAGGTCACATATACCTCTATATCTGTGCATTTACAGTATAGAAGAGTCTCTGACTGAACCGGGCTATGTGCTGCTTAGAAGAACTCTGATACGACACCATAGAGCACAGATCAGGTTCTTCTTGACATCATAAATGTTTCAGAGGAAGCAGAAGTGGAGTCTCAGCTCCAGCGGGGAACCCCGACACACAGGATATGTGTCCTGTGTTCATGTTTTAAAGAGATAAGATGATTATTGCATTAATACTTATGATGATTAATCTCCCACAAGTCGCATGTAAATAATCACATTTTTGTTTAGATCCTACAGATCATGTTAACATCTAAAGCATGTGGCTTTTATTTCTCCAGCTGATTATTTCACATTATTCATTCATTTTTAGACATTCAGTTTTCACATGTGATACATGCCTTGTATGATTGCTTCCATAATCACATTTAAAGTACACGTAACCTACAGTTTCTCCATAAACGCTGCTGTTTAATCAAAGTCTGTTTTCTGATACAAGATGTTGTGCTTATTGAACAGCGTTGTTCTGTTCATAGCTCGCTGCCCATCAGAGGCTTGAATAACGACAACAGTACAACAGAATCCCAGCTGTTCATCTAGCTGCATCTCTCAGTAACGCGACTCTTGTGTTGCAGGTCAGGGTCGGAGTGAGCGGGTGCAAAAATGTGGAAGTGTGTTTGTTAAATTGAGTTGTTTTCTTTTTCTGCAAAGCAGGTGTCTGGTTATGAGAGGCGCAGACACATGGAGAATGAAGGCGTTTAGCAGAAGTGCTTGTTAGCTCACACGATACATGGCCTTCCCCAGTTCCCTGAACAGACATTAGTACAGGCTTGAGCAAGCCTACATCCGAGCATCAAATCATTCATTAAATCAGAACATAAAAAGCAACTTTACTTGAGCCTGAATTATTTATAATATCAAAAAAAATCTTTTGTCCTTTTTTTTTAAATCCTGGCTGTATCTCGCTCTCTCTTTCATATCACCATATGCTTGGCTTGGCTTTACTTGGCCTGTAATGGATCTTATGAATTTTTCAGAGAGATTCATAGCTTCCATCATCCCTCGTTAAGTCGATTACTGTATCACTGAGCATCCTCCTTTTTTCACCATCTGAAAATCACGTTATTTACGGAGAGACAAGATTGAAACTGACTAAAAAAGAGGAGCACTGCTTTAATGCTGAGCAGCTAAAGCTGTTTCTGTGTTCAACCTCAAGGATTATACTACCTAATGCATCTAAAACACTTGGCTTCAGCGTCTCCATAGTACTCCTCCATGGCTTTATATGAAAGTTTTAAAGTGGTAAGAGGGTTGGTGTTACAGGAATAAATGTAGTTTAGCGTTTATAGCTTTTATTAACAGATCCTGAACTCCCTGACCCATTTTGTCATGTAAGATCTGTGGCAAGTGCTTTAGATTACTGCTCTTAGGCAATATTTTATGTGTGATATCAAATGTAAATGTACTGTAGATGTGTAAAAAATCATGTAAAAAAAATTGCATGATAATGTAATGCTTAAATCAGACAAAATAACCGTGGGGAAATTACCAGATGCAAGAGTCGTCAAGTCAAACCAAGATATTTGATAATGCAGAATCACAAAAATAACATTATTTCTTTATATAATCCTCTTCTACACTGTTGCACTTATCACAGAGCTTCACTAGTGCTTGGATACCATCATGGTAAAACTTTTTCTCAGTATTCCAGAGCCATGATCAGAATGGCTGCTTCATGGCTGCTGAAACACTGGCCTCCCATGCAGGAACTCCTTTAATGGCCCAAACATGTAAAAATGGCTTGTACCAAGGTCAGGAGTGGTGTTTGTGAATGATTTCCAGGAATATAGTCCAGTAATAAAGTCCATAACATGGATTCTTTAAATTCTTTAAACCCTCCCGTTTTATCCGGGCTTGGGACCGACACTGCATCCAGTGGCTGGGGTTTGGGCACTGGCTGGGAATCGAACCCGGGCCTTCCGCATGGCAGGAACACCTACCACTGAGCCACCAGTATATAAAATATATAAAAAAATAATTATATATATATATATATATATATATATATATATATATATATATATATATATATATGTCTCTAGGGGTTTTTTGTTGATTTATGTTGTTAATTTATGTTGTCAAGTCAATCTGTCCTGTCTCAGCTTCTGGTTTCTGTTAATTTATGTTGCATGATTGGTCCTGGAGGAACGTTGTTTTGTTTCATTGTGTACTAAAATGTATATGGTTGAAGTGACAATAAAAGCCTAATTGACTTGAATTTATGTTAAAAAAAAAATAAATAAAAAATGGACTCCTGACCATAGATATAGGTATTTCGCATGATTATAATAATCGAAATGATTTACATTGGCTCACTAATAGTGTGCTTTCAGGGTCGGAGTTACAGGTTGTTTTATTCCCTCATATCAAATTTAATTTGAATTCATTTACTTCACATAATCAACTGATTCAAATATTTAAGGTCTGCATAACATCCTTAGCAACTTACTCCTCCCATATTCATGCCATATATCTGTCTCGCCAGTCCTCCATTTTTTCTGAGTGACAGTTGATCAGTCAGTGATATGTAATGTTAAATAAAGCAGCTAAACATGTCTTTAGTCCTTCTCGGCCCCTGTTTGAGCAGCAGGTGGGACTGCTGGCTCCTTGCTGAAGCACAGAGGTTAATGGAAAAGCTTTCAATATAGGAAAAAAAAACTGAGGAAAATGTCTTTGTGTGCTTGTGTCCACTGATGTTCACTGTCCAGTGATTTCAACCCCCTTTATTTCTCTTCCACAAACATAGACATTCTCCTTATTGACCATTTCACATCAGGGAATATGATGGATGAAGACGGACTTGCCTTTCAAACAGTCCTGACAACAACCAGGAACCAACGTATACATCTTTTAGGCCTGTGTGTGGCATATAATGCTGATCTCAGTCTAGTCATAGTTATCATTAAGCTCTTTGGAGAAATAATCTCTGTTTTCTAATATGATTTGAGTAAAACTGCATGTGTGTGTGTGTGTGGCCTCCAAAGATTACAGGTGTATGGCCAAAGGTTTGTGAACACGTGTGCTTTTTGAATATCCCATTCCAGATGCATTCCCTATCTTATTGGGTCAAGTTGGTCTATCACACATATATAGGGATTTGTGGACTACAAAGGTGGAGGCACAGAATTACTCTCTTCACTGGACCTAAGAGGTCCTTTATTGGTTTATGAGAACCTTTTCATGGGTTCTAGCATGAGAAGGCCCCTGTACACAAAGCAAACCCCATGAAGACATTGCTACATTGGAAGTGTCGTTAGTGTCCTGTACAGAACCCTGACCTCATCCTCACTGAACATTATTTGGGAGGAACTGAACCACTGACTGCACCCCAGATATCCTCTCATCTAACGTGAGTGCCTGATCTCACTAAGGCTTTTGTAGCTGAATGGTCACAACCACGCTTATAACAGCAGTTCTGGAATGGGATTTTCCAAAACACATATGAGTGTTGTTAGTGTACATCACATGCCCACATACTTTCTTATAGTATCTAGTGTACATCTAGATACTATCATGATAAGTTAGATATTAATTCTAAGTATGTAAACATGTTTTTTTTAAAGGTTCGGTAGCCTCACACCTCCAGGGTTGAGGGTGGGTGTCACATATATTCAGGTCTGTGTGCGCATGTTCCCCCTGTGCTTGGTGGGTTTCCTCCATGTACTCCGGCTTCCTCCCACAGTCCAAAGACATGCCGATTAGGCTTAGTGGCAGTTCCATATTACTGTATGCCACCCCATCCAGTGAGAACCCCACCTAGCTCCCTGAGTCGCCTGGGATAGTTGAAGAGTAAATTAGTGTTTTTTTACATTAAAATAGTAAAGGGTTATAAACAGCGATAGACAAATAAAACAGTCAATATTCAATTGTCTGATTATCTACCATAGTCACCTGATCGTAATTCTCCTGTATAGTAAGAAATAAATTATTTTGCTCAGTACTGTACAGTATATACACACAGGCCATATGTTCCAAACACTACTTATCAATCTATACGTCATCCAGTGCAGAGAATCATTCTCTCAAACCCTTCGCTGCTAACCACATTAGACTCGTTTCTTTCTCCCACTCGTTCTACTTCTCTTTCCAAATATCATGAATAATTTGTGGCTGAGCTGCACTGCATGATGACAGCTGTGCAATAGTCTTACGGGCTGTTTTTCAGATCAAGTAAATAATGAATAAAGCCCTACAACAAAAGCATGAATCTCACTTCTATTTACCTGCTGATGAACGGCAGAGGAGGACAAACGAGCTACCTAGATTCAAAATGAGATGCTTGTTCAGGCAAATATATCATCTAAATACAATTATTAAAGGATAAATTTTAGGATTATTTAGAAACTAGAATACTGGTCACTGTCTCGCTGCTGGTTAATGTCTCAGATACAATTAATCATAGACTCTAGAGTGCTGTGGAGACTCTCTATGTCCATTCAGTCTTCCTAAACTGAAAATATAATGTCTATCATCATTATATACCGTATAATTTATTTATTTATTTATTTGGCAGTTGTTTGTATCCAGAGGATGAGTAAAGAAATACAAAGGATGTTAAGGAAGTCAACGGTAATCCAGGTGCTACATTTCCAGTAGCCAGTATTAATTAAAAACACAAATGGAAAACAACTTACTGCAAACTATATTATTCTCATGTCGCACACATCTATCAATCTCATACTATTAAGCATTCTTTTTGTGCACCAGTATACTCTACCTGTAACCCTCCACCCCCATTACATAAACCCTGTTGTCTTTATCCTCTCACAGATTTGACTCTCACGCTCATCATCAACCAAATGTTGGTCGCTCCAGGCCTTACACTGGTATAACACACTGCTCTATTGTTTAGATTCACAGGTATTATATATATATTTTCATTTGGAGTCTGTTGATTGATCACAGTATTGTTTGCTCTGTGCAAAGGTTTCACTGCTTTCTTAAAGTCTAAAAAAAAAAGCTATTAAAAAAGATCTTTAAATTTTTCATGTGCTGGTAATATAAATTATAGATTAATGTTAAGCATACAGTAGAAAACAGGAAATTCTGGTTCATGTCATATAAGGGTGATAGAATTACAAGCCGTTGTTTATAGTGTTAACTCTAACTAAACTGTGTGTGTGTGTGTGTGTGTGTGTGTGTGTGTGTGTGTGTGTGTGTGTGTGTGTGTGTGTATGTGTGTGAATGACTTGTTCTGATTACTATGTCAACTTATCAATTTGGCACTTTTTCTATTTATATTTGCTATGCCTGGAGGCACTGTCCTAAAACCATCACCAGACTAAAAGGTCCTTTTGAGTGAAACAGGACTAGAGCTGTTAGTGTGCCTAATGAGCCATACCAGACCTTACATACAGTACAGGACCAGAGACACTTCTCAACACTGCTACTCGACTCGATCAGGTTTTCCTGACATTTTTGTTAAAAGAAATTTTAGTTTTTTTTTTTTTTTTTTTTTTTATGTCCAAAATGTAACACTGATTTTCTGTGACCAAACGTTTAGGTTGTAGACACCGGACCACAATCACACTGATTCAATAAGACATTGCATAAACTTACTCTCTCACTCTCTATGCAGCTTATCCTGTACAGGGTTGTTGAGGCTGTGGAGACAAGCACACACACTCACATACAAACTCTGGCCAATTGGGAAACGCCAGTTAGCCTAATCTAGATGTCTTTGAACTGTAGGTGAAAACCAGAGCAAAAAATCAGCAAGAATGGGGAGAAAACTGGACTCGAACCGTCAACCCTGGAGGTGCAAGGCCACACTGTACGTTTTTTTTTCTTTTAGAAATACTGGTTTTGCAAGGAACAAAAAACAACAATTACAGAATTTCCGATAAACATTCCTATAGAATTTGAGTGACATAATTGTCCTTGACAGCAAAAATAATCAGCATTTTGGAGCTTTTAAATTAATCAAAACATTAAAATGCCATTTATGATAATGATAGAAACATTTACTTTTTTATTATTAATTACAAACTGCTAAATTTATAACAATATTGAATGAAACTTATTTTTGGCAAATATATCATGATACATTTTGAAAGCAGATTTATAAACACTGGTTGGCAGATAAGCAGGTTGATAAAAAAAAAAAATATGACCCCACCTGCTTCTGTGAGATTTAATCAGATTCTGTTAGAAATGTGTCCTTGTGATTGATCTAAGAATTGCTTTGCTGTGTAACCTGAATAAATGGTGTCTTTACTTTCGATGACACGGTGGGATTCTTAGGTGTTTTAGGTGTAAACAAAGAGGCTTAATTACTGTCATCCCATAACAAAGCAGTCAAGAGTCTCCAGTAGACATCTGTTGCTTCCCTTCAAAGCATTCATTCATGCTGAGCTGATCCAGTGCACTAGATGTGTCTCACAGGCCTAAAGAGTGTTTTGTGTAGAATAAGGAAAAGTGAGTTCTAAAATACTATTTAGTTCTGTATTTAAGGGGATATTTTTTAATAAATAAAGACCCCCATAGTCATTCTGATCACAAAAACTCCTCGTTTGTGTGATTGTATGTTTTCTTTTCTTTTCCAATGACATATTTCAACATGAAGCCTGCTGTTTAAGGAGAAATTGACACATCATGCTGTACATGACCTACATGTATTCTCATCCATGAAATGCGTCACATCCCAACCCGCATACAGAAGGTCGCGTGATGTTAAGTGGGCGCAGGATTGCAGAAACCGAGACTTTTTTTTCGTTCACATGCAGAACTTTAAAAGAGATCACTCCAACCACAGACACGTGTGATTTTGGGGACTAAGAGATTTTAATGTTTTTAATTTCTTAAAACATAATGGAGAAACCAAAACGGGACAAAATGCATGAATCAACCCTTAGTTGTCAAAAATTTGTTGTAGGCTTCTAATATACAGTATAAAATTAAGTTTATGTAACAAAGGTATATGCGCCGAATTGCTTCTTGCTTTCTGTATAACAACACTATTGTTATTACTACACTACTACTACTACTACTAATAATAATAATAAGTGCCCAGTGTTCCTAAAATAGGCCCGCTCACTTGTATTATTATTATTATTATCTTCCCTTGACAGACTACCTAAATGTATACTTCTATATGAATAGGACTTTGTATTTTGTACTTTGCTGTATTATATCCTTATCGTATCCTTTTTAAATATAAATATAAAATAGTATTTATATATAAATAGTGCTTTTGTGTACAGTATTTGCTGCATATTATTTTATTGTATCTTTTTGAATAATATTTTGAATTGTACTTGTGCGTATTTGCTGGATCTTATTTTATAATATTGCATTTTTATGGTTTTGTCCCACCCCTGAGTATTTGTGTTTATTTTCAGTCAGTCCTTATTTGTCTACGTTCTGTAGAACTGATATTATTATTATTATTATGATTATTATTATTATTATTATTATCGGTGGTGGTGGTGGTGGGGGTAAAGATAAGATCTTAACTATAATGTGATGTTAGTTTATTTAGCTGCGCAAAATACGCAAAGCAATATTTGCAGCTGAAAAGCATCTACTTCTAAGGATTACAATACAATAAATCAGAAATCAAGCATAATGAGCGTAAAGTGCTTAAAGAGAATGATTTTCTTACAAAAATAGGCATAACTTAATTGCAAATAATCATTTTAATTCAGCCAAACAATAACTGCAATTTAAAATAAATAATGTTTATATTATTCAAAAAAAAGAAAAAATATATAATTTCAACTTTCAGTTATACATTTAAATAGGTTTATACTGCAGATGAGTTTGCAGGTGTATAACTCGTGGAACTTCATGAATAATAATAATAATAATAATAATAATAATAATACAGAGAGCACAAACACATTTTGGGTAGGCGAGTTGAAAGAGTGAAAAATATTTATGAAGTCAACAAATCAGTCAAGGTTTATATAATACACAAACAATCTTGGTTTGGATGAAATCTCGTGCTCATTGTAGTGCGTGTTTTGCCAGCACAGGCGAGCAGCATGACGTCACTGTGAACGGCGCTGATTTCGCGCGGCTCAGCTGATGTCGCCTCTGATAGCTGTGTCCTTTCCCGCGGCCGTTACTGGCTACACCGCCTCCCGGATTGTTTTTGGTGATAATATTGTGGGTTTCGAGAAACACCGCCCTTGTAGCATGGAGTTTGGGTGAAGCACTCGTGACTCGCACGGTATCACGTCACAGCAAAAGCTCCAGTGATGCGCAACTAAAGCGAGTGTTTAAACGTATAAAGCAGGACGCACGTGAAGGCTATATGGGTTAAACTCGGTGTATAGGTGTTAATTCAAGGTTGCAGCTGTTATTTCAATCCTCACTTGAGATTTTGCTGAGCATGTCGGTACTGAATCTAGCCAGACCTGCTGGGTGACTTCTGACTCACAATCTAGGCTATACACAAAGCACAAACAGCATTTTGGAAACATTAAAATCATGGAAATCTCTTTAGCCTACACTATAAACATCTGCTCGGGAATCCCCTGTCAGCTATAGCTTCTGGCCTACAAAACAAAAACTCCCAAAGTAGACTTAACACCCACGCTCTCAGAAACACAGGTATAAAATTATACTTTTCTTTATCAACATGATCATTCAGTGACATCCTTTGTACCTTTATCTGTCACCTGGAAACAAATATGGTACTTTAAAAAAGGGCACGTAACTGAATCGTGAATACCACTCGGACTTTAAATACCAGTTATAATAAAAGCTATTTAAAGCTTTAAGTCTTATCCTTGACTGTGACCATCCCAGCCACAAGGCCAAAATACAATTCGGTACCTTCAATTTCTAGGCTGTATGGACACAGAGACTCTGTATAGGGTTAATAGGAACTCAGTCAAAATGGTTTTTCCTTGGATCATAACTAAAGAGATCTTATTAATTGCAGCCTCCAAACGTTTCCATTCATTGTGTCATTAGGCCTCATTCAACACTGGATATATTGCCATCAGGTAAGCCAGTGTTAACAAATGCAACATACTGTCCAGAGATGTTGACTGAAAATTTCCTACAAGTCGAGCTGATTCATTCCTCATTTCAGTCCATGTTGCGTCTCCTTGTGTCTCCTCAAGTCCACTTTGCGCTGGAAGCCTTTTCCACACAAATCACAGCCAAAAGGTTTAAACCCAGTATGCTTTCGACTGTGCGTTATCAAATTTGAACTCTGACTGAAAGCTTTGCCACAGACTTGACACTTGTGAGGCTTTTCTCCTGTAAAATAGAAAAACAAATAAATGTTCACTTTTGTTTTAACACCTCAAAACTATTCCTTTGGTATTATGTGACACTCTTAACATATGGTGTATTTTTTATAGAAGTTTCATATGATTATATTCTAAACATAGAAACTATTGACAAGAATGAGATCGGTCAATAATCCCTATTTTTAGACTATAGCATAATCATATGAAACTTGTATGAAAATGAATAACAGTCTTATATATTTAAAGATCTATTAAATCAATTACATTTATTAGACTGGGTATAAAAGACATGCAAAGCCCTTGATTGAAAAAACAATCCCACTAGAATATAGCAGAATATAGTTTATAGGCCATTTACAAAACTGAACTGATATTATGGATAAAGATCGTATAAACTAGTACATTTAATTGCCAGTTAATTCTGTGTTTTACAGATGTATATATATTCTGCCATGCACCCCACAACCCTGCTCCAAAAAGACAATAGTGTGAGGTTGGTATAATATAATTATTTTAAAAACTGAAATTCTAACATTCGTACTCTCCTATACTGTAGTATGTTTAAGAAAACACAATATGTAACAGTATGCTTTCTAAACTGTGTCATGGTTGTTTGTGTGAATTTAAACAAATTTATTAAAAAATTAACCTTCTATGATAATTAACCCACCTGTGTGAATAAACGTGTGTTTCTTCATGTCTGATTTCTGATGAAACCTCTTGCCACAGTACTGACACGGGTAAGGTCTTGTATCGGAGTGGATGAGAAGATGTGTAGACAGAGTAGATGATCTTTTGAAAGTTTTTCCACAAATTTTACAATCAAAACTCCTCTCCTGTGAAAACAAAATGAAAATGAAAAAAATGATAATAATAATAATAATAATAATATATGATATAAGTACTGAAATGGGACATTCATGCTGTGGGTGGAAGAACAGTTACCTGAGAATGAACAGATCTGTGCTGCTCCAGGCTGACTGCATGACCAAATGTTTTTCCACAAATGTCACAAGCAAATGGTCTTGTTCCACTATGGGACCGCCGAACATGTACTTCTAGTCCATGTGGCGTGGAGAACACCTTTGGTGCAGAAAAAGACCAAATGATTAGCACACACAGTATATCACCAGAAGCAATTGCAAGACATATACACTAGTATTTTATAGAAAGCTCAAGGAACTTCAGACACTTCAAACTTGGTTGAAGCAAATAAGGTTAGAAGCCTGTTTTAAGTTTCTACATGTTGTGAAATAGTAAACACCTAAGTTGTGTGCTGTTACCTTGCTGCATTTTATGCATTTGAAGGCTCCATTCAATATGAGGCGATTGCACAGCCCGGTTGTGTCCGTTTTCATCTCAGGTCTGCGAATTTCCCTGTCTACGTACAGTCCAGGGGCAGCAGTGGGCCGCTCGAAAAGGTTTGTAGCTGACTCATAATTACCATAAATACTTGTACTGGATCCTCTTTCACCAAAAAGAGAAGGTCCGATCACTCTTTCTCCATAATAGCTTAGGGACGGCTGATGGTGATTAAAGTTCTGGCGGACCAACTGTCTCATATCTGAACCTGAATAACTGTTGCTCCATGATTCGAAAGACACCGCAAAAGGCTGGGTTTCATCAACACTGGGTGAAAATGACTTCTCAGAGTCTGTCGAAGAAAAAAAATAGAAAAAGGAGTCAGTATTTCTTCAATCCTGTTAGAAGTTTGCAAAAGTCATGCATTAAGGGAAGAGATTTGAGTGGATGTTTAAGTTGCAATACAGCACACACATACAGAGTATATAATAATCAAATGGGGTAGTTAAGGATGTGTGCTAAAACTCAAAATTTAAAGGACGCAATTTTAAACAGGAGACCTTGATAAAAAAAATAATACTATATTATGATGATGATGATGATAATTTTTCAGTTGCATTTTCTACTTGTGTGCAGCTACAGTATCACAAGCACCAAACTGAAAAAAGCAGGAAAGACAATTTCAAGCTTCACTTTTTGCATTAGTTCCCCCCACACACTCTCAGAAAAGGGTGTTAAAGTAGTCCTGATTAACTGTACACTGATTTCAACTTAAGCATCAGGTCTTTTTAGTATACTTAATAAAGTATAGTAAAATTCAAATCATTTATTTATAGTCAAATTATAAATATACATTTATACAGAGAGGTAGAGGTATGTCAATCTGTGTATGTGAATCTGGGCCTATTGGGCACTCTTTATTACTATTATTATTGTTGTTGTTGTTGTTATTATTATTATATTAATCAATTATAATTTCATCATCATCATCATCATCATAATACCTCAACAGTATTCCATAGTTAGTGTGCTGATCGATAACACAGAGATCAAAGGTGAGAAATTAATTTCAATGCGATAAAAAGGAAAACACTTTCAGCTTCACTTCCCTCTAGCCTGTGGTGGTTTATAAACTGTATGTACGCACAAACCACTTTGGGTAAGTGTTACTATAATACCAGACACAGACAGGCTTATACCTGGTGATGCAGAGGGTGACGGAGGTCTCCAGCTGTCCTCATAGTCTGACGAGCGATCACACACACTGCTGCTGCAGCTCAGCGGAGAGCGCGAGGGCACAGCGCCCGAGACCGCGAGCCCCAACGCTTCCGCCGCCTCTGCCGCCACTGCGCCCCCAACATCCACACACACCTCGTCTGCGTCTACACTCCTACTGTCTGTAGTGTGTAACAGAGAGAGAGAGAGAGAGAGTTAAATAAAAATCCGACGTTAAACAAAAATAAGATCCTATTGGGAAAATCAGGATTCAGGTTCAGGTTCAAACACTCAAACTGTGTCACTTTTTCTTAAAAGTCTCCATGTAAAGGAGATATTAACAAATTTCAAACTCAAAAGTTAATATTAAATCTTATATTAAAAGGCAGAACACACAGACAGATCATTTAATTTAATTGACCGTTTAATTTAATTGATTTAAAGGAACGCACTCGAATTGCATTTACATGTCGCCCTCGCCTTGCTCACCAGGGACTATCTGACCATTTTGATTCATACACATTCACATTCCATACAAACTTAAATAATTCCTTTGATTGTGTAAAGCTGTTTTGAGACAATGTCAATTGTTAAAAGCGCTATACAAATAAAATGTAATTGAATTTAATTGAATGTACAGCGGTGTATTAACACAAGTTCATCATGAGTGAGAGACACGATAGTGCGTGTTTACATAGACAAGACAATCAAATAGAGTTTTTGTAAATTTGTAGTTTGTGAATACAATTAAAACATTAAAAAAAATTAATAAACTTTTATCTGTAAAATGAGAATTTGGAGACAACTTTGGTCATAATGCGTGTATTCATACGTGTATAAAACAACACTTAACTCTAACATGAACAATAAGGGGAAAAATCATCATCATCACCATCATTACCATCTTCATTATTCAAAATTCACCATTCAAAATTCAAAAAATGTTTCATTTAATTTAAATCTACAATTCCTCTTCTCTATAAATCAAAGCTTAGAAAATTGGTATTAACACTGAAATGTTTTATGTAATCATAATAAACATCACATAATACATTATTACAATATAAAAACTTACATCACACCCATTTATAAATAGTTAGCCTATCGATAATAACTCTATATCCATATACGTTCTAGCAAATATGTAGATATAGTTTTAAAAGTTTGATATTGTTTTTTTTTTTTAATATGTATTTATTATGAAAGAAAATACCTGCGCAGATGTGAGCTAAAATCGTCTCGACTTTGTTGGAGTTGTCCTCTAAACTCCTCGGCTGGTGGTAGCTGTGCGCCTTTTTACTCTTCACCAAGAAAGACCGAGGCATTTTTCTCTTTTCCCTTCACTCTCTCCTTTTTCTACCAACAAAAAAGCAGCAAGTGGTAGTCAGTGCGTCTGAAAGTCCGACTGACAAAAAAACGTGAAGTCGTGAAGGGAATCAGCTCCCCTGTCAGCCTATAAGGAACTCTGATAGGGAAACGCGCATGCGCAACTTCATCCACCCGTCTGCCAGGTGTTGCACGCGGACAGGTGCTTTAAATGAAAGCCAACCATAAGGCTTCCTGCGGGTTTTTTTGTTGTTGTTTTTTTTTTTTAGAGGATGAGGGGGCAGGAAAGGTCCGATGCTGAATAAATGAACATGAGCACTCAGCCCATAGGGAATAAGGAGCAGAGCAATCAGGATGAAATGATACACTGGTTTTATCAATGTGCTACTCGATCTGAAGCAGCCGCATAGGAGGAGGAGAGGAAATTCTGCAGAGACGACTTAAATACAATCCAATGTGCCATATTTACAGCTTTAAGTTTAACCAAAATATCCACAAACGGTTGGACTAATCTGTGCATGTGCATTAATGTAATGACAGATGAACTAAAACACTGAAATGTTGCTGATATACATATTCTCAGTACATTCTCAAAAAAAATTATAAATAATGCTCGTTACTGTGGCTTGGTGGCTCACTCACGAGCACACATTTAGTTTAGCATTTAACGAGCTGAGTATAATGTACAATGGATACTGGATGCTTTACTCAATCTACTTCATGCCTGAATAGATTTCATACAAATAGACATAGGTTAAAATTATTTAATGGCTTAAAGGTAGATTAACACATGCACATTCTATTATTCACATACTATACTGTATATTTTTTAAGTTACTGGGAATGTGTAATTATTTGTTGCTGAAGTAAAACACACACACACACACACACACACACACACAGAGACACACACAAAACACTTTTTAATAAATACAATACCTAGATCTAATAGGCTATATGGTCGATAGGGTATATAAATATCACATACAAACTACAAATGTGTCTAAGCGTGATTTAACAAATGTGCATACGTGCAATAAAATCATATTCAACTGATTCTTATCGCGTATAGAGTCAAGCTTTCTTTATTCGTCAGATCTATTTTTTTAATGAAAAATCCAATCCGCCAAAGCTTTGGGTTGCGGGTGCACACACACACACACACAAATGCACTTGCACTGCACTGCACCGCCCTCTCGAGTTTCACGCCTGCTTTTTCGCAAGCACGTGCAGGTGGAACAGAGACGCCTTGTTCTCAGTGTGCAGAAAAGGGACGCCGGTGATCTGCTGTCGTGAATATCCCCCCACCAAACACACACACACACACACACACGCTTTATCCCCCTACATCATGTCTGGGGGGTTAGAACCCTGTACAGAGCCAGCAAAGCAAGTAGCCAGTTGATGCTTTCTCACACTCTTGCCACCTTTGGTGATATTTGCCTTCACTGTAGATTCATTAAATAATTCTTTGCATCACTGATTTTTAGGTCTCCTCGTGGGAGAGATGTTGTGGGTGCAACCACTAATTTGTTGATCGGTTGCACTGTACGAAGACAGATAACTACCTCTGTATGGATAAGGTGGAGGCATGCTAACTTGAATTTACATTTCGCACAGAGATATCTTGCAAAAATGTTTTTTTTAAATGTGAACATTAAAATTATCTTGCAATATTCAAATGCTGCCAGTGATGCAGACTGACACAGCATGATGCATCCAGGCCTCGATTGCGTTTGCGCCGACAATTAACTAACCCTACAGTATCTCTGCGCGCGCCCCGGCCTTATCAGCGCGCGATACGGATTATAGTTAACTGCAGCCAAAATCTAAGAAATTTAATCTCAAACTCCAATCTTGGATCTTGCAAAGAGGTTTTAGATTGTGGATTTGGAGATGTCTAACCATCACGGTGCAGGAAATCAAAGCGCAATGTGCTCTCCGTTGATTAGACCCGCGCGTGCGCGTGCAACCGCAGGGTATCCGGACAGGATAATGAGCACAGTTCACCAATTCAGGGGTTTGTTTTGTTTGTATGCTTTCTTTTTATTTCTGCAACAAGAACAAAACATATGCCGATTTTAAAGGGAAAAAAACTAATATCATACATCATTCACGAGTTTATAATAACATTCTTTCATTCGTTTAACTTTTTCCTTTAGGCTACTTGTTTTTTTTTTTTCCATGTATTAGGATGATTATTTCTCATATGAAGCAACATTCTCAGCAACATCAATTATCTGGATAAGAACCCAGATGTGAAAAACTGCAATAAACTGGTGTGACGTAAATAAGAGTAAGAAAATTAATTAAACATGCCATTTCGTCATGTGCTTAGACAGGAATATAATATAATATAATATAATATAATATAATATAATATAATACATAAAGACTAAAAAATATAAAATTATTATAGAACTAACTTGTTCTATAATAACAACAATAAACAATAAAATCAATCAATCAATAAATAAAAATAAACCACTACTAATAATAATAATGACTAACAAAATAACAACAACAACAATAATAATAATAATAATAATAATAATAATAATACAGATAGCACAAACAGGTTTGAGTGAGTTGAAAGAGTGCAAAAGTCAACAAATCAGTCAAGGTTTAAATATTTGCATGTGTGTATATAACTTTTAAATAAAGATTTTTAAAGTGCATGTTAATCATGCAAAATATTTTTACATATAGATAAAATAACTTTTCACTACAGATTTTTAAAGTGCATGTTTGAGTTTGTTACAGGTGAGTACAAACTCTGAATCGAGTCGTGATTTACTGATCTCGAAGCTCTGATTGCACTGCAGATATCACCGCTTGCTTTCAGATACCCAGCCTGCTCCAGCCAATTCACAAACACACACCACACAGAGAAACACACACACACGCACGCACACACACTGCAAGCTTACCTGCTGTGATCCAGTGTTTGTGTGATCCTGGAGCTTCGGCTGTGTCTAACGCTGGTGCTTTGAGTTTACACCTCCGCCATGCGCTCTGTTTCAGTCTGAGCTGTGACAGAAGCAGAACTTCCTGAAAACGTTATTTGTAACACGTTTCATTTAGGGCTCAGGGTTGCACAGTCGCCATGACGACAGTCCTCCGTGCTTTCTGAGAGTACGTTACCATTTTGACATTAAGAACACTCAAGACAAGCCGCTTTACCGAATGACTTCGGCTCAGTCGTAGTTTTGTGTTTTATGACTTGATAGAGAACTTAGTGTCAGTTTTAAAGGTCAGTCACTACAGATATTAATACCGCAGCACTTCGGAGTTCTCTATTCGTGTTAATCAGATGTTGATTAACTTTCTACAAAAGTTGCTCTGAACGTAGTACCGACTGTGAACCAAATCACAAGTTTATTTTTAATGTGCTCCTTTTAATAGATCATTAATAGTTTCTACAGCAATCATTTCAATTCACACGTCATCATTTCATAGCAAGCAGCAGCTCTGACAAGTTCTTGCTGCAAAGCAGATCACAGTTTCACAGGAATGTGATTATTATTATTATTATTGTTTCTATAGTAACTAATTCACAAGAGATTGAAGAGAAAAAAAAAATCTAAACCTAATAATAAACTGATTTTAAATTTGTTTAACAAAAACGTTGCCTGTAAGGAGATGCTTACTTAACATTAACAGAAATAGTTTACAGCTGTTCAACTTTCTGAAAAATGAAAGTCTTCAGAAATGAGGCTTTGCAGTTTTTCAGTAAAGTGACCAGCAGCATTTTTATGTCTGATTAACTTCAAGAAAATGTTTATAACTGCTTAAATGTCATATTAAATATTCTAGAATTAAGTCTACAAATGGTATAACTTTTAAATTGTTAAAAAAAATACAATACATAAACAACGATTGGCATGTTGCTGTGATTTAAGAAGATAAAAACACGTTAGGGCACTTAAACTTAAAATCCTTAAAAGCTGCATACAGGTTTAACCGTCGCTGCTTTCTTTATATTCAGTCCTGTTTTTGTTTCAGAATCATAAATTCAAGCAAAATTCATATTTTCTGGGGGGTCACTTAAGAGCCTTTGTTTCATTTTTAGACAGATGTGTTCCTTGAAGGTTTAAGAACCCGTACTGTATTGCAAGTATTTGAATAACACGGTTCGCCCAGTCGAAACATGACTCATTTCATAATCTTGATATTAGCAGCTGGTGATTCTCCTAAACAGCTATTCCCAAGGTTGTGTGGTGTTAGTGAAAGCCATGAGCATTGACTCATTGACATTCCTAGACATCACAGTTGTAATAATACCATGATCACAAATTCCTCATTCTTAGAAAACTGTCTAGCACCATTTTTTGACTTCTTTGATTCATTTATTTTTTGTAAATTTAGAATTATTTTGTAATTCTACCCTTCTGATTTGACAGCTTGAAAAATCATGGGCATTTTTACATACTGAAAATATTTTCGTCACAGAAACCACTTCTACAAATGATTTCGGAACTCATTTTCCAGTTTCATACAGGTGTACTGTAATATGTTTGTGTATCTTTACTGTTGCATCTATCTAACACTTTAGATTAACTGTCAAGAAACTGTTGCAATTAGTAAAACTTGTCATAATACAGAAATAAAAGGCTTGCCAGAATTATTTGTTTATTGCATGACTAAAAAAGAAACCACTAGTGTAAGTAGCGATGTGACAACTCAACACATGCAGGAGAAACACTTACAGAACCGTAATTTCTACGATGATATCAAAGCACAAAAATTCTTGAGTCAAAAAAAAAAAAAAAGTCGGAATTTGCTAAAGCAAAGTGCTATACGAAGGCGGTCAGGTTTAGAATATGGTGCATGGATGCTCTTTAAAAAAAAAAAAAAAAAAGAGAGCAAGATGATTAGTGTTATGGCAGGAGATATGAAAAGCTGGTTTACTTCTTCACCAAAAATAGAGTAGCAGCAGAACAATTGCTAAGATAAACAGAAAACTTTGTAGAGCAGAGCAGCTATACGGTAACTGGGTGGCACTTCACTAGACAGGACACCGATCTATTTTGTCCTGGTTTTGCGGGAACTAAAAAGTTCCATATATACACACTTGAGATGTCATTATACATTACTAATATTAAAAGGGGCCATGGCCTGAAATGAAAGGGTGTAACATAAAAACCACAACATACAGTTCTTTAACTGACAATCGATCCGGTGTTAATTTCTGGCTATAGCATGATCCAAAACAACCGTCAGTGTCCGTGTCCAGTACTTCTGGAGATCTCTGTATGTTCTGTGCAAACGTGCGATAAATGTGCTTAACATGAATGAGGTGACAAAAACAGAATTACTCTCATAATGACTTTAGGCTCCTGTTTGGATTGTGTCTGCCTTTTGTGAACCTGCTCTAAAACAAAGTATATACTCTTTTCAAGCATGCTTAAAAAAAAAAAAAAAAAAAAAAAAAAAAAAAAAACTATATCTGTCCAGGCAACAGAACAATAACTTATGATATTTTGAGAGTATGAACCATGTTAGAAATCAAAAGCTGGATACAGTACAGTGAGAACATAGAAGTAAGCCGGGTGCTGCGTTCAAACGTCTCCCAAAAACAGTGATTATGTCCCTTTGAACTGAATGGTACACTGTACATCCAGGATATGAAACTCACTAAACACACATACTTTCAAGTCAAAATGAAGATGCAAAACAACATGTACATATACATATATATATATATACAGACGTGAGATCTTTGATAATCAGATTTTTACAGCACATCAAAGATCATTAGATTTACTGCATGCTATCTATTTAAAAAAAAAAAAAAAAAAAAAAGAAATCGAAAAAAAGGTTGTTCTTGTTGGTTGATATGACACTGATCAGTTTTTATGTGCAGGCTTTATGTTATGTTCACGTGAACTATAGTGTTGCTAAAACTGTACTGTTTCCCTCAACGTGACGGACACCCACGAAAGCACAACGTGGGATTCTGATAATTCTTAAAAAAAAAAAAAAAAACTAAATAAAAATTAGAAGAATGAAGATCTCATAATGCATAAAATACTATACCACACAAATGACTTCATCTTTAGTAGAGCAATGTGTGGTGTATAAGAGTCTGTGTAGTCTTTAAACTTTCAATATTCGATCTTGTGGCTTTAAAGAACATGATGAGCCACTGAATTTCTTGCCAAAATGCAAAGACAAGTTCTTATATAAACATCTGGCTCATTTTGGCAAAAACAAAATGAACAAGCAGATGTGAATAAAAAAAAAAAAATCTTAATTCTTAGTTTGTACAGATTTCAGAATTTCTTGTTGCACATAAAGCAGATGGCAGTTTCAGATCTGGATGCAACTATGAACACACTGGTGTGACTTTCCCGTTGCAGTCCGCTGTCTTAGTGTCGGTGGTCACACAGTGGTGCTCTTATGGCTGCTGTTGGAAGGCACCGTGAGCCTCAGACTCTCTCCGTCCTCATCGGGCTCGCTGTCCGTGTCTCCCAGTTGGGGGTGGAGTGTGATGCGTCCGCCGCCTTGACGGGGCGTCACGTTAAGCGGTAGCTTTACGCCGTCTTCATCCGAGGACTGGTACGACTCGTCGTCCCCTCCATAGTGATTGACAATGTGGATTCGATCAAAATTGGTGAGGCCGGGTAAGATCCTCTGCCCTTTTAAACAGCGGATCTGTAAACAAAATACACAACACACACACACACATCAGAATTCTCAAAGACAGGGGACTACTGGAAAACAAAAGCATCTTCCTCATGCAAAGCCTTTATGAAAACACCAGGATGCACTTTCCTCATGAGTGTGTTGACATGGGAGGGATGTCGAGCATGCATGCAATCCAAAACACAATTTTCAACATAAAACTTTACATAAAGAGCCTCTATGTTAGAGCTGAGCTTAGTCTAAGCGATGTGCTATGCATAAAAACACTTTCCGGAAGTAGGGGACTGAGCATTTACTTATTTGCCTGACACTTTACCCTAACCCAAAGCAACGTTAAAACAGCAACTGAGAGATCAATGCTTTACCCAATTATTTATTGCTAGGATTTAAACTCACAACCTTCTGCCCTTTGCGCTTTAACCATCCAACCTGTGACAACACTGAGCCATGATCCCACTACATTGACAAAAAATTGGCTGAACCCAGCAAGAACTTGTGCAACTTGTGAGGAACATAGTACAAACTGGTAAGGATATAGGCATGCATTTTGCCAAAATGCTAAAAAAAAAAAAAAAAGGCCTGGTGAGGACATGGACGAAGCAAAAACACATAAAACACAACAAACGAATACTTTTTCATGACTTTGACCAGTTAACAATGTAACAAGTACGCTGTGGGAACTTCATGGTCTTCATCGCAGTGTGGTCTTCAAATCTGGAACTGAAACCTGGTTCTCTGCATGATCAGTGTACCTGATGATGCAATTATTCATAGATGTAAGGCAGATCATGCACAGTAATGGAGATGAACTTTAGGCCAGAACAGATATTTTTAGTCACGTACATACTGTATATGAGGGCATGATATCTTGTACTATAAGCACTGTGAAAAAGAACACAATGTGTGTTCAGTAGGGATGTAACTGTATGGTAAATTCCGTCGTACCGCAATAACACTTTATTTCGATAATACCGTGGTCGCATGACGGTAAAATGATAGGTCTTCTGAGAAAAGTTTGCTCAGGCGAATGGAGCGAACGGGAGGTAGCGGGAAAAACAATTCCTATCAGCCCAGGCGTGGCCATCGTCCTGTGCGGTCTGTTGTCGCTACAGATCCTGTAATGCGCACATCCGATTTAAAACCCACTTACTCCGTAATGATTAATTACTCTTTCTACCTCTTTTCCTTCGCCGCTAATAGCAGCACCCGCCATTTCCGCATTACTGGATCTGTAGCGACAACAAACCGCAAAGGATGATGGCCACGCCGGGGCTGATGGGAATTGTAGTTCCCGCTACCTCCCGTTCGCTCCATTCGCCTGAGCAAACTTTTCTCAGAAGACCTGTAGTTTTATCGAGTCATTTCGATTTCTCTCTGAAAAGAAACGGGAAAGGAAAAAAAAAAATCCTGTCTCTGTCTGAATAAGTGAGTGAATGAGGTGAGTGTCTCAAATACTCATCCAGCACATGGACCAGCTGCAATAAGTAGGCTGCTATTTTTATTTTTTCTGAGTTTTCAAGAATACTAAATTGAAACTTTTTTTTTTTTTACATGGTTTAATAATTTTTTGTTATTAAAATTGAAAAATAAAAAGTTAATGTTTCAAAGTTTACAGATAGATGGCTAATTTGTCTGCCATTGATGTGTTCAGTGTTTGTATACTGTTTAATAAACACTTCTGGCACTTTTTTCGAGTCTCTTCATTAGTTTTGTTTTTCCTGTAAATGATTCAATAAATACCGTACCGTGCCATTCATACCGAGGTATTACCGTACCGTGAAGTTTTGATACAGTTACATCCCTAGTGTTCAGGCTTACATTATGATGACCATTCCAATCTCATTAGTGAGAAGGTATGGATTATATTTCTAGCATGGGGCAGATACTGTATCTTATACAATATTGTTTCTACAAAACAACATACATAAAAAAAATAATAAGCCTGCATGTAATCACTATACCATAATGTTTTCAGTAACAAGACATTATGGTAACATTTTTTTTTTTTTTTTGGAAGGAGTCTCCAGTCACGTTAGAAGTTCTTAATAGTCAGAGGTAAAGAACTTTGAACTAACATGGTTTGCAGATAATCCACAGCATAGCTACTCCACATCTACACGTCCTAATAAAGGTCCCATGACGCTTTGGCTAAATTCTCACAAATATTTTAGGAGGAGCTGTGGATAAAGGAAAAGAGTGATGATGCTTGCTCATGCAAGACGACAGAAAGTGATCCACATGCGTCACCTATACTCCACTGGTATGTGGTACAATGACATAGCTAGTGAACGTCTACAATCTGAAACATCGACTATAGAAGCCAGTTGTCCGTGAGACTACATTCCTAAGTTATACGTGAACTGTAGAATATAGCAATCATATAGCAATCTATAGAATCATACCCTGCACTGCTCCTTACAGGGGAGAATAAGTTGAGCGAGGTCGCTAGTCAGAGCAGCATCGCAGCAAAATGTCTTCTGAATACGCATTCGGCTGTAGGCTACCACAAGTAATAGGAGGTGCCACCTTGTGGTGATATTTGGCATTGCCGTGTAGCCACAATACTAAATGTCTTGAAGTTACATTATATTGGACGTTATTAGATTACAACAATTACAAAAAAACGTAGACATTTAAACAAGACTTTATAAGACATTTAAACAATTAGTCCACATTTCTGCTTTATTAAGAAAGGCGCTGTGCAAGTTTGGACAAATTACGGACAAATGGCTCAGGAGGAGTTCCAATGAATGGTTCAGATGGAGTTGTGGACTGAGGAAAAGTGTGACGACGACGGATGATGGCCGATGACGACACCAACACAAGACGATAGTGACCCTTATGTGTCGCCTATGCTTAGCAGGTAGAGATAAACTGTAAATATTTAGGTGGTATAAGAGAAACGAAACGCCTATTGAAAAATAATTGACTCAAATATTTAGTTGGAACGCCTTTTGCTTTGATTACAGCACATATTCGCCATGGTATCTTTTTGATATTTTCCATCGTCGCATTAATTAGTCTTGTATTGACGTCGGGAGAGTCATCCGCGTTAAGTCTTCTCCAGCTCATCCCAAAGATTCTCAATGGGGTCCTGCACTCTGTGGTAGTCAATCCATGTGCGAGTCTCTGACATTTTGAGCCTGAAGAATTCTGGCATCGTCATCTTGGAATACGCCCGTGCCATCACGTCCATTGATAGAAAAAAAACCTGTCATTTAGTATATTCAGGTCATCAGCTGAGCAGATAACATTACTGAATCTGACTAACAGAAGCAACCCCAGATCACAACACTGTGCCCCACAGGCTTGTACGGTAGGCACTAGGCAGATGGGTGCACCACTTCATCTGCTTCTCTTCTTACAATAATGCAAGCATTATTCTCGAGTTTTTTCTTTTAAGTGTTTTTTTTTAAGGCTACACAGCTGTGCCAATCCCTTGAGTTCACCTCGTGCATGTGAAACATCTACGTGATCTCCGATCACGGTTATTCAAAAAAGGCCAATTACATTTCCTCCTCAAAGATAATGATTCTTCACTATCTTTCCAGGTTTTAATAACGTGGTGCACAGGTCTTAACCCAATTTTAGTAGTTTCATCAATATCCTTAGTTGTTTTCTTTGCTTGATGCAGGCCAATAGTGTGATCTTTCAAACAGAGTACCATCTTTGCTACAACCACAGGATATGTCTGCTGATATGGTTGTTTAAGAAATGAGAAGCTACACACTGAATCAGTTAGGGGTAAATAACTTGTTGCCAGCTGAACCATAATGATCACTGCAGTATTTATCCAATGGAAGGCTTATACCCATTTGCTTAGTTAAATCTAGATGGTGCCTTTTTTTTTTTTGGTGAGGCAGTACTGTATATACAGTATATAACTGAACGCAAACTTGAAAGCAATAATAATTTCTTCTGTAAATGCTGAAGTGCAGTTTCATAAGGAGATCAGCTGGTACGACGTTCAAAGCTCCTTTCTAATGATACACAATAAATTAATCTAAAACTGCATTTATATTATTGACTTAATTAAAGGTTGACATTTATTAATAATTTACTGGATACAAATGATGTTTGAGTGTAGGTACAGTAGATACCTAGAAGTTTGACTCAACTTTAATCAGATATTTATCTTGTTTAAAAAAAGAAAAAAAAAAAGATGGTAACCTGTTTGTATTTATTTGGCGGAACATGTTTCCTCAGAAGTCAAAAGGGTTAAACTAGCTGACTCAAATCAGTCGCACTGATGTTTTTTTGCATTGCCTTGAAGTCATGATTTTTCCTGCAGCAATGAATGAACAACCTCAATGGGGGAGGCTTTTCTATCTTTCTATGCACAACAACTAATAACCCCTGACACGATTTCACATCACAGTGATCAGGAGCAGGTTTAGAGATTTGCTGTCAAATTGTTTCGCGTAAAATGTCTTACCTTGATAGGAAACGTATACGTCAAAAAAGAAAAAAGAAAAAAAAAAAAAAAAAAAAAAAGAGACAGGGGCTTTTTAATTATACATTATATGCTACCATTATAGTTCAGTGCTACAACTTGTGATTTTTCGTGCATGGAAAATGATGTATGTATATGTACGCAGCTCAACCTATAGATATACATAGGCTCTGTCTATTTCTGCTGCGAGAAGGAAGTGGCTTGATTCTCAAGTGCACAAAAGACAACTGCAAAATGCAATAACATGTCCTGCTCTTGTCTGCAGCTAATTGTAGCCAGGAAATAAAAAAAAAAGAAAATAGATACAAAAAAACTTACAAAAAAAAAAAAACAGCACAAAAATGCACAACGTAAATGCATGCATGTCTGGAAAACAAACAAATAAATCAATAAAATCAATAAAGTTAAAGCTTGAGTGATTAGGAAACCGACGGAAATGTGGGTTTGGATTTTCTGTGGGGTGTAATTCACAGATGCTTAAAATACACACACACACACACACTTACCTGAAACACACTGCCTCACCAAGACAGACATGTGGGAAGAGAGGTATTTATGGGTATTTCAAAGCAACCGCAACACCTCATGTGTGACCTCACGCACTCATTAAACATCTTAATGTGTAATGACATTTTTCATAAAACACACTTTTCTTGCAGGTTATGAGAACTTTGCTTTCAAGTGAATTGAAAGAAAGAGGAAATAAAGAAACAAAGATAAAGAGAAACCCAGAGAGAGAGAGAGAGAGAGAGAGAGAGAGAGAGAGAGAGAGAGAAGATGAATAAGCCGGAAACCAGCAGCAAAGACGGTCTGTGTTTGACAGCCTGGTCGTGTTAAGAGGTTATGTTGAGGGTGTATAGTTTCACTTATTGCAATACGGTTGATAGGAAACCTCTCGCTCTTTAGCAATTACGTGATTTAAAGCATAACCAGCAGAAACCTTTTTACACAGTATATATCTTGCATGAATATTTTGATATTTGCTTGCCAAAAATAACTAAAACACAAAAGAATGATGTCTTATTTTTGCAGAGATCTCTAGTGCAGACCTTATCACAACAAAGCCATTACAGTAGAACAACAACTGAAAAAATCTTTTCAACTCACAAAAATGTTTTTACGCCACTGATGCCTTTTTAGCGGTCACGAAAAATGAATGAGAAACCGTGTGTTCAAAATAACAGGCTGCATTCAGAGGCAGGAAGCCTATTGAGGTTTCTTTCTCTAGTGGATTAGGTATAAAGGTAGGACAACTGGTGAAAAAAAAAAAAAAAAAAAGACAGAACCATCGGCAGCCTCTACATGCAGATGAACTTCTGTTGATGTCTTTGATAGAAAGGTGTCAGAAGACACAGTTCATCGCACCGGCAGTAGCAGCCAAGTGTCCATGCTGTCTACTGTCCATTTCTAAAAGGGCCTACAGTTGATACCTGAGCATCAGAACTGGACCATGGAAGAAGGCGGCCTGGTCTGATGAATGATAACTGTGTGCAGGTCACGTATCTGTGTTAGAGATGGAACCAGGATGCACTATGGGATAAGGGGAAAGCCAGCAGAGGAAACCTTGGGTCCTGGCGTTCATGTTAATGTTACCGACATGTACCACCTGCCTAAACATTGCTGATATCAACTGATGGCAGGGGCATCTTTCAGCAGGGTCATGTGCCTACAGTACTATTCAAAGGTTTCGACATTCTAATACTGGAGATTTTAAAACTACAAACAAATTACACATACAGAATTATGTCATTAAGTAACAACAACAACAGACTTTCTCGTCTTATTTTGACACAGGAAGGTCAGCTGTTCTGGAAAAGTTCTTGCAAGAACAGAATTGTGTCAAGTGCATTTGCAAAACCCATCAAGCACCATAATGGAACGGGCTCTCATGAAGACCTTCCCAGGAAAGCAAGACTAAAAACTTACCTCTGCTGCAGAGGAGAAGTTTATTCAGAGTTACCAGATTCAATAATCACCAATTTACAAACAGAACCTCAGATTAGAGCCATTATGAAGACTTTACAGAATCTAAACAGTAGACACATCTCAATATCAACTGTTCAAAGGAGATCGTTGCATATTTTGGATGCCTTTATACTTGTTTAACTGATGTAGAAAGAAATAAAAATCAGGAAAGACCATGGAATTAAAGGTGTGTCCAAATATTTGGCTGGAGGTAAATGGTTTGAGGAACAGAAAGAGTTCAAGTCTCAATCCTATCTAGGATCTGTGATTTAAAGGATCTGCTACAGCTGTCTCTACCAGCGGACAACACCTTCAAAGATCTTTGAGTCCATGCCTTAATGGGTTTAGGTACCCTTGTAGAATACAAAACACCTTAAAGTACGCATTATTAGACAAGCTTAAATGTTATGGCTGTATATACTCTATTCATCTAAACTCTTTCATCTAAACAATCTGGATTATTGAGCATAACCTGGCAAATTGACGTTTTTTTTTCTTCCTTTGGAGCTTGTCCATACAACGCAGCAGTTCAATTTCAGTAAATCGTGCTATATGCATAAGAAGTTTTTACAGCTGTGTTTTTGCTTGAGTTTTATGCTTGGGCACAGTCACATTGATGTACCACTCAGTATAGCATGATCTCATTAGTTAAAGCAAGGGTCAAAAGTGCTTAAGAATGGTACGTACTGTATAGCCTAGTCCATTGGTTCCCAACTCTCGTCCTGGACATGTTAGTGTTTTCTTTGCATTTTTCTTTCTTTAACTACAAATGTGTGTGGGAGAGCAGGGAGAACACTATAACGTGCAGGGTGCCTTTCAGGACCAGGGTTGGAAACCGCTGTCCTAGAGCGAGTAACATAGGACAACTGCCTTGTGAGAAAGAAAGGCATTGAAGAAGTTGCATTATGTTTCCAGAATAAAATAATCTACAAGCCTATCTAATTCAAACGGTTGAGCCTGTTATTCCTGCGCTAATTACCATTAGCCACATTTGGTTTTCGTTCTGGCTGAATGGGAAGAAACCATAACCCATATTTCAATCGTACTTTACTTTCTAACCCCCTCACCACAGACATCACATCAGCCGTGTTGCTAAGGCATAAAGCCACAAAGTATATCAATGCAGAGGCAGGAGTGGATATGAAGAGGAAACAAGTAGCTTTTTGGGCTAAGGCAAGCTTTCTGCTCTTTGTTGATAGGGATTCGAAAGGAAATGTCTGAATGCTTTTGTATGCTGCAGTTTAACCACAAGCCACCAACCTTTTGTTTTTCAAGAAGAGGTAAAAAAAAAAAATCTGACTATATCCTCACAATGTAAATAAATGACGCAGTTTCTGTTTTCTGTTCTCCACTGTGCTCACTCGCTTCAAAGATGGTTGTGCACCTTCCAATTATGTGTACTTGCCTGCAGAACGAGTCTTAATAAATGCTTTGCTCGTTAAACCCATTTCTGACACAAATACAGGAGCTGAACGAGTCACACTTATGGGGTCATGCCTGTACACAACACAGGTTTATAACCGAAATGCTTAAAAAAACAACACGGCGAGATGAGAAATGCAAACACACCTAGGGGTGAGAAAAAAAAATTTCTTACAGGAGATGCATCTTATTTTTTGTTGTTGTTTTTTTTTTTTTTTTTGGTTTAAACGACACTGTATCGATGCACAGATCTCTCTCATTATATTTCTCACATTTTTCACCCAGCTAGGTGGTAAAAAATAAAAGCGCAGGCTATCATGTGCGCTATGAATACATTGCACGCTAGCTACGTTCGGTCATATCAAGATAAAGCAATCATACCGCGTACATTTCCTCCCAGAGGTGGAGGGAAAAACAGATTTCTCATGGTTTGAGATGTGGCAGAGCGTATGAATCATTCTGACAGCCCAGACCCTCTGCCCAAGTACTGACAGCCCTTGTAAATATTAAGGACACAAAATTTAGGAGAAATCCAGCAGCTTAATGTCTTTTTGAAAAATCGAACAATTATAATAAACATATTCAGAAAAATGCTTATTTTTGTTGGAGCGGAAAGTCTTTTGCCTTGCATACCTTATAAATGACCTGTTGGCAGGCAGGGAGGTGGTGTCTGATGGTGGTTGTGGAGACTTGGTAACTTGGATTTTTATGCCATTTGTGGGGGCAAAATAAACTTGAGTCCTCTTCCAAGCAAGTTAGGAACACATCCAGTCGATGGCTAGTTTTTTTTTTCTTTTTTTCTTTTTTAAAATCGCTGCAGCAGTAGAAACACGCATTTTCAAGTAATATCGTTATATAATTATAGCAACATTCTTTTTTTTTTCTAAACTGACTTAAGGTAAAAGAATTTTCCCTTACTTAGTTTTGTTTCTCCTTTTTTGTTTCCAGTGTTAATGAATGACTAACTTGGGTACAAATATGACAAGACACAGGCCAAATCCGCTTAAATTAGAAAGTCATGGAATGCAGTTTGAAAGTTCTTCCACACTCCAATCAACTCCAAAATTAACAGTTTAAATGAAAAAGGTGCATTCGGTTATGTTCGTTATAATTTCCAGGAGGTGTCAATAATTGTGGAACATGTTTGGGTTAATATTAATTATTTCTGAGGCCAATTAACAAATTTATTTCAATTTAAGGTCAAGTCTTTCCTTAGTGTGGGATGAAGCTACTTCAGGAAAAGATGGATTTTTCTGAACCCTTTTTCCAATCTTTACAAGAGGTGGCAATAATTATGGATGGCCCAGTTAAGACTAGTTGCAAAATATTTAATGCTCTTGTTAAAACGTTGGCCTTTTACTTTAAGCCTTAAAAGGAAAAATTGGTAATCGTTAAAACAATCATAGAAATTTTTTTTTTAATAGAATCCTGGCAATTCCAAACTGCCATGCTGCTTTAAGCGAGAGGAATAGCACACTTCCTTTCTCCTGTCTGTCACGGTGGCACGTGTCAGTTGTGGGTGTTTCTGTTGAGCTCATGTGGGTGGAAAGGGGGCTATAACACTTTGCTTAGTGCATAAAGCTGCCCTGTGATGCTTCGTGAGCAGCAGTTTAGAAGTATACTAGGGCTCAGATGCATATAGAGAGGACAAATGAACGTTCAAAAAAATTAAATAAAACACCCTCAAAGAGAGGTTCTCAGAGGTGGGTCTGCACAGTTTGTTTTATTTATTTATTTAATTTTTGTTGTTGAATTGTGATTATTATCCGATCTGACTAGTCCCTTGAATTTAATCACTTTAATCCAATCTTGAGGAGAAGAAATTATTTTATACCCCTGCAGAGCATAACCACCATGAACTTTTTAATTACTTAAAGCTCTAAAGTTCAGGTTAATACTTCGATTAGCAAAGAAGGAATAATAAAAACATTGTGAAATCATTGCCACAGATTTTTGGTTCAACTTAAAAAAATAAAATAATAAAAAAAATTAATAATCAAGTTAAGTTTAAACGACTTAACTAAGCTTAGAACGGTTTTTTAAACTGAGTACAAGAACTGAAATCGTTCCAGAAGCTGTTCTTGAGGCCAAAATGCAAATAAGTACATATAAACCCTAGAACCGAACAGTGGGGCGTGTGCGGGGCAATTTTAACTGCCAAAGTGCAGGAAACAGCATTTTGCAGGGCGTAGTTAACACTTCTAAACACCACTGCTGGAGGAGCTCTGAAATTTGTTCAAAGTGTTCGCAAAGCCCAGGAAAAAATAAAAAGCAAAACCACACAAGACGCTGGCAGATCAAAAACACACAAACAGTTAGTGAAAAAAAAAACAAAAAAACAAAAAGAGGTAGCAGTTTACAAAGTGTATTACCGTCACGGTGAGTTTACGGCAAAAATATTATGCACGTTCCGTTAACAGCGCTAATTAAATCTGTGCAACAATTACAAAAATGATGATTAAAAAACCCTTCTGATACGTTCTCATATTTGTATAGTGCTTGCTGAGCGCAACCTGCACCTCACCTCATGCCTGAGCTCTGCTATCTGATCTTTGAGGTCTCTGATGTACTGGCTGGAGTCCGTGTTGTTCAGCTGCCCCTGCACACGGCCTTCTTCCTTCTGAGGATGGGTTTCAGAGAAAAACAGACATTGTTTTAGTCACAGAACAAAGAGCATCAGTTACAATATACTGTATAACGTGCACTTTTACAGGGATGTGTTCACACTTCCATGCTGTCGTCTGAAATGCTCACAGATCATCCGGCCTGATTTTTTTATAATTTAGCATAATTAATTACGCTAAAGTATTAAAATGAATGAGGGATTTGATGTTTCAATGACACTAATTTCTTTAAATAATGACAATTAGATAAGAAGGTAATACGAATATATCTTTTTTAATTTTATGCAATGAAATTGTTATACATCAATCAATATTTACTCCTTTATTCTTCAAAACCTGCGAGATCGGTCTGGACATTAAAAGATGTCTTTGGAATACTCACTCTATACATGCCTGCTTAATTACTTATTGGAGTTCATGTACAGAAGACAATTTCTTGACTGCTACTACATTCTTCACCATTGCTCAAATGTTTTCTATTCTGTTTAGGCTGGAGATCACCCAGGGCACGGCTGCAGACACTGAAGTTTTTCACTAGCTCTTCAGTTAATTAGCAAAACTCTTCACATAGGCTCAATCTAATTAATGAAATGGTTTGTTTTATCTTAATATTTAAGATGATTAAGGTTTTGACATGTAAATGATAAACTTATGAAAATAAGTGAAATGATTTTTTTCGCATATCCCAGTTAGGAAGCTGTGGTCAGAGGTCAGGGTCAGCCAGGGATACACCGCCCATGGAACAGACAGGGTTAAGGGCCTTGCTCAAGAGCTCAACAGTGGCAACCTTGGTGGTGCTGGGGCTCGAACCCCTGACCTTCCGATCAGAAACCCAGTAATTAAGTAAGTTAAATAGTCAGCTCTGTCATCTAACTGAAAACCATTCACCACAAAATGTGTTGTATTTTCAGGTCACAATCATGTTTTATCTTCACCAACACTTTAAATTAATTCCATGTAAGAAAATACAATTAATAACCTAGAACGCTGAACTCTGTCCAGATTTAACAGGTTACAATTTGAGGCCTCGAATCCTTTTCGTATCACAGCTTTCTAACCTCGAGACTGGTTTCCAGAGGAGATTACATCATTTTATAAGAAGCTCCTCAGGTTTTACCATTATTTTCCATCTAAAAGTGAAAATCTGTGGTATGTTCACTTATGAGCTAGGTAGGAGTGCAGAAGCAGGAAGAGTAAAGCTCGTCTTGCACAGCGTTACTGCATCGTGCTGGCAGCAAGCTGAACGTGTTTATTTAGCTCCTGATGCCTTGGGGAAACGCCTAGCTGCGGTGTTAAACTGCCACACGTGCTGTTTACATTCCACACATCTGCAAAACCTTGCAAACAAACTGGAAGGACGAACTGGAAGAAACTGCAAGGCTCTGCCACACAAAACGAGAGAGAGAGAGAGAGAGAGAGAGAGAGAGAGAAGTAATGGGTCAAAAGGGGAAGAGGAGAACAAAAGAGTTGAGGCAGGGGCATGAGACCTACATAGCAAATCAACACACACACACAAAAACAGCCCTGCATTAGAGATGTTTTTTTTTTTTTTCAATTCCTGCGGTCTGCACTAAGGCCTGGGTTTGCAGGCTTCTGATAGGCTGGAGATGATGAGGGATCTGAAGCGCCAGTGTTCCAGGAATCTGTGTTTTTCTTGAGGTTTGTCTCCCTCACCCCCAGGTGACAATGATAAGGAAGAGGCAGTTAGCAGACTTCCTTACACTCAGCTGCGTAAAGTCAGCAGGTGGCAGGCTGCGGCCAGGGACGTCAAACAGCTCTAAATAATGGTTTCCTCGCTTAAGCACCCCCCAAAAAAATACAACCTTTGAGGCTGTTGTAAAAAACGTTAAAACCAAAAAAAACAAAAACAACTGTAACAATCATGAGAGGTTCTTACCTTTAATAAAGTAATCGCGTTGTTGTTGTGTTAACTGAAAGCCAATGTTCAGACATAAATGCCTAGATTAGCGTTCTGTTTCTTTTATCGGACAGGATCCTGAAATTTATAAGAATAAAGGCTAAAAACTATGAGAATTTGTTTACCAGTGAGACAAGTTTTTTTTTTTTTTTTACATTGTTAAAGTCTCACTGCTGTGATTGCACAAACCACACATTAATGTTCAGACTCAAGACACCCTAACAAAAAGCTTGCTTCTTAAAATACAGTCAAGTGGCAACGTGTCATTACATCTCCGCTGGGGTCAGCAAGCTGTTAAGCTCCGTCCAGCATAACCATTTTTTTGTGTTACGAATCCGGAAGCGTAAGTAGTAGTAGTGGTGGTATTTCAACGCTTAGGGTTACATATTGTAACAAAAGCAGCAGCATCCACGAACGAAAAAACAATTACAGAGAACAGCCATACTACAGCTTTCACTCATTTTCCATTCATGTCTGAGAGCAAGAAATGGTTTTGTGAAATTCAGTTAAATTCTCACAGACACACAGACGCAACTCACGGCTTTTAAATTCCACATGTTTTCCATCAGTCATTTTCATATTTCATATACTGTAGATAAGTGCACAGATCTCATACAAGCCTGCGATATACTGAAGCATTACAATCAACAATGACAAAGCTACAAAAGCAATCAAAGTTAAAGTTCAACACTTTCCGACCGAACGCATTTAAGAATTCATGTGGGCTGTGATGTAAAAATAATGAAATTCACACAATGTTTAATGTAACTGCCTCATCACACCAGACCAGTTTCAATGTAATGTTCATGTAATGTTTCAATGTAAATATATAGAATCCCACAGCTATTTCTTCTATAATTTTGCCAAACTGAAGGGTTGAACAAAGACACTTTCAAAGAGTTGATATAAACAGTTATTTATTTGTGAAGCTTTGTTCCAAAGATTCTTTACAGTGTTTTTCTTATGAATAGGGGAAATGTGGGTTATAATCTTATAACTGAGGGTTAACTGCTGTGTCGCTAGCGGTTAACCCGCAATTATGAGATTTTAACCTGCATCCCCAGTTATGTGAGCTGTTTCCTTTCATAATCAAAACCATTTTGGACATGTGTATAATGCAAAATGAATACGCTCAATACAGAGACTTACTGTATGATTGCGCACAAAAATACATTTATTTTTCGATATAATCCCCTACACTAAGATGCCTCTCAGAAAACACTTTAATGGCCCAAACGTGGAAATCACTTGGAGCGAGGAGATGTGGCAATAACTCCCAGTCGAGCTCCTGTAATGTGCAAGTGGTGTTGGTGAATGATCGTGTGTACAGATCCCACAGAAAGATGCTTCTCTCCTGCAATCTGGCGACAAATTATGCATCGACGTTCAAGGATCAGACGCTCTACTCGCTGAATGTCCATGGGAACGACTGCGGTGGGCTCTGAGCCACCTTGGCCGGGATTTTCATTCACGGATGTACAGTACAGACTTGCCAATATTTCATTGCGGCTAAGAGTCTCATCATCCCACTGTTCTTCTAGTCTTGTTGGTTTTACACTTCATTTCACAGGACATTTCATCACAAGTCCCGGTTTGACCTGAGCGCCCCGTGCACATGTGAATGAGAATAAAAGGTTCTATATTTCTGAGAAGAAACTTTAATAAAATTTATGAAGATCTCCGACGATAGCCGGCCTCCTATTTAGCTAAAAACAAACCGTTAGAAGTTCCAAGACTGAAGCTGAACGCATTGTATTATTCCCACGCTGGCCGTAGATACTTATTGCCATTATACAGTTTTATCGTAACATGTGACTGTGTTTTTTTCTCATTAGCTATATCTCAGTCTGCCTCATTATGACCCATCTATGAGTTTTTCAGCAACACACTTTTTTTCTTCAACAAGAATATTTTTACTATCCTGCTTTTATCGAATTGTAAAAAGTTTTATTTTGTAGTTATGCAAAGAGAACAATCAGATATTCACTATAGAAAACCCCTGGTTAGTTATCAGATAATGCATGCAAGATTTGGTCAAATGATAAATTCTCCAAAGCAGTGGTTCTCACAGTAGGGTGTGGTGAGTCATAGCGAAGAGTTCTGTGATTTTTTTTTTTTTGCCAGTGCTGTCACTCACCATTTACATTATATTCTTATATCTGTAAGAACTCAATAAATATAAGCCTGTTTAACTGGTTTAAACCAAACCTCATTAACTTTATAAAAATAAATAAATAAATAAAAATAAAAAAAACACTAATAAATATCATACAAGGCCTGATCATTTCTGTTACTGAAAAGGTTAGAAAAGGAATAGAAAGCTCCTTGGCACTAATCAACAATCAGAATATTATGGCACTCCTTTACACGGCCATGAAGGAATAAATTGATGGGTCTACGACATTTAATTTAAATATGTACATGGCCATAAAACTTTAAAAACTGCTTCTCTATAAAGTCATTGTTGGCCAATTAAGGTGCAGAGGACGAGGATGAGGACGGCATGACTCAAAAATGAGTCAAGAACTCATCATTACTATTAATGCTTTAACACTTAACATTAAAAGATTTATGTCTCTCTCTTAATGATGCATTTGTGGCTCGCTTGGTAAATCCCATAGCTTTTTTTTTGGGGCTTTTTTCCTGTCTAGTGACGAACATACCACACACCTCCTATAGCGCTGCAATTTAAATGGCACAAAGGCAAAGCCAGCTGTTTCGTAAAAATATTACTTCTGAGAAAGACTTTGATCTTGCTTTACCTGGCACCAGCCGTGGTACTTTCTGATAAGTTTATTTAGACATGGGGAAAACCCAGTGTAAAGTACTGTTGCTCTGAGTCTCCTCTGCTGCTATAGAAACACGCAACACCTTTAAGGGCCATCCCAATAAGCTGCACACTGCGTACCTGTTTATTGCAAGTATGTGTGTATGCAACGGTGCTCTTTTTTTTAAACATTCAGAAAAGAGTAGCTTTATACTGCGGTCGCGCTCTCTGGACACCGGGAGGTCCTACCAATAATTCTTCTCTATATTTAATCCACAATGTGCTGTTAAATCTCTGTCTTATGTTTAAACAAGTGCACGCAAAACAGCAAAGTACAAAGTCAGCTTTGATTCCAGCTCAGTGAGTATCTGAGCCTGATAGGAAGTGGTTTCGCATATGGTAATGAAGATAGCTAAGCTGTGGTCTCAGAAAGGCCATGCAAAAGCAACAACTTTACCCTACAGCAACAGAGGTGCAAAAAAAAAAAAAAAAAAAGTGTTATTTTCAGGCAGCAGTGTGATGCGTATGCTAAAATGACACGAAAGTAGACGACTCTGCTTTTGGTTGACGATGTCGAACACTGACGAAGAGAGGTTTTGTTCACGTGTTTTTAGATTTGCTTTTTTTTTTTCTGTAAAGACGTAGCTTCGGAATGATTAATACTGAAATTAAACCAAACCAGCGCAAGCAGACGACGAGTCACGTACCACGTTAAGAGTTTCTAGAACACCTATAGAACTACCTGTACCATGTTGAGTTGGTGTGAGACAGACGTGTCTGAAGATAATCTTTCCAGAGTGAAACCTCTGAGGTGACTCAAACTCTGCACAGACAAATTCGGTCTGTAGTATTTTCCAGTGGTGGTATATGTGGCCTAAATGTGGGTGAAATGGTAAGAGAATGAGATGAACGAGTCTTGTGGCTTCAACCCTTAAAAAAAACTGTTGCCTTAGAAGAAGCACAAGAAGCCTTTGCCACATATAGACAACAGCACAGTGAATTTTTTTTTTTTTTTCGTTTCTTTGCATACCAGGGGTCAAAGTGCAGGTTTGGCCATGTTACAGTGCCCCTGGACCTGGGAGGGGTTAAGATCCTTGATTTAGGGTTCAACAACAGCGGCAGCTTGGCAGCGCCGAGGCTTGAACCTTCAACCTTCTGATGAGTAACTTGGAATCTTAGGGTGTGCATCAGTAAGTAAACCTCACACTGAAATCACTACAACTCATCTGAGTTAACTCTTAACATCCTTATGTGTTTCATCACTTCTCAGCACCTCATGAATCTGTGGCATCAAACACGAGAGTAGTTTAATAGATAATGTTAGAGTACCGACAGAAGACGTCTCACACTTGGACATTCTTTCTCTCTCTCTTTCACTTTTCTATTAAATCCAAAAGCTCTGCACCAGGCCTGCTAGTAAATTTACCAGATTGGGTAAACCAAAGGCTTATCCCCACAACTGTGAGTGCATAAAAATGTGGCTAACCAAAACCACAGAGCTACATCTCTGAAACAGTTCTGAAACAGGATGGCAGTCAGCTTTCAGAGCAAACCTGCCTCGGAGCAACCATGCACACATCCAGTCCTTAAAACATTATCATCAACGCTTGTAAAAAAAAAAACTAATTTGCCTACTGTGATGTGGGGACACAAGAAAAGAAAATAACCTCACGCTGTCACTCTTTCTCACCAGATTTTTGACTAATAATGATACTACGTCTTGTCTGATCATAATGGCAGAAGAGATTGAGTGTAAAAATGTGAAATTATTGTGGTGCTTTGTAAAAAAAAAATACAAAAAAAAAAAAAAAAACTAGCAAAAGCAATGTGAACAGATGCTTACAAGGACTCTTTGTAAGTGGCTGATAATTGACATCTCTATTCCTCCTTTATCACTATTTTACTGTAACTATACCATAATCTCACCGCAAAAGTAAAACTACATTCTGGCCACATCAGCGGTCTGTGATCAGTTAATTGACATGTTACCGTCCCAAACCAAAAGGCACTTTTGTATAATATTGAGAATTTGGTCCCATTGACATATTGCGGCCAACAAAACCGAGAAAAACAAAACAAAAACATTGCACAGTGCAAGTTTCAGGATTTCATTAGCAAGTTTCTCACGACCCGGGTCAAGGATCAGTTTGGAAATAACTTGCAGCCATGCACTAATGACAGTATTACCAACATCGAACTACTATAATCAGTAAGTGATGCTATTAATTTGAATGTTTAGAGATGGTTCCTTTAAATAGCGATGTAGGGGACAGCTATATTTTTTTTGGTTTGAGTTACACTACACGCTTATTATTAAAATGATTTAATGATGTCATCATGACTTCCCACTTTCCACCAATCACGTGTTCATGTCTTCTTATTATATGCACGTTTTCCCCGTATCGTCAGTGGGTACAATTTCCCTGAAACCCAAAGCGTTGCGGCTTGACCGATAAAGCGGCGATGATTGTGGGTCAATTTTAGGACTAAGCAGCAAAACCACCGTGAACTTACAAGTCCATCAGAAAAATCAATGTCTTCTCTATAACATGTAATATACTAACTGTTGAGCGAGGAATGGAAAATATTACGCATTACAAAAGATCACTGCATGTCCAAGAACAATTTAAAGAATTGTTGGAATTGCAACTTTGAACAAGAAAGATGACCGGCTATGCCGCAGTACGAGATCACTATAGTTCAACTATAATTCTACAATTCAAAAAAAAATAAAAATTTAAGGAATAACATTAATCCTCTTTACATTCTTATGTTGGTAAACCATTATGTGAATGCTCCCTTATACAATATTGCCACTTTTGTGGCTTATCTGTTAAAGCAAAATTCTAGAGCAGGCTACAACCATGGTTTCCTACAACCTAGCGAATAGAAGGCGCTGAGAACTGGGTTGACAGTTCATGTAGAGATATGTGCACAGATTTCAGATTTTTTCCAAACAGACAAAGGGAAGTGAATGTACAGATCGCAGTAAGAAATCACAGTAACATTTGTGTCCATCTTTCACCCCAACACAAGGTTTATTATCCAAATTATAAAAGTGAGGCTTGAGTACATGGTGGTGGCCAAAAGTATTAGAACAGCATACTGTATGCCATGTATTATAGTCCTCCCTCTGCACAAAACTAATTAGTTCTAGTCTATCTGACTGAAGAGTTAATTAACTTAAGAACTTAAACCCAATAGAAAACTGTTAGGCAATGGTGAAGAAGGCATTATCAGTCAGGAAACTGTCTTCTATACACAATCTTCAGGAAGCAGTCAAGCAGACATGATGTACCAAGTGACGGTAGAGAACTACAGATGTCTTTATGACAGCCGGATCCAGCAGGTTTTAAAGAATGAAGGACATCATTATACATATTGATTGCTCTGTAGTAATTCCATTGCATTAAATAACAACTGATTCCTATACTATAATCTTGATTGTCATTATTAAAAAAAATAAGAAGAAGAATATCATTTTGGTGACCACTGTAAGTACGCCATTACGTCTTGATTTTAACTTATCAGAACTGATGATTACATTTCTATAACGGCAGCACTGACAATATTATCCTCATGAAATCAAATCACAGATTTAAATGTATATGCTCTTGTTTGCACACTTTCTGTTGTCTTTTGCATAATTCGTCGATAGTTTTGCCTTAACAAGTCAGTGTTGTTAAATTATGTTGTATGTAGCACCGTGATCCTGGAGGAACGTTGTTTTGTTTCACTGTGTACTGAACTGTATATGGTTGAAATGACCAAAAAGGTCTACTTGACTTGATATTTATGAGCATATTTTACAATATATTATTGTTTAATCACTATTAAAGGATTTTTAAAAGGAGTATATAAATGTATATCAATTTTATACAATAAAATTTCTCTGTAAAATATCTTTTCAACTTCATGACTAAGATTTTAAAATCAGGATTCTGATGGGGGTGAATCCTGATTTTGGGGGGGGAATGAATGATGAGGGAAGTGATCACTAGAACTAAATTATCTCATGGACTCTGCAATTATTAAACAATAAAGGATTAAAATTTTATTTGTGTTATTTATTAATAAATCTACAATTTGTATCAGTAAGAACTCGTGTGGTATATACAGGTATAAGAGGAATAAAACCGTTCAGGATATACCGTCGGGGAAAATAATCTTTCAACTCTGCTTCAGGACAGATTGCAACACACCACGGCAGCAATTCGCTGATTACTTTCCTAGAGCAGCATGCACTGTCGTGGTTTATTCCAATGAGAAGAGGAGCCTCAATACTACTGGATGTTTTTACCTGAATCTCCAACTCGGAGATCTGCTGCTGGAGTTCAGCCATGGCAGCCATGTTATCGGCCTCTCTTAATCTCACTGCCATCACCTCCTCTTTATTCTGACAGACACAGAGAGAAAGGGAGTGTGTGAGAGAAGGAGGGGGATTATCTATCTGGTACAGAAGTTGAAAACAGAACCCACTAGTTCCTCTTTACATGACTGGATTTGCTGATTGTGACCGTGGATAAGATCGTTAACACAAATGGTGAAATAGCATGACTTTTGCGAAATGTGCAGATACGCAGTCTGATGACTGGGTTCAAGTGTTACAGGAAAACATTTCAAGATTCAAGCCGTTAAGCTTTTTCTCTCTCGATATCACACTACAAGATTTCCCACAGTCTCCGAGATGGTGTGAAGGATCAACCCCGAAGGGCGCCGTCCTTACCTTACACTCAATCTCTGCCTGCTTGCGTTTGGACTCCTGCAGCTCTGAGTGCAACAGTTTATTCTGTGTGCTCAAAATCTGCAAACGATCGTGCAAACTGCGAGTCTCTTGCTCAGCGCGTCGCAACTGGTTGCTATGGATTTGATTCTGTAGGCAGACAAAAACAAAAAGTTAAGACTTTAACATGTCCCACTTGCTTTCCCCATCCAGACTTTATTCACGAATAAAAAGAGAACTGCAAAGAGGTTTGAAGATGGTGCTTAGATGCAGGGCAACAGTTTAAATATTAACCTTGTGAACCATGATGGAGAAAACTCTTAGGACACAGAGCAGTAACGAATGATGAGAAAGTCTGAGAACTGTCAGCGCCATGAGATGGCAGCAATTTTGATTTGTGTTTTTTTTTTTTTAAAGAGATTTCAACATGCAACCAACTGGTTGTTATTCATGTGTCATTTTGTTGTTGTTTCCCTTGTTAATACTATACGTTCATTCTGAAACTTAAAACCCTTCTTGGACTGATTCAGCCAGGATTACTTGAAAAAAATCAATTAGTTTATAAGGATTTAGAAAATGTATTCCTACAAAAAAATTAAATAGGGGCTTTAACTCCCCTCACCAGGCAAAAGTTATATTTCAGTTTATCTACCCGGACTGAAAACCAGGTAACGTCACTGCCTAAACATAGAGAAAAACTTGCCACCTTCTTCTGTAACAGGAAAAAATGAATCACCAGATAGAGAGGCACAATAACATGCCATTTACTAGATCACTGCATGTACACTGGCATATTTTACTAAATGGAATACAAAACTAGTGAGAATGCAGAACTGACTACTAATATTAAATTGAATCATCTTTACTAATCATGGTTTGTATTCATAACATGTACCAAGTATTAGAAATATAAGAATAATTCCTGAAAAAAAAAAAACATAACATTAATCTGCATATAAATATCAAAGTGACTCCAAATCTCTTCCTGACCTGTGGTTATTATAAAAAAATTAAATAAAAAAAAAAAAAAGGAAAATGAAACTCTGCAGCATACGTGATTTAATTTCTCATGTTAAATGAGTACACCCAGTATGCTGACAGATGTCATAGGATGAGACAGACATAAGACCTTAAGACGTTTCTTATATGCTGTTGTAATATAAGTTTCCAGAACTGGAGCAATACGATTAAAAAAAATGGTTCCAGTTATTAATTTATTAATTATCTATTAACTTGTATTATAACTTATTACATATGCTGGTATCCACATATGATCAACCAGAACATGAACTGGGAATGCAGGAAAGGACTAAGTGCACAGATTTAGATACTGATTTATTTCTATTTATAATGCCTTTGCAGAATAGAAGGGTTCAATTAACAGATTTCAAATAATTATGTACCTAAGACCCAACCAAGAGCTCCAAGACTCCCGTTATGAACTTTAGAAATCCATTATAGACAATGGCATATTCAATTATAAATTTTAATTCTTTGCCTACATTAAGTGAAGCGGTGATAAAGAACACAGGTTTTAATGACTACAGTAGATGGAAAGGTTGGGCCAGTCTTTTCTCAGTTTAAGATTGACCTCAGTCGCCCTCTAGTGGCCATTTTATCCATTGCTGAAATAATCTGACCCACACAAGCATGTTTGCTCTACCCCTTATAACCATAAAACTTGGCAAATTAAATTATTCAGCTATTACTGTATATGAGGCAAAATGTGAAGAGATGTGTAATGAAATGGACATCAGTTTGAATATCACTTAATCCAGTTAGACTGCCTACTCCATCCTCCATCCACTGCACTCAATCACTTTACACACAAAATACACGTCATGAACGAGATTTAATATTCTCTCTTCACAAGTCACTATAACACTGTGCTGCTGAGAACGATTAACAGAATTTACGCTACTATTATTTTTACTACTGCGCAGTAGTAATGAGATCTCTATGATGAGACAAATAACAACAAACTTTGTTAAGAGAAAGACACCTGTGTCTCCAGTTCCAGCAGTCTCTGCCTGGTCTCACGGAGCTCAGCCTGGACCTCTGCCTCTCGTAGTCTCACACTCATTAGCTCATCCTGAAGTTCGTTTACAGAGTTCTTCCGTGGACTGTCCTTCCAGCGGCCAGCTGTACGTGCCAAGTGTCTCTGCAGAAGAAAACACTTGGTCAAAAAGGATTTCTCCAAATAACAGCCATTGAATCAGTACCTACTCAGCTGTGTTTCTCACTCACTCACTCACTCATCACCTATACTGCTTTATCCTGTATACAGGGTTGTGGGGGGCCCGGAGTCTATCCCAGGAGACTTGAGGCATGAGGCAGGGATCACCCGATCCGTCATAGGGTACAGACACACAGGCACATGCTCATTCACACACTACGGGCAATTTTGGGAAGGTCAATTAGCCAAATCTGCATGTTTTTGGAGTGTGGGAGAAAAAGCTGCGTTTATGAGCATTTTATGAGAATTTAAGCTGGCGTGGCTAAGATGGAAAAGATGTTGAGAAAAAAAAAAATAATAATAAATTATACATAACTGAAGCATGCTCCACATTCACTTCTGCATGTATGGAAACACGACTGTCTAGACTCATCTGAAAGAGGGTGTTTGTGTATACACGCAAATTTGTATACTTTCATTAAAGAAAGAAAAACCCACAATGGTCACTAAATTTCCTTGAAATTAAAAAAAAATTATGGTAATTAAAAATTTAATAAACATCAAATAATAAAAATTGGACACTGCTTTTGAATTATGATTAAACAGAATAATAAAGATTGTTGAAAGACTGACACAGACCATGCATGGTTCTTATAATGTATATTACATGTGTTAAATGTTAAAATAAAGAGAAAAAATAAAAGTACAGCAAATACATTGTGTTGTATAAAACATTGAAATAAGTGAACACAGATACGGCTGATCCTGTGCATCTTTGGCAGACGCTAATGAATAACGGTATCACTCGTAATTTTTATGAATATTGTTCATATTTATTGTGTTCTCGTATAGTCTGAATCAATCTTTAACCTAGCCTGGACAAATTGAGTAACCTAATATTCTGTTGCACAACCTCCTGAGACACTATCCTGTTGGTGAACCCATGTCCTCGTCAGATCACACCAGGCAGTAGGTTTGGCTCCAGGATGAATTGATAGTCTTAAGATTTCATTTAAAATGAATGGAATGACCGAGTTTCCTCTGTGTTTTACAGTAGCTACAGGGTTCATTTCTTTGGAAGGCTATAATATTTGCATCTGTGAACATACAGTACAGCTGATGATACTTGCCAAAAAAGCTTCAGTTTTGTCTAATCTCTCCAACACACATTCTCCCAGAAGCCTTGTGGTTTATCCCCAGTCAGGCTTTTTAATGGTTTGCTTTCAACAATGGACTCCTCTCCTGAGTCGTCTTCCATTAAGCCCTCTTTTGCTCAAACAGCAACGGTTGGTGATGCTTGATTCTCTTTCGAAGTTGCCCTTGGCTCTTTGGTCCATGTTACATGAAACCAAACAGAATAGTGACTAATTTTCACCATTTAAATACTCTGACTAACTGATTACAAGACGGAAGTCCCTTGGGATGCTCAATACAAAACACACTTTAGTTTAACTCATTACTATGGTTAAATAATTAAAAAAATATATTTTTTTGTGGTACCAAAGAACATTTCCAGGTCGATTTCATTACAAGACACGGACTACGGACATCCGAGTTTTGAACTTCCGCAGATACAAACGGACAGCGGTTCTACTTCCATTTCAATCATTGTACAAAAAATAGACACTACAGTGCACCAGATACAGAAATTTACCATTACATACAATATTTTCAGTGTGTACTGTAAGTAAATGTAAGAGAAATGAGTCAGCCTCACCGGTTTCAATAAATCAGACCAGGAGAACAATAATAGAAAACGTCTGTCCTGTAAAACTATCCTGATGGTGAATAATCCTAATTTCAGAAAATGCTCACAGTCCAATGCAGTGGAAAACAGCTCCGAGACAAAACGGCATCCAGGATTCCCTTTTGCGATTTAAAGGCGCAGAGGCAGTGTGGGGAACGGGGACAGATTTAGTTAAGTGGATTGGTATGCTTTACATTGTATATTCATATCAAAGGCATATATAACTCGCTTTGTCGAACTTACGAACATGCTCCTGGAACAGAACTATGAAAAGTCATTGACTACCTGTAGTTTGTTTTTTATTCTTATCACAATTCAAAACCACACCTGATTTGAATAGTTAATGTCTTTTATATTATTATTTATTAATACTTTTGTCAGTGTCCACAGTTTTCCCTCCTTTAAAGAAAATTACCAACAAATGCGTGTATATACCTGCCAATGCTCCTCCAGATCTCGGACTTGCTGTCTTAGCTCTTTGAGGCCCGTCAGAGCCTCAGCCTCCCTTATCTTTATAGCGATCAGCTCCTCCTGAAGACGCACCACGTTACTCTCATCGGGCAGTGACGTGTTCCTCTGTAGCACACACATATAGCTCGATTTAAAACACGTTTCTGGAAAATGCATGGAGCTTCGTCTTGACAGTGAACTAGTTTTGTGCTAAGGGAAATGAGCCCACCTTCTCAATGTCGAGGATTTTGTCCTGCATCTCTTTGAGGGCGCACTGAGACTCTGCCTCTTTGAGCCGACACTGGACCAGCTCCGTCTCCAACTGCAGGATGGCCTCTTCTGTGTAGCGGGGACTCGGCTTCTACAGGCACAGAGATGTAAAGCCCATGGCTAAATAAGATAGTTTTAAAATACTGAATTTGCACACAACTGCGTGATGATGTAACAATAACCATCTCAAATCAAATCCATGGCTGCATTCAGCTGCAAGTGAAAAAAGCAACACTCAGGGAACTGATTAAGAACTCCTTATGAAGAGATGAGTGCTTTACTCCTATTCCCAAGGCTCTTAAACCACAAAAACAGAACTTCAAACGGCAGCATGTATGACTAAGTTATGTAAATAAATGATGAGATATTATTCTGCAAAAACACATAACGGTTAGTGAATCCCAACAGCTCACGACAACAGTGTTATCTCTCAGCTCATAAATTTTCATGAAGCTATTAGCCGAGTAGCTGAGCTGCTCAAATAATAATAATAATATCTTGAAAAATCACTACAACTGGCTGGCAATGCCTGATTCGGTTGCTAGGTAAGACTGCGTGACTCAGGAGGTCCTGAAGCTCTGAATGTTTTTCGCCATAGTACAGTATATCCGCTCTTTCTCTGAGCAGCCGGCTCAGACACATCCAGGAGGGGGCGCTGTCTGTGCACTGTCCTTACCGCAGGCTGCTGCTGTTGTTTGAGCTGCCTGATGTTGCTTTGGGCCTGCTCGAGCTGTGCGCTGGCCTCCTCGCTCTGCTGTTTCACAGTGGCCAGCTCCCGCTTGATCAGGTAATTCTCCTCTGCCTCCTGGGCTCGCGTCACCTGACCCTGACGCGACCGATCGGGGACAACAGACGGGGTGAAGCAAGTAGCTAGTTTTGGGGAAGTTATTAAGTTGCATGGGGGAAAAATTATTCTGAAGTATGAGCATGCTGTTAGCAACTTTTTTGCAAAGGTGATTTTTTTTTTTCCTCTTGAGTTTTAACAAATCTATGGCCTCATGTTTTTCAAGTAAGGTTTTATCAGTCACCACATTAGAATGTTTTCAACTGTCAAAGTATAAGCGCATATCATTTCAATAATTTCACTGAAATTTATTGCGAACATGCAAAGCCAAAAGAAATACACAGGAGTGTGTATGCATAGGGATCTCCAAGTTATCATTCCTTTTACTTGGACTCTTGTTGGACTCAGCTGACTAGGGTGTTGGAAAAGTTCGACAAACATTCAGTTCCCAACAGTTGTCCAAGTAAGTGGAATGGTTTAAAAATATAAAGGCTGAAAATGATTTCTTTCCTTTAAAAACACAAGGCAGAAAGAAGAGAAGGATGCCAGAGGTGAGAGGAGTGTAGGTTATACCTGGATCAATCTATCTGCCAAGGAAGCACTTTCCTATGAAGAGAAAATCCATAAAGAAACGCATAGAAAGAGAAAGACCAAAGAATATTACAACAAGTTTAAAAAAAAAAAAAAAAAAAAAGGTGACTTTAGACAGACAACTGTTTGTTTGTTTTTTTTCCACCCCATGTTTCAGGTTGCTTCAGATTAAAGATTTTATTTTAATAAAACAAGTATGTGGGCGACACTGGAGCCCATTCCATTCCAGTTTGAGTAAGACAGGGTAGAAAAACAACAGTGTGGATATAATGATATGAGTGTAAGGATGAAAGCATGATAGATGTGACAAAGACAAACTGTGATCCTACGGCAACCTCGAGTGTGAGGCTGAAAAGAAGGCAGGCAGAAAAGAAGCAGCAAGAAGCAGTGGATGTTAGATATGCACGGTGAGAGCCATGCTCTTTTATAAACACTTCATCTATCCAGGGGATTAAAAATCAGTACTGGGAAAATCCTTGATGTAGTTTCGGTCAGTACATGGATTAACAACCATGTCATGCAGGACATTCGAAGGAAAGGATGGGGAGATTAGGCGATTTTTTCTTTTATTGTTGTTGTTGTTGATGGTTGCTTATAGACCGGCATTCACCAGTCCTTGCCATTTTCACCATGCGTGGCAGAACGGACAAGTCTCAAGCAGCCACTGACCCAGCATGCAACAGTGCGAGTGCATGCTCTATTCAAAAACTGTTTCGTACACTAGTTTGTACATAACCCGCCAGGGTTCCTGCGCAGCCGTCCAGTTAGTGATACACACAGATTAGTCTTACCTGTTTCACGCAACAGTTAGCACATACCCAGCCCACTCTTTCACTGTTAAACACATTAGCTTGTCTCAACAGACAACGCTAGGTCAGTCAGTAGCTACGGTTATTCGCAAATACACAGCCAAGTTAGTATATGTGAGCTCATGCGACGTCAGCATGACTCGTGAGAGATGAGGTCATGTGGGAAGCGATCATGACAACGTGACCAACAGTCTGATGGGCAGAGCCTGAATAGGCCCCATTTTCGTTAAGCTTGTACAGTAGCGGTCACTCACTTTCTCCAGAGTGTCTATCCTCTGCTTCAGAAGCCTGTTCTCTGTTCGAAGTCTCTGCAAAAAGAGAAAAATTTGAGAGTCTAGAAACCAATACAAACATAAGTAACTAAGGGGATTCTATTTTTGGTATAAAGAAAGGTGGGGGGGTTTTTCAGTCTAGGATGTTTCTAAGAAACCAAATCACAACCTTTCCGGGTAGGTTGAATATCGCCCTGGGGTCATTTCTTATGATAATAAGAATAATACATTTCCGAAACCACTTTCTAAATATTCTAGATCATTTCATCAGTAGTTTCTAAAAGTTTTTTGTGATTTTTTTTTTTTACACTATCTATGGCATTCATTTTTTCATTTAACAAAGAAAAAGAGAGAAAATAAATACTTGAACCTATAAAACAAAGTAGTATTACCTATGAAACTTTGGTATTATTTGTGCTTTTACAGATCAGTGAAATAGCATGCATATATTTAAAAAAAAACTGCATTAAAAAGCAAATGTTTTGCATCTCCTATAACACTGCTGTGGTCTCACCTTTATCTCCACCTGTTCCTCCATTTCCTTGCTTTTTATAGTAGTGTACTCCTTCTCTAACCTACGGACAGATGATTTATACACACTCAAAAAACAACCCAATTACAGCTATAACAGTATAACAGAGAAATCATATTTGAAGAACACTCACTTTTTCATCTTCTTGCCATTGTACTTGACCTGATAGGCGACCTGGATCACTTTGTCTGGTCCGCTGTCGAACTGATGAGGGATGACTTTCTGAAAGTACTAAGAACAACAGAAATGTGATATTTTTTTTAGCTTTTATTCCTCAGCTTTCTATATAAATAACTAAATATTTACATTCCATGACCGATACCCTCACTTTTTTACAAATACACAAACGTAATGTAAAGACGAAAGATTTTATCTTCCTTTTTAAGTAACTACATACATGTCACAAGACCCATGGAATAAAACATAAAAGTGCCAAAATAATGTTATGTCTACAGACATGCTGTTTTCATTGCCAGATTCCGAACTCAAACACTTGCTACGCGACAGAGTGTTTTACGGAGGGAAGGCAAATCATGCAATTATGTATAATAGACAGCAAGTGGTGATATTACCGCTTCAAATACTACACACCATTGTGGTTATGTAATGCAATGCTATGCACAAATGTAGCGAAGTAGAAGTAAAAATGTATTCACTAATAAGACTACTTACATAAAGTACAAGTAACATGAGCAAATGTCAGTAAAAAAGATCATGAAATGTAAAGCGCCTTTGCAAATAAACTTGCTTACACCAAGAACCCATGTTAGTTTACTTTGAAGAGAGGATCATGGAGGGTTGTCTCTTCAAGACAGCAAAACAACATGTATTATCTGATTTCAAGTATTTGACCTAATGAATAAGCCATGTGGAGTGTGTTTCTGACTAAAAGTATTAATAATAATTTAGCTAGCACCAGTATTGCACTTTATTAGAAGTAAAAGACCTTATTATTCCATTTGTAAATTAATAGATCAAGACGAATGTAAGCATGCAATAATGTAAAACGCACAAGTTAAAATTGGCACAAGTCCGACAGATAAGGATTTCATTATATGATTTATCTGCAAAGGTTTATCAAGAACATCAGTTTCCCAAAAATGATTTTTTTTTTTTAAAGTGTATAAATCGGTGACAATATTATGATGGAAAAGTGTTATTATACACGGTATTATTAGAATATTACAACCTCACTGCATGTTTGCATCACTGATGCCGACAACATTTAAACAAACACTACAAAATCCTATTAATAGAAATGTGAGCAGTTATTTTAAGATCATATTATCTTTAAACAGTCTTTGAAGTGCACCTTACGCTGTCCAATCAATCCTGCATTTAAGGTTAGTTTCACTTTGATACTTCAAAGAAACTTGGAAGAGCTGTTAAGAAAACAATCACCAGTACAGAATCATTTTTTTAAATCCCATTTCGAGTGCACTGTTTCTCTCATTGCATACCAAACTGACACATCAACTTTTTAATTTATTAAATAGAAGCCTAATGAGGTGCATTCACGTCAAAACGGGACTTTTCATTGTGCATCATAAGAGAACACAATTATGAGAGTAAAAACTACCTTTATCGCTCTTTATAATCTCCTCCTACACTAATGTACTTAAACCCAGTGTTTCACTAGTGCGTGGAAAACCTTAAGGCAAGGCAAGGCAAGTCCGATGATCTCTTTGTCTCTCGATTATTTTTCCAGCATCAAAGATTCAACGCTTCGTGCAGTTGTCTTTGTATAGTACACTTCATACACAATGGTAATTCAAAGTGCTTTACATAAAAGAAAAGAAAATAATCATAAAATGAAATAGAAAATAATAATAATAAAACTTTTTGAAGAATTTTTTTTTTCATTTGATTGAAAATAAAAATAATAAAAACAGTTTGCAATGAAACCTCTAAACTAATTAATTTTCTTTAAAATAAAGATAGAAAACTAATTAAAATGAATTAAAATTTAATAAAAAAATAAAACAGTTCAAAATATTAGGTAAACATAAAATAATGCAGTCAGTTCAGACCTAGCACGCTGCTCATTCAATAAATGCACAGCTAAACAGATGAGTTTTAAGTCTAGATTTAAATGTGACTAATGTTTTAGCACATCTGATCTCTTCTGGTGGTTCCAACTGTGGGCAGCATAATAGCTAAAAGCGACTCCCCTTGTTTTGTGTGAACCCTTGGTATTTCTAGCTGACTCAATCCTAACGATCTGAGCGGTCTGTTAGGTTTATATTCAATGAGCATATCTGTAATGTAGAAAGTGTTCTCAGTATGCCGGAGACATGATCAGTCTGTCTGGTTCATGTCTGAAACGATAACGTTTCCAGGAGCTCCTACAAAAGGCATAAAACAAGAAGGAATGGTAAGGAGCGAGGTCAGAACTGTGCGGGGGACGTGGTAACTCCCTATAGGGTTCATGCGCAAAAAAAAAAAAAAAAAAAATGTGCAAAAAGTGATCATCAATTATTCCAACAGTTCCTACAGACAGATGCATCTCTTCTGCAAGCTGGCAACAAGTTATCCATTGATTTTCAAGCATCAGATGTTCCACTTGCTGAATGTGACTGCAGCTCGCACCGAACCCCATCAGCCGAGTTTGTCATCCACAGACGTATGTCTTCTTTAAAACTTTTGCACCATTCAGATATTTCTCATCATGGTACTGTATGTGAAGTTGTCTGAAAATGTCAATCAGTTGCATTCCTTCATTCACGAAAAAACTTCATCACAGATCCGGGTTTGGTTCGAATACCCGTCATGTATACAATGACAAAAAATTTAAATAAACCAAGCGCAACAAACCTGTAACATGCCCTCCATGTCCAACTGAATAAGCTCTGCGTGATTCATCTGCAGGATGGCCAGGCCGACTCGAAAAACTACCTCCAACCCCTACGGTCAAAGGAGGACAGAAACATCTTCAATAAGAGTCTGCAATAAACCCTTCGATCCAACAGGGGACAGACTTTACTAACATTTTAACACTTCGTTCCATGAGCGTACAATATAAAGCAGTGCACAACCAAAGAAACAAGACAGCAAACGTGAAAGTAGGTATGGAGGAATATTAATAATGCCTATTCAATTATTCATACTACATACTCATCTGCATAAAAACAGGCCTGTATGATGTGTGTACAGGTTGACTCACCTCACACATAAATATATCGAAGATTCTTGTAGCGACGGGGAGAGGAAAAGAGGTGAGAAATATGGTGAGAAACCAGGATGAGGCGTACATGGAGGTGTGGAAACTCTGGGCCTGGAAATGAATGTGCAGCTCAGGCAGCTGCTCCTGATGGGAGGGAAAGAGAAGAAAGGAGATTAGAGCCGGTGTGAGAAATGGACGCAGAGCAATCATCAGTCTTTCTCGCTCTCCCAAGGAAGTGCTTGCATGTAACTTTAGCATTTATTCTCCCGAGGATGTGCGTGAGCAGAACAGCTGTATTTGTAGCAGCGGACAAAATACTCAAAGAAAATCTCAAAGCCATGTTCATATATGCATCACCTACTGTATGCACCATTAGGTGCAGCATGAGCTCATGTTCCTGTGTATCTTTTGCTTCCTAGTATTACAGAAACAGATGAACCTGATTATAATGTTGAAAATTAAGACAGGTTGCTTTTAAATCTAAACACTGAAATGGACTAAATTAGTATGTTTACTATTCGGCTCATTATATGTATAATAGTATATAGAATTTTGTTAATTGCGACACAAACAGAAAAACACTAATCTATTGCTTATTTGATAAAGAACACATTTAAACATCAGTTCCAATGTCCTGCTACCAATCCGCAATCAGACTCAAGTCTGGGCTTGACTGAGCGACCTTAACACACTGAGTTTATTGATTTTAAAACACTGGATCACAGCTTTGGCAGTATGCTCAGACTCATTGTCCTATTAGAAGGTCACACTCTGCACCAGTGTCAAGTCTCTGGCATACAGGAACACGTGTTCTTTTAAGATTGCCTTGTATTTGGCTCCATCCATCTTATTGACAACCCTGATCAGTTTCCCAGTCCCAGCTGATGAAAATCACTCACATATCGGCTTGGGTGTCTGAACGATTAAGGCTCAGAGTTACTGATGAGCACTGCCACATTGGGAAGATCTGCTGCTCAAGGGCAGGGGTAGTTTGATCAGAAGGTTCCAGGTTCAAACCCCACCACCACCACCAAGTTGCCACTGTTGGGCCCTCGAACAAGGCTTTCAAAACCCTCAACTGCTAAAAATGTAATAATTTTTCCTGCTGGAATGTATGTGTGACAAATAAAAAGGCATCTCCTTGATGCTACCAACACCATGCTTTGTAAAATTTCTAAATTATGATTGTCCAGCTTTTGAGCTGTGGATCCCTTCAGCTGGTTTAGAGCCTTATGCTTCTCTGATTATTGCTCTCTCTACACAAGAGCGGTCTTTGAGTCATTGTTGTGCTATATTACTTAATAATGCTTTAATGGTGGAAGAGGTCAAGCTTTGGCTATATGTTCTGTTTGGTTTGACTACTGTATATTAATCATAAACTCTAGTTCTCTGTATTCCATATACTATATTCTAGAGCAGACATATGGAGCCTCCTGTGTAAACGTGGATTTAAAAAAAAAAAAAGTTCCGTCTATTCCGGGTTATGCATGGAGTGCATAAAGAGCATAAGATGCTTTCACTACTTACCTGAATCATATATTCAAACTGGTACATGCAGAGACCCAATTCTGCCATGCTGGGTTTGAACAGTTCCCTCAGACGGTAATCCTGCATGAGCTTTACAAACACGCAGAACGCCTCCTCTTCTGGCATCTAACAAAAAAAAGAACACGTCTCAACATTTACATTTCTACGTCTAGATAAATTTATATACAAAACATACAAGTTGAGCTGGTTTCACACTTTAGCCCAGACATGGTACATTTATGTTGCATTAGTTCTTAGTTTATTACATTTAAGTTTTATTATTGTGGTCACCTGCATGAGCAGCAAGCCGACAATGAACGCGCTGCCCTGACAGTATCCTACTTCCCTGTCCACCAGTGAGTAGGCCTGAAACAACAGGAAGTGAGCCCAAATGAGAGTTGAAGCCACAAAGCAATTCAGTCTTACCAGATTTAAAAGAGATAAACTGCAGAATTTTAAGAATAAAGAATACGGAGTTAATTAACTAAATACACTTTGCACTTACATCTGCACAATCACTGATAAAACACATTGGGCGTAAATGTTTTGATTCACATTTAATTTATGAAAGTGGATGCAAAACTATTTTATAAATCGTTTACACAAGAATTTAGAATAATAGGTCATTCAGGAAACATTTACGATGCTTCATGTCTAATGAGAGTTCACGTGTTCCTATGTACAATGTACTAATGATGACGGGTCTAACCAGCTTATTTATGTCAACGGTGCACACACGTTCAAGTGAAAATCTTCAGTCAAACTGGTCATCTGTTATATACTGAAAGGAAGCAATCTAGGAAAATGATTACAACGAAGTGTCAGCATTACAAAAAAATTGTGTAAATCTGAAAGGGTTATTTAGTTCAGTTTAGCATGACTTTAATATAGGACTACAAAATGAGAACCAGTGTTTCCCTAGTTTAGTCAAATCTACCCCTTCTTTTTTTTGCAGCCCTTCTGTTTAAGTACCTCACAACACAGTGTCGAGTTAAGAACCGAAAGTGTGTTTTTCCTGAATCAGCTGGAATAGAGGGGAAATTAGAGAGGAACTAGGCAAGACACTGTCAGCAGACAGCAGAGCTTCAGTCAACAAAACAAAAGATAAGATGATGACAATAGGAGTTGTGCGGTGTGTTTAAAAAAAAAAAAAAAAAAAAAACGAATTCCTTCTGCTTGTTAAAATGCAGGACTCGCTATAAAAAGGACTTTTTAATGCTAATCTATCAGGGACCATCGTGTCCATGGGTCCAGAACTTCTCCAGGTATTATGTTCTTGTTAGTGTTAAGAAGACAAGCTGGATTGAAGAAAAAAAAAAAGCACTAGGTCAGACTGTAATACGGTTACATCTGAATTCATAGGATACATAGCCCTTATAGCTTTTATTATAAGACCAGGATATGATATGTTCAGGTGTGGTTATGACAAACATGTTCAGATTAATATAACCTGGCAACCCTGGTGATAATTTGTTGGTCGTTGCTGAATCATATACATCACATGATTCCTGTGATAAAGTCAATGACTGTCTCCATGCTGATGTCCTTGATAGTGCAGATACAATGGCAGTACTTACACGTGCTGACAAACTGCTCATAACAGCGCTATTCACTCCTTGCGCTTGCGTGAGCTCACAGGTGCCCCTGATTGGGTGTAGAGCCGTAATTAACGTGAGAGCGCTAAGTACCTCTCATCCCTCCCCTCTGAGAGAGGTCGGCCAATCAGCTCTAGACCTCCAAGCGGTTACAGCATCACCTGGGAATCGAACTGGCGATCTCTGGATGATAGGGCGAGAATTTTACCACTGCGCCACTCGGAGGCCCTAACTGGCACATTTTAGCCAAGAAAATGTCCCCTAAACCATTACACCACCAGCAGCCAACTGTAGCTGGCAGGATGGATAAATGCCTTCCTGTTGTTTACGCCAAATTCTGGCCCTACCATCCGGTTCTCGCAGCAGAAATCAAGACTCATCAGACCTGGCAACCCTTTTCCAATCTTCTATTATCCCATTTTGGTGAGCCCATGTGAATTACAGCCTCAATTTCAAGTTCTTAGCTGACAGGAGTGGCACCCTGTGTGGCCTTCTGCTGCTGTAGCCCTTCCGCCTCAAGGTTCGACATGCTGTGAATTCAGACATGCTCGTTAGCATACCTTGGTTGTAATGAGATGTTATTTGAGTTGCTATTGTCTTTCTATCAGCTTAAACCAGTCAGGCCATTCTCTTTCTCAACGCATTTTCCCCCCCAGAGAACCCATACAATCCAAGTACAGTAGATCAGCAAATTTAAAAAAAAAAAAAAAAAAAAAAAAAAAAAAACCTCAGACCAGCCCATCTGGAACCAACAACCATATCACATACAAAATCGCCTTTCTTCCAGTTTCTGATGATCGGTTTGATCTTCAGCAGATCATCTTGACCATGCCTACAGGAACAGGTGTACCTAATGAAGTGCCAACGAGTGTCGATTCACTGCTGCGCGACACCGATACACTTGGCAGGGACAGCATTCTTGAAATGAAGAATGAAGTTATTTAGCAAATTCTGGTATACTAAACAGCAGGAGTGGCAGCAAGAAGCAGCTGAGAATAAAAGCAATTCAATTGTGAATCAGTGAACCGAGTTAAAACGGCATACCTTCATGACGTTAAAGAGCACCTCCTGGCCCAGGCTGTCCTTCTCCTTGAAGAACTCGTGCTCGGGGTATGTACGGGCGATGTCTCTGCGGATCAGCTTCTCGCAGGGCGACGTCATCTTCAGCAGTTCCGAGTACTGGTCTTTTATGGGCAGATTCTGGGCGCTACAGAGAAGCTGCCAGACTATCGCCCGGAAGTGATGCGGGATGCCCTTCCTGACCAATTCCTGGAGGTGTAAAGAAAAAGGCACCATTGACACCACGGACAACATGAGAAGTGAATAGCAATGGGAGAGAAAGTCGGTTAGATGGTTTTCCTGACTGTAGAACGTCGCTCATACTTTTTTGTGTAAGGATCTTGGGCGAGTTTGATGATAGTTCATTAAGAACCTGTAATTATCTTACCATGTGAACACTGTTAATTACAGGAAACTATTTTACAATGTTTGTAAATACTGGCTGCTTTGAATGTCTAGTGATCACATCTGGTTTTGCTCATTGTAATAAATAAATACTGTAACAACAAGCTTTGTTGTTTTTTTAAACATTATTTAGGAAATACCACTGAAACCATGGAAACCAATAGCAAGCTCGAGTCAGGTTACAAAAGTGATTCAGATGATGTAGGGCAATTATTTCTTTATTTATTTCATTAAATTTAATAATGGTCCCGGTATAAATGCAGGGTTTGGCATTTAATTATTGTAGCACTTCTGCATCCTGCTGTTTGCCAAACACTGTCTCTCTTGCATGATAATGCAGTTTCATGCTTCTAAATACAGTACAGGCTGGTCTGAGATGCTCAGCAGTGGCCCAGAGTTTTCCTGCTGACATGACTTTATTAAACTAATGTAGAGGATACGGACTCACACTGCGAAGATCTACATCAATCCAATAAAAAACTGCAACTAAAGTCAACACCCACACACAAGCACACATATGTATATATCTCAAATACAGTATGCACACAGGTGGACTCAGACATGAACACAAAGACACATGCATGCTCAGACATGCATGCAGACACTCTCTTGTCTAAACAAACACACTAATTACACAGACACAAAATCAGGATGTAACCATGGTGAACAGTTGCTGACATTTCAAACACTCAAAGTCTGCAAGTTTTCCAAAAACGTTAGATTACTAAAAAAGCCAGCGAATAATAAGAAGTCTCTTATTCACAGATTTCGGGAGAAAGAAAAGCAACGATGAAACAGCTCTAAACCGTCCCAAAACCACGATCGATACAGATCCAGTGCTTCAGAGCAAGAGGATTCAAAAACCTGCAGTATCGCTGGTTCTCTAAAGGACATCCCTGAATTACTGACCAAGAAAAGGTTTGACTTTGAGCCAGGAGAGCTCTCTCAATATTTAGTCAATATTTATTATTTGCATTATTTACACATACACACACAGACCAAGAATCTGATCTATAACCAATGCATGTACGCCATGTTCCATCTGAACCTGTCTCAATGTTAACCTGACACAGAGGCAGAACGGTAACCATGAACACCACCTTATGGTGAGTGATAATGAGCGGCGCTACAGTAGATACGCCACAGTGTGTCCAACTGCTTACTCTGAAGCATAAATGTAATTTACTCCAATTCCCCATTCTAAATCCTTTTTGTCTGTATATTCTGGGACTAAGCGGGACATTTCACCCCATAGAGGATGCCACTTCATCCCAGGGTTAGGGTTACTAATCTACTGTACTAAAACTCATACTTTATGAGAAATCTGCCTTGTTTTTATGTATTTATCTACTACAAATTTACTAATTTGAAAAGTAAATGAGATAAATGGCCGTTAATTGAGCAAGGTAATTAGATTTGCTCTTATTAAGTCATGCTGACTAGAGTTGACAAAACAGCGTAGTTTATGCAGAACTTATTAGTAACGCTATTTATGTCTGTGTGAATAATCTGTTGTTTTAGCAGCTTAGCTTTGCTATAACAGCCATTTTCACATGAAGTGTGTGTAGGTTGTGTATATGAAATACTAAGGGTGCGGGAATATGTACATGCAAATACTTTATTCGGAAAGGCCTTATGTGCAGGATGAACAGGAAAAGTTTAAGTTTCACAACTGACATGAACATTTAAATGTGTGGGGTTTTATGCAAAACATGTTGCAAGACAATCATTTATTAAGCCACAAAAGATGAAGCAAATTCTACCACTAATGTGTGGCACAAAAAAAAAGTTCTGCAGTAATGTACAATGATAAAAATAAACACACAGTTAATAAAATAAAATCTTCGCGGTTTTACCTTTAGTTGTTTCTCCTTTTTCTTGCGCACATCGTCCCACTCGTTGACGATGCGTCCCCATAAGATCCACGAATCCTCCTCCAGGTGCGAGAGGTTGGAAGAGGCTGAGGAGCTGGACACCAGCGAGGAGCCACTGTTCCTCCGAGAGCCGTTCACTGAACGCAGGGATTTGCTATCCGTCTCCAACAACCTGCAGAAAACGGAGGATCACCAGCGAGACAAAACATGAGGGTTCTGTGGAAAAGTGTTTCCGTGGCTCTTTCGAAGTGACTGATTTCCAGACACGGTAACAGGAAGAGAAATGATAAATGACATGGCAGAAGTACTGTAGTCGAGGTGCTGGACTGCTTTAACACACTCGAGTCTGCTTTCCTAAATTTCTTGAATTTTAAGGGTATGACTCAGCATTTAATTTAAAATTGGTATAAACTTGTTAAATGATCAAATAAAAATAAAACAAATCAAACTATCACATACGATAAAAACAAAGAATCACCAAAACGAGTGCAACATATGAAAGGATCTGATTGGTACCAAACAGAGTTGGGTATAACGCGTTACTGAGTAATTGCGTTACTTTTCCTGATAACGAAGTAATGTAACGCATTATAAATGCATGTAATTTGATTACAGTTACCAATGACGATAACATTACGCTACTAGCATTACAAATGTTGTGTTTAACAATTTATCAAAATGCATTTAAAATCAAGTTTTACGCAGAAGCATCAGTCAATGAGCATGCGCTGTAATTAATCGTGGAAAAGCTTTGTAATTTCACATTTGACGTTGTAACAGGTTCGCTCTTTTCACGCTGGCGGCACCACAGACAAACGGACACGAGGCGAGGTCTTACGGGAAAAGGGGTTAGAAAAAACAGGGAAGGAGAAGGGTTAAAGGAGGGAGGAATGGAATAAATGGGAGGATTTTTAACCAGAGATCCATAAACATTAATTATCGCCAGCCGGCCCGACCTCGCCCTTTCGCGCACCTGCAGTAGGGAGGTGCACACCCATGCTTTTCTTTAAAAGTAACTTGAAAGTAATGTAATTAATAATCTGATTACTTTTTACATGAAATAATCAGTAATGTAATCAAATTACAATTTTAAAGTTAATTTTAATTAGTAGTAGATTACTTTTTTGAGTAACTTCCCCAACATTGATACCAAAGATTAAACATCCATCTTATCTAAGCATCACTCCACTGAATTAACTAAACAACTGATTCAGATTCAGAATGTTGCATCAGCAAAATAAAGTTCCTTCCTTTTGGCCAACATTCGCACTGAAACCTCTAGTGTAAAAAGTAGCACTGTCTTAACTGAGAGTTTTCTATGAAATCTGACCTTTAAAATTTTTTTTTTTACAATCAACTGACAGACAAAAAATGAGCGGATAAGATTACAGCTCTTTCAAAGTGCATTTACTCGACATTAATCCGTGACTACTTTGTCCCTCAGAAGAAACAATACCTGATGGAAGGAGGAATGAAAATGAGATTGTTTGAACTGGTTCTTGAATGCAGAGAACATCTTTAAAATATCCTTTCAAATCCCATTTGCAGGAAGAGAATACGAGTTTATAGAATATAAATTAAATGACACTTGGTACAAAGACACTTCAGTTTATCATAGTTCCTTGGCAGATAAGTAAAGCGCTGGGCAAAAGTATAAAGACAACATATGCCATGTACTGTAGTGGAGTTCTCCCTGTGCACAAATCAGGTGATGTCACGGATTCAATCTCGCTTATCTGGCAGAAGAGTTCTAATTAAAATCAGTAGGTTTAGTTAATAGATAAAAAGAAATATATGGAAGGACTTTAACTTTGTGAAGGTGGGGCGTCCACCGCTGTCCAAAAATATAGCTAAAACTAGGGAAAATCTCGAGTGAACTTCTAGGTCAAATTTCTCTTCATGAGCGTCAGGATGCAATCAATCAGGCATGCATTGAGTGACACCAGGGTATTGCAGACCTCTTTTTGACTCAGTGGATTCAGCAGGTTTTCAAGAATGAAAGGACTTCATATTGTTTAAGTAACAAATTATTCTTATTGTCTATATTGTCATGGAATATAAAATTTTACGTTTTGCCACCATTGTATGTTCAACAACCAGAAAAAAAAAAAAAGTCTCCTTATACTGACTTTCTGGAAACATGCACTTTTACTTTTTACTTTAAGACTTTTCGGGTCTAATTTAGGGGCCTTACTCAAGGGCCCAAGAGCAGCAACTTGGTGGAGCCAGGGGCTTGAACTGCTGACCTTCTTATCAGTAAGTCAGAGCTTTAACACATTGAGCTACCCCTGGCTCCTAAGCAGATTATTTACCCTCACCTTCCTATCAAGGGAAGTAAAGCAAAATAAACAGCGCAAAAATGTCAGAGCTATCCTGTTTACTGCACCGCTCACAGCTGAAGAACTGACCAACAGCTTGTTGACTTTTTGCTGAGATTGGGGCAACATTAAAACATTTCTTGGCAACCAAAGCATGCTTTCTTACACAGTATGGTCAGATGTACAGTATTTTTGATTTATCCACTTCTGGTACAATTCTTACCTTCTATAAATCGATGAGTAATTCAGGAAAAAAAATATCAACAGGCTTTTGCATTGGGGGCGTAAACAGTCAACGCTGCAAACTTGTAGCAAGGCTGTAATAATAATAACTCACAACTGATCTCAGTCATTTTAAAGGACTGTATTGCAAGAAAGTGTAAACATGGATGAATTAAGAAAGTTTTAAATGCTCATATATGTTTTTGGAGAATTTTCTACAGGTCAAAATTCTTTAATGGATTGAAACACACTGATTTATGTACACAAGCATACCCCTAAAACATGTCCAGGTAACAGGGTACTTCTACTTCATGGGTGTATATTCTGTATCCAGTATATTTCAGACATAAAACGACATCCTGGCTTACAATCACCTAAAACTGCAGGTAAACACAGTATGTGTAGCTAGGAGTTCACAAGGTACAAAGTCACGTCCTACAGTGGTAATGTCAACACACTCCTATAATAATAAGATATTACGTATGCAAACAGTCTTGGCTCCAGAAGCTCAGACATTTTGTGCACTTTTCTGGTCACAGCCTTCAGCATGTTCAAGGATGCAGTCTGATTGTCAGTCTACATGTCTATACACAGACCTCCAAACACCATGACATAATGAGCTTTTTAAAGCAAGATGACCACAATATGTCCAAATGTATGCAGACACAATCATCACGAACAGATGCACATCCCTTTGCAAAACCTGGGCATTATTATTGTGGATCTACATGTAGTACTGTTATAACAACCTCCAGACTTGTGGCTGTGGGATTCTGCGTATGCTAGGTAGGTGGTTTTAATGTTATGGCTAATCTGTGTATATTAATAACAGACCGACAGGTTTGTGTAGGGTTGGGTATGTCGTGTATTTATTCTGCTTTTACCTTTATTCCGTGTGCCCTCGAATGTCTCATTAGATTTAACGTGTTTCCCTCTTTACACGCAACTGCTGTAAAACATTTGCTGCACATTGTGGTGTCGGAATCCTTTCTTGTGAAATACAGCCACACTTTCGACCGTTTAGTTTCAAGCATTTTAACGAAAGTGGTTTCATTTAGTAAGCTAAGATAGAGGTAGACCACCTGCTGACTTCAGAGCGAGTGTAACGTTAGTCGCTGCATTCACGCGCATCTCGAATTTCATCTCATTTTCTGATGATTTGTGCTTTTAATTTTTTTTTATCTAATCTAATAAAATACTGTAGCTTTATTGCAACAATATTTTGGATTTGTATTAAAGCTTTCTGGAGTTCTCAAGATTATTCTAATTAAGCAAATAATTAGTTTTTCCGATCATTTCTGACACCCCATGAATTCAGTATTTAAATTTTACTAGCGGCGGCGCGGTGGTGTAGTGGTTAGCACTGTCGCCTTGCACCTCCAGGGTCTGGGTTCGATTCCCTGGCCAGGCTCGATTCCCGTCTCTGTGTGCATGGATTCTGCATGTTCTCCCCGTGCTTGGTGGGTTTCCTCCGGGTACTCCGGTTTCCTCCCACAGTCCAAAGATATGCAGGTTAGGCTAATTGGCGTTCCTAAATTGCCCGTAGTGTGTGATTGGGTGTGTGAGTGTGTGTATGTGTGTGTGCACTGCGATGGATTGGCACCCTGTCCAGGGTGTACCCCGCCTAGTGCCCGAAGTCTCCTGGGATAGGCTCCAGGTCCCCCGCGACCCTGAACACAGGATTAAGCGGTATAGAAAATGAATGAATGAATGAATGAAATTTTACTAGCGATCACGTATGTTGAAGAATCTGATGCTTATTACAACTGTCATTCAATCGACAGTTCAGGCATTTAAGTGCCACTAAAATGAGGCACTGAAATTCGCGTTCTGCTTCGGTCCGGTACATACCGGTTATATAGGTACCCAAACCTAGGTTTGTGTGTATGTCATTTCTTCCCAGTGCTTATGGGGCTCCTTCCGGGTACTCAGTTTCCCTCTCCCCCTTAAATGACATTGGTGTTTCTGAATTGCCTTAATGTGCAAGTGAGGGTGCGTCTGCTTGTGCCCTGCGATGGATTGGCACCCTATCCAGAGAGTGTAACCTGCCTACTGCCCCGAGTCCATTGGGGTAAGCTCCAGGCCTCCCGCAACCCTGTACAAGGGTAAGCGATCTAAAGAATGAGTAAGTGAGTGAACTGATAAGGCAGAAAAGCCAACACCAATGTTTAAAGGGCCACACAAACAGGTAGCAGGTTGCCCTGACAGACATGAAAGCTATTAGTATGCAGCTGAATTAGCTCACAGTGCATACACACACACACAGAAACCTGATCTCGGAAAAAAAAAAGAGCAGGGGCCAGCGCTCCCTAGCTTAGAGTCCGGTTACACATTTGATGTGAGGCACTGAGGGCGACAGAGCTGAAGGAGCCATTGAAGGTTGCGAGCTGAATGTTTCAGTGATCTCCGTCTCTGAGTTCATGCAGGTCTTTGAGAAGTGGGACACAAGCTAATGCAGATTGTACTGCAATAACTGTCATACAGTATGTAACTTCTCGGGTGAGATATTAATTATTTAATACTTTGCCATGGATTCACAAACGTTTGCCAAGGACTCACAAAAAATAAATCCCCGGTTCATTGGTTTTCCTTCCTTAGAGCACTTTTGACCCGTCATGACCATTAGAGACGGAGAACATCTCACAAGAGCTGCAGTTTTGGAGTTGCTCCGATTCCGTCGCACAGTCGTCATTTTGTCCCTTTTCAAAGTCACTCGAATCCCGCGCATTTTTTTTTCCGGCTTCCAATACCTCAACATGTTAACTTGCTGCCTAATATATCCCACCTGCTTCCAGAGGTTATTGTAACAAAATAATCAATGATATTCACGTCACCTCTCAGCAGTCATAATGTTTATGGTATTCAGAAAATTACGAGCAACCAATATCGGGATAAGTCAAAGGAATTTTCCATTTATGTTTATTGGAGTCTGAATACTGTTTAAATTTAGATTTACACAGTAACAGTTTATCGTTGCACTGTGAATCCACCTAGACTTTGCTACAAGTATTTGGACCTAAAATATTTCCACTCCTTAAAAACATCGACAAGTAGAACTCGACATGCCAGGGGCATCAATGGGAATTCCTCCGCATCCAAAACGTCTGGTCCAACTAGGACAACAAAGGTACTTAAAACAGGAATTTAGCCAGACATTTGACCTTGCTGTGATCTTGGGCGTGTTTAGCTCATTTTGCTTACTTTTATAATTCCATGTAACTCCTACAAACACTTAACCACACTTTCCTCAGGTATCAAGCTAGCGAGAATCTCAGACAGAAACCTACAAAACAGTCATGAAAACACTGCCGAGTGACTGAGGCTTAAGTCTGTACATTTTGCACAATAAGAAACTGGTACTGTAAGCTTTCAACCCTGGCAGTCAGCAGGTACAGGACGTTTGTTTGTGCTGATCATTTCAATAAGGAGGTCAGCTGCATGACTGTTGTGGTGTGATACAATCTACTGTCACAATTATACAATCAGTTAAAAGTCGGTTATTTGGGAAAGTCCTTTCTGATTACTCAGTACAGCTAAATACAGTCCGAAGTGGGAAGAAAAAATACTAAAATCAGATTAGCTTGTTAAAAGGGGCATTCAAGATGAAATGGAACTTATGATGAAATTTCTCATGAATTAAGGCATAAAATGGACGGACATTTAAAGAAGACTTCAGGCACAGTACGGTGATGAGCCTCTTAGTCGCAGTAAAACATCTGAACGGTGCAAACATTTGAAAGAAGGTCGTACATCCCTAAATGATGACCCCGGCTTGGCGCCCATTGCGGGTGTTTCCGTGAACATTCACTGTGTGGAAAGCCTGATCCTCGAAAAAAACACCACTTGCACATTACAGGGACTCGACAGAGAGGTACTGACATCCCTCGTAGAGTCCTGACCTCACATCAAGCCATTTCCACATGTTTGGGCTATTAAAGCAGTTCCTGGGAGGCCAGCGGTTCAGACTATCAGGATACCTTGGTGGTATCCAAAAACCAGTGAAAAACTGGGAGTGCATTAGTCTAGGAGGGGATTATATACCTGTGTATGTACAGTATACATCAAGTTCGTACTCTCATAAATGCATTCTTTAATTCTGCACAATCAAAACACCTCACATATTAAACCACAGCTTCACCCCTGAAATCCAATAAAAAAAATATTCAATTAAATAATAAATCCTAAAAGACATGCTTCAAAGTCCTTTTTTATACTCCACGCAATAAAAAATACCCATTTATTTTTGTTTCGTCAAGTCCAGAGTGCATTAAACGCGGCTGCCTCTACAAATGATTCACCCATGGATAAACAAAGCACAGCTCAAGTTAATTTTTTTTACTGAGTCAAAACCAAGTGGCTGAAGATCCATCACGAACACAAATATGTTGCATTTTATCAGCAGGAAAAAAAAATTATGTGACTAAGTAAAACGGAAGCAGAAACAAACAAACCGTACAGATAAGAATCGACTGATGTTCAGTATTTTGTCTGACCTTGGCTAATAAGAATAGAAAACAACAATCATATCATCATAGCAATGCAGTGTATGATCCATGTAGCCAATACTGTCATCACAGCGCAATTAAACAAAAACTCAAACAAACCCTTGTACTGCGATGGTGCAGTCGCTGTCGTGACTCTGTGCCATTGTCAAAGCGCCGTCATGCCATCATGGTAAAACAGCACTGTGTACTGGGGGAAAAAGTTAGACTGTTATCTATCGCAGAGGTTTAAAGAGAAAATAGACAACTTACTTACACTAAAAAAATATAAATTAGTCAAACAGTTACACAGTTTCATGGATTGAACTGTACATTATCAAGATTTGGAGTTGTTTAGGTTCTCACCAGGTCGCTTAGATTCTCATGCTGCTGAGCTGTTGCTTTTAATGCCCAGAGAGAATGTACATCAGTGTCTCAATCTCTATTAAGCCAACACAAACTCTCTCTCTCTCACACACACACACAGGCACACACAAACGCTTATCTGAAAGTCACAAGACCTTCAACCTGTCAAAGTCACAGTCTAACATGTCTATCATAGTCTTGTGTGTGTGTGTGTGTGTGTGTGTGTGTGTGTACACGCGTCCTTGCATGCGTCCTGCCAAAAAAAAAAAATAATAATAAATGCTTTGATTATGGCATGTTTTGATTTAGTTTTAATAAGCTTATGCAATTTCACAACATTTATTTCTGTCCTGAGCCCAATAAATTTCTCTCCATGATCTTGCATTGATGTTTGGAGAGTTGGACAGCTGCGTAAAGCCTTCTCCAGCCGTCCCAAAGAGTCTCAATAGGGTTAAGGTCTAGACTGGCCAATCAGAGTGTGAAAATGATGCGTTATGCTTCCTCAACCAGTCTTGGGCCTGATCAATCCTGGTATTGTTTTCGTCTTGGAATATGTCGTCAGGAAAGGGAGGACGGGGGGGGGGGGGGGGGTTACAAAATACAAATACAAAATTGTAATACAAATAAATTCCGTATTTGTTTGGGGCATGTAATGTTTCTGAACATAGACCCACAAAAACCAACCCACAGCCCCACTGGCTTGTACTGTAGCCAGTAGGCATGATGGCTCAATTATTAAGGTGTTGGACTACTAACCAGAAGGTCCTAGGTTCAAACCCCGCCGCCACTGTTGGGCCCTTTAGCAAGGCCCTAAACCCTCAACTGCTTAGATATATAATGAGATAAATGTAAGTAGGATGTAAGTCGCTCTGGGTAAGGGTCAGGGTAGAAGGAGAGGAGGATGAAGTGATGCACCCATCACACACCCAACAGGGTAAATCTGCACTCATTAGACCACATAACCTTTATCCAAAAGGCAATGAAGCCTTTTTTCTGATTAATCCCACTGATAAGTGGTTTTCTTAAGGCTACACAGCTGTTCTATTCCAATTCCTTGAATGCGCTTCTCATTACGTGTGGAAATCCTCTCACTTTCACTATTAATACTATAGCTGTTAGGTCTACTGTTGTTGTTTTTTTGTTTTTTTTATTTCATTCAGCATTTAAAATTCTCCCATCATGCTCATTCAGGACGTTTTTCCGATCACATTTCTTCTTTGAAGATTATGGTTCACTACAATCATTCCAGGTTTTAATAAAGCATTTTACAGTTTTAACCTAATTTTAGTAGTTTCAGTAATCTCCTTAGTTGTTTTCTTTGCTTGACACAGGTCAATAATTTAAACCTTCTGTAACAACAATTTACATTCACGCCATTTGGCAGACGCCCTTACATCTTTATCCCATTAGACATCTAAGGAGTTGAGGGTTTAGGGCAGGGGTACTCAAATATAAATTTGAAAGGTCCACTTGCCAAATTTCTATTCAGTCCGAGGTCCAGAAAAATGTACAATTTCAACTACAAAAAAAGTCAAACCCAAAATTTTCGAACAATACCCACAAATGACATGGTAGTCCTTTTAGTGTGAAAGTTGACATCATCTTTGTGCTACCAGTTGTTTGAACTTGGGAATAAAAGGTGTGAGGACCAGGTGGAGGCACTGATGTAAATGTTCATTGGTGATGGAGCTGCGATATGTGTTTTTCACACCGTGCTCATAGGTGAAACGGCAGATTCATAGCAGTACGTTGAGGAAAACATTGTGAGAATTTGAAGGGCCATTTTCTCTGCAGGACAGGAGCACCTGCTGCAGTAACCATCTGTGTCCAGAAGGTGAGAAGGTGACCACTTTTGATTTCTAGATTAAGCACATTGGTTTTCTGCTTTCCACGGGGAGCACAAATGCATATTTTTCTGCCCACTCTCTCTTAAATTCGCTGTTTCAATTCTGTTTCCTGTACATAACCTACGGAGGTTTTGCGATGGATTTGCACATGCGCGCCCAGTAGAAAATGAACGAATCACTCTCGGAGACGACTCGTTCTTCTGAGTCACGTTAAAGATTCGTTCAAAAAGAACGAATCGTTCATGAACGACCCATCACTAGAAGACTCAAAGATATATCGTGCGGAAACACAGTTTTCTGTGTTCTGTGTTTCACTTCATAGAGAACTCATTTGGATTATGAATAAATTAGCAAGTTTGTTTTGGCGTCGGTCCAGATTTAACCGTATTTGGGTCCGGATGAGTACCCCGGGTTTAGGGCCTTGCTCAAGGGCCCAACAGTGGAAACTGGTGGTGGTGGGGTTTGAACCTAGGACCTTCTGGTCAATAGTCCAACATCTTAACCACTGAGAAGAGAAAAGAGAGGCTCCTCACTGTATTAACATACAGTATGAATGGGGCTCGTCCCCATTTGCGTAGTTAAATCCAGGTGGTGACATTTTTTTTGGCCTTACGGGAAAAAAAAAACGATTAAGATTCTGTGTATGTCGGTGCACCCCATGCCCATATCCAATACGCGCAGCCTGATTATTTTCCTTTCTAATTTAATTTGTATAATTTATTTAATTAAAAAAAAATTTTATTTTTCCCTTTTTTTTTCCTCCTGAGTGAGTGTCTGCTTTAAAAGAAAGAGAGAGAGAGAGAGAGAGAGAGAGAGAGCGCAAATGTGTACTTTTAACTGTGTGTGGGCGCTTCGCTCAGCATATCTAATTTACCATAATGACTGATCCTGCCCTCAATCTTCAGAGGAGATCGTGACACAGAACACACTCTGCACATGATGTGCTCCTCAATGAGGGAAAGAGCCAGAGGAATCGAAAAAAGCCCTCACGTGTGCTTTATTACATTTAAGATGTAGACGATTAAGATCTAATAATACAAATACAGTGTAAAGAAACAAAAGCCAGATTTTTTTTTTTTCCATAACCAACTAACAAGGTGCCGGTGTATTCAAACTCAGACAGGCTTGCGTGCTGCAGAGTACGTTTGCTTCCTGTGTTGTTAAGATCATTGGAGGATGCAGCTCCAGTACTCTTGACACAGTCAAATATACATGTTTACACTATATTTGAGGTCTAACTGCTGGTTTCAGACCGCTACGCAGTCAGAGCTATGACTAACACGTAACTTTAGATAACAGCACTACCTCAGCACCATCAGTCCTGCTGTATTGCCGCTGTATCACTGTATGACTCATCTGTGGTTCAGGGTTTCCCCAAATACACTCGGTGTACTTCCCAGGGATTTCACACCGAATTAAAGCTAGAGTACAAAGAATTTCTGTGTTAGAAATAATCATAACACCACCAGGCAGGGGGAATAAACGTCTCTGTAATATGATGTTACTGGGCAGTTGAGTCACCCAGACGACGCAGTAATATTGACTGTGTTAGCGGCACGATAAAAGAAGTCCACATACACAGTAAGTGACGGGACACACAGCCAATAGAAACAGAGAGAGAATAAGTCTAAACAGACAGATGAGAGAGAATGCAAAAGAACAAGTTTAATTTCCTTAGCCTTTTTCATGTTGCAATATTACTTTGCTGCAAATTTTATTCTCCATCATTTAAACCCAGTTATACTGGGTGTCAGTATTCAATTGAAACGTTTTTTTTTGATGATAGTGTGTGTATACTGCATGTATAAAAAATAATATACAAGAAAATTTAAATCGTCTACAATTATTGACATTTTATCGATTATTGACATCCAGTGGTGTCAAAAGTATTCACATTCATTACTTGAGTAGAAGTATAGATACCAGGGTTTAAAAAGACTTCTTTAGAAGTCGAAGTATCAACTCAAGCTTTTTACTCAAGTAAAAGTGTAAAAGTACTGGTTACAAAACTACTTAAAGTATAAAAGTAAAAGTAACGTGTGGGGGAAAAAAGCATTAAGGTCACGTGTTTTGATCATGCGACGGACGGACAGGGGGGTGCATGTTCTGATCATGCAACGGGGGGGGGGGGGGGGGGGGTGCGCGTTCTTATCATGCAACTGGGGGAGGGGTGCGTTCTTATCATGCGACTAGGGGGGTTGCGCGTTCTGATCATAAAAATTAAGTAACGAGGCTATTTTTAAAATGTAAGGAGTAGAAAGTACAGATAATTGCTTAAAAATGTAAGGAGTAGAAGTAAAAAGTCAGCTGAAAAATAATTACTCCAGTAAAGTATAGATACCCAAAATTTCTACTTAAGTAAGGTAACGAAGTATTTGTACTTCGTTACTTGACACCTCTGTTGACATCCCAAATCTCTGTTACTAACTAAGTGCAAAGTCGAACACAGTTAGGAAAGTTTTTTTTTTGGGGGGGGGGGGGGGGTTGGATTAGTCCAAGTACATATACATAGTCCACATACATACATCAACTAGGATTACTCGCATAAACATCTGTTACTGAGTATATTAATGTTAAACATTCCTGTGAATTCTCATTAATATTTACCATCGTACTAGGGCTGCAATTAATGACTATTTTGATAATTGATTGATCTTAATTGGGTAAAAATGGTGTATTTACTCAATAAGCTCTTAAGCTACCAACTTTTTATTTTACCTTGAGGTTGTTTTATGCATCTCTTAATGCAGATCATTAGGATGAAGACATGATTTAAAAAAACTTTTTATGGACTCAAACAAAGGAAATGCAAAGCAGCAGCAATAAATTATAACTATTGATTAAAGCTTAAAGGTCGCGGATGGCAATTGTGTGAGTTAAGTTGAAATGTTGAAAAAACTTAAGCCTGAGAGTAAGGTAAGTGTGGAAAAAGACATACCTGAGGAGAATACAGATAACTAGTGTACATGCATGTGTGTGTGTGTGAGAGCTAGAAGAAGGAAAAAAAAAAAAAAAAAAAAAAGTGGAGAGTTCAATAGCGTGAGAGAGAGAACGTGAGTGCAGCACTGTAAAGCTAGCCGTTGTGCGCGTGTTTGAATTTCACTTCAAAAGGTTAATTGAGGAACTGGAAATAAAAAGGCGCCAGCAGAAAGTCTCTCACTCGGATTGTAGCGGCTGTTTTGCTTAAGTTAAGAGTGAAATGTTCACACACTTGGGAGATTTTTTTTTTTGCCTCATGAAGGCCATTATTTACATCACTACAGTCAGCCTCACACCTACATGTCAGAGCGGTCACTGTTCATCAGAAAAATCAAGCGCGATGATGTCATGAACGGATCGACAATTAAATTTGTTGCCGACCAACTTGATTATCAATTTTAGTCGCAACTCAGATCTGTAATGCTCTGGACAGATTACACTCTGCATGTTCAGTTTTGCACCAGTAGTAGAAGTGTGGCTGCTTCTTACAATCTTAGAGATTAAATATCTTGATTATATCTTCCATCTTCTTCCTTCGACTAAAGCTTAAGACTGTATTTTAAGCTAGTGATCCGGATACGTGGTTTATGATGCTGCAGCTTGAGCCCAGTGATCACTAACTGGCTGACAACACCTACAAGATATATGATTGTGAGAAGTTTGTGTGCTTTCATCTGATATTCAGACAGTGTGACAGTTGCACTGATGTGCACAAATTCCTATAACGTCTCTGTCGTCAGCCTAAAGTGGATTATTTTTCTATTAATGCATGCCTTAAAGAGTATTATTCCTTAAACCACAGTGATTTGCCAACCGTGCTAACTTTCATTCATTAATGAAGGACGCATCATACTTACCTCCACAAAATATGTTGTCATTTTAATGCATATAGCCACTCCTTTCACTGCCTCTTTTCTCCCTTACGAAGATAAAAATCCAACAACACAGCTTGGCGTAAAGAGCAGACTCTTCAGTCTCGAGGGCATTTCTGTGAATATTACAAAATACTGACACTGACACCACGTCTCCTCCCATAAATGTTTAATGAACCTCCCTATCTCCATATCCACAGTTAAATGTTTTTCTTTCTTGAATGCATTTTCTTAATCTGTTGATTATAACACAAGTGCAGTGAACGAGCTAAGCCTGTTAGTAAGAAAACACCAACACATTATATCAAGTGCATGAATATAAAATGAGTATTTCTGCTACAGTGTCAGATATGCGTTGTAACTGAAAATGAATCCACACCTTCAACAACGCAAAAAAAAAAAAAAAAAAAAAAAAAAACCCCTCAGACACTTCATATATCTTTCTAAATTTAGGATGGTGTTGATTAGATGTCGAGCTGACTCGAGTATGTTAACTAGGACAATTAACACTACAACGAATGCAGTTTTAACAACATCAGCGGTCACAGCTACTGCAGGGTATCAAGGAAAGAACGTCTCCTTCCTGCACTAAACTGAGAAGACGATGCACTAGGGCTGTACGAGTGCATCAGGTGGACAGAACTGCATTAATCATGATAGTTGTGCCACATGAAAAGTACCCAGCTGTGGCGAGGGGCTTCCTCTGCATAGCTTGGGTCAGAGTGCAGAAGGCCTATAGAGACATCAGGGCAAAAAAAATCAAAGGTCAAGCCGGGTCAATAGACCTGATGCAACTGGATGAACAAAGACATGGGACATTTTATGGGATGAAAAGTGCGGACATTCCCATCCTCCTTTTATAAACAACAGCATTATGGAAGAAATTATTCTACATTACTACGCACTGCACTTTATACTGTTCTGCAAACATCTGTAAAAGTCGACATTAAGTTAGCACAAAGCCTAAAGGAGAACATCGGTCTCTCTCTAACATTAGGCTAATTTATGCATTATAAACAAAAAAAATAAAAATGCCAGCACTCATTTTTACATTATCTTTAATGTATGCTGTTTGAATAAGAGCATTATTCTGTCATTCCATAAAACCGTGTCCATGTTACACTTTGTGCAGAATATAGTAAAGTAATTCAATTGATATTTTTTGTATCCATCCATTTTCTTCCACTAGTCCATGTCCGAGGCGTGGAGGCAGCAGTCTAAGCAGTGAAGCTCTGACCTCTGTCTCCCGAGCCACCTCCTCCAGCTGTCCCATGGGAATACCCAGACTCTATAGTAGGAGTATAGTGATGACAAAAAAAACGACAGCCATGATGATCACACACACTACAGGCAATCTGAAAAAGGCAGATCTCACTACAGAAAGCTGAGGTGAGATTCGAACCCCAAACCTGGTGGTGCATGTTGACTATTTGTGATGAGAACGCTGAATACAAGAACAGTCAAGATTTCTTAATGCAGACATTAAGAACTGCTTGGATGTTAGAATACCAAGTGCATTAAATAGCTTCACAAAGTTACCAACAACAATATCATTAATAATTAGTCACAGTTCATGGCATGGTGTCCAGGAGAGCAAAACTGTACTGCATGCCATCTCTGGTCAAAAGGACTGAAGACGCCACATTCTCTCCTATTAAGGCATTTTTGAGCTCAGGTATGTGGAAGAGGGCAGATAGAATTTTTCCTCTCGTTAAGACGAGTGTACTTCACTGACCGGTCACACTGGTTAAAACCATGCTCGACTCATCTCACCTGCCAGCATTTACTCGCCCGAGTTGGAAGCTTTCATTCAATCTGTTTCTGCTCTTTTACTGATAAGATCTCGTAAACCAGTGAAATCCCGATAAGTGTGATTTATTTGTATCGTGTAACCGACAAGTTTTCATCAAGGTTTTACAAGCAGCCGTGACTCAATTTCCTTATTCATTCATTTACTCATCATCATTTTTTAACTAACTGGGAATGCACTGAATATGCATCCGTAAAACAGACTTTCCAACCACAATAAAATCACGTCTTAAGTCGTCACGTCTATTTACACAAAAGAGCTCAAATGTTTACTGGATCGGTTTTTGGGTGATAACTCGGTCAATCATTTTATTTAATATTGTTTTACTGTTACTAAACACTTGATGTTATTCATTTATTGCCTGTATGATCTAGATAAGCGCCTATATAAATAAAACGCATTATTATTATTATTACTGAATATATTAAGGACATACAGTATTTGATACTTATTACCACAAGTGGGTCACTTTAGAATTCACTCAGCTTTCCTTACATTGTTTGTTTTTTCCTGCCGACTTGCAGATTATTGAGTGTGTAAGTGTGTGTGAGGCCATGTGGTACAACCTCAATGCCAGTGGTTCTCAAACTCGCTCCTGGAGGACCACCTGCTCTGCATAGTTTAGTCCTTTCCCTGTTTTATCACACTCACGTCAATTAAGAAAAGGTTGTCTGTAGAAATAAACTATTATAATAAGAAAAGAATGAGAAGAATTTCTGCTCTTATAACAAATCGGTGCTGTTCCTTATGAATAATTCACCTTGTCCTGTAACACTTTTCTATCACTTATTGTCATAGTCTACCACCACAATGACAACACAACGTGTACTGTATACCTCACACACATACACAACGCTCTTTTTGCATGGGTGTGGCTGTTGTTTCTGTCTTGTATTTCCACAGGAAACCCACTGTACATTGTGCAAGCCTGCTGCCTTTCCCACTTCATCAGTGAACATATACCCAAATCTTATTAACTTACCTGCCAACTTGACTCCGCTTGTCTTTCACTACTTTGGCAAATGTTTTTCCGATCAGCACCGTCACCTCATTAACACTTCACCTATTTCTGTTTCGTTCTGAGGCCTCGTCTGTAAACAGCCAATCATCTTCAAGCTGTATTTTCAGCACTATTATCAGCATTGTTTCGTATGACGCGCTATGAGCATGCATCTGTACAAACGATGAAGTCTGCCTGCTCCTTGTTGGATTACCGATTAAGGTTTAAAATTCATAAAATAAAGCCATTTACAACCTTAATGCTGCACTTTTAATTATTTCATCTATGCTGACGTTTAAAGGCAAATAACGTGTTTCTAAAAATATAGACGTTTGTGGATATACTGTACACAGACATCAGTATGTTCAAATATTTCTTAAAAGTGATCAAACTTATGGTCGTATGGTCGTGCTTCATAGTGGTATAACATTACCGACAAAACTTGCAACTAGTACTGGTAACTAACTATCATAACCATCACTAGATCATGTGTATGACCGCAGATTTTGAGATCATTTACTATACAGTATGTTATTTTCAAAACTACATGGTTTCATGAACTATATACAATCCTGAGCCACCTCATTTCTTGATATTTTGCTTCTAAACAGACAAACGTTCTGAAGTAGTCTGGAGGAATATTTCTCCACTTTTCCTGAAGAACCATCTTGTCTTGGTTCTCGTTTTCAGTCCAGTATTTTATTTGTCTGTTAAGCCACACAGTGACCTATGCATCACTCAAGTATGAACACCATCTAACTTAAGGCATGAACCAGTGAGGTGCAAGATGATGACAGATGATCAGGCTGGTGATTAATACACTGGAGATGCTGAATGCTTAAAACGGATGAGAGGGGAAATGAGGTTGCTGCTGAGGTATTTACATAACCAATTTTTTATTGGCTCTTTAAGCACTTTGCAGTCAAGTTTTATTCATATTTCTTTAATTTAATCTACATATTTAATCAAATATTAAAATGATGAAATGAGTGGTAACACAATAATGTATATATACACTAAATCATCAGATAAGCATGATTAGACACCATGATGTGTGGTGATACATCTGTGTCTTTACCTAGCATGACCTAGCATGCAAGCTGTAATTATAAAAGTACTTTTTTTAAAAATTACATTGTTCTGGTACGTAAATGTGCATTCTTCTAAAGAATCAGCCACAGAACAATCTTATCCAGTGCTTGTCCCCAGGCAGACCTTCACACGTCTTTTACATTAAATGAGTAACATACTGTATAGGCTGCTCAAATTACCGCTTAATTTACACGGTAATTAAATTTTTTTTTTTTTTCAGAAATAGTGTATAGTTTCTTTTCTTTCAACTCATTCATTCATTCATTTTCTATACCGCTTAATCCTGTGTTCAGGGTCGCGGGGGGCCTGGAGCCTATCCCAGGAGACTTCGGGCACTAGGTGGGGTACACCCTGGACAGGGTGCCAATCCATCGCAGAGCACACACACATACACACACTCACACACCCAATCACACACTACGGGCAATTTGGGAACGCCAATTAGCCTAACCTGCATATCTTTGGACTGTGGGAGGAAACCGGAGTACCCGGAGGAAACCCACCAAGCACGGGGAGAACATGCAAACTCCATGCACACAGAGACGGGAATCGAGCCTGGCCGGGGACTCGAACCCGGACCCTGGAGGTGCAAGGCGACAGTGCTAACCACTACACCACCGCGCCGCCTTCTTTCAACTCCTTCCTAGTAATTCTAAAACTGTCTCGATGTCTATGTCTATTAACAATAATAAATATTACACGAGTAATCAGGATTGACTTAGCATTCATCACACTACCGCAACCCTGGTGTGTACGCACATTAGCGCCATTGTTGTTTTATATATTTTCACAACACATGGTTTGTCATTTGTCTTCCTTCAGATATTCATATCCAACATCACTGACACTCACTCCTACACAGAGAGGAGTCATCCATACACTCTGCAGTCATTTACCTCCCAAATCCTTCTCCATGCCAGATCCTTCCACAACCATCTGCACTCTCGCGCTCGTACATCCGCACACTGATATGTGCAGATACAGAGGGCTTCTGTACGTCTGGAGTGCTCATGCATACCAGACACACAAATGTATGTACACACACACACACACAGCATTTTACAGCAGTTCATAAGCGCCTGTTTTCTCATGAATACACAAAGAGACTGAAAAGGGACAAAGGGGAAAGCGGAGGAGCAGCTATTGATCCAGCGTGTAGACAGTGCTGTGCTGTTCTCACCGACACGGACAGCACAAGGGTTTTACACAGCAAAGCCTCCACAACGTTCTCACCAGGTCACTGCTCTCCCTGTATCAGGAGCACTCGCTCTGTATTCGGTCGACACGAGAAGAGTGTTTCACGATCCACATGAGGAAGTGAAATGTACGCTGCTGAAATTATCCCTATGAAAGCACAAATAAGAGTCTCATACGTGCTTGTTGAGCATCTCAATCCCAATGTACACCCCTTCCCTCTGCTCTCCTGGCAAGAGTATCCACTAGATTCTGAAGCACGGCTGCACAGATATGTGCTCACCGAGTCACGAGAGGATTACTGAGATCAGGCACTGATAAGTGAGAATGCCTGGGGCAGTGTCAGCGTCCCAATTCATCTCAACAGTGATCACTCGAGTCCTTCCATTCCAAACGTTAACTCACATGGAGTGGAGAAGGGACACCGTCATTCTGGAGGACATTTAAGAGTCTTGGTTCAAGGAAAGGGAAACTGTAATGCTACAGTACATCATACAAAGACAGTACAATTGTGTGCTTTCAAATATGTGGAACAGTTTAAGCAAGACCTAGATGTGTGACGGTCACGTGTCCACAAACATCTGGACATGCTGAATTACACAGGGGATCTCCAAACAGATCCGAAGAACTAGATAGTGCAGAAACACCAAAAACGTCACTATGATGTTACTTGCAAATATGCAATCCCGAGAGACCTTTCTTCCCTCAACAGCACTCAATTCATCCAGGTGAATCTTATCTCTATAAACATGGAGCCTCGATGAATTAGGAAAAAGACTCAAAGAGCAGTAAAGCACGATCTCTTACCTGTTTTGCTCCTCGAGCTTGGCGAGGAGTTCCACTTCATCCGGACTAAGCTGGGTAGAGGACGGAGTAGAGGGGGAGAGTCCTGGCGGGGACAGTGAGACGGTGGACGAACCCACCGCCGTGTGCAGGGAGGACGGAGAGGCCACCTGACTAGCCATCTGACTGACCGTGTGCGACACTGAGTTCTTCACCCATGAAAGAGTCGAACTCAGCTTGCCGGCTACTTTGTCCGTCGCCACCTGCGGAAAGTGAAAGGTTATATTTGAGACGTTGATTCCATTATCCGGAGTCTGTAACTTTGTTTGGAGCTATATAAAGAGTCCTGGGATGCATTTAAGCATTCTCCCAAAGTGAAAGACAAACTCAGGTACTTAGGCCAAGCAGATTATGTTTTTTTTTTTTTTTTATTAGTTTAGCGCAGACAAACAAGAGCAAGAAAACATGAACACACCCTCGCTCATCTTCTATACCACTTTATCCTGTATTCAGGGTTGCAGGGTCCTGGAGCCTATCCCAAGAGGTTTAGGGCACATGGCAGGGTACCCCAATCTATCACAGGGCACACACACACACCCCGAACCCGAACCCTGGAGGTGCAAGGCGACAGTGCTAACCACTACACCACCGTGCCGCCCAAACATGAACAGTTTCGAAGAAATGTTTTGCTTGTTAAGCCACACGATGACCTATGAATCATTAAAGAATTAAAAACCATCTAACTTAAAACATGAACCAGTGAGTAACAGGTCCAGATGATGTCAGATGATCAGGTCGGTGATCAGTATAATGGTGGTGCTGAATGCTGAAAGGGGTCGGAATAGACGACAGAGGAAATGCGGGTGCTGCTGAAATTTTAAATTGCACCTTTAGGCACTTTGCAGCCTGTCACAGTAAAAAAACAAAACAATAATAATAATAATAATTTAATAATAGTCCCCATTTCTTTAATTTAGTCCGCATCATTTTATTTAATTTAATGTGAATGTTGTAATGTTAATGTCTTTTCATTTTGTGAAGCTATTTTGGGACAATGACCATTGTTAAAAGCTCTGTATAAATAAAATTTTAAATGAAAAAGTGAACAAATGATAGGAGTCCCAAGAGGTTTGCACGGTATAATGAATAAACAAATAAATAGCCAATCAGATAGATAAATAGATAGATCGACAGATAGATGGACAGATGGATGGATGCATGGATAGATAACCGTCATCTATGACACAATAACACAGATGTTAAATCTTGTCCAGGTTCCTAAAGCGGATTGTCACAAGTCCATAGACTTCAAACAGAATCAAGTCAGAAATACAAAAAACAAACTTCGAATCCATTAGCATGTCAATTATCCAAATTATGTTAAAAAGAAGACAGTCAATATTTAGCGTTCATGTTACGGGCTTGGCGTTTCTTCAAGAGTACTTGCTGAATCAGGACCGAAAGAAATGCAAGCACAGCAAGTTACAAAAACAAAGACAGCTGGAAGTCAGCTGGATGTGGGGTTTCCAACACACACTGAACCACCACTGGCATAGGAAACAACTGTTATATAAAATATATCAACTTCTAACAAAGAAGATAGTTCTGGTGTAAAAGAACGGCTTCCAAATACATTATGATGAATCAAACTCCAGCATCAAGCTACTTTTATTCCATTTTAAAAGATTTGCATGCTTACCCAAAGAGCACGTTCTTCTTCAGCAGGACAACCTTAATCAGTAATTCCATCAATGCTGAAGAGCAAAGTTTTTAATTGCATAAAATAAAATGGGTTTGAATCAACAAGCCACGGTCAATCCAGAATGTGGACACGGAGTATTCAGTCCATCAAACATCTACCTGCCTGTCAGCTGAGATTTTAGCCATATGACAAGCACCTGATCGTCACGGTGTCACTTCAGATCAAAGTGCACAGAGAGAGAGTGACCTGAGACGGCTTCGGATGATCAGACGACGTGCACAACCATCAGCCTCGGCGCTGCATCTGAAGTAACTTTGAAGCTGGAATTCACCTGGTAGAAGAAAACCCCAGTGACGCGAGCGGTGTTACCAGTTAACGTGCGCATGGTGCCGGTAACCTCAGGGGAAGTGTGCCTCTTCAGAGCCACTTTCTCATGTGCAACAAACACTTCTGTGAATCCAGAGTGAACCAGCTTTCATTTCCGGAGTGATAGTGAAAACACGTCGAGTTTTGCGGTTGTAAAACTCAGTCAGGAGACACGAGTGCTCGCCAACTCGATCCGGAGAAACCATGGACCTTCCCTCGGCTAGGACTTACCACTCCCTAGACACAGCATGCTACTCACAAAACAGAGAGAGAGAGAGAGAGAGAGAGAGAGAGAGAGAGAGAGAGAGAGCGAGAGAGAGAGAGAGAGGCGGGGGGGGCAAGAAGGAAGGAGAAAGAAAGTGCGAGAGGTGGAGCATGGACAGGAAGCAAAACCCAGTGAGCAAAGTGCAGTTAGGACGAGAAGTAAAGCAAGGAAAGACGCATTAAGCAATTAGCAAGACGTCAGAAATTAAGCCTGTGTTCAGGAGATATTCAAGAGATAATAATATAATGAGCAGTAATTAAAAGGAGCAGATCTGGAGGACTCATGGACGTAGAGTATTATGGTGAACTGGTATGTTTAGATGCTGTCTTCCTCACTCTCATTTGATCACTCAGGTTTGTTGACGGTGAGGTGATTGTTTGCTTTACATCTCAGTTCCCCCTCATGTTTGTGTTTCCTTCTGGCTCTCCCTTTTAGTTATGCTGTGCTGTCATAGTTCTGCCGGAGTCTCTGCTTGCACTCTACAGTAAATATACATTCACATTATGTGACTGTGACCATACCTAACTGCCATCTCTCCTCTTCTTCTCTTTCTCCCCCTCTTTCTCTTTCCTCTCTCCCTCTGTCTCCCCCTTTCACTCTTTCTCTCTCTCTCTCTCTCTCTGTCGAGCTACACATGTGGTTCCTGAGCTGCCAGTGATCCAGACTCCCTCTGCCCTCCGGACCCGTCTGATCCATCCTGGTGCCCCGTTTCTGGTTGGAGGTCTCATCGCATGGATGCCCCGTGTGTCTCTTTAGGATGCGTCTGGTGTCTGGGGATGATTCTCTCTCCTTAGAAGACGGTTCTGGCCTTGACTGGTGTTAGCAGCTGTTTCTCTGAGGACTTGACAATTCGATAGTTCAGGACTGGAACTTTCTACAAGTCTACCTGAGTCTCCAATAACTACTGGACTCCATTTTAACATCAATTAACATCAACTATTATAGCTGAACTGCTGCCACCTAACACACTGTATAAATGCAGATCATTTCCTGCTATCTGTTTCACCCAGATGAGGATGGGTTCCCTGTTGAGGCTGGTTCCTCTCAAGGTTTCTTCCTATTACCATCTCAGGGAGTTTTTCCTTGCCACTGTCGCCCTCGGCTTGCTCACCAGGGACTATCTGACCATTAATTACATTGTGTCTTAGTACATCAAAACTCTGACTGGATGCAGGACAAGTTTCCAATTTTTACTGAATGCAACACTACTACTTGTTAACAGCACTACATACCATATATTCACCTGCAGAAGTGTTTCCAAGGATCTCAATGTAAGGTTTATAGAAGTAGGAAGCAATTTCAGGTCACTAAATTTGCAAATCTAAAATTAGCCCCCCCACCCACACACACACCTTCAGAATAGAGAAAAGAAACTCGGGGTGGGCGAGCTGACAAAAATATCACATCACGATTTTATTCAGAACGACTCGCGAGCCACAGTGCGATCACATTTATTTGTCATGTAGGATTTTAGGACTATTTTTTTACATTAAAAACACACAAGCATAAAAGGCATGTTTTAAACATCAAGAGTTCATCACCTCAACTGATCTCTGTAGTGTTTAGAAATTGGTTCACTTTAATAAAAAAATTTAAAAATCTGGTTTTTAATGCACTAAATGGGGGCATTTGTACAATATTTGTGACTCAGGAAGTCATAATAAGGAAGTCACCGCCGTTTTGATAGATATCATATTCTCGGCCAGGTATCGCATCATGTTGTGAGTGGTGTTTTTTAAAAAATATATATAATAAAAATTATTGTTTTCTCAAAAGAAGAGCGTTTTTAAATGCATTTGTGACACTGCTCATATGTGGCCCTGGTGGTGTTTCGGTTTTGGTGCCTAAACAAATTTGTCAGGGTTTCACCAACGCGCCATTTGTTGATGCAGCGATTTCATATTTTGAGTCACCAGCTCCCGTGTGTTGTGAGCCAACTGACAAAAAAATGTTTACTACCAGTACACACTGGCACATGTGGCATTATTCAGTCAATGAAGAAACTAGAGATTTCTGGCTGCATCTTCCGGCAATACAATGAGCCAATCATGTATCCAAATCCAGTGATGTCAAAAGCTTGATTTATTTAAAATGTTTTTTTAAAAGGTCATCCCAATGCCCAAACCCATTAAAACCCAGTAGACCGATTAACGCCCCGACACCTCAAGCATGTTCCCTCTACATCATATCTCTTAATGATGGCATGTGCATCATGACTAGGAAACAGACATTCGCACCATTGACATTAGGGCTGCACGATATTAGGAAAATATGCGATATGGTTGTTGAATACTGCGATAACGATATTTCTTGCAATATAACATTTCCCTAGAGAAATGCATTTTTTTATTATTATTGTTGCCTATTTTTTTATTATTTATTTATATGTAATGATACTAAAATAAACAGGTAATAGATATTCGTCTGATGTAATTAAATCTAATTCAGGCTAAAAAGAAACTATATGTCAAGGAAGTTGCAAATATTTAGACTTCGAAACACTATGAATGACTTAAACCCCTCAGCAGATATTCTGACTTCTGGTTTGCTGTTACTATAAACCTGCCAACACAATATGAATTACTTTCAAACATTACTGTTTATTTACATGTAACCGTGTAACACTCATCAATAGTGTCTTAAAACAAGATCATCTTTTAAACAAAATATTCTCTTTGGCTTGCCTGTTTTTTTTTTTTTTTATAAAAATAAATATTATTAAACAAAAATTAAATTAAAAAAAATACTATTTGTGGCACGCACGCACTCGCTCCGCGACCGGCACTAGGACCCAGAAGTAATGCGGGCGCGAACCCGGAAGTATAAGAGGAGTAAACAAACCAGTGCATACAGCTGAGTCACTGAGTTCGCCATGTCGGTTCTGATTCGAGTGTGTGTTTATAGGACGCGGGTTAAATGTGTGTGTTTCCCTTGCTCCCCTTCTGTGAGAGTCTTTAAACTAATTCGCGTGGTTATCCTGCCTACTCGCTTGCTTCCGCGTTTGGGTTTACCGTCTATAAAGGGCTAACGGCTAATCGCGGCTAACGGCTAATCGCTAAGTCTTCTGATCATCCGGGGTTAGTTCGCGACAGAATGAAGTATAAAGATATAAATAATATATATATATGAAGATATAAGCGGGTATAAACATAGTAAGGGCCCATCTGATTGGTCAAATTTGGACACACAAATGCTTGGCAAATAAAGTATTTATCGTAACTCTGTGATATGGTTATCACGCATGCCATTATCGCGATAACGATATTTTTTCTATATATCGTGCAGCCCTAATTGACATGCAACAAAACAAAAGAAACACTGAGTGAGGTCAGTTCGCCAGTATGGCAGTCTTTGTTTTGATTCTTTAAAGTCTGACCAGTGAACACTGTTGCATGTAAACAGTCACAACTTCATGGTCATTTATCTAAAGTAGAACACAGCTCAGTTAAGCCAAAAATGTTGAATTCTGTAACCATTGTTTAAAATCTACCATCCATGGAGTGTAAACTGTGCTTATGTGGCGTTTCAGCCATCAAGCAGTGAAGACTGTATTACCCCATACGAAAGAGTAGAGTTGGCACCCGCCCCTTTATAATAAAAGTCATACCGTTTAAGATAAGGCTGTTAAGTCCTCTCAGGGTCAGGAAAAACATCAAAGTGAATAAACTAAACTGAAAAAGCTAAAAACAGTAAATGTTGGCGAACAGAATAATGTGCACATGCTCGGAGATCAGCCTTATGGTTGTCATAGTTACAGAGACTCAGCAGCAAGGTTCAGGGGAAAAAAGGGTCTCCTGTTGGAAGTTAACTTGAGCGACTACTTGAGTACACTAGGGAAAGAAGGATGTTCTAGGGAAAGAAGGATTCCAGCACCAAGGTGAACATCCCTTACCAAACGGTTCGAAAAGATCTGTTGTCTGTTGACGCGTCTTGGAGAGAGCATGCAATAGTCTTTGGCTTTCCAGTGTGCTAACTGTTTTCTATTTTACTATGATATAATTTTTGCGTGAAACACTTAACGTTAAATACATTTTTTTATTTGAATTTCCTTTTTAGTGTGTAATTCATGCTACAATTGGGAAGAATTCTGTAAAACAGAATGACGTCATTTTGAACTTGGGATATCTGAGCTACAACGTATGGAAAAATACTTTGTTGTTGCACATCCAAGAAAGTGTTTTGTTGGCATGGTAACATGCTAGCCAGATAATATTTATAATATTAAACTTTCTCATAAACAAGGAACTGTACAGTATAGTCAGTGTTGTAGCTCAAGCCAGCTAATGTCTGTTTGTTGATTGATGAAAGTAAATATAGCTAAACAGTAAAATTTACTGTTATTGGTAAGCAGACATGCCGAATATGCTTTCTAAGCCAGTGACATCACAACAAGACTTTGAATTCCTTGAAAAAATTTTTTTACATGCTTCTAATTGATTACACGATTAGAGCAGGGCAGCATTATTACTCAGCAGTTTGACCACGGTACCACAATAAATACTTGGTGTTGGTGTTTGTAGTCAAATCAGAAATCCAGTTACATGTCCCCTAAACCGCGGGTAGAAAAAAAAGAAAATTACTCATCACGATTTCAAAACAAACCCAAATTATCATGAGGATGGGATATAAACTACCAGTCAAAAGTTTGGACACAAAGTTTGGTCTTTCCGGATTTCTATTTCTTTCTACATTATAAAACAATGCTGAATACATCCAAAATGTACAATAAAAAAAAACTATTGATACTGAGACATGTTTGCTACTGCTGCTTATGCTCTGTGAAGCTTTCATAACGACTCTAATCTCAGAATCTTTCCTGAGGTCTTCATGAGAGCCAGTTTCATCATGTTGCTTGATGGGTTTTGCAAACGCACTTGACAATACTGTTCTTGCAAGAACTGCTCCGGAACAGCTGACCTTCATGTCTTAAATCCACTGACTGTTGTTGTTACTAAATTACCTAATGCCATGTGTGTTATTTCAGCAGCATGGTGGCATAGCGGTTAGCACGGTCCCCTTGCATCTTGGTTGAGGGTTTAATTCTTGCCTCGGGGTCTGTGTGAGTAGAGTTTGCATGTTCTCCCCGTGCTTGGTGGGTTTCCTCCGGGTACTCCGGTTTTCACCAACAGTCCCAAAACATGCAGATTAGGCTAACTGGCCTAAATTAGTCCCAAATTTCCTGTGGTGTGTGAATGAGTGTGTGCCATGCGATAGATTATACCTGCTTCATTCCCAAAACCTCCGGGGCTATGCTGCAGGCCCTCCGGGACTCGGAACAGGATAAGTGGTATAGAAGATTAATGAAGAATTAATGGTTTATTTCATAAATGTATTTATTTATTTAAAATAAAATAAAAAATAAAGATTTTGCTGTAGAATGTAGAAAATAAATCCAAATTTGAATCCAAACTTTCGACTGGTAATTAGAAAGCAATGTGGTTAAAAGGAACATTTGAATGTGAATGAGAGTGAAGTAATGATACGATATACTGTATATACGATATACTGCATCAGTACTACAGTGTAAGGGGAGAGTTTATGTCTTCCTGCCCCCTTTATAACCCTCATGGTCTCAGCACCACAGCTGTTCCAGGACTAGACCAGAGTGCATTTACACAGCTGCCTTTGGAGTGTATACACACGGAGAGATAGAGAGACAGAGACAGAGGGATGCTGCAGGACCTCATACCTAATGCTTTATAAACCAGGGATATGCCAATGTTTCTTGCATTTAAAAATATATATATATTCCCATGGTGGCAATTCCTAATACATTTGTATGTCAAGCTGAACTGATCTAAACATGTTCGATATTTAACTAGCATTAGCATTTTTACATAATCCCTCGAACATGACTAGCTTGAACATTATTACAACACATGAAACTAGTGAAACTAAGCCTAGTTCAGCAATCTTACAACATGAAAACAGTGGCATCAAACACTCTTATGGGAACTATCGGCTTCAGAGAGAGACAGTGTTGAGAAACTTAGCATACTCATTTCCTGATCAGCTTGTCAAAACTTCATTAGGTTCACTGAGGCGGTGATCGGATCAATTGTGCAGCACTTAATAAACCCAATAAACCAAATTATTATTTTTATTTAATTTTTCTTACACGTCGTACTTGAGTCTATCAAAACAAAGAACATTAATTTTCTTTAAGCAATTTGATTGAAAGAAATGTATTTTAAAGAATTCCTTTAAGGTTTCCTTTCCTTTAAAATTTTTCACATATCACGAAATAACCAAAAATGTCAGGGCAGCCGAGGAAAAGTTTGCAAGAGCAAAAATTCAATTAGTGTAAGAGAGAGAGCTTGAGGGGGCCAATTTATAATTTGTGCACAAGTAAAAAAAAATAATAATAGTAATAAAAAAAATCATTTTGGAATGGGCTCAAATATAACACCATAGAGACGCAGTAACATTTTATACGATGGTTACATTTTGCAATTAATCCATGATTCACATGTGTGAATCAACTCCAATGTCGCAAACTATTAAAACATTCAAGACTGTACTATTAGATGATGAAATTCATTGGGTGTGGACAAGAAAACACTTTCTGTAAAAGTGTCTGTTGCTTATTTACAGGATTCAGACGTACATTTAGATTTCTGATCAACTAGTCAGAGGTGACAGTGGCACGAAAAATCCCCTGAGGTGGCACAAGATGAGGAGACAAACTTGAGGAAGATTTTATTAATATTATATTTTCCCCCAACTTAAAAAAAAAAAAAAAAGTTTAATGAGTAATTAAATGCACCCCATTCCTCATAACTTTTTTCAATTCATTTAAGTAAAAAAAGTTACATTGTTAATGAGAAGCACATATCTAGCGCATCCGCAATAAGTTTTATTTCCAAACAAGCGTAGCAAATAATTCACACCTGCCACTTGGAATGAAAATAGTACAGACTGTGCCACCTGTAGGAGGATTATAAAGAAAAGGTAACATTTTACCTCCTAAACGTCTCCAAAGTTTCAAAACCCAACTTGACAGCTAGCGCGTGGGTGAGTGGACGCGAGGACGGGGGTGCGTGTACGGTTGTGTACCGAAAACCGGTGCTAATACGGCACCAGTACCTATAGAACCGGTATGTACCGAACCGGACCAGAACAGAACGCGAATTTCGGTGCCTCATTTTGGTGCCACTTAAATGCCTGAACTGTCGATTCAAATATTTGTTCTCTAGATTCAGATATTTTTGTAGATTAATAGTTTATTAGATTAAATTAAAAAAAATTAAAAGCACAAATCATCCGGAAATGAGAGACCATCCGAGATGACCATCCGTGAATGCAGCAACTAACGTTACACTCGCTCTGACGGCAGCAGGCGGTCTACCGCTATCTTAGCTTGTTAAATTAAACAATCCTCGTTAAAATGCCTAAAACTAAACGGTCGAAAGTGTGGCTGTATTTCACAAGAAAGGATTCCGACACCGCGACGTGCAGCGAATGTTTTACAGCAGTTGCGTGTAAAGGCGGAAACACGTTAAATCTAATGAAACATTCGAGGGCAGACGGAATAAAGTTAAAAGCAGAATAAATACACGGAATAAAGTTTAAAGCATACGGAGGCACCGTGTTTAACAGCTTGTGGACAACAGCTGGCGCTATCGGTGTGGACGACCCTCAGTCCCAGTCACACCAACTGTAGCAAAAAGGAGTCACCGATTATGATGACGACAGCGGAAGCAGGTTAGTAGTAGGATAATGTAATGTTAATAGCAAAATGCTAATCTTGCAATCATGCTAACAAATAGTCGAACTATTTGTAAAAAACTAATGTAACATGGATTCTGTTTATAATTGTGGCTTTCCAGCCTGTACTAGTAGCACTACAACAGTGACCCCATTTACCATTGTAAAGACGGCTATACATGTCCTGTGCAGGGCAATAAGTCAGGAAAGGTGTCGTATTTTGACAGAAAAGACAAATATGGTGAAACTTCTGCAAAAGAATTGCTAAAATTTGAAGCTTACATATTCATATATACTTTAAACTTTTAATATATTGTTCAATTTTAAGCATAAATTTTTTGTTCAATAAAAATTAATTCTTGAGTCATCCACTATAATTTTGTGTCTTAAAAGTATCGGTTCAGGCACCGTTTTGGCACCGGTACCGTTTTCAAAGTATCAATTTGGCACCGGTATCGAAAAAACCCCAAACGATACCCAACCCTAGGTGCGTGTGGCTTCTAACACGGGCACGCGGGATTCTACTGATCGCGATTTTCAAGGCTGATTAGCGCAAGGTTAAGCGCGAGTTTGAAAATTACCGGCTCACAGTGTTTGGAGAAAAAGGAAGATCTGAGGATTTTAACATGCACAAATTTTTGATAATGTTTATACCTGAGGCTGATCAGCCAATCACCGGTCATGGAATCTTTATGAATAAAGAAGCAGTTAGACGTAAATATCTGTGGATTTTTTGGTATTAACACAAAGTTGTGCGCACTGTGCTTATAAAGCAGCACATTACTAAAACTGGGGAGGAAGTGTGGATCAGGTAGTGACAGTCTGTGTGTTTTCGCGTTTTGTTAGCTGGGAGTGTGCTGCATTTTCCACGCTCCCTGTTGGAGGTCCTGGGTGGAGGAACAGTCACACAGCGCCTGACTGAACTGAAGCTAAAGTAATAAGCCACCTGGTGCTGGTACATTTTGCTGTATGTAAGGCAGACAGAAACTCAGCAGATCGTGGCGACAATGCAGTATAATTATACAGAGATTTGGCAAATGATCAAATGATCACAACGTCTGTGATTAAAGTTGGGCAGTTGATGCCCAGCATGGACCCACACCTCCACGTCCAACCCGGAGCAGAAAAACAGGAAACACTAGCTAAGGTTATTAGACAAACACCCTGAGCCTGACCCGGTTCCCGAAGTCAAGGGCACTGCCAGATATTTTCAAGCTTTGATAAGCAATCGCATTGTGTGCTTTCACTGCAGAGATTTCGCATTTAGCGAGTACAAAACCATCAGGATTACTGAACTGCTAGTGTTCAAAGGAGTTCAAGGAAGACTGTCGTTATTGCAGCCTGTAAGGTTGAAGAAGATAACCTGGCTCTGCTTTCGTATCAGGTTTAAAGAAAAACTCCACCATGAAGAACATGAAATGTGTTTGGGACTCACTGTAAAAATGTCATGTTAAATTGTTGCTTAGTGTTGTACTGTGTCTGGGGATGATGTCAGCAGAAGGCTATCGCTAACTGTGTTCCTGTTAAACATCACGAAAGTCAGGTTTTGCTGAGCAAGCGCTAACCTACTCAGTCACCGATTCGAACTTTGTAAACTTATTTCAAAGTAGACTTAAAGATCATTAACGTAACACGCTATACAAAACAGCCATACCGTGTTACAGCGAGGATTCAGCTTGTCTAATTAGCGATCTATACGACGAGCAGCGCAATGGTGTTGGTGACAGTATTAGCATGAGAGTCCAAGCTTTTGGAACCTGATCTGTTTGAGCAGATGAAAAGGTGTGGGATTTGAACAGACTAAGGGAATCGAGTGCTGCCGCATTGCTCTCTTTACACGTTTATTGAATTTTTTGTCAATCAATCAGAGTGGAGCTTAAAACAGAGAGGAGTGGTTTTCGGGGCAAAATCATTCCAGGTGACTAGGGCTGTGGCGCTGATCTTAAAAAAATAATAAATAAATAAATAAAATCCCCCTGCTGGTTGTTATGGATTTTGCTCCAGCTGTCCAAACAGGCTTGACAATGAAAGAGCTGCTTCCTCAGAACATCCACCTTTCAACAGATCGATATACACACACGATCGGTGTGTGAACTTTCCCAGACATGAGCACAGACATAACCGCCCTAGCTCAATCTCTCTGTAAAAGGCTGACAATGTCTATGTTTCTAAGTTTCAAGTCAAAGTCAAAGAGGCTCGTACGTGAGATAAAGCAGTAAGAAGGTTTAGCCATCTGACACTCAGATAAATTAATCATTATGATGCTGAGCTTGTCTTACAACTTGGCCTCGCTCCATAAAAACACTGTAGAGGTTTATTTCAGCAAGGTTTCTGATAAAATAAAGAAGGGGAAGAGAAAAAAACACCAGTGGTTGTATTTACTATATGATGATAAACACGTTCTGACGTATCAGGTTTGCTGTGAAATCCGCACTTGGTAGTGGCACAATTGAGAAAACAAAAAAAATGCAAGTTCAAATTCCGGCATGTCATTGTTAAGCACTCGAGCAAGACCCTTAATCCTCTACTTACATTCTTGGATTGCATTCTGCCTCATTTTGTATAAACGTGTCTGTCGGATGAATAAATCTATCAGACAGGTCTCTAATGAGAGCGGAATATGTGCTGTGAGCATGCTGACGAACAAATTTCATGCTCTTTAGAAATATTCCCTGCAGCATAATCAGCATCCAGCATTGCCTTTACACTGTGGGATCTTGGCTAAAAGGAGCGAAACTTGCTTAAGCACTTCCTTATAGACTTTAGAGAAAACCGGAGATCAGCAGTTCTATGGTCCTGAAACAAAAATCCTTGTTTTAAAGCTCCGTTGAGACGTGCATTCTTTTTCACAGCGATTTACAAAGTAGTTATTGTTACATATAGAGGTAGCAATCATGACGGTCTTGGAAACAACACTAAACGTTGCTAGATTGTAGTGTGAGTTAGTAGGATTTATACAAATGGTATGTCAACAAAACAACACTCAGCATTGCATAGGCAGGATTTTGTCGATGTGATCTGGCAACCCTGGCTGCAACCTAATCCCAGACATTCTTCACAAGCTGCTGGTGTTACTGCAAATGTTTTGTTGGGCTCTTGAGCAGAAGCAGACACAAAATTGCCTGGAAACTGGATCATTTTATATTTCTCATGATATCGGGCTCTCGTGGTTCCCATCATCATGGTCGTGGGTATGTCTGAATGAAGCTGTGAGGATCTTTAACGTAAAAATGACCTACGTGTGCATGACCGAAAGCCATCACTTTAACGGCTTCAGCGTTTCCCTCACAGGTGTGAAATCTACTTGCGATGGTAGATAAATACATATGACGCAATATTTTTATTTTTATTTATTTGATATTTCTAATAATTTCACATTTTAAGAGTGCCAACCCACTGACCCTCTCCTCCACCTAAAAGTAAGAAATGGTAAGAAAAGTAAGAGCTAAAACACTTTTTGGTATACAAAGATGGCACTGTTTGTCAGCGCAGCCGTTAAAAACCAGAGGATTTTTACCCTTTTTTTTTTTTTTTATAAACATATACAACGGTCAGGATTGTGCAATATAAACTGACATCCTTTTTTCAGCACAAAGTAAGCAATATGATGAACTGAATTTCATTTCATTTTAACCGACTGTATACACATGACTGAGCAAAATATTATTAAATAAAATTAATAAAAATGTTTTGGTGACATGGTTCCCATATTCCAGTAGCACATTTTAAAAGTAATGATCAAAGAAATTAACTTCGGTTTGACAGGATATATCCAAAAATGCAGTTTGATGTCTGAAGGCTCCCCTGTCGACACGCACGGGCCGGACTTCTGAATAAGCAGTTGTTTTTTTTTTTTTCTTTTTTCTTTCAGTTTTTCTAAAGTGTCACAGACTAATGCTGCATTGCCGCATGGATCGGTGCCACTTGATTTTTAGAAGTTAATTCTCCTGGCTTTTTTTAAACATGCTCCCGTTCAGAGCAGGTGTGAGCATCAGTACAGCCTTCTTATTCTTGTGTATTTACTGCCTCTTAGTACATCACTCTCACGGTAGCAGAATAAACAGGTACAGGAGCGTGAGCGCGAGAGACATTAATCTGACCAACTCTGTATGGGAAACACTGGGCTTGATGGTCATATCCCATATCTGAAAAGGACTCATGAAACCGAATAGCCCATGCCAATTTATTTTTATGATGGAAAAATATGTTTTGACACCTTACTACACTTGCTTTGATCTATGTGCCCTAAATGTGCCATGTCCAATTCAGCTAACTGACTGAAAAACTCAGATTATCATGGGAAGCAAGAAGGTGCAATGTGTTCTCGGAGCTGAGATGCACAGCAGGACAGCCTTCTGTACAAGCAGTTTAGCCTATCATCTCTCTCTCTCTCTCTCTCTCTCTCCTCTTGCGTTTTCGTCATGGGCCGTGAACACTTCCCTAACTAATTATTACCATTCAACTCAAGTTAACCTCATCCTTTACATACATATACACACACAACAATCTCTGAACCAAGCGAGTAAAACAAACATTTTCTCCTGTAATCACAAAGGGTCTTCCCACGAGGACAGATGGCATTTTAGCCGCGATTATGTGTGACTAAAACCCTGATTTGCAGCTGCACGCTTTGTTATGGAATGAGCAAGACTTCTATCATGCTGCGTTCATTAACAGTGTCCTCTGTTCAAACCTGCTGGACGCAGGAATGCCCTCCATCACAAGTGGAGTCTTAACGAAAGTCCACAGCATGGAGCAGAAATGCAGGGTGCAGAGACATTCTCCCCGCATCGATGTAAGAGAGAGACAAAGACACCGGCAGAATACTAAATGAGAGAGCATGGAATCAAGGACTAGGACAGTGGAATGGGCAACATGAGAATGGTCAAGGCATTTGTTTTTTGGGAAGCCAAGACTGGACAGCACTAAAAGCACATGTACCAATTTACTTGTTATTCATGGATACTTGAGCTAACACTAAATAATAAAAAAACAAATAGAAAAAAAAATATATAGAACTCCTACGAAAAAGTCCAAAAAGGGCGTTGTTGCTGTTTCCCTCCTGTCTGGCACGAATGAATGAATCTTCCTTCACATTTCATGGTCACATGGCAAGGTGGTGAGCAAGAGAATTTCAATCAGCTCAGCCTGCCAGGAAAACATTCAACTCGCATTGTGGAACCACAGAGAGCGAGAGAGGGTGAGGAGGAGATACAAGAGAAAAAGAACGAGGGAGAGAAATTGATCAGGGGCACAGGAAGACAAACTGGTCCCAGGTGCTGCTCGTGTTTGCACTGAGGAATCTGACGCTAAACAGTCGCTGACTATTAAACATGGCTGGCTAAGGGTCTTGTTACAAACCCAAAGTCGAAGGAATTTGACTAGACAAGTATAGACAAGACAAGCTCTTCTGTGTGGTCTCCAGTTGCTCTCCTTCAAACCACTAGGACATCAGACGTAAGACAACAGAGCCAGACTTAATGACCTCAAAAAACACACACAGAAAATTTATATGTCCAATTCTTCTTTCCTCTGTGGCAAAGCTGATTCCAGTCTAATCCATATATAATCATTATTGTGCACACAATTTATACAACAAGAAATGCTTAAATTGACAAAGGATTAACTAAAGAGGATGAGCCCTCAGTGCAGACACGATCAGAAAAATCCCATCAGATCGTGGATACAAGATATGGGAATCAATATTTGTTTTTTTTTATATATATTTGACACCAACAGAACACATTTCTTACTTGTTAAGTTAATAAGGTTTGGATTAAACTCAAATCAAGGGACCAATAGAGTAGGCTAATAAACATAAGAACTCAATTATAAATATAAAAAGATTAAGATTAAATTGTCACTGTACTTTACGGCACAGTGAAATTAGGCATTTGGCAGAGGGCCTTGCTCAAAGCCTGAACAGTGGCAGCTTGGTGGTTCTTAGGCTTAAACCACCAAACTTCCAATCAGTAACTCAGAGAATTAACCGCTTGAGCCACCACTTTCAGTTGGTCAGCGAGCAGTTCGAAAAAATGCGGTCAGTTGGCGTCAAGTGTTTCGGAGGTCTTCAGCCCTGCCAACTAAACGGTAGTAGTAGCTTGACGTAGGAGCCCCGTTAATGACGGGGAGGAATTGTACATGACTAAATTAGGGAGAAAATCGGGGGAGGGGTTTGGGGAACATTCCCACCTCCCAAACTATGCTAAACAAACCGACAGCACTTTGAGATGCACTGATTTTAGGTTTCCTTCAGTGCAAGAACACAATCAGTTTCCCCCTCAGCTTCAGCATGAGTTAAAGAGACCAATCCTCTCAACAATTTGAGAACAAATTCATGAATTTAACACAAGCATACAAAAACCAAGGTCATAAACTTGATCTTGAGTCAAGGTTACAAATTCTGGGTCGATTTTCTGTCTTCCTAGCAAATCTCAAAAACAAACATCATAACCAATAGGCGGAGCAGCTACGCTCTTGTGTGTCAATGTGTTCCTTGGTTGGATCAGTGTTGTGGGGATATGCACCTGATGCACCTGAGCAGGATTTAAGGAGTAAACGTGCAAATTGATACGAGACAGTCAACTAGCACAATACAACAGATATATCGTACAGTGGCGATACAGTGGCTCACTGCCGTCTCGCACCTCCAGGGTCTGGGTTCGATTCCCGTCCCTCTAGATCTGTGTGCATGAAGTTTGCATGTTCTCCCTGTTCTTGTTGGGTTTCCTCAAAGTGCAAAGACATTAGGCTAATTTAGCATGCCTGTAGTGTGTGAATGTTGACTGGAGGTCCGAACACGGTTATAAAAATGCGAATAAATACATGGATGGAAAGTATACGCTGTACTGGTTTCAAAGGACAAATGTGTGCATGGCAGGAGCGACATATTATACAATGTCAAAAACCTTAAAATAAGTGGAAGCACCTAGTTACAATTTAGTAGAATTGAATCTACCAGCAGTCTACTAGGCTTTAGCTTAAGTTCTGCTCTGTTATTATGTCCTAAACATGTTAGTGTGTCTTTACAAGTTAAAACACAATTCAGTTAGTCCTGGATAATAACAGAATAAATAAAAAAAAAAACATACAAGGACAAAGGGGTGTGTTAGAGCAGGAAAAAACACAGAAACATGCCATGAATAGAGACAGCACAGGAAAACACAGTGGATAAACACAGCACGAGATGTAAACACACTATTTATTAAAGATAAGGCAAAGCAAAGCTGCATCATGTGTATAAAAGCAAGTTAAACACACAAACACACAAACACAGCTCCAGCTCTACAGTGCAACAACAGGCAGCCATTCACCTCCCTCTGAGCTACAGCAGCACAGCCTAGCTAATAACACACACACACACACACACACACACAGCTCCAGCACTTTTACCTTGGAAGCTTGTTGGTCAATCCCGCGTCCTTTAGCTAAACATTAACTTCCCCGCGAGCGAAGTGCACTGGCATTATTAGCGCGCGCGCAGGGGCCGTTAGGGGAGAGCAGCGTCAGCACGCGCTTCTCACACTGGGCACGAGCTCAACAACATCCATGGAGTTCAAGCAAGCTTGCTAGGCAGGAACCGGAGTGTTTCTCCGTATGTGTGTGTGTGTGTGTGTGCATGCGTAAATGCATACAAATGGGCCAGACACACGTCACTGCGCTGGAGCTGACCGCGCATGCGCATCGTGTTCTCTAATCAAAGACTAAATGCTGCCATCTGCTGAGTTGTATAAAAGTCTTGGAGCACTCTTAATGCTTCAGACATTTAAGGAATGACTGAAAATCACTGGTTGGGCTCGTAAGAAGTTTGTGAATGATTTTTCACTTTGAGATCATACTCATTTTTGTATTTTTGATGATCGTGTGTGTCCTTAAAAAGCTCCAAGAGCTTTCTCTTAACCCTTACTCCTCATTTAAAGAGGTTTTGTATGCTGTATCTGATATATCCGAGTACGGCTATAAGGCATTGGACTATGGTCCGGAAGGTCCCAGGAATTCAGAAAACACTATTAAACTTTAATTAGTATTATACATTGCTGTTGTCTTAACGTGGCATGATGGTATAGTGCCATAGTAGATACCTTCAGGGAGAAGGGTTCAATCTGTGGTTCGGGGGTGTGTGTGTGTGCGCGCTTGGTGGATTTCCTCTGCATACTTTGGTGTCCTCCAACAGTCCAAAGGCATGTAGATTAGCCTAATATTGTACCCAAATTGTGTGTGCGTGTGTCTGTTTGTGCTCTGCGATGTATCGGCCCAGTGTATACCCCGCCTCGTGCCCAGAGTATCCTGGGATAGGGTTCAGGCCCCCTGCGACCCTGTCCAAGATAAGCGATATAGAGGACGAATTTACAAAATTAATGAACGTTGTTGTCTTTATCCATGCCTTCATCTCTATTCATATCCCAGTTCCACTTATGCACATCTGTATTATACAGTATACTAAATTCTTCTCATGAATGAAGTGCTAAATGAAGATGTATGCTAAAATCCATGAAACAAATCCATGAAGACTTTAAACTGGGTCAAATTATATATCTATTACAATTAACACACACCATTTGATGGCACAAAATTGTCCCCTAGGTGTGAATGAACGTATGACTGTGTGTGTGCATGGTGCTCTGAGGTAGTGTAGTGTGTGCATGCGAGGTGCTCTACAGTAGACTGGTGTCCCTTTCTGGGTTACAGTTACTGAAGATGACTGGATGAATTTTAATTTGTTAATTAATTCTTTTATTCTTTGTTTGTTTCTTTTTTTTTCTCTCATGTTTAGTAACCAGTACATTCCAGGAACACGGGATGAGAGGCAGAAAAGAACACGATAAACACATGTATTCACATCTAGGGGCAATTTAGATTAGCCAGGCCACAATGTGATGTGTTTCAGACAATGGGAGGAGAACCTGAAGAAAACTGATGTAGACATAGAAAACCATGTGAAACTCCATGTAGACAGTGGCTTAGAAACCCTAAATGTAAAATCAGACTTTATGTTAACTGAAAACAAGAGACAAGTTCTTTTTATAAACGTGTTTAAGCTAGGTTTACTTTTACGTAAAAAAGACAAAAGTAAATATCGAGGGTGCTTAATAGGAGGAATATATAATTCTGAAACAGAGCTACAGTCCCAATGGAACGTTTTCAGTCCCCCTCTATTTTTCCATTTTAGTTGTTTCACACTCAGTGGTATATAATAAAAACATAGACTGAAATATGCAATATTTAGACCCATCGTTAGAACTTGATTAAAGCAGCTATGCTTGTCAATAATGGCACAAGCTTGGCACACCTTTCTTTTGGTCGTTTCTTCCGTTCTTCTTGGTGGAATCATTCAAGTTCAACCAGTTTGGATGGGCAGTGTACTGTTTCTTATAACACACGTGTGCGCGCGTGTGAAGCAAAAGAAAATCTCATTAGAGGTTAAAAATCCATTTTCTCCCTCAGCCCTCTCTGTTTCAGCCTGTGCGAACTTATGTGTGTGTGTGTGTGTGTGTGTGTGTGTGTGTGTGTGTGTGTTTGTGAAGCACCCCTTCTCTGCTTTACACACACAAACACACACACTCTCTGCTTTTCACAGAAACTCACATGAGTGTCATTAGCGATGTTCCTTGCTAATTTTTCAGACAAAACAGTCTTTCTCCATTAATATGTGTTTATGTGAAATTCAAATAAATAAAGGTTTACACACTCTCTCTCGGAACGGGAGGGGCTTTACACACACACACAGTGCCTGCGCGCACAAATGGAAACACTTTTTTTTTGGGCTGTGGAACGAATAATTTGAGTTTCCATTATTTCTTATGGGAAAATAAAATTTGATTTACGAGTGCTTTGGAATACGAGCCCGCTTCCAGAAGGAATTATGCTCGTAATCCAAGGTTCCACTGTACTATCCCCCCCCCCCCTTCCTTCCCATCACTAGGGGGCTCCCAAATTAAGGCTACTACTACCACTCAGTCAGTTTCCTCCGAACCACGTGACGCCAGCCAACCGCTTCTTTTCGAACTGCTCGCTCACGCGCCGTTGGGGCCGGCATATAAAGCATTAAATGGACTCGCGCCGCAGTATCTGAGTGAACTGCTAGTGTCTTACGATCCGCCATGCCTACTTCGATCAAAGGATGCAGGCCGCTTGTCAATACCAGGTATTATGAAAACCACAGCTGGGGGCAGAGCCTTACAAAGCCCCAAAATTATGGAATAGTCTTTCAAATAGTGTTCGAGACTCAGACAGAGTCTCAGTGTTTAAGTCTAGGCTACAAACCTATTTATTTAGCCAAGCATTTTTATAAATAGATTTACCTTAGGTAATGGAGCAGATCTAGGGGACTCATGGACGTAGAGTATTGGTGAACTGGTATGTTTAGATGCTGTCTTCCTCACTCTCATTTGATCACTCAGGTTTGTTGACGGTGAGGTGATTGTTTGCTTTACATCTCAGGGACCCCTCATGTTTGTGTTTCCTTCTGGCTCTCCCTTTTTGTTATGCTGTTACAGTTAGTCCTGCAGGAGTCCTTGCTTGCACTTTACACTAAATATACATTCACTTTATACATTATGTCACTGTGACCATATCTAACTGTTATCTCTCCTCTTCTGCTCTCCCCTCTCCTGTTCTCTCTCCCCCTCTCTCACTTTCACTCTCTCTGTCGAGCTACACATGTCGTTCCTGAGCTGCCAGTGATCCAGACTCCATCTGCCCTCCAGACCTGTCTAACTCATCCTGGTGCCCCGCTTCTAGTTGGAGATCTCGTCACATGGTTGCCCCGTGTGTCTCTCTGCAGTTGCTCGATAGTTCAGGACTGAAATTTCCTACGAGTCTACCTGAGTCTCCATATTAACATCAATTAACATCAACTGTTATACTGAACTGCCTGCCACCTAACACACAGTATAAATAATTTCCTGCTTTCTGTTTCACCCAGATGAGGATGGGTTCCCTGTTGAATCTGGTTCCTCTCAAGGTTTCTTCCTATTACCATCTCAGGGAGTTTTTCCTTGCCAATGTCGCCCGCGGCTTGCTCACCAGGGACTATCTGACCATTTTGATTCATAGACATTCACATTCCATACAAACTTAAATAATTCTTTTGATTATGTAAAGCTGCTTTGAGACAAGGTCAATTGTTAAAAGCGCTATACAAATAAAATTGAATTGAATTGAATAAATAGTGAGGCACTGCAATGATGATTGTCCTTCTGGAAAGCTCTACCATTTCAACAAGGGAACTCAGACTCTCAATTATAGTGACCCTTGGGTTACCAAAGCCCTTCATCCCCAATTAACTCTGACTGCGTGGCCAGACCTGGGAAGACTGTTGGTTGTTCCAAATCTATTCTGTTTGAGGAAGGTTGGAGTGTGTCATGCTACTGGGCATTTTAATTGCTGCATTTACTTGTATCCGTCCCCAGATCTATGTCTTGACACAATCAATTCTTACAGGTCCTTCAACCTTATGCCTTTATAAAGACAGGTGTTTGCCTTTCCTTATTATGTCCAATGTATTCAATTAGCCATAGGTGGACTCTTGTCGATTTGGAGAATGATGTCATTGACCATTGATAGGAGTGGGATGCATCAGAGCACAATTGCGAGTTTCATTACAAAGGGTCTGAATACATATATAAATGGGATATTTCATTCTTAATTACTGTTATTATTTTTACACTCTAATCAACTGGGTTTGTTTTTTTATTTGTCATTGTGGAGTATTGTGCGTGGAAAAATGTTATAATACTAAGATGCGTATGAAACATAAAATGTGAAAAACTTGAAAGAGTCTAAAAACGTCCAATCTGCACTGTATATAAAAAGGATACAGTAGGATCAACAAATCCTTTAATCTTTATGCTTTGTTCGTTAATATAATTCCTGTTAATACAATCCTTTCCTATTTATTTTTTTTAACATATGGTGCTTAAGGTACAAGCTTTGCTTAGATCTGAAAGCATTTAATAATTTTGTTTGCTTAGACACAGCCACTAAACCTCTGGTTTAAATGACTAGACTATAACTGCAGTGTGAACAAAGCTAATCACAGCTAGCTTCCTCCAGACTAGATACATAGCTAGGAGCTTTCCACTCCCACCTGCCGTGAGGATGCTCTTTAGCGGTGGTCCTTCATCAACTTTAGCTTCAGCTACCTATCTACCTTAACAGTTGGGTTGAACCTTTGGCCTCAATACCACAGACATTGTAGTATAAACATACCTCATAATACATTACCCTTGACTACTTCACACATTAGATAGTAGCATAGCATAGCATACTGAGCTTTTCTATTTAAAGACTTTACAAAGTAAATCAAGATATGGTTGTTAATTATATAAAAATATGATGTTAGAGCTACATTCTGTAAAGCTTTAAAACCTATATACAAGGGTGATTAATACATACAGTACTAGGGTACTAGGGTCAATCTTAATATTTATTTGTACTAAATTATATGAGGAAATCCTAATTAAGCATTGCACCTAGGTAAGTGTTTTGTTAAATACATAGAAGGGAGTGTAAAGTTCAGACTGCGCTTAGACATTTCTTCTGATATATTTCATATTCTCATATATATATATATATAAAAATACAGTTCCACCTTTTCAAAAATAGTTCCACCTTTTCAAACTAATAATAAAAATGATTTAAAAGGCTTACCATCAGAAGAGAAACATTCCTTTAGGTATGCTACCGATACCGCTTACAAAAGTGAACTCAGTGTGAGTTGTGATTTAGTTGTGGTGACATAGGAAACCAACTTTTCAGGTTTTTCATGGAAGTGCTGACGTTGATCTCATGGTGGTTATGATGTTAGACACACCTACTCTTTTCTAAAGAAGAATCAGTGACGCAGTCTTATGATACTGTATGTTTGTGTTGCACGGCTGCTCTATGGAAGAGCATTTCTGTCTGCTCAAGGCTGAATGCTTAGGTGTATGACTGCGTAACCCAACTAAGCCAAGGACTAAAAATAAACAGTAGGAAACTAGAACAATATTACAATCTTTCATTTCTAGTTTTTAGGTCCTAATATTAGAACAATGAAGCATTAGTTAATGATAATGTTTCCCACTTAAATATTATGTGTAAGCTCTGTGGTTAATTACGTAAGTAGTGTGCATAAATAAATACAAAACCTGTGTGCGTTATTAATTATAACTAAGTACAAAGTACAAAATGTAATAGTGTATATAATCTGTGGTGAAATAAAACAGTGTGCATACTGTAGTAAAATTTAACATATACATCAGGCAGAAATTCTTACCCAGAGCAACATTCTTTCCCATTATACATCTGAGCAGTTGAGAGTTAAGGGCCTTGCTCAAAGGCCCAACAGTGGCAACATGGTGGTCATGGGATTTAAACTTCTGAACTGTAGTGGCTGTTTAAATATAATAATTTATAGTACTTATACTACTGTGTACACAGTTAAATTTAACAGTTTAATATAACAGTGTGCACAGTTTAATGTAACAGTGAATATAGGCGTGTGCACGGTTCAGTGTAACTGTGTGCACAGTTAAATATAAGAGTGGGCAGTTTAATGTAAAAGTGTGCAGAGTTAAAATCATTGTAACAATGTGCACAGTTAAATGTAACTTAAATTTTATTTCAATTTAAAGGTTAAATGTAAGAGTGTGCATGGTTAAACATAACAATTAAAAAATTCCTCCACAATGATGTGAGAGACTGATAAAGTCACACAAGAAATGACTACTTTAAGTAATTGCTGCTAAAGGTGAGTCAACAATCATGGTAATACTTAGTATTGCCCACATGTTTTTTCTTTTTGGCTTAATTCTTCATTTTGCAATGTAGGTTAACTGATGTTTTCTCAGTGTATGACTGGGAGAATGTGTGTGCTTGCACCCTGCAATGGGTTGGCACCCTATCCAGGGAGTACCCGGCCTTGCACCTTAAATACCCTACACAGAATAAGCAGTATAGAGAATGGATGGATATATTTATGATGGACATATACAGTACGTAAGATGTATTTCTGTAAAAAACACTAAAGTCCTGATGTTTATAATTATATTACATTTCCATTTCTGGACATTGCACATTTGCGCATACATGCACATTTGCACACTTTCTGGACATTTCTGGACATTTCCATTTATTTCCATTTTTATTTTCACTTAAACTGCTATTTTCTCTTTTGTACATATAGGTTTTTATATGGCTTATATATTTCTCTTTGATATATATATATATATATATATATATATATATATATATATATATATATATATATATATATTCATTCATTCATTCATTCATTCATTTTCTGTCCCGCTTTATCCTTTATATATATATATATATTATTTTTTTATTATTTTTTTATTTTATTTTATATTTTGTTCTATTTTCTTAAAGTTTCAACTATTTATTTCTTATTTCTTGCTAATTGTTTCTACATTTTTAAAGTCACGGGCGGTCGTATAAGAATTTCACTGCATATCGTAATGTGTATGACTGTATGTGACAAATGAAATTTAAATCTGAAATTATTTTTAATACAGTGTCTCTCCAAATGATCAGACATGGTTTCCTAATTTGGAATAACATGGGTAAGGTTTAATATAACATGTTAGTTAGCTGAGAGTTTGGGTCAAAATATTAGCAACAGTTACTAATTTAGATAGTCTTTATTTCAAGCTTGATTTGTTTATTTTCCTCATTAAGAATTAAGTCATGCCTATTGTACATAAAATGATGCATTTAACTTAAAAAATCAGGTTATGCTAGGATCGATGTTGCTACAAATTATGCATTTTATATGTTTAGCTTTAAATCTGTTTCATTACACAGTGGAACCTCGGATTGTGAGTAACGCGGTTTGCAAAAAAAACTTTGTATGCAAAAAAACTTTTGGTAGGATATTTCCTTTCTATGCCAAAGCCAAGCAAAAATTATATTGTTTTTCGTGACTATGGAAATGATATTGCTAATTAGAAACATATTAGAAAATACAGTCGAAAGCTGTACATTTATACAAAGACTTGACTTGAATATGAGTCAGCCAAAAAATGTATACATACTTTACTTCAGGAAAAGAAAAACTTGTATCAACATTTTAATACGAAATGTATTTATATACATTATATATTAATATATGATAATAATATGCTAATATTATCACAGGCATATTTATATAATATATATCATACTATTTTCCTGGAGTGTGTATACATTTTATAGCTTGACTCTGTATATTTTTTTTCATTATTGATTTGTTTGTTTATAATATACTGTACTTGTGAATGTGTAATTTATTGTTTTCCTAATTATCGTAGTTATAAATACATATAAAAACTAGGGAAACGTGAGACAGAGAACAGAGAACATGAAGTAAGAATCACCTGATTTTTGTGTAAAGGTTTCAAATCTGACGTTTCACTTTGCTGCACGTAATGAATGTTCTGTGGCTGCTGTTAAAACACATCAAGAGATTATTTTGACAAGTGCTTCGAGTAATTTCCCCCCTCATCACTATCACGGTGTACATCACATCACTACAAAATCTGAGAGAGAGAAAAAAAACATTAAAGCTATGCAGTAATCAACACGAACCAGGTGTGTTTGTTTGTATTGCTCTGTCACGACGGCTTTTAGTTTTAGTTTCCTTGTCATTATGTCTCTGTCAAATGTCTCTCTGCTTTCTGTTCCTTCAGTCACACCTTAGCTTAGATCAGGAAACTCAAACATTTACATTCTCTGCCTGTGCCACCGTGGCATTTTGTGAGCTTCTGAAGTGGCATAATCATAAATAATAATAATTTTTTTTTTTTACACTTTTTTGTCTAAATTATGTATGACAGTATTGGAAATCTCTAGTAGAGAAAAGTTATTGCATAGTAATATATACAATTTACCTGCCTGCACAGTTAGGTGAGGCCATGTTATATTAAGTATTAAAATATGTAGCATTAAGAAAGCGATTTAGAAATAACTAAAATGGGAGTGTCTGTGCTAAGAACATAAAATCTTTATTCTCTTATCATGTGTATTTATTTCTATGTCGGTCTATCATTTACATTACATTTAGGCATTTGGCAGATGCCCTTATCCAGAGCGACTTACATTTTTATCTCATTATACATCTGAGCAGTTGAGGGTTAAGGGCCTCGCTCAAGGGCCCAACAGTGGCAACTTGATGGTCATGGGATTTGAACCTGGGACCTTAAATTATACAAAGTCCAGCTACCAGGCACACAGGGTGGTATGAGCGCATTTGGGACTTGAAATATTTTTTGTCAGTTTGTAATGCTTATTTTGTGAAACTGTATAACACACATACAGTCATGCTGATTATCCAAGTCAAAGAATGTATTGCACAGTATTTAAACTGAAATTATTTCCATAAAGATCAACAAATTCATCATTACCGACTATATACAGTATGTTTAGACATTGTTTCCCCTGTAATAGTGTAGACTGCCCCGCCATGCCTACATGATAAGCCTTTAAAAAAATTCCATTGTAATGTAACAGTCATTTTTAGTAATATGTAACAGTCAGGTTTAGTAATATGACTACAGGGTAATACCAAATAATACCAAGTAACACCACATAGACAAGGTGGCGCTATAATAACAACAAAGGCCTTGGCTTCTCCAACCACACTTATGAAAAATACACAAAAAACTCCAGTGATGTATGAGAAATAAATAACCAAAAAATATTTGCCACAAAACACTATGTAACCACAAAACCTCTTTCACCCCCATCCACTGTGCCTGGAAAAGGTTTTAGGGGAAACATTGTTAGAAAACTAAAGTAGATCTGGATGATTAAAAAAAATACAAATAAAAAAAAATTAATAAATAATAATAATAATAATAACCAGCAGCTGGACTGGCTACACACTGTAAACAAGTGTGTGAATAATGCCCTGTGATGTACTTGTATTCTATTCAGGATGTATTCCTTCCTCGCTTCTGCTTGCGTCTGTGTAAGGGGGATTGATTCTTGATGCATCTGAGCAAGATTGAAAAGTAGACGCTGAAAAGAAGTGAGTTGATATGGGAGACAGACAACAGTGATACATAAAGGTAGACAGAGACCACCTATCTAGCATAGTAAGACAGACATATAGTATACACTGGCGACACAGTGGTTTAGTGGTCACCTTGCTCCTCCATGGTACGGTGAGGGGCCTCAGTATCTGTGTGCTTGGAGTTTGCATAGTTCTCCCTGTGCGATAGATCGGCATCCCGCCCAGGGTGTACCCTGCCTCATGCCCCAAATCTTCTGGGATAAAAATGGGAATGAATACAATGGTAATCACCACTGGCCTCAACGGTCCCAATTTGGAGTACAGATGGATGGATAGATAGGAAGTATTACCATATAAGGAATCAGAAAGCACAATGAGGGCGTTGTTGGATGTTCATTAAGGCATGGGAAAGTTCACAAATCCTTACAGATGGAGAAAATTTGGAAGGAAATCTAAATTGAGTATTACAGTATTTTAGCGTCTATACGTTGTAATGACCGCCTCCTTGCCAATAGGGGGCGATGAACATGTTTGTCTCTGAACGAACGCACATGTCTGCTTCGCGCACCCTGCGCGCGTGGTATTTACCGCGCATGCGCAGACGAGTCTTCCTTTTTCCCGTGCAGCGGAGTTACTCCCGTGCGTTGTTTAACTCCTGGCTCCGGCTTAGGAGGCTAAAAAGTCTGCAAAATGGTCAGTACAATCACTAAATACACACAGAATAAGATTTATCGGGTATCGCATGTCTGTCCTGTTGGTTATTGTTGATCGGAAATGTTAAAACATAGAGGATGGGGGTAGATTTTATTCTCTTCCGACCCTTGTGTTGGTCTTTTAGCATGGCCTAATATGGCTTGTCTTCAGGCTTTCCTGAGCTCAGAAATAAACCTCAGTGCTTCGTACAGGGTACTTTTTAAACAGAAGGGGTAACAGATACATGTTAGAAAAGCGACATGTATTATAGGGTTAGTTATCACAAAACAACACGTTTGTACCCCAGTCCTAAGGCTTCATGCTAACCCTGCTACCTCTATGTTGTTGCTATTGTGCAGGTTCTGTATGTAGGTGCATGTCAGTCTCATGTTGTGCCATTTCTTAACAGGGATTCGTAAAAGTAGTAAAGAACAAGGCCTATTTCAAGAGGTACCAGGTGAAGTACAGGAGGAGGAGAGGTGAGACTTGGAGCATGCACTCATGTATTGATAACGACATCAGTCTTATCTCAGATATCTTTTATGCATGAATGCATATCTTTGCTGTTTTTCATCACAGAGGGAAAAACTGACTACTTTGCCCGCAAACGCCTGGTCATCCAAGACAAGAACAAATACAACACACCCAAGTACAGGATGATCGTCCGCTTCTCCAACAGAGACATCGTCTGTCAGGTGAGTTTGTATCAGTGTGTAAGGTCCTATACTTGCACTCTACTGTCACTGATGCAGTGCAGCTTCAGATGCATTCAACTACTGGAACTGTTCTTAATTAAAAATGTTGTGCATTTGTTTATGATATCCCAGAAATCTCTGGACTGTGCCTCGTCGTCTGTGTAATTTCAGTGGATGTCCATGCTTCTCGTTTGATCCGTGGCGCTTTGTGTTTGTTACAGTTGGCCAACTGTGTTTGTGTGTGATGTGCTTGCCATGGTTTTCTCCTGGTAAAGTCCATCGTGATCTAGCCATGTCTAATCAATATCGATTATTTTTAGTCCTCTCGCTTGGCGAAAAGATGTCTATCTACATCCATCTTTCTATATTTCTATAAGTGTATGTGGATATACGTGGGCGAGTCTAAAATTTTTGCACTCCGATTATCTTACGTTCTGTTGGTCACACTGTCTTATCAACGCTTTCTATTTAAGGCTACTGTCCTCCAGTTGCTGCTGTGCAGATGTAAACAAACATCTGCACGAGTAAAAATGATCACCCCACTTGAGATTTGCATAAAAGACAGCCGAGTGTAGTAATTTTAGTTTTTTGTAGTCTCAGGGTATACCTGGTGCTGTTTATTGAATTTCTCATTCTATCGCGAAGTATCAATGCATGTATAAAGTTGTTCAAGGAAGGTTGCACAGTTTTAGCCATCAGGAAGGAGCCAGACACAACAGTTCACGTCCACAGCTGATGACAAATGGCTGCACGCTTCTGCCCACGCTGTCAAACTTAGTTTTGCTGTGTTAAAGCATCCTCCCTCTAATCCTTATCTTGCTCCAACGGACATTCACCTGATTGGTCCCCTATGGGGACGAAGATTCACTTCTTTTGAAGTTATGAGTTTAATATATTATGTGTTGTATACATGCGTGTGTTTTACAGATTTAACCTACGAGTGCGATCTTCTCAAAGACTTTGCGGTACGGATCAGTACAGCTGCTGCAGGGAGCTTTAAGATGCTTAAGCTGTAGTGCAGATGAATTCAGATGTCGATTAACTTTCTACAACACAAGCTCCGACTGCTGTTTCAGCTTTAACTCAACTTAAATGTTTACATTAATGTGCTGAATGCAGATAACTTCTTATAGATCAGTACTGGTATACTGGACCCTAGATGAGCTCAATTAAAAATAGATTGTAAATGTTTTGTGACTTGGAAAATTAGGCTCTTTGGTAGTGTTTAACATTTTTTGAAGGAATCTCCAGTGTTGGTCAAGGTGAAAATCATGGAATACCTGTTTATGCCGTCCATAATAAGTGATACATTTTGCAAATCAGTGTTAACTGTCCATTGTATAATAATTAATGCAACAGCATGTAGAAAAATAAGTAGGGAGTAAGACACTTTGGGATGTCCCATCGCCTTCTCATCAAGCTGTATCACACTCTGTTGTTGATTAATTTCACACCCTGGGGTCGGAATATGCTTCTGTCTATATTACACAAAAACACACATGCATCCAGAGGCTCTGAGATGTCCAAGTGATTTAAAAGGACAATTACTTTTTAGTGCTTAGTTAATACTGTGATACGATTGGGGTATGACGGTTGTCGAGGCCCTTTGCAGGTCCTGTGAAAATAGTATAGCTTGTTGGAAAAATAAGCTATACAAGTTGTTGTACATCAAGCTTTCCAGCTATGTATTCTGGTCATGGCATGGTGGTTTCTGTGGGTTTATTAATGGTTTTCTGTTCGGTGTTTACAAAATGCATTTGATCAGTGAACAAAAGAGTCCAGTTTGATGCACCTGGCCATACAAGTTATTCAGGCTTCAGGGTCCTAATTTTTGTGTTTCGACTCTAATTTTAACCATATGATCGTTTTAAAACGATCTTGTTTGCTTGTCGTACAAAACCCTTTATCTAAAATGTTTTGTTCTTGGACTATGTTCAGTAGTTGTTTTTTTTTTTTTGGCATGCTGGAAGTGTTAGTGTTTTCATCAGGTGGATTGTGGTGAAAGTTTCTATCAGGCAGTGAATATGGTGTGCCATATGTAATGAGATTCTCCCTTTAAATGGCATCATTGGGAATGTATGATTTGCAGGTAAGCATGCACAAGACAGATGTCGTGTCAAACTTACTTAATGACGACTAAGCATTTTTTTTTAATGGTGCTCCATTTCCCCCCCCCCCCCCCCCCCCCCAAACATTTTACCAATTGGCCAACAGCCTTCTCATCTCTTCGCCATCTAACTGTGAAAGAAAGCGTTGGCTATAACATTATGTACTGTTTTATCTCTGGTAATTGATCAAAACAATGTGCTCAAAACGTTGTTTTTCCCCTGTGCCTTTGAGCTAACAACAATGCCTGTAGAATGGTCATGTAGCACTAAAGAGCGTGTGAAAGAGAGTGAGGATGAGAGCCGGGGAATAGAGATCGATTGTAATTATGATGTGTGGACAACCTTGTCTGACACTATGGACACAGTTGTACAAAGTACTTTAAATTGATGTTTCCCTCCCCTTTATTATTTGCAGATTGCCTATGCCAAGATTGAGGGAGACATGATTGTGTGTGCAGCATACTCCCATGAGCTTCCGAAGTATGGTGTCACTGTGGGTCTGACGAACTACGCAGCATCCTACTGCACTGGACTGCTCCTCGCCCGCAGGGTAAGACCCAATTCACTACTACTTTGCTTTGTCATTCAGATTTAAGTTTTTATACAGTAGAAAAGAAAGACTCCTTACACAGGACGTGACACAACAATGAATTAAGTTTGTGTATCTCAAGAGTTCTCTTGAGTCGCGAATTTTTATTTATTTATTTTTTTTTAAGGTCTGCTGGTAATTAGCTCATACCCACATCCTGGCTGTGCCATTTGCTTCAGCGCAAATTAGTACCAGCTTCTTTTCTTTCTCACTCGATTTTCCTTTTTTTTTTTTTGTCGGCCATTAAGCCTGCCTGCATGGGGTTATTGTTTCTAGGTGACATCTGTAGTAATGCTTTACATGTTTCTTGTGGTTCTCTGTTAAAACCACTGTTAAGTTTTATAACAAGTTTGAACAAAAAAATTCTATATACATTATTTTTATTAGGACATATGGTACATGATGAATGAGTTGACATTCATACCCATAACTGTGTAAACCTCTAATTTGCCAGTCTGATCAGTTTTTTTTTTTTTTCCTTTTCTTTTTCTTCTTTTCTTGATTGAGATTCCAATGCTATTGGGGGGGGGGGGGGCTTATTTCAGCATGAGGAATAATCTATATGACCAATAGTTTGTTTGGATGGGACTAAAATTAAACCACTGCTGATTTGGGGAAAATTTTATCTGGAATATTCTTATTTGCAGGAAATTATGTTCCAGTCTTGGTAAATCAGAACTAAATCATAGAAGCCCATGTGAAAGGTGGAAATTCCATTTATTAATTAGTGGTGATAATCCTGTGTGAATATGGCTTTTCTTGCAGGACATGGTTTTAACTTCTCTCTTTGGTTACTGTGCAATTGTAATTCAGGACATTTACAAACTGGATCTATTTTCCAATAACCATATACTATGTCTTGAATATGACAAGTCTCAGTGATGTATGCTCTTGAATGGGTTGATAAATTGCTTGGTGGCTAAAGACATCCAACTTCATTGAATCTTTTTATCCGTAGCTGCTGAACAAATTTGGCTTGGATAAGGTATACGAGGGCCAAGTGGAGATCACTGGAGACGAGTTCAACGTGGAGAGCATTGATGGACAGCCCAGTGCCTTCACTTGCTACCTGGATGCCGGCCTTGCCAGAACCACCACTGGGAACAAAGTGTTCGGAGCCCTGAAGGGAGCCGTAGATGGAGGACTGTCCATCCCTCACAGGTATGTGCTCGCTAATGTTCTCTGGCAGATGGGTCAGTGTTTTTGTACTTCCCAGGCTCTTTTGCTAGACTTGCTGCTGCTTGATGATGATTCCTTTCAAACTGAACAAATTGTAGTTGGTACTTCATTTGCACAGTTGATGTAAGCTAGTTCAAGACGGGACTGAAAGCAGCTTATGGCAAAGTAAAGTTTACTAATTTTATGTGGTTTTAAGTGTGTAAGCAAGTCATTATCTAAATGAAGCCATATGGTGTGGAATAGCAATGATGTTTGGATCCTGCTTTTTAAAGACACCCCCTCTCCCATCCCACTTTCACCCCTTAATAACAGTTAGGAAGCAATGGATCTGAATGATTCCTGTATTGGCTGTAAAGCAACTCCATTTTCTTTTCTAGCACTAAGCGTTTCCCTGGCTATGACGCCGAAAGCAAAGAGTTCAATGCAGAGGTCCACCGCAAGCACATTCTGGGCCTGAATGTGTCAGAGTACATGGGGCTCCTGCTGGAGGAGGATGAGGAAGCTTACAAGAAACAGTTCGCTCGATTCATCAAGAACGGTGTCACCTCGGAGAGCGTAAGTGTTTTCTATTTAGTTTGGTTGTTTAGATGTACATAAATAAAAATAGGGGGGCATTAAAGTCAAACTAGGACTTTTGATTAAAATGTATGAATGAAGGTGAGTAACTGCTCGATATTTACAAAAGACTTCAAGCCAAGTACAGGGATGAGTCTTTATAAAAATAAATCAATCAGCCAAGCATATTTTTACTGGGCAAAATAGTTATTTTTTCCTCTTCTCCCCATGTTGTCACATTTTTTTTTTGTCATGGTGAATGCAAACAAATAGGAATTCAGAGAAAACTTTGAAGCAAAGCTTTGAAGTTTTATTGATCAGTTAGCGCTTTAGGGCTAGAGGACAGCCGCATCATCATACTGTAGCGACACCATGCTGCTTTGTCCTCCTTTCCTATGGTGTAGAGTGCTTGAAGGTTGGCTGGGTCCTAAATATCACTAAGGTACTTTTTAACTTAACTGTGTGGATCAAAATCCTGGTTTGACTCAAACGTCCTTTTGTAGACAGTGTACACTGTGATGCGTAATATCATTTACCTTTTATAACTTCAGTGTGTTTGTTACATTAATTTTTTTTCATCATGTAAGATTGAGGGAATGTATAAGAAGGCCCACGCAGCCATCCGTGAAAACCCAGTGCATGAAAAGAAGCCCAAGAGGGAGGTCAAGAAGAAGAGGTATGTACAGTAAATTTTTTCCCTTCCTTTTGGAACGGTGTATCAATGCACAAAATTAGCTTCTCTATACTTGTAACACACTTCATTCATTTGTAGACTTGCTTCTTTAAAGGTATGGTACTTAATGTACATAATGGGTATTGGCAATGGCAAAGGACCACGATACCTAAATGCCAATGCGATCTGACTATCAAGATTTTATAAATGTTCCTACCACACAGGATACTGTGCTGCACTGGAGATGTGTGAACAGTTTAGAGTGCATTATCTGTGGGGCCTCCGAGTGGCCCAGTGGTAAAGTGCTCGCCCTATCATCCGGAGATCGCTGGTTCAATTCCCGGGTGATGCTTTAACCTCTCGCAGCCGGAGGCCTTGAGAGGGCTGATTGGGGGAGGGGAGGGATGAGGGGTACTTCGTGCTCCCAACGTTAATCATCAATCAGGGGCGTCTGTGAGCTCATGCAAGCGGAAGGAGCAGATAGCGCTGTCTTCCAAGTGTGTTAGCAGTTCGAAAAGATGCGGTTGGTTGGCTCCGGAGGAAACACGTGATAGTCTTCGGCTCTCCCGACTGAGTGGTAGTACTAGCCTTAATGTGGGAGCCCCCTAGTATTGAGGGAGGAATTGGACACGACTAAATTAGGGGGGGAAAATCGGGGGGGGGGGAAATACACCAAAAAAGAGTGCATTAGCTGTAAGATTATAGAGGAACTAACATTTTACTGCCTCTAATACATAATTTTTTTTTTAAGCGATTAAAGTCGTGAGGTGATCTATGAATTGTCACATAAAATATATATTCGTGCCACAATGGGGGAATAATCTACTAGTTTGAAACAATTATCGAAATTTCTTCTTTTTTTTTTTTTTGCGCTCTGCAACAAAAGTAGCTTGGTCGAAATATTTATCTTCCCATATTGAAAATTAGTGTGACTTGATTTAATGAAACAAACCTTCTTGATGTAGGCATGTAACTTTTGACCATTTTTAATCATTCTTCATTCTACCACGAGTGCCCAATTTTAGGTCAAACAAATGTTTATAGATTTTTTTTATTTTTAAATACTGCTTTGTCCACACCATTGTTTGCATCGTTGTAGCATTACGACCAGGACCTGGTAGCTTTGTCCCGCAAGATTGCTTAGTCTTGTGTTAAATATTAGCACATGTTGTCTATGCATGCATATACATATAACCCATTTAAAATGTTAATGGAAAAAGGCATTTTATAAACTCTGGCTATATTGACTGGTTGTCTGTGGATGAGGAAATTTAAACTTGCCTATATCTTTTTATATTTGCACACATTTTTGTATTTTGGAATCTAACCTTCCCTTGAACTTAAACTTCAGATGGTGTGGCAAAACCTATTCAACAAATCTTTCTCCTTTAATCATTGTGGGAGAATTGGCCAGTGCCTCCAGACTGGTGCTGTGCATGCAGCACACAATCTGTATAAATGTTGTCTATAAACGGTTGTGTTGCTAACTTTTTTTTTTTTTTTTTAACTATTTTTCCATAACAGATGGAACCGTGCCAAGCTCACGCTGGGCCAGAGAAAAGACCGCGTTGCGCAGAAGAAAGCCAGCTTCCTTCGCGCTCAGGCTGCAGAGGAGGATTAAAACAGCCTCACTATATGATTTTTGCAGAAATTTGTTCTAATAAATCTATTGGAAAAGACTTTGCCTTTTTCTCTTTGTACTAAATTAAAAGCTTTTTTTTTTTTTTTTTTTTTTTTTTTTACTAGGTCTGGTTGAAAGTGTAGAATTTATAGAAGCTGCATACCTGGAAATGTAGATTTTTGAAGGGAAAGGTGAGCTTCAGAATCTGATGCCTTTAAACAGCACAGGTCTGAATCTACATTGTATTTCTGTAATCAATTATTTAATGTTTACCAACCCCCTACTTTTATATTTCTTGAGCTACTAGTAAAACCACAACATATTTTATAGTACATTATTGGTTGAGGGGGAATTACAAATCACTAAGTTATAGTGTGAAAATACTTGGTCAGTTAGTGAGGTAAAAACTGAATTAACAAAAGTAATGTATAGTCTTTATTTGTGGACAAATATGCTTCTTCAAATACATTTTTTTCCCCCATTTTTCTGCATTTGGGTTATGGGCCTATGCAATTACTCCTGATTATAAATAAATGTTTTAATTCCTCTGCCCCTGATAGTTTTCAGACTAAAGTGAGAACCACATTTCATATACACAGGCTACAATTCTGCAAATGATCACATGCCTTTAATGTAAATACATCATGCCTTATATTTACTGACTGTAAAAGAAAAAATCTTGTTTTCTACTGATAGCCAAGTGGGACTTCTGCTGAATATTATGTGAATGACACAGCAATCTCTCTACAAAATTACATTTAGCATAAATTATAGATTTAAAGTATTAGAACAAGCTTTCTTATAAATCTTCAAAAAAATATTTCACCCCCACACCCAGTATGCTGTAGTATAGAAACTAGAAAGTTTCAGTGGCAGTTCAGTCTTCTGTCAGTGCTGGCAGGATGTCTGCTGCTGTTATTTCCTTGAAATACATCTTTTGTAGCAACATGTATAGGTAAAAGTTTGGAACTGTGCATTTACACCATCACATTATAACTGGCTTGCTTTTCGAACCCAATTTTCTCAAATCAGTCATATCCAGGGTTGAGCTGCAGCCTAGGTGTCCCTTAATGGATATCAAAGCTCCTTTGCTATGACCCGTAAAGCTAGCCACTGATATTTTCCATGTGCTGTTTATGCAACAACATGGACTCACCCAAAAAGCTGTGGTCTTCTGGCCATAAAATGCTGTTGCTTCACCAGATTTGATCAATGTCTTGGGTGAAACCACAGATTGCCTTACCATTTGCAAGCTAATTTATTAATCCTTAGTAAGTGCTCAATGGAACTAGGATGCTTCCAGAAATGCACATTCACACCTAGGCCAATTTAGCATACACAATCTATCGAGTGTTTTGGAGGTAGGAAGAAACCAGCACAACCTCTGCACAGACAGGAACCTAACTTCAGGATCAACCTGGTGACCCGGAAGCTGTGAGGCAGCAATGACGCCCATAATGCCTTACTTAGAAGCCCAGAGTAGCTTAATTTAAGAAATATTTTGAGTCTGTTTAAAGTTAAACACCTTTGTAGTTTGTGTACCTCTAGGCAATAACTTGGTTTTCATTTGGAGTCCTTTGTGTGTGAAATCTTTTTCCACAGCAGCGTCTTTAGGTTGTTCAGGATGAGCGAGTGTTCCATCTCCATTTGCTCAGTGGCTCCTCTCAGTGCCATGCACGCATACAGTTGCTTTTCTAACTCTTCCTTTACATCCACCGGTGCTCCATGGAGCAGATAGTCCTTCAGCGACCCACACACTTTAGCCAGGTTGGGCTGCGTCGCCTCAGTGGTGCAGCGGTGCTTCGTGAGGTCACAGGTGGTATGGCAGTCTACTCCATAAAGACAGTCTGTGTCAACTTCACACCGTCGTTCTCGCATCAGTTTTTGAAAAGCAACTTCGGGAACGATGCGCCTGGCGTCCAGCACCTTCAGGTCATGGCGCTCAGTGTAGCCAAAACCCGCTGCATTTACTTCACACATAAGGAAGCTGCCAAATGGCCCATGGAAGATGTCTTCCACCAGTTCTAAGAGACCGATTGCAATTTTGGCCTTGCGTGGCCATGATGGTGCCGCCCACTGATCCATCCTCCTGCGCAGTCCTGCTGGAAGCCATAACTCCACGGCCCAGGGCAGGCTGAGGCCATAGAGTGGTGTGTACGGCACCTTCTCCACTACATACAAATCTCCACAGAAGCCCAGCAGCCTTGGAGTGTGTTCCCGCCCTTGCAGAACCACCGCCATCAAAAACTCGTTCAGCTGCAAGAGGGCCCAGGATGAACGTGCCTCTGCCAGGGATATCTCACCATCCTTGTTGGCATCAGCCACACCAAGTACGAGTGCCACCAAGTCATGCAGGTTAGCCTGATCGCCAACCATGGCCTAAAGTCAAGGTAACAGGTGAGTTGTTAAGATAGAATGTAATGAATACACGTTTTGCTGTCATGTTAGATCACAGGTTTCCAACCCTGGTCCTGGAATATTTTTTAATTTCTTGCAATTAAGTTGTCTCCAATCTCCCAGCCCCAAGTGTAAAATACCTTGCTCTCACCTTTAGATGATTCAGGACCATCTCTCTGAACTTCTCCACAGACGTGCCTTTAGTGGGCCTATTAAAAGCTGCAGATTCTCTCCGTGGTTCCAGCTCTCCTTCCACGTCATAGTGAGGAACGTCCTCCATATGGCACTTAATGATACCCTCCAAATCTCCCCAGCTACCAGAATACACCTGGAACGCACACACAGAATCTAAGGCGGTCCTGCATGTTCACTAAAATGCAGTCATTAGTTAAAACAACTGTAGTGAGGAAACATTCTTAAGGAGAGCCTGTTTTGTTTTATGAATCATGTGACCAGAGCATAAGTATAACCAAAGCATAGAATGTTTAGAGGCTACATATGGTGAAGGTCACTATGTCTTAAGTACATTAGATATGATGGAATAAGTAATCACTGTGGACAACAGAAGCCCCTGGGCAAAGAAACACTGGGCACGATGTGGGAAAACTCCCATGATGGGTTGCCACATGCACACACATTTATACTTAAAGGCAATTTTTAAAGGAAAATTGTAAAGAAATCTGGAATCCTGGAGCAAATCCTGAAGCAAACCCACATGCCACCCATAAAATCTACCCCACCGAAAAAGGGGTTGTCCATAAAATGATGCCCTGCTCCAATTTGTTCTTAATAAACCGACTTATTATGGAACATGAAAGACGGCAAAATTTTGCTAGATCAGGATATCTTTAAAAGTTGTATTTGTACAAATATTTAAATCAAAAAGCATTGCTGCATTCCTTCTTTGGAATACACTGTGACAATTTAATTTTCAAATAGTTGCACACAACAACTTTATTACTAAAGTACAGAAATAAATAGAGGAGTTCTACTTTTACTTGAATAATATTTGCCTTAGACAATCTTTACCTTTACTTTTTTTTTTTACGTCTTCTTGTTTGGTTGAATGATTTTTCTTTTTATGACCTTATATATTATTATTCTTTTAAATTCTGACCTGGTTACTGGGTTTCGCAGACAGGCATTTCCCAAAATACAGGGTCTCCTTTTCACATAAGCTGCTGCAGGCCGTACCATCGATCACCCCCTTCTGGAACTTATCACACTGAAATACAAACACACATCACTTCACATCAGACCCTTCCGCAGTGTATTATCTGATGTCTTCCTATTGTGTACAGTCATGGTCCAGCAGATGGCTCCCTTGCCACAGTCATCATCATCTCTAGGACAAGGATGCTCAAATCCAGTTGTAGATGGCCAGCCACCACCAGAGACTGTAATTCACCAACACTTAACCATACACACTAAACCTGGAAGTTAAAAGATTAACTAAATCAGTTGTAAAAATCAGCAAACTGTGCTGGACAATGGGCCATCAACACTGGATTGGAACAGCCCTGCGCTAGGAGAAATGCTGGACTTGGGTGTGAAATGTTGAGCTGAACTCACTATAGTGTGTTTGCATTCATGTCCACGGCACAGCTCTGTATAGGAGGAGTACTGGACGTATATTACCCAGCTTCCTACAAAAACGGCCAGCCAGGAGAAGAACAGGTACTTCATGTGCAAGTAGGAGAAGCGAGCCTGGGCACAAGACAGAACGAAAAGAGATGGTCATATAATGTAGATATACAGTACAGAGGGGCCCAAAAATGTACACACACTTCAACACAGGTACATCTCAATGCTTTATATTTTAGAATTAACACACAATTTAAAGTGATATCACTCACTCATTCATCGTCTATACTGCTTTATTCTGTATTGATGGTCGCGGGGGGCCAGGAGACTAAACCGGAGTACCCAGAGGAAACCCACCAAGCATGGGGAGAGCATGTAAAATCCATGCACACAGAGACGGGAATCGAACCCAAGGCGACAGTGCTAACCACCCACTACTCCATAGTGCCTATTTTAAGTGATATCCAAGTTTCCTGAATTACCCACAATTCTATTTGAGTACCTGCTGATATTGCCACTAGTGAGGATTAGCACTTACTCCATCTGTCTCTCACAACTCCATTTGTACACTCCGCTCACAGACAGTTTCAGCACCGCTGTGCTCGTCATTGCCGAAATTACTCTCTATCCTGAGCAGAGTCTCTGCTGCTAACCAGTGAAAATGTGTCAGCATTTGCCATCTCCCCAAACTCTAAAGTAAAGATCCCCAAAGTGTTAATGTTCCTGCTGAAAAACCCCTCAGACAGGATTTTTATTCTTGAGAACTGGGACAAAACATGTTTTTAATTTTTAACAATTTTTTTTAGTAACTTAATATATTGTTAAACATTGAGATGTGGGTTATTAAACCCTGTTTTGCGACAACCTCCCAGTTGTAACATTTTTGTACAAATACCTTTTGTACTGGAAAATCTGATGGTTCTTTCCACAACCCAAAAATATTCATATGAAAATAATTAATACAAAATATAAAGTCAAAATAAAACAAATTAACCTGCACTTTACCTTTGAAAAGAAATGTGATTGAAGGAAGTTGAAAGAGGAGAGGAGAAGGGAGGGGCCTACCGTGTATGACGACTTTCACATGCGTGTGCACACAGACACACACACGAAACACACAAACAGAATCGCTGCTCTGTCGGCAAACGTCTATAACAACGTCTCTAATGCCACTTGCTTTTGCCTCCTTTTGACAAATTCACGGAAATGTGATACTATATTGTCGTTAAACAGCACTGCTACAGCCTTTTTAACCTTTTTCTTCACGAAGGCTGTTCAGTTACTAAAGAACAGTCACTACACTTGGGCACAAAATTAAAAAATGCTTTATGTGCATGCACATAATGTTATAGTAAACAGCACATGCAGGCCCTATTGTATAGTCAACATTAGTCCGTGCATGTGCTGTGCATGTGCGTGTCGCACGCACTGAGACCAAGCATAGGAGACGATTACCCACAATCATACAGTGCGCGCGAGAAAGATGAACCATTGACTCAGTTGAGATCATGTGATGCTAGGCAGACAAAGCATGTACGTACCACTCGTATGTCAAGACATCGCTCGTTTAAAGAGTTAAAATTTATGAAAAATTTTAGTTCGTCTTGCAAAACGCTCTGAGACTAAGTTACTCGCCATCCAAGGTTCCACTGTAAATCATGTTATTAAAAAATGAAAGATTAATCGGGAATTAACAAAAACTAATGTTTTGCTGAAATATTATGCCCTTCCAAATGGACACTTAAAAAAATAAGGACACAATACAACATGTAAACTGCACATTAAGTATTTAAAAATGCATTAGCACTTACAAAATTAAATTGAATTAGCCTAATGGTTTTCTAAACATTTCCAATAAACACTCACTTGTCTCAGTTACAGATACAGGTGTTAAAAATGAAAGACCCAAAATATAATTAAATATAATATGAATAAATATGGACTTGCACTTTTTAGACGGTCCCTTAGTGACTCCATCGGTATAAAGCGCCGGTACGCAGCGTTTCTGAAAGATTTAGCTCCAGCAGGCTGTAACAGGAGAAGATCTAAAATATTTTTATTTGTAAAAACTTCTCTGTCCACTCCAGAGCAAGAAAATATGCGATTTGTCATTTGTGTGTGTTTATTTCTTGATAAACAAATGAGATAATCTCGTTTCACCTCCAGTGCTCAAATATCCCCCTCTTGGTCGGCGACTGCGAGTGACGTCACTCCCCATACAATCCCGCCCCACAGTATAGACCCACCTCTGATGCTGATTGACAGGTTTCTGTGTAACGTGTTGGAAATGCAATTGCAAATGGATTAGCGATTGCGTTTGAATTTTGGGCGGCTTGACGCGCGGCGCAGAGGAAGTGAAAAAGCAAATGTGGTGATTGATTTTGCTATTTAAATATGGCAGGTTCATGACGTGTAAGACCTGGGAAATACAATTGCAAATGGTCTTTGCCTTTTCATTTGAAATTTGGCAGTGGGTTTGCGCTCGCAAAGGCGAAACTGCAAACGGTAATGTAAAGTTAGCAATTGCATTTGAATTATGGCACACTTTGTGCGTCCACATACTGTATGGGAAACGCAATTGCAAATTTCAATTCAATTTTATTTGTATAGCACTTTTAACAATTGACCTTGTCTCAAAGCAGCTTTACACAATCAAAAGAATTATTTAAGTTTGTATGGAATGTGAATGTGTATGAATCAGAATGTTCAGATAGTCCCTGGTGAGCAAGCCGAGGGCGACAGTGGCAAGGAAAAACTCCCTGAGACGGTAATAGGAAGAAACCTTGAGAGGAACCAGACTCGACAGGGAACCCATCCTCATCTGGGTGAAACAGACAGCAGGAAATGATCTGCATTTATACAGTGTGTTAGGTGGCAGGCAGTTCAGCTATAATAGTGATCTTAATTGATGTTAAAATGGAGTCCAGTAGTTATTGGAGACTCAGATAGACTTGTAGAAAGTTCCAGTCCTGAACTATCGAATTGTCAAGTCCTCAGAGAAACAGCTGCCAACACCAGTCGAGGTCAGAACCGTCTTCTAAGTAGAGAGAATCATCCCCAGACACCAGACGCTTCCCAAAGAGACACACGAGGCATCCATGTGACAAGATCTCCAACCAGAAGCGGGGCACCAGGATGGATCATTTGCAATTGCATTTGAATATTGTCCGCGATATCGCTCCATAGACAACCCTGTCACACAATAAGTCACCACCGTCAGATGAATTTTCTGACGGAGTTGACGTTTGACGGAGTTGACAAAATTTCATATTATGCTAGCTAACTTCTAAACTGAATGTGAAGCTACAGTAGTTTGTTTTTTTCCCTATAATTTGCTAGATATATATTTAATATGGTTGAAATGTATTAATTTTACCAAAGAATGTGGTACAGCAGTATAAATGTCAAATCTTGATACTGCTGTCAAAAAACAGTTAAACAGGTAAGAGAACAAACTGAATCATGAAGAGCTCCTTGTAGTTTCAACTGACCACAAGACTACCTGATTTTTTTTTTTATTTTAGAACTTTTTGGTGGAAACTCAGGACACAATTTGGGCAAATAAAAAATTAGAGTCCAAGATACAATAAATTCATTTATTTTAATTAACTGATTTAATTAATCAGTCTTTAATTAATTAGTATGTACCTATTTTACTTAGCACACAGCATAAGAAGTGATTTTTTTTTCATATATTTTAATCTTTATATTTTAATTTAGCAATTTGAAAATGTGTAACTCTTGTTCTGGACAAGAACTTTTTTTAGGTTTAGCGGAGACATTTTATTAAATTGATCTAAATTGATATAAAATTTTATTAAATTTTATTATTGATCAAATAATTTTAACTGGGAGGCGGCGCGGTGGTGTAGTGGTTAGCACTGTCGCCTTGCACCTCCAGGGTCCGGGTTCGATTCCCCGGCCAGGCTCGATTCCCGTCTCTGTGTGCATGGAGTTTGCATGTTCTCCCCGTGCTTGGTGGGTTTCCTCCGGGTACTCCGGTTTCCTCCCACAGTCCAAAGACATGCAGGTTAGGCTAATTGGCGTTCCTAAATTGCCCGTAGTGTGTGATTGGGTGTGTGAGTGTGTGTATGTGTGTGTGCCTTGCGATGGATTGGCACCCTGTCCAGGGTGTACCCCGCCTAGTGCCCGAAATCTCCTGGGATAGGCTCCAGGCCCCCCGCGACCCTGAACACAGGATGAAGCGGTATAGAAAATGAATGAATGAATGAATTTTAACTGGGATTGAAAAAAAATTGGTTGAGCTGATTCAGCATATAAAATTGATTTTAATCAACATATAAAAAATACAGTTATGTGCTGGACATGTTTTGTCCCATGTTTTGTCCCAGTGTCTCAAGAATGACTGGTACGTCAATCTCCCACTGTTCACTTCTCTTCCAAATGCACCATTTCAGTGTCTATGTAAATCAGCTGCTTTTGAGCCATCTGTTCCACCAGAAAACAGCAGAGCAGTGCAACAAATTGGGAGGGACTCCTCTTATATGATGTCACATTAGGGGTCATGAAATATTTACTCAGCGCTCACCTAAAATGCTATGCAATAGAAATGAGATTAGAGAGAGAGAATAAAATAAAAAACAACAACATTGTGAAATTCCAAGTCAGATCAACTATACAAAGAACCGCAGGGGCATTGTACCCTACTGAAAGAAGAAAAACAGACTGAGTGTTGTTGACGTCAAGTTCACATTTGACTGTGTCAAAATCGGACGGTTATGAAGTGTTAATGTGCTATAACTAATAAGCCATCAGTTTTCAACACTGCAATTGAATTTGTCTACACAGGTCCAAAAAAGCAAGCAAGAAGCTGCTGAGACAAAGCACTGAACATTTAGGTAGCATGTTGCCCCGAAGACATCTCAGTCTTCAGTGACCTGACACATCCCTATCTGAAAAAACAGATCTGACATTATCTCTCCTCCAACAGCACTGACAGGAGGAAAGAGGGCCTTGTAGTGCAGCACAATAGCTTTCAGCACTGATGACTACTGTTTAGTTCGTGCTGAAAGAGAGAGAGAAAAAGATGCGGCTTCATCTATTTCATGACAGCAATTGAGAGGTTTGGAGGAGTTAGAGGTAGGTCTCTGTCCCCGTTGTTGTCTTCTTAATCTACAACACCTGTGAGCTTGGTCTCCGCAATAAAACAGTTCTCGATGTAAAAAGTGTTCGCCTGCAGCAACAGCAGACGGAGTGAGCAACCTAATAAAGGCAACCATGTGTTTAAATTTAATATTTGTGTTTAGTGTTTAGATTTAATATCGAACAGACAGGATGACAGACGAGAGCTGCAGTACAAGTCGTCATGACAAGGTGAGAGATTTGGACTGTTATCAACAGATGTGAAGGTGATAACACTCGATATGATGTGAAAGCAGAAGGCTGCATGCTTTTTATAGTGGGCCATATGCCACAGAAATCCAAGGCCTCAATGGTGCTAGTGTTAATGCAATATTTATAAAGGGAAATAAATTATTAATATTGATGCTCTTCCAAATGGACACCTCTGTTTTTTATTTAAAAAAATATGGATATTAAAAAAGGACAATACAACATGAAAGCTGAACATTAAGTATTTAAAAATACATTAGACTAATGGTTTACTAAACATTTCCAATAAACACTTGTCTCAGTTACAGAAACGGGTGTTAAAAATGAAAGACCTAAACTACAATGAAATATAATGTGAATAAATCTACATATATTTTTAATTATCTGAACATTTAGTCCTGGCTCACAGTTTGGCTTAGCTTGTCAAAGTCACTTAAATGTTCACGATTGCCCATTTTTTCTGTTTCCAACACTTCAACTTCTGGGACAAAATGTTCACTTGCTGCTTAATTGATCCCACCCACTCTAATGAGATATTGTAACTGAAGCTCTTCATCTGTGCCAATCATCTAGCCATCTGACCACCCCAGCCTGGGAACATCTTGTGGGATGCAGTGGTCAGGCTGCAGGACCTACCAAAAGTGGTGCATGGAAGAAAAAGCTGTGAATCAGAGACAAGGTCATGGGCCAATGCTTAATGGTGCACATGGAGAGTGAAGGCTGGATCGTGTAGTCTGAAAAAGAAAAGCTAGTGTAGCTCAAATTGCTGAATTCTGGTTCCCATAGAAAGGTGTCAGAACACACAGTGCATCACTATTGTATTTTGGTGGCCAGAGTTCAGCTCAAATTATTTATTTGCATAGCGCTTTTACCACTGATCATTGTCGCAAAGCAGAAAAAGAAAAGCCTGGCAATGTGTATGAAATGTGAAAGTGGGGAACTACTTAATATTAGGCAGGTGGTCATAATGTAATGGCTGATCTATATAATAATAATAATAATATTAATAATAATAATAATAATAACATGCTTAAAAAAAAATTGGTAGACGGCATGGTGACTTGCACTTCCAGGGTCCAGGTTCGATTCCCGCCTCTGTGTGCATGTTCTCTCCCTGTGCTTGGTGGGTTTCCTACCACCGTCCAAACACATACAGATTAGGCTAATTGGCATTTCCCAAATTGCCTGGAGTGTTTGAGTGTGTGAATGTGTCCTTTATTATCATTATCATCAAAACCCTTGTATGCCAAGATTTGTCCACTAAAAGAAGAAAGAAAAAAAAGAGAGGGTTAAAAAAAAAGCTTTTCAGGCTCAGGCTGATCACGACTCTCAACGGATGAAAAAATCCATACAGAATTTCTTGCGAGCAAATGTGACTGGAGATCAAAACAAACATAGTGGAAAACAGTTTGGTTACTTCACACAACATCAAAGTTGTCTTTTCACCAGATATCAGTTTTCTACCCACACTACAGGGTGTTGAGTCATAAATATTGAACATGTTTTTAAACTGCACTCAGAGTAGATCAGGGAAGCTAAAGTCTCATATCACAGGATAATCTCAAAAGATTTTTTTATGAGTAGTTGAAAATCAGGTCCGGGTCATTATTTTGTGATTTAAGAGAATATTTTCCAGTTTTGCCAAAAAAACTATAAACACTTTAAATCAGGGCTTTAAACAGCTTTCTTGTTTAAGTTCAGAGTCGTTACATCTCTTAATATCAAAGAAGTCTGAAAATCACAGCCTGACAGCTAAACATCAGAGACCACCAGATTCCTATAAGACCATGCCATTAGAAAAATTAATCGAGCACATCTTGGAAAACAAGCAAACACCTGTTAAAAGAATAGGTTCTTGTGGTTGTTTAAAAAAGGTGGCTTAGTGGTGCAGCGAGGAGCAATTCTGCCTCACAATCCCAGAGTCCCTGATTTGATCCTGAGCTCACGTTTGGAACATTTGGAATGAAAGGATAGAGACCAAACAAGCCAATGTTGCGTGGATTAAAAAGTGGCCAATAAGTAAAATGTGTCTTTTTCAGCAAGCAAAATGTTTCCTTTTAGGGTAAAATTGATCAGCTGACTAAAAAAAAGTTGGAAACCCTAGAGGTCTAGAGATTAGACTACATACAGAACCTGGGGTGATTTCCAAGCATTATTCATAAATGAATACCCCGTTAATGCACAGCACCGTCGCTTCTAAGCTTTGCCATTGGCTTTAAGCACTTTGAACCAAGTCCAGGACAAACATTTGTTATTATGCCAGCTGCAGTAAAATGCCTGCTCGCTGTAAATGATCTCAGCCTATACAAACATGCATCATCGCTGATGACACGGTGAATTATGCTTACAGTAGTGGATAAGCGGACGAACCACAGACTTGGAGGAGCCGCTTTTATTTATTAGGTAATGATTACCTGTCCTGCATATGACAGTGATGGACATCTCCCCTCTCGTACTTTTTGCTTGTCCTGACCTTACGCAAATTCATTATAAATCAGTGCCTCCGGCTTCAGGAAAATCTTTGATCAACCCTCTGTTTTTCCAAGTCTGTGATTGAGTTGGCCTGCCTTGGTAATGAGCTAATCTTTGGCGACCGGAGCGTGCGTCTCCGCTCATATTCTTGAATGATACTCGAGTATTATAATCGAACATGCTAATAGGAAGTTGATTGATGTGTCTTAAATAATGCAATAAATCTGACAACCAACACAGACGAATGATTTTCATTTTAAAAGATTTCTGCCAGACATAATTTAAATTTGTTTACAGCATTTGGTAGACACTGTTGCAGAAGTGTTTTGGAACGTATCCTTGTCCTCAAATGATGGTCCAAAATACTGTATGGTCTAAGTAATGCCATTATACAATATTTTATTCTTCACATATCCCAGTTTTGTCTGGAGGCTGGTGTCAGAGCACCTTATACAATACCCCTGTAGCAGAGATAACACTCCCCTTGCTCAGGGGCCCAACGGCAGCAAGTTTGTGGAGCTAGGGCTTGAACTCCCAACCTTCTAATCAGTAACTCAGAGCCTTAACACACTGCCTCAGTATTAGAAAGGAAATAGTTTAGCAAATAAGTAAATCAGTGAGAAGGAACTGTATAATCTTCAATCTCAGACAGAGTTGGTTGTCCAGACAGCCAAGGGAGATTCCTTTCAACACCTGAGTAGAAGGACACAAACAAGACTTGATGCAGGTCTTCTTCGTACTGTGATGCATGTAATTAGGAGGGCTGAGAATTAATACATAGTGTATCATCCGTTCTTGTTTCCTTCACTGGCAAAATAGATCTAGCAGTCAGATTCAGTCTGTCAGTCTGTTAATTTAATCTAATCTCCCTCCCTTTTTCTTCCCCTTGTGACTCCACTAATGACAGGCCATTGCTCCCTGTCTCCCATGAGCACTCAGATGCTAATGTAGCCATTGATATTCCATCTTACTTTGCCTTCTGCTCGTTCCCCTAAACCCCCATTAAGATCTTTCTGCTCCCCCCCACACACACTTTGCTCGCTCACTTCAAACCCTCTCTCTCGCTTTCTCTTTCTCTCTCTCATAATCACTTAGGGATGCTGACAGATACAACTGGTTTTGTATCCTGTGCACTCTTTCATTCTTCCTCATAACCCACTGGCAATCTCAAATGTGTGAGAGAAGAGTCTTAGAAAACTTCTCACCTGGCAGTATGGCATAGTTACCAATCTCAAAGCTATCAGAGCCATCCATACACCAAGCGTAGTGCATTCCAAGGACAGTAGGCATTGTCCTATTCCTTCATTCCTGGGGCACTTTAGGGTCACCAATCCACTGGCATGATATTGAAAGGTAGAAGGAAACCAGAAACCCACATGGACATGAGGACATACAAACTCCACACGGGCAGTAGGCCCTCGATCAAACCATGCCACCAGAGTTATAAGGTGTCAATTCTACCTGCTGTGCCGCTGTACCACTGCCCACTTTCAGCCTTGTTAAAAGCAAAGAACTGCTGTTTTCACAATTTAAACTAATTTGCAACAGTAAATAATGGAAAGACATGAATGTGCCAGTAGTAGCAATGGAGAGGCTTCAAGGTCAGATTCAGATTTTTTTTTTCCCCCATGAGTAAGTGTTTTCCATCGTACTTAATCGCAGTGCAATCACACACTGCTACTGCTGTGTATGTTGTCTGGTAGGGAAGCTTTTTTTAAACAGTGGTTGTCTGCCTGAGGTAATGGCCTGTAACGAGTTTGTGGTGGCCGTCCTTGAACAATCGATGGTGTGCTCTATTTTTAGTTTGACCCATATGTCTCGCTTCAGTACTTTTTCTGGTAAGAAGGCCAACAGGCTTCAACTTAGTTAGAGAACGATATCTTGGCAATGAAAGGGAAAACAAGTGCTATATCAGAGATTCGTTTCCATATCGTGAAATACCACACGTTCAAGTGAACATGAGCCAATGGTGTGAAAGTTTGGAAGAGATGGAATACGCATGTTCCAGCTCTGTTTAGCTGAGAGAGTCTCTGTGGCCTTCAAAAGGTCAGAATAACTGAAAATATACTGTACACATAGTATTTGGAAAGAATAGAAAACTACTATCCTGCATCATTTTGATGAAGTGTGTCCTTACCATGTATACAAGTACTGACATGTATAAACACATACATTTATGTATAAAGCACATTGAAATATATTTGAAGTGTACAACAAAAAAAGTGCATCATAAAATTAAGTCAATACAGGTATTCTAAAGTAAATCGATAAATGAATTAATGGAGTAAAAACAATAAAAATTAGTTAGATTAGATCTCTTTTTTTAAATAAAAATAAATAAATAAAAAAAACCTTTCTGCTGCTTCCATCAAGGGTTCGCCAAAGTGGACCAACTGATCCACACACACAACTTGGCACAGGTTTTTTTTTTTTTTTTTTTACACCGGGTGCTGTTCCTGATGCAACCCTCCCATTTTTTGTACTGGGCTTGGGACAGGCACCAGCTGGTTAGTATGCCCACTAACGGCAAGGCTCGAACCCAGATCCTCAAATCAACAACCTAGAGCCTTAGCTACCTGAACCAACACTCACCTCTTGATCTCTCAACGCTTTCAAATTCCTGCTGATAAATAGCAAACTGAACAAAGAAGGGTTTGACAGTTGTGTTCAGCTGAAATCTTAACAAGGTGGTCTTCTTCTACAGGATGTCCAGTACTTGAGTAACTACCGCAATTACTGTAACTACTGCAACCTGTAACTGTCATTTTGTAGCAACTGTACATTTTGTAATGGAAACTTACTTCATTGGGAATTTCTTTAACCCAATAAAACTAACATTTCAATGTGCAAAAATATATCATTGTCACTGTAAGGTTAATTATACAAACAAACAAAAGCACCACAGTTCTTCTGGGACGTGCCTCTATGGATCCTAATACAGTAAATGGTCAAACGTATGTAGACGCCTGACCATCATACCTATACCATATGTGAGCCTTATGTTTAAACGAGCACAAATCAACTTTCCATTCCAAAATCTTGTGAAAGGCCTTCCCAGAAGAGTTGATGTTAGTATCGCAGCAAAGATGGGAAAACTCCATGTTAATGAGCATGGTTTTACAATGGGCGCACAAGGATGTGATGGTCAGTTATCCATATTGTGTATTCTTTCCTATTCTTCTTGGCAAAATTGCTCATCAATTGTAAAAATTTGAAATAAAGTGTAAAATTATAGTCCAACATGGCTTTGTCAGTATGATTAAAGTCATGTCTGGCTGGAAGGTCAACCTTTGCCTCAGGCTCATGTCTCTTGCAGACTGCAAAGGTTTTTTCTTTTAGGACTGCCTTATAGTTGGTTCCATCCATGTAACCTTCAATTCAATCCCTGCTGATAAATAAGTCAAGAGGCACTTTAATTGCCACATGTCTACTCCATTCAACTAATTATAAGCTCTGATGGCAACTAGCTGCACCAGAGCTAATTCAGGGGTGTCACGCCAATCGGGGTTTCATTCTTGTGCAACCAAAGTCTGTATAAATAAATAAATAAATAAATAAAAACTTACATAAAAATGTAAATCATTTTGCAACAGGATATTGATATCCATCCCATCTTCAATATTATGGGCTGTATCCTTGATTTATAAATACACAATAACCCTGGCTTTTACAATCAATAGAATATATTTATTCTAGTTCAATTCATTATTTCCCTTTGTGATTAATCAAGTACTCTCTCTCTCTCACACACACACACACACACACACACACACACACACACACACACACACAGAGAGACACTAATACACCAATCAGCCAAAGCATTATGACTACCAGCCTAATATTGAGTAGATCCCACATTTGCCACCAAAATAGACTCCACTAGACCTCTGAAGGCGTGGTGTTTAGGTAGGTGGTTCATGTCAAATTAACATGGAGGTTTCCCAGCAGAACATTAGCCAGAGCATCACACTGACTCCAACGGCTTGCCTTCTTCACATAGTGCTAACAGGTTAGTAATGCACCCACACCTGGCCATCCACATGATGTAAGAGAAAACATAATTAATCAGACCCGGTATCTATTTTCCATTGCTCTGTGGTCCAGTTCTGCTACTCACATGCCCACTATAGGTGCTTTTGGTGGTAGACACAGGTCAGCAAGGGCAGCTTGGCCAGTCTGCGGCCCCGCACCCAAAACACAGAAATACTTTGTGTGGACTGATTTCTTTCTACCAGCATTAGTTTTTTCAGCAATTAGATAGACAGTAGCTCCGACAGTATATTGAACTGCTCTACACAGGCCAACTTTTGCTCCCAATGTACATTAGTGAGACTTGGCTGCCCGTGACCTGATCACTGGTTCACCGTTCTATTTTTTTGGTAGGTCCTGACAACTGCAGACTGGGAACATCTCACAAGAGATGCAGTTTCGGAGTTGCTCGGACCCAGTTGTCTAGCCATCAACTCATCAACCAACAGACGCATCAACTTCACTTGCTGCCGAATATCTCCCTCATTTCCAAGTGTTACTGTGTATGTGTATATAATCTCCCAAGTAATTTCACTTACTGCACAAAAGTAGATATACCAGGTGTACATGGTTAGACCAAAAACAAACTAAAGAGCTTAACCTCAATAGCTTTAAGCCACTTGGTTTGACTGATCGCTCTCTGGTGTATTAATGTGTTACCATGGCAGCGCTCACTTAATTAGGGGAATAAGTCCTCTGCTCTGTGTTGTGTTCTTGCTGGTCAGTGAATAAATGTGAAACAAATGTTCTGCTCTCCAGCTGCAGAGTATTTACAGCCTTTGTGACTGAGTCAATGTGAAAAATAAAACCTCAGCAACGGTCACATCGCACTGGCTCTACGCGGAACCGATGGCTGCAGGAAGTAACAATCACAAGTACTGTGACAAAAATAAAAAAATATATATACACTGTTGGAAAGATTCAGGATATTTTTTTCCTATTAATTGAATAAACCTTATAGAGAGGCTACATAGAGAGAAAAAAAAAATCCCCATAGTGCTGGAGTGTATTTGAGCCAAGCACACTTTTTACTTTAACAGTGCAAAATCCTCTTTTAATTTCTTTGGAATGATCTTCTGCTGGCACATTATATGGAAATATATATACGAATGGTAGATAAAAGTGAATCAGCCTTACTCAGACTTGCACTAGATTTCCACTATAATACAGAAAGCTGCTCAAGAGTAGATTAATTAGTAGTGTAATTCATTAAAGCTTTAAAAATATATTCATTAATAAATTCTATATTTGTCATTTAAATTCTGATTTTTTTTTAAATTATAAAAATGTTATTTAAAAAAATACAATTACAGTGGAACCTTGGATTGCGAGCATAATTTGTTTCCGGAAGCGTGTCTATATATCATCAACGCACTCGTATATCAATGCGGATTTCCTCCATTAAAAATAATGGAAACAGACGACCCAAAAATATACATATAAACATAATTAATACAAAATATAAAGTAAAAATAAAACAAATTAACCTGCACTTTACATTTAAAAAGAATCATGGCTGTAGTGATTGAGACCAGAAAGAAAACAGAAGGAAGGTGGAGGATGGGGGTGTGGCTGCTGTGTAAGACAACTCTCACCCACACACCCATGCCAGCGAGCACACACAAACACACCCCCCACCCCAATTTTGCTGCACTGGCTGTGTGGAAATTTTTACTATTAAACATAAAAAAACATAGCTGTGATTTTTACTGTTCATTTATTAGTCGTATGACCTCACTGTGTGTCTAACTGAGTCATTCACGTTTTTCTTTTACTACATTTCTTGCACAAATTCCCATTTCAGCACTATCCTTGCATGTTTTAATAATGTATTGGATATTCCTTAACCTAATTTCAGATATTTCAAATACTAATCGCTTTTATTGCTTATTGCAGACCAATAATTTGACACTTCTGAAACTACAGTATGACTTTCTTTAGGCCAGGCAGTGTGTATTACTGTATGGGTCTTTCCTAGGAACCCTGGTTTCAAGGCAGGACAGTTCACTAAGTTCATGACAGAGAACCATACATGCATACATACACATACACAAATAGAAGCACTTTACCATAGCCATCTGCATGTAAACCTGGAGTGACCCAAAGAATCAAGAGGAAATTCACATGAACATCGAGAGAACGTACAAAATCCAAAATGTAACCTGACCTCAGGATGGAACTAGGTACCCTGGTTTAATAAAGACAATCTTACATTTACATTTTGGCATTTGGCAGATGTTCTTATCCAGAGCGACTTACATTTTTATCTCATTATACATCTGAGCAGTTGAGGGTTAAGGGCCTTGCTCAAGGGCCCAACAGTGGCAACTTGGTGGTTGTGGGGTTTGAATCTGGGATCTTCCGAACCGTAGTCCAATGCCTTAACCACTGAGCTACCCCAGGCCCCCAATCTTGTTTAACACTCTGCATTCTTAACATGAACAGAAGCAACTGATCTCTTCTTGGTATTTTAGTGCTTTTAATGTTTGCATATAAAGCATATTTTCTACTGTATTTAACATCCTGACCAAAGAATAAATACTGTTATTTTTAAAGCGTTATTACTTCTCTGTTCAACTTAAACATTTTTTGGTAAAAAGTTCCAGTAAACTGTTTACAGTTGTGCCTTTTCAAGTAATGGATCAGCCATGAACTCTCATGTGAACACTCTACTTAAAAGTGGTGGTGTTAAACTCTAAGGACATGCCGTCATGGCGTAAATACTTCCCACTCTTTATCGATCTCTAAGTGGTCAATGAAAGCCAGCATCCCTCTCCAGACCATTATGGGTATAACCTTACAAAATAGTGCACAAAAACAATACATAGGGTACATTACCTATTCCATTAATGTGTGTATAAATTAACTTCATCCCCACTAATGTGGGTTGTTTATCTTCAGGGTAGTGGTGTTCAACATTATAAAAAAAAAAAAAAGGAGCTAATCATTGGTTTGTAATGACAGATTATTGATCAGGGGTTATTCATTCTGCTTTTCATTAATGGGAGAAAGAGAAAAGAGGCGAGGCTGTAACTGGGCGCAGATACATCCAGACCTCACTGCATCTTAAAGGCTTACATCCATCACTTTTAATGAAACTGTGTGAAAGGTTTAATGAAGGTTTACTGACCAAATGTCAAGCTTACAGATATTCTGTGGTTCTTTAGGATTTGCTCATCATTTTTATTGTATTCCTCCAACAGCACAACTAATAATACCATGGGCTTGCTTGACAAACTGTAATCCTAGTGTGGCACAAAAGAAATATGTAACTTTAACTTGTTTAACTTTTTATAATGTGCATATTTTTCTCATTTAACAAGAAATAACTGAATGAATAAAATATGAAAATGCGCTACTGTCAGTTTAATTTAAGTGTAATGGCTTATGACGTTCTATTAGCCAATCAGATTGCAAGGAGCCAAAGCTTGGGACCAGAAAATTGTAATACACACTTTGTGTCTAAAGTCTGGATGGATGACGGTGTTAAACCACCAGCGATAAAATTTTAGCATGGTGTTCTTCCAGCAGAGTATAAAACAAGATGCAGCCCATGCACCAGAATGATGCTCAGGCCAGACCTGCCAACCACGATGGTTGGGACCATCGTGTTAAGATAGTTGATTTTGAGCCAACACATACAGCGTAATACATTTGGTGTCTATTTTAAGTAAACATGTAATTTCCCTGATGCTCTGATGTCTAATTTAGCCAATAAACATTCCAAATGCAATTTTTTTTTTTATCTCAGACAAACAAGTTTGATTACTTTGCACATAGCCATGGGAAGGTTAACCAACCTCCCAAGACCTTAATGATCATACAAGGTCTTGCAATCCAAGACGGTATAATTTCCAAACCAGGAAGTAATACAACTGCTGAGGATGCTCTCAGTAGTCTCTTTATAGAATTGGGGGAGGGATACAGGCTGGTCTTTCTTTGCTATGGAGCTCATGTTAAGGGACCATTTGAGGCTCTCCCCCACATGAACACCCAGTAATTTAGTGCTCTTAACGATTATCCATGTTTATTGGAGAATGGATGTTCCATGCCCTCCTGTAGGAAGAGACAGCTTGTTTATTCTGCTTCAAACCGCTGATCCATCTTTCTGTACGCTGACTCACTGCTCTTACTAATAAGACCTAGCATGTCATCTGTGAAATTGACAATGTGCTTTGAATTGTGAGTTGCTACAAGGCTATGGGTCAGCAGAATAAACAGCAGTGGGCAGAGCACACAACCCTGGGGGCCCCCAGTGCTTAGTGTGGTGGTTCTTGCTCACAATCCTCCCACTCTGAATTGACCAAGGTCTCCCAATTCATGGAACATTGGCTGGAAGGTAAAAGTGTGATAGGAAATCATGCCCAAGCAACAGGGATGACTGCTGACTTAAGAAGATTGTAGAGCATAGCTGATTCAAGAACTTGGGAGAGTGAGACTGGAGTCAGTGCATCAAGAGCCACCATTCACTTCAGGAAATGGGCTATAACTGTTGCGTTCCTAGTATCACACCATTCCCGAACCAGAGACAACGTCAGACGTGTCTTCCCTGTTCTTATGATAAAGAGAACTGGACCGTTGCTTAGTGGTCCAAAGTCCTATTTTCAAATAAAAGCAAATTTTGCATTTCATTTGAAAAGCAAGTTCCCAGCATCTGTGAGAAAGAGCAGAGAGGCACAGAACCCAAGTCAAGTGTGGAGTTTCCACAGTCAGTGATGATTTATGGTGCCATGTCATCTGCTGGTGTTGGTTCACTGTGTTTACCAAGTCCAAAGTCAACTAAGCCATCTACCAGGAGACTTTAGAGTATGTCATGCTTCTGTCTGCTGATAAGCTTAATGGAGATTTATAATGGAATTTCCTTTTCCCTCAGGACTGCCCTCAGTGCCAAAACTACCACTAACTTGTATGCTGACGATTATATTATTGAGCTCAATTGACCAGTGATAAAGATTTGTAGATTAATAAATAAGTCACTTGGTCCATCCGCTCTGCTTCGATAAGCTTACTGATGCTAGGAGAGACATAGTCAACCACGCAAACACAGTGTCTGTCAGAAAGGTCTCTATTTATTACCAGCACGAGAGGTTTTATATGTTTTTACATCTGTTACTTCAAAGACAATTAAACCATTTTTATGTGTCATGGTGAAATCCTGAAGAACAAAGGGTGGAAGTTGTATAGATGTCCATCTGAAAACGAACCAGGAAATGTTAGCTCAAGGGAAGGGGAGAGACAGAGCGAGAGAGAAAGAGAGAGAGAGAAAAAATGGTCAAGAGAATGTGAGAGAGTTAGCACACTAATATCAGATCCAAGAGGAGACAGGAAGGTAGTAGCATGGAAGATTTAACACGTTAATATCAGATTCAAGAGGAAAAGAAGACACTCCAACTATGCAATACAGCACTATCTTCTTTCGTTCTGGAAAGAAATCTCTCTAATGACACTCAATTGAGTGACACACTAATGGAATCGTGTGGGGTACGGTGTCCAATGACACGCACGGACACAAAGAGCAGGCTGAGCCTTGAGCAGAGAGAGAAATGGATATTTAACCTCTCTGATGAGACTTGCTTTTGCTTTACACACGCGCTGTACACAAACGCATGCAGATAGAAAATAAAATATGTTTTAACACACATACATGGTCACAGTGTTATAGTAAACAGTATATGTGTGCACGGATGTTGATTATACCAGTAAGAGACCTGCACTAAGACCCAGCAGGGGAGAGGATTACCCACAATTCCGCAGCGCAAGAGAGAGAAAAACTGTTGGCTCAGTTGTGATCACGTGACGCTCGGCATCAAAACAGGAAACACATGCGTGATAAATGATACTCGGTTCTCGTAAACCAAGACTTGTTCTTTTTCCAAGTCAAAATTTATAAAAAAAATCTTTGCTCATCTTGCGGAAAACTCGCAAACCGCGTTACTCCGCGGAGATTTGGTATGTTCTTTTATTCCAACTGTGTCTGCATATCATCAGCATTAAATGTAAAGACATCTATTTTTTATTTTTGAAAAAATCCACACGGCACTGGGATTGAAGAAAATTTAAGAGATTTGCATATATAATTTCAGCAACAAACATTGCTGAATTGCAGTCAAGCGAAACTGGCTTATTTGGGTTGATATCAACACAGGAGGACCAACATCCTGATAAGACTCTGAGACGCACTGTGCTCTGGGACTGTAATCTACCCCCTGTGGACCAGAAGTCACACTAAGCTCTCTTGATGACTAGCCTGGGATTTCGGGAAATGCGTCAGAGCATCGCACTGCAGGTATGTACCATCTAGCAGATCTGTTGGTTTTGCATTTCACTCTCAAAATCTTCTGCCTCTGGGAGGAATATGAAAAGAAAAAAGTAATGCATTCATGCTTGCTTTTGCCACCTCTTTGTCAGCCATGCATAATTCATGTTCATAAAGTGATTCCTCTGTGCCCTCTCCGTAATGGCCCCCTCCTCAAAATACTGATGAACAGTTGAACAATTGCCAAAAAGAGGAGGAACGATGGAGAAAAAGAGAGGCATTGATGGAGAAACAGCAAAATGGTATGAAGCAGAAATGTGGCGAGACTGCTTTCTGTAAACATGGAAGTCAATTCCCCTGAATGTTCTACGGTCCATATATTTGTGGGAAAATGAGGAAGATAAAAACGGGGCAAGATTTGAGAGACGTAATTGCTGCTTGTGCTACATATTAGTAAAACAAATGGTGGAGAGGAAATAATGATCCATCTCCTTAGCTCTGCAGTGAGGCTTGACTCTCTGTTTCAAACACAATGTGAATGGTGCAATTTGCTATTAGAAGCGGGGTGGGGTGATCTTTCCTTTGGGAAGGAGATGTACAGAATGGCACATGCTCTTATCTTGCACTTTGGAATGTAATGACTCAGTTTCCAGATGGATGCTTGGCGAATAATTGTGGTAGTAAAAGGCTCTGGCAGTACAACATCCTTGCCTTCTCAAAGCGGTGGTACATAAAAGCATAAACAAGTTATTATATACAAGATGCACAATAAATTGTTCTATGCTCTAACATGCAAATTTTTTAAGACAGAAGGAAGATTTCCTAGCAATGGTTGCCAGATCTGTGTGATTAAACTAGCCCAACCGGCATTTAAATAAACACAGGACAACTATATGGCTAAGACTGAAGACACCTGACCATCAAAGCTACATCTGGGTCTTCAGCTGCTGCTACAAAGTTGGAAGCAAAGCAGGTGTATAGAATGTCTTTGTAAGATATAGCATTACAATTTCGCCTTTCTTGAAATTAAGAATCCCAAAAACGTACTATACACAAAACAAGCTCTATGACAACATGGTTTACAAAGGATGGGATAAAGAACACAAATATCCTGCACAGAGCCCTGACCTCAACCATACTTAATATCTTTGGGATGAACTAAACATCCAACATCAGTGCCCCCACACTCCAATATCTAGTGGAAAGTTTTCCCAGAAGAGTGAAGCTTGCTGTATAACAGCAAACGGGGATAAAATCTTGAGTAGGATATCCTAAAATGCATACGAATGAGGAGGTCATAAAATTGGTATCATTGTTAAGAAAAAAATTAAGTAATGATAGGAAATGTTGGTTGTGATTCAAGTGATGGAAGAGGAAGTTCAACTGTGTCATACGCTGGAGCATTGTCTGGCATCCAGTTTATTGTGAATCTCCTTCGCATTGTTTATCTTCAAAAAAAAAAGAAGAAAGGAATAACAGCATGCACTTCAGTTTTTTGCTTTTTCAAGTGGGATGTACCATTTTGGTTTTGATTCTCAAGCGACATCTTGCTTTTTAAAAAAGAAGAAATGATCATGAACATACTAATTTCCTTAGACATCATTCGGGCACATATTAGCCGGTTTTTGTCCACATACTTTCGGGCTTATAGTGACTCCATGAGTCCTGTCAAATTCCATTGGCAATATTATTGTAAATCCAAACTGGAACATTGTGCAATATGTTTTACATACAAGTGGTTAAATCTTGCGTCAATGTCTTAACAATACTCATATACTTTATATTGATATAAATAAAAATACCTGTAAAAATAAATATGTAAACCCCAGGATGTACAGTACACAGCTCGTACTGTATGCATACATTGAAAGTTGTCTACTATATTTTAATTCATATGTGCTTGTCTCAGGCGGCACAGTGGTGTAGTGGTTAGCACTGTCGCCTTGCTCCTCCAGGGTCTGGGTTCGATTCCCGGCCAGGCTCGATTCCCATCTCGGTGTGCATGGAGTTTGCATGTTCTCCCTGTGCCTGGTGGGTTTCCTCTGTGTACTCCGGTTTCCTCCCACAGTCCAAAGACATGCAGATTAGGCTAATTGGTGTTCCCAAACTTGCCCGTAGTGTGTGAGTATGTGTGTGTGCCCTGCAATGGATTGGCACCTGGTGTGTGTACCCTGCCTGGTGCCCTAAGCCTCCTGGGATAGGCTCCAGGTCCTGAATACAGGATAAAGCGGTATAGAAGATGAGTAAGTGAGCGTTTGTCACAGATACAAATCCATAGATCCTCAAGTCAGATCCACAATTGAACTCCACAAGCTGCTGAGTGATGACATGAACTGCATTTCTGTAGAGGTTTTCTTCTACTTCTCCTTGTACACAATAAAATATTGTTTTAGTGATTAAAGTTTACAATCAATTGAAATGACAAACATAAATGTTCAGAGTGCAAACTAATTTTATTCCCTTCAACATTATATATCAAAAATATATCAACCTTTGTGCTTCCTGTTAATGGGACTAGCAGCACGGTCTCCCTGTAGTTTCACTAAAAGGCATTTTAGAGATGAACTGGATTCTATATACAAATTCGAATTTTGCATACATTTCAATGTCAAATATGGTGTCCTCTCTTGTGTAGAAAAATCCTTTCATTCTTCATGAAACTTATTGCGTAACATATTGACTCAGAATGCATTAAAAGACATGCTAGGCAGCCTACATTTGCTACATTTAATGGGGAGTAGACCACCAATCAACTGTAGATACTCACACGTTTAGATCTCGAAATTCCTCCATAGTGACAAGCATTTACCCAATCCCAATGCAAATCTCACCTCTCCTAATTTCACCTTAAACACTACAGGATATATTGTAAGATGGGGGCTTGATGAAAATAAGGACTTTCTATTAAGATCAATCAAATCAATCAATCTATCAATCAATCAATCAAGAAAGACAGAAAACTCAGGCTGACGAATCAGACTGTTTTTCTGTCCTTGCGGTCAAAAAAAATATCGAGCAATATAATGTAATAAAACCGCAAATGACTATTTATAATTGGAAAATAGAAAGGTCTAATTTGTTGATACATGAATAAGAACATTGCAAGTGTTTGAAAAAGAACAGTCTTGTAACAGTGTTGCAAAATGTTCTTAGTTTTGTTAGGTCTGGTGCATTTGTTGTGCTCTATAAAAGAAAATAATTTAAAGCACTTCATCAGCACTCAGTGAGTTATGAGATCAATTCATTCTTAATTTAATCTGTAAAAAAAAAAAAATGGAATTATTAGATTATGTATTAGATTAGGAGGCTATTTACACCAGTGTATATACTGTACATACTGTATGATTTCATTTCTTTGCTTATTGAGCATGCTCCCATTTCCATCCATGTACACAACACTCTGGCCCAAAACCTATGGTAGTTATTAGTTTCATGCCCATCAGACATACAACTGCTTGAAACCCAGGTTACAACTCTACAAGCATGCCATGTCTCCTTATAATGATTCATGAGGATGTGAAGGGACATTGGGGAAGGTGTCTAGAAAACAATGTAAACGAATATTCCAGACTGGTTTTCTTTTTTTTAAACTTTAAAATACAGCCGTTTTGAAATCAAATTTTAAACTAATATATAATTTTTGCCTGATTAATTTGACAAATTTTCTAGTCTCACATCAAGTGTACTAGAAAGACAATAAAAATTATTACAGTCTGAGGTCTGATTATCAATGCACACAATTTTAAGGGAGGAAAAAAAAAAAAAAAAAAAACCTGCAGCAGCAAGTCCAAGGTATGCCAATTCAACTAAAAACCTGCAGACTTGGCATTTTTGGCATACTTGTATCCTGATATTACAGCAAGCCTGGGCGTCTTTCTCCTCTCAGGAGATGAGCTCACTGATGGAGATGTCACACAGGCAGCAAGGGCCAATAGGTAGTCTGATTAATCTTGTCTCAGACAACCAGCAATCATCCGACTAGGCCTCCCACCAGAGAAAGTCCAACACGACAGCATCCTCCTACAAAGTGCAACCTAGTGGGGTCATGGAACTTCCTACACAAAACAACCCTTACTGATCCACATATAGATAACAAGCACAAGTATCCCGTTGTACAATACATTCATTTTGTTTTAGATGACGATAGCAAAGTGCTGTCTTGCTGAGATCATGGAGATTTAATTCTGCCAAAGCTACAAGCAAAGAAAGGTGGAATTCTTTGTATCATGTTTAAACAGGTATTGCATTGTTCATCCTGTCTGTGCTATGATTACCGCTGAAATCACTGCTATTCCCTAGATCGTTCATTTGCATTTTAGATGCAGTATAGCATACACTCTCTGTGTAACCTCGTTTGGTTTGTGACACAGTTCCCTGTGCACTGAAAGCTCCGTTCTCAATTCTCATGGGCACAGAGAAAAGGAGGCTGGACGACTGGCAAAGCCAGTAGCCCAAAGCAGTGTTAAAATAAGGCTCCCATTTAGAGAGTGGCCCTGAACTAATAACATCGACTAAGATGAGGAGAGTGTTTTTAATCACATTAACCAACATAAATCTCAACAGAGACGTACAGTCGAAATAATGACAGTCCTCTGTATGGGAAAAAATGTTGATGAGCTGATGTTTACACTGCTGCATAGCATTAGACAGAATATTATAGAACATGAGCTATTAAAATAATGCACAAGGAGAATATTGAAACAGATGAGGATAATTTTCCTTCTTCTATATCTATAATTCCTCCATACATTTGCTTTTTGCTGCTAGGTGCCAATACTAATTTCAGCTCAGTGACAGAAATACTGATCTGCTTCCAACAGATCAGCTTTAATCTACATCATACAGTGCTATAAATTAATTCGGAACATTTTGCGTCATAGTGCATAAACAAGAACATACTTTCAGGGCATAAATTAAAGAATGTTCCAATAAGTTGTTATACGAAATCTGAAAGTCTAAGAGGTTATAGATCCTTGGATGTAGAAAGCCCTTTGAAACCTGGACTCGTCTGGACTAGAGAACATACACCTACTATCTGATTTGTACTCTGAAAGCAAGACTTCTGTCCTTCCTACATGGCTCACTGCTTACAGTGATTTATTTCTCTGGTCCAAAGTCACTTAAACAGAGACCCGAACGTCCCTAGGGGTAAACTGAAAGGTTAAGAGAAATGTGAATATAAACCTGTCACAGAAGAGTTGATTTCCTCCCAGTGGGGAAACGGCAACGGCAGCTAAAAGACTGAAACAGAATCAAGATTGTTTCTCCATTTTACATACAGCCATCTTTCTGTACAACATTACAATCAATCCATTGTAGACTATAAAAGCTGTTAGCTAACATATTTCCTAGACCGTCCCAAAATCTTAACCCACTTCCCAAAAACCATACATAAGTATACAGTGTACGTCCACCTAATATATCAGTGTTTTCTTTGAAACAAGGACCTCTGCATACAAAATCCTGATACAGGCCAGAAATAAATATTAATATGTACTGAACACAATCCACAGTGATGGTCTGGTCATGATATTAGCTTATCAGATAATAGATGATGGATTGAACTATTAGGGTTGAGCAATGCATTATATCATGAAGCATCATCTATTGAATATTAACAATAATGTGAGGCGAACTATTAAACATACACTTAAAGGCAGACAGGCATCTATAACTTATGTCCTTTTACTCAATGCCAGGTTTCCTGTAAATACAAAATATGGTGTACAAAAATTGAATGAAAATTCCTTCCACTCAAACTAATCTGCATTCAGTGCCTTTCATCTAATTTCATTAGAAAAAAAAAAAATAGTGCATCCAAGAGTATGTATGCTGTTATAATGGCAAACAATTTTATTAGATAGATACAAACCGGATTCCAAAAAAGTTGGGACACTAAACAAATTGTGAATAAAAACTGAATGCAATGATGTGGAGATGGCAAATGTCAATATTTTATTCAGAATAGAACATAGATGACAGATCAAAAGTTTAATCTGAGACAATTTTTCATTTTAAAGGAAAAATATGTTGATTCCAAATTTCTCGGTGTCAACAAATCCCAAAAAAGTTGGGACAACTAGCAATAAGGGGCTGGAAAAAGTAAATTTGAGCATAACGAAGAGCTGGAAAACCAATTAACAGTAATTAGGTTAATTGGCAACATGATTGGGTATAAAAAGAGCTTCTCAGAGTGGCAGTGTCTCTCAGAAGCCAAGATGGGTAGAGGATCACCAATTCCCACAATGTTGTGCAGAAAGATAGTGGAGCAATATCAGAAAGGTGTTACCCAGCGAAAAATTGCAAAGACTTTGCAGTTATCATCATCAACTGTGCATAATATCATCCGAAGATTCAGAGAATCTGGAACAATCTCTGTGCGTAAGGGTCAAGGGCGTAAAACCATACTGGATGCCCGTGATCTCCGGGCCCTTAAACGACAACATCTAGTCATCTCTTTCAGGGAAGACCCTGCATTTTTCAACAAGATAATGCCAGACCACATTCTGCATCAATCACAACATCATGGCTGTGTAGGAGAAGGATCCGGGTACTGAAATGGCCAGTCTGCAGTCCAGATCTTTCCCCTATAGAGAACATTTGGAGCATCATAAAGAGGAAGGGGCGACAAAGAAGGCCCAAGACGATTGAACAGTTAGAGGCCTGTATTAGACAAGAATGGGAGAGCATTCCTATTTCTAAACTTGAGAAACTGGTCTCCTCGGTCCCCAGACGTCTGTTGAGTGTTGTAAGAAGAAGGGGAGATGCCACACAGTGGTGAAAATGGCCTTGTCCCAACTTTTTTGGGATTTGTTGACACCATGACATTTTGATTCACCATATTTTTCCCTTAAAATTATACATTTTCTCAGTTTAAACTTTTGTTCCGTGATTTATGTTCTATTCTGAATAAAATATTGACATTTGCCATCTCCACATCATTGCATTTAGTTTTTATTCACAATTTGTTTAGTGTCCCAACTTTTTTGGAATCCGGTTTGTAGATCGATAGATAGATCGATCGATAGATCGATAGATAGATAGATAGATAGATAGAATTTCTATAGAATGTCTTTACTTGTGTCTAAGATTATTGTACTGTTTAAATTCTCTTGCTCTAATTTACAAAGTCAGATTCTTTTGCACTGGCTACATTTGTGAAATAAATAGATCTTGATCCACAACCTCCCCAGACAGAAACACATCATCCAAGCAGGCAGTGAAGGCTTTTTAAGCATCCACCTTGCTCCCATTAAGCATAAAGTGGGCCAGAAAAAGTCCATTCCCATGAAACTGCTGTCTCTTTCATTGACTTTGAGACATCACGGCTCACACACTGGGTCGTGACACACATTTGACCATTTAGGTGCAAACGAAAACAGCACATCTGTGGATGACTACAGCTGATACGCAGCAAAGACTGATATTAAAATAAACCTTTCACTATCTTTCGTTTGTTATAAAATACATCCTGCGCCACAGTCTTTTCTGACCAGGTGCTTTACTTCCTTTAAAGACCGAACACTGTAGGGTGGAAAATAACAGCCATCTGATCACAATATACTGTACACACTTTTAAACCATTGTAATGGAACAGCTTACCTACAGTATGCACGAGCCAGATCCTGACACAACTCTACTCAAGTGATGAAGCTCTACTTCTACTTGGAGTTTTCTGCCTTTCTGGTTAAGCCTCTGCTACTGTGGATGGTCCCACAGCGTGTATCGTTCCACTGAAACTTTTACCTTCTCAAAACCATCAATCTCATATTCTGCTTGGTAAGACAAACCAGAAGAATTGTTCTAGCCATGCAATTGCTTTTGGCTTCTTGATAGCATAGACAGGTAAAGTTTACTTAACTGAGGACGTAAATTGCAATGTGTTTTAATTTTAGCTTAATAAGGAAGGCTCAAGTAATGTGATGCATTATGTCCATCAGATGTTTAGATGCTACACAGGAAACTGCCAGCTCTGCAAATAGAAAGTCACTGATGCTCAGTTACTGTTACCAATACAAATCACACTCTATTGTTTTACACATCACAGACCTTTTCATTGGGCAGGAAATTGGGATAATGCGCTTTTACTTCCACCTTGACAAAACTCAGAACAAGATCAGTACTGCAGTAAATGAAAAAATATTAAAGAAAAACTTATATAGCCTATATTTCTGTTGTCTTGCCCAGGAGTGAATAAAAAAACGACGAGTCCAGTATTTTCTATACATGACCACACAGCTGATAACATTATTTTTTATTAGATAATTTAGTTTGGTGCCTCACTCACTCATTCATCGTCTATACGGCTTTATCCTGAATACAGGGTCAGAGAGTACCTGCAGCCTGTCCCAGGAGACTTAGGTCACAAGAAAGAGTGCCAATCCATTGCAGGGCACACACACATGCTCATTCACACATTACGGGAAATTTGGGAACGCCAATTAGTCTGTGGGAGGAAACCCAGTGAACAAAGTGAGAACATGCGAACTGCCTGCACACAGACCCAAGGCGGGATTCCAACCCGGACCCTGGGGGTGCAAGGCGACAGTGCTAACCACTATACCAGCACACCACCTTGGAGGATTTTAGAATAAATAATGTGTACTTTAATATTCATTCATTCATTCATATTCTATACCGCTTAATCCTGTGTTCAGGGTCGCGGGGGACCTGGAGCCTATCCCAGGAGACTTCGGGCACTAGGCGGGGTACACCCTGGACAGGGTGCCAATCCATCGCAGGGCACACACACATACACACACTCACACACCCAATCACACACTAAGGGCAATTTTTTAGGAACGCCAATTAGCCTAACCTGCATATCTTTGGACTGTGGGAGGAAACCAGAGTACCCGGAGGAAACCCACCAAGCACGGTACTTTAATATTATTTAAAAAAAATTTAGCAAAACTAGGAAAAGTGCTGTTAAACATATAATGGGTTTCAGGTTTTGAGAGATAAAAAAAACAAACTCTGAGGGCTTCAGTAAATAGATGCAATGGTACAATGTGTCTGAAATTTAGACAGCTGTATTGTGTTCAGAATATTAATATGTTATGGTGATGTGCAGATTTATTTTTTCCACTGAAAAAAATTCAGATCCCTGACTGCTAAAAGTTTAAATACCAGTGGTTTATACAACATTCAGTGACAAAATTCACTTACTGTACATGCCACCTTTAAAATTAGTTCAAAAACAATGAAAGCAAGCAAGAACTAAAATTAAAAGCAGTAGAAATGATTCGTCAACATCGTTTACAGTGAGACCTGGTGTGGGACAAGCAGTCATGATTAGTATTAAATATACAACCAGAGGGAAGAGGCTTTTTGTATTTGTTAATAAAATAGGCTGCCTCAGTCTCTAGGTCAAGCTTAGTAGCTTACAGCATTTTCTGAAGCATATGGTGATACAGAAGAAGGGTTTTTTTAAATTGATTTTTAAAAGTTGAATCGAAATAAAAATATCAATAATAATCTTCTTCTTTGTCTTTCGGCTGTTCCCTTTCAGGGGTCGCCACAGCGAATCATCTGCCTCCATCTAACCCTATCCTCTGCATCCTCTTCCCTCACACCAACTAACTTCATGTCCTCTCTCACTGCATCTATAAATCTCCTCTTTGGTCTTCCTCTAGACCTCCTGCCTGGCAGTTCCAACCTCAGCATCCTTCTACCAATATATTCACCATCTCTCCTCTGAACTACCTCAAAACTACCTCAAGCTGGCCTCTCTGACTTTATCTCCAAAACATCTAACATGGGTTGTCCCTCTGATGAACTCATTCTTGATCCTATCCATCCTTGTCACTTCCAAAGAGAACCTCCACATCTTCAGCTCTGCTACCTCCAGCTCTGCCTCCTGTCTTTTCTTCAGTGCCACTGTCTCTAAGCTGTAGAGCATCGCTGGTCTCACCACTGTCCTGTACACCTTTCCTTTCATTCTCGCTGATACTCTTTTATCGCACAACACACCTGACACTTTTCTCCACCCATTCCAACCTGCCTGTACCCGCCTCTTCACCTCCTTTGAACACTCTCCGTTGCTCTGGACCGTTGACCCCAAGTACTTAAAATCCTGCACCTTCTTTACTTCTGCTGCCTGTAGCCTTACCATTCCTCTTGGGTCCCTCTCATTCACACACATATATTCCGTCTTGCTGATGCTAACCTTCATTCCTCTGCTTTCCAGAGCATACCTCCACCTCTCTAGATTTTCCTCCACCTGTTCCCTGCTCTCGCTACAAAGCACAATGTCATCTGCAAACATCATCGTCCATGGAGACTCCTGTCTTACCTCATCTGTCATCCTGTCCATCACCAGAGCAAACAAAAAGGGGCTTAGAGCCGATCCTTGATGCAGACCCGCCTTCACCTTGAACTCTTCTGTCACACCTACAGCACATCTTACCACTTTCTTACAGCTCTCATACATGTCCTGCACCACTCTAACATACTTCTCTGCCACTCCAGACTTCCTCATACAACACCACAGCTCCTCTCTCGGCACCCTGTCGTACGCTTTCTCTAAATCTACAAAGACACAATGCAACTCTTTATTACCTTCTCTGTACTTCTCCACCAGCATCCGCAAACCAAATACTGCATCTGATCTACTCTTTTATAGCAATAATAATAATAATAATAATAGTAATGCACTTTGATAGTCTTGGACACATTCAAAATTTCCTTAAATGAGTTTATAATAAGTAAATAGATAAATGTTGGTTTTACATTTCAGACTATGTTAAGTATTCCAGTTGAGTTATCCTTTTTTACGTTTTGTGGTTGACAGAATTGTGCAGTATCAAGTGACCTACCCTTTTTCAGTACAATCTAGACAATGTAATGAACTGCATTTCATTTTATTAACCAACTACCCAAACAAAAATAAAAAATGGGTCACATAGGCAAAGAAACAGCACAGATACACATGATCATTGATATGTTACCTTTATTTTCATATGTTTTCATGGTTGTTTTCGGTTGTTTTTATGACATTATTATTATTATTATCATTATTATTAATACTGTATGCTCATTTTTGAGAGTTCTACCTTTTTGCGAGGTCATTTCCATATTCCGGTAGGGTTAAAATCTACATGTTATAAAAAAAAAATAATGATAACTTTCATTCTACCCAAATGCACAGTTTGATGTCTGAAGCCTCATCATTAGCACAGTTCAAATGTCAGCAGATGTTGTTTATTCCAATTCAACAAAATACACTTCTTTTGCATGTAAGAAATTAAACCGAACCTCATAGTAGAGATAGTTTCTGTCCCAAAAAGGTACTTTACTGGGTTCTTGTCGTGTCACCTCTAAAGCTTACTCTGAGAAAATATGAACCCACATCGAGGGGAGAATTGTTTTTTATTGTATACCCAGATGTGAGCAAATATGAGACTGTCATACATTGAGAAATCAGTTTCACTGTCTTGCTCCCCAAACACAGGCTGAGACGGTAGACAGTCTTTTCCAGTTGGTTAAGTGCTTGTTGAAAGGAAACCGTTTCTAACTTTCTGCTACTAATGTTAAATCATTGATATGTTATTTTTAAGGCAGACAGTCTCCTGTAAAGCAATGAGACATGGATTGGTCGATGTTTTTAAGAGACAAGTAAGCTGGAGGTTTGTCAGCAGGTAGCTTTTCAGGTGAAGCTGGGTTTTTCCACAGGGTGGTGTTGTTCTTTAAATTAAGCACACATTCCAGCCAGTTCACTCTTTGGTATGTTGTCTGAATTCACTTTATCTTTTCAAAAAGATGTGAAGAATTAGCCTTGGTGTACAGTACAAGTTTGTGTAGGTGATATGGTAGCTTAGTGGTTGCACCGTCGGGGTCCATTCCTGTCTCGTGTCTCGTCCAGTCGGTTTGCATGGAGTTTGCATGTTTTCCCTGTGCTTGGTGAGTTTTCAAAGACATGCAGATTAGGCTAAATGGCATTCCCGAATAACACGTAGTGTGTGAGGGCGTGCGAGGATGATCCCACCGCGGACTGCAGAAGTTCCTAAGCGGATGGATGGATAACTACTTAAGCTAAATAGACATCTTATTGATCAAATAAACTGTGATTCATTGCAGCAACAATTACAACTTAAGTGACATCTACTCTAGTCCAGCCACTAAAAGGGGATTATGGTCGGGATCCGGACCAAGTAGCAATTCTATCTGAGCCGTGGCGCTTTTCTGATAAATGAGAATAATTAATATACCAGTAATCTAGCGTAATCTTTTTTTTTTCCTTGAGGTGGGCGTGGTCATACGTGGTCAACAGAGCCGATCAATGTGATAGTTTACCGTGTATAGACAGTGTCAGAAACAAAACCAAACATCATTCTTTGTTACTCCAAGTAAAGGAAAATAAGAATCAAACAGAATCCTTTCAGCCCAGAAGTGTGCAAAAAAATGTACAAATATTATTGAAATGCTATTGAACTTTTAAATTGCTTAAATCGCGCATATACACACACACACACACAGGTCCTTCTCAAAAAATTAGCATATTGTGATAAAGTTCATTATTTTCTGTAATGTACTGATAAACATTAGACTTTCATATATTTTAGATTCATTACACACAACTGAAGTAGTTCAAGCCTTTTATTGTTTTAATATTGATGATTGTGGCATACAGCTCATGAAAACCCAAAATCCCTATCTCAAAAAATTAGCATATTTCATCCGACCAATAAAAGAAGTGTTTTGAATACCAAATAAGTCAACCTTCAAATAATTATGTTCAGTTCTGCACTCAATACTTGGTCGGGAATCCTTTTGCAGATTCTTGTGTCTTGTGTCTCTCAACTTTCTCTTCACAATATCCCACAGATTCTCTATGGGGTTCAGGTCAGGAGAGTTGGCAGGCCAATTGAGCACAGTAATACCATGGTCAGTAAACCATTTACCAGTGGTTTTGGCACTGTGAGCAGGTGCCAGGTCGTGCTGAAAAATGAAATCTTCATCTCCATAAAGCTTTTCAGCAGATGGAAGCATGAAGTGCTCCAAAATCTCCTGATAGCTAGCTGCATTGACCCTGCCCTTGATAAAACACAGTGGACCAACACCAGCAGCTGACATGGCACCCCAGACCATCACTGACTGTGGGTACTTGACACTGGACTTCAGGCATTTTGGCATTTCCCTCTCCCCAGTCTTCCTCCAGACTCTGGCACCTTGATTTCCGAATGACATGCAAAATTTGCAACCTGTAGCCCATTTCCTGCACACGCCTGTACACGGTGGCTCTGGATGTTTCTACTCCAGACTCAGTCCACTGCTTCCGCAGGTCCCCCAAGGTCTGGAATCGGTCCTTCTCCACAATCTTCCTCAGGGCCCGGTCACCTCTTCTCATTGTGCAGCGTTTTCTGCCACACTTTTTCCTTCCCACAGACTTCCCACTGAGGTGCCTTGATACAGCACTCTGGGAACAGCCTATTCGTTCAGAAATGTCTTTCTGTGTCTTACCCTCTTGCTTGAGGGTGTCAATGATGGCCTTCTGGACAGCAGTCAGGTCGGCAGTCTTACCCATGATTGCGGTTTTGAGTAATGAACCAGGCTGGGAGTTTTTAAAAGCCTCAGGAATCTTTTGCAGGTATTTAGAGTTAATTAGTTGATTCAGATGATTAGGTTAATAGCTCGTTTAGAGAACCTTTTCATGATATGCTAATTTTTTGAGATAGGGATTTTGGGTTTTCATGAGCTGTATGCCACAATCATCAATATTAAAACAATAAAAGGCTTGAACTACTTCAGTTGTGTGTAATGAATCTAAAATATATGAAAGTCTAATGTTTATCAGTACATTACAGAAAATAATGAACTTTATCACAATATGCAAATTTTTTGAGAAGGACCTGTATATATATATATATATATATATATATATATATATATATAGAGAGAGAGAGAGAGAGAGAGAGAGAGAGAGAGAGAGATCTGAATCCTAACACAAACATGACATTCGATCCTCTGCTTGAATAAAATTTTATTGACTTGAACCTTCTTAAATTTTAATTCAGGACCCCAGCTCTAGACTCAAAAGAAGATAAAGTGTCAGAGTGTGTCTTTGTTACACATTTCATTGACTTCACTTGTGTTCAACGTTATATGATACAGAATATAATAAGTGCACTGAGAAAACTGATCTGTTTGTTTTGGTTCAATATTGACATGAGACCATTGGAGTGTGCAGGTAATAAAGAGTTGCTAATGAAGCTGTCATTCATGGTGCAGTCTATAATAAGCATGCTACAGCAGCACATTGGATTACTGTAAGCCTTTTTTTAGATTGCATTTTTGCCACAAGAAGGCAACAGGATTTATTTATAAACGGCTAGCTAGCTAGCTTATAAAAGACAGTATTATCCATCAGCGCTGTTGCTACAGCAACGGCGCGTGCGCAGGGCACGAGGACGTGCCTTAGCGACGTAGCAACCTCAGTTTGGTGACAGCTCATCTCTGGTGTCTCGGTCGAGCCCGGCGGTGTGGGGGTAAAAAATGTAATATTTTGCATATATATTATATAGGAAAAGAAAAAGGCGCAAAAACGGCTATGAGGGGAGCATAGAAATGGAGAAATGGGAGCCGGGCAAAGTTTCGACACGTGAAGATATAACTGTGTGAATGTGGTAAAAATGGTGTAAGCCCCTCTGCTAGCAACACTAGTGGAGACGATTAACTGCCCCTACCTGTATGTAGATGGGCTTCCTTAGCCAAATCCACGGAATCACATTCCTCGCCATGACTTAAACAGCTCATCTCACAATACTAACCTGATCCAGAAAAAACAACAACAAGCAAACAAACAGCTATTTATCACAGTGTCACAAACACCCGAAAGCTTCACAGATGCATGCAGGTGAATTAATCAGAGTGAGAGCACTTACTGAACTGGAGTCCCTCACGCCGCGGAAACACCGTGTGTGTGTGTGTGAGAGAGTGTTTCGCATTGTACCGCTAGATGAGGCTAAACACACTGAGCCAGGCTTCAGCTGTTTAAAACCAGCCCCGAGTGTGTTGCCCTGCTCAGCCACTGAACAAGCATGTCCAACTGACTTACAGCTCTTTTATCTCCACATTAGTCTCAAGTACCTGAGGGTTTGTAGAAATAGTTAAAAGGTTCAAGCTCAAAATAAGCTTACCAGCTTTAAGATAATAAATGATGTTATTATTATTATAATTTAAGGTAACATGTCTGCCTACAGCAAATATGAACCCCTTAATTTTTTAAACTGTAATTTCACCAAATTTTGATTTGTGTAACAACATCATAAGGTACTGGTTTCCATTGGATTGGTGGCTAAATATTAGTGTATTTTACAAAATTTATTTAGTTCACGGCAAGGTTTTGAGTCTACAGTACTGTCATTTCATCTTATTACAATCAGTGGGAAAGAGAGGATATAGAAAAGTATGTATGATCAATGTATGAAATGTAAGGATATCATTGAAAGAGAGAGAGATCTAACCACTGTACAGACAAATCATGTTGTTTTATTTATACAGATAAAAAAAAACTAATTTAAGGTTTCATTTTTGGCATCCAGATGAGACAATTAGAGTGGCATGATGGTTAGCACTGTGGCCTCGCACCTCCAGAGACGAGAGTCACAATGCACAAGATTGGATCTAAACAGGTGCGTGGCCATAAGAAAACTACTACTGACAAATCAGAAAAAAAAGCATTAATTTGGAGCTATGGAAAAAGTCATGTGGTCTGATGAGTCCAGATTGACCCTATTCCAGAGCGTTGGGCGTCAGGGTAAGAAGGGAAGAACATGAAGAGATACACCCATTATACACAGTACCCACCATACAAGCCTCTACAGTGTTATGATTTGGGGTTGCTTCAGTTGCTCAGGTCTGGATTCAGCAGTGTTATGTGGCAATGAAGTTAAGTCAGCTGAATGAACTAAATGACCAAATTATCACATCAGTGGATTTTTCCTTACCTGATGCACGGGCATAATAAAAGAACAACAATGCAAGGATTCTTTGGGCTCAAATTGTAAAAGAGCGGTTCTGAGAGCATGGGGAATCATTTCAAAGTATCATAAAATAATACAATATTTCCTAAGATCAGACAAAAAAGGATTTACAACACAGATATGTCTAACATCTGAAAAGTATGTTAATTTATGCACTCAGTACTTGGTCAGGGATTCTTTAGCATGAAATACTGCATGACTGCAGCACGATGTGGAGGTATTCAGCCTGTGACACTGCTGAGGTTTTATTGAAGACCAGTTTGCTTTAATATCAGCCTTCAGCTCATTTGAATAGTTAGGTTGGGTGTTTCTCCTCTTCTTCTTAACAATTGCTCAAAGATTCAGGGTTCATTTACAGGGTTCAGGTTGGTGGGCCATCAAGCACAGTAAAATCATGGTCTTGCAAATCAGTTAGTGTTAGTTTTGGCGCGGTGGGTAGATGCAGGAAAAGAAAATCGCCATCTCAATAAAGCAAGAAGTGCTCTAATGGCTGCTTACTTGATAAAACAGTGGACCAACACTAGCAGAAGTCATGGAACCACAAATCATCACTGACTGTAGAAACTGGATATCAAGCAACTTGGATTCTGCGCCTCTTCACTCTCCCTCTAGTTTCTGGGACTTGATTTTCAAATGAGATGCAAATTTTCATGCAAAAGCAGCTTCTTTTAACTAGGAAAGTTGTTCCATTCTTGAGATACTTGAAAATAATATAGTATTTAGGAAAAGAGAATGAGATTAGTACCTCAAAACTTTGCAGATTAAATAAACCTACAGATCGTAAGAATAACATCTGAGTTTACGTTAGTTACTAGCCCACACTGTGTAAATCCAAAAATGCTATTGGGTGCCAATGAAATTTAAAAGGGTTGACCATTTAGCATGATGAAGTGCAATGCTGAAGTGATGATGATGATGAATTTTGTTTCAGACAAAAGCAGGATAAAGCCATTTTAATCATTGGTAGCATCGTTAGTAAAATTTCCATCCTAAAGGAAAAAATTAATGGAACAAGCCTAAATAATTGAGCATTGGAATATGGACCCGTTTCTTCTTTTTCTCAATATGAATTTTTCAGGCATTATTCAGTCCTTAATTACATTTTCTCTCCCTATTTTTCTGCAATATAATTGTCCTATACATCATAGACACACTGTCTGCTCTTACATTTTTATACTTAATTCAGATTAATTTCCATACAACAAAATTTTGCAGGCAATGAGAAATCTTAAGCTGGTAACTGTATCATTTAGTGTCCTGCCCACTCATCCTCCTCCACCACTGAAAGTGTTTATACAGTGAACATTGGGGAGGGAAAATCTTGCCAGTGTATATACACATCATAATACAGAGATTTTAATTTAAATCTCCCACATAACCATATTTATATTTATGGCATTTGGCAGACACAGAGAAAGAAGCGCTTTCAAGTTTCCATCAATAAATCCACCCTGATACTGGTTCATTAGGTTAGGACTAAAAATAGCATAAAACCAAAAAAACTGTTAGGGAGTTAATATACTAAGAAAAGCACATAGAAGACACATTTTTAAATATATATATTTTTTATAAGTGATGCAGATGTTCTGACATCTAGAGTATGTTCATTCCACCACCAAGGTGCCAGAACAGAGAAAAGTCTTGATGCATGCCTTCCATGTGCTGTGAGATATGGTGGGACCAGTTAAGTGGTGCTAGAGGACTGGACAGAGCAGTGTGGGGTGAGACAAGTGCTTCATGGTAAGTGGGAGCTGATTGGTTTTTGTCCTCCTATCCTAAAGCAGCAACCATAACAAGGTATGGGAGGGAGGGATCAGGTAGGGTTACGCACAGTAACAAGTGTGACTAATGTAGCATGTCATTAATGAGTGCCTGAAAGACTACAGGAGCATTGGTCAACGTAAAGGCCATAATTGGTTAAAAATTGGTAGTAGGTGTTAGAAACATCCAGTTTTGTGAAGATTGTGGCCACTTGAAGAAAAAGCAGTGGACATCATTAAGCCCATGGTAATCACATCCTTCTTGTCAATAAAGAAGAAGCCAGTGCCTGCAGCAGAGGTGGAAGGTCAAATTACTGTATATCAGCTGACCAAGTTGAATATAGGGATGTGAAGGTCTGTCTACTATTTGCTAATTGGAGGATCTAGGATTTGAGAAGTGCAAATGTTTTTAGAGAAGGTCGTATGAATGATGAGTGGCTTTGAGTTCCCTGCTGGTGTCTCCAAGAACATTCAGCCAGTGGAATGCCTGATTCTTCAAAACTTATGGATAACTGTACACAAAATCATTCACAAACACCTGAATTTCCGAGAAGGTGAGTAAAGGTTGAATTCCAAGAGAGCTCTGCTTTTGACCAGCACAGATGGTTACTTATCTGCAGTGAGTTAAAATAGCCTTTTGACACAGAGGCATGGAAGTCCAGTCATTACTCTGAAATACTATTATTACTATAATAATATATAAGACACTTTAATAAGTCACTTTTTATGCATATTTGCACAACCACTGCCACTTTCAAATATCCATTTTTTAAAAATATATATTTCTATATTTTGTAATATTTTTATCATGCCCTTACGTGTACAGTATATCTTACTTGTTAAGTTTATTTTCTTTAGTATCTCTTTTTATTCATATTTATTCCTTATGTATAAGTTTTATTTTATTTTTAAGGTCACTGGCAGTCGTATAAGCATTTCACTGCATTTCGTACTGTGTATGACTGTGTATGTGACAAATAAAAATTTGAATTTGAATACTAAGGAAACCTTCTACCTTGATCCAAGTGGGAAAAGTGCATTAGTGTAGCAAGTGAACAAATAAAGGCAGTTTTTACTCTCCTAATTGTTTTCCTTTATTCTGCACAATTAAAAGTCCTGGTTTGACTTTGAACACTCCTCGTATTATTATTATTATGATTACAACTCTATGTCCTAGTTGTGGTTCTCTTTTTCCCAATTTTCTTTCAGACTTCTTGTTCTCCCTCTTGTTTTCCTGGTGGTGTTGGAAGTCACACTACATTTGTCAGCCCAATGCTGATGCTTTTGCTTTGTGCTTAAAATGCTTTTTTCCCCTTACTGACACACAAAGTCCCTCTATAGCTCCAAAGTAATCAGGAACAATTTACTAATAAAGAGCTTGGTCAGAGTTTTTGTAGCCTGATGACAAATTACACGTATCAAAGGTTCGAAATTGATCCCAAGAGTTCATATTTCAAATGGTGTTCGTTAATACAAACTCTCATTATGTACTCCAATAAGCTGTCTATGTATATTCGTTAAGAATTGAGATACAGTACTTGAAGCTGTTGTGCATGTTAGAAAGGTCACAATATCACTTTGAATATATGAAAGTAGAAAAACTATTCAAAAACACGTATTGAAGCAAGAAAATTATTCCACGTCATTACTTCCCAACCTCTGATAAAAGTGTAGTGTGTGCAATATTGTTATGAGTGTATCAGGTACAGCAGCATTGCAGTGCTCTCGTTCCCTCAGTGCACAATTTGTGTTCATTAGTCTGCTGTCAGTGCCCTGTTCTCGTCTCAGCAGTGATACTCGAGTGCTACAAAAATCCCAGCAACACTGCCACACTCGTACCATCACCACACACACTAACATGTCAGTTACACTGCTGCACTGAGGTGATCATAAATATCTGCAGACTGCTGGTTTTATGGTGTTCCCACATTCAGAAGTGAGGAGCTGATAAACTGTACATAGTTACAAATGGACAGTCATACTATCTAAATGTGTCAGACATCTTTGTTCGTTTAAACCGAACCATTTTTTGAATGATTAATATATTTTATTATAAGCATTCGCAGTATTGGAACAGGTGTTCTTTTTTGTTTAAACAATCAACAACCTATGAAAAATTTACTTTTGGTTTGAAACCTGGGTTTTTCCTGTGAATCCAATTTTCCTCGCATGCATTTGGTTATTAAAAAACGAAGACCACAGAATTGTGCTTGAACATCTTTGAAGAGCACCAGTTATAGAAATACTCAAACCAAAACAATCAATCATGCCCTAGTCAAGGTCACTAAGATCACATTTTCCCCCAATTTCATGTGAGATTTAGTTGAAGCTGCTGGCCTGTACATAATTATGTAGCGCACTGCTGGCATACAATTGACTGATAATTGCATAAATGAGTAGGTGTACAGCCGTTACTAATGAAGTGCTCAGTAAGTGAGGCTGTAAATAGCAGGAAAGAAAAAAACCCAAAGGCTGCATTCCGATCAGCTACACTGGTATTCATTTCATGCACCATTCATTATTATAAGGATAAAATAATATTAATACATAATTTCTAAATAATCTACATATATATATATATATTTATAATCAGTAAATCATTATATATGTGACTAATCTTTATAATAATCTCTCTTGGAATGACCACTCATCTTGTTAATTAATCAAGTCACATTTATTTGCAAGTTATATCCATTTAATTAGTACTGTATGTTTAGTTTCTACAATATATACAGTGTGTGTGTATATATACACACTACCGTTCAAAAGTTTGTGGTCACTTGCAAATTTCTTTGTTTTTGTTTAGTGATTTATTTTCTACATTCTACAACAATACTGGGGATTTCAAAACTATAAAATAACACATATGGAATTAGGTAATTACGTAACAACAAGAAAAACACCAGTTAGTTGTTATTTTAAGACACAGAGGTCGGCCTTTCTGTAATAGTTCCTGCAAGAACAGTATTGTCAAGTGCATTTGCAAAATCCGTCCAGCACCATAATGAAACTGTCTCTCATGAAGGCCGTCCCAGGAGGACGAGACCAAAACCTCCCTCTGCTGCAGACGAGAAGTTCATTTAGAGTTATCAGCCTGAAAAATGACCAATTAACAGCAGCTCAGATTAGAGGCGTTATGAAGTCTTTACAGAGCAGAAGTAGCAGAAACATCTCAATATCAACTGTTCAAAGGAGATTCATGCATTTTTTGGACACCTTCAGCAAAACTTTACAATGTAGAAAGAAATAAAAATCAGGAACCATCATGGAGTTAGAACGTGACCCCAAACTTTTGAAGGGTAGTGTATAGTATATATACAGTACTGTGCAATAGTCTTAGGCACTATATTACAGTATATGCTGTACCAATTTTGTTATATATGTTTATCATGTCTGCATAATTATATACAAAATCATTCAGTATTTCAATATTCATTCATTCATTCATCTTCTAAACCGCTTTATCCTGCATATCTTTGGACTGTGGGAGGAAACCGGAGTACCGGAGGAAACCCACCAAGCACAGGGAGAACATGCAAACTCCATGCACACAGAGACGGGAATCGAGCCTGGCCGGGGAATCGAACCCGGACCCTGGAGGTGCAAGGCGACAGTGCTAACCACTACACCACCGTGCCGCCGTATTTCAATATATAACTCAAAAATTTATAAATAATATTACAGGAGAATATATGCATGACTATAAAAAATATAGTACAAGAGTTCATCTGGTAACTTTGTCACACTCGCTCCTTTCTATTTTTATGCAATTCCCAGGAGCGTACATTAGGTTTTTTGTGTCCAACTGAAAATATATACAGGTCCTTTTAAAAAAATAAGCATATTGTGATAAAGTTCATTATTTTCTGTAATGTACTGATAAACATTAGACTTTCATATATTTTAGATTCATTACACACAACTGAAGTAGTTCAAGCCTTTTATTGTTTTAATATTGATGATTGTGGCATACAGCTCATGAAAACCCAAAATCCCTATCTCAAAAAATTAGCATATCATGAAAAGGTTCTCTAAACGAGCTATTAACCTAATCATCTGAATCAACTAATTAACTCTAAACACCTGCAAAAGATTCCTGAGGCTTTTAAAAACTCCCAGCCTGGTTCATTACTCAAAACCGCAATCATGGGTAAGACTGCCGACCTGACTGCTGTCCAGAAGGCCATCATTGACACCCTCAAGCGAGAGGGTAAGACACAGAAAGACATTTCTGAACGAATAGGCTGTTCCCAGAGTGCTGTATCAAGGCACCTCAGTGGGAAGTCTGTGGGAAGGAAAAAGTGTGGCAGAAAACGCTGCACAACGAGAAGAGGTGACCGGGCCCTGAGGAAGATTGTGGAGAAGGACCGATTCCAGACCTTGGGGGACCTGCGGAAGCAGTGGACTGAGTCTGGAGTAGAAACATCCAGAGCCACCGTGTACAGGCGTGTGCAGGAAATGGGCTACAGGTTGCAAATTTTGCATGTCATTCGGAAATCAAGGTGCCAGAGTCTGGAGGAAGACTGGGGAGAGGGAAATGCCAAAATGCCTGAAGTCCAGTGTCAAGTACCCACAGTCAGTGATGGTCTGGGGTGCCATGTCAGCTGCTGGTGTTGGTCCACTGTGTTTTATCAAGGGCAGGGTCAATGCAGCTAGCTATCAGGAGATTTTGGAGCACTTCATGCTTCCATCTGCTGAAAAGCTTTATGGAGATGAAGATTTCATTTTTCAGCACGACCTGGCACCTGCTCACAGTGCCAACACCACTGGTAAATGGTTTACTGGCCATGGTATTACTGTGCTCAATTGGCCTGCCAACTCTCCTGACCTGAACCCCATAGAGAATCTGCAAAAGGATTCCCGACCAAGTATTGAGTGCAGAACTGAACATAATTATTTGAAGGTTGACTTTTTTTGTATTCAAAACACTTTTCTTTTATTGGTCGGATGAAATATGCAATTTTTTTGGGATTTTGGGTTTTCATGAGCTGTATGCCACAATCATCAATATTAAAACAATAAAAGGCTTGAACTACTTCAGTTGTGTGTAATGAATCTAAAATACATGAAAGTCTAATGTTTATCAGTACATTACAGAAAATAATGAACTTTATCACAATATGCTAATTTTTTGAGAAGGACCTGTATGAATATATATATATATATACATACAATATCAACCTTGCATTTATTCTCCTGTAACGTAATTTATTAATTTTTAAGTTATATATGGAAATATTAAATGATTTTTACATAATTATGCAATCAATCAACATTTATTTGTATAGCACCTATGCAGACATGATAAACATACATAACAAATTTAGTACATCGTATAATACAGTGCCTAAGACGTTTGCACAGTACTGTGTATATAGATATATTAGTATATAATTTTTTTCTCCCCATAAGAGTGAAATTTTCATAGTAGCAGCAACAGGTATCACAGATGCTTGTGTTACCAGGGCAACGCACAAAGAAAGTGATGTCTGCATTCGAGTTGTTGCAGGGTGTTTCAAAAGAAGAGATTTTGTTGAGGGGATCTCCTTTTATTGAGACTCCATGAACAGGGAGCAGAGAATACAGAGTTTGGTATGAAGTGCCCTATGGAACAGAATACAGCACTAATCTTCAGTGAATAGGGGAGGGAGTGACCTGGCCATGGCACTACTTTCAGAGGGAATATAGTTGATTTGAATTCAATTCAATTACATTTTATTTGTATAGCGCTTTTAACAATTGTCATTGTCGCAAAGCAGCTTTACACAATCAAAAGAATTATTTAAGTTTGTATGGAATGTGAATGTGTATGAATCAAAATGATCAGATAGTCCCTGATGAGGAAGCCGAAGGCGACAGTGGCGAGGAAAAACTCCCTGAGATGGTAATAGGAAGAAACCTTGAGAGGAACCAGACTCAACAGGGAACCCATCCTCATCTGGGTGAAACAGATAGCAGGTATTGATCTGCATTTATACAGTGTTAGGTGGCAGCCAGTTCGGCTATAACAGTTGATTGTTAATTGATGTTAATATCGAGTCCAGGTAGTTATTGAAGACTCAGGTAGACTTGTAGGAAATTCCAGTCTTGAACTATCGAGCAACTGCAGCCAAGTCAAGTCCTCAGAGAAACAGCTGTCAACACCAGTCGAGGCCAGAACCGTCTTCATGGTAGAGTGAAACCGTCCCCAGACACTGGACGGATCCCAAAGAGACACACGGGCATCCATGCGACGAGATCTCCAAGCAGAAAAAAAAAAAAAAAAAACAGGATGGGTCAGACAGGTCCAAAAAGAAGAGTATGTAAAAAAAAAAAAAAAAAAAAAAGGTCCACTTTTGGTGAAAGCAAGGGGCCTTTATGGAGTGTGAAAATGCAAAGACACAATATAGAGAACAACCATTTCAAAGATCACATTTGACAATCTGTTCATTTTCATAAAACAGCTTCAAATCATATTATATAATGATTGTAACAAAAACAGTGAAAAGATTCAAAAGAACTTTATTAATCCCAGAGGGAAATTGCTTAACCATAAAAAGTATATGCCCCCTTCCCAAGTTATTTATTTATATATTTGCAAACCAGAGTAAAAATAAATAAGCTTTCTAAAAATCACAATTCATTCATGATTTAGCAAGGAGGGCAGGTTTTTTCCTTAATAAATGAAATCAACTGAAATCATTTAAAAACTGCATTTTGCATTTACTCAGTTTTACCTTTGTATAATATTAAAATGTGTTTGATGGTCTTAATCATTTAAGTGTGATAAAACAAATAATCATGGGGTAAATGCGGGAGTAAGGGGGCAAATACTTTTCCACAGAACTGTAATTATTGAATTCATTGAAACCTGTGATTTTCACAGCGCAGTTTTACTGTAGTGTTCTGCGTTTAATTACTCAGGTCCTACAAACAAAACTTTATTAAACACAAAACCTTAAAAATAAAAATAACAGTACTCTGATAACATACAGTACTAAAGTGCAATTTATTGTCTATATTGTAAATTTACTGTAAAGCATTGTTTTCCCTTTTTTTGCATGTGTGATTTTCAGAAAGACCTGGATATGTTTCCTGACTGGAACTTGAACACCAGATGGATCAATTAGAATCCAAGAAAATTTTAAACAAGGAAAAAGTTTTAATCCATTTCTAGAACATTTTGCCAAAATTATAAATACATACAGACTATAAATAAAATAATTAGAATATTAAAATAAACAAAAAAGCTATCAAAGCACAAATCTATGTATAAATGATTGGTTTTGAATTTCCAATTACTTTTGTCTTTTTCTACATTTAGTGAACTTACGACCTACTGTCTTTTAGAATTGCATATCTGAAATGTATTTATTTCTGTATTTTATGTATATTTTCAACAGCATTACACCCGAGAGAAAAACCCTATTTGACCATCACTACTGTATGTATGGAAGTACTGCTTCTGCAACGCTTTACAACAGACAACCGGTCAGTAAACTACCCAGAGCTTACCCTGAGGTAAGTGTCAACCAAAAAAACTACATATCTGTAAAGCATAATTTTTTTTAACCTGTTCCAAAACCAGAAAAAGGAGTCGTTTTTGTAGATAAGACCTCACAATCATATACACTAGGTAACACACTTTATTGTAAATTAGACATTTTCCTCTGCATTTTCTTATGTACATTATGCAAATTATTTAGACATGCTCACGCGCACACACATACATACAAACTGCTGAGTAACGCATCACACACATGCACGCCAACTGAGGAAGAACTTCAACGTGTCTCAATTATATTATACTGTACAACAAAAATAAATGTGTAACTGTACAGACTCAAATAAACTTTTGCTCTTGATATTTGACTCACAATTTAGCTTTAATTCATTTCCTTTTAAACCTCGGTGTCACTCCACCTCTGCTACATGAGCCACCTCCACCTCCATGGTCTGGATGATCTCAGAGGCCTGCTCCTCCTCCGCCTTTACACCAGCTTGCTGTGCCAGGACGTAGTTCACCACTTGCATGATGCTCTGGTCAGAGAGCGTGGTGACCCCGCCCTCGTTCATGGCCTGCATGGCTTCTACCGTCTCTTCTGTTATGAGCACAGTTTCAATTTCCTCGGTAGTGGAGGGCGCCTCCGCTGGGCACAGTTCAGGGGGCAGCTCGGGGCTCAGGATGCTGACGGCGTGCTCCACCTGGGTGCCTTGATTATGAAACTGTAGCGTGTCCTTCTCTAACATGATCTTACCCGGCAACTGATCACCATGGTATTTCGAGATGTGTTTTCTCAATGTGCGGGCATCGATGTGCGCCTCCTGGCACAGAGGACACACGTAGGGGCGCTCGCCTGTGTGTGTGCGCACGTGGCGCTTCAGTGAGCGGGCGTCGGCCCACGCCACACCACATGTCAGACACTCGAAGGGTTTTACACCTGTGGGAAGAGAGGACAGTATTGCACACTTTTCTTATCCCACACTATGTTTTAAGAAAACAAACAGGAGATCAACAACATAGGGCTGTTCAATTTCTTTCAGTCTAAATGTTCAATATATACGTGTTGGACGAAAGGCTAATTTGATGCAGTGATCTCAAAATTATTGAGAAATATCTGCAAAGAAATCCTCTCAATTATTAATAACAAGTTTACTTAAAAAGTTTATTTAAAAAGTAAACACCTCTGAACAAAAGGTCTGATTTGCCCCCTAGTGGAAAAAACATTGAATTGCAATTTTGCCAAAAGTAAAAAAAAAAAAAAAACCTAACAAATTGGTTCTTAATAATAATAACATCAAGAGGGTCCTGCGCACCCTATAGTTCTTGGGTCATAATAATAATAATAATAATAATAATAATATCTCCTTTGAGAAAATTGAGTGTGTGCACAAGACTAGTCAAAGTGCAAAAATATGCCCAGATTCTGCTGCTTTATTTTTTTTAACAAAGACTATTTTGCTATGAAATGCAAATGCAGGCCAGGAAACATCAAAGGAAGTGCAGATGTCAAATTAAAGCATTTCTAAATAGAATATTCGTTAAATCTAGGCTACTTCATTGCAGTGAAATTCAAGTGTCAGTTTGCATAAGTAGGACAACTAACAACTATTTTGTTTACGCGTCTGTGCGAGTTCACCTTGATGGTTGTTCATGTGGCGGCGGTACTCTCGGAGCTGAGTGAACTTCCTACCGCAGTGTTCGCACTCCCTATCCAGGTTCTGCTTCACTCTGCCCTTCTTTCCATGAGTGGCCTTCTTCACATGCCTTCTGAACAGAGCCTTCTCAAAGAACTCCTTCCCACACACATTACACCTGAGCAAGGACACAAAGACAGATTAGGATACAGTGTAGGAATTAATTATCTTAAATTAAATTTTATTTATATAGCGCTTTTAACAAATGGTCATTGTCTCAAAGCAGCTTCACAAAAATGAAAGAAATTTTATTAGAAAATAAAAAAAATTAAGGTTAAACCTCTAGTTGGTGTTACTTTTCCCACCTTTAATTTTGACCTCATAAAATTTCAAAACTCTTTTCACTTGTCAAAACTTGACTGAACTAATCCAGGTTCAGTATGGCGTACACACAGTACACACACACACTCCGTAACACATTCCAGAGGATGTGCTTATGCATGCACACAATGGGCTCCAACAGCGCACTAAAGAAACTGCTTGTGTTCTGCATTCATTTCTAATTTAATAGAATTATGTTTTCATTACATAATTTCAATATATAATTAACAATTTGAGTTTAAAAAAAAAAAAAAAAAAAACAATCTTGATGTCCTATATTTCGCTTTCATGACAGTGTGTACTCGAGCTGATGTGGACCTCAAACTATAAAGAATAGATGTGAGGAAATTCTGGGTTTTTATACAATGCAGTTGAAATGGTCAATAACAAACATGTAGGTTTACATTTCAGTAGGGACCTTGAAATAGCATAGAATCTTGAAGGTTATATATTTAAGATATAAATTACTTGAAATATTTCAAAGCATGTGATGCCTTCAGTTCATATTCAATACCAAATGAGAAAGAGAAAGAAAATATCACTTAAGTTTAGTTAAAGACTTTTAGACCCTCCTGTAGGAGTATATGCATGATGTGACATGTTTTTGAGATTTGAATAAAAAACATAGCCAAAATTCCAATTATAGTATATCATTTCTAAATACCAGTGTGTAACCTTTATATGAATCATTTTAATATTGTATATTATATACATTCAGACTTATGTTACTGAGAACAACTGTATAAATAAACTAAACGTTTTCTTGTAAACATTTACTTCAGTACATATTTTAATCTAACAACCATATATTAAAGCTTGCTCGCTATCAGAGGCACAAAATGCAACTTTTTAAAGTCTTTAATTTTATGCAAATAGCAGTGCATTGTGTTCACTCTTCTAGTGGTGTGTTATGCATACATATTTAACACACAAATTGATCAGCCATAACAACAGCACCACTGCTAGGTGAATTGCAAAACACTGATGTCCGTGAACTAGTAACAGGATGATGGGCTCCCAAGGCTCATTTCTGCAGTAAGTATATCCTTCTCAAAAATACAACTGACCATGCGTTAAGAGCGAGTGTGTTAGGCCGTCCTATAATGTGCAGTTTGTAGCTAACGAACAAATGAGTCTCAAAAGAGGTTTTATTAGTACGATCTCGACTCTTACCTGTAAGGTTCTGCAATGGTATGCGATTTAACATGAGAATACCAGTCCTTCTTCCAGCTGTAGCTTTTGCCACACACCTGGCACTGGAAGGGTTTCAAACCCAAGTGCTTATTCATGTGCTGCTGCAGGTCCTTCGCCTCAAAGAAGCTTTTATCACAGCTTAAGAGTGTCAGGGGGAGGGGGGGGAAACATAAATGTTTGTTTTGTAAAAAGTATCTGTAAATGTGTTCATAGAGAAGCGTAATAGAAACTCACTGGGAACACTGAAAGGACCGGGTCTCTGGTTTGGGTTGATGTTTTTTCATGTGTTTGCTCAGTGCAGACGCCCGGTGAAATGTTGTGCCGCATAGCTGGCAAAAATATTTTGATTCACCTAATAAAAAAAATAAAAAATTTAAAGAGAGAGAGAGAGCATGATTTTCATACATGTCCAGATAACCCCAATCAGAATAGTTTTATATAAGAAGCTCAAACCATAAACCACTTGAAATGTGGCTTAAATTATATGAGACTAAAGGTTTTGTACATTTAGAAAGCTATATTAAAATGCAGTTTTTAGCATGAGTGTACGTTTCACTATTCATCTTCAACTTGCCTGTATGAACGCTGGTGTGCTCCGTCAGACTCCTCTTGCTGATGAAGGACTTGTCGCACATGGTGCAGTAGAAGCGCTTGGCGGTGTCATGCAGAGCTCGGTGCATCTTCAGGTTGTGCTTGGTCGCAAAGCTCTTCCCGCAGACCCTGCACGAGTGTGGCCGCACTCCCGTATGGTTCAGCATGTGGATGCGCAGAGAGTACAGCTTGGGCAGCGTCTTGCCACAAATGTCACATACAAACTCACGTTTGGTACGACTTTTAGCCTGACTCTCGGACCTATCTGAGACCTCATCAGCTGCTGCTCGGGCCTTCTGGGTTTTTTGGTGCTTGTGACGGGTCAAGTGGGCACGGAGGGAGACGGCGTACTGGAACTCTTTATTACACAGCTGGGAGAAGATAACCATTTGTTAATAACACCGAACTTACATATAGTTTCATGATGTCTATACACGAGGAGGATGGAACAGCAGAGACTCTGATGTTACAATAAAATTTGCTTTCCAAATCAATAAGACATGCTCCCCAATTTAGTCGTGGCCAATTCCTCCCCGTCGCTAGGGGGGCTCCCACATTAAGGCTACCACTACCACTCAGTCGGGAGGGCGAAGACCATCACGTTTCCTCCGAACCGCGTGACGTCAGCCATCCGCATCTTTTCGAACTGCTTGCCCACGCACCATTAGGGGTGGAGTAACACACTCGGAGGACAGCACTAGCCACTCCTTCCGCATGCGCGAGTTCACAGACGCCCCTGATTGGCTGTAGAGCCTTGATTAATGTGGGAGCGCAAGTACCTCTCATCCCTCCCCCCTGAGAGAGCTCGACCAATCAGCTCTCTCTGTGCTTCCGGCTGTGAGAGGAAAACAGCATCACCCGGGGTTCGAACCAGCGATCTCCGGATGATAGGGCGAGAAGACATGCTTTTTTAATGTAATGATTTTTTTAGGCAATATTCTATTGTTAGACTTTTTACTCATGTAGCAAAACATGTACATTACTGTACAAAAGTCTTATTTTGGTTATATTAAGTGACCAGAAGAACTCATTTTCCATCACACATAGTAAAAGGAAATAGCTGTTTTACTGCTATAACAGTTTTACTGCTGTTTAAAAGTCTTGGGCACATACCCAAAAAAAAAAAAAAAAAAAAGTCATAAGCAGAGATGCTTTAAAAAAAAAATCTAAATAAAAGAAACTTAAAAAGAGCACAAATTAGCTATAAAATAAACACAAGGTTTGGTGTAAAAACTCTTTTACAGCAGTGTTGGATACATATTTGAGCAGATTTATAAGTAAAACAGCTGTTAGGTTTGTTTAGGTTTTAGGAGCATGCTGGGGAATATGCCAGGGTTCTTTTTCACTTTCTCACTTGTCCCTTTCTATTTTCATGCAAAACCCAGGAGCCTACATTAGGCTTCTTGTTTCCATCTGAAAAATGGTCTGTCTTGTATTATGTTGCTTTCTTTACATGTATACGAATATTCTTCTGTAGGGTTATTTATTTATTAATTTTTGACATACGTTTGGAGATAGTGAACGGTTTTGTACACAGTAAGGCAGACAGGAGAAACATGTATAACAAAATCTGTACTCAAGATACTAATACGGTGCTTATGATATACAACTGCAAGTCCTCGTCAATAAAATATACAATCAGTGACGTGCTTGAAGTGTTAATAAGCGGTGTATCTCTGGATGGACCCGAGTGAGACATGCGCATACAAGATGTATTGAGTTCTAGGGCGGTTTTATAAAAATCCAAAATTACTCCAGGCGTATGAACTCTATGATAATGTAAATGTATTTTCTCAGTTATATTTGTATTTTTGTAATCAATCATCACCAGTGTGATGACTTTTAGACTGCGACGCTGAAAGGACTGAACAGGGTATGAACACGATGCATCCCTTTATTTCACCTTATACCATCCATAATATGCACAAGGCAAAAAAGCGCCCTACACGAGAACACAATGCCTAACCAGTGTGCAGAGACTCAAGCAGGCACTAAATAAGCCGCTATAACAGAGTGGGTACGTACAGTGCACTTGAAGCTGCGTGACTTTTCGTGTTTCAGCATGTGCATGATCAGGGTGTAGCGCCTCTGAAACACCATGCCGCACTCGCTGCACGTGTGCTCTCCATCCACTGCTCCCTCAGTTTGTTCTCGTGCCACCCCTTCTTCAACAGGCATCACCTCAGGTTCAACTGCCTCTGCTTCCTCAGGCAACGTCTTCACACCATCAGAGGCAGACTGCGGCTCGGAATCTGAAGAGTCAGCAGACGATCTCTTCAGTGGTTGGGACATACGTCCTCGCTTCACTGGTCTCTGGGGTGTCTGAAAACACAAAGAAAAAAGGTGCCAATCATTCTACAGGGCTCTAACTTGTACAGTATACAAGTTTAATATTGATCCCATGTGGTGACTAAAAAGTTTCTCTAATGTAGAAAAATCACACCGACGGATGACTTAAATAAATGAATTAAACACAACAAAGGGACGGTCAGTGATCCTTCATGTAAACTATATAATTTCCGACTTTATATTTAGGACAAACTCGTACCGTGACAGCGTTTGACATCTCCTCCTCGGTCTCAAGTCCCATATGCAGACGAACGTATCCTCCTTCTCTCACCGATCGCTTCCTCAAGAACCTCTTATTAGGGTCAGCACTTTCTTGTTCGTCTTTGTTCTCGTCCTCTTCTCCTGGCGCGACACTCTCAGAGTTCTCTGTCACTTCTGGTTCCTGTTCTGATGGAGGCGGCTTTACCTTGGGGGGTCTCCCTGGCCTCCTCTTCTGAGGTGCAGAGGCTGACGTTTGTTGTGCAGTCACCACACTTTGGGGTTGAGGCTCTAAATCTTGGACCAGTGGTTCCTGCTGAAGTGCTGGTGCTGACGCGGTTAGATGAACCTTCTCGGTGGGAGGCATCTTGCCTGGTTCCACTGTAATAATGTAGGCACCAGGCTCCATGCTCCCTGCTACTGGTGTTTCCATGACCTGAGGCTCATCCACTGTCCAGCACGCCTGAACCACAGCCAAGGATTCACTTGAGCCTGCTTGGCCAGAGTGGGTGACCACGGTCATGGTTTCACCTGCTTCTGTTTGGCCATTATGTGCTACAATAGAGAGTGATTCAGGCAAGCCAGCCTGGCCATTGTGCGTGACTACAGTCATCGTCTCCCCATCCACTGTCGCTCCTGCCAGCAAGGCCAGAGATTCAGCCGTTCCGTCTTCACCTGTGATAACGGTGATGGAGTGTTCAGCTTCAGACTGTCCAGATGGAGCCATCAATGCCTGGCCATCGCTCTGCATGGTCACCACATAAGCTCCGGAATCAGAAGGGGCCACTGGCTGAGCAGGGAGTGTTTCCCTGGCTATAACGGTGTGCACGTCTCCTTGTTGATAAACTAATAGCTTCTGCTCCTCCACTTTTTTGTGCACTAATTCACAAATCTGAAGCACCTCAGGCATGATGAGATGCCGTGCCAGCATGGCCACCTCTGCCATCACACAGAAGTTGAATGTCAGCTCTGAGGTGTAGGCGAACTCCAACAAAGGCAGGAAGCTTGCCTTGCTAAAGCCTGGCAGGTAGAGAGGCACAAAACAACACATGCAAAACAATACATGTTATTTTCTTAAACCAACCTGATTGTCTTATAATAATCACAATACTTTTTAATGTAGCAGAACGGGTTGTATCGGATCCAATTACCAGAGAGGTCCACAACAGCTTCATGGCTGGCCACGGCACCCTTCTCAATAAAGAGCTCGTAGAAGTATTCACTACAGGAGGCCAGGACAGCTTTGTGTGCCCGATACTCTTCAGCCTCAATGAGCAAGGTAATGTCACAGAACTGGTTATTTAAACGCTGCTGATTCAGCTTATCCAACATGGTCTGGCTATGTTTGGGTAGGACCTGCTTTACAATCCCCTTACTGTCGACCTACAAGACGAAAACATACATCAATATATTAACTGTTTTTCCATGTCTGTCTCTCAACATAGAAGGAAAAGGCAAGAAAATATTTATTTCAACTCCCCCCCACTGTCTCTGATTATTTTCCTGTTTACCCATCATGTTTTAGTTCTTATATCCTACATGATCTCAACTCAACACACATGCACGTACAAAAACAAGTTCATGCTTGTCAACGCTTGCAGCTTTTGGCTTTATCTGAATTGCGGCATGCAGTTCCTCAAGACCATCTTCCTCCTCTTCTTCATCCTCCACCTCCTTTCGTTTACTTCGACCACGGGGACCTGATCCATCCTCAGCACTGCTTTTTCCACGCTCCGGCTTCTGCTGGCAGCCACAGTCCCTGATGCAATCCTTTACCTGCTTTAGGATTCCTAGGACATAGAGATCACCAAATGTCAATCTCTTATCAACTCATCTGCACTGAAGAAAGTAAAAAAAAGGAAGGAAAAGAATTCAAAGGTTTGGGTGCAAGACACATTTATGATGATGATACTCCTAAACTACTTTAAAAAGGGTAGTGTGATCAGCTACTTTCTGCCTAAACATTGGGCCATCTTTATTTTCTTAAAACTGACTTGTCTACGATGAAGCATTTAGAAATGATGATTCAGACATGCTTTCCTTTCTACCAGCTGGTAAAGAGGTATATTAGTTTGACCAGCTCAGATCTAATACAGATCACCTCTGGTTTAATGATACTGTGATTGAAGGAATGATTTCTTTTCCATGCATTTACATTCATGCATTTGGCAGACACTTACAAGTGCATTGACTTGTTCATTATTTAAATAAGTGAAACACTGTTGGAAAGGATTTTTTTTTTTGGTCAGTGGTGAGGGGAGGAGTTAACCCAAATACCCAAGTAACATAGGTCTTTAGTCGTTACTTAAAGATCGCCAGGGACTCGGATGTATGGACATCTAGAGGAAGTTCATTTTACCACCTAGAAGCCAGGACAGAAAACTAGTCTAGATGAACGCCTTCCTCGATCCCAGAAAAATAATGCAAACAGCCGTACATGCTTATGCCTACCTGGGGGAACAACAAACACACACCAAGTCACACACTGTTCCTATCCGTTCCTCACACAACTTGGCACAGGTTTGTTTAGTTTTTTTTTTTTTTTCACTGGATGCCCTTCCAGATGCAACACGGTCATTTTACTCGGGATTGGGGCTGGCAAGTGCATCCAGTGGCTGGGGTTTGTGTATTCTGTGGGAATTGAACCCGGGCCTTGAACGGAAGATGAGAAACCTACCACTGGCCCAACTGGAGTCCCCAAATGAAACCTGTCAACCAGACGAAGAACATCCATCCACACACACAGATTCAAAGCCCAAGTCCTGGAGGTGTGAGGCACACTACCCTGACTCAGAGATATATACTGGGAGACTGGGTTCTAGAGAAAACCCAGTAAAGAAAATTGTTGTTGCTCCTTTATGTATTGAACCTGAACTGCACCACAACTAATAAATACTATGTGTCTAAGTTTTTTTTTTAAATGCATCACAGCCTAATAAGCCATTATATAAATATACAGTCAAATTGTGCGTGATTTTTTTCCCTCCCATCCTTTTCTTGCCAGTATTGCAGCCCAAAGTGAAGTTTATTTGAATGTATGATGATTTCGCCATGATGCTAATTAATCTCAGGTTGCTGTTATTTGTTAACCATGGGATAGATTTGTTTAAAATAAAATGTAACTTCTGTGGTCAGATACGTCTTTATGTGTCAAATCATGATGAATAGCTCATTAGCTCGCCGGCTAATTTAGCGGAAGTGCTGTTTAACTGGATAAATCCCACTGGCTCGGTCCCAAACAGCTCCCAAGCGGAACTATAGTGCACTGCAATACTGCGTAAGGGTAAAACCATTGCTTAGTGCCCTAGAAGGGGTGGATATGTACATATATTTACAGAGAGGAGCTTGAAACGGTCTGTGTGCGTGAGCTCTGGTTGTGAGCATCAGTTGCTATGGTGATGTACCTCTCCACCAGTATTTCCGTGAAAGGCTGTCCCAGGTGAGCTGCGGATTGAGATGCTCCCCTCCGGAGGTGTGCGCCTCGTAGATCAGCTCCTTCCGCCGCTCGGCCTGCAGCACCACTTCCAGCTCGGTGAAGCCTTCCTGGCCGCGGTGCCGCCGCTGGTAGAGCAGCACTCCGTCCCGCACGACATAGCAAGCGGCCGCCTTGCGTATTTTCCTCTTGACGTTTCCGTGAGTGCCGGGAGCGTAGGGCTCGCGCTCGTCCGTTAAATAGCGCTGGATTGCCAGGTAGCTCTCCTCGCTCGACATAACACACGACTGGCGGCACTCACACACGACATAAAGAAACCCTCATAAAACCCCGAAACGGCGAGCGCTTCCCCTCCTAAAATTCAAAACGGAGCTTCCTAAACCTGTCCCGGTGTCCAAGTAAAATATAGACAGCGATGTATTAAAATATTTTCCAAGTGGGAACTGCTGTTCGAGACCGTGTTGGGGCGGACATGCAACGAACAGACAAAATGGCTGCTGCACAACCGGATGTTGCGTGTGAAATGGCGAAAGACGGAAATGCTTGCGAGGAGGCTGGTAATACACAAGATGGCGCTGTTAGTTTAAAAATAATAACAAATAAAAAAGCGGGGATGGTTCAAGTATAAGGGTTTCTCAAAGTACGGACTCGGACCATACCTCAAATTAGGAATGCAATAAAAAAATATCTGAACATCGTTACGCATAATCCTGACCTGAGATTAAAGCTAAACGTAACAGTATCCCTGTTTGTCGTTGTCATGGCAACCAGTATTCCGCTAAATTATGTTGCCTTATCAACAAAAGTTGCGTGCCTTAATCACACTAACTTATGCTAAATGCTAAAGGTGTAAAAGCACTAGTGGAGCAAGCTTTGATTTCATGTTATTATAACATATATTTATTTATTAAATAATTTAGGGGTAGCATATACTGACAGACAGATATGCCCATCAAGTAATGCTCTCAGTACAGTACATAATCAACAGAATAAATGTTGCTTGCGAAGAACTTTTAAGTAGGAAATAATGATAGGTGTCATGGATTGGCAGAACCCGTGAGCGTCTGATCAGTTCATTTGTAGTTCCTGCAGACACAGAAATGCAAGACTTCTGCCTGTCTTATGTCAGTGTACATTACGACCACACCTTTTTTTGTGCCAAGGTTTTGGGAGCTGATTGAATGCAGATCATGCCGTTTCTCAAACTAGTCCACTGCGTATTTTGACTGTCTTTGTGCACGTCTTTTGCATGCATAATTTTGTTTTTAAGAGGAAACATCCCAACTTTTCAGAAAGCCTCTACCAATCAGCTTCAGTCTTTCTGTTCTCCTGGATCCGCTGGTGAAATTCCTTGTATTTTCTTCGTGTTGAAGAATGGGTAGCACCCAAGAACTTTTCCAAATCAATTTAGTAGGCTGGCTACTGCAAGTGATTCATTCATTCATCTTCTATACCGCTCCATCCTATGATCAGGGTCGCGGGGGGCCTGGAGCCTATCCCAGGAGGCTTTGAGCACAAGGCAGGGTACATGGACAGGGTGCCAGTCCATCACAGGGCACACACACACACAAACACACTCACCCATTTACTGCAAGTGATTTTACTTCTAAGTCATTTTGAAGCTCAGGTTTATTCAGACATAAAGTCAAATACGCTTTGCTTATTTAGTTTGTTTAGGCATGGTTTTTGTATTGTAGTTTTTTTCTAAACATCTTTAAACTTTTTTACTATTAGAAGTTGAATCTGTTTAGATTTATAAGCAACAATTTGCAATCAGTGTGATTCCTTTTGCACTAATTTGGAACGTATGTGAATCTTTCTGACACTTAAATGTTAGTTGCTTTAATGCTAAAGTTGCTTTGGTCTAACTGAAGCATCTGATCACAATTAAACAGTGACATTTTCCCGCTAGGCTTGAAAGTATTTTGTCTTAGACTGGCTTAATGTATATTGCTTGTAAATTACAAGCAAGTTCTAAAAAAAGTCATTTCATTTTTTCTTTTTACAATATATAGCGCTTTTTACAATGGCAGCTTTACAGACTCCAGAAGAAAAAAAAGATTGAAATGAGTTTAAAAAGTGTGAGGAAATATGGATAATTCATAATGATCAGATTGTCCCTGATGAGCAACCAGAGGGCAGTAGGAGAGAGAGAGAGAGAGAGGGAGAGTAAAAACTCCCTGAGATGGCTGAGGAACCACCAATTGTTCCGGACCTTTGACCATGAATAAATATCAGATCCAGGCCTTTGAATATTATGTTTTTGAACCCCTGACTTATACATTTCAATTTGTATTATACATACATGATTTCTTAATTCATTTTTTCAATGACTAACATAATTACATAATGTTTCACAGAATATATGGCCAAAAATATATAAACATGACCAGGATATCCATACAGTATGTGCTTGTTGAAAATCCTATTAAAAAGGCATGACATTACTACTGAGTTTGCCCTCCTTTTCCTGCTGTAACAGGTTCCACTCTTTCAGAAAGGCTTTACACCAGATTTTGGAGTGTGATTTTGAGGATTTGTGCTCAGCCTCAAAAGCATTGGTCAGGCCAGGCAACTAATGTTGTGGGAGGAGGCTTGGGGTGCAGTCAGCTCTGCATTTCCTCAAAGTCCCAAAGGCATTCAGTGAGGCTGAGGTCAGGGATATTTGCAATCCAAACCAATCTTGACAAACCATGTCTTTATGGAGCTTGCTTTGTGAATGGGGCACTGTCATGCTAGAAAAAGATTAAGCCTCTTAGATTTTTACAGGGGCTAATAAAGCAGTTGAACCGTTCAACTGTCGATCAGAAACTAGGCATACTTATATGAATGTAATTAACCATATAACCATAATGCTTGAATCCTGCATAAATTTGTCCATAAGTGGTGAATGTCATATACTGTTCACACTTGCCTCCTACTCCGAACAAGCAAAAAAAAAACAATTTTGTGTATACAGTAATGTGTAACCAGTTTGCTACAGACTTCATTATAGCATATTAAAGAGGTTTATTGGCTAAAAGGGCAAGTTGTAATAAAATAATATTGTATTTCTTTTTACAGATGTAATGTCCCAGTGGTATTCATCTATACATATCAATAGACATTACAACAAAGTCAACATATTGTTATTTACTTGGAGGGTAATGTATAAACTGTGCTTTAGGAATTAAATGCATATGATGATTAATGGTCCTAATCAAAGTAGTATAAATAATAATAATAATAATAATAATGTGCCTTACAGAAAATATCAGTCTTTAATAGGTTGAGTTTTGGTGCGAACATTTTCTAATAGTTGTGAAGAGCCTCAAAACCATTACTTAGTGTTTTATAAATCCCTGTTTAAGAGAGATAATAGAATGTATATGCTACTATAGATGTTGTTTATGATATTACTGTATAGACTGTAGTCTGTATGTGAATTTGTGCATTGAAAAGTGAAATACAAAAGCTTCTTGCTTTATTTGTGTTGGTGGCACAAACTTATTTTTAATATAACACCTGTCTGACAATTCTATTATTATATTTAAAATCTTTTGTGTCCTCTAGAAACATTAAAATACTGTATTTTAATAATAAGGATTAAGTGCTCATATTATTAAAACTGTCAGTATTAAGTATATTTCAACTGTAGTTTAATAAAAAGGGGCCTCTAGGCACTATGTTAGTCTAGCTGTACCGAGCTGTTCAATAAAAGATGTCGGTGTGCGTGTGTGTGTGTGTGTGATGACATAAATGTTACAACCTGACAGAAACGACTCTGCACACTGTTGCCAGGCAACCCAATGACTCATCATCCATCTCTTTATAACTGCATCAATTTGTCCGTACTCTTTATGTATGTCCTTATCTTTCCTATGCAGCTTTAATTCCAGACTTTTTGAGTTCCTGTGACACACTTGATTCTTCTTTGCTGCAGAAGGATAGTTGAAATTACATGACACACTTTTAATTAAGGAGCAGCATTTTATTTATTGCACAAAAACTTTTTTTTCTCTCACCCAAGTAATTTGCAAGACTAAGGGTGGTTCTCTATTTACTGGTGGTTTAAACTTGGGACCTTCTGATTGGTTGTTCACAGAGGTACTTCTACCGCCTGGAAATATTAGTCCTGGCATTTGAACTAAACCCTTTCAGTTGCCTCAGAGTTACCATTGAGTATTTAAGTATGTCTTTTGAACTTAATTGGTCCTGCCTGGAATTTATTCTCTTAGAGCTGGCCATTAATTATCTCTTGGTCATGTCATTGTTGAAAACTACTGATCTGACGAATGCTGATACTAGGTACGTTTAAAAAGAGCGGCTATTTCAGGTGTAGCATCACACTCATGGAGCCATCTGGATTCCATTAGTTTCAAGTTGCCGAATGTATGTCAGTGAAGAAGAGCAGGAGCAGTACGAAGAGGACAATCAAATCTTCAGCACCTCTGAAAATGTTGCTAGGCAACCACACTGACCTGTCACAGACTCGTGTAATGATGTGTGAGCGGCACTGGTCCGTGCTCCGTGTGTCTGCCCTTATCAAGCCTACTATACATTCCTTCCAATGGAAGAAATCCTATTATTTCCATGTACATGTCAGTCTGACACTGATAAATCAGTACCCTAATAAACTACTGAAATAAAAACGTCCACTGAACTACACACACAGTCAGACATGTGGAGATGTAATATATACTATATAAAAACACTACAGGACACACACGTATGCACAAACTTTTTATGAGGAAACCGACATGCACAAGCACACGTGCACAGGGAATGAGAACGAGTTTTGTTATGAAGTCTGTTGCACTGAAATGCATTGTCTTGATTCTGTCTGTAAGACAGTGTGTTTATATTCCGCTTGATATCTTGGTAATGGAGGGAACAGGAACAGACAAGAAGATGCCAAGTGAGTGTGTTACTGCTAGATGTCTTTCCATCATAAGAAGGTGCTGTGCCTCAGCAAGGCCAAGTTCGAAAGACATACTTATATAAATAGTCAGTTCTGTAGTGAATGATCAATTTAAATCAAAGAGCAAAATATCAGTGTTTTCATACTCACACAACTAGAAGTAATTAGGACACTTGTTTTATAAGGGTGAGTATTTTGGGGGGATTGTTTATGGCAAGTAGGTGACACAAAAGTGTAGAATTGTTCTACATTATTTCAATTTCATTCTAATAGATTGAAATAGATCTAATATTCAGGGTGTACCCCACCTACTGTGACCCTCTATTAGATAAGTGATATAGAGTGAGAGTAATAATAATTTTATAATAATTGAATTACTAAAGTATTAGAATAATAAAATCATTAGATTTTTTTTTGTTAAAGAAAAGAACAAGCTACAGATAACTAGAGGTTTCTCTTGGACGCAATCATTGGCTTTCTTTGGGCAAGAAAGTCAGTGGTTCATGCCCCACATTTGCCAGGTTGCCGCTGTTGGGCCCTTGAGCAAGGCCCTATACCTTCAGCTTTACATAATGTAATGTGAATAATATTAGGTTAGTCTGTGAGGAAAGTGTGTGCAGCTATGTGTTAGTGCATTTACAGTATGCATGATGAAGAGCTTTGTACTTTCATGTAGAATGGTGTTGTGCCATCATGTGGTGTCAGAACAGTGGACCAGTTTGTGTTCATGCCAGGACAAAGTCTTTGAATCATTACTCAGGCAGAACTGAAGGAAATTACTTCTGACTCCATTCAGTGACTATAAACTACTGCCACTGTACTGTTCACTCATAAAAAAAAAAGCGTCAATTACTTTCACTCAACCCAGGTCAACTGATAACTGTACCATACCTCATACTAAAAGCTGGGGCTCTCTAAGTGCATATCACATATACGATTAAAAGTCATGTTTGCATGACAGCGGTTGATAACCTCATAAGCATGCTTATGAAGTTACGAAACAGTGTGTCCTGATGATAACAGAGATAAAACCAGATCTGCTTGCAGGCAGTTGAATGCACTGATTAAGACACACTCCAAACTCGAAAGATAAATAAGAGTGCAAGGAAAAAGTAATTGCTCTTCACTATCTGACGGTGTGCTCTGTGAAGCCGTTTTGTAAAATGAGACTGACAAGGCTAATCTTCCATGAAATCATGAATCAGGTTGTTCATTAAATGAACTCCATCATATTTAAATCTTGAAGGGCAGAATGAAATGGATTTTGGAAAAATGGATTCTGTGTTGTTTTCTAGAGTGAAATACAAGAGAGAACGTGTGCATTTTTAACATACAGTAATGCGATGCTTACACCTACTGCACATCTAGCCCTAACCTTACACTCAGTAACCTGAAGAAAAGGGATACTATGACTTGTCTTGCACTTTGCCCTAAATTTAGATATTACGATGCCCTTGAAATGCACTGGCATGGTGGTTTACGCTCAGGCGTAGTAGTAAAGGCACCAAGCCAGGTCACATTACTTCTATGCCCTCATGGGTACACCCTCAGGCTCCCATATGTGTGTTTACATGCATGTCCACTCATTAAGATTCACGCCTGTTTACACCACCAAGCCAGTGTTTATAGCATACATATTATTTCCAGCGGAATATGACTTTTACCAAGGAAGGGCACAGGCCTCATTCAGAGCATTTAGGTGGAGTGGAAAATCTACTAATTAGTCATATAAAGAACAATATTTCGCTCATATAGCAGCTAGATTTACAGTAGGCTCACTTGCTTGCAGAGAAAGTTGATTCAACGCTCAAACAAACGCCGAACCTTATCAGAAGGAACTGTGCGTATCTTTTTGACTCATGACTCCTGAAACTCAAAAGCCTTAGTGTTGTTCTCAGTGACCTATTCTGTTCGTGAATTTATCTGTTCTTTACCTCTGTTGTGTCTGAAATGTCCTGGTTGTATAAAATAATAAAGGGAATGGTTGTGATCTATCAGTAGGGGGCACACTACATCATTCACAGCAACACTGTGCCACATAATGCAATAGCAGTCCACAGCAAAGCACACACACACACACACACAAAAAGATTTCTCATTGCTAACTCAGGACAGTAACATGACATGATTCAATAACTTACGTTATTACACTTTGTTATAGAAAATACATGGGTTTATATAGAGAGTACTGTGTAGAAATCTTATGTCCTGTTTATCTGGACAGCCAAACAAAAAGTCACAGAAAATAAAGGATCAGACAGCAGGTTTTTCAAACTGGATTTTCCAGATGTGATGTCAAAAAACTGTGAAAATTTGTCGACAAGCTGAAGATAGAAAACATGCCTGCTTCTGATGAACAATCGTTAAAGGTCATTTCCCTAAGGGAAAATCTAGTCAAATGCCCCCACCTGTCTTGTCTGGAACCAAAATCCATGCTATGACCAGAGGTCTTGGACAAACGATGTAAGAGAACCGAAGAAACCTAAGAAATTTCTGCAGCATGAAGAATCCGTGGTTCAAAACATCAGCAGTAAAAATGTATACGTATAGCTGCAGAAGTAAAGGTTTCTATCAAGGTTAGCGATGAATTTCATCCAGCGGAACATGTGATCTGGTTAAAATCAACGGAATGATGGATGTCGAGGAATGTAAACAGGTTTCGATTAAACATGCTCGGTCAAAGTGTTATAAACGTTCCTTTAGCGCTGTAATGACTTCCGACACGCAGAGCGCACACCATTAGAGTTGGAATTGCAGAGAAAATAAGATGCACAAATATTAAATCAGTCACCAGAGTTTCTCAAAAGGCAAACAAAGCTGTAGTCGTGCGAAGTTAGGGAACATATCAAAGAAAGTATGTAGGAACATTTTATTTCTACTCACAAAAATGAAACATGAAATAAATGTAATGTAACATGAAATATAAACAGTTTAAATTCAATTAAATTTTATTTGTATAGCGCTTTTACAGTAGCAATGGACATTGCCTCAATGCAGCTTTACACAATCAAAAGAATTATTTAAGTTTGTATGGAATGTGAATGCGTATGAATCAAAATGGTCAGTTTGTCCCTGGTGAGCAAGCCGAGGGCGACAGTGGCAAGGAAAAACTCCCTGAGATGGTGATAGGAAGAAACCTTGAGAGGAACCAGACTCAACAGGGAACCCATCCTCATCTGGGTGAAAAATTATCTGCATGAAATTATCTGCATTTATACAGTGTGTTAGGTGGTAGGCAGGTCAGCTATAACAGCTGATGTTAGTTGATGTTAATTTGGAGTCCAGGTAGTTATTGGAGACTCAGGTAGACTTGTAGGAAATTCCAGTCCTGAACTATCGGACTGTCAAGTCCCCAGAGAAACAGTTGCCAACACCAGTCGAGGCCAGAACCGCCGTCTAGGTAGAGAGAATCATCCCCAGGCACCAGACACATACCAAAGAGACACACAGGGCATCCATGTGACGAAATCTCCGAGCAGAAGACGGGCAGCAGGATGGGTCAGACAGGTCCGGAGGGCAGAGGTAGTCTTGATCACTGGCAGTTCAGGAACGACGTGTTGCTCGACAGAGAGAGAGAAAGAGTGAAAGGGGGAGACAGGGGGAGAGAGGGAAGAGAAAGAGGGGGAGAAAGAGAAGAAGAGGAGAGATGGCAGTTAGGTATGGTCACAGTCATACGATGTATAATGTGAATGTATATTAACTGTAGAGTGTAAGCAGAGACTCCAGCAGAACTATGACAGCACAGCAAAACTAAATGGGAGAGCCAGAAGGAAACACAAACATGAGGGCTCCCTGAGATGTAAAGCAAACAATCACCTCACCGTCAACAAACCTGAGTGATCAATGAGAGTGAGGAAGACAGCATCTAAACATACCAGTTCACCATGAGTCCCCAGATCTGCTCCTTTACCTAAGGCAAATCTATTTATAAAAATGCCTGATTAAATAAATAGGTTTTTAGCCTAGACTTAAACACTGAGACTGTGTCTGAGTCCCGAACATTAATTGGAAGACTATTCTATAATTTTGGGGCTTTGTAAGAAAAAGCTCTGCCCCCAGCTGTAGTTTTCATAAAACTTTCAGCTTTCTACTTAAATGGACAGTCATATCAAGTGACGTAGCTAGGGGCCAGGAGTAGCTCAGTGGTTAAGGCGTTGGACTACGGTTCGGAAGATCCCAGGTTCAAACCCCACAACCACCAAGTTGCCACTGTTGGGCCCTTGAGCAAGGCCCTTAACCCTCAACTGCTCAGATGTGTAATGAGATAAAAATGTAAGTCGCTCTGGATAAGAGCGTCTGCCAAATGCCTAAATGTAAATGTAAATGTAAATCATAATACGCGGTACTGACAAGCAGCCTGCATCCTTTGATCGAAGTAGGCGTGGCGGATCGTAGGACACTAGCAATTCACTCAGATACTGCGGCGCGAGAACATTTAATGCTTTATATGTCAAAAGTAGTATTTTAAAATAAATGTGAAATTTTACGGGGAGCCAATGAAGTGCAGATAAGATAGGTGTGATGTGCTCATATCTTCTGATTCTAGTGAGGACTCTCGCTGCTGCATTCTGGACTAACTGGAGCTTATTTATGCATCTAGCTGAACAACCAGACAGTTAGGCATTACAATAGTCCAACCTAGAGGTCATAAAAGCATGAACTAGTTTTTCTGCATCGTTTAGCGACAGTATATTTCTTATCTTGGCAATAGTTCTGAGGTGAAAGAATGCTATCCTGGTAATGTTATCTACATGAGCTTCAAATGAAAGTCTGGAATCTATAATCACACCGAGGTCTTGATGGAACAGAAAGGCCATCTAAAGTTACAGTGTGATCTAAAATCTTTTTATTTATTTATTTATTTTTTATTGCAGGTATATATAACTTCAACATTACTTGAAGCTGAATGCGGTCCTATGACTAAAACTTCTGTCTTATCAGGATTAAGCAGTAGGAAGTTAATTAGCATCCAATCTCTTATTTCCTGCACACATTGCTCAACTTTAGTGAGCTGGATTTTCTCATCTGATTTTGATGAGACATATAACTGTGTGTAGTCAGCATAACAATGAAAACTAATACCATGTTTACGGATTATGTTGCCCAGAGGAAGCATGTAAAGGGAAAAAGCAGTGGGCTTAAAACTGAACCTTGTGGAACACCAAACTCCACTAGAGAACGTGCAGAATAGTCACCATTTAAGTCTACATACTGATAACGATCGGTCAAATAGGATCTGAGCCAGGAGAGGGCTGAACCCTTAATTCCTACTACATTTTCTAATCTGCGAAGAAGAATAGCATGATCAATGGTGTCAAATGCTGCACTGAGGTCGAGTAATACAAGCATAGTTACACAACCCTGATCAGAAGCCAATAGGAGGTCATTTACTACTTTAACGAGTGCTGTTTCTGTGCTGTGATGAGGCCTAAATCCTGACTGATACAGTTCATGTACTGTATGCTATTTCTATGTAGATATGAGCATTGCTGCTCCGCTACTATCTTTTCGAGAATCTTAGAGATAAAGGATCATCTTATATATAAATCATATTATATTTCAGAGGTTTCCAGGTGGCCTTCTTGACATCTTCGTACACTTATGGTATTCTCATAAACTTAATGACGATCCACAGGAGATGCTTTAATAACTGTTTTGAATAAGATCCCACTCAAGCTAAGCATTTCCCGGCTGCTTCTTCATTAGTTGCAAATTTTAACAAAGTAGTGAGTTACAGTCAGATGAGATTTTATTGATCTGAAACAGTTTAAACCATGAGGCTTCATATTAAAATACTGTGATCACTAGCAAAAATTATTGAATCTTTTATTATTTATTCTACGTTTTTTCATTGTAGATTACATTATCAGCCAAAAAAATACTGGAGTTCACAGGATTGTTTAAAACTTAACGATCCATGTTAAATTGAAGATATCAGACTGCAATAAGGCAGAAAATCTGAATCTGGGCATTTGCATAGACAATAACATTAACCTGTCTTACATTTAAGCAATGTCTTAAAAACAATTTACAATCTTTAAAAATGAATATACACTAAAGCAAAAGAAAACAACTAAGGTGATGGAATGGGGTAAAAAAAAAAAAACTTGTCAACATATTATTAAAACCTAGAACGATCTTCTTTTATTTTGGGAAGAAATGTGATGGGACTTTACACGTTTGCTGAAACTGCATTTTAAAAAACAGACAGTAGAAATCATAGCTATGTTTAAAAGTGAAATTAAGAACATTTCCAAATGTTCTTCCTAAACAGTCATAAGAAAACCAATTGTTAGTGATATTAATCAGGATAAAAATGGTTTCAATTTGTGATGGAGCAGAAAGACTTGATTTCGGAGTAATGGAATAAAGTAGCAAGGTTGGGCCTCCATGGATTGCACGTGTTTGTTCATTCCATTTCATGGATGCCTGTTATGTTGAGAACTGGAGAATGTAGATGCCAGATCAACAATCTTGAACTGTTTGCCTGCTAAGTTCCATAAAAAGGAAGCTGTAATGCACTGTGTATGAACGGCATAAACGTTTTTCATAAATTTGCTCTATATTGGCTTTTCTATGGGATTGGACGAGGCGGGCTAGCCTTTGGTCCCCATAGGCATAAATGAGCCATGGGTGCCCATGATCCTGTCACCAATTTACTGGTATATAATTGATCATCAATGTTATTCGGTTCACCTGGTGGTGCAGTTGTTGTTATGGCTGATCGTTTTTAACTCACTGTCTGTACGAAGATAGATTCCCACAGAGGAGCTCTCCAGTCATGAGGAGGTGAGTAATTAGTAATGAGAAGTGAGTATGCCAGGCTGCCGAAGAGCATGTGTAATCATTTTCCATTAACTATATGAGAAGGAGAGTGAGTGTGTCTGACTATGTCAAACACTCACACACTTTAGAGTGCAATGAGAAAAGCTATTTATAAACCGATTGTTTTGACTACACACGTCTCTCGGAGCACAGCGTAAAGTAGCACTAGTCATGCACACGATTGCTCCATGTATCACACATGGGTCAGGGTTGCATATAGTATGTGCATAGTATGTTCAGGTGTATCATTGAATGAGACAGTACTGATATGGGACTCAGGGTGTGTGTGTGTTTGTGTGTGCGTAAAGACAGACACAGGTGCTTACGCATGCGGAGTGTGTACATACAGCACATGTGTAGTAGAATACATCAGGTCAGTCATGACTATGTTCCATGGCACAAACACACAAACAGAACTAGGTAAACTCATCCACCCCAAACACTGTTCCTTCCACTGCCATTATTTCTATCCAGACAGACAGGGTGTATTTCCATTTAAAGTCACACTAGTTTAAAAAAAATGGTTTCATCTAGACTTACAGTATCACGTGCTAGCCAGTGGGAGGAAGAGGTCACTTTTAAGTCCTGATTTGACCAAGAATACTGAAAAATTCATTAAGTGCTAATGGTATTTGGTATTTAGTACAGTCTAAAATAATTACATGGTCCAGATGACATGTCCAGGTCCAGATACTGTAGAAGCTCTTCACATACTGACCTTCCATTGGCACTCCTCAAAGTGCTTTTTTTTTTTTTTTTTTTTTTACAATTTATTGTCTGGATAGTGGAGGAGGATAGAGACTCTTGTCTGAACACAAATAGGTAACTGTTGTCTCTGGGTTGACCTGTTATCCATGGAGATATACAGAGTTCAGAATGTCAGATCACAAGGTTAACAAGGATTGTAACAAGTGCTGTTGAGAGATTGTGTCCTGTCTTGTCCACTACGAGCAGTGCATCTAAGTAATAGATAAAAGACTAGAAGTGCCTGTGTTCAGAACAGGATACACTACAAGGTGACTTTCTGTTCCTTTGGAAAAATCCCAAGACTTTATGAGCAGGTGTGACCTTGAAATCTGAGAGGATTTCCTGGAAGCACCTTCTTATTATTCACGAGAGTTCAGACCATTAATAATATGATGGTAATCATTAACACTATATATATATATATATATATATATATATATATATATATATATATATATATATATATATATACGTATACACACCAACTATTTTCTATTTTTATATTATGTGCCCTATGAGGAGTCCCTTTATTTTTTTTCTTGATGCATGATCTATGATGAGCACATTTATTCACATTGGCGTAACAAGGTGCTTACACAATATACTGTAGGGGCCGTCGTGGTTACTGTAGGTTACTTGGTTAGAGACTACAGTTCCAGTATGACCCCTAGGTGTAAAAACAGATATGGGTTTAACATAAAACTCTGCTGGGAACTGAAGCAATGTCTTTTCCAATGCTCCGTACACAGTGCACAGGATTAGTAACACTCTGATCCTCTTCCCTACGCCTCCATTATGCAATCAAGCACATGAACTCTCAGCTATTAGCTTGGAACAGCTATATGAGTGGGCCACTCCTTAGGGTTGTGGGATCAAAGTACTGCTATTGTTTCCACTACCTTTCCATTCTAAAGTCCCTCTCTTCTAATATCATATTAAGACACTGGGGGACGCTTATTCAAAAAAAAACTCTTGATTTGAAAATGCATTAAGGAGGATATTTAAAACCTGATAGCATGCAAAAAATATTACAATTATAAGTATTTAATGATCCAGTCACACTCCCACTAATGCACTTATGGTAATGTCACCAGGAAATGACGAGAGACTTGAATGTTGTTGAGGAAGATTAGTGCACTGTTTGTTCTGCTTTTGTATTAAACCCGTGATTCATCCTGGTTTGGACTAATCACCCCTGAAGATACCCCCAGCACAAACCAGTAGCAATAAAGAGACCTTTGTTAGCACACTTTCTCAGCACATTGAGAGAAAAAAAAAAACGAGAAAAAAAAACAGGAGTTAGTGTCTCATGTTATAACTAAGGGCCTCTGTTTCCAATAACACAGACACCCTCTCAAACTAGCACACTAGCTGTGACCTCAAGCTGACATTGCTGGGAAAGTAGTGATGGACGACACTTGGAGAATCGGGAAAAAAAAACAATATAGTGAACTGACTTGCTCGGAAATCTCTTAATGATATGCAGATCGCTTAAGGTTTATCTGTACAAACAGGTCAAATGATTTAATTTGCAATTAATTGCAATTTCTTAACAACAGATTGTATACTTCCATATAAAACCTTTTTTTCATACAAGTTCTTTTAGTTAAGGTGGAAGAAAAATATTAACTTTTTTATGTATAAAATCTAGGAATACTTTATATTTCTATCACAATTCTTAGTATTCTCTTTAGCTATAACATTCCCTGGAATTGCTTTCAGTAGGACGAAACTGCATACCTGCAGCTCTGCAAGTTCTCAGAAACCAGTTTCCCTCCTATATAGTTTATCTTAATGTGAGTTAATAAACACCCAAGTGCTTTCATAAAAGCCAACTATTTTCTGAATATAAAAGGGGAAAATGCATCCATTAAAACCTTAATCAAAGCAGAAAGAAGAAAAAGCAGTCAGAAAGATAAGGTGAGAAAAGCATGTTTGAAAAGGGATTTTTTTTTTTTTGCACTGACTCTCCTTTAATTCAGTTTGACCTTGAAATGGAGACCTGAGTGCCCGGAGCACTACATGTGCATATGCATGCTTGCCATAATGTGCATTTAGCAGGCATGAGTAGTATGAAGCAATGAAATCTTGCTGACAGCATCAAACTTATTACCTTAGCTAGCAGAGATTGTGTCCGCCCTCTCTTTGGAGGATCAGCCCTACCCGTGACAGAAAGGAGCACGAGACAAAGGACAAGGAACAATGGAGAGGAGGGACGTCAGGAAAGAGGGAAGGAACTGAAATGGCGGCGGTGGGGGGGGGGGGGGGTATTGAGCACAAGACAGTGTGGCATTTTGGAAGGTCACAAATTTGGATCATTCTCGAGTGCCAGCATGCTAGAGTAAAAATACACAATATTAGAAATGTATTATTGTAGTGATAAAATTCAATGTGTAAAGTTACATTTAATGTGTAAAGTAGTTAATGCACCATTAAAGTTTTAAAGATTTTTAATAACGTAAATCCGAATTTTTTTTTAAAGCATTAATGATATTGACATTAAAAAATGATGAGAATATAATTAAGACATATTTTTGCCAGTCCATATCCAAGTCTTGTTTTCCCCGGGCACATTCGGAAATATTAGTTCAGATTAGTTACATGTACAAACATACAAACGGAAATACAATATGCCAGTGTGTTCTTGTGGGAAATCTAATCACAGGTCAAAAAAGCACCTTTTTTATGAGACATATGCCACTTCAATGCTGCTGTCTTTAATAATGTTTGGTATAAATACTGTCCATGAGACAAATACCAACGCCAAGCTGAACCTTAAGTGTAAGAAATGAAATAGAGCCAAGAATTTTAAAAATGATTTTATTACTTAACAAGTTTACCTTCACTTGGTGGTAATAGTGGTGGTGTGAACAGATTGCTTGATACATAGAGATGGCAGAAAATGTGGTGTGATAGAAGGCCAGCCAACAGGCTGCAGGTTTGCTGACAGCCAGCAGCATTAATAAGTACTGTATTACTCAAAAGCAGTTACATAGTAACCAGACCTTTCACTTAGAATTTATTATAATTTAAAAAAAAATTATATATATATTATTATTATTATTTCTGTATGTAAAAAAAAAGGTGACTTATAATAACAAAGCCAATAAAAAAATAAAAAAGCCAACTCTTGTCCTTCAGATGGTAGTGTAGCATGTTTCATGTGTAAACTGACCTGTGTAAGACGAGGAAAGGAACAGAGGTATTTACACTGGCCTATACCCCAGTGGGGGTCCGGAAAGGTTATTGCTTTTTGGTTATTTAGATGTTCTCGATTATGCTGGTGGAGCAAATGGGACACAGCGGTGAAGGTTTTACCTACAGAAATGTGCTGCTCTCATTACACAGATTCACCAGGCAAACCATCAAGGGCACACTCACACACACACACACACACACACACACATATACATTCAAAAGTTCATAAAAAAATCTATCTATCTATCAAAATAAATAAATCAATAAATAAATATTCGAACCAGTTGCCATCTTACACTACCTCCAACATTACCTTACACTTCTTTCATGTCGATGAGTCAAAAAGCTGTGCCGCAAACCAAACTGAAAAGAATAAAGCTGAGGAAGGAAACGTTTTTTTCTCTGGCAAATGTCATCAGCCTTTTGGACAAAACAGTGAACACTGTGCCAAGGACACAAAACGCCACCGGTCCTACCCGCTTCCAATCAGTTAGTTGACTCATTAAATGTTTAGAGCGTGTAGTTATAGTAGAAACACATTAAGGTCCAACCACAGCACTCATCTTCCGGAAACCTCCGACACAGACCGGTTCTCTCTAACACTGTTCTGACAGCATAAGTTATGATGTTATGTAATATTTTACTTCCTGCTGAGAAATAAATGTTCTCATAGAAATAAATAAATAAAACCCAAAATGCTCATACAGCAGGTGCAGGACGAAGCAATTAGCTTTGTGATGAAGTAGGTGGAGTTTACTGCAATGCATTAACCTCATCCTTAAGTTACGTTCAGACTTTATTTGTCAAATATACATACATTACCGCACAGTGAAAGTATTTATTCTTTTCATACCCCAGCTTTTTTCTTAGTTGGCTGGGGTCAGAGCACGGAGTCAGCCATTTTACGGCACTCCTGGAACACACAGAGGGCCCAACAGCAGCACCCTGGTGGAGCCGGGGCTCGAACCACCAACCTTCTGGTCAGTCACTCAGAGCGTCACACACTGAGTCATCAGCGCCCCTAGTAACTGCCCGGTCAGACTCATGCTGGTTTCAACGATGCTAGTAGTTTCTTTATATTGTGACTTAAATTCACAAATAATATTGTAAACACATTTACAGAAGTGAAATTAAAAGAAAAGGTCCAGTGCATTGAGATCAATTATTCATTTTAGTTGTTTAGCTGGCATTTTCACCTCCAGGTTCCACCAGGGGCATTTGGATTATGTCATGCCCACTTTACGGTTACAGATATAGATAGGATACAGATGCAGATCAAAACAATGTCAACTCCTCCTCCTCTTTGTACTACTTCTACCCTCTACTACTATTACTACCTTCTACTACTACTGTACACTAGTACTACTACCCTCCTCTTTGTACTACTACTACTACTAGTACACCCTCACAACCCCAACTCCCACATACACCTAAAGCAAAAGAAACGTTTAGACAACAGATCATTATTTCATCATGTCTTACTAACTTATTCTTTAGAATTTTTTTTGTCTTTGTTGTCTTTTCAGTTATGTTTTAAATCCCTTCTGGCTGGTTAGGACAGGCATCATTTCGTTGTCCACAGTAAGACTCTATTTATCCCAAATTTACACAACAGACTAAGGATACGTTCTGAAACCAAACATAACGAAAATTGTCATACAGCTGCCTTTTGTCCTTCAAAACCAACCGTAATTACAGTACAGCACTGCAATTAAAAAAAAAACACAATTTCCCTCCAATACTGCTCGTCTACCTCCTGTAATTAAAATGAACAGCGAGAGAATGGAGCTGGGGGTAAGGTGGAGCAAATAAACTTGTCTTTTTAAAAAAATGTATTTTAATAAAGGACTGAGGGGTTGTTTACAGCTTGGCGAGTTATCACAGGGTGTTGGTTGTCATCATCAGTGAGGTGATTTGAATTAAGCAGCTGTCTTTCTCTGTGACGTCTGGCTTTTCGCCCCTGAACAACAGCTTCCATAAATACACAATGTTTATAGTCACTCAGCCACCAAATCACTGAGCTGCTAATCGGTCCATAAAGAAAGACAGTTTAAGAGGAAGTCTGGGGGGGAAAAGTAGCGCTGTGAATGAAGTGTAAAGTACACAAAGTAGCTTATAACAGAACATGGTTTGCTGGGGAAAATTTTTCATTCGGCACTTTAATTTTTAGGTGTTGCACAACAACAGACCGAGCTCTAACAAATGTTTTAAATGTCGTGAAGGAAATATATAGTCTGGTTTTGAACTGACGTAAATTCAACACCCTTAAGCAACATGTAATTCTCTCTCTCATGTCTCACTTGTAATTTACTATGTCTTTTTTGCACACACACCGTGTACACATCATGCAGTATACATGTATAAATAGGTCAACACCCATGCATAAACATTTCACCACAGGATACAGCGAGTCCCATAATTAGTGCAACTATAATTAGCGCGGCATCCTAGGAGAGGTGAAGGCAACAAGAACTAATAAAAAAAATAAAAAAAATTACAACTTAAACATTCCTTCATTCATTTATTTATTCATGTTCTTTACTGCTTATCCTATACAGGGTCACGGGGAGACTTGGCACGAACACCCTGCAAAGGGTGCCAATTCATCGCAGGGCACACACACATATTACGGGCAATTTGGAAACATCAATTAGCCTAAATTGCATATCTTTGGAATGTGGGAAGACGGGGAGAGCAAAAATTCCACACACAGACTCAAGGAAGGAATCGTACCCTTGACCCTGAAGGTTGTGCTAACCACTACACCATCGACCCAATAAAAAAGTACTACATAGTTTAAGGTCATTTTCTATATGTTCAAAACGAGGAAAATCCAAGCTCTTAAGAAAAAAATGCTTTATTGGAACCAAATAAGATACACTGCAATAACTTTCTTTTGTCAAAACAGGTGATGTAGATGTAATGCCATTCACAGTGCTTTGATTCATCTTTACAATTCATACATAGAAGAAACACATTGTAGGTATAGAATTAGTTTGGATGTTTGTACTGATTCTACCTTATATTATGCAAATCAAGATCAGACTCTTAAAGCATGCAGGATTACATAAAATGTTAAAATGTCTCACATAAAAATGAACCATACAAATTCCTAGATTATAAAATTGTTTTGACTTGTATTACATGTACAATTAATATTATAATTGTGTAATGTTTTTTTCTAAAAAAAAAAAAAAGTCCATGGTTATTTATGTGGACTTTTTGGGTTGCTGTGCTTAACAAACTCCAGACTTATAAGTTTTGAAATTCACAATCATAGTCCGTCATCCTGCACAGGATGTACTTCCACTGGCGATCCCTGGAAAAGAGTAAAACGGGTGTGTCTAATGAGATGGAATTTACTTCATCAAATACCATTTGAACATGACAACTGAAAATAAACTGAGCCACTAATACATACCTGAGCACACCGCTAAAGGTGGTCTGAGCTCCCCGGATGAAGTAGCCATAAGCAGGGACAATCATTTCAGCCTCCTCTTTGTGGTACTCTGGATAGTCAGAGGTCTTCCTGTTGATGACGATGAAGAAAAAATTATTACTGCTCAAAGAGTGAGCTTACATTTGGGTGGAATTGCTTTCTAAATCCTGTGTGACTGTAATTAAAGACAAATAACTTTAACCCTTTTAAAAGTCCAAATGTTTTCCTACTCACCAGCAGGAATAAGGGCATCTTTTACCGTAGCGGCAACAGTAGAACCGCCACTCTCGGTCCAGAGTAGAAGGAAAGTACTGACTCTGCACTCCAGCCACTATACCATTGTCACTGCACGTGGAGGTCCTACAGGAAAACACCAGAAATTGAACATAAGACTGAATAGTTAGGTGCTGCAAATTGACCAATAAAGCATGCTTATGTCACCATGTTAGCATGTTAAAGGGATATATTGTATATACCTTATACTGTCTTAAATCAAGATTTAAGTGCATATACAGTATTTTGTTAAATATTTAACTGCTCGGCAAACCGACCATAAAGTCTGACACACATCTAATGTAAGTAATCAGAACTAGTCATATGACTAACTGGCAATAGCTGTATAGCAAACTGAAACTAGTAATATGGTCAGGGGAAAGAGTTTTCACTAAATGGACTGTAACTGTGAATGATATCAACTCAGTTTAGCTCAGTGGAACTACAAAAGCGTCATATGAGTCTCAGCTGAACTTTGAAATGCATCCCTTGCACGAAACCAGGGTTGTGGAATTTGCCCCCGATTACTTACATGGTACTCCCGTTCCAGATGACAAACTTCAGGAATAAGAGCAAGAACATTTTTAATGACAAAACCTTAATGTGCTTATATGCACCTCATTTTACTTGAAAAACTCTGTCTATCTCAAACTATCCCTTTAAATAAACGTCCTACTCAAAGGGTGTGATAACAACAACAACAACAAAAGAAAATCTCTAGAATATATTTAGTACTTTTGACATAATTCCATTATATTACTATAATTTACAGTACAAGATTTATAAAGCTTGAATTTCCATTAATTTCAGAGGAATTGTCAATATATGTATTTTATTGAAAACCATCCGAGAAATAAAAAGAAATTTTATTTTACAATATCTTAAATCTTCTAGGAAGCATTCAAAAAACATTATCTTTCTACCAATCCAATTCCAATCCTGGAAAGGGGGCAGAGGTCACACGAAGGTTATAGTGCTGGACTGCAGCCCAGGAAATCCCAGGATCGAGACTCCAATGCCGCCAGGTCACCACTGTTGGACTCTTGAGCAACAATGTGCACAGATACAATCAGGCACTGAACTGGCAACCTGAGCCTGTAAATAGCTACCCCAGAAACGGTGGATGTAGTATACAGTATATCTGTTGCCAGATGTGCCAAGCGGAAGTTAGATGGTAGTATGAGAAGTTTGGATCTTTTTAGTGACTCGGTTCTTTGAATCTCGTTCATCAAATAAAAAATAATAATAATCAGAAATAAAAATAAAATGTTACAATTTCAACAAATAGACCCTCAATATGTCTACATACTATACACAAATTTTGGCTATGGTTCCAGTATTGAAAATATTACAATGCAGCTAAGGACATATTATGATGAACAGAATGAGCAGCTCTCCTCTATATCTTCTGGTCTGAGTTGTTCGTTCTTTTGTCACGTGAGTCTCATAGACGCTATGCTGTGCATTAAAGCAACAAAGCAAATTTGATCATTAATATCTTCTGACTATCTGTATGCTGATACTGAAATTACAGCACATTTACACTCAAAAAAAATATTACCAGTTAAAAGTCATTGTAGATAAAAGTTCAGGCTTGGGTTTTGTAATGTATAGTGATGTATATATTTACAAAGAAAAATCTAGTATAGCTTAGAAAATCATTTACAGTATTGCTAAATAGATACTATGTAAGTTTTTATTATTATAATAATACTTAATTATAGCATGTGGGGCACTGGTGGCTCAGTGAAAGGTGTTTCACCTGCCATGCGGAAGGCCCGGGTTCGATTCCCAGCCAGTGCCCAAACCCCCTAGCCACTGGATGCAGTGCCGGTCACAAGCCCGGATAAAATGGGAGGGTTGCGTCAGGAAGTGCATCCGGCGTAATACCTGTGCCAAGTTGTATTGCAGACTGGATATGCCGCTGTGGCGACCCCTCGTCGGGAGCAGCCGAAAGACCAACAACAACAACTTAATTATAGCATGTACTACAAAAATACCCTATGATATGCTGTATTACACAGCATATCCATAAAGACATGGATTATTGAGTTTGGTGTGGAAGAACTTGACATTACTGCACAGAGTCCTGACCTCAACCTTTGGGATGAAATAGAGCGGAGACTGCGAGTTAGGCCTTGTCATCCAACATTAGTATCTGACATTATAAATGCACTTCTGTAATGCCCTTCAAGTTCATATGCATGTGAAGGGTGTAAAAAATTATACACACTTCACAAAAATAAAAACCTAAATATTATTAATATTATATTATATATTTATTGATATCCATTATATATTGATATACTGTATATGATAATATTATGAATGTTATATTAATATAATATACATCCCACTATCTATCTTTAATGGATATAATTTTTTTGCCTGACTCTGTATATAAAGAGAGAGAGGGAGAGAGAGAGAGAGAGAGAGAGAGTGAGAGAGTATTGTATTATATGGCAAATCCTATCTCCTTATTCATCATTATTTATCATCACAATGTGTTACAGCAGGGTATCGCCAAACTGTACTATACTATAGTGTACTATATTATACTATACTACCCTATACTCAATTACATTATATTATACCATATTTTAATATATTATTATTCTACAACAATATTGTATGATATACAATGCTGAAGATCAACTATTAGGTTAATATACAACATATCTGCTTATTTATAAGGAAATTTTTCTCCTGCATTCTTTCTTCAGATTTATAGCCAAGCCCTTTTTTTTTGCAATCAAAGTGCTTCTGCAGCCTCTGATTACAGTAACCAGTGTATTTGTAACCAGTGCTCTAGCAGTTTGTTGACCTGTATTGGTCATATTTCTGCAACCCGCCGCAATTACATTTCCATTTTGCAGCAGGTTGTAGACTTGAATTGATTTAATCTGTCAATAATACAGAAGAATCATTGAGGTCAAAAACCAAACCTAAACTGATGAAGATAATGTCATAGGTGTGGTAAGAAACAAAAAGCTCTAACATGGTTTTCCGTAAATACAGGTTTGTTGATAGTTGCTGCTTGTGTATGGCCCATACAGGATGTTGTCATCACAACAGAGCTGCCACCATCAGGCCACCAGCAACTCGGGCTTTTTGTCATGGCAACGCTGACGCCAGGGGAATCAGTTCCACCAATGGAGAGAGGAACTGGCATATCTCAGTGGAACGTTTTCTTTATAGGTGTGCATACCTAAGAGACTCTTTCTGGAGCGTGAAGGGTGAGACCCTCCCAGGTGCTGATAAAGACCACGGGCCCTAGAGATTATCAAACTTGAAAACAACATTTATTTTAGACTATAATATCTCATATTATCACACATACAGTATATAGACTAGTATTTATTACATCTAGATGTTTATGTCATTTATTTAGAAAGTCAAGTTCAATAGGAAAGATAGTGCTTCACAAATGATATTGTAAAATCAGTCTTCATTAAATGAGCTCAACATTTACGTCACGGTCATCACAAGGGTTCTGTTTAATATTAATTGGACTTATGGGAAGTTCCTTTCACATATACATGAAAGTATTCCTAAACTAAATGAGCACAGCATTTGTACCGCAGTGGTTTCTTTGTAAACCTTTTTATTTTGTTTAGTGTGATTGTGAACAAACTAAAATACTGACATGAGCCAACTTGGCAATATGCTTACAACAGCTTACCCATTGTTTAGGTACCATCAAATTCCCCATGCATGTACTGACAATAATTTCTGATGCAAAAGGACTTGTTTGATTGTAAAGAGCAGTCTGTTCAGAATTTAACATTTAATTGACAATTCCCAACAGGGGACATGTCTAACTGTGTATTCTCAAAGCCCCATCTGGCCTGGGCAAGCAGAGGGAGTATGAGACTGCATGGCTCCAGGTCAAAGGAAATCTCCTACAGAGGGCAAATTTGAGGGGGGAATCCATGAGGTGAATGCAGATCCCAATTAATTCCACAATGTACAGTATGCCCTCAGAACAGGAAAGAAGAGGTTGAGATGCTCCTCTAGGACCTAAAGGCACTAAGCACTATATATCTTTGTCCTGTCCATGCAAGCAGTGCATTTTCCTAATTAAAACATCATTTGTTTGCCTGAATGTTGCAATCATAGTCAACATGGTTAAACCGAAGGTACTAAACTCACCAGATGTTTTTTGAACTTACCAAATTTAATGTGCATGAATTATACACATATACAGTGGGGCAAAAAAGTATTTAGTCAGCCACCAATTGTGCTCCCACTTAAAAAGATGAGAGAGGCCTGTAATTTTATTTTATTAAAGTATACCTCAACCATGAAAGACAAAATAAGAAAAGAAAAATACAGAAATTCACATTTTTAAAGGATTTTTAAAGAATTGATTTGCAAATTATGGTATAAAATCAGTATCTGGTCAACTACAAACAAGCAATATTTCTGACTCTCACAGACCTGTAGCTTCTTCTTTAAGAGGTTCCTCTGTCCTCCACTTGTTACCTGTATTAATGGCATCTGTTTGAACTCATTATCTGTATAAAAGACACCTGTCCACAACCTCAAACAGTCACACTCCAAACTCCACTATGGCCAAGACCAAAGAGCTGTCAAAGGACACCAGAAACAAAATTGTAGTAGACCTGCACCAGGCTGGGAAGACTTAATCTGCAATAGGTAAGCAGCTTGGTATGAAGAAATCAACTGTGGGAGCAATTATTAGAAAATGGAAGACATACAGTACAGGACCACTGATAATCTCCCTCGATCTGGGGCTCCACGCAAAGTCTCACCCGTGTGGTCAAAATGATCACAAGAACTGTGAGAAAAAATCCCAGAACCACACGGGGAGACCTTGTGAATAACCTGCAGAGAGCTGGGACCAAAGTAACAAAAGCTACAATCAGTAATACACTGCACCACCTGGGACTCAAGTCATGCAGTGCCTGTACATGTCCAGGTCCATCTGAAGTTTGCTAGAGAGCATTTGGATGATCCAGAAGAAGACTGGGAGAATGTCATATGGTCAGATGAAACCAAAATAGAACTTCGTGTTTGGAGGAGAAAGAATGCTGAGTTGCATCCAAAGAACACCATACCTACTGTGAAGCATGGTGGTGGAAACATCAGGCTTTGGGGCTGTTTTTCTGCAAAGGGACCAGGGCAATGGTCCCTTGTCTCGTGAGATTTTGAGTGAAATTCTCTTTGCATCAGCAAGGGCATTGAAGATGAAACGTGGCTGGGTCTTTCAACATGATAATGATCCCAAACACACCGCCCGGGCAACGAAGGAGTGACTTCGTAAGAAGCATTTCAAGGTCCTGGAGTGGCCTAGCCAGTCTCCAGATCTCAACCCCATAGAAAATCTTGGAGGGAGACGAAAGTCTGTGTTGCCCAGCGACAGCCCCAAAGCATCACTGCTCTAGAGGAGATCTGCATGGAGGAATGGACCAAAATATCAGCAACAGTGTGTGAAAACCCTGTGAAGACTGCCAACAAAGGGTATATAACAAAGAATTGAGATGAAATTTTGTTATTGACCAAATACTTATTTTCCACCATAATTTGCAATTCAATTCTTTAAAAATCCTACAATGTCATTTTTTTGGAGTTCTTTTTATTATTTTGTCTCTCATCTTTTTAAGTGGGAGAACTTGCACGATTGGTGGCTGACTAAATACTTTTTTGCCCCGCTGTATATTTGGGTTATGACAGGGCACATAAACCTGTAAACCTGTACTGGAGCTGTATTCATAATGAACCCTAACCTACACAGCATTTCCAATGCTGGTATTATCATCCAACTGACTTGATTATAACACAAATGAACGGTGCTTAATAAAGGTCTGAACACTGTCAAATAGAACACCGTTTTTCATTCTCTAAAGCAATCGCGGAAACCCTTATCTGGCCTTCCTTTCAGTCATGACTGTGAAGATTTTGCATGAGGATAGTGTCTTTCTGGACACTATATATATAAAGTCCATGCCAATGAAACCCTATCCAGTAGCTCAGGAAATGGCTCTAATATTTCAAGCATTGGAGCATTTTAAAGAGACAGTAAGGTTCATATTCCTTTCTGCCTCTTCCAGTCATGTCTAAACATACTTTCTTTTCTGGTAAATATCAAATAAATTATTTATATTCAGAAATTTAGCGGCGCGGTGGTGTAGTGGTTAGCACTGTCGCCTTGCACCTCCAGGGTCCAGGTTCGATTCCCCGGCCAGGCTCGATTCCCGTCTCTGTGTGCATGGAGTTTGCATGTTCTCCCCGTGCTTGGTGGGTTTCCTCCGGGTACTCCGGTTTCCTCCCACAGTCCAAAGATATGCAGGTTAGGCTAATTGGCGTTCCTAAAATTGCCCGTAGTGTGTGATTGGGTGTGTGAGTGTGTGTATGTGTGTGTGCCCTGCGATGGATTGGCACCCTGTCCAGGGTGTACCCCGCCTAGTGCCCGAAGTCTCCTGGGATAGGCTCCAGGTCCCCCGCGACCCTGAACACAGGATTAAGCGGTATAGAAAATGAATGAATGAATGAATATTCAGAAATTTATAACACTTTATCAAGCCTAATTTCTATCGACTTTTCTTAGAGCCTACATTTGTTCAAAACTCACAAAAATATCTGCTTTTTCCATGTCATATTGCTCTCCATTGCTGGATCTGACTCAGCCTTAAATGTGGTAATGTGTTTCAATGTTCTGTTGTGTTTTATGTCATGGTTGCATAAAATGGACTAGGAGTATAATGCAGTATCAGTATCTGTATATGTGCCAGTGCTCATATTTGATCTAAAAGTATGCATGATGTTAATTAGAAAGGCTTTCCTTTTCTTTATGGACAGTCAGCCTTTAACACAGGCCTGGTGCAAAAGTGGGTTGTTTTCTTGCACACAGTATATTGCAACAAATTAATTGACATGTATGTTTGTTCACTTTAAAGAATGATGAAAACATTTGCAATAAAGGTTCCATGGTAAGACACTTAAAAAATAATAATGTGACTGCAGCAGAGATATGCTGTGCTGTGCACAGTGTGTGATCTCCATGAGCTATAAGGTTGGGTTACTCTGCCGGGAAGTATTATTTTAAAATTGTTAAACTGCCACAAAGAGAGCATAGGCCTATTGCAGCACAGAGGATCAAGCAATACTCAGATTGCTCAGAACAATGGCACCAAACATAGAGCTAAAGTTACAGAACAGAGCAATCCTCCATCCATTGATTAAAGCCACAGACATGCCATTGCAACCCATAATCCAGACATACTGTACATCATACATGGAAGATCAAAGGAAGGAGAAATCAGCTGCTTAACCAGAGAACAAAATCGAGGGGGAAAAATAATAACGTGCATTTAATTCATATCTGCATTTCTATCTATTTAGGACACGTTATAAGTTTATTCTAAAGAATGAAAAAATTTATCCAGTTACATTGATAACTCTTAAATTCTCACCACTATGCTTAGCCTGGAATTTGTCTTCTGATCACCATATTAAATGCATTATTCTTTACAATGAAATGTGCATACAAATAATTTATTGCCATCTTAAATATGCGTTATTGTGCATTGAATTTAAAATGTGCCTTGTTGCATGCTTTTGAATGGATCTTGGCAGATTATATATTCTGCACACATCACACTGATGTATTAATGCAGCAAAAACACAGCTATGAGGAGCAAAGGTCACAATTACTGCACAATAAGGGCACCTATTGTGTGCTAATAGTGATCTTTCCTATTGTTCATTTTTAGTAGCATGGAAAACTAAATTATATATATATATACTCAGCCCCTTTTTCAGGACTGTGTATTTCAACAATAATGTTGTAAAAATCCAAATAACTTTACAGATCTTCATTGTAAAGGGTTTAAACAATGTTTTCCAAGCATGTTCAATTAACCATCATCAATTAATTAACATGCACCTGTGGAATGGTCGTTAAGACCTTAACAGCTTACAGAAAGTAGGCATTTAAGGTCACAGTTCTAAAAACGCAGGACACTAAAGAGACTTGTCTACCGACTGTGAAAAACACCCAAAGAAAGATGCCCAGGGTCGCTGCTCATCTGCGTGAACGTGCATTAGGCATGTTGCAGGGAGGCATGAGGACTGCTGATGTGGCTATAGGGCAATAAATCGCCATGTCCGCACTGTGAGACGCCTAAGACGGCGCTACAGGGAGACAGGAAGGACAGCTGATCATCCTCGCAGTGGAAGACCACGTGTAACAACACCTGCACAGGATGGGTACATCCGAATATCACACCTGCGTGACAGGTACAGGATGGCCACAACAACTGCCCGAGTCACACCAGGAACACACAATCCCTCCATCTCACAGCAAGAACTGACAAATCTGGTCCAGTCCATGAGGAGGAGATGCACTGCAGTACTTCAAGCAGCTGGTGGCCACCAGATACTGACTGGTACTGACTGATTTTGAGCCTCCCTTCATTCAGGGACACATTGGGAAACATTTTTAGTTTATGTCTTATGGTGCTGACACATTAAGTTTACTGAAAGTTAAAACAGTTGAAAGTTAGAGGATGTTTCTTTTTTTGCTGAGTATATATATATATATATATATATATATATATATATATATATACACACACATTATACAGACATTATACACACAACCATAATATTAATATGTGGGTTTTCCTTGTGCCTCTGGCTCCTCATAACTGCACAGCATCTCTAAGGGTGATATACCTGCATATTAGTGGCGGAATCTGTGGGTTGCAGGGTAGGGTAGTCCAGATTTGCTTGTCTGTAGCATTTCATGGATGCTCAATCGGATTGAGAACTGTGGGCTGTGGTGCACTGGGTATTCTGATACCTATCTATCATAGCCAGCATTAACTACTTTCAGCAGTTTGGATAGGTGATTCTTGGTTCCCATCATCCTGTCACGAGTTTACCAGTATATAATAAAACATCTATGTTATTTAGTTCGCCCGTTGGTGGTCTTAGTGTCATGGCTGAGGGATGTACAAATGACAGTCTTTATCTTTATCATTTCTACTATTACACTATTTACTCTGCAAAAACACTATATGCCCAATAATTTTTTGGCAACCTGTGTCATACACACTCAATCTGCGCCGGGCACTAGGACCCGGAAGTAGGCGGGCGCCAAACCAGGAAGTATAAAAGAGGTAAACAAACGATGGCTTACCGCTCAGTCATTGAGTTTGGCCCATGTCAGCTCCAGTTGTCGTTTCAGCAAACCGTGAGTACTCACATGTTGGTTCCGTTTGTCTTTTGCTATTGTGTGTGTATCTACAGGACGCGGGTTAAATTTGTGTTTTTCCCTTACTCCGTTTTTGTGAGAGTCCTTAGACTAAATCGCGTGGCTATCCTGCCTACTCGCTTCTTTCCGCGTTTGGGTTTATCCTCCACGCTACATTGGGCTAACCGCTAAAGCTACGTCTTCTGGTCACCTCAGGTTAGTCCATCTTGACAGAATGACTGAGCCCTCCGCGGTAAACCCAGCGGATTATGCGAGTCTCTGCGACGTTGTAGATCAGCATGCCGCGCTCATCAATCAGCTAACCGGGGATCTCGCTTCTCTCCGCCGCGAGGTCGCTGAGCTCCGGCGGGAGAATGCGGATCTCCGCGCAGCTGTTGATGACGTCACTGCTCGATCGCACGCCGCGGAGGCCGCGGCGCCGCATCATCCCCCCTCTCCCCCCCTTCTGATGTTTTTCTTTCTCTACCAGAGAAGTGGAACGGCACGGATGGGAAGTGCAGTGTATTTCTGACAGCTCTCGATCTGGTGTTTGAGTTTAATGCCACCAAGTACTTCACCGATCGCCTTCGCATTGCTCTTCTCGTCTCGTTGCTTAAAGGGCAGGCAGCTGAGTGGGCCACGGCAGTTCTACAAGCAGATACGGACACCGCCCACTCATACAATGAGTTCACCCACCAACTCAGACTCACCTTCGAACACCCAGCGGGCGAGGTGGAGACCGACACCAGACTCTATCACCTGAGGCAGGGAGGATTGCCCGTGAGCCGCTACACAGCGGAGTTTCGCACCCTCGCCGTTCAGACCACGTGGGGCGATGCAGCGCTCCGGACGTCCTACTACGAGGGCCTGGCTTCGCGAATAAAGGACGAACTAGCCGGGCGAGAGCTTCCTGCAACCCTGGAGGGTCTGATCCAACTCGCTCTCCGGATCGACCAGCGCCTTCTCTCTCGCCCGAGGCCAGCCCCTCGCACCCTGCCACCTGCACCCACCTTCTCACACCCCACTCCAAGACCACCGGTAACCTTCATCACCACCACTCCGGAATCTGTCGGTTCTCCACCTCCTGCCGTGGTTGACACCGGAGCCGGGGAACCCATGCAATTAGGGCGCGCCTCCCTGACCGTAGCCACGCGCACACGCCGGTTCAGAGAGGGCCTGTGCGCATATTGTGGGTCAGCAGAACATCACCGGGCGATCTGTCCCCTGCGTCCGGGAAACGCCCACCCCCGGTGAGCGGAGGGAGAGACTCACCGGGCCCACTTCTGATCTCCACCACTACCGACGCCACCATCTCTCGACTTACGGTCCAGGTATCCCTCCAGATTGGCCACAAACGAGTCCGAAGTACTGCGTTCATCGACTCCGGGGCAGCAGGTAACTTCATTGACTCTTCTTATGCCAAAAAATTGGGGGTAAAACTCGAGGCGTTATCCCAGCCTGTTCGAATCACATCTGTCGACGGTCGCCCCCTATCCACCAGCCCAATCATCACCCAAACAGAACCCATCACCGTCTCCATCGATCAACACTAAGAACAGCTTCACTTTTACGTCACCTCCATCTCGTCACCTCCCATCATCCTTGGATATCCCTGGCTGTTACAACATGACCCCCTCATCTCCTGGACCCAGAACCGGATTCTCCAATGGGGCGCGACCTGCACCGAACTATGCCTGCGGGCAGCGGCTGGGACGTGCTCTAGGGAGTCTGAGGCCCCCGACGTCGACACCAACTCCATCCCAGAACCGTATCGGGACCTGGCGGAGGTTTTCTGCAAACGGCGAGCCACCCATCTTCCTCCGCATCGTTCCTACGACCTCGCCATTGACCTCCAACCCGGTACAGTCACACCCCGCGGCCACCTCTACTCGCTTACACCTACAGAGACGCAGGCTATGGAGGAGTATGTGACCAACGCCCTTCGCCAAGGTACCATCAGGCCCTCCTCCTCACCTGCCGCCGCGGGGTTCTTCTTCGTGAAGAAGCGGGGCGGTGAACTTCGCCCCTGTGTCGACTATCGGGGGCTAAACAACATAACTATCAAAAACCGACACCCATTGCCTCTTACCAACTCAGCCCTGGACGCCCTCTCTGGCGCCACCATCTTTACTAAGTTGGACCTCCGGAGCGCCTACAACTTGGTGCGCATCAGAGAGGGCGATGAGTGGAAGACGGCCTTCATCACCCCTACTGGACATTATGAAAATCTCGTCATCCCATTTGGACTGTGTAATGCCCCCGCCGCATTTCAACATCTGATTAACGACATCCTCCGTGACATGCTCGGGCGGTGGGCATTCGCTTACCTGGACGACATACTCATCTATTCACGCACCATGGAAGAACATACCCAGCACGTCAGGGCGGTCCTAAAGAGATTACTCGCCCATCAACTGTACTGTAAGTTGGAAAAGTGCGCTTTTCACGAGCGCTCCACCACGTTCCTGGGTTTTGTCATCTCGCCCCAGGGTGTGGCCATGGACCCGCAGAAGCTAGAGGTTGTGCGTCATTGGCCCCTACCCAAGACCCTCAAGCAGCTTCAACGGTTTCTCGGGTTTGCGAATTTCTATCGTCGCTTTATCCGGGACTACAGTACAGTTGCCGCCCCCCTAACCGCCCTGACCCGTCCCTCATCTCTCCCTTTTCACTTCAACTCTGCAGCTGTCTCCGCTTTCAAGTCCCTTTGTCACCGCTTCACCACGGCACCGATCCTCCTTCACCCAGATGTCAGTAAATCATTCGTTGTGGAGGTGGATGCTTCAGATGTGGGCGCTGGAGCTATCCTCTCACAACGAGGTCCAGATCAGAAACTACACCCATGTAGTTTCTTCTCCAGAAAATTTGACTCCACTCAGCAGCGATACGGGGTAGGGGACCGCGAGCTGCTGGCCATAAAGTGGGCTCTGGAGGAGTGGCGTCACTGGCTCCAGGGCGCCAGAGAGCCATTCATAGTCTGGACGGACCACCAAAACCTCATTACCATAAAAAACCTAAAGCAGTTAAATCCAGGACAGGCGCGGTGGGCACTGTTCTTTGAAAATTATGATTTCCACCTTTCATACCGCCCGGGCTCCAAAAATACAAAAGCGGACGCTCTCTCCCGACAGCTGGAGGTGGACATTCCCCGGGCGGACCCCGCGCCTGTCCTTCCCTCCTCCAGGATCATCGCCCCACTCCAATTAGACCTGGAGACGAGAGTTCGCCAGGCACAGGCTGCAGAGACCGAACCGGCAGGTGTGCCACCTGGACGACTCTATGTGCCCGAGAAGATGAGGTCAGAAGTTCTCCAGTGGGGTCACTCCTCACCCATTTCGGGACATCCAGGCACACGACGGACCATCCAGTTTCTCCAGCGGGATTTCTGGTGGCCATCCATCACGAAGGACGTCCAAGAGTTCGTCCAGGCATGCCCAGTGTGCGCCAGGGCCAAGAACACCAATCAACCAACCCCAGGAGAACTACAGCCACTCCCAGTTCCTCGACGGCCCTGGACGCACATTGCCGTCGACTTCATCACGGGCCTGCCGGCCTCCGAAGGAAAGGACACCATCCTCACGATCGTCGACCGGTTCTCTAAAGCCGTGCATCTGGTGGCTCTCGCCGGACTCCCGTCAGCCAAAGAAACAGCAGAGCTGATTTTAGAGCACGTAGTCCGTCTGCATGGGTTCCCCAAGGACATCGTCTCGGACAGAGGGCCCCAGTTCACAGCCCGGTTCTGGAAGGCCTTCTGCCGTCTGATCGACTCCACCTGCAGTCTATCATCTGGATACCACCCACAGACTAACGGTCAGACGGAGCGGACCAACCAACAGCTGGAGCGCTATCTGAGATGTTTCATAGCTCCTGGGCGCGCTACCTCATTTGGGCCGAACTGTCACACAACCTCCACACCTCCTCTGCCACCAACCTAAGCCCATTTGAGGTATGCTACGGTTTCCAACCTTCGATGTTCAACCACCCAGAACCGGAGGTTGATGTACCGTCCGCCCAACAGTTGGTCCGCAGATGTCGGCGGCTATGGATTACAACCAACCGGGCTATCCAACGCGCCAATACCCGATATACCCACCAACACCGCCGTCGACATCCTCCGGGACGTTTGTACCACGTAGGTGACAAGGTATGGCTTTAAACTAAAAACCTCCACCTTCACACCGAATCAAGAAAACTTTCACCCAGATTCATCGGACCATACCGCATCACCCACAGAATTAACCCTGTCACCTACCGGCTCCAGCTGCCTGCGGCGCTCCGGATCCATCCAGTATTCCACCTGTCCCAATTCAAACCCTTCATCACATCACCCATGATTCCACCCACCCCCCCAGCTCCTCCTCCCCGGATCATTGACGGTGGTCTCACCTACACCGTACGCCGAATCCTCGACTCGCGCCCTCGGGGCAGAGGTACTCAGTACCTGGTTGACTGGGAGGGCTACGGCCCCGAGGAGCGATCTTGGATCCCGGCCCGGTTCATTCTCGACCCTGAACTGATTCGAGACTACCGTCACCGGGTATCCTCCACCTCAGGACCGTCAGGAGCCGGTCCTGGACAGGGGGGTACTGTCATACACACTCAATCTGCGCCCGGCACTAGGACCCGGAAGTAGGCGGGCGCCAAACCAGGAAGTATAAAAGAGGTAAACAAACGATGGCTTACCGCTCAGTCATTGAGTTCGGCCCATGTCAGCTCCAGTTGTCGTTTCAGCAAACCGTGAGTACTCACATGTTGGTTCCGTTTGTCTTTTGCTATTGTGTGTGTATCTACAGGACGCGGGTTAAATTTGTGTTTTTCCCTTACTCCGTTTTTGTGAGAGTCCTTAGACTAAATCGCGTGGCTATCCTGCCTACTCGCTTCTTTCCGCGTTTGGGTTTATCCTCCACGCTACATTGGGCTAACCGCTAAAGCTACGTCTTCTGGTCACCTCAGGTTAGTCCATCTTGACAACCTGACTATAACACCAATATCTGCCTTTGAACATCCCATTGAAAATATACAGTCCTTTACAGTCCTTTACAATAACCTTCACTCTCCTGGGATGGCTTTCCAATAGATGTTGGATCATGGCTGTGAGGATTTGTGCTCATTCAGCTCCAAGAACATTAGTGAGGACAGGCACTGGAGGCCTGTGTTGCAGCCTGTGTTTCATTTCATCTTATAGCTGCACACTGGGGTTGAGGTCAGGGCTCTGTGCAGGACACTCAAATTCTTCCACTCCAACCATGGCAGCTCATTTTGTGACCAGGAACCTTGCCATGCTGGAACTCGAACAAGCTGCTTAGTTTCAGGGAAGGGAAATTGTACTGCTACAACATGCAAAGAAAATGTTCTTGGAAAAAACTGTATCACTCCAGAAGACTGCTTTAAATAATACTAAATCCTTAACATTTGTACTTATTGGTCTAATTAAAAGCTCCTGTTGCTGTGGCCATTTTTTTAGTTGTTGCATAAAACTAAAGCTTCCAAACCAACCAAAGTGCTTCAAAGTAACCAATGGACCATCAATTTAAAAACTCTGTTGAGGATGTAATGTAAAAGCACATAGAAAACACTTAGTGCTAATTTAAATACTTTAAGAAAGGTGCTTTCTTTAAATGTCATTTGAAGACTGCCAGTGACTTAGTTGTTCGTATGTCTAGAGGAAGTTCATTCCACCACCTAGGTGCCAGAACTGAGAAGAGTCTTGATGTATGCCTTCCTTGTGCTTTGAGATGGTGTGATCAGTGAAGTGGTGCAAGGGAATCAGAGAGAACATGGTAGTTGGGGTGAGATAAGTGCTTTGTACTAATTGGTCCACTTTTGGCGTTGTAGGCAGCAAAACAAGTTGTGCAGCTGTTTTCTTAATCAGTTGCAGATGTCAGCTGGCAATCGGATGGCAGACCTGCTAGGGGTGAGTTGAAGTAGTCAGGTCTCAAAAACACGAGGGAATGAACAAGCACCTGAGTGGCAGAAAAGGGCAGTTGACTTTCTATGGTTACTCAAAGGTACCCCAAGGTGCATGAAGTGATTGAAGGATATATTCAGAGAGTTGTCCAGGGACATCACATGATCCTGGTATGGGCAGGACTCACATAAGATGAATATCAATTCACTTTGGCTGAGATTATGATGAGCTGTCATCCACGGTGAGATGTCTGTCAGACAGACTGGCTAAGATCTGAGAGAAAATAAGATTTTTTGAGGAAGTGAAAGAGAAGATGAATTGAGTGTTCTCCGCATAGCATTGGAGTGAGGACATGATCTCACCAGGACATTAAGTACAGAGAAGAACAGACGGGGACCTTCTGTTCTTGTCGGACACCAGTAGAGAGTCTGCATTTAAGCAGATGTGGATCTCCTCCATGTCATTTACATTTTACATTTACATTTTAGGCATTTGGCAGACGCTCTTATCCAGAGCGACTTACATTTTTATCTCATTACACATCTGAGCAGTTGAGGGTTAAGGGCCTTGCTCAAGGGCCCAACAGTGGCAACTTGGTGGTTGTGGGGTTTGAACCTGGGATCTTCCGAACCGTAGTCCAATGCCTTAACCACTGAGCTACATCTTGCCTCTAGCTACGTCACTTGATATGACTGTCCATTTAAGTAGAAAGCTAAACCTTGCCATGCTGTGCCACAAATTCCAAGACTCATGAGGATGGACAAGGGAGTCTTGTGGATTGCTGTGAAAAAACAATCCTTTGAAGGGCCACTTAAAGTAAAGCTTTTCACAATCAAGTACACACATGGCTGTCATGGATTTGACGTCTTTCAAAGTGTCCATCTGTACCTAATTAAATGCTTTAGGTGTTAATTGAACACTGGGGAGTTTGTGGCATATGCACAGCCTGGCCTTTACCAATATTAGTGGAACATGAGCAACATCAGTGCTCCTTCATGTGCTTTATAAGAACAGTCTGTTTTACAGAAATAGGATGGGATGGGATTTAATCTAGGTGTTACAAGTTCCATTTATGGACAACGAAAAAATAAGAAATATGTTACATTTTCCACAAGGATGCATTCATTGCACAACCTCAACATGACACCCGAACCACATTCACATTCTCTGGTCTTTTCACTTTAAATAAATGCCATTATTTAAATCCAGCTTGACTGGTAAATGTATGAAATTTTCTAACTGGAATGAAATTTTCTTGAAACAAAAACTATGTAAAAATAGTTTAATTGCATTAATAGATACTTATTTGAAATGTAAATTAGCATCTGTAACTGTTATTCTACTAGTCTACTAGTCTGTGATGTGTGTCCTACATAATATATATATTATAAATCCCTTTGTGTGACTAAACAAATGGAAATGATGTGTCATTGTAAATAAAAGAGATCTTGATTAAAATTACAGTGCAATTCACAAAGCACAAGTTAAACTTGTGGTTCAGCCGTGTTTTGCTTAGACCTCCACCACAGAACAAACTCTCTGTTCTTTACTCTACAGAAATAACATGCCTACTAGAAATCATCTAAAAATGTTCCATGTGGAATGTGGACAGGTAAGGAATTGAAACCATGCTAAATTACTGCAACTTTCATAATCTCCTTTTCCACAACAGGACTTGTCTCATCTAGACACTGGGTGTTTTATATTGTCACAATGAAAGCAGTGGCTGAAGAGAAAGTGTCTTTTCAGTGTCAGGTTATCATTAGGTTTCCACTAGGATATAAGGTTATATGGTTCTGAAAAGGGTGTAGTATGGTTGAGGATACAACCATTCAAACAGGAAACAAACATTATTTTCCACTTAAAAAGGTCAGCAAAGCTCTTAAATTTCTTAAAACATTCAAGGTATTGGAAATATGATCATGGATGATGTCCAAAGCTGAAACATGAGCTGTGTTATTGTCAGCCTGCAAAATGACTAAAATTTACATTACGTTACAGAACTACAGTACTACCTTAAGTAAGTTTAGATCCTTTGATAACATATACTCCAAATCAGTCCTATCATTGTACGCTTGAGTGATGAAAGCCAGGGTGGTAAATGTGTTTGAAAATTGTACATCGCTACAGTATTTATGTATTAGTGTTGTGGGGTATTTATACTTTCCATCCATCCATCTAGGAAATTCTAGTGTTTATTCACATTTTTACAACCACAATGGGACCCCTGGTCAACATTCGCACACTAAGGCAATTTTGGAATGCCAGTCTAATCTGCATGTCTTGGAGGAAACTGGAGTAACTGGTGGAAACCCACCACAAGCATGGGGAGAACATGCAAACCCCATGCTCTCAGAAAGGCGGGAATCGAACCCGGAACCCTTTCAAAGAATCTTGGTGGTTTTCTCTTCTTTCAGCCAGCCAGTGCAGATATGCTAAAGTAAGGCTTATTTAAAAATAAATTATCTCCTATGGCTTTCTAGAAGTTCTGAACCCGATCTAACTTGAGAAAGTGCGATTAGGAAACTTTTGCTCACATTAATAGGTTTTATTTAAAAAAAGCCTTTGCTAATGTCCGTTTGTTAATCCTTTGTTAATGTCCGTTCCCAGTGGCTAACACAATTCACAAATTAGATTCTAGCTAATGGTAAAATTTCCAGAGGATATTTTTTTTTTAATGTTAAATAGTGTATTTGTGTTAAAAGTCCCATATTTTACTATTTTATAACATAGGCCAGCTGAAAAAAACCCTCAGATTTGTCCAAACCCGACACTCACTTTGTTTCACTTCTCTTCCAAATCTGCAGTTTAAGTGTCCCTTTTTTTGGTCACTTGCACACTTGAGCCTGGATCTCAACATTTAAATTGACAAAAAAATGAATTATACATAATAGGTTTCCTTTAAAATTAAAAAAAAAAGGAGGGGGGGTGATTTTTCTAGGTTTTTTTTTTTTTCATCAGAATACTTTCAATTTTTAAGCATGAATTTGACATTTAAAAAAAAATTCTTATTCCTTCAGTGAAGGTACGTATATATGACATCTGTCAGTCTCTTGTCTGGTTCAGACCTTAGTGTAAGCTATCATTTGAATAATATACTTTTCAATACCTTTACAACCTAGGGATTTGAACACTATTGCATAATGTTGTTTGGTGCACAATGTCCACTCATAAAAATTACTTTTGGCATCACACAAGGCCTTTGAATGTTTCCCTCATGAGTTTTCTCACGCCAATGCCTGACTGGGCTTTAAAACAGGGCTGAGGTAAAATGCCTTGTGCAAGTCCTGACTTAACCAAAGTGTCTGTTTGTCTCATTTCAGTCTGGTTTGGTTGGCTTTCAACGTTATTTTCCTCCATGGTAAACAAATAACTGTGATGTTTCCACAGCAACGGTCTGGCTTTGCAAACAGCTGGGAAGCGATGCTTTATCTCAGCTTTCCACGACTATTCACATATGAGCTCTTACCAAAACACAGGAGACACGGGTTCTGCAGCATTGCATCAGGATAAGACTGAGCATACAGCAACAGAAAAATGAAAATATTTTGATAGACTGATACATTTCATGGTCACAAAATATAAGTATGAGAAAAAAAAATTTCTGTGTGTACTACAAACATAAGCAGTCCTTTTTGCACAGTGCCAAATTACAATTATTTAGATATATGTGAAAATAATAAAGAGTTGTTTAATAATCAGGCAGCCATGGTCCAACGTGTCGCAGCCACTAATGCATTCATATCTAATCTGTCCAGCTGCTTCTCATGAAGCATCACTGGGAAGTGTGTGCGCTGCAGATGTTCAGGCTCTGACTCCAGAAATTAAATCTAATTTGGAGCCTTAATGCAGAGCTATGGAAAACTTTTTTGTTTAGTTGAGACAGATTTGTCCAAAACTGCTTCTCTCACCGGCTCATACTGAAACATCCTTTGTTAGGGACAGCCTTTAGAGACTCATAGGGATTCTCTCCCTGCATTAGATGTGAAAAAAATACATTATTATACCTAAAATTTTTTGATTAAATAAATACTTCAGTGAATTCATAGAACGACTGAATTCTGTTCTTTCATACCAGAAATGAGTTACATTTCATATTAACAGTGTTAGGAAGGTAATGGAGACTGGGACACACATAACGTTTCGGTCTAATTTTGCTTCTTAGTCAGCCCAGATAAGATTGCTTTCCACATTCTGTTGCTCTGTCCTTCAGGATATGTCCTTACAAATCAGACACACGCACACACAAACACACACACATTTTGAACATTCCAAGTCCTTGAAGATACAAACAGACTTACCACTCCATGCCAGCAAGGTTAAGATCATCCCACCAGCACGCGCTGGGCTCCCCAAGGGTAGTTGGGGTCGGCTGACATTCAAAGCTCCAGAGACGGTCCGATCCCTCATCTTCACTGAAATAGCTCTTGACGGCCACAAGCGCCTCACCATGAGGGCACTGGAAGTTAAATCCCTGGCGCCACGCGTTGACCCATTCCTCTCCGTGGAAGTAGTTGGGCTGGGTATGAATAATAGTAGCCAGCAACAAGAGTTGGGCTAGAGTACGAAGTACAAGAGCAGAATTCATCTTCCACTTCAGCACAGAACTACTTCTGACTACTCACTCTGTCCAGCTGCTCGACTTTAAGCCTCTCTGAGGAGGGCTTGCTCTCCAGATGTTCCCTGTCTAGCTCTAGAGGTTCTATGTAATTCGTAGTTTCAACACACAGTTATGATTCACTTTTTTTTTTCTAGGTAATGAGGTTTTTCCTATCCAAAATTAAAGTCTTTGCATACAATGAGCTGGATTCCCGAAAATTAAGTCCTCCTATGGGACTGGAGTCAAGAAGGAGATCACAGGATTGAAAAATAATGATGCTATCTGTTCCCCATCCATGTGAATCCATGTGAATGAGGTTGTGTTCACTTTATCTGTCATTGAGGTAAACAGTCTTGGTTGTTTGGAAAAAGCCAGTACCATTAGAGAGAACATTTGGGACAAATGCCAAATCTAGCCATGAGAATATTGCAGCAAGTCTTTGGAAATGTAAACACTCGACAGTGCTATTATCATCCTGTGAAATACATTTTAATTATTGATTAATATTTGATATTTGTTTAAACTTTGATCTGTAGTGTTCTGCTATCACAAGACCCACCCAATTAACTGTTTGTGTACGCGTGGAAACGTACATTTGGGAGTCTTGAAAATTGCATTTGTGAAAATGTAGTGTATAATATGTAGAGAAACAGATAAACTAATAAATTCAGTGCAGGGCCACCAATTAGATGATTCACTTGATCAATAGTAGCAGATGAGTAAAGGTTCATTGGATGAAATGAAGAAAAAGCCTCATGCTGAGCTTTTGCTGACACTACTCTTCCTGGGAAGGCCACAGAAAATTGACACAGAAAAATACAAATGAAACATCATTAATGTTTTTCCCTTTGCCTGCCTACAGAAAATGAAACAAAAATATGCAGGAAACTCCAGCACCTGCACTATTATCACTTCATGCATATCGGTAATCTCTGAAGATATGCCACACTCTTAGACCTTGTAAATACAAACATATCTTTCAAATGGGAGGATCATAAACTGCAGTTACTACTTATTTAGGGCCTTTAAGGATATCAGCATTCTCTGTTCAAACATTAACTGATCTCACTAATAAATGGACTAGCGTCATGGTAAACTTTGCACTAACAAGGTGATCTGGTATCTGTAATATAATGAGTGGCAGACTTTGGTTAAAGGAAAATTTAAGGAGAATTTGAACATCTGCAACTTATGAAGCAGGCGGGAAGATTGTTCTTGGGTTTACAGCTGAAGGTGACTCACATTTCATTATTCAATGTGATGCATGTTATGTAATCACACTGCAGGGGACAAAGGCATTTCATGTGTTCCCCATGGTCATGAAAGACAAATGACTGAAATGTCAATGAATTGCCCTTGTGATCTTAAAGTGGTAAAACAAACACCGTTTACACCTATACTAGTGTATATGTAAATATACACACACACACACACACACACACACACACACAAAATGAACATTTGTGATGCAATTACCTATTCAGCCAATCATTTGGCAACATCACACACACAAAAAAAATCCAGATTCACTTAAAACATCAGAATGAAGAAACAGTGTGACACTGTGACTGTGATCATGGCATGGATGAAGGTACCAGATCAGCTGGTTTAAGTATTTCAGAAACTACTGATCTCATGAAAAATTCACACACATCACTTCAAATGTTTTCCTTAGGTGAAATCTAAAGTATGTGCTCTAAAATGTACTTCAGGTACAAAAGAACAAGTACTCCACAAAGTGACAGATTGTTTTACGTGATATCTATCTGGCCAAGTTGGTGATAAACATTATTTTAAATTATTTGAAACAAAATTGTTTGAAAAGTTAATGCTGTTGATAGCATGAGTGTGTCTAATAGATATTGACGGCGACAAGATTTGACATTAATTAAATGATAAGCAGATATCGTTGTTATCCTCTTTCTTTACCTTGTTAGTTTAGCTAACTAGTTGCTACCCTGTGTAATGCGGGTATTTTTCACAATTAAACATGGGCAAACTGCATGCAGAGAGTATGTAATATGGTTAAAGGATGTATCAAAACATTGATATAGGCTTGTTCTAACAAAAAGCCAAACACAAGCCAAATGCATTTACAACATTTTTGTTGAGTATGCTTCCTGGTTATCGAGATCACTTGTAATCCTACATGACAAGCTCGAGGAGCTTGGCAAAGGACCAGGAAGAACCAAGAGGGCAACAAAAAAAAAATCCATTGCCTAGAAAACCACCAATCACTTTGAAAACTGGGCTATTGAAACTGTCCTATCTTGTAGCATCCCTCTATCCATCTTCATTACTGAAGCTACTGACTAGTACTTGCATGATTTCAATTTTTTTTTTTTTTTGCACTGTACAGAAAACTACATAAACAATATTCATCATACAGCAAGACAATGACCCAAAACCCAAGTTGCTCATCAGGTGGAAATTCTTAGACTGCTCGCGTCAATCACCAGACTTTAACCTAATGCACATGTTGAGATGGAGACTAAAGGAATAGAATCCCCAAAGCAAACATCAACTACAGTAAATAAGGTTGGAGTACAAGTCTGGAAAACTTCACAAAAGAAGAATGCAACAGTTTAGTGATGTCAGTGGGTCCCTAGATTGGTGCAGTTATCGATCGCAAGGGATATACAAGCAAATATCAAGTGTAATTCATTTGAATTTTCTCTTTCCAATACCTTTGCTCAGCTAGAGATTGGTTGGTCTGCTACCAATAGTACAATGCTCTAAGTTGTTTAACACATTTAAATACTAGGCAAAAAAAGCTAAAATTCCGATCTGTTACCTCATATTCCTTAAATAAACTCAAATACAAAAAGAAATGACCTATAGATGACTATGTACTGTAAATACTTAATGATTACAGGTTATATTGACAAAAGGAGAAAAGTTAATAGTGTAATAACACTAAAAGGAGATGGATCACAGTTATTAGGCTATAATACAGTAAGTAATTGACTTTCCATTTAGTCCTGCAATATCCAATCATTTCCACTTTCAAATATTTAAAACAGGAATAATTTGTTCCACTAAAGGAAACAGTAGCTTTAACAGATGACAATAATATTGTCCAAGGAAGCAGAGAGGCATAAACCTTGTAAATAATTATAAATAAAGAAACACGGTGTCTCAATGTAACTCTCAATACATATGGGAAATGGACATGTTTTAGCAGAATATCTTCCGAAATAAACATTTGATATTCACAGTATGTGAGTGAAATAGAATCCAGGAATCCACTGCCAATGGAGCTGGTGTGATAATTCCATTTGTAAGTATTATCAAATGTGATCTGCAGAAAAGAATGATTTATGTGTTGTTGTTGTTGTTGTTTTTTATATTTTGATCTAATTGGAAATTTACTGCAATCAGAGACTAAAATAAACAGGACACATCTATAAATAGGCATGGCACATTAATCTCCATACAGTTCCATACAGGTCAAATTGGTGCAGTTTACAGCAACCTGTATTTTTAGTTTAATCTTTCCATAAAATAAGCATCCTTATTTAGGGCAGCATTTTGTTTTGGTCACTAACATATCATACAATACAGGGCACCCAGTGAACATAGCTGTGGCGTGATATGTAAATTTAGAAGTAACACTGTAGATTAGCAGGGATTTCATTTAAACTTTTTATTTAAGCTAAATAAAACCTTTAATTATTGGTAAGGTTATGTTGTCTGTAACCAGGTGTTTAAGCATTTATGATAGATGAATCGGGTGTGAAGACTATGTAAAACAATTATTTGTTATATCAGTTTTAAATATCAGTTTTTGTACTGAAGTTTTTTCTGCTTTGATTGATCTCATTTTTAATCATTGGCAGATAGAAAAATAATCATATTTACAGTGATAACTCATCATACAACCCTGTCACTGATATTTTTTTAACAGCACACCCACTTTTGTGTTATTCCTTGGCTACAAACTAAGTCCTACCTGGGTGCTAAACCTGAAATGAAAAAGAAATGGATGCCTTTGAAAATTATACAATATTAACGAATGAATTCATTATTAACAAAAAATTTTCTCTCTCGAACACATCTATGAGGGACAACAATTAAATGCTAATCACAACCCAGTTCACTATTCCATTTAGAATTTGACATTATAGCAACACAACTGCAATTGTAATCAATTATACAATGTACTGTACCAAGTGTAATAAAGTTAATTTCATACATACATACATACATACATACATATGCATTTATAATGTAGCTTAGTATGTTAAAGACTATGATATAAATTGTATAAAATATTATACAGAATTATACAGAATATTTATAACATATTCTGTATAATTTATATTGTATATAATTTATATCATAGTCTTTTACATACTTATTCTTTTATTTTTATTTTTATCTTCTACATACTTATTGTTTTATTTTTCATTATTTTAAGAGTTTTTTTGCACAGTCTAGAATTGGGCGCAATTGCATTTCACTACTGTTGTATTTGTATAACCATATAACATATAACATTCTTGAATCTTGAACCTCTGAGTCTTCAGAGGTCTTGATGAGTTTCGTGGTTTGTCATGTTATGTAATGTCATGACATCTTGCACCTCCAGGATTCGGGTTTGATTCCTGCCTCTGGGTTTGTGTGCAAGTAGTTTGCATGCTCCATGCTTAGTGGGTTCACTCTGGGTACTCCGGTTTCTTCCCACAGTCCAAAAACATGCAGATTAGTCTAACGTTCCCAAATTGCCCATAGTGTGTGACTGTCCTAGCTAAAGTTGATCAGAGTTCCTAGATGGATAGATGATTCACATACACACACACATACATACACACACAATCAGATTATTCAAAACATTAAAACCACTACATGCACTCCTCAAGACCTCTACATCCTTTAAGTCGTGTAAGATGCAAGGTGTGATCTCCATGGATCAAATTTGTCCAGTACATGCCTCAGATGCTTGTTGAGATTGAGATCTGAAGAAGGTGGAGGCCAAGTCAACACATTGACCTCACTGCCATGTTCCTCAATCTATTCCTAAACATTTTTTGTTCACCAACTTTTCTTCTTCTCTTAATGTTCCTGGTGCCTGGTGAGGAGGAGCGCACATGCACCCATCTGTCCAGGAATGTGCACAAACATTTTGAGGCACTGGTCCTCTAATTATGGTTATTCAGCATATCATTTCAAATGTTTTCAATTTGAAAGAGAGAGTTTTTAAAAAAGAATGAAAAACCTGCACACTGTTTAAGTTAACAAATAATTTCAGAAATATGGTAATCTAGTTTAAGCAGGAATATGCTTTTTTGTGTCTTGAGCGTAATGCGTGTTCACTTTAGCGTAGTGCCATCTCTCCATTTGATTGTAAAATACATTCTGTATGGTGATCACATCACAATGTTTCTTGTGTAATTTTTTTTTTTTATTGCAATGAGTTTACTCTTTGAACATAACATTTTTTAATTCAGATGATTAAGACTTGATTTATATATTATGTAAAGTAAAAAATGCAAATTTAGCAAATTCAAGTCTTTGGAAATTGTGTAAACTTCTTTATATCATAAAAAACAAGTATGTGATTGTACTCATACATCCATGTGTGAATACCACATAACGTCTGTATTACAATAATGAGGATAATTGTTGGTCAGTCTGAGAATGGACTGTGTCAGAGACAAATAGCTACGGATCTTAAAACACTGCTTTATACTGTTAACAGAATTGTAGTTCACTTTAAAGAAATTGTTAAAGCATTAGTGGGGCCAGGCTTGGTCGGTCGGAAATACGTCTTCATGCTCCGTTAAGATGTCTTTCTCCTTCATGTCTAGGTGTGTTTTTGCTTTTAAAATTTTTTATAATGTTAAAGAATTGATAATTTATTAATAGCCAAACCGTATTTGCTTGAAAAGTTTGGTGCATACATTTTATTATACAAACCGGATTCCAAAAAAGTTGGGACACTAAACAAATTGTGAATAAAAACTGAATGCAATGATGTGGAGATGGCAAATGTCAATATTTTATTCAGAATAGAACATAGATGACAGATCAAAAGTTTAATCCGAGAAAATGTATCATTTTAAAGGAAAAATATGTTGATTTCAAATTTCACGGTGTCAACAAATCCCAAAAAAGTTGGGACAAGTAGCAATAAGAGGCTGGAAAAAGTAAATTTGAGCATAACGAAGAGCTGGAAGACCAATTAACAGTAATTAGGTTAATTGGCAACATGATTGGGTATAAAAAGAGCTTCTCAGAGTGGCAGTGTCTCTCAGAAGCCAAGATGGGTAGAGGATCACCAATTCCCACAATGTTGTGCAGAAAGATAGTGGAACAATATCAGAAAGGTGTTACCCAGCGAAAAATTGCAAAGACTTTGCAGTTATCATCATCACCTGTGCATAATATCATCCGAAGATTCAGAGAATCTGGAACAATGTCTGTGCGTAAGGGTCAAGGGCGTAAAACCATACTGGATGCCCGTGATCTCCGGGCCCTTAAACGACACTGCACCACAAACAGGAATGCTACTGTAAAGGAAATCACAGAATGGGCTCAGGAATACTTCCAGAAACCATCGTCAGTGAACACAATCCACCGTGCCATCCGCCGTCGCCAGCTGAAACTCTACAGTGCAAAGAAGAAGCCATTTCTAAGCAAGATCCACAAGCACAGGCGTTTTCATTGGGCCAGGGATCATTTAAAATGGAGTGTGGCAAAATGGAAGACTGTTCTGTGGTCAGACGAGTCATGATTCGAAGTTCTCGTTGGAAATGTGGGACGCCATGTCATCCGGACCAAAGAGGACAAGGACAACCCAAGTTGTTATCAACGCTCAGTTCAGAAGCCTGCATCTCTGATGGTATGGGGTTGCATGAGTGCGTGTGGCATGGGCAGCTTGCATGTCTGGAAAGGCACCATCAATGCAGAAAAATATATTCAGGTTCTAGAACAACATCTAGTCATCTCTTTCAGGGAAGACCCTGCATTTTTCAACAAGATAATGCCAGACCACATTCTGCATCAATCACAACATCATGGCTGCGTAGGAGAAGGATCCGGGTACTGAAATGGCCAGTCTGCAGTCCAGATCTTTCCCCTATAGAGAACATTTGGCGCATCATAAAGAGGAAGGTGCGACAAAGAAGGCCCAAGACGATTGAACAGTTAGAGGCCTGTATTAGACAAGAATGGGAGAGCATTCCTATTTCTAAACTTGAGAAACTGGTCTCCTCGGTCCCCAGACGTCTGTTGAGTGTTGTAAGAAGAAGGGGAGATGCCACACAGTGGTGAAAATGGCCTTGTCCCAACTTTTTTGGGATTTGTTGACACCATGACATTTTGATTCACCATATTTTTCCCTTAAAATGATACATTTTCTCAGTTTAAACTTTTGTTCCGTGATTTATGTTCTATTCTGAATAAAATATTGACATTTGCCATCTCCACATCATTGCATTCAGTTTTTATTCACAATTAGTTTAGCGTCCCAACTTTTTTGGAATCCGGTTTGTAAAACTATGGGTGTCTGTTTACTTCTTGCATGTATGTAAGTGTGTGTATAACAAAACAGGATGTATTGTAAACTGTTAGTAAGCTAAACATGTCAGCCGGATTTACAGATGTTTCAGAAAACACTGATGTTCTTCATTCTTGCAAACTTACTCTCTGTTGATGCACACCAAATCACCCGTAGAATTACATGATGCATAGAAAGGCATAGCTGACTTTGATTTAGTAAAAGGCAAACCCACAGAGCTGATGTGATGAGTAAACAACAAGAAAAACTTTCTCAGAGGAAGGAATCTATATGACAGTGTAAGTCTGAGGGAGAATTACAGAAAAAGTTGACCTCTATGTAAATTAAGTAAGGCAAATATATAGGCAAATAGGTCACATGACAGATTGAGATGTGCCAGAGGGTCTAATGATACTTTGACCAGAATTTTTAAAAAGCCACTTATAAGCCTTATACTTGAGCTATAACAGCCTGACTTTCTTTATATGGTGGCACTTCTTCTTAAATAATGGGACAGTGGTTGCTTTGATGGCTAAGGCGATAGGATGTAGATTGTAGAATCTGGGTTTGAGCCCCGCTGCTGTTGGGTTGCCACTGTTGGGTAACTGGGGAAAACATAAGCCAAGAGGTAATGACCCCTTGATTCTGGGAAAAATGCTTTTCAAATCAATCACTAAATTGACTAAATATGTACATTTATGGCACATTGGTATATGTTTTTCATATTTCATGATTCTGTAATTTAATTTAAAATTGAGTCTTTTCTTTGGCTTTGTTCATTTTATCCTCATTGAGATCATTTGAGCCACAAGATTTGGTACGGGTTTTATGCCGGATGACCTTCCTGACAAAATCTTTTTGTTCCAACCTACATTGAAACTGACAGTGGATGCAGTGGCTGGGATGTATGGGGCATCAAGTTAAGGGTCAACAGTGGCGATGATGGCATGGCTCAAAACGCCATGACGAGCTGATCAGCAACTCAGAGCCAATACTACCTCTGCATATAAACGTGCAGTGATCCATTGAAATTATGTGAGTTGAAGCGAATCAGGAAAAGTTTAAAGTAGTTAGTATATAAGACCTAATTTTGTCAACAGTCAGGAACACATTTATCCGAAGATTAATGTTTTTTTCAGAATTTACAGGATTTTCATAAATACCAAATGTTATGCCTAAATGCTCTGATGAATGTTTTTTAATAAATCGTTTCATGTCCAATCTGATCTTTTCATGTCCAAAGTTGTGAACGAATTACTTTTTTGTTCACTTTAAATAATGATGATTGATGTTTATGATTTAAAAGCATATAGTTCATCCTTTGAAAAAAATGTAACTGTGGAGATTTTTGGTTTGTTTTGTTGTTGATAATTGTTTCTTTTTATCTCTATTCCAGGAAATTAATCCAAACTCTGAACATGGAAGTCATTATTACTTTTAACATAATCATATAAAATCATGTAATAAAATCATTAAAATCGTTTCAAATTGCTGCCAAATCCATGGCCTTGCTGCTGTCTCCCGCCATGATTGTATTTTTGTTTTTTTAAAGGATGATGCATGGATGATGAAATTGAGTCATATGACTAGATAACTTGAGCAAGCCCACTATTCAATGTTTTCCATTGAAATTGAGGAAACTGAAACACTGTTCCTCCGGGGAGCCTTGCAGATGTTTATATTTCCCAGGATACATAACCCATTTATGAGTTAAATAGCAAACTGTGCGGTGCATTGCAAATGCCATTTTCTCAGTAGATGCTAATGAGCAGTTGGTGGGGGGGGGGGTCTGTGTACAAAGTCATTGAGCCATTAGCAGCTTGTTAGGTCAATGTCCCCTTCAGGACTCTTCACACCCTTTCCTTTGTCTTGGATATGCATTTTAGTGTTTGTTTTAGATAAGGCCCTTTAGTCTGAACCAGACAAAAGGTTCCTGGTTTCAGTCTCGTAATTACCCAGCGCCCATCGTTTTACTGAGAGTCTGAAGATAGCAGTGTGCCAAAATTGTATTAGCATTGATAGCTGCTGGGGACATTGATATCAACATGGCCTGTGCCACTATTAAATCCTAATGGAATCACACTAAATCTAAATCTGGGCTGCAAGAGAATGGAATGCCTGGCAGGATGTCCAAATTGTCTTTGTAGGACAGACAAGTGTCTATCATGAAAAAATAAACAGTTTCACTTCAGCACACATAGCTGCTGGTGTGTTAATGTGAATTAATGGACTACAGTTCTATGGCCAGAACATTACCCAGATATCGTTTCTGTCACATTATATTGAGACAGAATAAAGATTGTCAAGTGAATGTACACATTTGGGATCACAAGACAATTGAGATTACCTATTTCTAGTAGACTAATCTACTCAAACCAAGGCTTTTGTCTTTTCACCAAAAGTAAGGCACCAAGAGCAACCTTTTATGGTTACATACAGTCTCATCAAAGATATGCACAAAGATATATCCAGAAAACCATTGGAAATCATCAATTATTAAAGGCTATGAAAGTGGGAGTAAGGTATGAAGAGTAGTGTGATTTGTGTAATATATGAAATTTAGAGGTTAATATCTTCAAATTAAATCTGATTGCAGGCTGCACAGTTGCTCTGCTTTTCTGGCAACTCCCATGTCTGTAGGTGGACAGGCTTCTTGAAATTGCCCATATATGTTAATATGTGTGTGTGTAGGGGTGTGGAATTACTTTTTATCTATGTGAAATCAATTGTTACCAAATAAATGGACTGAATCCCAAGTACTTAACACATAATGCACAAAAGTTTGCAGTCAATGCACATAAGTTAACATTCAGTCAATTCATCTGCATAGCAGATGGATAAGTGAACAAGCTCCATGCTTATCAACAGATGACAAGGCTTCCTCTCAGCTGCTTCCATTATCTTGAAAATATTATTTAATTAAAGCCATAAAACCAAGAGTTTCCAACTGTAAGTATACACTAAACACTAAAGTTAATACTAAAATTCTAGTGCTGCCACCAAAAACAAACACTGTTCACAATTTGGATGATGAACATATAAATATCTTTTTTCACAATCATTTTCATCAAAGCAAAAAATGAACAATTCAATTCAATTCAATTTTATTTATATAGCGCTTTTAACAATGGTCATTGTCTCAAAGCAGCTTCACAAAAATTTAAGAAATTTAATTTAACAAAAAAAAAAAAAAAAAAAAAAAAAAACAGAATGTGATTGCACATGGCTATTCGCCTGACTTTTCTTTGTGGGGTTTTCTCACTCTCATGCTCTCTTTTTTCCTCCGTATGGTGCGCGTGGCTAATATTCATTGCCTGATGTTACATTTACATTTACATTTAGGCATTTGGCAGACGCTCTTATCCAGAGCGACTTACATTTTTATCTCATTATACATCTGAGCAGTTGAGGGTTAAGGGCCTTGCTCAAGGGCCCAACAGTGGCAACTTGGTGGTTGTGGAGTTTGAACCTGGGATATTCCGAACTGTAGTCCAATGCCTTAACCACTGAGCTACCCCTGGCCCATGACTTATGATGTCTACATAAGTAGCACAAATGCAGGCAATGCTTCTTTTGGTGGAATATGGCACCAAGACACTTTTCCATCATTCTTCCCATAGTGCATCCTGGTGCCATCTTTTCCCCAAACAAGCGATGCGCACTCATCAAACCATCCACATAATATAAAAGAAAATGTGACTCATCAGACCAGACCACCTTCTGTTCTATTGGATCGGACTGCACGGGTCAGCCTTCACTCCCTGCACACATCAGTGAACCTTGGCCTCCTATGACCGAGTTACTGTAGCAGTTCACCATTTTTCCTTCTTTGGACCACTTTTGGAACTGAGGCTGGGATCAGTTGTGTGGTAGTGATCTCTTTAAAACATCTGGCTGTAATACCGTTGCTGGTCTTTAGACAAATTGCTACAAAATCTGCTTTCAAACTAAATTATCCTACCAAGAAACAGGAGGGAAAAACTAGTGTTTCAGCATTCTTCGAAGTTTTGCAATTCCACCTACTTCTCGTATCAGGTAAAATGATTTACGCCATGAATGACAAAGTTTCTCCACAGCTCCCCAAAAAGATATTCATGGGTGGAGTGGCTATTCTAAATTCTCACGCCCTAGCTGTGAAAGAATGTGTGAATGTGTGTGTGCATCAGATAGGCTGTTGTCTCTTCCAGAGTGTATTCCTGTCCCACAGACAGTGTTCTTGGGATAAGTTCTCAATCTGCTGCAACCCTGACTAGGGCAAGTTGATCATTTACAGAAAATGAATGAACAGGAAATTAGAGCACTTTACAAAAAAACAAAAAATGACAAACTAACTTCCTATATTAGGAACAATGTGTGTTAGTGCAAATGTTGCATTAATATGAGGAGTAGAAATTGAAGCCATCATACTGTATCTTACGGTAGTTCTCAGTGCTTACAGTATTTGCAGCCAGTGAACGTAACACACATGCATTGCCGCTGATTATGTACGCGTGGTATAAAATTGCACATTACTGTTCAAAATATACAGAAAAGGCAAATGAAGTCATAACTATGATTATTTATTAACCTTCCCCAGCGAAAAAATAAATTGTCAAACATTATTTTTATTTCCATGGGTTGTAATGAGAAACAGAATTAACATTAATAAACAGAACAAGTATAACCAATTAGGAGTAAGGATTGCATCATGTAATAGGTTATGGTTAGGCGATCAGCCAACAAAGTTAAAGGTCTAGTCTACTGTAGATTCAGTATCAGGGAGAAGCAGAAATAACAGCAGTAAACAGGATTTCAGACAAAATGAGAGTTTAGTACAATAGAGAGTTTACTTCATTGTGACTGTGCATATTAAGAGTGTTTTATATTCTTGGTATGTGTGTGTATGTGAATGATTTAATCCAGGTGTGAAATGAGTAATCAGGTCGGTGAGAATGTGTGTCTTGATAATTTGAATTATTGGCAGCCATGTTTGTAGGCTGCATTGTACACTATGAGGTGGAGTTTGGTGTACATACAACAACTAGCATATCAGAAATGACTTCCTAGCAAAGCCACTGCTATCCTTCATTTCCTGTTTAGAGCTATGAGCTTACATTTGAACACTACACCGATCAGTCACAAAATTATAATGCGAAACATAAAACCCTATATGGTGTAGGCTTATGTTGTGCCACCGGTGCAGATGTGCCACTGAAGAATGGCTCCACGAGACCTCTGGGCTTGCTTTGTGGTGCTGGTACCAGAAAGTTGACAGTGGGTTCTTTGGTATACATCACATGGGTGATCGATCGGACAGGGTTCTGGGGTGTTTGGTGGTTGTGTGGACAGTATTGTGCTCTTTGCCTACTCTGAGCCATGCTTTGGGGCATTCTTTGCACTGGTGTTCTGGTGTCTTTCTGATGTTCTGGTATGAGTTGTGCTGTATTGGCTTTTTAATGGGATCGGACTAGATGGGCCTTGGGTGCCCATGATCCTGTCACTAGTTTACTGGTATATAATCGATAATCAATGGTAAGGTTAATGCTAACATTAACATGGTTTTCAAAATTGATGTTGGTTATCAATGGCTGATTGGTGTATATGTGTATATTGCTATAAGCTAAATGCTACACTTAACTACATTGTTATGGTGCAAGGATGTTTAGAGATTGTAAAGACAAAAGCACTGTCTGGCCCCTAGACACTTGGTATTTAATGGATGAATAATTTTAAGCAATTAAAAATGATAAACCAAAAGGCAAGACCTTAGAAGATTCCACTTTACTTTTAGACATGTCACTCATTATTGCAAGGCATCCAGTTTGTCATAGAAAAAAGGTTTGCTGACACGCAGATAATGAAAAGAGAAAAAAGGATGATGCCAGAAGATGGAGTGAAAGTAGTCATTTCTGACAACTAGGTATGGCATTAATACATCACTCATTGTCATGCACTATTCTTTATTAATATGTGAAAAATAAGAGCTAATAAAATGTTTAGCCTCTTGGTTATAGCCTCATGCAGTGATCCAATAGTGTGTGTGAAAACCCATTCTCTGCACACTAAAAAAAGCATTTATTGCCTTATGATAAATGTCTGCCAGTTGTCAGACAACATGACAGATTATTTTTAAAATGTTTAATGCACAAATACTGTATGATGGGGATATCTGGAATTGTCAAATGTCTAAGGTGCATCCAATTTAAAACATCAAAGGGACACCTTTGAATGTAACTAATTGCTAACATCAGCACTATTTCAAAGAATACTCATGCTTTTTGTTTCTTTAATCTTCAGATGCTGTAATGAATGATTTTTTTTATTGATTGCCATGACCTCATGACATTAGTCCAAGTGACCTTTGGTGGGCTCCCACACATGAGCTATTTCACACGACTCAGTGACTCGAATGACATGCTCTTAAACAAATACAGAGCCAGAGCGTGCTCTCTATACCAATCACAGAGAGGTGTGGGTCATTTTTTTGGGTCATAACCAATCACATGGCTTACTCACTTCAAAACATAATATTGACTTTGGGTTCCCTGGTGTTTCACTAAACAGCCTGTTAAACTGAGCCTGGGAATATTTGTCAAGGTAGGTGCTTCTTATTCAAACGCCACAGACACATTTGCTTTCTAGTGCCTGATTTAAATTCCGGTTGAAGAGATTGATCTTCCAGATTTGATCTTTCAAATCCCTTTAATATAACAAAAAACTTCCAGAACCTAACCATTAGGATCTAATGTCTAATGCCTTAAAGGAGTCAAGCAAACCACTGACCCATGGCAGAGCATTATGGTAAATCCCATTAACATCAGACTAAATCTTATTAGGGCACGGTGGTGTAGTGGTTAGCACTGTCGCCTTGCACCTCCAGGGTCCGGGTTCGATTCCCAGCCAGGCTCGATTCCCGTCTCTGTGTGCATGGAGTTTGCATGTGCTTGGTGGGTTTCCTCCGGGTACTCCGGTTTCCTCCCACAGTCCATAGACATGTAGATTAGGCTAATTGGCGTTCCCAAATTGACCATAGTGTGTGAATGAGTGTGTGTGTGTGTGCTCTGCAATGGATTGGCATGCTGTCCAGGGTGTACCCTGCCTAGTGCCCTGAGTCTCCTGGGATAGGCTCCAGGTCCCCGTGACCCTAAATACAGGATAAAGCGGTGTAGAAGATGAATGAATGTATGAATAAATCTTATTAGCATCTTTAGCAGACTCACCCACACACACACACACAATCCTAAGAATATCACAAACCAATGCACATTTCAGGCTTTATTGTGGAGAGAAGTGTATACTGTACAGAAAATGTACTCAGTATAATACACTTACTTACACTAAAACATACACCACATGTGTATATTGCATAGTGTGGCTAGATGACATGGTTTGGAAAATTGTCTGACGTTGTATGTATTCTATAAGTATTGATTGTGTGTGCTGGAACTGCCTGTCTGGCTTTCACGTCCCTCAGGGCTCATCATGGGGAGCCTGCACTGGGCCAGATAGCCTGGTGTTTCTCTCTGCTGCTCCTCTAATTGCGTATCGAGTGCTGTGGCTGCAGCCAGGTGCCCTGCAGATCCATGGCTCCATCCAGAACACAGAGAAACATTAGAAGTTAGAGAGATGGACAGACTTTTCAAATCTACAAACCATAAAGGGAGTTTGTTTACATGCAAATGTGCACAGATATACAAATTGTGATTTATTTAGGCATCTTGGAATGCATCATATGACTTAAAATCCACAAGGTTACTTTTATCCTGTCTGAGTGTCCATTCCATGAATTCATTTAGCTCAAGCATAAAGTTCCTGGATCCAATTAAAGACCACAGAGGATATGTTCCAACTCTATTAAACAAAGTCCTGTTTCGTGCCACATCATTAAACTACAAATTCTTTATATTGAATGGCAAAAAAAATGGTCATGCTTTCTTCAATAGCCTATATTTTAATCAATTAAAGTTAGGTAGGTATTAATTTAATTACATAATGTACATAGAACGTTTGTAAGGATGTCTTGTCCCTGGTTAAACCTTGCGGCCCAGAAACCTGCTGCCAGGATCTGGAAGCCAGATGCCTTATTAGCAACTGCTTGGACAGCAGCAAATTCATAGAGTTTGAAATTGGCTGGGATGAAAACAGCTGGTTAAAAGTCTAGCAGTCTGTCTGATTGTGCTAGCCCCTTCTCATCCACATTGGATTTAAAAACTGATTTAAAATTGTCTTCCATTGGTAACACATTGTAACATGTTGTAACTCTTGACCAGAAACTACAAAAGAGTAAGAACACTTTCAAGTTACAATGCATAATACAGTTACTCAGAGGATTATTGACATGAATTACAAAGTTGATCTAAGCTTTATGTCAATACAATACCAGCCAAGAATGTGCGTATTACAACTCCGGCCTTCTATGGACAACATTATTCAATTCTGAAAATGATCTCTACCATTCGCCTTCATCTCTCAGGATCTGTATCTGGGTGTTTTGAAGAACAAAGTGATGCTTCAGAGTGTAAACAGTGATGAAAGATGAGCTCTGAGCTACAATGTAGCAAGTATAATGCCAAGAGATTTTAACTGTGGCTGTTAACATTGGCCAGAGTTCAGGTTGAAGCCATCTCAACATGCAGTTCCAGCTTCCATTGCGTACGGATGGTGGGAATCTTCAGATGATCTAATGTTGTAATACAGTCAGGAATTACATGGCAGAGTTTATTTTAATATAACTACACCCCCATGGAGTCTTCATAATGTACCTCAGTTTATATTAGAATCACTTTTCAAGTATCTTCATAAACTAAGGAAAAATAAAAAACAGTTGGTAAGTGTATGACACCTGAGGTTATTCTCTGCACATTGCATTATTGAGGGAGGCTAAAAGCATATAAATTAACTATAAAATCTGTATAATTTCCTGCCTGTTTTTTTGGAAAAGTATCAAGATTGTCTATTGTCTCTTTTAAGAAATACTCTCCCAGTCCTTTCTGTGCTGTCACAGACTATAACATTAGTATGACACATTACTTACACATGTATACTGCGACAACTCTTTTTCAATCAACACTGGTTTATGGCAAGTAAAGGAAACACATTTATAAATATAGCTTCTTGACATCATTCTATGCATGTGTGCCAAATAATAAAAGTGAACATGGGAGGCCAATACACAAGGCAACAATTACTACAAGAACAAAGCACTAAATATAGCTGTGGTGATGAGTGGCCTGACAATCTCTCCGCTCTACATTGACTCTCCCTGTGAAAGATATTTTGAATTTGAGGTCAGTTCCATGATTTGCTTTCTTGTCTATATTACCCTGTTCAGGAAATGCTATCTTTCAGCACCTCTGAACATGTACAATGTTGTTGCTGAACTGAGGCCTGACAGTCCGAGGACATGTGGAACCCTAACCTATAAAAACCATGCAGCACCTCCCAATGGACTTGCAAACATTGTGATCTGTGTAAACAAAACGCCTGTGGCTTCTTATCTTCGATCAGCTTACATGAGTGGCCCCTCACATCTTAGATATGTGCTTGGTTTTGATCAGAAAGAGGCTCACTAACTTGTTGACTGGTGCTAAACCCTAGTTAAACTTTTTGGAGATGTAAAACATCCACAAGAACGCAGAATAAAAAAATATATAGCACTTCAGCAATTAACAATAAACGATTATACCTTAGATTGTGTAAAGGTCTAGACTCATATTTATATAAGTCTGATTTGAGCCTAGGTCTGTTGTTTAAAATAAATATTTAATGAAATCACATTTAAATATATGATTTCGTTCGTAATATATGATTTTTTTCATATGATCTTCCACTTGATGTATTAAATAAATAAAAAATATTAAAGCATTTTAATCCATCCATGCAGTTATCTGTAAATAGATGGAGAAATATAGATATAGCTAAAAAAAAAAAAGCAATATAAATATATATATTTCTAAGGATTTAAATCACCATGAGTTATCAGGCAGGCTCCAGTGCACCTTGCCATTGTACTCTGTACATCCATACAGTACTGTACTTTGAAACTGTGCTGGAAGGAGAAATGCAAATGTTTTACAAGAACTCCTCATAATTGGTGTTTTGATGATAGTGGTGGAGAGGGCTGTCTAACATTGTTCCAAATTCTCCCACAGTTGTTTAACTGGGTTGGCATCCAATGAGAGAAGGCCATAGCATATGTTTTATATAAATTCTTTATCCTCAGCAGACCATACAGTGAGCTCTTGGCCCATGTGGATGGGAACAATGTCAACCTAGAAGATACCATCATGTTTTATCGTAGGATAACACAGCATAACAACAGAGCCACCAGCTTTTCCTTTAATTTGTCACCCATCTGAACATACATATAGCTTGAACAAAACAAACACACTTGTTTGACCTTTCTCACCTTTTTCCACACATCAGTGTTTATATGAAAACAGAACTCATCATACATGCTTGCCAGTGCCCTTTTACCAGTTTGCAAAGGTGCTTTCAGATTCTCTTAAAGTCAAAAGACACATCTTCGGTCTTTAGCAGAATCAGAAAATTTTAAATACTACTGAAATGCAAAAACATGAAATGTAATGTTCTGTAAGCAACAGCAACAATAACAACGATGATAGCAACATAATCATTATTATGCCTGATAATTAAATGAATAAATAAATAGAAATTCGATTATAAATTAATAAACCTTACTAAAATGCTAAATATTATAATAGTATAAACAGTGATCATGATAACATATACTAAATATTTTAATCAGATCCATTGTCACTCTTCTTTTACAAGAAAAGGTGAGTCTGAGCAGTCAATTAGTTCATAGTATACAAAAATCAGGTTTAACCTCTGCCTTCTTATTATTTTTCATTATTATTTAAACACTTTTGTCCCAAAAAAGGAAGCATACTAATTGCCATTTGTGAAAGCAGTGTCGTTTAAAGGTTCTTTCTTTCTTTCTTTCTTTCTTTTTCTTTCTTTCAAAAATGGTTAGATACATACTAATATTACAAACTTCTTACATCCAACTGCACATTAATGCTATTTGCATCACTTATTATATGTGATGCACTCTGCGGTTACATGCACTACCTTGCACACCCACTTTAAATACTCTGATTTTTTTTTTTGTCTTTTTTTATCTGTATACTTCTTGAATGTTGTGTACTTACTGTGTATAGTGACTTATAACAAACGTACAGTGTTTTATGTTGGTCTGTAACGTCGAGAGCCACAAACAGATGAAATCAATTTCCTTGTGTGTGCCAACATACTTGAAGAATAAAACCTGATTCTGATAATATACAGTAGCATCTTATTGTGGTCATTATCACCGTGCCCTTAATGCCCTTTATGCACTATTCTAAATGTGTGTGCCTCCATGTTTAAATGAGTGTGTGAGACTTTGTGTGGATTGTCCATGCTGGCGTATAGTGAGTGGCTCCTCTTTCCAGGTGTGTGATAGGTACCTCCCACATCTGACCTTGAGTGGAGCGGAGATCACTGGGACAGACCTAGCGGTGACAGGAGTAAATCAGGAGCTCCACATACTACATACTACCATTAAACTATACTTTTTTTTTTTAAAAAAAGGAAAATGCATGGGATTGGATTGATGTTGTAAATGCCTTAAAATATTTTTTTAAATATGCATCACAGCGCCATCTGGGCAAGTAAAACCCGGGGGTTTAGTAATAATGAATGGATTCAGTAATGAAACGTTAATAAACACAGGAACAGTGCTTTGGCCACAGGAACCTATTCATTCAATGCTGGTCATTGTAAAAGAAACATTAGCATGTAAAGTAACCATGACACACAAGGTCATTTATACTGTAAGGAGAGAAAACTATTAGGAACTCTCTGTTAAACCTGAGTCTAAGGTTACTGCTACGCGTATGACCGACATTTATACACACACAACCTTATAGCTTTGTAATGTTTAGCCTAAGCCGTTGACGCAATAGACGCGCGCGACAGCTTGAGTTCGACCCTCGTTCACGATGTTATTACGCAACATAAGACAGCCGTTGATTGGGCAGTTTCGGGCCTCCTACTTTGAAGGTGACTTATTAGAACGTATGTGGGCGGGGCCACGGAGCGTAAAGGATATAATGGGGCGGATCCAAGCTCACGAGCCGGGTACGACTCTGTCCTTTCCGAAGAGTTAGCTGAAAGGAATACAGCTCTGGCGGTCAGGTACCTGAAAGAAAGGCAAAAATAATAAATAAAAAAAATAACAAAAACACAAAATAAAAATACACAAAGGGAACTAAAAGGCTGAAAATGTCCGCGAATAAGGATGGAGACGGCGGATGGAACAAATTTCTGTGGAATTCTGAAAAGAAGGAATTTTTAGGACGTACCGGCTGCAGTTGGCGTAAGTCCACGACGCCTTTCTCTTCTTTGCTGTCGGTGTGTAAAGTGTGTGCTTTAAATGTTCAGGATATATGTTTTTAATTTTAGAGTGGTTAATGCCGACGGAAGAGAAGTAAAGAACGGGAGAGGGACATCAGGTTGTCACAGCACCTGTTCGGTCTGAGTTTCCCCAACACGCTGTGTCGTGACTTTCATTTTCAGTGCAAAAAAAAAAAATAGAAAGGAGGAGAGTATATGATCATGTGTTTCGTGTGTGTGTGTGTGTATATATATATATATATATATATATATATATATATATATATATACACACACACTTGTATAGTATTCTCGACGTAGATGCCTGTTGAATATTTGAGTAATGCAACAATGAAACTCTTACTGACAAACTTAACCATGTAAGTTGCTATTGTAGGCTAGAGGCTAGTTAAATGAATAGTTAAAGGAAATATGAATTCAGGGGGAAAAAATCAACAATAACAAGAAGAAGGGCGGACATTTAATGGTGAAATATATAATGTGTTTCTGTGTGTGAGAGAGAAAGGAGTCTTTTTCCTTCCTGTCGATATACCGACCTCACGTTTTGAGGACACTAACGGGTTGTGTGTTTCCTGTCAGGGCTGTTTCAGTACTCGGCACTGTGTAATTACTGTGACGTTACAGCGCGGTATTTATTCAGGGAGGTGAAGAGCTTTCTAACCTTTTTTTTTTGCACAAAGGTTCATTTCCCACCCCCAAGGTGAATCAAGGTGATTTAAGGCCTACCGTGTTCACCGTTTAGCAGTCATTCAACACTTTATGGCGGACACACGGACGCAAAAACAAACAAACAAAAAAAAAAAGAAAAACGTATTTTATCTACGTGGTCAACATTTAAATTTTCACGAGTGTTAGCTTTCTAATGCTAGTTTTTCTTTGAGGGAGGGCATTTGAAATCGATAGTTTGTCACCCGTGGGCATTCATTTCTGTTTGGTGTGTGTATAGTTGAGTGCGATGAAACATACAGCGGGGCACATGGCACACATACACACACACACACAGTCTCTTTCTGTCTCAAGAAGGAAACCATTTAAATTTCCGTTAAACTACGTTAAGACCTTTTTCCGTTGTTTGCATTCAACAGTTGGTGTTTAAAAGAAGCGCGCGTGCTTTAATTGTTTTCTCTAACACGTTAGTTAGCTCGACGCTGCTAAAATGGTGGCATGTGGCGACCGACTGACTTCTTGACGCTTACCGAATGGTTTCGAGTCAAAAAGAATGACGCCGATTACCAGAAGTGTTTTTGAGAACTTTTCACCAGCCGGGTTGTACGGATACGGCATAGAAAGGTGTTTATGAAATACAGAGAAGAGTCGAAAACAGTTGGTGTAACGGAATTAACGTTGTGTTACAGAACCGTCATATCTCGGGTGCTTGGCTTAGCTTTGAGCTAACGATAACCGGCTGAACTACAGGGTTAATTACACCATCTTACCATATTCTCAACACTACAGTGATTTCTAACAAGCGTTTAAAGCTTATTGGAGTTGATTTTTTTCAGTGTTTTAACAGTGAGTGTGTTCAATCTACTGCTAAGATATATTTATATAGTTAAAAAAAACTTAAAAAATGCGCCACAAGTGCTTTGTTGCCGCTGTGTTTGTTGTGGAACTAAGGAGGAGCTTAGAGGAAGTGAGACAGACACCTAACTCTCATCTCTCTAACTGGACAAACCATTGCATTCCTTATAATCCACATTTTCATTCCTTCCCCGATCCTAGTAATCTCTTTCTCTGTTAATGTGTGTCCAAGTACATATTCTGTAAGCGTGATTTTGTTAACCATTGATCTTTGTCCTGTATGGGCAGATTCACACCATTTCAACTTCACAAGTCAGAGATCAACCTTCGTATCAGGAACAAGAGATGCCCCACTTCCAGGATGGCAAACCCACCCCTAGGGCCTAATATTTCCTCAGCCTTACTTACAGAAAGATTCATGCAAAGCTTGTTACTGCCATTTTATCATATTGTCTTTAAAACAATGAACTGTAAAGGTGTTTCCTGTAGATCTGTAAACTGTTTATTACTGTGAGTGAAAGAAGCAGAAAGGTCGACCCCTATAATGCCCCTGTGTTTGGTGAGCAGCTGAACCCTTCTGCACTGTCGATGGGGGTTGGAGACTGCGAGCAGGGCATTTATAGACCCCGTAGGGCATTTTTTAGACGCCTAGGGCCATGGCTTGTTGTAGTTCTTAATACAGAGAGGGAAATGAGACAGGGCTCTGAGACGGAGCAAGGTAGTGTGTGAGCTCTGTGATCCTCTGTCACGGACATTCACAACAGAGTGAGAGATTTCTGAATTGTTTGGACTTGTGTTGCATTTTTTGCCAAATTTACACAGCCGCAGTGGGAAGCAGACTTCCTCACATGGAAAATCAGGAAGTCTCTGGTCATAAGAGTCACGTGTCACACTGATTTTGCTTAGTTTTACATTTTGAAGGAAATGCATTTTTACACAACCATGATATGAAACAACGTTTTAAACAAGCCTTTAAGCATTGCATCAATGGAAAGTTGACGTTACACTAATGGCTAGTTTCCTCTTGTACGGAAAAGAAATCTGACAAAATATCTAGCCTAGAAATAAATACATATCGGACATTATTTTATTGATTGAGTGACACAACTAAAACGATTCCAGAATGTAACTGGTTTAATTTCGCTTTATCAATTAAAAAAAAGATTTTTTTAAATCCACACCTTGCTTTCAGGGGTGAATTAGGCATTCTTTAATAACCATACCACCTCTCATTTATTTGTAATGATATTAATGACGAATGCAGTTACAAATATTATAGTGTAATATGTAAACATTTTTTCCCTCCATTTTCTGCAGTTAAAATCTTCATCTTTTATGTAATCTTCTACGGCTGCTTGGCTGGAATTTTCATTGGCACCATCCAGGCGATGCTTTTGACCCTTAGCAACTACAAGCCCACATACCAGGACAGAGTTGCACCCCCAGGTAATTAACCAGTGTGAGCAAATTTTAGTGTTTTGTGACACAATGGTAGAGCTTGTAATTTGAAGCCAAATTTAAAATATATAGTGCATCAGTGAGATGATGAATTACATGTAACTGGCTAATTGGTTCTATCAAGCTTACAAAATCTTAATTCTAACTGACTCACAAAGCTGAATTTCTGACACTTATTAACAGACAGTTGACATTTTAATTATCCAGTCAGCATTGACTTTGTTTATAAACTTTGGTAATCGTATCTGTTTAGTAGCACTTTAATTAATAAGCTAATTTGCAGATCTGTAAATATCATCAGGCATCTGATGAGCTGTGAAGCATCCACAAGGACAATAACACAACTTTGATAAAACTGATTGATGTTAATTAGCAATGATGAATACACACACAGCTCAGAAGCAAGGGTAGTATTTGAGTTTTCTATGTTTCCTGAAAAAAAAAACCCTTTCCTGAAATGAGAAAGACCTTTTCAGCCATTTTGTCTCACTCTGAGGTTTGTGTGTTAGCCATAAGAGTGGTGTTACTGTTTTTCTTTTTGCATCTCAATGACGGCGATTAAATGTCAGGATTGCCCCTCTCATAGAGGGGCAGATGCTGGTTCAGTTTTAAACCGTATATGTGTCATTGATAAGTGTATCCCACAATTTAGGGCTTTGCTGATCCAATGTAACAAACTGGAAATTAAAATATGATGAAGAACTGATATTCAATAGTGAAAGAAAAATGACAAAATAGCTATACAGTATTTCAAGTTGTCCTGCTAATCTTGGAGGACGTTCAGGCATTGCTAGACTTCTTATTGTTCTATTGCCAGGCGTTTGCCCAACCAGCCTCCACAGTTTTGGGCCAATGAATGTTTACAGAATGTGTGCTGTCGCCTTGGCATATATTTAGCTGTATTCAGTGTTAAACACTGTGCTGGTGCCATTTCCCCCTGATGAGCAGCAGCCTCTGTGCAGATAGGTTCAGGGAAAGAAGGAACATGAGTAGGTGCCGAGTGGAGCCCAGCAGAGCACACTATGATTGGAAGCCATGATAAGAGAAGGAGGAGGTAGACACGCTCACTGGTCTGAAGTCCCACCCTCCTCTCAGGGGCTAAAAGTTTCCATTGTGTGAGTGAAGCACGTGAGGTGAAGAAAAGGGGGAGCTGGCTCAGGCACAGTGGGGCTGAGTCTGTACAAGTTTGCATGAAGTAAAAGAGAAATACATCTCTCATTTTTCCTTTAAATTATTTTGGCATAAAAGAAAGTAGGTCAGAGTTTCTGTATGGGATCAAGAAATGCATATCCATTCAAAGACCGTTAACAGGAATCATGACCTTGCAAGTGATACAAGGGTGCCTCCCACTCATTCCCTCTCGCTGACTCTGCTCATAACCACGCCCCAATTTGGCCTTGTGCGCGAGCTGGGTGGAAAATTACTGCCAGGCTGAGAACAGGAGTTTCATTTGAATAGCTAACCAAGATAATGAATGGATTTTACTTTGCAACAGAGGAGATGTGTCTATATTTGATGCTTGCACATATGAGCAAATGCAAAACACAGAAATGGTTTCTTCTGAAAGTTATAACAGGAAAAGTCAAAAAATCTATAATTTTCTCTCCTCAGGCTTATCACACACACCACGGTCTGATAAAGGTGAGATCTCCTACAGCCTTCAAGATGATGACAGTTTCAGGCCATTTGTAAAAGCCATGAGAGACATACTGGAAGCATACAAAGATGAAAAACAGACAGATGAGAACTTTGAAGACTGTGGGGGTACGTTGCTTTTTTCCCCACAAAAACATTGCCTAGAACACAATTATTGAACACATAATATTGTTAGAATAGTGTGTATTTTGTTTCTTTTACAATTTAATTCAAAAAGTGAAACTTGTGTATTCTAAAAGGTCAAGCATTTTTTTTCTTCATAATTATGGCTTACAGCTCATGAAAATCAAAAATCCAGTATCTCAGAATATTAGAATATTTCCTAATATCTTTCAATAAATGATTTACAATACAGAATTGTTCAACTTCTGAAAATCATGTTTGTTTATGCATTTAATACTTAGTCGAGGCTTCTTAAGCATAAATTACTGCATCCGTGCGACACAGCATGGAAGCAATAAGCCTGTGGCACAACAGAGGTGTTACTGAAGACCAGGTTGCTTTGATAGCAGCCTACAGCTCGTCTGTATTGCATCTCCATAAAGCTCCATAAAGACGCTCCTGGTTGTTGCTTATTTCCTGAAGGCGTCTATGTGTGGTGGCTCTTGATGCACCGACTCCATAATCAGGCTTTGTTTGAAAATCTTCTTAAAGCTGATGTCATTCCTGTTGCTTGCGCCCCTTACTTACCACACTTTCGGTCATCTGAGAATAGCCAGCCATTTCAGCTTCTGTGGCTTACCCTCCTGCCAAATCAGCAGTCTTCCCTATTGTGGTTGCATGTACTGAAATAGTCCAAAATATATGGTATTTACACTATATGAATATCCATATTTATGAATATCTATATTTAACTCAACCTTGAAATAAAATATTTTTTATATTTTGACATACTGGATTTATTTATAGCTGTAATCATAAATCAAATAGTCATCCAAGTTAAGACTCACAAAAAAAGGCCTGAAATACTTAGCGTAGCTACCTAGAACACAAATAATTTTATAAAAACAAAATACAGAAAAAAAAAATCCACAGTATTATTATTTAAATGGTTAGGATGTCCACACAACTCAGTTATATAGAAACAAATTGTTACATAGTAGAATAACCTAACAGTGTAATGTATGTGACGCATTGATAAGATATTACCATATTATTACAGAATTAACAATAATACACAGAATCACTGTTGAACATTCGTTTTCTGTGTATAAATATGATGAAAGTGAACCTGTTGCTACCCATGCAGTGAACTCTGGAGTATAAATTGTTTGTTATACCTACTTTGAATATTCAACATTCATGTCTTGTTGTGGTGCATGTTTAGATCAACCAGCAACGTACATTGACCGTGGGGATTTGGATGGTGAAGAAGGCAAAAGAAAGGCCTGTCGCTTCAAGAGGTCCTGGCTGGGAGACTGCGCAGGCACAGAAGACCCCGAGTTTGGCTTTAGGATCGGAAAGCCCTGCCTTATTGTCAAGCTCAACAGGATTGTCAATTTCAGACCTAGGGTGAGTTCTAACTCGTAAAAAAAATAAAGAAGAATGCTCAGAAAAGTACACATTGGGTTAACATAAATAAATAAATACCTTGTAATGCCTGAGGCTGTGACTTGTAGCTTACAGATTACTTCTTTCATTCTTTAGCCTCCAAAAACCAATGTGTCTCTCCCTATGCCTGCTGGTGGAATGATTCCATTTATGATTCCCATCCACTGCAGCAGCAAGGTACAGAGTGTTTATCTTGCATTCTACTGTATAAATACCTACACACACAGCGAGGATGAAAATGCCAGTCCACTCGACCTGCTTTGTTATGCTTCTTTAACTTATTCCTTATTGTTTGGGTGTGAACCAACAGCCTTATTTTTTTCTGCTCTACAGAAAGAAGAAGATGCTGTCAAAATCAAAGAAATTAAGTACTTTGGCATGGGCCAAGGATTCCCACTGCAGTACTATCCTTACTATGGCAAGCTGCTACACCCTGAATACCTCCAGCCTCTAGTGGGCATCCAGTTCGCCAATATTACCCATAATGAGGAGCTGCGCATTGAGTGCAAAGTATACGGAGAAAACATTGATTACAGTGAAAAAGACCGTTATCAGGGACGTTTTGACCTCAAAATTATGGTCAAATCATGACCACAGCTATGAAAGTAGTGCTTTTACTCTGCCCATTTCAAAACATATTAATTTAGACAAATGAAAATAAATGAAAAATAAATAAATAAATAAGACTTCAATTGAAAACAAAGAAACAAACCATGACTAGTCTTGAACAAACTCTCATAACATACGGGACCTACACTTAATCTGTATGCTTTACACTAGCTTTCTCTGCATATGTCTAGGGTTAGAATGTAAACATTACAGGAAGAGTAGCAATAGCAAAGTATTTATTCTACTGTAAATGAGAATATTCCTTGAGCCATGGGACATGTTCATTCATTACTGTAAATTATGATTCCACTACTGATGTAGCGAGCAGTGTTTCTGTCCCTGAGTATTTCTGCCTAGTGTGGTCTCGCTCTATATTTTTGGAGTGTGCAGTGCAGTAGTCACATACAATGGTCCTTTTCCAAGCCATGTTATAATTTCTGTTGTCTTATGTTGAGTCAGTTTAGTGGTCCAAGGTGTGTGTATGAAAATGAGAGAGTATGTGTGTGTGTGTGTGTGTGTACACATGGCTGAGTGTGTGTAATTGTATTTGTACAATTTAAAAAAAGAAATAAGAAACTAGTGGCATGGTACGCGCTGATATCCCCAGGTCCGTATGTGAGTAAATGACTGCACTCCATGGAATCTTTTTCTTTTTGACTTACTTTGTTGATTGTGGGGAAAGTACTTGTACATCACTTCTTCTCTTATTTGATCATCTTGCAGTGTGGGAGTTTGGGGTTAATGACATTTCTGTGTAAGGCTTTTACTTTCTTTTTCTTCAAGTGTAGAACTGTGTGTAATCTAGTCTGGAGAATCGGCTCCATTCGAGAATGGAGGAATATTCCTCCCTATGGTCACCGTGGCAACTCAGTGCTTTAATTAAAAATTATTTTGCCTTTTTTTTTGTTTTTTTTGCTGGAGACATCACAATGTGATGTAACTTTCTAATGAATGTTTAGACATTTACATGGTAGAAGAATTTTATATTTATGCAGTTGTACAATTTTTTTTCTGCAGGACAAAGTTTATTGTATGAATCCAGATACCAAAGTCACTGGTCAGGAATTAGAAATTTATCAGGTCCAATGCAGTACCCCATGTAATATGAAGTTTCATTAATGTTAAAAGTGCTTAAAAGTCAATGTTGAACATAAGAACATCTGTCTGCAGTTCCAGCTGCTTTTGTCATTTTATTTAATACAGGTATGGCCTAAACAAATAAATGTACAACCAACCAGATTGTTGTATTTTTTTATTTTATTTAAACAAACATAAAATCATACATGTGCAGTTACATTATCTACAGTCAGCCATCTAGAATCTTGAAGAAATACTGGACCTGTAGGAAAAGCAAATGAATATCACATGAATTCACATTAGAAAATTATTCAAGTAAACTTTATGCAATTTACTGATCTGCATAGTTGGCTTGATCTGTAATTATTTCCATGCACTTAAAAAAAAAAAAAATCCTCCTCCTTAAGGTTAGCAAAGCAAGCAGCTTAAAATATTTCCCAACAACTGAGTTTCCAAGAACATGCTTATGAAGAGCCATAATATGTTATCCTGTTTGATGTGTGTGTGTGTGTGTGTGTGTGTGTGTGTGTGTGTGTGTGTGTGTGTATGCATGTCTACAAGAGTGATTCACAAAAAAAAAAAACTCTCAGTATAGATGCATACGCGCGTGCATGTGTATGGCCTCTGTAAGAATGCGCTGGCCGAGCTGCCCAGCAGGCAAATGATTAACAAGGAGCCGTTTGTTAAAAGAGGCTGCACAGATCTGGAGCTTGTGAGAAACAATGATGCTGAATGGGCCAAAGTTACTGCCTGAAAAACACAAAGCCCTTCCTCCACTTAATCCTGCCCTTCTCATGCTCGTCTTTCCCAGAGACATTATGCACGCTGTGGGTTTGATTCAGCCTACAGTGGACCGTCATGAGACCTGCGACTCTTGTCTCATGTGACGTGTGGAATTTATTTGTAAGGAGGCGAGTAAAAGTTCGTCAGCAGGTCTGGCTCATACTTCCCCAGGTCATGACTGAAACAAAAGTGAATGAGATTAGAGAAGAATTACCTCCAGTAAGCCGTCCTCTGGAAGATCGGTACAGTGGACGGCGTTCTGTACTTTGTTCTTGCCGTAAAGAGCTCGTAAAGTCTTGGGCCTCAAATGACGAGCAATTTCCTGTAACCGAAGAGATGGGACGATAATATAGACATTGCAACTCATTGATTTTGTGCAGTTATAAAACAATGGAATTAACAAAAGGCAGGGGTGAATCCGACTTGCTAATCCGTCTGTGTCTTTTAAACAATGAGCTCGAACAGAGCTCAGGGGAAGATGTATGCAGGGTGATGGTTATTCCGTACCCTACGGTGCTGAGGAATCAGATTACTTCCCTTTATGTCTAAAGCATCAGATTACTCATGTTTGTTCATAAAAAAAACAATAATAGTTCCTTCCTCTACATCTGCTCATCAGATTCACATTTTGCTCAATCAGATTCACAAGGAGAACACCTTTCAGGTTGCATAATAAGATGCGTAATAAGTGTGACAAGCTCAAGGGTGCAAGTATTAAAGCTGTAAAAAAAAAAATTAATAATGAATGAGATAATCCTAGCATGTGTTCGATGCAGCAGACTGGCACAAAGCAGATGTTCAACAATGTTCAGGGCAAGGTGTAATGCGGCAAATAAGATCAAAATAAACTCCTCACTAATCATGAACACGTTTGTCATTTTTGATATCACTATTAGTGCTCAAAGTATGATTCAGTGTCTGATACTGGACTATTTACAGGTCTCTCTGTAAGCACAGGACGTTTTCTTACAGGTAACGACGTTAGGAAAAGTAATTATCAGATGTAAGCCAGTTGCATAAAAAGAGCCGCATTATCAAACTTTATGTGCACAGCAGGATCAAGATCATGAAGGCAAATCATGTCAAAATGTCAGATCTGGTCCCATATTAAAGTCACTCACACCCATTGGTGAATCCCTAAGAACAAGCAAGGACCCACTGGAGGGCTCAGAATTACATTCCTAGCACTGATCACATACTTTTCTTGTCGCTGTACTATTGTAATGTATAATGTGATGAATTGCAGCGTAGGGAAATGATGAAATAATAGTTTGTGTGATGTGGCCCAACATGAAACATTACTGTAACTACAATGGAGTTTATTATTTTTCAAATAGAAAAACATACTGTATCTCACATTGTTTTATTCCTCTTTTATTCCAAGGTTACATTTACAACAGAAGTGTATTCAAACTTACCAAATCCGATTTATAGACCCATTTATTTTTGTGGATCTGCAAGGCAGGTTCCTGTTATTACTCATTTTATAGCAGCTATAAACAGTATAATCAGTCATACAGTTGTACCCTTACATTTTTCGAAAGTTATAAAGAAAAAAAATAGTAGTGCATCATTTCACAGAGAAACTAAAAAGGTGTAATCAGAAAGGGACAGCTTGATCTACGACAGAATAATAATAATAATAATAATAATTATTATTATTATTAATAATAATAATAATAATAATAATAATAATGTGAGCTCCCACTATACAAGTCCCTGTGTATGAGCTGTTACTATGGAAACAATTAAAGGAATTGTGTTACTATAACCCTGCAAATGATTTGCCATGACACTAGCACTAAAGTTTGAGCTGTGATAAAAAAAAAAAAATAAAAAAAACACCTTTTGACCAATCAGGACCAAGAAATGAACAGTGGTGTCAAAAGTATTCACATTCATTACTTGAGTAGAAGTATAGATACTAGGGTTTAAAAAGACGTCTTTAGAAGTTGAAGTATCAACCCAAGCTTTTTACTTAAGTAAAAGTGTAAAAGTACTGGTTTCAAAACTAAGAATAAAAGTAAAAGTACCGTGAGGGGGGAAAAATCATTAAGGTCTCGCATTCTGATCATGCGACTGGGGGAGGGGGTTGCGCGTTCTGATCATAAAAATAGAGTAACGAGGCTATTTTTAAAATGTAAGGAGTAGAATGTACAGATAATTGCTTAAAAATTTAAGGAGTAGAAGTAAAAAGTCGGCTGAAAAATAACTACTCCAGTAAAGTATAGATACCCAAAATTTCTACTTAAGTAAAGTAACGAAGTATTTGTACTTCGTTACTTGACACCTCTGGAAATGAACAGTGCTGAAGTACAAATAGTAAACTTAACATTAAAGCCACTCGCAAAACAGGCACGCTTTAAATACTCAGGTCGCACTGGAAGGTAGTCGCTTGGGTGTCCACACTGTACACTGCATTTAAACCAGGTCTTTAATTCTAGTCTCACACGTGTCCTACATTGAAGGATCAGCAGGCTGACTTGCTGCAGCCAGAACGGAACAGGATAAAGTGAAACGCTCAAGCACGCAGGGCACGGGCACTACTGACCTGCGAGGAAACGTGATCCACCTCCCCTAGTGATGCTGAGAGGAGAGGTAACACAGGCAACACACTTTCCCAAGCCACCTGTCTGTCAGTCTTCACCCTGGAGCGATGCTGAAATTTCTCAGGAGCTCGGAAGGCCCGCAATCCCACCATCGAAACCAACACGTTATTATGAGGTTAGGATGGGTTTAGCGGCAATATAGACCACACATGTAGTAGAGAAGGTTATTACTGTTGATTGCTGTTTAACGAAAAATATGTTCGAAGACAGATAATTTAGCAGTAGGATCTGGGCTTTAGTGAGGTACGGAGTGAAGCTTGCTACGAGTCCCTTTGTTACATTCCTGTGCTCAGTGCACCAGACAGATAGTCCAAGGCCACACCAGTGTAATGATGTACTTCCTGTCTGGCTAGTTTCATTTAAGATAAGAGTTTACAAACAGCACAAAAGTGTTTAACAAGGTACAGTCTGAAACACCTCTGAAGAAATAATATTAAATAACAATTATATATAAACGTACCACACCAATGTATGCATAATGTGTGTGTGTGTGGTTTTTTCTTACAGGTACGTGTATTGGTGGGACGAACAGTTTTGTTTCATATTTTCTGTTCAGCACTGTTGAATTCTTGAATCTGCTTAGTCAGCATGACTGAGTCTAGCTTTGGCTGCTAGCCAAAATAGGGGTTAAAAATAATACATGTGCAATAAGACAAGGTTTGCACTGTCGCCTTGCACCTACAGGGTTCGGGTTCGATTCCCAGCCAGGCTCGATTCCCGTCTCTGTGTGCATGGAGTTTGCATGTTCTCCCCGTGCTTGGTGGGTTTCCTCCGGGTACTTCGGTTTCCTCCCACAGTCCAAAGACATGCTGGTTAGGCTAATTGGCGTTCCCAAAGTAACAAGACACAGACTTACGTATACGGCGTTCGCTCCACTTAAACAGACAACACCGTGTTATGGTCGATACGGTGATGTTTATTTATTTATCATTTACTAAATACGTTTCTATTATCAACAAGAGGAGCGGAGTTTCCAAACGTCTTTAAGACAGAACGCTTTGTGCTTTGTGGTTTCTCAGGAACATGACGAGCTGCAGTATTTTTTGTTTTATTAACCTCAAGACCCAAGCAAAATAGAGAAGCTGGCGAAAGGAAACATCAGTTTTTAAGGAAACATCTAGTACTTGATGGACAACTTTAAATGTAAACAAACAACAAATGCCTTAAAATATTATTATTACTATTATTATTAGACAAATAAGGCATTTGTTAGAAAAGAACCAACTTTTACTACAACGAAATACTACAATAATTTCCTCTGTTTGTTGTGTTGAAGTTGGAGGGAACAACTTGCGCGTTCAATAATACAGACACATTGCAACTCCATTTCATCCCACACACACTGAAAAAAAAAAAAAAAAAAATCAATACAGGGTATGCATGACGTCATATGGCAACATGGCTCAGGGACAAATAAGCTAACATCAACCGTTCCCCAAATGTCACTGACACAATATCCGTCATTGTCTGCTTGATGCAACTCTTTTTTTTTTTTTTTTTTTTTGTAAATACAAAAAGAAACTGAAGGATAGAGGGATTATGTGCACTACTAGGTCTCCTGAGACGGTTCAGCTTTATACTCTCAGCTGCTTTTTAATGATCAGATGAACCAATGGCTGTGCTACTATAATCATGGTAGAAAAACAATTATAAGATCTCCGGCTATGTTGAAGTGGGGAGCATATTTGCATGGTACGGACAGTGACCGATACAAACATTGCTTTATATTGCAATAACAAGCAAACATAAAACATGTGCAGTACTTCTTTATAAGTGCACTGAACTGAAGGTATAGGTGAAGTGGAACATACCCAGGACGGGGTGATGAGTAACTTGCATCTTAGCTTTCACTAATACCAGTTTTCTCATGTATCTGTCTCCTGGCACATTCACTACTGTTCCAGACTTAAAACTATATAAATGGGCCTAAATATGCTTCATGGTGTTTTAAGGATTTAATGGCATACTTGCACACTGATTTAAAAATTAATGTTAGTACAGTAAGTCTGCAAGTTCAACTTATGAACTTCTGCAGATACAAACAGACCACGTTTCTACAAACATTCGTAGATTCCAACAAATCACAGAAGTAGCTCATGTGTATTGTACAAAAAATATATATACCAATATTTACAATTATATACAATATTTTCAGTATGTAAGTCTGGTATATTGCATGTGTGTGCGTGTGGGGTTGCAGGAGAAATAAATCAGCTTCACCGGGTTCAATTAATCAGTCTGGGAGCGCGATGATAGAAAATGTCTATCCTGTAAAACTGTCCTGATGTCGAATAATCCTAATTTCAGAAAATCCTCAACGAGACAGAGTTCACAGTCCAAAACAGCTCTTAGACAAAATGGCATTCGTTCAAGCGCGCAGTGAACACCCCCCAATCCCAAGGTCTTCCCGGGTTCCTTTTAAATGAGATCAGCTGACCCCGCTGTGTCACCAAGATTCCCCTCGTGATTTAGAGGCGCAGTCTCGCGCTAGTTTAATACGGAACAAAAACACTAAACCTCTGACACAACGTAAAAGCATAAAAAAAAACAAACAAAGGTGTTTTAGACTCACTTTGTTGGACTTACGAACGAATCCGACTTACGAACATTCTCCCGGAACAGAATCTATTCGTGAGTCTGGGACTTACTGTCATGTTGAAAAAAGAAAAACATTTCTTTTTTTTCTATAAACAAGAAAAAGGATTCCTTTATAAGTGCTTGTATGAAAAAGATAGATAATTGCGTGCAAAGTCACACTGCACTACACTACCCATGAGACACTGCAAGTTACCTTCAATGTCACACTACGTGCATGTTCTTGTTTATACTGTATCTTGTCTTGTTCTGTGTGTCCTTTTCTCGACTTTTGTTATAGTTACATGTTGTGTTTCATATTTCTCAGAATTGTTCAGAGTCAGAGTGTTTTTGCCAGTTCCAGTTCAAAGGATTTTAGCATGTTTTGTATTCACAATGAATAAACACGGTGAGCAGGACGTGTGTATCCGCCTGCATGTCCTGATAGAAAGCAAGAGTACAAATGGATTCCAAAGACAGAAAGATCACCTCCTGACTCTCCATGGCCCAGTGACCCCATGAAATAGTTTTGGGGTTGGGGGGTCTAAGGTAGGGCGGCTGAACCGATAATGACTCTCCTGCACCGCCTGGCCCTGAGGCCGAAGGGGTGGCTTCTCTTAAGGCTGGAGAGTCAGCCAGAGGCATACAGCCAAGCACAGACGATGGCAGTCCAGCATCATCTACGCCAGAGGCCCAGGTGAGAACATCTATCTGCCTCCCCTGCCCCGCGAAGAACATTGTTCTCCCTCCATGGCCCATTGAAAAGGTTGCTCTGTCCCACTAAGAATGTCAAGCTGCTTGACTGCCCTGTAGAGAATGCCCCTGCTGAGAACATCTCTCAGCCTCCCTGTCTAACAAAGTACATCGTTCTTCCGGAGAACATTCCTCAGTGGGGGGTGCGGAGAAGGTGCTGAAGTACCCATCAGCCACCGCAAATTACATTCACCGTCACATGTTGCTAACCGAGTTCACCTGGCTTATTCAGTTCTGGGTACTTACGTTCCATGTTTTACTGTTTGTTATAGTAATATGTTGATGCTCTTCCTGTGTGTGTGTGTGTTTCATCTTTCTGCGTATTGCTCAGTCAGTGTTTTTGCCACAGCTCCTGTTTACGGTGTGTGTTTTTTTTTTTTTTGCAGTTGTTTTGTATTCACTACGAATAAACCGAGGCTGCACTTGCATCCGCCTGCACTTCCTGATATAATACAGGTCATGTTATATTCATTTATTATTGATATAATAACTAATTTGTACCCATGCCTTTAAAGGATGATAAAAAAGGCTGTAATTCCATTATAGTAGTTAGGTCAGTTTGTTATGACATGCATAATGTTGAATTTCACTATAAGACATGCCAGTAAGCATCAATAATCATATCCATCTGCTGCTATACAGTGTATAAGCTATTTATACAGAAACTGTACACCTGCTGGTGGGACCCTTAAACTTGAAAACAGAAACAAACAAACTGACCGCTGCAGCGCATTTACACACGTTATTGAGTTTGGTTTTCAGGGTGCTGACATTATTTCTATGAGGTAATTTTTTACAAAACATCAACACCTCAGAGCTTGTGTTATTTCATGCAAGTAGAGGCTGAGTCTGGTTGTGCCAACTGTCACACATTTATGCACAAAACAAGGTGCTTTAGGCACAACTGACCAATACACACATTCCAAGGAAACAAGTACAATCTGCAGTTGGTATTCAACTGTCGTCATACGTCCAGTAAAAAGTATAGAGTGCTATAAACCACAGCCCTTTGCTTCCTTGTGAGCTTGTTGCACCTTTTTAAGTTTGGTAAAAAAAAAAATTAATAAATAAAAAAAAGAAGAAAAAAAAAGGCCATTATAGTCTGCTCTCTTTGAGAGACAAAGATGCCTATGTGTTGCTGTTTGGTAAAAGAAAAATACTGCTTAGGTGATGCCGCATGACTTCATAACCCGCTGAGATCACCGTCTAGCTTCACACTCCCCCTGTTTCCCTCTTCCCAGTGTCATTCACATGGCTATTTTACAGGAATACCAATCTCCCTTGCAGAAACACTAATACATCAGCACTGGGCTTGTTTACAATTTATGGAACAGCTAAGTTTTGGTATAATATTACTGAGATAGCTTAGTAAAAACTGGACACATGTAAAGGAATAGCACATTAGACCGAAGATTTTAATAACATGCCGGTAACGTATTTACACACTTTGGGCAGGCACCTATCTCAAATATTAAATTAATTTAGACATTGCCTCAACGAACAATATTACACGGCCAGCGAATAAGTGAAAAATGTTGAGGAATTCAAAGATAAATCACCACAAACAGTGAAAAGAAAGACAGCAGGTTGCTTTTTACCAGGGAACAGTTTTAGCAAAGAACAGATCTTTATTTAGAAACAAACCACATTAAGTCCACGTTTGGAAACAATCAAGATGCCTGAAAAGACTGCTGGTAAAGTTCATCCATCACATAGCTCAGTCACCGTGCTGATTTAGTCAGGCTTAATTAAGTCCCTAGTAAATCACTCTCCTCAGAGACTACTGCTATGGTAACTGCAGGTTCCCCTGTGCTCAACCTTCATAGTCAAAAGGAATATGGAAAAAAAGAAAATGCTATTTCCTGATTAGCCTGGTGATTTCCCACAGGCTACATCCATTGTGCAATATCATGTAGAATTATATCATAATACCATTTAAAGTTATAAGAGAGTTTCGACCAGGCAATCCAATTGGACGAGAGGCATTACAGGAGTGGTGAAAATGGATGATTTAATTATGTGCATCACCCTCTGTCCCAAGTGTTCTACAAATCATTAATTACACGAACATGTCGGTTTCAGCACGGGTGAAAGTAGGTCAGTATGGAACGCAGTACTGAGGAGAGAGCAGCTACCTGACAAAGTGCACATTCAAAAGACATCTGATAATATTCTCATTTTAAACAACAATTTGTCTACTCAATAATTGCTTCGAAGTCATTCTGAAATGTTCCGTGTTGTTAGCTTTCTAGCTCAGCTCAAGTATAAAGCAAACTCGTTTCTAGCACAAGGCTGAATCCCAAATCCCTCTGTAACCCCTAATCAAGGACACTACTCGGTGTGCTGAACAAATGATTGTACTGACTAGCTTTCCACTTTCCATTTTCATGAACGCCAGGACAGGAAAGTAATCGAAGCTGATATTCTAACATGTAATACTTGAAAATATAAAGAGATACTTACAAAATTTACGCGACTGTCCACCATGTCCATGGTTTATTCTCCTCACCTTTTGGCTATATAGTGCTCAATGTTATGCTGTTGTGCTAGTTATCAGCAAGGCCATGATAACCAGCACAACAGCACTCCAGTGATATTGCTTAATTATACTTCATATTAAGGCAATTAAAACCTGCTGCAACAATCTGTCTTTAAGAATGCCTTTTTACTTCAACCACTGTTTTGCTCAGTATCTGTCGAAAGTAACCTGAAAAAATTAAAAACAGTGTTTATAAAGTGTGTATAGTTCTGTAGGTCAGGCATCAAACTCAACATTGTGGCCACTTAAATGAAACTAATCCTCAACAACCTGGTGTGATGACCACCCTTTAACAGCACTTGAAGTGATCTATTCCTCTTATACCACAATTTGCCTGTGATTATGATATTGGTTTTTAATTAATTAAAGAACACCACATTATGGGCATTGTGGACAATGCGCAAAATAAGTTAGCTTCTATTAGCACTTCCAGTGATCATTCCCTCAACAGTCTTTCTTTCTTTCTTTATGAAAATAAATAAATCTGCCCTGAAGACACACCCATGGCAGAAGGCTTACTGAGTAAAGCTGGAAATACTGTTATAGATAATGAATAAACATCCTCAATAGGTGTTCAGCACTGTAGAATGAAGATGTTCAAGCTATTTACATTTTATGGTACTGAAACAGTAGTTTCTTTTACACTACTAAATGGTGTACTTTACACTATTTATTGGTTAAATATATAAATTTGTGTAGGTGGCTATTAACAGACATCAATGTTGCAAAAAGACTGGTGTGTGAGGAGAACATTTAATTAGCTTAACTTAAACTATTAAATTTATTGTACACCAGATGGTCAACACACTCCTACCTAGAGATTAGTTTTTTAGGTTAAAACTGGATTATTAACCCAAAAACCTTATTGTACTGTTCAGGCCGCAGGTTAAATACTTTAGGCAGGATGTGCTGTACACTATTCTGTTACTGATTTCACACCTGGAACTGGAGTCCTTGTCCGTTAACTGAGAAGTGTCCAGTTTAACTTTGCCAGCTAATACGATCTGCCAACACAGTACAATATTCATGATCTCCGGCACCACACGAGACTGACGACAGCTGACGGAGCTCCATCCAAGCATTCGCTTATTCAAACTCAGCCCTTTGCCTAATGCTAAGGTCTAACACAGAAGGTTGCAAACAAGTATACTTGTTCCTGTATTTCAATTCACAGAAATAAAATCACAGAAGACGTAGTGTTAGTCTGTACAGACATGGCCATTGAGGAATGGTTAAAAAGGTTGATGAGGAAGCTTTAAACTTTTTGTTCTAGCAGCTAATAAAAAGGTTACAATCATTGATCACAGGAAAATGGATCCTTGGACACATAACGTTCAGCTCACGTTTCTTACTCTTGCTGGCTGTGTTTGCTCTGTAAAATTTCTATGTGAAATTCATTCATTCATCTTCTATACCGCTTTATCCTGTATTTAGGGTCGCGGGGACCTGGAGCCTATCCCAGAAGACTCAGGGCACGAGGCAGGGTACACCCTGGACAGCGTGCCAATCCATCGCAGAGCACACACACACTCATTCACACACTATGGGCAATTTGGGAACGCCAATTAGCCTAATCTGCATGTCTTTGGACTGTGGGAGGAAACCGGAGTACCCGGAAGAAACCCACCAAGCACGGGGAGAACATGCAAACTCCATGCACACAGAGACGGTAATCGAGCCTGGCCGGGAATCAAACCCGGACCCTGGAGGTGCAAGGCGACAGTGCTAACCTCTACACCACCGTGCCGCCTCTCTATGTGAAATTATATTTCTTTTTACGACCCAAAATATTTTGGTGTAAACATAGATTAACTTGTAGTTTCCTGAACAAAATACTATACTTTTAAGCTTCTGAAGCATATCATTAAGGAAATCCTTGGGTAACATGTATGGACGGTTTTGTCAAATCACTACTGAGCAGACACTCACATGCATAAATATCAAAACACATGGTGAAATACATTAGAACAGGACAAAATCCGTTTACTGTAATTTAATCTGAACAATTATTGTTATGTATATTGCACATGATCCAAGTCAACTGAAATATATCTTTTGTTTTTCTTTACTTTTCTCCCCAAATTGGTTACTTGCCAATTTCCCCCCCCAGCCAGCTCTACCCATCGTATGACAGCTTCCATGTGAAAAGGCTGAAGGCTATCACATGCTCCAAGATATATGAAGTCAACCACATCTTCCAAACTTCTGCCCATGCAATATAACCCAAATATCACAGTGATTGACAGGCGTGAAGGAATAAGCGAGCATTGTTAAGCAAATATTGCACAGGTAAATTATAAATGTGTAAATAAATTATGTTACATGTGTAAATAAATTAACTTGTATGTATATGTAAATATTGCACAGGTGAATTATATGTGTAAATAAGATCAGAAATTGCACTTGAAAAGTGGTATGACCTAAGAGCATTGGTAGAGTTTAAACTACCAAACCAGAGAGATCCACCTTTAGCGAAGAACCAAAATGCTGTTGAAAATGAATGGCCAATTTGCCACGGTTAGCTAAGCTAAACACCTTTAAAAGCTTTCTCCCAAAATGAAGGAGGATAAAATATGTGACTTTATAATCACATACCGTGAAGAGTTATCCCTTTTTTATTAACTTTTAATCTTTTTCAGTCAGAAGATACATCTCAAAGATCATGGCTTCTCTGTCTGGCAAGGCAGTATTATGGTATGAGTAAAGTGGACTAAACATGCTGCCGCAGTTTGCTCATTAGGTACGTCTTTAAAAAGAAAGAAAGAAAGATTACATTAAAAAAATATAGACATTCTATCCACCATGATGCTAATATAACACACTATTATAACAGATATTGTCTTTGTTAGGTGGAATTTTTTCCAGTAAACATTATTTGTTAAAAAAAAAAAAAATCTGAAATATAATATATGAAAATGATTAATGCAGCAAGGGCAAGATCCTTTGGTTTAGAAGTGCATTTTTCAGCAACAAGAGACAACTTGGAATGAAGGTCTAATCCTGACCACCTCCTTCACTGTCTGGTACGGTTGTGTTTAAGAGAGGAAAGCCCTGCAAAGGGTGGTGAAAAAAGCCCAGCACATCACACGTCCCAAACTAACAGCCATCGAACACCTTCACCACAGCAGATGTCTTCCCAGAGCAAACATCATTATCAGGAACTCCTCCTACCCAATGTTATAAGGCTGTCTATCTAATGGTAATGTTCCAAGACAAAGTTAAACTTAACTATTAATCTGTGGCTTTGTGCTGCCAGGTGTGCATTGTGTCTACCTCCCTTTCCCTCCTTCCCTCTTTTCTTTTCCTCCCATTCTCTTACATGGATGATTGTCAGTCCCTGCCAGTCTTTTCGAGGCGGCTGCCGCTCATGTAACCGAGAAGAACAAATGGTGAGGAAATGAGACAAACTACTATGCGGATTGAATACTAAAGTGTTCCATTAGTGATCATAGTTGTCTGGGTATGCCTTTATTAGGTTCATGATGAATGGAGATCGAAACGTTGGAATGGGAAATCAGAACTCGTTTTAAGGGTTTCTAATTGAATTAGACATGGGCTTGATAAGTGGCTAAACATTTGTGCATTATGTTTACTGCATTATGACAACAATATAGACAATTGTCTGTTGCTATGCTGGTGCCCAGTGATTATTTCACTGAGGCGTTTCTCTAGCATCATTCATACAAATTGAGATTTCCTTCTCAGACATTACAATATGTTGGTTTACAGGCAACATTGAGCACTTTCTTGCAAGTCATTCGACTGAAATTTGGTGTCTTTGTTGTTTATCTATTAGATTCAGGTATTTTGTTTACAGTGGGGGGGGGTTTACAGTAGTAAGACAGTTTTCATCACGATTAACTGCTTACGTATGGTGCTGGATAGAAGAATCTTAGCTCCACGTTTAGCATGCTTTGACAGATTTGAAGAAGCAGAAGATCGCTTTCTTTTTTCAATATATTACAACATAGTAAAGGTCACTTTTCTATATCCCACCTTGTTTGGAAGTCTGAGTCAGAGTGCAGTGTCAGCCATGATGCAGAGCAAAGAGGGTTAAGGAACGTGTTCAAGGGTTCAAAAGTGGCAGCTTGAAGGTACTGAGGCATAAATGACCTTCCGTTCAGTAACCCAGAGGCTTAACCACCACCCTTGTGCTGTATGATTGACTGTTATATATCTTTGTAGTTACTGCCGACAGTAAATAGAGTCATAAAGTGCCACTTTTGTTGTTTTTCAGGCAATGAGCACAGGCCTCCTCACATTTAGGTTCATTGTGTGTGTTTTTTCCTCACTTGGATCAGCTCTACACTTTACACTCGACAATTAGTTTATGATACTTTGTAAGCATTATTAAATAAAATAAGTCCATAATAAAGGTAATTTATATTAATTTACAAAGTTTAAATACTGCTCTCACCACTGTGCAACACTGAATAATGACTTTGCCTATTTCCATGGCTACCTGGACACCAACTTATGCAAATTATGGCGTTATGCAAGTGATCATTAACATAAAGCTGAAATCGTTAGCAGATGTCGGTTTTATTCTTAACATTGAAGCGAGGGTGAATTGTGCTAAAACTTTTGAGCTTAGATTCTTTGAAAGAAACTGTTCCTGTTTGTTAGTGTACACTGTCCAAATAATGATGTAATCAACATAAAAAAAATAAATAGGTGCCTCAAGACCACACCAATCAAAGTGATTAACAGGAAATTTCTTATTAAATGAACTATTGCAGCTCATGTTTTACATTATATACAATAAAAGCCTCATGTGTGTTCTTTATTTTTTATAATAATCAGAGGACCCATTAAGACACGCCCAGCCCTGCTATTAACCAACCAACCAAGAAGAGAGAGGAAGGGAGGAAGAGCCACACCAGCACTGTGAAGTGTTATTCATCAGGATGAGCAGTGTTGATTTCTAAACTGACTTTTCTCGGTTTTTCTTCTACGTGCGAGACGGTTCGATTCTGGATGAGAAGAAAACTTCTATTCCAAGAGAAACACCTTGTAGACATTACAACATGGACACCGACTGAACTCCGTGTGAAACAAGGAAGAAAATAATAACACTGAAAATTGTGTACGTGTGTATAGTGAATATATAAGCAAAGCGACTTATGCATTGGTTTCATAAAGGAGATTTTATTCAGAAACAGGGAACATGTCTGTCTGTCTCCATGGTTACATCATGACACCAGCATGTTCCTATGCTCTGAAGGAGAGATGCTTACTGTGTGAAACAGAAAAAGCTATTTTTTTGATTACTAGGGGGAAAATGGAAAGCAGTCATTAATATACAACCAAGTACAACTTAAAATGTTACCTGCAACAATGCAAGAGTAGTATAGGGATTCATTTATATGCTTATAAACCTGCTAGACTATTTTAAATATATTTAAATTATTTTAAAGTTTTAAAAACATTAAAAAAAAAAATGTTTGGCTGATCAAAAAATAAATAAATAAATAAAGTTTACAGCTCCATTATATTTCATAACAGGTATTGTACAAATTATTTATTTTTTGTCATGATAAAAAGTCAGTAAACATCTTTTGGAGGAGACAACTGGCATCGTTGATTCATGAATATATATACACACACACACACACACACTCATCTCACACACACATTCTAGAAGCTAATAAAACCATACTCTAAAATAATACTACAGTTGATAACCTATATAAAATGTCACTGATTTTTATAAATTATGAGTGCTACTGCCAGAGTGAACATGTACCACCATTCGTAACAATTTTTTAACTTCATCGGAGGTAATGTTAGTTGAATCAGTGATCTGATAAGGACAGAGCAAAGCACACTGAAAGCGCAACACAATGAGGGTATGACTGAACAAGTAATAAGAGTAAAGGCAAAACTAAAATAATTTTTCTTAACGACTAATATTAATCTGAGATTATCGTTATGTGCTGTTTTATTCATACAGGAGACAATGCATTACCGCTCATAGTGTCATCAAACAGGCAGCTGGAACACAGCAACAATGAACGCCGTCTAAATACAAACTGTGGTTATAAGCTTTGAGCCATTCTTACTAAATGATGTAAAAACAAGTATTGAATGAAACTAATCATTACACACAATTCCTCTGGCCTAAGAATTTGTAGCTACCCTTCATAGGTAATTTGTACCTATGAAGGGTAGGTCGCACCCTTCATAATCTCACAGGAAGTCTTAGTTCGTTTTTTAAAAATTATTTATTTAAAACAAGACACATTACCAGATAGTGTATGATACAGAAAGAGGAAGCAGATCATTGATCATGTCAAAGTCCACTGAATTATCAGACCTGTTTAACCATATACGAGAGGCTGGTTCAAGGACACACACACATTGTTAATCCAACAGCACTGGCAGCATTACAAATGTACACCACCTGCACCTTGGCAACAAATTCAACACAGGTGGAACAAAGGTCAGGAACATGGACCTGTGTGCCGAAACGCTCTTTTGCTACACACCTGAATTGGCTGAATGACAAAGAATCGGAAACCCCGAGCAGTGTATGTTTCGTGAGACGACACAGGATACAAAGCAAAGCAGCCTTTTAGTCAGGATGACTGCCTTTGAAATATAAGGTGTAACCTACTGTTGCAGCTCAGATTATTTAAAGAACCTGGGTACAAGTTCAGGTAAAAAAAAAAAAAAAAGGTAAAAAAGGTAAAAAAGAAAATGATTTAAAACCTTCCTTCGTGGGCCTGTTTTGACTTAATAGCTGCTTTGTCCAGGTCAGTGAAATTCTAACAACACACAGGTCTGACAAGAGCTAGCATTCAGCACTGCACCATGGGATACATGGTTGTGGGTGGGCCTTTCTAAGCCATGTCCCTGCTTTGATGGGAAAGGACAAACTTTCACTTACCGGGTCGGCTGGACCGCAGAATTCTCTGAACTTTCTGGGTGCATCCGCACAGTGAATCTCCAGGGCCATGCAGGGTCCGGAACACAGCTCAGCCACCATATTCTGCAACACCAGCAGTCAAGAGTTAACAAGACATTGTTTGCTTTACCAACCATATTTACCGATGAAAGAGTCTATTATGTTCCTGAAATTGGATATACGATAGCCCCTGCACGACTACAAAATGGCTAGAGGTTCTACTCTATCTCTAAAGAAATACAGAAAGAAAATCAGAGGCAACAATCCTCGCTATTGTTCCAACATCTGTCTTTTGTAATAGTTTCAGTTTACATTTGATGTTAATCTTCTTGGGTGAATGCATGCCTGTAACTGTATGAGGAAGGCAGGAACTGAGGCATAGCATGAGGAGGATTATTAGCGAAATGTGGGATGTTCTTTGAAAAGCCTCATGAGATGCTAATAAAACATTTTTAAAAATCCTAATAAAACAACAAAATGTACAGTCTCACCATCAAAAGCCCCTGTGCATGATGTGGCTTTAAAACTGAATGAAGGTTGCACAAGTCATGTTCTATACTAGATATTTCAACATCCATTGCAAAACAATAGTCCTTTTTTCTGTCCGATTACTTTCTGAGAATGTATTCAGATATTTTTCCCCTCATACCTCATAGTGATTTTCTCTTTTTCAAGTCAAATAAATCTATTCCTTTACCTAATGCAGTGGTTCTCAAACTTTTTCTGTCATTCCCCACTTAAGGGGGTGAGCGAATTTTCAAGCCCCACTTGTTAACAAAATAATAACGAAATCGGCCAAGTTTACTATTTATTGAAATATCTATTTCTAAACCAATATGATCAAACACCACCAAGTTAAAAAAAGATAAAATACACGTGCAATTGTTATAAAAGGCTTACGTTGTCACTTATCATTGCATAATTGACCCCATGTATGTATTAGCTGCTCAGCAATCATTTGTAGTTTTTTTGCACTGGCCAATTCTGTATGCAACTTTGAATGAAGCCATTTGTGCTTTGCTGTCCACTGATTCAGATGTTACCATGCGATTATCCTGCTGTCTGTATTCTGCCAGCTTTCTTTGAAAGAAGTCGAGTGGCTTATTAACGTGACTGGAATGTGTTGTCTCCAAGTGTCTTCCTAATTTGTTGGGTCTCATGCGGTCTGCTGCCAGCGATTTAAGACACAAAACACACACGGGTCTCTCTTCTGCCCCCTCCGTCCCCATCATGAATCCAAGCTCAAGTTAGGCTTCATTAGGGGTGGGTGATATAACCAAAATCTTCGATCACGGTAGAAGCAATTTTCTACCTCGATAATGAACACAATCACAATTGCTATATCACAATATAGCAATTTGTATCTGAAAATGCATAAATAAAAATTCAAACACAAAGAACCTGCTTTACATAATGTAATTTTATTTAAACTGTGAATTGCTGAGGTTTGCGGCATTTTTTTTTACTTTGGCCATATTCGTTTGGATGCTTGGATTTCAGATGATAGAAAAGGTTTGATGTGTTTCCACCACTTGTTAAAACAGTGCACTTGCGTACCTTCCAAATCTCATTCGTCTCACTTTTCTTATACCCAAACCAATTCCACACCACAGACGAGGCACCTTTTTTCTTTACAATCTCCTCGTTCTTGGTTTCGTCACATGTAAGCAAACTCACTGCTGCTGCACCGTCTTCTTCTATTGTCGAAGTGTATGTGAAGCCAAACACGTCAAAAGTGAGACGAAACCGCGGCACCCGATTGAACCAAATATCTGCGCAAATACAGCGCAGCGCGACTATCTGAATAGCGCAGTGATGATCTGGTTTATTTGCGCAGCCCGGTGGATCGCGCAGCGCCGCTCGAATCACAAACCTGCACGACCCGCTGTGTTTTATTTAAAAACAATTTACTTAAAATGTCAGGACTGTTTATTATTGTTTCCGCCTTGCCATGCCTGGTTTGTACGTGCGCATCCCAGCGGGGTAAAATGTACTTTGATGGTCGGCGCAGTTTATTTCTGTCAGAGTCGCGCAGCGCTGCCCAGTGGGTCGCGCAGGTTTGTGATTCGAGCAGCGCTGCTCAAGTTGGCCCACTATGGTTCCACTTTTTCTCCCGGCCCACAACTGATGTTATTTTAAATTTACTTGTATTAATGATTAATTTATTTGTGTGTGATTGTTTAGTTTTTTCCTATTATTTTCTACCAATTCCCTCCCGTTCATTGCGCCCCACCTGTCATGTCTGTATTCCCCACTAGTGGGGCGCGCCCCACACTTTGAGAACCACTAACCTAATGGAATTATCATTGGTTCCACACTGATATAACGAGACAGCAATTTTAACAAACTGAAAAAGAATTTAAGCATGACAGCAAGTTCACTAGAGACATCCTCTAAATTCACAGCAGCAAGAATTACACTCAGTCTAACACCCAGACATCTTACAGTCTTACCCACACAACCACTTGTTTCTTCATAGCACAGACCTCATGGTGCGTGCATCAATTAACAGGAAAATGCATAACTACAAACAATTAAAAATCTTCATTAATAGGAGAATCTGTACCAAATTATCAGCCAATTATTTGGCAGCAGTGCAACAGCACATGGAAATATATCATCTCTGTGACCTTAAACATCGTATGATTGTTGGTACCAGATGGGTTGGTTAGAAACACATCTGGTTACACTCCTGTCAGGCAAGAACCGGAATAACAGCCTACGATGAGAATAGGATTAGTGGAACTGGACACGTGAAAATTAGAATGATATCACCAGCTATAAAATATAGTACACTGTAACCTTAGATTCCAGTTTGGACTTATACATGCATGACATGATGTTATTGTACTGCTGCTACATGATGATACATGGTCGATTGGGAACTCTAAATGAACTTCTCCTCTGCAGAAGAGGTAAGGTTTTTTTGATGACCAAAACTTGGGACCAAGGCCTGGGATGGTCTTCATGAGAGCGAGTTTCATTGTAGTGCTTGACGGGTTTTGCAAATGCAGCATTTGACAATACTGTTCTTGCAAGAACCATTCCAGAACAGCTGACCTTCGTGGGTTAAAATAACAACATGGCTGTTCTGGTCTTGCTGTTACTACCTAATTTCATGTGTGTTATTTTATAGTTTCGTTCTGTATTGTTCTGGGATGTAGAAAATAAAGACTTGTGTCCAAATATTGTAACAGAATCTTCATTACAAATTATGTTCCTATTTTTCATATTAAACACAAGAGGAAAAAAATGACAGGCTACAGGTGAAAGAATGAGTTTATAGCTGCTTATAACTTAAAAGAACTCACTTCTCTCATAGATGTTCCACAACAAAAAAATGTAATTGTGAAGCATTAAAAATAAAATAAGATGTGCAATTCATATACATAGTCATTGTTGACAATTTGTCACTCATCGTTGAAAGATGCGCAGATACTAAAAAATAATCAACTGCGATAAGTGTACATGTATGTATGTATGCATGTGAGGCATGACATCTGCCCTGCTTACTGTGTACTCTGTGACGACGCCTTTATAAACTTCTAGAAACTCCTCTGTATTTGCCTGATCCATATTGAACTGTGAAAATATAAAAAATAAAATTAAATATGCATTTAAACCAGAGAGAAATGCACAAGACTAATATTTTATTATTATTTAAAAGGACATAACTGATCAGAAAAAAAATAATAATAATTTTTGCTTCAGCTGGAGGGGGGGGGGGGGAGCATACAACAACAACATCGTAAACATACTGTAGATGAATATCAAAGCTAAAATCTTTGCCTTAAGCTCAAAGGGAGAAATAGCCTACCTGATTATATAACCACCTTAGGCCAACATTAAAATAAACCACTATTATACTATGAAACACAATATGCATTTTATTAGGAAACATTCCCAACTACATGCTTAATAATGATAAGCAAAACAAAGATTCTACTGAACAGTTGCAGCTCAGGGCATTTATTCTGTACTGTGATTCGCCATAAGAAGAAACAGCACAGGAACAGCAATGTAATTGGCCAGAGCACAATTCGTGTCTATGACCAGGATAGATCATAAAGGGGGAAAAGGGGAGTCTCTCTTTTGTAACATGATTTCATCTTCTCTGGAAACAGGGGTCATTAGTTTGCACAGCTGACATGTAGACATGTTTAAAGTTTAATGATTCTTAGGATATTTTGCAGTTTTAAAAAAAAATTTTTATTCTCGTCACTGATAAGGGATGTGGTTTCTTGTAGTGGATATCCATTTCTCATTCACTGAGATTCTTTAAAAACATGCAAACTCTGTGAGACATTGAAAGGCATCATATTACATTTATCTTAAAATCATCAGTGCACTGACCATTTGCAGTGCAGAGATCTCAAATCCAGCTTCTGTGATTGAGGCAAGGACTTTTCCAGTCAGACCTGTGGATGCAAAATATGTTCAGTCCAACAACATTTTACACAGAACAAAATGAAACATTAGAAAATATCCAAATGCGTGCAGAAAGGATGAACAGGTGCTACAGATATGGCCTCATTTTCTTTCTTGCTTTCTGTACTGCTGTAGAAGACAAATCCACAGAACCCTCAATCTTCTTGTTCTTTTGCACTATGCAGCACAGTGTGTGCCTCACCGGACCATTTCACGCACACTCTGCTCTAGTATCTGTGAGTAACATATGAGTCATCAAGAGTGACACCATGAGACTCATTATACTACACCTCATGCAATGGGTCATGTTGTCGCCTTGAAGGCTGGATTCCCCTTCCTCAGCAGTATCCAAGATAAAGTCTCGAGTCCAGGCTGTATTTCTCTCCTATATCATGAAAACTCTACACACCGATTCTGTCTAAAAACCCGTTAGTGATCTGATTAATCTGCAGCATTAGCGCGTCAGACAATGAGGTGGCTGAGCATGGTGTTGTTGAAGAGGGGGTGTGTAATAAGGTACCACAGTGAAGATAAAACAGCAACTGGGGGGGGGGGGGGAAGCCTTTTTTCTCTCATAATTCTTCACGACTGTGACAGATGTCCAGTTGCACTTTCTTGGCACGCTTGGGGGGGGGAGAGGGAAAAAAAAAAAAAAAAAAAAAAAAAAAAAAAAAAAAAGAGTATGGCAATAAATTATCATTACAAACAAGCTGTGGGTAATTCAGCAGACCTTCATCCTTCTGTTTAACTCTCAGAGTTGTTACTGACTGGTATACCAAACTTCACTGATCGTAAAATCTTAAGAAAACTTTAATCCTGGTTAGCCGAATGTTGTCGTTTGAGCATACAGCACAGTCTCCTTTGAAATAAGCATGCAGTGATTATACTAGTTAAAACCCTCTCGGAGGTCACCGTGTTTAGTTAAACCACAGTGCGCTGAATTACAGTACAGAAGAAAACTCTCTAAAGAATGCGAAAAGGCTGAATTTCCAAATATGACCTACAACTAAACACGAATAAAGAAGGAATTTCATTAAAAAAAAAAAAAAAAAAAAAAAAAAAAAATTTATATATATAACAATTAAAAAAAAAAAGTATGTCTAGGCTATGACTAGCCAAATATGTACCTAGGAACCCACAACATAAGTGGTGGTGTGAGATCAGTATCTGCTATGAAACTGACACTTTGCTATAATAGCATGTATTCATTACTGCTGCAGTGTACAGTACACTGAAGAACAGCATGTACAGTCCTGATGGTGAAACATAACTTGATCAACACATTACACAAACCTGCAGAATAAAGAGGTCTGTCTGTGCAATTAACCATAAGTTTCTACATCTAGAACAGAAAAAATAAGATCTGCTATATTTTTTTGTTCCAGGTTTGTTGTTTTGTTTTCCCCAGTATGGCTGCAGCACCACCTGTGGAGAGTCTGTGAGCCTGCAAATGGTACTGTCGTGGTACCTATATGTTCTCCCACAGCATCATCATCGAGCCACAGCCCCGTCGTCCGTGCCTAGATGCAAGCACGCCTGTTGCTAGGCAATTGGGTTGGGGCTGCTTAGTAACGGGATTCTCTATTCCAGGCATGAGCAAGCTCTTTCAATGGTAGAAAGCATTTTGTTTAGCTTTAGTCAGCCACAGTGGGTCATGGATCATATCTCTCACGTGATCTATGATAAGAAAAGTGCAACCATTGGATTAGGCAAGCTTTAGACCAGCTAATTTCCATTACACATACATTTGGGGATTAAATCTGTTTTCTAAAGCTCTCGATATGAGCTTCACTATTAGTTGTATGCTATGATGAGTTAATTTCCTACAATTATGACAAATTACTGTCAAGTTTGTTATTCAAATGGTTACATGAGACAAGAGCTATATATACACTTTTTTGCATATGGCATGACACTTAAGAGGGCTTAATGAACAGTGTTATATTACCTGAAAGGCCACTAGTTACATAGTATTAATGTCTTCAGTAAAAATCCATACAATGGTTTAAACATTTACATGTTTCTGTTGAAATATGTCCTAGGCTCTCTCCTGGTGAAAGTGTAAAATATTGCTTTCCATGAGGCCTTTGCCAATAAAGGTGAGTAAATGTTTAGCCATTTATTATAGTGTGTAGTCTATAGCGGTTTCTTGTTGCATGCATTTCTATACTGTAGCATGAGTCTAACTTCTTTATGTCCAAGATTTCTCATAGATGTTTCCTATTTCATGTTCTCTCCAAGCCAAGCTGAGCAAATGTATTCAATTCATAACCATTCATATGAGCTCGTGTTGACAGGGTGAAAAAAAATACTAACAATGGTGAGCCCAACGGCCAGCCTGGATATGAACAGTTAATAAACAACAGCTGAGAGATCATATTATCTGTAAGCCCAACATAAAATGAAAGCAAAACAACAAAAGAAAGATGAGCTGCCACCAGCAAAATGATCAGGGAAGGCTATAGATTACGCTCTACAATGACTTCTGTGATACACACTCTCTCGGCAGAAGGGTATGGCCAGCATTTGCCTCTCTTGGCATAGATCTGCTGGGCACCAGGCTTCTTAATCGAATAATAATATAGTGTTCTGTTCCTCTTGAATCACCAACTGTCAGCATCTAACCTTGTGTCCTTCAAACAGGACAGGAGGTGCTATAGTGTACTTTTAGAGAGAAAGAGAGGGAGTGTATGTGCGAGTGTAAATCAAAGAGATGGGGCGGGACATTGGGTCTCAATAGAATGCCAACACATTGTGAGAAAGTGAAAAGTTCTTCCTTATTAGCACCAACTTACTCTCAAAAGGGTTTTCTTTCTGCCAACAATATTGTTTGACATATCTACTTTATGGAAAAGTAAACAGATTTTTAAAAAATGGCATGATAGAGTCATTTATTTAGGTTACTCTATAATCTTGCCTGCAAAGTTAATGCAGATCGATCTGCCAAACGTTCGATAAAATCTTTATAACCAAGTTTGCTTTTCACGTAATTTAATCAAGTTGTACTGTGCCACTGTATACGTCATAGTTAAAGGGACGTTAAATCTAATCAGTTTTGTTGGTAATCCGATTCTGGCTGGCATAATGTCCACGAATATATGGCATGTCGCATCATCAACACAGTGGAGAGCGCCAACTTGCTCAGCACTGATGAGAGCAAACGAAGATTTAAAATGTGTAAAAGACCAACGATCTCACTGAATTATGTCTCTGCACTTGTCGCCTGACACATATACATATACACATATACATACATACATACATATATATATATATATATATATATATATACACATATACATACATACATACATATATATATATATATACACACATATACATACATACACACACATACACATATATATATATATATATATATATATATATATATATATATATATATATATATATAAAAAACAGCACAGCACACACTTTCTCCTCACCATATTCTCACCGTGTGTGTTAACATAGCGCTGTTAAAGATCCAATTTAACCCCAACTCTCCAACACTGACACGCTATACTTGAGTCTCAAATCTACACATGAACTATCCTATATATGAGCTTACGTGGGACAAATAGCTGACCATTGAGGAGTGAAAGAGTTAATTAACTGACCTTTACAATTCCACAGAATGCAGGAGTCAATATTCCTGGACAAGGTCACAGATATGCAGGGAGAAAAATACTAGGGGCGACAATCTTTGATAAATTTTGATACACAATTATCTACTAATTTACATATGACCGAATTATCTGTAAACCAGTTCCTGTTTGATGGCATAGCAGAATGGAGGGGTGGGGGGGGACGGGGGACAACAACCTCATTTTCAGTGCTTGTGCTTTTTTTTTTTTTTTTTTTTTTTTTTTTAACTTAATATTCCCACCCAGGCCAATTTACCCACTACAATGTGAAAGATCAACTCAGGGCATGCTGGTTATTTAAAATCCCCACCCTCACCTTCATCCAGAGGATTTAAGATTTCACAGGTCACTGCCTTGGTGGCATGCTCCATGAACAGGGATCAGGAGAGTGATTTAGAAAGGGGAAGGGGAGTTAGGAGTATGTTGTGGCTTTAGAGAGAGATATTCAGCATAGCCCAAGGAAGAAAGAATATAAAATATATTAAAAGAGGGGTTTAGAAGAGAAGGCTAGCAGGAGTTTATTGAAAAGTGGATATTTTAAAGTAGAAATGGAATTAAGTGGTACAACTGTTCGCATACACAAAACAAGTAGTTAGGATGTTAAGAGTTAATTCTTGTGCGTTCATCTGAACTAAAATACCATTAGTAGTTTTGTAAATAAATAAGGTTTTAATAAGGCGCTGCTTGGAAAGGGTGTGGATTTCATACTGTACATGTGATAAAACATCCTTTTAACCAAGTGCTAGATTTGTCTTCAAATGCACACTTTTGCAGAGACACCATGTCTAATTACTACAAGTGTCCAACCCAGATGCTCTGCCCACAGGCTACGGTTCGTTTAAAGTCTTATTTCTGACCAAACTGAAATGAATTAAATTAAAAGTTTTCCAGGAACGTCTACAGGAAAAGGATTGTGGTTGGTCATCTGCCACGTCTGTCAAATCGTCTCTTTTCTTGAAAGCAGGCAGGTCTTTGTGAGGCTTAACAAAATGGATCATACACTTAAGAGATTATGCGCCTTTTAACGCTCACATTCATGCTGACGCCGAGTCTGTTTAAAACCCATTCAGCAGCTCACACTCCAACGGATATTGAAATGAAAATACTTTAAATATTCACAAGCTTATTTTACTAAAACACCAGGCCCACAGTAATTTTTAAGAACTGTGTGAGGACTGCCGAAGCAGCAGACATGCTCTCAACAATGCCAACAATCATATTTATGAAAAACATATTGCATTTAAATGAAAAGTGCTAACTCGGGCACAGAGGTAATCGCTTACAGGCATGCAAGTCCAATTTGCTGCATTGAAACCATATCAATCTACAGTATATTCTGCTGAGACAGAAAACACAACAACAAGAGAAAAAGCAATAGATGTCCCACATGTGATATATATATATATATATATATGTAATTTACACAAGTCTTTTGACATGAGATGTTTGTTTAACTTGAGAATACTATGCATATGCATGTGTGTGTGGTGCCTTACCCTCAGAGATAGCATGTGGTTTGATGATGCAACAGGTAGACTCTTGGTATTTAGCTGTATTGGTAGGGCCATGACCTGCAGTTGAAGGAAAGAAGAACTCCAACTCCTAGAAAGGGAGAATCAAAAAATGCTAGAATATCATTCAGCTATAACTTAGATATGCAAAAACAACCTAATTTAGCCAACAGTTACAAAGTTTCATCTACTGTGTAACTGAAAGAGCTCAAATATATGAGCATGCAACATGTATTTGATCATTTGCATTTTAACATTTGTATTTTAATCGTCAAAAGCAGTACCAATAATAATCATGGCACATACGGTAAACTGAGTAGCTTAAAAAGTTTGGATAAATAATCAGAAGTGTATTTTGCAGAAATCTTCAAAAGCTCTCTTAATGGAGTTTGAATAACGTCAACATGCCATTTGTGAATGTGAATACACAGCGTTTCACAATGTTGCACAAACAAACGTCATGCCTCTCCCAGATCCTATTCCACCACCTGGCAAACTGAATGCGGCATTTTGGGGAGGGGAACTACATGCCCGGGCTAGACCTCATTCAATGGCTTTTGATACGATCACATACCTACTTTCATTCAAAACTAAAGTGAAACCTCATTTGTTCATGTGCTTTTATAAATGTTCAAATCAAGGTTGGATAGCAGTGGTGAATCATTTTAATTTATTTTAAATAATGATAAGCTTCAAGATGTGTATTCCTTCCTGCACAGCCTCAGTATCAACCACTTGGAACCTTTTGTAAGGCTTGGCACACATGGCATCTTTCCAGCACCTCAGGGCACTCACTCGGCTCCAGCTGGGGGTTCAGGATAGGAACTTGGCTATATTTAAAAATAAAACTTTTAATTAAACCTGACTTCAGTTAAAGGAAACCTATTCAGGCTCTAAAATGGATGAAAATGTAGCTATAAATGGCTAGGGGAAATATAAAGAAAAAAAATAAAGGCTTGCAAAAGACAAAACATGGCTGAACTACATGTTAACAATGAATTTTTAATTTATTACGTTTTAATTGTGTGTGCAACTTTTTGAGGCTACCAGAAAAAAGATCTTTATTTCATCCTCCATCTTCTCTTTTCTTAAATATTGGATCTTTTATCCAACTCTTATTGTATTAAGACCGTATATTGTATTGTATATATATCCCATTCCAGACTTATTTCGCCTTTGTGTTATAATAAGTTCCACTTTTCTAAGAAGCGTTTCCACTAGATTTTTGAACATAGCTGTGAGTATTTTCCCATTTCTACCACTAGACCACTGCGCGTTTCCAACTTTGTGGCAACCGTTTGTGGGAAGAACCGAATACCAGTGGGACGGTCAAGTGTCCATAAACTTTTGGCCATGTGTTGTTTATATAATCGTTAAACCGTGTGGTTGCTTGCATTTTACATGTAAATAAGGGTTTAGGGAGTGGGAGCTCTGTGCTTTCAAATCTGCACTAGTCTATACAATTCTCATGAATACGAGCCTTTATTCTGAGAGAAGTGTTTCTTTTTAAATACCCGTGCTGCAGATGCCAACGAATCTGACCCATGGCCTGCGTTTTTCGTGCCATCTGTTCCAAACTGGGCTCGCAGGCTGGCTGGAGCGTCTTTGTGTGCCACGCCAGAGTCAGTAGGACCCAGAACTTTTCTCCATACAGACACGGCTTCGTCTCCCATCAGCTCCATGACAATTATAGGCCCAGAGCTCACAAACTGCACCAGGTTACTGTTTAAAGAAAACAGTGTTGTTCATTTTCAAAGTAAAAAAAATTTAAAAATTTTTAAAAAATCACAAAGAGCATTATATTGCTATACAGTTAAACATGCTGTACATATTGCTGTTTTACATTATGTGCCATTTTCTGCTTCATGGAACTAAAAGTGTAACATTATTCCTCATTGTAAACATGTACATCAATGCATAAAATAAATAAATAAATAAAAAACTTGATTTATCTTAAAATCAATATCGAGGCAAGGTCATGTACAATGTCATTATCTGTGTCTTTGCAATGCTCTCCAGTGATTCAAAGGATTCCAAAGATGCCAGTTCAAAAGTCAACACAATGATTTTACTAAGTCACTGCCTTAGGGGTGGGACGGGACTCTGCAATGTCACTGAATGACACTGGAAGGTAAAAGAGATGTCCCAGAGAGAACATGCAACGTCAGAAGGGCTGTGATGCAAGAAAACTGGCCTTTAAAGTACCTTTGAAAAGCTCCAGTAAACTTACACGAGTGAATCATTCACTCAGGAGAGACTTACTTGAAAAAAGACTTTGACTGATGTTCCGTGTAAAAGTCTGCTGCCTGCTTCCTGTAAGAATGCCATAAAAGTACACATAGTTAATAAGTAATCCAATGAGCCCGTCTTACTTCTATAACAAGACCGAGGTCTGCAATGAGAACCATTTGTTCCTATTCATTAGTCAAGCAATCTTAAAATCTTAATTATTTTCTAAATCGATAAGAAAGATGTCCATAAACTGATTATGTCTTTCTACTTTTACTACTAGTGTAAATGAAAGGAGGAAGAAAAAAAAGAAAAAGAAAAAAGATAAAAAGGTTGATAGGCCAGATCTCCCTAAAACAATATTCACTTGTATAATTCCATAGTCTTCTGGGACGAAAATAAAATAAGACTCAGCATTTTCCAGTTTCCTACAGTCACTATGTTTTATTACTTAAAGGTTCAGTGTTAAAAAATATTATATATACAGAATACAAATTCAGAAAAGAAAAATCTCATGCTGAAGGTAATGCACCTTGAAGTCGGTTGAATAAAACCTTCCTCTCCTGTGCCTATTAAACATTTTTCATCTAAGTTGGGGAATAAAATGTATCTGTAACTCAGTAAATTAACATCTACAGGGGTAATTGTAATCACGCAGATTTCTGATGTTATGCCATAGCGATTCAATGTCTTACCAGATACAAACATTTCAACAGGAAGAGACTGAACATGCAGAATAGCAAAAAGAGCAATGGAGAACAACGTCACACTCATCAGGCCAGAGCAGCTGTCTCAGCACTTACACCACAGTTAGGAGTAATAACAGGGAGAAATAACAATGACAGATACTACACACTGTACGTACATATAGGCTATGTTTAGTGTTTTAGTTAAGTACTACTTAAACTGGGAGCAGATCTCAGTTTCATTACATCAAATGGATACGCCATGTGATTAAATATTATCATTCCTTTTTAAAAGTAATTTGACATATTAATTATTAACTATTATTGACCCCTGTCTGTCAGAACAATTTATGAATTTACATGTGTGTTACATTATGCAACCTACATGAACTTATCCTTAATTGATAATTATTACACTATAGTAAATATTACAGCCAAATATACGACAAATAAACAATTATTTGATCACCTTTAGCTTTGATTTCAGCACACAATGTGTTGGCCAGTTCATGTGTGAAAAATTATTCCCTCATGCTCTTTCAAGGATTACTTAAAATGCAATTTTACAAAAAGAGATTAATAATTTGTTTTGTTGGGTTGCTGGTTCAGCACTATCCTTACAGGTATTAATAATGTGTTGGACAGTTTTATAACTCCAATTCCAGTCATTTCAAATCTCTGTAGTTGTTGTCTTTGCTTGATGCAGGCCAATAATCTGACCCTTCTGTAACAGCGACTTTTTTTTTTTTTTTTGCCAGGGAAGTGTGATAAATGATGCGACATTTTTTTTTTATACATAGATAAACTGGTTTTGTCACTCTTTCATTATAATGTGACAGCTCCACAGGAATAGGAAACAATATTTAGAGGCATCACAAGTGATTTAACTAAACAAGGGAGATGAACAGGGCAGTTTCAACTGTTTTCCCTGCAACTGACGGTGTTTGTTTTGCAACCTTATTACAAAGCCACCACACTCACCCTCCCAACCCTTCCTGGAGATCCACCATGGCTCAATTGCAAATCCAACCAGCAACAATCTGCCTGATCCAGCTATGCCCCGATTTTAGAAAAGAATGACAAATTGGATCAAGTTTAGCAGATGACCCCTAATATTCACTGGTCTGAACTGATCAACGTGAAAATACAAGTCACATAAGTCACAAGTGATGAGACTAAACTTTAATGTTTATGCATTTGCACTTACAACATTGACAAGTGACTGATCCAGTCTGTGCTGCCAAAGCTCTCAGTTCATGGGAGAGCTCTGAGTAACATCAGCTATATATATAACATTACAATTTCAGACGGCTCTGTGCAAACGCCCCTAGCAATTTACCTGCTTTGCTGCTACACTATAATGGAAAGCATAAAAGTCTATGTCTAGCCTAATACATTCAACAGTCGTGATGGTGGAAACAAAACAAAAAGTAAAGCAGTGCGAAATGTCGAAATGTACTTTGTTCATCATCCTTGCATTGCTCGAGTGAATTCCATTATTGATCAGCTATGTGAGAAAGAGCACGTCACTATCCAAACACTCCAGCTAGTTTAAAATCGGATCAGCTCAGAAGTGTATGACGGTTAACATAGTGGGGAAAAAAAAAAAAAAAACTCCCTGCTGTAGATGTTACATCCTTTATCCATTATTAAGCTATAAAAAGCTTCTAAGTCACAGTGTGCACTCTCAGGTTAAGAACTAACCATTTCAGCTTATCCGTATGAATAACATAATACATAGGTGCACACAGTCAACGTTTGGCATATTTACTGTGCTGATTATTTCTACATCTGTTTAACAGCTTGGCTGAAAAAGCACTGAAGCTGCAAATTGAATTTGAACAAACTAAAAATTGCAATACTGAACAGAAAACTAGATGAATAATTTGTTTTTTGCTTTTTTTTAGCTTCCTAGTGAAAATGAGCGTCCGCTACCACTACAGCACTTTTCCTTCCAAGAGGAAGAACCAAAGCTCTTAATGTGACCACTCTCTCTCTCAGGCACTGTACGTTAACTGGGACAGTTTTTCATAAAATAAAACAAAATAAATTAAATGCCGGTTTTTTTTTTTTTTAAACTCACCCAGTAAGTTTGGTCATTTTTGCCTTGGTGACTATAAGGCCAGCATCATACACCATCTGAATAATGCTGCCCACTTTGGTCACGGCATCTGGCTTAATCATAGCCAGTGTCCTATTGAAGAGAGGGAAAAAAAGGAAGCACAAATGATTCATCATGCTCTGTGAGTTACTGTGAAAGAACAAAACATTCTTTCACTAAAACAGCAGTATAACCCTCTAATTGCATATAGGTTAGAAGAACAAACATTTTAAACGCTGATCTGTGTATAACTATAAGGGGATTCTTCAAGGCAAACCTGAAAGTTCTAGGGAATGAAGGTGTAAAACCTGAACGACGAGTTGGCTCTGAGCCCACTTCAGTCGTTCCCATGAACATTCAGAGAGCGGGACGCCTAATCCCTAAAAATCGCCTGATAACATGGCACCAACTTGCAGAAGAGACATCTATCTGTGGGAACCGTACACACAATCATTCACTAATACAACTTGCACATTATAGAAACCGTCACATCCCTCATACAGTCCCGACCTCGCTCCAAGTCATTTCCACATGTTTGTGCAGAGTTTCAGACGTGAAGTAGGCAGTCCGATCATGACTCCGACATAAAGACTTTCTACCGTGACGGGATCCAAGAACTATTGAAATGCTGAGATAAGTGCATTAATGTTGCAGGGGATTATTTAGAGAAATAAAGGTAGGTTTTACTCTGATAACGGAGTTGTTATTCTGCACAGTCAAAAGTCCCGGTTTGTCTTGAGCACCCCTCATCCATATTGTTGAAAGTAGTTGTTCTCGATAATCAGAATAGTCTCTTACTGAACAGTACATTTTCTAACATTTTGACAGTTTGCTGCTGAAGTGCAAGGATGCTCGGCATCAAACGGCCAAGCCACAAAAAACATCACAGTTTTCTCTTTAGGGAAAAAATTTGTGTATAATCTATCCTTGCTTTGCCAGTAGCTTGTATCTAATGAGTCTGTGGAGTATGCCCATTTCACTCATCACTTCATCCTCTCTCATTCACTTTCAGATGCCGGCTACTCTAAAGGAAGTCTCGAGTTTAATTGCCATTTCTGATTTGCAGGTTTTGAGCACTTGAGTTACAATGTTTTATAAATTTTCTCTCTAATTGAGTCTTGTCCAATTCCTCCCCGTCACTAGGGGGCTCCACATTAAGGCTACTAATAACACTCAGTCGGGAGGGCCGAAGACCATCACGTGACTCCAGCCGACCGCATCTTTTCGAACTGCTCACTCACGCACCCTTGGCACTTGGACAGGGAGTTCCTATTAGTGATAGGAAGTTTGAATCATTTTAGTGACTCGGTTTTTTGAATCTCGTTCAATCTCGATCTTAAACAAATCTTTTTTTTTTAGTTATTTAGTTCATTTCGTTCTTTTGATCAGAAATTAAATAAAATTATGCATTTTCAATAAAAAGACCACCAATACGTCTACATACACAAATTTTAGCTATAGTTCCAGTAATGAAAATATTACAATGCAGCTAAAGACATATTATAATAAACAGAATGAGTCGCTCACCTCTCATATCTTCCAGTCTGAGTCGTTCATTCTTTTGAATCTATTGCACCGCAAAGGGAGTCACGTGACAAAGGAACGAACGACTCGGGACTTGAAGATTCATTGAAGAGAACCGTTCGATTCTGTTTCCTGTGCATAGAGTGTATTTGCAAGCAAGGTGTGTATTCTCAGTCTGTGCCAAACTTCAGCTTAGTGGTGTACGTTATTAATGATTGTTCTCTTTATGCTGTTATATCTTTCAGGTGGTTGCGCAATACTTACTACAGACTCAGCTATGGCACACTCTAAGTCTTTGAAATTTTATTAACACAAATTTGTTAATCAGTTTGGAAGGTAGCTTTTAAATATTTGTACCTCTCTTTCTTGCTGCCCAGTTTGTTGGCTGTGTACTGGTCCCCATAGTCAATGAGGTTGAGCTGTCGAGAGAAGACAATCACACGGTTCCCCACAAACAGATCCTCTGGATGGAGGTCGTCATATTTGGTCCTTCTCAAAAAGGTCCGTTGGTTCTTCACATCAAACTAAATTGAGAAAATGCGTCAGAGTTTGTGTGCGTCTGTGTGTGTGTGTGTGTGGGGGGGGGGGGGGGGGGATTAAGAATCAATACATACATTAGACAATGTGAAATCTTAAACAGCATAAAAGCTTGTGTCAGACTCTAAAGCTGCACGTAAATAACACCTAGCCTGATGTTCAGTTCCGATTCTGTTGTACTGAAATCTCACACAGGTCTGGTATGTGGCTATGAAAAAAGAAAGAAAGAAAAAAAAAAAAAGTCTTTTAACATTCCACATCACTTCTTTCTGGGAGGAATTTCTCTCATAGTGCTTGGGTGCTGAATCCCTGGACATTTATGCACACTGACTGGAGTCACTGAGTGCTACCATAGAAACAACTTCTTCCCTCTGACTGACTTAACATGAGAAACTTTCATGCAACTTGTTAATGAAGGCAAGTTGCAAGAAAGCAAGTAACAGCTACGAGAAAAAAAAAGAAAAAAAAAACCACTCACTCACTCTCTATACTGCTTATCCTGTACAGGGTCATGGGGTCGGTACAGGGGCCTGGAGACTAGGCAGGATGCCACCAGTCCATCACAGGGCACAAGCCCACACTCACTACAGGCAATTTAAAAACACTGAAAAAGTCTTTGGCTGTGGGAGGAAACTGGAGTACCATGAGGAAACCCACCAAGCACTGGGAGAACACGCAAACTCATCGCACATAGACCCGAAGTGGAAATCGAACCCTCGATCCTGGAGTTGTTAGGCCACATGTCACCAGAGTTATTACGGTCGCAATCAAAATTACTATCAAAAGTACGACAAATAAGTGGCTTATTAATGAGAAGCTTCAGAAGGTGTGAAAGGGGTGTTAGATTCTCGGGCCTCAGTTATCAAGCTGAATACGAGCTAATTTCTAAATAATTTTCTAAATTATTCAGGTGTTTATTTACATAGGAAATGGGGTATTGGTGGAAATACTGAGAGCTACATGATTAATGGACTTTTGCAGAAATATTACATATACATACACACACACACACACATATATATATAAAATAACACAGATAAGACAAAAAAAAAAAAAAAAAAAAAAAGAAATACCACCTTATAAAAATGGAGGAAGTGTGTGTGTGTGTGTGTGTGTGTGTGTGTGTGTGTGTGTGTGTGTGTGTGTGTGTGTGTATGTGTATATGTGTGTGTGTATGTGTGTACGTGTGTGTGTCCATGGAAGCTGATGCACAGTAATGGCTGAGCTGTGTTACTGTAAGATTTAACACTCACAGTGCATAGTCATGACTTTGTCACTTTCAGTTCTCCATGAGCTGTTGCTTTTTGCGTTTGGTGAGGATCGTCAAAACGAACTCGGCTGTGTCATGTTAAAAATGCTTGGTAATGTCTGCATGATTACAGAGTAAATCAGTGTTACTGGAAGATTTGTAAATCTGCTAAGAATGTTTCGTTTACACCTTTACATGGTTTTTCTTCAGGATTAATCATTAAAGTAAAAAGAATCATGTGAAGCACTGCTATGTTGAAACCAGACGTGGGTGAATCGGCGACTTATAAAAACCAGACGGGGGGAGTGCTTACCATTTCCACAGAGCCATCTTTAGGGTAGTACAGGAGCTGGTAGCGGCGTAGGAGGGCAGCGCTGGGGTCGTACCACTCAGTCAAGAAGGCGAAGCGCTCCTCCTGTGAAGAGAACAGCAGACACGGCGTGAGCTCTGTGATGTGGCTCGGGCCCGGCGGGGACATGTCGGGACGGTGACCCCGTGTGCTAGGACGGTGACTCTGAGCACTCGAGGTCTGACCCTCAGTTACGGACAGGCAGCTGGGCTCTGTCGCAGCAGGGAATCCGGAGGTCACTGGTTTGAGTGTGAGCCTCTGCTCCTCTGGGGCTTGGACTCTTTAGTTACACAGCTGGTGCTACCTTTTTCACAAACACACAGCTGTAGAGTCAGGACCTAAAGGAGCTGTGAAAATAATGTCGCTTTGGGAAACAGGTCAGAGGTCAAAATGACAGTTAAATTATGTTTTGTTTTGTTTTTGGGGGGGGGGGGGTTCACTAAAGGACCAAACCAAAATCTTTCAGGGAGTGTAAGTATTCAGGCTTGAATTTTAGTGGCTGAACGTTGTGCTCATACGCTTGGTGTTGCCTTTTTCACCTTCATGCTAAGCAGACGATATCCTTGAACAGAAACATGGAGGAGACATGCAGCTTGCAGCACTTGGCTTGCACGCTGCCCTCTGCTGGATGGAAGGCCACGTTTCAGTCATGTCTAGCGGCCTGTGATCCAGACAGAGCTGGAGTGGAATACTGATGAGAAAACTTTTTAAGGTACAACGTTAACCAGGGAACTACAAAGGTCACTTTTACAGTGTTAAAAGCACAAACCCGCTATAAAGCACGGCATGTATGAGGCCTATTCTTTTTTTTCTTTTAGTTTTTTTGGAAGATGATTTATTAACCCATAATGACTGAATATTCATGGTAATAAATGACTTATGGAATATTTTACACCATTATGCAAAAAAAAAAAAAAGAAAACTGCCAAGCTTTAGATCATCGTGTTCCTGGAAACCTTTTCAGCAGTTTAGTTTAGAAACAACGCAACATTATATAAACTGAGACTGGCGCAGAACAAATGTGGCTGTCTACTCACCAGGCACATGTTACCAATTCCTATAATCCTTTAATACACACTGGATTAGTTGTATTAATTAAATTGTGCGCAATGCTAATATTAATATGTGGTTTAAACAGTCACTTGGCTAGACTTCGGTGATCAACTCGGAGATAAACGACACATAACACAAGACCTCCTCCTTTTCTCATCCCGCTTTAAACCCTCCCTCAGAACGATGCCGACCAGAGGTGTTAAAGGTCATTTCGGATGAACTAAGTGACTGGGTATTTTTAGAAGTAATTTAGTTTGACATTTTCTTGCTTTCGAACACTAAAGCAGCACTTGTGTTTGACTCGGATGGGGGGCGGGGGGGGGACGACACTTTTACTCGACCGAAGAGTTGATACTGAGTGCACAGGCAGGGCCCTTCCCCCAATGGAGGCCTATTTTTACCCCTCACTAAGCTGTGAAAGAGATAATATTGGCATCAACAGCCTGCACTTTACAAAAAGGGGAGTCTGAATTCCCGGTCAGAAATCTCCTATAAAATGTCAGGATGTAAAGCTGCTCTCTCTCTCTCTCTCTCTCTATCTGTCTGTACAACTGGTTAGAACACGCCGGAATCAGGTGACTCAGAACTCTTAATCGTGAGACAGGCTTTTGGACATTTTGTCCAACATCTTTTGTCATCCTAATTATTATAATTCCTAATAATTGCAACACATGCTTTATTACTCGAGATGTTATTAGAAATTATTGATAACTGGCTGATCTGTACATTGTGCATAAGTTTATCTACTATTCAGCTATGTGTACGTATCTTCCTTCTGAAAAGGTGAAAGTGTTGATTGGACTCCAACCGTGCAGTGAACGACAGTGAACTTCCTGTCGAACAATGACTCGCAACATTCCAGCATAAATACCAACCATTTTTGGGAAACAGGTCAATGAATAGACGTCATGAATGAACAGAGATTTGAGACAGGCAAGATGCCTTTGTACACAATTTAACACATACACTACTTATAATGTGTCCAGCCTGGAAGTAAAAAAAAAAAAAAATAATAATAAAAATAAAAAAAAACATTAAATGTGTTTCAGCACTGAAGTGTGTTTTGTTTTCCTGAGATGACGGACTCGATGATGCAAGAGAAACCTCAATGCACATTTAATGTCAAAACACATTAAACTTAAGCTCATATTTCAGCCAAACATGACATGAATCAGCAGGAACGCCCCGACGTACTGTTTATACAGCCTGATGAAAGCATGAATGATATTTTTCCCACTTCGTGAGCAGCGTTGTTGTGAGACGTACTGTGACACTCGTCGCTAGGATGCTCGGCATTCTCGTTCCTCTAATGGCAGAGGTGACGGGGTCTACAAAGTACAGATTGTATTTCTTTACTCCCTGCCTGGGCCAGGTTTACTCAAGGACAATGGCTTGTCTAATAGAGAGTAAGCATATGCTCCGAGTGTTTCCTCAATACATTCGGCACTATGACTGAGTGTGAGGAGCCTGTGTTCTTTTATCGAGACAGGTCAGCGACAGCCTGGTAGAAACTGTTCTTCCACTGACATCACAAAGCCTTGGATTAATTTCCTTGTTTGGGTCCAGCCAGAGCAAACTGGAAAAAGCCAGGCTAATCCGCTGCCTCTCATACTCTACTTACTGGACGTGTACAACAAGGAAAAGTGGGCTTTTCCTTTCAGAGCCGTTTCTGGAAACCTGTACTTTCTCAGACTCCCACAGGCACCCTGTGCTATCACAGCAAACATTTCACGCTGCTCCACGCAGAGCCTGTAGACAGATCGGTATACACTGATTCAACAGGCGAAACCAGAGGAAGTTTTGTGGAAAAATGTTCAAATGAAACGGAACGATGGAAACGAGACAGTCTCACAAGATCTGTCTGCAAATGAAAAATAACAAAGACATATGATCAATAACTGACACTAACATCGTCGTCTATACCACTTTATCCTGTATACAGGGTCATTGGGAGCCTGGCGACTATCCCAGAAGACTTAGGGCACAAGATGTGGTACATCCTGGACAGGGTGCCAATCTATTACAGGACACACACACACACACACACACACACACACACACACAACGGGCAATTTGGGAACATTTATTAACCTAATGTGCATGTCTTAATTTAAGCTGAGCACCCGGAGGAAACCCACCAACCACTGGGAGAACCTGCAAACTCTATGCACACAGACCCGAGGTGGGAATCGAACCCGGATCCAGTATGTGACAGGCGACAGTGCTAAACCCCTCTCCAAAAATAATTGAAAAGCAGGGTTGATATCATATTAAAGATATGATTTAAATAAATATTTACAAATCCTTAAATATTAGTTGTATGATAAACTTTTTTAGATTATTAGACCTTGTTAAAGTTGCTAGAACTGAGCGTTAATGGGAACGATGTGACAGTTAAGTGCGCCACCTGGTGGCAGGATATCGTTAGCGCCGCACTCTCTCTTCACTGTGCTTGGAATTTCTCATTACATCAATAAAGCTTTTGTTTTATAAAAAACATTGCATTACAATTATTAATTACGCTAAACTACTTTTATTTTATTTTAATATTTTTATTTTCTTGTTATTTTATTAATAACAATTATTTTAACCCAGGCCACTTTATCTCATCGCAGTGTGAATGAATGGTAGCTAACGGCTAAGGCTAACTGAGGCTAATAGCTAGGCGCCACCTGCTGGCCGCAAACACGCTCAACTGGATGTAGTCTTCATTTGTTTTTTTTACTTAAACTAGCAACGTATTTATTATTCGATAATTCTCATACAGCTCTTCTGTTCAAACAGATTGTGCTTGCATCTCACTCGCCTGCCTGGTTGTAAAAAATTATCAATCAACGTTAGTATTGTATTAGTACACATCCCACCGCAATTCGGTACGTTAAACCCACCCCCGTGCGCTGCGATTGGTTACGTGATCATTCAATCACGGGTTCAAACCCGAATGTGAATGGCGGGCTGTGCCTCGATAGCCAATCGTTGAAAAGTTCAGTGGCATTTCGCAATGCAGGTAGTGAAAAAAAATATATATGATGCTACCTTGCTAACGTTAAGCATCTTAGCTCAAATGCGTTTTGCGATACATTAGCTATATTGCAACCATTATCCTTAATATTTGATTGTGATATATTGAGTTAAACATTCACACGTTACCATTTCCGGCGAGCTTCTCAGTCTCAGTTGTTGGTTTCCGTTAGCTCACTTGTTCGTCCTGCTGTATGCGTAGCTGTGAACCATCGTTTCCATAGTAACAAAACGAACCTGGTAACGTTTTTTCAGTGAAAATTGACCCAGGTATAATAACACTTTCTGCCAACAGCGAAGTTAATCATTATTATTAGCGCCTTCTATACGAACAAAACACCAAGTCCCGTCGACTTAACTTTCTTATATTTTATACGCAACCCGGAAATGATCGTGTGACCCCTGGAATTGATTTTGTGCATTTATTAACTGCATGAATTGTATTTAAAAATACAAAATATATAATATACCTACTTCAAAACATATATTTTATGTGAATCTTTTTTACGTTATTACATCATTCATTTCTGTTTAAGTAGCTCAGTTGCTGTCCCTCTGCTATACTGAGCAGCGTGACTTTGTGCCACTGAGGAAACTGTACTCACTCACTCAGACTCAAAAGTGTGAGGAGCAGATTCACTTCACCTCAGCCTGCATGGCCTGCACACCTTTTATACTGGACGGTGGATTATCAACAGAACTGGAGGAAAGAGGATTTCACATTCAGGTACTCATTCTAATGCATATAAAAGGTTAAAAGAAGAAGAATCAGCCAAGAAATGTACTGGAATGATGAGAGATCTTGGAGATCCATTTGTATTTACCTATTTATTTCCTGTTTTATTGTGTTTTCATTTTTTGTTTACTTATTTTGGAGAGTGTTTTTCACTGCTTCCTTTTTGTTTGACTTATTCGAACAGCACCAGTAACTGTTTATGTGGGTTCAATTAATACACTGCCTGTCTTAAAGAAGAGGAAGAGGATCTGACCACAGCAGCCAGTTGCATAAAACCTTACTCTGTTTTCCCTATTAAACAATTTTACAAACAAACTGCATCTGTAACTCAGACAGGAAGGACGAGACTGAACATCAGAATAACAAAAAAAAAATGCAATGGGAGAACATGTCACACTCATCAGACCAGAGCAGCTGTCTCAGTTCAAATAAATTTTATTTGTCACATACACAGTCATACACAGTACGATATGTAGTGAAATGCTTATACGACCGCATGTGACCTTAATTTTTTTTTAAACAATTAACAAGAAATAAGAGAGAAAAAGAAAAGAAGTACGAAAGAAAGAAATAGAAGTTAGACCAATATATATATATATATATATATATATATATATATATATATACAGTGGTGTGAAAAACTATTTGCCCCCTTCCGGATTTCTTATTCTTTTGCATGTTTGTCACACTTAAATGTTTCTGCTCATCAAAAACCGTTAACTATTAGTCAAAGATAACATAATTGAACACAAAATGCAGTTTTAAAATGAAGGTTTACGTTATTAAGGGAGAAAAAAAACTCCAAATCTACATGGCCCTGTGTGAAAAAGTGATTGCCCCCCTTGTTAAAAAATAACTTAACTGTAGTTTATCACACCTGAGTTCAATTTCTGTAGTCACCCCCAGGCCTGATTACTGCCACACCTGTTTCAATCAAGAAATCACTTAAATAGGAGCTACCTGACACAGAGAAGTAGACCAAAAGCACCTCAAAAGCTAGACATCATGCCAAGATCCAAAGAAATTCAGGAACAAATGAGAACAAAAGTAATTGAGATCTATCAGTCTGGTAAAGGTTATAAAGCCATTTCTAAAGCTTTGGGACTCCAGCGAACCACAGTGAGAGCCATTATCCACAAATGGCAAAAACATGGAACAGTGGTGAACCTTCCCAGGAGTGGCCGGCCGACCAAAATTACCCGAAGAGCGCAGAGACAACTCATCCAAGAGGCCACAAAAGACCCCAGGACAACATCTAAAGAACTGCAGGCCTCACTTGCCTCAATTAAGGTCAATGTTCACGACTCCACCATAAGAAAGAGACTGGGCAAAAACGGCCTGCATGGCAGATTTCCAAGGCGCAAACCATTTAAGCAAAAAGAACATTAAGGCTCGTCTCAATTTTGCTAAAAAACATCTCAATGATTGCCAAGACTTTTGGGAAAATACCTTGTGGACCGACGAGACGAAAGTTGAACTTCTTGGAAGGTGCGTGTCTCGTTACATCTGGTGTAAAAGTAACACAGCATTTCAGAAAAAGAACATCATACCAACAGTAAAATATGGTGGTGGTAGTGTGATGGTCTGGGGTTGTTTTGCTGCTTCAGGACCTGGAAGGCTTGCTGTGATAGATGGAACCATGAATTCTACTGTCTACCAAAAAAATTCTGAAGGAGAATGTCCGGCCATCTGTTCGTCAACTCAAGCTGAAGCGATCTTGGGTGCTGCAGCAGGACAATTACCCAAAACACACCAGCAAATCCACCTCTGAATGGCTGAAGAAAAACAAAATGAAGACTTTGGAGTGGCCTAGTCAAAGTCCTGACCTGAATCCTATTGAGATGTTGTGGCATGACCTTAAAAAGGCAGTTCATGCTAGAAAACCCTCAAATAAAGCTGAATTACAACAATTCTGCAAAGAAGAGTGGGCCAAAATTCCTCCAGAGTGCTGTAAAAGACTCGTTGCAAGTTATCGCAAACGCTTGATTGCAGTTATTGCTGCTAAGGGTGGCCCAACCAGTTATTAGGTTCAGGGGGCAATTACTTTTTCACACAGGGCCATGTAGGTTTGGATTTTTTTTCTCCCTAAATAATAAAACCCCTCATTTAAAAACTGCATTTTGTGTTTACTTGTGTTATCTTTGACTAATAGTTAAATGTGTTTGATGATCAGAAACATTTTGTGTGACAAACATGCAAAAGAATAAGAAATCAGGAGGGGGGCAAATAGTTTTTCACACCACTGTATATATATGTGTGTGCAAATTTTGCAATGTGTGTGCAGATGTGCTATGTCCATGATTGTCCGGTCTACAGTGTATGGGGGTGTATGCACAGATGAATAATGTCCATGAGTGTCCATTTCTGTGCAATGTTGCAAAAACTCGGAGATGATTAGTCCTGTCAGGTCATACAAAATGAGACAGTAATACTGTGTGTGTGTGTGTGTGTGTGTGTGTATGTATGTATGTATATATTAGGGCCGGGACTCGATTAAAAAATATATCTAATTAATTAGAGCCTTTGTAATTAATTAATCGAAATTAATAAAATAAGGTCAAATATTTATATGTGATATCACCCTAGGTGATACCTGAGGCTCGATGTTCTGCGGTGATATGCAAATTCCTTGTTGCATAGCTTGCACACAACCATGCTCTTATCGACGCTTCCATCCATTCATTTTTTTTTATTTTTGGGGGTTTTTCCAATTTTCTCCCCTAACTCGTTTTTTATAACACAATTTCCCATCCACAGTGTAATATATATTTGAGTTTGATATTAATTCACAGGCAGGCCACCAGGGGGCAATACCGCGCTGTATACTATGTGTCGTGTGCACTGAATGCAGTAAAAGAATACCCTTTTCTTCATGCTTCCATTTATTTTCCTTTGGTTGTCTCACACAAAAAGCAAGTAATATCGATGTTAGTTGTGCATATTGATGCAAACATAAAACACAGCGCCAACCAAAGCGGTCTCATCAGCTTCTTTGTCCATTCACTGTGGTTTGTTTTTGTCTGAACGCTAGTTGGTGCTCCAGTATAATCAGTCCGCCGAAACTCATCCAGTGAGAAACGTTCCGCGGTCCAAAAATAAGTGTGATTAAAATGCGTTTTAAAAATTTAACGCGTTATTTTTGTGTAATTAATTAATCTAAATTAACGCGTTAAAGTCCCGGCCCTAATACAACACATTTTATTTTATATATATGTATATATAAATTTATTTAAAAAAAAAAAAAAAAAAAAAAAAAATATATATATATATATATATATATAATCACTACTTTGTATTGGTCTTTCATGTGGAATTCCAATAAAAAAGGTCACACTCTTTAATACTGTATTATTATAATATTCAGTTGCTTTTAGCTTTCAGCACACAATGTGGTGGTCTGTTCATGTGTGAAAATGATTCCTTATGCTCTCAGAACCTCTCTTTCACAGGTTGAAACCTCACTTTTATTATTATTTTTTTTTATCTGACCACATTTTACACTTTTACAAAGTTGACATTTAAGCACTTCACGTTCTTCCAGGTTTTTACAATGTATTGAAGGGTTCTTGATCTAGTTCCAGTAATTTCAAATCTCCTTAGTTGTTTTCTTTGCTTTATTCAGTGCAATAATTGGAATCTCCTGAAATTGTGACTTTTTGGCCAGGCAGTGTAATAACAGAACTTATAAAAAAAAAAATATTGATGGCTCTTGTCTTTGCAGGGAGATCCCTTGTGGAGTGCAAGAATTTTGCATACAAACCCCAGTGCGGTTAAGGACGTGCATAACAGGTATTTCACAAACTAATACAGTTGAACCTGTGTGAGTAAATATGTAATGTAACTTACAATGATTGAATAGAGAAATGTGTTTGTTTGTAGCTTTCTTCAATGTGGATCTGATGTTATCACAACAGCCACATACCAGGCTAGTGTCGAAGGATTCATCAAGCACCTTGGTCTTAAGTCTGAGGAGGCTGAGAACTTAATAATGTCAGGGGTCCGATTAGCTAAAGAGTCAGCAGTGGACTTTATGGCCAACTGTTTAACAACAGGTGTGTCCCTGGCTGATTCCTATCAGTTAATGATTGAGAGCCCAAGAGGGTAAAGAAGGTTTTTTTAAATTATATTACACTAATCATTAATTGTGCAAACCATGTTTTTTTGTTTTAGACAGAAAAGCGCCTTTAGTTGCTGGATCAGTGGGACCTTTCGGGGCTTTTTTACACGACGGTTCAGAATACACAGGGGTCTACGCAAGCAGCATGAGTGTAGAGGTACAGTGGAGCCCAACACTATTTGTATACTCAGAAAAGTACTGCAGAAAATGTCATACAGTGTGTAAATCCTCTACTATACTTGGCCTTAGGAGCTGAAGAATTGGCATCGGCCACAGATTCGCTGTTTAATAGCTGCAGGAGCTGATCTGCTTGCATTGGAGACCATACCGAGTCTTAAAGAGGCTGAGGCCTTGGTGGAGCTGCTGAGGGAATTTCCTGATGCCAAAGCCTGGCTTTCCTTTTCATGCAGGGTAACGTCCAGCACTACCTTTATTCACTTGTACTGTATGATTTGTATATAGCAATGTTTCCCAGTCCTACTTTTTCTCTTTCTCAAAATGTCATTTGGGCTCCTTGATACACTGTACAGCCAAAAGTATGTGGACAGATGACCTTCACATCCCTGTGGTTCTTCCATTAAAATCTCCTGCAACAAGTCTGGAAGAACAAAACATTTCTAAAATGCCTTTGCATGGAGCGCACTGTGGCCTCCCATCTCCAGGGATGAGGGTTCAATTTCCACCTCAGGTCTGGGTTCATGGGGTTTAAACAAAAGATGTTCTCCCAGTGATTGGTGGGTTGCTGTAGCATTAATATTTACCTTCACTGGATCCAAGGGGCACCAGACATATGAATAGATGTTTTGCTAGGGTTGGAGTGGAAGAACTTGAGTATCCTGCACTGAGCCCTGACCTCAACCCTACTCAACATCTTTGGAATGAACAGGAACATGAACTGCACCCCAGACAGATCATCCCTGATCTCTCTAATACTGTTGTCGCTGAATGATCACAAATCCTCACAGCCACTCAAAATTATAGTGTAAATCATTCAAGGAAACGTGGCTGTTACAGTAGCAAAAGTGTGGAGTGGAATATTCAACAAGTACATACTTTTGGCTGCACAGTGTCGTTTTAATGACTTCTCAGTACATTTAATATGTTACAGTAAATAGTGATAAACTAAACAAATTTTATTTTAAATGAAAAACATGAGAATATTTAGAAACGTGTTTAAATATTCTGACCCCAGGTATTTGAAGGTGTATAAAGAGAGTAGCATCTCTTTTCTTTCTTTTTTTTTCCCAGGATGCCCAGAGTATTTCAGATGGCAACACGTTTGCCAAGGCCGTTCAGGTGGCCAATAATTCTCCTCAACTGGTTGCAGTTGGAGTGAACTGCTGTAAAGCTGCTCTGGTGAAACCTATTCTCGAATCAGCCAAGTCATACAAGAGACCCGACATGAGCTGGGTGGTGTATCCTAACAGTGGGGAAGACTGGGATGCTAGCTCCGGGTGAGCATGTGTTAAACTTTTAGATGTCTTAACCACAACCAAGAAAGGAATAAGTAAGATAAATGTTTCCTATAAATGTGCTGTTATAGGAAAATAATCATAGGAATAATAGGAAATAGTCAATAGGGTGCAGGGTGGTGGTGATAAAGCATGAGGGGAAAATTACCTTCCTCAAAACATCACATTAACGTGTTTTATACCATTTCAGCAAGTTCCTAAGATTAAAGAACTTATTTATATGACATATAAAATATGTTACATATTTAGTTACTGTTATCTCTAATGTTATAGCAACTAAAGATGGTGGTTCGCTGAAAAAAAACTCTCTATGCATAAAGTTAAGACTAAATTGAGCCTGTCGTGGTCAAGAGAGAACCGGAAAAAGCAAAAATCGTCCATCTTGAAGATTCTCCCTTGGCAGAAAACCTATTAACAGTTATAAAGTGATGTCCATCAACTCTTTATTTAAACATGTCTCTGCTTATAAGTAGCATTCCCAAATGTACAGTTACATGGTTTTAATTGAGTTATTATTAGACTTAGCTTAATGTGGAGTATCTGCCTCATCAGCGTTAGCATGGAAACAAATATTACAACAAATTGATTCCTGACCAACCTTATTTGGGCATGGAACAGAACCGTGTTAGTGTACATATCGGGGTTTGACATTGGCACCCGCCAAATGCGGGTAAAATTCGGCTGTGGCGGGTAATAACTTTAGTCTCATTAGCCACTTTGGCGGGTAGTAGTTTATTCTTTGGTATGACCAAATATTTTTGTTGTAGTTTTCTCTAAAGGCATCTGATATAATAAATGCATTGTAACGTAATATTACGCGCATGAATGTAATGAGGACATTTAATGCCTCTCTACACATCACACATGCATTGCACACGAGTCGTTTGTGAACGATTCATTCTTCTTGAACGACTCTTTAACATGACTCAGATGAACGAGTATCTCGGAGTGTGATTCGTTCATTTTCTATTGGGCGCGCATGCGCAAAGCATCGCAAAACCTCCGTGTATATTCAGGTCTCGAGTCGTTCGTTCTTTTGTCACGTGACTCCCATAGACGCTATGCGGTGCAGTAGATTCAAAAGATCGAACGACTGGAAGATATGATGGTGAGCTACTCATTCTGTTTATTATAATATGTCCTTAGTTGCATTGTGATATTTTCATAACTGGGACTATAGCCAAAAATTTTTAACGTAGACGTATTGGGGGTATTTTTCATTGAAAAAACATTTTAATTTATTTCTGAACAAATGAACGAAATGACTCAAAATGATTTGTTCATTTTGATGAACAAGATTCAAAGAACCGAGTCACTAAATGATTCGAACTTCCCATCACCAAGTCTCTCACACACATGCTTTTACTTCCTGTTTGGTGTGTGTTTATCATTTCCTTAAAGAGCTATTGCTTCTCAACAGGATGAGACTGTTTGCCCCTTTCACATAAGTTATTTACTGATTATATATAAAAAAGTAATCACTAAAATCTATTTAGATTTCATGTTGAATGATAGAAAATTCATCAATTGATTGAATTACCTCACACTATAAATAGTCAACACAACAAGATAGACCAGAGTCCATTGTCCTAACTCAGAATTCTGATATAATAATACATAATGAATAATAATACCTGGTAATAGAACACAACACACTAAAATGATAAATGTTCTGAGTTTTCAATTCATGTGATAAGAGGCTTGAATTTTAGTTCAATAAGCAGAATATACTGTTCATGTTTGCATGTTTTTATATTGGGAGCTATCTTAACAGTACTGAATACTTGACTACTACTATAGTGATAGTGTATGCTGTCATTTATAAGTAAATCTAGATATAACAACATTAACATATCGTGGTGAAGGAAAAACTGCGATTTTCTGGCAACAAAATTGTGGCTAGTCAAAAGGCTGAATGGCGAGTGACTCCGGAAATCCTAACCACATTGACCAGTGAGCAAAAAAGTTAGTGTGTCATGCCCTGGTACATATGTATAATTAATGTATATTCCACATTTACAGATGGAAAGAAAACAGGATTCCCTTTACAGAGCTGTGTGTCGAGTGGAAAGAACAAGGGGCTTTATGGATTGGTGAGCTACAGTAAACAGTTATTTTTATTTTTTTAGATCTTATTTAAAAAAAAAAGAAAAACAAAATATTCTCCTGTGGAGATTTGGTGAATAAAAACCCGTTTTTTTTTTGCTTTTTTTGACAGGAGGCTGTTGCCGTATCCGACCTGCTGACATTGCCCAATTAAAAAGTCGATTAACCGAGTCATGAAAAATCACAAAGTTAAGACCAGCCACAAAATGTGGAACACTGTTTTTTTTTTTTTATTATTATTTTTTAAAGAAATTGTATAAATATATATTAAGAAATAAAGGTGACCACCTATTTCCAGTTCACACTGTTTATAAATGCATGTACTGTACGCAGTGTAGACACATGTCATAGAACATAGTCGGGATGTTGCTGAGGCAAAAATACAACGGACACCACAGATCACGTAACTTGAAAGCCATCATGTTTTTCTTACAGCTTTCCACAAAAGAACTGCTATTTAGACACCACACACTCACAAAAGTGTCACCGATGTTTCATTTCAGTTATTCCCCCATATGAGTCCATTGCCTTAAATGAGGAGAGAGAGCTCACTGTCCCGATTAAACAGTCGTCCTGTTTCACCTCGTCAGTGTGGTGTTCTATTTCCTCATGCCTTCTATTGATGTTAATGCACTTTAAACGTTAATCATAACATACATTATACACATACTGTAATGTGATTTAGTCAATAAATTAGTCCATTTCTTGCTTCAGGTGTTTACAAACAAGTCCCTCTTTGAAGCAAATGACTGAAATGACACTAATGGAATGCGTCACGCACATAATATGATCACTTTACATTTGGGTTTATGGACAGCTGCACGTTTTTATTTGATCTGCCCGGTTTTAACCAATCCGAAGTCTCTGCATTGAACAGAAGCAAGAAAGTACAGTAATTCCTCCCTCATTTCCTACCCCAAATGTTGACTGGCTTGTACAACAGTGCAGAACTCTCAGTGGAAACGTAACCACTTCAGTTTCAGTCAGCGATGTCCTCATCCAGGTCGCTGTCAGGGCCTCTGTGACTGTACTCTGCGGTATTGGATATCCGTTTCCATCCTTGCTCCGATTTCTGATTCCTTGTGCCGTGAGAGCGGCCCAAGTGCCCATGTTTGGTCTCACCATCATCTACAGCATCCCCCGAGGAACTCTGGCACCTATGATCACCTCCCTGTTGGTGGTTATCGTGCCTTAGATTCTCCAGGTTTAGTGCCCAAGGTCCGATTTTCTGCCAGTTCACCCTTTGGAAGGCCATGAGACAGTGTAGGTTGCCTCCCACCTTCAAGTAAGAGAAAATGAAAAGTGTTACTTCGTCACCAAATAAATGAGAATCTCCAATGTGTCCGATTTACAGAGGATGAGATGAGTTGCAATTCTTAAGATACTAACCTTTTTGGTTTTCCGAAACTGAATGCCTCTTTCTGTATGGCGAATATCCAAGTATTCTGGATTTTGTGTGTTCAGATCAGTCACAATATCTGCCCACCTAATATGTAATGCATGGTGTCAGTTTTTGCAGAAGATAAACGACTAAATCATCTACAGTAGCTTTTAGGGACTCAAACTTAAATTCTCTATATCTATAGGCAATGAATCCCTTGACCAGACTTGCATTATAATACTAATCACTGTCCAATAATTTAGTCTTCTTTAAGTTATCGTTTAATTGTGATCAGAACAGCAGTGGATCCAAAGCAGATGTCAGGACCATTAGGTATGAGACAGGAATGCACCCTGAATAGGACAACACACGCATACTGTATGCACATTAATGGCCTATCCTATTGGGAATTTTATTTTTCACTAGGGGAGGGGAATGTTTTAGGAGGAAACTCATAAATGATCTACAGCTGAAGAATAAAATAAAATTTACTTTTTACAGTGGATGGCAGGATGTTTCCTGCTTGGTTCTCCAATAAGAATCCAGTGCTCCATTTCGTGCAGAGCAAGTGGTCCCCTAGATTAAAGAAAAAATAAATAAAATCAAAAGAAATTTAATGTTGGGAGAGAAAGAAAGAGACACATAAAATGTGATGTTTTCTAATGGATTCTCTACTGGTTCATAAAGTTTCGGTGCTCTCAACAAAATAATATTTTACAAGAGAAAATGTTTTTTTTAAAGTTTAACCAGGAATGACTAAACAAAGGGAAAATGTAACTGGTTGCTTGGTGTACCTGTAAGCTTTGGCTGCTTTTAATGGTGTAGCTTCGAAACCCACAGGGCAGAAGTAGTGGTTCTGACAGTGATAAATATAGGCCATAGATTCATCTCGCAATCCCTGGGTCAGCTTAAGCAAAGCTCCTTCAGCTAGTCAAGGGAAGCGACATCACAACAGCAGCTCATTTTGTTAATATGTTTGTCTTTCTTAAAAAAAATCTTAATACTATTTAGTCTATATGACAAGCCTCCACAGCAAGGTACTGGATAACAAAACTACACCGGTTAGTATGCCATAGTATGATGTGATCCTTGCTTCCCAAGCAGTACTTGATGGCTACAAATTAGCCTGAGAAAGTCATGGAACTGAGACTATGCACCTGTTAATGTGTGAACAAGTGGTTAAAACATAAACCATATTCTTGAGTTGCTGGGAAACGACAACAATAGCATACAGATTAGTTGTGTGCCACAAATAGATTAAAATATTTACTTTGTGATTAGGGTGTTTAATAAAGACCATTGCTTTTTACATGACTGTTGGATTATCTTTTTCCTAAATATGGTGTGGAACATGATGTTAAAACCCAAAATATGTAAATCAGTTTGATTAACAGTTAACTCACCCGTCTCTCCTGCAGTCTTGTGCTTCCCATGGGGTTTATAAAGAATATAAGAGCATCCTCGAACACGGAAATGGTCATTGATCTGTCTGAACCATCTGTGCCGAAATAAGGACAGAGACAGTGCAAATGTAACTTAAATGAGGCACTTCAAAAAGACATAACACATTCCAGCTGTGTAAGCAGAACCATCGTACCTCATTAAAGTGGCATTCCCAGTAAAAGGTCCAAACTTGATATCTTCAAATGGAGGCTGGAAACCAAGAATATGTAAAGCCTCCTCCTGTGAAATGGGTGGAAGACTACCACAAAAAAAAAAAAAAAAAAAAAAGTTACTCATTAGGAACCAAAATAACCAAATACAAATATATCAGATTGGATAGGTAATGTAAACTAAATACAGACATATATTGCTTTTATTATTATGCTATTTGCTCATTTGTTTGTTTCAAAAAACTTGGAAAAAAAGCCATAAGGCATCTTATGGAGACTAAAACTGGTAGGTTTTTCTCTTATGTTGGAACAAGTGGTCAAACATGAAACTGGCAGAAGCACAGTGTTTTTACATGGTTTAAACGGGGTTAGGACTTTGTAGCCCATTTTAAACAGAATAAGTTCCTTAGAAAATATTGTAGACGTATCTCATAGTAGTTTCGGGACATCCTTAATCTGAATATGTGTTAGACCGAGTATGAACATACTGTAAGTACTTCGATTTAGGTAGTTGCCGGTTAACAGTATTCAATTCAATTTTATTTGTATAGCGCTTTTAACAATGGTCATTGTCTCAAAGCAGCTTCACAAAAATGAAATAAATTTTTTTTAGGGGAATAAAAAAAAAAAATAAAAAAAAACACATTTGGTATCTGCTGTTGTTCCAGAGCACAACGTGAACAGAATTTTTCAGTAATAAAATAATATTTCAATGCTTACTAAAAACTAATATACTTTTACATCATAATTGATGTAAATATGTTTTGTTGGGCAGGGCATTGGCCTCCCAACCATTCATGGGCTCTTTGTTTGCCATGGTAATGAAGGGCATGGCATCACTCATACACAAGAACAAATGTGGTGCAACATTATGGCTGATGTCGCAAAATATTTCACATTTAAAGGAAGAAAACTTGATATATTTGATTAAAAAAAAAACATGTCTAATAAGCACTGTTTCTGACATGGTGGCTTAGCCTTGCACCTCCAGGGTCCGGGTTAATGGGCGTGTGGTTGTGTGCATGTGTGTGCCCGGTGATGGACTGGTACTCATCACATGAATCTTTATATAACACTGTTGCCCGTTTGTGTTTATCAAATGATAGAAATTGTTGTCTTTCACTCCTAGGTTTGTCACTATTGTCAGAGAACACAACTCTGGAAGCGACTGGAAAGCAAGAAGACACTGGCACATTTGTTAAAATGGCTCCTTATTCAGCATATCTGTAATATAATTATGGTTTCGTCAGGTTGAGGTTAGAGATAACGGCAATAGGCTGCTTTTCCTGTCATTAAACCTTTCCCCCCCCACAAGGAACTTGATGAATTAAAATGCCACATGTAATATAAACTCGAGATCTTAGTTTGTCATTTCCTGCATGAATCAATTACGTACCTTCCAGCTCCAATTGTACTGTACAGGAAGTTCCAGCATGAGACAAGTGAGGAAATGCCACACGAGGTTTTATACTGAGGGCGGCTTATGCAGTACCTAAACAGGTGAAAAGAGGAACAAAAGCAAAATGTGCTTTGTCTGTTGTTCTAAGATTAGTGAGTAAGAGAATACGAGCTGCACTTTTACCATCTGCGCAAGTCTAGGACTTTCCTCTGCTTGATTTCTTCCAGAGACGCTTGGGGTGGAAGATCCAGCACATTTCTGCTCGATCTGTCAGACGATTTCATTTTCTTCAAGCCGAATTTCTTTATATTACCTGTAAAGGTAAATATTGAATATTGCACAGATAGCATGTATGTTCAGCTTAGCTTCTGGCTTTGGAACAGACTGTGTGTGCTATACACCTAACAAAAACTCAGCTTTAATGTGAAGAGAAGTAATTTTTAGTGTTTTAAAGCTACAGATGTAAATTAAAGAGCATTTTATCTTGCTTGCATAAGATTTTAAAATACATAAAGTTTCCAAAATGATTGAGAAATAAGTTGATTAAAATATTAGGAAAGTGAGTTATCACAAACTTTGCTATATATTCTCTGAAAACAGTTCATGCCCTCCTTACCAAAAGAAAATATTTTTTTTTATTGACCTTTTTTTTTTTTTTTTTCAATTTAAAGACCAGAAATAGACTTTGTGTTTTCTGCAACAAAAAAGTAGGTAGGGGTGGGAAGACAGGATCAGTCCAAAAACCATAGGTTAGTTTCAGTGTGCATGAAATCTAATGCAAGTATGAAGATGGATAACCTACAAACATCACTGAACCATGGCTTAAGGGTACCTAAATAAGCCACTTTTAAAAATGGCTTGAAGGACAACTAATTTGCCTTTCCTGACTAGCAGCAAGTTTGGACATACTCAAATCTCATGTTTTGAGAAACAACATATATAAAAGTTATATTATTAATAAAGCTTACTTGTCCTGGCTTTTCGGGTCAAAACGGCATCAAAGTCAGTGGTGTCGATCTCCCAGGCTAGAATGGGCTTGGAGCTGTTGGACAATGTCCCTTCTATCTCACAGACATCACCTGAATGTGTACAGATTCCTCCAGCCTGACTCTGGGAGATACTGATGGTGTTTGATTGACTCAGTGGTGTGCTGCTGTCATGGCTCAGCTGGGGAACATCTCTGGGAGTGAGGATTGGCCGTGCTTGATTGAGTAGCGCATAATCAGAGCATACTGTGTAGAATTTCTCCCTGGAATGTGTGACTGGGCACGTCCACGGGAGCTGAAGCTCGGCGCTGGAAGCCCGTCTGGTACGCTGCGTTTCACGGTTGAATGGGTTCAGGAAGCCACGGTCATTGTCTTGGCTCTGCAACTGTGATTGCGGTGCCGAGTCTTTGGCACCAGATATGTTACCGCCTTCACTTTCTGCAGTGTTAGGCATTGAACACTTGGATGACAAGAAAATTGTCTGCTGGTTGATTTTGGTCTGATGTGACTCGAGGGGGCCCTATTTAGAAAAGGCAAGTAAATGTGCATAAGAAAGACGAATCAGCAGAGTTCATCAAAACCAATGCAGTGACTTTAGGGGATTAACATTAACATGAATTAATTTTTAACTGGTGGCTTTAGGACACATTGCTTGCATACACACAGTAACTCACAATGAAAGATTTTACCAACAAACTTACACACACTATATGGCAAAAACTATACGGACACCTGTCAAATCAAATCCCTAAACGTTTGGTGAACATTCCATGATGGATTTAGCCCCCATATGCTGCTGTAATATCCTCGACTCTACTGAAAAGGCCTGGAGAACATATTAGCTTTCGAGTTAATTTTCAAACGTATGCAGTGGGGTTGAGGTCAGGGCTCTGTTGAAGCCACTCCACTTTTATTCATTTCAACCTTGACCAATCATGTCTTGATGGAGCTCACTTTATATACTGTACATTGATATGTTGGAACATGATTGGGCCTACAAACTAAGGATGGGGATCACAACGGACTAAATATAATTGTATCATGATACCAAGGTATACAGGTCCTTCTCAAAAAATTAGCATATTGTGATAAAGTTCATCATTTTCTGTAATGCTGATAACGCCAAGGTCGCGGGTTAGATCCCCGTACGGGCCACTCCAATAGGTAGGGCAGTGGTGGCTCAATCGGTTAAGGCTGTGGGTTTCTGGGTTACTGATCGGAAGGTTGGGGGTTCGAACCCCAGCATCGCCAAGTTGCCACTGTTGAGCCCTTGAGCAAGGCCCTTAACCCTATCTGCTCCAGGGGCGCTGTAAGCTGGCTGACCCTGCGCTCTGCAGTTTCCTAATTGGGATATGCGAAGAAGAAATTTCACTGTGCTGTAAAAAGTACATGTGACAATAATTGAATATTCTTCTTCTTCTAATGTACTGATAAACATTAGACTTTCATATATTTTAGATTCATTACACACAACTGAAGTAGTTCAAGCCTTTTATTGTTTTATATTAATGATTGTGGCATACAGCTCATGAAAACCCAAAATCCCTATCTCAAAAAATTAGCATATCATGAAAAGGTTCTCTAAACGAGCTATTAACCTAATCATCTGAATCAACTAATTAACTCTAAACACCTGCAAAAGATTCCTGAGGCTTTTAAAAACTCCCAGCCTGGTTCATTACTCAAAACCGCAATCATGGGTAAGACTGCCGACCTGACTGCTGTCCAGAAGGCCATCATTGACACCCTCAAGCAAGAGGGTAAGACACAGAAAGACATTTCTGAACGAATAGGCTGTTCCCAGAGTGCTGTATCAAGGCACCTCAGTGGGAAGTCTGTGGGAAGGAAAAAGTGTGGCAGAAAACGCTGCACAACGAGAAGAGGTGACCGGGCCCTGAGGAAGATTGTGGAGAAGGACCGATTCCAGACCTTGGGGGACCTGCGGAAGCAGTGGACTGAGTCTGGAGTAGAAACATCCAGAGCCACCGTGTACAGGCGTGTGCAGGAAATGGGCTACAGGTTGCAAATTTTGCATGTCATTCGGAAATCAAGGTGCCAGAGTCTGGAGGAAGACTGGGGAGAGGGAAATGCCAAAATGCCTGAAGTCCAGTGTCAAGTACCCACAGTCAGTGATGGTCTGGGGTGCCATGTCAGCTGCTGGTGTTGGTCCACTGTGTTTTATCAAGGGCAGGGTCAATGCAGCTAGCTATCTGGAGATTTTGGAGCACTTCATGCTTCCATCTGCTGAAAAGCTTTATGGAGATGAAGATTTCATTTTTCAGCACGACCTGGCACCTGCTCACAGTGCCAAAACCACTGGTAAATGGTTTACTGACCATGGTATTACTGTGCTCAATTGGCCTGCCAACTCTCCTGACCTGAACCCCATAGAGAATCTGTGGGATATTGTGAAGAGAAAGTTGAGACACAAGACACAAGAATCTGCAAAAGGATTCCCGACCAAGTATTGAGTGCATAACTGAACATAGTTATTTGAAGGTTGACTTTTTTTGGTATTAAAAACACTTTTCTTTTATTGGTCGGATGAAATATGTTAATTTTTTTGAGATTTTTGGGTTTTCATGAGCTGTATGCCACAATCATCAATATTAAAATAATAAAAGGGTTGAACTTCTTCAGTTGTGGGTAATGAATCTAAAATATATGAAAGTCTAATGTTTATCAGTACATTACAGAAAATAATGAACTTTATCACAATATGCTAATTTTTTGAGAAGGACCTGTAGATTTGATTTGTATTGCGATTCGGTTACTATCATTATTTTATCAATTTAAAAATAGATTTTGTTACAATTCTAAACAAACTTAGCAAATGATTTGCTTCTACCACACAATGCTGTGCTGCCTGCCTGTGTACATAGTTTAGAGAGCTGCTGGATTATAGAGGAAAAGCAAAACCTTTTCAACCTCAAATGCAAATAAAAATGGATTCATTTAAAAATATATACTGTATTTTAGAGTCAGTGTGGCAGTACATGAACAACAAACGATCTTTGGCACCAGATATGTTACCGCCTTCGTTCCCTTCAAAGCTTGTGGCGACAGTTTGAGGAACATTCGCATAATTTCGCCATACTGGCAGTGTATATACTAGAAATAAAAAAAAATGTATATAGTGTAGTTCTACACTAAAGCAAATAATTAAATTGTCCTTGGCTGTCGGAGGAAACCAGAGCACCCTGAGGAAACACACCAAACACAGGGAGAACATGCAAACTCCACACACAAAGACTCGAGGCAGGAATGGAACCCTTGTTTGTGGATACGCAAGGCCACTGTGGTAACCAATTACACCACCGAACAAACCTTTTTTTTTTTTTATGTGTATAAAAAAAAATAAGTGTATATGCTTCAAGAACAGTTTTTCTGCCTGTGTGTGTATTGTGTACAGGTTGGTGGATTGTCCACCCTGATAAGTGTGTGAAGGAGTATGCAATGTTCTGGGGATAGACTCATTGCAACTCTGACCTGAATGAATTGAGTGAGTGAGTGATCTAAGAAATGCATATAACTTATGATATTGAAAAAGAAAAAAAAAATCCAAAAAGCTCTTCCTAAAAATCACTCTAATTTTGGATTTGTAGCACACCACATATATTTTTTTTTTTGCTTAACACTTCTTCATCATCTTGTTTACGAGTGATTGGAGTCAAATATGTCGCATTACCGCCACCTTCTGGTCATGATCTCCCGCATCATCATTTCAGGTTAAATCTGGTTATGCCTTATCCTCTTGGTGCTGCGTAACAGTTGATAATATAATATACACTGGATTTACTTAATTGCCTACAGTGGGTATAACGTAATAAACAAAGTCACGTGTTCAAGATTTTTTTTTTCCACTGGCAGCTGATTGCGCATGCTCCCCAGGCCATCTCAAACAGGGGGGAAAAAACATATATGGAAATTGATTCGCTCGTACTTTGTGTGCTGGATGTGTTACATTTGACACACAGTCATAAAGACTAAGGCCTAACAAAAAAATAATACACTCCATATTATAATAATATAATAGAAAGGCTACTGTATAAACAATAGTAGTATCATCATCATCATCATCATCATCATCATAATCATCAAACAGAGCCAACCAAAATTCACATCAGATTGTGTTTCAGTTCATATCAGCCTTTTAAGTTAAACGACACTGAAACAATGTAACAACTGGTTACAATGTAGCATCACAAAAGGATGATTGAAGAACACAACACACCCTATAACGGGGGTCGACCTGGTGTGTGTGTGTGTGTGTGTGTGTGATCCCTGGATGCTGTCAAAATATCCCAAAGAAATTAATATATTTGTATATATATATATAAAACACACGTGTGTCTAATCCTAAATAATCTAAATATAAACCGGGATATGGAGACATACCTGCACGTTATAAACACCGCATGAACAAACGGTTACAAAAACAACGCGGCTCCTCAGTTCGCTGGCCTTCTGTTAAAGTGGCTCCGCTGGTTTATACCATACTGAGACTAAAAAGGGGTGTTTAAAATAGATATAGGACAAATATGCCATACCAACGACGAGAAATTCTGGCTTTAAATTTGACAAGTGAACACTACATAGACTTATTAAAAGCAGACATCTTTTGAAGTGCGCGTCTACTAAAAGGCTGAGTAAGGTGAGTCTGAAGAGTCCCCTCCTCTCCGCGGTCCGCTTTAACAGGTGAACAAGCGATGCCAAGGAGGGTGTTTTTACGGTCAATTCTGCGCTCCAGTTACGCATAAACTGCGCAGTGCATGTCTGCACAAATCCATTATTTTCTACGTCGCTTATTCGGGTGCCTGGAGCCTATCCAAAGAGACTTAGGGCATGAGGAGTGGTAGACCCAGGACAGTGTGGCAATCCATCGCAGTGCTCACTCACACACACACACACACACTACAGGCAATTTGGAAACAGCAGTTAACCTTATTAACTGCATGTCTTTGGACTGTCGGAGGAAACCAGAGCACCCTGAGGAAACCCACCAAGCATTAAGAAACGATGCAAACTCCACACACACACACACACACAGACCCGAGGTGGTGAATGAAACCACCGAACAAACATTTTTATTTGAAAAAACACTTCCTTGCCCAAAATAAAACACAATCTAAGATGTCATTCACCTTTAACTTTGATTATGGCACACACTTTGGTTGCCACTTCATGTGTGAAAATGATTCCACATGCTCCCAGGAACACTTTTTTCAGCTATGAGTCCCGAAAGAAAATATGTTCCGTCAATAAAGAAAAACTCAATAGATGTGATAACCTGGTCATCTAGTAAATTCTGGTCATCAGCTGACTACATTTTATTTCCACATAACGTTACTGAGTCTAGACCTGACCAACTGAACCAACACCAAATCATAACACTGCCTCTAGTGGCTTGGACATTAGACACTATGCATGATGGGTGCAAAGCTTCAAGATTCTTCGCTTCTTACCCTGACACACCCATCCCTCTGGAATAGGGTCAGTCTGGACTTATTCAATTAAATTTTATTTGCATAGCACTTTTAACAATTGACATTGTCTCAAAGCAGCTTTTCACAATCAAAAGAATTATTTAAGTTTGTATGGAATGTGAATGTGTATGAATCAAAATGGTCAGATAGTCCCTGGTGAGCAAGCCATGGGCGACAGTGGCAAGGAAAAACTCCCAGATAGCAGGAAATGATCTGCATTTATACAGTGTTAGGTGGCAGCAGTTCAGCTATAATAGTTGATGTTAATTGATGTTAAAATAGAGTCCAGGTAGTTATTGGAGACTCAGGTAGCCTTGTAGAAAGTTCCAGTCCTGATCTATCGAATTGTCAAGTCCTCAGAGAAACAGCTGCCAACACCAGTCGAGGCCAGAACCATCTTCTAAGTAGAGAGAATCATCCCCAGACACCAGACGCATCCCAAAGAGACACACGGGGCATCCAAGTGACGAGATCTCCAAGCAGAAGCGAGGCACCAGGATGGGTTAGACAGGTCCGGAGGGCAGAGGGAGTCTGGATCACTGGCAGCTCAGGAACCACATGTGTAGCTCGACAGAGAGAGAGAGAGAAAGAGTGAAAGGGGGAGACAGGGAGAGATGGCAGTTAGGTATGGTCATAGTCACATAATGTATAAAGCAGGGACTCCGGCAGGACTAACTATGACAGCACAACTATAAGGGAGAGCCAGAAGGAAACACAAACATGAGGGGACCCTGAGATGTAAAGCAAACAATCACCTCACCATCAACAAACCTGAGTGATCAAATGAGACTGAGGAAGACAGCATCTAAACATACCAGTTCACCATAATACTCTACGTCCATGAGTCCTCCAGATCTGCTCCTTTACCTATGGCAAATCTATTTATAAAAATGCTTGGCTAAATAAATAGGTTTTTAGCCTAGACTTAAACACTGAGACTGTGTCTGAGTCCCGAACACTATTTGGAAGACTATTCCATAATTTGGGGGCTTTGTAAGAAAAAGCTCTGCCCCCAGCTGTAGTTTTCATAATACGCGGTACTGATAAGCAGCCTGCATCCTTTGACCGAAGTAGGCGTGGCGAATCGTAAGACACTAGCAGTTGTATAAATGAAAAAGCTATGTAATTTAAACGCTGATGCAAAAACAAGAAGCTACGTCACCAAGCCTTTTGTTCTGATTACATTTATTTCACATGAACTCTTTAGTTCATGTGCGTTCTCATCACATTGTGCGTATAAAAATGCTCTTTTACAATTACACATAGCTTTAGTTTTTACTGCAGATTTTTTTTTTGTCACGCATCTTCAACGTGTGTTTTTTTTTGTGTGTGTGTGTGTGTGTGTGGGGGGGGGGTTTCTCCCCGATATTAGTCGTAGCCAATTCCTCCCCGTCGCTAAGGGGCTCCCACATTAAGGCTACCACTACCATTCAGTTGGGAGGGCGAAGACTATCACGTGTTTCCTCTGAACCGCGTGACGTCAGCCGACCGCATCTTTTCAAACTGCTTGCTCACGCACCATTAGGGGCGGAGTAACACACTCAGAGGAAAGCGCTAGCCACTCCTTCCGCGAGTGCGAGTTCACAGACACCACTGATTGGCTGTAGAGCCGTAATTAATGTGGCAGCGCAAGTACCTCTCATCCCTTCCCCCTCGGCCAATCAGCTCAAATTAAAATTAAAATTAAAAATGTATTTGTCACATACACAGTTATACACAGTATAATATGCAGTGAAATGCTTACACGACCGTCAGTGACCTTAAAAAGAAAATAAAAGCTTGTACGTAAAATAAATATCAATAAAAGGAAATACTAAAGAAATAAATTTAACTAGTAAAATAAACTGTACAATAAGGGCATAATAAAATATTGCAAAATATAGAAATATAGGGGGGGGAAGTATATATATATATAGAATTTAAAGTGACAAATGGTGATGCAAATATGCATGAAAGGTGACTAGTGAAAGTGACATGTGCAATTGTCCAGATGTATAAATATTTAGTGCAAGTGTGTATGAATGTGTCCATGATTGTCCAGTCAGTGTTGTGAGCTTAAAAGATGTTATTAGTCCTGTGTGGAGGTGTGATTGAGAGACCTTATCGCCTGCGGGAAGAAGCTCCTCCTCAGTCTCTCTGTGTTGGCCTTTAGGGAGCGGAATCGCTTCCCAGACCGCAACAAAGAGAACAGTCCATTACTGGGGTGACTGAGGTCCTTCATGATCTTCCTGGCCTTAGTCCAGCACCGCTTGCTGTAGATCGAGTGCAGGTCAGGGAGCTCAGTGCGGATGATGCGCTCGGCTGATCGCACCACCCTCTGTAGAGCTCGTCTGTCCTGCATGGTGCTGTTCCCGAACCAGGTCGTGATGTTTCCCGTCAGGATGCTCTCTATGGTGCAGGAGTAGAAGTTCCTGAGCACCTTGGAGGGCAGTCTAAAGTCTCTCAAGCGTCTGAGGTGGTACAGACGCTGCCGGGCTTTTTTCACCACGGTGTTGATGTGACAGGACCATGACAGGTCCTGAGTGATGTGAACACCGAGGTGTCCGAATCTGAAGCTCTTTCTATGCCTCCGGCTGTGAGAGGAAAACAGCATCACCCGGGGTTCGAACCAGTTCACCGTGTGTTTAAGTAATCTCCATTCATGTTTTTTTTTTCTGACCGCTTTTCTTCCACAAAGTTCACGGTTCAGCATTATCCTTCTAGGCCTGAATAATGTGTTGATGTGTTCTTAACCCAATTCCAGTGATATCAAATATCTGAGTTGTTTTCTTTGCTTGATGCAGCCCAATAATTTCCGAAAATGGCGACTTTATTTTTTGGTCAGACAGTGTAATAACAAGCTATGCTTTTTAATTAGGTCATATTTATGGTAAGAATTTGTGTTGCTCTACTATTGAAATAAAACTATTAAACACTACTTAAAGAGCAAAGCAATCAAAGTTTGGGAAATTTGTGGAACGTGGGTTAGATAAGGACCAAGGTTGTAAAGCCATTTCTAAAGCTTTGGGACTCCAGCGAACCACAGTGAGAGCCATTATCCACAAATGGCAAAAACATGGAACAGTGGTGAACCTTCCCAGGAGTGGCTGGCCGACCAAAATTACCCCAAGAGCGCAGAGACAACTCATCCGAGAGGCCACAAAAGAGCCCAGGACAACAATTAAGGTCAGTGTTCACGACTCCACCATAAGAAAGAGACTGGGCAAAAACGGCCTGCATGGCAGATTTCCAAGGCGCAAACCACTTTTAAGCAAAAAGAACATTAAGGCTCGTCTCAATTTTGCTAAAAAACATCTCAATGATTGCCAAGACTTTTGGGAAAATGCCTTGTGGACCGACGAGACAAAAGTTGAACTTTTTGGAAGGTGCGTGTCCCGTTACATCTGGCGTAAAAGTAACACAGCATTTCAGAAAAAGAACATCATACCAACAGTAAAATATGGTGGTGGTAGTGTGATGGTCTGGGGTTGTTTTGCTGCTTCAGGACCTGGAAGGCTTGCTGTGATAGATGGAACCATGAATTCTACTGTCTACCAAAAAATCCTGAAGGAGAATGTCCAGCCATCTGTTCGTCAACTCAAGCTGAAGCGATCTTGGGTGCTGCAGCAGGACAATGACCCAAAACACACCAGCAAATCCACCTCTGAATGGCTGAAGAAAAACAAAATGAAGACTTTGGAGTGGCCTAGTCAAAGTCCTGACCTGAATCCTATTGAGATGTTGTGGCATGACCTTAAAAAGGCGGTTCATGCTAGAAAACCCTCAAATAAAGCTGAATTACAACAATTCTGCAAAGATGAGTGGGCCAAAATTCCTCCAGAGCGCTGTAAAAGACTCGTTGCAAGTTATCGCAAACGCTTGATTGCAGTTATTGCTGCTAAGGGTGGCCCAACCAGTTATTAGGTTCAGGGGGCAATTACTTTTTCACACAGGGCCATGTAGGTTTGGATTTTTTTTCTCCCTAAATAATAAAACCCCTCATTTAAAAACTGCATTTTGTGTTTACTTGTGTTATCTTTGACTAATAGTTAAATGTGTTTGATGATCAGAAACATTTTGTGTGACAAACATGCAAAAGAATAAGAAATCAGGAGGGGGGCAAATAGTTTTTCACACCACTGTAAGCATGACCATGCTTGCATAAGAAAGCATGTTCAAGGACACGCTGAGTGAACATTTATTAAATGAACATGCGGTAACATCTTAACTCTTTATTCACATACTGTAGTAAGTGATTTGGAATGCATCCAGTTAAACAGTAACAGATGCCGGTGCTCAGGGATTGGAGAGACCTGCTCATGGTTGTGAATCATTCACCAATTTCTTTCTTATCCAGTGTTGCTTTGGACTTTGCTTATGTTAGTTGACTGAAAGTCTTTTGTGGAGTTGTCGATTTTTCCCTCAGATCTACTGCACTTGGACGAACCATAATCACTGCCATAACCTCCTCATTTAGGTCTGTCTTTTTTCTTTACAAATCTGCTACAACTGTAAATAACTCTAATATGTGTGCAAAAACTTCTAGATTTTTTTTATTCTTTCTTGTTTAACTGAAAGATATTCTAACTCAGTTCAGCCCAGCTTCACTGTTATTAACATCAGCCTTACTCTCAAAAGGACAGTGAATAGATGTCCTGAGAAGTTTATGGAGCACTAGCACTTGATTTTTCTACTTAAGAAGTATAATGCATTATCTGTCACATATAGCTTTTTGCACATTTCATTTGTTTCACTTATTCCAGCCATCATACAGCGCTTCATTAGCATATAGGGTTATTGCAAGTTATTGCAAGCATGGCTCCTGCTGTCTCCTGATGTCATTTTGCAGTTTGTCCTGTGGTTTCTTCAGCAAGGTGAGAAATGAAAAATTTTGTGATTATCACGTTGGTACTGATAAATGAATGATGTGGTCTCCAGGCAACCAGGATGAGTCAGAAGCTGATGATTATCGACACTGACTGCGGCATAGACGATGCCCAGGCTATAATGCTGGCACTCTCCTCATCCAACATGAAGATCCTGGGCATCACCTGCTGCTTTGGAAACACTGATGTGGACAATGTGTGTCAGAATGTGCTTCGTGTTCTGCATGTGTGTCAGCGTACTCAGGTGGGTCCAGTACACACCACAACGCAACATCTAACATGCTGTAAATTTCCTGTAAAGTTGATGTCTGTTCTTAAAAGTGATATACAAATCAAACTGAATTAAATGGACCTGGCAACAACTTTATGGTGGACACCAGTGTTTTTCATCAATCTGGGTGACTTTTTATGTTGGCACCCAGAAAAAAATTGTATTAGGATAGCTTATTGTTTGCCAATATGAGAGTACAAATATTGAGGAGATGGCTTTCCAAAGAACTTGGCTACTCCTTAGAAAAGAATAATAATAATGATAATAAATAAAAAAATAAATAAATAAAAAAATAAATAAAAAAATATATATAACATAATTAAAAGATTAGCTAAATAATCACATTCACTAAGTGTTTTATTTACAGACATAGTAGATTCAGATCCTGTCCTAGGAACACAGAGAATTGAGTAATAATACATTATGCATGGGACTTTGGCCCATCAGAGGACATAATTCACAGCTGTCTTCCATTTTCTCCTGTAAATGAAGTCAGGAAAGAAGACCAGATCAGATCTGCATGTAATTTGGTTTTACCCACCCATCCATCAATTCAGGTGTTCTAATCACTTCCATGGTTACAGGTGTATGAAATCAAGCCCCTAGATATGCAGACCACTTCTCTAGCCATTTGTGAAAGACTGCGTTGCTCTCAGGAGCGCAGTGAATTCCAGCCTGGTTATGTGATAGGATGCCATCTGTGCAAGTCTAGTCATGAAATTCCCTCCATACTAAATATTCCACAATTAACTGTTAGTGGTGTTGAAACAAAGTGGACGTAATAAGGAAAGACATCAACTCAGCCACGAAGTGGTAGGATATGTTAAATCCAAGAGCAGGAGCAGCTGATGCTGAGATGCACACTGTAATGCACAATGTTCGCCAACTTTCTACAGAGTCAATGGCTACAGACCTTCAAACTTCCAATGGCCTTCAGAATAGCCTAAGAACAGTGCACAGAGAGCTTCATGGAATGGGTTTCCAAGGCTGAGCAGCTGCATCCCAGCCTTACATCACTAAGTGCAATACAACGCGTCAGATGCAGTGGTGTAAAGCATGGTGCCACTGGACTCTAGAGCAGTGGAGACGGTTTCTCTGGAGTTGTGTATTCCCATGAAACACACTCCAAAACCTTGTGGAAAGCCTTCCCATAAGAGTAGCTGCAAAGCGTGGGCCTACGTCATATTGAATCCTGTGGATTGAGAATTGGATGTTAATCAAGTTCATATGCATGTGAAGGTAGGCCAGTGAATACTTTTGGCAATGTGCATACCTGAGAAGCAATGCCAGCCTCAAGCCTGGAGAAAAAAATGGATGGTTTGCAACAGGAACAGGATTAAATATAAAATCTATGCCAAATCATTGCACATGATCATTGCTCCCAGGAGGACGAGACCAAAACCTACCTCTGCTGCAGACGAGAAGTTCATTTAGAGTTATCAGCCTGAAAAATGATCAATTAACAGCACCTCAGATTAGAGGCGTTATGAAGTCTTTACAGAGCAGAAGTAGCAGAAACATCTCAATATCAACTGTTCAAAGGAGATTCATGTATTTTTTGGACGTCTTCAGCAAAACTTTACAATGTAGAAAGAACTAAAAATCAGGAACCATCATGGAGTTAGAAAGTGACCCCAAACTTTTGAACGGTTGTGTATATATACTCAGCAAAATAAAAAACGCCCTTTTTCAGGACTGTGTATTTCACAAATAATGTTGTAAAAATCCAAATAACTTTACAGATCTTCATTGTAAAGGGTTTAAACAATGTTTTCCATGCATGTTCAATTAACCATCATCAATTAATGAACATGCACCTGTGGAATGGTCGTTAAGACCTTAACAGCTTACAGAAAGTAGGCATTTAAGGTCACAGTTCTAAAAACGCAGGACACTAAAGAGACTTGTCTACCGACTGTGAAAAACACCCAAAGAAAGATGCCCAGGGTCGCTGCTCATCTGCGTGAACGTGCATTAGGCATGCTGCAGGGAGGCATGAGGACTGCTGATGTGGCTATAGGGCAATAAATCGCCATGTCCGCACTGTGAGACGCCTAAGACGGCGCTACAGGGAGACAGGAAGGACAGCTGATCATCCTCGCAGTGGAAGACCACGTGTAACAACACCTGCACAGGATGGGTACATCCGAATATCACACCTGCGTGACAGGTACAGGATGGCCACAACAACTGCCCGAGTCACACCAGGAACACACAATCCCTCCATCTCACAGCAAGAACTGACAAATCTGGTCCAGTCCATGAGGAGGAGATGCACTGCAGTACTTCAAGCAGCTGGTGGCCACACACAGGTGCATGTTAATTAATTGATTATGGTTAATTGAACATGCATGGAAAACATTGTTCAAACCCTTTACAATGAAGATCTGTAAAGTTATTTGGATTTGTACATTATTGTCTTTTTTTGCTGAGTATATATATATATATATATGTATGTGTGTGTGTACATATACTGTATATACTGTACATATGTGTGTGTGTGTACTGTAAATGAAAAGACACATCTGTGGTCCCATGGGCATTCATTCATTTATAAGGATAATAACTCTTTTCAGATTCCTGTCTTTCGAGGTGCGGCCAGCTGTTTGGTTGGAGGAGCGAAACCATTCAAAGACCATTTTGGGACCGATGGGTTGGGAGATGTTCTACAAGACAGAGACTCAGACACTTGGAAAACACAAATACAGAAAGAAAATGCAGTTAATTCTTTGATCAGACTGGTAAATGAGCATCCAGGACAGGTAGGAAAAACTAATAGTCATTTATTTTATCTAAATACTATAGTAGACCTGACAACCCTTTTTTGCTGAAGGTTAGCCTGTGGTTGATTGTGTGTTATTCACCTAAAAGGTCTCTCTGGTCGCTTTGGGTCCGCTCACAAATTTAGCTCTGGCCGTTAGACTGGATCCCAGCATCCCCCAGAAGCTGAAGGATTTGTACATCATGGGAGGCAACATGGAAGGTAGGAGAATTAAAGCCCTGTAGAGCTTACTTCATGTGCAGGATTGCTCTGAGCAGTGTTTATCTTTGCAGGGAAGGGAAATATGATGCCTTGTGCAGAGTTTAATTTCTGTATGGATCCTGAGTCTGCCTATATAGTCTTAGAGGAATATCTCTGTCCCGTGCACATTGCCACTTGGGAGTTTACCTGCAGAAACAAGCTCTCTTGGGTAAGAATCAACTATGATTTAATTATGATTTGACATATGAAATAAAAAAAAAACAGCACTCTACACTTTAGAACTATAAGGATAAGACTGGACTAAACGAGCCATGGGGTGGTCTGTTACAGAAGAATAATCAGTGACAAGGTGGTGTGATGCGTAAAATGAAGCAAATCGGAGATGCTGATACCATCTAGAAGAGGAATATTTCCAAATAAACAGAGGATCTGGCGTGTTTTGTCACAATTCATAGTTCTCATACGAAATAAGCATCTTACAGAAACGCTACCATATGCTTTCGTATAACAATCCATTGTTAAACAGGTTATTATTCGGGCTTAGATTGAAATACATTGACCATACAGGTGGCTGTGGATTAGCTATTATAGAAACAATATACAACAACTGACTGCATTCATACCTTCAGCCAATTACACAGTTCTGAGGAATCAATGGCACTTTGGTGTAAACATGTGTATTTCCCTACTTTGTTGAGATCTCATACTTGTATCATACCGTACTGTAGGAGTTCTTTGACGAGCTGATCTCCCAGGACACCGAAGCGGCTCGTTTTATGAAAATGATCACCTCTAAATGCTGGGCTTTCTCCCGACAGCCAGGATGTAATGCAAAAGATATACTATTCGGGTCAGGGTTCGTGCCCTATGATGCCTACGCCGTGGCAGCATGCATGGATGGCAGTGTGATCACAGAAAGCATAGAATGTGGTGTTCGCGTGGAGGTCCATGGAGAGCTCGGCCGAGGCATGATGGCACTGGATTTCACAGGCAAGATAAAAAGCCGTCAGGTGTTTGTGATGAAGACCTGCAGCCTTACCAAGTTCAGCTCCATGCTCATGGCTTCCTTACAGCAACCATGAGCAGATACAGCAAGGTTGAAACAGTTCTGCTCAACCATTCTGGACTTTTTTTTTTTTTTTAAAGGAGGTCCCCTCTTAAGGATTGGTGTCTCTTCACCTTCTGGATGGTTTTAGGCATTTCTAAACGAGAAGACTGTAATACTCAATTTCTTAATGTGTTGTGTAGGCTTCACACCTCAGTACATGAATTTTATAAGATTTTACCATCTCAAAATGACACAGTACCCTAAATATATTGTTCCATAGGGATTTACTCTGTATAGAATCTATCTTTCTAAATAAATGAAAGCATGAAGACCACAAGCATAGTCAGCCTCACACCTGGAATTGTTCTCAGACTATAAACTTGCTGTGTTAAAGGGATGTGACAATGCGGGTGTATGCCATTTAAAAAATGCAAATATATTTTTATAAATTAGATTTATATACTGTGGATACATCAAGGACTTAAACTAAAATGTTTTAATCAGACTCATTGGATTAAAATGAGTGGATTGGATGGTCTTGGATTAAAAATTCATTTCTAATCAAACAGAATGTGTCAGTCTTTAACATGAAAACCATACACCTTTTTAAAAGTAATATTTTGAAAATGCATTGTATTGCCTACAGCACTGGTTAACATTCTAAACACTAATAAATTGTAAGCAATTTTATAGAAGTGATCAGTGTGCGTGCATCTTCTAAAAATAAGAGGGGAAAAAAAAGGAACATCCACACAGTATATATTGCTGCTGGATATGTTTATTTGAACCAACATAACGGATGTCTTACTCATGGTGATGTGAACCATGTAGAAAACAAACCCCCTTTTCAGGTAATTCAACTTTAGACCTTAAATTAAAATCAGACTTGTATCAAATAAACCTTTCTTTCCAATAAAAATAATAAGTTAAACCTCAAATTCTCAATATCACAAATTGGCATTGGCCATAAAACATCGGACACAACTTGTGAGGTCCTGATAATAATCAGTATTTCTGTACTTTCTTTAAGGACCTTAAGTTACCAGAAATCAACAGAGTTGGACAAATATCTTTTAAAATGAATTAAACTCTTAAACCATTTCTTCTGAAGAGAGGAACTTAATCTCAGCTTAAAGTGCTCCATTTTTAGTTGGGTAATACTGCACTTGACACCATACAGTAATACTGGGCCATATACTTTAGTTCCAAAAAAAAAAAAATGCAGTATTACTCAATCTATAACTTTTAAAATAATAAAAACGGCTAATATGCTCTCTTTAGATCGAGGCCTTAATTCTGTGAACTTAATTTTTGCATTGCCTTAAATAAGATATCGCACCCCTCAAAAAAAAAAATTTCTCATAAGATTTAACCTTAATTTGGAGGAGAATGGAATAGAAACATGGACAAAACAATGAGCAATGCAATCAAACTTTCTCCAAATGATTTAACAGTTAAACTTTTATGAGCATACCTAGGACCCTTTGTAACAAGGAAAACTAAAGACACCCTAATAACAGAAACCATGACAAATATTCGTTTTGTTGCTGCAGGGGCCGCTGTTTCTTCCTCTTGTTAGTTAGTGTTGTTGTTGTCGGGGTTGTTGGGCCAGGGATCGGAGTTCCAGCGGCTCAGCGACGGGGGCCATGCGTTCCAGGGATTGTAGGTTTGGCCGAGGTCGGTGGGGGCAGGAGTGGCTGGAGCCGTGTGGCTGACCAAATCAGTGACTGGCGAGGAGTGTAGGGTGGTGTCAGGAACCGTAGACCAGATGGAGTTGCTGAAGGACAGACTAGGAGACCAGGGGTTCCGGGACTTCCCCAGCATGGTCTAAAAATAGACATGGGTCAAAGGTCAGATACAATTTATAGATCAGCACTACAGAGTTGGGAAAACTGTTAGACAAAATTATAATTTTTTTTTTGTGTATGTGTATATTTTTCAGTATGTCACAATTTGCATCACCCTGGCTTCTTAGATGGATCACAAGAGATAACAGATTTTACATATTAACTGTTTACTGTATAGAGGAATTCCAGATTTAAGGTCAGTAAAGTGGCAGAAAAGTCACTGAAACGAATGCTAAGCTTGCAATATTTATACTAGACTATAATATAATTAACACACATCTACTGGGAAGATTTTAGGTGTATATTGTATAAAATTATTTTCCACTGTCCACAATTAACAATTAACTAAAATATTTTTTTTTATTTCTGACTAGGAGAAATGAGCCATCTTTGTCTTAGTCAAACAACTTTAGGAACAATAAAATAACAGGATTGGTAGTGCTGTCCTGGTAGGTCTTACGGATGTTGGAGTGGTAGAGGAGCTGCTGCTGGTAGGCCAGGGGTTCGAGCGTTCAGTCCCGGAGTCCCAGATAGAAGAGGGATTATGGGTGTAATCAGGCCAGGTTGACTGATGATCTGAATTCTTGGGTCCGGCTATATCACTGAACACTGAACAAAGACAAATAAATTATAAATTATCTCCTTTGTTGTTTTTTATTTTATTAAATATACATGTCACAGTATCTAGGTGTTTTTATTTCACACTGCGTTTATATACCTGTAGTCAAGTTGAACGGGTTGTGCGTTCCAAATGTGGAAAAAGAATTGATGGGACTATAACCAGGACTGCTGACATTATCACAGGGACTCCATAATCCAGAACTATTCATAAGAGAATTAACATTTAAAAACACATTTCAACAGCATTGGATTTACATGCATCAATCAGCACATGGGATACGAGACTACTGGCTAAACTTACCTATCAGAGCTGTCACTCTCTACCGATGTCATATGAGGAAGAGTCACCTTTCCAGGACACTCTGCTTTTCCTGAACCACTTCCACCTGTGAGAATGCAAGCATGCACACAGACACACACAATTAGTATTCCTGCACTAAACACATTTATTAAAATCATGCGACACTGTTCTATTTAGACAGCTATTTATTTATTTCTACACACCGGGACTTTTATCATAGCCAGCAGCAACTGCTGCAAAGGTGGGATTTCCATTTTGGCCAGGCAAAGATGTGGACTTGACCAGTTTGTTCCCTGGAGCCTTCTTTGAGGTTGGTTCACTGTAACTAAAGAAGCGAAATTATAGGACCAACGTGTCATTGCAAGAACAACACGTGTACTACATGTACATATTTATGTCAAAGCTTAAATAGGTGTACTTAAGACTTTTTAGACGCATTTTAGCCATTTAAAACTTTGTGCTTTTCCACTGCAAAGATGACGGCTGCTGGCCTGTAGGCAAGATCCAGTGACCTCTATGCTTTTTACCTGTATGACTTTGCTATCTGCTAGAACGTTTTTTTTTCTTGACTAACTCTGAATTAACAAGGTTGGAGGTTATAAAGTAAAAGGTTAACCGCATTCAGTATTGAAACTAAAACAAACTAAACAGAAGTACGCTGTTAATAACAAATTAATACAGTAGCTACAAACCGATAGAACAGCTTAAGCAATTTTGTCTTTTTTGAAAGACTTTTAATGATAAAATATAATCTTGATTGATGTGCAACTTGCAATTTTAAAAAAAGTCCTCCATGATTATTTCCATCCTGTTAGTCTGTTAGTTAGTCCACCCTTATCAGCTCTAGTACTAGTTGTTGGTGGAAAAGGTCAAATGCACATGACATGGTGGAGTGTGGGTGTGTGGGATCTGGGATTTGAGGATGGGGGAATAGGGATACCTGCTGATGTTCACCACGCTGCTGTAGCTGTTGCGAGTAATCAGAGTCGGAGAAATAGGTGGAGGGGAACTTCTGGAGATGGAAGAGAGGGGTCTCTTCAGGAAAGGATCTGCATTCATGGTCTGCAAAGAGATCTGCTGAAGGCTGTCTGCTTCTAAAACAAGAAAAGACAGAAATGTATGGGGTCATCAGAATAAAAAATTTACAACTTCTCAGTTGTATCACAGCATATTCCATGTGAGGAGACGGTTCCAGTTGCTTTGCAAACTCACGGTTGCTGACTTTAAGTGGAACGTCCCATTCTGGCGGAGGAGACTCCTTCTCCCCCTCGGAGCCACTGCTAAAGTCTTGCATCAAGCCACTGAACTTGGTCAGGGGAGATGGACGTCCTTCTTCCAGCTTTCCACTAGGCACTAAAAAAATTTTTCCAGTTTATTACCAAGTGGCTTCGACAGGAAAAGTGTTACAAAGAGCACCTTGTCTAATGCAGACGTTACACTCACATCTTTGTTTCTGTGGAGGTCTGGGTTTGGAGGCATTCTGAGTTCCCGTGTTGATCACAGTCTTGGGGAATGTCTTACGCTGTTTGTTTTCCAGTGGAGTGACATAGGGCAGTTCCAGAGAACTTAAAGGAGCATGGAAATGTGTATGTTAGCGCAAAGGATGAGTCAGAAAAGTTTAAATTAAAAGCAACGATAATGACCGAAAGGGGATGTGAAAGGAGTAATGAGATGTGCTTTAAAATAATGAGAAATTGGGTTCCAATTAACCTGGACTTCACTTGATTCTCCTTCTTTGTGGTCAGTTGCTTCTTGTTTTTGGGTTTAGTTGGTGATGGAGGAACTTCTTCCCGTACTTTTTCCACTGTAACCGTTTTGATTTTCTTTACTGTTTCCTATGTAACAAAAAATAATTAAAAATTATTAAAGGCCATGTAAGCTTTTGGAAGATCAGGCCACATTGTCCTACATTGCAAATGAAGTGACCAATTTGTTGTACTGTATGTAAAATACCTCTTTAATATTAGTCTCTGTGTCTGGGTTCGAAGTCTCTGTAGTAGTTGAGGAGCTGTCGTCATTATCTGCAAGGGACTCTCTTAGCTCTTCTTGGGTCTTTCCCTTTCTTTTCCTCTCTTTCTCTTCTTTCTTTTTTTGAACCTTCAATTTATTCTTAATTTTCCCTGTATTTTATAATAAAAATGGTAAATGATCAAAATGTTTATTTTTGTTTTTTAACAAACTATGTGTAGCTTTAACAATGTTGTTGCATTAACACCGCATTACCTTTACTTTGTGCAGATTGTGGTATGCTCTGTTCTATAAATGTATTAACAGCAGGAGACTCGGGCCGGTCCAAGTCTTTGTCCATGGCCACAAGAAGCCGGTTGTAATCCTGATCCTCTGTGCTTTGACCTCTGTGGGATTGAGATGTCAGGGTTGTGCTCAGGTTCTGAAGTTCTTCCAAGGGGTTGGATTGCTGCTGCTGCTGCTGCTGTTGCTGTTGTTGTTGTTGTTGTTGGTGGTGGTGGTGTTGCTGCTGCTGCTGTTTAGAATTTCGTGATTTGCGACAAGTCAGCTGGTTGAGTCCTGAGCTGCCATCTTTAATGAGCTGAGAGGAAGAAGGGGAGGAAGCTTGCATAGATGAGCGCCCTGAGCTGCCTCTGGATTTGCTGTCCCCTAAAACTGCGCTGCCATTCGAGCTGGAGTGTAGGCCACCCTGGCGCCCACTAGTTCGCCCACTCCCACCTGAAGAACCATATGCTCCTCTGTTTAAGTTCTGGTGCGAGTCGGCAAAATCGTTCAAGCTGAAAACCATCAGAAATGTTTAGCTTAGTTTATTTTTTTTGCCAGTGTTGTTAAGTACGGACTATGCAGACAATATAAATGTCATCGACTTACTTTGCATCACTTTGTATCCGTACTATTTCCCTGAGATCAAATGGTTTTCCAGTCTCCATGGGAGAGTTGGATTCCACAGATAGGCATCGTTTGAAAGGTTCCCATATTCCCTGGGCCTCCAGGTAGGCCGTGGCGATAACCAAGAGGAACATAGAACTAAAGAAATCCAAGAAGGGTGGCTTGTTCAGGTTGTGCTCTGACAGTAGGAATTATGCAACTTAAACTCTCATCACACACACTGTAAGATGATGTCATTATGAAAAGGAAATTAAAGTTTACTTCAGCCAGACTTCTCAACATTTTTAAAGAATCTGATTCTTTAAATTGAAATTGAATTTGAGCTGTGAAAATATTTGGCTACTTAATGCTTGTGAAGTGTTAAGATTTTCTAAGAATGTTCCTCAAATATGAGTCCTTAAAAAAAAAAAAAACAATGTACCTTGTATTTTTAATTTAAAAAAAAATTATTTATTAACCACAAGCCTTTCTATTTTTTTGTACGATTAGAGCCTGAAACAATCATCTTAATTATACTGTAGTTGGAATTGGAAATTTTTTCATTATAACTGATAAATTGATAAAATGTTCAGCCCTGTTGCTTTAGACTTTAATAAGAATCGAGACTATTGAGATGACAAGTGCTGACCTCATAAACAGGGAGACAATGATATAGAGCTCCAGCTCCCAGTTTGGTGGAGGGATGGTTTCCACACACGCTGCCAGCATGTGGTAGGGCAACGAGGCGTTTAGTACGAATGCAAACTCTGAGCCACCGGCTGACACCAACTTCAGTTCTCGGATAACTCGTGACGAAGTAAAATCTGGTGTAAACCTGTACCAAACAGAAAACATTATTTTAACTTCTTATAGAGAATGGGGGGGTGAACATGAGGTCAGTGGTGTCTCAAATGGTTAACGCTCTGGATTACTGATTTCTCTGTACTGTAAGGTACATGTGACAATCTTATTTTATCCTTCCTGTCTTTTGATGACAACAGGTTCATACGTCTAAAGTGAATGCAAAAAAAGTAGCTTTTGTTCATGTAATTTTGAATACAAATATAAAGCAGTTTACTTTTTCTTAATGTTACTTGCAAAGCATCACTTATCTTGCAGGCTTACCTCGCAAGAGGGTATAAGTGTAACCCTAGGGTGTAAGAAGTGCCCAAATTTGCCCGACTGACATATAATGGTGAAAGTACTCCCCACTGAAACAGGAAGTGGTCACAGTTGCATTTCCTGCTATGGTAACTTCTATAGAAACTGTAAAACTGAACCTAACTGTGGATTCCATTGTCATAGAGAGATGGGGGTGGGCTCATTTTACTCAGGCAACCGATCAGTCCCTCAGGATCCTTGTGAAGCCGTCAAGCCACGCTCTAGCAACCACTATAGAGTACCTTAGCAGCTGATTCAGTAGACGATCATTATAAAAGGCCCAGAAGCCAGAGTTTTGCCATGGCAAGCACGTCAAACATTTTCTTAAAATTTTTTTTTACGTGTCTAGTTAAGTTTACTATCAACCTCAGAAGGCATCTAATGAGCCACGTTTAAGCCTGACTTTCTCCAACAGGCAAAAACATTCACGGCTCCACAGAGGCCCAAGCACAAATATGCTACTTCATATGTATTAATAGAGACTTATGAACTGGTGTTTACCCAGCAGCTTGGAGTTGGCTACACTGTCCTACTTTCCTGCTGCAGAAATAATTTTATTTGAGATTTCTTGTTCACATCTATACGAGATACGTACATAACTAGCCAAAAAAAAAAAAAAAAAAAAAAAGAAAGAAATTCTATATATATGCTAAACTAGTCATCAATCAGAAGCTGCGTATTTCCATATGATACTTCCAACCCTTAATATTTTTTTAATAATAATTGGAGGCACTCACAGAATGACGAGGTCTTTCGATGTGTTTGGTTTAAGTGCAAATTCTTGACAGTTGAGAACTTTGAATCCATAGCCCTCGCAAGGGGTGCCGCTGATCTCCACAGAATGGATGTGAATCGGGAGAAGACCTGTGTTCTCCAGTCTGAACGTCTTCCTCAGGGTGAAATTTGGCTCCTTGGGTTTGTCTTTTTGTGTTAAAAAAATTTAAATACATCAGCAAGTTTATAACAAAAATGTCCTCAGACGAAACTATACCAGCTTTGTAGTGTGCTGGACATTTTAATTCAAAGCACAAGGTATCTAAAATGTAAAATGTTGTTTTATATACAAGAAATGCTCAGGCTGACCAAAGTTGAAGGAAGTCAGCAAAACATTGTGAAAGGTAGGGTATTGCAGGAAAAAAACCTCACGTGTTTCAAAACCACAGTCACATGTGATAGTGATGCATAATTTAGAAAATCTTAATACTCGTGGGGGGTGCGGGGGAAATCTGTTCTTTCGAAAAGGCATCTTAAAACAGGAAGTGGGTAATAATTACTAGGGCTCAAAAAGACAGGCTACAAGAGAGAGACGACTTGATTACGGCCTCTGAAAATTCTTAACGAAGATCACATTAAGCCATGAACACACACTCACTTTCTGAGCAGTCTTTAAGGAGTGCCTCGGTCATCTTAAATCTCAGAGAGCTGCCTGGCCCAGGATGCTTCCCGGCAAGCTTTAGACTTTCTCTGGTCCCCTGACCACGCACCATAATCAGGTCCAGCACAGTCAGGTTGTTCCTTTACAAACATGATGAAAAAAAATACAATTCTTTCACTCTTTGAGAACATCTGATGCTACTCGGCATGATGTCTATTTGTCTTTGATTTAAATACAAATTGTAGATTGCAAGGGGAAAAAAAAAGAAAGAAAAACAAGTATGTTAAATGTTTTGCATCACAAAGGTTTAAGACTAAATGCAAAATAATTAGGACAGTTATTTTAAAACTCCTTAGAAATCCCTGTTAGGGATCGAGTGTGTTCATACAGAGACATGTATGGGACAGATAAAGCCAAGAGCTCACCTGATTACTAACAGAGAGGAGACACTGTGATTGCTGATGGGTGAGAACCTGACCGTGAGTGATTTGGCTTCACCTGGCATAAGCAGCACATTGAAGACAGCGTTTCGTATCAAGCCCTCCGCAAATCCTGTCGAACTCACTACAGAGGACTAACACACAACACACACACACACAGATGTACCACTCAGATGCAGCTACACAGCAGAAAAACCGGCAATTTGATCAACAGTGTCATGTGCTTGTATGTTTTGTCAAGAGTAAACATACAAGAACAAATACCACAAAACCAAATGATGAATTTTTGAATGCAGATTATTAAATGCAGCTGGAGAGTGCAATAAAACATTATTATAGTCTTCGAGAAACCCATGTGGACACTCACTTGATTCTGTTGAATCTCAAATTCCAGTGTACTTGTGTTAATGTTGGACATCTTTTCATTTAGGAATCTGGGAAGGAAAGAAAAGTTAAAATGTTGTAGCTAAAACCATACACAAAAAAAAAAGAGAGGGGAAAACAAAAATCCACCTGAACATGATAAAAAATAAAATAAAAATTATTTTACAACAGGTGCACTAGACCAAGAACAGTCTGTTTGAGTGGTTAAACTTTTTAAGAAGTTATTTAACATTTAAACTAGAATATTTAAGGGCCCAGGTACATTTAATCCCTTTAAAAGGGATCTTAAAACGGTCTGCATAAACATTTTACATGACTTATTGACTTAATGGTGATAACTTTTCAATCTTAACATTAATGATGACTTTATGGCTATAGAGAAGTGTTTTTTTGTTTTATAGTGGTGGAATTATGGAATTTACACATGTTTTAGTTATCCATCATCCCTAAAATTTGTGCTAATCACTAACTAAACAAAAAAAAACCTAAAGCACAGTGTGCAATTATTTAATCGGAAAAGGCTATGATTTATTACAGGTAATTTAGTACATTACAGGTAAATAATCAGAAATTTGTGTCGAGTGTGCCAATAATTTAAGCAATTGTTTATTTAAATTTATATATTTAAAAACAATTAAAACAATTTTAAAGGTGACAAATATTGGGAAACAGCCTCTTAATTAAAGCATCTGTGACATTTGATGTTAGCCGAAATAAATACGTTTGAATGCAAAATGGTACTTAGTTAAATATTGTAGTTTAAATCACAATGTGTCTAATTAATCGCAATGTTATTAAAATGTGAAATTATTATTTTTATGTATTTGTTTTAATATCAAATCGTGCTGCCCTACCTTAAATTAGCCAGGCTGACAGTGCACTAATTAGATTATAATAAATATGTATTACATTAAAATAAATCTCTGAAAATCTGTGTAGCTTTATTCCTGACCTACTATCCATCTCTACCTCTATAGTATTTGGACCGATGTGTTGTCTTTACGTACATAAACGTTTAAATTACATTTACGGCACTTGGCAGAGGCCCTCATCCAAAGCGACTCATTTTTATCTCATTTTACATCTGAGCAGTTGAGGGGGGTAAGGGCTCGCTCAAGTGCCTAACAGGGGCAACTTGATGGTCGTGGGGTTTAACCCTGGGATCTTCTGAACTGTAGTCCAATGCTTTAACCACTGAGCTACCCCCAACGCCAAAATGTGCACGGTTGTATAAAATGTCAACAGCTACAGAATAAATAGATTCCGATTGAGTATTTTTCAAGTGCTTTCTTGGAGTTCACTGAAATGCTTAGCATCTGGATCAAAAACTCATACAAGCCCAGATTTAAGTGCTGAACCACAGATTCTTCAAAATCAGGTCATAGTCTTGTCTCAGTCAAGCAGCTAAACCAACAGAACTAAACAGATATGCTAAATCAGGTTCTTCCATACATCCACTTTCCTTTACTAGCTTCTCAACTTACAAAACTTCTCAACTCTCATAATGTATACACTTTCATCTCCTTAAGAGGAAGTTAAAGGTGTGATTTGAGAGGCAAAGCAGATCATGTTGCTATAGCACCCCTGTGGGTGGGGCATACACAAACAAAGATAAAAAAATAAAAAAAAAAAGGCAAGAAAATCTAGCTTTCAGTGAAGCAATTGGACACTAAATTCCCCCTCAGGACAAACATAGTCTCTTGTGAATACAAGTAATTCCGCAGAATAGATCTGTTAAAAAAAAGACTGTACTTGGTTCCTACTTTCTATAAGTAGCAATGACAGAATGTGGTCTGATTCATCACCTGTCTTCAACTATTTCTGTAAACGCTGAGGGATTTGGGTAGAGGGCAACAGGAAGAACCTGCACATAGACTGGAACATCAGCTGGGTTCTCCAGAATGATCTCCTCTACCTGTTTAAAAAAACAAAAAACAACTTAAATGAAGCTTGTGTGCATTGAGGCATGGTCGATCGAGAAATATTTCCCTTAACCAAAAATTTGCACCGTCATTTGTTTTATTAGAAAAAAGTTAATGTAAATAAAATGTGATGTATGATGATGCACTCATCTAAAAATAATTATTGTTCCATAGTACGTGCATCTTATCTTATTTTGGCAATGACGTTTCAGAACAGGGAAATCTTTCCTACACACAATCATAACCTATAGTCATAGTAATTGAATAATATTCTTTGCATGTAAACTTGCTTATTCATTGCTGGAAAGCATAAAATCTTGTTGAACATGGATGTTTTTAAGTATTAAGTGAGAGTTTAATCCATTCTGTACATCTGGTCGAGTAAAGAGGCCATGACACGGAATGTGGTTGGATTTCCATCTACTATACAAAACAACAGCATTTGTAAAAGATTTAGTAAAAGAAGAGTGTATCCTCGTTAACATTATAAATTGGTGTTGATATGGACAAATCAAAGAGCGGACAACACACATTAGCTAACATCATAATAATCGTCACCAAGATAATTAAATGACAATTTTTGTGGCAAATTTCCCCCCCAAAATGAACGCTGGGTATTTATCGTCTTCAATCGATAAATCAAATATCTAAATAATGTGCAAATTTAACACTTAAATGTAAACGAATGTGTGGGAACTCACCGATGAACTATTAATGTTGGTGAGGGGAAACGAGAGTTGCTGAGAGGAGTTGATCAGTGAAGGCCACGTGAGCTGTGCTGATATCTTGGCCTGCACCTTCTTCTGCAGATCTGTGTTCACTTCAAAGAACGCCTCAATCCTAGAACAACAAAAAATCATCCTTTCATATTACAAACAAGCCCTTGTATACCAAGTACGAAATCTGATTTGGATACAACTACTATCTGTATGCCAGAAAGCCATGCTGGGACTCACGCAAGGCCTGACTGTTCCTTCAGCTCTTTCCATCTCTTTAGGAGCTTCTGATGTAAATCTACATCACTGTCCCAAATGTCCTCCAGCATAGCAGGAATATGTGGTCTTACTTCAGCTGCAAACATAACCATATGGGCATAAAAATACAGGAAAGGAAGGGGGGGGAAAAAAAAGAAAAAAAAAACCCTACTTACATTTTTGTACAAATGGTACTCCGACATAGCAGTGATCGCCACATTGTATACTGGTATCGAAATAAATATTCGCTATCTGCAAAAGGAAAGAAATGTATTTAGAAGCAATTGTTAAGATTTTAAACTCTGGGTTGCTTTAAAATGCAGTAGGTTTCATCAATGGGAACGAAATACATGACTGATGAAACTGGACAGGCACCTTGGTTTTGCGCCTGGGCTCCAGCTCCACTCTGTTACTGCGCAGTCGTTTGTAGTAAAATCGTACGTCCTCGCTGAGAGAGAGGATCTGCTGGAGCCTCACTTTCTGTGAGAATGAATTCTGGATGCTGAGACCCTGATGAACCACTTTTCCCTGGAGAGAGAGAGAGAGAGAGAGAGAGAGAGAGAGAGAGAGATAGAAAACCAGTCAAATAAATCGATACTAATAAGACGTCACGCTGCAATTAATACACATCATTCTGCCCAAAATAAAATCTACTTAAAATGTAGGTTTCATCATATCCCAAGTGCCATCACATGGTGTGTGAAGTTTCTTTATTTTTGAGTTATACACTGTATAACACACTAATAAGGAAAGCTAACAGGTTACAGTTCACATAATTTAGATGCATGTGGCTTGTTCAGTTGCATGTACGTACTAGGGGCGGTCATAAATCCATAAATCACATTATCGTATGAAAAAATGAAAAACATTTGCAAAATTATGTCTCTGGAAATGAGTACATCCATGAAGTACATTCATTTTGTCTTGTTAAAAAAAAAACCCCGCGGTGTAGTCCCACATGATGATGCTAGAGAGTCGAAACCAAGGCGAAGCATCATGGAATTCTCACGAAGGAGGGGTTCAGGTCACAAAACAGTGAAATTTGCGGGTGACTTTAGGTATGAAATTCTGCCTCACCCCCCTACTCCCACAACCCTGCACCCAGTGCCTTCTTCCTTTCGATCATTTGAAGAAAACACAGCTCATAATCAACATTACATGAAGGATTTCCTGAGAAGGACAGTGATTCAAGCTTTAAGGTAGCTCCTATTACTACAAAAACTACTAGCTTTCACACCATGTTACTAAATTTTTGTCTATATCTAAAAACACAAACCTACAGTACATCAAATTAAACTAAAGCCAAGTTTAAGACAGGTATGTAAAGTTTCATGCCAAAAAGAAAACTAATGGAAAGTGTTCGATTTATTTTCATTCTTAACCTTTTCAGTTTAACCCAATACTAAGAAAGCTAACTTAAGATTTTTGGCAGAACTGTTACTCTAAATGAAAATACATATTTGCAATCTGACCTTGAACTGCTTCCTGACATTAAGTCAGAATTACCATCCGCTGCGAGGTAAAACACGTTCTTCTCTCTTTTTTCAAGGTGCTAATCGTTATTTAGTTATACAAGCCTAATCTAGGGGTCCAATGGCCTTTGGGAAACAAAGCTGAACAGTAAGAAACTGTTGCACTGAAACAAATAAATAATTCAGAATTTTAATGAAGTCTGTTCTGTATGCTTTAAATTAACAAAGCCTGAAACAGATAAACCGTAGTAAATAAAACACAAACCTGAGGATAACACAGCGTAACTAATCATATCTGAAACAGGTTTAATAAGAAAGGAATTGCTAATAAACTGTTGTTGCAAAAGAGGAATAGAGCACTTCACCACATGCCTTGATTGGGACAATAATCTCCGTAATTCCTCTTCACACCCTCTAGCTGATTTTCCTATAACAGCTCATGCTCTGTTTGTTTATTTTTAACACATGCTGTTAGGAAAATTCTACAACCTTCATTTAAAAAAAAAAGTAATTTTAAGATTGTGTGTACACTGCAAAGATGAAATCAAGTGAAAAGAGAAATATTAAATATTGTGTCATTATGAGATCATGGTAAAAATATATGTAATATTATGAAACCCATTTTTAGACTCTTGTTTTTTTTTTTTTTTTTCATTTTGGTCTTAAAACTTGTGCTTTTGACAATTTATATTGCTACATTACACATTTATATATAATTTTTTTTTTTTTTTTTTGAAAGAAGCCAAATTATCCAAGTATAAGAAGACAATTTCACATCATACATACAATTTACAAGAACTGTCTGGAAATCCTCAGTTTAACACATTTCTGTTTTGTGCAAGTGACTCCACTTTATGTGACATCATGCGAAATCACATGTAACTACAATACTGGGCAAAAGTCTTGAGCCACAACTCATTTCATCATATTCAATTAAATAAAGTAGATTATATCCAAGAAATGGGAACACACTTCATTGTGACGGGCTGCATTGCGCCTACAGACACAATTTAGAAATTGGTTGCTTATTTACAGTAACAACCTCAGCAGCAACCTCATTTCCCCTCTCGTCTGTTCCAACCACTCAGCATTCAGCATCACCAGTATATACTAATCACCGTCTGATCATTTGTCATCATCTGCACCTGTTTCTCACTGGTTCATGACGCTTTTTTTTTCTCTCGCTTGAATGATTTAAAGATTTGCTCAGGTACAGGTAATAAAAATGAGAGGCAAAAACTTGACAAAAATCCAAATCATCCAAAATATAGTTTAGTATTAGTATGTATTAAAATCCAATATGTATAATACATAAAGCCATTAATTTGTCACGGTTTTTCTAGAGAGTCACCCTGCACTTTATGTTCAGCACATAGAACTTACCGGAAAGGAGGGAGGCATGATAATATGTTTGGGTGAGCAGCTTAACGTTCCCACAGCTATAAGAGCCTTCACTGGGATGGTCAATATCTGAAAAGAAGACAGGAGAAAAGAACTCACTCTCTTAACACCGCACCTGAGCGCTGTAGACTCGTACCGGCTACAGTATTTATGCATCAAAGAAACACACCTCATAATCTGTAGTAATGTGCACAGCTCCATCGTACACACCCTCCAGTGCTTTAGCTATCAGGGTTACTTTAAACGCTGCATAATAGCCAGAAGCTAATATGACCTGTGCAAGACAAGAGAGAAACAAACCTGATACGACTGCGGTTTACATATGATTTTCCTGGGTAAAGGCCCTTCTATGGACAAAAAAAAGGTGCAAATACTTTTTCATTCATTCAAGGGCATACAAAACAAAGTCAGGACTAGTGTGTATCTACTTCAGATTTTTCAACCAAACCATGAAAAGTGAGAGTAAAGCGTTGTGTTACATTAACTTGGAGACCTGTGTGTGCGTCAATGCTTATGTGCATTAATATTCTTACTGTTTTGTAATGAGCCACTGAAGTGTTCTGAAGCTCCTCGACTTGGCTCAGTGCAACACTCCTGTTCCCTTTCTCTGTGGTCAGCAGCTCCATAGACAAGCTGTCTCCCGTCACTAGCCATGACTTTATTTCCAGCTGTGGAGCGTACATCACTGAAGTTAGAAACCGTGCAGTACAAAAATACATCTTCAAAGAGAAACAAAAAGTCCGATCCAATCTAACGAGAACAATTTCTTCTTGTTCGTGGTAACCCTGGTGCTTGTCTGCTGATGGACATGAGGCAGTTTCAGCAATTTGAGCTCACATGACCCTTACCTCTATAGGGTTGTTGTTGACAACCACAAAGACCAAACTGCTGGTATCTGTAGCACTGAGGATGCCGAAGTCCAGGATATTTTCTTTAGAGCTGGATGAAATGACGACAGTCTTTGGAAAGAACACAGGTGATTTTTAATTTTAGGTGATCAACTAAAAATAAATAAGACATACGTAAAGAATAATTGTTTATCCAATCATTCATGATAGCCTGCATTATCTTTTCAATTAATTTAAGGGACCATCATTTGTGATTTCATTTTTGCATGATTCCTCATGTTCTTTCACAATTTGAGTCCTGGAATATGCTTGTGCTATCATGGAAGAAAAACATTCAGATCGTCAGCTGACTTTTTGTTGCCACATAACATTGCTGGTCTAGACCTAACAGTGTTTGGACTGAAGCAACCCCAGATCGTAACATAACCTCCAGAGGCTTGTACGGTGTGCAGAACTATGCATAATTGGTGCATCACTTCATGCACTTCCCTTCTTACCCCGATGCACCACACACTCTGGACTAAGGTCAGTCTCAACTCATCAGATCACATGGCATTTTTCCTTTGCTCCAAAGTCCAATCTATGCTCCTCTAGCAAATTAGAATATTTTTTTTTTTTAACCATTAGTCTTATTAACCAGTCATTTTCTTTTGGCTAAGCTACTGATAATCCAAATCCTGAGAGTTCTCATCACACTGTGCACATGGAAACTGTTAAACTGTGATTTCCAAATGATCATGTGTTGGATAGTTCCTAACCGAACTCGTATCATTGTAATGTTTACATTCCTTGATGTACGCCAGTAATACGACCCTTCTAAAACGGCAATCTTGTTTTGTTTTTGGCCAGGACCGTGCATAATAATAATAATAATAGGAAAGAAGGGTGTGTTCAGTACAGGGCCCAGATATCCCAGAACTGTTACTACTCAAGAATATTTATATCAAGAATATCAAGATATTTGTTGCAATCCCTATTATTGTGTCTATTTCAGTGGATTCCTCATGAAGTAATGACATAACGTTCTTACTGGACAACAGTGTTAGAGCCGTAATCTAATCTTGTTTACACTGAACAAGCTTCTCACTTGTTGTATTAGGATCATCATGTCTAACCTGAGATTTATTTATTTAATAATGTTCTGTTCGAAATAAGGTAAGTCATTTAGAGTTGTATACCTCCAGAAAGCCAGTATAGGCCCTGACAGGGAGGTGGAATTTGGATGCGTTGGTGACGAGGAGGATGTTGCTGTCAATGTGGATAGAGGGCCGTACAGGCCGGAAGAGCAGGGAGAATATGTAGCGGGATTCATGGGGAGGGATGAGGACTGGTGTGGTAAAATTATACACCTGAAGAAAAAAAACAAACAAACGGAGGACATCAAAATTGTTTGATACGGATGTAATGCTTACAACAGACAATCCAAACACAGTTGCGGTGTAAAAACACTTATTCCATAACAATGTTCACCAAAATACCCATATACAGACAACATAAGGCTGTTGAGAATGTTTTTTCTAACCGATTTGGGGGGAATTTTGGTTTTGCTTGATGGAATATCTATGACCTCGTAATTTAGTGACACTGAAAACACCACTGTCCTGATTTCAGTAATAACATTATTTTCATAACATGCCAGCTGGAGCAATCGATCAACTTCAACTGTAAAAAAAAATTAAAAATCCTAGCTCATGGTGGTAGTGCAGCCTGTTAAAACACTAAGTTACTGATTGGATGGCTGGCAGTTCAAGCCCTTAAGCAAGTCCTTCACCCCTGTCTGCTCCAGAGGCGATATTATATAATGGCTGACCCTGCACTCTGATCCCAGCCTCCTAATGAAAAGCTGGGGTATGAGAAGAAAAAATTATTTGACTACACATTAACATACGTACTGAATAAAAATTTGGCTCAACTTTTTTTTTTTTTTTTTTTTTTTTACAAGCATCCAGGAAACAGTACGAGCTGAATGACTCACATTGAACATCTTGACATCTTCAGGAAGGGAAACATTGTGGATACGAATGGCGAAGTTGAAGGTGTTGGTGAGGTAGATGGGCCGGTCCACTGGATCTACTGGACTGTCTCTGATGTGGAACAGGGTGGCTGTATGGTCAAAGCCCAGGTACCTATAATAGAGAAAGGAAAGTCTTTCCTCAAGACACCAACAGATATACTTTTTATAATAATGAATAAACAAACAACAACAAAAAAAAGCAAAAATAGCTGACCCCTCTAAAACTTCAGCTTGGTAAGGAATTTCAAGTTTTGAGTAGCTTTTCTCTTTCGCTTTTACTGTTATTTTACCAGAAAACTGGTCTGGTCTTCTTGCTTTTGAAGCTGAAACAGCAAAAAATTAAATAGAAAAACAGAAAAAAAGCATTACAGTTTTGTAATACAGCATGAAGGATGTGCAATACACCACAGTCTTAATTTCAGTCCCTGAAGTAATTTTCTTCAGGTACATTCTATAGCAGTTCAGCACTTTATTTGCTGGTAACTTGCTGGCGAGTGGTGGTGGTAACAAAAGAAAGTTACAGCAAAACACCCGTCAATCCCCAGCCCAGCTCAAAGTCTGATACACACCACACTCTCCAATTTCACACCAGCTTATTGTATTTATAGTGATACTCAAGTCTAAGGTGAGATTAATTTTCTAAATCATCAAAAGGACTCTAAAACATACATGTCCTAAAATAGCATAGAGATGGACAAATTATGATTTCATTAGCAAGCAAGTAGAAGCTCGAGTCTCATGTTTTGTACTAGTGAGTCGTTTGTTCTTTTTTGAACGAGTCTTTAACGTCACACAGAAGAACGAGTAGTCTCAGAGTGATTCGTTCATTTTCTCCTGGGCACGCATGCGCAAAGCATCGCAATACCTCCCTAGGTTATGTACAGGACACAGAAATGAGTAGTTCTTTTCTTCAAGGTTTGGTCCAAATCGTTCGTTCTTTTGTCATGTGACTCCCACGCAGTGCATTACACAGGAAACAGAATCGAGCCATTCTTCTCACGAGTCTTAAGGTCCGAGACGTTCGTTCTTTTGTCACGTGACTCTTACAGACGGTAACAGCGTAAAAGAGTGAATGATTCGGACCGGAAGATATGAGAGGTGAGCTGCTCATTCTGTTTATCATAATATGTCCTTAGCTGCATTGTAATATTTTCGTTACTTGAACTATAGCCAAACATTGTGTATGTGGACGTACTGGTGGATCTGTTTGAGAATGTAACATTTTATTTAATTTCTAATCAAACCAACGTAGCGATTCGATCATTTGGATGAACGAGATTCAAAGAACTGAGTCATTAAAATGATCCACGGTTCCCATCACTACTGGGCACCTATAAATGTGCAGCTAACAGGATGTTTACGAACAGCAACATGTTACTGTAACGTGGCAAACCTGAGTTAACAAAAGATAACTATGGAGTCACAGTCATTATCTTTTTATTTATTTATTTATAACTGTAACACAATGTAATTGCTGCCTTGACAAAAAGTCACCAAGTCATTAAAGAATGTCTTGTCTATGACCTACAGTATATTGTCCTCGCTTCCCCACTAAAAATACAACAACTATTATTTTCTCTTCTTCTCCTTTTCCGTCTTTCGGCTGTTCCCTTTCAGGGGTCGCCACAGCGAATCATCTTCCTCCATCTAACTCTATACTCAGCATTATGATGTTATCTAAACATGTTTAACCATGAGGTGACATTGTCTGTTTTATGCCAGTCAAAGTGTTACATAAGAGCTTTGCACCTGCATGTTCAGGAGTCTGAAAAGGTCACATGTCACCATTACACACCCAGTAAAAACTGTTCCATGGTCACACAACTGTGAAGAGTCTTTTATATTGAAAAAATGACAAACCAAATGAAATGTTTGGTTTACAACAGACAATAATGGCTTATAATGCAACATTACAGTATATTAATAACTTAATTTCAAAGGTGAATAAGGCACCACACTAGAGAGAATCAATCTCGGTAGAAAACAAAGGAAAAATATGACGCTAACAAAAGCTACACTCACCATCAAAATTTATACTTGCGACTTTGGTATATCGGCTCTCCCCTGCTTTTAACGTAACCTGCTTGAATTCAACAGCAATGGCTTCGTTAGCCGGTGTTGGCCGAACACTCTGCAATACATAGGTTTGTTTAGTAACAAATTAAATTTTACGATAATGAACAAAAATACTAAGAAAAAGTATGAGGTGGAAAAGTCCTACCATAATCGATACATCTTTCGTTCCAGAATTTAGAAGATGCAAATTCAACTGTTTTGGTCGATCTGTAAGAGTTAAATAAAAAAATAAAAAAAAGAAGTGTAAATGTCTGTTCCAGGCCTGTATTAGGAAACAATGCTGCATGATTAAATAGCTCAAGCCGTGCTTATGCTACCTTGGGATCGAAGTGTACCAAAGTCTAGCATCTCTGTTGAAGAGTATATACCAGGTGCTGGAAAAAGAAATGAATCCATAATTAGACAGGTTTTTTTCACATCGGAGCTGAAAATGCAAGGCTTGTAAGTTTTGACTCGGGCCGTACTTACCGGAGGTTACCTCCACTTCTACAGGGAGGATGATGAACTCGTCCTCGTTGGAGGCGTTCGTTTTGATCCTGATGAAAGCTGTGTGGTTGTCGGCATCCCTTGAAGAGAAGCTGGCTCTCATTACGCCCTTCGTCTCAAACGGGGCAATTTCCTACAAAAATCAAGAGGACAGGTAAATAAAATACCATTAAATGATAGTCAACAGTATTAATGCATACTAAAGCACGAGTGCATAGAAACCATAAAATCTGATGACCAGGTGCGTACCCATAACTTTTTGGTGCCGCCTTGTTGACCAGTGGGCAGCTCTAGATGTAAATCACCCCCACTCGAGTACATTTCCACAACCTGAAAGAGAAGAAAGTTTTACGACACTAGAGACACACAGAGACATCATAAGCATCACTGTACGTGCTGTAATAAGATTACCTGTAGCGGCTCGCTGTGTGGATTAAAGATGTTTATAAGTGGAGAGAAGCTGCTATTCACAGGGACCCTGGCCCCTACAAAAGGCCGGAGTCTGTAAGGGTTAGGGACGCCCACACCAAACACCTATTTAAAAAAATAATAATTTTACAGTCTAGTCCAATTTATATAGTTCACCATGCTACTTTATGACATCCTACTAGCTTACCTGGTATGTGAACACTCCGTGGTGAGATGTGTTAATAAATAATGTATTTTCTACATTCCCTACTACTCGAGCTAGAAAAACCACATCGAATGAGGTGTTCCCTCCTGGTGGAATTATCTGGGGGAAATAAAAAAAAATAATAAATTTTAAAAACACCAGCAAGAATTAAATTTCAAGTTACACTCAAGTGTTTCTTGATCCACTACAAAAACCCAATACTGTATTACTAATACAATACTGAACAATAAGCTTGAGAACTAAAGAAAAAAAACTAGTTCGCAAACTAAACATACACTAAATTCCCATTACTAAATGATGGACAAATGTTCTGTTGGTTGCAATAAACTCTTTTGCTATTTCAGTACTTGAGTAGTTATTGATTTTGTTTGAAAAATTGACAGTTCACAACAAATTTGCCACGGCAATAGGCATTGTTATTAATACCAGGAATGTTTTCATGAGCTTTCGATTGTCAGAGCTGAGATTTACACCGTGTTGCCCCAACAGTACTGACAGAACTCTCCACCAACTTGAGTCTAGCTGTTCAGTAATTTTTTTTTATTAAAAAAAACAAAACTATCTTATAAGGAAAACTTCTGTTTTGCCTGTTATGATCATAATCAAGACATGGCACGGAAGAAAAGAGACAAGAAACACACAAGTTGCTGCTTTGTACATATACACCTGATAATCATCAGACCACTTAAGAGCAAACGGTTTCTGGATCACATCACTTCGCCTTAGTGTTCAATCCACATTTGTTTTTAGGTTTGAGATTTGGTCCAGGTGACCTACACCCCACACATCCTACCACTGATAAAATCTCAGGGTGGAATTCTACAAGAAATAAAATCCTAAACACTGATAATCATCATCAAAACGTGGCTTAAAATGGTGCTTCACGAGACGGCTGATGAGACACTGACGCCGGACGAGCCCTGGCCAGGTTTAACGTGAGCTGTATTCGTTTCGGAGGGGCAGCATGATTTAATCGTGCAAGTGTCAGGAACAGGTGGTTGTTTGCAATTTATTACCGTCTGGAGAGTACGAGTGATACACGGTGACACACAGAGAACACTTTAAATTTGACCCCTTAGGTTTTTAATGAGCTCACAGACTGATCTGACATGACGGCGTCATTCATGTATCGAATGACAAAAATAGATGATGCTAAGATTCTACCCAGGTTTTAAAAACAAGTTTCAGTGCGTGCTCGTGTTGAGCCATTCTGTCCACATGACAGGCCATGATATTTTCTCTAGACAGACAAAGCTTCTGGCGAGTGAGCCAAAGAGGAAACGTATGGCTGCTTCAGTCCTTTTTTAGCTTTCAAACAGGAAGTCGACATTAATCCGACTGCTGAACAAAGCATGCACACATTAGAGGCCTCTTATATGGGGTGTGTGTGTGTGTTTGTGTGTGTTTTGAAAAATGATAAACCACTTACCCTACTCTGAAAAAATGATGCATGAAAATGCGCTGTTGTTGCTGATATTGATATTAAACTAATTTCTTCTGAACTTGGATTGTGTAAGTAAACTTTTTCCATTTTTGGCATCCCAACTGGCCTGAGGAGAAAACAACAAAACAAAAAACACAAGAAACATGTGATATCCCGAAATGAAAAGACTCCAGAACTCACCAAAACAAAACATCTAAAGCTTGTGTCCCTTTACATAAGATATAGCATAAACCCCAGCTGTGTGTAAGTACATTAGGAAGCACATGGTATAAAAGGTAGATTCAGGATGGGTCTTGATAATTTAAGCAAGGCTTTATTGGAAACAGGCAGGATTGCTCAACCCTGTGCAGCAATTTGGTACAAAAAAGCACAGATAAGATGTGTTTACTGGGGGGTGGGGGGGAAACAGACACAGACAGAGAGAGAGAGAGAGAGAGAGAGAGAGAGAGAGAGAGAGAACACACAAGAGCAGAGTGCTGAGCTTTGTTTTAGCTAATGCATTTTGTTTTGCATCAGATATTTAAATAAAACCCAAGGACGTACAGTAAAAGCCATAAGGGGAAAAAAAAATAAAAGGTATTTCATTTTTCACCATTCATCCAGCCTGGCATAAAATCATGTTGAAACGATATTGTATTGACTTCTATGATGTGGTTTAACTAAGTAACAGTTTCAAACACAAAAGAGTCCAAAATAAAAGATGAAATCTTAAACCCTGAATCGGAAACTGATTTTGAGATACAGTTTGTTATTGTACAGTACACAGCACTGACTGAACAAAGTACTGACAAAGCAAGTACTGTATATTCATTGCAAGCAGGGCTGGGCGATAGGACTTCAAATCACTATCATGATTAATTGCAAAACATTTACCTTGATTATGATTAAACATAATATTATTGTATATTTTTCTTTTTTTTGGCCCTCAAAGTTCACTGTTAAGGTTTGTACTATAAATATGTTCAACTATTAAAGCTAGGGTATTTTATTATATATATTTTTTGTCTAACGAAAGAGTTGCTTCCATGTTGTAAACTGGATGAAGAAGAGGCATGTGTCTAAAAACACACAAAAAGTGTGTGTACGTGGAGTTTGCATATTTTCCCCATACTTGGTGTGTTCAAGTTCAACCTTATTTGTATAGCAGTTTAACAAAATCAAATACACTAAAGTACTTCACATAAAGACATTAGAGAAAGAAAAAAAACAATAAAATAATAAATGACATCACACAATAGTCACATCACACACATCTCTACTTCAGATTTCTGTCCACAATCCAAATGCATACCGAGTACATTAATTAGTGTTTCCAAACTGCTGTACAGGCCAAGTAGCATAAAGAATGAGAGAGTGAGGAGATTAATTTGCAATTAACTGCCCAGCCTTGCTTAAAGGCTTTCACAGACTAACGTCAAAACTTGCTCACTGATGACACCCACAGACCCAAACATTCGCTAGTGAGTCACACAATCCTAGTGAAAAAACAGCATCAAACAGTGAGAGTAGGACAAAAAAAAAAAAGAAAAGAAAACACAACACATTTCAGTTAGTTAAAAGAAAGTTTAAACATGATGAAAAACAGGTTTAAAAACAAACAGGGTTTTCCTCTTTTTATTTTCTTAAATCTGATGTGTCAAACATGTAGACCTGGTCTTTATTCATCTCTAAACTTGCGCATGTTGACTAACCAGAGAGATCATGTTAAAAAAAAAAAAAATACAGATGCTTGCTTATTTTTATTAGTTAGTTCCAGATCCTGTTCAATCATGCACTGAAAGTTTACACTTTGATCAATTCACTGGACCAGTTTCATGCAATCGCCTGAGAGATTCAAGCTGTCAATGGTTTAGAAATATCAGGTCTTATGGTGCAGATGGCAGTGTACAAACCTTCAATGCTTGAACGCTAATTAAAAAAATAATAAGTGAGATTTGGCCAAATGAACAAAAATTATTTATTAAATCATTAATTATTTGTACTAATGTAAGAACAATTAACATTTGCTTAAAGAGTCAGGATGTGGCTTCTGTTTGTTCAGTGTCTGTGGTTTACCTTAGGAGCCGAGACTAGAGACACTTATGATTGATGTGATTATGCGACATCCATCATCAATGTAAAACATGGAGAAAACAGAATACATAAAAACTCCACATGTAAGTTAGGAGGAAACACTAAGAACTGGAATGAACTCCAATTAACTTTTTGGCTGTTTTTATAAAAATAAATTATAAGCATATGCATAAATATATCATTCTCTTTTAGACAATCTGTGCGTTTGTGCTCTTCAGCAGAGCCAGAATATAATCTCTGGGGGGGGGGGGGGGGGGGTTGTGTATTCACTACTTTCTGGTTGAAATATAAAACCTGCAGTTTTTTAAAGAACTTAGGGTTAACATTAATAACATTTGTCTAAATCCCAGATCCACAATTTATCGCATTACACATCTGAGCGGCTGAGGGGGTTAAGGGCCATGCTCAGGGGCCCCACCAGGGGTAGCTGGGTGGTTTGAACCTGTGACCCTCTGATACAAAGTTCAATGTCTTAATCACTAGGCTACCCCTGACCTTGTATAGGGTTTTCACATGTCGCTCCATATAAGCGCGTATGTGTGTGTGTGTGTGTGTGTGTGTGTGTGTGTGTGTGTGTGTGTACACAAAGTAAGTGTTGACACAAGTTTGTGCTGGATACCCCAGGGACCTCGGAGTGTGTGCTACTTACTGTTCATGGAAGTCCAGCATTGGAGGCTCGAAGTGTATAGGCCTGCTGTTCCCCCTGTGTGAGGATGCACTGCAGAGAAGAGCAACACAGTGTGTAAGACATAAACGACAAAATAACTAAACATATAAGCACATGGGACGTGGGACACGTGTGTCTAATTCAGATATAAATCCTTATATATAAATCCTTATATATAAAAGTCAATATGTGCAATATAATAAATTAATCCTGAAGAGAGGACGGTTCACCCGAGGATAGAAATCGTTCCCATCTTTTCATAAAAATCTAAAACTAACCAGCCCAATTCCACTTGACTATTCATATTATTCATAAGATAGCAATTTTAGTAATCTTACTCCCTAATTAAATCAATAAACAAACAATTACAGAAAGCATAATCGTATTTCACATTACATTCACCTATTTACAATAATAATAACATTCACAGCTAAATATCCTCAAAGATCTTTTTGCAGCACCTGCGTTGAGAGTAATGTGATATTTGTTGAGGTTTATCCTAACATATTATGCTTCTAGGCACAAATTAAACAACCTCAAACACATTTTATCATCTATTGTACAAAAAAAAAAAAAAAAAAAAAAAAAAAAACGCACGCACGCACACTGCTCCAGCACGAGCATTAGTTTCATATGTGTAAATCTCCCACCCGAGAACCTGCAGTACTTTTTCTACACTGCAATTATTGTATTCAGGATGCAAAGGAAGATTCTCACTCATGTGACACCCATGTTATTGAATACCGTTTATGTACGCCTACTTTCTGTCTGAGTCACCATCTAATCACGATAAAATAAAAACATGACCTGTTCAACAGGTAGGCTGTGAGGCATATCAGGTTTCAATCCTCTTCACCATTTACAATAATAATAATACTAATAATAAATTATTAAAAGTTATTATTGTTGTTGGCATTCATGGCAAATACAACAAAGCTGGAGATAAGTCTCCTGGAGATAAGTCTATAATGTAAACATTATAATTATGCTATTATTATTTCACTACAGTTCTCCGTAAATGTTATCAGGCAAACGTTGGATCATGAGCTTGTTTTATTATAAAAGGTGGAAGGAAAACTATACAAACACAGGAAGGACAAAAAAAACTAAAAAAAAACTCCAAGTACAAGCTAATGATCAAACCTGGGAGCGGTGACTTACTGAGCACACATTCAGCTGATTAAAGGGGGGGGGGGGGGTTTAAATAAATAATAAATGCTTACATCATCAGGAACCACATATCTGCACCCAATGCAATCAAACACTTTTGTTGAACAACCCTAATAGCTAATGTCTAAGATGCAAAGATTTTAAATAACCTATGACTATCTGGAGAAACTATTTTGAGAACCCAGTACTTCCCATCACTACATTTACTGCAGACTGAAAGGTTTTCAAAGGGCTCCATTTTAAGAATTGCAAAGTCGATTCAGAAGGTGAAAAACTGGTTTTAGCTCAGGTGTTAAACCTTTGACAATCCAAGCGACACAGGAAGGGAAAAAAATAAAAAAACATTTCTCACAGAAATTTATGTTTACCCGTGTGGTAGAACTGCAACTAGACATCAGTAACATTTTAAAGTCTGTGCCCTGTGTCATTGTACGACTTCGTGATTTATGACAATAGACAAAAGATTAGACCGCATATTTGGGATGTTTAAAATTGTTCCCTGAAATAATTTCATAATATTCACAGAAAAATACGTTTATATCCTGACCGGGTCAGAACAACCTGCTCCGACCACCACACAGCTGGACTACTGATAAAATCAGCTTTATCTTTGGGTTTTTGTTTTTTAAATAAAAGTACACAAAGTTTGTACTATAGAGGTCCTGCACATCGCCTTCATTCTCACCTCAAGTGGGAATATACATGACAGATTTACCTTTATTTGATGTTTTCAGACAATTTGTACGAACAAAACTTTTGGTTTTATTTTACATGTTTTTCTAAAGATAGGAACAAATCAGTGAAATACACTGGAAACCGCAATGATGGCAGGAATAAACTGCAGTTACACATTCACCTTACAGTACGTCTCATGAAGATGAAGACAATATACAGTCGTGTATTCATAAAAGGTAGTATTCCGTGTTTTAATTCCACGTTTTTTTTGTGTGTGTGTGTGTGTGTTTGTGTATATATATATAAAAGCATAATAAACATCTGTTAGCTTACCAACTTCTACAAATGACTAAGTAATTTCTATGAGCAGACCCATTTTATTTCCAATTATCTTCGAGTGTTAAGTGTGGTAAGTCTTGGACTATGCTGAATAGTGAGAGGTTGAGACACACTATGCGCCCAGTACGTTTGCTCAGTGCGCGGACAAAAAGTTCTGACAGAACACCAAGCCGTTCTACATCTGTACACAAACGTCAGCATGCGCGCCAACAGAGCACAAATACAATCGCTAGCTGCTTTTACATGGACGCCGAAGTTCCGTATCAGAATAATAGCAATAAAAATGCATCGTGTAAACATCACAATCGTTTATCAATAGTTTGAATCGACCTGGCCTGATCAGAATACATTCTTTCAATTGAATGAGAGGGGTGATGTGAACTTTCAATAAGAAAACACTTGACACGAATGTTTCTCTCTAACCGGGATGAACATCGCCTTTCCTGCAGCTCGTGGGGATAACATTAGATGATTTGACGATGTCCTGGGAGGACAGTTTTGCCTCCATTCCTGATCAGAAAACTCCATCTCCGCACCGGTGTTTACTTTCATCCACTGGTTCTTGGGCGGAGGAAGGAGCACTGATTGGCTCACCATTTCATGCATACCAAAAAAAAAAAAAAAAAAAAAAAAAAGTATCTAACCAAATCACAAATAGGATCGAACTCTCGTGAACAATCATAGTCGTCGGGATTTACTGAAAAAAAGATGGGAAGCCTCAACTAACCTCAGAGGAAAAATTTTATATTTGTCAGATTAAACACGCAGCAGGCAGAACCACTTTGCACAAAATGTATTCTGATTAAATGCTTTGAACATGTACACACACTCTTATTGGCTCAGCGTCCATGTAAACGTCTGAATGATTTCATTAGGAGTGAACAAATATTGCCCGTGTAAATGTAACAACTGACTGCAATCTAAATTCTATTATCAAAAGACACAAAGTTCAGGACAAGCTGGGGGGGGGGGGGGGAGCACATGCTCTGATAATAAGCGAATAAGGAGAAGATTTAGATAAAGCTTTCTAAATTTTTAATGAAGTGCATAATAAAAGACATAAACCTAAGTTATACAATGTGCAAATATGGGAAGAAAAAAACAAACGGTCATTATTTCATGTGAATGCAGCACGTGCACTGCAACTGTGCTGAGCGCTCATGCTTCTCTATCAACAGGAAAGAACAAAACCACAACACACACGCACATGTACACACACACACAGTGAGGAGTGGCCAATGCAAATGTGTACAGTATGGCATGTCAGCCAGAGCCCTGAGCTGGAGCGTTCTGATTGGTCGAGGGAGTGAATGGGGTGTCAGAAACCTCAAAGTTGTTCTACTGCATTGAGGAATCCGAAGCTAGTCCGAGAAGGGAGCGGCCTCTTATAAAATCCTCACAGATAACACGGCTGCCAACATTATTTAACAATATTAACCCCAGAATACGTCAGATCAGAGTTATAATCCTAAATTATTAAACAAGAATTAGCTCATGTAATATTAAACTGCATTATGGCATTTGTATTCATATATTGTGCACTTTGGTTCACATACTAATAATCTTCTGTTACCATAATGAAAGAATTATTATTTTTCAATATTTCTTTTGAACAATAGCCTACGTACTTAGACATGCTTGATGTTTTTCATTCATGTCAGGAGTAAATAAATTTAAAACACATTTTACTCAGACTAGTTGCCTCCCCAAATAGGAACATTAAGCATGCAGTTATTAAATAAAAAAAAAAGAAAGAAAAGAAAATCATGATAGACTGGCAACATGGTGGCTTAGCGGTCAGCGCTACGGCTCTGCATGTCCATAGTTGGGGTTTGAATCTCACCTCGTGCGTGCGTGCGTGCGTGGAGTCTGCATGTTCTCCCAGTGCTTAGTGGGTTTCCTTCGGTTTTACACTCACGTCAATTGCTTTATTACATTAGCAGCACTAACAAATCATACATGCAGAATCACCCCTTGTCTGTGTTTTATTCCATGGCATGAATAGTGTGCAGCAGTTTAAGAAGATTGGGTCTTTTAAAAATAAATAAATAAAAAAAAAGCTTAGACCAGCAATATGGAGAAAGTCAAACTTTTATAGTTTTGGCAAATAATTAAAAAAAAGTTATTAGATAGTCCAAGTTTTACCATACACCTATTGTACACATTTATACATGTTCCATGCATCTTTAAAAAAAAAAAAAAAGTTAATTGAAAAAGTGAAACTCACCTCAAGGTTCGTTATATGTCAAGTAAAATATTTAAAGCCTTTTTAAATATTTTTTTATTTTTTGGATTAATTTTGTGGATTACTGCTTAAACCTCATGAAAGTCAAACATGCTAGTATCTCAACATATCAGAATGCTTCCTACAATCTATCAAAAAAAAAAAGAATTTAAAGAACAGAAATGTCCAACTTCTGAAAATTTTGTCCATTTATGCATTCAATACTTGGTCAGGGTTCAGTTTGGCATTACAGGAATGCCATCAGCGTGTGGCACAGTTGAGATATTACTAAGGACCAAGTTGGTTTAATATCAGCCTTTAGCTCGTCTGGGTGTCTCATCGTCCTCTTGACAATATCCAGAGAGGGTTCAGGTTATATTAGTCGGCTGGCCAATCAAGTCTCAGATAATCTCATAGATGATCTTCTGGACGACTGTCAAGTCAGCAGTCTTTTCCATCATTGTGGTTGCATGTACTGAACTAGACTGAGAGATTGCATTAGAGATTGAACTAGACTGCATTCGTATCTGTATTTCTATCGAATTTGAAATTAAATATTCAAACATTTTCAGATAGTACATTTTGAAAAGAAAAAAAGGCTTGAAATATTTACATAAAAATTAATCTATACGAGGTTCACCTTTTAAATTAAATTCGGGAAAAAAAAAACTTTCAACAATATTAAATGTACTTTATATATAATAGAATTTTTCATTGACGTTACGGGTTTTTGTATGCTTTTAATTCATTGGGGAAAAAATTTGGTTTGGTAGCACACAGGCTGACAGATCATATGATACTGTCGAGACACATCATGAGCCTTAATCATCACTGAATGTTGCTTATGACTCATGTTACTAATGTTGTTATCAATGATTATTACAAATTCATCTGATATGATTAATATGCATATGATTTTGGACTACTCCCAAATGTAACGATTAATAATAATAAAACAGCCAGACAAAGACAGCAGCTGCTGCTTTTTTTTCTTTTTCAATTCCACACACCGGTTTTCTATTACCTGACAGAGTCATAAATTCCCAGGTCAAAGTCCACCTGGATAAAGAAATAACGAGATGTACCTCTCATGTTCTACGTCCTTTTCCTTTCAGTTAATTTAAAACTAAATTACACTTATTTTATTTGATTGCGACTTGGGTGGTGTAGTGGTTAGCACTGTCGCCTTGCACCTCCAGGGTTTCGGGTTCGATTCCCACCTCTGTGTGCAAGTTCTCCCCGTGCTGGGTGTGTTTCCTCAGAGTACTCCGGTTTCCTCTGGCAGACCTGCAGATTAAGCCAATTGGCATTCCCAAATCGCCTGTAGTGTGTGCGAGCGTGTGGTACTATGTCCTGGGGTGTACCCCGCCTGGATACTTGAGCTGCTTTTGTATATGGGAGATAATAATGCATACCCACACAATAATAAGTAATTTAATTATTCTACATGCTTTGTTTTAACTCGTTTTCAGGGGTCCCCCCCCCCCCACAACTGCTGAAATTATTTGTTGTGATTTGACAAAGAATGAATGTTTATCTATTAGAAGTAAATCATCGACAATGTGATTAGTCCCAAGGTCCAAAGATGAATAGAATAATAAAAATACAGGTTACTGAAAAATGAACACACACACACACAGACACCACAACAAAGAAAGACACAACGACGTTTACCTTTTTTGATGATATGAACTAAGGTCAATGTCAGACTCTGCCTGTAAAAGATAAACATAGAAGAAAGTTAGGTTCCCCAAATTTACAGTGAATCACACTTATTTACTCTTGGAATTATATTTGCTTCTTATCAAAATAACTGAATCATTTAAGGACAAAGTTATGGAAAAACAGCATTAAGCTTAGCCAGATAAAGAGGAACATAAAAACACGCACACAAAAAAAAAAGGGAAGTCGCCTTTACAAAAATAAAAAATGTATAAAATTTTTTTTTTTTTAAAAGGGCACATAGTAACGAAATCATACTGTACAACATTAACCTGATGTGTAAGGGGCCTGGTATTTGTAAGTAATTACTCGTGCGGGTATAAACTGGTCTATAAGGAGTAGAATCACAACTGTTGTAGATCGATTGAACGATTGTTGTGTCCAAGGATGATGGAGGGCAAAAGAAACATTTTTATACCTGAATGCCTCCAACACATCGAGTGGAGTTAAGAGCTTTCTGAAGTTGGTCCTACATGAATACTGTAACGGTTTGCCTTTGCAAGCCTGGTCTTTGTTTATCCCAGGAAATATAATCACAATGTACACAATGTAATAAACATCCTCCTACATAATGATTTATGAATGTACTGTCCAAAATCACAAAGAGAAAGGGTTCCCCCTTTTGTGGGTCTGGTTCCTCTCAAGATTTTCTTCCTTATGTTGTCTCAAAGTTGTTGTTTTTTCCCTCTGCCACTTTTGCTCTTGGCTCTCTCTTTGGGTATCTGAATCCATATTAAAATATCTGCAAAGCAGTCTACCGTTATACAAGCAGTCTACTCTTATACAAATAAATCTGAATTAAGATTTAAATAAATCAAATAAGTCTATACAAATCAATCTGGAATTTTTTTTTTTTTTTTTTTTTTTTTTTTTTTTTTAAGTGTGTCGGAGAAGAGGTGGGTTGAAGAGTGAGGATGTTTTTCATGTGTGCCTACACATGAACCATGAAAGAAAAGAAAAAAAAATGGGTTGGAAAATGTGCTTTAAAAACCAGTCTTGTTTAGGTGAGCTCGCTCTTCTGATTTGTGAAATTGTGTCCTCAGCTGCTATTGTGTAAACTGTAAAACACAGAACGTGTGTGTGCGTGTGTGTTTGCTTTCCAAAAAGGGGCAACTATAGGAAAAATATGCTTCCTCACAAAACACTTATGGAATTTCTTGTCCAAATTCCTGGAATGAACAAGAAGCTGAGAAGTCGGCTTCAGTGGAAAGAAAAGAAAAAGAAAATAGTGAACCCTAAAATAAAAGTAAATAATGTTTAACGCTTACCTGCAGGAAAGCTCCATCCCCAAAGTGTAGTACCTCCAGGATTTTGTTTGACTGGATGAAAGCTGTAGATAGACAGAGGACATTCTCATGAGTTTTAGGGAAGGGCTGCACAAAATATTGAAAAATTATCGTTATCGCGATAATGGTATACGCAATATCTGTATCGCAAAGAACTGCGATAAATGAAATCGATGAGTGTATGGTTACACGTAAATAAAAAGTAATGTTTGAAAGTAATTCATATTGTGTTGGCAGGTTTATAGTAACAGCAAACCAGAAGTCAGAATATCTGCTGAGGGGTTTAAGTCATTCATAGTGTTTTGAAGTCTAAATATTTGCAACTTCCTTGACATATAGTTTCTTTTTAGCCTGAATTAGATTTAATTACATCAGATGAATATCTATTACCTGTTTATTTTAGTATCATCATTACATATATAAATGCTTTAAAAAAAAATAGCCAATAAAAAGAATTTAAAAATGCATTTCTCTAGGGAAATGTTATATCGCAAGAAATATCGTTATCCCAATATTCAACAAGAATATTGCATATTGCATATTTTCCTGATATCATGCAGGAAAAGTTTAGTTTAGGGATCAGCAAACAATGCAAAGCTTAAAGATAGCGGTGTCAAGTGTCTGCCTCTGAAAACATGAAATTCACACACTTTTATCTTAAAAAAAAAAAAAAAGGCAAGACAAATGACTGCAGCAAATGGCTGGGTGCCATCTTCAATTTTTTTTTTTTTACTTATTCACTCGACATGCAGCAGCAGGTTATTCATTATTCACACTCCGTACATAACCTGTTCAAACGCTGCATAAAAACAAAACAAAGCTAGATAATATACTTTTAGGTTACTGTTTGGAGAATTTGCAGAGAGAGAAAAGGCTCTCTGGAGGTTCACCATGACTGCCATCCACAGGCAAATACAGACAAATAATCACCCTGAAGGTAAACAGTCAGTCAGACAAACAGCTGACACATGAAGGGAAATCCGAGGCCTCCGTTTTGCTCTGGGTGACATTTTTCTGTCATGGTTGGTGTCTGCGTGTCTCCTTAGAGAGAAGACGGAATAGAGATCAATATACAACTTGTCAGCTTGATAATCTTTCTATTTCTATGCTGAAACATTTCAATCCTGCTTGAAATGGGTTAGTTTCCAAAAAGACTCTGCCCCAATCACAGGACACACAGTTTTCATGAGGATAAAATTACATATAATATTATTACATAAAGCATGTTATATATATCTCAAAACCTATAGACTCGGGTACCTATACACTCGCTACAGTCACCTTTCAAACACCAAATGCCGATCTTTTGAGAGAATGCTGCTCCATGTGTTATGTTAATCCTTTTCACAATTGGATCATTATTTGGAGTAAAACTGATAGATGATCAGTTTAATACATGGTTTTACTGCACAACTATTGAAATTTCCTTCCTGATCGATAAAGTATCTATCCATTCATCAATCCACCCAACTATCTCTCGATCAAATTTGTTTTAGTCTGTCAATCACAAACAAATCAAAACTGAGGTCCATACAAGTACATTACAACAGGTCTTGGTCAGCTCTCACACCAACCATGAAGTTTGGTGTGATGTAAGTACTGTAAATTCCACAACCCTCGTTCTGTGGGGGGGAAAAAATTATTCCAAAATTCTCATGGTGGAGGGGTTTGCGTGTCCCAATGATCCTGGGAGCTATGTTGTCGGGGGCTTCATGCCCCTGGCAGGGTCACCCATGGCAATTTGGTCCTAGGTGAGGGAACAGACAAAGAGTGGTTCAGAAGACCTCTTATGATGAATAAAACCATTGGAAAACGTTTTCCCTCGCCCGGACCTGGGTCACCGGGGCCTCCCTCTGGAGCCAGGCCTGGAGGTGGGGCCCGATGGCGAGCGCCTGGTGGTCGGGCCTGCACCCATGGGGCCCGGCCGGGCACAGCCCGAAGAGGTAACGTGGGTCCCCCTTCCCATGGGCTCACCACCTGTAGGAGGGGCCAAAGAGGTCGGGTGGAGTGTGAGCTGGGCGGTGGCCGAACACAGGGGCCTTGGCGGTCTGATCCTCGGCTGCAGAAGCTGGCTCTAGGGACGTGGAATGTCACTCCTCTGGCGGGGAAGGAGCCTGAGCTAGTGCGTGAGGTTGAGAAGTTCCGGCTAGATATAGTTGGACTCACCTCGACGCACAGCTTGGACTCTGGAACCAGTCTCCTTGAGAGGGGCTGGACTCTCTTCTTCTCTGGAGTTGCCACCGGTGAGAGGTTATCATGTATTAAAGACAAATTTAACTTGATTCTTTTCCAGTTAGTGTTACGGCTAAATGGTTAGCCCAGGTTAGCTGTACAGCTAGGTCCAGTTGGTCATACTTATAACATTGCATTACATTGCAGTTCTGGCAACACACTAGCTAGCACTACGCAAAGGAAGCATAAAAGGGGGGGCGGTAAAAAAATTTAAAAGACACTATGCAACATGCCATGTTTTAGGGTTTTAGGCATTAAAAAAAAAAAAAAAAAAAATCTATAAATCGTTCTCAGCATAAACAGCATTTGTAAAAGTCCACATTCTGTAGTGAATACAAAATTTAAATGTGACAAACCACTGAATTTGGTTAGGGAAATGATTACTAAATACATCTGTGGGGAAAGAAAAAAAAAAGGAAAAAAAAAAAAAAAAAAGTCAGTTTTACAGAATCAGAAAACCTGCTCTCTCTCCTGAAACTAATAAGTGATTTGAATCTTGCTGAAAACTTCACCACTAATAAACCATCAGCAATGATAACTTCAATAGATCATCATTGTACTAATGTACTGTCACACCTCGTGCACTATTAAATGAATTTCCAGGAACCTTGCTGGCATTCCAGGATCTAGCCAAAGTCAGTTTGTTTATGTCAGGGGCACAGCAAGAGCGATCACTCCTCCACCCACCAAACAGGAGGTTAGGACATTTTATTAATATTTTTTTATCTAAGCAAATCGGTGTACAAATTAGAAATCCATTTCGTAGAGTAACTTCATCTATTTGACAAGCTTATCAATTTCCGTTACTCAAAGTGCATTTATAATTTCACATATTAGCAAAACCACCAGTTCACTAGACTACTCCGTTCTCATATTCGGCTGCGTATCGCTGTCCTCCTGGTGCTATTATTAGCCAGATGAGTGGTGTAACTTTAGAAAAGCGTGGAGTGGGAGACACAGGTCATGAGCAGCTCTACACTTCACACAGGTTAACAGTACTCTTGTGGACACATGTACATGGAAACGAAAAAAAACCTACAAAACAAACGAGGCTCACTTAGTCAAGATCAAATAAAAAAATTAAAGGTTTTCTATAAAAAGATTTATTTTCATTGTCTGCTGCATTTTAACTTTGAAGTGTGAAATAAGCATTGTATATAAAGTGATATTTCACCCTGATCACATAAGCTACACTGCTCCACTCCAAATGTTTCGGTCAGATCGGATTTGCATGTCATGACGGTTCACATGCACACTCACAAATGGCATTTATCTGACTAGCATGGACGCGTCAGTCCTCTGAAATGGCACGTACGCGCACATCAACGGGTGCCATCTGTTTTGTTGCCATGTTTTTTTGTTTCACATCATGACCACTTATTCATTTCAAACAATGGATGTGATTTCAGCAAAAATATGCCTGGGATTTTGTTCTGGAGGAGACGAGCTGTTCGTCAGTGATATTTTTTTGCAAAAAAAAAAAAACTAAAAAATAAATAAATAAACCTTGCATGAATTCTGATCTGACGATTATTAAACGATTATTAATGTATGTTTTGATGCAACATCAGGATTTATTTCATGTAGCTTGTTGTTCAGACGTTTTGATGTACAGTGAAACCTCGGATTACGAGTAACGTGGTTTACGAGTGTTCCAACGACGAGCAAAGATTTGTAATAAATTTTGACTTGAAAAACGAGCGTTGTCTTGGTTTAAGAGCACAGAGTATCATGTATCACGCATGCGCTTCTTGTTTTGACACTGAGCGTCACGTCATCACAACTGAGCAAACGGTTTCTCTCTCTCTTGCGCTGCAGAATTGTAGGTAATCATCTCCCCTGCTGGGTGAACACCCACACACAAACTCTGCAGGCACCAAGACTGAGCAAGTGAAACCTATCCCCTGCTGGGTCTTAGTGCCTGCAGGGTTTGAGTGTATGTGTGTGGGAACCTGAGAGGAGCTGTAAAGGTGCGTGTTGACGCGCACACACACACCTTTACAGCCCCTCTCCTCTCGGCTTCAAACACACTGAAACTCTGCTCCATTACGATTGTTTTCAAAAGGTAAGGAGCTGGTTAATTATTTTTTTTTTTTTACGTTACAGCAGTGATTCCGTTAGTATAAGCTCACGCGAGTGTGACTAGCAATGCTCCTTGCTAATTTTTAAACGGTTTTTAAAACGATCTCTCACGGTGTGTGTGTGTGTGTGTGCGCGCGCGCACGCACATTACACGCACCTGAGTGCACAAATGGAAACACTTATCTGTCGCGATTTATTTTTACGTTTTTTTTATGTTTTTTTTTTTATTTTTACTTTATATTTTGTGTTAATTATTTTTATGTATTTATTTTTTTGGGCTGTAGAACGAATAATTTGAGTTTCCATTATTTCCTATGGGAAAATTAAATTAGTTTTTTTTGGAGTGTTTTGGAATACGAGCCCACTTCCGGAACGAATTGTGCTCATAATCCGAGGTTCCACTGTACATTAGTTTTAAATCTGGTGAAGAGTGAAGAGCGTTTGATTATATATATAAAAAAACAATGCGTCTTAGGCAGGCTGCTTTCTCATAACCAGGAATTCCTGAGTGCCTAGGTATCCCAACAGAAAGTTATGCTAAAACTGCCAGCTTCTAAAAATGAGAACTCGATTAGGATTTACACGATTGTTGAATGATCTGATTTTATACTTCCTAATGCTTGGAGACATGATTTTGAGTCCATTATTATTAGGGAATCCTTTCGTGATGTGGATTGAGGTCCAATCCTGATGGAGTGCAATACAACATGGCTTGATGTGAAGGAAAGTCCTAGGCTGTACCATTGGCAGATTAGTACATAATAATGAATTCAAGGAAGTACATTGGATGGATGCCTCCTCCATGAGTACCGCACCTCAGGTAATATAACACAGTCATTGGAAGTTATTACACAAGTTCTTTGCAGCCCCATACAGAGCGGTTTTAAAATAAACTGCTAAATAAGATATGGCCATCATGGGTGCATTCCAACAACGATTACAAAGAATCCATTGGAGTCGGACTCAACACTTGCCGCTACAAATTTTACATGCTTACTGATAATTATATCAACCCCTCTGGCCTTGAAAAGGAAATTGGAGCGAAACATCTGACCTGTCCACCCTCCGCTTAGCCGAGATACGCAGATGTTTCCTTCAGGAATGCAATGTCAGCCTTGAGTAGCTTTAAATTAGTACATTTGTTTTTGACTTTCCAGCTCAGAAGTTAACCGATTAACCAATTGCAAGTACAATTTATATTATAATATATTAAAAGACATAAACGAGGAAGAGTTAAGAACCACATCAAGACAGAAAAATTCACACAACTTATTCTTGCCTGAAATGCTCCAATATCAGGACAGATTGAAGTGAGGTTAACTCACTCAAGTTAGGGACCAAGTGCCTTGTTGTGGCATTCCCAGTTTTTTTTTTTTTTTTGGGGCATCAACTAATAAGCAAGATGACCAACACGACTGCAACTTTTCCCCCTGGTGCATCGATCAAGGTTTTGTTGGCCAATGCGAGTAATAAAGATGAGCGGGGAAAAGGAGTTCATAAAGGTCACGCTGCTGATCTTGCAGCAAATTTGTGGTGTCCTTGACCGCTCAAATCTCAAGTCTTTTGGCGACGCTGGTGGTGTAATCTGGAAAAATAGCGATAGCTTCACCATTAAAAGATAAGTTGTGTCGGCCCGTCACCGACACATTCCTGACAGTAATGTAGTTTGGTTACAATTGCCTGCAGCTTGACGTGGACGATTCTTGGCGCAAAACTCCAGTGTCGGAGCGGTCAACAATAATGGCTTTGTCCGGTTTAAGCACCTCACACAGTAACAATCTGCTGGGATCGAAGCCAGGGCGATGTGCAAACTCTCAAAATTCAAAAATTGCATCTGTGTGTCCTTCCCTCAATATTCTCACATTAGTCTTTTACTTTTTTCAGCTCTGTGATCAGCGCGGTCAACATATATCGTTACGCTTCTTCAAACCAAATTAAATTCAGCTCTAGTTAGTGTCATTGTTTGCTAACTCAGGTTCTCACCTCTTGAAGTTCACAAGTGAACTTTTTTTGTATCTTCTCTTAACTCTCTTTAAAATCAAGTTCTCTTCAACATTAAATCTTCTCTTTACCCCATTAAGATTTCAAAACTTCCATTTCCTCGATGACCCTGTGGGGAAGTTTGTGTGCACGCTGAATCACGGAGACCAGTGTATTTACATTTCCCTCAGATTTGCCTCCATTATCTTAAAAGACACACCAAACTATTTACTGATCCTTTTTAAGTGGTTAATCATCTTTTGTGAAGCGGTTAACAAAAAGCACCATCACGGATATGAATTAATGTGAATCAGACAGGAACTCGCCTATACATGGTCTTACTCGTATCTCCTTACTCCCCAAAGAGAGACAGTCTCAGCCTGAAGAATTATCCCCCCCCCCCCTTAAAAAACTACTTAAATTTCGTACTTAACTCTCAATTTGAGAAATACTGCAATTTGAGTTTTATTTCATTATGAACAGATTTTTATGTCCACAAACGTGATTTTTGGAAATTGAAAAAAGTGTTGTTTTTTTGTGTTTTTGTTTTAATAATTTTTGGCCAAATTTACTTCACACAACAAAAACCATGCAGTTAAAACAAATTGGTTCAAATACTCAGACTCAACAATGAATATTGACCCTACGTGGCTCCAGTTATAGAAGTACAGAGAAGGTAACAAGGAGTTGCATCGTGTCTTTGTAGATTTAGAGAAAGCGTACGACCCTCTCACGAGGGTGCCGTGAGAGGAGCTGTGGTATTGTATGAGGAAGTCTGGAGTGGTAGAGAAGTATGTTAGTGTGGTGCAGGACATGTATGAGAGCGCTAAGACAGTGGTGAGATGTGCTATAGGTGTGACAGAAGAGTTCAAGCTGGAGATGGGTCTACATCAAGGATCGGCTCTGAGCCCCTTCTTGTTTGCTATGGTGATGGACAGGATGACATGAGGTTAGACAGGAGTCTCCATGGACAATGATGTTTGCAGATGACAAAAATGCAGCGAGACCAGGGAACAAGTGGAGAGGAATGAAGATTGTGAATCAATCGGAAGAAGAATGCTGAGGTTGGAACTGCCAAGCAGGAGGTCTAGAGGAAAACCAAAGAGGAGATTTATGGATGTAATGAGAGAAGACATGAAGTTAGTTGGTGTGAGAGAAGAGGATGCAGAGGAGAGGGTTAGGTGGAGGCAGATGATTCGCTGTGGCGACCCCTGAAAGGGAACAGCCGAAAGACAAAGAAGTGGCTCCAGTTACAGTCCACAGTCAGTAAATAAATTCAGCTTATTTTACACTGAAACAGTCAATTTATTAGTAACGACAAATTAATATTCATAGCAAAGTCACCAGTTCCTCTCTCTCCCTCATTCTCACCAATTTAACTAATGAGCGAATTCTAGAAATTAACAAATGATTGATTAAAAATGCTAATGTTTTAAGAATAGTTTCCTGTGTACCTTTATACACTCATCGCATTATAAGGCATTTCAACAAACCTTTAAGAAAAAGCAATATTCATTACACTGTGTTCCAAATTGTTAATTGTGTCAAATTATTAAGTGTCAAACATTAAATGTTTAGTTTTTAAATTAAACTCATGGATGGTATTGTGTCTCAGGGCTCTTTGGATCACTGAAATGAATCTCAGACACGTGTGATAATTAGTTTGCCCAATTAAAGAAAAAGTACTGAAGGTTGTTCCACATTATTAGGCTGGCCACAGGTTTCAAGCAATATGGGAAAGAAAAAGGATCTCTGCTGCCGAAAAGCGTCAAATTGGACAAGGTATGAAAACATTAGATATTTCACGAAAACTCATCGTACTGTTTACACATTCGTGGCTAATTCAGAGCACAGACAGGTTCGTGCAGATAAAGGCAAAATGAAGGTTTCTGCCAGACAAATTCATCGGATTAAGATAGCAGCTGCTGAAATGCCATTACAAAGCAGTGCATAAACCTACTACGGTTGCAGTGGACCCCAGGCATACAAGAAGACTAATTTTCAAACAGTCTTGTTTACTGATGAGTGTCGTGCAACCCTGGATGGTCCAGATGGATGGAGTAGTGGATGGTTGGTGAATGGCCACCATGTCCCAACAAGGCTGCGACGTCAACAAGGTGGTGCTTGTTTTGGGCCAGAATCATGGGGAGAGAGCTGGTAGGCTGCTTTAGGGTCCCTGAAGGTGTGAAAACGACCTCTGCAAAGTATATTGATTGACCACTTTATTCAATGGTACAAAAAGAAGAACCGTGCCTTCTGTAGCAAAATGTTCTTCATGCACGACAGTGCACCATCTCATGCTGCAAAGAATAATACCTCTGTCATTGGCTGCTATGGGCATAAAAGATGAGAAACTCATGGTGTGGCCACCATCCTCCCCTGACCTCAACTCCATTGAGAACCTTTGGAGCATCCTCAAAAGATCTATGAGGGTGGGAGGCGGTTCGCATCAAAACAGCAGCTCTGGGAGGCTATTCCGACATCCCACAAAAAAAATTCAAGCAGAAACTCACAAGTTCAATGGATGCAAGAATTGTGAAGGTGATATCAAAGAAAGGGTCCTATGTTAAGATGTAACATGCCCTGTTAGGATGTTTTTGATTTCAGTAAATATGACCTCCTAATGCTGCAAATTCAACAACAGCCTATTTTCAGTTCTTTACAACCTAAAAAACATTTTAACTCTGTTGTGCATATTTTGGAACAGTGCGTTTTCAGTTTTTTATTTTTACAATAAATAGTTATCATTAGGTTTATTCAATAAAATTCAAATTATACCCTAATAGTTGATGAGAAAATTATACTGACTGTCATTTGCATCGACTAATTATGAAAATCAGAGAAAGATATCATTTGCGTAATAATTTGGAACGCAGTGTAAATTTAGTAACTGCTTCAGCCCAGAGGCAACATCTCAGAGGAGATGCAAGGCAAAAGACACAAATAAAAATAACAGGTTAATATTAGTACAGGTATTAAGCTGAGGTCAAGAGATGTCCCAATGCATCAGGAATTAACTAAATACTAACATTTCACAATCTTGCACGAACCACAATAACACTTGTAATTAGCATCATGTTGAGCTGCACATTATTACAAATTTGTGCAATACAAGCTGCATCCTAGCACCACCTGTTTGCACCAGCCAAATCCGAGTCTACTCATATAGAGTATGACGAGTACATACATGAGTACATGAGTAATATATATATATCATACACATTTCTGGCAAATTAAATAAGAATCAAGTTATATTCTGATTTAATGCTTTCAGCATACAAATGCACATCTTAGTTGAGCAGAAAGCAATCAGAGCTCAGAAAAATAGATTGGAGTTTCATTGTTAACTTTTTATTCATAATAAATTTTTCTGAGCTGTGATTACTTTCTCCATGATTCTTACGCTTAACTCTAAAGCCTTGCACTCACACAGGACACGTTTGATTCTTATCATACCGGTTCAGGTACAGATGGCCTTTATATTTGATTCAAGCTGTAGGAGTGTTCATATTACACAAATGTACTAAACACTGGGTTGAAGTGCTTCAGCCTGTAGTTTAAAGATATATTCCACCAAAAATTATCATATAAATATGCATTCTGTAAAAAATTTAATAAAATCACACGTGGAACAGTCTGATTCGATCCGGCCAGTCACGATGAATTTTCACTGTGGATTGGGAAGGGGTGCGTGTGAACCTGTGAGAATGTGTGACATGGGTAAATATTAGGCATGTAAACACTTGATTTGAATACAACTCTCCTGTTTGAGTCAACATTGTTTCTGTGCATGCTTGTCCCTCATGGGGTTAACATCAGCTTACTTGAGGGAAATTTTGCTTCCGCTGCCAATCAGTAAACTCGAGAACATCTCTCTCTCTCTCTTCCCCCCCACCTGTCTTCACTCGTCTCCGGCTGACAATGTGGCGCTGATTGATTCGCCAAGTATCCAACCTAATAAATGTTGTCAGGATTTGATCACTGCGTTACGATCGGTACAAGTATTCTTACAACAGAAAGCCTAATCTAACCTCAGAGCTGGAGAAATATCACTTCTTCATACTACTTCTACATATTCACATGGGCCCAATCAAGTTATCGAGTTATATTCTGATTAAATTAAACTTTAAGCATACAAAATGCAAGTCTTATCCGATCAGTGTCCACAGAAACATTTAAGTTGGAATTTCTAATCGGAATGATTTCAATAAGACTGAACGAATATTATTCAAGTAAATGTGGCTTATGAATACATCAGAAAGCACGAGTAGGTTTGTTTATTTTTTTTTAATTCAGTCCTGTATAACCTGATGTGGTGACTCAGATTTGTACCTTGTCATTAAGGCCTGTGTGTTTAACAGGCCTTGTTCAGTTAAACTCTCACTCAAGGAAGATAAACTAATCACAAACCTCCACAGGCAGTGCCGACTAAAGACAGGCGCTGTTCCAACACATGACATGACAACGTTACAATAATAAAAGATAAACCGTTTCCTGTAAACACAATCTTGAATTGATATTACAAATAAACATTTAGAAATCTTTCAGAAATAATCGCAGTTAGGAAACATGGAACATGAATGTGCTACAATAAGTCTTAAGTCTTACTTAAATATAGGCGTTCTTTTTAAAAAGTTGTTCAAATAGGGCATGGAGAACAAACGAAGGACGAAATGAACGAAGGAACAAACAGCACTACCAGCCTACGCTTCGGTTTCCTGTCACAAAGGCTTTTTGGGTCCAAAAAAGTTACCACAAAAGAGGTGAGACAATGAGTAACGAACTCTTGCACAGATCATGTGCCATGATGGAGGGAGATGGCTTTTGTAGTGGTACTTGGTGAATCAGACCTACTGTAGGTGCTGATAAGTCAACGAACAACAAAAGACGTTCATTATATATAATTGTGGGTGGTCGTGTAGGAGTTTGGGTCGAGATCCATGCTCACACATACTGTATGTCTCAATGAAAAAACAAAAAAAGGGTTCAATAAATGTTTTAAAGCAGGAGGACAAAGGAAACACTGTAACACACTGGTATTGACTGATTAATTGAATTTGGCCTCGAGTTCAGACTCAGGAATAAGTATTTGTTAATGCAGAGACCCGCTCACTGCTGCATTTAGACAATTACCGGCCTCAAAAATCACCAATTAACAAACAGCACCTCGGGATTAGAGTCATTATTAAGGCTTTACAGATCATAAGTACCAGAAGCACAAGATTTCAATATCACCTGTTCAAAAGAGATTATTGCATATTTTGAATTGGACGCCTTCGGCATTGTTTTATAATGTAGAAAGAAATAAAAATCAGGAAAGACCATGGAGTTTGAGGTGTGTCCACACTTTTGACTGATAGTTTATAAAACTGTAGATATCTTAAAATTTCTGTTAAGCTACATTTTGATAATTACATTGTTAAAAACTATTTACTCTCATTTTTTTCCACACCTCTACACATTTCTTGTTAGCTTACAGTCCTTTTGTTAAATCAATTAGCGCATCTACAGCGGTCACATTCGAGGCCATTTTAAAAGCAATCAATTATATTGTTTAGATTAGTTTATTTTGGCTTTGGTACAACTACATCAAATCTCCAGTGGGTCTAATGATTAGATACACCAAGTCTCTTTAAACAGCCTGGAAGATGTTAGAAATTGATGTAATGACCTTTAAAAAGCAACTGATTAGCCAATTGTCATAATTATAATCTACTCTGGAGAGAGAACCTGTGGGTGTAAATATGAGCCAGGGACGTTTTGTCTTGATAGCATTTGGGGAGGGAAATTTTAAAAACTCAGCTGAGACCACAAAAAATTATTTAAGCTATATTATCTTATTTTTTTTTTTAAAGATTCGAGTCCTACACATTGTCATGCTCTGAAAGGCCTCCACAAAGAGAAAAAACATTTTTAAACAAAAACAGTACGGAATAAACACTGTAGGCAGGTGAAACAAACATTTAGGCCACTTAGCCGTAATGATCAGAGGAAAAAGGGTGAGGTTTTTATTTGGAAGGACACCATGGTAGTGTGGAGGCGTTTTGCTGCAAAAGCGGATTGGTTTACTACAATTTAAAAAAATTTTTTTAAAAAGCATGCTGATGAAGGATTATGTAAGAAATCCTAATGCAAAACGTCAAGACATCAGGACGACCATGTCAAACAACGTGACGAAGTTATAACAAACTACGGCTTAAAGACAAGAACATGAAAATCACAAATCTCCGGAATGAATGCAACAGAAAATCTGTGGACTGAAATCATGTCTGATCAGCGAGACCCAACAAACCTGACTGCAAAAGAGCTGCAGCAGTCCTTTCTTTACTTAAGTAAAGATCGGACACTTAAAAAACGCCACTAAATATTAACAGAGGTTGTGTAAACTTCTGACCCAGTGAAAATCTGATTAAAGTAAATAAAAACATGAAATAAAACTGCCTCAAATATTAACTACTAACTCATATGACCTGTATGTACTTCATTACCTTATATGGTAATGAAGTACAGTACTTTGCCAAAGGCTTGAGCCACACCTCATTTCAACATATTAAATTATGCAGATTATAAAGTGACGAAACGGGAACAAATGTTTTACTGTGACAGGCTGCAAAGTGCCTAAAGATGCAATTTCAAATGTTCAAAAATCGGTTGATGTAACAACCTAAGCAGCGAACTAATTTCCCGTCTCGTCTGTTCCAGCCTGATCATCTGCACCTGTTTCCTCACAGGTTCATGCCTCAAGTCTTTATGTTTTTATGCTTGAATGATTCATAGGTTCTCGTGCAGCCTTTTAAAAAAAAAAAAAAAAAAAAAAAAAACTCTGACACTGCAGGTACAAGCACTGAAAATGAGAGTGGAAAAAAAAGAATAGAGATCCTAGAAGTCCTTTTAGGCGTTATCCTGAAGAAATATTCCTCAAGATTACATTAAAAAAAACAAGTCTCTTGGGAGGGAAATATGAAAATGGGGGCTCAAATCTTTTGCAAAGTACTGTAGATACCGTTACTGACTTGACTCAGGAATTTGTACTTGCATGCAAGTTATTTTTCCTCAACTGTAATGTAATGGTTTATCAAGAAACAATAATATATTGAGATTATTATTAAGATAATGATTCATCAAGAAAGACAATCATTTCTGTGGAAAGGAACCATTACAGCTGTACAGATTTATATGCAGCTCATCGTGATTAAGTCGATCATGTTTATTCATTAGATTTCACATCAATACAAAAACATAATTTTCAACTTCTCTCTCATAATTAAATGTTGACTATAAATGAGTACCGAACAAGCTCATCATTTGCTGTTTGGAATTTATTTCCAATAACTATACTTTAAAACAAAACCATGGACAAACAACATTTAAACAGCTCATTACTTCATTACTTCTCCAACTTTGCTGCAAACTTTTTGCGGTTAACCTTGCATGTTAATGACAGAATAGTTGTATGCAAAACAAATGATAAGCAGAGGAAGAATGAGATAAATGAGGCTAACATTTCCATACATAACAGCATCTGTATTTCCTCCACCGTGACCCTGGCTACCACATGCACTCGTTTACTCCCATGTAAATTTTGGCAGCGCTAACCGGTAGCCAAGCGCACGCTGCAGGAAGCACTCGGCTTGCACCTGGCATTAAGGCTGTTACTGCCATTTTAAACTCGAGCGTCGAAGACGTCTAAGCTTTGAGAATGGTGGGCTTGTATTAATTTTTTTTTGCTGTAGTCATATCAGGAGTTTTGTTCATGTTTCATTCAGCTTGAACTGTGTGGGCTAATTTATAGAGATGTCAGTTCTTAAATAATTTTTTTTACTTGTACATTATCATTTGAGGCAGTAAAATGTTGCAGTTCTTCTATAATCCTGCAGGTGGTGTACTCTAAATCAGTGGTTCCCAACCACTGAACCACGGATAGGTACCGAGCCATGGATGATTCGGAGCCGGGCCCTACAGAATTAAAAATATATTTTCCCATTTTAGTGACTACCAGATTCTGCAGAGTGTCTTATTTGGAAATGATCAAATCGTCTCCCATTTGCTTTCATCCACACATCGCGACATGTGATTCACATGCTCCAAGCCCCCCTATGTACTGTAACAGATTCTGCCTTAAAAGTTTGTATAAAACAACTTTTGTCTCAGAGTGGCGCAGTGGTAAAGCACTCGTCCTATCATCCGGAGGTCGCTGGTTCAAACCCCGGGTGATGCTGTTGCTGATGCTGTAGAGAGAGAGCTGATTGGCCGAGCTCTCTCGGGGGAGAGGGATGAGAGGTACTTGCGGTCCCACATTAATCACGGCTCTACAGCCAGTCAGGGGCGTCTGTGAGCTCGCGCACACGGAAGGAGCGGAAGAAGCCTCCGAGTGTGTTACTCCACCCCTAATGGTGCGTGAGCAAGCAGTTCGAAAAGATGGGTTCGGCTGGGTTCGTGCGTGATAGTCTTCAGCCCTCCCAGATGAGTGGTACTCTTAATGTGGGGACACCCCCTAGCGATGGGGAGGAATTGGACACGACTAAATTGGGGAGAATTGGAAATACCCAAAAAATTATTTAGGGAAAAAAAATAAAAACAACTTCTAACGTTCTGGATTAAAATCAAGGCAGAATATCCTGAAATCAGCACAAAAACATTAAGTCCTGCTTCCTTTTCCAACTATGTGAGACAGTTGTCCACACTGACAGCGATGAAAATTAAATGACAGAGCAGACTAGAAACAAGGATTTACACTTCAGGTGTCACTGCCCCATACTTTGCATGATTATTTCTTTATTTAATTACAATTTCTGGTTTGTTGGTTTCTGTTTTTCTATAGTGGAATATCCAAAGTTGTGACAACACTCATCGTCGTCTATACCGCTTTATCTTGTATTCAGGGTCATGGGGGTCTAGAGCCTAACCCAAGAGACTTGGGGCACGAGGTGGGGTACATCCTGGACATGGCGCCAATCCATCGCAGGGCACACACACTCATTCACACTACGGGCAATTTTTGAACGTCAATTAGTCTAATCTGCATGTCTTTGCATGTCATGACTGTGGGAGGAAACCGGAGTACCCGCGAGGAAACCCACCAAACACGGGGAGAACATGCAAACTCCATGCACACAGAGACGGGAATCAAACCCATACTCTGGAGGTGCAAGGCAATAGTGCAGACCACTACACCATCGTGCCGCACCTTGTGACAACATATTAACAACAACAACAAAGAACACAACAAAAAACATATGATGGATGTGGTGACACGCCCTCCATTAGACACCAGTACGTCAGCTCACACATATAGCGCTCTCAGAATAAGAAATACAAAAGGATACAACCCAGGATAAAAAAACGCTTACTGAAGATGAATGAGCGTATAATTTGGGGATTACAGTGTATACAGTGCGTACAGTTTCTACGCAGCACAGGATCCTACGCAGGATTGATTTTAAAAAAGGATGTTTGACAAATCATCGTCACTTAAAGCGCTTTATAGCTTTTATTAATTTATCTATCCATCAATCATATCGAATTCTATCTATTTAACATGTTAATATGACATTCTACAATGTACGATTTACACTTTAACCACTTCAGACAGGAGACTGTGCCCTCCAAATCAGCCCTCTCACCACCAGCTATCTTTCTCTGCAATTTTATTTAACTTTTTTGCCCTGTGTGGCTTTATACTGGGAGAAATATCATGAAAGCTGCACACATTTTGATCACACTAAAGTGCCTCAGTCAGCAAACTCCTGAACACACTCATTATATATCCGTCTGAAATCAATTTCTAAATGCCCACAAAATGCAAGGCAGCCACAGTCAGCCACAATCAGCTCCACAAGATTCATTAAAATGCACCGGTAAACTGACGACACTGCAAGAAGTAGCCAATATATTAGTCGGATTATTGCAAATTAAAAAACAAAAAGAATTGTACGGATCTTTAACGGGTTTCATTCCTTGTTCTTTTTTCCTGTTCTGATGCTTTCTAATGAAACAGGACTGGATGCATCAGACAGGATGTCAAATAGAAGCATCAGTGTGAAAAAAACAACAATAAAATAGCTTCAAGAATGATGAAGTATCCTAAATTAACTGCCCTAATTTATTTGTCCATACTGAACTAATGAACTATCAGTTTTATGATAGCAATACTAGTTTATTTATTTAAAAAAAAAAAATAAATAATAATAATAATAATTATATATATATATAAATTAGTTAATTTAAAAACTCATGAAATTTCAAAAGACACTTGAATCCAAAGGGATAATTTTCCCCCCCGATCTATCCGCCCCATTTGTGACGAGACAGATTAGATTTCCACTTTCCACCACGGCAACGATGCTCACACAATGCAATACAAATGTTTGTACAGATACAAAAAACAGGCCAACATGGGGAGGGTGAGTCAGAAAAATGAGCACAGACTTGGCAGGTAGAGCAGTCACATGATCAAGGGTGTGTCTGCCTTTCCAACACCCTTGATCATGTGACTGCCTCACCTGCGGATTCTGTGCTCATCTTTCTGACTCACCCTCCCTATGTATGGCCTGTTTTTTTGTTTTGTTTTTTGCGCATCTGGAGATTTTCTATCTTATGCAGTGGAGATGGTGTGAGGTTTAGACTCAGGGCTCTAAACAAATTACTACCATTATACAGATCTAACATAAGCTAGATCTGTAATAAATAAACTGCCTGTATACAAAAAATAATAAACAAAGTCGCACACGAAGATTTCATTCAGTCACCTTAAACTTGGGACTTCATTTTATTGTTACATACATACACCATGGAAAAACCTTCCAGGTCTTTTTTACAATATACTGAAGGGTTTTCTTTTCCATCCAATAATTTGACTTTGGTGAACATCTGATGTAAAATTACTCAAATCATATCAACAAGGATCCAATTCCACCTCATTATGCAATAAATTTTTTTTACTATACCCAACTATCATTTTATACAGAAGCTTCAGTTAAAGATTACTTCAAACATCAGAACGAGGAAAGAAAGAAAAAAACCATCTGTAATTTCTGAAATCTGTATTTCAGGAACTACTGTCCTCTTGGGATTTCCACACAGCTAGACAAACGGCTTCTAGCATTTCTACAGAATTGTGCGAAACAAATAAAAGCATCCGGTGAACAGCACTTCTGCAGGTGGCTCATGAAAGAGGTCAGATGAAAATAGTTTTGAGCTGACAGGAAAGCTAACTCAATTTCCCACTCTTTACAACAGCGATGAGTAGAAAAGCATCCCCAAGGCATAACATATCGAACCTTAAGGCTACATCAGGTTCTCGTCGTGTCAGCTAAAAACAGAAATCTGAGGCTATACACTGGTGAATACGCTCACCCTCCCAAAGAGGACATGGCCTTTTGTAAGATCAAAAATTCTGGTGGTCGATGAGACATGCATCTGTATGATTTGCTGAATTTCTGGCTGCCTGCATAATTGCATGAAAAAGTGACCCTATTAAAGTGGACAGTAAATGTACAACTCCTGGCAAAATATATGGAATCACCACTCTTGGAAAATGTTCATTCAATTGTTTAACTGACTAGACAAAAAAACAACAACAACAACAAAAAAAAAAAACACAGACCTGCTAGAACATTTCAACTTTCTGGTTTTAAGAAACATTTTAAAAATAAGTAAAAAAAAAAAGAAAACTGCAGTAAAATGCAAGTCTTTTTGCAGAAAATTCGCTCAATTCCAAGGAAAATATTATGAAGTCACCATGTACTTTTCAAATAAACAAAACAAAAACAAACAAACAAAAAAAAAAAACAGCATCAGCCCACATCAGCATCAGATTGCATTTTATAACTAGTCTGCATTTTAAAAGAATGCTTGCAGACATTAGTGAGCCATTGCATCATCCTGATCGACATAAATCATGACGATGTCAGTCATCACAAGAGGTATGTCAGTTAAAACAAAGAAGAGGTTTGTAAAACTTTTTCAGGAAGATAAATCAGGAAATGTTGCAAATGTTGGTTGTTCCTAGTCTGCTGTGTCTAAAATCTGGACCAAGTGCAAATCAAATTGGGAAGCGTACTCGTAGACCAAGACAGACATCAAAGCATTAAAACTCAAAGCAATATGCCCTTGTAAAATGGAAAATGCACAACAAAACAGATGGGCGGAAACTGGAGTCGATGTCAGTGACTGTAACTGTGAGACATCGTCTAAAGGAAAAAAACAATCATGGACTGTGGATGACTGGATGAAAGTGATATTCAGTGATGAGTAACGAATCTGCACCGGGCAGCGTGATGATGATACTGAAAATGCTGTTTGTTTCGTGCCATTTCAATGAAATGTATGAAGACGACTACCTGAAGAACACATGCAAATTTCCACAGTCTTTGATGACATGGTGTTGCAGATCAGGTGAAGGCATGGGTGAGATGATGGTCACTACATTTTGAACAAATGCTTACATTGAAATTGGACTCTTCTTATTCCATCAATCGAAAGCATGTTCTGTCATGATGACATCATTTTTTAGGATGGTAATGCATCTTCAAATATTTTTTTTTTCAATTCATCACCTACACGACCATACGCAGTATAACATGCAGTGAAACGCTTACATGACTGTGACAATAAAAGAAAATAAGAGATGCAAAATGCTAATAGACCTGAATGTAAAATTTACAAAATATAAAATATATATTGTAATGTCTTCCAATAAAATAAAATAGTAGAAATATGTAAAAATGTAGAAGAGTATAAACTGTATAAAGTAAATTACTGTATACTCTTATACAATTCCATTTATCAGTAATTTATTGTTGTAAATAGTTTATAGTAATAAATTACTACATCTAGCCTTGGGGAAAAAGCAAACTTCACTTCAAGAAAGACGCAACGTCAACGGTGTGGCCTGCAAATTGGCTGGACTTCAATCCAATTCAAAGTGTTTGATGGAAATTAAATAAAATGATCCATGACGAGGCTCCAAAGAGCCTCTTTGGCAACTGCAAAGAAAGTTTGTACCAGATTGATGAAGAATCGACTATTGTTAAATGTGTATATGTATATATATATATATATATATATATATATATATATATATATATATATATATATATATATATATATATATATATATATAGATAACACACACACACACACACCTACCAGGATTCAAGCTATATTATAAAAGCCAGAGGTAGCGCAACAGCATACTAGTGGTATTATACTTATGCTTCATGATTCCATAATATTTTCCTCCGGATTTTATTTTCCTGCACAAAGGGTTGCAAATTGACTAAAGCTTCAGTAAGTGTTTTAAAGTTGGAATGTTAATTTAAAATAGTTTTGTTTTAAATTTTTTTTTTTTTCATGCATAATTAAACAACTTTTTGGGAATGGAAAATGTTAAGCATTGTAACAGTGTGTTCAGAGAAACAGGATGTTTCACGCAAATTAAATTCGGGTGCCATGCACGCAAAAATTTTTTTTGGCGTAACTAGATGTGCTCACTAAAGCTGAAGTGATGAAGGTCATGCAGACTGACTCAAGCAGACTCGACCTGCCTCTCATAGCCAGAATTTGACTTTCAAATAAGAGCTCATCCTGAAGTGTTTCAGTCAGATCTTACAGTAGGATTATTTATTTTAAATCCAGAACACGTCTCCTTAAAGGTTCCATCAATGTGCTGGAAAATAAAACTAGTTCTGGTTATGATGAACATTATGACGTCTTATAAAACTGATTAAAAAAAACACCAATACTCAAGTCTCCTTTCATAAACGTTCGTTAAAATATAATTTCCCTACATACAGCTTCACTTATATTGTGAGGGTCTGCTTTACGGCTCCCTGTGAAATGATAGCAGATTTTAAAAAAGCGGACGAACTTATTCACCGGCGATTTGACTCGCATCATCATCAATAATCACCTGTGTGGTTACAGAGAATTAATCAACATTTTTTGTGCAATCAGACGCATCATGTGCGCAACAAAACAATGTCAGCTGCAGTAGAGGACGGTAAAAACGATGCATGCAAAAAAAAAAATAAAAAATCTATCTATACATCACTCATGCAAAAACTATTTACTTGCTTAAAACTACATATACGTTTAACCCAGGCCAAGTCAAAACCCGGAGACGATGTGCACGCAAGTCGTCTAATCTAACCACGATCTAACAAGCAGCAGGGACTCGATTCGGATCCCAGACAGATCATGTTTTTCAGGTGTTGTGTACACAGCCAGTCTACCGTTTGTGGTTATGACATGTAAGCCATTTGCCTTGCTCCACACCTGGTCTAGCAACATATTCAAGTATTAGAGTACTGCTGGGAAGATCACAAAGGAGAGAAGCGTGCTGTGTGAGCTGCAAGCAAAGATCATGTGTGCTTGTTGATTTACAGCCCTAGCTGCACGACCTGATTAAGAAAAATAATAAATTACATCACGACACACTGCAATTTTGCAACATGTGATTTAATCTGCGATAACTATTAAACGTAAACGTACTAGTTTGTACTCATACTAATTTTAATTTGCCGTCGACAACCTTAAACACTCAGTCATTTTGACCCACAGAAATCAAAACACCGGGAGCCACAAAACTCTTTTGACATCTAAAATGAAGTTAACACTGCATATATTTTTATTTATTTTTTATTTTTTTACATTTATGCTACGTATTTTTTTTTTTTTTACTATTGTGTTAATATAAGAAATCAGTGAACTGGTACAGAGAAAACGAAATTTTATTTCTAAATCCAACAAAAACTGAACTCTAATAAAATATTCAATGTCTATTTCAGTCCTCCTCGTATTTATGCAATAAAAAGCTGAACTTCAATTATCTACCTGCAGAAAAACTAAATGTCGCCCACTTCTGTGCGCCGTCAACCTTTTATCACGTTTACTGGAGCATGCAGTCAGCCGTCAACCTGAATAAAAGCTCAATAAACTGCCACATTGTCGCACATCATTACAATCTAACATTAAAATAAATCTTCATATCATATTAAATCATAATCGTCAGATTAAGAAATACATTTTAAAAAATAAATAACTAAAATTAAATTAAATACTCATTGTTTCTATTCCAAAGCCACAGGGAGCCGCAGCGGAGGTGTGAAAGTACCACATGCGGCTCCGGAGCAGAGGGTTGCCGACCCCTGATCTACGCTGAAACAGAAAATCGTGGCACAAATCACCTCATTAAGGCCATGTCCACAAGTTGTTATGGATTTTTAAAAGCTGAGATTTTTATCTACGGTTTTGGCCTTTTATCCACATGTTAAAGAGATTTAAACTTTTGCAAAACTCAAAGTGAATCTTCACCAAAGTGAACATTTTCCAAAACTACTTTTTCAGTGGTGTCGTTTTGTCTTAGGCTGCTGATTGTTCCCCCACAGTTGATTCGGGATTCTCCTAACAGCACAGGGCAATTTGCGTTTTCACGTGGACAAATATTTTTAAACCATTGGTCATGTGGACAGAATTACAATTTAAAACTAGAGGCGCACATTTCCTGAAGAAAATGTGAGCGGTGCTTGCCATGTCATAGACATAGCTGATGTCACAGCAGATTTTGGTCTCAATGTTAAGTCTATGGGACTTTTTGGCAGCAGCAATTAACCACCCCAACTCTTAGAAAAGTCATAGCAGCCCATTCCCGAATAGGCCGCACGATTTGACACCTCATTCATGGGTCTACGACAAACGGTGCAGGACTAGTGACGCACCAAACTTTTGTACGGAAGAAGAAAAACTAGAGAGCGAAAAATTCTGAAGAAATTTTAAGTGTGCATATGCGACAGCCGGGTCACTTCTAATGAGCGTGGCCACTATCCAGTGCGTGGCGGCGTCTTCCATTGCATCAAAGTCACAGCCGTGATGTCATAGCAGAGGCCAGTTTGGGAGCACCACGCGACAACCCCCCCCACCCCCCGTCAAAAGTAATAGCACACCATTCCCGAGTGAGCCGCACGGAACGGTGTAACATACGTGAGGGTTTTCTCAAAGCTGCAGGACGAGAAACACTGCAAAGTTTTAGGCGGAAGAATAATGAATGGATTTCTGGGGAAGAATAATAATAAGTGCGCCAAGTGTGCCTATGCGACGGCCGGGTCACTTCTATGGAGTGTGTCAACTATCCAGTGCGTGGTGGAGCCTTCCGTTGCATCATAGTCACAGCCGTGAAGTCACAGCAGAGGCCGGTCTCAATGTTCAGGTCTATGGGCCTTCTTGGGGCATTTTTTGGGGGGGGATTTTGAATGAATGAAAAATAAATTGCCTTCTGTTGTGATCATTTGATTACACAGGTCCATATTGAGATTTCGATTTGTTATGCAATTAATTGTGAAGCACTATTTACAGCACACGTTTAAAGATTGACTTTTAAAAAAGTATAGCTTAAATTTGATGCAGGAAAAAAATAATTTAAAAAAACAACTCTAGACTGGTTTTGGTTTAGTTCCTTGTTCGGATTCTTATGAAAGTGAACCGAAGTTTTGCGCACACACACGCACACACACACCTGGCATTTCGACAGATCCTTGACTGAGCTGATTTTAGGCCTGTGCATGCAGTTGAGAGATTCATCATCATAAAACGAGATAATGTTCCATGAAACATCCGATCACATCTCAGAGCCTGTTTTATTACCATGAGTATAAACTTTAACTGCTTCCACTCCTTTTTAAAAAATGCACATGTAAATGATGTTTAAAGCCTTTTATAATCATTTTACTCCCATTTAAAAAAAGGACAGGACAGGATCTAATTTCTTGGAATAAATTAGGGAATTTTTTTTTCTTCTTCCTAGAAATTCTGAGGAAGTCTCTGGTAACACATCAAGTACAATGACTACACACAACAATAGAAACCCCATTACACCTCCAAATACAATGTGACTGCCATCCAAGTACGTTCTATTCACAGCAATCAGAAAACAAAGTTGAATCTGACATGCCGCTGTTTACTCCGATGTCCTAATCAAAGTTTCTGTCAATGGAGGCAATAACGTACAGAGCATGGGGACGGCTGCCATGTCAGACCAGAGCCAATACGTTCATTGTGTCAGAGCATGGATAGTTACAAATCTCTCTGGTAAGGAGGATAATGCTTGTTGTAGTACATTTCACCTGAGCAACAGCGGCATGTATGCACTTGTACATAACAACAAAAACAACCAAAGGAGCGTAGCGTAGCGGGATAAAAATGGGAGTGTTGCATCAGAAAGGGCATCTGGCGTGAAATCTGTGCCAAGTTGTGTGAGGATCGGGTGGTCTGCTGTGACGACCATGATGGGAGCACCTGAAAGACCGACAACAACATTTGCAGCATTTGGCAGACGTCCTTATTCAAAGGGACTACCATTTTCATCTCATAATACATCTGAACAGTTGAAGATTAAAGGCCGTGCTTAAGAACCCAACAGCGGTGGTGCTTGAACCTGGGAACTCTCGATCAGAAATCCAATACCTTAACCTCCGAGCTACCCCTGACCTCTGCTACGCTAGTTAGGGAATGAAAATGTTTTTTGCTCTTCAATCGAGTATAACCATTCTATTGATTTTTTTTTATTTTTTTTTTATAATCTACATGAAATAATAAGAGAATGGAATATTTTGCAGATGTTACCTTCCAAGAAATCAAAGTTTAACCTTTATGATACTACTCAGATTTTTTTATATTTCTGCACTACTGATTTGAATAGTTATTTCTTACATCTATTAATAGTTAAACAAACAATACTGCACAATAAATACAATGGGAGATCCCAATAACCCCCAGACATTTGTGATCAGTATCGTTTTTAAAGAACGATGATTGTCCCAAAAAAACCCTAATCGCAGCAGCCCTAATTAGGGTGCAAGTACTATGACATCAGCACTATGCAAAATTGCGGAGGGATTTTCAACTTCCTGCATAACATCATACGGAATGACATCATAATGAGTGACACTACAAATAGAAACATGTTCAGTGACATCATATTGAGATGCTTTTTAAAGTTCTTGACATTAAATTCCCCAATATTCAACATTTTGGAACATCCTCTTTAAATTCAAGTGTCCACTGTGGCCGGTGGGGGGGTGAGAGGGTCAGGAGGTGGTGCAAGGTGCTTGGGCCCGCTCATCGTTGTATATTTTACACATTATGTTTTGTATATACAGAAAAAATTATTTATACATGCTTCAGGAAAATGACAAATAGTATGATAGTATTATTGATATATTAATATAATATCCATCATATTATTATCACAATATTATTGTACATGTTATCATATAATGCGCAAAGCAATACATTTAGTTTTAAAATGAAAGTTTTTCTTTGCTTGAAGTGTGTATACGTTTTGGTATGTGTATATATCTTCTTGGTGCTTTTATTATTCTCACTCACACACGCCTCATTGCCACTTTTCTGATTATCAACCTGTCAAAGCAAAACCTTTGTCCTAACCCTCCCTATCTTCAGTGAAGTCATCACAACTTTCAGGATCAACTTTTTTTCTGTCCCTGTCCAAACCCTGAGCACTGAGGCTACAACTTAAAACACACTCACTTTGACACACAGAGACAGAACAAACACTACACAACATTATCTGTTTCACTGAAATGCAGGTGTGTGTGTGTGTGTGTGACAGACTGACATGTCAGACTTGACAACACACACACAGGCCTGCCCTTACGCCTCTCTCCCTCTGTCTCTCACAGTTTTTGTTCCCGCTCTGTTTATCTAGTCTTGCCCGGTGATCCTCAGCTCTTTAACCCAGAGCTGGTTTCCAGAATCAGAGCGGTTTTAAAGACTAAACACTGTATAGCACCCGCGGCTAACTGCACTCACGGCTAGGTGGTCTGAGAAGCTCTCATTCAGTGCTAGTGTTCATTACGAAACTGGTCAGCAACTTCTAAACCAAAAACCTCTCTATGACGTTTTTGAAACGAACTGTGCGTAATAAAACACTAAGTGCAGCCAACACGCGAGCAGTGGCTAGCTCCTTCAGTTGCTAGGGTGTTGTTGGGCAATTAGCATTAGCTAGCCACACTAGTGTATGAGCTGGCACTGTTCACTCACTGTTCACGTCTTCTGCAGTCAAGACTAAAGCATATACTACTTTATATATACATATATGTGTGTGTGTGTGTGTGTATGTATGTATGTATGTATGTATGTGTGTGTGTCTGTTTTAAATATATTTCATGATATTTATGTTTAGCATTACAGCTAAATATACATTCTGACTACACAACATGCTAGCCAGTGTTAGCCTGCAGTTAAAACGCCAGCCAGCAACACTGACAGACACAAACTCTCAACAGATATCGAGAATAACGAGCTCCAAAGGCCCTTCACACACTCTCTCTCTCTCACACACACACACACACACACACACACAGAGAGAGATAGTTACCTTGTTTGTCGGCCTGTGCCATGTGTATTACTGCAATAAATAAAACCCGCAAGATGCAGCCGATGCATGATGTTGGTGAGGATTTAGTTCTTGATGGATGAGAGAAACTCTGTGTTCTTTCTTCACTCGCCATGCTGCTGTTTCGCTATCAGTTTCTGTGTGCGTGTGTGTGTGTGAGAGAGAGAGAGAGTAAAACTACAACGCGTGTATGTGCATGCAGATATAAACAGCGGAGAGTCTGCGCAACAGCACCACCTAGCGACAAGAGTGTCAACACAGCCCTGTAGAGGACACGCGTTGGAGGGTGTATCCTAAATCCCTTGGTAGTGCGCGTGCGAAGTCACCACGTAGGCCATATAAGGCCTTAGGTTATAACGTGTCTAGTGTGCCTAGGTAGAAATCGAGTATCTGTTAGCGACGCGGCTCCAGTCTCAACCTACGCAACAATCAAGTCTTACCGGGACTTTTTATTACGTAGATTAACGAATTAATGGTTTGACATGTAAGTGTAAGTGTATTGCTCTGAAATCTTGATTTCTTTACAGCTCTTCACTAGTGCTTGAACACCATCAAGTTGGAAAGATTTTTCAGTACGCCAGGATCACGATCAGACTTCACATCTGAAACGCTGGCCTCCAAGGAACTCCTTTAAATTCCAAATACTAATAATTTTATTAGTCACGTACATGTGTATGATATGATATGATATGATATGATATGCAGTGAGATGCTAAAACAACTATTTGTGACCTAAGGTGGGACGATAAGATAAAATAAAGAGATATTGTCCATGTTTGTAATACGAACCAGAAATGTGCAACATATGAGTCATGTGCAAATCTGGTGAGTAATGTAATGTGCTTCAACACAGGTGTGAAGGAAACTAAGCATGTCCAATCAGTTGAGTCCTATGTGCTGTTCTGTTTGAGCGCCCGTATAGCCTGTGGGAGAAGTCTCCGCCTCAGTCGCTCTGTGTTGGCCTTCACAGAGTAAATGCACTTTCCTGATTGCAAAAGAGAGAACACTCCATTGTTGATGTGGTTGAAGTGTTTCACTATCTTCCTGGCCTTGAACTAGCACTGCTTGATGTAGATTGGTTTTTGTGAATGATTGTGTGTACAGTTCTCATAGACAGATGCGTCACCTGCAAGTTGGTGCCAAGTTATCTGTTGATTTGTAAGAATCAGGCATCCCACACACTGAAATTTCATGAGAACGACTGCAGTGGGCTCCTCGTTTGTGATCATTAGTCAAGGATGTAAGGCCTTCTTGTTCACGGATGTACATTTGTACTATTCATCTCTTTTACATTAGCTAAGAGTACTGTACTGTATTGATTCATGAGAGATTTTATGAGAAATCCCGGTTTGACTTGAATACTCCTCCTCTATGGACTTAGATTTGTTTAAAAAAATAAATGAACAAAAACGAAATAATTAAGCAAAAATGTATTAATTGAAAATGAATGAAAAGATGTAAGATGTAATTATTAAATATCTAAAATTACATTTGTTTCCAAGTTTTCCGTTTAAGCTGCTGGCCGTTTCAGTTTCATTCCTCGGATTTTAAGTATTGTTGCCGTGCTTCTCAGTTTCCCATCTGGAATTTTCAGTTTCCATCTCGGATTTTGTTTGGAGTTCTGGTTTACATTTCTTAACCAGCCCCTGTAACACCCACCCATGCGGTACATATGTGTCAGAATTTCAAAGAAGAAAAATGAGAAGCGATCCTGAAACATCCAGCCACAAAACTGAAAATCTGAGGAGTAAAAAAAAGACAAAAAAAACAAAGCATTTTTTAAATACTTTTAATGTAATGATAGATTTTCTATTATTTTTCCCCCTTTCAATTAATTCATTTTCATTAATTCTTAAATTTTTCTTTGTTTCTTTTTGACACAAATGTAATTTCATACCTTCAGAATTCACCTACAGGCCTGTTTTTAGAAAAAGATTCAAGAAAACCCATTTGGACACAGAGAAAACATGGGAGAATCTGCACAGACAGTAGTTCATGTTTGCTTGCTTTTTAAATTGTTTTCTTTGCTTGTATTTTCAGATTCTAAAACTGATATTTTCTTCTTCAAAAGTAGCTAAGCCCATGTGGCGTATGTTCTACATTCTGGCCAAAACCTAACATCACATTTCCTGTTTAGTCTGAGTGTGACTGCATTTAGGCTCCTTGTCTATAATCAGGACAATAAATAGCTGTAAGTAAAGGGATCTTTCAGGAATACAGAATGAAGCAGCTTTAACATGGTCTAAAAAATATATAAAATTGCTTTTTCTAGTTTAGAATGCATTTTCCTAATATGTGTTAACTAAAAGACCCATAAAGTGTCTAATCACTCAAGTGTATCCAGGTACAATATGTCCATATTCTTTGTTAAAATGGAGGGGTCTGGAGCCTATCCCAGGAGACTTCGGGCACTAGGCACGGTACTGTACACCCTGGACAGGGGGGGGTCAAACCATTGCAGGACACACCCACAAACTGCTCACACATAGACCCAAAACAGGACATGAACCCTCGACCCTGGAGGTGTGAGACCACAGTGCTAACCACTACGCCGCCCAGATTTATACCATTTTTAAATATTGGTGAATATTTCTACTCTTTTTAAATTCAAACAGTCTTGTTTTTTTCCCCTGGCCAGGATCAGAGTGGATGATTCCAGGAGACTATGGGGGATGACCACACCCCATTACACATTAGTGGGGCTGCTGTGGAAAGAGATAGATAATACGAGTTCCTCAAAATGCAACTCACCAATGACCTGACCCTTCACACTCAGATAGTGGACAAATCTGTTCATTAGTGAGTATATACTCTGTGGCTGCTCAGGAAGTTTAGTCTCCCCCTCAACATCCTGACCAACTTCTACACTATAAAAAACATTGTGACCAGGTGCATGACTATCTGGTTTGGCAGCTGCTCCCTCCACAACCACAAGCTTGTGACAGCAGAAGGAGTACACAGTATCACAACAGACCGCAAAAAAACTTCAACACATGTCCTAACTCCAACACATTGGTGACATCATTGAAAGCTCAAGGACACACGGGCAATATCTTCATGTCCTTGTGTCAATTCTGAATATGTTGCAATGATTCTAACGGAACAAATAATACTGCTGTTAAGTCCTGTCTCTGTCAATTTATATTACACACTTCTATTACTACTACATGTTTTTATTGTATTTTTAAAACTGCTTTGTACTGCTGCTTCATCTGCTTTTATACTGTGCAGTGTCTAAGGATGACTACTTATACACTAGATACGATTCATTTATTAATTTGTTTTTGCATACTGTGACTGCACATATTTCAGGATTTGCATAGGATCTGCAATTGATGCATGTTACCTGCTTTGTTACCATGAATAGGCATGCCCGTTTCCTTAATTTATTTTGTACCCCCCCTCCCCCATCACACACGCGCACACACACACACACACAAACACAGGAATCAGATGATTCTCATTATGTTTTTACATAAAATTACTGAGAATTAAATGAGGGGATACTAACTTTTGAACATAACTGTATACATGTACAGTATATTGATTAGTACACATCAGCATCACTAAGTGGTTACAAGATCATTAGCACCCAAGGCTCAAACATGCCTGCGGGGACCAAAGGCAAGCTGTGTGGTTCGATCCCACAGAAAAGCCAATGCAGCACAAATCACTGAAAAGTCTCAGTGCTCGCCATGACAGAAGAAAACCAGTACACCACAGTTCTTCTTGCACGAGACCCAGCCAGCAAAGAGCCCAAGGATGCCAACACGGCCTCCAAACTCCCCGGTTTCCAATCCAATCGAGCACCTATGGTATGTGTCAGACAAACAAGTCTGATCCACAGAGGCGTCAGCCAGCAACCCACAACACCCTATGAATCTAGTGCTTATGTTCTGGTGCTAGACACCACAATACCCCCACGAATGTCCTGTTATTCCACACTGTTATTGCAAGTGTGTGTGTGTGTGTGTGTGAGAGAGAGAGAGAGAGAGAGAGAGAGAGAGAATGAGTGTGTATACAGTGCAACAAAAAAATAGAATATTGTGAAAAATAAAATATTTTGTTTTGTAATTTCATTTAAAAAGTGAACCTTTCATATATAAGTGAAATGTGAAAATGTGAAAGCAAAATATTTCATGTTTTTTTGTGTTTTCATTTTTAATTGTGATTATTATGCCAATAGAGTTTTGACCTACTGTATATCAGCAGTGAGTTTATTCAAATTATGATGTTTTATGACACTTACAGAATTTCAGTCTAAATGACGGTTTACGGTATACTGTATGCTCTAATAGAGTAGTTCTCAACCTTGGTTCCTTTAGGACTACTGCACTGCATATTTTAGTGCTTTCTCAGCTCCCAGTACCCCCGATTTAACTAATCCACCAATTAACAACATTTTTCTTAGTAGAAAACATTAAACTAGGGCAGTGGTCCTCCAGGAACAAGGTTGAGAACCACCTTTTTTTATTCAGACGAGCCTTTTTCCTGGATGCCTCAAACAATCAGAAAGGGGATTCCTCAGAGAAAATGTAATTACCCCAGTCTTCATCAGTATATTCCCTGTACCTTTTGCAGAATATCAGTCTGTCCTGGATGTTTTTCCTGGAAAGATGTTGCCTAAGATTTTCCACCCATCTTGAAATGTATGGAGGTGAGCGCTATTATCAGGCCTGTGTCATGCCAACATAAAAGGATGCTGAGACTATTCATGTGTGAGGTTGCTTCCCAGTCAAGGCAGTGTGCTCATTCACAATTTTGCCTAAGAACACAGCCATGAATAAAGAATGGTACAAAAACATCTTCAGAGAGCAACTTCTTCCAACCATCCAAGAACAGTTTGGTGACAAACAATACCTTGCCATAAGGCAAAGGTGATAACGAAGTGGCTCGGGAACAAAACATGGCCAAGAAACGCCCCCAAAACCTTAATCGCATTGGAAACCAACACAAGAGGCGGGTGGACAAACAAAACCAAAGAAATTCTGACTCCAAGTATTGATTATGCCATCAGTTAGGATGTGGTTCAGAAGTTGACTGACAGCATACCAGGATTAGTTGCAGAAGTCGTGAATAAGAAGGGTCAACACTGCAAATACTGACTCTTTGCAGAAACTTAATGTACTTGTCATTTTGACACGTATTAAATGCTTCATCTGACAAAAGTCTAAAAACACTCAGGGTGCAAACTTTGTGAAAATTAATGTTTGGGTCATTATATATATATATATATATATATATATATATATATATATATATAAAAAAGATCACGGCTGTAGTTTCTCCTTCAGTCTAAAGGGGGCGATGCTGTACTTTTCTGTTCAAGTCACCTCCGGTACGTCTCGCCAGAGAGGAAGATGTCCGTCGCGTTTCCTTTGTTGTGATAAATTCTTTATTATAAAAAAGAAAGAAGGAAAATCTCGCGTATAAATTTAATCCTGGACGGTTTAGTAACATTTGAGATAAATAAATCTACATCTATCACCAGCTATAATGAGCGGAGGAGTGTATGGCGGCGGTAAGTGTGTGTGTGTGTGTGTGTGTGTGTGAGAGAGCTGGGAAATGAATGAGCGCCGCCACGTTGAGCTAAACTCGCTAGCTGTACAGGGGCAGTAAGGGTTTAAAGTTGGGGCTTTTATTTATTTGTGTTCAACACAGCTAGTAAAATAGTGACCTTAGGTTTAGCTAAAACGTGTGTGTGCGCGCGCGCGCGCGCTCGCGGGTGTGTTTGTGCGCGCGCGTGAAGTGACTGCATCCGCGCTACACTAAAACTATCATTAATAAACTCATCTCTTGTGCAGATTTGCTTCTTCACACTGTGCTAACTTTTATACCTTTTCTATTCCTTATCCATCCCCCTATCAAGTTATCCATATTTTCATCCTGTCTGATCTGTCCATCAAGTCTTGTCTTCCTTCCTATATATCCACTCATTCATTCAACACTTCCTCTCTTACCTTTTACCAAATATATTATTATTTTCCCTTCATCCATCCACTCTTTCCTATCGTATCATTCTGTGCATTCTCTCCTATACTAACTGCTGTAGATCCTATTCCCATATCAAAGCATTCTCTATCTGTTCATTCCCCTGGACATTTTATCTTTCTGTTCATCATAACTAACTTCATCTTGTCTAACATTCTTTTTCTATCTTGTCTATCTATTTAACTTATCTCTCTGTCCATTTCCATCCATCCCGTCCAGCCGCCCACTTTAATTGTCTGTTTCATCGCACCATTCTGTCCCGTCTATTCTATTTATCCATCAACTCTCTCTCTATCCATTGCATGATATCGTTTCCTTTATATTTAGAATCAATGTCAAATAAAACTCTAGCTAAACCAAAGGCTTTCAAAGTGACCAAGGGGTGTGTGATGTGCAGGTGGTTGTTGTTGTTAGTCTTCCAGCTGCTTCTGTCTAGGGGTCGCCACAACGGACCATCCTCACCTCACCTAACACACACACACACAATTTGGCACCGGATGCCCTTCTTGACGCAACCCTCCCATTTTATCCGGGCTTGGGACAGGCACTGCATCCAGTTCCTGCGGTTTTGGCATTGATTAAGGGCCTTCCACATGGTGGCCAACAAGAAACCTACCACTGATCCACCAATGCCATCTACGATGTACAGAGACTGCATTTGAGATTATTATTATCAACTTCTATCGGAGATTTTTATTTTATTAACTGTCTGGCTACTTTAAGTGGAATGAGCTCACAATTTTATAACCTCTTTTTGATAGGATTTTGTGGTTTAACACTGTGACAGTGTTTTAGACCAACAGCTGATGTGTGTAAAGTTCAGAAGAAATATAATTTCACATGGTGTTTGTAGTTTTCAGCACATTTGTTTTTATGACTATAGAACCAGACGGTATGAACAGCATTCTGTAAACAGTAGTTCAAGCTGTATTACTGTATTTAATGATATTTCTGCCTGTTTCTGTTTATCTGTCCACCAGACGAGGTTGGCGCGCTGGTGTTTGATATCGGCTCCTACTCTGTGAGGGCTGGTTATGCTGGAGAGGACTGCCCCAAGGTAAGAGCGACGCCTCAAATACATATTTCCCCACATAATCCATGTGTGAATCCAGAACATAATAAAACATTTCGATTTTGCAGGCTGACTTCCCCACTGTGATTGGCATGACTGTGGACAGGGAGGATGGCACAACGCCGATGGAAACAGACGGGGATAAAAGCAAGCAAAGCGGAACGACGTACTACATCGACACCAACCAGCTAAGGGTGCCACGGGAAAATATGGAGGTCATGTCACCTCTTAAAAATGGCATGAGTAAGTGTCTTCTTGTCATCACTTTTCATTTGTGCATGTGTAGGCAAATAAAATATAGGGAAAAAATTGGAGTTCTAGTGATTCTAATTTGGTGCACTGTTTAGTCAAAGTTAATGAATATCTTCTTGCAATCTCTGTGTGAGCCAACAAAATTGGTGTTTGTTCACAGACCTGTTTTTTTTAAAAATGGGAAACGGAAATAAAAAAGCCACACACTATTCCAGCCAGTAAGCAAAGGCTTTTGTAATTGGTTTAGCTTTATATTTATTAATATTAGTCAGCTTGCCCAGTTGTTATTGTTGTTTCCTTGATGCAATGCGTGTCCATGAAATTAGGTTGAAGGGAGGCGTGTATTTGTTCACCATTGAATTAAAATATTAATAATCTTTCTCTAGCATCACTGACTCCTCCTTTCATTTTCAGTGAATTCTTATGAAAAAGATTCCAAAGTGTTTGTTTACTTATTTTTTTAAGCAAATGTTACGTAATTGTATATTTATATATTTTATTTCCTAGTTGAAGACTGGGACAGCTTTCAAGCCATTTTGGACCACACCTACAGAATGCACTTCAAATCCGAGCCTAGCTTGCATCCCGTACTGATGTCAGAAGCCTCTGTAAGCGGCACACAAGCTTTAATTTCTTTATTAAACATAAACATATATATTTCTTTACCATTGTTTTTAATTTATATTCAGTGGAACACACGTGCCAAGAGGGAGAAGCTGACAGAGCTCATGTTTGAGCATTATAACATCCCGGCGTTCTTCTTGTGTAAAACAGCCGTCCTGTCGGCGTATCCTTCTCTATAAGTTGTCTGAAATTTTAAATATCCTGAAAATATCACTGTGATCATATCTGATACATGCTGCAGCATCCTTAACTCTTAATTCTAACAGATTCGCAAATGGACGATCCACTGGTTTGGTGCTAGACAGTGGTGCGACACACACAACCGCTATTCCAGTGCACGATGGTTATGTTCTGCAACAAGGTAACTAACTTGTGTGGTTTCTCAGCTTTATTTGAATTCTTTCTCAGATATTTGAGAGATCTGCAGTCATTAGTTAGATAAGCAATTGTTGAGACAGCACATGTATAGATAAATAAGCTAATCCAGGAATCACCAGAGACAGCGGTTGCGTTTTTTGGCCACATGACGGCAGTGTGTGGAAAGGGGACAGAGATTTAGTCAAGTGGCTTGGTCTGCTTTACAGTGTATGTTCGCGTATAAGACTTACTTAGCCGTACTTAAGAACAAACCTGACTTATGAACATGCTCATGTAATGTTTAACAGTCCACACTACTAAATCCAAAATCTAATTTAGACTGTTTCACCTTTGAAGACAGGAATCAGGAAGGCCCCTGAATTTTGCTCAGTAATCAGGTTATTCACAGCATGTATACTGACATCAGGGATGTCTAGAGTCTGACCCCAGAACCAAACTCGAGATATGGACAGAAATAGTTAAAGCATCCATGGTCTCTCTGTTGGAACACACAATAGATGAGACATAGCAGCACACTGCGGTTTTTCCTTTTGCCTGAGAGTGGCAGCATAATGTATGAAGCCAGTTAACTTGCATTCAAAAAGGAAACAACATTTTGTGCTCATCAAGACTCCCAAAATATCAGTAGAGATGATCACATGAACAGGTTCCCTTGCTTTAATCAATTTGTTTTAGCGATGCCTTGTCTTGTACATATAAACGCCGAATAGTACAATGCGCTTAGCAGTTGAATAAATGGCCCTTGTGGGTCATACTGTATACTAAAGCTAAGTGGTGTTCTATGTTTTTCTTATTTTTTTTTTTTTTTCTCTTCCCAGGCATTGTGAAGTCCCCACTCGCTGGTGACTTCATGAGCATGCAGTGTAGAGAGCTGTTTCAGGAATTAAGTGTAGAAATCGTCCCCCCATACATGATCGCATCCAAGGTGAGGTTTGTCCGTTAAGTGTAAAGCATGTCCCAAAAGTCTCCATACATAGAGGATGGCTGGTTCGATATTCTCCGTGTTCTTGGAAATTATCAGGTCACGGTGTACCAGGAAAAGATGATTTACAGGAAAACATTCAAGTGCAATTACATGCACAACACCAGATGTTTTAAAATGTGTTCATCATGATTGTGAGAGACGACTGTCTGTCGTCATCTTAAAAATAAAATAGCAATTGTTTAGAGGATGTTTTGTAAATTAAGGGGAAAAAAACCTCAAGTATGGAGACTTTTTGGACACCCTGTAGTTTATCTGTGCATGCCATATGATGGAGAACATGCAAACTCCATGCACACAGACAGTATTTGAACCCGGCCTGGAATCGAACCCGGTCCCTGGAAGGTTACAGTGCTTATCAAGTATTAAAAAAATACTAAAAGCATTGAATAAACTTCAAAGTAAATCAGACAGTAAACTTTAGTGTTATTGATTCAAATAGAAAATTGCAATGCCAAAAAATCGAACAGATTGATTTGACAGTCTCAATATGATTTACAGCTCTAGGCAGCGCTATAAATTGTGATCGAGCACCGCCATGATGTTTATCTAAAATTCATATTATTACCTCAAGCTCACTTTAAAGAAAATTTATTTGTATGACCTTATTTTCAGTACACGACTGAATCTCACTGACTGATGATGCAAGCAGAATATAGTTTTGTCATTAGAGGACCTTTAGCGTGTGATCTGAAACTCTGACCTCATGTTATTACTTGATCTGTTATACAATTTCAATTGAATTTTATTTGTATAGCGCTTTTAACAATTGTCATTGTCGCAAAACAGCTTTACACAATCAAAAGAATGATTTAAGTTTGTATGGAATGTGAATGTGTATGAATCAAAATGTTCAGATAGTCCCTGGTGAGCAAGCCGAGGGCGACAGTGGCAAGGAAAAACTCCCTGAGATGGTAATAGGAAGAAACCTTGAGAGGAACCAGACTCGACAGGGAACCCATCCTCATCTGGGTGAAACAGAAGCAGGAAATGATCTGCATTTATACAGTGTGTTGGGTGGCAGCCAGTTGGGCTATAACAGTTAATTGATGTTAATATGGAGTCCAGGTAGTTATTGAAGACTCAGGTAGACTTGTAGGAAATTCCAGTTCTGAACTATCGAGCAACAACAGCCAAACCAAGTCCTCAGAGAAACAGCTGTCAACATCAGTCAAGGCCAGAGCCGTCTTCATGGTAGAGTGAAACCGTCTAGAGACATATATGTGTCTCTTTGGGATGTGACGAGATCTCCAACCAGAAGTGGGGCACCAGGATGAGTCGGACAGGTCCAGAGGGCAGAGGGAGTCTGGATCACTGGCAGCTCAGGAACGACAATATGGGGTTTATTTGGGATCATCACATTCACTGGAGTAACTTAATATCACTAAAAGCCCACTGGAATGCCACTGAGGTGACAAGACTCACACATTCAAGTGTTCTTTAGGGGTAAGCACAAACTACAGGCTTAGACAGTTTCGTGGTTTACTGTATATCCTGGAGGCATGATGTGGTATTTCGGGTGAGCAAACGTTTTTTTCACGACTGAATAAAGCAAACTCAGTTCACCTGCATATTTCTTGTTTTTGCAAGTGATCCCAAACTTTCCATCAGTAGAGTATCTCGCACTACAGCACACACAGTAAAAATCTGTTTAAGTTTGTGTTTCAAGTTGTGTTTAAAACAAACTCAGAAATGCTGCATTGTTGAAGTACACTTAAATAATTTATTATTAACACAAGTTGCAGCTGTTTATACTGCTGTTCTCTCATTAAAGGATTCAGTACGTGAATGTGCACCAGCCGTCTGGAAGAAGAAGGAGAAACTACCTCAAGTTACTCGCTCATGGCACAACTACATGTGTAACGTAAGGACGTGCGACGGTTTAGAAGAGACTCGAAGACGATGCTCCATGTGTACTGTAGGATAATAACGTAATGCTCTGACACACTAATGCGTCTAATCATGTTTTTTTTTTTTTTTTGCAGACTGTTATTCAAGATTTCCAGGCCTCCGTCTTGCAGGTTTCGGATTCACCGTATGATGAACAGTACGTCCATGTACAGTATTCTGTTTAAAATTCACTCGGTGTAAACAGCGATTGATGTTCTACCTGGAGGAAGAGAACCCTCTCACTGTGGTCATGTGGCTTTTGCAGGGTGGCTGCTCAGATGCCAACTGTTCACTACGAGCTCCCGAACGGCTACAACTGTGACTTTGGAGCTGAGAGACTGAAGATTCCTGAGGGGCTTTTTGATCCTTCTAATGCAAAGGTAGGCACTGTTGAACAGGTCACCATGTGATCGCTGTGTATTTAGAAGACGGTATTATATTTTAAGGTGCACACTTTGTGTGTTTGTTTATAGGGCTTGTCAGGAAACACCATGCTGGGAGTGGGCCATGTTGTGACCACAAGTGTTGGCATGTGTGACGTCGATATCCGACCGGTAAGATATTGTCTGAATTTTATTATTAAGTTTTAACATTTAAAGTATTATCAGTTGGGTTGATTCATACTTAAACTGTTTTTTCACTGGAATTCCACCTTTTCCCTCCACATTACTCAGATGCTCTTGAACTGGTTGTTTTGATACCGGAGTGATATTGCAGTGTTCTCACTCACATACATTAAAGAGCTGAACCAAGCAGGAAAACTTGCAGCAACTTTGATATTGACTGAATCCTGACAAAATGTATTTTTCCTTTCCCTTAGGGTCTGTATGGCAGCGTAATAGTTACTGGAGGAAACACTCTCATCCAAGGATTTACAGATAGACTAAACAGAGAACTGTCGCAGAAGACACCGCCGGTTTGTTTTCCAGTGTTTTCAGTATAAATATGTCAATTATTAGGCTTGTCTTCAATATGTCTTTTCCAAATTCGAGACGCTTAATGGTTCAGAGTAGCCATTCCCAATCTTCTGTGGCCCACCTAAAACTTAATAGTATCTCTAAAATAAATGAAGATTAATGCAAAGGCGTACAGTTAAACCTCGGATTGCGAGTATAATCAAAGCAAATTTCTCCATAAGAAATAATGGAAACTCAGATGATTCATTACACAACTCAGAAATATTTGAAATAGAAAAATTATTAATGCAAAATATAAAATGAATATAAAACAAATTAACCTGCATTTTACCTTTGGAAAGAAAGAATTGTGAGACGAGAGAGGAGGAGGTTACTGTGCAGGACGACTTTTACATGAGTTCACTGCTCTCTGACAGTCTGTCAGCAAATTGGAATCTTAATGAAACTTGTTTTTACCTCCTTTAGGAGATTTTGCTGAAATGTGACGTTGCATTGTCATTAAATAGATTCATCTCCCGCACTACTACAGTCTTTTTAACCTCTTTTTCTTCACAAGGGCTGTTGTTGTAGTACAGTTACTAAAGAACGGTCACGACACTTATGACAAAATATTTAAAAAAAAAAGCTTTACACGCAGCGCACACACTCACGTGGTCACAATGTTATAGTAAACCGTACACGCATGCACTGATGTTGACCATACGAGTGATGCACATGCACGGAGACCACGATCCCGCAGCGCAAAGGAGAGAAGAACCATCGGCTCAGTTATGATGTGACGTTCGGCAGATAAAGAGTATACGTACTACTCGTTTCATGACCTCGCTCGTTTAAAGAGTTAAAATTTATTTAAAATTTTTGTTTGTCTTGCAAAGCACTTGCAGACCAGGTTACTTGCTATCCAAGGTTTTACTGTATTTAAATCCCAATGGAATTAAATTCATTTACACATTTCTTTTAATTAGTTATCCTTTTTAATGTTATTTAATCATACTTTTCTATGATGCTTTCAAACTTAAATTTATAATTAAATTCCCAATACAATTATTGAAAATGACCTTAACTCATCTGCAGTACAAACATGGCCCACTAGAGGGCAGACACAAACCCACACTTTGGGAATGCTTTAGGAATGTATTAACCCAATTCTCTCTGTCTTCTAATTAATTTCTTTTTCCATTCAGAGTATGCGCTTGAAGTTAATAGCCAACAATACGACCCTGGAGCGCAGGTTCAGCGCCTGGATCGGAGGGTCTATTCTGGCGTCACTGGTGAGTACTGCTTCACACATCTTCAGCACTGTGGGTCTATCGACTCTGCTGAGATAAAAGCATACCTGTCTCGGGTTGCGGATTTCATTATTATTTCAATCTTCATTTTCAGGGAACCTTTCAACAAATGTGGATTTCCAAGCAGGAGTATGAGGAAGGAGGGAAGCAGTGTGTAGAGAGGAAGTGCCCTTGACCAACCTGACCAGCTTTCTTTTGGCCTTTTGATTCTTTCATTAAAGAAATAAAGCTTCTGATAGAACAGGCCTTCTTAGTGGACTCAGGAACATAAAGGACACTTGTACTGAAATTATACAAAAATTAGCCCTGCTTTCTTATTAAATGTTTTTGATTTTATAACTTGGTAATTGTCTTGGTCACAGTCTTTTTCTATAATCAGTGTTTTTGTGTCATGTTTGGCGGTTCAAAGAAAAGATTCAATTCTGTATTTTAGATAAACATGGTGTCATTCATTACATACAGTATACAAGTAAACTAAGATCCTCTATCCTTCAAGTTGGCTAGAGAGAAAATGATTTAAGTAAGCAATATACAGTAAACTACTTGTTTTTAAATCAATGATTGGCGGTTTGGAAAATAAAGTTTTTTTGAGACAGCTTTGTGTTTTTTTTCTTCATCATGCATTTCAAGTTGACGTTACTGATATTTAGCTTCTCTATGAATCTTGAAAAATGACCAAGAAATGTAAGCGATGTCATTCAGCCATATCAGTTTTCATGTATCGTCGAAGCTTGTACTCAAGGCTTTACTCAGAGGTTGCCGTGACTGAAACACTGTACTGTACCTGCAGTAGGACTGCGTGTCTGCATTCATTGTTTAAAAAAAAATGAGAGAGATCAGTCCACACAAAGAAATTGGTTCATATATTTAGCATCATTCCATTTTCCATTTATAGCCATGGCTAGCTCATGCTTGTGCAGTCTTTTTAGGGAAAACATCAGTCAGTTTCTTCTGCTTTTGTTTCTCTTTCCTTTCCTGCCTTGTTTTACTCCTCAGGTGTTTCTCAAGACTTAGCCTGAAATTACATACATGAGAAAATTAGCACATATAAGCATGTACTGTAACTCTAGTCTGAAATGTTTTGATAGTCATTTAAATCTGGGTTTTTGAGCTCACCTTGTGTAAGGGGCGACAAATGACGGTGTATAGAAACGTTTCCTTTTGTAGATCTTGTTCATGTTCCAGGGAATAGGATGTTCTCTAAAACGGTACCTATTTCATAAACATAAAAATGCCATGTTACACTTTGAATATATATTTCCACATACAGGCCTGTCACAGAGAGAAAATTTAAATGCTTACCAGAACGTTTTGCCGAAAACATTTTTCCTCCATTCTCCAGGCCTGCCTTTTTCCTGTCCTGTCTGTAATAAACGGAGAGAGTCTTCTCGCTCTTTCACAACGGTGTCGAGTCTCTTCATTGATCTTTGCACCTAGTGAAACAAAACCTTTGGTTAAGAAGAATTTGGCAAAAAGAGGAAGAAATTAGTAACGACTAAACTGTATTCATGAGGAGCGTTCAAGTGAAATTGAGACTGTGCAGAATAACAGAACAGTTTTGAAAGTAAAATCTCCATTTATTTCTCTACATAATCCCCTGCTACACTAATATATAGCCAGAAAATTATTGTTCACATTTACCAAAAGGATTTTATAAAGTTAAAAGCACTTTGTACTTTATAGGCGAGTCATCTCAAGTTTATTAAATTAAAGTAACCAAACTGGTGACTAGTGTAAGATTACAGTTCACAGATCACTCCAAGCATTTGTTTTGGGGGAAAAGAAATTTGCCATTTAAATAAACTGAAAATTAGTGATAACAGAAAACAATCCCACACCTGGGGGAATATGATGACAACCTTACTGATCAGAGAATTAAACGGTCTGCTCACCTTTTTAATGCGTTCTGGACTGGGCATCGGGACACACTGCCGTTTCGACTCTTGTTCTATAGTATTTAACATGTTCTTTTCCTTTAGAAGCACATACCTGCAACGTAAAAGAGATATGATCATGGAGTTAACTACAGGGTTACTATAACTACTGTATAGGGTTAGCATAAACAACGTTTAATAATTAAGTCAAATCCCATCTGCAGTGCTGTTAGCTGCACACTTTAGTTTCATTTTTGCACGCTTAAGACAGTCAATTTAATGGACATAACTATGCAGCAAACTACATAAAACCATACATGCCTCTATACTGTTCACCCTTTACAGGGATGTGAGAGGCATTAAGTCCATCCCAGGGGATTTAGGGCACAAGGCGGGTACTCCCTCGATCAGGGGCCAGTCCACTGCAGGAAATTTGGAAACACCAATAAGTCTACACTGCATGTCTTTGGACTTGAAAACCCACCAAGCACGGAGAGAGCATGCAAACTCCATGCACACAGACCAGAAGGTGGGACTCATCCTCGACCTTGGAGGTGCGAGGCCACGGTGCTAACCCCTACACCATACATTATATTCTTGTGCTTTGTATCTTTTATAATAAGGGTCACCACATCAGATGATTTGGACATCTTTCCTGTCGCAGACTATTTTTTGTGTCATTATTGTTTGCCAGTTAACCAGGTTAGAGATCATTGTCAGTGCCACTATAGTATTTATGCCTAATACTTGTAACTAAAATGTGTGTACTGTGCTTAGTGAGCCATAAACAAACCAGCTCTCGGTGGGAACCTGGAATGGTATCATACACTAAAATATACACTCTCTAAGATTTCATTCAATCATATTTAGCGATAGAGTCAATCTGAACTCATCAGACCACATGACCCTCCAGTCCAATCGTTATACTCCCTAGCAAACTGAAACTTTCTTTCTCGCTGTCAAATGAATGGTCACACAGCTGTTTAGTCCAAATCCTGCGAGTTCTTATCAAACTGTGTGTATGGAAATGCTCTTACTTTCACTATTAAACATAGCTCTGGGGTTAAACTTGATTTTTACCATGCAACTTTACAAAGAGCTTAATCACTTTCATTTCATTGTTTTATTTTATGACCATGTTTCTGTCACATACTTCACAGTCACAGGCCATAGACAGTTCAGCAATATCCTTCCAGGTTTTAATAATGTGCTGAAGATTTCTTAAAAGTTCATACTAATTTCCTTAGTTGTTTTCTTTGCTTGATGCAGCTCAATCATCTGACGCTTCTGAAAATGTGTGCAGGGTGAAAAATAAAAATTCAGTGTTTCTTGCGAGAATACAAACATACTTTCAGTACACTGCACTAGTGTTGGTTTTTTTAATCTACATTTATGATGTTACTTGGTTGGTGATGTGTTATGCATAGCCAATCAGCAGTGATCAGTGCTGTTAGCTCCGCCCCCGTCAAGAGTCCAGTGGTGCCCATTTTTAAGCAGTAACGAATGACTATTCTGATAGCCAGGACAGATGGGGAAAAAAAAAAAAAAAAAGCAACAATAAAGGTTGAAGGTTGAAAGCAGTTACATAGAATTTTTAAAACATTGATCACCTCTTTTTGTTGCATGAAATTCTAGGTTTGTGTGCTCGTTTCTCTTGGTTAAATAATCTGATACACTTTTGCACTGAGGCTCAGTTTTGTTTTTGTCTTACAGGTTTCTAAATGATTAGATTGACTGATTATTAGAAATCTAAGTGGAATTAAATGTCAACGTTACCACAGCTTGTGCAAGTCTTCGTTACTCTTTGCTCTAAGCTGTTTAGCTGTCCATGGAGAACCTGTGAGAATTCAAACAAACAACAAAATTAATTATGGTGCATAATTAAGAAAAGTCATCTTTCATATAACTTACCAATATGTTTAAAATGCTGTTGCTGAAGATACACCAATCAGCCAATATGACCACCAGCTTAATATTGAGTAGGTTTCCCCCGTGTGTCACCAAAACAGCAATGACATTTGTTCTGAAACCTTTCCTTTTCAGCAATTAGAGCTTTTATATGGCGACACGGTGGTGTAGTGGTTAGCACTGTCGCCTCGCACCTCCAGCGTCCGGGTTCGATTCCCGGCCAGGGTCTCTGTGTGCATGGAGTTTGCATGTTCTCCCTGTGGTTGGTGGGTTTCCTCCGGGTGCTCCGGTTTCCTCCCAGACATGTAGTTTAGGTTGACTGGCGTTTCCAAATTGCCCATAGTGTGTGAATGAGTGTATGTGTGTGTGCCCTGAGATGGATTGGCACTAGGGCTGCACAATATATCGAAAAATGATCGTTATCGCGATAATGGTATAATATGCAATATCTGTATCGCAAATTGATGAGTGTATGGTTACACGTAAATAAAAAGTAATGTTTGAAAGTAATTCATATTGTGTTGGCAGGTTTATGGTAACAGCAAACCAGAAATCAGAATATCTGCTGAGAGTTTTAAAGTCATTCATAGTGTTTTGAAGTCTAAATATTTTCAACTTCCTTGACATATAGTTTCTTTTTATCCTGAATTAGATTTAATTACATCAGACGAATTATATTACCTGATTATTTTAGTACTGTATGATCATTACACATATAAATGATTTTTAAAAAATAGCCAATAATAATTAAAAATGCATTTCTCTAGGGAAATGTTATATCGCAAGAAATATCGTTATCGCAATATTCAACAACATATCGCATATTTTCCAAATATCATGCAGCCCTAATTGGCACCCTGTCCAGGGTGTACCCCGCCTTATGCCCTAAGGCTCCAGGCCCCCCGCGACCCTGAAAACAGGATAAAGCGGTATAGAAGGTGAGTGAGTGAGTGAGAGCTCTTATATCGGACCGAAGTACATGAAGCAACCTTACTTCCGCACAAGCCTTGGATTCACTGGTTCACCGTTTTTTTATTATTTGCATTACTTTTGGTCGGTTCTTACCACTGAAGCCCAGGAACATCCCACAAGAGCTTCAGTTTAGCTCTGACCCAGTCATCTAACCAACCAAATTTTGTCTAGCAAACCAAATTTAAAAAGTCACTCAAATCCTTATGCTTGCCCATTCTTTCTTTTTTTCATCACATCAAATTCAGGGACAAAAGAGAGAGAAAAAAAAAAAGGCTAATATACCCACCAACCCACTTACAGGTGGCTCGAGATATTGTAACTGCAGCTACTGTGAGAAAGTCTGTGGGTGACCAAGGCTTACTGATGCACTTGGGGAACATAGACACGTATAGTACGATGCAATAATAATAAAATTTTTTTTTTTTTTTAAACTACCATACCTCAAACTGTTTAAATGGTTAATGCTTGTTTTCTTAGAAAAGAGGTAAAAACAGAGGACCTACACAATATTAGGCAGGTGGTTATAATATTATAGCTGATTGGTGTGTGTGTGTGTGTGTGTGTGTGAACAAGGCACCAACAGAGGCACAGAAATAATATTACTAAACAGGTAACAACAACCACCTGATGGCCAGGTTAGTTAGTTAGTTTTATAAAGCTGATGGAGATCCAGTGTTTACCTGATTTAACTGTAGTCTCACCCCAGTTTTCAGGCAGGTCGAAGAAGTCCTCCAGACCCCACCTGCTGGCGGATGTGTGGAGAAGGCGAGCATGCTCAGGACGGCGGAATCGAAAAAGATTGTAGTTTTGCCTGGAAAATGAGATAAGACAGTGTTCATAAGCGCGTTATAACGTTTAATAGTGACTCTCACTTCATCCATTCACATTTACAGCGTCCTGTGATGCTAACAAAGCTAAGTGCTGGCCTGGAGCTAAACAAGAACACACAAAAATTACCTCTGTACACAGGAATGATAGTTAACCAATGTATGTGATGTATTTGGCAAAGATATTTTAACAACGCTTTGAAACTGTCTGCAAACTGAGGTGAGACGGCGTGCAGTGGCCGCCGCCATCTTGAACAGCAATGTCAACGCGGAGCTGGGTTGCCAGATAATTTCACCAGAAATCACCGTGTCTCAGCAACTTGAAATTTGATCTCTTCCATTCGTCCATGTATTTAGGAACTTCTGTGGAGGCTAATGGTGATTACCATTTTATTTATTCACATTTGATGAACACCAGTCAACATTCACTACCGCATTCACACACTACAGGCAATTTGAAAACGCCAGTCAAGTTCTTAAGTTCAAACTTTATTCGTCACATACACTGTACGTTCATTATTGCACAGTGAAATTCTTTATTATTTGCATATCCCAGGTTAGGTCTTTGGACTGTGGGAGGAAACAGGAGTACCTGGAGGAAACCCACAAAGCATAGGGAGAGCATGCAAACTCCACCCACACAGAACCGAGGCGGGAATCAAACCCGGACCCTGGTGGTGCGAGGCTACCGTACTGACCAGTACACCCCAGTACTGCCAAATTTATTTTATTACACGGTTAGAAACATTGTTTAGTACAAGAGGGAACCAGTTTATTAAATAACAAGGGTGTATTTTCTTCAAGAATAACTTTTTATTAAGCGTTGTGTGTGGTAGAATAAATAAAAACAGTAAATACCATTGCCACACATAATAATAATAATAATAATAATTTGTTGTTGGTGGTGTTTCAGTCAATCTCTTATTCAAATTTCTCCCATCAGCTTCAAACCTAATTACTGGGTCATTCTACACCCAGTCACTTACATTTGCTGATACCAAAATTATTTAAATTGACATAACTGACACATGTTCAGAAAATATAGTGTAATTCTTTCAGTCATTAAATACATTTTCTTATTTTAATACTCAATATTTAAATTATAGCATTTTAAAATGCCAAGTTCAAAGAAATGTCTTGATCATACAAGGAAGTGGGACCATATAATTTTTATCTAAAGATTTTTTTCCATAAAAATCTGTTCCAGGAGACTTAGGGCATAAGGTACCCCACCTTATGGCAACCCCATTGCAGGGCACCCACAACCACACACACACACACACACGCTCATTCACAAATGTCAATTTGGGAACACCAATTAGCCTAATCTGCATGTCTTTGGACCTGGAGGAAATCCACCAAGTACAGGGAAACATGCAAACTCCATGCACACAGACCGTAAGGTGGGAATTAATCCTGGACACTGGAGGTGTTTACCACCAAGTCACCATGTCACCACAAGTAACATTAGTTATTATATGTATACAAAAACATAAAAATGCATTAATCTTTACTTTGTGTAGATTCATAAAGTTTAAAAGTAAGTTCTCGATATTAAATAATTTCTGGGGGTGAAATAATAAATACATTGCGGGAGATGACATACTGTACGGTATACGAAAGTGGTTTTATGCACAATTTGGCAACACAAGTCCGTTTTTTTTATATTTAACAAACGAAATCCCTTGAATGGGTTATGATTAGAAATTATTTTGCACTTAGATATATTAAACGTTTCGGTAATTTATTTAGTAGAAAATGTAATGTATGTAGGGTACGTGTCATTTATTTTTTAAGACCAGGTATAACAGTCGACAATTACCAAAAATGACAAAAAAAATTATAGTAAAATTGTATTTTCATTAGTAAAAGCTATTTTAATATTAATAGTAAGTTTATGGTAAGTTAAAACAGTATTGTAATTAATGTACTGTACATACTTTACCACAAGCAATAAGAATTAAACGCCAACTGAAACTAATGAGCTTTTACTTCCGGCGCACGCGTGACGTCACTAATAACGGACGAACCAGTCAGGGAAATCCTCGGTGAAGCCCTGCCCCAAACAGTCATGGCGGCACTGAGCGTCCTGCGGGCTGCGGCAGCTTTTGCCGCCAGGATAAATCCCTTAAAACGTGCAAATCAGTCGGCAGATCTACTTTCCAGGGCAGTAGTACGCTCAGAACAAGGTAAAGCATGCGTGTGTTTGTCGAAACTCTTCACACATTCCTACAGACGCTTTATTATTAGCTGTGACCTTGTCCTCGCTGATTAGCTTAGTAAGCTAATCAGGCAGCCTGTGCTCTAAACGGAACCTTTAATTCCAACAGAAGGACACTACACAGGGTGTTAAATCGAGGCTTTGACATTATAAGGAGTGCATTTATATTCAGTTTGGTATTGAATAACGGTTTTGTTTTATTATTGTGTCTCTGTAGTCAAAGCTAATCTAGTTATTCTTACAGCTGTTGTCATGACAACAGTACTCATAGTATTACCATTATGATCACTAACCAGATTGTGTTTAAGTAACGTGAGCTAACATCCCACAAGAGCTGCAGTTTTGGAGTTGCTCTGACCCAGTCCTTCATAGCCAAGGCCCTTGTTAGAGTCACTCAAATCCTTATGCTTGCCCATTTTTTCTGCTTCTAACACGTCAACTTCATTTTACTTGCTGCTTATTATATCTCACCTACTTCCAGCGTCATTGTAATCATGTTATTGAAAATGTAGCTACTGTGAGAAGGGCCAAATTGTGATGGCTAGACGACTGGGTCAGAGCAACTCCAAAACTGCAGCTCTTGTGAGATGTTCCTGGTCTGTGGTGACTCAGGACCTATCAAAAATAATCCAAGAAAGGAAAATTTGGTCAAATTAAGGAAAAGGTTAATGCTGGTTGTGTTAGAAAGTTGTCAGAACACTGTGTTATGGTGGCAAAAGTGAACCTACTCAATATTAAACGGGTGGTCATAATGATATGAAGCAAATAATCCTTTATCCTGTTTAAATTTCTGTATCTAGTTAAAGCTTTTTTATTATGCTTATTTAAGAGTAGTTAGTTAAGCCTTTATTTGTCGCATATACATTACAGCACAGTGAAATTCCTTCTTCGCATATCCCAGCTGTCGTAACTGGGGTCAGAGCGCAGGATCAGCCATGATACAGCGCCCCTGGAGCAGATAGGGTTAAGGGCCTTGCTCAAGGGCCCAACAGTGGCAACCTGGTTGAGCTGGGGATTGAACTGCTGATCTTCCGGTCGGTAACTCGGTGCCTTAGCCCTCTGAGCCACCACTGCCCCCCAAAAGTATATGTTAATATAATGGTTTTTCTTATGTTCATATGTTGTCCAACATTACAGTTTGATATTAACTAGGGATGCGAATCACCAGAGGCCACCCAATATGACGTTCTCACGATAGCTAGGTGCAGATTTGATCCCAATTCATTGTTTAATTTTCGTTTAAATTCTACACTTATGTCGCAAATAATTCATTCTTACCCAATAGGATTCTGTGCTGCCTCCCTATGTCTGAATAATTTAGTTCCCACCGTCTGTAGGATGGCAGGGAGAGTGCAATAATTTTTGCATCACAAATACAATTGTATTGAAATTAGAAATGTGTTTAATCAGCTTTGGTGTCAGTGTGGCGACAGATGAATTGCCGCACAAAGGAATTGCTATACGTAACTGAACTGATACCCTCTATCCCCCCACCCCCCGTTCTTTAATGTTTTGTTGTTGGTCTTTCGGCTGCTCCCGACAAGGGGTCGCCACAGCGGAATATCCAGTCCGCACAACAACTTGGCACAGGTTTTACGCCAGATGCCCTTCATGACGCAACCGACCCATTGTATTCGGGCTTGGGACCGGCACTGCATCCAGTGGCTGGGATTTGGGCACTGGCTGGGAATCGAACCCAGGCCTTCCGCATGGCAGGCGAAACACCTACCACTGAGCCACCAGTGCCCTAACACCACCACCCCTTTCTTTAATATTAACTACCAATTCGGCAATGTATTATATAAAAATTAACCGAGTCATATAGTTATACAATAAACCACAGTGGAACATGCTTAGATTGGAAATCTTCAGAATGACAATAACGGCGTCCCACTAAGTATTTTATTCCTCCATTGCAATTTATCAGCTATTGCTATTCATTTTTAATTAGTTAATGATCAACACTTCATGTCTAACTTGTGTTTAGTTATGGGTGTTTAATATTGTGGAGCAAGTTAGTTTCTTCTGTTACCTGTGTTATAATGGCTATTAACAGTTGTTTCCGTCTGCACGCCCTTAGAAATAAATTCCTTGAATAATCTCCTTACACAAAGTGACATCATATCAATGATCATGAGTTACTTTAGCTATAAGAGACAACATTTGAATGAGTGCTCTGCTTTGTCTTATTGTTGCACCTGATACTGTAGGACATTACTCACCTCCTGCCCAATCAGAATTGAGAATTTAACAGCACTTTGGTGTGATTATATGTAATTAAGGACATTTGGAACAAAGTCACAGGGTCAGTTGTGCCTTCACTGGCTGTTGCAACTGAATGATAACTTTAGGTGCTGGTAGAAGCTCTGCTGCAGTGTAGAACCTGCAGTGTGGGTCACATGTCTGCCATGTACAGGATGGCTTCATGAATAAACTCAATTAGTTGCATATTAGCACAGATTTAACGAGCGATACAATGACTTGAGTTTATATGTTCATAGTTGCACTAACTGAAATGAGGCATGTCTTCTTGACGTATCTGTTTGCTATAAATGTTCTCTTTTCTAAATAATCTCTCATGTACTTGAGTCATTCATTGTATTATGTTTTTTGTCACAGTTGCTGTCCGTTATGGAAGTCATGGGAAGAGAATGTTTGTCATCAAGCCCACTGACTTCTATGACAGAAGATTTCTCAAGTTGCTGGTTAGTCTTGAAAAGCAGTCCAATGAGACAAATGTAGATTTGGAAAAATGTGCTGAAGGTGGTTTTACGTTTTACATGTTACAAAATTTTTAGTAAAAAAAAAAAAAAGGTTTCTGATTGTTGGTTTACTTTGTGGAAAGTTGCATTTTTGTTGCTATTACCTGAGGTGATATGTTTGTTGTTTTAAGGTAAGAAAGATGTTTATTGAAGAATCAGAAAACTAAAAGTATTTTTTTTTTTCTCCATCAGCAATATTATATTCTGCTCACCGGGATCCCCGTTGCAGCTTTTGTGACGTTCGTGAATGTTTTCGTCGGTAAGTTAAATTCCCGTTATGTGACGTTATTGATGACACATGATGTCTTTGGTATATAACGTGGTCATTATGTCCTAGGTGAGGCTGAATTGGCTGAAATTCCTGAGGGCTATGAGCCAGAGCATTGGGAGTACTACAAGGTATAGTTTGAAATGTATAAAATATGTTGCAATACGAGGGGCGTTCAAGTCAAACCAGTTGTTGTGAATGAAGGTGTAAAACTGATTGATATTTACACAAGCCTTTAAGCGTAATACAGTATAGTGTTGATTATGGTGCAACCAATAGTCTCGGTCGAAGTGGCTTACAACTCGCTTCAGTTGTTTCCATGACCATCGAGTTAGTAGAATGAAAACTGACATCTTTTTGCCAAATAGCAAAAGGGACACATTTGTCTGTGGGAACTGTACACACGATCATTCACAAGTGGCACCTTCACATTACAAGCGACTTCAAAATGATTCGGCCATTACAGGAGTTCCTGGGAGGCCAGCATTTCAGTCGTGATGCAGTCGCTCTGATCTTGGGTCTAGCATACTAGGAAATCTTTCTATCACAGGTGTAACCAACCATTCGTGAAATGCTTAGATAAGGGCATTAGTGTAGCCGGGGTTTATATACAGAAATGACTTTTTTACTTCTTATAATTGTTTTCTTTTATTCTACTAGTCCCGGTTTGACTTGAATGCCCCTTGTCTTATTTCAGGTCTCGCAATACAAATGTGGTCAGGTTGTTTTTCTTGACTTCACAGAGCTGTCTAGACATTAAATGCGTGAAGACTGTATGCGGTTAATGTTTATGGATCTGTGTTTTATTGTGTCCAAGCATCCCATTACTCGATGGATTTCCCAGTACGTTTATGACAGTCCAGTGAAGGATTATGAGAAAATGATGGCACTTATCCAAATTGAGGCTGAAAAAGCTGAAATGAGGTAAGTTAATAAGGGTTAAGACTTACCTGATTTTCCATGTTGTACACTGTTTGTTAGCCGTGCAGCTCATTTTTAAACCAAGCCAGAATACCTTTAACATTTTAAAGTTTTGTGAAATTACTTTTGAAAACCAACTTAAAATTTGTGGAACAAAAAAAATTATCAGAAAGGAATGGCGATCACTTAAATATGTGGGAATAAACTGATAGCTGTGATTTCTACTATGTTAAATTGTGTAAATAAGAGCATTTCCACATGCATGTGATTTTGTGAACTCGGAGTAAGAAGTGAAGTTCATGAAGTCATAAGTAATATGGGTGCCAAAATATTTGTATACAATTTTATTAACTTGATCACTATCTGAAGGAATGCTCTCTTCAGCTCTATTTCAATTGGAAACTATCTTCTAGGTTGAAAATAAAAATTGAAGTCTATAATGAGGAAACTAGTGAGATCAATATTGCAAGGCATTGTTGTGAATACATTATTAAAAGGTTATTTGACATTCAGTTAATACTGTATTAGAGTAACCTTTTATTTAAAATGAATGTTATTGCTCTATTTTGTTTTGTGATTGCTTTATGAACAATATTATGACTTATTATTTTCTTTTTATATATAGACAAAAACATCTTGAAGTTCGGAAGCACATGAGGGCGAAAGGAGATGGACCCTGGTTCCATATCGAAACAGTTGATAAGAACCTAATCGACCAGAGCCCCAAAGCAACACCTGACAATTAAGCCTGGATATCTGATCCCATCACCTCAAACCTGCCCCGAACTATTGTCATTATACAATGTATAATGGATACTGATGTTTGTGCAAATATATTTGTTCTTTTGCCATTGGCACCAATAAAATGTAGATGCCAGATTCTAGTATTCTGTTTATTTATTTATTTATTTTTAACTTTTGCTTGCTGTTATTAATTCACCTAATATAAAATTAGAAAATTGTTAATAACAGGATGACCCTATAACCACTATTGACTGTAAATCCAAACCTGACATTTAATTTCCCTGGACAAGAAAATGGATGCTTTGATTAGTTGCAGGAAAAAGAACAACAGTGCAACCATAAAAAAGTAATACATCCATATGTTTTACACCCAAATGAAAATAGAGGAGAGTGCACCCAAGTTGGTTTTATGTCTGTTCTTTGGGAAGTGTAGAATTTGAATCATATTCATATTATTTATAACCTTGTCATTAATATACTATATATATATATATATATATATATATATATATAACACTCATTTTTAGCTGTACTACAATAGAGCAAGTATTTGTCTGATCACTTGAGCAAATTTTACGTATACATTTAAGGATATCAATTAATTTGTGGTCGACATCGTTTACAGTAAATAAATGTTATGGAGTCTCTGCTGCTATTTGTTTTAATAGCTCTGTAACATATCTTGACACTTGAACTGCACATAGCTGAACTTTTTAGCTGATCATGTGACTTGTGATGGCAAGTCATTTCATCAACAAATAATTTAGTTTCATAGCCATATGGGTGAATATTTATGCTGTCATTTTCATTTGGTTTTCATTTTGCAATAATGTTGCAAGCAATACAGGGTTATTTTCTGTATGTGCATGAAATATACAGTAATGCCACCAAGGTGAATATTACTTCTAGGGTGTAAGACTACAAAACGACCAAACAAGTGAGGGTGTGAATATTTATGCAAGCCACTGTAAACAAGGTCACGTTGCCCTTACATTCTTGGCACTTACTGCAGGATAAAACATGCAAGGGGCTGAAGATTTATGCAAGCCAGAGTAAACAAGGCCTATGAATTTAAGGACTAGGTTTAAATTACTTACATAATGTTGAGATCGATCTTTTGTTTTTAGAGCCTATAACTTTATATTACCATTATCTTGAACAAATAAAAATTCATATCTAAAAGACATTTGTCAAGTTAGCATGGTGGCTTAGGGTTAAGTGAGGTGGGTTACTGCGTTTCCCATGTTTCCTTGGGATAGGCTCCAATTCTCGCATGACCCCACATTGATTGGCAAGTATGAGTAACGTCTTGTACATCTACTTTTAATTGCTATAACTCACTTGCACTGGGAATTTGGGAATGCCAGTGAACCTAATCTGCATGTCTTTGGACTGTGGAAAGAAACCGGAGCACCCTGAGGAAGCCCTCTATAAGTACAGGGAGAACATGCAAACTCCACACACACAGACCTGTGGCGGGAATCAAACCCTCAACTCTGGAGGTATAAGGCCACAGTGCTAATATATAACAGTATATATAAAAATATTTTTTTTCTTAGTCCTTTCTGTTGAGGCATAGTCACCTCCCATATATGTTTTTTTTTTTTTTTTGCTATACTCTACACAATTGACGATTGGTAATTGCAACTACATATTTATTGTTTATTATGCTACTATTCTTGCTACTGGTCAGTATATTTAAAATTTTCCTTCAGGATCAGTAAAGTATCTACCTATCTACACTCAATAGACAAAAATATTTGGCCAATCCTGCAGGGACATTGTATCCAAATACGTATACAGCAGGGTTTTACTTTTTTTGCTCACTGGCCAATGTGGCTAGTGGATTTCCGGAGTCACTCGCCATTCAGCCTTTTGACTAGCCATATTTTTGTTACCAGAAAATCGCAGTTTTTTATTCACCATGATACGTTAATGTTTGTTATATCTAGATTATTATTATTATTATTTATACTGAAATGACAGCATACACTGTATCACTATAGTAGTAGTAAAGTATTCAGTACTGTTAAGATAGCTCCCAATATAAAAATATGCAAACATGAGTATATTCTGCTTATTGAACTTAAATTCAAGCCTCTTACCACATGAAATTGAAAAATAACAGATTCAGTACAACTAAACTCATTCTGATATAAAAAATACAGCAACTCAGAACATTTATCATTTTAGTGTGTTGTGTACTATTATCAGGTATTATTATTCATTATGTATTATTATATCAGGATTCTGAGTTAGGACAATGGACTCTGGTCTATCTTGTTGTGTTGACTCTTTATAGTGTAAGGTAATTGATGAATTTTCTATCATTCAACATGAAATCTAAATAGATTTTAATAGTTATTACTTTTTTATATATAATCAGTAAATAACCCATGCGAAAGGGGCAAACATTCTCATCCTGTTGAAAAGCAATAGCCCTTTAAGGAAATGATAAACACACACCAAACAGGAAGTAAAAGTGTGTGTGTGTGCACGCAATGCATGTGTGAACATGTGTAGAGAGAGGTATTGGGCAGTGGTGGCTCAATCGGTTAAGGCTGTGGGTTACTGGGTTACTGATCGGAAGGTCGGGGGTTCGAACCCCAGCATCGGCAAGTTCCAACTGTTGAGCCCTTGAGCAAGGCCCTTAACCCTATCTGCTCCAGGGGCGCTGTAAGCTGGCTGACCCTGCGCTCTGACCCCAGTTTCCTAATTGGGATATGCGAAGAAGAAATTTCGCTGTGCTGTAAAAAGTACATGTGACAATAATTGAATATTCTTCTTCTTCTAAATGTCCTCATTACATTCATGTGCGTTTTATGCGCATAATATTATGTTGCAATGCATTTATTATATCAGATGCCTTTAGAGAAAACTACAACAAAAATATTTTGTCATACCAAAGAATAAACTACCCGCCAAAGTGGCTAGTGAGACTAAAGTTATTACCCGCCCACAAATTTTACCCGCATTTGGCAGGCGGGCGGGTGCCAATGTCAAACCCTGGTATACATTACTTCAGTATATAGTTGGTCCCCCTTTTGCAGCTATAACAGCTTCCACTCTTCTTGGAAGCCTGTCCACTAGATTTTGATGTGCTTCTGTGGGAATTCGTGCATATTCATTCTGTACAGCATTTATGAGGCCAGGCACTGATGTTGGACGAAAACGTCTGGCTCGCAATTTACGTTTTAGTTTATCCCAAAGGTGCTCGATATGGGGTTGAGGTCAGGGCTCTGTGCGAACTCGTCAAACCATGTCCTTATAGGCCATGCTTCGTGCACTGGTACACAGTCATATTGGAATAGAAAAGGGTCTTCCACAAACTGTTGCCACAAAGTTGGAAGCATAGCACTGTCCAAGATGTCTTACATTTACAAGTAGGCATTTGGCAGACTCTCTTATCCAGAGCGACTTACAAAAAGTTCTTCTTTCATTGGATAGATACTTACACCGGGTTACTAGGTTACTAACTAACAGCAATCAGTAAAACACTGTTGGGGGGGGGGGGGGGGGTAGATTAATGAAGAAACAGATATGTCTTGAGTCATCATTTAAAGATGTCTTGGTATGCTGAAGCATTAAGAGGATAAGGGGCTTGATTGAAACAACTGAATTCATTAATTAACAGGTTTGGACAAATATTGTTTTTCCATATAATCCATCCATCCATCCATGCTGTAGTAGCAAAACATTTAAAATCTATAATTTATGGTTGGAAGCATTAAAAACATTCATTCAACATTAAGTTAATGACGTAATACGTATAACCGAACAATACAGTCGGAGAGAATTAGGTACAGTTAAATATACAGTATATGACATATATTTGCATAAACTCCACCCTTCGCATGTCACAGCCAATAGGCAACCACGTCTCCGTGAATATATTTAAATCCTAACCAATCAGCGTTTAGGGGTTCTGCGCACGGGGTGGCGGTTTCGGCTGTGTTTCCTGAGGAGCACGGCAGGTCCGCGCCTCCGCCCACCTCCAGTGTGTTTTCGTCGTCACATCCCTGTTAACGGTGTGTGTGTGTGTGTGTGTGTGTGTGGAGGGGAGGGGGGGGGGATGTGGGCTGTGCGCGGGTTAAAAATAACCCCATCATCTCCTCTTGTCCGAGTTAACACTCCTCTGTGGGTCACTTGAGCGTTCAGCGGCTGGCAGCAAGAAAGGAATATGCGAAGATGGCCACGGATCTGGGCGAGCTGCTGGTGCCGTACATGCCCACTATACGGGTGCCGAGGTCAGGAGACAGAGTGTACAAGAGCGAGTGCGCCTTCTCCTATGACTCTCCGGTGAGTTCTCGATTTTAGTAAAGAGAGAATCGCAGGTACGAGGGTTTGGACCGCACTGAATGTCTTTGGCACGTGTGATGATCTGCACGAGCCCATTGAACATGACAGCATATCTCTCTCTCTCTCTCTCTCACACACACACACACGCACACACACACACAGGGTCTTGTTTACATCTTAGACGCTTTGTTGTTGGAGGTTTAACAGTCATGAAGGTCCATGGGATTAATGTATATGAACACACACACACACACACACACACACACACACACACAGATGGATGAAAGATGTCCAGTTTGAAGTGTCCAAGGATATGTATTACCTTCAAATCTTATTATCTATAAATAGAAATAGAGGCTGTGTATATGGTCCAGGAGGCTCACATGTTGTCTGTGTATCAGAAGAAAAAAAGAAAAGAAAAGAAAAACAATTGCCACTTTTTTCTTTGATGTCTTGCAACACACGGAAGGCCTTTGATCTATTTATTAAACCAGGCTTTCCAGGACAACTCCAGTGATGCTCTGATCCCAAACCTCATTCACGACCCTGAAGAGTGAATTCACACCTTATTGTCCATGCTGTTTTAATGCTCTAGAAGTGTCCCTTAGCTGTAGCCATTTTAAAGGTGACTCAGCTGTTTGGAGTTCATTGCAGACTATTTTTACTCCATTGCTGTTAAAGCTCATGTGTCACCCCGAGCTGCTAAGAGGGGTTTTTTTTTCTTTGAATTTTTCCGAGACCCGGGGTCACTACGCTGGCCCATTTCACTGCATTAGTCTAGACATGGTTTCTCTTAATGTAGCTATACAAATGCCAATTTTAAAGGTGATTGTGAATCTACAATTCTTTTTAAATGCACAAATCTCTAGATTTTGGGGTTTGTTTTTTAAGGTAAAAGTGTCCACTCTTTGGATTCACCAGAAGTCAGGTTCTTTCAGTTTTGTCTGCAAAAAAAAAGGAACATAAAAGGAGCACATACATGATTATTCATACATTCCTTATAAAATTGTCCTGATTGGATATTTGATGGACAGTCTTGCGGACAATACAGTATCACAGCTGTTTTGTATGTGTGTTTGTGTTGTTGTTTTTTTTCTTCACAGGAATCAGAAGGTGGATTGTATGTGTGTATGAACACATTCCTGGGCTTTGGAAGAGAACATGTGGAGAGACATTACCGTAAAACTGGACAGTGTGTGTATTTGCACCTAAAACGTCATGTGAAGGAGGTAAGACGAAGAATGTAAAAGGGCTGCTATTATTTTTCACTTTGCATTTTTCAAAGCTGTTTCTTAAGAGACTGTCATGCTGATCTTTTAATGCCTTGATCTCAACAAAATGTAGTTAAAGTAAACACCAATCAGACATAACATCATGACCATAGTTAGGTGAACTGAATAACTTTGATCACTAAATATACACCACGAAACTGGTGACAGGATAATGAATGGGCACCCAAGGCTCACCGACGTTAACGGGGACCATAGGCTAGCCTGCCCGGTCTGATTCTGAGTCAGTGTTGGCCACAATAGAAAGTTATTAGAACACACAGTGCACCACATCCCACCATGCACAAGGCCAAAGAGCTTCGGGTTCCAAACTCACCAGATCCCGATCTGATCGAGCATCCATGCGATGCACTGGATAAACAAGCCCGATCGTGGAGGCACCACTCACAACCCACAACACACAAAGGGTCCACTGCTAATATACTGGTGCCAGACACCACAGAACAAACCCAGAGGCCTTATGCAACCATGCCATGAGGGGCCAGAGCCACCTCGGTGGCAGAAGAGCAGCCTAGTTGGATTTAATATGAATGTTTTTAATGTTAAGGCTGTTCAGTGTATATATTTTGTGAATCATGTACACTGTTAAACAATGTTTAAATGTTTAATTTAAACATTATGCATGTAGATGCACATTTATTCATAATATACATTTTTAAAGTGGGGATATGCAAGTGAGCAGCAGAAAGAGAAAACAAGAAACAAGATTAAGACATGTGTTAATGTTGTCCTGTTATTCTGTAAGGAAGAAAAGTCATGAAGTGACTAAACTACTGAAATACAAATTAAAGAATGAACATAATGGCAGCGCTGTTACAGTAAAATAATGAACTTAATTAGTTTCTTATAGCAGCATTGATGAAACTGGTTATTTCTCTTATGCCTTATGGCAATCAACCAGTGAGTAAAGTTTTTTTTCTTTTTTTAATTAAAGAATTCACATCATATATTTGTCTTCTACCAGAGTTTTTTTATGTTGTGGAATGTCCATGGGGCAAATTAGTTTCTGTTTGCATTTATGTTATAGCAGCTATAATTAAGCAATATCACACAAGAATGAGTGCTGTTGTACTGAATATCAGCACGGCTGTATGCACAAGGGAGCAGACCGGGTGCTAAAGGTATCACACCTGTTCTGATATTCAGTACAACAACTTGGCCTTGAGAGTGTGATATTGCTTCAATACAACAGACCAGCAAATGCTATTTATTATCAGCAGATTATGAATTGTATGTTTATTTAACCAGGCATTTTGCTCCGCCAGCACATATCCTACCGCGAATGGTGTAACTATCACTGAGCTGTCAACTGACAATAAGTGACCGACAGTTAGTTTAATTAACGAGGGCAAAGTAGTTTTAAATTCTTACCAGAGATTTGCTTTATATTTCTACTTATTCCACTTTAGAATATTAGATAACTTTCATGTTTCCGGGGTTAAATCCCAAATAGTGTAAAAATGGAAATCTAGTGTGCTGTGTAGGGTGTGCAATCCCCTGTTCCACACACTAAGTAGTAGCCTTGGTCAGGGGTTAGAGAGGGATTTGGGATTCAGCCTTGTGAGGAAACAATTTCTTTGTAAGCTGTAAATAAGCTGTAAATAAAACAACACACATTTCAGAGGCATCTTCAGAATCAGTCACAACCTATTTTCACTCTCCGAGTGCATATAAAAATGCAGCGTGTTATGCTGTCAAGCATCTGCCAACATCATCTTGAAGATTTTGTTTCAGAAAACTAAAAGTTACAGCTTTTACATCTGTCTCTTACAAAATACTGAGACCCTCCAAAAGATGTTGATTAAACATCTTCAGAATCAGTCATAACGTTCGAACACCTTGCCCAATATTGTGTTGGTCTGTCTTGTGCCACCATAACAACCCTAAACTCATCAATCCATGGACTTCACAAGACCTCTGAAGGTGTGCTGTAGTATTTGGTACTAAGGCACTAATACCAGATCCTTTAGGTCCTATCTGGTTTGAGGTAGGGTCTCTATGGATCAGACTTGTTTGTCCGTCATATCCCACAGAAGCTTGATTGGATTAAGATCTATGAAATTTAAAGGCAACAGCTTGAACTCTTGTCATGTTCCTTAAATTATGGTTTAAACTAAACCTCAACAGTTTTAGCAGTGTGGAAAGGAGCATCATCAGGCTGAGAGAGGCCATTTCCATCATGGAATACCACTGCCATGTTGGTTGCTCTGGTACATCCACAGAGCCATCGGCATGATGTCAAAGAAAACATGAGTCATCAGACCAGGTCACCTTTTCCACTGCTCCATGGTCCAGTTCTGATCCCTCCTGGTCTGGCGTTATGCAGGCTCATATAGACAAGATAACCTTCACTCTGCATGTCATGCATCAATGAACCCTTGAACATCTTGCTGGTTAAGAAGTTTTCCTTCCTTAGGCCACGTTTGGTACTAAGAAGCATAGTATGCTTAGTGTGAACACCTCACAGGACCTGTCATTTCGGAGATGTTCAGCCATCACAATCTGGCCCTTGTTGAAATACCTCAAATCCTTTTACTTGCCCATTCTTCCAGGTTCCAGCACATCAACTTCAAGAAAGAAATGTTCACTTGCTGCCTGCTGTATCTCACCCTTTTGTAACATGACGTTTTGATTATTTATTGGTATTTACTTAATCAGTCACATTTTTTGTTATGGCTGATTAGCCAGATTGGCCAGAACTGTTGTTATAGAAAGTTATTCAATACCATCTGATCAATGAGCTGTTTCTGCTTGTCACAACAATTTGTTTCTTTGGTTGTTAGTGGCAGTTAAATTGAGCATGGTTACACTGTGTTTGCTAGAATAAATTGAGTAAATGATCAATGACAAGTTGACATTATTGATTTTATCTGGATTGTACTGGGTATTTAAAGTACAAATTCGATGTAAGATGCAAGTGTTTAATACTTATTATTATACACAGGAACACTTGGTATTTAGCTTATTGCAGATTGATTGTTGCAGATGAGACTATTCCACTTAACCATGAAGATGGTCTTGGACTGGGCTGATGCAGACAGCTGTTCTCTAATGGCTTGAGACTGCAGTAATTCAATAAAAACATTTTGTACCTGAGCTTACACTTTGGTAATGGTGTAGGGTTAGGAGGTTTTTATACTGTAGTTTAGCACTTTTAACTAAACCCACATGCAAGCCGTGTGTGTTCACTAACTACTGTATGTACTATGTGTTATAATTTAAACCACAGTAAAGCAAATTGCCAAGATGCTAAAGTAACAGTGTGTCCGTAGCTTTCCGCGGTAGTCATGATTAGAACGACTTTCACTTTCTAGTATTAAATTACTCTATAATTAAAACCTGTGCTAATTTTAACAGATACGATTTCCTGTGGCTGTTGCTTCCTTATTCCATTTGACCTCAGGGTAGTAGGGCAGGCATCAGTAAACCGGGCTATGTCAGGATCTTTCAGAAACAGCTGGATGCATTCCTGCAGCTCGGGTGTCTACATTTAAGGAATCGCTTAAGGAATCGCATTTTGTTGGTCTTTAAGTATTCCTGAAATACAATACAAATACTTAATGAATTAAAAAAAAAAAAACTTTAACGAGCTTTGCTCACTATAATTGTTGGGATAGGCTGGTACCCTGTTGCTGCAAATTAATTTGTACTGTTTTATAAAGGTTATCATTTTGTAAGTGTTGTCTTTTCACCATCGTAAAATAGTGTTGTTTGCTTTCCACAGAAAGCCACAGGTGCAGCAGGGGGGGCCGTGCCAAGAAGACGGAATGGAAAAGTATTTTTAGGTAAGACTGCTGCAGACAATCGAATATGATATTCAGTGTAAATATAAATGATTGTAGAGGCATATTCTTTTTTGTTTTTTTTAATTAGTGAGATTTTCCCCATGTTCGCCACTTTCTGTCCTCTCCTGACAGAGCTAAATTTAGGTAATTTATTTGTATATGCAGTTAGTAACTGTTCTAAATGTAAAATGCCACATGCTCAGTCAAGCCTGATCTATTGCTGGGGAGGGTTGGTTTACAGTCGGCCCATGAGCCTGTTGCTGCTGCTCTCCCATCAGCTGCTGTGCCCTATCAACCCTTGTGGTTGACACACTTCCACCATGAGGCATGACGTTGACTGCGGGTGCATATAGTTTTTATTGTAACAGAATCGTTGAATTATAATATATCTTTACATCTTTTTTGCTTAACACCCATATACTCAGATTCCACTTTTTTGTTTTTGAATCTCTCTCTCTCTTTGTGTGCATGTTTAATTATATGAACTGTGTCAGCTTTCTATTCAGAGTCATAAGTCTCTCTTGACATAGACCAATGTGGTGATCTAATCAGCTAGCACAACTTCATGCGTCATGGGATGAAGAGAGCATAAACTGCTCTTTAAATGGAGATACGTTCCTCTAGTTCAGTCATAGCCAATTCTCAGTGTATGAGGTCCTCTCTCTGTTGATGGACAATAACATCAGCAGTCTGGCAGGATAAATGCATGTGTATAGTACTGATGTGTGTGTGTTGGGGGATTGTTACAGAATTTTAAAGAGATTGCCATTCTCATTCATTTAGAATGTACCAATAAATGAAAATCTAAAAAAATTCAGTTGTTATTTCAATGTGTTTTTATTTTATTTATTTATTGTTGACTAATATCCATGACTATATTATGATTTGTTCACTGTCAATTCTTATGAGCAATAATATTCTTTGTGTCTGATCATCACTTCTCATATCTTCCTTTCTTAAGATTTAGAACTTAACCGTGACTTTAACGGGGACGATTATGAATATGAAGATGAAGCCAAGCTTGTCATATTCCCAGACCACTACGAGATACCTTTACCAAATATCGAGGAGTTGCCTGCCCTGGTTAGTGAGACTGTGTGAGAATGACCTGTGTATGTCCTGCATGCAAAAGGTGTAATTTGAGAGTTAATGCTGTCCTCTGCTTCAAAACGCCCATGTATTAATATCTGAACTGAAGGATTCAGATTGTAGTGTGTAGTCATTTATTTTATATAGATCAGATGACGGCAGCTTCACATAGGAAGAGGACTAGCTTTGTTTGACAGCATGATGCATTGCTTACTAATGCCATTTGAGATTTTTGATGAAATCACTGTCTGAGCTGTAATAATGACTGGTGTGTAACAGTAAGGAAATACACGGCCAAAAAAGTGCCCATTCCAGAAGGGTCAAATTATTGGGCTACATGAAGCAAGGAAAACAACTAAAGAAATTTGAAATGACTGGAACTGGATTAGGAACCCGTCAACAAATTATCAAAACCTGGAAGGATAGTGCTGTAACTTTGTGAAAGGTAAAAAAGCAGACCACTTGTTAGTGAGACTAATCAGAAAAAAAGCTTCACTTTGCTAGGGATTATAAAGATCGGACATTGGAGCAATGGAAAAAAGTCAATGTGGTCTAATGATTTTAGGCCGACTCTATTCCAGAGTGATGGGTGCATCAGTGTAAAAAGTGATGCACCATCATGCATAGTGGTCACTGGCCTACAAGCCTCTGGAGGCATGATTTGGGGCTGCTTCAGTTTTCAGGTCTAGGCTCAGCAATTTTATGTGGCAATAAAATAAAGTCAGCTGACGACCTTAATGTATGGAATCAATTCCCTGATGGCACAGGGCATATTCCAGGACTGAAATTGTGAAAGAGTGGTTCTGGGAGCATGAGGAACCATTTTCACACACGAACCACATGGCAACCACATTGGGTGCTGTAATCAAAGCTAAAGGTGGCTGAATGAAATCTTAAAATGTGATTTTTATTATATATTTTTTTAGCTGGGCAATGTATTTAATTCTATTTATAGCAAATGGGACAGTAGGGGTATGTAGTTTGCAAAATTAATTGCAATTAAAAAAACTAACCGTGTGAGTCCTTATATTGAAACATGGGGATGGTAGTGTAAGAATAACAGCTAAGTCATCACTGAGCATTACCATTTTCTTCCTTCCTGGTCTAATGCCCTTATTATTTGACTTTTTTCCCCTTGATTTTTTATTATTGGATTTTCCCCTCTCAATCAACAGCTACAACCTATAATGATAAAGGCTATCCCTGGCTTTCTTCAAGCCTCATGATACAAAAGTACATGTGTGAACTCAGATGTCCGTGATTGGATAGTGCCCCTATAAGTGAAATGGGAAGGAAAGTATGCCATCCCTCCCCCTAAATGGACAGACAATTCTTACTGGGTAGTAGTGCCATTGTTGGGATTTGATCTTGTTGTCTCATGATTATTGGGCGAACACTTTCCTTATATATATATATATATATATATATATATATATATATATATGTATATGTATATATATGTGTATATATATATATATATATATATATATATATATATATAGATATAGATATCACCCAAAAGGGAGTGATATATTTGAATAATTTTGCAAACTAAACTGCTCCAGCCATTTCAACTGAGATGATTACAGATACAGAACATTTCAGTTCTAGGTTCTGCCAGTGCCAAATTTACATGTTCAAGGAGGTTGCTACTAATGCTCTACACTGTAAAATAACTTATAATTAATAATTAGTTTTAAAGGGCACTTGACTGAAGACTGAGAAATTGTACTGTTTACGTTTGCACCTTGCATGGTCAGTCACACTACAGTATGCTTCCTAATCCAAGTGATACACCTGCATGCATTTACTTTCCTCCTAAAGCTTTATACATATAGTGTATGCATGTTAACTACAGGTGTAAGTGACATTTCTATGACTTTTCTGTTTGAGATTTCCTAAATAATATGCTATGTTTTCTGACAACTTCTAGCAGTGGTTGGGTTGGACTTGCCTTCTCAGAATTAGAACTCAGTCACACATGACCTTTATACACTCACCAAACATGTTATTAGAAACACTAAACTAATGCTGGATAGAGCCTCTCTCTGCTCTCAAAACTGCCTCCGTTCATCATGGCATGGATTATTCAAGGAAAAATCCTGGTTCATGTTGACATAATTGCTTCATGCAGTCCTCCTGCAGAGTTTCCAGCTGACATTTCATGCTTGTAAAAAATCTCCCATTCTACCACAACCCAAGTTCAGATCCGACAGGGAGACAGGATGGCTACTGAAAAACATTGAACTCACTGTTGTTTTCACAAAACCAGTTTGAGATGACCTTTGCTTTGTGACATGTAGCAATTAGAAGATGAAGAAGGGACATTAATTAATGCACATGGTCAGCAACATTACTCAAACAGGCCGTGGCATTCATGCAATGATTGGGGGTGAACAACAAGCCAGGAAAACATTCCCCACACCACCTCCACCAGCCTGGACTATTGATCCACGGCAGGTTGGGTCAATGGATTCATGTTGTGGTGCTAGATTTTGACCCTACCGTCTGCGTGCCTTGAATTTCATCTCCATCAGTCCTGTTAAATTTTTTGGTGAGTCTGTGTCAACCTGTAGCCTCGGCTTTCTGTTCATGCCTGATAGAAGTTAAACACGGTCTTCTGTTGTTGTAACCATTCCACTTTAAGGTGTGCTACTATGTACATTCTGAGATGGTTTTCTGCTCACTACAGTTGTACAGCTTGGTTATCTGAGTTACTATAGTCCATCTGTCAGCTCAAAGCATTTGGAGTAAACTGTAAAGAATTGTAAATCCAAAGAAAGTGGAAATCCCAGGAGACACATAGAAATACACAGAGCAGCCTGTCGGGCACCAGCAATCATGTCATAGTTCAAATCACTGGAAACACATTTTTTCCCCCATTCTTATAGCTGATGTGAACATTACCTGAAGCTCCTGGACAGTATTTACAGAATTTCATGAACTGAACTCCTGCCATATTTTTGGCTGATTAGATAATTGCATGAATGTGTATGTGTAAAGGTGTTCGTAATAAGTGCTCAGAGAATGAAAAAAACATATTTAATGAAATATGTTTATTTTTTGTCATATTCAGGTGACAATTGCTTGTGATGCTGTTCTTAATGCTGCTTCTGCATATAAAAAGCAAGAGGCAGATTCATGGGAGGAGGAGCTTCAAGTGTCCAAACATGCCAGAAGTCTCAGACAACAAGAGAACGAGGTTCGGATTCCTCCTAGGTTAGTCTCATGCGAGTGCAGTATCAGAGTATCAGATGGACCCCCCCCCCTCCTTTCCGCCGGTATTCTAGTAATGGTGGTGGGGGAGGTCAGAAACCCCCTTCAAACTGATATCCTAACTCGTATGTCTTAATGCCTTACACACACCTCACACTGTTTAATACGTTTGTGGAAACTCCCACTGAGCTTTAATGCATGTAGATGATGAAGAGGCATCATACTGTATGAATTTAATACTATAACTTCATTATGAAAGAATGTGATCACAGTATTTTTATTATTCTTCCTATTAAATGTTTTTAATACTTCGACTTGGCAGCTTTTTGTGATATGAGCATTAAAAAGGGCAATATTACAATATAATGTACATTTAACCAACAGATAAAATGAATATAAAAAAATTACATTTGTCTTCTTTTTTTTTTTTTTCGGGTGCTCCCGTTGGGGTCGCCACAGCAAATCATTTGACCCCATCTAACTCTGTCTGCCACATCTTTCTTTGTCACTCCAATGTCCTGCATGTCCTCCCTTATCACATCCATAAACCTCCTCTTGATCCTCATCTCCTCTTGCCAGCTCCATCTCTAATCTTGTCTTCCCAAAGCACTCCTCATCCCTCCTCTGCACATGTTCAAAACCATAACAACTAAAATATCTTTGTCCAAATGTAAGAGTTGCCTGTATGTATTTGCTTTGTGTTTAGTGGCTGGAAGTGTGCCAAGTGTGAAATGCGAGAGAACCTGTGGCTGAACCTGACAGATGGCTCGGTCCTCTGCGGGAAATGGTTCTTCGATGGAAGCGGAGGGAATGGACATGCCCTCGAACACTACAAAGAAACCAACTTTCCCCTAGCTGTCAAGCTAAACACCATCACCCCAGACGGAGCAGGTCAGGTCACACTGAAACTAAAAAACAAAAGAACTTACCATTTCATATAACAACAGATAATACATTTGGCTTGTGAAGAACATGTATTTGATACTGTCTTCTTTCTTTAAACAGATGTTTACTCCTTCGATGAAGAAGAGGCAGTACTTGACCCTCACATATCGGAACACTTGGCACACTTTGGAATAGACATGCTCAAGATGCAAAGGGTCAGTTTTTAGAAATTTGTTAAAAGATGAGCTTGTCATCCGGAGATTGCGAGTTCGTTTCCCGGGTGATGCTTCAACCTCTCGCAGCCGGAGGTCTAGAGAGAGCTGATTGCCCGAGCTCTCTCAGAGGGGAGGTATGAGAGGAACTTAGTGCTCCCACATTAATCACGACTCTACAGCCAATCAGGGGCGTCTGTGAGCTCATGCAAGCGGAAGGAGCGGATAGCGCTGTACTCCGAATGTGTTACTCCGCCCCCAACGGTGCGTGAGCGAGCACTTCGAAAAGATGCGTTTAGCTGGCATCATGTGGTTCGGAGGAAACACGCGATCGTGTTCGGCCTTCCCGACTGAGTGGTAGTAGTAGCCTTAATGTGGAGCCCCCTAGTGACGGGGAAAAAATTGGATACGACTAAATTAGGGAGGAAATCCGGGGGGAAAAAAAAGGATGAGCTTGTTTTGATTCTTTCATTCTGAGCACACATCTTTCCCCAGACGGAAAACGGCCATCACACAGATAACCACGTGCAGCCTCGAGACACTGAGTGGGAAGTGATTCAGGAATCTGGTCTTAAGCTGAAGGCAGTCTATGGTTCAGGGTACACAGGCATCAAAAACCTGGGCAACAGCTGCTACCTCAGCACCACTATGCAAGTGCTCTTCAGTATCCCTGAGTTCCAGAGAGCGTAAGTGCTCGTACTGTACAGTAGTTCTTATTCTGCTTGCCTTTTGTGTAAATTATAGGATAACAGTAAGATAAAAAAAATGCAGTGTGATATCTTTCCAGGTGTATACACTGATCTTGCTTTTACTGTGGTTGTAAATTTTCTAGGTATGTCGGGAACCTGCAGAGAATATTCGACTACTCACCCCTTGATCCTACCCAAGACTTCAGCACACAAATGTAAGTTTTAATAATATGCATATTATCACAAATAACAATTATACAGGGTGTCCCAAAAAATTTGAGGTAATTTGAAATATAAATATCTGAATACCTACAGTCCTAGGCAAACAAAATCAAATCTTCATGTTTTCCTCATGTTGGCTTCATGTTTTAAAATTTAAAGATTCATTTATGAAAATTGCAACATATTCAAATGGATATAGATTTCCTAAGCGATTTCACAAAGCTTTACAAATGTTCAATGTGCCCACCGACACATACATCAAGTCTGTAGTCCAGCTCCTGCCAAACACGTAACATTCCCCAGCGCCTCAATGATTCTCTGTTTGAGTTCCACTATGCTTGTAGGAAGATATATACATATATTTATATATATATATATATATATATATATATATATATATATATATATATATATATATATATATATTTATATATATATATATATATATATAAAAACAACTAAACAAAACGCCAAATATAGCAATATATAGCAAAATATTCCAGCTCAGGACACAGAAAAAACATGTAGCTAAGGTGACAAGGAGAGCCATGGCATTTATCACATTTGTTTTCCACTTCTGGATACAATTCAGAAAGTCTAGACTTAGAGAAATGTGCCCTGTGTATGACCTTAAATTGAATAAGTCCAAGACGAGCACAACAGGTGGAAGACCGTACCCTCGCTATAGCCTGTTCCCAGGACTCCTCCTGTATTAGAATTCCTAGTTCCCCTTCCCATGTACACTTAAGCTTAACATTTGAGTGGTTACTAAGAGACAGGATAGTATCATAGAGTTTCGAAATGGTTCCTCTATGATGAGGAATAAATGATAGCATAGTTTCCCACTGCTGTTCTGGAGGTAAAGAGGGAAAATTATGGAAACACTTGGCAACAAAATTTCGATTTTGAAAATAGCGAAACAGATGGGTAGTGGGGAGACCATAACGAGATGACAAATTGGCAAAACTATCGAAGACACCATCCACATATAAATATTTAAATTGTTTTATACCCTTGTCATACCACACTGAGAACGACGAGTCCAGGAGTGATGGGGGAAACAAATGGTTGTCGTTTAGAGGACCCGAGGAAGATGCCATTACAAATTTAAAGTGCCGTCTAAACTGAAACCAGATCTTGAGTGTGTTAAGCACTACCTGATTATAAGTATACAGAGAGGGTTTTATGGGTAAAGAGGAATAGAAGAGGGCCGGTATATCAACCTTACAGGATGATAGCTCCAATTTACACCACGAGGATCTGGAAGATTTTAGCCAGTAGCAAAATTTATGGATATGAGCAGCCCAGTAGTATGCTAGAAAATTACGTATTGCAAATCCTCCACTAAATCTGCATCCCTGCAGTAAAGTTTTACGACCCTAGTTGGCTTCCCTCCCCAAATGAAAGAACCAGTAATCTTGTCCAGTGAGACAAAAAAAATGTTTTGCCAAAAATAAGGGAATCGACTGAAATAAAAATAAAAATTTGGTAATATATTCATTTTAACAACATAAATCTTACTGATTAATGAAAGGTGGAGATTACCCCATCTTTGAATATCAGATGTAATCCTTGATATAAAGGGAGTAAAATTAGCTGATTTAAGCCCAGATAGAGAACGAGTCACGTTAATCCCTAAGTATTTAAACCTTGATGGACTAAGATGAAAGGGTACGATCGGACTGTTGAAGATGACATACTGACGTATTAATGGGAAAACACTCACTTTTCCCCAAATTTTATTCGTAACCTGAAAACGAGCAGAAATTCTCCAGATTACCAAAAACAGGATGGAGAGTCCAGGATCAGTTATATATAACAACAAATCATCTGCATACAATGATAATTTATGTTCAGTTCCATTACGGATGATTCCCTTGAATACAGAGGAAGATCTCAATGTGATAGACAGAGGCTCGATGGCGACGGCAAAGAGTAAAGGTGACAAAGGGCAACCTTGACGACTCCACAATTTGGAGATCATTTGTGTGAGAATTGGCCATGTTGTTAGACTATGAAATGATGTCCAATTTTTGGGACACCCTGTATGTTATGTGATTAACTATTGTAATGGAAAAATGATATTTTAATTATGTATTAATCCTATTTGATTCTTGTAGTAAGTGTGTAACGTAGGCCGTAGAAGTTTGAACTAGTTTGTCGAAGCTTAGAGACACAAGGCCGAGAAGAGAATAGAAACAACCTGATTGTAGTTGTCCATGAATAAATGATAAAGTATAGACATCTGGTCTGGGTCAGATAAAGAGTCATGAGTTTGAATGCAGGAACTTCACGTACGGGGCGTTGATTATGTTAACAGAGATGTTTGTGTATAAAATAGGTCAGCTAGAGAAAGAGATCACCTTTTCTCTATGCTGCAACTGTTTGCTGTATGAGACTGGTCCTTCTGCAGAAGTTTGAAATAAAACCTTTGTTACTTTGCTCTTACCCAGTGTATGAATTACTTGTCTTTATATTGTTTTCAGAATTTCCACCACACTATCTGAATCATTTTGTGCTATAAGATGACATCAGTGATTCTGGCTTCATTTTTGTTTTGTTTTAGCCTAGTGACAAAACACTGTACATTATCAGCTCAGAAAGACATTTCTTCCTTTATATGTTGACGGGCAATTGGACAATACAGTGGAACCTTGGATTGCGAGTAACGCTGTTTGCGTTCTCTTGCCCTGTGGAATTGTGGGTAATCGTCTCCCCTGCTGGGTCTTAGTGCTCGTCTCTTATTGGTATAATCAACATCCGTGCACGCGTGTACGGTTTACTAACTGTGACCACGTGTGTGTGTGTGTGTAAAACATATTTTATTTTGTGACGTGAAAACGGAAGGGGCTGATTCATACACAAACACACACAGCGCCTGCACATAAACGGAAAAACCTAATCTGTCGGTATTAATTTTTTAAAGGTAAAGTGCAGGTTAATTTGTTTTATTTTTACTTTATATTTTGTATTAATTATTATGTATTTCTTTTTTGGGAGATGTTGAACAAATTATTTGAGTTTCCATTATTTCTTATGGGACAATTTGCTTTGATTTATGAGTGTTTTGGAATATGAGCCCACTTCCGGAACGAATTATGCTCGTAATCCGAGGTTCCACTGTATATAGTGTGATAGTGTTATTCTAAAACAATATCCATAAAGTCCATAAATGAATGTAGCGTACCTTGCTCTTTGTTGTGTCTCCGTTTATCAGGACAAAACTGGGTCACGGGCTACTTTCAGGCCAGTATTCCAAACCGCCAGTCAAATCAGAACTCATTGAACAGGTGATGAAAGAAGAATACAAGGTTGGTCTGTCTGGCTTGTTATTTGCCATGAGCATGCCCTGAAGTACTTTAGTCAGAATTTAAATAGTGCTGATGTTAATTATGAACAGAGCTGCATGAGTTTATATTGCAGTTCTGTCAGGCTAGTTAGCAGTTATGTTATGCATGTTACTAATGAACCCTAAAAATAACTTCTTTGTGCTTTTATTAATCAATGCATGAATAAGTTTGAATCCCAGTGAAGCCATCCATGACCAGGTGCGGAAGAGAGCAGAAATCCGCCATGCTCTCAGGGAATGGTGGCGGGCGCTAACAGTCACAGAGACACTAACCAGTCATGGGCATCTATGAGCTCATGTAAAAGGGGGGTTTAATTATTTTTTCGTCCACTGTGCTTTGCTGCCTCCTGACATTCCATGAGCAGCGTTTTAAAAAAATGCAGTCTTGTGGCTTCAAGTGCCTCGGAGAAGCATGTTAGCCTTTGTGCTAACCTGGTGTGATAGTGGAGAAATTCATGACGGCTGGCTTGACTAAAATTTTCTAATAAAATTAGATGTAATTACAAAGGGCATTGTAGTCAAACCGGGACTTGTGATGAAATTTCTCATGAATGTAGGCGTAAAAAACGATTTACTGAAGATGTCAGGCACGGTGCAAACATTTTAAAGAAGGCTGTATGTCCATGAGTGACAACATAACCTCTTCCTTACTTAGAATGTCACAAAGTTAATTCAAAGATGCATTTTGCATTTTCATTCCAACACGGATGTCGCAAAAGCTAACATCATGCAGATGTTTTGTAGTGAAATGCAGAACGATAATTATTCACTATGAACAATTACAGTAACTTTTTTTCATGTCTGTAAGGCTGTACACAGAACGAATAAATCCTAGTAATGCGTTTTATTTTTCAGTTGTCTGCTTCCTCCTATATGAAAGGGAGAACGAAAAATCTTGTCGTCTTGTAGCTCACAAATGAACGTTTAGTGCCTGGTGTGCTCTTTCCTCCTGCAGCAGCAGCACAGAGGGATTTCCCCCAGAATGTTCAAGGCTCTGGTCAGCAAGGGCCACCCAGAGTTCTCCTCAAATAGACAGCAAGATGCCCAAGAATTCTTCCTGCATTTTATCAACCTGGTGGAAGTGAGAGCTCCTTTCCTTCTTATAGACGAAATATATTTGTGTTCTTATAAAAGCAATGAGAAAATTTACACCCCCCCCCCTTTTTTTATTAACTACTACTCAGGTTCCTTTGATATTTCTCAACATGTATCTGCTCTTTGACATCTGTCATATGGCTCTAGTTTCAGCAGACCTGCCTGCATCCAGTGTTACCATACATACACTTGTGCTCTTGACTGTCTTTCTCAATCACGTTAAAATTAGAATGTGCTATCAGTTACACGAGACATGTTACAGATAATGCTTCCTATTTAACTTCACCTACTTGATGACCCATGATCAGAGTTAAACATAAAAGCAAATGTAGGTTTTTAAAACATGTCGTATTTTATATCAGTGTGAGGCATTAATAAAAAAAGGACTATAAATCAATAATTAATTGGTTTGTGCTGTTTTCTTAGAAATGTTCATGGTCATGAGATGGTCAGACTAAATATTCCAGCAAATGGCACAACTTGTTGAATGTTTAGCTGCACAATATTTTGATTTATTAGTGAAGTTCTGGACGGTTAAGGATCCTCAAGCTTGTACTGGTTATTTCTGTCTGATCAGCTGGTGTTTCAGTGCTGTGAGGGGAAAAATATAGCTGATATATTTCTGTAATGCCTCAGAATAGAGAGACTGCTACAGTGGGCCTATTTTCAAGGCAGACTCTGTGAACCTTCAGTTATAAACCTGTTCATTTCAACTCCAAAATGATGTGTACCGATTGTATAATTTAATTATAATCAAATTTATTTTTTCAAAACCTAAAGATAATCTCCACTGTGGTCTTCAAGTCTTGAAGTCATGAAAGATGTCAGGTTTTTTTTTTTTGCCTAGTCACATCACTGTGATTTTTCTCCATTTCCAGAGGAATAGCGCTGGCTCAGAGAATCCCAGCGACGTGTTCCGCTTCATCGTGGAGGAGCGTGTACAGTGCTGTCAGTCACAGAAAGTGCGTTACACGCAAAGAGTGGACTACCTTATGCAGCTTCCTGTGCCCATAGAGGCCGCCATCAACAGAGGTAAAGATGAGACATGCTTAAAAATGATAGCTTTTCTCTCTTTAGCTGTATTTCAGAATAAAGGTCCATTTTACAAATTTTTTTTAACATTAAACATTAATAAATTAAGTGACTCGCAGGGTGGAGAATACTACCACCAGAATACTTTTGATATAATAGATCAAAGTTATGAGAGTAAAAACAATCTTTTATTTCTCTATATAATCAACACTAATGCACTTATCCCAGCGTTTCACCCGTCCTTGGATGCCATCATGATAGAAAGTTTTCTCACTGCGACGAAACCATGATTTGGCTGCCTGCTTCATGTCTGAAACACTGGCCTCCCAGGATCTCCTTTAATGACCAAACATATGAAAATGCGTAAGAAGGGGGTCATGCTTATGTAGGGAAAGTGGCAATAACTCCCAACTGACTCTCTTTAATGTGCAAACAGTCTTCAGGAATGATCATATGTACAGTTCCCAAAGACAGATGCGTCTCTTCCGCAAGTTTGATGACCAGTTATCTGTTGATTTTTAAGGATCAGGCGTTCAACTCCCTGAATGTTCATGAGGAAGAGTGCAGCGGACTCTGAGTAACCTTGGCTGGGCTTTTCATGTCCAGACCTAAGGGCATTTTTAAAATGTTTGCACAATTCAGATGATAAAGAGTCTCATCCCGGTACTGTGCTTGAAGTGCTCTTTAAATGAAGATTAGTTTTATGCCTTAATTCACAAGAAATTTCACCACAAGTCCTCGTTTGATTCGGATTCCTCTCAAATGTAAAATATTTAATCTGTAGTTTTTAATATATACATTGCACACAAACATGCATTAGATAGTTTCCTTCTTGTCTGTAAAATTATTTTGTTAATGCCGACAGTGAAGAGCAATGCAGTAGTAGCAATCAATTGCTAAATAGAATGAATGAAGTGAATATTAACTAAGAACAAATTAAATAGTTAATTAATACAGAATAAAACGTAATCTATTCCATTTTGGTGTGACACAGCCAGACACAAAGTGATTCTTTTCCAATAACTTCACATCCTGAGGTGTTTTACTCTTTTAATTCCACAATAATGATTCAAAGAAAAAAAAAAACCTTGGAAGATATGCTAATTACTAGGAATAATGTTATTATTAGACTGACACCAGGTAGAACCCAGACCATCATGTCATGTCTTTTCAAAGTGCTGGTTATTATTCTGATTGGTATTTGAAGGCTGTCAGCATCATATAATAGTTTTTATATTGCAGAAGAGCTCATGGCATACGAGACAAAGCGGAAGGATGCTGAAGAAAACTTACGTGCTCCTCCAGATCCAGTCAGGGCCCGCATTCCCTTCACTGCCTGTTTACAAGCCTTCAATGAACCTGAGAACGTTCCAGACTTCTGGAGCTCTGCACTGCAGGCCAAGTCTGCTGGAGTGAAGTAAGTATGGTTCTGGTCCAAAGCCTGGGAAGGGTTCTACAGATTCGGATCACTGAATACACTGAAATCAGGGAATAAGGATTTAAAGGAATACTGTAGGTTTTCGTAGACACCAACCGCCTTCTTTGTTTTAGATTTGTATTTCAAACATATCTATCTGCTCTAATTTAATATTAAATGATTTGTCCTAAGTACAGTTTGGTAAAGATGGAAAAATACGGCCAGAATTGCTCATGAAATGTCCTTGCAAATGTAAGCATTTATGAATTATACTGGTTAATGTAAATACTGTAAGGTTTTAAGTTGGCCTGCTAATATTTAAGAATATTGTTTTCCTCTAATAAACATTTATTTAACTTTCTTTCCAGGACTTCTCGTTTTGCATCTTTTCCTGACTTCATGGTCGTACAGCTCAAGAAGTTCACATTCGGAGTGGACTGGGTTCCAAAAAAGTTAGGTGCGTACAATGACGGTTGTATTTTTTTTTTGTTTGTTTGCATGTTTTGATGCAAAAGATTATAAAGGCTGCATCAGGATAAATGATGTGGTCTGGGTAGATACTGATATTCATTTTGAGACATGCTGGTTCCGATTTTCCAGAAGAGATCAGTGTTTCTGTTTTGTAATGTTAACACCTGTGTTTGCTGATCACATGCTACCTTGTGCAACTCCGATGCGTCACATGTTAAAAGGTGCTTGGGCAATACACAGGCTAATACACATGTACAGTATCAGTTTGCAAATCTTGTTTAGGGTGATGTATCCTTATTAGTCCAGCAGAGGGCACTGTGGATCCTGGTTTTTACACATGAATTAAGGAAGAACCGAATATTACATTTAGGGTTACATTAGAGAAATAGATCTGGTAATGATTTAAAAACACTCTGTTGTTGTCCAAACAGACGTTTCTGTAGACATGCCTGACTTCATGGACCTAAATCGGCTCCGGGCTACAGGGTTACAGCCGGGTGAGGAAGAGCTTCCTGACCTTACGCCTCCTATTGTCATTCCTGAGGACACAAGAGGTAACGTTTTCAATACATCTATGCATGTCTGTGTCTGTAAATTAAATTAACCTTCTGAACACTGATTAGTAAAATGAGTAAAAGTTCTTAATATTCTCAAAATGCTTTATTTTATATAAACAAGGCATAGGGCTATGTTTTTTAAAATTTATTGTATTAATGATTTCTGATTGCAATGATTTCTTCTCCCGTAGGCAGCTCAGTGAATAATTCTTTGGAATGTAAGTATCATCTTTTTGCTCCACAAAATGAGTGATCATATCATACTCTACAATTATTAAAATTGATTGTTTAGTTTCCAGTCACAGTAAATCCTCCATACAATTCCTGACAAATTAAATGGCCTCTCTCTAATGAGGCCCAATGTGCCGCTTCATTTTCATTATGACCTTTCCATATACTGTATATAGGCTGTAAAGTGTATATATATAAAAAAAAAAAGAAATCTGCATTTTTGGAATTTTTTATGTCCAGCTCCGGAAATAGACGAGGCCTCAGTGATGCAGTTGGCAGAAATGGGATTCCCTCTGGAGGCCTGCCGGAAGGCCGTGTACTACACTGGCAACATGGGAGCTGAAATGGCCTTTAATTGGATCATTGCTCACATGGAGGAGCCAGGTAAGATTGTTGTGTCCTGGCCGACGAGAGCAGCTCTTATTAGAGAAACCTGTCGTCAGCACTGTGTATGAACACTAGCCATTTATCACAGCGTGAAACCAGAATTCATTTGCTGCACATTTGTCTTCATTTTTCTCTAAGGATAGAATTGCAATGTGTGTTTTTGGGACATTCACACTGATTGACCCTGTTCCTCTCAGGACACTGTCTCTAAACATGAATAGTCAGCCTATACTGTAAGAAGTTTATAATTCAACAATACTATAACCACATAAGACCATATACGTTTATGCTTTTATTGCTTTATGAAGCTCTGTAGATGCTGAATGTAATGTATATTAATTAAGTGCTGTGTATGTCTGTGTATACAGCACTTAATTATTGTGTGTTATCAATTATGTGTGTTATTATGTTTATCTAGTTTTTAAGGTATACTTTTGGAAATTGTAGTATTTAATTGCAAGTGAGGCTAAGTTAATAATTTTGGGGACGCATAGAAGATATACAAAAATTACTCACATATTTTAAGTGCTATAAATATGAATTTATATTCATTTATTCATGTGAATCAATCGAAGCTTGACTGGATTAGCCAGTGAAACTATAGTAAAGCATTCTTTTTAGATGTTTTACAGGACAATGCATTTATTATTGCCTTATTTTAGACAACACCCTAATGGCGCTTTTCCACTGCATAGTACGGCACGACACGGTTCAGTACAGCTCACTTTTGGGGGGTTTTCCACTGGGAACTGTACCTGGTACCTGGTCCTTTTTTTAGTACCACCTCAGCCGAGGTTCCGAGCGTGCCGAACCGTTACCAAAACGTGACGTGTAAACTCTGCTGGTCACTGATTGGCCGGAGAAAATCGTCATTACTGCGTCACTGAACTTGCGACACGAGACACAACAGAACCGCTATATTTAGAACAGCCAGAGAAGGATCACACGCACCTTTTTGTATTAACCAAAAATGTTCTTTGGCTGCCATCAGCCTCTTTTGAAACAAACTCCTTCGTCTCGCTGTTAAAAACATCCACATGCCGAGAATGAAGAACACCATGCCGTCGATATGCTCCATTGTTGTGTGTTTGTTTGTGGCGCGTTTACGATGATGTCACGGCAGTAGAGGGGCCGCGACTATAACGACACGTGAATAATCCCACCCACTCTAAAGCGTTACTAAACTGCAGTGGAAGCGCAAACCGAGCCGAACTGAGCCGAACCGAAGTGAGCTGTACTGAACCGTGCTGTGCCGTACTATGCAGTGGAAAAGAGGCATTACATGCACATATAATTTATGGGATGGTAATCCTTTAGAGCTTCCCTTTTTGTTTTAAAAATTTATTCAAATAAATAATAATATTCATAAAATTGAAGAGTGATACCGTTGTTGTCCTGGCCTTGCACATCTATATATATAAAAAATATATATATTTTTTTTTATTGTTTTGTGCAGCCTGTACTTTTAGTATGCTAATTAGGCCCTCACTTCCATGCCACTGAGATCACATGACCCAAGACTGCATTATAATTTTCTTCAAAATAACCATCATGGCAGACATGGAGCCAACTCGCAAAAAAGACGCAAGTTTTTCACGAAGTCTGCCAAGAAAAATACTGTTGTATTTGCATACACTTTAATATTCATTAGCACATGCCAAAGATGGGCGTGTACACAGGATCAGCCTTGACTGTGTTCAATTATTTTAGTGTTTATACAACATATTGTGTTTTCTATAGCGACTGTTTATTTTTTTTTCTCTCTTCATTTTAACATACATTCTTACACATGTAGTATAAATTTTAATAACCGTGTATGTTCTGGGTTGAACTAAATGCTGTGTTTCTGGTTTTGGTTGGTGAGGATATATTATTTTTCTGGGATTTATGAGATTTAATATTATGGAATAAATGTCAAATTATATAGTTAGCTGTAAGTGGTTTGTTGTACATGATATTATTCCTGTTTTTTTTTTGAGTTTGAGAAATTGATAGTAATATAAGAAAATGTACTTCCTAGAGCTTGTTTCATTTTTGATCATATAAAACTTTTATTAGATGATTTTATTAGTTATCATAAATGTTATAGAATTATTACAGCCTAAGAATCTTACAGTCTATCAAAATATTAACCTTTTTTTTTTTTTTATAACCCAGGCGCTTAATAAGGCGCTCAGCATTATAGTCACAATAAAATCTATACAGAAAGTAGACAAAATAAGTATCTCATCTTCATAGAAAAGGAAAACTTATTTCTAGCAATAACATGCGGTGTTAGTGTGTCATGAGTGTATACATAGATTTACATATGGCTCTTCTTTGTGTGTAATGTTCTGCGATTCAGATACACATTTCTTTGCAACAGTGTTCTTGTATTAAAGCTCATGAACACTGAATGCGAACGGTTTGACCTGAGGACGCTTTTTCCTCACCGCTGAAGGCCGGTTGTTTAATGGATTATAGAAGACCTATCCTATCAGTTTGACTCCTTTGTGACCAAGTTAATTTCCCTTTCTGGGAAATTAGCTGCATTTATTCCAGGTTGCAGACCTCTTTGCCTGTGTGGTTGATCTAGTTAGAGTGTCTGGGTGTCAGACTCCATGCTCTAGAGAGCCTAAGTGCTGCAGAGGTGAGCTTACAAAGAAATGACATTAATCATTAGCCTCCTATAATTAAGGATAAAAAGACATTGTCACTTGTCTGCTTGTTAATTTTGAAGGCTGTCTTTCTTGCACTAATATTTAAACATTATAGCACTGTGTTTGAGGTTTTTAACCTTTAGCCGGACAGTTGTGTTTGTAAATGTAGGTAGTTTCATTGCACTTTGCACCTGTCTGTATATCTGTTCTGCATATAAATCACAACACTTTCTAATAGGCAAAAATCAGCACTCGGGGGACATCCTGCTGTGTTAATCTGCTTGTTGATATAAATAAGCACCCAGGCATGCGTACAGTATTTACAGATGTTGGAATGCTCGTACTTTGACCTGTTGCATTTTCTACAGACTTTGCCGAGCCTCTTGCAATTCCTTCATACATGGAGGCAGACCTGCCGAGTGCCAGCTTTCCTACTGCCAGCCCTCTGGATAACCAGCCTCCCGAGGAAAGCATCTCCATCCTCACCTCCATGGGCTTCCCTAGACATCACAGTATTCAAGCCCTGAAGGCCACAGTGAGTGATCTCTTCCTGGTTTTTTTTTTTTTTTTTTGGTATGCTAATTTGTTCCTGTCCAATGTTCTGTCAGTTACACTTCAACAGATTTCTAATATTTTACATTGAAAGGAAATAAAACAATCAAGGTGTGAAAAAGGCTTTCTGCTTTAATTCAAATGCTTTGACAATCATGTGGCAATAACCATTTAGAAATTACATCCATTTTCATACATACATACATATATACACACCACCATTTTGGGTTATAAATAATTGGGGAAATGGCTGACAAGCAGTTGCGTGGCCAGGTGTGGCCTGTTTTCTCATTTGCTACATGACTAATCAACAAGACAGGAAATTTCTGCTTCTGTGTGTAGTTTCTGTGCATGTTCTCCCTATTTCTAGGTGAGATCACACTCCTTAAAAAACATGCCAGGAGCTGAATTGGCTAAGATACATTTCCTTTAGGTGTATGAAAGTCTGTCTGTACAGTATGTGTGTGTGTGTGTGTGTGCGCGCATGTGCAGGGTGATTTGTGATGTACTGGCATCCCCTCCAGAATATGTTCTCAGCTCACGTCCAGTGTTCTTGGGATAAGCATAAAGCAGTTGAGTGAGCCACCCTGGACAAGGTTCCAGTCCATCACAGGACACACACATATACACACACACGCTCAATTCCAAATAGCCTAATCTGCAGGTCTTTGAACTGTGGGAGGAAACCCACCAAGCATGGGGAGAACATGAACATAGACCTGAGGCAGGAACCGAACCCAGACCCTGGAGGTGCCAGGTGACAGTGCTAACCAATGAACACATTGAGGCGACTTTAATTGAGATTTTAAATAGGCAAATTCTGTCCTTATCTAGTCGTAGAGTTTTGGTGGATGGTCACGTCTAAACAGATTTTTAGTTACGTCTTTTTCTTTCCATTGAATAACTTTTGTTTTAATAGTGATCTGTGAATGGTTTTTAAGTTACTTCTTATATTTATATGTAAAATGTACCTTATATTTATATAAAGGGATTTTTTTATAGTCAGTCCATGACTGAAGTTTTTTTGTTTTTTGAGAATTTTGTTCCAGAATTGTTTTGAGCGATCATTAAGACCAACTCTTGGTGTAAAAGAAAAAGGTGTATTTATATTCACTTCATGTGACACTTTCACACAGATAACCTTAATTCAACCAATTCTGGTTCTTATAAGGTACTTGTGAAATCAGAACATTTTAATGTGGACATAACTTTGTAGCTTCTCCAATTTCAGTATAATAGATTACTTTGTGTAGATTTGTGACCTATTAAAAAATGAATTTAATTTCAATTTCAGATTATTATTATGCAGAATGATGAATACTTAATGAAAATAATCTGCAATAAGCGTTTGTTAGATTAAATTAAGAGATTATTTAAACAAGCCCTGGCTGTAAAGACCTATAACATTATATAAGGAGACTTGCTTTGACTTTTTCTTAAGAATGTTTAGTAGTCTTGTAGTCTTCTAGCTCTCATATTCAGATACAATATGAGATGGACTGAAAACAAGTTGAGACTTGCCATTGCAGTTTTGACAAGACACTCACTGGACATTCATCCTGCTTCTAAATTCAACATTCAGTTTCTCGTTCTGCTGATGTATCGAATCCTATTTTAGTGAATAACGTCATATGGTTTTCTAAATGCAGTAGTCTCGAGACTGTAGTTTTTTCGAGATTATTATATCCCAGAAATGGCATCTACTGTATATATAGATCAGCCATAACATAATGACCACTGACAGGTGAAGTGAATAGCACTGAATATCTTGTTACCGTGACACTTGGACGTGTGTGGGATATATTGGGCAGTGGATTTTTTTATTTATTTATTTTTCCCCCTGAATTTGAGCGACTTTGACAAGGGCTGAATTGTAATGGTTAGATGACTGGGTCAGAGCCACTCCAAACCCGCAGCTCTTGTGGCATGTTCCCGGTCAGCATTGGTCAGGACATACCAAAATGGGACCAAGTAAGAAAAACCTCCATTTTATCAGATCCTTTTTTTTTTTGTCAGAGAATGTGAAAGTGTGAGTTCACATAGAGCAGTCCTGTAATAGCCAAGCACCAAGAGGAAATGTTAAACCTGGGTCAGAAGAAAAAAAGCATCTTGGCTTCACATTGGCTTTCAGAACCGCCATCGGCTGTGACACATACAATCATTTCAGATCACGGATTGTGTCTTAATGAGACTTGTGATTGTGTGTGATTTAAATGGGGAATTTAATTATTAGTTGTCTTGCCTTGTTTTTTTTTTTTTTTTTGCATGAGGATGATGCTGAACAATGATGTCAGGTTGTAAAATAATAGCAGTGATTTCTTTGTATGAACATTATTCCATACAGCACTGGAAACGGAATATATGATGGAATTATGAAAAATTAAGTTGTAATGTGTATTGACGTATGCATAGTTAAGCGATTCGTTTTTTGAGGATTTCTATATCTCATATGTAAGTCATGTTTGTGTGTTTACAGAATAATAACCTAGAGCGGGCGTTAGATTGGATCTTTACTCACCCAGAGAGTGAGGAGGAGAGCGAAGCCATGTCCGACATGGTCGACACAGAGCCCAATGATACCAGTTTCTCGAATGCCATCACATACAGTGACTCTACGCTGTCTCCGGAGCAGGAAATGTCTAGTCCGCGTGTTCGAGACGGCACTGGACGTGAGTATCCTTCTCATCAAACAGCATAAACTGACATATCAGAACTGTAAAAATTTCTAAAATGTAGAAATATTCCTGCTACATGCACAAATACGATCACATAAAATTGTTCCTTCCACTGGAATTTACAAGGATTAAAGAAACACCTATTCAGATCTTATGTAAGAGGTTCACAGGTTAAGTTTTGATGGATCATTATGACATTATGGCTTGTACTGTTCCAGCAGATCATATGCTGTTTAGGGATTTAAGACTCTGTAGTCAGTACAGATCCTGCCAGTCAGTTTAGTTTGAATAGGGTAATGTGCGCAGACTCTAACTTTCCAGCAGTGTGTGACAAACTAAAGCTTTTGAAGCAGTACTACATTCTCAGTGTTATATACAGTATGGATATAGTACATATTATTTTGTCTATGTTTCCTAAATGGTAATATACTGTTCTTTTACTGTAGGTTATGAACTTTTTGCCTTCATAAGTCACATGGGAACATCCACAATGTCTGGTCATTACATATGTCATATTAAAAAGGAAGGAAGGTATGGGTCTTTCTTTTTTCTTTTTTTTTTTTTGCTTTTAGCAAAATTCAAATATTTCAATATTTTTTGTTCGCACTCTAGTCAAAATGTTGTAGCTCAAAAAAAATCACCACATTTTTTTTCTTCTCTTTTTCTTAAGATGGGTCATGTACAATGATCATAGAGTCTGTTTGTCAGAAAGGCCTCCAAAAGACTTGGGTTACATTTACTTTTACCGGCGCCTGCCCAGCTGCTAGATCTGGACCTTAGAGCATAGAGCTGCACTGCCTGCAAGGCACAGGAGATGAAGGAGGAGGAGGAGGAGGATATTTCTGCCACAGCAGGAAACCCCGGAGGTGTTCATGCTATAGAAAAGGAGGGAATTCACCTCAAAACTTGCAAAGACCTGAAAAGAAAAGGCTCACCCAGTACTGGCACAGTTATGTGTTTAATCAGCTGTTCATTTGTTCATTGTTGGTTTGCGAGAGTATATTCAGTACTGGAGATGCAGAGCATTGTGTGTGCCATTTAAATATGCAGAATACAGTTCTTATCTGCGTGTGTGTGTGTGTGTAAAAATGCACGGTGTTGTGCAAAAGTCTTTAGCCACCCCTTATTTCTTCATATTTTACTTACAAATAAACCAACTTTCTATATGTATTTTGTTTTTATATAATCTTGAGAAATATCGTTCTATAGCCTTCATGAAGGACTTATTTGGCTCTCATTTTCAGTTCAGACTCCTGACCAGTTTCAGAGCAATGTTTTTTGTTTGTTAAGCCACACAGTGACCTGGAAAAACAGTTTCTAAATTGTATCTTTACCCTGTAAATAATTTTGCATTTTTAAAAATTATTTAATCTACATAATTTCATTTCATTTCATTTAATATGAAGAAATGAGGGATGGTTCAAGATGTTTGCACAGTACTGTCTGTTTATACATACTGTCCATATAATATGCGCACACACACACACTGTTTCTCCTTTCATTGCCTTGAGCTACTCTGCTAGTATTTTCAAGCTGTAACTTCTTTTTGAAGATACAAACAGGATTCTTCCTGAATGTGGATGTATCGCAAACTGCCAGCCCTGATTTATACCACGTTCAATTCATATTCTCATAGTTACATTTTGACTGAGCACTGGAAAACATTACTGTTAAAAAAAACATGTCGATTTTCACAGAACTTCACAAAGTCAAGTGAAATTAAGGTGACATAGTATTATGCACAAATGTGCACAAACTGTTAAAGTATTAGGCAAGGTGAAAAGTAAGGTCAAGTTTAAAAATATCCGTGTATGGAAGAAAATTTGTTTTTGTAGGAATTATATATGCACTACAGTATCTTTATATATTCTTGATCCTTTTTCGGGGAAAATTTAGCAATTTTATAATCTATCTTGTAAAGCTGCAGCACAACGCTAATTACATGATGATGTAGGTTTATACCTTCGTCAGTGTTACAAGACAAAGACGTACCAATGATTTGTTCTGTGCAATAGTTAAGTGCTTTATACTCATTGTCTTGTCCAGGTTGTCTGACTGCAGAGGTCGAATTCATCACAGTGTTTTTTCATCTCTTTTTTATTTTTAAATACTTTAATACACCATTTATATCCAGCAATATACACTAGGACAAGTGGATTCAACTTTTTAACATCATATGCAGTGTCTTGCGTCAAACTTGGATTTTTATTTTTTTGTCAAATGTATTCTCTATGGTGCTCAATAATACCAAATCTCTCATACTTTTAGACACTTTCATATTCTTCCCCAGATTCCTTACAGAAACATAGAGTAATGGGTATAAAAATTTGATTAGTCTTTTTACACCAACTATTCACATAATTCTTTTCCCGGGACATTTCTACCAAATAAACCAATATTTCTTGACATGATCTGTTTTAACATAGCTCTTGCTTTCCCTCTTCTCTTTCTAACTGTTTCGTAAGAGTTAAAGTATAAGTCATGTGCTGCACATCTCCCATCTTCCTGTTCTGCCTTTTTTTTTCCCAGAGTGTAAAAAAAAAAAAAAACGCTTTAAACACCTCCTTCTTAAGCAGGGCCTTCATATTATCAGCTTGTGCACTACAATCCAAAATGTATGTTAGCCATTTAATGTTTTGAAATGTATAGTAGATCTTATGTAATTCATCTGTTTCTTCATGTTTTTCAAGGAACTGAATGTTAAATGGTACAAAGTTTTTATTTTATTTACATTTTTTTTTCTTTTTGCAAATGAATGTGCCATACCCTATGGTTATGCAAATTTACACGACGTTCTTTTGTAATGGATCTTCCTATCAAAATATTGCTTACAATCGAACTTTACAGCGGGAAATGTGTTCAAGAGAACAGTCTGTCCAATAGCCCTCTTGACTTGACTATTAAATAAACCAAATCACAGGAGTGTTGATTTCTTTTCATTTTTAAGGAGACAAAAAGATATGCATGTAACACCTGACACACAAAAAAGTTCCACCTGCTTTGAAATGCATTCATTAAAAATGCACGGCAAATAAAACAGCTGACGGCAACGTGATGTAGTGGTTAGCACTGTGGCCTCACTGCTCCAGGGTCAGGGGTTCGAATCCTGCCTCTGTGTGGAGTTTGCATGTTCTCCCCGTGCTTGGTGGGTTTCCTCTGGGTACTCAGGTTTCCACCGACAGTGCAAAGACATGCAGATTAGGCATTTCCGAATTCCCAGTGGTGTGTGAGTGAGTGTGTGTGCCTGTCATACAGTAAATTGGCAGCCCGTCCAAGATGTAACCCCGAAATACATTACAGGCCCCCTGCGACTGTACAGGATAAGCGATAGAGAATGAATGTGTGAGTGTGAGAGAGTAAACAGCTTCGATTATAAAACAGGACAAGTACACAATGTATATTACATTGTATTTTATTTTATTCAAAAAGATCATTTTCATGTTTGTTCGATATTTCATATATTCCGTTATGTTTAAATATATGTTGCACCAGACTTAATGAAGCCTGTGACATACAGTATTATTAGGAGATGCAGCATGTATAGTTTCAGTATTATGGTATTAAGGACGAATTCGAGTCGAATCACTGATTGTACTACTATGTTTTGCATGCGCTAAAGGCTTCAATAAATCTGGTCTCTTTTATGAGAATAGTAACAACAGGTATACAATAAAGTATATTTCATCTAACTTACTAATTGCATTGCAAAACTGGTAACTAATATATAACCTGCTTTAAGTTAAATGTACATAAAGGTCAATATATACTGTATATACTGAAATGCAAAAACCAGGATTATGTGTATGTCATAGAAATGAAGGCCAGAATAAAAGAGGCATGACAATTTCATGCATATAAATAAAGCTACCGCATTCAAAAATAAGTGCATTCAGCATGCAGTCCTCATAAATAAGGTGTTCTAGTGTATAAGGTCATCTAGATCATCTCACCTGAGATTGTACACAGTTCTAAAAAAACATATGGGGGAGACATTCCTCGGGCTCTACCAATATATCAGTAAGATAATTTACAGTAGGAAGCAATCAGCTAGAAAGCACAGTCCTGTCAGAGAAAATTTTTATAGTCAGGATTTAAACTACTTTATGTAAAAATGATAATCAATATGAATAGATTTGGTCACTCATGCTAAATGTTTCGAGCAGAAAAATCTGTGCCCTGTAAAGATAGAAATGCAACCCATCTCATGTATCAGTCATGCTGTGTTCTGGTGTTCTGTGTATGTGGACTAGTTGTAGCTAGATATATTGAGAAAAAAGTGCATCTTGAACTAGCTATCGTTTTTTCCACGGTGTTTCCTCTGTAAGATGAAAAAAAAAGTGACAACGCTCATTCATTACGAAATCTACTTCCGTCTTTACAACCAATAAATTAAACCATCATTAAATCGTTCATAATTTTTTGACACTTTCACACGTTTCACATCACATGCAACAAAAGTCTTGAGCTTTAAGACAATGCAATAATGCATAACTTCATGTCATGACAGTCACCTGCATATTTTGTGGGTTGTTCATAAGAGAGTCATATATGGCATTCATTGATATAGAGAGCTGTGGTTTGAAAAAAAGCCTTCTTGCTTCTTTGTAAACAATCCATTAAGAGGCCAACTATGTCATTTGCTATCATCCCCATAAAATCTCTGAAATTTTTAAATGTCGGTCATGCATTTTTAAATAAGGCTTTACAGTCTGCTTTGCAGCAAAGTTACAGCAAAGAACAGAGCTCTACACTGGTTTAAAAAAAAGAAAGAAAGAAAAAGGACCTGTGGGTTATAGCACTGAACATTTTTAAACTATTGCTTTGATCTATCTGATAATTCAGATCTGCATGTTTCTGAACGTAACTTTTTTCAGTTACATGCATCTTTTTTCCATCGTTTTTTTTTTTTCTTCCAGCATATCCCTTCTCTACTCAGCAAGACATCACTAACTAGGATTTTCTCTAAGGCATCTTTATACAATCTTCTAGGCGTTGTGCTCTTCTCTGAAATCATATGCTGCTGTGCAGTTCTCAGGAATGTACAATAAAGGTGCTCTGCGGAGGAAAACAAAAAATCTTGATAAAACTGTTTGCTGCTTCCTCCATTCGAAGGACTTTGGGTTCTTGGCTTATACTCAGTCAAAAACATTTGTCAGTTCACATGTCCAAGTTGAAGGCCCTCATGAGTAAGTCGAGGTCTCCAATATTTGCCGCCTGGAAGAGCTCGGGCTGGTCCATCATTGAAAGTGCTATCCTCAATGCTGCCCAGATGTTCCCAGACATGATCTGGTGCGAGAGCTGCCGACTCCTGCTCTTCCTCTGCAGACTCAGTGCTGTCAGGAAGTTGCTGGCGGCTTCCCTGTAACAATAGATGAATTGCTCATAATTCAGCATATGATACTGCTAAAATTCTTTTCAAATACTATAAAAACCCTGGATGCTTCATATATAATATCCACCCTTCAGACAAGAGGCTACAACTTGACTGTGGATGGATCTTTATACAAGATAATAGCTCTACACTTACTACAATGAGTATGGAGAAAGCGGTCCAAGATTTATCTACAAATGATCTCAAACCTTGTTAGATATTACAGGAAGGGGCATAATGTTATTCTTTTCAGGAACGGCTGCATCAAGTATTGTACAGATGGATGGCCATATTTTTTATAGTAGTATTTTATAGTATTTTATAATATTTTTAGGTTTGAAAAGAATATTGTATACATTGCATGTTATACAATAAAAATCCTACAGCTTTATCATAAAATTAAATCCAAATTTGGATGAGCGGGATGCCGTTGTGTCAAATATAAGCACTTAGAAGTGGATATAAACAGCAGAACTCCCAGACCTGTGTGCACCCAGGTTGATACAGCTGATGCCCAGGTTGTAGCGAGAGCGAATGAAACCAGGTTGGAGCTCCAAAGCACGGTTGTAAGCTTCCACTGCCTCCTCGCTGCGGTCTCCATTAGCTAGCGTCGCCCCAAGACGATTCCACAGCAAGTAGTCCTGTTAGTGGTGTGAAGGAATAGTTATTATTTATTTGCTTGCTCCACTTCCATCTACAATTTTCAGAACTTGGGCTTTTCCCAGCTTTAACTTCTACAAATAAAAATGTAAATGTACTGTACATTGTGACTCACAGGCACACACTCACACTTAAGAAACTTGTGCTCAACCTCATAGATGTAACATACGTGTTCATCCATCATTTTATAGAGCTCTTAATGTTAGTCGTTTCACACAGCATGAATCCAGATGTAGATTTAGAGCCATAATAAACAAGACAGAGGTGACAATGGCAAACTATCTGAGAAAACATGAGCAAAGAAATATTGAAGAAAACCACTTATAGGTGACACCAGATAGTGGGATTATACAGTGGTGTGAAAAACTATTTGCCCCCCTCCTGATTTCTTATTCTTTTGCATGTTTGTCACACAAAATGTTTCTGATCATCAAACACATTTAACTATCAGTCAAAGATAACACAAGTAAACACAAAATGCAGTTTTTAAATGAGGGGTTTTATTATTTAGGGAGGAAAAAAATCCAAACCTACATGGCCCTGTGTGAAAAAGTAATTGCCCCTTGAACCTAATAACTGGTTGGGCCACCCTTAGCAGCAATAACTGCGATCAAGCGTTTGCGATAACTTGCAACGAGTCTTTTACAGCGCTCTGGAGGAATTTTGGCCCACTCATCTTTGCAGAATTGTTGTAATTCAGCTTTATTTGAGGGTTTTCTAGCATGAACCACCTTTTTAAGGTCATGCCACAACATCTCAATAGGATTCAGGTCAGGACTTTGACTAGGCCACTCCAAAGTCTTCATTTTGTTTTTCTTCAGCCATTCAGAGGTGGATTTGCTGGTGTGTTTTGGGTCATTGTCCTGCTGCAGCACCCAAGATCGCTTCAGCTTGAGTTGACGAACAGATGGCCGGACATTCTCCTTCAGGATTTTTTGGTAGACAGTAGAATTCATGGTTCCATCTATCACAGCAAGCCTTCCAGGTCCTGAAGCAGCAAAACAACCCCAGACCATCACACTACCACCACCATATTTTACTGTTGGCATGATGTTCTTTTTCTGAAATGCTGTGTTACTTTTACGCCAGATGTAACGGGACACGCACCTTCCAAAAAGTTCAACTTTTGTCTCATCGGTCCACAAGGTATTTTCCCAAAAGTCTCGGCAATCATTGAGATGTTTTTTTTTAGCAAAATTGAGACGAGCCTTAATGTTGTTTTTGCTTAAAAGTGGTTTGCACCTTGGAAGTCTGCCATGCAGGCCGTTTTTGCCCAGTCTCTTTCTTATGGTGGAGTCGTGAACACTGACCTTAATTGAGGCAAGTGAGGCCTGCAGTTCTTTAGATGTTGTCCTGGGGTCTTTTGTGGCCTCTCGGATGAGTTGTCTCTGCGCTCTTGGGGTAATTTTGGTCGGCCGGCCACTCCTGGGAAGGTTCACCACTGTTCCATGTTTTTGCCATTTGTGGATAATGGCTCTCACTGTGGTTCGCTGGAGTCCTAAAGCTTTAGAAATGGCTTTATAACCTTTACCAGACTGATAGATCTCAATTACTTTTGTTCTCATTTGTTCCTGAATTTCTTTGGATCTTGGCATGATGTCTAGCTTTTGAGGTGCTTTTGGTCTACTTCTCTGTGTCAGGTAGCTCCTATTTAAGTGATTTCTTGATTGAAACAGGTGTGGCAGTAATCAGGCCTGGGGGTGACTACAGAAATTGAACTCAGGTGTGATAAACCACAGTTAAGTTATTTTTTAACAAGGGGGGCAATCACTTTTTTACACAGGGCCATGTAGATTATGAAGTTTTTTTCTCCCTTAATAACGTAAACCTTCATTTAAAAATTGCATTTTGTGTTCAATTATGTTATCTTTGACTAATAGTTAACGGTTTTTGATGAGCAGAAACATTTAAGTGTGACAAACATGCAAAAGAATAAGAAATCAGGAAGAGTATATAGGTAGAAATAAAATGATAATTATGAGTATTTTGCAATATTACTGTAAGTGTAGGACAGTCTTTATTATTACAGCATAATCTTTCATATAATAATAATCATCAAATATTTGGATATTATTTTTAAATAATAATAATAAAACGTACAGTATTAAGTTCAGATTATTCTATGAAGCCCCCTATTCTTTGATGAGTATTGGGAATTATCTGTTTTTATCTGGCATTATGTTATTAATGTAGGACCAAATTATACATTTTAAAGAGAAAGCCATTTGCCTTTGATGGTGCTTTTGATGCTTGCTGTTTATTATATATCTCCACTAGTCAGTCTATGCACAATTGCACTTCCTGATTTATGGTTATGGAACTACAATATTCATTCATTCATTCATTTTCTATACCGCTTAATCCTGTGTTCAGGGTCGCGGGGGCCTGGAGCCTATCCCAGGAGACTTCGGGCACTAGGCGGGGTACACCCTGGACAGGGTGCCAATCCATCGCAGGGCACACACACATACACACACTCACACACCCAATCACACACTACGGGCAATTTAGGAACGCCAATTAGCCTAACCTGCATATCTTTGGACTGTGGGAGGAAACCGGAGTACCCGGAGGAAACCCACCAAGCACGGGGAGAACATGCAAACTCCATGCACACAGAGACGGAAATCGAGCCTGGCCGGGGAATCGAACCCAGACCCTGGAGGTGCAAGGCGACAGTGCTAACCACTACACCACAGCACCGCCGGGGAACTACAATATAATTTTTTTATCTCCTAGATTTATTATTTCCTTCTATGGTACTGAAGTTACAGTATTCATGTCATTACTGAGCTTTAATCTTTCTAGTTGTATACATCATATATCTATGAATGGTGTTCAAGTAAAACTGGGACTTAATGAAATTTCTTGTGAATGAAGCGTAATGCTAATCGACATTTACTACAAGACACAGTATGGTGACAGAACTCTTTAGCCACAGGGAACATTTGAATGGTGCAAACGATTTAAAGAAGGCAGTACGTCCATGAATGATGAGCCTGGGTGAGCCCACTGCCAACGGTTCTGTGAACACTCTGCAAGTGGAGGAAAAAACAGCCTGATTTGATCATCCAAGGTGTTTTGTTCTTGCCCAGTGCACCATTTGCAAATTTCAGGAACTTGACTAGGAGTTATTGCCCCATTCCATATACAGTCCTGACCACGCTCCTAGGCATTTCCACATGTTTGGACCATTAAAGGAGTTCCGGTGAGGCCAGAGTTTCAGGGTTTCAGTTTCAGGCAGTCCAATCATGGCTCTGGCATACTGAGAAATCTTTCTACCTTGAACAAGCACTAGGGAAACACTGACATAAGTGCATTAGTGTATAATGTATTATATAGAGAAGGTAGTTTTAACACTCATAACCATGTTGTTATTCTGCACAAAAGTCCCAGTTTAACTTGAACACCCCTCGCACATCTGTTGTAAGCAGTAAAAATTGCCAGTCTTCAATTTTATGTAATCGACATCATTAAAATGAGCCCTGATACTGGTTTTCTTCTCGAGGTCTGGTTTTGTCTGTCCATCCTGCCATGTTTACAAACAAGGCTGTTCTGTTGTCATGGTGTGTGTCTGAGCAGCTTGGTTCCCAAGGGACACCCACTGCTGAAAATTGGCATTATGACAAAAGACATTGTATTCAAGAACTGAGTTCCCCAGCAGGCGGGTACACATTGCTATGTCAAATAAATGGGGAGGATTTTTGATTGTGTGTAAATGTGGTCTATGTATGGAGACTGAATAGAGCTTATTACACATTCCCATAATAACTGTGCTACAGTATTAAGCTTCACTTCAGATCATAATAAACTGCATCGGTAGCTTTGTGGCAGATCTGTTCTTGTTGGCAGAAAAAAAATCTCAAAACTCAAAACATACACAAGTTTTGAGAATAACACAAATATTATTTTTCACAAAGCCTGCTGCCTCAGTGTTTACGAAGGCAATTTGCATATACTTCAGAATGTTATGAAAAGTGATCAGATGAATTGCAATTAATTGCAAAGTCCCTCTTTGGCATGAATATGAAATTAACCCCCCCCCCCCCCTTCAAAAAATTTCACCCCTGCCAAAAAAGGACCAGCTGAGATCATGCCAGTGATTCTCTTGTTAACACGTGAGAGCTGACTTTGATTCTGTCATGCTGACTGAAAGCTTTAAAAGGAGGGTGGTACTTGAAATCATTGTTCTTCCTCTGTTATCCATGGTTATCTGCAAGGAGACCTGTGCAGTCATCATTGCTTTGCACAAAAAAGGGATTTGCAGGCAAGGATCTGGTTGCTAGTAAAATTGCATGTAAATGTAAAATCAACTGTTAATCGCATCATCAAAAACATCAAGGTGAGAGGTTTAATTGTTGTGAAGGTATGCCCATGAGAGTCCAGCAATCGCCAGGACCTTCTCCTAAAGTTTTTGGGGCATGTCCAGCGCAGAGATTACTAGTGATGGGTCATTCATGAACGAGTCGTTCTTTTTGAACGATTCTTTAACGTGACTCAGAAGAACGAGTGGTCTCTGAGAGTGATTCGTTCATTTTCTACGGGGTGCACATGCGCAAATAATCACAAAACCTCCGTATGTTATGTACAGGAAACAGAATTGAGCGATTTTTCCTCTATGACTCTTCTACTCCGAGTCGTTCGTTATTTTGTCACGTGACTCCCATTGACGCTATGCAGTGCAGTACAGAGGAAACAGAATTGAACGGTCCTCAACGAATCTTCAAGTCCCGAGTCGGTGCATAGATTCAAAAGAACGAACGACTCAGACTGGAAGATATGAGAGGTGAGCTACTCATTCTATTTATTATAATATGTCCTATAGCTGCATTGTAAAATTTTAATTACTGGAACTATAGCCAAAATTTGTGTATGTAGACGCATTGGGGGTCTTTTTATTGAAAACGCAACATTTTAATTTATTCTGATTAGGGTTGCTCCGATTCCGATACTGGTATCGGAAATGCTGCCGATACCACAAAAAAAGCTGGCATCGGAATCGGCGAGTATTTGAGTCCACGTACCGATCCGATACCATTTTCCTCAACATAACCTATTTATGCCCGTTAGCTTTGCTAGCTTAGCTTACTTACAGAGTGTCACGGCGTGCGCCTGTGATGGGCGTGCGCCCAAATTGATATCGCTCCTCGCTCACTAGTTAGGCGGCCTCCCCCCCTTTAGGTATGTGAAGGAACAGGGCCGCAGAATCAGGCAACAGCCCATGAGCTATCGCCGCTATAAAACACAGCGGGGAATGTAGCTCGGGGTCTGACTGTTGGGAAGCTGGACTTTGCGATGCGGTGGATTTTATGAGAGACAGTGGGACAAGAGCGGGGCGATGTGATGCGCCCCAGAGACTTTAAAAAGGGGGGCGCCTTTGATCTCCGCGAGAGGAACACGTGAATGAGCTGCGCGAGCTCCCGCGGCACCTACATTTCCACGTCGAGCCCGCCTTCGCATCCCTCCCGCAGAAGTGGAAAATTCTGCAGAGAGCCTTTAACCCTTTCCTTACCCATTGTTCTAAATAAATTACCCTTTCTCCTGTAAGACCTCACCTCGTGTCCATGTTTCATGGTGTCGCCCGTGCACTTAGGGTCGAACCCGTTACACAGGGCTAGTAGTATTTTACTTAAAAAAAGAAATGCTATATATATATATATATATATATATATATATATATATATATACACACACATACACAGTATATATTATCGGTATCGGTACTCGGTGTCGGCCGATACCCTGAGCCCAAGTATCGGAATCGGTATCAGGAGGGGAAAAATGGTATCTGAACATCTCTAATTCTGATCAAAAGAACGAAATGACTCAGAAAAAGATTCGTTCATTTTGATGAACGAGATTCAAAGAACCGAGTCACTAAAATGATTCAAATTTCTTCTTCTCATTACAGTGAGGTTGTAACGATGCGGGTCTCACGAGGGGCAGAGTCGCGCCAAAATGCTTTGCACTGTTTAGAACGGGTAGCTCCGCAGGCTGCTACCGCGCAGAGTTCTGAACCGGCAGAGACGCGGCCATTTGTACACACGGTTGCTAGGCAACGCCGCAATCAGCGTGAACGCGCCTCACCTGGCGGCGTGTTTACTTAAGGGTCCTGACACCGCGGTGCTTTGTGTGATCATTTAGGTAGCACCGGTAAGGTATCAGGGCCAAGACAAAGAAAGAAAGAAAGAAAGAAAGAAAGAAAGAAAGAAAGAGAGAGAGAGAGAGCCAGCCGAAGGAAAGAGAGAGAAAGAAAGATAGAGAGGCGCGCCGTGCCGTCCTTTAAGCGCGCGCTCTCAGGTTAAGTATAAAGTCTACACAAGAAAAAAAAAAAACACAAACTCACTCTATAAATCCTCGGTAAGAGCATACGCCCTGAGAGGATATAGTTTTAATTTTTAGTTACCAGAGTTAGTTACCGTCCGTTCTCGCGTGGACGGTGGAGCTCTGTTTATTTTGTTTTCAGTTTCCTTTGATTTACTTTTGAGTTTCTAATGAATAACCTCACGCTATCTCCAAACGGAAAGGTCCTTCCGTGCCTATCATACGCACTCTCACAGCCTCCTGTTTCATTCACCCCCTTCAGAAGCCCTGCGTTAGGGCGCTTACACATTAAAAGATCTCGTGGTGCGGCTCTCCATACCGCACCACATTAACAGAGGTGAAGAGTTTTGGAGGATGAACAAGGCTTTTTCCAGCATGATGGAGCACCTTGCCATAAGGCGAACGTGATAACTAAGTGGCTCTGGGAACAAAACATCAAAATTTTGGGTCCATGCCCAGGAAACTCCCCAGACCTTCCCCATTGGAAACATGAGGCAGGTGGAAAAACACAACCATACAAATTCTGACAAACTTAAAGCACTGATTACGCAAGAATGAGCTTCCATCACGATCAGCACTGCGAATACTGACACTTTACATAAACTCAATGTAATTGTCAATAAAAGCCTTTGACACTTATGAAATGCTTGTAATTTAACTTTAGTATACCATACTAACATCTGACAAAATATTTAAAAACCCAGCAGCAGAGTCTGTTGGGAAAATTCATATATATGCCATCCTCAAAACCTTTGGCCACAGTGAGGAGTTTTTAAATAGCATTTTTAATGAACATTTTTTTGGCAGACAAAGAAAAAAAATCTAAATAATCATATTACAAAATATATACTATTTTAAAAATAAAATTTATAAATCATATATAAAACAACTATTAAAAATGATACATATATAAACAAAATAGTGAAAGAAATTACAACAAAAATAATCTAGACGAGGTGTTTAACAAACATTTATCTGCATTAAGTCCTTATTCACAACATCATACATGACAAATATAAGCTGACAAATATAAGCTGTTGATTTGTTCACCTTTTTAGATGTACAATCAACAAGCGAAAAAAAAAAACATATGGCGGTTATTGCGCAGCACTATGCAGAATGAACAATATGAAGTATTTCACCTTGGAAGGAGTAGCAAAGTAGACTCAAGTTCATGACTGGGTTGCCAGATCGGGCTACTTATTAATACATTAATACAATTAATTAAACTAGCTTCGGGTGTTTTGTGTGGTGTGTAATGATTCAAAAACCATGAATCCGGGAACAAGGCTTTAATATGTACTTTGTTTAATCTGTAGTCATGTCACTACCAGGACATCAGTCACAGGGTAGAAGGCAGAAGCACTGTTAACTGACATTAGGCTACTATGCATTTTCATTGATAAATAAATTTGAGGGGCATTTCGGATAAAAACAGAAAGATTACCTGATGACCAGATTACATGGTGATTTATCACACAAATAAAACAGTAACCTAGAAACTGATAGCTTCTGTTGTTCTGCTTATTTTCAGTTGTGGTGGTGGACTTCATAACTTGTTCAAAAGAGAAACAACTGTCTAAAGATCTGTTCAATGATAAAAACTTCAAAGCACTTTTGTAAATCACTCTGGAAAATAGCGTCTGCCAGATGCCTAAAGGTAAATGTAAATTAACATGGATGAAGAAGGTAAAAGGACATTAATTTGAAGAAGTTTGATTGATCACTACATGATTACCTTAGACACTGTATAAATAGAGTACCAGTCAAAAGTTTGGACACAAGTTTGGATTGATTTCTGACATTCTACAACAATGGCAGATTTTATTCATTAATTATGAAGTCACAGACAACATGAGGTAATTAAGAAACTGTTCTGGAACAGTTCTTGCAAGATCAAAACTCACCAATTAATAAACAGCACCTCAGATTAGAGCCATTATGAAGGCTTTACAGAGCATAAGTAGCAGACAAGTCTCAAAATTAACTGTTCAAAGGAGATTATTGTATATTTTGGATGCCTTCAACATTTTTTTATACTGTAGAAAGAAATTAAAATCAGGCAAGAACAAGGAATTAAAAGATTGACTGGTACTGAATGTGATTCCTGCTGCATTCGGCGGTGTTTGCTAGCATTAGCATCAGCTCATTCAGTGTTTTCTTTGAAAATGAAATGATGCTATGGAATATTCTGTGCTTTTACCTTTCATAAAATGATGTGCAGGTTACCTTAACTCAAACGAACATTTCATGCTTTCTAATTAACAGCTAACTTACTGTTCTCGGGTTGAATCCTAAATAGAGTAAAATGGAAAGCTACAGTAGTATGCTATGTAGGGCATTGCACACCTTGTATACTCATAGGGTTTTAAGCTCTGGGTCCCTGTTCACTTGACTTATTGATTTCTTATTCCAAACTTTGTTGTTGTTTTTAAATCCCACCTGCTAGGTTTTTGATATTGATTAAGGATTTGTTGATATTGATCATGTCTGCCTGAGCACTGACCCCTACTATGAAGTCAATGACTTAAAAAAAAAAAACATGTCTAGCTCTTATGTGAAAGAGCATATTTTACTTTCCTTTTTCCTCTCACTGTCCACTTTAATAGGAACACTGTGTGAAATACAAAGGAAATCATCAGTTTCTGAAATAATCAAACCAGCTCATATGGTACCAACACCTATTGCCACTATTATATTTTTCCCTGTTCAGATGTATAACGTGATCATTAACTGAAGCTCTTGACCTGCATCTGACCTGCCAGATCTTATACTTTGTGCTTCTGGAACATGATTGCAGTTAGGACAACTGCATAATTCATACAGGTATTCCTAATAAAGTGGATGGTGAGTGCATACAGTAGACTCTGATCAGCGCTGTGTGATACTGCATGTAAAGGCAGGGTGTCAACAGAATGAGTACCTCTGGCCGGACAGACAGTGCAGCGTTGAAGGCGTCTACAGCTTTGTTGAACTCAGAGCTTAGGTTGTAAAGCACACCTAGGCCCGTCTGCAAATCCGGGTCAATGATATCTGGGTTCTGCTGGGCTGCTTCCAAAAACAGCTCTTTCACATCTATCAACAGAGAGCTGAAACGATTGAAAGAAAGAGATGTGGTAAGATAGTTTCAGATAAGAAACTGAAATTACTGAGCTTCTACACCACATAAGATAAATCTAGCTTTTATTACAGAACTACACAGAGCATTTTGAATCTGCAAAAATATGAAACAAGATCATTCCATTGAACAGGCCATAATTTTTAACCCATGACCAATTCAGATGTAACGTTTGTTAACGTATTAAAACAACAAATATATGATCTTAATCCAAATTGTCCACAATAAAGATTTTAGTCGTGTACAGTATGTGGATACATTTTATGCCTTATTGGGTTCTCCTGATGGTTCAATTTGTATGTGTACAAATTATGAAACTTTTGTGACTGTTGTTGTTGGTTTTTCGGCTGCCCCCAGCAAGGGGTCGCCACAGCGGATGCTTGGCACAGGTTTCACGCCGGATACCCTTCCTGACGCAACCCTCCCATTTTATCCGGGCTTGGGACCGGCACTGCATCCAGTGGCTGGGGGGGTTTGGGCACTGGCTGTGATTTTGTGATTTTTTAAAATTATGAAACAAATGTTAAACATGTTCAAATTGGTTTCTCTCTAATTAAGGTAATAATGAAGGTATTCTGGTAACATTCAGATTGTGTTTTAAGAACTCGTATTTTATACAGTTCTATGCAAAAGTCTTGGGCCACCCCTTATTTCTCCATATTAAGTTAAATAACTCATTTAGATTACATTAAAGAAATATGAACAGATGTTTTACTGCAACAAGCTGTATGCTGGCTAAAGACAGAATTTAAAAATTGGTTGTTTAGGTAACAACCTAAGCAGCAACCACATTTCCCCTCTTATCTGTTCTAATTGCTCAACATTCAGCATCTCCAGTATACTAATCACTGGCCTAATCATCTGTCATCATCTGCGCCTTTTCCTCACTGGTTCATGCTTGAAGGATGCATAGATCACTGAATGCACTGAAAATGAGAGACAAAAAGTTCTGCAGGAAGCCTAGAGCACTATTCCTCAAGACTACATTAAAAATGCAAGAATGTCTGGCTCTTTGGAAGCGAAATATGAATAAATGAAGGGGGGGGGGCCCTCAAGATTTTGCATGGTACTATAGATACTTATTAAGTATTCCTGATGAAGTTTGGCGCACATTTCCAACCAGCTTAGTGAGGGAGTGCATGAATTTCCATGAATTTATACATGGGACATCTATGTGGAACAGAGAACATTTTAAATGTGTTGACAAACTTAAGGAATAAATTCTTCATTCAAAATTCAGAGCTCAATTTAAAAAGCATGAGAAAAACATTTTTCGTGAACCTTATTTATCATGTCCTCACCTTGCCATGGGCGCAGAGTATGAGAGGCGGCGTGTGTTTGGCGAGCCCTGCAGGTTATTGCGGTTCTTCAAGAGGTGTTTATACTTCGGGTTATGTCTCAACCAGCCCAGTAGTGCCTCACATGCTTCGTGCTTCATGCCCGTGTTTGTCAGGCTCACTGCCAGTGCCATGAGGGCCTGGAGGTTGTTGGGGTGGAGCTCCAGACACCTGCACATGTGTATGTACATATCAAAGGCAAACACACACACAGTTTTCTGGACTGAATCAAATGGTCTGCAGCTTTGATGGACACTAATTAGCTCACAAGCAGCATAATGAGTAGCAGATGGTTCCTTTTTAATTTACAGGTGACTACCTGCACCGTCTCGTGGGGTTGGACTGGTAGAAAAAGTAGTTTATAAGTTTAAATTCAAAACTTCTTTATTATAAATTATAATAAAGAATAGAATAAATAATAATACTGCCAGCACAATACAAGTACTGTTATTACTACTGTTAGTTATTACTAGAGCTACTAACCAGTATACTGGCAAAGTCTTACACTTAAACTGATATTACATCCTCACAGTTTAAAAACGTAGTTGAATTTCACATATATTGTTGTTGATTACTGCAAAATCTTAATTTTGCTGACAACTGCTTAATTATAACTGACAAGACTTATTACAGCTAAAACACACTCACTCATTCATTATCTATAGCGCTTATCCTGTACTGGCCTATACCAGAGGACTTGGGGCACTAGGCGGGGTAAACCCTGGAGAGGGTGCCAGTCCATCGCAGGGCACAAGTACCCACACACTCACACACTTCAGGCAATTTTGAAATGCCAATTAGGTTAATCTTTTAATTATCTTTCAAATATAATGAGTAGTTCCCCAAACAGATTGCTGACATTTTGTTTCTGGAGGTGAAATCAAGAAATCTTTTAAATATGCAAGTGAAACGCCACACATTGGTCCTGAGACTTAACATTTGTTTATGTGATTGGAATAAAATTTATTGAATCTGAGCGATCATTTTAAGGAGAAACTTGCTGAGGAGAAACAGCTTTATTGGGTTAAAGGGTTAACTTTATGTATGTTTTTAAATAAAGAATAAAATACTATATTTCTGGTTTTGGTTTGGTTCTAAACATCTTAAATTTAAAAAATGAGCAGGGTGTCGTGCCCATCCATCACAGGGTACAAACACCCATGCAAACACACTCCAGGAAAGTTAGATCTAGACTTTGTGTTTGGACTTGGTGGAAACCCACCAAGACTGGGAAGAACATAAAAACTCAATAAACACAGAGCAGAGGTGAAGCGAAATTCAAACCCAGACCCCTGTAGGTGCAACGGCACTTTGATGAAAAACATTTGCATTTTTACAGGTTACTTGTCAGGAGGTTGGGGGTTCAAGCCCCATCACTTCTACTGTATGTTGACACTGTTGAGCCCTTGAGCAAGGCCCTTAACCCAATCTGCTCCAATGGTGCTGTATCCTGCTCTGACCCCAGCTTCCTACAGTAACTTGAATATGTGAAAAAAAATTTTTCCCTCTGCTCTAAGGTACATGTGACAAATGATTGAATCTTAAAAGAGCTGCAGTTTTAGGAATACAAATCACTGATGAATTTATACAAACCAGCATTTTAAAGGAGCCAGCTCATTCACAAATTACATGTCTCTAATTGTTTTAACAGGATTTCAGTTGGGAGCAATGTTGCAGGAAGCTGATTGATGAAATGAGCCGGATAACATTCACTCAATCATTCCCAACATCGGTTATCCTATACAAGGTTTCAGGAGGCGTGGAGCCTATCCCAGGGGCTGGGGTACACCCTCGACAGGGTGCCAGTACATTGCAGGGCACAGAAGCACACACACTCATACTACGGGCAATTAAAAAACCCTTTTAGCCTAATCTGCATGTCTTTGGGCTGTATGGAGGAAACCCACCAAGCACGGGGAGAACTTTATGCACACAGTCCCGAGGCAGGAGTCGTACCCTCGACCCAGGAAAAAATCGATTAAATTATGAATTACTATTCTTTCACCACACTGACTCCAAAATCGATTTTTTAAATGTTTTATTACATTTAGAATCGAGATGCTCCGGTTGATCAGCCAGTGACCGGAATTGCCTATTTTTCAGTTTGCTCAGTCATGACTGATCAGCCTTGGATGTAACAGATTCTGTGCCGAGTGCACAAGCTTTCGAGTTGTGAAACAGAGGTGCATTCTTATTGCGTTACATTATCCAATGTCCTGCACATTAAAAAGTCTCCATTCTGCCTTTTCCCTCAAATTCTGTGAGCAAATTAATCTCGAAACCCTCTAATTACACACTCCTACAACAGTCTCACAACACCACGTGTGCTAATTTGCATTTTAAGTCGTCCGGCCACATGCTCACAAATTCTCAACTCTCAAAATTTGGAGGCATGAGATTCTTTATAATCCTGAAGGTGGTATATACTAACCTATTCACACACTGATATTACATGTGGTAGGAGTAAACTATTTGCTAAGATACTTTAGAAATGATTATTAAGGCAGATGGCAGAGATAAGTGCTGCTGAGCAAAAGTGTAGTAAAAAACACTTTTTAGGAAAACAAAAAAGAAAAAAGATTTAGTCTTTTTAAGACTTTTGGACTTTTTAAGACTAAATCCCCTTATAAAAAAGTAATATATATAAAATGGAAAAGAAATTAGAGACCACTGAAATTTACTCCAGAAAACTTGTGGAATGTCATCAAGAGGAAGACGGATGGTCACAAACCATCAAGCAAAGCTGAGCTGTTTGCTTTTTTGCAAGAAGAGAAGTATAAAGTTATAAAACAGCGATGTGAAAGATGGTGGAGACCCAAAACTCATGAAAGCCATAATTGTAAATCGGGGTTATTCCACCAAATACTAATTTCTAGCCAAAGCACTAATACTATTTGTTTACAAATTATTTGCAATTTGTTTTATTTGAGTTATTAAAGCTCTGTAAATTTGATTAAAATATAGCATGGTCTTATCATACTACAGGATATAATTTTTCTTTAAATTTATATTGTGACAATAATAATTTAATATCTGAGCATTTATTTCTATAAGGCTGCTGTGTGACAATCTGCACTGTCATAAGCAGTTTATTCAAAGTGAATTGAAGGGAATTGATGGTGCAGGGTGAATGTTGAGGTTTGTCAGTGTAACTGCTGATTAACAAAAGCAGATGAGTTTTTTTCAAAGCTTGCAGCTCAGATAAAGCTTGTGGAAGGTTGTAGCCCCCCCCCCCCCTTAGTCTGCAATAAATTTTATCTCCCTGAGGCCTTGCTGTTTATAAAATGCAACTTTAATAAGATCAGCAATTTATTATGGTTCTCCACTGATAACAGGAGAGGAAACGGCCAAGAAATAAATCTTTAGATACATTAGTAATAATGCAAATTTATTTGAGTTGAGGTGCGACAAAACCTTTTAAAGCTATACCCAAAAGGTAATTTTCTAGTCCTGATCAGTGGTGTCAAAAGTATTCACATTCATTACTTGAGTAGAAGTATAGATACTAGGGTTCAAAAATACTTCTTTAGAAGTTGAAGTATCAACCCAAGCATTTTACTTAAGTAAAAGTTTAAAAGTACCGGTTTCAAAACTACTTAAAGTATAAAAGTAAAAGAAAAGTACCGTGAGGGAGAAAAATAGCATTAAGGGGGGGGGGCGGGCTTTGTGCGCGTTCTTAACATGCGACCCGGGGGGGGGGGGGGGGGGGGCTTTTTTTTTTTTAAATGTAAGGAGTAGAAAGTACAGATAATTGCTTAAAAATGTAAGGAGTAGAAGTAAAAAGTCGGCTGAAAAATAATTACTCCAGTAAAGTATAGATACCCAAAATTTCTACTTAAGTAAGGTAACGAAGTATTTGTACTTCGTTACTTGACACCTCTGGTCCTGATCAATTGTACGTTCCTTCATTTTTGTTCCTTCACACTATTTTCTTCACATAATTTCATGTCTGCCTGTGTGCTTTTGAAGAAATCGTTGTTGTGTGGTTTTGAAGAAATCACTGTGTTGTGTGTGTGTGTGTGTGTGTGTGAACACCAGCTGTTCAATTGTTTAAAACCTTTGACGAGTTTTGCTTTAAAACTTTTCTTCACGCCCTTTTATGGCTGCTAGTGTACTTTTGAATGAACTGTGTTCTATGTGAATGCAATACCCCAGGAACAGGAAAAACAACATGACTCAAACCCTGGGGAGTTGTGTGTTTGCACCACTTTACCTCTGGAGGGAGACAATAGCTGCCTGCTCGTTCTCATTCTCTGCCTGTGTAGTCCCCAGGACTTGCCAAGCCTGAAAAATACAACAGAGATGAAAGACTGAACAGCAGGGGTTATCACCCTGACTCCAGTGAGAGGAGTGTGTTGTTGCAGACCACAGCACAACTCAAGGTAAAAAGACAACATCTAGCCAAGCTGAAGACTCTTGAGTGGTTGTGTTGAGTGTTTAATAGAAAATACATCCATCTCATGTTGTCCATTCTTTGCTGCTATTGCAGAGTGAGTCAAATTCAGTCAATTTTCAAGTAGGGAAAGGAAATATTTACTCATAACATAATATTATTTCCCATTCTCTTTTTTTCACCTGTATGCGTGGAGTTTGCATGTTTTCCATGACCTTTTTTTTTTTTTTTTTTTACAGTATTACTGTATTACATTGTATTTGTTTTGTACAGTTACAGAATTATTGTTGTGCAACATATGTAAAAACAGGTTAAATTCTTGTTGTTCTGATATGATGTGAACTTTTCAGCTCAGAATGTCTCAGGTTCAAACCACCAAGTTGACCCAGTTGGGCCTCCTTATATATCTAATAAAAATCAGATGTACCATGAGATAAAATGCAAGTTGCTCTGCATAATGCCGTAAATGTAAACTTTCCTATGCCTCTTCGTCTGTAAAACAAGTCACTCATTGCACTTCCTTATTCCTTATTTTATAATAATTCCTATAACCAGACAAATATACCATAGATACAAACAACTCGTGTCTTGTCTGCTGGAACCTTTTGTTTAATCAGAACATGCTAATGTATTTCTTATCATCTGTCTGTTTACAGGTCTCTCTATGACTTACATGTTAATTGTTGTTGGCCTTTCAGCTGCTCCTGGCAAGTGGACTATCCGATAGGCACACAAGTTTGGCACAAGTTTGGCAACCCTCCCATTTTGTCCAGGCTTGGGACCGGCACTACATCCAATGGCTGGGGTTTAGGCATTCAGTGGAAATTGAATCTGGACCTTCCACATCGCAGGTGAGAAACCTACCACTGAGCCACCAATGCCCGTTATGACTCACATGTAAAGGACTTTCGTTATTTTGATGTATGAGATTATGTAACACAGGGCACCTGGCCAAAAGCATAAATATGCTCTATTTGCTGATAATAAACAGAAAACTTCAGGCACATCATGTATGCGCATGTGTCTGTCCCTTTCCCAGTTTAGATCCAGCTGGTAATCATATCGAGGCACAATAATAAAAGAAGAAGAATAATTCTTCTTTCAATAACTTTTAAACTTCACAATAAGATAAAAAAAAAAAAAACTAAACATATTTGTCATGACAACTTGTCATATTACCAGGGAACCACAAAGTAGGTTGAGATTGGTGAGATTGGGGTATAACAGCAGGAATAACAAAGGGGGGCGGGTTATCAGGGGGCGGGGCTTGTAGCACAACTTTAACACACACTAATGGAATTACTGCTTTCTGGTTCACAGATTACATAAATTGTCTGAATAACGGATTGATACATTTTTAAAAATGTAACTAAATAACTGAGTACTTAAATGGCGGACCTAATGAGTTAGATTACTCGTTACATCAAAAATGTAATCCAAGTTACCTTGTAACACGTTACATCCAACACTGGTGTTTAGATATGTGCTTAGATACAGTAAGTCTCTAATAAGATCATCTCAATATTTATGATGTTTTGTCAAAAACAGCATGCTAATGTTTTCAGAACACTTTATTTGGCTCATTTAATGCAGTTATGAATTTGTAATTGCCATGATGTCATTGTTTATACTCATTAAACAGCAGTGTTGGCTTATGCGGGCCTTTATTGACCCAATAGCTCTGGGGTATATACAAGAGCGTCAGTTACTAATTAGCCTAAATCTATTCTAGCAGCATTAGGGGATACTCCACCTCTGTTCAAAGATACAATATTAGACAACACAAAATAGGCTGAATTCTTAATGTAGAGTGAGGAAAGGTATTAACTGATCTAACAAAAGTGGACCTTTCTCATCATTGCCTTACTGAGTTCTCAACAAGCAACCCGGTTAGTTAATAGCTCACACTGGGAGAAAAAATAACTGGTGAAAAAGCAGCTAATAGGCATGTTGATGTTTCCATGGTACTAAGGGATTAGTCTAATTAAACCAACCCAGCTTTTTTAAACCATATCTCTAGTTACCTCTGAGTCTTGGGGGTCCTGCAAGATGGCCGACTCCAGGAGAAGAACAGCATTTGGCAGATCTCCCTCTCTGGCCTTCCGCAGTCCCTCCTCAAATGCATTTGGCCAGTCTTTATATGGATTGTCTGTATGGAAGTAATATCCCTGAAACGGAAAATGCTCAAGGCATTATAACCTGATGTACTAAAATGTATTTTAAATCACTTTTCTTTAAATAAATAAATAAATAAATAAATAAATAGATGGGCTTTAAGGCATTGCTCAATGTGGTCCACCTTTTCATGAGGAGATACAGTGGAGGGAATTTGGGTCTCCTCGTTCTCTGAAAGCCAGTTTCGGCGAGCCAGTTCTTCCCACTCAGCCTGCATCTTGTCCCAGAACTCAGTGTCTGACTGAAAAAACAATCGAACCAAGAAGAGTTGAATATGAACTTCACAGATCTGGATCAACCAAACTCCCTGCAGTCAGCAATCTGAATAATGAATCACTGTGCATTAATATTGATGAAGGCAAGTCATGCATTTGAAACTTCGCCTCAATTTCTGGTTACTTCGAGGTACAGAAAGTGAGCTACCGACTAATGAACAGTGTGCCATGTGGTTCAAGTAGTGTTTCATTTTTGCAATTATGTCACTAACATTGTTTTGGTATTTGAAGGACACAGGATATTTATAATGTCCTGGACAATTTTCAACAATGACCAGGTGCTTTAACACAATATTCTTGTCTACTTTCTGTATTAACATCGAAAGAATCTATCTGATGATTTTTGATTCCACTCATCCGATGTGCATAAAGTATTTTTCAAACTCTTCATGAACACATTAACAATATTCTTTGCACTCCTGGGGCTAAAGACCACTCATGTGATGACAGCTGAGTAGTTTTTTGAGCAATAACAAATGAGATGCGATGTTGTTTTGTTCAGCACTGCCCCTTGTATTGCAGAGATAATTACTCTTTTACGGTGCGTGATGGGCACAGCGCTGTTAAGGGTCCGATTATAATAATTGGACGACCCCCTGTCAACTCTGAGCAGTGACAGTCCAACTAGTCAAAGGGCAAAGTTGAAAGCTCATTATCTCTTCTGTCTTGGAGCTACGGCTCTGATTGAATCATTCAGGAGGTTGGTATGGAAGGTTAGGAAGATCCTTAGCACTCTGAGATCTGAGAGGCTGAGATGAGAAGCGTTTCATTGACTGGCATTTAAAGGTTGGCCTTTGTCTAAAATGTGGATGCAAGTGTTGTTTATCTCGTCTTTCTTCTTATATCAGTAGCTGCACTTTTCCTTATCTCTATTAGTCTTCCTTGAACCCAGCAAGCAGAATAAAAATACCCCAATCACTCCCTAACAACTAGAAGACAGCTCTGGCAGTGGAAAAACTAACTTGCTGTTTTGTCACTCATGCTGTAAGTAATGAAGTGAGGCTAAGACCTTAACAAGCAAGTTTGGGATCTGTAGAAAGAGATATAAGGGCAGTGGTTGTCAGTTAAGACAGTTGTCAGTTTGGAAAAGCTCTTCTGATATTTTGGTGCGTCTAGAGATCGGACTCAGAGCGATAAAGCTGTATGACTCTAATAATGCCTGACATACTGGCAGTAACTCTGCTGGGCTTAACTGTAGGCCAGGCAGTGCAGAGGACAAGAGGGCACCAACACCAACAGGGGAAAGACTGCTTTCCAATTATTTACTCTTTCCTTAGCACAAGACCTATTACAATCACTTCTTGGCATGCTGCAAGTCAACAACCATAATTAAAATATACACTTCTAATCTATATGTGTACCACTCAGCATGTGTAGCTATAGGACATATTAAAGGAAATTAATATTTACTGCTAAAAATGTACGTCTGGTCTATATTTTTAGACATCTCTAAGGATAATATCTATGTTTAAACTGTAATTTAATCAGGCAAAAAATTATGCATCACTGACATTTACTGTAGACTTCGACAGAAGGCTTATTCGGCAGTCATACTGTAAAATATATTTCTAGCTGAGGCACTTTGCAATGCTTTATTGTCAAATTTTTTATTTTTTAAGCAATTTGTGAGGGATGAAAAACATGACAAATGATTACCTTCTGTACAACTGTTTTTAATTTACACAAAAGAGAAATTCATATAAATGTTAATGTCAATATTCAGAAGTGAATATATTCAGCTGAATAATTCAAGTAAAAAAAAAAAAAGATGGATCCGACTGAAATGAGAAAATAAAGTCAGTGAGAAAAGAACTGCTTGGAATTAACATAATTATTTAACTGCTTGAATGATTTATTTAACTATCAAAACTAAATTCAATGATACATCATTCATTTTGAACATTTTAAATGTTTTGTATTCCTAAACATCATTTTATAGGAAGAATATGTAACAATGTGAGGTATGTGCATACGTTTTGTGCATTTATTCATTTATTCATCAGTAGTCACTTTATCCTGATCAGCATCTTGGTGGATCCTGGAAACACTACTGTAGGTGAGCGACAGGAATGCATCCAGAATTGGATGCCAATCCTTTACACCTAAACAAATCCTGCATACACTAAACAAAGACAATCAACTTACTAGCACGTTTTTGAGAGGTGGGTGGAAACTGGAAAACCCACATGTTCATAGGGAACACCTGCGCAGAAACTCGGCACAGAGAGTAACTCGAGTTCAGGATTGATCCGAGAGCCCTGGTGCTGTAAGGCAGAAACGATACCCGTGGTGCTCTCCGCCACATGTAACTCGCACGTTTTCTGAATCGATGAAAAAATGTCCGGCTTGATTACATTCTTGAACATTGAACAGCGCTCAAATTGACTTGCCAAGTTGATGCCATTTAGTGTGAGAGATTTCCTATTGTATGGAATTAGTAGTACTACAACTAATAATGACCTTAAATTCAAGCAAAAGTCGGCTAAGTCTTCAAGGCAGATATTTATAGTTTCAGTGAAAGAGTAATGCACGATACCTGCAGCTCAGAACCAGTATATGAAAATTTTAGCTCCTTTCTAATGCAAAACTTCCCATTTCTGTTGTATTCAGCAAGGTAATGGAGGTAAAATGTTTCTTTGCAGAAACTGCTTTAAAAAAATAATGTATAAATTTTTACACAGCACGGCATTAGAATATTTCATGATTATCTAGAAGCAAATCAATTGACAACCTGTCAAACTGTACATGCTAAAATCAGCCGCTGCTGTGGAAAAAACACTACCTGTCATTTTATATAAGCTAAAACCCAGTCTGATAATAAAGAGCAATTTCACCAACTGTGAAGTGAAAGGTGTGCTGTGACATGAGAGGATCTCTTCGTTCTTTGCTGCATTTTTGAATGACTGTAATTTTTATGTTGAGTATGCACCTTGTGAACGCTGTACTCTAAAAAATCTTAATGCATCAACCACAGGCTCACAATAAACCAGTCTACCACCTAAGTGGAGGAGACCACAGATTCTCTGGTCAGATTAGGCATAAATTATTATTATTATTATTATTCATTCATTCATTCATTCATTCATTTTCTATACCGCTTAATCCTGTGTTCAGGGTCGCGGGGGACCTGGAGCCTATCCCAGGAGACTTCGGGCACTAGGCGGGGTACACCCTGGACAGGGTGCCAATCCATCGCAGGGCACACACACATACACACACACACACACACACACACACACACACACACACACACACACACACTACAGGCAATTTAGGAACGCCAATTAGCCTAACCTGCATATCTTTGGTATTATTATTATTTATTTATTTATTTTTTTTACCTGTACTTGCTCTAATGGCGCTGTCATTGAGAGCCCCCCCCCCCCCCCCAGCACCCTCCTCCACACATGTTAAGCTCATTCTCACCTGCTGTTGCTCCTATCTGCTCCTAATGAGAGCAGCATGGCTTCATTTGCACATTGTCTTTTGTACATGTGAAAAAGGGGCCTGGGTGGTCACAGCTCTTCTCCCCATGGCGATCTATTTTTTTCCGGAGTGCACCGAATTAAAATATGAGGTAAGCATTTTAAAAAGCGTCCGTCCACCCTTGCAGCTCGTTCCACTTTCACTGGCCCCGGGAAGCATTCTGCTGGAAAAGCACCTTTACCACACATTTCTTTGTATCCTGCTTGAATGTGCAGCACCGGCTGGAGCTTAACAGCTATTCATTTTTAGTCCCTGTGCTATTTCTTTGTTCCGGACAGCCGGCAATTACACAAATGAAATGGATTGGAAAAATAGCATGCATACCACAGGAAGCAGGATTTCCAGACAACTAAGCTCTGCACAAGGTTCCTAATTAAAACAAATGTATGCAGATAAGAACCTAGACAGAATGCTCAGTTTGGAGACTTATTGGAAGCTTAGGCGTCTCAGTATGCGGGATGCCGTGATCAATGAATGTTCCATTTGCACTCAAGTGCACCTGGGTAAGGTTACTTATTGGAAACAACAGTGTCCAGTCTGTTGTTTCCAATACAATATATGAGACAAACTCAGGTTGCACTGCAGCGAACTGGAGCTCGGCAGTGAGACCAGGCGTTCGGAAGTGTTTTGTGATTAATATAAAAATTTCTTTTGGACCCCTCTCAGTCTTGCATTCCCTTTGAGTGTGTTGTCTTTTAGTCATTTGCACTCGTTAATCACTTGTCTCACTGGCCTTCTAGTATTCTGCAACTGTAATACAATAGCGGGTGGGTGTTTTACAATGACCAGGGCAGACAGGGTCAGAGGAAGATACTTATTAACACCATTAGTGTAGAAAGCCAAAGGTTTTTATTTCTTTTTGAAGGCTGTAAGTGATTCAAACTTAATAATAAGCTTGTGGGACATGGGATCCATAGATGTTAGTGTAATTATGATCAGGTTAATGTCTAAAAAACATCTCTAAGTTGATTGGTGGGACTATATTACCTATATTACTAGTTTTCCCTGGTAGTATGCATGGTGCTCTGCCATGAACATATTTATTTTGTTGACATGTTGTTTATTCCATTTTGCATACTATATTACATATGATACCAATAGATATGATAACAATACTCTTCTTGCCATGGTATGGTATGCCATTATAACAGTAAATACATTCTTACCACATACTGTATATCACCACATTTTACTATAGAGTCATCTGAATTTATGCATACCTCCACAGCTGCTTTGGCGCGCTCAAACTCCTCTTCGAGTGACTGGTTTCTGGATAGGAGTCCACCACCCCATCTCTGGTCTCTGCCTCCTCGGCCCTGTCACACACACACACACACACACACACACACACACACACAACAAGCAGACAGCACGAGTTAGTAAGCATGTGGATAAACCTCTCCAGTCTCTCCCTCCTGAGATAAGAAAAAAAAAAACTCTGGCCTTGCAGAGCTCTGATGCATTAACAGCTCACATTCACACCCCTCTCAAACACTCTGCCGTCTTCCTCCGACATCCTTTCATCAGCTGCTCGACTTGGACTGGCCCTGAACTGACATGCTGACATGCCGCATTCAGTAGATGGACATTTGCACATTTTCTCGCTGTGCATGTATGAAGATTGCATAGTTTTACCATTACTTTGATTTAAAAATTAAAGCCATGACATTTCTGAGAAGCACATGGGTAGGCATGCTACATGTAAAGCAAAGCAACTAATTTCATATAAATAACTAGTACACAAAATGTTGCAGTAGCTTGTGGAAATCCCTAATATAACCTACAGACTAAAAATAAAGATTACATAAAATCCACGTGTCTGACTGCTATACAGCTTTCTAAAGTCAACTATTTTAATCCATTTATATTTTTATTTGAAATTGAAATTGAGGATTTATCTAGAAAACAGTGAATCAAAAAAAAAAAAAAAAGACTTCAGCTGTGTTTTCACTGACTGGGTCATATACAATATATGAGACCATTAAGTCTTTTTTTCAACCAATGACAGGTGACATGAACAACACTGACTGTCATCTAAAGAAGGACTTCAGGAGCCTGGTCGAGAAGGTCCGCAGCACATCACCCACGACAATGATCATCGTATCTGGACCGCTTCCCACATTTCAGCGAGGAATCGAGAAGTTCAGTAGATTATTTGCTTTTAATGAATGGTTACAATCTTGGTGTCAACAACAGAAATTACGCTTTGTTGATAACTGGAATGTTTTCTGGGAGCGTCCTAGGCTCTATCACACCGATGGCCTACACCCTAGCAGAGCTGGAGCAGCGGTCCTCTCTGACAACATCTCCAGAACACTACGAACCATCTGACTGGCGGTAAGTCATACTGTAGATTCCAAACATATTAGCCACATCACAACTCACCGTAGTGATAGACGCACACACATAGCTTGTCCTATAGAAACTGTGTCTGTTCCCCGAATACTGAGAAAAAAGAATAAATTTGTTAAATTTGCCCGAAACAATCTGATAACCATAAAACCAGAAAAAGGCAAAATAAGTCGTCAAAATCCACCTCTAAAGTTTGGACTACTCAACATTAGATCCCTTGCGCCTAAAGCACTTATTGTTAATGAAATTATCTCAGATTATTGCCTTGACGCACTCTGTCTCACTGAAACCTGGCTTAAACCAAATGAATATTTTGGTCTGAATGAGTCTACTCCGTCAGGATATTTCTATAAGCACGAGCCCCGTCTAATTGGTCGCGGCGGTGGTGTCGCCACTATCTACAACGATGTACTCACTGTTACCCAGAAAATAAGGCCCAGGTTTAATTCATTTGAAGTGCTTATCATTAATGTTGCACTAAATGAAATACGTAATAAACCCTTGCTATATTTTACCTTGGCCACCGTGTACAGACCCCCGGGGCCATATGGCGATTTTCTTAAAGAATTTGGACATCTGCTATCAGACCTATTGGTTAACTCTGACAAAGTATTGATAGTAGGAGACTTTAACATTCATGTAGATGATGCTAACGACGCTTTAGCACTCACATTTATGGATTTACTAAATTCCTTTGGGGTTAAGCAAAATATAATTGGAGCAACTCACCGCTTTAATCATACGCTAGATTTAATTATATCCCATGGTATAGATGTCTCTAATATAGAGATCATACCTCAAAGTGATGATATCACAGATCATCACCTCCTGACATATACTCTACCCGTAGAACAGATTAGCTGTGTCTCCCCGCGTTATCAATCTGTTAGAAATATGAATCCCACCACTAAAGACAGATTCACAAGTAATCTGCCGGATCTGTCCCAATTTCTTATTAGACCCCTAAATGCAGATGATCTAGATGAAGTGACTAGCAGCATGGGCACTATTTTTACCAGTACATTAGACACTGTTGCTCCCATCAGATTAAAAAAAGTCAGAGATAAAACATTGGCACCGTGGTACAACAGTCATACTCGCGCCCTAAAGAGAGCAACCCGTAACCTCGAGCGAAAATGGAGGAAAACTAAATTAGAAGTTTTTCGAATTGCGTATAAAGACAGTATGTGCAGCTATAGACAGGCTCTAAAAACTGCTAGGACCGAGCATCTTAGCCAACTGATAGCAAGAAACCAAAACAATCCCAGGTTCTTATTTAGTACAGTGGCTCGCTTAACAAAACCTAAGATGCCCGCAGAGAGTATCCCATCACAGTTTAGAAGTGAAGACTTTATGGACTTCTTTAATGAAAAAATCAATAATATCAGGAAGAAAATAATGGAGGTTCAACCTCTAATAGTATCTCACGATCCAGTTCAGCCTATAGCTTCACATTTAGATTTTCACTGCTTTACAGGTATAGGACAGGAAGAGCTGTATAAACTCATCACCTCGGCTAAATCAACAACGTGCCTGTTAGACCCAATCCCAACCAGATTTTTAAAAGAAGTGATGCTTACGGTTGGAGAGCCACTCCTAAACATTATTAATTCTTCATTACATCTAGGTCACGTCCCTAAACCTTTCAAGTTAGCAGTTATTAAGCCGCTTCTTAAAAAATCTAATTTGGACGCGAATGAAATAAAAAATTACAGACCGATCTCAAACCTCCCGTTCATATCAAAAATACTAGAAAAAGTAGTATCAGCTCAAATTTGCACATTCTTGCAGGATAACAACATCCTTGAAGAATTTCAGTCAGGTTTCAGGCCCCATCATAGCACAGAAACTGCACTAGTTAAGATTACAAATGACTTGTTTTTAGCTTCAGACCAAGGCTGCATCTCATTGCTAGTCCTGCTCGATCTTAGTGCTGCATTCGACACTATAGATCATAATATTCTCATAGATCGCTTACAAAATTATATAGGCATTCAGGGACAGGCACTAAAATGGTTTAGATCTTACCTGTCTGATCGCTACCATTTTGTAGATCTAAATGGAGAACTGTCTGGTATAATGCCAGTGAAATATGGGGTCCCACAAGGGTCAGTTTTAGGACCTCTGTTGTTCTCAATATACATGCTTCCCTTGGGTAACATCATTAGAAGACATGGGATTAGTTTCCATTGTTATGCTGATGATACCCAATTATATATCTCAACTAAACCAGACGAAATACCTAAGCTGTCTAGATTAACTGAGTGTGTCCAGGACATAAAAGATTGGATGACCAATAACTTTCTTTTATTAAATTCAGATAAGACAGAGATATTACTTATTGGCCCAAAAACCAGCACACAACAGCTTTCACAATTCAGCTTGCGCTTAGAAGGATGTACTGTTATTACCAGCTCAGCAGTAAAAGATCTGGGAGTAATATTAGACAGTAACTTGTCTTTTGAAAATCACATTTCAAATATCACAAAAACAGCCTTTTTCCATCTTCGAAATATTGCTAAACTTAGGAACATCTTATCCGTATCTGATGCAGAAAAACTAGTTCATGCATTCATGACCTCCAGACTGGACTATTGTAATGCATTACTAGGTGGTTGTCCTGCATCCTCAATAAACAAGCTTCAGTTAATCCAAAATGCAGCTGCCAGGGTTCTCACTAGATCCAGAAAATATGATCATATAACCCCAATATTATCATCCCTGCACTGGCTACCTGTTCAGTTTAGAATAAATTACAAAATAGTATTACTTACATACAAGGCCTTAAATGGTTTAGCTCCCACATACCTAACCAGTCTTCTGATACGCTACAATCCACCACGCGCCTTAAGATCACAAAACTCCGGACTTCTGGTAGTTCCCAGAATTTCAAAATCTACAAAAGGGGGTAGGGCTTTTTCATATTTAGCTCCAAAGCTTTGGAATAGCCTTCCAGACAGTGTTCGGGGAGCAGACACGGTTTCTCAGTTCAAAAGTAGACTCAAGACGCATCTTTTTAATCTGGCATACACATAACTCATCCCAGTACTCATACTCCAGTACACCTATACCGAATGGCAACTACGCTAATTCTCCCCATCTGTTCTGTATTTCTCTACCCATCCCGAGGCATCGGGAGATTTTGCCAGCTTCAGTAGACAAAGGCCGACCCTGCGAGGTTCCTGAGGCACCCAGAGACGGACCAGCTCCAACTGGATTCAGCTTTATGATGGTTGGAGCTACACATGCTGCTCCTGTGCTTCCAGTGATCCAGACCTCATCTGCCCTCTGCACCTACTGACTCGTCCCTATGCTGAACTGGTCTTCATGTCAATTTAAATAATTTCTGTCATATTGAATTTTCACCTGCACAACACACAAGATGTTATATCATTTCTATCTGTTATCGCCCAAATGAGGATGGGTTCCCTGTTGAGTCTGGTTCCTCTCAAGGTTTCTTCCTAATGCCATCTCAGGGAGTTTTTCCTTGCCACCGTCGCCGTCACCCTTGGCTTGCTCATCAGAGAAATTTCATTCATTCGTCTCATTATTATCTGCACATTTTTCTCACACATCCACACTTCCAATTATTTTCTTTTCTATAATTATTATTATTATTTGTTCTTATTTATTTATTTTCTATTATAATTTTATTTATTTATTTATTACTTTATATATATATATATATATATATATATATATATATATATATATATATATATATATATATATATATATATATATATATATATATATATATATATAATTTTTTTTTTTTTTTTTTTTTTTTTTTGTTAAATTTCTTAAATTTTTGTGAAGCTGCTTTGAGACAATGACCATTGTTAAAAGCGCTATATAAATAAAATTGAATTGAATTGAATCTATACACCAATAAACCGGCGACAGGATAACAGGAACTCAAAGCTCACCCATGCCCACGGGGACAAAAGGAAAATCCTGTCTTGTCTGATTCTACAAAAAAAGCCAGAACAGCACAAATTGTAGAAAAAAAGTAAATGATGGCCATGATAGAAAGGTTTTAGAACACCCAGTGCATTTAATCCAGCTGAGTTCAGGACTGAACATTCTGTAAGAGCTCTCAGCACTGCCTGCCCAGCCTCCAAACTCCCAAATTGCCAGTCCAATCATGCACACTTGGATGCACTGTACAAACTAGTCTGATCCAAGGAGGGCCCACCCCTCAACTTACAGCCCATAAAGGATGTGCTGACAACAACCTACAACTTGGTGACATACTGTACACCACAGCACACCCTGGGGAGCCAAAGGCTAGAGGTGCCATGTTGGCAAAAGGGGAACCCAAAACCTACAGTAGGTGGTCTTAATGCTAATGGTTTTTAATGTTATGGTTGATATGTGTACTGTATACAGTATTTTGCCTATATTTTGGCCAAAAGCAATTGCTAAGAGAATAAAGACACATTCAAGCTCATAAAAAGCAAAAATATCTAGAAATAGGGTAAATCACCCCAGAAATATTAATTAAATTTGCCTATATTTAAATATTTTACATACTAAGATAAAAAAAAATCAGTATGGTTCCCTTTCAATATTACATGGAACCCCTTCCTATCAAAAAGCAGACCTTCGCTACCTGAATTCAATCTTCTGGATAACTAAGTTTCAGCGAACAAAGAGCACAGGAGGGGGTGTTTTGGAGCTGCCTCACTGGACATTCATCAATTGCCAGGGTTAAAGTATTAAATAGATTTCAGGAAGTTATAATGGAGGTTTCTGAGCAGACAATCAGTCCTGCTTTAGTGTGCTGTAACCCTAGCCTGTGTCTTGATGACTAATGTGTTCCATCAAACTCTGAGTCAGAGCAACAATTACCCTAAACATTGCCCTTTCCATTTTTGTGGCCCCTCATTGTTAAGAACCCAATCAAGCAAGACTTACACTGATGTGAGCAAGTATTGTGCAAAGCGGGCCCTTGTGGCAGACTCCCTTAGATAATATGTCATTTTCTACTGTAATACGCATTCATGATATTTAACAGTTCGACTTCTACTTATTGCTATTTTTATATGACTGAAATAATGAAGAGCAGATATGCAAACATTTTGGTACTTAGTTTTCTCGGTTGCCTTTTGAGCAAGAAATTGTCCGTTATGTGCTGTCGTACCATGCGGCTAAATGAGCACTTTATATGCATTGTGACAATATTCAAAGCATGACTCTTACTTCATACTTATGTATGAGGGTGTGAGGGGTGCGATGCACTCTGAAGTCATAATAACTATGCCCTACTCCCTCTACAGGCTCCGCCCTAGTTTGTAGTCAAATTTTTACTGATGAATTGAAAAAATTTCACAATTTAAAAATCATCAGATGGATTAAAGGATGGTTTCTCAGTGCTGGTCCTGAAGTCTTTACTTCATAGACATTTTGCTGTTTAATGTGCTTACAACTAATAATCCTGAACATATAACAACCAAACCTTCAACTGTAGTATTTTGTTTCATACAATAAATTATTTCCTATTTACATACTCTTCTTTAGGCTAATATAAGAAATATTCAAAATTATTTTAGAAACTATGTTAAAGAATTGTTATACAGTAGCAATCTACACTCAACAGTTTGGACACACATTCAAAAGTTTGGACACACCTTCTAATTCTATGGTCTTTCTACATTGTAAAACAGTGCGGAAGGAATCCAAAATCTGCAATAATAACCTTTGAACAGTTGATGTTGAGATTTGTCTGCTCCTTATGCTCTGTAAAGACTTGATCTGATCTGAGGTGCTGTTTGTTAATTGGTGATTTCTGAAGCTGGTAACTCTAAATGAACTTCTCTGCAGCAGAGGAAAGTTTTGGTCTGCTTTCCTCGGATGCGCTTTATGAGAGCCAGTTTCATCATGGTGCAAGATGTTTTTTATAAATGCATGTGACAATACTGCTCTTTTCCGGAACAGCTGACCTTAAATAACAATAACTGGGCCTCTGAGTGGCGCAGTGATTGGCGCAGTGATAAAGCATCCGCCCCATCATCCGGAGATCGCGAGTTTGGTTCCCGGGTGATGATGTAACCTCTCGCAGCTGGAGGTCTAGATTGGCCGAGCACTCTCAGAGGGGAGGGATGAAAGGTACTTAGTGCTCCCACATTAATCACGGCTCTACCGCCAATCAGATAGCGCTGTCTTCCGAGTGTGTTACGCTGTGCGTGAGCGAGCAGTTCGTAAAGATGCAGTTGGCATCGAAGGAAACATGTGATAGTCTTCGGCCCTCCCGACTGAGTGGTAGTAGTAGCTTAATGCGGGAGCCCCCTAGTGACTGAGAGGAATTGGATACGTCTAAATTTGAGAGAAAATCTGGGAAAAATAAATAACAATAATTGTTGTTACTTAATTACCTAATGCCATATGTGTTATTTCATAATCTCCAGAATTGTTCTAGAATGTAGAAAAAAATCGCTAAACAAAAAACATTGAATTTTAAGCTGTATCCAAAGTTTTGACTAGTACTTTTTGTTTTAATAAAAACTTTTTCATGCTGGTTGTTGGCTGGTGTTGGACCGCTTATTAAAAGCAAACCTGGCAACCCCGCTCTTAATGTGCTATAAGAATAAAGCTATTCAGCTCTTATGAAAAAAAAAAAGCTGCAGGAAAATTGCAGATTAATTTACACATTATACTCTGGCCTTATTCTATTTTAAGCTACTATTTCAGCTTTTCAGTTTCAGTCTTGTAGTAATAAATGTTCATGTTATCACTTCCCAAATTCTGTTTTATTTTAATTTAAACTGTACTTCTTTGGAATATTTTAATGATTGAAAACCTGAAAACAAGTCAATGGATGAACATTTCCACCTTTTTAACTAGATGCCTTTTAACCGTGTGCCTCAATCATAATGCAATTAATAGGCCATCCCATGTGCAGGAATGAGATACAGCCTTAGTAAATTGCATTTACCCTAATTAATTTCCGATGAGTGCATACTGCAGTTGCATCAAGTTGTGTTTTTAATAATATCATACTATTTAGTTTCATTCTTGTGCGAATTCCTGTATATCATGTGTGTATCTAACAAATTACGTTTCTGATTCTGTAATATATTACTGGCCTGCTGTACTGTATGTTAGCTGTATAAATGCTTGTTAAAAGTCAGTGGTTTATTATGCTATAATAAAAATTGCCAGTCCTAAATTTTCAACTTATTGTGTTCCTTACATTCATTTATCCTTGCCTTTGCAAGCTCATGCTTCCTAGAGCTTCATTAAAATGCGACCTGTAGTTCACTTGCTGTAGTGGACACCTTATACTGTAGTAAACACAGGAAGACGTTCCTGAATAATTTATGGCATATCAATCCAACAACAGATGCTGTAGCAACAAGAAAAGCAGCCCAGCAGACCTGCATGCTCGAACGAAGACACAAACTTATAACATTTGTAGCCTGAAACAACGCCCAAAAAAACAACCTAAAAAAATAAAAACCCTGGATGCAAAGTGTTACTTAAATTAATCAGGTTTTTTTTTTTTTGCAGGTGATGCTGACATGACATAATCCTTTTTAACTTAATAATAAAACAAACAAACAAACAAAAAAAACAATGTGGCAATGCTTTTGGCATAGCATGGTGCAAATGCAAATACCGGTCAGCATGTCATACAAAAAAATGCATAGAGAGTCTTACATGTCTTCCACTAACATACTGCTTGTTGAGCTGTAATGACAGAATTCTATGAGTTAGCAGACAATTAACCAGCACACAAATTTGCATGGGTTAACAGAATAATAAAAAAAAAAAATAAAAAGGTTAAATTGTCATGGGATTTGGCATAAAATTGGAATGACGTAATGTACAAACGTCTTAGGCACCCTGTGTTCTTTTTAGTACAAACTCTTGATTTCCACTGAATACTGTAATCTCTAGGCCATAAAAAGGGTAGCATATTATGTAAAAGACCACTTTTCAGACATGCATGAAAAAAGAAGCACATGTGACAAAGTCCTCAGAAGGACAGTGGCTGGTTCTGAATGATGAACATGAGACATGTTTTAGGCAAAGCTTAGTCATACAGTACCAGTTATTGACTTTGTTTTATAAATTTAACAATATTGCTCTAGAGCAGTTACTTGCATGTGCCTAAGACGTTTTCACAGTACTGTATTTCTGACAAAGAAGTCTGTAGTTAAACATACGAGGCATGTTCAATTCAAACCCGGGACTGTGCAGAATAACAGAAGATACACTGCACGACCAAAAAAAGTCACCATCTGGATTTAATTAAGCAAATAGTAAAAGCCTTCCACTAGATAATTACTGCAAGTAAGTGTTGATATGTTTCAACAACTTATTTAATCCCAATTTCTCATTTCTTAAATACCATGTCAATCCTGTGGTTGTGGCAAAGATGTCACTCGCTAGTGTTTGTTTAATGTTTTATTCAGTAGGATAATTTTTTTTGTCCTGCACCAAGCAAAGATAACAACTAAGGAGACTGCTAAAGCTAAAGCTACAAAAAATTGGTTGAGAACTGTCCAACACATTATTAAAATCTTAACCATCGGCTTTGTGGAAGTAATGCGGTTTGGAATTTTCACGGCTGTTTAATAGTGAAAGTAAGAGCATTTCCATGAACACAATGCAAAGACAACTTAAGGAATTACAACTATACAGCTGTGGATCCTTAAAAACACTTATGAGTGAGGCTAATCGAAAAAAAAAGGCTCATTCTGCAAAGGAGCATAAAGAATGGACAGCAAGGACAATGTGGTCTGATTTACCCTGTTCCAGAGTGATGGTGCATCGAGGTAAGAGGAGAGGGAGATGATGCAATGCATCCATCATTTCTAGTGCCTACTGTACAAGCCAGTGGGGCAGTATTATAAATTGCTGTTGCTTTATTTGGTCAGGTCTAAATTACTGTTACTGTATGTGCCCAAAAAGTGAGATCAGCTGACTACCTGAATATTATAAATGACCAGGTTTTTTCCATTAATTGATTTTTTTCTTCCCTGATAGCACTGGCATATTCCAAGATGACCGTGCCAGGATTCACCTTCTCACTCATCGGCTATACGGGTTTATCCTGTATTCAGGGTTGTGGGGACCTGGAGCCTATCCCAGGAGACTTGGGGCATGAGGCAGGGTACAACCTGGACAGGGTCCCAAGCCATTGCAGGGCACACACACACTTACACACTATAGGCAATTTGGGAGCGCCAATTAGCCTAATCTGCATGTGTTTGGACTGTGGGAGGAAACCGCAGTACCCATAGGAAACCCACCAAGCAAGGGGAGAACATGCACATGATAGGGAATCAAGGCTTACCCTGGTTTTACAAGGGGCGCTGCTAACCACTACACCACTGTGACGCCCTGCCATGATTCGTCAAATTCAAATTGAGATGTCTCATGATTCAGGCAGCCTGAGCCATCATTTTTAATACACGAAATGGCCACCACAGAGTCCAGTCCTAAACCCTATTGAGAATCATTAGGATGTGCTGGAGAAGACTTTACGCAGTCTGACTCTCCCATGATTAATACAAGATCACGGATAGAGAAATGAAGGAGTTTATTTTGTGACATTGCATTACAATTCATTGCATTATGTGTGTCAGAACTAACCTAATGACGACCAAAAAGACGTAGCTTTAGCAGTTAGCCCTGTAGCGTGAATGGTAAACCCAAACGCGGATGGAACACGAGCGGGCAGGATAATCACGCGATTTGATCTAAGAACTCTCACAATAAATGAGTAAAGGAAAGACACAATCTAACCCGCGTTCTATAAACACACACTCAGTCTGGAAGCAAAGCCAAGAAAGTGAGTACTCACATACACGGGAACGATTCCGAAATGACATGGGCAAAACTCAATGACAGAGCGGTGTGCTGCGCCGTCTTGTATCATTTTATGCTTTCAGGTTCGCGACCATCTTACTTCCGGGTCCTAGTGCCGGCCGCGGCTGAGTGTGCATGACAGTACCCCCCTGTCCAGGACCGACTCCGGACGGTCCAGGGGTGGAGGATACCCGGTGACGGTAGTCCCTAATGAGCCCGGGGTCGAGGACGAAGCGAGCCGGAACCCAAGACTGCTCCTCGGGGCCGAGCCCTCCCAGTCAACCAGATACTGAGTGCCCCTGCCCCGAGGGCGCAAGTCGAGGATCCGTCGCACGGTGTAAGCGGGACCACCGTCAATGATACGGGGGGGAGGAGCAGGGGGGGTGGGTGGAACCATGGGTGAGATGATGAATGGTTTCAGTTGGGAAGTGTGGAAGACGGGGTGGATCCGGAGCGCCGCAGGCAGCTGGAGCCGGTAGGTGACAGGGTTGATCCTGAGGGTGATGTGATATGGGCCAATGAACCTGGGTGATAGCTTCCGTGACTCTGTGTGCAGGTGGAGGTTCTTGGTGGAAAGCCACACCTTGTCACCTACGTGGTACAACCGTCCCGGGGGGTGCTGGCGGCGGTGCTGAGTTACGAAGCTGGTGTTGCTGCGCCGTATGGCAAGGTTGGCTTGGTGCCATAGCCGCCGGCATCGGCGAACCAACTGTTGGGCCGATGGTACATCAACCTCCGGTTCTTGGTGGGTGAACATCGGAGGTTGGAAACCATAGCACTGAGGTGGGCTTAGGTTGGTGGCTGAGGACACATGGAGATTGTGGGACAACTCAGCCCACTTGAGGTAGCGGGCCCTAGCATGTCCCTGAGGACATCGTTGATGAATCGTTGGAAGGCCGAGGGTGCGTCCAAAAGGGATAACCAGGCTCTCGTAATGTCCAGTGGAGGTGATGAAGTCTTCCACTCATCACCCTCCCTGATGCGCACCAAGTTGTAGGCGCTCCGGAGGTCCAACTAAGTGAATACGGTGGCACCAGAGAGGGCGTCCAGGGCCGAGTTGGTAAGAGGCAGCGGATGACGGTTCATGATCGTGATCATATTTAGCCCCCGATAGTCAACACACGGACGGAAGTTCGCCCCCTTTCTTCTTCACGAAGAAGAACCCCGCGGCTGCCGGCGAGGAGGATGGCCGGATGGTGCCATGGTGGAGGGCGCTGGTGACATATTCCTCCATCGCCTGGGTCTCGCTGCTGGAAAGGGAGTAGAGATGGCTGCGGGGGGTGGGGGAGGGAGGGGGTTGGAACCCGGCTGGAGTTCAATGGCCAGGTCATAGGGACTGTGAGGTGGCAGGTGGTAGGCCCGGCGTTTACAGAACACCTCAGCCAGGTCCCGATAAGGTGGTGGGATACGTCCCAGCCTGGGCCCGTAGTCATAAATCGGTGCAGGTTGGCCCCCACTGAAGGATCCATTTTTGAGACCACGAGATGAGCGGGTCGTGCTGCAGAAGCCATGGGTAGCTGAGGATGATGGGTGGAGAAGAGATGGATGTGAGGTGAAATTGAATTGGTTCTTGGTGCTGACCGATGGCAAGAGTGATGGGTTGGGTCTGCTAGGTGATGGGGCTAGACGAAAGGCTTTACCCCCAACCCTTTGGCGTATGTGGAGTCAATGAAGTTACCCGCGGCACCGGAGTCGATGAACGCGGTACTTCGGACCCGTTTGTGGCCAAGGTGGAGGGTTACCTGAACCGTGAGTCTGGAGGTGGTGGTTTCGGTGGTGGCGGAGAGATGGATGGTGCCCGGTGAGTCTCTCCTGTCATTCACCGGGGTTGGGCGTTTCCTGGACGGAAGGGACAGGTGGCTCGGTGGTGCGCTGCTGAACCACAGTAGGCGCACAGTCCCTCGCGGTAACGCCTCTCGTGTTCCGCCACGGTCAGGGAGGCGCGCCCTAGTTGCATGGGTTCCCCGGCTCCAGTGTCAACCACGGCAGGGGGTGGAGATCCGACATGTCCGGTGAAGGCGAGGGTGACGGTGGGTGGTGGTCTGGATATGGTGTGAGCATACTGTAGGTGGGAGCTGGCGGCAGGGTTCGAGGTGCTGGCTTTGGACGGGAGAGAAGGCGCTGGTCAATGCGGATGGCCAGTTGGATCAGCCCCTCCAGTGTAGCTGGGAGCTCTCGTCCAGCTAGCTCGTCTTTGATGCGAGTAGCAAGTCCCTCGAAGTAGGACGTCCGGAGGGCTGCGTCTCCCCAGGAGGTCTGGATGGCGAGGGTGCGGAAGTGTACCGGCTCACGGACAATCCTCCCTGCCGCAGATGGTAGAGCTTCGCGTCGGTCTCCACCTCGCCCGTAGGATGCTCAAAAGTTAGCTTAAGCTGACGGGTGAACTCGTTGTACGAGTGTGCGGTGTCGGTGTCGGCGCGCAGGACTGCCGTGGCCCACTCTGCCGCCTGCCCTGATAGCAACGAAACAAGCAGTGCAATGCGTAGCTGGTCGGTGGAGTATTTGGTGGCATTAAACTCAAACACCAGTTCCAGCGATGTTAAGAACACACTGCACTTCCCATCCGTGCCATCCCATTTATCCGGAAGTGCTAGGAAAACATCAGAAGGGGGCCGCAGCGGCGGGCGGACCGCTAGCCATGCCATCAACAGCCGCCCGGAGGCTCGCGTTCTCCCACTTAAGCTCCGCCACCTCGCGGCGCAAGGCCGCGACGTCTTGGACACTCCGGCAAAGAGAATCGAGCTCCCCGGTGAGCTTATTGATAAGCACAGCATGCTGGTCAACCACATCGCACAGACGCACGTGATCCGCTGGGTTCACTGCTCTGGGCTCTGTCATTCTGTCAGAACTAACCTAATGATGACCAAAAAGTCCTGTAGCGTGAATGGTAAACCCAAACGCGGATGGAACACGAGCGGGCAGGATAATCACGCGATTTGATCTAAGAACTCTCACAATTAATGAGTAAAGGAAAGACACAATCTAACCCTCGTTCTATAAACACACTCAGTCTGGAAGCAAAGCCAAGAAAGTGAGTACTCACATACACGGGAACGATTCCGAAATGACATGGGCAAAACTTAATGACAGAGCGGTTTGCGGCGCCATCTTGTATCCTTTTATGCTTTCAGGTTCGCGACCATCTTACTTTCCAGGTCCTAGTGCCGGCCGCGGCTGAGTGTGCATGACAATGTGTGCCATAAACAAAAAGAGCCAAAAGAGATCCAATGAAATATTAGACTGTGTGACTTTTTTGGCCATGCAGTATAGTCATGAGAGTAGTAACCTTATTTCTCATATTATCCCTGCTACACTAATGCACTTATGTCAGAGTTTCACTAGTGCTTGGATACCATCAAGATAGAAAGTTTTCTTAGTACGCCAGAGACATGATTTGTACATCCTTGCATTCCATGTCAAAAACGTTGCTTTACCTCACTGCAGATTAGCAATCTTCTCTGCTGGTCAGAGATAGAAAGCACTCAACGTGCACTCACCTTCTATGAAGGCAGGTTTGCATCTCGTCTGCAAGCTAGCAAAAAACTGTATGTCGATTTTCGAGGATCATGCGTTCTGCAGTGAACATTTAAAACATTTGCACCAATCAAATATTTTACTGCAGTTAAGAGTCTCATCAGCATACCGGGCCTTAAAGTCTTCTATAAATGATTTAAATCGGTTTTATGCCTTCATTATTCTGCTCATGAGATGAAAGTCCAGGTTTGACTTGAATACCACTCATTTTTATATTTAGTTGCGAGGTTATTTATACATTTCTGGGAGTTTACTGTTTATGGTTCATACTTAGGAGAGAAAAAAAATCTTTACAAGCCCCACAGCATCTAATTTTGTGCTATTAGCTCAAAAAGTTCTCATCTTTTCCAATTATTTTTATTATGGATTTTGGCTTTGCTACCCACCTTTGTTCATTGATCTAAACTGAATTAGTGTATGTACTGTAGAGAAATACTGGAGCTTCGGGTTTTAGTAAATGATGGTGCATAGGTCATGTTTTCACAATGTAGAAAATAAAAGCACTTACTTGAGTGGAAGGGGATGTCTCTGTCTCAGCCTTGTAATTTATTTCTAATGAGTTCTTGGTGGCTGCATCAGGTTGCGTTTTGCTGTCAGTAGACCTTTGGGTGTATCATAAGGGACAGAAGCAATAAGACAGTGCTTATAGTGATGCTTGCTTTAGTTTGATAGGTCCCTATAGAAACATTTCACCTACTGCTTTTCAGAACATATGGTAGAGAAGAGGTTTACCAAGCAAAATCCCCAGAATTTTTAGAGGATCGCCTTTTGTCTAGCTTCCATTTCCTGCTGCCGGTTCTCTCCGGATGAGGGTTGAGTTCCTCCCACTTCTCCAGCGGTGAAGGAACGCGTGCTGCCAAAATTCAACCAGATACATTTCAGATAAAGATCTAGCAAGTGATTTATTTAAAGGTTTCATACACTCACATTTAATTTTCCCTTGGCCTAGATACCTGAATCCAGAGAATCTTTCACAGGTGTACGAGAGCAGGATTTGTTCTGTTCAACATCCACTTGGATCAGCTCGGTTTCATCTGCTTTCTTTCTATGAGGCGTGCTCTTGATGGACATAGGACTCTTCCTGTCTTTACTGTTTCTCCTCTCACCAGGCTCACTCAGGTCCAGCAGGTCCAGAGAAGAGGACAGCACTGGGAACAGGAGACACGAATATGTGTATATATATCTTCCAAGAGTTTAGTATGACCTCATTTTTTCATCACTCCAAATAGCATACCACAGTTTCTCTCCCAAAATTAGCAGCACTGTAATATGATGGGAAAGGAACTGCTGCTGCACTGGAGAACAAAAACTAATTAAAATGTCTAATCTTAGGAACAACTCACTTTTTTTTTTATATTATGTACTGGATGATGCAAACGCAACACAACCACAATCAAAACAACCTTCTAATATCTATATTGATTGATATCTATATCAAAAGCCTGTCTGTTAATAAGTATACAGGTACTAATAGTATACACGTTTGACGTTTCACCAACATAGCCCGAGGATGAGAGGATTTTTGGATTGTCTGCACATTACTGCAGCAGTAAGTAGCTCTGTTGAAGTGTTTGTACCATGTGACTGTTGAAATGAACAAACAAAAATGATGATATTCCCAGTTAGCTGCAATGCCTCTGGGCACCTACAGTATATGAGGGTCAGTATAATTAAAAAAACAAAACAAGTGAATGTGACAGGTAGAGTGCTCAGAATTACATTATCTTTGATTTTATTTCGTAGCAGAACAACAGTTTAATAGTCGATCTGTATCTTGATCATTAGAACTGATCAGTGTTGGGGGGGAAAAAAAAGTGTTTTTGATTTCTTTTGAAATACTCAGTGATGCTTTAAATTCCAGACTTAGTTTTTTTTTTCATTCAATAGTTCATATGCCGATCAACCATAACATTAAAACCATTAACATTAATATTACCTAGGGTTTGGTTCTCTGCAATGGTCAGTCCCGCGTCTCATGCCCTAAGTCTCCTGGGATAGGCTCCAGGCCCCCGTGACCCTGAACACAGGATAAATCTGTATAGACAATGACGACAACGATGATGGTTTGGTTCTCCTTGTGCCACCTTGACTCAAGGAGAACTCATGCGGTATGAGTCCACATGGCCTGTGAAGGTGTGCTAAGGTGTGTACAGTAGCACTAGAAAATTGGCAGTGGACTTTGGGTGCTATGATGACAGGGCCATGGACAGATCTCCGTGAATCCGACTAGTTTGTCCAGGGCATCCCATGGATGCTTGATCTGATTGAGATCTGAGGAGTTTGGTGGCCAAGTTGGCGGCCTTGGGCTCATAGCCTTCTGGGCCCTAGGTGATCTGGTGCCTTTATTTTGAGAGCAGCATTAGCTTTAAAAAAATAAATAAATAAACAAATTGGGTTCTGCGATTTGTGCTCCATTGGCTTTTCTGTGGGATCGGACCAGACAGGCTGGTCTTTCATCCCTGTGGGTATGGATGTGCCTTGGGTGGATCCTGTCACCAGTATGCTGGTGTTTAGTTGCTGACCAATGTTGTTCAGTTCACCTGGCAGTGGTGTTGTGGAGATGTTATGGCTGATCATGTTCCAGTGACCCAACTTTCACTATTTTTAACAGTCTGAGACACCACTCAAGATGCTTTACGCTTATAACAGATGTTATAAGTATAACCAATCTCACAGTAAAAAAATATGGCCCTTTTTCTTTCTTTATTTCTTTCTTCCTTTCTTTTTTTTTTGTTGAAAAATGACTTAATTACTTGTCTTAATTATTTAAATAAATGCCTTAATTACTTAATTACAATTACTTGCTGCCTTGTATTATGCGTGACAACTCAGCAAAATAAGTTATTTGGACATTTAATTTTAGTGAATACTAAAATCAGTGTTGAACAAATCTTTATACCAGAGTTACATGGAGCTGATATTGCCCAATGCAGAGTCATTCCAAATTGCTTTTAACTCCCCCAAATATATGCAGTAATATTCTAATTTTACTTGTTAAACTGGTTCATCATAGGCTGAATAGGCCTGGAAAAATGTTCTCTACTGCGGACAATTATTACCTTATAGTCAGCAGAAGACCGTCAATGGGGGTAATAATACAAAGCTGGAAATTACTACAGATCTCTACTCACACCCATTCTCATCAATCTCAGTTAGAATCAGTGGCACAGCCAATATAAGGATAGGAGAACTCTTTACTGTACATGAGTACCAACCCCCATCTACAGTAAATGACTGACTCAAGCACATGTGAATTATACTGTAGTAGTACATCTATCCTGAATCGTAAATACACTAATTCTTTCCACCTGGTCTTTATTTTTCTACCCATCCTGAGGCATCTGGAGATTGTGCCAGCTTCAGTAGACAAAGTCCGATCCTGCAAGGTTCCTGAGGCATCCAGAGAAGGACCAGCTCCAGCTGGATTCAGCTTAATGATGGTTTGGAGCAACACATGCTGCTCCTGTGCTAACTTCTGTTATATTCAACTTTCAGCTGCATAACACACATGATGTTATATAATTTCTATCCATTATCATCCAAATGAGGATGGGTTCCCTGTTGAGTCTGGCTCTCTCAAGGTTTCTTCCTATTGCCATCTCAGGGAGTTTTTCCTTGCCACTGTCGTCGTCACCCTTGGCTTGCTCATCAGAGACAATCTCATTATTATCTAGACACATTTTTCTCACACATACACACTTCCATAACTTTTCTTTTCAAATTTTCTTTTCATTTTTGTGAAGCTGTTTTGAAACAATGACCATTGTTAAAAGCGCTATATAAATAAAATTTAATTGAATGTTGGTCTGTTTTGATTTTGCATGATGGTTTCTTATATTACCCATAATTCTGTTGGACTACCTGCTGATAACAGTGCCAGTAGGTTAATCCTCCTTGTTCTGTGTACACTGCTAAACTCAGATCATATTGCAAAGCTTCACCTTTCATGCTACAGTAATATCACTGCTAGCCCATTCCCCACAAGCGAGAATCTGAGGCCCCACCTGCATGGTATAGCGTCACTCTGGTATAACTGCTGAACTATAAATCCAGTGTTTTCAGTCTCCCCTACTTCTACATTTATATGGCTTTGCTGAAAAATGGCAAAGTGAGAACAGTCTTGAAATACAAGACACACAAATGTATTTCCCAAAAATTGAGGTTTTCTGTTTGGTGATCTTGTCCCAAAGCCACCTCCACCCACCCAACTAATAAAAAAATAACCTTCCTTTGTGACGCATATTTTAAATTACATGATATTACCATGGCAGCTGTTTTTGTAATAACATCCAGAAGACACTAGAGATTGAGAATATTAATTGTTACCCAAGGAGAAATAAAATGGCCATGTCTGAGGTTTTCCTTAATTAAGCAGATGCGACCAGATGTTTAGCTGTTTAGAAATCCTGCTTTCATTCTCGGGGAAGCTTTCCTCAAGAGAGTAAATCACACTTTCATATAATACATCAGTATCATCTTGGGGTTACTGAAATAACTGTAAGGGAGTTTGTAAAAAAAACAACAACTTTAAGAACACATGATGCAATTTTGCCTTAGAATAAAGAATGAAAAGCTGTTTTATAATTAGAGAATAAATCACACAAAGATCAATAGACTGCTTCTGACATGTCTCTCTAAATAAGCATTTTGTGCTTTTTAGGGAGAACTAAGTGCCACCACAAAATCATTTGTTTGAAGTGAGCACCACCCAGTTTTTATCTCAGAGTAACAGACTGCTGTTTTACTGCAAACAGAAGGATCTTGCAAATGACACGTGGAGGCATTTAGAACCCTAATAGAGGCATTTCCAAATATATACACAATTTGTGACTAACAGCAAAGGGTCTCCTCAGTGAGTGTACATGTCTTAAGTATCTTGTGGTAAATGAAAGCTAATGCACGAATGCAGATCTTTTAGCTTTTTTGTGTACTTGAAATAATGAGTCTGTCTGAAAGTAAGAGCACTTGTATTTGTAGTGTTCGATTTTCATTTAGCCATGTTTTGGTATCACACTGAGTGTTCACTGGTATAACGTAGTAAACATCCGTCTCCGAGGAAATATTTTAAATATTTGCAATGCTCCATTGTAAATTCTAATTCAAACATAATTGGTCGAACTCAACAATATACAGTATAATGTGGGGGAAATATTACTGTGTGACAATAAAACAGAATTTACATAAACAATATATATTTTTTATACAAGTAAAAAAAAAAAGGAAAAATATTAAAATATAATATTAAGGATTTAAAAGATAGATTGCAGCACCAGTATAGACAATATTAGAATTAAAGTGAAGTTTTACTTTAGTAAAAATAATAGTGATTAAATCTAGAAATTTTAACGCATTACTATTTTTTTTTTAACGAAAATTTGTCATATGACCAAGTTTGACGCTAATGACATCCCATAATCACAGTGCAGATACCTGGCTGTGTGCAATAATGGCACTTTTAACCCGGATAAGAAGATGACTATTATAGGTTCTATTATAAAAACTTCTAGATGGAAGTGTGAATTAACCCAAAATTGTGTGCTTGCTACAGTACCTTCAAGGGGAACTTTTTTTTTCTTTTTTACAAGAATACATTAAATGTAATATATGGGAGATCCCATCTGAGAGATTTTAATTAAATTTGATTTGTTAAATGTTAATGTTGGAGACATAATAAAACTGAATAATCTGTTTTCTGTAACCAGTTTGTCATGCAGTTCTTATTTCCAACATTGCACATTTATAATACAAGTATATCTAAATATTTAAAAATTGTCAATGACTGTGATGTAATTTAATTGATTTACAGCACTACTTAACATGCAATGCAATGCTGTGCATCATCGGGCTGAGGTACAGTAGTTGCAGTTAAATTGCTAAAATATATAATAAATATTTAGAAATATGGAGAACATTTTCTAAATTGTATATATAAATTACGAATAACAATTTAGAACACTGGCTAAATAATAAACAATCAATAAATAATCAAGTTGAAGCAGAATGTCCTTCTGTATGGTGGCTCTACTACTGTAGGAGTGGAGTTGGTGCTCATACACATTTAGAGTGATGGTGGGTGTGAGACATCTTTGGAGAGAGGTCAGCTTTTTCGATTACCTGCTGTGTTAGAGGTCACAGGGCGGGCAGCTCCATCACACTTGGTCTCACACAAGAAGTCATCGATGGAGGGACTTAGCAATGGGCGGCTCTCTTGTTGTTCAATCACCAGCTGAAAAACAAAACAAAACAAGTGCAATATTTCACTAATATCTACAAGATCTGGTGAACATACAGTAGACAGACAGTGCAAACACATTCTGATTTGTTAATCCCATTCTAACTCTGGTTCATTTACAGATAATTCCTCCAATTCCCCAGCATGACGTGACTCAATCCTTTTTCTATGTAATGTAGGCTTTTACTGGTTCCTTGAAGGCCAAGTTGGAACAGTCATATCTAATTATTCAGCTGACAGGGTGAAAATGAAATAACACACTATAACAATAACTGTATGATAGATTTGGCATTTCAGTATAGATGTGTAAAGTTTATTTAATTAAGATGACGTCCCCCAGCTTTTCGTCACAGCCTTCGTCTTACAAGTAAGTACGATTTTGAAAGGTTGTCTGGCCTTCAGGGAGTCCAGTATCAAAGAACTGAAAAAACACATCAATCATCATCCAGCTCTCATGGTGCTCGCTTAGTCATGTTAGATTAACCCAGTGAAAAGAATTTGTGAGTGCACTGCAGGCATCTTCTACTGTAAATGGCTCTGCATCGGGAAGATAGATAAATCTATAAAGCACTGAATTACATTTTTTTTTAATAAATCCTTCTCTATTCTATTTTCCCTTCCTTCAGTATTTTCCTATGTTTCTGCTGATGATATGCTAGAAATGTTTTCAATTAAAAGTAAATCCTTCAGCTGATGGGCTGCAGTGTAAATGTTTGCTACCTTTTAACAGCAGGGTAGTCATTGGCGACACTATAATGTTAAATCCTTTGATGAAATGTTCGGAATATTTGACAAAGCCCACATATTTCTGCAAGTCTATGATTGTGGTGAGGACTGGTCAGTTCGTAACCACTAAATCATTTTTGTCTGGGTCCATAAAGATCCTCAAAAAATGCAGAAATGCCAAATTGAGCACATTAAATTCACACTTTTCTTTCTTCACAAGGTGTTTAATGAGTCCAATGTTTAAGTAGCCTGGACAGAACCTTTTTGCCATGTTAGACATTTATGCTTTTGTGGTTATATTTCCACTGTATGCAGCTGCAGCTTCTCATTTAAACCAACAGCTTTATTCATACTGTAGCTGCATCAATCGACCATGTTTGTGTTATACTGTTACACTGCAGACAGAAATATGTCTTGAACATCCAGTGTCTACCAGATGGTTAGGCATTAACTCATATGCAGCGTTAGATCAACTTCACATGCTCTGTAGCTCAGCTTAACAGAAACAGGAAGACATGTGTCCTAGTGTGTTCCAGAAACAAATGTGAGCATGAAAAATTTAAGCCTATATAAACTTATTCCATTGGGGATCCTTCTACAGTATATCCCATTGAGCTAGTAGTTTTTTCTTTCTAACATTTGGGACTGGGAAAGAATGAAACCAGAACTTCATATCGGTTTGAGAAATGAAAACAAATACAGACCCATCCCTCCTTTTTCCTAAACAGAAACTTTAATTTAAATCTGCTGTCCATTGACAGCAATATTAGATCAGTCCATCTAGGAACCTTTGCTGTCCAACTAGGGACTGTGGGGGCCAATGGTGATTACCATTGTATTTATTCCCATTTTACAACCATGGTGAGATCGCTGGGTCAACATTCACACACTACAGGCAATTTGGGACTGTGTTTTTGGACTGTGGGAGGAAACTGGAATTACCCCATAATACACAGGGAGAACATGCACACTTCATACACACAGACCCAGAGGGGTGAATTAACCCCAGACACTGTAGGCGCAAGGCGACAGTGCTAACCACTAAACCATTGTGGAGCTAATATGTAAAAATAGTAAGCCTAATAACATTATTTTTGTCTTAGTCCAAACTCCCAAAGAAGACAAACAAGGCCAAAAAGGAACGGGACAAGGGTACAGACAAGGGTCAGGCGATCAAATATATAAGGTAGGGCATGAGCAAGCAAGTCAATACTACCAAAAACAGGTTCAAAAGCCAAAGAAAATCAATTATAAAGAGGCTTAATAATGAATGAAATAAACAAGACAGTGTATACTGTACATCGCAATAGGTGAGTGTGCATGAATGAAAAAGTATCCTTAAATACAATGTGACTATGCTTTTTTTTTTTTTTAAATCAGAGACCAAGTATAAGTCAATGTGAGAGATACTGAAACTGTTGTGGATTATAGTCCTCAATGGCCATGTTTCTTGATGTAGGTGAGCTTGTATTAACAGTGGTTTACACCTCTTGGACCAGCTATCTACTGCCAATGTGTATGTTGTGTTGCCATTCCATAGAAACCAAGTTAGCAGGTACCCCAGGATGCACTGGAATTGAGTAAGCTTGGTTGCTGAAAGGCACAGGGAATTCTGCACATATTTTACTCAGTGAAGGAACTGTACCCAATCGTCCGAGTTTTTGGAACAGAAGGTGTGCACAACGCACCTTATCGTGATTTGCCCATTAGCTAATGACTGATACCCAGATGTAAAGCTTACAGAGATACCAGGATGCCATATGTGAATTGAGCTCCCGGTCACTCGCTATATCTTCAGGGAAGTACCTAAAAACATGATCAAAGATCAATTTTGCAGTCTCAAAGGTTGATAGAATGCCCAGGAAAAATATTAAGCACAGGGATGTGAAAAGTCTGTTGTCAATCACCATGATGACTGTGTTGCACTATAATGTGGGAAGATACGTGATGAAATCTAAAGCTAGGTTTTACCATGGTCTTTTGGCCATGGATGAAACAATTGTGTGGATGTTTTGAAATATGTTTGGCCACCATTATTTACCTTGTATCAGTTATAGGGTTCTGTGAGTGCTCAGGTGTTCTGTGTCTTAAGAGGTATGAACACAACTGATGAGGGTGTCTCAGAAAGGAGAAGGCACAACATTCTTTTCTGATGCCTCCTTTGACTATTCAAGAGCTGTAAGAACCAGGGTCAGGGGAGAATGACACTCAAATGTGACATGATTCAAACTTATGCATAGCTATAAGCCACTCTCTTGTTTCCATAAAAAAAAATCCCTCTAGAGACTGTTGAGGTCAGTGGTTGATGTATTCCTCAATGGATTGTGTTTCTTTGGACATTAGTAGTAAAATGTGCATGGCAGGAGCCCTAACCCTAAGATCCACATGTACTTGGGATTCTGGGCATTCTATGGGTATCACCAAGTTTTCAGCTTCATCTTAGTAGAGCTGTGCTTTAACAAAGGAGAAATTCCCTGAGTCTGCAATCTGAATTCATTTTTCCAGATGCTGCCTCTGGCTCTCTTCACTGTGGTGGAGCTGTTCTCAGAGTTCCCGAAGTTCTGCGGTCTAGCCCTTCAGAACTGGTGGGGCATTCTTTTCAATACACTTCTATCGTTGAGCAGGGTATCTAGGTGGATGGACATGTCAATAAGTGTGTCAAAAGGTACCGGGTCATCACAGCATGAGAGTTCAGTCAACAAGTCAGTGTTAAGCCCGCTGGCTCTTTGCATGAGCTGCCAACCGCCAGTGGGAGGATGTTGAGTGTGAATTCGGCAGCACTTTGATAATGTTGTTGTCAGATCATGTGCCCCTGTGCTGCTAATGCTCGGAGGCAATCGAATTCACCTGCTGTATTCATGAGCTGGTGAAGTATTCTGTCCTGAAGTGCAGGTATATGAATCATATGAATACTGTATATGAATCAGGATCAGGGCAAAGGTGTAGACAAGGGCAGGCTGTCAATAAAGTACATGAACCAGGATGGGCAAGAGCAAGACGTGGAAACTAGTAAAAGCATCAAAACTAGAGAAAATCAACAATCATAATGCTTGGTAATGACTGTTATTGACCACACAGAGTGTATACTTTGCAATGAGTGAGTATGTAGAGAGGCCTTAAATATTCATATTTGTGGTCGGCATGTTTGTAGCTTGCACTGTATTCTGGGAAATGAAATTTGATTCAGATTCTGGTGTAAACAATTTGTATTAGGATTTTATTTACTGCATCAATTTACACATGCAGCGCACCCCAGGTGGTCATGTTACATGATGCCAGTTCATGGATGAGTAACAAGATGAATTAAACTGAACTGTAAATATTTTAAACATTAAACATCATTAAAGTATGCATCAGACAGATATGCAAACCTGTTTGTTGTTACAGTCCCAGTGAGATTGAGAGAAAAACAGCTTGGCTGGCAAACCCAGACAAGGGACGGGGATTTAACCAGCAAGCATGTCCATGAGACTTTTAAAAGGAGAATTTGCTAATTCTGTTGACGACACGTAACACTTTTAACATGATAATAAATTCCTGTGATTTATTAAGTGTTATTTTATAGATAATTTTTTTTCATACATTTGCAGTCACTTACTGTAAGGCTGTTGGGGTCGTTTCTATGTGTGGACACTTCTCAAACTGTCATGCACACCCAATCTGCGGCCGGCACTAGGACCCGGAAGTAAGACGGTCGCCTACCAGGAAGTATAAGAGGAGTAAACAAACGGTGGCTTACCGCTGAGTTCGGCCCATGTCGGTTCAGGTTGGCTTTCTTCAAACCGTGAGTACTCACTGTGTTTTGGTTGTTGCTTCCTACCGTTGTGTGTGTATTTATAGGACGCGGGTTAAATTTGTGTTTTTCCCTTGCTCCCCTTTTCCCTTTGCTTTCCCTTGCTCCCTAAGAGTCCTTAAACTAAATTGGGTGGTTATCCTGCCTACTCGCTGTTACTCCGCGTTTGGGTTTACCATCCACGCTACATTGGGCTAACCGCTAAAGGTACGTCTTCTGGTCACCCCAGGTTAGTTCATCTCTGACAGAATGACTGAGCCTAAAGCGGTAAACCCAGCGGATCATGCACGCCTATGCTCATTAACCAACTAACCGCGGAGCTCGCTACTCTGCGCCAGGGTGTCCAAGACGTCGCGGCCTTGGCGGCCGTTGAGGCCCCCAAGCCCCCCGACCCCCCCGCCCCCAACTGATGTTTGTCTTGCACTTCCAGAAAAATGGAATGGCACAGACGGGAGATCTGATGTGTTTTTGACAGCGCTTGATCTGGTGTTCGAGTTCAACTCCACCAAGTACTCCACCGATCGGCTACGCATCGCTCTCCTGGTCTCGTTGCTATGAGGGCAGGCAGCTGAGTGGGCCACGGCAGTTCTTAAATCAGATTCTGATACCGCCCATTCTTACAATGAATTCACCCGCCAGCTCAGATTTACTTTCAAACATCCAGCGGGCGAGGTGGAGACCGACACTAAACTCTACCACCTGCGGCAGGGAGGATCGTCCGTGAGCCGGTATACAGCGGAATTCCGAGGGACTGATCCAACTTGCCCTGCGGATCGATCAGCGCCTTCTGTCTTGCCCGAAGCCAGCCCCGAGGACCCTGCCGCCTGCACCCGCCTTCTCCTACACCACCCCACGACCACCTGCAACCTTCACCACCACCAATACTGGAACTGTCGGATCTCCACCTCCTGCCGTGGTTGACACCGAAGCCGGGGAACCCATGCAATTAGGGCGCGCCTCCCTGACCGTAGCCGAGCGTGCACGCTGGTGTAGAGAGGGCCTGTGCGCGTATTGTGGATCCGCAGAACATCACCGGGCGATCTGTCCACTGCGCCCGGGAAACGCCCATCCCCCGTGAGCGGAGGGAGAGACTCACCGGGCCCACTCCTGATCTCCACCACTACCGACGCCACCATCTCTCACCTTACGGTTCAGGTATCCCTCCAGATTGGCCACAAACGAGTCCGAAGTATTGCGTTCATCGACTCCGGGGCAGCAGGTACTGTAACTTCATTGACTCTTCTTATGCCAAAAAATTGGGGGTAAAATTTGAGGCGTTATCCCAGCCCGTTCGGATCACCTCCGTCGACGCTCGGTCCCTATCTACCAGTCCAATCACCACCCAGACTCAATCCATCATCCTCTTCATCGATCGACACCGCGAACAGCTCAGATTTCATGTCACCTCTATCTCCTCTCCTCCTATCATCCTGGGACATCCGTGGCTCCTGCAACACGACCCTCTCATTTCCTGGACTCAACACCGGATTTTACAATGGGGTGCGACCTGCACCGAACTATGCCTAAGGGCGTCGGCTGGGACGTACTCTAGGGAGTCCGAGGCCCCCGACGTCGACACCAACGCCATTCCCGAGTCCTATAGGGACCTGGCAGAGGTATTTTGCAAGCGGCGGGCCATCCATCTTCCTCCACACCGCCCATACGATCTCGCCATCGACCTTCAACCAGGCGCAGTCCCACCCCGCGGCCACCTCTACTCATTAACATCAACAGAGACGCAGGCGATGGAAGAATATATAACCAACGCCCTCCGCCAGGGGACCATCAGACCCTCCTCCTCGCCTGCTGCCACGGGGTTCTTTTTCGTAAAGAAGAGGGGTGGCGAACTTCGCCCATGTGTCGACTATCGGGGGCTCAACAACATCACAATAAAAAAACGGCACCCTCTGCCTCTTACCAACTCTGCCCTGGATGCCCTCTCTGGTGCCACCATCTTTACTAAGTTGGACCTCCGGAGCGCCGACAACTTGGTGCGCATTAGAGAGGGCGATGAGTGGAAGACTGCCTTCATCACCCCGACCGGACACTATGAAAGTCTTGTCATCCCCTTTGGACTGTGCAATGCCCCCGCCGCCTTTCAACACCTGATTAACGATGTTCTTCGAGACATGTTAGGGCGGTGGGCATTTGCTTATCTGGATGACATCCTCATTTACTCCCGTACCGCTGAGGAACATACGCAGCACGTCAGGGCGGTTCTAAAGAGATTACTCACCCATCAGCTGTACTGTAAGTTGGAAAAGTGCGCTTTTCACGAGCGCTCCACCACGTTCCTGGGTTTTGTCATCTCGCCCCAGGGTGTGGCCATGGACCCGCAGAAGCTGGAAGTTGTGCGTCATTGGCCCCTACCCAAGACCCTCAAGCAACTTCAACGGTTTCTCGGGTTTGCAAATTTCTACCGTCGCTTTATCCGGGACTACAGTACATTTGCCGCCCCCCTAACCGCCCTGACTCGTCCCGCCTCTCTCCATTTCCGCCTCAACTCTACTGTCATCTCCGCCTTCAAAAGACTTTGTGACCGCTTTACCACCGCTCCCATCCTTCTCCATCCTGACACCAGTAAACCATTCGTTGTGGAGGTGGACGCTTCAGATGTGGGTGCTGGAGCTGTTCTCTCACAACGAGGTCCAGATCAGAAACTACACCCATGTAGTTTCTTCTCCAAAAAATTTGACACCACTCAGCAGCGATACGGGGTAGGGGACCGCGAGCTGCTGGCCATAAAGTGGGCTTTGGAGGAATGGCGTCACTGGCTCCAGGGCGCCAGGGAGCCATTCATCATCTGGACAGATCATCAAAATCTCATCACCATCAGAAGTTTGAAACAGCTCAACCCCAGACAGGCACGATGGGCATTGTTCTTCGAACATTATAACTTCCACCTTTCATACCGCCCGGGGTCGAAGAACAATAAGGCAGACGCTCTCTCGTGACAACTCGAGATGGAGCCACCCCGGGCGGACCCCGCACCTGTCCTACCCTCCTCCAGAATCATCGCACCACTTCACCTGGATCTGGAAACAAGGGTCCGCCAGGCACAGACCTTAGAGACCGAACCGGCAGGTGTGCCGCCTGGACGACTCTACGTGCCCAACGCCATGAAGTCCGAGGTTCTTCAGTGGGGTCATTCTTCCACCATCGCAGGACATCAAGGCACTCAGCGTACCCTCCGGTTCCTCCAACGGGACTTCTGGTGGCCATCAATGGCGAAGAACGTCAAAGAGTTCGTTCAGGCGTGCCCAGTGTGCGCCAGGGCCAAAAACCTCAATCAACCACCCTCAGGAGATCTTCAACCTCTCCCGGTTCCTCGTCGGCCCTGGACGCACATTGCCGTCGACTTTGTCGTGGGTCTGCTGGCCTCGGAGGGAAAGGACACCATCATGACCATTTATAGATCGGTTCTCTAAGGCCGTGCACTTGGTGGTCCTTGCCGGACTCCCGTCAGTCAAGGAAATAGCTGAGCTGATATTAGAGCACGTAGTCCGTCTGCATGGGTTCCCCAAGGACATCGTCTCGGACAGAGGGCCCCAGTTCACTGCCAGGTTCTGGAAAGCCTTCTGCCGTCTGATCAATTCAACCTGCAGTTTCTCATCTGGATACCACCCGTCACAACGGTCAGACGGAGCGGGCCAACCAACAACTGGAGCGCTACCTGAGATGCTTTATTGCCGATCGTCAGTGCTCCTGGGCTTGCTACCTCATCTGGCCAGAACTTTCCCACAACCTCCATGTCTCATCAGCCACGAAGCTAAGCCCATTTGAGGTATGCCACGGCTTCCAACCTTCGATGTTTAACCACCAGGAACCGGAGGTTGATGTGCCGTCAGCCCAACAGTTGGTCCGCAGGTGTCGACGGCTGTGGACACAAGCCAACCGAGCCATCCAACAGGCCAACGCCCGCTACACCATTCAACATCGCCGTCGACACCCCCCGGGACGATTGTTCCACGTAGGTGACAAGGTATGGCTTGTCCACCAAAAATCTTCACCTCCACACCGAGTCAAGGAAACTGTCACCTAGATTCATCGGCCCATACCGTATCACCCACCGGATAAACCCTGTCACCTACCGGCTCCAGCTGCCTGCGGTGCTCCGAATCCACCCAGTCTTCCACATCTCACAATTAAAGCCCTTCATCACATCCCCCATGATTCCACCCTCCCCCCCTGCTCCTCCTCCCCGGATCATCGACGGAGGTCTCGCCTACACCGTGTGCCGGGTCCTCGATTCGCACCCTCGGGGCAGAGGTACTCAGTACCTGGTTGATTGGGAGGGTTACGGTCCCGAGGAGCGGTCTTGGATTCCGGCCCGGTTCATTCTCGACCCCGAACTAATCCAAGACTACCGTCGTAGGGTATCCTCCACCCCAGGACCGTCGGGAGTCGGTCCTGGACAGGGGGGTACTGTCATGCACACCCAATATGCGGCCGGTACTAGGACCCGGAAGTAAGACGGTCGCCTACCAGGAAGTATAAGAGGAGTAAACAAACGGTAGCTTACCGCTCAGTCATTGAGTTCGGCCCATGTCGGTTCAGGTTGGTTTTCTTCAAACCGTGAGTACTCACTGTGTTTTGGTTGTTGCTTCCTACCGTTGTGTGTGTATTTATAGGACGCGGGTTAAATTTGTGTTTTTCCCTTGCTCCCCTTTCGTGAGAGTCCTTAAACTAAATCGCGTGGTTATCCTGCCTACTCGCTGTTACTCCGCGTTTGGGTTTACCATCCACGCTACATTGGGCTAACCGCTAAAGCTACGTCTTCTGGTCACCCCAGGTTAGTTCATCTCTGACACAAACTACATGCTGATTTTACAAACTACAGTAATAAAATGCGGATTAGTAATACCCTGTTGATGGCATATTTTTAGTAGCATGCCTCTGGCATTTCTAGTAGGGCTTTGCTGCTGGAGAACAGCTTAGCAACACTTAGGAGAGAAAGCTACAGAGATGTTTCATATGTCTCTTGTAAACAAATTATATACAGTATATCACCATGCTGTGAAAATAAAATGATGACCTCTTCAACGAGCAAAATCATTTAACGGAATAGATTTATGTGGGGGAATTATCTGGGCTTTGTTTGCTTAACTAAGGTTCCGTAATTCTATATAACGAGAAAATAAATATAATTTTTTCTTTATTTCTGAAATCCTGGTATGGGGTAGGAACTTAAAGATACTAAGCAGAGATATTTACACAAATCATGATAAATTCAAAAGATATAATTCTCCAGACTATTTTGAAAAAAATAAGCGTATTCAAGGAGTTAAGTCTCATGCGCTAAATAAGTTTTTTTGTATAATGTACGTTTATACAGTACATGGGTTTCCATGTTGGTTACAATAGTCTAGACAATGCGTTAACTTTTTAGGATGCTACTGCACACATGTCACATATTTCATTGTGCCCTGTATCTTTCACCACATTCTGAAAACATCTTGACTCTATTGTGTAAAAAAACATGCCTAAAGATGAACAACATCAGCTAATATTTATCTTTAATGTAAATGATAAGGGATTTATACGTTGAGTTAGCACTAAAGATTCACAAAGCATGGGGGGGGGCAGCAAGGTCATATTCTTAAGTATTTAATCAGGATGGGCTAATTAGTCCTGAATAATTTTACCCATCTGGGATTACACCAGAAGCATTCTCTTGATGTTGTGTCTTGCCGTGTCCTTTCACAGTCCTAACCGCCATTGGGTCTCATAAAATGCATAATGATACTGCTTACATTTTCCACCTACTGCAAAATCTTGCTGGAAGTAAAAGGCCACTTAATTACCTATGTTTCCCAACAAAAACATATGAATAATTTTAGCTTCAACACTCATAATAATTATAAGAACTTGTCATGACTCCTTCTCCTCAGAAGGCATTTTCATGAGGGCTATGAGGCCATTTTGTGCCTTTTTGCCTCATTCCCTGCAAAGTATTCTTTTCCTTTGTTTACACATGCTGGAGGGTAAATCCAGAATTATGTAATGGAAAAGCTCAGCTAATTGTGTCACTTGAGTGTGGTTCCTTTTGCCATCTCTAAGATATTGTTGTCAGGGGAAACCAGGAGCAGTGGAGCTGGCAGGAGTCTTGAGGGACAGAGATGGGGACAGCAGGGCAGGAGAGGGGGTTAAGGACATTTATTACACTGCTGTAGATAACAGCAGGAATTTACTTCCTATAATGCATGACTATTATATTTTAGCAAGGCAGATTTTCCGAAAAAATTACCTTTTGTTTCCCCAATAGTAAAAATGAAACTACCTGAATTTTCCTATCTTTAAAACAAAACTGAACTATTCAGTATTCCTCTTGTTTTCCAGGTCTAATTGAGAGAGATATATATATATATATATATATATATATATATACTATTTAGGATTAAACTTAAAGCACTTACAAAGCCTTACAAATTCTCAAGAATAATTGAATCTCTTTCATGTGGAAAAGGCAATACCTGTATGTTGTTACAAATGTTAAACATTCAATTTCCACATACACACATTTTAAAATAAGTAATGTGCACACACTAAAATACCATAAATCATTAATAGTGCACTCCACTCAATTAAACATCAAAATAGCACAAATTGAACGGATTTTACACCTAAAAGAGCACTGCACACACGCCTACATGCACACATATAAGAAGTTTAAAAAGCATTTCACAAAGCAAATGACTAAAACACACAGGAAACACACAAGCAAGCCAAGAGTAGTATTGGCTAGACTCAGACCAGGCACAGAGAAGCAAAGAACTCACAGTAACACACATACACAAGAGAGACTGCGTATAAATCTAAGTAAGTTGGAAAAGAATTTCATGCGGTTACACACACACACACACACACACACACACACACACACACACACACACACACACACACATCTATAGAATGAAACAGAGGCCAAGGTTAGCTGCTTATGAGGTGTAAAAAAACCATTATGGCAGGCAGTGAAGTACTACTCTGTGAATTATTTCTCCTTTTATTTCATTGCACCGCTTATATTATGGAACAGGGCTGTCACCTTGTGACAAAGTTGTGCTTAGTTGAATTAGGTTAACTACGACTAATGTCTACTTAAACCCATCCACTTAGTCCCCTTTCTGCAGCTAAGGATAACGTACATGTAAGTATACTAAAGAGCTCCGCTTTAAACCCCATAGAGCAGCTCAGAATGAAATAAAAACAGCATGTGGGAATTCAGTGAGTTTTTGATGGGAGACAGATACTATGAGTTTACAGGCTTTAAAGTAGAGCTTACAAATACAAATGGGATGGTCAAAGCCTTGCCATTGGTTAAAGCCAATCCAAATGGGCAAGGTCTTTGACCCTCAGGGTTGCTGCGATAGATCTGCCCACCTTGTTGGTCACCGTGAGGAGAGGTTTGCCTTCTGGGGACGCCTTATTGGGTATCTCCTTCAGGACCATGGCAACGGCCTTATCTGCAGCCCTAGAGTCTTTCCCCTACAACAGTGAAATCAACAATGACTTTTGTCAGGACAGAAATGTTCAGTTATTCCAATATATTAGTCTTCCTACGGTGATTATTCTCTAATGTTGCCCATCACACACACACTTTCCTCACACACATCACTCTGTCTGCTGAAGCAGGGGCCGGAGCAGCAATGTAAACATTATTATCACATCCGCAGGCTTTACATTAATAGTTTGAGAGTTCAACTGTAGAAAGTCAGTCATTTCTGAACTCAGCCGTCACCCCTGGATTAGGAGTCTGGCTGATTCAAAGACTGGTTATGTAAGAGTATCAAATTGATCCGAAAACCGACCTTTTATTCTAGAAAACAAATTATATGCACATTGAAAAACCAAGTCACTCACTGTGAAGACCATTTTAACTTAAAGAAACTAAACTAAAAGAAAATCAAGAAAAACTAAGACAATGGAAACAAAGACATTAAGTGTTGGGTTTCACCGAAGATCCTCAGATACAAAGACAGAGTGCATGGCATATCTCTGCTTCTTATTAATACTGCATCTGCTTTAACTCAGTACGGATTTGTAGAAACATAATTGAATAGTGGAAGGTATTATTACTTTTCTGCACCACACACCTACTTTTTTTTTTTTTTTTTTTAATGCTGGCATTGTTTTTTATTGATTTAATTTTTTAAACCTACACATCTGCGTATAGTTACAATGACTTAAAGTTGGAATTTAATTAGGTTTAAATATTGTAAGAATTGAAATGACCAAAAAATGTCTTAGAAATCTATAGAACCAGTGCTTTCAGTATGGATCACTCACTCACTCACCACTCATTCTCTATACCGCTTATTCTGGACTGGCATCCCATTCATTAAAGGATACACAAGCACACACACACACTCACTCAAACACACACTATGGACATAAACTGCATGTATTTGGACCGTGAGAAGAAACCAGAGTACCTAGAGGAAACCCACCATACACGGGTAGTACGTGCAAACTCCACGTACGCAGACAGAAGATGGGAATTGAAAACTTGACCCTGGAGGATCTTAAGTAAAGTTCCCTCAAAATAATTAAACTGGGTTTAAAATTTAACTCAAAGTGACATGTTTTCTTTTTTATTGAATGTATTCATAATCTCACATCAAGTCAGTGTCTTTCTCTAGATATTTACTTTACCACCTTAGGTTTGTGTATCATTCCAGTTCGGGATGTCAGTATCAATGTTTTGAATGGGGTAAAAATCTATATGTGTAGGGCAGATAGAAGTCACTATAGATAAGGGCATCTGCTACAGTAGATGCTGTAAATGTAATACAGACAATGTTTGCTTTCTCAACATGATGTGATGTGTATATGATGTTGCTGTACAACAATGTGTGTGTGTGTGTATAAATAGTTTACATATATAATGGAAGAATTGAAATAGCCAGATTGCTTTGATATAAGGAGACTTTGATTAATCCCTGCTATATGATAATGGCAACATATCTCTGTATCTCCTCGCTGTTGATTTTTTTTCTATAACAGCATACGCCATCATGTTTTATTCCATTCTTAAATGCTCATGAATAGTCCATGATTCATTTCTTTTGTACCAGAGTACTGCAAGCAATTTTGTGAGCAATTTATATATGAATAATTCATTTTCCTGCCTTTGACCTGCTGCCTTATGACAATGTTTATTGTTAAAAGGGATATACAAACAAAGTGAGTTGAGTTGCTTCTCCAACATTATGAACAGGAGCTGTTGTGTACTTCAGTGGTATCAAAGTGGGTGGATTATAAAATGCTTAACTGAGACAAAATGTGCAGAGATGGCAAATTAATGTGATTAGAACAAATGACTATTCATGAATTCCTCATGCCCTCGATATTTTTACAACGTGTTAGCCTACTGTTAGATGTTTATTTGAATCTTTGCATAATTCATATTTGTATATGATCATATTAGGTAAAACTTAGAATTATATAAAAAGTATAAAACAAAAACTTTATCGTACTGCAATTTACAATTACAATTATAATAGCAAACTTACAATTTGCAATTTTCGATCAAGGTAAGGTAGAATTTTATTTTACTGAGCGTGGACAAGACACACACTACCAGTCAAAATTCTGGACACACATTCTAACTCCAAAACTGATGGGTTTTGCAAATGCACTTGACAATACAAGAACTATTCCAGATCAGCTAACCTTCGTGTCTTAAAAAAAACTATTAACTGGTGTTTTTGTTGTTGTTAATAATTTATCTAATTCCATATGTTATTTCACAAAAAATACACAATCGTTCTAAAATGTAGAAAATAAATCCAAACTTGTGACGGGTACTGTTAATAATCTAAATGGATCATCAACAAACCATCAATTCTATGCATTCGACTGATGTAGCTTTTGAATTTAAAAGAAATCAATTCTGGAAAAAGAATTTATTCATTTAAGAAATTTAGAGAATTTCTCCAAATGGTCCAATAGCTGTTCATTCTGTGTTTGGACTGAAAAAAAAATCAGGTGCTTGTACATACAGTGCTTTGCAAAACTATTCAACCCCTTGGCATTTTTCATGTTTTGTTGCCTCACAACCTGGAAATAAAAAGGATTGTTTTAAGGTTTGCATTATTTAAGTTACAGAACATGACTACAACTTTGAAGATGTGACTTAAAAAAATATATAATTGAGGAGCAAACAACAAATAAGACAAAATAACAGAAAACCTCAGCATGCATAACTATTCACCCCCCTAAATTCAGTACTTTGATGAGCCATCTTTTGTGGCTACTACTGCTGCAAGACACTTTGGATAGGCTTGCCACACCTTGCCCTAGCTCATTCATGTTGAATACTTTCCACTTGTATCTGTATTTAGCACCATCTATCTTTTCCTTGACTCGGATCAGTTTCCCAGTCCCTCCTGCTGAAAAACATCCCACCACCATGTTTCACTTTGCCTAGTGCTGTTGCAGCCTTTGGGGCACACAGACAGACTTCATTTCACTAATTATGTGACTGATTTATCACCCCCCCCCCCCGATTTTCTCCCTAATTTTAGTCGTGTCCAATTCCTCCCCGTCACTAGGGGGCTTCCACATTAAGGCTACTACTACCATTCAGCCGGGAGGGCCGAAGACTATCACGTGTTTCCTCCGAACCATGTGCCGCCAGCCGACCGCATCTTTTCGAACTGCTTGCTCACGCACCGTTAGGGGTGGAGTAACACACTCTGAGGACAGCGCTCACAGACGCCCCGATTGGCTGTAGAGCCGTGATTAATATGGGAGCACTAAGTACCTCTCATCCCTCCCTTCTGAGAGAGCTCGGCCAATCAGCTCTCTCTAGACAATTATGTGACTTCTGAAGGTAATTGGTTGCACTAGAACAGGGGTAGGCAAGTTCAGTCCTGCAGAGTTCAGCTCCAACCGTGAAAAAACGTAGCCTTAGTTATCCTGAAGACCTTAATCAGCTTGTTCAGGTGTGTCTGATTAGGGTTGAAGCTGAACACTGCAGGATTGCGGCTCTCCAGGACCAAACTTGCCAACCCCCGCATAGAACGTTTGAGGCACTTCATAGCAAAGGGGATGAATATATATTCACATTCCAATTTTCAGATGTTTAATAATTTAAAAAGATTATATATATTTTTCTCATTTCACTAGTTTGTGCAGGTCCATCACATAAAATCCAGATAAAAAATGTACAGGTTATAATGTACCAAAACATACTTTTGCAATGCACTGTAGCTCCTGGCTTTAAGTTGTTCCATGCTAGATTATTTATTTAGGAACTGTCACTCAAAATCAATACAAAGTTCTTCTGACTGATCTCAGGAAAATCTCAGGAAAGATTTACATTTTTTTTCTGTGTTGGTGTCTTCTAGGATGCCTCTGTCTTGTTCTACGTGCCTAGATGTCGCAATGAATATTCGATAAGTATGAAAATTATGCAAATCATATTCTATAACCTTCGTATTTACGAGGTCTTTGGACTGACGTTCTATGAGAGAATATCTTTTGGATGAATGCTGTTCATCCTGAGACATGTTAAAATCATTGGTTGCTTGTGAAGGTTGAACATCTTACTAAGACACCTAACATTAGTTTTTTTCTAATTTGTCACTTGGCTGTAAGCAGTGCCTGCTGCTCGGTCATTGTTTAGTCAGGATGTAGTGACAGGGTTATGTAAGGAAGAATGGATAATGGCTTATAGCTGAATCTTCAGAGCTGCTTCAGGCACAGTGGTTTCTGTAAGCCACACTGATGCTCCACCTTAAAGAGAAATCATGTTAAATGACTTTGATGCTGCACACACCATAAATTATCTGAGTTCACGACACCAAACCATTATGTGTGTGTGTGTGTGTGTGTGTGTGCGTAGCACCGAGACAGCGAGGACAAGTGAGCTACGGCTTCCGGTGAAACAAAAAGGGAGCTCTTAATGAAGCCTACAGAGACAGATGTTAGGCCACGTCCTTGCACAATGCTATGCAGTAGTTCATCCAAGAACCTGTCGTCCATCTTCAACCACTCCATGTACAGGAATGAATCACCAAACCTTTCTGTGTTTCTGAAAAGCTCCACAGGGTAAGATTGCTCTCATGTAATCCACTTTCGTAAGGCTTCCTCTGAGGGCGTGTATACATGAATTGAGCTGTGCAATGTCACAAATACTGTGCTGTAGACAGTTCAAAGTAATTGTTACAAAAAGGTTCTCCCATTCCATGTTATCCTTTAAACATGCCTAGAGATACAGAGTAAGATTGAAAAGGGTCCAAGAAAATCAGTCATTTTTACATATACTGTACGTATTAATATAGTAATTATAGTCTGCACTCAATTTAATAGGCTGCAGTCTCCTATCAAAAGCTGCTGAGTTGTTTTTCTGACCTGAACATGCACAATGCATGCTCTGGGACTAATATTACAAGCTGTCAAAATTGCTGTACTCAGACTGGTACACACAATGACTGCTGGAAATTCTGAAAATAGGGATACTGCAAACTTCAGGGAAGCAAAAATAAGGATCTATTTATAAAAACGTTTGGTTGTAAACTCTGATTGGCTGTGCCATACTCAAGCACTTTAACGCATTCTCTCTTACCCAATGTGGCAATATCTTTTAATGTATGCTCAAAGTTAAATGGTCTCATTGATTAATCTATTACTTCATTGATTGGTTATATTGTACAGTATGTGACGCGTCACATCCAATCAGGCATTAAGCTTCATTTTGGGTTATTTGAATTATTTAAATTATTTATATTTTCAGATTCCTGGTTCAATAAGCTCCATTGTGATAGCGAGTTTAATAATGTATCCAGTCCGGTTGATGAGATATAGTCAGGGGGAGATTGTTTTTGGGCTGGGCCTTGGGAAAATTCGTCAAAATCCTAATTTTAGAATTTTACAAATGAGGATTCTGTGATATACTGTAGTAAGAATCAGCATCACTCTCATTTTGACACCAGGATTTCCATCCTACCCCTAAAAAGTGCTTTAACAGAATGTTTAGGATTAAAAAATGTTTCAATTATGATTAAGGATCAGGACGATAAGATTTTTTCCACCTGATTTTTGCCTAAAATTGAAGATTAGATACATTTCACCTACTGCACTCTACAGGTCCTTCTCAAAAAATTAGCATATTGTGATAAAGTTCATTATTTTCTGTAATGTACTGATAAACATTAGACTTTCATATATTTTAGATTCATTACACACAACTGAAGTAGTTCAAGCCTTTTATTGTTTTAATATTGATGATTGTGGCATACAGCTCATGAAAACCCAAAATCCCTATCTCAAAAAATTAGCATATTTCATCCGACCAATAAAAGAAGTGTTTTGAATACCAAAAAAGTCAACCTTCAAATAATTATGTTCAGTTCTGCACTCAATACTTGGTCGGGAATCCTTTTGCAGATTCTTGTGTCTTGTGTCTCTCAACTTTCTCTTCACAATATCCCACAGATTCTCTATGGGGTTCAGGTCAGGAGAGTTGGCAGGCCAATTGAGCACAGTAATACCATGGTCAGTAAACCATTTACCAGTGGTGTTGGCACTGTGAGCAGGTGCCAGGTCGTGCTGAAAAATGAAATCTTCATCTCCATAAAGCTTTTCAGCAGATGGAAGCATGAAGTGCCTGGTATGCCTGGACTTCAGGCATTTTGGCATTTCCCTCTCCCCAGTCTTCCTCCAGACTCTGGCACCTTGATTTCCGAATGACATGCAAAATTTGCAACCTGTAGCCCATTTCCTGCACACGCCTGTACACGGTGGCTCTGGATGTTTCTACTCCAGACTCAGTCCACTGCTTCCGCAGGTCCCCCAAGGTCTGGAATCGGTCCTTCTCCACAATCTTCCTCAGGGCCCGGTCACCTCTTCTCGTTGTGCAGCGTTTTCTGCCACACTTTTTCCTTCCCACAGACTTCCCACTGAGGTGCCTTGATACAGCACTCTGGGAACAGCCTATTCGTTCAGAAATGTCTTTCTGTGTCTTACCCTCTTGCTTGAGGGTGTCAATGATGGCCTTCTGGACAGCAGTCAGGTCGGCAGTCTTACCCATGATTGCGGTTTTGAGTAATGAACCAGGCTGGGAGCTTTTAAAAGCCTCAGGAATCTTTTGCAGGTGTTTAGAGTTAATTAGTTGATTCAGATGATTAGGTTAATAGCTTGTTTAGAGAACCTTTTCATGATATGCTAATTTTTTCAGATAGGGATTTTGGGTTTTCATGAGCTGTATGCCACAATCATCAATATTAAAACAATAAAAGGCTTGAACTACTTCAGTTGTGTGTAATGAATCTAAAATATAGGAAAGTCTAATGTTTATCAGTACATTACAGAAAATAATGAACTTTATCACAGTATGCTAATTTTTTGAGAAGGACCTGTATTGGCCATAGTGCAACACTAGCCTGTATAACTTAATAACCGATAATAATACAATAATCATGGGTCACATATTCGTTTGCATATTACACAACAAATTTGTCTATATGAAGAAAGATTTTCTGAAGACACTAATTAATTACAAACATCCATAAAAGAGTTACAAAATAAAGAAATAAATATACTGCTCATTGAAAACCTGTCACAAGAACAGCTCATTCATGCTTAACACACTGGTATTTACTGTAGGCAACTGAATCTGCCCCTTAAACTCATAACCAGTAGCTGTGATGTGGAGTGATGTGTGTGATGCTTAAATAGTTAAATAGACATAGAGGCAATATAGATCTGCTCTATACCAGCTCTCCAATGGTGTCCAACAGGGCTACGTGCTAGGTCCTCTTCTGTTCTTGGTGAGATCATATCCTCACTTAAGATTTCATACCACTGCTATGCTGATGATGCAAAAATTATCTCCTTTCCTTACACATAGATCTTAAAATGTCTACCTGAATGTCTTACTATGGGCAGGAGCAAATTAGCTGAAACATTGTTGTATATCCCTGGTGATGCATCTCTATGTGAAGATTATGTGATGTCCCTGGACAGCTCAAATCACAACATCTGTTACTTTATAAAACCTTGGTATAACCATAGACAACCAGCTTCTCTTCTTGCTATACATCTCTAAGCTTTTTCTACTTTACAGCATTATTAGGACCTGGCCACTTCTATTTACAGAGGTCACTCAGGTGCATGTTCAGTCTCTTGTCATTTCAAGTTCAGACTACTGTGATTCACTTCCCACAGGTCTGTGGTCATTTGACCATTGTTAAATGATCCAGAACACAGCTGCACAACTTTAGACTCCCAAGCTTCCAATCTCCATTACTGTCTTCTAATGGCTATCCGATTTAAAATCCTGATGCTTTCCTATGAAGCCAAAAACAAAAGCTACCTAAAAGCACTTACTGTATCACCCCACGCTCTGCATCTAAAAATACAATTGGTTGTTTATTGGTTATGTAAGAACCTCAGCAACAACCTCATTTCCCCTCTCATCTGTTCCAACCACTCAGCATTCAACATCAAAAGTACACTAACCACAGGCCTGATCATTTGTCATCATCTGCACCCGTTTCTCACTGGTTCCTGCCTTCAGCTAGATTTTTAAATATATTTTTTTATTGCTTGAATGATTCATAGGTCACGGTGTGGCTTAACAAATAAAAAACATTCTCTGGAACTGGTTACGTACAGGGATGGGACTGAAAAGTAATGCCAAAGACTTGTCAAAAATGAGAGCCAAACAAGTCTTTCAGGAAGTCTGGAGAAATATTCCTACATTAAAATACAAGTAGGTTCAGCTCTTTGGAAGCAAAATATAAATAAATGAGGGGTAACTCAAGACTTTTGCACAGTACTATTTAAAGTATAGTTCACAGTATCGTACTGTATATATTCAAGTTAATACAGTAGCTCGGATTACCAAGTAACAAATGGTAGTATAGTAATTGTCATAATTGCTTAAATTAATATATTTGCAGTATATACACTACCGTTCAAAAGTTTTAGATCACTTGCAAATTTCTTTGTTTTTGTTTAGTGATTTATTTTCTACATTCTACAATAATACTGGGGATTTCAAAACTATAAAATAACTCATATGGAATTAGGTAATTACATATCAACAAAAAAAAACAACAGTTAGTTGTTATTTTAAGACACAGAGGTCGGCCTTTCTGTAATAGTTCTTGCAAGAACAGTATTGTCAAGTGCATTTGCAAAATCCGTCAAGCACCATAATGAAACTGTCTCTCATGAAGGCCGTCCCAGGAGGACGAGACCAAAACCTCCCTCTGCTGCAGACGAGAAGTTCATTTAGAGTTATCAGCCTGAAAAATGACCAATTAACAGCAGCTCAGATTAGAGGCGTTATGAAGTCTTTACAGAGCAGAAGTAGCAGAAACATCTCAATATCAACTGTTCAAAGGAGATTCATGCATTTTGTGGACGCCTTCAGCAAAACTTTACAATGTAAAAAGAAATAAAAATCAGGAACGATCATGGAGTTAGAAAGTGATCTAAAACTTTTGAACGGTATGTAAAATGCAGTAATATTAGAAAGAATATGTACTGTATACAAGAAGTTGTTTATATAAGAATAATTGCACTTTGACATTTAAACTGTTAATAACTAATATTGCCTCCTCCCTCTTCACAAACCAGCTGTCCTCAACCTGGCATAAACAGCAACAGTCATGTCCAATACTAACAGATGGTATTAGACAGAACTGTACATTACACTGAATAATCACAAACATTGTTGACAAAAATTCCACTTTTCCCCATGTGCTATGTGTAGCAGACTGATCTACCGAATAACTACACGGTTTATCTCTAATTAATTAAACTGTACAGCTTGTACATCCAAAGAGTGATATGTTATGGTGCATGCAAACCTACACTTAATCTGTTTAATGGCCAGGAAGACGAAAATAAATGGTTTCCCAATTGCATGCATATATTCTAGGATAATACTTTTTCAAGCTTATAATTGCTTAAACAATAATCTTTTCTGCATGATTTTGGTGCATGTCCCCCACTGATTTAATGATGTACAAATCTATATATGTATAGCTGAAAGCACTGAAAGAGATTCAAACACACTGGCCTTGAGATTAGCATTCACATTTACCTTGGGACCCTACCCAGTGGTCAGGAAGTACATAAAGACAAAAGAATAATGTCTCAGACAGCTGGGCTACCAGACTTGATTTTCTTAGAATGCCATCATCTTTACCTTAAAATGTAAAACCCATAGTACATAACTCTTTCAGTTTATATACTATTACTTTGGAAGCTAGATTTAACATTTTATAAATTTGTAATCCAAATACAAAAGTTTAGCACCCGTGTTTAACCTGCCACAGAGGAACAATGCCAAACGTAGTAGAAAGATTACATTTACTTTGTGCTAACTCTAAATTGTCCTTGCTTACTTTCCTCTTCAGCAGTAATGTCTCAATTGCTACAGTGAATATTTTAACACATTCTGTTTGAACTAAAGAAGATTATCTAATAATAATAATCATAATCATCATCATAAATTTATGTTTTAACAAGGTCTTTACATCAAAGTATATTTAGCAAGATAACAAGTTTGACCATTAAAAACAACCTATACAGTATGTACGTTTTTAATCTGGTTTTAAGCTTTTAAGCTCCGATGTGAAAATGCTTTATGCATTTGCAATATACTGTAAGACATTCTGTATACAGTCTTGTTCTTTTCCCTCCTCCAAAATAAAATTGTGCAAATGGTGTCACGTGCAAAATATTGAGCTATTATTTGGCCCAAAAAAAGAGAGAAACTTGTTATATGTACTGTATACACAATGACACCAAGTATACTGCTGATTAAAATCAGTGATGTGTGACGAAAAACTGTTAAATTTAATATCAGGCAAAAGATTGCGGAACGTGCTTTGTGCAGTCTGTCCTTTTGTGTAATAATAAGATAACACTTCGCTGTCTCTCTATAAATGTTAAGACCATCGGATGGTTTAAACATGTGGTGTATGTTTAATATTAAACCAGCCCTGTAGTAATACTGCATACCGAGACTTAAATACAGAGAAGAAAATGAATAATCTTCCAGTTACAGAAACAGTTTTCTACCTTAACTTCAAGTGTATAATTTGTACACAAGATTATTATTCCTAAAGCTTTCAGTTCGAGAAAATTACACTGTGTGTGATAGATGAATCTATTTGCATAGTTGGTGCCCTGTATCTTGTATTCTGCTTGGTTGAAGCACCCCAAGTTGCATCCTTATTAAAATTTAAAAAATTCCTTTTTTGTATTTGAAAGACAATTCTTCTTCTTTAGTACAGGGCACAGGATGATAAAGTGAAAAACAACTTCCACCAGGTCAACAAGGTGCTTTTATGGACGCCTTGCCAGTGTGTGTTAATGGAGAGGCCTTAGACTTCAAACTGTGTATTTTTTTATTTTTTATTTTTTTTAGATATATCAGGTAGAAAGAAACTTATAATTAATTTTATAAAGGGTAAAAATCTTGTTGCATGGAGGCCCCTTATTGTCTGCTTGGGATGCGTGTGGTGACTGAGGATGATTCCACTTTACCATGAAGATGGTCCTGCTCTCGGCTGATGCAGGCAGCTGCTCTCTGAGGACTCGTGACTGCAGTCGCTCAATAGTTCAGGACCGGATTTTCATAAAGTCTACCTGAGCCTCCAATAATGAACTGGACTCTATAATAACTTAAAGTCATCAACTGTTATACTGAACTTCCGGCTGCCTTACATACAGTATAACTGCAAAACAATTTCTGCTATTCATTAGCACTTAAAAGAGGATGAGTTCCCTGTTGAGTCTGGTTCCTCTTAAGGTTTCTTCCTATTACCATCTCAGGGAATTTTTCTTGCCACTGTCACCCTTGGCTTGCTCATCAGGGACAATGTGATTATTTAGATTCATACACATTCTCTCATACTTCATACAATTTTCCATAATTTTGCGACAAGTGCTATACAAATAAAATTTAATTGAATTAAATTTGTTACCACCCTGTCCAGGTAGTCCCCTGGGATAGGCTCCAGGCCCCCCATGACCCTTGATAAAGCGGTATAGACGATGAGTGACTGAGTGAGTGAGTAAAAATGTTAACACTATAGGAATATGGAAATGGCATCGTGATAATGTAGGACTCTCAAAATGAGCATATTATTATTTATTTATTTATTTTTCTTTTTGGGGGGAGGGGGGGTGATAGAAACAACTGAAAACAATAAAAACACACAACCATGTATATCTCTGCTATTTCTTTGCCTTTGTGACCCTTTTTTCTTTTTGCTCAGTGTTTGGCTAGTTGATTAAAATGAACTAAAATTCATTCTTCATATTGCCTCATATTGCTGCACTCTATACTGAACAATCCTGAACCCTGCACAGTCTATGTTTATTAAAAAAAAAAACAGCAAAACGAACAGTGCCTAAAGTGCTCTGAGCTTTAAGGGGTACACACTCCCCATGAACACCTTGTGAATAACTACTGTAATCTTACCCAAGTGAAACAAAGTGACTGGAATACAGAAAAACCCGGCTACACAAATGTACACGCCTCTTAAACCATGCTGTGTTCAAGCACACTTTGCCTGGAATTAAGCTCTCAAACTGTCTGAGTTTCCTCTCCTGAAGCCATTCCTTATATTTCTTTGGATACTTTTGGACTTGGATTTACACTTTAGGTTGTTCTGATGCTGGGAGGTGAAATCTTTCTTCATCTTCTGCTGTCATACAGAAAGCGGCAGGTTTTATTTACAAAAACAAAAAAAAATTCTTGTATATCCATGATACCCCCTATTGTGACTATACCCCCAGGCACAGTTGGAGATAAGCGATTATGATGCTCTCACCACTATGCTTTACAGGTACCATGGGTATGATAGCACTGTTGGTCATAAACAACTTTTACACTTGGTTTCATCACACACACACACACACCATGACACGTTTTGCCATATTTTATGGATATGTTATGGCAAAATCAATGTGGGCTCGGGAATCAATGTTGCTGATTTTATTTTCACGAGGGCTAGCCACCCTACCTGTTAGTGCAAACGTGCAGAATACAAGAGTTTGCCACATAAAGGGCATGAATGGCCCTTGCCCAAAATCTCTACAGCTCCTTTACGTTTCTTATTGGTGATTTGAGTCTTGTCCTATCTTCAATTGGGAAGAGACGTCTTCTTCCCTGTAATGACATTATTTTCCACTTGCTAATGATTCCCAACATGGTGTTTCATGATGATTCAATGTTTCACTCTGTTTCATCTGATATTAGGTCCATGTATTAGAAGGCATTAGACCTTTACGCCAAAACCATGTTTTACAAAGCCTTCTATTACATTCTGATACATGTGCTTTTGTTCATTCATCCTTAGTAGATCCATAGCCAGAAAGCTATAAACCCTGAGCACAAGACATACACACACCCTGGATTGAACACCAGTCATGCATATACACAGGGTCATACCAGGGTCAAAGCAAGAATCATGGATCTGTGAGCTGACACCTACACTCTCTGCACCCTTGTACATCCCTAGTACATTAAAGGAGTGTGTTACATAAATTGCAATTTATCACTAATGTAAATTAAAGCTAGTGCCTATAATTTCTGATATTATTATTATTATTATTATTATTATTATTATTATTATAATACTATACAGAAATTATATATTTATATAATTTCTGTGTATATATATATCAGTGTATAAGTGTATATATACTGTACAGTATATATAATTTCTGTATATATAATTTCTATATTAGTATTATATGTAGAATAGCAAAAGAAGCAAAAATAACAAATTGCACATATTGTAATAATTTCATGGAGAAATAATTAGAGCAACACAAACTTCTTTACAACCAGAAGATAAACAAGTTGTGGTCTAGGGCCCATCCATTTATATGAAGTAATTGGTTCATGTCTCAGCATGAATATAGTTCAATGCAGCACTGGCCAGACTCTCAACTTTTAAAATCCATTAATAATACAGAATAGCCATGAGCTTGCTGGATGAGTGTACCTCACTTTCTCTGAAGATTGCTGCATTTGTGATAAAAAAAAAATCGATTGCAGCAATTACTGTGCCATTATTTCTTGATTTTTGCTGGCTATCTACAGTAATGAGTATATACGTAATATCTCAGTGGATGTTGGTATCTTTCTTTTGTGAAACACTGGCTCAGAACTCTTTAAAAAGCACATTTGTATCTTTTATATAACCAGCACGCACTGTTATTTTTGAACCCGTTAAGCTTTGCCAGTAAGGCCCATTAGCCTCATTACTTCTGCTGCCTCAAATGTCTTTACACAGACTGACTGTTTTTCAAGTCCTAAGAGCGCCAATTATTTAATATCCTGATTCTATCTGATGAACTGCTGGAGGCTAACTGATTCTGAAGTCTGCGTCACTTCCTTCTATGAACTTCTATTGTTTCTGTGTAATGATACGCCACTGGAAAAGGGAGACGTACTGTACTTACACACACAGTGGGTCCTCTCAGGTAACAAATTACATCTCAAATGAACTGACCATGAGCTTACTCTTTTCATAGAAAGAGTAAAGGAATTGTCAGCACATCCTAGAGTAAAAATCTTAGAGTTTGTTCATAAGCAAGCAGCAGTGACTCATGGTGAAGTGGCCTCACAAGGCTTTGACTGCCTTTTTTTTCCATCTGCAGCTCAAATTACTTAGAAACCCCTGATAAGACAAAGAAACACTCAATTTTTAATTTACACACAGCTAACAAACACAATCTAGAGCATGAACAAGGTTAAAATCGGCTATGGTACATCAAGCTAAAAGCGAGGACACAGTGTTTTAGAGATTGTTTCGTTACATACAGTATGAGCAAGGTAGAGTGCATCTCTCATTCATATCACAGAACACACTACACGTGACCTTTTCTCTACCATGTTCCCAAAAACATAGGATGGGCACGGCGCAGGACACACTTTGCGAAGGCTCGAGAAGTAAAAATCTATTCATTAAGAAAATATGTATCCAGTGTATCACCGATTAATGCTCATGGAGCCCCTAAGGTCAAAGTTCATTTGCTTGTTATGAAATACTAAAGGTGTTATGATGTGCTGCATGTGTGGCGGTGCTCGCTCATTCTGTAACCTGTGTTTTCTTCATACTGTAGATACAGTACATTGCCTCAGCCTTTGTCAGATGTTATAATATCATGATGTCAGGGTGATTTTCCTTCTGGTTGGATACTTAATTAACTTGAATAGAACTTTGCTACACAAAACAGTCTTTGTCTTCATTCTAGCTTAGGATAGGAGTTAAAACCAGACACAAGATTATTTCAGAGGCTATTCTGATATGAAATGATTTGCATTTGCAAAGTCTGTGATAACATATGTTTCATTTGAATTGACTCAATTTTTTAGCTGACCCTAGCCTGACCTTACTACTGTTATGGTTATGGAGTTTTATGAACATAAAGTACTTAATTAAAGAATGTTAGTGCTTATAAAACATTCTGCTATCAATATTTAAAATGTATAAAAAAAAAAAATTTGTACTGCTGCTTTAAAAAGGATTTACTGGATTGCGCAAGCCGTTTTTATGTTTGCCGTGAAAAACGATGTACAGATATGGCATATCAAGTGACTTAAAAGATGCAGCAAGACAAACTTATACTCAAAAGCGAACATCTTGAGTGCAGGAAAATTAGCAAGCACTTACAGTACAGTAGAGTAAAAAGAAGGGGGAAAAAAACATAAAGAAAAACTGGTGAGCTCGGGAGAAGCTGGGGAGTTAGCAATACACATAGTAGAGAATACGTAACCTTGTGAAAGAAGGATGAAAGGTTCCATCTACGTGTCATCGGGTGACGCATACTTTCCACCCTGAAGATATATCTGTAATTCCGGTGGTGGTACTTACGGGGTCAGGTTGTCAACTCGATGCCCAATTGTATCTGAGCACCAACAGTGGCAGCCTGGTGGTGTCGTAGCTCGAACCGGGGACCTCCTGATCAGCAGCCCGACATCTTAACCACCAAGCTACCCCTGCCCCTATGTGACATTGATCCCCAGGTTATGCTATTGTCCTGTACAAAATGTGTAAAATAAATAGTGGACAAAATACAAAGAGAAAAGCTTTACAACACAAAACAAAAACACAGCGATGTTGGGAGTCATACTATAAGAAGTTTGATCGCTCTTATTGGTCTTTCTACTCCAATAAACGTACAACATGCATCATCAGTATACATTGATCATCCATAACATTAAATCCAAGCGATATATTAAATCCACGAACATTGATTATCAATTATATACCAGTAAACTGGTGACATGATAATAGACACCCAAGGCTCATTTCCACTTATCTCAGATCCCAATCCGAGCAAGCATCCATTTGATGTGCTGGATAAACAAGTCAATCCACGAAGGCCCCATCCTGCAACCCACAGTACCCAATGGATCCACCGTTAACATTCCAATGCCAGAGACCACAGCACACCACCAGAGGTCATAAGTGTGGGTCATGCCCTGGGGTGCCAGAGCTACTATACCTTAGTTGCAGAAGGAGAAACTACACAATACTGAGCATAAGGTTGTCTATTCTAACTTTATGGCTGGTCGGTATACAGGTTTTGCAAAAAACAAAAACGCAAAAGAGAGCATCAACTTTGTCCACTTAAGAATGATGATAACTTTACATTGGTTTTAGGAACATCAGGTTTGAACTGCTCCATATCAATGTTGCTCTGTGGATATGCTATAATTTACAACACAAGGACCATCAGGGGTCTGTGTAGCACATTGTTAACTCAGGAACCATCAAGACTGTGCTGACCCCACTCCCCTTTCAGCTAGCTGTTTTTTTTTCTGCTTTCATTGTAAATGCAACAAGAGGCATGCTGCGGCATTAAAGCTAGAGGGCAAGCTGTTGAGCAGCTGTCTTGAACACAAATAAATCTTGCCGCAGGGGGCACAGTATTATTTTTTGAATATCTGTTAGAGGACGGCTTGGAGGTGTCACATCCTGCCTGCGAATTACTATGACATATGTGCCTGATGATCTGCAAGCTTGCTATTTTCAATTTCCACAGATGGCTTATGTATACCTGTGACCTCACATAACTCCATACAGACCGGATAGTGGGAGTGCACAAAGGTCGAATAAACAATCAGAAATGATCCAGTGGATGGATTGGCCATGAAAGCATTTTTAAAAAGCATAATATCATAAATGTGCTGCAGTAATCCGTTTCAAACTGAACAGTTTAAGTAGTTGGGGATGAATATAGCATTAACTTGAAGCTTTGCAGTTGTGATGAACATCACGGCATATATATTTTTTTCAAAGCTGTACCACCTGAACCATAATCCCCACCAAGCTCTGTGTTTACCTCGCGTTGGAATGATACGATTTACAGAGATGATTTAGAACATCACACCTATGCAAAAGCTGCGTAAGTAGGAATTGTCTTCCTGCTGAGCTTTTATGCATAGTTTACTTCCAAACCTAATCTAACACATCTGAATCAGCTAATTAGTGTCTCCAGAAGACCTTACTTAGCTGAATCAGCTGCGTTAGATTATTTTGGAACTAAACTCTACTGGAAATCAGCACTACATCAAAATTATAGACCTCTGTCTCTATGATGAATGTACATTTGATTGCTTCTCTTTAGAAGAAAGGTCAGAAGTGTTTTTGCAGGAAAGTAGACCTCATAGTAACTTTATACAGTAGAAGTTGTTTTAGTACTGTATATAGGGCAGCCAACTATCTGAACACTGAAGCCTCCCATGACATTGGGGTTTGAGGATGTTTCTAAGCTCCCAGGACGTGTTGTCAGGTCCATACTCTGGAATCTACATGCATGGTTCAACTGTGATTGCTAAATAGGTATTGAATCAAATATATTCATTCATTCCTTCATCTTCTATACCGCTTTATCATGTATTAGGGTCGCGGGGACCTGGAGCCTATCCCAGGAGACTCTGGGCAGAAGGCAGGGTACACCCTGGACAGCGTGCCAATCCATCGCAGAACACACACACACACACACACACACACTCCACACACACTCATTCACACACTATGGTCAATTTGGGAACGCCAATTAGCCTAATCTGCATGTCTTTGGATTGTGGGAGGAAACCGGAGTACCGGAGGAAACCCACCAAGCACGGGAAGAACATGCAAACTCCAAGCACATACACAGAGACGGGAATCGAACCCGGACCCTGGAGGTGCAAGGCGACAGTGCTAACCACTACACCAAATATAGCAAGGTGTATTTTTAAAGAAAAATAATCCTGGGTAGTTTATTGTGTCACATTCGGGGTAGTATTGTTATGCCACCCTCCAGCTCCAGCTGGATTCAGCTTTATGATGGTTGGAGCTACACATGCTGCTCCTGTGCTTCCAGTGATCCAGACCTCATCTGCCCTCTGCACCTACTGACTCGTCCCTACGCGTCCCTATGTCTTCATGTCAATTTAAATAATTTCTGCCATATTGAACTTTCACCTGCACAACAAACAAGATGTCATATCATTTCTATCTGTTATCACCCAGATGAGGATGGGTTCCCTGTTGAGTCTGGTTCCTCTCAAGGTTTCTTCCTAATGCCATCTCAGGGAGTTTTTCCTTGCCGCCGTCACCCTTGGCTTGCTCATCAGAGACATTCCATTCATCATTCATTCATCTCATTATTATCTAGACACATTTTTCTCACACATACACACTTCCAATTATTTTCTTTTCTAAAATTTTTTTTTAATTTTTTGTACATTTTCTTTCATTTTTGTGAAGCTGCTTTGAGACAATGACCATTGTTAAAAGCGCTATATAAATAAAATTGAATTGAATTGAATTGAATCCTGAAGGATGGTGTTGGAGCTGGAATCTTTGCTCTGTCCCTGTGTTTTTCAGAGTGATAAAATAAGGTAAAGATAAATAAAGAGAAATTTTTTAAAAAGAAAATTCATAAAGACAATTGCCTGAAAGCGCGCATACATATAGTAAATTCCAGAGAATGAAAAATGTCTGCATTTAATCTTTACATTACACCTGACAGGAATTAAATTCTTACAGGCAGTATTTTAAAAGTTGAATTTAAGGCAGCAGGCACTTCAGTGGCTTGTGTCAAAACATCTTGATACATATAGATTTTTTTTCTTTAAGTAAATTGCACTAATTATATTGGTTAGTGAGTAACCACACATAGTTATTAATATCTACTTGTACTGTATGGGCAAAAGGTACCGTTTATTTTTGCAGGCTTGATTGAAATATATTCTGTATATTTCAGAACCTAAAACCAAAGCTGATGTTAATCTGATTTAGAGACTTATATTGACCATGTGCTCCTTGACACCGTGATCTGAATGAACTTATCGCTAATGATCCAAATGAAAATCTTTGCTACATATACATTTCTTCCCGAAGGTGAAATAAAGCCAATCCAACACCCACCTTTTGTGAGATGTACAAGAAGTTGTACAGTAACTGATACAGTCATAAAATAGTGTATTACACTTTACACAAACTTAAGTAAATGCTTCTTTGTCCTTTTAGCTCAGTACTGCTGCAAGGCAGACATAATCACAGGATTAAAAGGGTTCAGAGACTTTAAAACACACACACACACACACACACACACGCGCACACACAGTGATGCTTAAATAGAAAAAATTTACTTGGCCCTTGCATAGTACAGTAAAAAAGCAACTTTTTATATCCAGTATATCTGTATACTATAAACTATATATATTATTTTAACAATTATTAAATTGAACAGGTCTGTCTGTACAAACATTTGTTTATATGAAATAACCAGAGGTGGAAAGTAACGAATTACATTTACTCGCGTTACTGTAATTGAGTAGCTTTTTTGTGTATTTCTACTTTTTAAAGTAGTTTTAAAAATCTGTAATTTTACTTTTACTTAAGTACGTTTTGTTTGAAGTATTGTAATTCGCTACGTTTTAAATCATATTCGCTACTGAGTAAAAAATAAATGAATGAAAATGATAAAACAATAAAAAAAAAATATTATGCTTTATAAATGCTCCATTGCGCCGCGTGTGTGTATCATGTCCTGGTCGCGCGCCGATCCAGACTCCACTCCAGGTTTTCTGACATCGGCATCTTCCTGACCTTCCACACGGCCGCTTCCGCCCTGAGTGACGTCATCGACTAACGCGACTGGAGAGAGACGCGCGAAAGATGAAAGAGGTTGTGATTTTGGCGTTTTGATATTTGGTTGTGTATTCTGGTTTTGACTTTTTGCCTCCAATTGACTTTGGTTATTGCTTTGTCCCTATGGTTTGGTTGGTCTTTGGATATATTTATAGATAATTTCACTGTATGTCTGTGCACTCACTAGTAGCAGGGGCGTGGCTACCATTTATTTTTGGAAGAGGGAGTTTATTTGGGAATTTATTTGCTCAGGAATAAAATAAAGATAGCTGACTACCTTATTGTACGGAATGATGGGGGGGGGGGGATAAAATTATATATACATAATATATATAAGGTTATCAAAGCAGTCCCACAGCTTAATCATAGCTAAAACAATCCAGTGAAATATTAGACTGTGAGACTTTTTTGAGCCAGGTATTTTATATAGTTTAGCTTAGGTTTATATTTTATATAGTTTATATAGGTTTAGGGAGTCCGGGAAGGTACCTGTATTTTTGTTTGTGTTTTTTTTTTTTTTTTTTTTTTGCAGGTAATCTAGGTACTAAATATAAATACCATTTTGTTTATTATTTTGGCCTGGGTCCATCCTGAATCTGATCCTCCTCCTGGTGTGTGTGTGTTTGTGTCTGTGTGTGTGTGTGTATACAAACCTCATTATTTCATCAGTTAATGATTGGATCGAGTTCTTTCTGCCATATTCCACCATTTCCATACAGTTTAAAATAGAACCCTGAACCAGTCTTTTGCTGTATGACCCTAGACTGGGACGTAACACCATATGTAAGTGACCACTTTGATTTTCAAGCACAAGAAAGACAACAGCTTTATTATGCAAAGGTGTTCCTTCAGTTAAAAAACAACTAGTTTGAGATTTTATATCTGCTCATCTTTTTTGAACTACGCTAGAATGCCTCATCCCACCCCGCTGTTAAAAAAAATAAAAATAAAAAAGTAACTCGGTAACTTTTACTCTGAGTAAATTTTTTTAATGAGCTACTTTTTACTTTTAGTTGAGTAGATTTTTATAATGGTAACTTTACTTGTACTTAAGTAAAATTTCACTGAAGTAACAGTACTTTTACTTGAGTACAAAATTTTATTACTCTTTCCACCTCTGGAAATAACCCACCATAAAATACATAAGAGAAAAGATTACATATAATTTACATAAAAATATGTAGTTTATTATAATGTGATTTAATTGCTTATACTATATTTAATATACAGTATAGAAAATATCTAATTAGCTTGGATCATGTAGATTAAAATTGATTAATGAATGTAATACTAACACAAGTTGGTACAACTTGGTAAATATATAAGTTTATGTAACACACTTCATACACAAGGAATTAATGTAAACATTTAAATTAAGTAGAATCAATGAACTTTTGACAATGAATATATATAAAATTACTCTCACTAACTCACTCACTCTCATCGTCTATACCGCTTTATCCTGAATACAGGGTCGAGGGATATGAAGCCTATCCCAGGACACTTATTAGAGGACAAGGCAGGGTACAACCTCGACAGAGTGCCAATCCATCGCAAGGCACACATACAGTATACACACACTCATTCACACACTACAGGCAATTTGTGAACATCATGTCTTTTGGACTGTTGGAGGAAACCGGAGTACCGGGAAGAAACCCACCAGGTTCGAAGCACACAGGAATCGAACCTGGGGAGGAATCGAACAGGGACCCGGGGGTGCAAGGCGACAGTTCTAACCACTAAGCCACCGCGCCACACTATTTAAAATTTAAATTAATTTAATTTAAATGTACATTACATGATTTGGCATACACCCTTATCCAGGGCAGCTTACATTTTTATCTCATTATACATCTGAGCAGTTGAGGATTAAGGGCCTTGCTCAAGGGCCCTGCAGTAGCAAATTAGTGGTGGTGCGGTGTGTGAACCTGGGAGGTTCCGATCAGTAGTCCAGTGCTTTAACCACTGAACTGAGGTTTATCCCCATTAAGTGTACTATGGTCATTATTTTCTATAATTCCACATTTGTATAAGAAAAAATGCATGTGAATATACCAGATTCAGGTGAAAATGAGAGCACAGCCTAAAAAGAATCAATAAAATACTAATACCCACATGCACACGCACACGCACACACACACACACACACACACACACACACGGTGCTCAGCATTTGTTGATGCCTATTAGCACAAAAAAGCCCTAAGATACTGTTACATTAAAATTTACTTTTATGCCTAGTTCAATATTCTGAATTGTAACCAGAAACAAATAACCAGTCTTATACTTTAAGTTACTTGGAGTCTGTCTGTTTCTGCTTCATGTGCATTGTTAAAGCAGGAGAGACACAATAGATCTGCTGCTAGTCTCACCTTTCTGCACTAGATTTACGCTGATTACCTGAGCAAAGGCACTTCCTAGGACATTGCCCACTACTGGTGACCTAGATCCAGGGTGCTTAAGGAAACATAGCCAAATGACGAAAATGAAAATGAAGAAAGTCCATCTCACAGGGTTAGAAGGGAGGATTGTCCTGATTGATCATCTTCCAGATGAGGTTAAATGTATAACTTTTATAACTTTTTGCTTACTTTCAATGAAATGTAACTGAATTGAAATTTCCCTTTTAAACCATTCTTATGCCTCATGAACAGGCCTTACTGTATCTGTGTCTGGAACAACATTGTCTAAATGATTTGCATTGGCCAGGCAGTTCGCATCAACCCTAAAAAAATTTGAATAGAAGCCTTATAAACCTTTGCTCCTATTTTTCAGAGCTATGAACCGTTCCTAAGGATGGCATAACATTTATAATTCCACTTGATCTAAGACTGCTTTCATAATAATCCGGTACCTAACGTAACCTTATTTTAGTTAACTGTGACTGACTCAAGCTGACTTTTCATTATTCCTACTTTGTAAGCCTGAAACCGCTTTAGGAGATAAGGGACAATCTTCTGTGTTTCCAGGGAAAGTGGGCTGATGGCACTGTTTCATAACTGAGATCAAATTCAGGACCGAGCTTATGAGTTACAGTACAACAACATAGTGAGATTTATCCGAAGTAGTATCATCTCAAACTGAGAATGCCAGCGCATGCTACTCAATTACCAAACGAATATTATATACAGAAGGTTTTTTAAAGAAGAGAAAACCTCCCCATCGGTGAAACGTGATAAATCACAAATCACAGGGTAATGCAGCCATATGCTGATATGACACATCTCATAGTTGTGTGTAATTATGCAGCTAATGCATTTTGAAAGACTGATTTGCATGCTGTGTCTCTAAATGAATTAAACAAAATGTGGCGCATATGTTACTTTATTGCAGGCCTCGCAATGATTCAAGGAAATTCAAGAGGACAACTATACATTCTCACTGGCCACATTATTAGGCACACCTGTTCAACTGCTCGTTAATGTAAATATCTAATCAGCCAATCACATGGCACAAACTCAATGCATTTACGCATGTAGACACTGAAGTTCAAAGCGGCTATCAGAATGGAGAAGAATGCTGATTGAAGAGACTTTGAACGTGACAGTTGTTGGTGTCAGATCGGCTGATTTAAGTATTTCTTAAACTTTCTGATCTGCTGGGATTTTCATGCACAACCATCCCTAGGGTTTACAGAGAATGACCTGATAAAGAGAAAATATCCCATGAGCGACAGTTCTCCAGGCTACAGTACATGTCTTGTTGATGCCAGAGGTCAGAGGAGAGTGGCCAGACTGATTCGAACTGATAGAAGGGCAACAGTAACTCAAATAACATCTTGTTACAACCAAGGTATGCCGAAGGGCATCTCTGAATGCACAGGACATCGAACCTTGAAGCAGCAGAAGACCACACCCGGTGCCACTCATATCACCTAATAACAGGAAACTGAGGCTACAGTTTACAAAATTTAAACAATAGAACAATAGACTTCTGCTGTGACATTCGGATGGTAATTTCAGAACTTGTGATAAGTAACATGGCATGGATCCATCCTGCCTTATATCAACAGTTCAAGCTGGTTGTGGTGGTGCAAGGGTGTGAGGGTATTTTCTTGGCACACTTTGGGCACCTTAGTTCCAGCTGATCACAACCTACGGTACCTGAGTATTGTTGCTGACCATGTTCATCTCTTTATGATCACAGGATAATGTGCCATGTCACAAAGCTAATATCATCTTATACTGGTTTCATGACCATGACAATGAGTTTCTTGTAAATAAATGGTTTCCACAGTCACCACATCTCAATCCAACAGAGCTCCTTTGGGAAGTGGTGAAATGAGAGAATCATATTATGGATGTGCAGCCGAAAAAATCTGCAGCAACTGCACCATGCGATCATGCCCTTATGGATCAATATCTCGATGGTATGTTTTTTTTTACTTTTTACGTATACAAGTGGCTTAGTGGTCAGAACTGTCACCTCACACCTTTAGAGTTGTGGTCATGTTCTCACTCCAGTTCCATTTTACAAAATTGCACACAGTGTGTGTGCTTGTGCTCTGCGATGGGTCGGCACTGCATTCAGGGTGTACCCCGCTTTGTGCCTGGGGTTCCCTGGGATAACCTCCTGCGAATTGTGAGTGCACGAATGAAAACAATATGTCCTTGTGGCATTGGATTAAGTAACATTTTACAATCAATTGAAAGAGAGGATATAGAAAAGTTTATGTGTAAGTTGTACTTCTTCAGTCATCAGACAAATACACTTCCTGTTCGGTAATTGGAGAGTGAATCAAAGATGAGAAATTGAAAAAAAGTGTATCGGATTAAAATTAATTTATACTTTACCACTTCAGCAGTGCTACAGTATTTCAGCTTTGCAAATATTAAGTAATCCCAGTAAGAATAATAAGTTTACCTTTTTCTGATTAATGTATATTGATGCAGGTGTTTGTTTACATTGAGCTTATTAGTAGTTTATTTTAAGGTAAACTACTGTATTAAATCTGGTTATATACTGTAACTGTTCATAACATTGATTTTACTCAACATTTCGATTTCACTTCATGGTTCAGGTTAAACTTCAGGCAGATATCTAATACTGCAAAAGCTCCATGAAAATGAATCCAGCCAGTTTTATGTGATGCTGTGACAGAATCTGGCTGGACAGACAGACAGAGTTTTCTGAGACTGATTTCGGGTCCTCGTAGGAAATGTATGAAATGTAAAGATATAACTGAAAGAGTGAGTTTTGACCAATGTACAGACAAGACCTTTTTAAAAAATTATTATTTATATAGATGGTATAAGCAGTGGTGTAATTTACTGTACGCACACACACAGTAGCTATCAGTTATTGAAAATCATTTGTCATTCACCAGGAGAATCAGAGTCCTAGAGAAGAGAATTTTCTGTTCAAAGTCTTTTATGTTCCTCCTACTGGCTCGATATCTCAAAGATGCAGCAGATTAGGTTGTGATGGTTCATCTCTCTTTTTGGATTGAGTTTTACTGATGGATTCCACTGTCTCCCCTGTCCAAAGGACATTTCGTTCTACCATTATAATAAATGATTTTGAAAAAAGTTACACACACCCACCACTCAGAACCAAGGGATTAGAATATCACTATGTAATAATTGGCTGCCATTAATGCTTGGGGTAGGATGTTCTTACTAACATATACAGTACTGTTGAATCTTCTTTTTATTAATTGAACTGGAATTGTTTCAATCACAATTTTCTATCATGAAAAAATTGTACTTTGATACTCATTTACATTCAGCATGCAGAAATAAAAAGGCCCTCCTGATGGGTTTGACATGAAAAGATGGAGGTGACAATCAGTGTGTCATCTTCAAATGCTCGAGATACAGTAAGCAACATCAGAAGCCTCACTTTACGGAAGAGACAGGAAGAGATGAAATTAGAGACCTCACATGACACTGGCTACAGGGTTTGCATTGTGACTGGCCATTTAATGCCACTGGCTCGTGTTAGTTCAAACGCATTGTAATCCTACCTGATGTGTTTGTGTGTGTGTGTGTGTGTGTGTATGTGAGAGGGCTCTTTGAGCTGTACATTAAATGAATCACTGTTTGACATGTTTTGTCTGACAAATAACGCTTAAGCAGTGGGATTCTTTCCAGCAAGGATCCTGGGCCTTGATGCTGGTTTAAGTGAGGACACTGATGTCTTGATATAACGGCTCTAAGCCTGGCATCTGGAGAGGAGATTTGAAAAGCAGAGCTCATTCATATGGGCAGCTGTACGAGGCCAGATACAGCAGTGGGCTTTATCACCTCCGTTTTCATGAACCACATGTCAGGGCACATTGAAATGGCCCGGCTGAAATCTTTAATCAGAAGGTGATGGAATACCTATTTATGGCCATGATTCATTTCTTAGGTTAATTCATATGCACAGCACAATTACAGTGATCTATTAAAATCTCACCTGACATGCAAGCTTTCTGCCTCACTCAAATATTTCATCATCCTTACAATGTTATCTTCACCGCAAACCGTGAACGCTCAAACACTATTACGTACAGTACATATCTATTCCTACGGATAAAAATAGCAGCATTAATGTTTGCCCTTTATGAGCCGGAAAACTGTGAAAAGGTCTGGTTTAGCATGTAAGCACAACAGTTTTGATTGCAATTCTCTAGAGCAACATCTAGGTAATATGATACTAGTTCATACACTGGGCTGTCCAGTGTGTAGTGTGTCATCGCCTCTACAGTATGTGTACCGCATGTACGGATTTAGAAAGCACATTGGCCTCCTTCCACATATCGACTCAAACGTATGGCGTTACGAAGCAACTTTCTAATCTTAGGAGCTGTGCCTGTTCTCAGTGATGAAACTGAGTCGGACATTTCCCCACACTCTGCTCTTCACTTTATTTTTAGTTTGCTCACATCAGTGTCAGCCCATCCACTCCATCACGCCCTAAATGACAGATGTGCGCAGCTTGATGTGTTCTTTTCATCAGAGCGCATTGTTCTATGAAAGTGAAACAGAGACGAAGTGCTTGATAGCAATCAGTCTTCGAGAGAGACAGGGAAGAGGGGAATATACTTTCAAAGAGGTTAAGTATAGCAGTAGCCTGAGCTGTGATTTTTTATATTTATTTATTTTTTGGCATGAAGGGAGCACTTCTATAGTCAGACTTCATCATGCAAAGCTTTTTGGTAAAAATTTGTCTTGGTTTGGCTGTTTAGGAGTTAGAGTGCTCCGTTCAAGATTAGAAAAGCACTGTGGCCGTGATTGCACAAAGTCCTTAAAAGGCAATCACACCATCAGTGATCACCCCCCAAAACAAAGCCACCAGTCCACATATACTGTAGATAATGTCAATGTATTCTGAACTACTCTGAAGCACTGATTGAACATGAATCTCTGTTCTGAATATGTGTGAAGAAGTATTATTAGTTTCACTTTTACGTCCTTTCGTGTACTCGATTGACGTGAAATCTGAATAAGGAATAGCTGATTAATGAAACCTGGTCATTTGGCTTGGTGTGAGGAAGTCACATGTCCAACTGTAGGGTTTTTAAATTTTTTTATTTTTAAGGACAGAGGGAGCATTGGACAATTTTAAGTCCAATTCCAGTAATTTCCTTAGTTGTTTTCTTCGCTTGATGCAGGCCAATAATTTGATCATTCTGAAAACAAAGTACCATATTTTTACAACCATAGGACCATCTTCTGACCTAATTATATGAGAAACTTTGTAATGCATCAGTTAAAAATACTGTATGTTGCCAGCTGAAATGTATTGATCACTGCAATAATTATCCAAGCAAAGGCTTGTTTTTGGTGAGGCAGTGTATTTCATAGTTTTGACGTCTTCAAAAAAATTAAAATAAATAAATCCTTGAATGTGTAAAGGTCCAAAATTTTCATTGGTAGGGTGAATGATTGAAAGAGTGGAGTGTGTTTATTACTGTATCTCACAAATGCATTCAAAATAAACAGCAACTAAACTTTGCAATTCAATGTGAAAGCGGGTGGGTGAAAAACAGAACCTTCCATTAAAATTAATCAGGCAATTAAACTTTCAGCTTTTTAGCTTTGTTGTAAAAGTTGTCCGTTCCTGTTTTTTTTTTTTTTTTAATTAAATGGAAAATGTCAGAGTCATCTAAAAATTGTTAGGTAATTTAGTGTTAGTGTGACAACAGGGATTTTCTGCAGAATGAATAAATGATACAGTGGAATTGTGTTGTTTTTCTCTGGATGCTGCCGACCGTGTCGAACAGCACGAATCCTTGACAGGGCCACGTTCATGACTGACCTTTTCCCATCAGCTGCTCTGGCTATGAAACAAGACAACGGAGCCTGTGGGTAGGATGTAATTGACGTGTTAGTTTCCAGAGGACATGTCATGACGGCTAGCTTGAATTCACAAGACAAAATAATTACAACAAAAAGTCTTAGATCTATTTTTTTTTTGTACATTAAAAAAGTGTCTTGAATATGAAGTTACACTAGACTGTTAGTTTTGCCATTAATTCTGTCATTACAATTTTAGATATCATTGTATATTCATTAAGTACAACTACTGTACAGCTCATGTGTCAGCATCATGGCCTTTTCTGTAAATGGTAACATTCAGTTCTTTTCATTTAGCAGCAAACTATGTTTATCCTGACCTTTTCTCTCAGCTCCTTTTTACACAATTTCTTCCACTCGAGAAATAATAATGTGCATTTCTGCCTGCAAGCGCCCACTTTTCCTCTACGCTGCTTGTCGGCAAATAGAGCCCTGTTCTCGAAAGTATTATTTCCTGTTGATGACTGTTCTTCATGTGGAGAGCTTCAGTATTCTTTCTACAGTCATTCACATTTCTATAAGTATACAGCCATGGCCAAAAGTTGTGATTGAGCACACTCCCTACGATCAGTCCTGTATCAGGCCAACAGTGAAGCATCCTGAGACCATTCATGTAGGGGGTTGTTTCTCACAATTTTGTCTAAGAACACAGCCATGAATAAAGAATGGTACACTCCCCCGAGTGACCAACAATGCCTTTTCCAGCATCATAGAGCGCCTTGCCATAAGGCAAAAGTGATAACTAGGGCAAAAGTGGTAGGGCAAAGGGCAGTAGCGGCTCAATCGGTTAAGGCTGTGGGTTACTGGGTTACTGATCGGAAGGTCAGGGGTTCGAACCCCAGCATCGCCAAGTTGCCACTGTTGAGCCCTTGAGCAAGGCCCTTAACCCTATCTGCTCCAGGGCCGCTGTAAGCTGGCTGACCCTGCGCTCTTACCCCAGTTTCCTAATTGGGATATGCGAAGAAGAAATTTCACTGTGTTGTAAAGCACATGTGAGAAATAATTGAATATTCTAATATATAACTAAGCGGCTCACGGAACAAAACATTCAAAATTTTGGGTCCATGGCCGGTAAACTCACCAGTTGAGGACATTGTGGTCAGTTCTCAGAAGGCAGGTGGTCAAACAAAAACCAACAAATTCTGACAAACTCCAAGCATTGCTTACGCAAGAATGGGCCGCTATGAGTCAGGGTGTGGCCCATAAGTTGATTGACAGCATGCCAGGGTGAATTGCAGAGGTCTTGAAAATGTTGGGTCAACACAGCAAATATTGACTCTTTGCATTAACTCAATGTCATTGTATTTGACACTTATAAAATGTTTATGATTATACTTCAGTATACCATAGTGACATCTAACAAAAATGATGTAAAAACACTGAAGCAGCAGACTTTGTGAAAATGAATATTTGTGTCATTCTCAAAACCTTTGGAAATGGCTATACACTATCATCTTTAGAAATAGGTGTAGTGAAAAAAAGTGCGTATTTTAAAAACTTTTTAGCGATAATACGTTTGCAATTTTTGGCACCATGGCACTGCAGGTCGTGTTCGGGTCTCAAAACTTCAGTACCTGGTGTTCGGTCCAGAGATTATGTAACTGCCTTTGTTTTGCTTATTCTGCTCATATTCATGAGGATTTTATCTATTTTCCTCCGACCTCCCTGAAACTTGCAGTTGGGTGAACTGGATACTCAAAATAGCCTCTATGGGTGAATGACTGAGGCGTCATGTAGAGTGTATTTGTACTGCAGAAGAAGGAAAAAAAAAAAAAGAGAACCGTGAATATTAAATAAAAGAATCGAGTCAGTGAAATCATTTTACATTCAGAATTACTAACAAAAGAAGGATTTCTTTTTCCAGAAGGTAACTGGTTTAAAAATGTGAGACTGATTCAGTGCAAACAATATCCAGTCTATCTATAGTATATATATAACCTCTCTCTCAGATTGTGAAAAAATAGTGTGCTATGACTCTCAGGTCGAGATTTATAGAGGTGTCTGGGTTAATCTGCTGAGAGTGCATGTTTGCAGAATAAGTGGGTCTTGCCAGACAAACAGGCTGCTTCAGCAGGTGGAATTCCACAGGGATGGCTACATTTTAGAGCATCTCCAACTACAAGCTGACGTACCCAGACGGTGAGGTTCGAGAAACAAGAAACAAGTTATGTACTGTATACCATCTTGTGCAACATTCATATGCATCTTTCAACAACACCCATCGCCATTTTTTTTACAAGTTCGACAAGTTTTATCGCTCTCACACAAACACATGTACACGTACACATCCCCAAAAAACATGCACTTGCAGGTGTTCAGGCTTCGGTTCATTGGTAATTTGAATGACTCCCCATGACTGATATCAGAACAGCTGACTGAGTGCCTCGGCACTCGCTATGCTTTCAGAGTGGATGCGTGTGATTCAGGAAGTAGCATGCATTAGAGGCCAGTAAGACATGGCTCACTTTGTCAGACCAAAAATAGATGTGCTCACTGTCGTCTACCACGTCGGAAAACAGAGCATCCTCCGTGGCCTCAATAGCACCTCCATTTGTTTTCTGTCTGCCTTCATGCTGAACGTTCAGGATGGTTAGTGCTGTGGCGGTGGAATTGCTACCGGCTGTGAGTCATTGTGTTTCCGTCATTGCCTCTGTAAAGGGAGGTCAGATAAGATGAATGGGAAGCCTTGCTGAAACAGCCCAGAGGAGTTACTGTTTTTTTTTTCCTTTCGCTATATCTAACTGAATATACTGTACATTTCACGGGAACCATTCAATTCCAGGTACATTACTGTCACATCACAATTCATCCCAAAATTATTTCTTCCCTTCATGATATGCTATTCAATCATTACAGCCTTAAAGCGAGCATATCTTTGTATTTAATTCTCTAGGAACTACAGTACAGTATTGGATAATGTTTTTTGACTGATGACATTTTAGTCTTAACAGTCCCTGTAGAAATGTCCCCTGGAAAAGAACTGATCTGCAGGACCTGATCATATGGGATCGTCAAGTAAGTGATAAATATGCATCCCTAACTAGACAACATTGCGGATACACTCTCTGAATAATTCCCTTCATTAAGATCCTTCGCAATAGTGTTGTGGTTGCTTACTGTACTTCAATATTTATAATGCTTATGAATACAAGCAGAAAAGTACACATTTATGGACACACAGTTCCCCATTCCCCAATCTACTTAACACAGATAGAAGGTCAGCAGGCATCGTACATCCTCAGAGAGGCTGCAAAAGGGAGCAGGTGATCAGCAATTCACACCTCGGAAAGTAAAAGCCCCAAACAGTTCTGTTTTTAGCTCTTCGACATAAAAAAACATGCATGTCTAAGAATGACAAGTATAAACGCAAGTGAAGTTACCACTGTCATCTGTCTCAAAGAAGCAGATGTTGCTACAAGCAATCCCGGCCGTAAACTAAATACAAACTGTCAGGGGAAAGAGAAGAGTGTTTGAAATATCTTGAAAACGAATTGCCTGCATTGATGACACCCTGCTGATGCTCAACGACCGCAGGCTCATTTCATGCAATTATACTCGTATCATCTTACAATAATTATCTGGTTCACTGGTATCAAGATTCCCAGGCTCCTCATCATGGCCTCTTTTTCCTTTCTAACATTACATAACAAAGCTTCGAGACCAATTATTTGTTTGTGTCACGAATAAGCCAGTAAAATTAATTAGCAAAATCAGAACAGCCTTTGTTTGTGTTTTCTGTCTGATCTCTGTGGAGCGGTTAAAAAAAAAAAAGCCTCGCTTCAACAGAGTGAGAGAAAATGACAAATCTAAATATGAGGAAATTAAATAATTACTTCTATGATACGTCTATATTGCCTTTATCTTGGTTGGCCTGAAAAGGTTTTGAACCATTGGAAATTAATTCCTTTTATATGCCTGTTTGTTGGCTTTGTATAGTCTCACGCCTCCTCTCCACACATTTATTATGTAGCTAATGAGTTTCGTTTATGGAAAACTTGATGTGTTGGATGACCTTTTTATCAAAATAAATAGATGACATGAATATGTAAAATGTAAAAAATCTATATAAATAAAAGAAACATTACAGTTTTGTCTGTACATTGGTCAGATCTCGCTCTTCCAGTGGTATCTTTACGTTTCATACATTTCAGAATCAGCAATCTCAGAAAAAAATTCTGTCTGTATGTGTGATGTTATTGAACAGTTATGTGCCACCAACAGATATTAACGGAATATTTTTATCGGGTTTAGTTAATATTTTCATAGTAGAAAAAACTGCTCTCATTGAGAGATGATTCAAAGTTGGATTTGCGTTAATACTGAAGCTTAAGAATGGAACAATTCAAACTGTCTGTGACTCAACTGTCAAATCCTGAAGCTGTGTGAGTGCTGCTATTTTCTACATTGTTTTCAAATTTGGCAAGTTAAGTTTGGTAAATTTTGACACTGAAGGCTAATAACCGTAGCTTGTATTGCAGAAGAAAAAACTTTGGCCTAGTAATTGTGGGAAATAAATGTGATGTACCAGAAAATTGGTGTAAAAAAAACTACTCTAAAACCTGGGTTGGGTTAAATAAGGTTTTTTAGTAGCAGCAGATCTATTGAGTGTGGATATGAAAGTTATGTTGTAATGAAAACTGTTTACTGATATAACATTTAAAACGCAACTGATAGGGCGCTAAATCTTCTAGATGTTTTATAGGTTCATTCATTTTATTTACTCTCTCTGGCCTGATTAATGAAGTAATAACACTTTGTTAAGTAATGACTTGTTAAAGTAAACTTATTATAAAAGCACAGTGATTAATTAGTTCTCCTTACATCACCATTCAAAGCCGATATGTTTCATCTGTTCGGATCATTTTCATTAATCAAACGTACGTAATTAACATGAAGTGCACATTAGCCTCTTGATTCTTTCTTTATGCCCAGAAACTGATTGTTAATAGTTAAGCATTAAAGGTAAATGTTGTCATCGTTCTTTTGTGTTCGCTGCTTTTCCAGACTTTTTTAAGTGAGGAATTCTATGTCGCTGGGCCTTTTATGAAGTTTAGTTGAACACACCTGTAAAACATTCTGAGAGAGATAAGAAACAGAGGTTTATTAAAAGTGAAAAGGTTCTAACTTTACGGGTTTGTGTTACTCATTTCACATCGGACTGGTTTCTCATTGAGAGATGATTCAAAGTCGGATTTGCGTTAATACTGAAGCTCAGGAATGGAACAATTCAAACTGTCTGTGACTCAACTTCAAATCCTAAAGCTCTGAGTGCTGCTTTTTCTAATAGGTTTTCCAATTTGAAGTTAAGTTTGATACACTGTGAGACTGAATGTTAATAACCGTAGCTTGTATTGCAGTAGGAAAATTCTTGGCCTGGTAATTTTGAGAAACAAACGGGATGTACCAGAAAATTGGTGTAAAAAAGCCGATTTCATCCGAGTATTATATTAGCATGGTGGTAACTACTCCATGAACAAAAATTCACTGTTTGGGGTTAAATAAGGGTATCAGCAGCAGCAGATCTACTCTGTGTTGATGAATATTATACTGTAATGATATCCTCAATTTCAAACTGTTTACTGATATAAAAGTTAAAAGGCAACTGATATGGAGCTAATATTTTTTGCCCATCTGTTTCCTACATATACCTATTTAAATACTGTAGACACCGGGGAGTTTGCTGTACAACGGTTACCCATTAACAGTTACAAATCAAGTGAGAAATATCTGAAAATGTGAAATGCACAAACATGGGAGGGTTAAAAACATTAAGCTCATTTATTTATTTATTTATTTTTGCACCCATGTCCTGTGTCCAGCGCTCTAATTGGATAGAAAATGCACTTCCACATAGGGCAATGTGGGCAGCATTTTAAAACTACAGACACTGAAAAAACATGTTTGAAAGTGGAGTAAAACACACGGGTTTCAATGAATGGTGGTATTTAACTATAACATTTATTGAAAGTGCATTTAAGGTTTTAAATACGAGAGCTTTAATACATCCAGAAACGGAATCCAATCAAATTCTGCATGCTAAAACTATCCATTATGTCTGAATGGAGACCTCTGACCTAATGTTCTGTAGCCGAATATAGAACTGCCATAATGTAAATTAAGACACTTAACTTTGACTAAATGAACACCAAGCCAAACATCAATCTGTCCCTCAACATCCAGTGCCTGAACACGTTCCAGATGTGCGTGAAAGGCTCAATGCATTGCTGTGCTGTTACAGGACATTACACTTTGATCTGGGAGAGTTCTTGGATAAAGATGTGGCACTTTGCAGAGCACTACTGAAGCTGGTGGAAATGAAAGCAAGACTCAGCAAGCCCATTTTAGCCCAATTATGAGTACAGCCTTGGGGGAGCACAGTTCTGTTCTTCTCTTATAAACTCATATGTACTGTATCTAAAATAAACATAAGCCTACTGCCTACATGGTTATCTTTAGCCAAATATAAAACCCAACTACTGTCACATTTAGCTGGCATAGTGATATTGTTAACAAAAATCATTATCCATGCAAGCCTATTCTGTTTAAACACATATGCTTTTTTTTTTTTTTTTTTTTTTAGATTTTTTAAAAAATAAATAATTGTCACTATGCCACAAAAGCATTGGCCAGCTGACTTGCCATAAATGTTTATACCTGACTGAATTATTCGCCACAGAATAGCAGTCCCTGTTTAGGGCAACATGCCACAAACTAAAACATGGAGAGATCTTTACTGTCATACATATTGATCCTTTAATCTCTCCATGTAAGGTTTATGTCATATACTCGATATGTGAATATACATAAATCACGCACATACCTGGAAATATTTAATAATATTAATAAATATAAAAGAGTTTCTTTTATAAATCAATGTATTTTTTCTCAAATAAAATAAGATTTTAAAAAATCATGCCAGTTTTATTGTATAAAAAAATAAAAACTCCATAACCATGGAAAGCCTATAACATGGCATAGGCAGAATTCAAACATCCAGTATCATGATTACGTAGCAAACTGCTACCACCGGCAAATATGCTTATTAAGCAATATCATAAAGGAGGTGCTTTTGAACTGAATACACAACCTGAATGCCGAAGATGCTACACCCTTGCTGATATTATGATATGATTTGAATAATGATTTTATACAATAGTTATAGAAACATATAATTTATCATCAACAGATTATGGTTTATTTGTTTATTTAACCAGCTATTTTGCTTCGCTGGCAGAACTAACTAACCGTAGCTGTGGTCAGTGTTTTGATCGGGGGTTGGTCAGGTTCAGTTGGTCAGGTCTGGGCTCAGCAGCGTTAGGGGGCAATAAAATGAAGTCAGCTGGTGACCTAAATGGCCAGGTTATCACATCAGTGGAGTTTTTTTGGAAAAGACTATAGAGAGTGACTTGATCTTGGCCATAAGTTAATGCAATTCTTGATCGTAATCCAGCTGTGGCATTGCATAAAAGTGTCACAACTATGCCACAGCAAATGCATACTGTAATCAAAGCCAAAGGCGGCTCAATTAAATATTTGATTGTACAACATTTCTTTCAACCTGTATATACTGTAGGTAATAAGAAAACTCACTTTTTAGATTTTGTCTCACATATACTTGTTCACTTGTTAGTTAATTAATGAATTAATTAATGAATTAATTAATTCATTCATTCATTCATTCATTACATTTTCTTTAGCTATCATAGTCAGGATGGCGCTGATACAAAGTCTGTCCTTAGAACACTCAGCATGAGGCAGGGATCCACCTTTATTGGGCACCATGCAAACAGACACATACTTATTTACAGGTGAAAAGAAGTGAAAATTGCAGACTCTGTGAGGAAGCAACGCTACCTGATAATCATATTTATGTCCAGTGTGTACTGAAATGAAAACTCCCCTAAATAGTCAAGGTTTTCATATTTATTATATATTTATTATATTACAGGACATTACACTCATAACTACGGCACCATATCTCATTCAGTCTCTTTGTCCTGAAATTGAATAAGATCGAAATTCCATAGCACAAGCTTGTTTTTTTTTTTTCCTCCAGAGACTTTGAACGCTCAGCCTTGTTTTACACCTGCTTGCTCCTTTTCTCCTGCGTAATATCTCCTGAGCTATCCTTGCATTTCATCTTCACAGGTAAGTGGCCACAAGAGAAGTGACATACTTGACCTAATCAGCTTTTGCAGCATATTAAAAAATAAACGTTTCCCTCTACAGAAGAGCTTATAATAGAGTTTTCATAATAGTGAGTCAGCATTTCAAAAGCTTCCAGTGAGAGGGGAACACACCGAGTTGAGTGCACTAATGGTCTCCTTGAGTCAGCTCTGTAATTATACTCGCTAGCAGACAGCACACCTTGAGTGAGACAGATGGTCTGCTGATTTTAGTCTTTGAAAAGCTGTCATCTATCTCTCTTTATTGAAGAATTCTCCGCAGGCTCGGTTATTGAAACTTTAGAAAGCAATGCAGCATTTTACTACGCGTCAGCAGTGTTATCTAAACACTCAAGAAATGCATGTCTAGCTCGGAGGCTAATGCAACATACAGTATGCGCAAAGGAAGCTTTGAAAGGGGAGAAATCAGTCAGCGTTGTACTTATGCTAAGAAATGGCTTGAAGTTTTTTCAGATAATGATCATTTACATACAGTAGCTAAATCCTGCACTGTAAGCAAGTGTAAACCTACAATGATATGACTTCTCTCATTCATTCTTTTTTCCACTTTAAGCTTCAGGGGACTCAGGGCACAAGGCAGGACACACCCTGGATGGGTGAAAGTCCAATACAGGGCACAAGCACTACGGGCAATTTGTAATCTCCAACTAGTCTAATCTGCATGTTTTTGGAATGGAGGAGGAGACCGTAGTACCAAGAGCATGGGGAGAACATGGAATCACAACATACATCGACCTGAAGCAGGAATCGAACCCTCGACCCTGACGGTGTGGGGACGCAGTGCTAATCACTATGCTACTGTGCAACCAATCCCATAATTTGAATATAAATAAAATACTCAAATCTATATAATATATCTGCACTGTTAAATAGATAAAATTGGCTTGCTACAGTACATGATAGCTGACAAGAGTAAGCTTGTCTGTTCAGAAATTTGCCCATTTGTTTAGTTTGTTTTATTAGAAGCAATATCAGCATTCATATCCAGAAGAAAGAAAAAAAACTTATTAAGCCTCTTTCTCTCTAGAGGGAACTCAAAAAGGTCACGAGGCCCATCTTTCACAAATCAATAGCCCTCATAATTGTGGGGTCTAACACTGTATCCTGCAATGCCATTCACATACACAAGTCACATTCACTCCTACACCTAAAACGGCATGACATTTCTCAAGTGTGTTATAAGGTGTCTCTCGAGGTTTCATTGTGTGAGAGCTCCAGATGGGCTGCTATGCTTCTCCCCAACATGTGCCACACGCTCCATCACTTTCATAGTGAAGTGCAGTTAAAGGCAACAAGACAGAGCCCCTGCTGGGTTATCAGAGAGAGAGTGCACTATAGCACCAAAACATTCCCTCATCAAGGCACAAGAGGACTAAACAGTCCCAAGACCCCTGCATCTCTAGCACTTCATGTTTTAGAGACATCCAGTGGAGATGCACATAAAAACTTTGCTTGACTACAAAGTGATTACAGTTTCAGTATCTACAGTACAGTATGGGAATGCAACTAGGCAAAAGCAAAAAAAAAAAAAAAACACCACTAAGCAGGAATACTGTCAGAAAATCCAGACTGTAGTAGAGAAATAATAGGAATAATACCAGAGGTGTCACTGCTCAAATTCAGGAATGGATGATTTTTTTTATTTCAAAACCGCTGAAAAGATTACTAAACACAGGCTCACAGAAAATAAAAATGTCTGCTGGAGAGAGAGATTTCATGCTGTTGTGGCTGAGATGTAGTTAGAAAAAAAAATTTGGGTTGAAACCATAAATATATTACATCAAAACAATGTGGAAATGTTTGTTTAATCTTGCCTAGGCTATCCTTTAGGAGTAAAATGACCATAAGAAATTATTGGTCTAGATACCATGGTATGGGGCAGGGTCGGTGACCCTGGTTCAACCCCGGACACAAGTGCTCAGATACAATCGGCCATTGACCTGGCAACCTGTACCTGAAAATAACTGCCACAGAAACTGCGGATGTATATACGTCGCCCAATGTGCCGGTCGGCACATAGACGAAAACCTCTTAGCAAATACAAACCATGATGCTGTCAAATAGCATGGTATTATATACCAAGATACAGAAACTTTGGACTTCCATGATATCTGATATACTGTTGTTCCACACTATGGTACATGGTTCTACCATGGTATATGCTTTGGTACAATCAGGGCTAAGGCTAAACTCATATAATCCACGTTTACGAACTTTCTACATTTTACAAATAGTGTTTCTCCTCCTAAAATTAGTGTTAATGCAACTTTAAAATTTGCTACAGTTGGTCCTAGACTGGCTTCTCAACTGCTCAGCTTATTTATATTGTTTTACACAAGTCACATTAACTGTTAACTGACGTCACGATACTCGGCTGACGTCACTTCCTCCGTACGAGGACACTGAGAAGCTGCTTTTTTCCGAGCTCCACCATACTGACCAACTTTTAAACTTTTTCGTCCCCTTACGAAGAGTGTACATAAACAGATAAGTATCTTATAATATATTTACTCGAAACGCGTGTTATATCGTTAAGTTTTAATTGTTTTGCAGCACACCGCTTTTAGCCGGCATTAGCATCGCTAATTAGCATTAGCATCGCTAGCCCGGCTATCACGTTTGTTTGTTTGTTTGTTTGTAAAGTTTGTTTTCGCTTCCTCACACCGATTATTTTCCGTGTTTAGACACCATGTCGGTTGTGATTCTGCCTCTGAGTGCAGGTGAGGAGACATTGGAGCTGCACTCTGTGGATTTGGAGGTGGAGGCCGTGGAGAAGCTGATCCGTGAGCTACAGGTGAAGCTGGTCCGGTTACAGCAGCGGAAAGCCACGCTGGAATCGACGCGGACCGACACTCACCTGTCCCAGGTAAACTCTCGGCGTGACACAATCTCTCCGACAACCTCAACCCCGCGTGTTTCTCTGCCCAGGTCCAACACACCAAGGACGCATCCCGCCCAGTGTTCCTACACCCCGGCGCCGGGACATCACGGACCCTGGATACAGCAGCAGCGGAAGAAGCACGCCAAGCCCCGGGCGAGGACCTCTCCACCACCACCACCCGTCTTCGACATCTCGACCGAAAACCGCTTCGCTCCTCTCCGCGAGATGGCACACGACGTCCTGGTCATCGGAGACTCCATCGTTCGTCACGTGCGTGCTACCACGGCTAAAGGTAAGGTGCACACACGCTGTTTACCTGGTGCACGTGTTCTTGATGTTGCTGCACAGGTGCCTGCTGCCCTGAGGAGGAACATTGGAGCTGTGGTTCTTCATGCCGGCACGAACGACACCAGGCTGAGGCAGACGGAGATCCTAAAGAAGGACTTCAGGAGCCTGGTCGAGAAGGTCCGCAGCACATCACCCACGACAAGGATCATCGTATCTGGACCGCTTCCCACATTTCAGCGAGGAATCGAGAAGTTCAGTAGATTATTTGCCTTTAATGAATGGTTACAATCTTGGTGTCAACAACAGAAATTACGCTTTGTTGATAACTGGAATGTTTTCTGGGAGCGTCCTAGGCTCTATCACACCAATGGCCTACACCCTAGCAGAGCTGGAGCAGCGGTCCTCTCTGACAACATCTCCAGAACACTACGAACCATCTGACTGGCGGTAAGTCATACTGTAGATTCCAAACATATTAGACACATCACAACTCACCGTAGTGATAGACGAACACACATAGCTTGTCCTATAGAAACTGTGTCTGTTCCCCGAATACTGAGAAAAAAGAATAAATTTGTTAAATTTGCCCGAAACAATCTGATAACCATAAAACCAGAAAAAGGCAAAATAAGTAGTCAAAATCCACCTCTAAAGTTTGGACTACTCAACATTAGATCCCTTGCGCCTAAAGCACTTATTGTTAATGAAATTATCTCAGATTATTGCCTTGACGCACTCTGTCTCACTGAAACCTGGCTTAAACCAAATGAATATTTTGGTCTGAATGAGTCTACTCCGTCAGGATATTTCTATAAGCACGAGCCCCGTCTAATTGGTCGCGGTGGTGGTGTCGCCACTATCTACAATGATGTACTCACTGTTACCCAGAAAATAAGGCCCAGGTTTAATTCATTTGAAGTGCTTATCATTAATGTTGCACTAAATGAAATACGTAATAAACCCTTGCTATATTTTACCCTGGCCACCGTGTACAGACCCCCGGGGCCATATGGCGATTTTCTTAAAGAATTTGGACATCTGCTATCAGACCTATTGGTTAACTCTGACAAAGTATTGATAGTAGGAGACTTTAACATTCATGTAGATGATGCTAACGACGCTTTAGCACTCACATTTATGGATTTACTAAATTCCTTTGGGGTTAAGCAAAATATAATTGGAGCAACTCACCGCTTTAATCATACGCTAGATTTAATTATATCCCATGGTATAGATGTCTCTAATATAGAGATCATACCTCAAAGTGATGATATCACAGATCATCACCTCCTGACATATACTCTACCCGTAGAACAGATTAGCTGTGTCTCCCCACGCTATCAATCTGTTAGAAATATGAATCCCACCACTAAAGACAGATTCACAAGTAATCTGCCGGATCTGTCCCAATTTCTTATTAGACCCCTAAATGCAGATGATCTAGATGAAGTGACTAGCAGCATGGGCACTATACTTACCAGTACATTAGACACTGTTGCTCCCATCAGATTAAAAAAAGTCAGAGATAAAACACTTGCACCTTGGTACAACAGTCATACTCGCGCCCTAAAGAGAGCAACCCGTAACCTCGAGCGAAAATGGAGGAAAACTAAATTAGAAGTTTTTCGAATTGCGTATAAAGACAGTATGTGCAGCTATAGACAGGCTTTAAAAACTGCTAGGACCGAGCATCTTAGCCAACTGATAGCAAGAAACCAAAACAATCCCAGGTTCTTATTTAGTACAGTGGCTCGCCTAACAAAACCTAAGATGCCCGCAGAGAGTATCCCATCACAGTTTAGAAGTGAAGACTTTATGGACTTCTTTAATGAAAAAATCAATAATATCAGGAAGAAAATAATGGAGGTTCAACCTCTAATAGTATCTCACGATCCAGTTCAGCCTATAGCTTCACATTTAGATTTTCACTGCTTTACAGGTATAGGACAGGAAGAGCTGTATAAACTTATCACCTCGGCTAAATCAACAACGTGCCTGTTAGACCCAATCCCAACCAGATTTTTAAAAGAAGTGATGCTTACGGTTGGAGAGCCACTCCTAAACATTATTAATTCTTCATTACATCTAGGTCACGTCCCTAAACCTTTCAAGTTAGCAGTTATTAAGCCGCTTCTTAAAAAATCTAATTTGGACGCGAATGAAATAAAAAATTACAGACCGATCTCAAACCTCCCGTTCATATCAAAAATACTAGAAAAAGTAGTATCAGCTCAAATTTGCACATTCTTGCAGGATAACAACATCCTTGAAGAATTTCAGTCAGGTTTCAGGCCCCATCATAGCACAGAAACTGCACTAGTTAAGATTACAAATGACTTGTTTTTAGCTTCAGACCAAGGCTGCATCTCATTGCTAGTCCTGCTCGATCTTAGTGCTGCATTCGACACTATAGATCATAATATTCTCATAGATCGCTTACAAAATTATATAGGTATTCAGGGACAGGCACTAAAATGGTTTAGATCTTACCTGTCTGATCGCTACCATTTTGTAGATCTAAATGGAGAACCGTCTGGTATAATGCCAGTGAAATATGGGGTCCCACAAGGGTCAGTTTTAGGACCTCTGTTGTTCTCAATATACATGCTTCCCTTGGGTAACATCATTAGAAGACATGGGATTAGTTTCCATTGTTATGCTGATGATACCCAATTATATATCTCAACTAAACCAGACGAAATACCTAAGTTGTCTAGATTAACTGAGTGTGTCCAGGACATAAAAGATTGGATGACCAATAACTTTCTTTTATTAAATTCAGATAAGACAGAGATATTACTTATTGGCCCAAAAACCAGCACACAACAGCTTTCACAATTCAGCTTGCGCTTAGAAGGATGTACTGTTATTACCAGCTCAGCAGTAAAAGATCTGGGAGTAATATTAGACAGTAACTTGTCTTTTGAAAATCACATTTCAAATATCACAAAAACAGCCTTTTTCCATCTTCGAAATATTGCTAAACTTAGGAACATCTTATCCGTATCTGATGCAGAAAAACTAGTTCATGCATTCATGACCTCCAGACTGGACTATTGTAATGCATTACTAGGTGGTTGTCCTGCATCCTCAATAAACAAGCTTCAGTTAATCCAAAATGCAGCTGCCAGGGTTCTCACTAGATCCAGAAAATATGATCATATAACCCCAATATTATCATCCCTGCACTGGCTACCTGTTCAGTTTAGAATAAATTACAAAATAGTATTACTTACATACAAGGCCTTAAATGGTTTAGCTCCCACATACCTAACCAGTCTTCTGATACGCTACAATCCACCACGCGCCTTAAGATCACAAAGCTCCGGACTTCTGGTAGCTCCCAGAATTTCAAAATCTACAAAAGGGGGTAGGGCTTTTTCATATTTAGCTCCAAAGCTTTGGAATAGCCTTCCAGACAGTGTTCGGGGAGCAGACACGGTTTCTCAGTTCAAAAGTAGACTCAAGACGCATCTTTTTAATCTGGCATACACATAACTCATCCCAGTACTCATACTCCAGTACACCTATACCGAATGGCAACTACGCTAATTCTCCCCATCTGTTCTGTATTTCTCTACCCATCCCGAGGCATCGGGAGATTTTGCCAGCTTCAGTAGACAAAGGCCGACCCTGCGAGGTTCCTGAGGCATCCAGAGAAGGACCAGCTCCAACTGGATTCAGCTTTATGATGGTTGGAGCTACACATGCTGCTCCTGTGCTTCTAGTGATCCAGACCTCATCTGCCCTCTGCACCTACCGACTCGTCCCTATGCTGAACTGGTCTTCATGACAAATTTAAATAATTTCTGTCATATTGAATTTTCACCTGCACAACACACAAGATGTTATATCATTTCTATCTGTTATCGCCCAAATGAGGATGGGTTCCCTGTTGAGTCTGGTTCCTCTCAAGGTTTCTTCCTAATGCCATCTCAGGGAGTTTTTCCTTGCCACCGTCGCCGTCACCCTTGGCTTGCTCATCAGAGAAATTTCATTCATTCGTCTCATTATTATCTGCACATTTTTCTCACACATCCACACTTCCAATTATTTTCTTTTCTAAAATTATTATTATTATTTGTTTTTATTTATTTATTTTCTATTATAATTTTATTTATTTATTATTTTATATATAATTATTCTATCTATATATATATATATATATATATATATATATATATATATATATATATATTTTTTTTTTTTTTTTTTTTTTTTTTTTTTAATTTCTTTAATTTTTGTGAAGCTGCTTTGAGACAATGACCATTGTTAAAAGCGCTATATAAATAAAATTGAATTGAATTGAATTGAATGACCTCCAGACTGGACTATTGTAATGCATTACTAGGTGGTTGTCCTGCATCCTCAATAAACAAGCTTCAGTTAATCCAAAATGCAGCTGCCAGGGTTCTCACTAGATCCAGAAAATATGATCATATAACCCCAATATTATCATCCCTGCACTGGCTACCTGTTCAGTTTAGAATAAATTACAAAATAGTATTACTTACATACAAGGCCTTAAATGGTTTAGCTCCCACATACCTAACCAGTCTTCTGATACGCTACAATCCACCACGCGCCTTAAGATCACAAAACTCCGGACTTCTGGTAGTTCCCAGAATTTCAAAATCTACAAAAGGGGGTAGGGCTTTTTCATATTTAGCTCCAAAGCTTTGGAATAGCCTTCCAGACAGTGTTCGGGGAGCAGACACGGTTTCTCAGTTCAAAAGTAGACTCAAGACGCATCTTTTTAATCTGGCATACACATAACTCATCCCAGTACTCATACTCCAGTACACCTATACCGAATGGCAACTACGCTAATTCTCCCCATCTGTTCTGTATTTCTCTACCCATCCCGAGGCATCGGGAGATTTTGCCAGCTTCAGTAGACAAAGGCCGACCCTGCGAGGTTCCTGAGGCATCCAGAGAAGGACCAGCTCCAACTGGATTCAGCTTTATGATGGTTGGAGCTACACATGCTGCTCCTGTGCTTCCAGTGATCCAGACCTCATCTGCCTCTGCACCTACTGACTCGTCCCTATGCTGAACTGGTCCTCATGACAAATTTAAATAATCTCTGTCATATTGAATTTTCACCTGCACAACACACAAGATGTTATATCATTTCTATCTGTTTTCGCCCAAATGAGGATGGGTTCCCTGTTGAGTCTGGTTCCTCTCAAGGTTTCTTCCTAATGCCATCTCAGGGAGTTTTTCCTTGCCACCGTCGCCGTCACCCTTGGCTTGCTCATCAGAGACATTTCATTCATTCGTCTCATTATTATCTGCACATTTTTCTCACACATCCACACTTCCAATTATTTTCTTTTCTATAATTATTATTATTTGTTTTTATTTATTTATTTTCTATTATAATTTTATTTATTTATTTATTATTTTATATATAATTATTCTATATATAAATTTTTTTTTTTTTTTTTTTTTTTTGTTGAATTTCTTTAATTTTTGTGAAGCTGCTTTGAGACAATGACCATTGTTAAAAGCGCTATATAAATAAAATTGAATTGAATTGAATTGCTATATCAAATCAGAGTGTACAGTCAGCATCTACTGTATGGTACCGATACTGTCTACTGTATCCTATTGCATCGTTTGACAACAAGGATATATGATCGATTTTAAAGCATAGAAATGGCAAGCCTCCTCCTGCCAACGCCGACAAAAGACCTCAAACAAAAGTAAATAAAAACAACAACATTACAACTGCGTGGTTGATAGCATTATATTCTTTTATATTATTATATTGCTAATAAACTTCATAAACATCAGCTACTGTATGTTTATTAATTGCATGCTTTTGTACTAGACCATACCATAACATATCCAATATTGTATGTACTAACATTTGTAATATGATATATTATGGACAAACAAACATTCCATATTAGACACCTGCTGAATTGTGGTAGCCAATAAGTACCATGGTGATCATTAAAGTATTGTGATAGACTGCCACGGCACCTACTGATGTGTCATAGTGCCTACCTTGGTATTAAGTCCTCTGGTGTGTACCATGTTTTAAGTTAACACAGTAAACTACTGTATGGTCTGTACCCGTACTATAGTAAAGTCTGTACTATAGGAAAGGGTTCAGTGGACCTCAAACTGAGTTTGTAACTAAACAACATCTCAAAATATACGTCATAATCTTTCAATGCAATCTTTCTTCAATTTTTACATTTTTTCATCTTTAAAAGGTTACAACATTACATTACATACGGTATGGATACAGTACATGCAAAAGAGAATCCTACGTCAGTTATGGAAAATGCCTGTAGATTTCTGAGCTATGCAAAAAAAAAAAAAGGCAAAATTTCACCGGGTTTTCCCAGGCTTCCCCGTACAAATCAGCTTTATGCTTAATGAAGCTTGCTTCAGAGAACATGTCAGGCATTTCATACAGATGAAGTGATAACAAGATCATAAAGATCATGCACATTCAACAATGCAGGAGAACATACTGAGTTTCACAAGGTGTTTCAGACAGCGTTGAGCATAGCAGCGTTGCCAGGAGTGAGATGGAAAGATCACTGCTGTAGATAACTGCGTTCAGATCACTCATGATTACTGCACTGAATTTTCTTAGAGGACTCAAGGCACCAGAAATCATAATCACCTAAAACCCAACCACCATACAGTATCACTCCCAGAAGCTATAATGATCGAAGTAATTGCCATTGCTTCTGAAGTGATTGGTTTCTCTAGCTCTTTTATTCAATACATCTGGTATACTCGTATACGGACCACAAAAAAGAAGCACATAGAGACCAGACTCATTCACTGTCAAATAAAACCAGATTAGATTTCGAGTGATGTGATGGGCCTTGTTCCAGTAAAAGATTATAATTGACAGGGCTGTTGTGTTGTATTGCATTTTATTAAGCATAAACAGATACATGCCTGGTATGTGTCGCTAAAATAGCACTAATTAATCTTATTATGTTGTAGTTACAAAGAGAACTTCTAACATGACAAGAGAAACTCAGTGGTGAGGGAGCCAGTGGGTAATATTGATTTCCAATGCCTACTGGTGTGTTAGGTGAAGTGGATGCTTATTACTGTGGACTGTGTATCTGTCTCAGCGGTTGTAGTAAGCGGAGATCAGTTTCTAGGATTTTCCAATGAGGCTGCAAGAATGCAATAACTACAACTCTTCTCCTCAGCCCACTGTCTTCACTCAGCCTTGTGAGGATTGCACAATTTCCTATTTATTAATTTTGGAATCCATTGATCATAACGGGTGCATGATTAGTGTAGCAGGGATTATATACAAAATCCTGTTACAGTAATACACAGTATTACATCAGTATTGTCCGGTTGGAAGTAGTGGTAAATTTGTATGCATAGGTCATGCGCCAGTGCAGAAGCATCAAACCCCAATATCAGGCTTGAAAGAAGTCCAACTGCATGTGGGCTGTAGCCACAAGCCCTATATGACACAACCCTCCCATTTTATCCAGGCTTGGGATCGGCACTGCATCCAGTAGCTGGGATTTGGGCATTGGCTGGGAATCAAACCCGGGCCTTCCACATGGTAGGTGAGAAACATACCACTGAGCCACCAGTCCCCAGCCAATCAGGAGAGAGTAAGAGTGTAAACAAACAGGACTGAGAGAGATCCAACTTCTCAAAATTTGGTTGATCTACAGAACTCATGGTAACCTGTTTGTGACTAATAGAATAACACAGGTGTTATTTATTAGTTTTTTTGTTTTTTATGTGCTTTAAACTCTGTCAACAGCCCGATGCACGCCTAATCTGTATTTTTAACCTCGAGCATGGAACATGATCTGGCTTGCACCATGCATTTTTGAAAAGCAGGAGAACAAAAAAAAGCACATATTAGATACCAAAATATCCGAATAACACAGGTTAAACACAGACCAGGGAACAATAAACATTGCGTCTCCAGCTGGACACAAATAACCGCTGTGAAGGTAATTCAAAACTGTAGGCGTTTGTTCAACCCCATGGGTGATAATTCAGCACTGGAGAATTTGTGGGCACAGTCATTACACCATTGTTCATAATAAACACTTGCTTAAGATACAAAAACATCTAATATAAACAATCCTTAATATTATAATACCATACGCTAAGCTATTGTAGCTAAGCTAAAATAGAGTCTAAAACCCTCTAAAATGCATTCAAATATTTGGAGCAAGCAAGTTCAATAGGACAGAGTTAAATATACTGTATATTAGATATCAAGATCCAACATCTCCACAACATGCCTACAAAATGATTAATCTGTATGCTGTTTTAGAAATTAACTTCTAAAACAACTTACATCACCTACAGCACAAATGCTGAAATAACACAGCATATATTGTTAAAATAACACAGTATTAATTTGTGTCTAATTAGACATAGGTGTTAATTCATTACCACACATAATATATAAATGTGGCATTTTTATTGTGTAAGTGTAAGGAAGAGTTGCTGATTATGTTATTTATGTCAGCGAGCAAGCTTCTCTATGAACAATAGTGGATCTGAACACATTTCCAGTTATACTGAATTTCCAGTCTTATAGCACACACATATACCAGGGACTGATTTAAAGTCTTATTATTTGAGATCACCCAAATGAGGATGGGTTCCCTGTCGAGTCTGTCTCATCTCAAGGTTTCTTCCTATTGTCATCTCAGATAGTTTTTTTTCCTCACCACCGTCGCCCCGGCTTGCTCATCAGGGACAAACATTAATTGATATAAATTTCCATAATTTTTATTGTGTAAAGCTGTTTTGTGACCAATGACCCTTGTTAAAATGCTATACAAACAGGATTTAACTGAATTGAATTAAATTGATTTGATTTACATTGTTTAGCCTGATTTTGCTGCACATCTGCTAAAATAAAAGGCAGTACGTCAATTGTATACAGTAGATTAAGAACGGAACTATTCACTGTTTAGCTTGTAGGAAATGGACCAAACAGAGTTGTGTTCATGGACCCTGACAAGCCGGGCTCAGTCCTGCTGGAGTCCAGCACGAATTGCTCCAACACACACTAGCACGTACTGAACCTGGCCATTTCCTGAGGATTCAAATCATTTGCTTAGAGCTGGAAAATTACAAAATGATGCTAGGGTTTGGACATTCCGCTCATTTGACTTTTAGTGAGCATTGGCGTTCAGACGGACACAGATACAAATTAAAGTTTTGAATTTAACATGATAAAACAGAACAACTTATTAAATCACTTTTATTACTTTCTATTTCTTGTGTTGTCCAAATCTGGTTTTGTGATTTTGCTACTCAAAAACCACCGAATCAAGTTAGTTATATCACTTTGTCAGTTTCCTAGTATCAAAAGTAAGTCTACTTTTTGTTATTGGGATATGTACCATTAAGGGTGGATTATTTGTACATTTAGTGCCTATCTTTCTTAATTTAGTATACTTTTAAGTACATAATTAGACAATAAGTACCACTGATGTTCATAAATTTTCCACTACACTCACAGTGTAAAGGGGCCTGGAATCTGTCCAGTTCCCGGGGAGACCCTAAATGGGGTGCCAACCCAATGCAGGGCACAAGCGCATACACCCACTAACAAATCACAGGCACATTGTGAGCACCGATCAACCGACACTGTGTTTGTACTGTGGGATGGAAACTGGAGTAAGTGGCAGAAATCCATGAAGCAAGTCCATGCAAAGCCACGCACACAGACTGGAGGTGAGATTTGAGCCTTGAACCCGGGAAGTGGAAGGCAACAGGCGTCAATGTGATCCACCATATATATAAAGTATTTATTATTTTTATCTAGTCAACACTACATGCACCTTCCCAGGTAAATCAGGTGCAAAGGATGTATTCTTCACGTTCCAGCCCAGCCATAAAGAACAGAACCACTTGGTAACATTTATTTCTGAGATGCTGCATAGAACAGGAGTTATTGGAGCAACTTTTTCTCTCTACAGATCACGCAAGAAAACACGCTGATCATGCAGAATGATTATCAGCAGCTTCGAAGTGTTGGAAGTCTAACGTGCTAAAGATCAGCCGCTTACCTGCAGGTGCCCCTGGTACATATTGAGCTGAGAGTTATCAATGCGAGGTTTTCCCGACTATCAGTGCAAGTCAGTTCAACCCCAAAGACAGCATGTGTCGCCTGGGAAATAAGCCAAGTGTTCACAAACTAATGGAACAGAACACCTCTAAAGAAGTGCTTATAATACACATGAAAAGGAGAATGTCAGGATGAAACGCTCTTCTGATGTTTCTTCGCAAAGATCAAAGTGAGCTTCAGTCCCGCTCTTTATCCAACTCGCCGTGGAGCTCCGCTCAGCTGTCCCGATGCGTGTGTGTCTGCCTGAAGAAGCATTGTCTCTCCTCTCCCGCTGCTCTTTCCTCTAGTAGTTGCCGTTAACGCTTGCGAGCTTTATTCAAATGCTCCCTGCTCATCCTCCTTCCCAACACTTGCCCTACCCATCCGCGTTTAGGCGGAGCTCCTACACTCCTATGCAAAAATCTTCACATGCAGCACGGGCTGGACCTTTATCATCCCGACACCTGGTTGCCAGATAAAAGCAACCTGTAATATATACTTTTAATGGATGCAGCGCATCTGGATTCTATCGACTTAACATGAGGTGAAAATGCACCCTGGATCCGAAGGTAGACCATGGCATGAAACGCCATGGCACTCACTCACACACACACACACACACACACACACACACACACACAGATAACCATTCATTCCTAAGGGAAATCAAGACTTACCAGTCCATCATCTGGCAGGCGTTTTGAACGTTTTGTGAGACAAGAGAACTGCAAGCAAGGATAGGTGCTAGTCCACATTAAGAATATATTAAACCTCTGGATCATGATCATGATTAAACCTCTGGATCAAATCTCTGGAGCTGTGATGCATCAACACCACCCACACCACCATGCTTCTATGATGATGGTGATGATGATTAAAACTTCTTCCAGCAACATTTTCTAGTCAATAAGTGTATATCAGTTGATGGGCCTGAATCTTTATACAGTAAATATAGTACTAGTCAAAAGTTTGAACACAAGTTTAGATTTACTTTCTACACCGTAGAACAAATACGAGATACTAAAAATTTTTAAATAGCACATACTGTATGGCATTGGGTATTAAGTAACACCACCACCACCAACAACAACAACAACAGTTAATTGTTAGGTCAGTTTTAAGACATGAAGGTCTGGAATATTCCGGAATAGTTCTTGCAAGGACATTATTGTCAAGTGCATTTGTAAAACCCATCAAGCACCACGATGAAACTGACTCTCATGAAGATCAGCCCAGGAAAGCAAGACCAAAACTTCCAGCCACAAAACTCTCCAACTAACAAACAGCACCTTAGATTACAGCTGTTATGAAGGATTTACAAAGCATAAGTAGCAGACATCCTAATATCAAAAGTTCAAAGGAAATAACTGCATATTTTAAATGTCTTCAGCATTGTTTTTACAATCTCGAAAAAAAGTAATAAAATCGAAATTACAGTATAAGATGTATCTAAACTTTTAAATATGAAGGTACATGTATTTGTATGTATTGTAGAAGAATACTGAAGACATGGAAACTATCAAAAAACACAGTTAAACAAAATTATTAGAAGAAAACAAAATAATTTTTAAATAAAAAATGTAAATATAAAAAAACAGCTGATAACAGCTTTTTACACTTTTTGATTCGCTTATTTTTGTTTTACTTACTACATAATCCCATAGGCCATCTTATAGTGTTGATGCCTTCAGTAGTATTTTACAATGTTGAAAATAGTAAAAAAAAATAAAAAATAAAGAAAACACTTACGTACATGAGTATGGTGTCTAAACTTTTGATTGATAGTTCATAATGGGGGTTTCATTTAATCTGGCAACCTCCTCACGACTCACCTTACTGGTTCTTTCAACTTACCACTCGTTCAGCTGAGTCTAATGGTGAGAGTTGCTTCTTTGTTTCATCCTACACAGTGGTACTTATTTCTTTTTGTAAATTACCACCCTACAGGTTCAACATTTACACCAACGTTTTTGAGTTTATAATCAACATAAAAATGAATACTAACATCAACAATTTATAAGATTAAGGGTTTAAAGAAAAACAGGGTTAAAATATTAAAAGCGAATATTTGTACTGACTGTATAATTATAAACTATAAACACCAAAATATTATTTTATGAACTTACACTTTATTTAAACCTCCTCGTTATAAAAAGTTGCTAAATGAATGAATGAAGGTGTTTAGTGGACTGGGAGGCTGGGAGCAAGATCTAAGATCATGATTAATAACTAAAAAAAAAAATTTATGAACTTACACTGATCACATTAACACATTAACATTGATTCTCAATTATATACTGTACCTGCAAACTGGCAACAGGATCATGGGAAGCTAAGGTTCACCAATTCCTGCTGGACACAATCACAATGTTTAAAATGCTAATTCAGAAATCTACAGTATGTATTTAGTATTGATTTAGAAACAAAGACAGAGGGAGCACATCTGATGTCCAATGGGAGGCTGTTTCATAACCAAGGCACAATCATTGTAAAGGCACAGTTATTCTTGAGATGGGTTCGGGCTGTCACAGCCAAATGAGAGCTGTAATATACAGTAGCACTGCAATATTGCTGATATACAGTATTAAACAAGTCTAAGCATTTCTATTACTGTGGTGGGAGTGTGTGAACATGTCAGTCAAGTCCCTTGCTATACATAAAGGCTATGTGTTTTATTACATACAATTTCAGTTTCCTACCTGTGGAAATCCCCATTGTTACTGTAAATGCACTTTCATTACTTTAACAAAATCAAGTTAAGTTTCTTAGTTTAACCCATAGAAGACTGAAAAATCAAGGTAACCTAAAGACTAAAAATCCTTTAAAACACTATAAAATAAACAGGCAAATATAGTATAAATGTAAGCAGAGACATTACTTAATCATTCAAAAAAACAACATCCAAAGTGCTTTGTTTATATAGGATTTGATGGAGTCAGATATTTCGTCTATGTATGAGAGCTGATGTAACTTCACTTTATTCCACTAGTTAGGAAGCATTTATTATACAATAACCACACATACTATGATGAAAACTGACAGTGTAAATGGACAAGGAAATTACTTCTAGTGAATAGGTGCCTGGAGCTAAGGAAAAATGCTCATCAGCTAAAAAAAAAAATGTTCCTTTTCTAGCTGCAAGTCGGCCACTTATGTGACCCAGGATATGTAAGCGCTTCAGTGAGAGAAAGATGATGAGCCGTGTTGAAAACAGTAATGAAAAAGGGCTTAGAATTTAAACTGTAAAGGATGTATGCAATACAAATGAAATCAGTTCCTAATGATCCACAGTAGTACTTTTGGTGTTTCGTTACACAGTGGGAAACTCTAAATAGGAACAAATACAGTAGGATTGTTGTACATTATGCATTTGGCCTTGAAAATTAAGCTTTGAAATCAGCTGTGGTCAGAGAAGACAAAATCTAGACAAAATGACACATGACACATGAAAGGCTGCATAATGTATGAAAAATATGCATAAAGTAAAATAAAAAAATTTAAGTGGGGCAAAAAATTTTTTCATGGCACTACATATACATATAATATATTTTCCATATTTGTTACACTTAATTGATTGATATCATCAAACTAATTTTATATTAAATGAAATTATTAAACAAATAAATATTAAACAAGTATGAAATGCAGTTTCAAAATCTTAGTTCATTTATTAACAAAGCTCTCTGAACCTACCTGATTGCCTGATTGCATTCGTGAATGAACTCTTATTTTTGGAAAACTGAGTAAAATTTGTCTCGCCACACACAGACCAATTGAATCAAGAAACTAAAATAGTCTTGAATCAATAAACTTAAATCACTTACCTGTCTGAAAAAGTTAAGCACCGAAAAGATCTAAAAAATGAACACATTCTAAATAAATTCAAGAACGCATGAAAAACAAAGTAATTCACATGTATCAGTCTATAGCTTGTTACCAAGCAATTTCTAAGGCATTGGGACTCCAGCAAACACAGTGAAAGCCATTATCCAAAAATGGAGAAAACTTAGAACGGTTGTGAACCTTCCCAGGAGTGGCCGGCTGACCAAAATTACTCCAAGAGCACAAACAATGACTCATCCAGGAGCTCATAAAAGAACCCAGAACAACATCTAAAGAACTGCCGGCCTCACTTCCCTCAGTTAAGGTCAGTGCTCATGATTCAGCAATAAGAAAGAGACTGGGTAAAAATATCATCAATTCAAGAGTACTTTTTTGGAAGTTGTACATCCCTTTAAATCTGGCATAAAAATAAAACAGAATTTCAAAAAATAGCATCATACCACAAGTCAAACATGGTGGTAGTAGTGTGATGCTCTGGGGCTGGGCTCCCAAGTCAAAGGCCATTCATGCTCGAAAATCCCTCCAATGGTGCTGAGTTAAAACAATTCTACATAGAAGAGAGGGACAAAATTCCTCCACTTGTGAAAGACCAGTTGCCAGTTATCGCAAACCCTTAATTGCAGTTGCTGTCACATACAGTAGGGCCAGGCAACTTTTCATTCATTCATTCATTCATTTTCTATACCGCTTAATCCTGTGCTCAGGGTTGCGAGGGACCTGGAGCCTATCCCAGGAGACTTCAGGCACTAGGCGGGGTACACCCTGGACAGGGTGCCAATCCATCGCAGGGCACACACACATACACACACTCACACACCCAATCACACGCTATGGGCAATTTAGGAACGCCAATTAGCCTAACCTGCATATCTTTGGACTGTGGGAGGAAACCGGAGTACCCGGAGGAAACCCACCAAGCACGGGGAGAACATGCAAACTCCATACACACAGAGACGGGAATCGAGCCTGGCCGGGGAATCGAACCCAGACCCTGGAGGTGCAAGGCGACAGTGCTAACCACTACACCACCGCGCCGCCGGCCAGGCAACTTAATAAATAAAATCATCCTGTAAAACTGCATTTTGTACTTACTTGGGTTATCTTTGTTGTTGTTGTTGATTGTCCCCCCATTTTCTCTGGGCTTGGGCTGGCACTGCATCCAGCGACTGGGGTTTGGGCACTACTGTAGTTGGGAACTGAGCCAAGACCTTCCACATGTAATATAGATAATATATTCGGGACATTTGACCTGCCTTAAGAGATCTTTATTTGTTTTATGTAAAAAAAAAAAAAAGAATAATATAGCAGTATGGAACTCAGCCATTTCAGTTATTAATTGTAAACCTGAAAATGAAGGATGTGTCACTCACAGCAAGTCAATAGTAGATGGAATGAAAAAGATATGCGTTCATTAACAGTGGAACTTGCCTTATAACATTAGATTAATCCTGTAATCCCCCTGAAATATGCACCTTCAAGAGTGCACTGATTAAGTGCCTCAAATATTTATAAATGATCTTAAGAATAGAACATTTGGTTCATTATAAAGATCCATCATAAATGTATGAAGTCTCCGACTGCTTTGAGTCTGATTAATGACCTTAATTAAAATTGTATAAAGTCTATTTTGGGGGGCACATTATATGGGTTTACATTCTCATGAATGTACTGATGTATAATAACTACTGTATGCTGCTGTCGTGAAGCCCTCAGAGACACATATAATATCATTCAGGTATTACTGCATACACCTGGGACAGATCAATTCAGACAAGGCTGCTTCCAGTCTCAGAAAGTATGAGTCCAGGTCACATTGTGTCTCAGAGGTATTAATATGTTCTGTCAACATAATCCAATCATTATGTAGTATGTACAGGTGTAGAACACACAGCACAGCCGCTGAATGTCGCTTGTGTTTGTGTGTGCTGTTGTCTGGCTATTAGATATGCCATTGGCAGATCCCCAGTGTATGACAGTAAAACCTTCAGCTTGGAGTGGAGCGTTTCCACGGCAGGATGGGAAAAGTGACACCACAGCATGATAAACAAATCATTTAGAGCCAGGAAAGATGGGAAGTGTGCCTGTCATCACTTTTGACCTCACAGCAAATTATGTTTGCACAGACTAGGTGTAGAAAACAAAAGAGGATCATGAACCTAATCCTAGCACATATTGTACTGTTGCAAATTTATATGAATAAGTATTTTGTGATTAGCCAGTGTAATTCATGGTGGTAATAATATGGGTTTAGTTAAATGGTAAATGAAAAGTGATATGATCTGATGACCAATGAAAGTCAAGAATAAAACAAATAGGAAAATTAACTAAAAGAAACCACTACATCCCTCATAGTGTACATACCATTTTATAATGAGGTTTATAGGATAATAGAGTTAGTTAAAAGTTGCATAATTCTATTTTGAATTATATCTGTAAATAGCATACAGGTGCCATAAAATGAAAGTAAGGTGTGTTGTGTTTGCACACTTGAATGGTCATTGCCAACAATTAACTTACAGTAGACTTGAAAGGTACCAGTCAGGAAAAGGAAATAAAATAATATCAAAGGAACTGAATATACTATGGGGAGGTGTAAATAGCTGTTGGTGACGTAGCTTCCTGTTTTCGTATTGTTGCCGCGAAAGTTTCGCAACGCGCGAGTTTCCTCAACTAAACAACTAAAACTCCGACACAGAGGTACGTTATAATGTCTACCGTTCAGCTTGTTCAGTGTGTAGAGTGCAGGATGTTTAGACATTCTTCCTCCGTCATTAGTGATAATTTTATTTGTGATAGGTGTGTGTTAGTGAGCACTCTGACGGAGAAGATATCAGCATTAGAGGAGCGCATCCAGACTTTAGAGAGAGTTAGACAGTGTGAGAGCAGTGTTATTCCTGTAGCGGACAGTCTGGGTGCCACAGGCGGAGATAATCAGCCCCCGACTCCGGCATTAGAGCCCTCACAGCGGGGCGAGTGGGTGACGACTCGGCGGCATACTCGTTCAGCCAAAGCTAACGCTAAGGCTAGCCCACCGGAGCACACCTCCTCTGCGCGTCACGTGTCCAACAGGTTTGCTCTCCTCAGTGATGCACCCGCTGAGAAACCTGAAAGAGCTCTGGTTATAGGAGACTCTATACTGAGGCACGTGACATTAGCTAGACCTTTAGGGGCGCCAGCGGCGGTGGTTAGGTGTATCCCGGGAGCCAGAGCACCGGACATAGCAGGTAATCTTAGGGCTCTAGGACAGCACAGGTTCTCTAAGATAGTGGTACATGCTGGAGCTAATGATATACGCCTTCGTCAGTCAGAGGTTAGTAAGAGTAACTTTACAGAGGTGTTTAAATTAGCGAAGGCGATGTCCGATGAAGTTGTATGCTCTGGTCCCATCCCAATGAGACGTGGCGACATAGCTTACAGCAGGTTATGGTCGCTGAACCGCTGGATGTCCAGGTGGTGCTCCGAAAATAATGTGGGCTACATAGACAATTGGAAGACCTTTGAGGGCAAAGCTGGCCTGTTAGGGCGGGACGGTGTCCATCCCACTCGGGAAGGTGCTGCTCTCATTTCCTGTAGTATAGCTCATAGTCTCAGTAGAGGTCTAGTTAATCGGTGACAATCCAGAGCCCAGGCCAGGGAGCAGACAGACAGGCTAAACCAACCGTCTGCTAGCTGCATAGAGTCGTCACTCAGGGTTCACCATATTGAGACTGTGTCTGTTCCCCGATCTAAGCAAAAATGTAGAAAGACCCAGAAAGTCTGTTTCAATAATCTAATTAACATAAAGTCCACAAACTCCGATCATACTGAATGCGCAGCCAGCACCTCTGATCTGAAGCTAGGATTGTTAAATATTAGATCTCTCGCATCTAAAGCAGTTATTGTTAATGAAATTATCACAGATCAGGCGTTTGATATACTCTGTTTAACTGAAACATGGGTTAAACAGGACGAGTATGTAGCTCTAAATGAAGCTAGTCCTCCTGGATACAGCTACATACACCAGCCTCGGTTAACTGGTAGAGGAGGAGGCGTCGTAGTTATTCATAATGATAATCTGTCTATCGTACAAAAACACCGACACAAATTTAACTCATTTGAAATTCTCTATAGTAACATAAATGTATTTAAGTATATTAAATCAGCTCAGTCGATTCCACTAATTATAATTTACAGACCTCCAGGGCCGTATTCTGAATTTCTTAGTGAATTTGCAGATTTTATCTCAGACCTGGTCATTTCTGTAGACAAAGTGTTAATTGCTGGAGATTTTAACATTCATTTTGAGAATTCAGAAGACCCTCTGAGAACAGCATTTATATCCATACTGGACTCCGTAGGTGTAAATCAGTGTGTAGTAGGACCCACTCATAAAGCAGGTCACACTTTAGATTTAGTAATATTCTTCGGATTAATTATAAGAAATGTATTCACAATTCCACTGTCTGAAATTATCTCAGATCACTATCTTGTCTCCATTCAAGTGTGTCACAGTGATAATGTACACACAGCACCGCGCTACCGTATTAAACGTACATTCACATCGACTACCACACAGAGTTTTATCAGTAATCTCCCAGAGTTACCAACTTCGATTAGGCCACCGTCTGACCCCACAGAACTTGATCAGGTGACTGAATATTTAGAGTCGACACTTCGTTGTACCTTAGATAATGTAGCTCCAGCTAAAAGAAAAGTTATTAGAGATAAGAAACTCGCTCCCTGGTATAACGATCACACGCGCACTTTAAAACAGACTGCTCGGAAATTAGAGCGTAAATGGCGTCAAACTAAATTGTTGGTATTTCAAATAGCATGGAAAGAGAGCATCCTGAACTATAGGAAAGCTCTTAGTGTAGCTAGATCAACGTATCTCTCCACTCTTATAGAAGAAAATAAAAATAATCCTAGATTTTTATTTAATACCGTAGCCAAATTAACCAGAAATAAGACCACTACAGAAATCTCCACAACAACATCATGCAATAGTGAGGACTTCATGAACTTTTTTAATAATAAAATTGTAAATATCAGGCATAAAATTGAGGCTTTGAAACCAAACAATGTAATTGATACTGATGTTAACCTAGCCATGTCAGATTCAAACCTAGAATACTTTACTCCTCTTGAAGAGAATGAACTAATTTCACTCATCTCTTCTGCAAATTCATCAACCTGTATATTAGATCCTATACCGACACATTTTCTTAAACAGATAGTACCAGTAATAACAGAACCGATGTTGAGAATAATTAATTCCTCACTCAGCATTGGTTATGTTCCAAAATCTTTTAAAGTAGCAGTTATTAAACCAATAATTAAGAAACCTGACCTCGACCCCTGTCAGCTGTCCAATTACAGGCCAATATCAAACCTCCCCTTTATCTCTAAGATTCTGGAAAAGATAGTAGCGGAGCAGCTATGCTCATATCTACATAGAAATGGCATACATGAACTGTATCAGTCAGGATTTAGGCCTCATCACAGCACAGAAACAGCACTCGTTAAAGTAGTAAATGACCTCCTATTGGCCTCTGATCAGGGTTGTGTAACTATGCTTGTATTACTCGACCTCAGTGCAGCTTTTGACACTATTGATCATGCTATTCTTCTTCACAGATTAGAAAATTTAGTAGGAACTAAGGGTACAACCCTCTCCTGGCTCAGATCCTATTTGACCGATCGTTATCAGTATGTAGACTTAAATGGTGATTATTCTGCATGTTCTCTAGTGGAGTTTGGCGTTCCGCAGGGTTCAGTTTTAGGCCCACTGCTTTTTTCCCTTTACATGCTTCCTCTGGGCAACATAATCCGTAAGCATGGTATTAGTTTTCATTGTTATGCTGACGACACACAGCTATACGTCTCAACAAAACCTGATGAGAAAAACCATCTTACTAAAGTTGAGCAATGTGTTCAGGACATAAGAAATTGGATGCTAATTAACTTCCTTCTGCTTAATCCGGATAAGACAGAAGTTCTAGTCATAGGACCGCATACAGCTAGAAGTAAAATCTTAGATCACATCGTAACTTTAGATGGCCTTTCTGTTCCGTCAAATGCAACAGTAAAAGACCTCGGCGTGATTATAGATTCCAGCCTTTCATTTGAAGCTCATGTAGATAATATCACCAGGATAGCATTCTTTCAACTTAGAAATATCGCCAAAATAAGAAATATATTGTCGCTAAATGATGCAGAAAAACTAGTTCATGCTTTTATCACTTCTAGGTTGGACTATTGTAATGCCTTACTGTCTGGTTGTTCAGTTAGGTGCATAAACAAGCTTCAGCTAGTCCAGAATGCAGCAGCGAGAGTCCTCACTAGAACCAGAAGATATGAGCACATCACCCCTATCCTATCTTCACTGCATTGGCTCCCTGTGAAATTTCGCATTGATTTTAAAATACTACTCTTGACATATAAGGCATTAAATGGTCTCGCGCCGCAGTATCTGAGCGAACTGCTAGTGTCTTACGATCCGCCACGCCTACTTCGGTCAAAGGATGCAGGCTGCTTATCAGTACCGCGTATTATGAAAACTACAGCTGGGGGCAGAGCTTTTTCTTACAAAGCCCCAAAATTATGGAATAGTCTTCCAAATAGTGTTCGGGACTCAGACACAGTCTCAGTTTTTAAGTCTAGGCTAAAAACCTATTTATTTAACCAAGCATTTTATAAATAGATTTGCCATAAGGTAAAGGAGCAGATCTGGGGGACTCATGGACGTAGAGTATTATGGTGAACTGGTATGTTTAGATGCTGTCTTCCTCAGTCTCATTTGATCACTCAGGTTTGTTGACGGTGAGGTGATTGTTTGCTTTACATCTCAGGGAGCCCTCATGTTTGTGTTTCCTTCTGGCTCTCCCTTTTAGTTATGCTGTCATAGTCCTGCCGGAGTCCCTGCTTGCACTCTACAGTAAATATACATTCACATTAGACATTGTGACTGTGACCATACCTAATTGCAATCTCTCCTCCTCTTCTCTTCCTCCCCCTCTTTCTCTTTCCTCTCTCCCCCTGTCTCCCCCTTTCACTCTTTCTCTCTCTCTCTGTCGAGCTACACATGTGGTTCCTGAGCTGCCAGTGATCCAGACTCCCTCTGCCCTCCGGACCTGTCTGATCCATCCTGGTGCCCGGTTTCTGGTTGGAGGTCTCATCGCATGGATGCCCCGTGTGTCTCTTTAGGATGCGTCTGGTGTCTGGGGATGATTCTCTATACTTAGAAGATGGTTCTGGCCTCGACTGGTGTGGTCAGCTGTTTCTCTGAGGACTTGACAATTCGATAGTTCAGGACTGGAACTTTCTACAAGTCTATCTGAGTCTCGAATAACTACTGGACTCCATTTTAACATCAAGTATTATAACATCAATTAACATCAAATATTATAGCTGAACCTAACACTTAACACTGTATAAATGCAGATCATTTCCTACTATCTGTTTCACCCAGATGAGGATGGGTTCCCTGTCGAGTCTGGTTCCTCTCAAGGTTTCTTCCTATTACCGTCTCAGGGAGTTTTTCCTTGCCACTGTCGCCCTCGGGCTTGCTCGCCAGGGAATATCTGAACATTTTGATTCATACACATTCACATTCCATACAAACTTAAATAATTCTTTTGATTGTGTAAAGCTGTTTTGAGACAATGTCAATTGTTAAAAGCGCTATACAAATAAAACTGAATTGAATTGAATTGAATTAAATACTATATGGAGAGTGTGGAAAAATGGGACAATAATGTTGATGACAGAAGGAGGATCTGAAGGCTTATCAAGAATGCTTCCATGATGCCTACTGCAACAGTAAAGGAGCTGCAGGAATCAGGTGCTGGTCTATCGTTCCATGTGACAATCTCAGAGAAGGCAAAAGTTTTATGGTCTGATGAGGAAAAGTTAGAACTTTTCTGACTTTATTTTAACCCCTTCAGTTTCAGTTTTTTTTTTGTCAGCCACTTTCTGGCATACTTTCATTAGAATACCAATGAATCACAAAAACATGCAGAATTAATAATAATAATAATTATCTTTACTACAGGATGTTGGAAATTTTCTTTGAGATCATTAAAGTATCTGTTTATCCATCTATCTTTTAAGTATGAGTGCATTTGATCTTGAGTCAATGGTAAAAAATATATATAACAAGAAAGATGATACAGGAAATAAATAGTAGACTATACTAAACATTATCTAGTATTATAATATGGTTTATATTACAGATGATTCCCAGATATGGAACCAAATTTTCAAACTGTGCTTTTCTTGAGGTTTTGTTTATAACCAACTTAAAAATATATATTTAATAAAATAGATACATTTACAGAGATCAAAACATACACGGGTGATGCAGACATGCTATTTTTCTTTTCCCTTGCTTCTTTTGCCAGCAGTCTGACTGTGGCTGGAAAGAAGCTGTTTTAGAAACATGCTTTGTGTGTGATTACACTGTCCGGTCTGCAGTGTCTGAGGTTGTGTGTTGTGAGTTTGTTCATGACCTGAGCTGATGTGTGTGTACATAAATATACTTACTGTACTGTTCCTTGTACTTTGTTCATTGTACACTCTGTGTATAAATTTGCCCATGGTTGGGAGGTCGAATCCAGTGATCCTCTCTGCAAACTTTATGACTCTTTGGAGAGCCTTCCGTTCTGCCTGGTGTTACCAAACCAGAACGTATTGTGCTGATGCTGTCTGCAAGTCCTTAGTAGGCCTGAATGAGGGGTGACAGCTGAGTCCAGCCAAAGACATTGCTGGGTCCTTTTTACTGTAGCGATTGCATTTTTGGTCCAGCTCTGGTTTTCTGTCATATGAAGTCTCAGAAACTGATCAATCCTCTCCTCCTCTTTGATGATGAGAGCCAGCAGGGGTGGGGTTTCCTTCTGAAGTCTATGCTTATTTCTTTGGTCTTGTCTTTGTTGAAGATGAGATTGTTTTCTTCTCCAGAGAGAAGAATTTTATTGACAAGTTCCCTGTTACCAGACTTGTTCCACACCCAGAAAGATCAAAATCTTGGAATGTCAGCGCTGAGACTTCAATCCCACAGAAAACATGGAATGTATTTGATCTGTTTTGCACTAAAAGCGCTAATATATTGGTTGCATTTGAACCAAGTCTTCTAGTTTCTCAAGCATCAGTGTCTGTTTAGATGCCAGTGGTAACATAAGCCTGATTACAGAGTCTGGTTTGGAAATTGAGATGGTATTGATGTCCCAAATAAGCATGGAAAGCATGGGTGCATTTATTCTTACTTAAAATTTATGAAGCACAATAAAATCAGGATGAGACGAGTTTATAACTGTAATGAATGCTGTCTGCCTCTGTGACTAAAGTTTATATTCACCAGTGATGCCTTAAACTATTAAAGTAATTTAATTACTATGTGCATCTTTTCTCAGGAATATTAGCTTCCACTATGGGTCCATTAAAGAGTCTAAAAACCTTATAATTACATTCTGGCGTCTAGATGGGCGTTTTGCTCTGAATAATTTGTAAGCCAGAGCATTCATTGTATGTGGCCTACTCACATCCTTCTCTGGCATAAAGCTAGCACCCTGACTGTTGTGAAATCCACACCAGTACACTGTGATCTCATGTTGTCAATGTCAAACAGTTCAGTTTACAGTTACCTAAAGCATTGAAACGGTGGAGGTGGTTATCAACACCATTGTTCAGTTTCAAACAGCAAATGTCTAGTAGAAGAAAAATGAGATAAGGATCTTACCCCTAATAGGATGAAAGGAAGGAGGCTAGGTAGGCACTGAAAAGGAGAAGGAAGTCGCTTGGTAACAGAAAGAATCCATGTGTACTGCACATCTCCCCCATTAGGGTCTAAGCTACATGATGAACCTCTTGCAGCTTGTCACCAGGGATCCAATCACTGTGGAGGTCGTCACTCAGAAACACTCACCTCCCCACCCACACTCTGGCAGAGCTGTAATTAGCTTTGCTTTCTTACACTATTATTTTTTCACCAGTTTTTATATATATATATATATATATATATATATATATATATATATATATATATATATATATTTCATGCATTCATGACCTCCAGACTGGACTATTGTAATGCATTACTAGGTGGTTGTCCTGCATCCTCAATAAACAAGCTTCAGTTAGTCCAAAATGCAGCTGCCAGGGTTCTCACTAGATCCAGAAAATATGATCACATAACCCCTATATTATCATCCCTGCACTGGCTACCTGTTCAGTCTAGAATAAATTACAAAATAGTATTACTTACATACAAGGCCTTAAATGGTTTAGCTCCCACATACCTAACCAGTCTTCTGATACGCTACAATCCACCACGCGCCTTAAGATCACAAAACTCTGGACTTCTGGTAGTTCCCAGAATTTCAAAATCTACAAAAGGGGGTAGGGCTTTTTCATATTTAGCTCGAAAGCTTTGGAATAGCCTTCCAGACAGTGTTCGGGGAGCAAACACGGTTTCCCAGTTCAAAATGAGACTCAAGACGTATCTCTTTAATCTGGCATACACGTAACTCAACTCATAACCTCATACACCTATACTGAATGGCAACTACGATAATTCTCCCCTGTATCCTTCTACCCATGCCGAGGCACCGGGAGATTGTGCCAGCTCCAGTAGACAAAGGCCAATCCTGCGAGGTTCCTGAGGCATCCAGAGAAGGACCAGCTCCAGCTGAATTCTGCTTTATGAACAACACTTTTTGAGCTACACATGCTGCTCCTGTGCTTCCAGTGATCCAGACCTCATCTGCCCTCTGCACCTGTCCACTGGCTCATCCCTATGCTGAACTGGTCTTCATGTTAATTTAAATGATTTTCTGTCATATTGCATTTTCACCTGCACAACACACATGACGTTATCATTTCTATCTGTTATCACCCAAATGAGGATGGGTTCCCTGTTGAGTCTGGTTCCTCTCAAGGTTTCTTCCTAATGCCATCTCAGGGAGTTTTTCCTTGCCACCGTCGCCGTCCCCCTTGGCTTGCTCATCAGAGACATTTCATTCATCATTCATTCATCTCATTATTACCTAAACACATTTTTCTCACACATACACACTTCCAAATATTTTCTTTTCTAACAAAATCTTTTTCATTTTTTGTGAAGCTGCTTTGAGACAATGACCATTGTTAAAAGCACTATATAAATAAAATTGAATTGAATTGAATATTTATATATATACAATCTCTTGAACTCCAAACTGAATGTCAAAATGGGAAAGAAAGGTAATTTAAGCAGTTTTGAGTGTGGCATGGTTGTTGTTTTTTTTCACAATCTGCTCAGTTACTGTGATTTTCACACACAACCATTTCCAGGGTTTACAAAGAATGGTGTGAAGAGGGAAAAACATCCAGTATGCGGCAGTCCTGTGGGCGAAAATGCCTTGTTGATACTAAAGGTTTGAGGAGAATGGGCCGACTGATTCAAGCTGATAGAAGAGCAACTTTGACTGAAATAACCACTCAAAGCATTTGTGAAGCCACAACACGCACAACCTTGAGGCAGATGGGCTACAACAGCAGAAGACCCCACCGGGTGCCACTCATCTCCACTACAAATAGGAAAAAGAGGCTACAATTTGCACAAGCTCACCAAAATTGGACAGTTGAAGACTGGAAAAATGTTGCCTGGTCTGATGAGTCTCGATTTCTGTTGAGACATTCAAATGGTGAGTCAGAATTTGGCGTAAACAGAATGAGAACATGGATCCATCATGCCTTGTTACCACTGTGCAGGCTGGTGGTGGTGGTGTAATGGTGTGGGGGATGTTTTCTTGGCACACTTTAGGCCCCTTAGTGCCAATTGGGCATTGTTTAAATGCCACGGCCTACCTGAGCATTGTATGGCTGATGGCTACTTCCAGCAGGATAATGCACCATGTCACAAAGCTCGAATCATTTCAAATTGGTTTCTTGAACACGACAATGAGTTCACTGTACTAAAATGGCCCCCAGAGTCACCAGATCTAAACCCAATAGAGCATCTTTGGGATGTGGTGGAACGGGAGCTTCGTGCCCTGGATGTGCATCCCACAAATCTCCATCAACTACAAGATGCTATCCTATCAATATGGGCCAACATTTCTAAAGAATGCTTTCAGCACCTTGTTGAGTCAATGCCATGCAGAATTAAGGCAGTTCTGAAGGTGAAAGGGGGTCAAACACCGTATTAATATGGTGTTCCTAATAATCTAGGTGAGTTTGGGGTCACTTTCTAACTCCATGATGGTTCCTGATTTTTAGTTCTTTCTACATTGTAAAGGAATGCTGAAGGCGTCCAAAAAATACATTAATCTCCTTTGAACAGTTGATATTGAGATGTTTCTGCTACTTCTGCTCTGTAAAGACTTCATAACGCCTCTAATCTGAGCTGCTGTTAATTGGTCATTTTTCAGGCTGATAACTCTAAATGAACTTCTCGTCTGCAGCAGAGGTAGGTTTTGGTCTCGCTCTCCTGGGACGGCCTAAATGAGAGCCAGTTTCATTATGGTGCTTGACAGATTTTGCAAATGCACTTGACAATACTGTTCTTGCAAGAACTATTACAGAAAGGCTGACCTCTGTGTCCTAAAATAACAACTAACTGTTGTTTTTTGTTGTTGTTACATAATTACCTAATTCCATATGTGTTATTTTATAGTTTTGAAATCACTAAACAAAAACAAAGAAATTTGCAAGTGACCCCAAACTTTTGAACGGTAGTGTATACACACACACACACACACACACACACACACACACACACACACACACACACTGTTGCGTTGTCCAAGGTCCAAGGTGTCCCCCACTTTGTGCCCTACCCCTGCTGTAAGTCTCCTAGGATAGGCTCCATGCCCCCTGAGAACCTGTACACATCCAGATTCATTCTGTTGCAGAGTGATGGGCACATCAGTTTAGGGAGGATGAAGTGACGCACGCGGCACAGTGGTGTAGTGGTTAGCGCTGTCGCCTTGCACCTCCAGGGTCTGGGTTCGATTCCCCGGCCAGGCTCGATTCCCGTCTCTGTGTGCATGGAGTTTTCATGTTCTCCCTGTGCTTGGTGGGTTTCCTCCGGGTACTCCGGTTTCCTCCCACAGTCCAAAGATATGCAGGATAGGCTAATTGGTGTTCCCAAAAATTGACCGTAGTGTGTGAATGTGCGTATGAGTGTGTGCCCTGCGATGGATTGGCACCCTGTCCAGGGTGTACCCTGCCTTGTGCCCTAAGCCTCCTGGGATAGGCTCCAGGTCCCCCGCGACCCTGAATAGAAGGATAAAGCGGTATAGAAGATGAATAAATGAATGAATGAATGAAGTGACGCACCCATCATGCCTAGTGCTTACCTTACAAGCATATGGGAGCAGTGTTATGATCTGGGGTTGCTTTTGTTGGTCAGGTCTAGGTTTAGCAACATTATCTGCCCAAAAGTAAGGTCAGATTATATTTAATGACCAGGTATTTCCATCAATGTATTTTTATTTCTTCCCTGATGGCACAGGCATATTCCAAGATGACTATACCAGGATCTATCAGGCTCAAATTGTGAAAGAGTGGTTCAGGAAGCATGACACATCATTTTCACACATGGATTGGCCACCACAGAGTCCAGACATTAACCCCATTGAGAATCTTTGAGATGCCCTGGAGAAGGCTTTACGCAGTGGTCCAACTGTCCTATCATCCATAGAAGATCTTAATGTAGAGACATTAATGTGACTCTGGATGGAAATAAATGTTGCATAAACCTTTTGAAAATATGCCACAACAAATACATGCCGTAATCAAAGTAAAAGGTGGTAAACAGAATATTAAAGCATGTGACTTTTTTTGTCTGGGCAGTATACAGTGGTGTGAAAAACTATTTGCCCCCCCTCCTGATTTCTTATTCTTTTGCATGTTTGTCACACAAAATGTTTCTGATCATCAAACACATTTAACTATTAGTCAAAGATAACACAAGTAAACACAAAATGCAGTTTTTAAATGAGGGGTTTTATTATTTAGGGAGAAAAGAAATCCAAACCTACATGGCCCTGTGTGAAAAAGTAATTGCCCCCTGAACCTAATAACTGGTTGGGCCACCCTTAGCAGCAATAACTGCAATCAAGCGTTTGCGATAACTTGCAACGAGTCTTTTACAGCGCTCTGGAGGAATTTTGGCCCACTCATCTTTGCAGAATTGTTGTAATTCAGCTTTATTTGAGGGTTTTCTAGCATGAACCGCCTTTTTAAGGCCATGCCACAACATCTCAATAGGATTCAGGTCAGGACTTTGACTAGGCCACTCCAAAGTCTTCATTTTGTTTTTCATCAGCCATTCAGAGGTGGATTTGCTGGTGTGTTTTGGGTCATTGTCCTGCTGCAGTACCCAAGATCGCTTCAGCTTGAGTTGACGAACAGATGGCCGGACATTCTCCTTCAGGATTTTTTGGTAGACAGTAGAATTCATGGTTCCATCTATCACAGCAAGCCTACCAGGTCCTGAAGCAGCAAAACAACCCCAGACCATCACACTACCACCACCATATTTTACTGTTGGTATGATGTTCTTTTTCTGAAATGCTTCTTTTACGCCAGATGTAACGGGACACGCACCTTCCAAAAAGTTCAACTTTTGTCTCGTCGGTCCACAAGGTATTTTCCCAAAAGTCTTGGCAATCATTGAACTGTTTTTTTAGCAAAATTGAGACGAGCCTTAATGTTCTTTTTGCTTAAAAGTGGTTTGCGCCTTGGAAATCTGCCATGCAGGCCGTTTTTGCCCAGTCTCTTTCTTATGGTGGAGTCGTGAACACTGACCTTAATTGAGGCAAGTGAGGCCTGCAGTTCTTTAGATGTTGTCCTGGGGTCTTTTGTGGCCTTTCGGATGAGTTGTCTCTGCGCTCTTGGGGTAATTTTGGTTGGCCGCCCACTTCTGGGAAGGTTCACCACTGTTCCATGTTTTTGCCATTTGTGGATAATGGCTCTCACTGTGGTTCGCTGGAGTCCCAAAGCTTTAGAAATGGCTTTATAACCTTTACCAGACTGATAGATCTCAATTACTTTTGTTCTCATTTGTTCCTGAATTTCTTTGGATCTTGGCATGATGTCTAGCTTTTGAGGTGCTTTTGGTCTACTTCTCTGTGTCAGGTAGCTCCTATTTAAGTGATTTCTTGATTGAAACAGGTGTGGCAGTAATCAGGCCTGGGGGTGACTACAGAAATTGAACTCAGGTGTGATAAACCACAGTTAAGTTATTTTTTAACAAGGGGGGGGCAATCACTTTTTCACACCGGGCCATGTAGATTTGGAGTTTTTTTTTCTCCCTTAATAACGTAAACCTTCATTTAAAAACTGCATTTTGTGTTCAATTATGTTATCTTTGACTAATAGTTAACGGTTTTTGATGAGCAGAAACATTTAAGTGTGACAAACATGCAAAAGAATAAGAAATCAGGAAGGGGGCAAATAGTTTTTCACACCACTGTATATATATATATATATATATATATATATAGGCGTTTTTGACTCTGAAAATCGTCACTTTTCCATATATAATATTTTTTACTACAAATTACTTGATGTTGAAATGCACTATGGTCCACATACTGTATGATTTTAAAAGAATATTGTAAAGGCTGCCTGTGTAACTCATAAAGGTCTCATTTTTGCAATGGTTATTTAAATCCTTTAAACCTACATACTGTGTACTGTATACGTATAAATCACCTCACTGAGCACTTTTTAATATCCCTTGAACCAATTTATTGTGCCAGTAAAATAAAAAGACATATGCACACCAAATGAAGGGCAGCTTCATGGGAGATTTACAGCAGGCGATATACCTTCCTTTGCTTTCTGTTCTAAGCAATCTTTACCATAAATTTCAAAAACAAGAAGGAAAGCATGGTCTCGTGCAAAGCTGCAAATAAGTCCACATGAGAAAGCTAATGAACACTGAAATGAAAGTGAGTGTCAAGGGCTATCAATAATAATATCGCTAACCCAAACATTCACCTCATTCCACACCCTCATCAATTCTGTTATTGTATTTCAACCATGGTTGGAGCTCATTAGGAAGCTCTCATCAATTCACGCATGGCCAAATGCTTTGACACACCATGATTTTTGCCTATCATTTACCCTTGCAAAGGGTACTACAAAAAAATTAAAAACAAACAGGTAAAATCAAGGCAACTTGATTCAGTGTTGTGATATTTTGAAAAAATTCAATTGTTCATGATATGCCAATGTACTGCATACTCAAGAGTCATGAATGGTGAGTGCTATTTATTATATCTGTAGATAAACATTTTAAAAGTAGAAATATGTTTCAAGGTATGTCCCTTTTCCCATCCTCTACATCCACTATAGGAAATCAGGTCATCATATGAGTGGATTTTCTGATTTCTAGCAGATACAAAAACATATGCATTACATTGGTGTTAAGGGAGATTATTATAGAAAGCCAATAGAAACAGTGAGGGCATTATGATCAGCATGTTAAGATCTTGTTACACATTGGGTGATCTCTGGCATGCTTGTGTAATGAGGCAAAGTCATTTGCACATACTGGTTATGTCAGTGCATCATTTTGTTTTCATATTCTTATGATTTAATAAATAACACTCAATATGGCAAATGATGAACTTATTACATATTCAATAATCATATTAATAGTCCTATAAGAAGAGATAGCTATAATTCTGTGGAGAAAGACATCTTTAGGCTAATGCTACTACATGCTACCTTAGGAAAATCCTACTTATTTGGGTAGGGACATCCATAGTCTTATGAGGAGAGACATCTATAGTTTTATGAGGAGAGATGGCTAGAGTCTTATGATGAAAGACATCTGTAGTTAAATTATGTATAGAGCAACGTCAGTAATATGGTGGGAAGACATCTACAGTCTTACATGGAGAGATACGTAGTTATTATTTCTTATCGCTTATCCTGTACAGAGTCATGGGAAACCTGGAGCCTATCCAATGAGACTCGTGGCACCAGGTAGTATATGTGCTAGACAGGGTGCCAGTCCATCAAAGGGCACAAACACACATTCACTTATACCCTACTGGCAATTTGACAACACCAGTTAGCTTAATCTACATGTCTTTGGACTGTGGGAGGACCAAAACTGGGGAAAACATGGAAAACGTACACACACAGACGCAAAGGCAGGACTTATACCCTCGACCCTGGAGGTGCGAGGCCACAGTGTTAACCACAACACAACCATGCATAGCTATTATCTTGAGGGAGAAATATTGTAATATTGTTAGTCTTGATCAGATGAATTGGGTTTGGTTACTGTAGATCCATCAATATGTAAAACATGCAACAAGACTGTCAGTGCATGGTTCATGTGCTAGGATTAGGCACTTTTAACAGGGCACCGAGAATGCTGAGCACACAAGTCCTAATCCTCATGATAAATAATTATCAACATACAGTAACAAGGCTTATTACTACACATGTTGAAGAGAAGCCCAGTGCTGAAGGGTAAAGGACCTGAGAGGCAGTGATTACAGACCCAGTGTTATACATAACAATTACAAATCACATGCCATAAAACAAGACAAAGCGCCTGACTACTTTGTATAATTACAATGGAAATGTCTTGGTGTGTTGCCAATCAGAGATTAATTGTGGAGAATTTTCAGCTACTCCAGAGATACTCCAGAGTTATTACAGAGGGATGGCTAATTCAGAGCTGCAGGAGCCAAGAAGGATTTAAGTAGATGATTTAGATAATTGGTTAACAGCCAGGCTCTTATCATTTGCCTTAAATTGGTAAGTTTAAGAAAATGTGAATTTTGTGGATGTGAATATTGTTTTTTATATTTTGAACAGATATTAAGAAGTGAAGATAGAAATTTACAGAATAAAAGAAAAAGATTGAGCCAAAGTTTTGTTTTCTGAAGCATTATGCAAGATATTAATATCCTTCTTGAGCTCAAGTGTTTATATCTCCCATCTGTCACCACGTCGCGGGGGACCTGGAGCCTATCCCAGGAGACTTCGGGCACTAGGCGGGGTACACCCTGGACAGGGTGCCAATCCATCGCAGGGCACACACACATACACACACTCACACACCCAATCACACACTACGGGCAATTTAGAAACGCCAATTAGCCTAACCTGCATATCTTTGGACTGTGGGAGGAAACCGGAGTACCCGGAGGAAACCCACCAAGCACGGGGAGAACATGCAAACTCCATGCACACAGAGACGGAATCGAGCCTGGCCGGGGAATCGAACCCAGACCCTGGAGGTGCAAGGCGACAGTGCTAACCACTACACCACCACGCCGCCACAACAGCACTCTTTAGAGCAAATTAGTAACAAATAACAAAGTAAAGCCATTTTCCAGTAACTCTGTAACAAAAGGCTGTACCCTTCATAATAGTTATTTATGTTGTTTAGGTTTTCCAACAATTATCTGATATCTTTTGCAGAGTAAACTATTTACAGTAATTACGAGGTCGATGAGGAAATTTATATAATTGACTGAATGAAAAAATTCCAATCACAGAATTCCACATGTTTTTTTAAGGTGTATTCTGAAATAAGGCGGCACGGTGGTGTAGTGGTTAGCACTGTCGCCTTGCACCGCCAGGGTCTGGGTTCGATTCCCCGGCCAGGCTCGATTCCAGTCTCTGTGTGCATGGAGTTTGCATGTTCTCCCCGTGCTTGGTGGGTTTCCTCCGGGTACTCCGGTTTCCTCCCACAGTCCAAAGACATGCAGGTTAGGCTAATTGGTGTTCCCAAATTGCCCGTAGTGTGTGAATGGATGGGTGAATGTGTGTGTGTGTGCCCTGCGATGGATTGGCACCCTGTCCAGGGTGTACCCTGCCTTGTGCCCGAAAGCCTCCTGGGATAGGCTCCAGGTCCCCCGCGACCCTGAACACAGGATAAAGCGGTATAGAAGATGAATGAATGAATGAATATTCTGAAATATTACTCTACTTTTATATCGTAGCACTCCTGAATTCTCTAATCCGATTGATCAGCTGGTAATTAATTTTATAAGTTTTTATACTGTACTAAGGTGTTTCTGTTTATGTAGTAACAGCTCATGTACAACCTACGATTCAGACCTTTAGTTATGACATCATGTAAGTTTGGTAATAAACAGACATGTTACTTATAGAAAAGTGTATAAATAATTCATAAAAAAGATTTTTTTTAAAAACTTATAGGAAGCTAAAGTCTAATTGTGGATTTGGTGAAGACTTGTCTACGTATGTAAAAAAAAATTTTTAATCAGTAATTTTGTGCTTTAATTGGCTTTTTAAAGCTGTTACACTGTATGTGAAGACTAATTTGGTTTAAATGCACCTATAAATGTTTAAAAAGTAGGATGACTTATTCAGTAGTACAAATATAAAAGTGTTGTGTATAAGAGAAATAACAGGGTTGTTGTTTTTTCTTCCACAGTGTATCCTGAAGTATTTTGTCTTTTTTCAATATTGTGACATTTTGTCACCCAACTATTTTTCGTTTTTTAATAAATGCAATAAATGCAACTTAATAAAGAATTATGGGAAAACATAAGTATTAATTAGTCAGCACAGAATAGAAAGTTTAATAAAGTGTGCACTGTGAGGAGAAATGTTTGTATGTGTTTATGCATGTGTGTGAGATGAGTGTGGTATAAGAAGCCTGAGATCCAGACAGACTCATTTTCCAATTAGACTTTATGCTGACATTTGTGCATTTGGGCTTGTACATGAAGGGAAAATTGCTTTACCTGAAGAAAAAAGGGCATCTTATCTGAATATTATCTGCAAATTAATATACATGTACTGTATTTGTATTTAAGGATGGATTGACTAATATGAATGACCAGGAATAGGATTATATTTCTATTCTGTTTCCTCCTCGCTTTAACTTTTAGTTATGCTGTCATCGTTAGTCCTGCAGGAGTCCCTGCTTGCACTCTGAACTTATTATACATTTACCTTATACTGTACATTGTGTGACTGTAACCATACCTACAGTAACTGTTTTCTCCTCTCCCTTATCTCCTATTCTCTCTCTTTCTCCCTCTCTCTCCCCCTCCCTGTCTCTCTCTGTTGAGCTACACATGTCCCTCCCAAGCTGCCAATGATGCAGACCCCCCTCTGCCTTCTGGACCTGTCAGAGTAGTTCTGGTGCCCCGCTTCTGTCATCGCTTGAATGCCCCGTGTTGCCTGCTTTGGATGCGTGTGGTGATTGGGGATGGTTCCACTTTACCATGAAGAAGGTCCTGCCGGTTGAAGGTCCAATTACAGTTGTTAAAAGTGCTATACAAATAAAATGTAATTGAATTTAATTGAATTGATGAGTGCTGCTTCTTTTCTTGCGCTGATACACCAACCGCTCCAGAACAGGGTCAAACTGGACACATCAGACGCCTGACCATTTTCCAGTACTCATACAATTGACGCTAACAAGGTTTTCTTATGGCCACAGAGCTAATTCCAATCCTGGAAGTTCTCATCACTTTGTGCATGTGAAAATGTTTTCCCTTCATTATTAAAAGTAGCCAAGCATTTAAGTGGGCTTTGATCTCAGTCATTTATGATTGCTTTCTTCTGAGAAGTTGACGGTTCAGCACTATCCTTCCTATCCTTAGATGCACTGATATGATTGCAAAGCACATTTTTAGCCCAGAACATTCTAAACATACCAAAGCATTATTTATGGCATGCGTTCTTGCTGATAAGGCAGACATGACATAAAAGTCATATACAGTAGTTGGACAATGTTTAGATTTCTTCACTGATTTGACAATTGCATTTCTCCTGTACCTTTTTATTACCAAACAGCACTGCCTAACATTTAGCCCATTTAACCTCTACAAATTGACTAAACAGTAAGCAACAGCAATCTGTCTTTCTATGCTTTGTCTCTTCCATTTTTGCCTCATGAGTTTAAAAGATGTATATATAACATCAATCCATTCAGTGACTTCACAAGGATAACTGGCATTTGTTGATCTCTTTATTGCACAGTCTATAAATTAGAAGGCTTATAAAAATAGACATTCAGGCTTTAAATGCTAATATTGTTTAGCTTTATCCTGGTGACACTTTGCCATTCATTATCCTGCCTCTCTGCATGACCTCTCTCAACCTTCGAGTCTAAATTCTGATGGGGAATCAAAGGGAGAGTGTTCATTGTGACATGGAGGGATTGTGCTGATTGAATTTTGATCCTCTTTGCTAATTAGAGTCTGTTACTGCATTTGAGTGGTTACTGAAGATAGATTTGTGCTGTCCTAAAGGAGAAGAATTTAAAAACAAACCTTGCTGGCTTGTGGAAATAAAGTAAGCATAGCAAAATCAAGACAAGCTGCCTCTGGAGAGGTTACGGTGCTTGTCCAACTCAATTTTACTGCATGCTTGCTTCAATGCGTTTGTTCATTGCCAGGTTTAGAGAGTAAGTTCAAGCACGAAAATCATTAAATTGGACTGGACTACAAACAGAGGATCAGAGTTCAGCTTGTCATGTCTAGACTAATACTAAAAAAAGTGTTAAAAGATGCTTTACAGTATTCTCAGCATTGAGCCTGTTTGAGCAGTTGTACCATTTCTTTTAAACCGAAATTCCATCAAAACTCATTAATGTTGCTACGCAATATGAGTGGAATAAAGTGGGAGCTTTAAACATCTATACCAATAGATGTTTAGTATTTGAATCATTTTGTAATACATATACTTTTGTTCCAGTGTGACCCAAGAGGATTAACCTACCATTGGCGGCACAGACGAGTGGCTCTTGAGATAAATAATCAGACTGGGTGGCAGGCTAAACTGTAAGTTCCAAGTTTAGCCACAGACCAATTCACATTCCAGACCTCAGTGGAGCTACAAAGCAATTAGCACAGACATATGCCTGCCGATGCACGACTGAATCAGAAAAGGAAAATGACTGTGACCAGAGTGGGCTCTGTTAATGGCTTTCTCATTCCCTTTGACAGGTCTGAGAAAGTAACACTTCTGGGGATAGAAATATACTCATTTTCCAGCACAGGGTTATTGCTAATTTGTCCCTGCCTGGCCTGGTTTATATTGATACGTCAAGCAGCAGAAACTGCAAACACTCAAGAATAACTGAGAAGCAGTTTTTTTTAATGCATATACATACAATGCTGTACATACCTACATACATACATACATACATACATACATACATACATACATACATACATATAGTACATACATACATACATACATACATACATACATACTGTACATACATACTGTACATACATAAATAAATAAATATGTGCATTGTTACATAAAATAAGTGAGGCTTTGTAATGTATAATGCAATAATAGATCTCCAAGTACAGTATATCACATATTGTACCATATGTATATTATATATACCTTACAATCAACATTTTGGACACACCTTCTAATTTAATGGTCTTTTCTGATTTCTGTTTCTTTCTACTTACTAGTAAACAATACTAAAGGCATCCAAAATATGCAATAATCAGTTGATATTGAGATGTGTCTACTATTTATGCTCTGTAAATTCTTCATAATGGCTCAAATCCAATGTGCTGTTAATTGGTGATTGATGTGTTTTATAAATGCACTTGACAATACTGTTCTTGCAAAAACTATTCCAGAACAGCTGACCCCCATGTCTTAAAATAACAATAACTGTTAAATAACTGTTATAATGATCTAATTCCATATGTATTATTTCTTAGATTGAAGAATGTAGAAAATAAATCACTAAACAAGAAGAAAGAAATTTGCAAGTGATCCTAAACTTTGGAGTGGTAGTCTATATGTGTGTGTGTGTGTGTGTGTGTGTATAATAGTATACGAGAAGGTACTCTCCCCGTGTGCAGATTCTTATGCCTAGAATACTATATATATATATATATATATATATATTATATATATATATATATATATATACTCACACACACATATACATCTATATATTTTTTGATTTTTTTTCACACTCCATCTGTTACTGAACATAAGTTAATGTACTAAATCTGGCACTGTTCTTCTTAATGGTGCTCATAAATGCCATAAAGCTAGCACAGATTGTTACTAATCATAGAAACAATGAGGATAAATTATAATAAAGTTTTTTTTTGGACTGCAGATGCATTTCTTTCCTTTTGAATATTTTCTTAAGAAGATAAGCTGATCATGATATACTTTAGTCAGTCTTATTCGTTTTAAACGCTCACAAATGCATGATGACACCTTATTTTAATAGAAGAAATCTGTCAATCACCTGTTGATTTAATTCACACTTAAATCTCAAGTGCTCAGAGCAGTTAGAAAAGTGCACATTTCTAAATGTTCTCTAAACACAGATATAATCCGCTGCTTAAAAATGATGCTTTGTTTTGACATTGTTATGTGTCTGATTAGGGTTATGGTATGTAGCCTATTCCAGGGATCACCGGCTGTGTGGTAGATATACACGCTGAATTGGACACCCATCCATCATCACAAGGCAGCATGCAAACACACTTATTTACACTTTGGGAATATTTAGAATAACCAATCCACATACAGTACTGGCATGTTTTTTGGAGGTGGAAGGAAGCTCAAACCATCACACTGAAAATGTGTGAACTCCATGAAAATAGCATCTGAAGCTCAGGATTGAGCCTGGGGCCTGGGAGCTGTTAGGAGGCAACACTACCCGCTGCACCACCATGCCACCCATTTCTGTGCCATGATGGCCATATCAAAAATGATCATCAGAGCCAACCTTGCAGTGTGCCTGTTATGGGCCTGTGTAAAAAGCCATTGTAATTGGTTACTATCTTTATAGTTCAAATCCAACTCCTTGCATTTAAATAAAATATTCCTTCCTTCTCTTAGTAATATTAGGTGTGCAAGGCACAGAAAAGACAGGTTCGATTTATATGAGAGTAAAGCAGGGTTTAGTGATCTTTTAAAGTGGAATTATACTTTGAAGTCTTTTCTCTTTCACTATCTAAATATAACTATCAAACACTGGCAATTAACTTTTATCATTCCATGAAGGTTAAGCATAATAGCGCTTTTATTTACACAAGAAATTCCTATCAAAGAATAAACAAAGATTAATAACGAAGGTCATTTCATTAGACTATATGATGCTATAATGAACTCTAGTTTAAGTTTGGAATTATAAAATTCAGGTGTTTTTGCTGTGGCTTCTAGTAAAAATAAATAATAAACAGGTTTATAGACTCTAAAAGCCCAAAGAAATTCATGGCTTAAAACCACTGTTACTCCAATAATAGTGCATAACATATGCCATGTACAGTATTAGTTCACCCCATGCACAAACTAGGTGATGTCACTAATTAGTTCTCGCCCACTGTATATGGCTGAAAGGTTGTGTTATTTAGAATCAGTTGGTTTAGTTAATGGATGGTGGCAGGAAATTTTACTTTCTGAAGCCAAGGTGTCCACTTCTGCATTAAATGGCTAAAACTAGAGCATTCTCAACTGAATTGTGAACATGTGTGGCAAATTTCTGTACATCATCTTCAGGAAGCAATCAATCAGGCACTAAGTGAGTGACACCAGAGTACTGCAGACATCTTTCCGGCTCTATGCCTAGCCGAATCCGACAGGTCGTGATAAATGAAGTACTTCATACTAAATATTGATTGGTGTATAGCAATCTCTTTGCATGCAATAACCAATTATTCTTATTATCTTCATTGTTTAAAAAAAAAAAAGAATGTCCTTAAAACATTTAATTTCATTTATGTCTTAATACTTTAATGTCTTAATGTACATGCTAAGAATATATATTTTTTTTTCGTTTCTGTCCACCTGTATTACACACAAAGCACTCTGGATGTATATGACCTTTTGCACAAATGTCACGATAGAAACCTAGAGTAAAGAGCATATAACTAAAGTAAAGTTATAACTTTAAGAAAAACAAATATATCACACAATAGTAAACTGTACAAAACATGCAATTAAATTAAATGAAATTAAAGCCATGGCAAATTAAAGAATTCTTATCCTGAAACATTTGAAACAAATGCTGAATGCATATTGTTCTTCATATACTGTAAAACCAGACAGGAACTAGAAAGTAATAAAACTGTACAGTAGGATGAGAGACAGGTAATGTGGATGTTGCTTTTGTTATGGCTTTATTCTTATAATCCCTCTCTGAGCCATTAGATTTCTTCTGAGGAGGTTAAGAACCTTGTCAAATGACTTGCTATAAATGACAGTGAATACTACAGACTCACCGCCTAGTCTGCCGAGCAGATGCTCACACTGGTTGACAAATTGAATTTATTAGTGAATAAAGAGAGAAAAAGAAGATATTTTAGCTCTGACAAGAAAACTGTTCCACACACATTCTCACAGCTACTGTAATGCACCACTGGGAAGAATTCTATTATTCGAAAGCCCAAACAATGTATTTTTTAATGCCACATTGATAAAAACAAAACAATAATAAATCCAGTAGATACAGTGTGAATATTTCCCTAATGGGTTACACTTTCATACTTGGGCTAGTTCTTAACCATTTTTGTACCAGGCTTGCAGTAAATAAGTGAAAATGCAGAATGTCTGAATCATATTAGAGCTAGGGCAATATAGGATGGAAATGAAATGTCTGATGTACTGTATACTGTAGATATTCTTCATGTTTACATTAACTAAGCTTTCTATATACAGTGGGGGAAAAAGTATTTACTGTAGTCACCCACCAATGGTGCAAGTTCTCCCACTTAAAAAGATGAGAGAGGCCTGTAATTTTCATCATAGGTATACCTCAACTATAAGAGACAAAATAAGGAAAAGAAATCCAGAAAATCACATTGTAGGATTTTTACTGAATTAATTGGTAAATTTCTCGATTTCGAAGTATTTGGTCATCTACAAACAAGCAAGATTTCTTACAGACCTGTAGCTTCTTCTTTAAGAGGTTCCTCTGTCCTCCACTTGTTACCTGTATTAATGGCATCTGTTTGAAATCGTTATCAGTATAAAAGACACCCGTCCACAACCTCAAACAGTCACACTCCAAACTCCACTATGGCCAAGACCAAAGAGCTGTCAATGGACACCAGAAACAAAATTGCAGACCTGCACCAGGCTGGAAAGACTGAATCTGCAATAGGTAAGCAGCTTGATGTGAAGAAATTAACTGTGGGAGCAATTATTAGAAAATGGAAGACATACAAGACCACTGATAATCTCCCTCGATATGGGGCTCCACACAAGATCTCACACCGAGGGGTCAAAATGATCACAAGAACTGTGAGGAAAAAATCCCAGAACCACACGGGGGGACCTAGTGAATAACCTGCAGAGAGCTGGGACCAAAGTAACAAAAGCTACCATCAGCAACATACTGCGCCGCCAGGGACTCAAATCCTGCAGTGCCAGACGTGTCTCCCTGCTTAAGCCAGTACATGTGCAGGCCCGTCTGAAGTTTGCTAGAGAGAGGGAGAATGTCATATGGTCAGATGAAACCAAAATAGAACTTCATGTTTGGAGGAGAAAGAATGCTGTGTTGCATCCAAAGAACACCATACCTACTGTGAAGCATGGGGGGTGAAAACATCATACTTTGGGGCTGTTTTTCTGCAAAGGGACCAGGGCAACTGATCCGTGTAAAGGAAAGAATGAATGGGGCCGTGTGAGATTTTGAGTGAAAACCTCCTTCCATCAGCAAGGGCATTGAAGATGAAACGTGGCTGGATCTTTCAGCATGACAATGATCCCAAACACACCGCCATCGAAAGAGTGGCTTCGTAAGAAGCAGTTCAAGGTCTTGGAGTGGCCTAGCCAGTCTCCAGATCTCAACCCCATAGAAAATCTTTGGAGGGAGACGAAAGTCTGTGTTGCCCAGCGACAGCCCCAAAACATGACTGCTCTAGAGGAGATCTGCATGGAGGAATGGGCCAAAATACCAGCAACAGTGTGTAAAAACCTTGTGAAGACTTACAGAAAACATTTGACCTCTGTCACTGCAAACAAAGGGTATATAACAAAGTATTCAGATGAAATTCTGTTATTGACCAAATTCTTTTTTTCCACCATAATTTGTAAATAACCTCTTTTAAAATCCTACAATGTGATTTTCTGGATTTTTCTTCTTCTTTTTTGTCTCTCACAGAGGTATCCCTATGATGAAAATTACAGGCATCTCTCATCTTTTTAAGTGGGAGAACATGCACAATTGGTGGCTGACTAAATACTTTTTTTTGCCCTACTGTACATGCTTGTCTCTAATCCAGCTTGCACCCTGTCTAGGTCTGTTTAACTGCAACAAATGAATACCAGCACTAAACAGAAAGAAGCCCATGAGTCATCCTCTTGCAGAGGTCTAATTAGATCACAAATTAGGGATCACCTTGATGGCAATTCCCAGAAAAAACAACATGCTTCAGCTGAAGTGCCAGGCACTTCACAATGAGGAGTGCATTTTCCTCACATGGTAGTGCTAATAAATTAATTACCAGGTGCCAAATCAATAGGTGTTCTGCAATCTCATCAATTTGATTATTTTTTATTTATATAACACCCTTAACAACAAACAAGTCTACAAAAATAATTCCATTTAAAAAGAGATTTAGACGTTGATTTAGTTTTATATCCCTAGTGAGCAAACCAGAGGAAACAGATTTATTCATCTGCTGTACAGTCTTGATCTCGCTTCAAATTCTTTTTCCATGTTTGGGTCATTAATGGAGTTCCTGGTAGGTCAGCGTTTCAGACATGAAGTGAGCAGACTCAATCATGGCTCTGGCGTTCAGAGAAAACTTTGTACCTCAATGGTGTCCAAGCACTGGTGAAGCGCTGAGATAATTGCCTTACTGTAGCATGGGATTACATAGTCATGTAGTATTTACTCTCACAATAAAAAGTCCTGGTTTGACTTGAATGCCGCTTATACATTTCATAGTCAAATGGTTGGCAGGAAAGTAATTACCTCAGTCATCTCAAACATTTGTAACAGATGAAATACAAAATTAACCTGCTTTCGAATATTAACAATAAACTAGCATGTAAAGAACAAGGCTAAACCCATCCATATCTCACAATATCGCTAAATAGGTCGAGGTAAAAAAAAGCCCTGGTACAGCTTCGGATCAGGCGATAACGATGGTGAGGCTAATGATTAGTTGGTCACCTGGTTGTATCTGTATTGGGGGAAAAAATCAGTTACATTTTCTTGTGACATCGAATAAAATGTGCTAAAGGTTAATAACTATGAATACTCACTTCATATCCATGTATACAAGTTTGCAGAGGACCTGCACCCTATCCCAGGAGGGGAAGCACAGACACAGACTCACATGCTTATTCACTCACTAGGGACAATTTGGAAATGCTATTTAGCCTTTAATGCTATTTGGCCTTTGGATGGTGGGAGAAAACCGGAGGAAACCCACTGTCATACACACTCAATCTGCGCCCGGCACTAGGACCCGGAAGTAAGACGGGCGCAGAACCAGGAAGTATAAAAGAGGTAAACAAACGATGGCTTACCGCTCAGTCATTGAGTTCGGCCCATGTCAGCTCCAGTTGTCGTTTCAGCAAACCGTGAGTACTCACATGTTGGTTCCGTTGTCTTTTGCTATTGTGTGTGTATTTTTAGGACGCGGGTTAAATTTGTGTTTTTCCCTTGCTCCGTTTTTGTGAGAGTCCTTAAACTAAATCACGTGGTTATCCTGCCTGCTCGCTTCTTTCCGCGTTTGGGTTTATCCTCCACGCTACATTGGGCTAACCGCTAAAGCTACGTCTTCTGGTCACCTCAGGTTAGTCCATCTTGATGGAATGACTGAGCCCTCCGCGGTAAACCCAGCGGATTATGCGAGTCTCTGCGACGTTGTAGATCAGCATGCGGCGTTAATCAATCAGCTAACCGGGGATCTCGCATCCCTCCGCCGCGAGGTCGCTGAGCTCCGGCGGGAGAATACGGATCTCCGCGCAGCTGTTGATGACGTCACTGCTCGATCGCACGCCGCGGAGGCCGCGGCGCCGCATCCCCCCCCCCTCCTTCTGATGTTTTTCTTTCTCTACCAGAGAAGTGGAACGGCACGGACGGGAAGTGCAGCGTATTTCTGACAGCTCTCGATCTGGTGTTTGAGTTTAATGCCACCAAGTACTCCACCGATCGCCTTCGCATTGCTCTTCTCGTCTCGTTGCTAAAAGGGCAGGCAGCAGAGTGGGCCACGGCAGTTCTACAGGCGGATACAGACACCACTCACTCATACAATGAGTTCACCCACCAACTCAAACTCACTTTTGAACATCCAGCGGGCGAGGTGGAGACCGACACAAGACTTTACCACCTGAGGCAGGGAGGACTGCCCGTGAGCCGCTATACGGCCGAGTTTCGCACTCTCGCCGTTCAAACAACGTGGGGCGATGCAGCGCTCCGGACATCCTACTACGAGGGACTGGCTTCTCGAATCAAGGACGAACTAGCCGGGCGAGAGCTTCCTGCGACCCTAGAAGGCCTGATCCAACTCGCTCTCCGGATCGACCAGCACCTCCTCTCTCGCCCGAGGCCAGCCCCTCGCACCCTGCCACCTGCACCCAACTTCGCCATCACCACTTCACGACCCGCACCCGCCTTCACCGTCACCACTCCACGTACCGCAGACTCCGCCACCTACGCCACCCCAGGACATGTCGGTTCTCCACCTCCTGCCGTGGTTGACACCGGAGCCGGGGAACCCATGCAACTAGGACGCGCCTCCTTAACCGCTGCAGAACGGGAGAGACGCTTCCGTGAAGGGCTCTGCGCCTATTGCGGGTCAGCCACACATCACAGGGCAACCTGTCCTTTCAGACCGGGAAACGCCCAGGCCCGGTGAGAGGAGAGAGATACTTGCCGGGTCACCTTCGTCTCTCTGCCATCACCACCAACTCCTCCCGTCTCACGGTTCAGGTACACCTCCAGGTTGGCCACAAACGAGTCCGAAGTGCTGCATTCATCGACTCCGGGGCAGCAGGTAACTTCATTGACTCCGCATATGCCAAAACCCTGGGGGTAAAACTCGAGGCGTTATCCCAGCCCGTTCACATCACCTCTGTCGACGGTCGCCCCCTCTCCACCAGCCCATTCAGCACCCGAACCGAACCCATCACCGTCTCCATCAACCAACACCGTGAACAGCTAAAATTCTTCGTCACCTCCATCTCATCACCACCCATCATCCTTGGTCATCCCTGGCTGCTCCAGCATGACCCCCTAATCTCCTGGACCCAGAACCGGATCCTTCAGTGGGGCACGACCTGCAACGAACTATGCCTACGGGCAGCGGCTGGGACGTGCTCTAGGGAGTCCGAGGCCCCCGACGTCGACACCAACTCCATCCCCGAGCTGTATCGAGACCTATCAGAAGTTTTCTGCAGGCGACGAGCCACTCATCTTCCTCCTCATCGCCCATACGACCTCGCCATAGACCTACAACCCGGTACGATCCCCCACCGCGGCCATCTCTACTCACTCACACCCACCAAGACCCAGGTGATGGAGGAATATGTAAACAACGCCCTGCGCCAAGGCACCATCAGGCCCTCCTCCTCACCTGCCGCCGCGGGGTTCTTCTTCGTGAAGAAGAGAGGCGGTGAACTTCGCCCTTGTGTCGACTATCGGGGGCTCAACAATCTCACCATCAAAAACCGACATCCTCTGCCTCTTACCAACTCAGCCCTGGACGCCCTCTCTGGCGCCACCGTCTTTACGAAGTTGGACCTCCGGAGCGCCTACAACTTGGTGCGCATCAGAGAGGGCGATGAGTGGAAGACGGCGTTCATCACCCCCACCGGACATTATGAAACCCTCGTCATCCCATTCGGACTGTGCAATGCCCCCGCCGCATTCCAACACTTCATCAACGACGTCCTTAGGGACATGCTCGGTCGGTGGGCATTCGCTTACCTGGACGATATTCTCATCTATTCACGCACCATGGAAGAACACACCCAGCACGTCAGGGCGGTTCTAAAGAGATTACTTGCCCACCAACTGTACTGTAAGTTGGAAAAGTGCGCTTTTCACGAGCGCTCCACCACGTTCCTGGGTTTTGTCATCTCGCCCCAGGGTGTGGCCATGGACCCGCAGAAGCTAGAGGTTGTGCGTCATTGGCCCCTACCCAAGACCCTCAAACAGCTTCAACGGTTTCTCAGGTTTGCGAACTTCTATCGTCGCTTTATCCGGGACTACAGTACAGTTGCCGCCCCCCTAACCGCTCTGACCCGTCCCTCCTCTCTCCCTTTTCACCTCAACCCGGCAGCTGTCTCCGCTTTCCGATCACTGTGTCACCGCTTCACCACCGCACCGATTCTCCACCACCCAGATGTCAATAAACCATTCGTTGTAGAGGTGGATGCTTCAGATGTGGGCGCTGGAGCTATCCTCTCACAGCAAGGTCCAGACCAAAAACTACACCCATGTGGTTTTTTCTCCAGAAAATTTGACTCCACTCAGCAGCGATACGGGGTAGGGGAGCGCGAACTGCTGGCCATAAAGTGGGCTCTGGAGGAGTGGCGTCACTGGCTCCAGGGCGTCAGTGAGCCATTCATAGTCTGGACGGACCATCAAAATTTAATCACCATCAGAACCATTAAACAGTTAAATCCACGACAGGCGCGGTGGGCATTATTCTTTGAGAACTATAACTTTCACCTCTCATACCGCCCGGGGTCCAAGAACACCAAAGCGGACGCTCTCTCCCGACAACTAGAGATGGACCTTCCCCGGGCGGACCCCGCGCCTGTCCTCCCCTCTTCCAAGATCATTGCCCCCCTGCAACTGGACCTGGAAACGAAAGTGCGCCAGGCACGAGGTACAGAGACCGAACCGGCAGGTGTGCCACCTGGACGACTCTTCGTGCCCGAAGGGATGAGACCAGAGGTTCTCCATTGGGGACACTCCTCCCCAATTTCCGGCCATCCAGGCACCCGACGGTCCCTCCAATTCATCCAGCGAGACTTCTGGTGGCCGTCTATGACGAGGGACGTCCAAGAGTTCGTTCAGGCATGCCCAGTGTGCGCCAGGGCGAAGAACACCAACCAACCCTCTCCAGGAGAACTGCAACCACTCCCAGTCCCTCGACGGCCCTGGACGCACATTGCCGTGGACTTCATCACGGGCCTGCCGGCCTCCGAAGGAAAAGACACCATCCTCACGATCGTGGATCGGTTCTCTAAGACCGTGCACCTGGTGGCTCTCGCCGGACTCCCGTCAGCAAAGAAAACAGCCGAGCTGATTTTAGAGCACGTAGTCCGTCTGCATGGGTTCCCCAAGGATATCGTCTCGGACAGAGGGCCCCAGTTCACAGCCCGGTTCTGGAAGGCCTTCTGCCGTCTGATCGACTCCACCTGCAGTCTGTCCTCCGGATACCACCCACAGACTAACGGTCAGACGGAGCAGACCAACCAACAACTGGAGCGCTATCTGAGATGTTTCGTAGCGGACCGCCAGCGCTCCTGGGCACGCTACCTCATCTGGGCGGAACTATCACACAACCTCCACATCTCCTCTGCCACCAACCTAAGCCCATTTGAGGTATGCCACGGTTTCCAACCCTCCGTGTTCAACCACCCAGAGCCGGAGGTTGATGTACCGTCAGCCCAACAGTTGGTCCGCAGATGTCGGCGGCTCTGGATTACGACCAACCAGGCCATCCAACGGGCCAATGCCCGCTACACCCACCAACATCGCCGCCGACATCCTCCGGGACGACTATACCACGTAGGTGACAAGGTATGGCTGTCCACAAAAAACCTCTACCTCCACACCGAGTCAAAGAAGCTTTCCCCCAGATTCATAGGACCATACCACATCACTCACAGAATTAACCCTGTCACCTACCGGCTCCAGCTGCCTGCGGCGCTCCGGATTCACCCAGTATTTCACCTATCCCAGTTCAAGCCCTTCATCACCTCACCCATGATTACACCCACCCCCCCAGCTCCTCCTCCCCGGATCATCGACGGCGGTCCCGCCTACACCGTGCGCCGAATCCTTGACTCGCGCCCTCGGGGCAAAGGTACGCAATACCTGGTGGACTGGGAGGGCTATGGCCCCGAGGAGCGATCTTGGATCCCGGCCCGGTTCATTCTCGACCCTCAGCTAATTCGGGACTACCGTCACAGGGTATCCTCCACCCCAGGACCGTCAGGAGCCAGTCCTGGACAGGGGGGTACTGTCATACACACTCAATCTGCGCCCGGCCCTAGGACCCGGAAGTAAGACGGGCGCAAAACCAGGAAGTATAAAAGAGGTAAATAAACGATGGCTTACCGCTCAGTCATTGAGTTCGGCCCATGTCAGCTCCAGTTGTCGTTTCAGCAAACCGTGAGTACTCACATGTTGGTTCCGTTGTCTTTTGCTATTGTGTGTGTATTTTTAGGACGCGGGTTAAATTTGTGTTTTTCCCTTGCTCCGTTTTTGTGAGAGTCCTTAAACTAAATCGCGTGGTTATCCTGCCTGCTCGCTTCTTTCCGCGTTTGGGTTTATCCTCCACGCTACATAGGGCTAACCGCTAAAGCTACATCTTCTGGTCACCTCAGGTTAGTCCATCTTGACACCCACCAAGCATGGGGAGAACATGTAAAGAGCATGCACACAGACCTAAGGCGGGATTTGAACCCGGATGGTGCAAGGTGACATGTGACCACTACACCACGTCGTATCTTAAAAAATCTATATGCTAAGGACTTTAATATGTCGCAAGGGCTCATCAATATTTTAATAAGAATGACATGGGGGAAACTCTTAGCCACACAGGGAGTCTCATTTGCTATATATTTTTATTTAATAGTCCGTACTGTAAGTATCTACTTAGTTTCCTCCAAATACCAAACAGATAAAACTTACAAATATTTGTGGCACAAATAATTTTTTTTACTTATTAAACTTGTCGTAAGTGTTGATTTTGCTTATAACAGTCTTCATGTAAGTAACACAAATTATATCTAATGCAAAGTTGTGGACCATGAAATGTGTCATGGCAGCATTCCTCATTTAAGCTGTTTATTGAAGCATACAATGCACATATTATTTTCAGTTTTTTTTCTATCTTACACTTCTTCCATCCATTATCAGTACATGCAACTTTTGACTGAGTCACCAGAATAGACTACATGATGATGTTCTAATTTTCTACCTTTCTCTCAGGCTAAGAAACTTAACCATGCTTGAAGCCTAGGCTTGAGTAGAAAAGGAAGAAAAAAATTAATCGCCAAAGGCTACTTTATAAAATGAGACAAAATACAGAACACAGAACAAGTTTCAAGCAGAACAAATAACAGCTTGTTATTTTGTCAAGTATTGTTTTTTTTTTAATTAGGTGGCTGCACATACTATGGTGTCCGATGTATGTCCTGCTTAAATTTCTGTCAGAGATATAAAGACAATTTAGCACCCAAATACCTAAACATTTATTCATCAATCATAATAATTTGTAATAATTTCTGATGGACTTGCTGTTCTTAAGTTGGACATCCAATAGAAGCCACATGTGGAGGCTTGGTGGACTGATCTGGTTTGGAAAAATATGGGATGTCTTGCGGTTCGGTAGGGTAGTGTAATTTATACTTTAATTGAAGAATCAGTGGTTGATTTATCTGTTTTTAGTTCCTTATCCAAAGGCTTATTCTAAAGAAATTTCACCTGGCTCGAATGTTACTGATGGTCTGTATGGTTCTACAGTCTTGTCTAGACAGATATAAGCTCCAGCCTATATGTATGGCTTCATATCACCAGTCAAACGAGGCTCACCCATGACTGCAGGGACCACAAGCTAGCCCATCCAATCGGATCCTGCAGAAAAGCCAATGCTGAACAAAGTCACTGCTGGCCATGTGAGAGAGGTTTCAGAATACCCAATGCACCAGAGCCCACCATGCATGGGGCCCAGCAGGCAAATAAGCCCAAAATCACTAACCCAGCCTCCAAACTGCAAGTCCCAATCTTATTAAATACCCATGGGGGTACAGTACAAAGGGAACCTACACACTATTGGACATAGCATCTTACAACGTAATGTTTTGCATGATCAGTGCATTTGTATGTTTTGAAGACTTTGCTCTGCACGCACGTTTGCTTATTCTTATTATTCCATAATTCTATCATGCACACAAAACTTAAGAGCATAATAAATATGCATGGTAACTATTGCAATTACTTTTTCTTTTACCCTGTTTTTAATTAGAGTACGTCTATCATGTAATTTTTTTAATTAGATAATGTACGACTGGGCTCTTCAAAATCATCCCATGTGTATTGTGTAAGAAAATGGTGTTTGATTTCAAAATGTTTTCTCTGATCAAACAATGTTATCTGTTTTCATGAATAATAAGCTGAGTGTGTGGTGCCCTGAGTTCCAGTGGAACATTTGCCAAATGTTGGGTTATGCATAAATTAATCAACATCCAAAGTATAACCCTCATTTGAGCTTGGCCTGTGTACAGTGGACTGAATGAAACACCTTTTTAATCTTGCATGAGAGCAGCTCAGCATAAACTATTGTCTCTTATGAGGGGTCATATCTCAGGGTGCTTGGAAAGAGAGATTCCTGGGATGTTTACAGATGTCTCTATCAATGCAGTTGCTTTAAGCATTTTACATACAGTTTCATATTGCATGCAATTTTGCAATTCAAATGCAAAAAAAAAAAAAAATTTGTCTGTCATTTACTTTTTGTCAGTGGAAAAATGAAAACACGGAGGATAGGTTACTTGACATTAAACTTGCTGGGGAAGACCATGAAGTTCTGCAACAAAGACCATTAAGTTCACACTGCATCCTAAAAATATCTAAGAACCCAGTGGGAATGGGGTCAAAATGTGCATTGATCAAGTTCAAACTATTTCCTAGCCACATCCTTGTCACATTCTCGTCTATCATGTTAACACTAGTTTCCTCCAGGTCCAATACGATCGAACCAAGTTTTTACTCTGTTTGATCAAATCACATCGCTCTCTTTAAGGGCACTTATTTCTTGCTTACTATGACATAAACATCATGACATGTGCTTTTCAACATGAAGTGATGATGTAAGGTACTGGATTCAGTATTTTTATACTAAATTCTATAGACATGACATAGATGCACTGATAACCTGTTGCATGCACGTTGTAAACATAGTAAGCAGTGAAGAACTAAAAGTTAGTGCCCCCTTATAAAATTTTGTTAATTTTTTGTGTAAAAACATAAATAAATACTAACATACACATCTGATCATGGTAGGTCTCAGTATTCGGCAAATACAATCTTAGACAAACAACTACAGATTACTTTTTTCAGTATGCCATCATTTGTTTAACAAAATGAAGCCAAAAGAAAAACATTGTATGTTATAAGTATGGGGTACTTAGTATTTGGTCTATGATTTGATCTGCCTGTAGGACATTGTTCCAGAAGTCTTGTGATTTGTTCAGATGTAGTTTTACAAAGATCTGTTGTGCTTCCATGTTCTTTTTAGACAAAAGAGTTTTTTTCTAGCAACGCTTCCAAACGAACCATACTTGACCACTCTAATTGTGCTATCATGTATTTTAATATTTAACATGTTAAGTGAGGCCTGTATGGTCTGAGATGTTTTTTTATTTTATTTTTTTACATGCAACTGTCTTGAAAGCTTTTCAGTTGTGAATAATCTTTCTCACTGCAGAATGTTGAACTCCAAATAGTTTGGTAGTGTTTGTTTTAACCCTTTCCATATTGATTTGCAGTAACAATTGCTTCCATTAGACCACTGTGTACAGTATGTTATTCTCTCTTTGCATTGTGTTAACACACACCTGAATGCAGCAGACCAGCAAACCGCCAAAACACCTGCTTTTATAGAGGTCTGCACACCCGCTGATGATCATTTAATCATAGACTGATGATTAGTAGCACCTGCAACTAATTTAAATACTGTGGAAGCATTAGCATTTCTAGCATCACTAGCATGTTTTCTTTTTTTTTTTTTTGGGGGGGGGGGGTTCATTTACATGAAATAAATAACGGGTGAAAAAAAGTTAGACGTTGTTTTTCATTCGAGGTTGTATTTGCCTAATGCTAAGACTCGCTATGAACAGATATTTATTATGTTTTTACACATAAATAAAAGAATATATTACTGTATCTTTAATTGTAAGACATGATTTGGCAACCTAATTATTTAACAAATGTTTTAAAAATAATTAAATGTGCAATAATTGGACACACTTATTGTTTAAATTTTTTACATCTTAATGTTAATTAATATTAATGTAATGGTTTCCAAACATTTTCTTAAGTGCACATTATGTTGTGTGAAGCTAAAATGAAAAACATGCAGTTTTAATAGGACAAACTCTTTACACCCACCCATGTTAATGAATGCAGTCTTGCTTTGTCATGCAAGCTTCATATGTGATCTTTCTCTCACTCATGAAAGTCTTATCTGGCGTATCGGTGTTTTCTCCACAAGCTTCGTATTTGACCACTTGTGATTTTTTTTTTTTGCATCATGTACTGTAAATGCGCACCACTAGTCTCAACCACACGTCACGTGAACCTTTCTGAATGGTGCACCTCCTATTCATATCTGTATTTGTATTTGTTTAGAACACATTATCGGTTCATTTTGAATAACGGAGTGGTATTCAGTTGCATCCTATTATTTATAATCCCATTAGACTGCATGCTACATTTCTGCAGCGATGCATATCTATTTCAGGAGCATGACCTGTGTGTGTCAGTTATGCTTAGGTGTTCAATAGCGCCTTCATCATTGTCTCTTTGAAGTATGGTCAGTGGAATTGGCTTCCTGTTATATTTGTGCTATAACAGTGAAGGATGTTCAAAGGGGTCCGTCTCTTAGTTCATATGAAGCAGCTGGGTTTGCACCTGTTACATGTTGTCTCCATGGACACATTAAACACATCCTCAAAGGCCTGTTTCTGTGTGTGCTATATGAGGAAACACTAACATTAGAAATACAACACATTCTACTCTAAATGTGTACCACTAAAGTTTCCTATGGAAACTATATGCTTAAAATAACAACCTAATATTAAAACATCATTGACCATTAAGCAGATACGTCCGAAATCAAATCTACAGTGCAAATATCATATTATATTGAAGGCAATGTGTTTGACTTGCGTGGTGAAACTTGGTACAGCCAAGCTAAAAGCTGTAAATAATTACAAATGTTTCTTTCTTTTTTATTTCTAACTCTAGACAGAACACACAAGAGGCGCCGATGCCAGTGAAAGCACTTTGCCCAATGAAAGCACAGTCCAAATGAAACAATGGAGTCTCAGGACTGTTTGTAGAAATGTTCCAAAATGGAGTGTAGAAAACCAATTGCTTCAGACGGCACTTATTGAAAGGGCCAAGTCATGGGCAATTTGCTTCCAAGATTCTTTGTAGTGTTAGACCAGTCTAAATGAAAAAAAAAGGCAGCAAACAGGAAAAAGATTTCAAGTTCAGGTATAAAACATAAAAATGTTACATTTAGCTTTGGTAGATTGTAAATCAGTTCCAAACAGCCAAAAACAAAACATTGTTTTTATACATACTTTGGATAGTTTGCACTGTTTAGGTTTAGCTATTTGTCACTAAAAGACCACTACTCTAAGGAAAAGGATGAGGACAAAAAAAACAAAAAAAAAAGTGCAAACAAATTATTTAAACTATTTTACTGGAGCATTTGACTATATCAGACATGTCTCAGGATAGACAAAATTCAGCTCTTTCCAGGAACATTTCTAGCAATCATGAAAGTAAACAAAGATGCTTTGCAGTCTTTTTTATGGCTTAGAACATTAACAGTGAAAACAATGAGTGCACTCTTTAAGACTGATTGATGACTGCAGTAAATCCTTTCTTTCCATTCAGTTACAGTGTGACTGTATTATTGTGCATTCTACAGTAATTTTCTGGCAATTTACACACAAATCCAGTACATCTTGCTTTTAAACAAAGTGACACATAACGAAAGAAGTATACAAACCAAATATAAGTGTACTCTATATAAGTATACAACTGAACCAGAACAAAATGGCTGTGGCTAAGGACACAAATGGTTACTTGGTTGTGCTAGGATTCGATCACCCAGCCTCTTGTTTTTTTAACAAGATCCTTACCCACTGAACCACCACAACTAGTGCAACTAGTGTCTGCTTTGATTCAATACAATCTTTTTTGTGCAAGTTTGATCAATGTTACACCTTGGTGACTTTCTGTAGGTGAGCTAATTGTGATTTTATATAATGTAAGATATGGTACGGATGTTGACAGTTTACACAAATATGTTTACAAATTTTTTTTTACTGCCTCAGGCTTAGTAGAATTTTAGCAACGAATGCAATTTTAAGAGAAAATTATCTTTACCTCAGAAAAATGTTTGAGTACCATGAAAATGTTTTGTAAATGACTAAATTCTTTTCTATGTAAAACTGCATGCTATTTAACTGTACATAAGTTATGTGAATCTGCAAAGTATGCTTTGTTATGGCTTATAATCCACTTAGAATAACAGGCCATGGTTTACCTTAATATCTGATCCACATGGAACAGGCTCCCTTTTAAACCAATCCAAGACTAATTTTACGCATCACTTGCAATTAGACCGTAAGTAATGGAATTACAGAATTTTCCCCCCGTAGGAGTAAAGCAGAAACAAATACGCATGTTGTAAGGTGTTTCAGGAGTTTATTAATTCCTAATGGGTTCAGAGCACTGTTCAATCTTTATTTTTACAGAAATTATATGCATGTCTTTTATATGTACTTCTAATCATATGTAAAAAAGCGCAAAAGTTATTAAATCTCGTGCAAAACAGTTTGATGTGTACTTTTACCATGGTGAACTGTGTTGCTGAATGTATAGGACCTGTATTAATAAATCATATGAATATTATATGTCATAAATAATAATGATGTTAGACATTTATTAAAAATAGTATAACGAACGAAGTATATGAACGATGAATGATGCAATAACTTATACAATTAATATGTTTCTAACATGCAAATATGTTGATGCTAATAAATAAACATACACGTCTCACAAACATTCACATGAACATGTAATAGAGAATGTTATGAAATCCCATAGAACTTGCACTCTACTAGCAATAGAATTGGTCATGCTGAACTAGGGCTGGGCGATATGGCAAAAAGTAATCTCGATAAATTTCACTCATATTGAACGGTAACGATATATATTTCGATATAAGCTGTTAATGCTGCCAGCTTTAAAAGAGTTTCCCAACAATGACTGAAGCCACAAAAATTAAAGGGTTCATTAAATTACATTTTAAAGTATAGTTTATTAACAAAAACAGATGACAGATTTGGCCTTAAAAATTAAGATACTATAGGCACATGCTCAGAATCTTTACAAGGCAAAGATTCTTATATAAAAAAATACTTGTTTGTGATGATAAAAAGTATCTTGTGATGATAAATTACAATGTTTTGAGATTTTTAAACAATAATGAGAAACAACATTTAGACCACACACACTAGGGCTGTCATTTTATCTCACAATTCAGAGTTAAATGAAGGCTATTTCACACGGCCCCAATAAACTGACATAATGGCTTAAGCATGCAATGACAACAAACATGGAATGAATTATGAGAAATTATCACGTTATTTATGTTTTTAAAACATTAATGCCATGTAACATGCTTAATATATATGCATATTTATTAAATAGTGTCAAGCACGTCTAGATGATCATGTATTTATTTATATCTGCCTTTACCGCGCACAACCACACGCAAGTTGGTGTTTGTTGGCAGTGTGAATACAACAGCATTTTCTAAATTATGCAGTCAAACGTGATAGCCTTAAATGCTGTGAAATCGTAGGATATATTTTAAATTCTCATAAGCTGTTTAACTTTAAAATTTAACTTTTGTAGATGCTTAACTTACCAATGGCTAGATGCAGCTATCAATCTGAGTCAGGACAATTTCACTTTTACTATATAGTTGGGTACCTGCTAGGTGTTGTATAGTTCATATTTGCTTGGCCAGAATGGTTTAAGCCACCAAAATAAAGTTTTGTTGATAAACTACGCAGCTTTCGCCAACGTGAACACTCCCGTTAGTAACGAGATGAATAAGGAGCTAAACTTCAGCCGCAGAATGAGACGCTGCGCAATAAGGAGCCAAACGAATCGGAAGCTGCGAATAAGGAGCTAACTTCAGCCTCGTGTGCTTAGGGGCATCATATCTTTCGCTAGAAAGTTAGAAACGGCCCTGGTTATATCCTTGCTCCTTTTGGAACACCTTTCATATGGTGTAATGGCCACGAAAGACGACACGATCGATATCTACTTTGGTACAATGCCACTGCTAGCATTGCTAGTTGACGGAGTAGCATTGGCCCGCATTTTCATGCTCTCAATATTTTTTTTTTTGTCGTCCTGGTGTTTGCTTCGCAAAGTGCGGTAGGAAATTAACTTTGACGTGGACGGCACGTGCACGCGCAAGCTTCACGCTGATTGGCTGTTGTCGTATTGTTCTGCTGTGTGATTGGCTCTTAGATTAATCCAGATCGAGCAAAAAATGTCTAGAGCTTATCATCGTTATTAAAATCAAATAAATCGGCCCAGCCCTATGCTGAACTATCCAAGGATAATGTTACACTCTTATTGAAGTAAAGCACACCTTGCATTAATAATCATTATAGTAAATAACACTTACGTCAGGTGAATTGCCCCCTTAATCAAGATAATTTCGTTAGCAATGCAAAGATAAATTAAAGTGTGTCATAATTTTGTAAACAGCTCGTAAAGTCATGGTCCTGAAAATGAGAAATGAAACCGAGCTTTTTAGCTTACTCCCAGTATTTTATCCATAAAAACGTTCCACATGGTCATAAATTAGTTTGATGGGGATTTCTATTTATTTATTTTTTTTTTTTTTTGATAGTGTGGATTATGTATGCTCTTGCCTAAAGCACATCCATTATACATGATGTCTTTCAGGAAAAATCAACTAGCCTTTTTTTTTCTATTTTATAACACTTGTGAAGGCAGAAAGTAAATCCAGCATAGAGATACTTTGCCATGCATGCTTAATGCATTTCCCCCAAACACCATATTCTTCGCAGTGGATCTGCATAGACTGTAAAAACGCTCATATGAATTTCGTTTTAGCTTTTTAGAAACCACTGTAGTTAAACCTTGAGCACTCCTAATCACTGTATATTTTACCATATTTCATGTTAAACCTGAATCCTACTTCACACAGATTTACATAAAACCTAACCAATCAAAAGGAGCTTACTTGCAACCTGACTTCATCCATCTGGGTATTAAAATGGCTACAATAATCCAATTTCTGTAATAAATCCTGTTAGACTTCCTGACACAGTTTCCAGACTCACAGTAGAGTCCAAATGTACAGTATTTGTCATCTGTTTTATTTAAACATTTCTCCAAAAAATAAATTCCTTCACAACATGAATAAAGATTTATCAAAAATAAAGGATAGCCTTTTTTTTATTAAATATATTGTAGGATGTCATAACAGCTTGGAAAAAATATTGAAATAGTGTGGACTGGATATTCAGATATCTCAGATTCAATTAGTTAAAAGCAAACTTTCAGACTTTACTTATACTTTAAGTTGAGTAAAAGTTTTTAACAGTGTCAAGTATTAATCAGATAAATTTTTTTGAGAAAACTATGGCATTAATGGTTGACGTCTTTACACTGTGGCTCCTCTATGACCTTTATCTGTCTCCTACTGTACTTAGAACTGGATAGAGATGACTGTGCACTCCTGGCACACACAACTCCCTGTTCACTTTTTTGACCTTTTATTAACAACATACTTAATGCTCATCTACACACACCCATTTATTTTAGTTTCTCTTGTGCACAGGATTCAGAAGTCGTGCTCAGTCCCCTTCAACAATGTTCGGAAACATACGTCTGATAAATCACTACAGCTCTGCTCAGAATAAAACCATACAAGGCAATTATTATATTGCATGTTGGATCACACACAAACACAGAGTGCTGATGAAGATGTCCAAAGCCTTGGCTGTAATTCACGCTGGCACTGTACATCTGTCTCTCTTATGTCCTGCCAGGAGCAAAGACAGGAACAGCAGGTGGTCAGACATAAAACATCCCCAAAACACAGCAGACAGTAAATGGATTGGACTCCATGAGGCATCTTCAGTGCATCGCAGAACATGTTTTGCTTATAGTTCACATTCTGTCAATGTCAATAAATTTGTGAACACATTAAACTGAATAATATTATATTAAATTGAATTATATATGTTAATCATCCAAGATGCCACAGCTTTCACCTGTCTTGTTTCATTTAATGATAGGTGTACATTTGTTTTCCTCCAGATAGGGTCACGATGTATCGGCAACCTATCCTGAGAACACTGGATCTATGGTTGTGTGCATCAGGACACCTAGTACACGCTAGAAAATTGCCATTTATCACATTTATTTACGCACAGCTGTATAAAATGGATATTTATAAATCCTACACATGCTAAACTGCTTTGCTCGTGCATGGACACACACGTGCATATAAAGAAAACTCTGGGATTTTGTTCAAAATCCTTAAGAAAAATACCCATCAGTCTTTTGATACACCTTTTTATATGCACCATAATCAACAATTAATGTTAATATTTCTGACATTATTGACAACCTGTCGGATGACATTTCATCATAATCAGTTACTGTAACATGCAATTACATTATGTTCCACTAGGGGTTTCTGCATATACTGTACATGGTCAGGAATATTTCTAAATATACTGTATACACATCCTTGTACACAAAAATAACTTGATTAATTACATTTATGCACAATTTATTTGCAAACCTATGTGACCTTGTGTACACACAATTAATAAATTAATAAATGAAACTCATGGTCAGTTTTAAGAGAGGTGTTGGAAGACATCTGGACATAATGTTATGCTATAGCTGTATGAATATGTCACTACAAGATTATCAGTTTACTTTTTACGATCACTAGATCCAGATTACTATGGACAGTATATATATTATCATACTGGTATATCAGCACACACTTATCCTACTGGTTCTCATAAAACACCTTGCTTGCAGATGGACATAACTGTACTTGAAGGGAATAGATTGTAATCTTGCTGACTTGTATCCGTCAGCTTTTGAAGATAATGCAATTTACAGTATGGTACAAGATGAGAAAATACTGCTGATGGGAATCAACTTCGGCATATAATTCTGAGTACACTGTGAAAAGTATTTTTAAAAATTAAGAAAACAAATAAAGAATCTCATGTCTTCCTTAAAGTTGAGGGGAAACAAGAAAAGAGGATTTACTGTAAATTGAAAGAAAGATAATGCAACCATATATGATGCAAGTTAAAGGAAAAATAAGGATTATTTGAATAATGCAGATAATATAGACAGGAACTAGGATTTAAGTGTATGTAGATGTTGGTCTAATAATTCATAGCATTAGCTGAGCTTCACAAAGAAGAGGGTGTCCTGTTCGTCTGACTATTGAACTCAGGAACATCTGAAAGATAGGAGCCTCCATTACCTACCTCCTTACACTTCTTTTAGAGTTTTTTTTTAGTTTAGTTTTGCTTTCAAAACCATTATTGCCATTTTCACCATTACTGAACAACAAAACAGCCAAATAATCTTCAGCTTTGAGAGTACCATAACTGAAAGAACATAGATTGATAATAACAGTAATAATATACTCATGGCCAAAAGAAACATTGCACTATAAAAGAATATACTTATTTTGTCCCTATTTTTTGTTTAATAAAATAATATAGTTTTCCCTGTTAAATTAAGAATAGAGAGCATTACTTTATTGTAATTATTACAACCTAACTCGCATTGCATTAAGGGACATGTGACAAACTTTCTCCAGCAGACATGTAAGGAAACCATTCTGACATTTTGTGCATTTTGTCTTCACACTCTCATGTCCCATTTAGACAATGCTGCACATACAGATGTTGGCAGATGTTTTGGAGTTGCCAGGAATACCATTAATGGAGCAGATTATGAACAACTGGTATCAATGCTAATCGCCACAGATCTGGAAGGCCAAGACTGACAATGCCAAGACAAGACAGAGTAATTTGATGATGTCATTGGAGAATCATAAAAAAGATTATAGTATAGTTACTAAAAAACATAATAAATCTGGTGCATGCATATATAGTAGGTGTGCCATTACAATCTCATTGCTCTTTTTTATTGTCTGGAAAGTCATGTGAAAAGTTAAATGAGACACCCACTTGATCAAAAATGTTACAGAGTTTACACAGAGCAGTGAGAGGGAGAAGGGAAATGAGATTTGTGGGATCGTAGCCACCATAATGAAATTTTAGGAGCTGATTAAAAAAAAAAAGAAAGAATTATAAAACTCACTCAAGCAGAAAAGGATCCTTGGAAAAAATCAACATGTCTGTGTCATGGAGAAAAGCCTCCTTTTCTATTAAGCAACAGCTGATTACCAGAGGATGATATAATTCACATTAAAGAGGAAAACTGACAGATGCAGTTGAGCTTGAATAACACAGTTCATTACAGTTTCTTTTTCTCCATGTTACTGAAAATGTACTCTATTAATACTGTGAACACACTGTGCATATTCACTATGAGTTATTTTAGTCTAGCTATAGTACTGTAAATTTCTTTTGTTAGTCGTTAGTTTTAAAGAGCTATGATGCTTATTATCTCTAATCCTGTCCAAAAGAAGAAACTCAACATGTAATCATAATATTTACATCAATCAGAATTTGATCATTGATCTTATTAGGTTTTTATAGTTGATTTTACCAGTTTATTAGGTATCCTTGGGATTTTATTTCAGTAGTCACTAAATATATATCTAAAATCTCAGAGCACCAAGGAGCCTTCCTTCAAACCATAACTGATATTGAACTTATGATTCTCTGCACAATACATGTTGTAAAAATAAAGGAGCTGCCCACAGAAACAATGGATTCCTTTAATAATGTATTGAAGATTTGCAGTGTTTAATAAAGCCATGGAGAAAAAAATTCTCAAGGTGACTTTATAAGAGACTGTATGAATTTTTTAATTACTTTGTTCTTCATATGCTATTGTCATAAGATGTGGTAAGAGAAAATTGTTATTTCCAAAAAGAATATCATTATGAGGAATTTTAGATAGAGATGAATAGATAGAGAAAGTATTTTATTAATTCCAGAGATAATTCTAGGATTCTCAACTCCTAATGAGAATGTACCATGAATAGCAAATATTATTTTATTACTACTATTATCTTATTACTCACTCACTCACTCACTCACTCCACTCTCTGTACTGCTTATCCTGTGTACAGGGTCACGAGAGTCCTGGAGGCTATCCCAGGGAACTTACCGTAGGGCACAAGGCGGGCTACGCCATGGACAGGGTGACAATCTATCACAGGGCACAGAAGCACACAAAACCTCACACACTCACCGACACTGTGGGCAATTTTGCCTGCATATTCAAGTAGTCAACTATTTTATTCTTGTTTATTGTTGTGAATAATAATAATAATGGTTCAGTATGACCAATCACAGATTTTAATGTCATGAAGCAGTTTTTAGCAACTTAATGTTAATTTCACAGTGCCAATGCACTTTAACATTAACATTAAATCAGAACTGATCTTAGGCAAACTATACCTACTGTACGTCAGCTATCACTTACTCATGTATTAATTTACTTGCCTTTAATCCATATATAACACAGTTTACCTGTAATATAATTTCTTTCTCCCTTATAATAACCACCTGAACCAGAGTGGTAGAAAAAATTCTAAATGTCTCCAACTTGAATCATCCAATAAATACTTCTTTCCACTGACCTTCATACTACAAACATTATACAAACTATGCTGTCACCTACTATATTAGGGCTCAATGTCCCACCAAAATTAAACTAGGGCTTTAACTAAACTAACTAATCATTATTATGTAATGATGCATTATTATTATTATTATTATTATTATTATTATTATTTGTCACACACACACCCGTGCTGCGACCGGCACTAGGACCCGGGAGTAAGACGGTCGCAAACAAGGAAGTATAAGAGGAGTAAACAAACCACAGCTCTTCCGGACGTCCTACTTCGAGGGACTGGCCTCGCGAATAAAAGACGAACACGTCGGACGGGAGATTCCATCCACTCTGGAAGGGTTGATCCAGCTCTCACTCCGCATCCTCCTCTCCCGTCCCAAGCCAGCCCCGAGGACCCTGCACCTACGTCCACCTTTCCCTACACCCTATCATGCCCACCTGTTGTCTTCACCACTTCAACCACTGGACATGTCGATTCTCCACCTCCTGCCGTGGTTAACACCGGAGCCGGGTTATCCGCGTTATCCCAGCCCGTTCGCATCACATCCGTAGACGGCTGGCCCCTCTCTTCTAGCCCCATCACCACCCAAACCTGACCCATCACTCTAATCATCCAACAACATCAAGAATCAATTCAATTTCACCTGACCTCCGTTTCATCACCACCCATCATCCTCGGACACCCCTGGCTGTTACAGCACGATCCCCTAATATCATGGACACAAAATCGGATCTTGCAATGGGGGCCGGCCTGTAACGAACTTTGCCTATCGGCTTCGGCTGGGATGTGCTCTAGGGAGTCCGAGGCCCCCAACGTCGACACCAACGCTATCCCTCCTGCGTACCGAGACCTGGCCGAAGTATTCTGCAGGAAACGCGCCACTCATCTCCCGCCTCATCGCCTCAATCGACCTGCAGCCAGGCTCGATTCCACCCCGCGGCCATCTCTACTCCCTCGCAGCCACCGAGACCCGGGCGATGGAGGAATATGTGTCGAACGCCCTTCGCCAAGGTACCATCAGGCCATCCTCCTCACCCGCCGCCGCGGGGTTCTTATTTGTGAAGAAAAAGGGGGGCGAACTTCACCAATGTGTCGATTATCGGGGGCTAAATAATATTACCATCAAGAACCGACACCCACTGCCTCTTCCCAACTCTGCCCTGGACGCCCTCTCTGGTACCACCATTTTTACGAAGTTGGACCTTTGGAGCACCTACAACTTGGTGCGTATCAGAGAGGGTGATGAGTGGAAGACGGCCTTCATCACACCTACTGGACATTATAAGTCTCGTCATTCCGTTTGGTCTCTGCAATGCCCCCGCCGTCTTCCAAAGCTTCATCAATGATGTTCTCCGAGACATGCTGGGGCGGTGGGCATTCGCATACCTGGACGATATCCTCATCTATTCACGAACAGTCGAAGAACACACCCAACATGTCAGGGCAGTGCTTAAGAGATTGCTCGCCCATCAACTGTACTGTAAGATGGAGAAGTGCGATTTTCACGAGCGCTCCACCACTTTCCTGGGCTTCGTCATCTCGCCCCAGGGTGTGGCCATGGACCCGCAGAAACTGGAAGCTATGCGTCATTGGCCCCTACCCAAGACCCTCAAGCAGCTCCAACAGTTTCTCGGGTTTGCGAACTTCTATCGTCGCTTCATCCGGGACTACAGTACAGTTGCAGCACCCCTTACTGCCTTGACACGCCCATCATCTCATCACTTCCATCTCAACTCCACTGCCATCTCCGCCTTCCATGAACTATGTCATCGCTTCACCACCGCTCCCATCCTTATTCATCCAGACGCTAACAAACCATTTGTTGTGGAGGTGGACGCTTCGGATATGGGCGCCGGGGCTGTTCTCTCCCAGCGAGGTCCAGACCAGAAGCTACACCCATGTGGCTTCTTCTCCAAGAAATTCAATCCCACTCAACAGCAATACGGGGTAGGGGACCGCGAGCTGTTGTCCATAAAGTGGGCATTGGAGGAATGGCGACACTGGCTCCAGGGTGCCAGCGAGTCCTTCATCGTCTGGACCGACCACCAAAACCTGATCACCATACAGAACATCAAACAGCTCAACCCGAGGCAGGCGCGGTGGGCCCTGTTTTTTGAACATTACTTATGCAACTTAACATAACTTCCATCTGTCATACCGCCCGGGGTCTAAAAACACCAAGGCCGACTCCCTCTCCAGGCAACATGAGGGGGACGTCACCCGGGCAGAACCCACGCCTGTCCTCCATCCATCCAAAATCATTGCACCTCTTCAATGGGACCTTGAAATGAGAGTTCGCCAGGCACAAGCCACGGAGATCGAACCGGCAGGTGTGCCGCCTGGACGACTCTATGTCCCCCCAGCAGTCAGGAGCGACGTTATGGAGTGGGGCCAGGACACCCCGGCACCAAACGCACCCTCCAATTCCTACAACGTGCCTTTTGGTGGCCCTCCATGACCCGGGACGTCGACGAGTTCGTTCAGGCATGCCCAGTGTGCGCCAGTGCGAAAACCACGAACCAGCCGACACCTGGAGAACTCCAGCCACTTCCGGTACCTCGTCGGCCCTGGACGCACATTGCCGTCGACTTCATCCCGGGCCTGCCGGACTCAGAAGGAAAAACAACCATCTTGACCATGAAATCAAATGTACTTCTATGTTAAAAAATTTTTTTTTTAGTCAATATGTTTTGCAGGCTCCACCACAGTCATACATTCTCTCTTTTTAGGCTATACTGTAGCTGTAGTTAGTGTTCCTTGTCATTGCTGCTCGATAACTCCAGGTAACGAGCTGTTTAATAGAGCCGTCACAGGCTGCTTATCTTCCAGCTGCAACACCCTGTCTTAATGAGCTTTACTTCATTTCCCAATTTCTTACTCCCCGTCTTGTTTGGCCACAACATGCAATTTTCCTCCTCTCTCTCTCTCTTTCTCTCTCTCTCTCTCTCTCAAACACACACACAAATATACATGAACACACACACAGTACATTACCTGTGCAGCTCCATTTCCGAATAACATTAAAGGATTCAATTTCTCTAGATACAGAAAGATTTTAGTGATGAAGGAATATTTTGTTAGTTATGTTTCTATAAAAATGACACAAAAAAATACCTGAAGTTGTGCGCAGGTATAGACTAGGCAGGCTAAAATGCACATCAATAGAGGACACAGAGTAACATGAGTGCAGAAAGCATAGCTGATGAGAAAGTTAAATCCCCCCACCCCCACCCTGAACAATCAAATAGATATACATGAGGAAGTGATAAGGAAATTTAAAAAACTTGTAATATCTCTGTACTCAAGACGAAATGCCTTCCATACAGGCAAACTTTGTTAAAGCTCACGCATTTATTGCATTCTCTAAACTTATAGCCTAAAGCAAACTTTTTTTTCCTGATTCTTTTATGCTTTATTTTCGGTATAAATACAGTATATTGTAATTCCAAAGAAATTATCACTGTACTGGTCACATTTGTAGAATTGCTCAAGGGCCAAACAATGGCTTTCTTGCTATTCATGAATTTGACTTTACAGAAAACTTCTTCCCCCAAACTGCTGAATTAAAGATGGCTTTAGACAACACAGTATTTTGTTTAATTTAATAAAACTTCACTATGTTTATAACACTATGACAGAAACTCCAGAGACATCAAATCATGTTACATTTATCTGTGGTATTATGCAATATGTGTTTTCTAATGTCCTCTCTGGCTAATGTGGACACAGTGAAACACAGTATGCTAAGCTGTAATATGTCTAATAAATAATGAAAGACACATATACACAGTAACAACATTTTGTTCGATTGTTCGTAAAAGTAACCTAAATCATGAACATGCTCTAAATCTTCCTATAAGCCAGTGGTTGCTTTTTGTTTAGCATAAATTGCACATCAATGTTGCGCTGTAATTAACTTCAGTTCTCTTATTAGTTCTTCTTGTTTTAACCTGTGATTTATAGGCTTTATTTATATGCTTCCTATATATCTTGTGTTGTTTTTTTTTGTTCTTTTGTTGCACTGGTAGCATCTGATCAGTTCTCACATTAACATGTGTATACTAACTATACTGCATGTAAGTATGTTACAGTATGACATCTACTGTATAACCTGTCTTTGTTATTGTCTCTATTGCTGCTGGTTATGTGTAATTTTCTTTGGGATCAATAAAGTACCTACCTGTACCTACCTACCCACCCAACCCACCTACTTACCTACACCTACCTACCTACCTACCTAACTAACTAACTAACTAACTAAACATGAAAAAAATTGTTGTGTAGATAACTCAGCAGTGTTCTGTAGTAATTCACGTCTAATAATTTTTCAAACATGGAAACACTAAAAATAGTTAAGGTTATTAAAAAAAAAATCCTCAATGCATGTTTACTTTTTCTTTCACCAAGTTCTGAACTCTTACAGTAAATAAAGACTTTTTAACTGAAAGTTCTCTTCTTTCATGAATAGGCTTCCCCACCCCCCACAGAAATTTAATAGAACTTGGTTGGCAAATTGAGACATGAGAATTGTCTTAATATACAATAAGATAGACAAAAATCACTGCTTAAGCACAAGTTGTACAATGCACAATAATCTCAGCACAGTGTTGAATATAACATGCTTTTATGGAGTACATATCAGGACTGACTGTATATCTGTGTACTTTCATCTGCATTGTTTAATACAACTGGCACAAAGCGATTTGTTAATTGTTGTCCTACAAGCTGTAATTACACTTATATATATATATACTGATTTTTGGGTTGTTGAATTTGGTAGAAATCTGTTTAGAGCTTTAATTTAATGGTGCATCTATTTTATGATGATAAAAATAAACAATTCAGTAATGGTAATATACACAACCCCTATACAGAGGTTCCTCACAGGAAATAGATGGAAACAATTCAGTCATGTTAGGAAGTTGTGGTCAGAGCACAGGGTCAATCATTGCCAAGTCTCAAGATAAGAAAGTTCAAGTTACGGCACTGCCAAGCTGCCATTGCTTCATTATCATTAACCTAAAACTTAAATCTTGTAGGACGATTCACACACACACACACACACACACACACACACACACACACACTAACAAAATAACTGTTGTCTGCCTCACAGATTACATAAATTGTCTGAATAACGGATTCCATTTTTTTTAAATATAACTAAATAACTGAGTGCTTAAATGCAGACCTAACGCGTTAGATTACTCGTTACATCAAAAAAGTAATCCAAGTACTCTGTACTTTGTAATTCATTACACCCAACACAGTTCATAACTCAAATGTTCGTAACTCACGACTTACTGTACTGAATAACCTGGTTCTGAGAGCATGAGGAATCTTTCCACACACAAACTGGCTACCATAATGAATCGGACCTAACCCTATTGAAAGTCTTCGGCATGTGATGGATTTACCTTCCCTATCATTGTTAGAAGATCTCAGCCAAAAATTCAATTCAATTCAATTCAATTCAATTTTATTTATATAGCGCTTTTAACAATGGTCATTGTCTCAAAGCATCTTCACAAAAATTACAGAAATTTAACACAAAAAAAAAAAATAATAATAATAATAATAATAATTATAGAAAAGAAAATAATAGTGTAATAATAATGAGACGAATGAATGAAATTTCTCTGATGAGCAAGCCAAGGGTGGCGGCGACGGTGGCAAGGAAAAACTCCCTGAGATGGCAATAGGAAGAAACCTTGAGAGGAACCAGACTCAACAGGGAACCCATCCTCATTTGGGCGATAACAGATAGAAATTATATAACATCTTGTGTGTTGTGCAGGTGAAAATTCAATATGACAGAAATTATTTAAATTGACATGAAGACCAGTTCAGCATAGGGACGAGTCAGTAGGTGCAGAGGGCAGATGAGGTCTGGATCACTGGAAGCACAGGAGCAGCATGTGTAGCTCCAACCATCATAAGGCTGAATCCAGCTGGAGCTGGTCCTTCTCTGGATGCCTCAGGAACCTCGCAGGGTCGGCCTTTGTCTACTGAAGCTGGCAAAATCTCCCGATGCCTCGGGATGGGTAGAGAAATACAGAACAGATGGGGAGAATTAGCGTAGTTGCCATTCGGTATAGGTGTACTGGAGTATGAGATTATGGGATGAGTTATGTGTATGCCAGATTAAAAAGATGCGTCTTGAGTCTACTTTTGAACTGAGAAACCGTGTCTGCTCCCCGAACACTGTCTGGAAGGCTATTCCAAAGCTTTGGAGCTAAATATGAAAAAGCCCTACCCCCTTTTGTAGATTTTGAAATTCTGGGAACTACCAGAAGTCCGGAGCTTTGTGATCTTAAGGCGCGTGGTGGATTGTAGCGTATCAGAAGACTGGTTAGGTATGTGGGAGCTAAACCATTTAAAGCCTTGTATGTAAGTAATACTATTTTGTAATTTATTCTAAACTGAACAGGTAGCCAGTGCAGGGATGATAATATTGGGGTTATATGATCATATTTTCTGGATCTAGTGAGAACCCTGGCAGCTGCATTTTGGATTAACTGAAGCTTGTTTATTGAGGATGCAGGACAACCACCTAGTAATGCATTACAATAGTCCAGTCTGGAGGTCATGAATGCATGAACTAGCTTTTCTGCATCAGATACGGATAAGATGTTCCTAAGTTTAGCAATATTTCGAAGATGGAAAAAGGCTGTTTTTGTGATATTTGAAATGTGATTTTCAAAAGACAAGTTACTGTCTAATATTACGCCCAGGTCTTTTACTGCTGAGCTGGTAGTAACAGTACATCCTTCTAAGCGCAGGCTGAATTGTGAAAGCTGTTGTGTGCTGGTTTTTGGGCCAATAAGTAATATCTCTGTCTTATCTGAATTTAATAAAAGAAAGTTATTGGTCATCCAATCTTTTATGTCCTGGACACACTCAGTTAATCTAGACAACTTAGGTATTTCGTCTGGTTTAGTTGAGATATATAATTGGGTATCATCAGCATAACAATGGAAACTAATCCCATGTCTTCTAATGATGTTACCCAAGGGAAGCATGTATATTGAGAACAACAGAGGTCCTAAAACTGACCCTTGTGGGACCCCATATTAGGGCAGTGGTGGCTCAATCGGTTAAGGCTGTGGGTTACTGGGTTACTGATCGGAAGGTCGGGGGTTCGAACCCCAGCATCGGCAAGTTGCCACTGTTGAGCCCTTGAGCAAGGCCCTTAACCCTATCTGCTCCAGGGGCGCTGTAAGCTGGCTGACCCTGCGCTCTGACCCCAGTTTCCTAATTGGGATATGCGAAGAAGAAATTTCGCTGTGCTGTAAAAAGTACATGTGACAATAATTGAATATTCTTCTTCTTCTTCTTCTTCATATTTCACTGGCATTACACCAGACGGTTCTCCATTTAGATCTACAAAATGGTAGCGATCAGACAGGTAAGATCTAAACCATTTCCTGTCCCTGAATACCTATATAATTTTGTAAGCGATCTATGAGAATATTATGATCTATAGTGTCGAATGCAGCACTAAGATCGAGCAGGACTAGCAATGAGATGCAGCCTTGGTCTGAAGCTAAAAACAAGTCGTTTGTAATCTTAACTAGTGCAGTTTCTGTGCTATGATGGGGCCTGAAACCTGACTGAAATTCTTCAAGGATGTTGTTATCCTGCAAGAATGTGCAAATTTGAGCTGATACTACTTTTTCTAGTATTTTTTATATGAACGGAAGGTTTGAAATCGGTCTGTAATTTGTTATTTCATTCGCGTCCAAATTAGATTTTTTAAGAAGCGGCTTAATAACTGCTAACTTGAAAGGTTTAGGGACGTGACCTAGATGTAATGAAGAATTAATAATGTTTAGAAGTGGTTCTCCAACCGTAAGCATCACTTCTTTTAAAAATCTGGTTGGGATTGGGTCTAACAGGCACGAATGCAATGAATGCAACTCTGGACAAAAGTGCCTATGTGCCTATGTGTTAAGACAATTACTTAAGTTCAAATACAGTGGTGTGAAAAACTATTTGCCCCCTTCCTGATTTCTTATTCTTTTGCATGTTTGTCACACTTAAATGTTTCTGCTCATCAAAAACCGTTAACTATTAGTCAAAGATAACATAATTGAACACAAAATGCAGTTTTTAAATGAAGGTTTACGTTATTAAGGGAGAAAAAAACTCCAAATCTACATGGCCCTGTGTGAAAAAGTGATTGCCCCCCTTGTTAAAAAATAACTTAACTGTGGTTTATCACACCTGAGTAAAATTTCTGTAGTCACCCCCAGGCCTGATTACTGCCACACCTGTTTCAATCAAGAAATCACTTAAATTGATTAAATACCTGACACAGAGAAGTAGACCAAAAGCACCTCAAAAGCTAGACATCATGCCAAGATCCAAAGAAATTCAGGAACAAATGAGAACAAAAGTAATTGAGATCTATCAGTCTGGTAAAGGTTATAAAGCCATTTCTAAAGCTTTGGGACTCCAGCGAACCACAGTGAGAGCCATTATCCACAAATGGCAAAAACATGGAACAGTGGTGAACTTTCCCAGGAGTGGCCGGTCGACCAAAATTACCCCAAGAGCGCAGAGACAACTCATCCGAGAGGCCACAAAAGACCCCAGGACAACATCTAAAGAACTGCAGGCCTCACTTGCCTCAATTAAGGTCAGTGTTCACGACTCCACCATAAGAAAGAGACTGGGCAAAAACGGCCTGCATGGCAGATTTCCAAGGCACAAACCACTTTTAAGCAAAAAGAACATTAAGGCTCGTCTCAATTTTGCTAAAAAACATCTCAATGATTGCCAAGACTTTTGGGAAAATACCTTGTGGACCGACGAGACAAAAGTTGAACTTTTTGGAAGGTGCGTGTCCCGTTACATCTGGCGTAAAAGTAACACAGCATTTCAGAAAAAGAACATCATACCAACAGTAAAATATGGTGGTGGTAGTGTGATGGTCTGGGGTTGTTTTGCTGCTTCAGGACCTGGAAGGCTTGCTGTGATAGATGGAACCATGAATTCTACTGTCTACCAAAAAATCCTGAAGGAGAATGTCCGGCCATCTGTTCATCAACTCAAGCTGAAGCGATCTTGGGTGCTGCAGCAGGACAATGACCCAAAACACACCAGCAAATCCACCTCTGAATGGCTGAAGAAAAACAAAATGAAGACTTTGGAGTGGCCTAGTCAAAGTCCTGACCTGAATCCTATTGAGATGTTGTGGCATGACCTTAAAAAGGCGGTTCATGCTAGAAAACCCTCAAATAAAGCTGAATTACAACAATTCTGCAAAGATGAGTGGGCCAAAATTCCTCCAGAGCACTGTAAAAGACTCGTTGCAAGTTATCGCAAACGCTTGATTGCAGTTATTGTTGCTAAGGGTGGCCCAACCAGTTATTAGGTTCAGGGGGCAATTACTTTTTCACACAGGGCCATGTAGGTTTGGATTTTTTTTTCTCCCTAAATAATAAAACCCCTCATTTAAAAACTGCATTTTGTGTTTACTTGTGTTATCTTTGACTAATAGTTAAATGTGTTTGATGATCAGAAACATTTTGTGTGACAAACATGCAAAAGAATAAGAAATCAGGAGGGGGGTAAATAGTTTTTCACACCACTGTAAGTTTAAAAGGCTTGCATTTACTGGTTTAAGTTTTAAATTAGTTCAAATTGGACGCACGTTACTTATTTTAAACATGGCAAACTCTGTTCAATTCTGAGTGATTCAGTTGGTTCAAGATTTAAATTAACAGTTATTTTTATTCATCTATTTCATTCAAGTGACCATTTAATTAAACATAATGAAATCGAAAGTAAACTCATATTACAATGATTAAAAAATAATAATCCCCACATTAAGCCACTCCTCACCTTTTTTCCTTATCTTTTCTCATTATAGGTCTCCGATTTAAAATTCTTATTCCCTCAGTTTTCAAGATACCGTTGTTGCATCCATAATTGACAATCTCCACCTCGACCACAAGAGGGCAGCGCAGCGCCACAGCTTTTTTACAACATTATATGTTTTTATTATTATTATTATTATTATTATTACATTACTGTTGTTGTCTGTAATTACTTCCTGTGTTTGTGCACACCAGTTTTATTCTCTCTTTTTAGTTACCCCATATATAGTCAGATATTTGGACAATGACTACATTTTTGTTTCTCTGTAAAACACCACAGTGCATATGAAATGAAGCAATCAAGAAACAATAAAAATTTACCTTTAGTTTACAACCTTTTTTTAACAAAAATAATTGGACAGTTGACTGACTATCAGCATGATCGCCATTATGCGTGGACTGCTTGCAGGAATTTTTTATTTATTCTATGTGTTGAATTTGGATTTGGTAGCTGTTTGTGGAAATTAATAAGGATCCTAATAGGGAATTAAGTACTGTCCAAATAGGCATTGATGCAAGTCAATGAGGCCAAAACAGACCTATCTGAAAGATAGGAGAAAATTTAGAAGTGTCAGCAATATGGTACAGTCTTAAAAAGAAGGAAGTGACTGGAGAGCTCAGCAACAACAAAAGGTCTTGAAGGTCACAGAAAAAAGGCTAAAGTGGACAATCACAGTTCTTCACATTTCTTGGTGAAGAGAAACCCCTTCAAAAAGTCTAGTCAGATCAAGAACACTCTGGAGGAGGATGGCGTATCATTGTCAAAGTCAACAATCAAGAGGCAAATCCATGAATGAAAATACACAGGATTTAACTCAAAAATGGCTTGGTTCCAAAGCATACAACATCATCTGTCCAACATGTAAAGCATGTGGCAGTATGACTGTTAATGGAACTGTGTCACTGGGGTTTATTAATGATGTGACTGCTGATGAAATCTAAAGTGTGTAGAGCTACATTTAATTAAGCTTTAATTTAATTAAGCTTACATTTAGATAAATGCTGCAAAACCTATGAACCAGTATTCACAGTATAGATGCATAATGACCAAATACATACGACAAAAGCAATTAAAGTCAAAGTAATGGAATGCTCTTCAATGACTGAAGGCAGAAAAACCCACAAACAAGCAGAAACTGAAGGCTGCTGCAATATAGGTCTGGTAATGCACCTCAAAGTCGAAAAATCAACACAGGGATAAAGCTAAAATCACATCTTGATTGATTTACTTCTTAATGCACTGTGATGGTGTACCGAAGCAAAAATATGGAAATTGTGACACAAATGTGATTTTATATCAACTTGTACTAGACGATAATGAAGATATAAGGGCTTGATTATGAAAGGTGTGAATCTGTCTTTCCTCTCTTGTAACCTAGCACCCTTCTGTGGACATATTGTGTAATTACAGGCCAAGATAACACTGAAAGAAATTAATGTCTACAGTTAAATACTTGGATACTGTAGCCCACAATATCCAATGACTTTAACACCACTGTAGTAATACAGTAAAAAGAAAAATACACTAACTATTATTTGTATTCTAAAACTATTTAAGAGCATTCACCTAAGCAGTAATGGAACCTTATTGGACTATTTTCCATTATTTATATTAGATTTTATGTCCACTCTTCTCGAAAGTCTGTCCACAAGATTTTGGAGTGTTTTAATGGGAATTCATGTCCATTCATTCTGTAGAGAATTTTTGAGGATAAGCACTGACGTTGGACGAGAAGGCCTGGCTCTCAAATCTCTGTTCCAGTTCATCCCAAAAGTTGTTCGATGGGGTTGAGGTCAGGGCTCTGTGTGGACTTGTCAAGTTCTTCCACACCAAACTCATCAAACTATGTCTTTATAGTCCATTCTTTGTGCACTGGAGCACAGTCATGTTAGAATAGAAAAAGGACCTTCCCCAAACTCTTGCCACAAAGTTGGAAGCATAGCATTGTCCAAGATGTCTGCATTAAGATTGCCCTTCACTGGGCATAAGGGACCTGGTTGAAACTTATTGAATTTCGATAATTATCAGATTTGGCCAAATATTTTGTCTACATAGTGTATGTTTATTGAAATATGTGTCTTCACACTCCGGACTTTTAAGCCGTATATAATCTGGTTCAGGTGTGCTTATGTGTTGAGATTGAAAATATATATATATATTAATAAAAATTATGTCTGTGGGAAAGGACTTGAGCAATCAGAGGTACCAACTTTTTTTAGCGAGAGAATAACATTTGTTGTTGTCCCATACGATTTGCCGTAGTTTGCATCTGAACGACCTTTCAGTTGCCATCGGTGACGCGTCCCTTGTCAACCGCAACCCGCCCCTAGTCCCGCCTCTTGACGATCAATGGACAATTCCTTACACAGGCCTTCATATGTTTGCGTGATTCAGCTGTCAATCTCAGACGAAGGCTCTATTTACAGTAGGTTGAGAAGAACGTTCAAGTCGATCTCTGTTCAGATTAACGCAGCGCTCTAGATTAAAAAGTGCTATATCCTATTGGGTAAATTATTTTATCTTATTTTAAAGAAAGGATTTAGTTTTTTTTTAATTTACCAACGCGGACTGTTTTTTTGAAAATATGTCTTCGGCTGAAGACCGAGCAAAGGAGATTCTGAAGGGCTTTAAACTGTATCCTTTAAACTTGTGGTCCAGCCTTGGGCTGAATCCCAAACGGCTGTCTAGTCTGCTTTTAAGGGCAGGACATAGGACGTGAAATAACGGGATTCTAGAGGTCATGTAGTGAACTAGATCACTAACAGGGAGCCGTTTGGAATGTATCCTCTATCTGTTAGCGGTCCAGCTAGCTTAAATGAATGGCTTTGTCTATCTTGGACAGTTAAACTTTTAAAAACATGGAGTAAATTAGACATCTGTGTATAAACCAGGAATCCTAGTTATTTGCTTTGCAAGACTAGGCATCTTAATAATGTGTGTAATTAATGAGTTAATGTGTAGTGTGAAGCTAGCTAACTCTAATGATGGGTCATAACGCATCCTGCATCCCTGCCTCTTGTTCCTGTGATTTTGTGATTTTCTTTCATTTGCACTTTGAGTTCTTTTGCATCTAAAGGTGTAGTGTTAGCTAACCAGCTAAACCAAACAGCTTTTCTCTTCTAGTAGGCTAATAGTCCTTCAATATTCGCCCTAACTACACTGTGAGATTTAACTTCATACGTGGTGATAGTTATATGTAAATAGTGGCTTGCAAAATATATACTAATATTTTGTTATTAGTTATATTTTATACTAAAATGTTTGTTGTTTTTAAATTTCCTTGTCACTGATGTTTAGCTTTAACCATACTTGCGTGCTTACTTTTTGCACCTTTACCTTTACTCAAAAAATTAATTCTTAAGCGATGCACTATATGCACATTTATACGTTACATATTAAAGATACAGCATATAAACACAGCGTATTTAATTGATGACTAAAAATGTTTTAAGTTTTTACGTTTGTAATATTGTTCTTATAAAGAGTCTGTTGTTAATTAATTAGTTGCCGTGGTTCATCTAAATCCACTGATCGATCATTAAGAAGTTTCTGGATAAAACATGTTCCAGGTAATATCACTGGATACATGACACAGGGGGCACATAAACCCGATTTGGTCCTGTTAGTGATTTGAGAAACTAATATTCTGTACATTAGTTCTAAAACTTTGAAATGTTCAGTACACCATTGTTTTTATCAAATAGTTTTCCAAATGTTCAAATTCATGTCTCGTGCGTGTGACCTTCCTCAGTCTGGTAATTCTTAAATCCTTCATTGCAAGGACAGGGATTTGTTGCCTTATGGTCCTCGCTAGCTTGTGTGTGTCGCTTAGCATTCTGTTGTCCTGTGTACTTTAAATCATTCATATCGTAAATTTCATTTCAAGTTAATATATAGATACTCGTTTCAAATATTTGGAAGGAAGCAAGTTCTGATTAGAGTTAACTTTCATCCTTGGGGAAATTTATGAAATGCTCCAAAACATGTGTAGGGTTATTCCCTGTGTTTCTTGGATCATCTGTTCATTGCCTAACATTGAGTTCACTGTGATGAACATTTGGTAAAGTATGTTATTATTGAAACTAGACATTTTGGCTATGTTATTCTATTAACAGCTCAGGCCTCATTTATGAAGGTTTACAAAGTTACAAGGATGTGTTTGTTTGCTCTATTATGTTTCTGAAGTGTTGTGCAGCTGTGTTTCTCCGACCATGAGCCCCAGGAGTAAATGCAGTATGTGAAGTAGCTACTCCTTAGAGAAGTTCCAAGTAGCCTGATTTTAGAAGCCACATAAACTACAGAACTTCCTGTGATTTTCTTTCTCATTCATTAAATGTTGTCAGCATTAGTAATATAACAAGTTAGTTTCTTAATTAAAAGATATCTGAATAATTTGCGAGGAGCTGAAACACAGGAGATTACTATGGGTTTGCCTGTGAAACCAGAATGATTTATTTATTTATTTTGACCCAATTTAGGATCAAACATCCGAAAGGATATGGAATGTATCTGTAATTAACCAGGCAATGTCTTGACTCCTTTATATTTTTCTACCAACACTTCATTTACCTGCATAACTGTTAAATCATAAATGCCAATGATTTAAACCAGTAGGTCACTTCTTTTAAAAAATGTATGCGACTTCTATGAAAGCAGTGTCACCCAGGGACTAATTACCTTGACTGTGTCATTGTTTGCAAGTAAAAGGCTCCCTCCCCTGCGGCGCTCACTGTGCATCACTGCTGTATCTCAGCAGGTGTGATCCCACAGACACCTGTCACCACGAGCACTAATCTCCAACACCATGGCCTGACCTGCCATCAGCAGAGCTGTCCTTTTAATCAGTTCTGCATTTTAGCATCTTCATGCCATTTTCTCACAGGCTATTAATAGTGCGCTATAATTTAGCGCAAGGTTTTAAGCATGTATTAAGGAAGTCATCAAGTATTTTAATTTAAAAGTGATGAGAATTAAAGAATTTTATTTATTTATTTTTTACAAAGTGATGTTCTTTAGAAGATGCTCATTCAAAAGCAAATTCTGAGCCAACTTTACATGAATTTCAACATGCTCACTAGCAAAAATAAACTCATATGGAACGGGTTTGTAAATGTAAACATCCTATTTGTTAGCCATAGGTCCTTTGGTAGTTGGTTTCCAGGGCGGTGTTGTGGCCTGGCATTGACACACTCAGCCCACTGCGTCTGTGTGTCTAATGGAGAGGGCAGTGAGTGACACGCAGGTGGCCTGAAGATGGAGGGGTCAGATGTCCCTGACATGAAGCATGGTAGATTGTGACATGCCATTGATCTAATGTCTTTTACTTCAGGAAGACTTAATTAAAGTCATTTGCTCGCTCCCGTTTGGTGATCATTTTAGGGAGTGAGTAAATTCAAGATACAAATCTCATCAATTCAACATGAGGTCACGTTGTGTAATGGTAATTAACAATATAACATGGTCTTCACCGAACAACACATTTTGAGTTCTTTAGCCTTAACTTGTCTTCAGAAACTGGATGAACCTAAGGGACGCAGAGACGGGGAAAGTCCTCTGGCAGGGGACTGAAGATCTCTCTGTTCCTGGTGTAGAACATGAAGGTATGAAACCTTTTAGGCTGTAACACTAAACCTGAGAAGTCACATACTTTATTAGTAAATTCATTTATTCATGCCGCAGTTTTACTGTTATAATAGTGTGTAGAATTTATTTATTTTAGTGTGCAATGATTTATTATTATTATTATTATTATTATTGCTTTATTAAGCTTTGACACTCCATTGTCTTTTGGTTTTACTTTGGTTTAAGTTTAGGAGGAAAAGAAAAGACATTTAAAACTGGGTTGCGATTCCCACTGGGTGCCCCTATTTTTACCCCATTTTAATTTACAGGCTAAGCATCCATTTTGGACTGTCTCTCTCGTCTCTTCTAGCTCGGGTTCCCAAAAAGATCCTCAAATGTAAAGCTGTCTCCAGAGAGCTTAATTTCTCCTCATCAGAAAAGCTGGAAAAGTTTCGCCTGGAGCAGAAAGTTCTCTTCAAAGGCCAGTGTCTAGAAGGTTGGCATCTTATTGTTTTTATCTATCTTCTACTTGTGTTTCAGCTTAGGCAAGAAGAGCAATTATAAAACTACACAAGTTCTGGTTTACTATTTTATGTAAAACCTGTTCATTTGCTACTCCTTTTTAATGTGATAGAGTCTTTGAATATGCTACTGTTATTATTCAGTGTGAACAAATCAAGCCTACATCAAGATTTAAGTTGATGGTTTATTCTAACAATTATTATTTATGTATTATTTATATCTGTACATTTTTCTTTGTCTTACCTTTTAATATTTATCCCCCTTTTACTCATTAGAGTGGTTTTTCGAATTTGGTTTTGTCATCCCAAATTCTACAAACACGTGGCAGTCCTTGATAGAAGCAGCACCTGAGTCACAGATGATGCCTGCTAATGTGTTAACGTAAGCCTCATTTACTTATTTTCATAGAACTTTATAGTTTAATAAGATATCTCTAGTAGGTTTATTTAAAAGAATTATTGTATAATGCCTAGTCAAAAAAAGTCACCACTTAAGAAAGGTCAAATTACATTTCTATTTTATTCAACATAAATTCTATATTTTTTATATTGTACAGCTAGGTTTTTATTTTTCTTATATCTTTCTTATATTGTATATTTTGTATTGATATATTATTCTTTCTTAGTTAAATTTACTTCTATTTTCTTATTTCCTAATAATAGTCTTTTATTTTAAGGTCACAGACAGTCATCTAAGCATTTTATAGCATATCGTACTGTGTATGAATGTGTACTGTATGTGAAAAATTAAATTTGAAATTGTTTGCCTGCATCAAGCAACAAAAAATAATTAAGGAGATTTGGAACTACTGGAATTGCTTTAAGAGCAGTCCAACACACTATTAAAACCTGTATGGACTGCTGAAGCAGGAGAAAATAATGGAAGGAGATCACTTACAATCACTTACAAAAGTATAGATACATGGTAAGAAATTGATGGTAGAAATCACAGCTATGATTAATGGTGAAAGTAAAAGCATATCTGTACGCATACAATGTGATGAGAATTTATAGGATTGGAACTAAACAGCTGTGTAACCATAAGAAAACAAATTTTTGGTGAGACTCATCAGGAAAAACAAACACTTACATTTGTTGGGGTGTTCATAAAAATTGGACTATGAGCAATGGAAAAAGGTAATGTGGCCTGATGAGTCCAGAAGAGAAGCTCATGAAGTGATGCACCCATCATGCATAGTGCCCATTGTACAAGCCTCTGGAGGCAGTGTGATGATCTGGGGTTGCTTCAGTTACTCAGGTCTAGACAATGTTATTAAGTCAGCTAATGACCTGAATGTACTGAATCACCTGATTATCACACCAATGGAGCTTTTGTTCCCTGACAGCACAGGCATATTCCAGGAATTCACATTGTAAAATTATGGTTCTGGGAGCATGAGGAATAATTTTTACACATGACTTCACCACACTGTGCACCGTAATCACAGCCAAAGGCAGTTAATTAAAGCTTTGAGTATCCAACCCTTTTGGCCAGGCAGGGTATTTTAGATGCTTGTTTCCATGGTCTTTGCCGATGTTTCAAAATATTAACTTTTTTCCCCCTGTTTTTGCAGTGGAAACGTTGTCATAGAGACAAAATTTTACGATGACGAGCTTCACGTCAGTACCTCTCGAGTACGACTTTTCTATGTCTGAAATATGGAGCCTCTCCTTTTTGTGAATTCTGTCATTCAAAAGGATGCACACATCGCTCTGAGGTTTTTTTTTTTTTTTTTTTTTTTTTTTTTGGCCAGACGAGACTCTGCTTAATGAGTATTTCCGTGGCACCATGACAACGGCACTAAAGGAAACAAGTCGAGCAAACTAAATTTCAGGTTAAACAGTCACACCGGTTTAATGACGGATATAGACTTGGAAACAAGGGCAGTGATGCTCATCTCAACCTGACATTGTAAATTGTTTTATTTGTACTTTTCCCCCCCCCTTTTCTTATCCTTTTAAAATGTTAATTTCATCCTGCACTGTATACTGCTTCCATGCATTCTGTTTTTAAATATTTGCTGCCAGTTTGTGTGGTTGCTAATATCATTGTTTTTTTTTTGTTTTGTTTTTTTTAAACTTGTAAGATAGGCAGTGTTTAAATACATTATGTAATTATGGGTTTAAAATTTCATATCATTAAGTGATGCCTTTTTCATTTGATGCCGCTGTTGTTCTTTTTAAATGGGTATATTCCTATACGACTATCAGTACCGGCTGTATTAGCTCTTCCATCTGGGGGGAATAAATCTGTGTAAAACAAACTACTGTGTAACCTGGCCTACCAGATTTATTATAATAAATCTTTCTAGGCCAGGATTCTCAGAACAGCTATTCATTACAAATCGTCTCACTGTTTATGTCTATTTGATCATCTTTATTAAAAGCAATGAAATGTTGTATATTTATGAATGTCTCAGTTTGTGGATCCGATCAGTGATTATGTCTGAGGGGAATATGGCATTGCAGTTTGTATTAACTCATTATAACGGTTTATTCAAGAACAATATTGTACACAGACACTAAAATTCACACACGCAATACCATTCATCTTAAGAAAGTACATGGTTATAGCAGATCCTGAGCCCAACCCTGGTAACACTAAGAGTGAGACAAAGATAAACCTCACACACTCATTCTCACATTTGCATCTAGGGGCAGTTTAGCATAGTCAGATGCTTTATGGACATGTGTATGGGAGTAAAATTAGGAATCCAGAGAACACAACAACATATGAAATGCTACACAGACAGAGCTCATGATCAAACTGAACCCCTTTCCCATCCAGCCCTGCAATGGAAACACTCATTCTCGATTCTACTTGTTCAGGGTTATGGGAGCCCTGGAGACAATCCCAGGGTATTCAAGGCAAACAAGCATGCACACACACTCACTCACACAATAATCTGCATCTCTGGAGGAAACCCACCAAGCACAGGCAGATTAATCATAGGTGAGAATCGAACTCTCAATCCATCCGGTGTGAGACCATATTGCATGGTTTCTTACCATTGTAGTGGCACTACCAACCCTTACCACTACCAACCCTTATGGATCACAGTGATAGATAGATAGATAGATAGATAGACTGAAGACTAGCATGTACATGAGTACCTTGTTAAAAACCTAATTCAGCTAATCATCTCCTGAACAAGGCCTTGTTAAGATGAATTCAAAGTTACAAACACGTCATCTCGACAGAACTGAGTTTGTGTCCTCTCAGGACCTTGAGTGTGATGTAACTGTGTGAAACGCAAAGCAATAAACTACATTTCCCAGAATCCTCCGGGCATGCGGAAGTTGTCAGGTGCCGACCTTGGGAAAACTACAGTGGCAAAGCATGGCGAATAAAGATCCAAATGTGAGTAACTTACACTTTGGAATTATGTTTTACCGAATTTTTTTGATTTTACGGATATGTTCAGATAAACTGAATTCATTTAATAACGTTAAGAGAATTATATATATATTTTTTTTAAAGCGAAGTATTAGCTACTAAGTTACACTATAGCACTTGAGGCTAGCTTACAGGACTGCAGTGCAGAGAAACGTTGCTTATTTAAATTACTGTTTATGGAGGTGTTTAGGATCTGAGTTGAATATTCGTATTAATTTATTACAGTCTTTCCTTATATGCGTCCTTCTGTGTGAAACACCAGACAAGCTAATGCAGCTCTAAATTATATCCAAATGTCTTAACTGATCACACATACTGTATACTGTATATATAAAGGAGAAAAATTGCAGTTTATTCCACAGGTTCCTAATCCTGGTCCTGGAGAACCTACAGTACATTTTTACCATTCCCCTGATCACTGCTTTCGGCTCATTAACAGCCCTTTTATTTGAGTAGAAGAAAATGTTGCAATTTCTATGTGTTCCTACAGGTGGTGCTATCACCTATTCATACAAGAGCAAATTATTTGTGTAGAACTGGAACAAAATCTTTTCATTCATTCATTCATCGTCTATACCGCTTTGTCCTGTATACAGGGTCACAGGCGGCCTGGTGCCAATCACAGGAGACTTTAAGCACGGGACGGTGTACACCGTGGACGGGTTGTCGATCCACTGCAGGGCACGACATGCACAAACGCACATACGCTCATACATGCACACTATGACCAATTTTGGGATCACCAACCAACCAGCCTAATCTGCAAGTCTTTGGCACTCCTCGCACACCGACACGAGGCAGGAATCGAACCCCGCCCCTGGATGTGCAAGGCGGCAGTGTTGACCACTACATCACTGTGCCACAACTGGAACAAAATCTGGAGGGGAAAAAAATTGAATATTTATAAAATTATACTGACAGATCCCTGCGCATGTCTGAGTGTGTGGAGTTTGCGTGTTCTCCCCGTGCTTGGTAGGTTTCCTCTGAGTACTCCAGTTTCCTCCCACAGTCCAAAGACCTGGAGATTAGCTTAATTGCCCATAGTGTGTGTGTGTGCGCGCACGTGCGTGTGATTGCCCGTGTGTGCCCTGCAATGGATTGGCACCCTATCCAGGCCGTACCCCGCCCCATGCCCCAGGGATAGGCTCTCGGCTCCCTGCAACCCTGTACATAGGATAAAACGTTATAGAAAGTGAATGAAGATACCGACAGAATCTCAGTACAAATCAAATCAGCAACTTGGTCATTATTGTTATATATTGTTATTGTTATTATTGTTATATACATATTGATCTCTAATGATTCTCATCCCTATTAACAATTGTAAAATTTTCTTATGTAATAGATTTTTCAGCACTTGAGGGATCTTGCTGGCCGCATGTCCTCTGGCCCTCGGGGTGCAGGGCTTGGACTGAAGTTACTAATCGGCGCAGGTGCACTTGCTTATGGAATCAAAGAGGCAACATATACAGGTACTGCCCATGTCTGTATTTTCTTTTATTATTTGTACTCTAAAAGACCAAAAGTTTGTGAACACTTGTCCATCACTCCCATATAAACATGCTTTCCTAAATTACAGCCATTTTTAGCTTTCCTAAAACTTAATTTGCACATGCACAATTGTATAGCATGTCTTTGGATATAGAATTCTAATTTCCATTCACTGTATCTAAGAACTTGTTTAGACTGCCATATAAAAGATTTTATTAGATTTTTAAAAATCTGATCTGAATCAAATCCAGACGTTTAATATCAGATTTCGATCGGCTACCTAAAGATGTGTCTCAGTCTGGACACTCTACTTTAAGATGTCGTGTCCCATTACGGTACTCACAACCTGAAGTGGAATTTAAAGTCCACACAAACACGTGGTATGGGGCATGAACTCATGTATGAAAAAAGGGAAGGCAGACAATAAAAGAAATGAATCAAATCAAATAAAAATTTTATTTGTCACATACACAGACATACACAGTACGATATGCAGTGAAATGCTTGTACGACCGCCAGTGACCTTAAAAAGAAAATAAAAGCTTATACGTAAGGAATAAATAGGAATAAAAAGAAATACTAAAGAAAATTCATTTAACTAGTAAAATAAACTGTACAAATAAGGGCATAATAAAAATACTACAAAATATACAGTGGGGGGGGGGGAGTATATATCAAATTTTTAAATGGCAATGGCTGTGCAAATATGCATGAAAAGTGACTTTATATATATATATATAACAGATAATAATAGATACAGTATATAAATATGTAGTGCATGAATGTGTCCATGATTGTCCAGTCAATGTCGATGTTTAAAAACATGTTATTACTCCTGTGTGGTGGTGTGATTGAGAGAAAATAAAAATATATAGTTTTGTAAAAAGTTAAGTTGAGTCCACATTTTCCCCTTTCGGTGCTATTACCAATTAGTATGTAGGGGAAAAAAAGCCCCACCCTTGAGATTTCATTAAGAGGGCCAAATCCGATCTGATCACCTTCAACTAACAGTGTGGATACCCAAACTTAAAGATTAGATTTGTGAATTTTTTTTTTTTTAATTCGCTTGCAGTCTGAACAAGGCTTAAGGAACCCACACCAGTTCCATCATGACACTGCTCCTGTGCATACAGCAAGCTCCATTGGTTTGACAAGGTTGCAGTGAAAGAGTTTTGGAATGAACTGGAACCATATCTGTACCCGAGACCTCCTCACTCTGATATCACTAATGCTAATGCGTTTATTTCTAATCTTCCAGTTTTTAAACATGACAGTTTAATCTGCCTGTTGCATCACATCTGCAGAGAGGTGCACATACAGTATCAGTGAAAGCTAAGTGAACGAATTTTGATTACATATAGTAATTAACACTCTTGTATGTTTGTCGTGAAGTGGAGGGCGGTCAGCGAGCGATCATCTTCAACAGAATTGGTGGAATGCAGATGGACACGGTCCAGGCTGAGGGGCTACACTTCAGGTAGCAGTTGTACAAATTACAGTTTCTTTCACTTTACTACTCTTATGCATCAGTCCTCATCATTACTTTATCCTCATTGTTTTCTCACTTCCCCTAGGATACCATGGTTCCAGTACCCCATTATATACGATATCAGAGCAAAACCACGCAAGATTTCATCTTTGACCGGAAGTAAAGGTAGATGACATTCTAAAAACTCAAAGCTTTACTAGCCTTATTCTGATCTACCCCAAAACGTATCTCATCATCACATATTATAAGGAATTACTAAGGACATAAATTAATTATATAGATTTAGAGCTTCACTTATTTTTATATCTTTTACTGGAGAATTTGCATATGCTCTGAAAGTGATTTGTTATTGCTTATTATTATTTATTGAAACGCACACACATCATGGGATTTTTGTTAAATAAAGTACATCCATTACTGGCATGTTTCATAGTTACACTTTGTGTTAAATCATACACTGGCCCTTTATCTGTTACTTAAATGAATGTAACCTTCTTAATAGCAAATCACATGTAAATAACAATTTATTTAAAATAGTAGTTTTTCTAAAGGTCTTTTATTCTTTTCTTTTTTTTTAACATCGTTTGTTAAATCCTTTGTAAAATTCTCTGTTTAGGTATTTGAGAACATAGCATGTATATCACTAAATGGCGGACCGCCTGACAGTATGAATACGGCCCGAGTGACAGTTATGTTCGGACCCTGATGCTTTTCTGATAAATGAGAATAATTAATGTACCAGTAATATAGCGCTTTTTCACTTGTGGTGAATGTGGCCATATGTGTCATTTAACAGATCGAATCAACGCGTTAGTTTACTATGTACAGTATAGACCGAGTGTGAAGAAGAAACAGAAACAAAATCGCGACACAGCAGGGCTTATTCCAAGAAAAGGAAAGTAGACCATGAAAACTGAACCTTCAAAGTGAATGGATAGATCAATATATGTTTATACTTCCTGCAGGCAATAATAAAAAGCAGTAATGTGGAGCACCACTATGAGATAAAACACGGGTCGCTAAAGCAAACATATCCACAGCAGTCCAACTGAGGGAGGGTAAAATACCCGAACATAGAGCCAATTATTTACAGCCCAGCAGCGTGCAAACGAAGATTACCTATAGATTGATAAATTGTTGTGTATATTCCGGCACAAATACAAGGAAATATATGACGTTCCAAATGTCTACATTTAACATAGTAATAAATGTCCACATTTAACATTAATAAATATTATTGACATGCTATGGAAATTATAAATTGCAGAAGAGTTTAGATAATTAATTTTCTCTTTCCTGGTTTGGTTTTCACTCTGTTTTTTATGCATTTGTGACTAGACCTTCAGATGGTGAACATTGCGCTGCGTGTGTTGTCACGGCCCGTGGCCTCCAACCTTCCTTTCATGTACCAGCATCTGGGGCAGGACTATGACGATCGTGTCCTTCCATCCATAGTCAATGAAGTCCTAAAGAGCGTTGTAGCCAAATTCAATGCCTCACAACTCATAACGCAACGAGCTCAGGTAAGACAATATTATATATATATACAGTGGTCACCTAATTGGAGCGTTCGTTTTACCATCACGGCGCTCGGCGACAGCATTTGGGTTTGTGCGTTTGCTGGCTTTTACCACTGAGTGGCGCTATATAACTACAGACTGACGCCTCATTCTCTGCCGGATTAATGAGATGCGCTCCTTTATAACTGCACGTAGTAGCCTATTAAAATCAAGTGAAACACTGTAGTTGAACGAATTCATAATCACAGTACTAAAATTACAGTACAAATGTCGAATTCAAAATGAATCAAATTTGATTAGGATCAAATTTAAGCAAAATAAATGTTAACACAGTGAGCCTTTAGATTTTATCACGTGTTCCGTAATTAGAAAAGAAGAGTTTAGGGTGTCGTCTTATTTCTTGTGTTCTTTAAATTTATAGTAGATTTATTAACTGAAATAAATGACCATATTTCTGTCATTCCCCACTTAAGGGGGTGGGAGAATTTTCAAGCCCCACTTGTCAACAAAATTATACAGAAATCGGCCAAGTTTACTATTTATTGAAATATAAATTTTCTTAACCAATAAGATCAAATAACACGAAGTTGAAAACCGATAACTAGAGCTTTCTTTCAAAGAAGTCGAGTAGCTTATTAACGTGACTGGGGCGTCTTGTCTCGAAGTGTCCAAGAGGTGCAGCGGTTAAGTCCGCGCCCTTTCATGCGGGAGATCCGGGTTCGATCCCCGGGTGATGCTGTTTTAAAATTGTTTTATTTTAATTATAGCAAAATTAAAAATGTTTATTTTGATTTTGCTCAGCATACTATAGAAAAAACAGCAAACTCGCACGCTACCAGCTTGTATTCTTTAAATTTGGGGGAGGGACGACTCGGTCTGCTGTGTGTGTGTGTTTATGTGTGTGAGAGAGAGAGAGGTGTCGCGGTCTTGAGGGGCCTGAAAATTCTCCCACCCCCTTAAGTGGGAAATGACAGAAATATGGTAATTTATTTCAGTTAATAAATCTACTATAATTTTTTTTACTCATTATTGTACAGTACAAGGCCCGGTTTCTCGATAACGCACACTATTCGCACGCTAAGAAGACTCTTAAGATATATCTTACGTTAAGTGATAACTTTTCTAAGTGTATTTCTCGAACTGTCTCTTAGGAGTCTTCTTAAGTCGCTGCCTCTTACGTCCGACGTTACAAGGCGCTGTCTACAGTGAAGGTCCTGAATTAGCTGACATCGGTTGCTCAGGAATCGATTTTTGACTCCTTTTTCATGACAGCGTTAAGAAAGACGGCACTTTCTATGCAAATTAAACATTGCACTAAATTCTTTTAATAGCATTTATTTCGACATGGGTCAACTTATCAATAACATGTCATAATAGACAAATATATAAATTAAATCACCAAACTGTCGCTAATATTTTCATGTAACCTGTGGCCGTGAAACGAACCGGGTTTACAATCATAGTTGATTGACAAACAGCTGATAACACACTTCACCAGCTTCAGAAACAATGTGAAGTATCAGTTGTTGGGGTTGTATAGCGCACTTATGGAATGAATACGATGAGATGACAGAGTGGAGGTTTAATACCCCTATCTCACCTACGCGGGGTCGTAAGTGCGGTTCATCATGATTCGGCGCAAGTTTTGGTGTCATGGTTACGTTTCCATTTTACCACGCAAAAAAATTAAACATGTTTAACATGTGGAAGCTCGCGGACCTTGCGGATCTTTTTGGACCGTTGGGCGCCGGTCACTCGAGGTGGATCACGGTGCCTAATACCCCGCTCTCACCTGTGTGGCCTGACTCATCTCCGTGAACTGCCGTGATTGCCCGCGACGTTCCTTTAACGTTCCGCGAAGTTCTACAAGGTCTGCAAGCTTCCGCGAGAACTGGCAAAAAATTAAACGTTGAATTTTTCACGCGGAAAGATGGAAACGTAATCACAGCGCAAAACTCAGGGTGAATCATGATCAAGCGTACGGCCACAGTGCGAGACCGTGCAGGTGAGATAAGGGTATAACACACCGCATCTCACAGCGAGTCAAACCGCATAAGTGAATAGGAGTATTACACATTACAATCACCCAGAAAAATGAATGGATGCTCTGTCTGAAACTGCAAACTTCATAAAAATAAAACGTGTCAAAAGAAAAACCCATAAAGTAATGGCTAATGATCAATGAAACATATTTTAAACAAAAAGCATCGAGCAGCTGGACATGGGGACGGGGAGTGTAAGTACGACGCATTGGCCTGGCACGCGCAGGTCTGAGAAGCTCCATAATCTGTTGCCTTGGAAGGCAAAACTTTTATTTATTTATTTTTTTAATAACGATCACGGGGAAAATATGAAAAGGGCTGAAGTTTTGTCTAAAGGAAAAATTTACACGAGCCACGCGGCTCCGCGGACAGCACCGTCTTCAGTTTAACACAACACCTGTTTAATATTAATAGTGATTGCCAATTTTAATGCATTAGTCACATTATAAAATAGGCTAATTATAAAAGTCACTCTATTAGTTCTGATATCAAATAAAATAACATTCTTAAACAGGTCTACAGTACTGTATATTCCATCATTAATACGACTTTGATAACATGCCATAATGTGCTTCCATACACCGCTGATTTATAAAGACTGCTGCTCAGTAGTGGCGACTAACGTCTTGAGCTGAAACTACGCTAAGAATGAGTTAAGGTTGGTCCAGACCAACCTTGCGAACGTGTGACTTAGCTAAGAGATACTTAGCGTAAGAACGTTTCGGGAAATGCGCCATAACGTTAAGAGAGAGGTTAAGGTACAACTTAAGAACTACTTGGCGATAAGAAGCTTTCGAGAAACCGGGCCCATATCAATAGCTCTGGTTCAGATTTTTCATGTTTGTTGTGGAAATTACCATCACTGTTGTATTTACTGCGATGAATGAAATTGTCACTTTGCGCCACCTGGCGGCCATTTTACGAATGACTTTGAAATGCAACTGATTTATTTTGGCCGCTGTCGCCTTTAAACGGCGGTGAGCGCGACGGTAATAACCTTTCCGATTGGGTAACCACTGTCGTATGTACACTCGTACTGCTGACTTAAACTGCCATATGATGTTCTGGATCATATTTGGTTCGATCTATTCCAGTAAACTGATCATAGATTCTTTAGTTTACATACGATTACATGTTTGGATAACAAATTCCCATATGAAATTACAGAGCTTTGCATTGCACGTCACTAGATCGACACCCGTTCTCAGATGTTTTTGAGGCTTACAGATAATTTCACACAAACATGTCACCCTAATGCAACCAGAGCTTAACTCACTGGTATACAGTAGTTTTTATTTATAACTGTTTAGAAAGGGAATTTATTCATAGAATAATTAATCGCATAAATGCAGAGAATGGGGTGAAACTGAACATTTTAGTAAATGTTGTCACAGTGTGTATGACCTAGCAATGATAAGAAAAAAAACAATATACGTGAGATCTTTCCCCAGATACCTCTCACCCTCAGTTTTTTGTTTATGTCAGCCATTAATTTCATGATCAATTTCATGTCAAGGTTCCTGACTCTGACCTATGCACGCTGATCTCTCTGCACTCAGGTTTCATTGCTGATCCGTCGGGAGCTGTTTGAGCGTGCTAAAGACTTTAACATCATCCTCGATGACGTAGCCATCACTGAACTGAGCTTCAGCAGAGAGTACACAGCAGCTGTAGAGGCCAAGCAAGTCGGTACGTAACACGCAGAGGTGCATAACAGCAGCTTTTAAGAAGGGTTGCATGCGAAGGGTTAAGATGGTTTTGTTGTCTTTTAGCCCAGCAGGAGGCCCAGAGAGCTCAGTTCTTCGTGGAAAAAGCTAAGCAGGATCAGAGGCAAAAGATCATTCAAGCTGAAGGAGAGGCCCAAGCGGCCAAAATGGTGGGAATAATTTCTCTTAAGTGTTAATATTAATCTTAATATGATAGAATCTTACCTGGAATGTGTTTAGTAGAGGAATTGGGATCTAATGATTTTATTAACGTTTTTACAGTTGGGAGAGGCAGTCACAAAGAATCCTGGATATCTAAAACTCAGGAGGATCCGAGCAGCGCAGAACATCGCTAAAACCGTATGTCAATCCATAATGCTTTTTATGACCCTCTTACTCGTCCTAGAGCTGCAGAGATTTTACAGTTTACCATTAAGTGTTTTCGGGTTATTCCTTCCTATCCATATACTGTTTATTTGAGATAATGTTCATCAATACAAGATGATGATGATGATGATACCGTGCTTTACAGTTAGTAGTTTAAACCAGTGCATGTTTTAATGCTCTTGTCTAAAAGCATTTCCTCTTGTATTTCAGATTGCATCTTCCCAGAACAAAGTATATCTGAACGCAGACAGTCTAGTACTAAACCTCCAGGATGAGTCTTTTAATAAGTATGTATTTTGTCTACTTCCCATTATTTTACTCTTTTTTTTTTTTTTTTTTTTTTTTTTCAAAAGTCTCAAAATAATTGCAGATACTTAATTTAGAGGAACACAAACATCTGAGGTTTAGCTCTCGAGCTGGTCAGATTTAATCAAACAAATATATATATAGTGGCTAGCGTTGTGTCCTCGCATCTCTTGGGTCAAGGGTTCGATTCCCACCTCGGGCTTGTGTGCGTGGAGTTTGCATGTTCCCCCCCATACTTGGTGAGCTTTTTCCTGGTACCTGTACTCCCCCTACACCCCCCCCCCCCCAATGCAGATTAGACTAATGGAGAAATCACTAACTTGCATCATGGTCATGTAAATTTCTCATCTGAACAAATATTTACCTGAACATTCCTTTTAAAATTACACCCATCAGATGTATGTTCATTGTGTAGAGTTCAACCACTACATGTTTTATAATTTATCATATGAGCATGGAGCTTTTGCAGTGATATATGTTTTGTTTTTGTTTTTTTAAACTTCTTTTCTTTTCTGTCTACCTGCTTGACTTTTCCTCTTTGCAACACTACTGCCCAAGCAGTTGTGTGTATGATAATCTGACATGATTCAAATAATACTTTATTATGCACCATTATGTTTATGCTTATAAACAGCAATTTTGAAATATTCTTCTGAAGGTGATCTTAATATCTCTGTTTTGTTTTGCAGCTTGTCACTGGATAAAAAAAAGAAGTGAGCTTCCCAGAGAGTGTTTTCTGTATGAGGTGTGTGTGCATTGACATCAATGTCGTTGCAGGATCATATTCTTCAGATGCATCTTTTTGTGTTCCAGAGGGCGTAATCCAACAATCACTTGGAATTCATGACGCACACATTTGTTAGTACATATTCAACAAGATTTATTTAATGAAGTTTACTTATATATTCAGTTGTATATTGCAGTTCTATGCAACACAGAAATTTATGAAGTTGTTAATGAAATGCTCCCACCTCACCATCACTTTCCTGATTCTTCTCATCTCAATTGTATTACCGTGATTTGCCAATTTTTTACGGTTTTACCAATTTTCTGAAAATAGTCTTTGTCTTTGCTATGTCCCTGTGCGACTTAGTCATGAAAGGACAGCAAAATAAAGCCTGTTTGTGTCCAAAATGTCACTTGAAATGTGTGCTTTTTTTTTTTTTTTAAGTCTTTATCCAAAGATGAAATGGCCAGCGCATCAAAAAGATGTGAAATGTCACTGTGTATACTTGCTTGACCCATTGCCGTAGTGAATTTATATAGCGGAAATGTGCCCGTGACTAGGCCTGGGTGAAAAGGACAATATCTTTCAAAGGCTATACATAGATCACTACATCATTCATTCATGCAGCTGAACAGTTAAGGCTGTAAATAAAGGTTGTGAGGTTAAATGTTTGGAGCCTGTGTGGGCTGCGCTATGCTATGTGCATGAATTATATTGTACATCACCTGTAAGCCTCTAAAGATGAAAGTCCTCAATTATTTTCAATCCCTCTCAACCTCATGCTTGCATCATTAAAAAAAAAAATTATTCACCAGAGGATGACCTGCTCTGTACAGATGGATCTGGATCAGTGCTCAACACATCTCATCTGTGCTTGTTTCCGTGTCTATTTTTATTTTTCTGTTCACAGATAAAACTACTCAGTTTGTCTCCGCATCTGTCTGTCATACTGACGTATGCGAAATATTTTCAGCATGTGAAAGCATTCTTATTTTCTGTGAAGCTTTGGCTTTGTCTATTTTAACCTGACGTTTTATAGCAAACTGAGGCAAGTGGATGAAGACAGGAAAGTTGCTGACTGGCTGTTTAAGGGCTCGTCAGCATTCTTGTTCAAGTTCTTAACATGCATCTATATCGTCTTAATATAATCATATTGTTTGACTTTTTTTTGCATGTGTGAAATCTGGGATATTGAGATCTGTAATATGCCAGTGGCAACACAAATTATGATATCCTGGTCAGAACATTCAGGAAGTTGACTTCATTATACTGCCAGATAATATTGCAACTGAAGCAATCCCAGATCATAACACTGCCTCCAGAGGCTTGTACAGTGGGCACTATGCATGATGGGTTCATCACTTAATGTGCTTCCCTTCTCACCCTGAAGATCCCATCGCTCTGGAATAGGGTAAATCTGGACTTATCAGACCTCCACTTTTCTGTTGCTCCAAAGTCTGATCGTTATGCTCCCTAGCAAACACAAAACCGATTAGTTTCATGGTCTCATTAGTCTTATGGCCACACAGCTGTTTAGTCCCAATCCTGTGTGTTAAGTAAATCATATTCATCTCACCCTCATGGTTTAAGAGAGCACTAGGTGGAGCCAAACACCAGTTCTTTCAGTCCAGACATCCTCCAGTCTGATTCAGGAGTGGGTGGGATTGTGTATTTATGGACTGAAGCATACGCAGGGCTTCACCCAAAGCCACACGCCTCTGGCTCGTGCATGTAAAGAAGTGTGTTTGTTTCTGTGTGTGCATGTGTGTGTTTATTGCCTCTTGTTTCTAAGGTGTGCATTAATTTCTGCTGGCCCCCTACAATGTAATGTCTGGTGATAAGATCCATTGAGTGTAAGGGGGTGGGGCCACATGCTTATTCATGAAGATCTGTTGAACAGAAGCCCGTGCAGACGTCCTGCATCCAGTGCAGCCTCCTCCTGCATGGATGAAAGAGAATGACACTTCCTGTTGATGCTGGATGCTGTCTCGTATCCCATCCCATAAACATCCCAGTCAGGGTTGATTATTATCTCAGATTCTTTATTATTCTGAATCCATCACAATCTGATTGTTTTAAATTGTTCCACAGATTAAGGTGCTCACGTACTGACACAAGGTGCCAGTGTCCTTTTTATCGCCTCTCGGATGAGCTCTGTGCTTCAGCTGGTGTGTTTCCATAGCAACACTGCTGACCTCACGCTGCGACAGCCGCTCTGAGGCCGGTTGTCATGGTGACTTGTCGTGATATCAGAACTGAGCTCCGGTTGCTGTGGCAACTACACCTCCTGGCTCAGCAGCTATTCCTGCAGAGCCTACAGGCAGAAGTACTACAATGTCAGTTTTGTGTGTGTGTGTCTGCATGTCTATGTATGTGTTTATGTCTTTGCTGGGGACGAAATGCCCTTGTAATTATAGGAATCTGACAGTTTTGACCTTTCGGCGATGTCTTTAAAAGGAAAACCACTTTTTTCCCCCGCTAAGGTTCACTAAGGTGTCTCTTTTTGTTCTTTAAGGTTAGGGTTTGTTAATGAAAGCTCCTCACAAGGTCATCATGTCAAAATGTGAAACGTGTGTGTCCTTTGTCAGAATCCCTTCACTGCTTTTATATTGAGCTTATTTCCCTTTCGTGCATTTGTGTCACATTGTGCAGGGATCCATTATCTCCATTATGGACGAACATCTGAACACTTATTTGCAAATGCAACATTGACCTTTCAGTCATTAATGTAGCCTTCACTTGTCACTTATTAGTTCTGTTAAATCTAAGTTGCAAACAGCTGGCAATGTCTAATGCGTTCATTTATTTTAATCCTGTTTTAATCCCATTTTAATTCTTCCTGCACCTCTTTATTTACTTGCAGTCTCTCAGACGGCTCTCAGATAGGCTGTGTTGTGTATGAGAGAAAGGTGTAAATGCAAGTAAGCCTCATTGAGCGGCAGACCGCGAGTCGCTTAATGCTTCTCTCAAATCTGAAGAGCTTTTCAAGGGCAGTGAACAGTGAGTTAAATCTAAAGATGGCGCTCTAGGTTAACTAATCCACAATGGCCATGGCACATCTTTATGCAAAGGATATAATAGTCTCGTTTTCCTACTGAGTAAGCATCATAGACATGTAAATGACTGTCTACACCACACTAGGTGTCCTTTAAAAGATTGCTCATGTTTTTAAAAAAAAAAAGGTAGCTTGGTGACACGAAGAAGGGAACATTATTCGTGTGTGTTAGAGAAACAGAGAGAGAGAATGTGAGCCAGTTTCACATCACAGTGACAAGTCAAGATCACGTGTACAGTCTGTGTGCCTGTATGGTTTCTGTGGCTCATTAAAGGTGTGTGTGTGTGTGTGTGTGTGTTGGGTCTCACATGGCAGAGGTGTGGGACACTGGCCCTCCCCCTCTCTGACACTGTGATAAAGGAGTCCGGTGTATCTCCTCTGTCTGCCCCCTTTCATCTTGTTCTTTCTCCCTGCCTTGTCCTCTCACTGCCGTCTTCTTGTCACACCACCTTCTTCTTCGTCTCCTTTTCCATCTCTCACTTTTCACCATGTGTCTTCTTAACTGAAGTGGTTTAGGGCAGTGATCAGGCTAAAAATGTTTCAGCCCGGGCTGTTAAACAAAAATGTTCATGTATTTGGCAGAATACACTGAATGCATCGATACTTAATCTTTTTTAGTGTTATGGAGAGAAGACAATAGTATGAGTATGCATTAAACCGATCATAAATACATTATTCAGAAGAAACAGATAATGTTCTAAACTGATAAACTTACAGGAATTAATAAGAGACACACTTTTTGTTTTTTGTTTGTTTTAAAAGAAAGCTTGAAAGGACGAGCATCCAGGATTTCTTTTTTGCTTTTTAAATTGCATGCAGGTCAGCAGTCAAACATGAAGCTCATTTGTTAAATATTAAATTCATTATCATGGACATTGTATTTACAGCATTGCATTTATAGCATGTTCCTTTTTTCCTTTCTAACCTGATTCTAGCCTGATCAGTGTTTCATTGATTAGAAATAAACTATTACTCTGCAAACAGGTTTTGGCCCTCTTTAAAACTAACATACAGATACAACAACAACAACAAAAAAAAGCAGTCTAATGCACATGTCTATTTAAAGAAGGAAGGGTGGAAAGATAGACTTGTGTGATAGGCCATGCACACTTCTGGTTTATCTTTGACTACAAATGCAGGCATTTATATTAGGAGCACAAATAAGATACAGTTATTTGAATTGTGTTAAACCTCTAGTGCACAAGTGAGAGCCGAAATGTCAGCTGAGCAGTCTTTAACATAAACATAATTAACCTGCTTTGCATGCTCATTACCAGAGCAGACAACTGTGTCCCAGGTTGGAGCACGTCACTGGAGCTCAGTCCATTCACATTCATCCCCGTCTCCTTAATATAACAGTTTTAATATATATATATATTTCTAACACTAGATAAATCAGTGCTCTTACAGCTTATGCACCTCATATCTTGGCTTCACCTGACTGCAGAAGTGATGTGGTATACTGTATATAATGTGTTCAAGTCAAACCAGGACTTTTGATTGTCCAGAATAACAGAACACAGTTATGTGACTAAAAACAACATTTATTTCTCTATATAGTCCCCTGCTACACTGATGCACTTATCCTAGCATTTCATTAGTGATTGGATACCGTCAAGGTTCAAAGTTTTATTAGTAAGCCAGAGCCAACATTGGAAAGCCTCCTTCACATCTGAAACGCTGGCCTCCCAGGAACTCCTTTAATCGCCGAAACATGCGGAAATGGCTTGGTGTTTGATGGTGATTGGTGTTGGAAGTGGTGTTTGTGAATGATTGTGTGTATAGTTCCCAAAATCGATGGACAACTTGTCTCTTTAGCAAGTTGGCGGCACTTTTCCATCAATTTTCAAGGATCAGGCGTTCCTCTCACTGAAGTTTCACAGAAACAACAATACAGTGGTCTCCGGGCCACTTTGAATGTGATCGTCATTCATGGACTTACGGGTTCTCCCCATTTAAATGTTTTAATGTAAAATAGGAACCTAAAACCAGGTCAGGAATAAAACATAAAAAATATTTAATTTAAAGTATTCAACAAAGTGGTTGTGTAATGTTGGCCAATGCAAAATGGATTGCCTTTAACCTTAAAGTTGATGGTTTTCCAATAACAGCACATCATAAAGTATTTTATTCTACTTATACCACAGCAATTACCCAGTTATTATGGTATTTTATTAAGAAACACACTTTGTAGTTACATTTAATCATGCGCACTATCCACAAGTCACTTTCTGTAGTGACTTGCATTCAAGCAGCTAAAAACTGTCATACCCTGACTTTCTCTTCAAGCTAATAAGGCAGCTTGTAAAACTGCAGCTTGTCATGTTGCCAAGCAAAACAGAAAGCACAAAGTCCCCTATCCTGAAAACATTCCTGTGGTGTAAAATGTACTGACTGTTACAAAGCACTGATGATTACATAGTATGTTTTTTTTCCTATTAAATTTAGGACCATTAATTTATTTATTATTAGTCATAGATTAGGTTAGCTTGAAAAATGTATATAACAAAAATATATTATATTATGAAGAGAATAATATATACCGGTTGGTAATTATGAAATGAATGTTACAATATTATATGAAAAAACATACTTATCCAACCCATGAACCAGAATAGAATGTTAAGGAAATTATGGACTGGTTATATATAAATATAATTTGTACTATAATACCAATCTAGCCAATAGAGTGTTGCATAACTGTTGACTTATAAAAGAAAATCTGATTTGCTAGTTTTTACGCAGTAATTATTGAGTTTGTGTTTATTTAAAGGGAAGTCAATGCTTTGTCTTGGGCCTTATTGGTTTGCAGATATGAGCAGAGATGTGGACATCCTACCATCACACAGTGGCAGTAGTGCTCTGATGTCTGAGTCTAGGAGAACTTCCTGTTTTTATGTGCACTGCTTTCCTGTGGCAAGGACAAGGAAATAAGTATGTGACCAATCATAGCAAACACACAGTCTGTGGTCAGCACTGAGGCTCAAAGCTGCAGAAGCCCCACATGTGTATAAAAACAGCACTGTATAGTCAGGGCTTGTTAACGCGCTGAGAATTTATACTTAGTTAAAATATAGATAATGTGTCTATAGTACTTTTGATATAGTATTACTCAATTAAAACCAGCAAACAAATAGACCCCATCTGACCTCTGCACCTTCTGACCCGTCTGTATTGAACTGGACTTTATGTTAATTTAAATCATTTCTGTTATATTGAACTTTCAGTTGCATAACACACATGATGTTATATAATTTTTATCCATTATCACCCAAATGAGGATGGGTTCCCTGTTGAGTCTGGTTCCTCTCAAGGTTTCTTCCTATTGCCATCTCCGGGAGTTTTTCCTTGCCACTGTCGCCGTCATCCTTGGCTTGCTCATCGGGGACAATCTCATTATTATCTAGACACATTTTTCTCATACATACACACTTCCATAAATTTTCTTTAAAGAAAAAATGTTTTCCATTTTTGTGAAGCTGCTTTGAGAAAATTAACACACTAGACTCGTTCTGTGGATATTCGAGAAATGAGAACAATATCCAGTTGAAGTTTTTATGAGTACTCCTTATACTAAATTCTACTGTCATGTCTGTTCATAAGCAAATAACTGCTGTCTTAGACGAAAAGAATACTCCTTACATTTTCCCCAAAAGCTCCATGTTTAACTACCACAAGTAACAATTCACACTCCTTCCCACGTTTATTGAGAAATACCTTTTTTCCCCTTTGACTTCTGTATTAAATGAGTTTTTAGTACAATATTCAATATGCTTGTATCTGAAATTTTAAATTCCGTTTAACACATTTAAAATGTCTTTACCTGTAAATGTCAGGATATGTAAGACATAAACATTTTAGGATGTAATTCAGTAGTGATTGAGCATTTTCACCCTGTGACTTTTTTCACAGAAGATACACTTATAGGACTGCCTATTAAGTTAATATTTAAAAAATCCTTATAACATAGCAATGCTCTTATGAATTATAACAAGTATGAGTTAACTAAATAACCTACCTAGTCACAAATTCCCAAAAACATTGGAAAAGGAAGTACCTTAATTTTGGCCTAATTTACTAATACTTTTAAGGATTAACATTATTTTTATTCTAAAAATAATGTTTAAAGTGAATGTTTTTGTACCCTAATATTTGCAGGTAGACGGCTATTATCATGTGTTCAATTAAAATTTTGTTTTATTTTTATTTTATTTGTTTTATTTTATTTCACCTTTTTGTTTTATTTTTTTAAGTACAGGGAAACATGACAAATTGTCTGCGGTGATCACACATGCACTAGAGATGCGATTGGAAGAAGCACTTGAGTACTCCTTTAATCACTGTAGCTTTTCTTCCTTTGAGAACTGTTTTTGCCCTCTATCCATACATCCACGGAAATCTAGAAACTGAACCCTGCATTGTACAACTAATTATAAATTTGTATTCACTCAGCGCATTCATCTTTCCTTCACCTCTTTCCTGCCTTCACTGACTTTTTCTATCCATTTCGCTATATATTATTTGTACCTCTATTTTATGTTTCTCTTTGCATAATGTTTATCGCTTCTTGTTTATCTAAGTTTGAGGACATGATTAAGCTCTAATTATAGAAGTGCTGAGTACATTGCTCATTCTCAGTAACAGTGGTGTCAAAAGTATTCACATTCATTAATTGAGTAGAAGTATAGATACTAGGGTTCAAAAGTACTTCTTTAGAAGTTGAAGTATCAACCCAAGCTTTTTACTTAAGTAAAAGTTTAAAAGTACTGGTTTCAAAACTACTTAAAGTATAAAAGTAAAAGTACCGTGAGGGGCGACAAAAGCATTAAGGTCTCGCTTTTTGATCATGGGGGGGGGGGGGCCTGTATGGTGAGTTATGCGCGTTCTTATCATACGACCGGGTGGGGTTGCGCGTTCTGATCATAAAAATAGAGTAACGAGGCTATTTTTTAAATGTAAGTAGTAGAAAGTACAGATAATTGCTTAAAAATGTAAGGAGTAGAAGTAAAAAGTCGGCTGAAAAATAATTACTCCAGTAAAGTATAGATACCCAAAATTTCTACTTAAGTAAGGTAACGAAGTATTTGTACTTCGTTACTTGACACCTCTGCTCAGTAATGACCGAAAGAGTCTTTTCCCTAAAAAAGAAAAAGCTCACTACAGTATGAGGTTAAAGCAGCATAGAAACTAGCTTGTACTCATTTCTTGCTACTGAGTCATTATACAAATACAAAGTTCTACATGAAATCCTGTCCAAGTCCAGGTGTGTAGAAAGTGGTTTGAAACAGGGTGTTCCTTTACTGTTTTGTTTTGCATATTTATAAAGATCTTTGTTAGGTTTTTCTAAGGTTGGAAAAGTAAAGGTGCAGTCAAATCCTCTTGCTTTTGGAGTGTTAATGGGGAAGTGTCAGTGTTAACCATGAAACTGACTTTGTTATATACAGTACAGTAACTGTAAATCTCCAGAGGTCATGTAGTGCAGGTCATTTTTCAATAAAATTACAAATATGTAAAACAGAATTTATGTATTTATTATTATTATTATTATTATTAGTAGTAGTAGTAGTAGTAGTAGTAGTAGTAATAATAATAATAATAATAATAATATTAATAATAGTTATAATAGTTATAATAGTAATTAACAAAATAATTATTGCATACACAGCAGCCCTGTCTTTTTTCTTTTCTTCGTGGATTGTTTTGCTGGCCTTCATTTAGTTAGAGAGCATAATGATAGCTCTGTTGCTTCTGGCCATATGTGTAAAATGAAGCTGTGGGGAAACCGCCTTGTAATGATGAACTGCAATTCACCTGAAAAGCTTGAAAGCTTTTTGTCTTAAGTACAGTGATGGGTGCAAAAGCATTATGTGCTCTATTTCAGTGCTGTGTTTGAGGCACTTCAGCCTTTCCAGGTACTGTAGGTTGCATGGCCATTGATTGTATCCATTCATTCATTTTTTTTATTTATTTGACAGCTACAGCCTTTTAGAATCTGAATGCCATTTGAATGACATTTCTAACATAACAAAACAGAAAGCATACTCTATTTCTCTATTTATATATTGCCCATAGTAGGCAGTCCTTTAAAGCCTGGTTGAGGATCACCTTTACAGGATTATGTGTGATTACTACTCGCTGTGTTTAGTTCGTCTCCAGCTGCTTTAATCGGCCCTAATCCTGATTTATTTCTCAGTGTTTAAAAAAGGAGGACACAAACACTTTCATATACTTGAACCTAAAATAATGGTCTTTTGTCTTCTAATGATGGCAGGTGATGTAAAAACTATTCGCTTGCATGAGCCAAATCTCATGTGTTCACACACAAAATACTATATGAACCAGTTATTCAGTACGGAAATCAGTCTATAGTGACGGTAGAGCTGTGGTGGCCCATTTATAAATATCAACTGTTTAGCAAATGATAACATACGTTCACAACCCCATGCAGTTCACATTCAAATTCTATATATTTAGTGACCAACAATTAAAGAAAACATTACTAACATATATAAAATGATATTTCATTATGTTTCTTACTGCTTTAGATGGTGTATGTTTGTGGGAAAGCATGCTCACTGACCCAGGTAATTCTATAGAGTTATAATTGCACCAAATGTTCAAAAACATGAATTGTATCAATGACCCACTGTGTCAGGACTGACATAACCCCATGCTTCCCCTATGAATATTTTTAGTAGAGGAGGAGTAGCAGACAGGACAGTAAATTGACAGGGTTATCAGGTTCACAGTTTTCACACCAAATTAGGCAAGTTGCTGCCAAGGTCTCGTCATAAAGCAAATAATAGCCTCATCACTTAATTTTGTTTAAGACTTCCTCTTTCACCATGATCAGAGCCATTGTTGAGGTAGAGCCAGAAAATGTGTTTTAGCTGCTTTTTCTGGACTCTCATTTGCGTAGTGTCAGCAACCTGCTAGACCAGAATCAACAATCAACACATATCTGCAACTGGGTCTGTGAATATAGTCCTTAAATTTTCCTTTTGTGCAGGGTACCTGATCACGTTCAAAATGAGATCAAAATTACTTCACACCTTGAATTCCAGTTTGAATGAACCACAGGTTATACATTAGACTGCATACTAGACTGCACAGGAACTTCATAATAATGCATGAGAGAAGATGTACTGCCATTGTTGTTTTTTGACATCTATTATCCATCTCATTTCTTCCATTTCAAAGAGACAGAAATGAAGGAGCAAAGCAGGACCAAAATGTATGTATTGTATAAAGAAGTATAAAGAGTATAAAGAGTTAAAGAAAAAAACTGCTAGAGTGACTATCTTACTTTATTGTCTGCACAGTATCAAAAAGGAGACAAACAGATGTGTTTTTATGTTCCATATATGAGACATTTCTGATTCTGAAACTGATTATCTCCATTATATCCTGGCTGCCTTTTTTCTTACTTTTTAGCATATTACAGTAGCTTCATATTACTCTATTAAGGCTAAGCTTATTTATTCATTCCTCAGCACCCTCTTTACACTGGTCTGAGTTTGTGTTGAATCTGGACCCTATCCCAGGAATGCTATACACACCTGGTTAATGTCATCTTAGGTTTGTGTCACCTACTGAAGGAATCTGAAGGAAATCCAAAGGGGGAAAACAATTTTACCCAGAGAGTACCCTGATCTCAGGATCAAAACAGGGATGGTTTGAGGAGGTTTTAGGTGGCTGTACTATTGTGTTTGACAAAGTTTCTGTAATCATCTAAAAAGTGAGATTTTTATTGTCAACGTCACCCTCAGATTGCTCATCAAGGACAATCCGATCATTTTGATTCATAAATATTTTCTCACATCCACATTTCCATAATTTTATTTTGATTCTGTAAAGCTGCTTGGTGACAATGATTATTGTTAAAAGCGCTATACCAATAACATTTTATTGAACTGAAAAATGAATCACAGAAAAGTTACTGTAACACAAACTGCATATTACTATATTAAACTATTGAGTAAAAGAAAAATTGACACAGGCAGTGTGATGCTCTAGGCAATTCCTGTGAATGTTACTCATATCATCTACCTAAACATTGTTACAGATCAAGTACACCTCTTGACTGCCAAGGTATTCCCTAATGGCAGTAGACCCTTTCAGCAGGATAATGCACTCTGCCACACTGCAAAATTGTTCAGGAATGGTTTAGGAAACATGACAAAGTGTACAAGTGTTGACTTTGACTCCAAATCCCCCAGATTGCAATCTGATACACCATTTGTGGGATGTGTTGGACAAACAGCCTGATTCTTAGAGGCCACACCTCACAACTAACAGGACTCAAAGGATTTTAATGTTATGGTTGGTTATGGTAATTTTATATATACATTTATTTTCTGTATCCGACACCCTGCACCATTTGCATATTCCATTACAAGTAATAATTTCACTAGAAATATAGCCATGATAAAACACTAACAGCTCAAACAACAGCCATATGCCACCTTTTATGCTAACGTGTGGACAACATGATTTAAGCAAGTACTCCCTCCCTCAATCTACATTAACTGGTAAGCAATCATCATATAATCTGTCATTTGGACCAGCCCTACTTAGGATCTTATATCTATTGGTCATAAATAGGCCAGGGGTAGCTCAGTGGTTAAGGCATTGGACTACGGTTCGGAAGATCCCAGGTTCAAACACCACAACCACCAAGTTGCCACTGTTGGGCCCTTGAGCAAGGCCCTTAACCCTCAACTGCTCAGTTGTGTAATGAGATACAAATGTAAGTCGCTCTGGATAAGAGCATCTGCCAAATGCCTAAATGTAAATGTAAATAAAAGATGCATAGATAGAAGCAAGATAGATTACTGGGAATTGGGTGTTTGTTTCATACAACAACAACAACAAAAAAACAGGTTTAACCATGTCTTGTGCCTAATCCTTTACATGCTTATGAGAATTGCAGCATGGTTTCCTGCATCTGATTCTAACGGACTTATCATGAATAGATTTCTATAACACGAGAGCATCTTTGAGTTGAAGTTAGAGAAAAATAAACTGCAGGTGACATATCTGCTTATTATTTCCTTTAAAGTATTTAGGTTGAATTGAGCAAGATTATCAATGCCATGCTAGTTCTCTGACAGCATATTTTTTAACTGAAAATGCATTATTGAAATACTATGTCAATAACATGCAAACTTGGTAGAATCACCCATACTAATGTAATATATTAATATACACAGAATATTCATTATAAATGTTTTTTTTTCCACAAAACATAAAATGTTTTATATTCTTCCTGGTGTGAGAATTATTGTATAATGATTCAGGAAATTAGCAGAATATCAAAAATGATTTCACATACCCCCAACTCTGATAACAATTAAATGTTCATGGCCAGCTCCTGAAACTATAAGTTATATCATGTTTATTGAAATATTTATAAACTATAGTACATACTTGAAAAGAAGTTATAATCATCTCCCTAGCCCACTGTGTATAATAAAGGAAATTCCTTCATGAAAGTATGCCAACCTCAGGCAATATTGCTCAGTGAAGCAAAACAAAAGAGCCATTACCTGAGCTGACAAAACCATACAGTGCACTGGTTTAAATGGCAATGACCAAAGGGCCTAAAAATAGACACTGGTAATAAACGGATGGATGGATGGATGGATGGATGGATGGATGGATGTGTTTTGAAATGGAGGGAAACTCCATTAAAATTTTATACTCGTCACATTGGGCTGTTGGTGTTCAGAATAACAACATTGCCATGTGGGCAATGCGGAGTCATCCACAAAGCCTGATTGCCATGCAGAGGAAAGTTCTAATAGTGTGCTCCTTAGCATGCTTTTGTTAAAAGTGCTTTTCTGCTTAAGTGTTATAAATGGGATTTAGGTCATTGACCATAATGGCAGGCAGCCTCCAAAAAAAATCCAGTTTGAGCCATTTGGGCAAAACTACTGATTTTAGACAGGTGCACAGATTTAAAATCTAAATTGTTTAACTGCAAAGGTCCAGGGAGTAGATAAAATAGATATAGATATAAGTTGACATATTAAAAATATATGCTAATGAGGAAGTAAAGCAGAAAAAGGAATATTATATACAGTACGCATATACATTCAAGGAAGCATAGTGGTGCAGCCAGCTCATTGTCAATCTTTAGATATCATCTGGGCTTTCATTCTACAGTAAGTTTCATGTGTCTTCCTTGAGTGTGTACCGGATGCGGGATGTTCCATCCAAAGTGTATTAACATCTCATGTTCAGTGTTTCTGCATAACCCTGACCAGGAAATGACAATAACTGAAAATAAATAAATTGTAGATTGCAGTACTTTAGAGACCTAAAAACAGTTGTATGTAATGAGTGTGAATTATTTCAAGTTCTGTATTATAGTGAAGAGAGGGATTTGGCTGATGAGCGAAAAAGCTCTTGGGAAAGGCTGTTTTAGACATCTCTAATTTAATCCTGTTGTTGCGTTAAGATCAAGGCGTTGCGAGGCAAAGACATATCAAGCATGGGACGAATGCTTTGAAAGTGAGTCAGTCATGTGCATGTGTTACAGTTAAACTTTTACATCCACACCCAGAAAAGTCCAGGAAACTCCCTCACAACTGTGCATGCTACGATGGATGTTCAAGTCTTTACAGGTCGGGAAAGAATCCGTGATGAAATCTTGGTTTCATAGCAGCTAGAGTTCGTGTGTCACATTTCTCCGGCACATTTAGCTTTGTGCTTTTTTATTTCTGTCTATGAGGAACTGTAATTGGGCCACAGCAGAGACGTTTTTGTGGATCCTCCTCCTCCTCCTCCTCCTTTTCATGCACAAAGCCGTTTGAGTGGCAGCTTGCTGCTTCCTGAAGCTGCCTTCTGCACTTCGCTCCTTTCCTCAACCAAGTCCATGTATGGTAAGGGACCAATAGAGTAGATGGGAGGAGGGACAGCTGGGAACAGTCAAGGCCCTAGAGGTAAAATTAACTCAAGAACAAGTATTTACTCTGAGGAATAGCATATTAAGGACCGAAGAGGAATTGGAACACTAGGAATACAGGATAATACAAAACAAATAAGGGTAATATGCTTGTTTAAGTTACATAATATATTACAAATCCTAAAAACAGCTTTCCAAAAATGGACGAAAGTAATGTTCATGACACCCACAGATTATGGTCATAAATGTTCCCTAAAAGGTAAAATTATAGACACATTGTCACTGGACCAAGACACAATCCGAAGAAAAAGAAATCGTATCCAAGTATGCAACAAGATTGGATGGGTTGATCATTTCACTTTCTCCTTGGCATGTCTTGGCTAGTACAAGACACCAGGGAGATTTCTCAGAGAACCAAACACCACAGCAGGGGAAAGCGAGGTTTCCAGTGTTTGTGTGTCTGTTGTGTGTGCACATTTTTTCCTACTTTACTGGTATTTCAGTCAGATTAGGTCTGAAGTAGGACATGAAGGACAATTCTCTTCATAGAAACACATCTCGCTCCTTTTTTTTTTTTTTAAGGAATTTGCAGGAATATAGTCCTCCTCTGGTGATAAAACATTACTTGCATAGACTTGTGAAAAAAATTATTCACATTCCTTAGTTTCCCATGGATTGGTTGCATACTGTATATGAAAATTAGAACTCAGATGTATACTGCTGGGAATTGAGTGCTTATGGGGGATTTGCGTATAAGCATGCCAGAAAAAAAAACATATAGTTAGACCAAGACTTTAAATCCACATGGGACAGTAGCAGAAGAGTTTTATTAGCGTTCATAATCATAACAATCCTTCTCATCCAATGCTTTTCATTTTAGGTCCTGAGGAAACTCAAACAGGACCTGAAGGTGATGTTTAAAAAATATAAAACGGAGCAGCATAGTCATTGGGACTAGCGCAGGCGCGCAGGCCATAATTCTGTACCAGTCCAGATCCGTGAGAGTAGTTTAATCCATATCTTCTTTTTATCCTCTTTAATGGCTACCGACACCTGCGCAGTGTCACGTTTCCCCGCTGTCTTTGCCTCCCTTTCAACGCCGCGCATGCGTGGCAATCCAATCTTGCGCGTGCGTACTGACAGCTCCCTCCTCTGCGTCCGCCATTTCGCATGATCACGGCAATCAGCTTTGGTCTGCAGTGTCATGGTGGAAGAAAAGCGCTGTTGCAGTGAAAAAAAAAACACACACACCGCACGTATACGCTCCCGTAAAATTACTGAAGCAGCTAAAATGCATGTGTTTATTTACTTATGGCTGAATAACAGTTATAATGTACAAACTGCACAATTGTAATTTCAGGCTTTTTCACGCGCCTCCCGCCATTTTCTCGAATTTTCACTTCTCAGGTCGCGCGCGCGCAGGTGTCTTGCTCTAATGGCTTTAATCTCACTTCAGGTTTCATCCATCTGTATTTATTTATTAGTTTATTTTCTGGCACCTTTACATCACCAGAGCATTTGCAGATGCTAATTCCCCAAATCTATATGTTTAGGAATCGTTTGCATACATTTTTTACACTAAATACCTGCACTGACATAAGGTATGCTTAACCTCAGGGAGTTTTTTCAAAGGGGTTGTGAGGTTATTACTGGGGTAATAAACCGAGGCAATAAACTACAGCTGGATGAACAAGCCCCCAACCTCTCTCCACCCCCCAAACAAATGTCAAGGTTACAATAAATGTGCATGAAAACCTCAAGAAGATTAGACCAATCCTCACTCATCGTCTATTTCACTTTATCCTGTATACAGGGTCATTGTGGCCTGGAGCCTATCCAAGGAGACTTAGGGGACAAGTCAGGGTATACACTGGACGAGGTGCCAATCCATCACAGGACTCACTAACATACTTCATATAGCCTAATCTGCATGTCTCTGGACTGCAGGAGAAAAGCCAACAAGCACGGGAAAGAACATGCAAACTCCATGCACACAAACCCCCAAGGCGGGAATCGAACCTGGACACTGGAGGTGCAAGGGTATAGTGCTAACTGCTAAGCCACCATGCCTATTCTAATCGTAATAATGAATGATTATCCTGCATCATTCTAATTAGGTATATATAAAGTAAAACTCTAGGGTTGCAATTATTTAGTTTGGTTTATGATAAGCTTATCTCAAAAATTTTATTTAAATACAGACTATAATCACATACAAGTTAAGGGTAGTCAAACCTTTATTAAGAACATATTTGTAAACAAAACGGGTTGGTAATGGTGGCATAGTGGTTAGCACTGCCCTTTTGCAGATCCGGAGTCTGGGATTCTCCCTGTGCTTGGTGGGTGTACTCTGGGTTCTCCAGTTTCCTTTCACAGTCCAAGGACATGAAGATTAGGTTAATTGGCGTTCCCAAGTTGCCCTGTAGTGTGTGAATGAGTGTGTGGGTGTATGTGTGTGTGTGTGTGTGTGTGTGTATGCCCTAGGTCTCCTGAGTGAGTGAGTGAGTGAGTAAGGTTTATGGTGTAGTGTATGTACCTTTTCCTGTCAGTTGGCTTACTTCAGAGGTATCTTGTAGCTTTACTTGAATAACTCATCCAAGAGTCCACTAATGTACTGTACCATAAATCATTTACAAAGGCACTCTGCATTCACATTACTAGTTAAGGGATATACACTAAGGGTAAAAAGATGTCAACATTCACACACTACAGGCAATTTGGTACACCAATTAGCCTAACCTGAATGTCTTTGGCCTGTGGGAGCACCACCAAGCACAGGGAGAACATGCAAACTTGCAGAGGAATGGAATCGAACCAGTTCTCTGAAGGCAATAATGCTTTGTATAATTCCTATAGTCTGGTGAATTTACAAATTAGTTGTTCTTTTTATTTTGTGAACACATTGTAATGTGATTATTTAGACCTTGAGAAAACTAAAATCTCTAATGAGACAGATTGATATATATAGTGCAGTAGAGAATATGCGGCGCAGGACCACTAGATGGAGACAACGTACACAATATTGTCTATGTTTGATTCATGTCATGCCAATAATCATGTGATGCCATTAAAAATTGTGTTTTTGTTTTTGCATGATTATATTTCGTTCAATTGTTTTCGGGTGTATCAGTGGTTGTTTCTGACCACGTGATTAATGACCTCATGTAAAGGAGAATTTTTGCTCTTCTAGGGCAAAATAATAGTAAAATCAACAGAAATCAATAGTTTTTTTTCACCTGTGATTAAAATGGAATTGTTTGGGGGCTACAATACAAGAATCGTACTTTTTTTTGTAACTTATTTTATTGTTCTGCCCTTTAGGAAAGAAAGGTGCTACGCTATGGTTGTGCGCTGGAGGAAGCTGCTCTAGATAGCTCTTTTCTTTAACATTAAAACAATTCATGTTTAATGCATCTTTTGCCAGAACACCTTGATTTTATTGCAACTACAGAAGTAGTCATTTCGCGTTAGTCATGCGCATCTTTAACAGTTAATAACTTTTACATCCACACCCAGAAAGTCGAGTAAACGTCCTCACAACTGTAAATGCTACAATGGAAGTTCAAGTCTTTACAAGTTGGAAGGAATGAGCGAAGAAATCTTGCTTTCACAGCAGAAGCTATAGTTCCTGTGTGACATTACTGCAGTATAAATATACATACTGTAGTGTAATGATAAAAAAAAGGAAACAAAACATTACAACAAATAAACGATAACTAAGCTTTTGAACCTCTGCATACTGTAGACATGTGCATTCTTTTTAAAAACTTAAAACATCAATGTTTGTAATACTATACATTGCCTAAGTTCTTAGCACAATTGCATGGTTAAATGACATTACATTAGAAATTGAAGCTGTTTAATAGTGAAAGTAACAGTGTTTCCACATGAACATGTGACAAGAACTCACAGGACTGGATTAAAAAAGTGTTTGGCTATCAGAAATCCACTTGTTAGCGAGACTCATCAGGGGAAAAAAACACTTAAATTTGCAATGGAGCATAAAGATGTACCCATCATGCAAAATGCCCACTCTACAAACCTCTGGAGATAATGCTATGATCTGGGATTAGCTCAGTTTATCAAGTCTAGGCCCAGTAATATTATGTGACAATAAAATGATGTCAGCTGACTAAATCATTCTGAAAATTTGCTTTTATGTTTTGTCAGGATCTGACATGCATGTTGTCACTGAAGTAATCAATTATTCACTGCTAATGTCAAAGGAAACGGATTTACTACCAACATTTAGTGACCGGTATCATGTGTCTATCACTAGAGAATGGCCAGCTATGTATACCTGTGTCTTGGTGTACTCCATAGTCGCTGTTGACAGTGGTAACCATTACATCCACTGTCAGACATCAAAGACAGCAGATACTCCTGTCTGTAGCTCAGACAATATCTAGCCTCAGACATCTGTGTCATGAGTAAAGGTCATAATCCGAAATGACTTTTGATCCTATTATCGGTGTCATTTTATGTCCTGTGTGAGGTGAGTAGAGATGGGCTATGTGTACCAGAGTGCTCCTCTGTCATCCATTTTGTGTCCAATCGTACCAGATTTAGTATCACTCCACTGCTCGTCTGTCTTGAGAGCCTATATTTTTTCTATCTGATATTAAATACCTGTTCTTTATGCAGTGTAGTCAAAGCGTATACAGTATACGGCAAATTTTAAACTAGTCATTAAATAAAATTGAAGACATTTCAATGAAATTTTAGGAGAATCTGTCTTAAAAGAATCATCATATCCAGACAAATATTTTACTTTACCTTAGCATGTACTGTATCATTCTCTTAACCTTATATATGTCAGCATATTTCAGTTCCCCTAGACACAGTCTAGGACAGGTTCAAGCACGATTAGACTCATTCCTAAATATCACATAGGCATCCTCAAAACATCCTGCAGTCAGAACTTTACGAGGAGTGTTTTGTTATTTAACCCAATCTGTTAACATGTTTATAATCTGTTATATAAGTACACCACTGCTGATATGCTCTTTAAGGGCCAGCATCATATGCCAAGTACTCCTTACACACAACAGCACGTACTGTAGTTGAGAAAGCCTTTTATGAGGGTGCTGTACATTAGCATTTGTCTGATGAAATAGTAATGGCTGTTATAATTGTTATTATATACTCTTTAACCTCAGGGTTACTAGATGACAGGTTCAGCACAGCATGCCAGATTAATGTTTGTTGTGTTCTTTATACAAACCTGTCAAGGTTAAAGTTCTTGGTGTGTATCTGTGCCAGCTGACACAAGGTTCCAGTCATTGTGTCACAGCGATTCCAGACAAATTTGTTCACTGTGGATTGCAAACTGCACTTTCTGACCTGGTTCAGGCCAGGTAGTGAGATTGCGAGCCAGGTATTTACATTTGTGGATCATGAACCATTAACTTCCAGTCATTATGCAATCAGTTACCCCTTCCATATGGGTAACTCTGTAGGTTTATAACTACAGAAGAAGTGGAAGCTGTTGCTATGTACAATCCGTCATCTCCATCATCAGATATTCTCCACCATACTGGGAGTATTGAGAAGATTCCCAGCACAGCAGTGAAACCTACATGTTAGAGCTATGTCATAACTATGATTTGCTTGTATTATAAATTGTTTATGTCAAAAAATCTGATTTTAAAAGTGAAAGTTTTTGATCATTTTCTACTGTATGTCATGTTGCTGGTCAGTAATGGACTGTTTAGACAGTGCCGATATCAAGTACAGATAAATGTGCCATTAAAATGCATTGCAGTAGTACATCTTTCTGATGTATCATTCAGTCTCCTCATGTGTTAGTGTGAGTAAAAACTTTTCTTCTAATGATTACTCTTATGTCTTCAGGGTCCCCTGGAGTGCTTGTTAATGTTTGCAGAGCAGTGAACGACACATAATAAATAGATTATATAAAGTATATTAAAAATCTATCTCTATCCTTAGCTTGAGGTTAAAGTTTTCATTTTAGGATTACAGACATCACAAGCTGCAGCTCAGACATGCTGTCTAAATTTGTTCTTTGTATTTGAGATGATTGTCTGTTCCAGGACATCTCTAACCACAGCATGAGGCCTTTAACACGTCTCTTCATGCTTTTCTGTTTTCCCGTGTTTGACAGTTAAAGAGTTGTGTAAGAGTCAGTAGCATCTGCATCACTCGACTGTGTGTTGTGGGGCACAGCTGCGTGGCATCTTGATTAACACCCGTATACTCCGCAACTGTATATTCTGTTCTCTGAACCAGAGACAGCATTTTTTTATTATAATAAGAAATTAATAATATAGTCATATCTATATTTATCTAATATCTAAGATATATAGTATATCTTATTCATATGAAATAATATTAGCAGTAATTAAAACTTAAAAACCTCATCAGTCAGAAGATGTTGATTAATTGTCTATAACAGCAGCTCTGACAATCATACTGTATGTTTATATTAATAATAATTTATAATTGTTTATAATAACATCTCATTCGTAGAAACCTGTGTAATAAAGCCTGATTTAACCTTTGAACACCAAGATGTTTATAAACATTTATGGAAAAAGTCTCCAATGTCAGGCTTTGTAGTTTTCTGCCACAGGAAGATTTTTAGAACACCTGAGTTTGTGACATCTTAGTAACATGTCAAGCTGCTTTTAAACTTCACAGGAGAGATTAAATAAGAAGCCCACGAGGGAACAATCATCTTTTGTATAAAAAAATAAAAATAAAACAGATGGTGTTTCCTTCAGGTTTTATTCTTTATGTGTTATATATTCTGGGTTGACAGTTCATTAAGACCATCTATCTCAACTCATTGGCAATTCGTACAAGAATTTGTTGGTAAATAATGTAGCCCATATCTTGCTACTGTATACACAAATTGTCACCCCTTATCTTTACTGTAATAGGACTGCTGACAATATTATTTGGGTGTGGTCCTTTCTCAGTATAACAGAGATTGCTGTCGTAGAATTTTGCTTGTAATGCTGATACAGGTATATCAGGCACAGCTGGAGGTTTTTAAACACTGGTATGTACTTTGTTTGTGTACCTTTAGACACTTTGTGGAAAAATATCTTGTTATTATTTATTAGCGTCAGTGCATGGAATCAACATCGCTGTTGTCATTCTGCTGAGATGATAATATATGATTAGTGGTGTCCCTATATATTAGTATATACAATCAGTAAAATAAGTCAGGGGCACAGAAGGAAATTAAATTTTACTTGGCCATATAGACTTTTGCCAGGACACATAGCTTGCTTGTAGTTGTTCCTGTCACGTCTTTACAAATAGCATAACCATTCTCTTATTTCAGATTTTTACATTTTGATGAACTTGTAGTTACTGTTTTAAGTGACTTTTAATTTTTCTTTATTCAACAGAAATATATTTATCTCCTCATTCTGTCTTTCACTTGCCTCTTAGGTCACAACCACAAAGAGCAACTCAGTTTTGTTCTAAACGAGCCAACATTATGGCAAAGGAACAATGTTCCAGTCATTTAGCAGAGGAGAGGAAGTGGTGCGAACAAAGCACCTTTATCTGTGCCCAGTGGGAAGTGCTCCCGATGAGACCACCTACAGTTCACTGCCCTGCCTTACATCATCATTGTCATTTGTTTACAGTTGCTTCACTGAGCACTTACTCCTGACTGACTGATGCATGAATAACATGTGCCAGTTTAAGAGTAGACTCAAGACGCATATCTTTAATCTGTCATACACATAATTCATCCCATAACCTCATACTCCAGTACATCTCTATCCTGAATGGCAACTTACGATAATTCTTTCCACCTGGTCTTTATTTTTCTACCCATCCCGAGGTTTCTGGAGATTGTGCTAGGTTCAGTAGACAAAGGCCAACCCTGCGAGGATCCTGAGGCATTCAGAGAAGGACCAGCTCCAGCTGCTTCTGCTTCATGATTTGGAGCTACACATGCTGCTCCTGTGCTCCCAGTGATCCAGACCCCATCTGCCCTCTGCACCTGCAGACTCATCCCTGTGCTGAACTGGACTTCAAATTTAAATAACTTCTGTTATATTGAACTTTCAGCTGCATAACACACATGATGTTATATAATTTCTATCCAGATGAGGATGGGTTCCCTGTTGAGTCTGGTTCCTCTCAAGATTTCTTCCTATTGCCATCTCAGGGACTTTTTCCGTGCCGCTGTCGCCTTCACCCTTGGCTTGCTCATCAGAGACAATCTCATTATTATCTTGACTTCAAAATTTTCTTTTCATTTTTGTGAAGCTGCTTTGAGATATTAACCATTGTTAAAAGCGCTATATAAATAAAATTTAATTGAATTCCCATTTCACCCAATCCAAATCAAAATGCTGCGTGAACATTATACAACTTCAAGCTTCTGTAATTTAACATCTACTGCTGTCTATTATTAAATGTATGAGGCAGCCAGTGTACAGAAACAGTTATAACTGGTCATACTGTCCTATTTGCATATATTATTTAAAATTACATTTACATTCAAGTTAGATAAATATGCACTGGATTTGAGTTACCGTTTGCATTATTGCAGAGGAAGGTCTTAGTGGCATAAAAATTATGTGCTGTGGAAAGGTTTGAGACATACATTTGATGATATAACAATGGCAATTTATTGTTGTTACACATTTAAGCAGTGAATTAACTTTGCTGTTTCAGCCTCACGTATGGGTACGTTGCTTTTCTTATCACTTTCGGCATCTGAGTGTGTGGCATGGACTAGTTGAGATGTCACAGCTATTGGCAGTGGGACTATGGAAGAGAGGATTATGTAGACTTGGTATTCTGCTTCCACTCCATTACCCTCTGAGGGAAAGTGGTGTTGCCCATTTGAAAGGTGCCCTGAGGCTCTCAGAGGCTTTGCCGTCAAGCTGCAGCTTCTGATTCGGATAAGCATTAATCCAGTGTGTTATCTCCAAAGCGCTCCAGCTGAGTCAGGTGGGAAGACTGGATGTGCAGAGGGTTCATAGGGAACTCTTCCTATTATAGCAACATCCTAAATCCTTATTGGTCAGACATAGTACTGAATAAAATACAATACCCAGAATGAGAGAGAGCTTGTGGCCCTGCATGATGCTGTGCGAAATATTGATTTTTGGTTACTTTAACTCTTGGAATGAAGTGAATCGTTTGGTTTGCCCACATCGCTGACCTTTGATGTTAAAAACACAAGACCTACACTTTCACTAATTATCAACAGCAGCCTATGATTGGAGAAATGTACAAATCTGCCATGAAGCAATCGTCAGGACTGGTTTCCATGGCAGCACTTAGCATCATTTCTCTTCAGCATCAGCACTCCCCGGAGCTTCATTACACCACCATTAGAAGTAGAAATCGGATCGCATGATGTAACATTCATTGCTCTTACAGGCAGGTCCTATCATTGTAGCCGCAGAAGAACAAGAGGAGATGGAACTCATGTTTAATATTAAAACTGTATCCATTAATATATTTTTATAGACTGAAATGATATCTCCCTTGACTAGATGGAGTAACCAGAGCTTTGACAACCAGTGCTTGGATTGCTACTGTACATGAAAAGCTTTACAAAGCAATGAGACCTTTACTAGTTTCTGCCAGGCAGAGCAAATCTCCCTTAGTGACCAAATAGAACTTGTCAATAAATAAATAAATAAATGAATACAGTTGGAAATCAGAAGTTTGTATTCTCTCTTTGGAAATTGCAGCAATTTGGAAATAATCTGCAATCTGCTGCAATGAGCCTTTCACTTATCAAGGTCAGCTGGTCACAGCACTGTCAGTACACATCACATGACTGCAAGGTTGAAAGCAGAACCAGATGATAACATGCAGCTTGGTGTATATTATTTCATTGTTACTGCTACTGTCCATGCAAATAAAGATTGCATATTGTGACTTAAATGTGAATTGTTACATAGAGTAAACACGTGAGATGTTTGTCCAGTTCAATAGGATTTTATTTTTTATTTAGTTACATTTAGGGCTGACTATAATCCAAAGCATTATAGTGTAATTAGTCCTGCAAACAGAAGTACATTTCTGACAATAAAATGAAAAAATAAATCTTCCTGTACACAATTGTACAATACAAATAGTAGATGGAAATGCATTTCGTATCATATCAGTATTTCAGTTTATTATTATGCATCAAGATTGTATCTTATATACAGTATACTGCATGCAAAAATAGGACTTCTATTTGTGGCTGGTTTCTGTTGTTCTTACAACTATCTTGAATTTATGTCTGGGTTTTTTTGTAAAAATTCTACCCCACTTGTTTTCACAGCTCTATGCTTAGACTGCACACTGTGTTCTCTTGTGATTAAAAACTTTGTCAAATGTAAACATATTTCACTCACTGTAGCATTTGCTAGACATATATACTGTAAATCTCCACTCTCTGAAAGAGATTCTGTCTTTACCGCCAGCAGCTATCTAGAATATGTTCAGTGCCCAATGCAAAATGCAATACTATGACTGTAATAACAATGCCATTTCTTGCAGTTTCCTTTTAAGATCGCCACTGATGAAGCGTTCCCTTTTGCTGTAATTGCTTTTTATCTGTTGTATAGTTTGGGAAACTGATTAGGAAGAAAGAATTTTTCAGCCTCGTCCAAACAACAATCTCTACTAACACTTTAATTAAAGGCAATGTTTATAACATTACGTGACGGCTTCATAAGTTGTGCATGACAACTAGATAACAAAATATCAAAGCTAGTTACTTTCCTACAGAGAGTTTTATTCCCCTTAAACCACAGCACTTTGCCCATGCTTGTAATTTTTATTTTACTATCAAACAACGTATCCTACTTCTTTTTTTTTATTTATTTTTTTACATTTGATGTTTTTCAAGTCATTTCCTTGAAATTAATCAGACAAAGAAAGAAAAATGCCGTTCGTCATGTCTGGAACAATGAAATCAAGAGGACTCTCAAATGGAAGTATACTTTTAAAAACATTATCAGCACCAGATTAAGTGCGCTGTGCTCAAAAGTGCCTCTGAATTCACTGTTACTGCAGAAATGATAACACATTAAAAGGAGCACATACATGTAATTATAAACCTGTGATTTAAATTATATCCAGCACTACTGTAAAATCTTATTTAAACACGCAACAGCTCTGTTATGAGATAATATCTGAGTCAAGTCCATCAATACTCAACACACCCTCACTTACATGAGAACATCTAGACCACCATACTCATAGCTTAGTGTATTCCCCCTCTAAAGTTTACACTGCTCTCAACAGTTTTCTCAACTCTTTTATTCTTAACTAATATATACAATACAGTGGTGTGAAAAACTATTTGCCCCCTTCCTGATTTCTTATTCTTTTGCATGTTTGTCACACTTAAATGTTTCTGCTCATCAAAAACCGTTAACTATTAGTCACAGATAACATAATTGAACACAAAATGCAGTTTTTAAATGAAGGTTTACGTTATTAAGGGAGGAAAAAAACTCCAAATCTACATGGCCCTGTGTGAAAAAGTGATTGCCCCCCTTGTTAAAAAATAACTTAACTGTGGTTTATCACACCTGAGTTCAATTTCTGTAGTCACCCCCAGGCCTGATTACTGCCACACCTGTTTCAATCAAGAAATCACTTAAATAGGAGCTACCTGACACAGAGAAGTAGACCAAAAGCACCTCAAAAGCTAGACATCATGCCAAGATCCAAAGAAATTCAGGAACAAATGAGAACAAAAGTAATTGAGATCTATCAGTCTGGTAAAGGTTATAAAGCCATTTCTAAAGCTTTGGTACTCCAGCGAACCACAGTGAGAGCCATTATCCACAAATGGCAAAAACATGGAACAGTGGTGAACCTTCCCAGGAGTGGCCGGCCGACCAAAATTACCCCAAAAGTGCAGAGACAACTCATCCGAGAGGCCACAAAAGACCCCAGGACAACATCTAAAGAACTGCAGGCCTCACTTGCCTCAATTAAGGTCAGTGTTCACGACTCCACCATAAGAAAGAGACTGGGCAAAAATGGCCTGCATGGCAGATTTCCAAGGCGCAAACCACTTTTAAGCAAAAAGAACATTAAGGCTCATCTCAATTTTGCTAAAAAACATCTCAATGATTGCCAAGACTTTTGGGAAAATACCTTGTGGACCGACGAGACAAAAGTTGAACTTTTTGGAAGGTGCGTGTCCCGTTACATCTGGCGTAAAAGTAACACAGCATTTCAGAAAAAGAACATCATACCAAAAGTAAAATATGGTGGTGTTAGTGTGATGGTCTGGGGTTGTTTTGCTGCTTCAGGACCTGGAAGGCTTGCTGTGATAGATGGACCATGAATTCTACTGTCTACCAAAAAATCCTGAAGGAGAATGTCCGGCCATCTGTTCGTCAACTCAAGCTGAAGCGATCTTGGGTGCTGCAGCAGGACAATGACCCAAAACACACCAGCAAATCCACCTCTGAATGGCTAAAGAAAAACAAAATGAGGACTTTGGAGTGGCCGAGTCAAAGTCCTGACCTGAATCCTATTGAGATGTTGTGGCATGACCTTAAAAAGGCGGTTCATGCTAGAAAGCCCTCAAATAAAGCTGAATTACAACAATTCTGCAAAGATGAGTGGGCCAAAATTCCTCCAGAGCGCTGTAAAAGACTCGTTGCAAGTTATCGCAAACGCTTGATTGCAGTTATTGCTGCTAAGGGTGGCCCAACCAGTTATTAGGTTCAGGGGGCAATTACTTTTTCACACAGGGCCATGTAGGTTTGGATTTTTTTTCTCCCTAAATAATAAAACCCCTCATTTAAAAACTGCATTTTGTGTTTACTTGTGTTATCTTTGACTAATAGTTAAATGTGTTTGATGATCAGAAACATTTTGTGTCACAAACATGCAAAAGAATAAGAAGTCAGGAGGGGGGCAAATAGTTTTTCACACCACTGTATGTGTGTCTTTTATGATATAATTTTAATACATCGGAGAGTAGTAAAGACACTGGTAAAGTACATATATCTCATTATGTATAACTCAACACACACAATATGTAAGTATGCTATTGTATTCATATTATATAAATGTCTAAATTTATATTAAATAGAATACTATGTGTAATACACTGAGCTTAAATAAAATTAAGTGTCAAGTCAATTTGACATTAAACCTGATAAACATAAATAAAAAATTAATATGAAATTGTGAAGTATGAGACAAACATGTGGGTGGAGTAAAAGTGTCAGGACTCAAAACTAACATTAAATATTTGTATAATTTTCAAATAAATCGATAATATTCATCACGCAGTGACAAATCTTGTGTAACTGTAAGGTAACCTCATAGTCATGACATTTCCAATCCCTTCCACTGTGTGGAGCTGGAGCAAAGCAGTAGAGAGAGAAAATGGATAACTTATAGGATACAAGTGATAAGCTACTCATGTATGTGTATATTCTCTCTCTCTCTCTCTCTCTCTCTCTCTCTCTCTCTCTCTCTTTCTTCCGCTCTTTCTCTCTCAAACTTGTGCAGACGTTTGCCTGGTCTGCATTAAAAAATTAATAATAAATACAAACAAAAACTGATGTTCTTATGCAAAAACTAAGCATATCACTGTTAAGGTTAGATCTAGATATAGGCATAGTTTTAACTAATATATACAATATGTGTGACTTTTATAGTTTTAACTAACTGCATCAATAATTTTTGTCAATGGATAGAATGGTGTGTGTGTGTGTGTGTGTGTGTGTGTGTGTGTGTGTGTGTGTGTGTGTGTGTGTGTGTGTGTGTGCGCTTTGGACATTTGCCAGCTACCTCAGGATGTCTCAATATGCCCAGCTGCTGAGATTTGGTCTTTTCTGTAAGAAGCAGAGATCCACAGGAGTTAGAGAGACTTCATGTTCTGCAGGGTATAAGGCATTGTATTTAGTGAATACAGTTGTAATATTTTTGAGTTATAAAGACAGGCAGAGAAAGAGTTGCCTGTATTCTGTAGCTCATTGAAATCTCACCGCTTCACTATACATAATACTAATAAAGGAGCCTTTTGTTGATGCATTTAAAGTACATCCAATTGATCTGATTTGCATCAAATGATTTATATTATGGAGCATCAGATTATAAAGCATTAAATCATTACAATCTATCCAAATAGATTATCCACATGTTGCATGTGATAATGTCTTTTAAAATACAGTATAATACAGAGTGTGGTAACTATGAAAGACTCAGAAATCTCCTAAATGAAATCATAACCTACTGTAAGCACAATGACAATGTTTAAAATTGACTTACCCAAAAAATCTGAGTTCAGTGTAGTCATAAGGATGTAGTACTGCCATGCATGATGAAAACTTGCTGTGAGCATTCCTTTTACCCGTCACCCCTGAATGAGAGCTGAAACTGTGAGGTCTGCAGTTTTGTACCGTTCCCACAGCTCTCAGTGCTCACCAGCACCATCTAGGCACTTGAACAAGGACATCTGGTTGGGTTACTGCTTGTTTAGGATGAGCTCTGGACACATTTCACAATTACTTACTAATTTGTTTTCCTATATGACATGAAAGAATGACACACAACAGTGTTAATCTTGTAAGTAACAAATAATGCACATTACATTAACAGGACATCAGAATAATGTGCATTATTCAGACTTTACATCATTTACATGCACAATATCTCATACAAGACTTTAAGAAGAGCATCTGTGTTACAGTGCATTATTTTTTAATGCAGTAAAGTCTGATGACTTGCCTTGACCTGCAATAGCTGTTTTTCTAATATGCAAAACGTTGCACAGGAAGGAATTGCGTATCACACTGAGGCCTCAGTTCAACTATTTTAGTTTCATTTTGAGACTAACAGCACCTCATTTTTTAAGTAAATGGCAAAATAGGAGCATATATTAAAGTTATATACTAAAGCTCCAAAGTTTTCACTGTTTAGACCTGAATCCAGATATGAACACTTAACTTTCATTTATTTAAATAACAGTAACACTTATCAATTAAATGAAAAAAACAAACACAGTTTTGTTGTCTTTTGTTGCTCATTGCCTGATATGGTGGTGATTAAATCTGTTCTCCTTTGCTCCTTTTTCCTATTTCACCATATGATTTTTTTTTTAATGATTAAATTTAAATTTTAAGAACTGATTTTTAAAATGGAGTGTGCCACCAAATTTTTTATTAGATTAAAAAAAAGAAAAAAGAAAAAAAGTTCATTATTCGAATTTTAAACCCTGCATGCAAATTCAAACCTTGGAATACAAGGTAAAGGTAAAGTAATTCAATTTACAAATTCATCTAACATCAGGAAAATACAGATGTGTACAGTTTACATTTAGCTTGAGTAATTGTATAATAAATTAGGTGAAAAGCATAGGTGAAAAGGCCTGGGCAAAAAAAATAAACTTAAACATGAATAAATGCAAACATGCTTATTATGCTTATCAGTTTTATCATTCCTCAGCCCTCTGCTACTCATAATAAAACCAGATGACAATTTAGACCGAATTAGAAATGACCGTAATGCAGTTACAATGGCCATGCACAATGTTCTGGTTTATTCCAGGAGAGGTGGTTTTGTTTGTTTTTGTGGGTTGGAGGGAGGAGACAGTGTGCACCCGGCCTGAATAATCCTGTCCAGGGTTTAGAGGACGGCCTTTCTGCTGCTCTCCTAGCTGTGGGAAAACTGTGGGAGCAGCTGCAAGAAGAATGAAGTCTATATTTAAATAAAAATGAAAAATGAGAGAGGGATAACAGGCAATGGGGCAGAGTCTTGGCAATGCTGCTACTTCAGTGGAAGAGAAAGCAAGAGGGGAAGAAGGAGAAGAAAATCGGCCCTGGAAAGTTTTTCGTCGTCCAGAGCAAAGCCCAAGATGAAGATTGTTGACTGTGAAGAACATTCAATCCAGAGGAAACGGTGATCCAAACACGGATGCTACTGACATTTAGCACGGACATTATGTGATTTCAGATGCTAAAAATAAATGTACCCACAAAATTGTCTACACATTGCATCTATATATAGTATTACACAATGGAGTTTTCTTTCCTTCTACCGATCTCTGTTTCTAAACCAGGACCAGATGCATGCATGAAATATGATATTGGATCAAATCCACATAAGAATAAGTTCTCCAAATATATTTTAATTGTCTTTTAGTTTATCACTGAGGTTGTAGTTTAACCAGCATATTTAACGTTGACAATATTCATTCTAATGTCAGCTTTTGTGACATTGCTGAGTACATTATTTACTAAATATGCTTACTGAATAATTTTTTATGTTCCCTCTGTGAGTCTTCCCATAATTAAATGGGAAAATGCCATTACTTTCCATAATTAAATGGGGAAAAATAAGATAGTAATAAATCTAAGCAGATTATTTAAATGAACACAAATACACTGGTTAATCTCCCACATCGTGAAGGGGCAGTGCCTGTCTACTGATAAATGCTGGCGCTCCACATTCCTCCCGAGAGACGTCTGGTCCTGTTCAGTAGTAATAAGGGTGTCTCAGAGGTAGGGGGCAGAGGCAGCTGGGGAGATGAGGGCCTTCAGAACTCTGTGCCTCTGGGACTGGTTAAAATCATGTGACCTATCGTACCAGACAGCAGCAAGGCAGGGGGATTTCCAGCCAGTCTATTATTGTAACTCAAAATAGTCCTTATAGTAGGAATCATACCCCAGATACTGCCCTCTCATGGTTCGACTTTAGACCAGGCAGAGTTCTAAGAGAGGGGAGGGAAGTGAGAGTGTATGTTCTTTCACATTTCAGTAGAGGGCAGCCACTAAGCCCTTTTCCATTTCTTTTGCCCTGATAATTCAAACTTTTGTAGAATAATCAGGTATCGGCTATATATTGCATATTTTATTGCATGTCAACTTTACAATGTAGGTGTGACCTCTGTATAAATCTGTATCAAAAGATCACGTTCACCTCTCACTGGACACCATACAAACACACACATACACGTACACCTGGGGTAATTTAGGGTCACCAATCCATTACCAGTATGTTTTTGGAAGTTGAGGGGGAAACCAGATATTTCAGATTGGACCCACATGGATAAGGCAATTCAGCTCCAAAAATCACACTCAGGGTCAAACCCACACCTGCAGCTGTGGGGCAACAATTTTACTCTCTGCACTTCTGCACCACCCTTGATTGATCATGCAAAAAATTTTTTTACTGATTTTGGATCGAGTACATAATTACTCGTATTTGAATGTGAAATTATAGTTTAGTTAATTCAGCGTTTGTTTTTGGTTGCTGTTTTTATAAATACAAATCCTGAATCTGGGAAATAGGGTTTCTGTGGCAGCCTTATGATAGGAACTCACTCACCAAAGCATTGCAGAACCAACACTGCGATAAGCTTCCCTGTCCTGTGGAGTGTGTAGATTCGTGCAACTGCTCCTGGAGTTGTTATTTTAGAAATGCTACTATATTTCCACCAGGGGGAGAGCTAGGCAAATGTACAAATAAAAAGAATAGTACAATAAGCTGAAAAAAATTGGGGAGTTGTCTACTTAAATATACATTTAAAAAGAAATGCTGAAAGCCATTAATATCTATTCCCCATGAAAAATATAAACGCATACATAAATAGTTGTATGAAAACTATGTTTAGTTTCAACAATAGTGCGTGAAAACTAAAGCAGCTTTAATAAAGAATAATTCTTTACGTTTCCACTGCATGAGCCTAAACCCTAGAAATATATCTACTGCATTGAGAAATAGGAAAAAAATTATTTTCCTGGGGGCGGCACGGTGGTGTAGTGGTTAGCACTGTCGCCTTGCACCGCCAGGGTCTGGGTTCGATTACCCGGCCAGGCTTGATTCCTGTCTCTGTGTGCATGGAGTTTGCATGTTCTCCCCGTGCTTGGTGGGTTTCCTCCGGGTACTCCGGTTTCCTCCCACAATCCAAAGATATGCAGGTTAGGTTAATTGACATTCCAAATTGCCCGTAGTGTGTGAATGAGTGTGTGTATGTGAGTATGTGTGTGTGCCCTGCGATGGATTGGCACCCTGTCCAGGGTGTACCCCGCCTTGTGCCCTAAGTTTCCTGGGATAGGCTCCAGGCCCCCGCGACCCTGTATATAAGGATAAAAGCGGTACAGAAAATGAATGAATGAATGATTTTCCTGGGAAATCTTTACATCAATTTACTCTATAAACAGTTATATGAAAATGTATGCAAACTAAAAGTGAAAGTTTTCCTATCAGAATGGAAAATGTGAAAGTTGCTGCAAAAAACTGACTAAAGCACCGAAAGTAAAAATTTGCAAGCTTGGCTGCAATGGTTTTACACATAACCCCCAGATTTTTTTCACTTCTTTATTCTTCAGTTGCTACCACACTCAGATACATGTATATTGTTGGGAAATTGCCTTACAAGTACAGGTATGTGTGAAAATAGCTTCCACAAATGCAGTAATCAGTGATATTGTATGGGGACATTATTCATTCATGAAATTGTATTCATGATGGGTATTTTTTTTAATTTATTATTTATGCAGAGAGGTGAATAAACAAAACAGTGTAATATAATACAAAATGTTTAAGATGTTAAGCATACTCTCTAAAAATGTATTCCAAATAATGTACTCAGGTCTTACAAAAATGCACTAAGCTGGAACTTTCCTTGTCACTGGAGCGGTATTACCTTTAATCTCACACATAAAATTATTTAGGTACATAACTACATAACATAGACTGTAATTACATTACAGAGTGAAATTTTACAGGTATACTATTTACACCTCTCTAGGTAAAGTACAGAGATTAGTGTAGATACTTTTGGAGCACCACCTTCGTAACAAAGTAAGGGAAAACTTCGTGCCATTTTTCCTGAGAGTGTAATGGGCTTCAGTTTATGAAGACAATATAGAATTTAACCCTACTGAGTTTATTTTTAACGGGTTGCGTTAAAGTAACTATGTTCCCCTATGAGGCTTAAAGATCACCCAGACCCGTTCCGGACAAAAACAACACCTCCACATTTTCCATGAACTTTCAGCGCGGTATCGTCGTTTAATTGACATTTTTTTATCCAATCAGTTTTCGCAAAGCGTCAAGCCTGCGTTCGTTCCTCAATACCGTCCAATCAGAAGACTTCAAGACGCCATACGGAGCCGTTAGTCGGCCATCTTAGTGAGGAACTATTTTAGCTTGCCTTTCTTTTTTTATTTGCGTGTATGTGTTGTAAGGACTTGTTCACACCTAACATGGTGAAATAATAAAATAATAATACGATGTCTACAAAATGGAAACAAGAAATTGGTCATTTCAATCATTATTATTTTCGTTCACCAGGCGTCTAGTCGTCCATTTTTGTTGTTGCAGCAGTAATTCGAAAGCGAGGCGTTATAAAATATGGACACCGTCTTATGGATGGTCCATAACTCACGGACATATCAAATTGGAAATGAATTCATGGGCATATTGTTTATCGTACTTGCTCTCTTTTTTCGTTAAAAAAATCGCTGTTTTCGAAGGTTTTCGACGTTACCGCTGATGTGTTTCTGTACCGCTCTCGGATCAGTTTCATCTCGCCCATAGACACCTGTGGGTGATTTTTTTTAACAGACAACTGTTCTGAGATCTGCACTTTCCTCCAACGTTAAATATTTACCCAACCGTTAGCGGCGCGCGCAGATTTCGGTAATGGGCGGAGCCAGCACATATCAATCAAAAAAGAGGCGGTTTTAACTAAAGCAGTCGTGCTAAAGTACTGCAACGTTATCCTCTGATCTTTCTATAATGTGACCTTGTTTATTAGACATATTTATTTATTATTACATGGTGTCATTTGTACGATAAGAATGTGATGTCTGAGCGTCCTGGGCTCATGTGTGCATTGTGTAACGATCACCTTCTCACTGTGTGGGATAAATTAACCAAACAATCACGGGCCATTTAATAGAATTTAAAGTTGTACTTATAGTGTAGCTTACACTTTACACATAGGTATACATACACATATTTACATGAGGTAGTTAAAACCTTATTAACACGATTTTGAGTGTGTTTGTTTATTTATTTATTTGGTGGACTTGTTAGTCCATAGGTCATCACCTCCTTACCGCCGCCCCCGCCTTTTTCTCTCTTTCTCTCTCTCTCGCTCTCTGAAAAAAATGCATCCTAGATCTAGATCTAACTCTCTTTCTTCTTGAGGTGAGAAAGCTCATATAAGCTCAGAGCTATCCATCACAAGCAGACAGGAGAGCAGCAATACAGTTACTATAGGCACATAAGTGACCCAGAAAGGTTGGCTTGTAAGCACTGTAGAAAAACTGTCCATTGTTCCAGGGTAGCGAATTAGAGTCACGGACTACGGGACATCTCGCAATATCGACCAATCAGCGAGCCCCGCCCGCCTCTTGATCCCGCCCCACGCCTTGATGCCGCTGCTCGACGCCACGCCCACTCACAGACGCCGCCGCCTGTAGGCTCCGCCCATTGTCTATATTAAGCGCTCCGCTGGCGGAGGAGTTTCGCCACAGGCACCAACTAAACGTTCATTTTTTCCGAAGCGGCTTTTGGACATCCCTTCTTTTCCCCATTATTTTTATTCCGTGACCCGGATCACACATTTTTCACGTTCGGACAGAAATGGCTGACACTAAAGTCATCAACTCGGAAACATCCGCCAAGGTAGGCTTAAAAAAAAAAAACAGGAAAAATAATTCTCTCTTATTTGAACTCATCTAATGGGCTTGGGAATATTAAAAATGATGGCACGGTGCATAAACGAGATGAAGATTTTGTTACAGTCTTTTCATATGTTTTTTTTCTTCTTATCCATTGACGTGGACGCACGTTTTCTTTCCGTGCAGCCTTGTTAATGTTGAGGAAATACAGCAGTCGTGTATAAGATGCGCTCTAAAGTTGCGTTTGCTTCAAGAAACCAAATGCATTGTCCTTATCTAATCCGAGCCTTTTGTTAGATTTGCACAAACGTTTCGGTTCCTTTTTTTTAAAAGTACCTTTCAACCTTGGATATCATATCATCAACTTCCGTTTGATCGAGTGTTTTCGTGATTGATCGCCCGCCGGTCGCACAGCGTTACAAATGTTTCGTTTGCGGATCGGTGTTTGCACGCGCCTGCGCTCCCGTATGACAAGTTCCCCACGCAGCTCTCCTTCAATCCTTCGTGTCTCCTTCCTTATGATGATGATGAATGATGCCACTAGATCAGATCGTTTTTTTTTTTTACTTTTCTGTGTAATGCCTTGTCCTTGCTGGAGAGGAACGAGAATCTAGTCGTTATCCATAGTTAGGGGCTGTTTAATTAATTTGGTGCCCGCACCTCTCATAAATAATCTGGCTCGGATTTGCGCGCGTGCATTGGGGATTTTGTGCATGCATCCTGCATGACGCATTTCATCAGAAGTTCATACCATGGTAAGCACAAGTTTAAGAGTGAGAAAAAGCTACATAACCGACCTAATGGTTTTTTTATATGTAGGATATGAACCTTGCATATTTATTAGACTATTGCTGCCAACCTGTCGGGTTAAATCTGGCATGCATATGTTGATGCAAAGCGATTGAGATGTCTTTTAATTTCGAAAGAAAAAAATGTGCATATCATAGCATGTTTTTATTTGTATTTATTTGTTTTTGTTTTTTCACTCGTTCCCGATGTTGAGTTTGCACGCTTAATACATAGAGCAACCGCCAAAGGCAGGATGCAAGACTGGTCCTCTCGGTTCTAATCTGATTCAAAGAAGTTCGTACCTGTTTGAGGTTTAAATAAATAAAAAAGAAAGAGAGAGAGAGGCAAAGTAAAGTAGCGTTCACGATCAGTTAGTTGTCCTTTGTTAGTCTGTTTGCCGTGCGCCTTTACCTTGAGCTGTCTAATCTACCGCTACAATCAAGTGCTGATCACTTTTTTTTTGTTTCGCTTTTTTTGTTGTTGTTGTTGTTGTTGTTTTTCAATAGGAGGAATATTTGATTTCGCCCTGCGAGAGAATTCACCGGGAGAATGTGGGCTGTGTGAGATTTATTCATCTGAGTCATTAGGGTTTCAAGTATTGGTGTGAGCCTACAAAGCGTTGGCATTACATGTAATGCAATGGGGATGGTGTAAAGGAGGCGTAACTATAGCACTAAACGGCTTAAAGCCCAAGGATTACCACCTTAATGTATTAATACGATAGATCTGAGAGACTACCATGAAGCGTTTCTGAAGGTTGAAACCTGTTCTGGTTTTTAGTTTGGTTGAGCGAAAAAAAAATTTCACACCTGAAAATGATAAACTATGTTTAATATATAATCATGAGATTACCGTTGTTCAAAAAGGGATTCGGTTTAATTATGATAAAGATAATGAACATATAGGTTGTATGCATGTCGCTATTGTTCTCTCTCTCTCTCTCCCTCTCCCTCTCGCTCGCTCGCTGGTTAATCTATCCGAGCCTCTTTCTGGTTGTTCTTTCCAGCCTTTTCCTATTGGCCATGCTAAAATAATCCCCGCAATGCATTCCGGGAGTTGTAGTTTTTACGCGGGCGTGACTCCCCCCACACCCCTCCCAAACCCATAATGTAGTTCCTTTTTCTTTGGACTACAGCGCATTGGCGCTAACGGGAGCGACCTATCAGATTACAGAATTTCAGCGGGGCAGCGTCATGTGGGCGGAGATTGAAATATTGATCAGCCAATAGGCTTCGAGAGTCGAAGTTTAGCGGGAGTTTTTTTCTTCGATGAAATAAAAACAAAAAATGCAAGCCAGAACATGAAGACTGCATCCCACCAGCATTAACCTGTCATATTTCACCCTCCAGGACCTTAAAGAAAAAAAGTTGGTTGAGGAGGAGGAAAAAAATGGAAAGGAAGCACCAGCCAATGGGAACGCAGTAGGTTTTCCTCAACTTCTCTCTTTTTCCTTTGAATATGTTTCCACATTAATTCAGGCACCTCCATTAGACAGACTCGTGCTCAATAACAAAGTAATAAATAAATAATAAATAATATTATTAAATTAAATATATAATAATAAATAAATAACACTGTTTTGTCAGGATAATGAGGAAAATGGAGATCAGGAGAATGAAGTAGAAGATGAAGAGGAAGATGTTGGGGAGGAAGAGGAGGAAGATGATGATGGAGAAGGTGAGAAATTTTATAGGCTATAGTGGCACTGGCTATATATATATATATATATATATATATATATATATATATATATATATATATATATATATATATATATATATATATATACACACACACATACCAATATGAACCTTTCACATTGATGCAGGTGATGAAGAAGAGGAGGAAGACGAGGCAGAGGGTGGAACTGCGAAGCGGGCAGCTGAAGATAACGAAGTAAGTAGAGTCTGTTGTTTTTGGATATATGTTCTGCACAACCCGATACAAGCGCAACACATTTATAATCCTGTGTGAACCCGTTTTCAGGATGATGTTGATCCTAAGAAGCAGAAGAAGGAAAATTAAAATGAGGACATCCTGCTGAACATCCTCCCAACCTTCCTCTCCTTAACTCGTCCTCTGGGGAAGTCAGAAATGTGGTCATCATCAAGTAGAGTTCAGCATCTGTGTACACACACCTAACTGCAAATTTTGTAGAAACAACCAAGACTTCAAAGCTCTACCTTCTTACAAAATACTTTAAAAGGAGAATTTGTTTGTATTTTTATTTACATTTTATATTTTTGTACATATTGTTAGGAGGTCAGCCATTTTTGACAGTGATCTCTGGTTACCAAACGGTGCTTTGAAGTTGAAGCCTCTCTATGAAATAGATTTTACTTGTGGTCTGACCATGTCATGTTATCTCAAATGAAATTGTAAAAAAGAAAAAAAATCGAAAGCCGTTTAATTCAAAGCATTCCAGTACTTTGTGTATGTACATCAGTTGTACCATACGTAGTTGGTTTGTATGAGATGGCAAGGCTGAGGAAAAGAATTTTCTTTTCTTGCTTGTCTATTAAATTGCTATCTATTGTGGCCTGTTTGATGTGTGTGAAATTGTTGTGCGACAATAAACCGAAATTTTATTTTGTGAGTTCCTAATTTATTTTCTCTAGTTTTTTGTTTTGTTTTTCTTTTTTTTCCCCTTTTTTTTCTCATTTTACAAGAGCTTTTAACGTTGCAGGTGTGGAGACTCATAACCGAGCATCATTTTCAGATATGCACTTCACATATTTCAGAAATATGTCACAGGGAAATGTACGTCAATGTAAATTATTCATGCCTTAAAACCTCAAGATCCGGTATAAATTATATTGAATTAAATAAATTTGGCTGTGTGAATTCTTCCATTAATGTACACTTTATTTCTTGTGAAGAAATTTGTTTTTCAGAGGATTTTAATTGATTATTTTCTCTCTCTTGTACAGTAGTTCCCAGTTCTGCCACTGGGAGGTGCTATAGCGCACAATACACTCCCTCCCCTGTGTTTTTCACACATGATTACTCTCTTCAGTGCATAATCAAGCACTCAAGGGTTGGCAGGCTTTACAGATTGTTGTTATGCACTCATCTCAAAGGATCTCATAATATAAATGATTTACATAATTTTTATAGGATAAAACATTCTAGAAAAACCTCTTTCATTAATGTTATTTCACATTTGATATTCTGAGAAACTTGAATAGAGGAAATATTATAATTGCCATATCACAGCTGAATTAAAAATGAAAATTTTATTTGTCATATACACAGTCATACATACAATTACTTACATACTTGCTTCATCTGTATAAAAAAAAAATCCTCTTGGATGCTGAAAACTGTACAGACTTGACCGAGCATGCCTTTGTATCACGGTATCGTCACTTTTCCAATGTCTAGGATTTCTGGACAACGAATTAATTTTTTCGACAAATTAACTAGTAATAACTTTATTACTCAAAAGCAGTTTCACTAGAATGATTGTTACAGACTTAAGCATGCTTATAAACCACAATTTTAGTGCTTTAACAAAGCTGAAACATTATTAAAAATGCATGCATTTATTTCAGCCACATTAAAGGTAATTTTTATTGTGCTTTTAGCAATGGACAGTGTTGCTTTATGAAATTCAGATTTACATCTAATAAGCAAACCAGTGGATACTGTGGTAAAGAAAAAAATGACCTAAGGAAAAAACCTTGAAAGAAACCAGGAACTCTCTTCAGAACTTTCTTCTGTAACAGGTCATTAGAGTATGCAGGCAAATAGTGGGCAGATGTATTGTGTGAAATGTGTTACATACACATGATGTAAGGTTTGAGCAACTTGCAAACAGGAATCTTGAGATGAACAAGCAGATAAATTGACAACATAAAAATTCACGTATTTTGGTATGGCACAGTATCTGCTAGTAACTACATGTGTGTCACATGTTAATTAATTAAACAGGTAAATAATGTAGTTACACAATTACATATTATTATTATTATTATTATTATTATAATTAGTAGTAGTAGTTGTAGTAGCCTTTCTATTATGGCACAGTACAATATTATCCTACCGTTACACCTCAACCCTACACCACAGTCAGTCAGGACTGGAACATGCAAACTTTTGTATTTGCAGTGAATTACTACCAAACCATAAAAAATAGTAAAGAACCTATATTTAGTATCATGAATGTATTCTTAATCCACATTCATGTATAATACAGTAGTCAAATGACAATCTTTGCTGGTTCCCCCAGAGTGACAAGGAAGGGCTGTTAATGGTTACAGCTTTTTATGTGTAATTTACTGTAATTGACCACTAAACTTAATATTCACAGAAAAACTCAGTTCTCAGTCTGACCATCTAGTGGTCATTTTTCTTATGTACAATCATCTATGATTCCACTATCAATATCATTAGTTCTGTATAGGATCACAGGAGGCCTGGAGCAGCCTATGCCACATGAATTGTGAAAGGACCTGGAGGAAACCAGCTATGGACAAAGATCAAAGGTGAGATTTGAACCTCTAACTCAGGAGGCATGAAGCAACAGTGCTAAACATATTATTGTATGTACATGAACTGAACACTTTGGAATATGTTAGATATTATTGGATACCAAAATCTGTATGGTGGGAGTGGGGGTTTAACACTTTGTTTTAAAGAGTCCTGGCTGCATAAACTTAAATGAAATCAGACTACATCACACGTTGCTATGGATAATTCTCTGGTGTCTGATAAATGCTGTAAATGTAAATGAGAGCTCCTGTTCTAATTGTCTAAATGTGGGCAGTCAGGAATAATGATGCAAATGAGCTTTTTTCTAAACAGAAATGAAAGAATTTTTTATCAGGCATCAAAAACATGGCATATTTCTTCTTTCATGTACACAGGGGGCTGTAAAGAGCTGTTATTTACAAAGACTAAAAGTTAAATGCATAGCTCTTTATACATCACAATGATTTCTCAGAAGCCTTCCTGAGACACATTGCTGTTTGAATAAATTAACCAGGATATGGTGATGAAAGTAAACTGGATACAGATGTAGATGTTCAACACTTTGATCTCGAAAGACAGTTCAGTGCCACTACACGGTGAATGCAGAAATGTGTTTGCATAAAGTATGTGCACAGATTCATTTTGCATGCAGTTCAGTTTTGAGCCATCTCTGTGGGACAGAGACACCAACAGTGTCTCATATTGACTGAATAAATTTTGCAATTTGCTCTCAGTAGGTAAGATGTGACCTCTCTTAGGCAAATACCAACAGGAAACCATAATAAAATGATTAAGCCTAGAACATGTGATAGCATGATGACAAAAATCTATCAAATTAAAATGGGAAACGAGTAATAGTAAAGGAATGATAGTATGTTGATTGTCTCTGGAGCTCACTCTTGTGGTGAACATCACTGGCATGCAGAAATGCTTGAACACATCTGATGTATCCTTGGCCAGTAAGGACATAAGCAAAAGATTGCAGGGGCTTTAATATAATTACATCATTACATTAAACCCAGCTTAAGGTGATTATGTGAAGATGATGATTATGTGAAGAATTTAAATGGTTCCTACCAAAAAATAGGATTACTGGATTCACATAATCAGGAGGTATGAAAGGGTAAAAATGGTTTCATTCTTAAGATTAAAGTATTAGACAGGGGAAAAACATACTGTATTAATATAAGAAATTTGAACTAAAGTCTTACATTATACATAACCATTATCCATTGATACAATTCTGTCTCGTTTTATGTTCACTTTCTGTTACATTCCTTGAAGCAAGCACTATTTGTATTACAGCGGTAAACAAAACTGCAAAAGAATACAACATAATTTTTTTTTTCATTCGAAATGTCATGTCTGTTAAATTTCATGGTATTTTATTAATAAGACAAATCACAGAGCACATTGACTTCCAAAATCTGGACCTTACGAGAAACATGATGTTACAGTCCAGTTACAGGAATCATATTTACATGTAACTCACATTTCATCAAATTCCTCCTGCTTAAAGACCCAGTAGTTTCCAAAGTCTCTGAGCCTATAGATGCAGGTACTGTGAAGCCATGTGCTGGATCAGTGGATTGCCTCCTATATTGCTGCTCATGCAGAATAGCATTTTTTGTCCATAAGCCTAGCATGCGCATCCTGCATTTAATCAAATATAACAATATTTTAAAATGTTATTAGAGAATCAATCCTTACAATTTTGCACTGAGAACAAATCCCAGTCTCATTGTGTGCTCTGGTCTGCTTGCAGATTTTACCAGCCAGCCTACCCCACCCTCGCCTCTGGATGGCATTGATGCCAGTGTGGCACCTCCCCCTGCATCAGTTTTGCCACCTGGTGGTGGATAAAAGTCTCTGTTTCAGCTGCAATTTAAAAGTATATAGACACTACAGTATCTTGAAGATGTATTGGTTATCTGAGTCTTCTATTTTAACCACATTATATTACAAATTTAAATCTTTATAGTGATGATATTTCAAACAGTTTTGACTGAGGAAAACATAACTAAATACTTCACTTCTGTGCTACAGTACGTGTTCAGAAGTTAAATCACATCAATTTTTATACGTTTTTTTAGTGCCCACCACGTCCATAGTTCATTACAGCATCATGTGTATGTGAATATGGTTAACAGCAAAGCTTTGTGTGTTTCCTCATTTGCATTCTGCAGCACATGGCGCAATAGGACTTTGATGAATTTGTGCCCTTTCATGTACATTGTAAATGATAACAGGCAATGCAAAGAACAGCGCAGGGCACTGCTCAGATACAGTACCTTCAAGCATCTACCTAATTACATTATTTTTGTAAACTAATATACACAAATTGGATGTTAAACACTACACTTAAGAAAGTATTTTTCCAGTCCAGTGATGCATTTATATAAAATAAAATCACATAGATTTCCATTCTAAGCTCAGACTGGACTTCAGGGTTTAAGTAACATACGCTAATCAGCCATAACATTAAAACCATTATCATTAAATAACCTCTACACCTATAGTTTTTGGGTTTTCCTTGTTCCACCAGAGCAGTTCTGGACCCCAGTGTGTGGCTTCACAGGGCCTGTTGGGGTGTGCTGTGGTGTCTGGAACCAGGATGTTGGCAGTGGATCCTTTGTATACAGTGGGTTGCGGGGTGGGGCCTAAGTGGATTGGACTTGTTGCTCCAGTGTATTCCATGGGTGCTCGATTGGGATATGGGGAGTTTGGAGGTCAGGTTAGGCAGCCTTGGTCTTTTTTGCCTGGTGGGCCCTTTGCATGGTGGGCTGTGGTGCCCTAGGTGCTCTGGTGTCTTACAATCGTGGCCATTTTCTTTTTTTCTGGAATTTGTGCTGCGCTTGTTTTTCTCTGGAATCAGCCCAGTTGGGTTGCCGTTTAGTCCCTGCGGGCATGGGTGAGTATTGGGTGCCCATGATCTTGCTACCAGTTGCTTGGTAAATAGTAATCATCATGTTAATCAAGGTTTATGTGTTAATGTCATGTGGTGTTAATGTTTGAAGTTATTATATGTTGTTTGTGTATTGGCAATTTCTCTGAACTCATTATTAATCTCAAAGGAATTCTCTTCAAGCGAAAAATGCCTATGTTGTGCTTAGTAATGGAAAGACCAGTTGTAACAGGAGGTTGAGTCTTATTTCTGTTTTCTCATACTGTCATTTGGCTGTATTAAAAGAAAAGCTTCAAAGGCCACAAGTTTGGCTGTAATTATCCAGGAACCAGTTTTAAATTATTAACACATACAGTTTAATGTGTGTGTTAATAGTAATACCTGTCAGTCTGGTTTAATACTTTGACAAGTCATATCTATTGAAACAGTATACATTAAACTCAAACCATTGTGTGAGAGGTTTAGCTGAAAATAAAGAAAAATGCTTAGGCAATTTATGTACATTTTCTCCATAAGTTGCTATGATTTTCTTTGGTGTATTTCTGCTTTGTTAGTGACAAAAACTAACTTCTAGTTGACAGTGTGCTCACTATTGACACACAGATCTGGAAAAGCTGTCAGTGCTTGTTGGTTTTTGAGGTAAATTAGTGAGCTGATCTCTTCACAGGTAATTTCGCTCCAGACACTTGGCTGTCAAAACACAAAGCCTTATGTGCATCTGGTCACAGACTACGGTTGATATGTCTAAAACAGGACTGAAGTATTCTTAAATAATTGCAGATTAGCAAGCAATTATCTTTATATCATTTTTATATCATCTTAAACTGTACTTTGTGTCCTTAGTAACTGCTTCTAATAATCCTGAATTATCTTTGTAGTATCTGCATCATGTATCTTTCATTACTGCTAATAGGTTTTCACCAATATTCTGACAAAAGAAGTCAAATGTCCTGCACAGAGACCTGAACACCTTCACTCTACTGAACACATTCTGGATGAATTTTCAGCAGTAATGCTCATGTAGCTGAATGATCACAAATCCACCCACTCACATGTCGAAATCGAAGTGGAAAGCCTTCCCAGAAGGGTGTCAGTAATTATACCAGCAAACTGAGACGAAATCTGAAAGACAAACTTTTGGCCATATATAATTAATTTTGCTATCATTTATATATCATCTAATTTCACAGAGATGAAGGCTAGTGCATTTGGCAAGTTTATTTAAAAGAGGGTTAAACTTTAATGCACTTAAACGCATTGAACAGAACTTAATGCATGGAATGTCTGATAAAGAGAAAATCCATTATCTTTGTAAACTGATATATAAAAATTGCATGTCAAACAGTAGACTTGCTTTGTATACAATAAAATTGCATATAATTTCACTCCAGGCTCAGACAGAATATAAAGGTTATAAGGAACATTAAACCACTTATACGTTTTTGGCTTCCCCTTGTGCCACCAGAGCAGCTCTAGCCATCTGGAGCGTTGCTCTACAGGACCTCTGGAGGTATGCTGCGGTGTCAGACAGGGGAGTTTTGTAGGCCAGGTCGGCAGCCTTGCATGGTGTTCCCTGGTTGCTTTGGTGCCTGACTATAGTGGCCATCATTCACCTTTTTTTCCGGAATTTGTGCTGGATTGACTTTTCTGTGGGATCGGACCAGACGGGCTGGCGTCGGTACCTGCAGGCATGGGTCTTTGTATGCCATTAACTAACAACGCCCAAATTTGTTTTAGTATAATGATGTCCCTGTGTACAAAGCCATAATTTGCCAAGGTTGGAATGGAAGAACTCAAATGTCTTGGACAGAGCCCTGAACATTACATTGGATAAATTCTCATAATTCTCACTCCACATCAATGCCTGATCTCAGTTATGCTCATATAGCTGAATGATCACAAATCATTACAAATTACATAGTGGTGATTTAAAAAACCTAATAAATTGTAAAACTATTTAATGTTTTTGGTAAAAACTCTGTCATCACCATGTGCTCATACTGAGCATCAGTTTAACACACTTACTGTTAAACTTTACTCCTCTACACCTGTTTTATAATCCCACTCTCCAAGGCTACCCAGAGGAGGATAGGCTTCCTTTTGTGTTTGGTTCCTTTCAAGTTTTCTTCTTCTTGTCATCACAGGGAGTTGTTTCTTGTCATTGTTGCCTCTGGCTTGCTCATTACATCTGCATCTATATTTATGTAAGGCTGTGTTGTAACACTAGGTATGAGTATAACAATGTCTAAACTTTCCATACCAATAAAGATTCAAATGAATTTAAATGAACAGTGCCAACTTCATGCTCATGTTTCATATGCACACATATACAAAAATGCATTTGTTAAAGTTGACACACTTTATACTTTATCTTATCATTACAGAAATGGGCTTTGAAGCTTAAGCCAGAATTACTGTTTAAACCAGACTGTCTTTTTTAGAATGCAGTGTTTCAGCTCCCTGCATACAATGATTTTACAGTAAGGTCTCTAGTCTAGTGCTGAGATGGTATTATGAAGTGACTAATCATGACTAACAGACTTTTAACAGTAAGACAAAGACACCTTCATATCTGTATGCTATGACCAAAAACTAACCAACAGCTACAGTAGGTACAGTATATAAATGTAAATGACCAAAAAAAAGCTAAAACCATTGTGTTTGTGTTTATAGTGCTTTAAACTTTTCCACCCCTTGAACTCATTTTGTCATGTTACAACCACAAACATAAATGTATTGTTATTGTGATTTTTTTTCACACAAAGTGGCACATAATTGTGAAGTGAAAGGAAAATTATAAATGGTTTTTATTTTTTTAAAAATGTTACAAATAAGAATCTAAATACCTGATACCATGTGATACCCCTAATTAAATCCAGTGGAACCAATTGTCTTCAGAAACCTACCAAGACATGGCTGTCCACCTAAACTGACAGCAAGGGCAAGGAGCACATTAATCAGAGAAGCAGCCAAGAGGCTCATGGTAACTCTGGAGGAGCTGCAGATATCCATAGCTCAGGTGGGAGAATCTGTCCACAAGACAACTATTTGTACACTCCACAAATCTGATCTTTATGGAAGAGAAACAAGAAGAAAGCCATTGTTGAAAGAAAGTCATAAGAAGTCCCATTTGCAGTTTGGGACAAGCCATGTGGAGATCATGTAGAAGGAGGTGCCCTGGTCAGATAAGAAATTGAACTTTTTTGCAATGCAAAAACGCTACAGTATGTGTGACAGAATACTAACAGTGTGCAATGGTGGTGGCAGCATCATGGTGTGGGAATGCTTTCGTTCAGCAGGGCCAGGGAAGCTGGTCAGAATTGATGGGAAGATGGATGGAGCCAATTACATGGCAATCTTGTTAGAATCAGAATCAGAATCAGAAAGAGTTTTATTGCCAAGTACGCTTGCACGTAGAAGGAATTTGTCTTAGTGACAGAGCTTCCAGAACAAAAAATACAAATGACAAGACAAAACAGCATGACAAAAAAAAAAAAAAATGGTTGACATCAAATGGAGTAGGGTTTGGGATACTTTTAAATAAGTTACATAAATATCTGAAATCTGTGGTGTTATACAGTATATTGCACAGTGGTATTGTACACAATATTGCACATATATTTATTGACAGTTAGAATGATGTTTAACTGTTCATGAGGTAGATTGCCTGGGGAAAAAAACTGTTCTTGTGCCTGACTGTCCTGGTGTTCGGTGCTCTGTAGCGTCGACCCGATGGCAAAAGTTCAAATAGAAGGTGGCTTGGGTGTGAGGGGTCCAAAGTGATATTCTGAGCCCTTTTCTTCACTCTGGATATATACAGTTCTTGCAGCGTGGGCAGGGGAGTGCTAATAATTCTTCCAGCAGTCCGAACCGTCCTTTGTAGCCTTCTGATGTCTGCTTTCGTAGCTGAGCCAAACCAGACAGTTATTGAAGTGCACAGGACGGAATGACGGCTGAGTAGAACTATTTGAGAAGCTCCTGTGGCAGGTTGAATTTCTTCAGCTGGCGAAGGAAATACAACCTCTGGTGGGCCTTTTTAACAATAGAGTCAATGTGAATGTCCCACGTCAGGTCCTGAGAGATGGTCGTGCCCAGGAACCGGAATGACTCCACTGTCGTCACAGTGCTGTTCATGATGGTGAGTGGGGGAAGTGCAGGTGGGTTTCTTCTGAAGTCCACGATCATCTCCACTGTTTTGAGCGTGTTCAGCTCCAGGTTGTTGTGACTGCACCAGACAGCCAGCTGCCTGAACTCACTTCTGTATGCAGGCTCGTCATCGTCCTGGATGAGGCCGATGATTGTAGTGTCATCTGCAAATTTCAGGAGCTTGACAGTGGGGTCTGTGGAGGTGCAGTCATTGGTGTAGATGAAGAAGAGCAGTGGGGAGAGAACGCATCCCTGAGGGGCTCCAGTATTGGTGGTGTGACTGTTGGACATGAATTTTCTCAGTTTCACTAGCTGCTGCCTGTCTGTCAGAAAGCTGGTGATCCAGTGACAGATAGAGCTAGGAACAGAGAGCTGGTTTAATTTTGTCTGAAGCAGTGCTGGGATGATCGTATTAAAAGCTGATGAAAAGTCTATAAACAAGACCCTTGCATAAGCCCCTGGTATGTCCAGATGTTGAAGGATGGAGTCTGCAAAAGACTTGAGCCTGAGGCGGAAGTTCACCTTACAGCAGGACAACAACCCTAAACATACCGGCAGAGCTACAATGGAATGAATTGGTCTGAACCAGTCCACTGTAGCAGGAAGGAAAATTATAAGAACCATGTTTCGCTGTAATTGCATTGAAAGGTGGTTTTACAAAGTTTCGACTCGGGGCAGAATACAAATAAACGGCACATTTGTAAAAACAAAAACTTTTAAAAACCATTTAGCATTTTTCTTCCACTTCACGATGTGCCACATTAAGTTGGATTATCACATAAAATCTTGATTAAATACATTAATGTTTCCTTTGCGGCACGGTGGTGTAGTGGTTAGCACCGTCGCCTTGCACCTCCAGGGTCTGGGTTCGATTCCCCGGCCAGGCTCGATTCCCGTCTCTGTGTGCATGGAGTTTGCATGTTCTCCCCGTGCTTGGTGGGTTTCCTCCGGGTACTCCGGTTTCCTCCCACAGTCCAAAGATATGCAGGTTAGGCTAATTGGTGTTCCCAAATTGACCGTAGTGTGTGAATGAGTGTGTGAATGTGCGTATGTGTGTGTGCCCTGCGATGGATTGGCACCCTGTCCAGGGTGTACCCCGCCAAGTGCCCGAAGTCTCCTGGGATAGGCTCCAGGTCCCCCGTGACCCTGAATAGAAGGATAAAGCGGTATAGAAGATGAATGAATGAATGAATGTTTCCTTTGGTAGGACTTTGTAAAAATTTGGGGAAATGTCTCCCTCTGGTGGTAGAATGAATCTTTTCCCTTACAGTAGCCAGTAAAAGAAATCCACTGGCCATATTGGAAATAGTTTAACTAACATTTAAGGCTTTTCTAACAAGTTTTAAACATAGTAAAGCAAATAGAAATGCTACATATAGGAACAAATACTAAGCACATTTATTATAATCAAAGCCTAGTTTATTGGTACAGTATTCACTATTTAAGAGGAAACCGGAGCACCTTAAGGAAACCCATCAAGCATGGAGAGAGCATGCAAATTCCATGCATGCACACCAGAGACAAGATTCAAACCTCAAACCAAGGTTCAAACCCTGGAGACGCATGTAGATAATGCTAACCACTACTCACTATGCCACAACATTAACATTCTTCCATATTGTCATAATAATCAGGCAATCATTAAGCTTTCATAACATGCAGGCAGTTCATACACACCACATCTAAATGTAATCCAGCACTTTGGTATGTGGCATTTTTGTTTTTATATAACCTAACATAAATGAAAACCACATAAGCAATTTCCCTTTGGGATTAATAAAGTTCTTTGAATCTTGAATCTTGAATCTTGAATATTATTAAAACTATTATCTGTTTCCTCCTTTTCAGATTGTAATATCCCTGTCTTTGAGCATGTCTTAAAGTGCAAACTTCAAAGGAAATTCAGATTTTACAAAAACGACTGAGGGTGGACTGTGCTATAATAATGTTATTAATTATGTTATATAAGGTGTAATAACACTGATCAATTAAAAAAAAAAAAAAAAGAAGCTACATCTGCATGGTGGCTTATAGCAGATAGCACTGTTGCCTAGCACCTCCATGCTCCGGGTTCATTTCCCGGGCAGGTTTGATTCCCTCCTCTGTGTGCATGAAGCTTGCATGTTCTCCCGTGCTTGGTGGGTTTCCTGATAGTGGTGAGACCATTGATGCTCTACAGTTTAGAGACAGTGGCACTGAAGAAAAGAAAGGAGACAGAGCTGGAGGTAGCAGAGATGAAGATGTTGAGGTTCTCTTTGGGAGTGACAAGGATGGATAGGATCAAGAATGAATTCAGCAGAGGGACAACCCATGTTACAGATGGTTACATGTTGTAGATGTTTTGTAGATAAAGTCAGAGAGGCCATATTGAGGTGGTTTGGAAATGTTCAGAGGAGAGATTGTAAATATATCGGTAAAAGGATGCTGAGGTTGGAACTCCCAGGCAGGAGGTCTAGAGAAAGACCAAAGAGGAGTTTTATGGATGCAAGCTGGAATTTTTCACTTATTTTCACAATATTATCTACTGACTAAATTTTCTTGTGTAATATGCATATGATACCATTGGGTGGCAGTATAAACTCAGTACAGTAGTTCATTTTTAACTTTTGAAATGGTGACAGCATGGCAAATAAAACTAATAAAAGGTCTAATAAAACAGAATAAAGAATGTTTCATAATTTTTTCCAGAACAAAACAAATAGTTTTCCAGAACAAAATAAAATAATGGAACATCTATCACTATACTGTAAGTATTATTACATAAGACGCGGTAAAGCTTATTGCGTATTTATTCTCTGATAACATTGTGTTTCTTCTGCCAGATTCCAACATTCTCTTCCAATTTGCAGATGTTTGAGGAAGAGGTCTTTATTTGTCACCTATACACTACATCACAGTGAAATACCTTTCTCCACATATCCCAGCATGTTAGGAAACTAGGGTTAGAGCACAGGATGAGCCATGATACAGCATGATAGAGTTAAGGGCCTTGAACAGTGGCAGCTTGGTGGAACTGGGGCTTGAAAAACTGACCGTCTGATCAGTACCCGAGGGCCTGAACCCGCTGAGCTACCACTCCCCCATAGTTTATCAGTGTTTAATGTGCATCATCATAAACTGTGGGTCTGTTCACCTGGGAACATTGTGCTTCATGTCCACTGGGTTCACGTGAAATATTTCATGCTTTTCCCTTTGGTGTGACATAAACACCCTCTATTACACTTATACCTACAGTATATAATATTAGGACTGGCCTTCTAAACTGCACCACCAGCCATAATTTAAGTTGTTTTGCCAATTTTCCATGTGATTGTTTGTCATGACTCAAAGCACATCGTCTGTTTTGTTTTTGTTTTTTTTTTTGGATTTTTTTGCACTTTTATTTAATTTGTTTCCTTCTTTGTTAGATTAACTAAAATTAACAAATGTTTCTCTTTCCCTTCCTTTTCTGTAATCAACTCTATGTCTTGACTGTAAAGATATAGACTAACCTTTAAAAACCTTTCTTCTAGGTAAAGTTCATGTGTTACTCCTTTGTAAAGAAACATGTACATACAGTACTGTACAGCAGAATTACTGGGACTGTATTGTTCCTCCAGATACTGACTGTAAATCCAGATTGCCGTGTTACTATCTGCCCAAGTAATCATCTCAATAAAGCATCTCAAGAACATCCTCTGAATCAGCTGCTTGATTTTGACTATGAGGAGCATATGGTGCTTTATGAAATCTAAGTAAGAAGAATTCTCACATTTAGTGATAGACTTTTAGTTTTAACCTTTTGATAATTTATTGCTACTTTCTTTCCATACAACAGTTTGCATTGGGATAATAATGGGATAATTCAGATAAATAAGACAAATTGTAGTTTACAATTTGTAGTGTAGTTGTATAAACATATCTTAAAATATACAATGAATTATTATCCTTTTGCATAATTACTGATTGTTAAAGTCTTTGTGCTTCACAGTCCAGCAAGACGTAAACTGTATTTCTGTACAGTACAAAACCTTACAGTACAGTACAAAAACATAAACATACATTTTTTAAAACTCGTTTTTTCAAACAAAATGCCAAATGTAATTGTATTAAGCTGAGGTTATGATATGAGTAAGCACATGAGTCCTGACACATGTGCCTTTCTATGGTTTTGAGAAATAACAGATCTGTGATTAATTGAACTGTGATTAATTGCCACCCTGCTAATTAGAGATTTCTGGTTTGTCCATCCTGTCATTCTAATTAATATTAACTGTCTCTCTCGAACTCCTTCTCTCGGTTATTTATGGTATACTGTATATGAACATGGCAGATAATATGGAATTGCCAGTTTGGCATATAGTTTGATGGATCTTCTGAACTCTGCATACAGTATATTACTACTTGAATATAATACGAGATTCTCCCATAAGATTTTTCATTGTTTAAGGATATTAAATAATGCAGATCACTTTTCTTGTGGTCAGCAAATCAGAGTATATTTAGAAGTTAGGAACTTCACAGAATGTGCTGTCTATAAAATTCATAATTATTCAATATTTAATGGAAGCTTAAAAATGTAATAATCAAAACCAAGTAGGTTTTTAGGTCTGGGAAATTCTCTACAAATGAATCACACCCACTTTCATTCTGTGACTCTTTAGAATAAATGTATATTTAAACACACTACTGAAGCACAAGACGCACTTTGTTGGATTAACTGTCATTTAAATAGTCATCTAAATGAACAACGTGTATCTTGTTAAACTTTTACAAGGTTTAATAGCTGCTTACAATCATATACGTCAGAAAATTTTCATTTAGTTGAACAGCTGGCATTGTGGGTTAGCCACAGATGGGTGAGCTGGTTTCTAACATCAGACCCATGGTGGGTGGCTCAGAAGCAGTCTTTGTTGCTTCTAAAAATCTCTAAACTACTCCCCAACCACAGCCAGGATAAGTGCTTCTGCAAACTAGTCTTGACATCTGTCTTGACATCTAAAGTGTCTGAACATTTGGAACAAACATGAATGTAGAAAGCTTGATGAGCTTCATAACTGTTTTTCTGTTACATGGATTACATGCATTAAACACATAAATTAATTAATTCATTCATTCGTTGTTTATACCACTTATTCTGCATAGGGTCTCAGAGGCCTGTACGATACTATCCCAGGGAACTCAGGGCATAAAGTAAGGAACACCTTGAATGGGTTGCCAACCCATCATAGGGCACAAGCACACACACCCAATCATGCACTATGGGCCCTTTGAAGCCACCAATGAATCTACAGTGCATGTCTTTTGATAATACAGTAGGATAAACTGGGTTATGTAAAGGAAACACAGCAAGCACAGGGAGAACATGCAAACTCTACACACCCAGACCCGAGGCAAGTTTCAAACGCCAAACCCCAAACCTCGTAAGTGTGAAGCAACAGTGTGCCATAATGCTCATTTCAAATCTTTTACATTTTATTTTGTAGTGCTTTCAAGAATGCACATTGTAACAAATCAGCATAAATAATATAAAGTTTACATTTATCCTCTATAAGCAAGTCAGAGGGGAAGTGGGAAGGAAACATTCCCTAAGACAACATTAAAAAAAGAAACAAAAGGAAACCCATCCTCATCAACCCATCTGACACTGTAGTGCAATTATAAACTGCATCCAACACCAGAGAGTGCTCTTTAGGTAAACCTAAAGGGATTGCACTGATTAAATAAACCTCTCCAGCTTCTCCTCTTCTGCTTTGTGACAAAATGTGGGAAACACAGCTACTGTAGTGGTGCGAACATGATACCAGTTTTAAGAAAAAAAAGAGAGGGATATTCCATTATTTTCCAAGCCAGGATCTGATTCAGGAATTTTACTTGAAATTTTTGAATTTACTTTTAAATTGAAACCCTTGGTATTATATACAGTACATGTTTGTAACATATCGATTCTGATTGCTTCATCACGTAAACTTCAAAAATGTTTCTCAGTTGCCTTGCATGATTAAATGATTGTTGGCATGAAATTCTCTTTGAATAGGACAAATAAATAAATATGAAACAAAACCAGCAGTTAATTTTCTTTCCACATTCTAGCCAGCCACTATGATCACCCGTATCATTGTAGTCTTTGTTAACCTACTGAATAAATGCTTTGTTCTTTAGGTGTTAGGGGAAAAAAGAGTCCACTGTCCTCTGTGTGTGTCAGGCTTCATCTCGCCCAAACGGGCTTTGTGTTGAGATCATGTGACTGGCATTCATCTCTCACAACAGCATATTACAGACTAATACAACTACAGGACGTCAAGTCATGAGACACCAGCTGGGACATTTTATTAAATTATTGTTCATCATTTATTAACTATATTAGAAAATCTATATATTTATTACACCAACATAGACACACATTTCATTCTAATGAGTTAATAAAGAATGCCATCACTTGATATTCTCACTGAAAAAATCCATAAGTACAGCTCTCAACTTCAATACATTTGCCTAGTTAAATCAGGCCCACTGAGACATCTCTATAGTTAATTATTTCAACTAGCCTCAGATAAAAATAGCTTTACTATTAGCTTTAATTTGACAAGATTACAGAGTGTGATACCATAGGTATAACAAGGCCTGCTTGCTCATGATTTATTGTAATACAGCTGTAAACCTAAAAACAATTTTATTAACAGCCACAAGTCATTACTACCTGAATCACTATTAAATAAACTCTTAAATTTAGTCTATTGGGTGATTTTTCTACATCATTATATTCTACATGAAATAATAATGGCACAGGCATTTCATTACTTGCATAAGGTTGATTTAATATCCAGTAAATGTAAATTATTTACACTGTTGCCACAACATATTATTCATGATTTGATTACAGAATGAAAAATCATAAATGCCAAGTGTCATACTAAGATAGTCATCTAGAAACCTCAACCAACTTGGGACCATGGAGGCCAATGGCGACCACTGCATTGATTCCCATTTTTGTAGACCATGTTAGAATCTCTGGTCAACACTCACACGCTCATTCACACACTATGAACTCAAAAACTCCATGCACACAGTCCTGACTCGGGATTTGAACCTGGGACCTGGAGGTGCAATGCTACAGCGCTAACTACAAAGTCACCATGCCGCTAATAATGAATAATAAAAAAGAATTTTGACAAAAATTTCATTTATTAGAAAATGAAATGGCTTCTGTAAAGGTTTGTTCAAATCGCCATGAATAGTTTAGTATAGTTGTGAAAAGAAGTTGCAGACTTGTCACATGTCACATCGCCCCAGCCTGAGATCCCGATCTCCCAGTCCCAGCTGCATAAAAGAACATCCCCACTGCATGATGCTGCGCCACTGCCATGTTTGACTGTAGGGATGGTATTTACTCTATGAGGTGATGCGCAGTGTCAGATTTCATCCACAAATGATAAAATGGATAAAATGGTAAGCAATTGTGTGATCAGACCAGAGGATTTTGCTTCTCATGATCTGAAAGTCCTTCATGAGCCTTTAGGCAAACTCCCAGCTGGCTGTCACAACCCTTTTAATGAGAAATGGCTTCTGTCTGGCCACTCTACCAAAGACCTGATTTATGTATTTACTGTATGAGGTGTATTGGTGTATTTATTGTATGAGGTGATGCGCAGTGTCAGATTTCATCCACAAATGATAAAATGGATAAAATAGTAAACAATTGGGTGATCAGACCAGAGGATTTTTGCTTCTCATGATCTGAAAGTCCTTCATGAGCCTTTAGGCAAACTCCCAGCTGGCTGTCACAGCCCTTTTAATGAGAAATGGCTTCTGTCTAGCCACTCTACGAGAGACCTGATTGGTGGAGTGCTGCCGAGATGGTTCTGTAATGCTCTCCCATCTCCACAACGGTACTCAGGATCTTATTTACTACTGACCCTTGGGCTCTTTGTCCGACCATGGTACAGATTATTCAGTTTGACTGGGTGGACAGAATGTAAAGTTCCAAATCTCTTATATTTGAGAATGGAGGCTACTGTGAATTTTTTCCCTGTATTCTTCCCTTGGACAAAAACGTGCCTCACAGGCCTACAGATAGTTCTCTCGAACTGATGGCTTTGGCTTCACTTTGACATACACTTACACACTGTGAGATGTTATATAGACAGGTATATGCTTTTACTGTACTAATTATATCCAGTAAATTCAATAAGGCACACCAGTGGTTAAGACTATGGGTTACTGATTGGAAAAACACCAACACTACCAGCACCACCAGTCTTCCACTGTTGAACCCTTGAGCAAGTAACAAAAAGAAGAATTATGTAAATGAAATATTTTACTCATTCCTTATATTGCTTATCCTGTACAGGGTTGTGGGTGGCCTGGAGACCACGAGGCGCGGTCAACCCTGGATCAGGTGAATCCAATCACACTCACATGCTGCCAGTTAGCCTATTCTCTATGTCTTCAGAGTACCCACAGGAAGTCCAAGCACAAGGAAAACATGCAAACTCAGCACACACCACAAACAGACCCGATAACAGGAGGTAACCCACAACATGCATACTCCACAGCCCAGTATTCAAAGGAATTGAACCGCCGACCCTGGTGGGAATTGATCCTAAAAGTATTTGGTCAAAACTGTTAATTATTTATTTCAGGTGTTTCAATCAGGCCGCCTATCTTAATGCTTAATTTTGGACAATACTATGTTTCCAACTTTGTGGAAACAGTTTTTATTCCAACATGACTGTGTCCCAGTGAACAAAGCAAGGACAATATGCTTGATGTTGACTGTCGACACAGAGACCTGTCACCTCAACCCCATCGAGCACCTTTGGGATGAACTGGAATGGAAATTGAGAGCCAGATCTTCTCATAACCTCACACAGTAAATGCACTACAGAATGAATGGGCACTTCAAAAATATATTTTAAAGTGTAGTTATATATTTGTGTACAATGTCACTGCAGTGTTCATGTAGTATATACAGTATACAATATACAGTACAGGCCAAAAGTTTGGACACATTTTCACTCATTCAATGTGTTTTCTTTATTTTCACGACCATTTACATTGGTAGATTCTCACTCAAGGCATCAAAACTATGAATGAACACATGTGGAGTTATGTACTTAACAAAAAAAGGTGAAATAACTGAAAACATGTTTTATATTCTAGTTTCTTCAAAATAGCCACCCTTTGCTCTGATTACTGCTTTGCACACTCTTGGCATTCTCTCGACGAGCTTCAAGAGGTCGTCACCTGAAATGGTTTCCAACAGTCTTGAAGGAGTTCCCAGAGGTGTTTAACACTTGTTGGCCCCTTTGCCTTCACTCTGCGGTCCAGCTCACCTCAAACCATCTCGATTGGGTTCAGGTCCAGTGACTGTGGAGACCTTTTTTTGTCAAGTACATAACTCCACATGTGTTCATTCATAGTTTTGATGCCTTCAGTGAGAATCTACCAATGTAAATGGTCATGAAAATAAAGAAAGCACATTGACAGATAGATGAGAAGGTGTGTCCAAACTTTTGGCCTGTACTGTATATAATATTGTGTGTGTGTGTGTGTGTGTGTGTGTGTGTGTGTAAATCACTGAAATGCCATTAGGTGTTTTATTGGGAATGCCTCACTGTCCGTAACTAACCCAAAAATGTTAATTTACTTTTCTTTCATTAGCTAATATGGCTAATGAATTATGGCTGAACCCTAAATACTCTTCCCGTAAGGTGTTTAGTGCACTCGCTACGACACTGAACTCTCTAAGACACGCACTACAGAGTGCACCTACGTAGGTAGTTAGGGGTATATTTGGGCGTGCTTTATTTCCATATCCGCCATTTTGGAGGAAAGTTTGGCTTCTCTGGCGGCAGGAGAGAGGCGCGCGGAGGCGGGGCGGAGCCCGAGAAGTTTGTCACAGGACCGTGTAGCGCTCCGTGGACAGGGTACAGGCGGATCTGTCAGGACGAGTGATTTAAAGGGACGAAAAACTTTCCGTGGCTTACTTACTTTATAGAGAAGTTTGGCAAGAATTAGTTTATTTTTCTGTTATTGCATTTTGAACAGTTCTTTATTCGGACATCACTGAGACTTTACTCTTTGAATGGTTGAAATGCAAGTCTTTGCAAGCTTTACACTGAGTGTTTAAACAGATCCTGATCCTTGGATGTGATCATGCCGGTGAGAAAGAAAGGTGAGATTGTCATCATTTACATCTTCATTCTAACATACACATTTATGCATCTTTAGTTGATCTGTCTGTAAATGACATTAGATTTAACTCTGCAGGTCTGCTTCAATAAGAATGTGGAACACAGTGTTTGTGTATCTGCGAGCCTTTTATCTTGTTACTAATTGTTCCAATAAATGATACAATGTATACACACCCACCAGACACTTTATTAGGAACACCTGCATGTTTATGCAATTAACCAGTGAAACAGTCACGTGACAGAAGTGCAGTGCATAAAAACATGGGCATCAAAAGTAAAATGGGGAAAATGTGTTCCTTTTGTGAAGAAGTGATTTTGATTCTTGGCTTTTTGCTTGTGCCGGACGGACTGCTTAGAGTAGTTCAGGTGGCATGGTGGCTTAGTGGTTAGCCCTGTTTTCTTGCACCTCCAGCGGCGAGGGTTCGATTCCCACCTTGGGTCTGTGAGTGCATGGTACCTTGCCTTGTGCCCTAAGTATAGTCTCCAGGCCCCCCATGACCCTGTACACAGGTTAAAGCAGTATACACAATGAGTGAGTGAGAAACTAGAGTTTTAAAGTATAAATGGATTAAAAGATCTACATTCTAGATCAATATTGGATTTTTTTCTTTCAAAATTATTATATGAAATAACACATTACATTTTAATAAAACAACACGCAAGGCAGTATTTTAAGAAACAAAGGTCAGTTGTTCTGGAATAGTTCTTGCAAGAACAGTATTGTGTCAAGTGCATTTGCAAAACCCATCAAGCACCATGATGAAACTGGCTCTCAGGAAGACCATCCCAGGAAAGCAAGACCAAAACTTACCTCTGTTGCAGAGGAGAGGTTCATGCTGAGTTACCAGCCTCAGAAATGACCGATTTAACAAACAGCACCTCAGATTAGAGCTGTCATGAAGGATTTACAAAGCGTACGTAACAGACACATCACAATATCAACTGTTGAGAGATTATTGTATATTTTGGACACCTTCAGCATTGTTTTATAATGTAGAAGGAAATAGAAATTAGGAAAGCCTATGGAGTTAGAAGGTGTGTCCAAACTTTTGACTGGTAGTGTATATCTCACACAGCGTAAGTGATTTCTAACTGTTCTCATGAACTAAACAATGACTTCAGTGTGCCTCAGTAATCAGATCTGAATCCAGCGGTGTGTGTTAGAATGGTAGATTTGCTCCATTAATATGCAGGAGAATCTGCACCAATCATGCCAGCATCAACCAGACTCTAAAGAGAATGTTTTGAACAACTTGTGAACCCATTTGTGTCCTGCCTCTGTTTGTGAGCTTTTAAATTTGGATATTTCAGATACTCAGCGAGCGCTGAAACTGCTTGAAGAATACAGGGCAAAACTCAACCTGGCGGAAGATGCCCAGCTTCGACACTCCATCGACAGAGTTATCAGCGTATTTCAGAGCTCGCTCTTCCATGCCCTGATAGGTAAGCATTCGCGTGACGGAATTAAAGAGAAATCCGCTGTTGTGCTGTTATTGTTTTTTGCATGGAAAGAAATGGTAAAACAGGTTTGACCTTACCACTGCATATTTTCACACACTCAGCAGCTGGTTTCAGCAATGTCAACTATTTTCCCCCCCACCTGCAGCAGGTATTTGCGTTCAGTGTTCGAGGTGGCTTCAGGGTTTGCTCTTAAGGCTGTAGAGCAGTAGCCAAAGATGGAGGGAGAAATGAAAATCCAAAACAAATGTGTCAGTAATATATCGGCCTTTTTGGAAATAAATATTAAAGAAAGTCCAGTTTCACTTTTAGGGGTTGGTTGCTCATGTTAAATGGAGTCAGTAAACTGTCCAGTAGGTAACTAAAATAATTGTATTTACATCAACAGAAGAGGGTATGGAACGCTGAATAATTAATATTAAAAGTTCAGGTTTATGAGGGTAGTGTTGCTTTTTATTCTTAAAGATGTACATATAAGTATGGAATTAACCGTGATACCCCGCCTCGTGCCCTAAGTCTCCTGGGATAGGCTCCAGGTCCCTGCGACCCTGTACACAGAATAAAATGGTACGGACGATGAGTGAGTGAGTGAGTTTGGAAATAACCTATTTATGCAATAGTTGTAACTTTAAAATGTTTATCTAATGTAAAAAAAAAAATAAAAAAAATAAAAAAAATATATTAATTATATGTTTTTTTTTTGTTGATTTTTATAGCATTTTGGTTTTATCACATTCTTTCCTCTTTTCTTCTATGACAGTTAAAATATCTGCGTAATATATTATATATAATGATTAATGAACTCTGTGTTCTTAAATTAAGTTTTGTTGTCAAATGTATTGGCCCATCTCTGTATCTCTGTTACATGGTGCTGTTTTGGCTCATTCTTTTTCTTATATGAACTGTCATGTGCCTAATATACAATCTCTGTACAGTATATTCTTTTTGATTCTAGAAAACTTTGTTGGTGTGATGGAAAGTTTAAAAAACAAGATTTTAAAACCTTCAAAACACCAGGAAAATTGTCAACTCAAAGGTGCCCAGGGATTTGATTATAGACGTTTTTAAACAGTTTAGAGCTACTTAGATTGGTCTTTAAAAACAAAATGCAGAAATTGAAACTGTTATGTAGAAAGAGATCAATCTGAAGTAAGTGTATGTGAATGAGAAATTTAGAGTTCAACTAGCAGTGTTTAAATATAACTCTAGGTTTCCTCCCACAGTCAGCGTTTCTGAGTTGCCCACAGGGCATGATTAGTTTGTGAGAGTGTGTGTGAGTGTATGTGCCCTCCTACTGTATGGGTTGGCTCCCTATCTAGGGTGTCTCCTGCCTTGTGCCCTAGAATCCCTGTGACAGACTTCAAGCCCTTACAGTACACAGGATAGTATAGTATAGACAATGGAAGAATAAATGTTTAAATGATATTAAGGTAATATAATTATAAGGATTTAATATTACTGATAATGTTAATGATTGCTTTTTTTTGACAATTTGAGCTTGCTCTGTTTAGACTCTTTACACAACAAATAAAAGAAATTTTATTTCTTTAATAAAACTAAAGAAATATTATCACACCGCCCCCTAGGTTTGAACTCGACAAACAGAAAGTAGAACGTTCTAGTCGTTTAGTAGTTGAAAGCAGGTCTGTTCTAAAATTACATTACACTCTCTGGCCAACTTTTTTTCCGGAAAAGAATAAACATTGACTCTTTGTCTGTTTTGAGAGTTGAACCCACAACCTGTCAGTAAGTAGCACAGAGTGGTTTACTGGCAAGTGAAAGTGGTCAGGTCTGTACCTTATTTCCAAGCAGCAGAGCATTTGGCTCTGTTTACTTCCTTGAGCATTGTTCTCTTCTTTGTAGAACTTGTGCACTATGGCGCACTCAGTGTGGAAATGAATTTCTTGCTAGTTTTGGGTTTTTACAGTCTTTGGTTTGTTAATATATCAGATTAGAGTTAGATTAGCATCTGTGTTAGTTTTGTATTATGGTTATTAAGATTCTTTTTTAGCGGCTTAGTGCTTAGATCTTCTGCGCCACACCTTCAGTGTTAAGGGGTTTAAAGCTTACCTCTGGTCCGTGTGTGGAGTTTGTAGAGATGGAACAAATCGATTCAGTTATGATTTGCGATACTTTTGCATGGTGTTCAAGTATCGCCACACTGAATCCAAAATTGCAAAAAAAAAAAAAAAACATTTATAATAGAGATGATTTGGTCAGTCGGCAAGTGACAATAATTGGCTGGTTTTCGGTTTGATTAGCCATGTCTGTTGACCGGTCGATCAGCCTCAGATGTAAACTATTCCGTACTGAATGCACAAACTTCTGAGTGCCGCAACAGAAACTTGTTTTTATGGCGTTACATTATTAAAAATTGCGTGCATTAAAAGCATATTTTTCTCCAGACTCTGTAAGCGATACTTCCAAACCCACTCAATACACATGCTTACACCAGTCTCAAAACACAATGACCGCAAATGTTAGTTGAAATTTGCTTGCTGTCACGTTTCCTTCCCTTACTGTGTCTGTGTCGGCCGTGTGGTCGAGGCATGATCGCGGAGGCAAGCTGACGGTTTCACAAAGTCCTTTATTTTTTTCCAAAATAAACATAAACATAAACAAAACTCTCCAACACAAACTAGATTTTCAGTAACGGTTGCTAGACGCCTGACTGGAGTCCAGCCAGGCTATTTATAACTAAACTTAAACATAATTACCTCGTTAATCTTCCCTCGGTTCAGGTGAGCTTCTACGTCACCTGACCGAGGGGCAATCTGGGAACTGAAGTCAAAATGCAACTCAAAACAAACTACAACAGAAAAACCCAAAAACGGGCGTTAGGCGCCCTCTAGTGGTTAACCGTTACATAACCCCCCCTCCAAAAAATGCTCCTCCCGGAGCATCACCGGAGGCCCCGGACACCCACCCCAATGTTCTACCTTACGCCTCCTGTCCAGGAGGCTGGGTGACGGGGCTGAAGGCATGCTCAGCGGCTGCTGAGCTGAAGACGTGTTCGGCGACTGCCGACACGCTGGAGACGTGCTCGGCGGCTGCCGACGCGCTGGAGACGTGCTCGGCGGCTGCAGAGCTGGAGATGTGCTCGGCGGCTGCAGAGCTGGCGATGTGCTCGGCGGCTGCAGAGCTGGAGACGTGCTCGGCGCCTGCAGATCCGGAGAAGTGCTCGGCTGCTGTAGAGCTGGAAGCGTGCTCGGCTGCTGCTGAGCTGGAAGCGTGCTCGGCTGCTGCGGATCTGGAGACGCGCTAGGCGGCGGCCGGGCTGGAGAAGCGTTCGATTGCTGCTGAGCTGGAAGCGTGTTCGGCTGCTGCTGAGCTGGAGAAGCGCTCGACGCAGGCGTTGGAGCGGTCACTGCGCTCGACGCAGGCGTTGGAGGGGTCACTGCGCTCGACGCAGGCGTTGGAGCGGTCACGGCGCTCGACGCAGGCGTTGGAGCGGTCACTGCGCTCGACGCAGGCGTTGAAGCGGTCACTGCGCTTGTAGACGCCGTGGGAGCGGTCCCTGCGCTCGTAGACGGCGTGGGAGCGGTCACTGCGCTCGTAGACGGCGTGGGAGCGGTCACTGCGCTCGACGACGGCGTGGGAGCGGTCACTGCGCTCGACAACGGCGTGGGAGCGGTCACTGCGCTCGTAGACGGCGTGGGAGCGGTCACTGCGCTTGTAGACGGCGTGGGAGCGGTCACTGCGCTCGTAGACGGCGTGGGAGCGGTCACTGTGCTCGTAGACGGCGTGGGAGCGGTCACTGCGCTCGTAGACGGCGTGGGAGCGGTCACTGCGCTCGTAGACGGCGTGGGAGCGGTCACTGTGCTCGTAGACGGCGTGGGAGCGGCTACTGCGCTCGTAGACGGCGTGGAAACGGTCACTGCGTTCGTAGACGGCGTGGGAGCGGTCACTGCGCTCGTAGACGGCGTGGGAGCGGTCACTGCGCTCGTAGACGGCGTGGGAGCGGTCACTGCGCTCGTAGACGGCGTGGGAGCGGTCACTGCGCTCGTAGACGGCGTGGGAGCGGTCACTGCGCTCGTAGACGGCGTGGGAGCGGACACAGCGCTCGACGACGACATTGGGGCTTGGGCAGAGCTCAACAGCGGCGTTGGAGCGTGCACTGCGCTCGACGACGACTTTGGAGCTTTTGCATAGTTCACCAGCGGCGTTGGAGCGTGCACTGCGCTCGACGACGACGTGGGAGCTTTTGCATAGTTCACCAGTGGCGATAGAGCGTGCCCTGTGCTCGACAGCGGCGTGGGAGTGTGCAGTGCGCTCGGCTGTGGCGTGGGAGCGTACAGTGCGCTCGGCGGTGGCGTGGAAGCGTGCAGGGCGTTTGGCTGCGGCTTGGGAGCGTGCAGGGCGCTCGACTGCGGCGTGGGAGCGTGCAGTGCGCTCGAATGCGGCGTTGGAGCGTGCACGGCGCTCGACGGCGGCGTGGGAGCGTGCAGTGCGCTCAGCTGCGGCGTGGGAGCGTGCAGAGCGCTCGGCTGCGGCGTGGGAGCGTGCAGTGCGCTCGACGGCGGCGTGGGAGCGTGCAGGGCGCTCGACTGTGGCGTGGGAGCGTGCAGTGCGCTCGACTGCGGCGTGGGAGCGTGCAGTGCGCTTGTCTGCGGCGTGGGAGCGTGCAGTGCGCTCGACTGTGGCGTGGGAGCGTGCAGTGCGCTCGAATGCGGCATGGGAGCTTGCAGTGTGCTCGTCCGCGGCGTGGGAGCGTGCATTGCGCTCGTCTGCGGCGTCGGAGCGTACTCGGCGCTCGATAGCGGCGTTGGAGCGTGCAGTGCGCTCGACGACGGTTCTGGAGCGTGCAGGGCCTTCGATGACGGCTCTGGAGCGTGCAGTGCGCTCGACGAAGGCTCTGGGACGTGCAGTGCCTTTGACTGCGGCTCTGGAGCGTGCAGTGCGCTCAACGACGGCTCTGGAGTGTGCAGTGCGTTCGACAGTTCCACGTCGTCCTCCAAGCCGGGAGGCGGCGGCAGAAAAGGTGTGTGGGACAGCGGCTCCTGGCATGCTAGCTCGCTATCTTCAAAACCGGGGAGCGGCATAGGAGCTTGCATTGTGCTCAACAGCGGCGTTGGAGCGTGCTCGGCGCTCGACTGCAGCGTTGGAGCGTTCAATGCGCTCGTCTGCGGCGACGGAGCGTACTCGGCGCTCGATAGCGGCGTTGGAGCGTGCCGGGCGCTCGACGATGGCTCTGGAGCGTGCAGTGCGCTCGACGACGACTCAGGAACGTGCAGTGCGTTCGACAGTTCCACGTCGTCCTCCAAGCCGGGAGGCGGCGGCAGAACAGGTGCGTGGGACAGCGGCTGCTGGCATGCTAGCTCGCTATCTTCAAAACCAGGAAGTGGCGTAGGAGCCTGCATCGTGCTCAACAGCGGCCTCGGAGCGTACTCTGCGCTCGATAGCGGCGTTGGAGCGTGCAGTGCACTCGTCTGCGGCGTGGGAGCGTCCTCAAAGCCGGGAGGTGGCGTCAGAACATGTGCAGGGGACAGCGGCTGCTGACATGCTAGCTCGCTGTCCTCGAAGCCGGGAGGTGGCGTTGGAGCGTGCACGACGCTCGCCTGCAACGTGGGAGCGTGCACAGCGCTCTCCTGCAGCGTTGGAGCGTGCACAGCGCTCTCCTGCAGCGTTGGAGCGTGCACGGCGCCTTCTTGCAGCGTTGGAGCGTGCACGGCGCTCGACTGCAGCGTTGGAGCGTGCACGGCGCTCGACTGTAGCGTTGGAGCGTGCACGGCGCTCTCCTGCAGCGTTGGAGCGTGCACGGCGCTCTCCTGCAGTGTTGGAGCGTGCACGGCGCTCTCCTGCAGCGTTGGAGCATGCACAGCGCTCTCCTGCAGCGTTGGGGCGTGCACGGCGCCTTCTTGCAGCGTTGGAGCGTGCACTGCGCTCGACTGCAGCGTTGGAGCGTGCACGGCGCTCGACTGCAGCGTAGGGGCGTGCACGGCGCTGGACTGCATCGTTGGAGCGGGCACGGCGCTCGACTGCAGCGTTGGAGCGTGCACGGCGCTCTCCTGCAGCGTTGGAGCGTGCACTGCGCTCGACTGCAGCGTTGGAGCGTGCACTGCGCTCGACTGCAGCGTTGGAGCGTGCACTGCGCTCGACTGCAGCGTTGGAGCGTGCACGGCGCTCGACTGCAGCGTTGGAGCGTGCCCCGCGCTCGACTGCAGCGTTGGAGCGTGCACTGCGCTCGACTGCAGCGTTGGGGCGTGCACGGCGCTCGACTGCAGCGTAGGAGCGTGCACGGCGCTGGACTGCATCGTTGGAGCGGGCACGGCGCTCGACTGCAGCGTTGGAGCGTGCACGGCGCTCTCCTGCAGCGTTGGAGCGTGCACAGAGCTCTCCTGCAGCTTTGGAGCGTGCACGGCGCTCTCCTGCAGCGTTGGAGCGTGCACGGCGTTCTCCTGCAGCGTTGGAGCGTGCACGGCGCTCAACTGCAGCGTTGGAGCGTGCACTGCGCTCTCCTCTCCTTGCAGACACGGCGCGACGTCTTCCTCCTCGACAGACTCAGGCAGTGGCCGGGGGGTGAGCGCATCGTCCAGACCCGGGAGGGGGATCGCTTCCGGGGCTACAGACTGGTTCTCCCGAACCTGGACGAACTGCAGTTGGAGCTGCAGCACCTGCTCGCGCAGGTCACGAATGCGCTCCTGGTTGGACTCCGCCCACTGCCTGTAGAAGTCTGCCTCGTCGCCGTGCTGCAGCGGCGTCCAGTCCTCCAGGCTCAGCTCCGGTGTGCTGTCCGCGCCACCTTCAGGCAGTGGCCGTGGGAGGAGTGCATCGTCCAGATTCAAGAGCGAGATCGCTTCCGGGACTACAGCTTGGTTCTCCCGAACCTGGACGTACTGCAGTTGGAGCTGCAGCACCTGCTCGCGCAGGTCATTAATGCACTCCTCGTTGCGTTCCGCCCACTGCCTGCCGAATCCTCCCGTCTCTCCCTCGGCTGCCACACCTCGCTGCGGTGTGCGCCGGACGACGGGTCCGCAGCCTTCCCAGCTTCGCCTTGCCACTCTCTCTCGAGCTGTCATGCTGTCCTCCCCTGAGCTCGCTGGCTCGCTGTGCTCAATGTTTCTCCACCCTTGCCAAACTTCTACTTCGCCGGGCTCCTCGCTAGCCCGCAGCAGTTCCGCCAGCTCGTTGGAGATGATGATCTCTCCTCCTAAGTAACTCCTTAGGAGGAGATCCTCCGCCATGCCTCTTGGGTGGTCTAGCAATCTGTCACGTTTCCTTCCCTTACTGTGTCTGTGTCGGCCGTGTGGTCGAGGCATGATCGCGGAGGCAAGCTGACGGTTTCACAAAGTCCTTTATTTTTTTCCAAAATAAACATAAACATAAACAAAACTCTCCAACACAAACTAGATTTTCAGTAACGGTTGCTAGACGCCTGACTGGAGTCCAGCCAGGCTATTTATAACTAAACTTAAACATAATTACCTCGTTAATCTTCCCTCGGTTCAGGTGAGCTTCTACGTCACCTGACCGAGGGGCAATCTGGGAACTGAAGTCAAAATGCAACTCAAAACAAACTACAACAGAAAAACCCAAAAACGGGCGTTAGGCGCCCTCTAGTGGTTAACCGTTACACTTGCATTAAAATCCCAGCGTGCTGGGAATAGAAGCCACACATGCCCGCATGTTTGCAGCCATTCAACTCGTGCACTCAGTGTCAAGTTAAGTTTGCAGGCATTTGAGGCGGAAATCCTTCAGGTGGCGCACTCTGAACTATTTATACATTTTCATGTGTGAGGTCTTTACTACTGTAAGTTTGTTTCGAAATACTGATTATGGCAGAAGACAGTGACACAAGCTGCTCAGTAAAATTATTTTTTAAGTGATAAAATGAATGTTGTAAGGAATGGGCTCCTGTACATATCAACTTTTTTAAAGGTTTAAAATTGTAACAAAAAAATATATATCAACTATGTAATATTGAACCCTTGCTTGAGGGGTTTTCTCCAGATTCTGCGGTTTCTTTACAGTTCAAAGACATGCGTCATAGCCTAATCCGCTTGTCCAAATTGCTTATAGCCTTATGTTAGGTTAGGGTCTCCAGCAAGTTCTCTTCTTTTTATAGGACTGACCGCTGAAATAAATTCATAGGTCATTGCAGATAACTATCAGTCAACAATGATGGTTTTGGAATAGAATATAGACATGCTATTATTTTGAGTTATGTCACAGTGGTGCAGTGTCAGGTTAAAGGACCAGGGTCCTCACTTTAATCCTGAGCTTGAATGATTGTATATTTTGTGTATTCTCATATTCTCCTCATTCTTTTATGACTTTCCTCTCAGTTCTCTGGAAACATGCTTTTATGTGTATCAACAACAACCGGCTTATCCCAGAATGTGTATGTGCATTTTATGTCTTTGTATGTGCGCGTATGTAAGTGTTTGTGTTGTTCTGTAATGGAGTTGCATCCCATCCGGCGTGTGTTTCTACCTCATGGCCAGTATTCCTGGAATAGATCCTGGATAAACCATAGCCTCGATCACGATTGAGCAGTTACTGGAGACAAATTAATATTTTGAATTGAGGAATTGTATTTGTCGTTGCGTGTTGCTTTGTGGCTTTATGTTGTACTTGGAATTTCTGCACATTGGCCAAGTCTTGCTTGTAATATACCAAATTAACTGAAACTAGCCCGAACTGCAACACTGGTTAAATTAAAAACTTGCTTCAGCATTAATAAACCACAAGTAAACAAAAAACTATATATCTATCTATCTATATATATATATAAAATATAATAAAATTGTAATAAAATAGCGGCGCGGTGGTGTAGTGGTTAGCACTGTCGCCTTGCACCTCCAGGGTCCAGGGTTCGATTCCCCGGCCAGGCTCGATTCCCGTCTCTGTGTGCATGGAGTTTGTTCTCCCCATGCTTGGTGGGTTTCCTCCGGGTACTCCGGTTTCCTCCCACAGTCCAAAGATATGCAGGTTAGGCTAATTGGCGTTCCTAAATTGCCCGTAGTGTGTGATTGGATGTGTGAGTGTGTGTATGTGTGTGTGCCCTGCGATGGATTGGCACCCTGTCCAGGGTGTACCCCGCCTAGTGCCCGAAGTCTCCTGGGATAGGCTCCAGGTCCCCCGTGACCCTGAACACAGGATTAAGCGGTATAGAAAATGAATGAATGTAATAAAATACACTTCATAGTATCACTCTACTAACACTTTGCTATTTTAAGTAAACTTAACACACAAATGATATGCTCTGTCTGTGGGGATGTGTGTATGTGTGTGTGAAGTAAGTAAGCTGAGCTGTTGAGGGATTTGTAAGACAGGATGTAGAGGCCTATCAGGTTAACTTTCCATAGAGTGAGCTATTAAGCGACTTGGCTCTGTCGCTTTGCTGAAGCACAGAGATTTTAACAGATTTTTAGGTGTATTAAAAAAGGTTGTAGAAAACAGGTAGAATCTGACACTTTAAAAAAGTGAAGAGTCAAGATTTTTTTTCAATATACAAAACCTCTATAATAAATTAACTGTAAATCTGAGAGTTGATATGAATTATAAGGATTTAAAAAAAAATACTTTAGAATACTGCCACTGCTGAATCTTCAAGCATGTCAACTACTCAGCTTGGCTTTGATTTTGACTGATTGTTTGACCAGCTCCTTATCATAAAACACTGTAGTGCATTATTGGGTGCATACATGTAATATTCCATCCATCCATCTAGGGTCCTCTGTAGTCCAACTAGGGACCGTGGAGGCCAATAGTGACCATTGTATTTATTACCACTTTTGTACGACCATGGTAGGACCTCCGGTCAACATTCACACGCTACGGGAAATTTGGGAACGACAATTAGCCTAATCTGTATGTCTTTGGACTGTGGGAGAAAACCGGAGAACCCAGAGGAAACCCACCAGGTAGAAGAGGAGAACATGCAAACTCCACGCACACAGATCTGATGCAGGTATTGAACCCAGGATTTTGAGGTGCTAAGTGCTGACCATTAAGCCATCATTCCGCCACATGTACTATTGAGCTGTTTATAATATTGCTTGCATTGATACATTGCAACTATTTCAAATCAAATAGTTAATTTGAAATAATGAATCAGAGACGCTGGGTGTAGGATCTAAATCAGTGTTGTAAGATAGGTGATTACCCGCATAATCATGCAGATCTTTATTGTCCACTATTTTATTTTTAATGATTTTATTCTCGATTCTTTATTAAATGCTGTTTTTAGATTAGTTACCTTTTATGTTCAATGCAAAGTGTCTTTGTGTATTTGAAAGGCACTTATAAATAAAATTTATTATTATTATTATTAAAACCATATGTTTTCATATACCTTAGGCAAATTCAGGTTTTCACAATTCCTAACATTTAATCCTAGTAAACATTCCCAGTGTTTGGTCAGTTAGGATCACTACTTTTTTATTTATTTTATGAATGTGAAAGATTTATTTTATCTTTAGTTTCTTTTTGGGTCAGAAATTGACACACACTTGGATTGTATTTGGTAATATTGCCTTTATATTGCTTAACTTGGGTCAAACATTTTGAATAGCCTTCCACAAGTTTCTTCACAAGCTTGTTCCTCCTGACAGAATTCGTGTAATTTACTCAGGTTTGTAGACCGCTTTACTTCTCAGCACATGCTTTTAAGTTCTGCCAACAAATTGTAAATTTGAATAATTTTGAAGCCATTGTGCCACAACTTTGAAGGGGTTATTGTCCATTTGGAAGAACCATTTGTGACCAAGTTTTAACTTCCTGGCTGATGTCTTGGCATGTTGTTTCAATATATCCACATAATCTTCCTTTGGAGCAAATCACCCCCTAATGCTGCCATCCCCGTGCTTCACAGTTCGGATGGTGTTCTTTGGCTTGCAAGATAAAATATAATTTCAGAAATGCAGAATTTATGCAGGTTTGAAAAGTCAGACGAGCAAGAGGTTTACACTAAAAAAAGTGATATTAAGTGAAAATAGGTTGAATCTAGTCAAATTAATCTACAGGTTCTTAATATATATAACAACAAACCAAATATAAGATTATCAATCATATTTCAAGACAAATGTAACTAATGTTTTAAGCATAAATATCTAGTTCTATTATAATTTATTTGTTTTAATATATATGTATATATATATATATTTGTCGAAGTGTATGTATGTGGCTTCACATACACTTCAACAATGGAAGAAGACGGTGCAGCAGCAGTGAGTTTGCTTACATGTGACGAAACCAACAACGAGGAGATTGTAAAGAAAAAAGGTGCATCGTCTGTGGTGTGGAATTGGTTTGGGTATAAGAAAAGTGATACGAATGAGATGAACGTGATTTGGAAGGTACGCAAGTGCACTGTTTTAACAAGTGGTGGAAACATGTCAAACATTTTCTATCATCTGAAATCCAAGCATCCAAACAAATATGGCCAAATGCGGCAAACCTCAGCAATTCACAGTTGAAATAAAATTACATTATGTAAAACAGTTTCTTTGTGTTTGAATTTTTATTTATGCATTTTCAGATACAAATTGCTATATTGTGATATATATCGTTATCGAGGTAGAAAATTGCTTCTACTGTGAAGATTTTGGTTATATCGCCCACCCCTAATTACATGTTTATTATATATTACTTATATTTACATTTAGTCATTTGGCAGATGCTCTTATTTAGATCGAGTTAAGGTTTGTTTATTTAAATAGAGTACTTGCCAGTTAAATTGCATTGGGACACATTATTGTATTCTTCTTTTTAAAATAAAAATGTATCATTATTACTTTAATAAAGCTTGGGTGTGCCCTGATATACAGTGGTGTGAAAAACTATTTGCCCCCTTCCTGATTTCTTATTCTTTTGCATGTTTGTCACACTTAAATGTTTCTGCTCATCAAAAACCGTTAACTATTAGTCAAAGATAATATAATTGAACACAAAATGCAGTTTTTAAATGAAGGTTTACGTTATTAAGGGAGAAAAAAAAACTCCAAATCTACATGGCCCTGTGTGAAAAAGTGATTGCCCCCCTTGTTAAAAAATGACTTAACTGTGGTTTTCACGACCCGAAGTTCAATTTCTGTAGTCACCCCCAGGCCTGATTACTGCCACACCTGTTTCAATCAAGAAATCACTTAAATAGGAGCTACCTGACACAGAGAAGTAGACCAAAAGCACCTCAAAAGCTAGACATCATGCCAAGATCCAAAGAAATTCAGGAACAAATGAGAACAAAAGTAATTGAGATCTATCAGTCTGGTAAAGGTTATAAAGCCATTTCTAAAGCTTTGGGACTCCAGCGAACCACAGTGAGAGCCATTATCCACAAATGGCAAAAACATGGAACAGTGGTGAACCTTCCCAGGAGTGGCCGGCCGACCGAAATTACCCCAAGAGCGCAGAGACAACTCATCCGAGAGGCCACAAAAGACCCCAGGACAACATCTAAAGAACTGCAGGCCTCACTTGCCTCAATTAAGGTCAGTGTTCACGACTCCACCATAAGAAAGAGACTGGGCAAAAACGGCCTGCATGGCAGATTTCCAAGGCGCAAACCACTTTTAAGCAAAAAGAACATTAAGGCTCGTCTCAATTTTGCTAAAAAATATCTCAATGATTGCCAAGACTTTTGGTAAAATACCTTGTGGACTGACGAGACAAAAGTTGAACTTTTTGGAAGGTGCGTGTCCCGTTACATCTGGCGTAAAAGTAACACAGCATTTCAGAAAAAGAACATCATACCACCAGTAAAATATGGTGGTGGCAGTGTGATGGTCTGGGGTTGTTTTGCTGCTTCAGGACCTGGAAGGCTTGCTGTGATAGATGGAACCATGAATTCTACTGTCTACCAAAAAATCCTGAAGGAGAATGTCCGGCCATCTGTTCATCAACTCAAGCTGAAGTGATCTTGGTTGCTGCAGCAGGACAATGACCCAAAACACACCAGCAAATCCACCTCTGAATGGCTGAAGAAAAACAAAATGAAGACTCTGGAGTGGCCTAGTCAAAGTCCTGACCTGAATCCTATTGAGATGTTGTGGCATGACCTTAAAAAGGCGGTTCATGCTAGAAAACCCTCAAATAAAGCTGAATTACAACAATTCTGCAAAGATGAGTGGGCCAAAATTCCTCCAGAGCGCTGTAAAAGACTCGTTGCAAGTTATCGCAAACGCTTGATTGCAGTTATTGCTGCTAAGGGTGGCCCAACCAGTTATTAGGTTCAGGGGGCAATTACTTTTTCAGACAGGGCCATGTAGGTTTGGATTTTTTTTCTCCCTAAATAATAAAAACCCCTCATTTAAAAACCTCATTTTGTGTTTACTTGTGATATCTTTGACTAATAGTTAAATGTGTTTGATGATCAGAAACATTTTGTGTGACAAACATGCAAAAGAATAAGAAATCAGGAGGGGGGCAAATAGTTTTTCACACCACTGTAGGAGTATTTTCTAAAAGTCTGGGTTTCAGACTTAAGGCAGTCATGGACTACACTGGAGTACCAAAAATAGTTGCTGCCAGAAGACTATTTGTATGTTTAACCTTTTATGTTAATCTATATGTTGTTTTAAATGTTGGGCCTGTACGTTCTCCATGTGACACAAGGTGCAGGTGATTTGAGTTATTCTATACCTGCGAGATGCGCAAACAAACAGTTCTGAGAACAGTTTAGAATTTCAGATCTGGTTCAATTTAATAGAACCCAATTAAAGAATTAAGGTTTTTTGTTTTCACATCTACGACATGTTTCTAGAAGTTTTCCAATCAGATACTCTCTGTGTCACATTGAGGAAGTTTAGAAAATGAAAATTTATTTTCCTTTAATTAATTTTAATGGCCTAAGGGTGTAAAATTAATTGCAAACATGAATATGTTAACAGCCCTAATTAAATGTAATTATGCTATAATATTTAATATCACTTTCTTTCAGCTAATAATAATAATAATAATAATAATAATAATAATAATAATATTTAATTACTTTTGAGCATGTGAAAATTGAGAGACTATGAAATATATGGCTGTAATTACTAAATGGCTAATATACTATTTTTATCAAACCCCTTTGAAATGAAGCTCAAATTCTACGCCTCAATCACATCTTGGTTGCTTCATTTTGCTTCATTCGGTCGTGGTGTGTCTAGATGATATATATTTTCTAATCCTTTTCTAGATATCCAGGAATTTTATGAACTGTCCATACAAGAGAAGCAGAACAAATTTACAGAGCCCATAAAACCAGCAGAGCCTCGTCCTGCTGCTACAAATTTTACCTCACAACCCAGCACTAATAAGGTAAGTAAGCATGGAAAATGTTTTATGTTCACCAATCTGGGTGAAATTCCTTGCACAATAATGTAGCCTTGCAAGCAGGACAACTGAAAGAGGTGAAAAGGATAGTTAAAAATTTTTTTTTTTTTATACTTCTTTGAGGTCAGAGAGCAGGAGAAAGAGAAGAGATGAGTGACAGAGGCAGAAAAGGAGCAGAAACGAAGTGCTTTTTGAATGGCAGCTGATCCACAGCGGCAGTGCTGGCATGGCTTGGGGCCGGTGTGGCAGAGGTCAGTGGCAAGTTATGGCTGTGGCAGGTCCGTGATTCATTACTGACTGAGTCAGTGCGTTGACACGTAGCTGGCATGGGGGAAGGTGTTGGCAGCATAGATGTATGTGAGACAGATGGAGACAGCATCAGCATGTACTTCACACTGTCGAGACTACTCATCTGCCTGTCTTTGAGACGTCATTTTATATTGAGCTGGTTTCTGGATGAGGTTGGGTGGTTTCAGCTGTGTTGGTTTGTCTCACCCCAGAGCTGTTTTTCTGCTTTCAGCACCATTGCAGCAAATAAATAAGGAGTATGGAGTCCATTAAGATCATGTCCTGAAATTGGTCCACTAACTTCCCTACATCTTTTTCTGGGTAGTGAAGATGTCTCCTGTGGAGCAAGGTATGCCCTGGTAGATCTGAGGAGACACTAGCAAATGATGAGACAGCAGGCATGGGGTGACAGAGATCTACGTCGGGAGGGGGGGAGGGGGGGGGGGGACAGAGATCTACGTCGGGGTGGGGGGGGACGGACGGACAGAGATCTACGTCGGGGGGGGGTCAAACAGAGATCTACGTCGGGGGGGGGGGGGTGCCGGGGGGGGGGGGCGGGGGACAGAGATCTACGTCGGGGTGGGGGGGGGACGGACGGACAGAGATCTACGTCGGGGGGACGGACAGAGATCTACGTCGGGGGGGGGGGTCAAACAGAGATCTACGTCGGGGGGGGGGGGTGCCGGGGGGGGGGGGGGGCGGGGGACAGAGATCTACGTCGGGGTGGGGGGGGACGGACGGACAGAGATCTACGTCGGGGGGACGGACAGAGATCTACGTCGGGGGGGGGGGGGTCAAACAGAGATCTACGTCGGGGGGGGGGGGAAGGGGGTGGGACAGAGATCCCCGAGACAGAGTTTCTAGAAGGAAGGACTCTCCGGCGAGACGGCGCTGTGCGCTTTAGAAGCCATTTTCGCTCTGTGCTCCGGTATTGTCTCTAGACCGCAAGTTTTAACGCTCGATCGTCGCTGATGTTATTTTTTAATATAATTTTTTTTTATATTTACAAAAATAAAGGAAATTCTAAACTATGAGTTATAATAGAATAAAATTATATATAAAAATACAATTGTCTGCTATTTTTCACGAAGATATTTAATGCGGGATAAATTTTTAGGAGCTAAGCTTATGAGTGCGGCCTAGTTGAATAATTACACACAGGCCTATAACTGTAATAGCGCGAGAAATTAGCTTTTTATGAAGTTTACGTGCTCTAAAGCAAATAAAACACTTGCTTTTACAGATGTATCCATGTTTTATTTTTGCCTTTGCACATCAAACGTCTTGAGGTGGGAATTGGCTTTATTACAGCCTGCAAATTACCACTTACAAGGAGTCAGGAACGTACCATTAGCCGTGTCTTTTTTATCAAGACAAATGTTTTATCTTCACAAGCACAAAAAAAGTCCTAGCTTTTGAAGTTTCCTAATCCTAGTTATCCAGTTTTGGCTTTTGAAGTCTTTAAATAGTTTTTCATCTTTAAAATGTTACTTTTGCAGGAGGAGGACTTTGTGTGTCTCGTCCTGGAGATACAGTACTATACTTCACCACTCAATGGTCGAGACTTTGTTTTGAGGAGACGCTCCTCAATAGTACTGATAAAACCTCTCAAGTGAAACATTTTTCGAGATACCACAAGTCCAGAAGTGTAAACATTGACACACATGTCAGCCTCTTATTCTCCAAGTCTCAAGGTGAACGATTCTCACTCATTTTAGCACAGCAGTCTCTTTTGTAAAAAGGACTTTTGTAAACCTCTCCTGCACCTTCCTTTCTATTCAAAACGGCATGTCACAGCAGGGTGTAAACTCCATTTCATGCCTAATCAAATTTCCCTGTTGAACAATCTAATTATAGTATTTATAGAAAAACAGGAAACAATGTATAGTTGTTGTTTCAAGCATGCAAATCAGATTTTATAGCAAAAAATCCACCTTACTTGAACGGGGATTCAGAAACACAAAGCAACAGCAAAATACAGATCATGTGCTTGCAGTTAAGCATGTTGTCATTGTATGCTGTTGTGGATAATTTGCTTATCAGGATGTTTGCATATCAGCACTATAAAATGTGAAGAATTCCCAGGGGGGGAAAAAGACAATTGTAACTTTTGTTTTGGAGGTATTTTCTAAAACGCTGTCTACGATTTCAAATGAAATTTGCCTGAATTTAATTGTAGTTCTGCAATTATGTGGTTAATGGTGTGACGCAGTGAGTGTTTCTGCTGTTACTGTCTCTGCATTTTAAAGCTTAACATAATCAAGGATCATTATATCAACAATTTGATGACTGGAATCGCTCCTTACGTGATGTATTATGATATTACAATCTTATTTTTTAAAGCACTACATGTGCTTATTTATCCCACACAAGACACTTTTTACACTCCATTTGTATATCAGTGTAGTTAGAACTAGGGTTGTTCCGATTCCGATACTGGTATCGGAAATGCTGCCGATACCACAAAAAAATCTGGCATCGGAATCGGCGAGTACTTGAGTCCATGTACCGATCCGATACCATTTTCGTAAACATAACCTATTTATGCCCGCTAGCTTTGCTAGCTTAGCTTACTTACAGAGTGTCACGGCGTGCGCCTGTGATGGGCGTGCTTCCAAATTGATATCGCTCCTCGCTCACTAGTTAGGCGGCCTCCCCCCCTTTAGGTATGTGAACCAGCAGGGCCGCAGAATCAGGCAACGGCCCATGAGCTATCACCGCTAATGATCCCGGCGCTATAAAACACAGCGGGGAGTGTAGCTCGGGGTCTGACTGTTGGGAAGCTGGACTTTGCGACGCGGTGGATTTTATGAGAGACAGTGGCACAAGAGCGGGGCGATGTGATGCGCCCCAGAGACTTTAAAAAGGTGGGCGACTTTGATCTCCGCGAGAGGAACGCGTGAACAAGCTGTGCGAGCTCCCGCGGCACCTTCACTTCTGCGTAGAGTCCACCTTCGCATCCCTGCCGCCGAAGTGGAAAAGGCAGCAGAGAGCCTTTAACCTTTTTCTTCCCCATTTTTCGAAATAAATGACCCTTTTCCCTGTAAGGCCTCGCTTCGTGTCCGTGTTTCATGGTGTCGCCCGTGCACTTAGGGTCGAACCTGTTACACAGGGCTAGTAGTATTTTACTTAAAAAAAGAAATGCTATCGGATCAGTACTCGGTATCGGCCGATACCCTGAGCCCAAGTATTGGTATCGGGAGGGGAAAAATGGTATCGGAACATCTCTAGTTAGAACCACTTAAAAAGTTTTTCTTTTTTAGTGATAAAAGATTGAGCCCTTTTAAATCAACTTTAGAACTAGTAAAAACCAAAAGAACAATTACGTAATCATTTTCCCCAGTTACAAAAAGGACTCCCGTTAAGTTGATCACACGTCATCTTTTCACCTTCACTTTGTTTATTGAAGACAAATCAAAACAAATTAAGTATCAGTGAATTGAACAAATTCCAGATAAGGCTGTGTTTTTAGCACTGCAATGGAGAAAAATATATAAAAGGATTTTTGAGCCACTAGTTGAGTTAACAGAAGACTATAGCACCTTGTGAAAGTACAGTATTCGCTCCCTTGGTGCTTTTCTCATTGTGTGGCATGTGACAATTTTTGGCAAGGGTGTATGATTTGATTAACACAACTTACTATTGTGAAGGGTAAGGACACAGCGATAAGAAGAAGAAAAAAAGAAACAGGAATTTTGAATGCGCATAAGTTTGAATGTGCTCTCAGATTCTCAATTGAATTAATCTGTGGGCTTTGACTAGGCTATTCCAATAAATTGAAATGTTTCCTTTAAAACAACTCTTGTATAGATTAATCAGTATGTTTAGGGTCATCTTGGATGGAGGGGAAACTCCCTTCTAGTCCCAAATCTCTGTCAGAATCTCAAGAATTACCCTGCCGTCCACCTTTTCTTCCCTTCTGACCAGTTTTCTAGTTCCTGCTGATGAAAAGCATATCCACAGCACAGTGCTGCCACCACCATGCTTCACTGGAGGATTGGTGTTCTCAGGGTGATAGAAAGTGTTGGGTTGGGCCTCCGAGTGGTGCAGTGGTAAAGTGCTCGGAGGTTGCGAGTTCGATTCCCGGGTGATGCTGTAACCTCTCGCAGCCGAAGGTCTAGAGAGAGCTGATTGGCTGAGCTCTCTCAGCGGGGTGGGATGAGAGGTACTTAGTGCTCTTACATTAATCACGGCTCTACAGCCAATCAGGGGCTTCTGTGAGCTCACGAGGAAGGAGCGGATAGCGCTGTCCTCCGAGTGTGTTACGCCGCCCCCAACGGTGCGTGAGCGAGCAGTTCAAAAAGATGTGGTCGGCTCTCGTCACATGGTTAGTAGGAAAAACGTGATAGTCTTCGTCCCTCCTGGCTGAGTGGTAATAGTAGCCTTAATGTGGAGCCCCCTGGTGATGGGGAGGAATTGGACAAAAATTGGGAAAAATCCCCCGCAAAAAAGTGTTGGGTTTGACCCGCATATACTGTTGTTTGCCATGATGGCCAAAAAGTCTTATCTCACTAGATAACCTTCTTCCCTGTGTTTACGGAGTCTGAATTCAAACATGAAGGACAAATTTGAGATTAGGTAAGGCTTGCCATCTTTTCTGATAAGGTCCACCTTCCTCATTTTGATTTGTTACAAGAATTTAACCTCATATACAATATGCTTGGGTAGATGCTTTACTAGAGCCACTCAGTGCCTCTTCTGCAACCAGACACCCAGTGGATGAAAATAAAGAGAGGTGGGAGAATTGTTCTAACAGTGTTTACCGATTAGAAACGGAAGAACATTTTTCTTCACTAGAACCAATTAAGTCACCTAATATTACCTCTACATTGCCGCTATGGGAAAGAAGGTATTCATTCTAATAAGAAGAAAAAGATCGGATCCAGTGTTTACATGGCTCATATCTACATATTACCTATGGATTTACCATTTCAAATGGACAGTTTTTCATATTATTAGTGCAGGATTTCTCTTTGATCTACCTATGCAACATATTTAAACATTTCCCCAGTGAAATTATTAACAATTAAGAATGATAAGAATTAAGGACTCTTTTCTGTACATCTGTAAGGTTATCGGGGTCTTTAAAAAAAACAATTTCTCAGCACAGATGAAATGAAACAAGGATTGCTCTGTAGTATTAGTGCAAACACAAATCGATTTCTTGTGGAGTTCATCTATTTATAAGACCATTAAGTCATTAATAGTCCCTCATTAAATCCTCAAACTAATGTGAGTATGCTTGAGATATCTCTCTTTCTCTCCCTCTCTCTCTCTCACTCTCTCTCTCCCTCACTTCCACACAAACAAACACATACACACAGGAACGTGTGCGTAGGGTTTTCCTCAACATCCTCTTGTGGAAAAATCACCAGTTCACACTTGGGTCTTTTGAGCAGCATGTTTTGCTCAAATCTACATATACTGTATCTTACTGGACTGTAACAAACGACTATGCGGTGGTGATGTGTGTGAGCGGTTGTTTCATGCATCAGGGTGCGGTTTGGGACAGAGCTGTTGTGGATGTGAAGAGCTGGATCAGATGAGAAGTTTGTACCGGGCTTCATGTTTCTGTGCCTCATGCACGCACACACACACCTGTGCCGCTGCTGATGCTGAAACACAGGGATGCTAGGAGGAGATGGTGAATGCACTGAGCACAATGGACTGCTTGTGCATCGTTAGTACTAAGGTTAAGGTAAGACTGATGTGTGTCGAGAAGTTTCTTCTGATTGTTCTTTACTTTATTAAATCTGGTTATAATGAACACTTCTAGCATTGACTAGATATTAATTATTCATTTATCTATGTTAAACAAGAAAAACAACATTTTAATTATTAAAAAGACATGTTAATGTGTAAAATGTATCTAATTCTATATATGCAACCTGTATTAACTTTTAGTATTAACTTATTTTATCTATATTTGCTTTATTTCATTGTAATGAATATTTCTTAAAATCAAAATTTAAATTCAGTACTTTTAGAAATTGATCTTATAATTTCTTTAGTTGAATAAGTTGATATTCCATAACCCATGGATTTTCTTTTTATTTTATCTTTTTTTTTATTTTTATTAATTCAGTCAGAGATGATGAGTGTGTGTGATGCAGCAAATATAAAATGTTTATATAGAAAATTAATGTAATAATACAAAAACTAAGACTTTTTTTAAACAATGTCCACTAGATGAATATATGTTATGATAAGTCAAGGATCTAACTTTCCTTTCCCAAGCACAAGATCGAGGTTATCCCTCACTCACTCATCGTCTCTGCTTCTTTATCCTGTGTACAGGGTTGTGGGGGTCCTGAAGCCTATTTCAGGAGATTTAGGGCATGAGGCAGGTTACACCCTGAACAGGGTGCCAATCCATTGCAGGGCACACACACACGCACATACAGTCAGTCACACACTTATTCACAAATGGGCAATTTGAGAAAGCCAGTTAGTCTAATCTGCATGTCTTTGGATTGTGGGAGGAAACCGGAGTACCCGGAAGAAACCCACCAAGCACAGGGAGAAGATGCAAACTCCATGCATGGAGACCTGAACCCAGAAACTGGAGGTAACTTTTATGAGCATCTAAGATAGATGATTAAGAATTAGATTCAAACAGTGTGTCCTGAAGATTTGCCTTTGTTGTTCTAGCATAAAGTCAGATGAAAGGACAGTTTTTCTGTTTTAAATTCATCATGCATTTATCATTCATGAAAGCAAGCAGACTGGAAAAAGTCTCTCTCCTATCTGATCACCTGTCAGTAACTGTTTAGCCATTTATTGTAAGTGATCTAACTAAAGTACAACGTTGTGGCTGAATCTTTAAATAGTCTTATCCGTTTCACGAACTTGTAGATGATTTATAATTTAACTGTGCTCAAGCCTATCTGTAAAGGAATCTCCAGTATCCTTTAAGCAAGTGGAATTTGTATCAGAAATCATTTGGGTTTGAGCGTTGCTAGCATGAGCATTCCTCCTTCTTGCGTGCACATGAAATATATAAAAGCTTGATTTTATGTAATGTGCATCAGACTTTGATGTGTTTGCTCCTTGGTGAGTGAGTCATACTTGTGTGCAGGGGGTGGAAAGGAACATCTGTGCAGAGGTCACTTTGATACAGGACTTCCCAAATTTCTTTTAATTAACTTTGGCTTATATCCTATTGCATTCCCTGCCTTTTCCTTTCCCGTCGTTTTTGTAATTACAATTTAACGTAACACCAATTAAAGATCTGATTAATAGCGTGTGGCTGATGGATAATTTGCTTGCTTGATTCCAGTAGAAGGAAAAAAAAAAGCTGATATTTTGTCATAGATTGCATACGTTCTTTTTCTTTCACCCTTTTATCAAGTGCACTGTAAGGTGATTGAACACCCATGCATTAGTTTGAGTGCTTTGGCCTTTTCATAGTAGTCTCTAAAATGTGGATGCCGCTCTAAAAAAAAAAAAAATAAAAAATTTCCCCAACAGAATGCAGAGTGTGTTAAAAGTAGCAGCTTTACACTAAAATGACCAACATTACATTTGTTTTGTACCGCAGCACTGTTCTATTTAAATCAGGTTGACCAAAGAATGTTTAATATTTATGCCACTTGATTGTTCCTCCAGCTGTGCATCCGTCTGTCTGTAAGTACATCTGAGATTCCTGTTGGGGTAATGTATCACCAGCATGTGGTTGAATATTTTTAGGGTTTATTTAGAATGATCACTGTAACCTGTAGATGAAATGATTTGATTTTGGAAATGTCACTGCAAGGTCAAATGTCAAATAAGATTTGCCCAGTCAGCCAGGAGAGCAACAGTGATGCCTGGGGTGCACTCAGCTCTTCAAGGTGTTAAGATGGTGAGGCTCTTTGCAGACTAATTTCGTTTTTCCTCTTCACACTTCAAGCAATTGTCATGCTGTAACATGTTTGGGCCCAATTGTAATACCACAGCTTACAGTGAGAAACTCAAATTCTGCATGAGCCACATAAGCATTTATGTAAAAACATGTAGGGTCTATAAACGAGGCATACACTGATAAGCCATAACATTAAGAGCACTCAGTGGTAGGGTTGGGTACCGAAAACCGGTGCCAATACGGCACCGGTACCTATATAACCGGTATGTAACGGACCGAAACAGAGCGCGAATTTCGGTGCCTCATTTCGGTGCCAATTAAATGCCTGAACTGTCGATTGAAATATTTGTTCTCTAGATTCATATATTTTTTTAGATTAATAGTTTATTAGATTAAATTAAAAAAATGAAAAGCACAAATCATCAGGAAATGAGAGACCATCCGACATGCGCGTGAATGCAGCAAGTAACGTTAGACCCTTATCTCACCTGTGCGGTTTGACTCACGGTGAGATGCGGAGTTAGGCACTGTGAGATACCGCGATTGGCCGCCGACGTTCTGAGAAGTTCGCCAAGGTCCGCAAACTTCCGCGAGGCCTGGCAAAAAAATTAAACATGTTTAATTTTTCGCGCGGAAAGATGGAAACGTACTCACAACGGCAAAAACTCGCGGTGAATCATAATGAACCGTATTTTTACGGCCACCGCGCGACACCGCATAGGTGAGATAGGGGTATTACTCTCGCTCTGACGGCGGCAGCTGGTCTACCGCTATCTTAGCTTGCTAAAGTAAACAACTTTCGTTAAAATGCCTAAAACTAAACGGTCGAAAGTGTGGCTATATTTCACAAGAAAGGATTCCGACACCCCGACGTGCAGCGAATGTTTTACAGCAGTTGCGTGTAAAAGTCCCAGTCATACCAACCGTAGCAAAAAGGAGTCGACAGCAGCCTTTCCGCAGGTTAGCAGTAGAAGCGCTAATGTCATGTTAATTGCAAAATGCTCATCTTGCATTCATGCTAACAATTGGTCAAACGATTCGTAAAATACTAATGTAACATGGATTCTGTTTATAATTATGGCTTTCCAGCCTGTACTAGTAGTACTACAACAGTGACCCCATTTACCATTGTAAAGAAGGTTATACATGTCCTGTGCAGGGCAATAAGTCAGGAAAGGTGTCGTATTTTGCCAGAAAAGGCAAATATGGTGAAATTTCTGCAAAAGAATTGCTAAAATTTGATGCTTATATATTCATATATACTTTTTAAGTATATACTTTATTTTAAGTATAAAATTTTTTGTTCAATAAAAATTTATTCTTGAGTCATCCACTATAATTTTATGGCTTTTGTAGAGTATCGGTTCAGGCACCGTTTTGGCACCGGTACCGTTTTAAAAGTATCGATTTGGCACCGGTATCGAAAAAAACCCAAACGATACCCAACCCTACTCAGTGGTGACATGATTATCTTGTTACAATGGCGCCTATAAGTGGATGGGATATATTAGGCAGCAAGCGAACATTTAGTCCCTGAAGTTTGAGTTGGAAGCAGAAAAACAGGCAAGAATAAAGATTTGAGTGACTTTGACGAGGGCCAGATTGTGATGACTAGGCAACTGGGTCAGAGCAACTTCAAAGCTGCAGCTCTTGTGGGATGTTTCCTGTCTGCAGTGGTCAGGCCCATCAAAAGTGGTCCAAAGAAAGAAAACCGGTGAACCGGCAAAGGGGTCATGGGTCGTCAGGGTTCACTAATGCATGTGGGGAGCGGAGTCTGGCTCATGCAGCCCAATCCAATAGAAGAGTTACTGTGGTTTAAGTTGCTGAAGAACTTAATGGCGGCGCAGTTAGAAAGGTGTCAGAAAACACAGCGTCGTTGGCAGAGTTGGCACCAGGATGCACAAGGTTTTGAGCCTTAATCCTGAAAGACCACTGCCCTTAATTAGTCGATCAGTTAAGTCAGGAGTGCTGGGATCTGAGAAAGCACTAGAATCTACAGATTAGCGGTCCTCCAAGAGAGCTAGAGCTGAGAACCACCGCACTAGAATGTTCTGCTGGGAAACTTTGGGTCAAGCATTCTTGTGGCTGTTACTTTGCCATGTGACTTAGTGACATGTACCACCTAAATAAACATTGATGCTAACCTACCTATCTGCCTGTAAAGATCATGTGGTAGCTTAACAAATACATTAGTGAAAACAGTCAATCTGCTTAAATGTTGCTAGCAAAGTGTAATTTTCCTCTTATACAGTGAATGTCACACTTTAATGCAATTCATGTATATCTACTGTATGTGCTGTGATGAAACAGACATAAGCCTCATCGAGTCTGTCTGTAATCAGATCCCTGCGGTCAGAATATTGTTGAGGAAAAACGAGTTTTTAAATGTAATTTTCTCTTGTTTTACTTGTTGTAACTTGTACTTGCAGTTCAGATACAAGCAAAACAGCTTATAACAACTGTGTGAACTACATGCCTACATTTGTATGTGGTTGTCTACGGCAGTGTTTTTCAACCACTGTGTCGCGGTACACTGGTGTGCCGTGAGAGGTCGTCAGGTGTGCCGTGGGAAATTATTCAATTTCACCTACAGTAATTGGTCTAAAACATTTTTTGAAAGCTAATAAGTTTGCGAGTAATACGTCATTGCTGCTGCCGCGATTGTCCGCCGACGTTCCGCAAAGTTTTGATGGTCCGCAAACTTCCACGAGGACCGTCAAAGAAATTTAACATGTTTAATTTTTTGCACGGAAAGATGGAAACGTACTCACAAGGCCAAAAACTCGCGGTGAATCATAATGAACCGTACTAACGGCCACCGCGCGAAACCGCATAGGTGAGATAGGGGTATTAGTGATTGAGAAACATTTTCAATTCTATATTTTGTATGTGTGTGTGTTCGTTCAAGTCCCTTTCATGGTGGAAGTTTAAAATTTACATTATTGGTATAAAACCTGTACTCACCCTTAAAAGTTTGTTTGTTCAATCTCACATTTATAACTGATAAAACGCTGTATTGAGATTACATTAGAATTTATGCAAATTAGTTCTGCACAATTAATCACAAACAGAAATTTCAGTTGGACCTGTACAAGTATTTATTCACAAAATGCTGAACTTACAGACTAGCGTTAGTACGTGTTGTTGACGGGGGAAAAAGGTTAATGCTCAAAGTAAGCTGATCAGCTTTAATTTAATTAGTGATATTATTATTTCAGATTGAAGCCAGTACATTTTCGCATGTCTTTCTGCATAACAGATGAGAAATCTGAAAAAATTTAATCGGATAAAGATCAAGTTTTGCCTTAAAAATGACTCCAGCGAGTTAAAATTCATTTATACCACTTTAGCGCTGTGCTACAGTGATGAAAATATGAACTAATCCTAGTAAAAATATTTAATTTAGCTTTTCTAATTAATATCTATTGGTGCAGGTGACTGTGAGCAAGTATCTTATAAGTAGCTTATTTTAATATACAGCGGAAGCTCTCCATATAAATGCCTTCTCTTATGAATTTTAGTCTTAGTAATTGAAATTTTCCAGCATATGATGCATTTTCGGTATACGAACAAACCGAACCAGGCGCCTGCTAAGTTGCAGGTACGACTGGGAGCCGTTCAAAACTTGTGTCAGTGGAAAGCTAAACGAAGCGAGTTTCCAATTTTAACGATTTTTTTGGCATCAGTGAAAGCTACGTGATTTTTGCTTTTGTGTGTATTTAAAAAAAAATTTTTTTTGGTGGTTGGAGCGGATTATCTCCGTTCACAATTTTTATAAGGCAAAATTTGTTACACAACACGAAATTTCGCCTTAAGAACGAATTACAATTGTATGCCACGGTTACGCTCTAACCTCTAAATGGTTCAGGAGATTATGAGGTTACGGTATATTCAAGAGGTATGATGATAAGTCATTTATGTTATCAGTTATTTATGGTCCATTTTGCATATATTAGAGCACTGTAGTGTAATGTGAATTGGCAGACACCAGTGTGTGTGTGTGTGTGTGTGTTCAGAAAAAGCAGAGTGTGTTGCAGCGTGCTAATCTTATACTCCTTCTTCTCAATGAGTCACAGTCTTCTTGCTCCCTGCTGTTCTTGTGTATGCATATTACACCATATTACTCACACTCCCAACACGCACATCGTTCTCACTCATTTACACACACAAACATATACACACACTCATGATGGGATGTTTTTTTTCTTACACACTCAAGGACGCGCTGCGAGACCCAGGCAGAGATTGGACAGCGGGTGAGAGATGTAAGAAGAACATTCTGGTTTAATGAGAGCCCCAGCTGTCCTGTGTTGAGCTTCATGCTGTTGTTTTCATGTGCCTTTTTTTTTTTTTTTTTTTCTTAAGGAAGACATTTGCCCAGTCTTTGCTCATAAAAATGATTGAGAACTAGAAGATTTTCAGAATCACGTGTCAAAGCACAGTGCTTTCTTTTGGAATAGCGAAATGTAGGGAAGGACATACTGTACAGTATTTCACGATGTCTTAACTGTCTAGGATTTATTTATTTTATTTTTTTTTACAGATTGTAACAGTAGCGTAACACATTTATGAGTGTCTGTTTTGTTGGAATGGATTTTTCCCCCCTGCAGTGTTTCTTCTACAGTACATATGGAAATGCATTATTTTTCTTCCCCAGATCATCATGAATAATAACAGGATGTTGTCTTAAGATTTGGCACAATAATTATTATTTTAATAATAGTTCACAAAAACTTTCCTAATCAAATATTTCGTTCCCGTTTTGGAAAAATGCTCAGGTTTGGAAGTGTATTTCAGGGTGAAGGCATCAATCTGGCGATCTGGTGGTGTAGGATCATTATGTGTGATAAGTATGGACCAGGAGTGGATATTGACTTCAAAGCTGGATCAGAGAGGACGTACTGCCATGAAATGCTTTATGCTGTAATCTCGTGTAATGCCATTTGAGACTACACAAATCTCACAGACGTAAAGTCTGTTGCCATCCCGCCTGTGATATTTCACATACTGTGCAGCAGAAGCTGAGAGAGATTTGTCTCAGTTAGTCGCAGGATAGACAAAGAAGATAAGTATCAGGTGGGAACTGATTACTATCAGGAAAAAGTATAATCAGGACACACTTACTGTAAATAATCCCTAGCCAGGATAAAGTGTTTCCAGAAAGTGAGTGAGTAATATTGTTTATTGGTGTTATGCAAGAGTGTTGTTGATTTTCTATATTCTGGTTTGGTCAGGTGGCGTTTGATTAATTTTTCATAATCACTCAGACTGTACTGCTGACTGCGAGGCAAATCACAGATTTTTTTTTTAATGCACTTGTTTTAACATGTTTCTATATTAACAACTAATTCATAACTAACCTCTCGGGAAGGGAGCGATGTCATACTAATGAATCATAATATCTAATGAATAAAATACCATCTTGTCAAAATAATGGGTGCACAGTACTGTGGAAAACTCTTGATCCACCCATAACTTCTTCATAGTACTTCATGCTTCCAAAGAGCCAGAATTTCTTGTATTTTGTATTTTTATGTCATTTTGAGGAATAGTTCTCCAGACTTCCTGAAGTAGTGTTTTCTTAGTTTTTTTTGGCTCTCATTTTTGGCAAGTTTTTGACTCTTGTTTTCAGTCCAGTCCCTGTACCTAAGCAGTTTTAGAGGAATGTTTTTTTTAGGGCTATGAATAATTCAGGCATTAAAATGCAGTAACTTTAGGCAATAACTCTAACTTTAGGCATGAACCAGTGAGAAACGGGTGCAGATGATCAGGCAGGTGATTAGTATACTAGTGATGCTGAATACTGAGTGGTTGGAACAGACGAGAGGGGAAATGAGGGCTGCTGAGGTTGTTACACAATCAACCAATTTTTAAGTTTAGGCGCTTAGTAGCCCGTCACAGTAAAACATTTGTTCTCGTTTCTTTAATTTAATCTACTATATTAAATGTAATCTGAAGAAATGAGGGGTGTCTCAAGACCTTTATACCGTACTGCACATCATGAAATAATTAAAATAATAATAATCAACCACTATCTAAATTTGAAAAACACAAACATTGAGCAATAAATCTACATTTCTATTAACGGAAAGTCCCAAAATCTAATTAGACATACATATGGTGAAAAGCCAACTGTTTAAAAAATAGACAGGTCAAACAACAAGTGGTCATACTGTACATTAAATAATAAATATAGTCATGAAATAATTTAAAGGACCTTAACAATAATTGTTGCAATTTCATTATTTGATTTAGACCTTCATTATTCACTGCTGGCACATTCCTTATTCAATCTGATTGTTATTTGGCAATTTGCCAAACCAGTTTGTCTCAAACCGTGGTGCTAATTAAAGCAGTGGTGTGAAGCACCACTATGGGTTTCAAACATTATCAGGTCATTAGAGAAAACATACCCGCAGCAGTCCGAGGTGAAGACATGTAAAATATCTTGTTGAGAAAAAGTGATGTTATGAACAGTTATGTGCCTTTAAACAAGGAGTGCATTAGGCTGACGACGAAAGAAGTACAACTTAGCGTAAGCAAGGCGTAAGATACTCTACCTTACAAAATTTTATTTCTTTGTATTAATAAGTTATGCAGAGGGTTCGAAAGACAGGCAGATATGTTCATGGGCTTCACCCTGAAATAATATATTAGAACTGATTACCAGTGTTGAGGGACGTTACTTTTTAAAGTAACTAATTACATTACAAAATTACTGTCTTTAAAAAGTAATCCGTTACATTCATTACTTTCTGATAAAAGTAACTAGTTCGAGGACTTTTCCATTGCAGAAAATGAAAACTCCTTTGTGATTCCTCATGCATGTTATTTTAGTCAAGACCTTTATAATTATTTTACCATAATCTACCAAGGCCCATAATCTGTTAACTACTAATACCCCTATCTCACCTATGCGGTTTTGAGTGGTTCATCATGATTCACCATGAGTTTTGGCGCTGTGATTATGTTTCCATCTTTTCGCACGTCGGCCCTCGCAGAATGTACCCTCCCCTAGCTTGTTGCTTGTTGCTGGTGGGGCGTGGCTCCACAGTAGCTCAAGAAAAAATGCATTATCTGTAGGATATTTCAGCTTAAGCATTAACAGATACACTTTAGGGGATCGCTGAGACCTGTTCTAACTTGTTTTAAGACTAGTCAAATATGCAACCTTTAAATACCCTTGTATTCGAAGAGAGACATGACATGTCACTATATTACCTGTAAGGTTTTGTATTTGTTTTATTTTATTATTATTTTTTTTTACTCAAATGTCATCACATTCAGGGTCCATGTCAATCTTACAACCTTCGGTATGTGCAAATTGATTCTACTAGCTCTTATGTGGCTCCGAGTACACACGATCATCTTCAATCCTCAGGCCGAGACTCTTCACATTTGATCTAATGAGACACCTGTGGTCTCACCCGAGGCTGATGCCCATCCGAGTCTATGTGACCCCGCTGGCACGAGTCGAATTAATTACCTGTCCAAGTGCAAGTGTGCTCAGCCAGAACGTCAGCATGTCTTGTGCTCCAGGCCATTGTTCCTGTTCTATTTTAATTCTTGTGACTGTCTCTAGCATGGTGGAAAAGATCTTGTGCAAAGTTACCTAAAAACCAACTGCTGTGTTAAAGGACGTGTGCCACATCCGGCTGCCAATCGGCAAAGTCGTGCCTGTTGTCTTATTCTTTTCTCAGCAGGTAGCAACGCTCCACATAAGCAAATGTCATCTCCTCTGAGTTTGCACAGGGGTGTAGATAGAGAGCAATCTCTTTATTAGTAGGGGAGCAGAGGAAAGCTGCTCTGTGTGTGTGTTAGTGCTCTGTGTTAAGTCAGGTCAGGTTTAAAACATTTCCACCCTTTAAAGGACACCTTCCCATACAGATGCTTCCTCCGTTATTTACATTTAGACATTTGGCAGACGCCCTTATCCAGAGCGACTTACATTTTTCTCTCATTATACATTTGACCAGTTGAGGGTTAAGGGCCTTGCTCAAGGGCCCAACAGTGGCAACCTGGTGGTCATGGGGTTTGAACCTGAGACCTTCCGAACCACAGTCCAATGCCTTAACCATTGAGCTACCTCTGTTATGAATAGTTATAAGTAGGGTTGCACAATATATCGAAAAATTATCGTTATCGCGATAATGGTATACACAATATCTGTATCGCAAAGAATTGCAATAAATTAAATCGATGAGTGTATGGTTACACGTAAATAAAAAGTAATGTTTGAAAGTAATTCATATTGTGTTGGCAGGTTTATAGTAACAGCAAACCAGAAGTCAGAATATCTGCTGAGGGGTTTAAGTCATTCATAGTGTTTTGAAGTCTAAATATTTGCAACTTCCTTGACATATAGTTTCTTTTTAGCCTGAATTAGATTTAATTACATCAAACGAATATCTATTACCTGTTTATTTTAGTATGATCATTACATATATAAATATGTATGTGTGTATATATATATATAAAAATAGCCAATAATAATAATAAAAAAATGCATTTCACTAGGGAAATGTTATATCGCAAGAAATATCGTTATAGCAATATTCAACAACAATATCGCATATCGCATATTTTCCTAATATCGTGCAGCCCTAGTTATAAGTACAGTAAGATCTACTTTTATTTCATCAGTGAAGTAACACAAGCTATTTGCTCATGATAACTTTGAGCTGCTCAGTTGATTAATTGGTAAGTTTAAGAGGTAGTTTGTACATACAGTACTATAAGTTAAGTGCATTTGATACAGGATCATAAAATCACATGAAGAGAACATTAATAATGTCTTGTCTCTACAAAACAACATCATGGGTTATAATTTGCCTATGAGCTGCGTTTTTCTTTTGGGGTTACAAAACTCTACTAAACGTGCTATTATACTGTAATAGTTACAACACACTGTTCTGTGGTAGAGTGACACTGTGGTACAGCGGTTAGCCTCACTACTTCACACATCCAGGGTCCTCAGTTTGATCACCAGCTCAGGTTGCTGTCTCTGTTGACTTCTGCAGTTGGCTTTGGTCCTGGCTCTCTGGTTTCTTTCCGCCACCTAACCTCAATACCAGTAGATGAACTGGATATGATAAATTGCTCTGAATGAGTGTGTGAGTGTGTGTGACAGGATGGGGTCTCTACCCTGACAGAATAAAGTGTTTACTGAAATCAGGGGCATCGTGATAATAGCGTGTGTGATTAGAATGGTTAAAAAAAAGTTCAATTTTGGAAAATAAAAGAAATAGAAAAAGGTAAAGATTTTTGCGATATGAGCATGCATAAAAATAAAGGAATGCTTAAAAAAAAAATCCATCCAAAATTCCGGCTACACCCTCATTTAGACAGTGTAGACAGTGCTTACCACTAATGCATGGGATGTTGTTTCACTGACACAATTGCTTTTTCATGGTTTCACAATTTTTCCAGTAGCTACAGTACGTGTGGTGTGTTTGCTCAGGGTGGAGGCAAGCTGACTGTCACCAGATCCCAGTTTGTTTAGTTTTATATATATATATAAATAACTTTATGATTTATTCATATATGACTTTTTTTGGCCTGTGCAATGCAGACAATTTAAATCAGGTAGACCCAGCTGTCCGTGCATGTCACTGGCTCGGAAGTGGAGGTCATCACTAGTAGGCTTTAATCTAATAAAATACTAACAGCTGCGACTGGAATACTGCCTTATCTCAACATACAGGTCCATAAGTAATTGGACAATGACGCAACTTTGTATTACTGTCACAGGGGATTTGAAATGATGCAATCAAGACGTGATTGATTGGTGTGTAGCCTTTCAGATTAATTTCAAGGTGTTTTACAAAAATATTGCAGTAACTATTTAGGAATTACAGGCATTTTTATGAAGGCCCTTCATTTTCACAAGTTCAAGAGTAGTTATACAAACTGAAATCAGTCATTCATCCTTTAATTCATTTTCTATGCCGCTTAATCCTGTGTTCAGGGTCGCGGGGGACCTGGAGCCTATCCCAGGAGACTTCGGGCACTAGGCGGGGTACACCCTGGACAGGGTGCCAATCCATCGCAGGGCAACTGAAATCAGTATAAAATAAAAATTATTTTTAATTCTTGAGTTAGATGGGACTGTCACGGTTCCGAGTGTAGCAGCAAAAATCAGAGAAGGATCCAAGAGCAGAAAACAATAGGTAGTGTGCACTTACGGTCTCTGTGAACGCGCTGAGGAGCTTCAGGTGCTTCTGGAAGTGATGTCTGTGACCCAGACGTGCAATAGCTCCACACATGCAGGAAATCCAAATCGGCAGGCAATCTCGTGGTCAGTGTGCAAAGCGGAAGTCAAAAAGCCGGTAAATCCAATCATGCAGTGATTCCAAAAACGCTAGGCAGTCTCGTGGTCAGTGTGCAATGCGGAAGTCAAAAAGCCGGTAAATCCAATCATGCAGTGATTCCAAAAACGCTAGGCAGTCTCGTGGTCAGTGTGCAATGCGGAAGTCAAAAAGCCGGTAAATCCAATCATGCAGTAATTCCAAAACGCTAGGCAGGGACGAGGTCGATAACAAAATAGGGTCAGTAACACGATGAGCAAAAGACAAAACAAACGCGGGAATATTGGCTTGAACGGCGCAATAATCTGGCAGCGGGTGCGTGTCTTGCAGTGTCTTAAATAAGCGGATTTGATTAATCCAAATCGGCAACAGGTGAGCTCGCGCTGTGACTGAGGCGGCAAAAAACAAGAGGCGGCGCGGAACTGGAACCGGAGTGACTCTGATTACTCACGGAGGAGCTATGTTGTGGCCGGAATCTGACGTACTGTGACAGTACCCCCTCTTCTACGGACGCCACCGGGCGTTCTAGACGGTGCTTCGGGGTGGAGTTTGTGAAATTCCTTTATCAAGGATGAGTCCAGGATAAATCTGGCAGGTATCCAACTTCTCTCTTCGGGGCCGTAACCCTCCCAGTCTACGAGATATTGCAGGCCTCGGCCTTGACGGCGGGATTTAAGGAGTCTGCGGACTGTAAAGGCTTCTCCCCCATCGATGAGTCGAGGGGGTGGTGGAGGGCGGGGGGTAGGGGACAGGGGACAAGCAACCAGCCGTCGGATCTGAGAGACGTGAAATGTGGGGTTGATACGGCGCATAGATACGGGTAGAGACAGTCTTACGGCACACGGGTTGATGACTCGGGCGATGGTGAATGGGCCGATGTACCTAGGGGATAGTTTCCGAGAGGTGGTCTTGATGGGTATGTCACGAGTGGAAAGCATTACCCTCTGGCCAACACGGTACCTGGGAGCTGCAGAGCGATGGCGATTGGCTTTTCGTTGGAAGGTGCTCACTGCGCGCAGCAGCTGGGAGCGTGCACGCTGCCAGGTTCTCTTGCATCGGTGGACGAAGGCTTGTGCGGCTGGAACTGAGGCTTTCTCCTCTTGAGTCGGGAACAATGGTGGTTGATATCCTAGACAGCACTGGAAGGGGGACATGCCAGTGGAGGAGGTGGGAAGGGAGTTGTGGGCATATTCCACCCAGGGTAGCATTCTGCTCCATGAAGAGGGATCACGTGATGTCATACACCTAAGGTATTTCTCGAGTTCCTGATTAAGACGTTCGGACTGCCCATTGCTTTGAGGGTGGAAACCGGAAGAAAGACTTGGTGTGGCGCCGATGAGTCCACAAAAGGCTCTCCAGAACTGTGCAGAGAACTGAGGGCCACGATCAGACACTATGTCCACTGGGAGGCCATGAAGTCGAAAGACATGGAGTATCAGAAGTTCTGCTGTTTCCTTGGCAGACGGGAGTTTGGATAGGGGGACAAAATGTGCAGACTTCGAGAAACGATCGACCACTGTCAAGATGCAGGTATTTCCTTCCGAAGGGGGAAGTCCGGTGACAAAGTCGAGAGAAATGTGTGACCATGGTCGGTGTGGAGTTGGGAGGGGCCTCAAAAGTCCCTCGGGGGGGCGGTTGGTAGTTTTATTCCTGGTACATGTGTCGCAAGATGCTACAAACTTTCTCACATCATCTTTGATGGTCGGCCACCAGAAGCGTTGGTGTATGAGGGATGAGGTTCGAGTGGCCCCAGGGTGACATGCAAGTTTGGAGCTGTGGCCCCATTCTAGCACCAAGGAGCGTGTGGAGGCAGGAACGAAGAGTCTGTCTTGAGGAACATTGCTGGGGCCAGGTTCTTGCTCGAGGGCTCGTAGTACCTGGTTCTCAACCTCAAGACGAGCTGTAGCCACAAGACAGTGGTGTGGAAGGATAGTTTCTGGGGATGAAGGGTTTGGGGAGGGGGAAAACTGACGGGAGAGGGCGTCAGGCTTGGCATTCTTGGCCCCCGGACGATAAGAAAGCGTAAAGTTAAATCTCGAAAAAAAAAGTGACCAACGGGCCTGACGTGAATTGAGTCTTTTGGCTGACCTCAGGTACTCGAGGTTCCTATGATCTGTCCAGACCAGAAAGGGGTGTTCCGCTCCCTCCAGCCAGTGCCGCCACTCCTCCAGGGCCAGCTTAACAGCCAGTAGTTCTTGGTCTCCAATGCCGTAGTTGCGTTCAGTCGGAGAGAGGCGACGAGAGAAGAAGGAGCAAGGATGGAGTTTATTGTCCTTGTGGGACCTTTGAGAGAGGACCGCCCCCACTCCAGATTCTGATGCATCTACTTCTACTACAAACTGAAGGGAGGGGTCCGGGAACGTGAGAATGGGGGCGGAGGTGAAGCGGTGTTTGAGATCCGAAAAGGCTTTGTCAGCCGGAAGGTTCCACTGGAAGGAGAGTTTTGTGGAGGTGAGGGCCGTGAGGGGGGCTGCCACCATGCTATAGTTTCTGATGAATCGCCGGTAGAAATTGGCGAACCCCAGGAATCGTTGGAGTCCCTGTCTCGAAGTGGGCTGTGGCCATTCTAGGACTGCCTTGAGTTTGGATGGGTCCATTTGGATACCTGAGGGAGAGATTACAAACCCCAGGAAGGAAGTGGAATCGCGGTGAAACTCACACTTCTCTGCTTTGACATAAAGTTTATTCTCCAAGAGTCTTTGGAGTACCTGACGTACATGATGCTTGTGTTCTCCGAGGGAGCGAGAGAAGATGAGAATATCGTCAAGATAAACAAAAACAAAGGCGTTCAGAAAGTCTCTTAGGATATCGTTGACCAGAGTTTGGAAAACGGCCGGCGCATTGGTTAGTCCAAAAGGAACCACGAGGTATTCGTAATGACCAGTTGGTGTGTTAAAGGCGGTCTTCCACTCATCACCCTCCCTGATCCTGACCAAGTGATAGGCATTCCTTAGGTCCAACTTTGTGAAGAATCGGGCATCTTGCAGAAGTTCGAAGGCCGAAGTCATAAGAGGTAAGGGATAGCGGTTCTTGATCGTTATTTCGTTGAGTCCCCTGTAATCTATGCAGGGTCTGAGGGACTTGTCCTTCTTCTCCACGAAGAAGAAACCGGCACCTGCAGGCGAGGAGGAAGGACGGATTATTCCAGCAGAGAGGGACTCAGAGATATAATGATTCATGGCTTCTCTCTCAGGGCGAGAAAGAGAGTAAAGTCGTCCCTTGGGTGGGGTTGAGCCAGGAACAAGATCGATTGCGCAGTCATATGGTCGGTGTGGAGGAAGCGAGGTGGCGCGTGACTTGCTAAAAACTAGCTTGAGGTCATGGTACTCAGTGGGGACACTAGACAGGTTGGGGAACTCTTCCTTAGGGCGAAAAGTCGGGGTCTTAACAGGAGCAGCATGGAGACAAGACGACAGGCAGGATGTGCTCCAGTCCAATACTCTTTTCCTGGCCCAATCAATATGTGGATTATGTAGGGCTAGCCAGGGGAGGCCCAAGACAATTGGGGCATGAGAATCTTTGACAATAAAGAAGGAGATGATTTCGGAGTGGTTCCCAGAGAACTGAAGAATGACTGGAGCGGTTTGGTGCGTGATTGGGGCTAGGTAGCTTCCATCCAGGGCTTGGACGGAAAATGGGCGGTCCAAAGATAGAGAGGGAATTTTAAGGAGGTTCACCATGGATAAACAGATCAGATTTTGATCAGCGCCGGAGTCTACAAGGGCATGGGTGGCATGAGGCTTCTTCTCATACATTAGTGACACCGGAAAACAAGAACGGTGATCTGGGAAATTGACATGGTTTGGGCCCCCCTTTGCTCCCAGCATCAACGAGGGGCCTTGCCTTTTAACGGACAGGTCCGCAGTAGATGACCGGACTGACCGCAGTAGAAGCATGCTCCTTCATCCCGTCGTCGCTGGCGTTCCCTTGGAGAAATTCGAGTACGGTCCACCAACATGGGTTCAGCAGGAGGTTCTGAAGGGCAAGGAGGGGTAGGTAGTTGCCATGACCTTGTGTCCAGCCCTCGCTCTCGTTGTCTGAGGCGTTTGCGAGCATCGATGCGTCCAGCAAGGTCAATGAGGTCCTGAAGGCTGGAGGGTAACTCCCGTGCAGATAGCTCATCCTTTATTAGGTCAGAAAGTCCATGAAAAAAGGCGTCAAACAAGGCTTGGTCATCCCAGCCACAAGAGGCTGCCAGGGTGCGAAACTCAATAGCGTAATCAAAGACGGAGCGAGTTCCCTGGTGTAAATTTAGAATCTGACCTGCTGCCTGGTGTCCAGAAGAAGAGCGATCAAATACCTTCTTCATTTCATTAGTGAATGTCCTGAAATTGGCGCAGCAGGCATCTTGTGCGTCCCATACTGCTGTTCCCCATTCTCTCGCCTTTCCCGAAAGGAGAGTTATTATGTATGCAACTCTAGATCGTTCTGTAGGAAAGGATGAGGCTTGTAATTCAAGGACCAGCGAGCATTGAGATAAAAAGGAGCGGCAGGTATTAGGGTCGCCATCATAAGTGGGTGGAGCGGGGAGACGTGGCTCATGAGGTGAGGGAAGTGTAGCAGCAGGAGCAGGGGCGGGCGGAATTGAGGCCCGTGAAGCTTGCATCTGCTGAATCTGAGCAGTTAGGGAGGCAAGGGAGTCAGTTACGGTTCTGAGACTATTAGTGACCTGCTGAATGTCTTGCTGATGCGCGCCGAGGAGAGCTCCCTGGCTTTCCAGTGCAGATCTCAAGTGGGAAAATTCTGCTGGATCCATAACTGGCCAGATTATACTGTCACGGTTCCGAGTGTAGCAGCAAAAATCAGAGAAGGATCCAAGAGCAGAAAACAATAGGTAGTGTGCACTTACGGTCTCTGTGAACGCGCTGAGGAGCTTCAGGTGCTTCTGGAAGTGATGTCTGTGACCCAGACGTGCAATAGCTCCACACATGCAGGAAATCCAAATCGGCAGGCAATCTCGTGGTCAGTGTGCAAAGCGGAAGTCAAAAAGCCGGTAAATCCAATCATGCAGTGATTCCAAAAACGCTAGGCAGTCTCGTGGTCAGTGTGCAATGCGGAAGTCAAAAAGCCGGTAAATCCAATCATGCAGTGATTCCAAAAACGCTAGGCAGTCTCGTGGTCAGTGTGCAATGCGGAAGTCAAAAAGCCGGTAAATCCAATCATGCAGTAATTCCAAAACGCTAGGCAGGGACGAGGTCGATAACAAAATAGGGTCAGTAACACGATGAGCAAAAGACAAAACAAACGCGGGAATATTGGCTTGAACGGCGCAATAATCTGGCAGCGGGTGCGTGTCTTGCAGTGTCTTAAATAAGCGGATTTGATTAATCCAAATCGGCAACAGGTGAGCTCGCGCTGTGACTGAGGCGGCAAAAAACAAGAGGCGGCGCGGAACTGGAACCGGAGTGACTCTGATTACTCACGGAGGAGCTATGTTGTGGCCGGAATCTGACGTACTGTGACAGGGACATTCTGATTTCAGTTTTGTCTTCAGTAAATAAAAGCATGCTCAGTTGGATTAAGGTTAGGTACAGTACCTAACTTTTTTTAACCTTGCATTTTTTGCCTTAACGAGGTTTCAGGGTATGTTTTGGATATGGATGGATATATTTTCTGTCTGTATTACAAAGCATGGTCTTTTCAGTTTTGCAACGTTTACCTGAATCCAAACAAAAAGTATACCGCTGGAAATTTGTAATTCCTCCTGTTACTTTTGTCTACTTGATTTGTTGTTAAATAATGAGGGGAAAACAGCCACAACAGGTCATGAAACTGCTTATTAGCGAATTGTTCAATTACTTTTGAACCTGTGAAAATGAAAAGTAAAAAATGGCTGTAATTCCTAAAAAGTTAATGCGTTTTTTTTTTGCTAACCCTACAGAGACAAATATATATTCGTGTCGATATTCAAATATTTACGGACCCGACTGTAATCACTTTTTGTGCTTCAACAAACAGTGGATCGGCGTCTTTCATGACACATTTATGTAATTAGGAGGTGTGTGCCAATCAGCATGGACAGTGAGGGGAAAAACATTCAGTACAGAACGTCGAAGCAATCTACAATTTAGTGCGAGCCTCATCTAAGTCTGGGATTGCAGTTTGCCAAGTGTTGGCATATTTTTACCAAGTCTGAAAGTTGGATTATTTTCAGGATAGATTTTTATAACATTTGAAATAACAGGTTGTCCACCCATATTTTATTTTCGTACTAATGAACTAAGGTACTGCTTTTTTTTGTTGTTGTTGAGTGTGCATGGATCTGGCCAGTCTGGTACTGGTAGACACCTTTATGCAAGTAAAACCCATATGCATTCCAAGGGCAACCCAGTGTCTTAGTTGTTTTTAAAATGAATTGTGTTTAGAAATATTCAGTGTAACAGATTATCTGTTCTGTGACAGTGATATAGTTGGAATCCACTTAACTCACTACCCTAAGCTACAGTGTGCTTTAAATATAAATTAACTTTTATTACAGTATACACTGATCAGCCATGCCACTAAAACTTATTCACTGTGATTTAAAGTGAATAACTGTGAATGTTTTACTAACTATCCTGTTACAGTGGCACCTGTCTACAGGTGGGATATACTGTATTAGTTCCCACTTTTTGAAGTTGATGTGTTGGAAGCAGGAAAAATGGGCAAGAGTAATGATTACTGTAGGAGTCACTTTAATAAGGCCTTTATTGTGATGGCTAGACGTCTGGGTCATCAAAGATTAGCCTGTCTGGTCCTACTTCAGTGTAAATTGATGGAAAAGTTAATGCTGGATATGGATGCCACCTTTCATTCCCTGAGCATGCGCAGTGACAGAATGGAGTTATTAGTGAGGAAGGAAACTGATTTGTTTGGAGCAGGCATTACTAAATGGCAGACCGTAGTCTGGACCTGGACCAAGGGGCAGTTCTATCCGGGCTCTGATGCTTTACTGATAAATGAGAATAATTGATATCCCAGTAATCTATCAGTCAAATTAGTTACTGAAATTGTCAATAAGTATTATTGGAATGGATTTTAAATAGCTCATATTTTTTATAGATTAACAATGACTGTATATATAGAGAGATCTGAATCCTAACATAATGAAATTTGGACCTCATCTCAAAGGAAATTTTATTGACTGTATTTTCTTACATTTTTAATTCAGTACCCCTGGTTTAGAGTATGCAGTGACCAACTTAGTCGAGTGTTGTCAGTCAAATGACCTCATCCTACTTTATACTGTAGTCTCAGACTGGCCTGAATGTACCCAAGTTTGATCATCTTCTACTATCACTTGCCATCAACCAGTAGAAATAAAATCCCTCACTTACTTCCACCATTTGTGTTTGGTCTCTTGTGATCACTCTAAAGTAGGTTCAGATGGCTGTTTAATGGAAATTAATGCTGCCATCTACTGTACTGAGAAGAAAACTGGACAAAGTGCCAGAGAGAGAGAGAGAACACAGGCTTCTTTCCAAATACAGCATTGAGGTCTTCATGACCCCATCACAAAAGGCAGTCTTTGTGCAACAAAAATCATGTGATAAATCACAACTGATAATACGGCTTATCATCCAAAGGGCCTAAAGTTAATGGCATTGCACTTCATTAATTCTCTGCTGAACATGTACGAGGTGTGTTCAGGTCAAACCAGGACGTTTGATTGTGCAGAATAACAGAATGCATGAGACACATGTGAAAGTAAAAAAAAGAAAAATCTAATTTTTTTAATATAATCCCCTGCTACACCAATCCCAGCGTTTAACTACTGCTTGGATACCATAAAAGTAGAAAGTTTTCTCAGGACGAAAGCCCTCTGATCAGACTGCATGCTTCAGGTTTGAAATGTTGGCCCCCCAGGAATTCCTTTAATGGGCCAAACATGTGAAAATGGCTTGGAGCGAGGTCAGCACTATACAGAGATGTGGCAATAATCGAGTTTCTGTAAGTAGTGTTTGTGAATGATTGTGTACGTTTTTTACAGACATATGTATCTCTTTCGCAAGTTGGCAGCACGTTGTGTCTATTTTCAAAGATCATGTGTCCTAAATGTTCTTATTCCTGATAACCGAAGCCACACCTGATGCAGCCTGTTTGATAAGTTGATCTTGGCTGTCAATAGACTGTCAGCTGGGGCGTCTGCTTGGTTGGAATAAAAAACTGCATCGAGCCCAGCCCTTTATGAAGATTAAAAATTCCTTAATTAAAATAAGGTACTCTTGAGAGCAATTGCTGTTGTTGTTGTTTGGCCTTCGGGTGCTTTCGGCAAGGGGTTGCACAGAAGATCATCCGACCCACACATAACCTCGGCATAGGTTTTACGCCATTTGTCCTTCCTGACGGAACCCTCTCATTTTATCCAGGCTTGGGACCCGCACTCCACCCAGAGGCTGGGGTTTGGGCTTTGGCTGGGAATCGAACCCAGGCCTTTCGCATGGCAGGCGAATAATCATTAAGTATCACCATTGCTGATATACATTACATTTAACAGACTGGACTACTTACAGAAATGTTGCTCATCCCACAGTTTTTGTTAAATTAAATCTTTTTAAATGCTTTATTCAACATAAACTCACATAATTAGTGTTACTGTTATTGTGCACATTTAAGGCTCACATGGATGTTTTTTTGTTTGTTTTTCACATTTATTTATTTATTTTATTATTATTTTTTAAATATTTAATTATTTACCCAATTTTCTCACATCTACATACAGTACTGTGCAAAGGTCTTTAAAGGTCAAATTAGGCACCAAACGAAATTTCCTAATTTAAGGGTTCTTGTCCATTATTATGCTTTTCTTTTAATCGACATTTTATTGGCAATAAATATGCTATGTTTTAGTATATTAATGTTTTTCACCACTGTAGATGGAACTTGCTGTTAAAACACCAGTTAGAATACCACTAGGTGGCACTATAGATAACCAAATTTAAACACAGCACAGCCTGTTGGAAATATTCTGATTTCTAATAAACCATATACCACAAATTAACCTTAGATCAAATAGATTTTTTTTAAATTAAGGAAGTGCTTCAATTGGTATAATCTATAAATGTCTAATTTGATGCTTATTACACGTTGACCTTCTTTGCTGAAAAGAGTGACAAAAACCGAATGGACAGAAGCAGAGAGTGTATGGTTCATTGCATGTAATTCTTTATTCCTTTATTTTTATTTTTATATATATATAATTCTTCTGTTTTTACCACTGTACATAGTTAACATCATCCAAAGACAGCACAGAATTAAAGCAAATGAACACATGCAACCCACGAGACACAGCTTTTGTTGTAGGTGTCCATCAAGTCTTTCTAGAATCAGACAAAGGAAGATTTAACTTTCCTTTTATCCTGCTAACTTGTTTTGTTGATTAGGTGTAGAAATCTTTTTGCATTCAAAACCTATTAAACATGCAGTATTTTTCCAGCATATTGTCGACCATTTATGTCGAAACAAGTGATATGTACTGTAGTTTATTTGCTAAAGGTGACTACTACAGTTTTTAAAAGCATACGGTTGGTAATCAGTACTAGTATGTGCAAAGGATTTAAAAACATTTGAGTGAGGAATTTTAAAATACTATAAAATATCAAATTTCTGAGCTGTTGGAAAATTTTTGCAAAAATTGGTCAGAAATGTCAGGTCTAAATGAAGTCTAAAGTGTGACATATGCACATGGGTACAGTACGTATGGAATGTACTGTATAATAGGAGAAGAAACAGTCTGTGTTTGCAGAAATTTACCTTCTTTTAGTAATAAAGCAACATGTGATTATGTTTGAGATGAGTTTTAGTGTTTCTCATTTTGACCACTGAGGGGAGTTCGTCTTCTTTTTCATCAAAAGCACCTCCGGAATGTGTTTAGCTTCAATCACGGAGCTGTCTCAGTGGCCTGTCCCAGAGAGCAACAGTGTGTCTGTGTCTCTCTCTCTCACACACTCACTCACACACACACACACACACACACACACACACACACACACACACACACACACACACACACAAAATATTATTCTTTGAGATTTTTCCCATAGGCAAAGAAAGGATGGGAAAACGCTTTGTAAATATTCACGTTTAAGCATGGAGCAGAAAGAATAAGGGTGTAAAAAGGTGTTTACGAATCAATACCTTGATTAGGATTTAGATAAACTTTTTAAAATGTGGTTGTGGATTCTTTAAAAAAACAAGCAGGCTAAGCTTTATACTGTAATTCATTCATTCATTCATTTTCTATACCGCTTAATCCTGTGTTCAGGGTCGCGGGGGACCTGGAGCCTCTCCCAGGAGACTTCGGGCAGTAGTGGACAGGGTGCCAATCCATCGCAGGGAGCTTTATATTGATTTAATAAAATTTTATAAAATCAAAAGACTGAGTCATTTAAATGAGTTTTTTTTTATACTGATCAGCCATAACATTATGACCATTCACTTAATATTGGGTAGGTATACCAGCAGTAACCTTTCCAGCAATTTGAGCTACAGTAGCTCTTCTATTGGATCGGACTATACAGGCCAGCCTTTGCTCCCATGTGCATCAGTGAGCCTTGCCCACCCAAGACCCTGTCACAGGTTCATCGGTTTTTCTTTCTTGGACCACTTTTGGTGTGTTCTGACCACCACAGACCAGGAACATCCTACAAGAGCTGCAGTTTTGAAGTTGCTCTGACCCAGTCGTCTAGCCATCACAATTTGGCCCTTGTCACAGTAGCTACAGTTACAATATCTTGTGCCAATGACAGCTGGAAGTGGGAGGGTATATTAGTCAGCAAGTGAATGTCACTGAAGTGGATGTGTTAAAAAAAAAAAAAAAAAAAAAGGGCAAACTTAAGGATTTAAGTGACAAAAATTGGAATGGCAAGATGACTAGGACAGAGCAACTCCAAACCTGCAGTTCTTGTGGGATGTTCCAAAAGTGGTGCAAAGAATAAAAACTGGAGAACCGTCAACACGGTTATGGTCAGCCAAGGCCAACTGATGCATGTGAGGAGTGAAAGCTGGTCCATCTAGTCCGATCCAATATAAGAGCTACTGTAGCTCTACCTGAGAAAGAAGTTTAATGTTGGTTCCCATAGAAACGTGTCAGAACACACGTCATTACTGTTTTGGTGTCAATAGAGTAAAAACAACTCAATATGACGCAGTTTGACAAAACCTTATGTCTGTTGTATATTTGAACATATAACAAAACTGAATAGTTTAATTGTAACCACAGTTTTGTGTATGTGTGTGATTTAATGTTGTGTTATTTATATTTATCACAGTATGTTTTTTTTATGCCTTATACAGGAGCCTCTAAGCTGCTGCTTGAATAATTGTTTCCATAAATAAACAAAAACGCTTTGCATAGCAGTAATGTCTAAAACAAGATGAGGAAAGTACAGTACAGTATATAGTTTTTAATCAAGCTTGCCGTGTTGAACTTTGCAGAAGCAATCATTATGCAAATGTTTTATAGAAAATTGTTTTATTTTGCTTGTTTTTTAAAGGGTTTTTCAAAAGGGTTGCCTTTCTAAAAATTTAGTACATTAAAATGAATGAAGGCTGATCGTTAATGTTGAAAACTCACAGGTACACAGTTTGTGTATACGGAAAGGCATGTTTTTAACATATTGTACAATCCTGGACTGGACACTCCCAATTATAACTCATTGGAGCACACCAAACTGTTGAAAATACTGTTGACACAATAATCAACGTGAGTGATCAGCTGAAATAGGCATACAGTACACCACTACAGTGTGGCTTCACAGTGACTACAGTTGATTACAGTGGGATTTTTTTTTTAAATTCTACCTCTGGCTAGAATTCTGTCTCCATTCCCGCAGTCATTGTTGTTCTTGTTGTTTTTAACCTACCTGATTTATATATATTCTATGGAATTTGGTTGGACATGCTTTACAAACTCTAACTTAGGTGTTAAAAGAAAAGTGGCACTTATCAGGTTATAGTGCCACTTTCTAATTAGGATTAACACTGTACAGGGTCGAGGGTTTGATTCCCGCCTCGAGTCTGTGTGTGGAGTTTGAATGTTCTCCCTACACTTGGTGGCTTTCTCCTGGGTCCTCCGGTTTCCTCCCACAGTCCAAAGACATGCAGATTAGGCTAATTAGTGTTCACAAATTGCCCTTATTGTGTACAGTATGTGTGTGGGATGGATAGGCACCTTGTCCAGGGTGTATCTGTATGCAGGACACGCGGTATAGACAGTGAATGAGTAATGAGTAAGGTCCTCTTTCAAATCCTAGTCCTGATGTACACATACAGGACAGAGTATTTTACCGACTTGAGCAGGAAGGACAATAACATCCTATCATCCATTATCTACATTGTTTATCCTGTGCAGGATAGGCACAGGGGGGCCTGGGGGGCCTGGATCCTAGGGAACTTGGGGCATGTGGTGAGGTACGGGGCATAAGTACTCACGCATTCGCACACCCAGTCCTACACTTTGGGTAATTTGGAAATAACAATCGGCCTACACAATGTGTCTTTGGTTCTCCAGGGAGAACATTATGTACAAACTGCACACAACCTCCATAGCCAGCATCTTGGCAGTACAATAACAATAGTTAAAGAATAATTACAAATTTATATTTACTGCTATAGAGGATGTACATGAAGTTCCTCAGTCTGAGTGTGAGCCAGCCTACCTGTGACTAAAAGGCCCTAAGCAGCAGGATGAGCTGTCAATCCCAATGAGAGACAGAAAAAACTCTGAATCCCTCCAGACAAGCAATCAAGTGCTAATCTGGTGGAAGCTAAACACGCTCAATCAACCATTGGCCAGTGACACTACAGTGTATTTTTAGAAGTCTGTATAGCAGATTATATTTGTTTCTACGCATACAGAGCAGCTTTAATCTGTGTGTCAGAGGACGTTCATAATATTCAAGCGAAATTATAAGAAAGGAATAAAAAGGCATAGAGCAGCAGAGCAGTTGGGACGATCTGCCCTTGCAAATTTTTTTCTGATTGCTTTCTAATGCTAAATCCTCCCCATAGAGCTCCATGCTGTTGTGAAGCCTCTTGTTTTGTTTTCCACTAGCAGATGGTCTACCCTTGAGGTTAATAACCAGACCAGTGGATTGTTCCGAATGGTTTCCAGTGTAACACTGCAAATTCTTTTCAGATCCAGGTTTTTGTTTCCATTAAGCTTCTGTGCCACTGTGTATTTTGCATTGTTCTATGTGTGTCTGGTTCATGCAGTGCATTATGGAAGTAAACCACTGAAAAGAACCACCCATCTTTCTCTTTCTCTCTCTCTCTCTCTCTGTTTGTCTTAAATATATTTAGATGACATGCATACAGTTGAGGAAGTAAATGAACATATAGGTTACTACTACTTCTTCTACTACTGTACTACTACTACAGTAATTGGCTACGCCCTACAGTATCCTGTCTGCTGCTGCCTGCTTGTCACTGATATGTTACTGGCTGGTGTTCTCTAGCCTTCAGCTATCATTAGTGGCAATGACGTTTGATTGTCTGCATGTTGGTCTAGAATAGGATGAGTGTGCAAATGACTTATTCTTGCATAGAACAGAAAAGCTGTCCGTTCTGATGGCTTTGTTTCTTTGCTTGTTGCAGGCCAATATTTTGATCTGTTTGAAGCAGAGTAGCATTGACCACAGGATATCCAAGTTGTTTAACCCAAGTTATTTAGTTAAGAATACATTTACTGTACGACCTTATCCAGAGCAACTTACATTTTTATCTCATTATACATGTGAGCTGTTGAGGGTTAAGGGCCTTGCTCAAGGGCCCAACAGGGACAACTTGGTGGTCATGGAATTTGAACCTGGAACCTTCCGAACTGTAGTCCAATGCCTTAACCACTGAGCTACCCCTGACCCCCGTCAGAATAGTATGTAAGCAAGAGAAGTTGGTACACAAGATTCCATCAAAAATAAGCACCTAATCTGTTTAGAATCCGCCTTGCATCTACAGGGTTGGGGTTCGCTTCCTATCTCGGGTCTGTGTGCGTGGAGTTTGCATTCCTAATGCATTTCCTCCAGGTACTCCGGTTTTCTCCAATAGTCCAAAGACATGCAGGTTGGGCTAATTGACATTTCAAAATTGCCCAAGGCTTGTGAGTGTTTGTGCTTGTGTACCCTGAGTACCCTGGTATAGGCTTCAGGCCTCCGGCGATCCTGAACAGGACAGGAGAGTGAGTCAGTGAGTGTGTGTTTAGAATCCATGTTGCACTATTAACACTTATGTACTGTGTATATTAAAAATATTGGTTGCTCAGATTAATAGAGTTACACCAAGAACTGCACAGATTGATCAGAGCATTTACTGGTTCATGATGAAAGCGGCAACGGCTTATTGGACCTGTTTTGCAAATAAAATGGAAACAACTTGTCCATCACATATGCGTCTCATCACATCACCGTCTTTGTGCTAGACTATATTCAGGCATCTGTCAGTAGTTTAAAGGTGCTTATAAAATGTATAAAAAAGTACAGTGGAACCTCGGATTACGAGCATAACTCGTACCGGAAGTGGGCTCGTATTCCAAAACACTCGTAAACCTAATAAAATTTTCCCATAGGAAATAATGGAAACTCAAATTATTCGTTGTACAGCCCAAAAAAATAAATACATAAAAATAATTAACACAAAATATAAAGTAAATATAAAACAAATTAACCTGCACTTTACCTTTAAAAAACGTAAAAATAAATCCCGACAGATAAGTGTTTCCGTTTGTGTGCACACGCACACGCACACATTAACGGAGAGATGGTTTTTAAAACCAAAGTTGGCTCAGTTGTGATGACGTGACGCTCGGCGTCAAAACAAGAAGCGCATGCGTTATACATGATACTCGGTGCTCGTAAACCAAGACAATGCTCGTTTTTCAAGTCAAAAATTTATTAAAAATCTTTGCTAGTCTTGCGGAACACTTGTAAACCGTGTTACTCGTAATCCGAGGTTCCACTGTATATTGATAGAATTAAAAGTTTGATGTTTTTCTGATATGTCTGATATGTTAGATTCCATTGCTGTGTATATTTTGGAAGATGCAAGTCTCACTCATCAGTCACGTACACACACAATCTGTATGAATTCACGTGGGTTTGTTCATACTGTATCTTCTTCTTCTTCTTCTTTGTCTTTCGGCTTTTCCCCCTTTCATACTGTATGAAATATTAAAATAAGTCATTAGCATTCTGTTCCTCGTCCAGGTTTATAAATACTTGGGGTTTTTATTGCCATTCTCTATATAAGGTATGTTTGGATTATATTGAAATAGGATTAAAGGGGTATTTTATTCATAAGAACCTTTGGTGATGTGTGGTATCCAATGGGCCATGCAGTGGCTGCTTTCCAAATCCAAGGTCCTTAATTTAATGCTGAGCTTGAGTTAATGTGCTGTTGCATACTCTATGTTCTTCTTGTGTCTACATGGGTTTTCTCTGGGTTTTCCAGGTTTCTCCCAACTCTCCAAATACAGTATAATATGACTGCTCGGGATTTGTAATGGTGCCCTAGCTGTGAACAAATGTGTTCCATGTTTAAAATTTTTTATTATTTTTGTGAACTGAATATTTTTTGTATAGATTATGGTCTATAGCAGGGGTACTCAAATATAAATTTTAAAGGTCCACTTACCAAATTTCTATTCAGTCCGAGGTCCGGAAAAATGACAGTCCAATTTCAAATAGAGAACTACTGTACAAAAAAAGTAAAACCCAAAATTTTCGAACAATACCCAAAAATGACATGGTAGTCCTTTTAGTGTGAAAGTTGACATCATCTTTGTGCCACCAGTTGTTTGAACTTGGGAATAAAAGGTGTGAGGACCAGGTGGAGGCACTGATGTAAATGTTCATTGGTGATGGAGCTGCGATATGTTTTTCACCGTGCTCATAGTTGAAACGGCAGATTCATAGCAGTACGTTGAGGAAAACATTGTGAGAATTTGAAGGGCCATTTTCTGCAGGACAGGAACACCTGCTGCAGTAACCATCTTTGTCCAGAAGGTGAGAAGGTGACCACTTTTGATAGATTAAGCACATTGGTTTTCTGCTTCCCACGGGGAGCACAAATGCATATTTTTCTGCCCACTCACTCTTAAATTCGCTGTTTTCAAAATCAACTTATATCAATGGCCAGCTTTGAGCAGACCATTGGGATATTAAGGACATGTTATAATAAACAGAATGAGTAGCTCACCTCTTATATCTTCCAGTCTGAGTCGTTCGTTCTTTTGAATCTACGGCACCGCACAGCGTCTATGGGAGTCACGTGACAATGGAAAGAACAACTCGGGACTTGACGATTCGTTGAGAACCGTTCAATTCTGTTTCCTGTACATCAGAGGTTTTGCGATGCTTTGCACATGCACGCCCAGTAGAAAATGAATGAATCACTCTCTGAGCCATCTCACTCACGACCCATCACTAGAAGACTCAAAGATATATCGCTCAGAAACACAGTTGCGCACTTCATTGAGAACTCATTTGGATTATGATTAAATTAGCATGTTTGTTTTGCCGTCGGTCCAGATTTAACCGTATTTGGGTCCGGATGCGGACCGGAGTCAGCCTATCGAGTACACCGGGTCTATAGTATAGACTGATTTGTTTTAAAGTAGGAAAGTTTATTTGTTGGTATAATCTGTGCAATCAATTGAACATAATCTACCAAACTGAATTAAGTGCCTGAAATATGAGTGTTGAATGACTTTAAGGAATTTACTTACTGTTTGGTTTTTTGTTTCATTCACCTCATGCTATCAGAAAAATACTTTCTTTAGAAAAGTCATTCTAAAAAAAAAAGCAATGAATGGAAATACCAGTCCTACAATACAGGATGTGTTCTTAACGCCGTTATATGCATTCAGCATTTTATGATCTTGATAAAGTTACTACAGTACATGCTCCTTCAGCTACACCTCAGCGTGATTAGCATCAGCCTACACACACACACACACACACACACACACACACACACACACACACACACACACACACACACACTCAGGAGAATTAATTGTTCTTTATAGAAAGTGTTGAGCACAAGGCTGGATGAAAATGTGTAAACAGGAGAAAGGTTTATGGATGTTGCTTCATAATGTTCCTACTAAAACTTGTATGACATTTGTATAGATTTATTGGGAATATTTTTAATTAATCAGTTGTAAGAATCTTAACTGATCTAAGAAACTTTGTAAACACAAGATCATGCCTGTAGATGCTTTATGTCAAGTCATATTTCTGTGATATTTCTACAATGATACTGCCTGGAGGTCATGGTCAGGAATTCTACTGTATGAGTGCCATCATTTAGAGGAGAAAACAAATGCATGGCCTGCTTAGTCAAGTAGTTGTGGCTACACAGCAGAAGACAAGAAGCAACTTTCTGGTTCTAAAGAAGAAGAAATTTATAGTTAGTAAACAAGAGCAATGGATACATAAGAATCCATTAATTTGCTGAATTTATGTCCTGAGTTTAAAAAATACATAACGTCAGGGAATCTTGTGGTCAACCAAAACTAAAAGGACCTTTTCATGACTTCCAGTTTGTTCTATAACCTGTTCAACTGCTCAGGTTCTTGTACGTTTGATACATTTTATGTATTTGATATATTATAAAGTGCCCTGCGATGGATTGGCACCCTGTCCAGGGTGTACCCCGCCTAGTGCCCGAAGTCTCCTGGGATAGGCTCCAGGTCCCCCGCGACCCTGAACACAGGATTAAGCGGTATAGAAGATGAATGAATGAATATATTATAAAGACATTGATAATGCTGTGGCCACAACCATAGCATTTGATCACCATCAGTTTTAAATTATATTAAATATGGGCTAATTTTTAGTAAAATTAATGAATTAGCGAAGAAACAAACTGGCTTCTGCATACATTTTGTTACGCGGCTGCCCGCGCGAACTGCAAATCTGCGGACAACTACACAGATTTATAGGCAGGCAGAGTGGCGGACGACCGCCATATTGCCAATCAGAGCAAAAGCGCTACACCTGTTTATGTAAACCCCCAGAAACGAGCACACTATGTGCGAACATTTAGAGGGCACCAGGTCCGGATTTTGCTCCGGTATAGGAGGAGAGAAAGAAAAGAGAACACTGAACATAAAAGTAAAAAGCCAAAGAAAAGACAAAAGTGAAAAGATAAAGAAAAGAGGGACCTGGAAAGAGGCTTGAAAGATAAGCAATATATCTTTTTAGAGATAAAGAAATAAATGTTTGGAAAAAAAATAAATAAGCATTTTAAATTTCACAAAAAAGGGGAGCATTTAGGTTATGCATGTATACACTCCCCTTTCTTTAGTTGAGTTACAAGGTAGCGTAGAAGCGCCATTTCCTTAGCACTGCGATGTGCCTGCCCTAACCAATTAATTCCTGCCGAAGTACACATACTGTAATCACCCCACATCTCAACACTCCCCTCTAATTCCTGCGTAAGGGCTGCCACACTTAACATATTCGGTGGTGCCATATCGGAGCGCCCCCTCATAACACATTTCAGAAGTTATCTAGCATAATGTGGAATTTTGAAAAATCATCTGACGGTGGTAACTTATTGTGTGACAGTGTTGACAAATATATACAACATAAAATACTTTTTACATTTTACATCAAAACAGGAACGATCCTGATTCCATTACCTATGAATGGAGTGTGCGGTCAACTCACTGCCACTCCTCACGCTGCTCATGTTTTAGCGCCCCTACTTCTGCCTGTCGTACGTTCCCGTCACTGTAGATACATTTTCATTGTGATCCAGGGTTTCAGTAGCTCTGAGCTCAGCCTGATGCCCCTGTTTTCACTGCAAACGCCAACTATTACATTATTGTTTATTTAATTTTTTTTAATTATTAAAAAATTATAGCATATTGTTCCCGCAGTAGTTTGTTAATAACATTAAGGAAGATTTTATTAATAGGATTACTACTTTACTGTTTTTAGGTAAAAACAAGGATGATTTTTTTCAGAATAAATATAAATCTAATTGGGTTTTTATCCCAATTCAAGGGTGCTGCATTGAATTTTTTTTCAAGAAAATAAATGATTTAAATACATCTTTTAATGACGGTGTTGACAAGAATGTAAAAGTAGTAAAGTAACGGTTAGAGAGACAGATTATTCCACCAGCCATGACATATTGCACTCATGTAGTAAAATTATAATGGGTTTGTTTATAATTGCTCTCAGCACATGTAGTGATAAAGGGAACAAGCTAACAAGTAATGATAGTAATTAATCGAGGAATTAAACAAATTATTGCACTAGTCATATAATATTGTGCTAATCATGAATTCAGCTACGACGTGTTTGGAATCACTTCAGAAGTTGTGAATTTTCGTCCATTGAGCGCACGGAGGGATCATTCTGCAGGCAGCGTGTGAAAAAGCACACACCACGGACCTGTTCGATCGCTGACTGATCGAAGTCATCTGGGCACGGAGAGCATGTCTCCCAGCATGTCTGTGCCATTGCAAAATAGCATGCACCAAGAGCACCATTTCGCTCATGTTCGGATGTAAGGATGCATCATGAACTAGGCAAAACAACTAACTACATCTAAAAGGCAGCGCTGCTAGTCTTTTTTTTTTTTAATCATTTGCAGTTTAGTATAGTGACGTTAAACTTTTTTTTTTTTTTTTTATACTGGAACAATAAACCGTCTGTGATTATATTGCTTGGAGCATTTGTAGTGTTATTTTAGGCTACGTCTTGCATAATACAGCAACAATATTACATGTCCCTCTCAATTCATTTAAAGGACTGCTTCGCCTGTGCTGCCGTTACACAAATATACATAAGTGAAGAGGTTAAGGATGAGTTTTTCCCTCAGTGAAACTGGATCCATCAGCAGATTTGGCTGTTAAAGCTTATTCTGTTCTCTTCACCTTTACACATTGTGCTACAGAGCTCACGGTCCCTGAGCATCCTGACTTTGCAGATTGCTGAAGGCACACTTTTGCTCCTGTACATTATAAATTAATGCTGTCACCTTTTGTACCAGTTCCACAGAGGTTTAAATGCCTTTCTTGGACTCATTCTTCCCCCGAAATATTAGCCTATTCCAAAGGTCACAAGCAAACTTTTTAGGCACTCAACTCATATGTGTATATATAATGTCCTCTTTTCTTTTCTATCCGATAAATAGTCATTTCGAGCAGCTCAACCTGGAACACTCCACTTTTCCTCTTAGACTATCCAATCAAACACTCCCGACTTCAGAAACAGTTTGAATTCTCTCTAAATCCCCACCATGCGTCAGTTTGCCCCTCCTCTTTCTGCTCTCTCTTTCCTCTGCCTCGATTTTCCTGCCTGTGCCTTGTTTGGACAGTCAGTGGCAGGAGAGTGGCAATCCCTCCATCCATGGCAAAGGCTGAGCTTCTCATTCAGCGCTGAAGCGGATCGTCCCACTCTGACTCGCCTCGCCTCTAATCCTTCTTCTCCCCCCACCTTTCCATCATCGTCCCTCCCAGCGCAGGGCTCTCCACAGGCAGCATGGCTGCTCCGGAGCTCCCTGCTCAGCCACTCTCCCCGCGAGTCCACTGAGCGCACGGAGGCTGGCGCACACTGAGCCGAGAGATGAGGGTGCGTGCCAGGATCAGTCAGCGGGCAGCGTGTGAAGAAGCACACGCCAGGGACCTGTTCGATCGCTGACCGATCGAAGTCGTCTGGGCACGGAGAGCATGTCTCCCAGCATCAAGAACTTGGATTGCGTTTCGCCAATGTTGTGCCATTGCAAAGTAGCATGCACCAACAGCACCATTTCGCTCATGTTTGGATGCAAGGTAGGGAGAAATACTGTAGCAATGTTTTCTTTTAAAGCTGAGCATCAGCTCTGTTAACCAGCTTAGTTGATTCTGTTCCTTCCTGAAGTTAGGATTAGGATTTATTTTTATCATACTAAGGATCACTGAGGTGATGGGATACTTACAAATAAACACGTTCAGATTATTTTCAGTAGCGTTCAATATTTTAGTAAACTCAAGCACTGAAGCTCTGCCTCCATGTATCTAAACCCCTCGTGGCAAAATGCAAAGCTTCAGGTGATTTCTGACAGATGTGTCAGCCTGTAACGCTGTTCTCTTTCCATCAGCTATGCTGTAGGCACTCGAGCTTGGAGTTAGATGCATACTGTATATCTGTGTTCCATTTCTGTCTTTGTTTCAACTATTGCTCTGGGACAGAAGTCATGGTTGTTGGTGAAGAAAAATCCTGTTGATTGTTGTCCTCTCACGCAGTCATGTTTGCCAGAAGTCATGCGTCATAAAACATGACCTACTATAAGTAGGACTTTTAATAGTATCTGTGTCAGTCTCACTAACTAGTTTGAAAGAGGAGGGCAAGTTACTGTAGTTACATAACTGCCTAGTCCTCCGGGTGTCCCAGCCTCCGGTATGGGAATTCTTTTTTTGCACAAATTGGATGTCGTTGTCCTTCTCAAATACTTTCATTCCACAATTGATTCTGCCTCATTTTGTGAAGGTCCGGCACACATTATTATTTATTTTTTATATAGAATCTATGGACACAAATTTCCCGGGTATTCTGAATCATAAGGGGTTGTTTAACATGTTTGTCTGATCTTTAACAAGACTTTATGGCTTAATGTTTTTTTTTTTTAAGTTACAAAAGTGGTGCAGTCAAAAGGTCTAACCCTTGAGCCCTCCTCATTTATTCATATGAAATTCAATTATACAATTTAAAAATTGATTGTTTAAAACAACCTCGGCAGCAACCTCATTTCCTCTCTCGTCTGTTACGACTACTCAGCATTCAGAATCATTAGTATACTGATTAGCGGCCTGGTCATCCGTCTACTATTGCACCTGTTTCTTATTGGTTCAGGCATTAAATTTGATGTTTTTATCTTGAATGATTTATAGGTCACTGTATGGTTTAATGATAAAAAAAAGGGACTGGATTGTAAACAAGGGCCAAAAACTTGCCAAATATGAAATCCAAAAATGTCCTTCTGAAAACCTGGTGAACTATTTCTCAAGACTACATTAAAACTCTTCAGAAGCGAAATATAAAGACATGAGGGCCCAAACCTTTTGCACAGTTCTGTAAGATTTCAGGCACTTTTAAAACGCTAATAATTAATTCATCACTCAGACATTTGCCTGCAAGAGCAAATTACAACCTTAAGTGAGTTCTGGCAGTATTATGAATGAATAAATTAATCATAACATGTAGGTGTCTTGACCAACATCGAGCAGACCAAGATTCCACCGTTAGGGTTAAAAGATCATTTCTAAAACATTACCATTAATTTTTAACATAAATTAAAATTAAAACCACCGTTATTTATTTTTAAATGGACAGAAATTTCATGTACTGTAATTTATCAGTCAGCATTTATTCCAGTATAATACAGGTCCTTCTCAAAAAATTAGCATATTGTGATAAAGTTCATTATTTTCTGTAATGTACTGATAAGCATTAGACTTTCATATATATTTTAGATTCATTACACACAAACTGAAGTAGTTCAAGCCTTTTATTGTTTTAATATTGATGATTGTGGCATACAGCTCATGAAAACCCAAAATCCCTATCTCAAAAAATTAGCATATCATGAAAAGGTTCTCTAAACAAGGTATTAACCTAATCATCTGAATCAACTAATTAACTCTAAACACCTGCAAAAGATTCCTGAGTCTTTTAAAAACTCCCAGCCTGGTTCATTACTCAAAACCGCAATCATGGGTAAGACTGCCGACCTGACTGCTGTCCAGAAGGCCATCATTGACAACCTCAAGCAAGAGGGTAAGACACAGAAAGACATTTCTGAACGAATAGGCTGTTCCCAGAGTGCTGTATCAAGGCACCTCAGTGGGAAGTCTGTGGGAAGGAAAAAGTGTGGCAGAAAACGCTGCACAACGAGAAGAGGTGACCGGGCCCTGAGGAAGATTGTGGAGAAGGACCGATTCCAGACCTTGGGGGACCTGCGGAAGCAGTGGACTGAGTCTGGAGTAGAAACATCCAGAGCCACCGTGTACAGGCGTGTGCAGGAAATGGGCTACAGGTTGCAAATTTTGCATGTCATTCGGAAATCAAGGTGCCAGAGTCTGGAGGAAGACTGGGGAGAGGGAAATGCCAAAATGCCTGAAGTCCAGTGTCAAGTACCCACAGTCAGTGATGGTCTGGGGTGCCATGTCAGCTGCTGGTGTTGGTCCACTGTGTTTTATCAAGGGCAGGGTCAATGCAGCTAGCTATCAGGAGATTTTGGAGCACTTCATGCTTCCATCTGCTGAAAAGCTTTATGGAGATGAAGATTTCATTTTTCAGCACGACCTGGCACCTGCTCACAGTGCCAAAACCACTGCTAAATGGTTTACTGACCATGGTATTACTGTGCTCAATTGGCCTGCCAACTCTCCTGATCTGAACCCCATAGAGAATCTGTGGGATATTGTGAAGAGAAAGTTGAGAGACACAAGACACAAGAATCTGCAAAAGGATTCCCGACCAAGTATTGAGTGCAGAACTGAACATAATTATTTGAAGGTTGACTTTTTTTGTATTATAAACACTTTTCTTTTATTGGTCGGATGAAATATGCTAATTTTTTTTAGATATATACAGTGGTGTGAAAAACTATTTGCCCCCTTCCTGATTTCTTATTCTTTTGCATGTTTGTCACACTTAAATGTTTCTGCTCATCAAAAACCGTTAACTATTAGTCAAAGTAAACATAATTGAACACAAAATGCAGTTTTTAAATGAAGGTTTACGTTATTAAGGGAGAAAAAAAACTCCAAATCTACATGGCCCTGTGTGAAAAAGTGATTGCCCCCCTTGTTAAAAAATAACTGTGGTTTATCACACCTGAGTTCAATTTCTGTAGTCACCCCCAGGCCTGATTACTGCCACACCTGTTTCAATCAAGAAATCACTTAAATAGGAGCTACCTGACACAGAGAAGTAGACCAAAAGCACCTCAAAAGCTAGACATCATGCCAAGATCCAAAGAAATTCAGGAACAAATGAGAACAAAAGTAATTGAGATCTATCAGTCTGGTAAAGGTTATAAAGCCATTTCTAAAGCTTTGGGACTCCAGCGAACCACAGTGAGAGCCATTATCCACAAATGGCAAAAACATGGAACAGTGGTGAACCTTCCCAGGAGTGGCCGGCCGACCGAAATTACCCCAAGAGCGCAGAGACGACTCATCCGAGAGGCCATAAAAGACCCAGGACAACATCTAAAGAACTGCAGGCCTCACTTGCCTCAATTAAGGTCAGTGTTCACGACTCCACCATAAGAAAGAGACTGGGCAAAAACGGCCTGCATGGCAGATTTCCAAGGCGCAAACCACTTTTAAGCAAAAAGAACATTAAGGCTCGTCTCAATTTTGCTAAAAAACATCTCAATGATTGCCAAGACTTTTGGGAAAATACCTTGTGGACCGACGAGACAAAAGTTGAACTTTTTGGAAGGTGCGTGTCCCGTTACATCTGGCATAAAAGTAACACAGCATTTCAGAAAAAGAACATCATACCAACAGTAAAATATGGTGGTGGTAGTGTGATGGTCTGGGGTTGTTTTGCTGCTTCAGGACCTGGAAGGCTTGCTGTGAAAGATGGAACCATGAATTCTACTGTCTACCAAAAAATCCTGAAGGAGAATGTCCGGCCATCTGTTCGTCAACTCAAGCTGAAGCGATCTTGGGTGCTGCAGCAGGACAATGACCCAAAACACACCAGCAAATCCACCTCTGAATGGCTGAAGAAAAACAAAATGAAGACTTTGGAGTGGCCTAGTCAAAGTCCTGACCTGAATCCTATTGAGATGTTGTGGCATGACCTTAAAAAGGCGGTTCATGCTAGAAAACCCTCAAATAAAGCTGAATTACAACAATTCTGCAAAGATGAGTGGGCCAAAATTCCTCCAGAGCGCTGTAAAAGACTCGTTGCAAGTTAAAAAACTGCATTTTGTGTTTACTTGTGTTATCTTTGACTAATAGTTAAATGTGTTTGATGATCAGAAACATTTTGTGTGACAAACATGCAAAAGAACAAGAAATCAGGAGGGGGGCAAATAGTTTTTCACACCACTGTATTTATATAATGTTTATAAGTACATTACAGAAAATAATGAACTTCATCACAATATGCAAATTTTTTGAGAAGGACCTGTATAACTGTATAAAATGTAAATCGGACTATGTTAAGTTATGGAGCATATCTTGATAATGCTAAGTTTAAACAAAATCAAGCTATAAATAAATTATAATCTCAGTTTGTCACCACAGTTTGTCATTAGTTTGTCATATGTATACTGTAGGTATAAGCTAACTAATTTAATGCTGGAGTAAAGTGAAAGTCATGATAATACTTAAATGTGTCAGTATCCCAGGGGGTATGTGAAATTTTAATTTTTATTTATCTACGATATTATTTAAAGATTTTATTATATTCAGCCCTTGAAGTACGTTTTTAACTTGAATACAACAATTCTACTCTAATAACCCTCAACATAAGTTAAAGATTCACTCAGACTATAGTACACAATTAGTATACAATAAATAAGAAGAATATTTATAAAAAATTACTATTGATACCGTTATTGACTTGAACTTGCATCTAGGTATAAAAATGTGTTTTGTACAGCCTGTACTTTTAGCATGCTAATTAGTCCCAATCTCTCTTTCATGCCACTGAGATCACATGAGCTGAGACCTCACAAAAAAAGGACATCTTTTTATGGAATAATCTTTACTTGTATGGGTTTCTGTCATCTTTTTTTGACACCTTGTCACTTGACAGTTGCATTTGCATACTCATTAATATTCATCAGCATCAACCAAAGATGGGCGTGTCAACAGGATTAGGCTATTTCAAAACACATTGCTGCTTTATTATTTTTTTCTCTTCATTTTAGCACACATTTTTATACATGTAGTATACATTTTGAGAATCATGTGTGGTCTGTGTTAATCTGACCTTTCAGCATGAACTGATGATAAAAGCTATCACGTTTCATTCTCACACAGACTGACGACACTGAAGTGATCTATAGGAAAATGTTTTCTAGGAAAAGTTTTCTGACTACCAGTTTTACATGAACTCCTGTACCACTGCTCAGTAGTGTAATTATCCAATCTCAGAACACACCACGTGTCAAAACTAAAGGCAATGTTCCATGTTAGGTTTTGGTGAACTTGCTTGGTTTGGTGGTCTCACCAGCCTCAGATTCTTAATGTGGTTGTTTTACTGTGTTTTACTATTGCCTGCCTGAGCTACAGTAGTCTGACCTATCTCTCCTGGCCTGTATTTTAGACCATTCTGTGTTAAGTCTAGAGAGAATTCCAGGAAAGCAATAGTTTCAAACCAGCAGTCACACCACAATCAGAGTCATCGAGATCACATTTTTCACTGTTTGGTGTGAACATTATCTAAAGCTATTAATCAGCATATACAATATTTTATACCTTGTGTTGCCACCTGAACGGCTGATTTAATGGATAATTGCATAAATATTTAAGTATACAGGTTTAACTACTAAAGAATCCAGTGAGTGTACACATTAAATCACATTTCTCTTGAATTTCCTCTCCTATGATACTGGGCTAAAGGTACTGTAGTTAGTTAGTTGTCCAGGTTTGTGGTTTGTTAGTGTGTATCAGACGACCGTGATTGAGAGTGAGTGTGAGCTGGGGATATGGTGCTCTGGCAGTGTGTTTGTAGATCTCCTCTTAAAAAAATAAGAAAGTTGCACTGTTGGACAAATTATAAATGAATTAGCTCACCCACTGGGTAAGTGCAAGCTCCATTGTGCTGCCAAATCCAATTATTATTATTATTTTTCCCCGGAAAACGGATTATGCTAAAGTAGTGTCTAATGTACAGTAATAAAGGAGAGTTAGTTAACTCTGGTTAAGTGTATTAATACAGACTAAGAGAAGCAAATGGCTTGTTGTATGACAGCTTAGTGCTGGAGTTAATTTTGCTTGACGTTGTCAGATTTTACACATACTGTACCAGTCAAAAGTTTGGACATCCCTTCTAATTTCATGGTCTTCCATGGTTTTTATTTCTTTAACCATTGTAAAACATTGCTGAATGCATCCAAAATATGCATATGCTACTTATGCTCTGTAAAGCCTGCATGTTCTGAGCTACTGACTTGCCCATCACTTCGAAAATGAGTGAAGTCCAATTTCAGGTTTCTGAAATCCCTTCTAGAATGGTTACCGTTCATCACACAGCTATTCTACACAGATATCTTCATCTTTTTTATTATCTGCATCTTTTTTCTCTCTCTGTAATTAGTAACTGCAACTGACTCTTGTACATCTCTAAGCCGCACTGGTTTAGTTGCATGTCATCTTGTAAAGGAGGGCTGGAGGGTTCTTGACCAGTGCTTGGAATCGTGACAAATAAGGAAACTTTGTAATTTTAAGTCCAATGTACCATCTACTGACAATCCATACATACAAATCCATTTTCTGTCCAAGCCATTGAACAGATTGTTGGTTGGACTAAAGTGAACCAGTGTTGCTGATTGGTTACTTTCCACCTCTTGGTGTAATATGTAATAAACACATTTACTTTAAGTACATATTTCATGTATCTGGGCACTGGTGGCTCAGTGGTAGGTGTTTCGCCTGCCATGCGGACGGCCCGGGTTCGATTCCAGCCAGTGCCCACACCCCAGCCACTGGATACAGTGCCGGTCCCAAGCCCGGATAAAATGGGAGGGTTGCGTCAGGAAGGGCATCCGGTGTAAAACCTGTGCCAAGTTGTAGTGCAGACTGGATATTCCGCTGTGGCGACCCCTTGCCGGGAGCAGCCGAAAGACCTACTACTACATATTTCATGTATCTGTACTTTACTTGAATAGTTTTTTTAGTGGATTCTTTTTACTTTCACTCAGCTCCATCCTATAACAAATATCTGTACTTTCTACTTCACTACATTTCTGTAGGGCAATGCATCACAACCACAGGGGTGTGCAGTATTTGAAGTGGTAATATCACCACACAATGACTATTTTGCATAATTGCATGCTGTGTTTTTCTTCCATGAAATGCTTAATCATCTTGCAGGTGTTTGGAAATAGAAGTGGAGTCGGTTTCATAGCGATGAAAACGGAGAGAGAGAGGGACTCTTTAACGATTACTTAAAGCCTACTGTGAGCTAATACAAATGAAGTAATTTTAATGCTTAAATTTAATAGAAAAGTACTTTATCAACTTTTACAATCTGACTTTACTAAATGGGGTACTTTTACTTGAAAAATATTTAACTAGGGTATCTCTTCTTGGACTCAAATAACACCTGAGTACACCCCACACTAGCTGAACTAGCCTTGTGGAAAATCAATCATTTACACTAAATACATTTTCAGTTCACCAGCCATGTGCTGTGTTTACACTCTTCCTTTGCACTTTTCCTCAGCAAATGTGTATATGTACGTAGGTTGTAATTGCCTATACCATATTTTTTGACCGCTATGTTCAGTGTTGCAGAACGTTGCCATGGATAAACTCCAGTGTTGCATTAAATAGAATTAAGGGATAGGTTGGGATTCTCAGTGATGTTTGATTAAAAAAAAAATGTATACAGCTAAAGCGTAGCTTGTCTGCAGCACACAGGCAGGGAATCTTGCCTTGCACAACTGTGTGATTACAGGAAATTATAGGACAATCATTTAGGAGATCCTTGCAATTAAATCTTCCTACAGCAGCTGGAACTGAAGTGTTTTATTCCTCTTATACCCTGTTAATTAATAAAGATGAAGCACACTCGTTGCTGTTTTTACAACTGATACATGTTTTACTTTTAAGTGAGTTACTTGTTATAGGAGTTGTAAACAGGTATTTTCTTGTTAACCTCTTTCTGATTTAGAAGTTAATAAGACTGAAAACTTGTTAAGACTTCGTTTTGTTGAAATCTTGACCAAGTGCTGACACTGGACTCTCCTTCAGTTTTGCAGCATCCATTGTTAATCAAATATCGGAACAAACATCCGTCTGCAAAAATCCATCAATCCAGACGAATCCAGAATCCAGTTTTTCTTTACTTGTTTGAAGCAGAATTCACTTTTTGCTCTCTTTGAAGAAGAAGCTCTTTTTCTCTTTGAACAGTTTTTTTCCTATACTTCAACATTACTTTTCATCCAAATTATGGAAATTTGCAGGTTGTCGAAATTGTAAAACAGAACAATGTGATTTATATTTGGCATTCTGCCAAGTAGCCCAAATCAAGAAACAAAAATAAGTGTTGAAAATTAATTGGAAAAAACTCTTACTTACGCTTATCTAATCTGTCAGTGTCAGCCCATTAAGTTTTTAATCCTCGCCTGCTTGTTTCTGAGTATGCAAGCTGCTCTTTTCTTCTTGTCGTTTCTCCATAATGAGCTGTGGAACAGCTGCTGGTAATCCCTCTAGACTGACACTAGTGTGTTACTGCATGTCTCTGCTGGCTGTGCTGGGAGGTAACTGTGCTTTATAGACCTGCTTTCTGCTGAGCATGAGGTAATTTGGGGCATTTCTCATTTAGTAGTTTAATTTTCCGGGTCATTCCGCCTGGCATCTGAATGTCACAAGATTCATCCATTATTGTCCACTGTGGTGTTGATCGCGGTATGAAATCCAGTAGTGTTTATTAGGCCTTTTGGGGATTTTTTCCGTAAGTTTAGTCATAGCCGATTCACACCCATCACTAGGGCACACTCCCATCCAGGCTACTTAGCCTACTACAGTTATATACCTGCCCATACTCAGCATAACAAGCAGATCCTCACTCTTTTCCTTTGTGGTTAAACATCACCTGAAGTACTGCAAGTGTTTTTTTTAAGCTTTAAGTTTGTTATCTTTCCATCATAGTTTGAGTCATACAATTGACCCTAGCTGCTGTTAACTGCTGCTGCACATCTGGGAAAGTTGGCAGCTCCCTCATGCTGGATCTCTTTGTGAGAAGCAGACAAACATAACTGTTTTGTCGTAGGTATGTTTATCAGGTATGTATGTTGCTTTTATCTAATTTTCTTTCCAGTTTACAAAGTAGGGTTAATAAAAACAAGTTCTAAAACATGATACATTTAATTTAGAAATAATGGCCACAAATGAAACAAACAATTTACTGTACAGAAGAATACAGTATGTGTTTTGTGACATATGCAGCACATTACAGTACAGTGAACATTTCTTGATGTATTCCCACTTGTTTGGAAATGGATTTCCAGGCACTCTGGAAAAATCTCTAGGCCCACCGTGAGACGAGGTACCCCTGCAGTGCCCTTCGGTCGTCAGAAAATCAAGTGCCCTATTAATACATTACATGAGTTACAGGAGTATCTTCATGTGTCTTGTGAATTTGATTCCCTGAACAAGAACCTCATCCGGAGTCAAAACTGTGGGAAAATCAATCTGTGTGATCCCTAAAGGCAGTGGGTGCCAGAATAACAGTAACTCATATTGGTACAGTAGTATGAGTGTCTTTTGAATGTTTTTTATTTGAGATGTGTGCATGAATGCTATTAATATATAAATGACAGTTTATCAAAGCAATTTTAAGTAATTTTAACTTTCAAAAACAACCTAACACGCATGATCGCCCAACGTCAGGAATTTTTATTGCTACAACATTATGATAACTATAGAGCACTGCTGGATTTAGGGACTTCCTCAAGACAGACTCGAGGCCTGATGTCTCATTGGTCTGATTAGTAACCCAGAGTCTTAACCACTACGGCCTGTTGCTAAGTGTTTACAGCTCTTAAGTGTAAGATTAAGTGTAGGATTTTTATCACATTAAAATGCGTTGACTGGCAATCACTAATGCAGTATTGCAGAGTGACTAACAAGTAAGAAAAGCACAATCTGGGCATACAGTGAAAATGAGTAAACTTCACAGCATGTTCCTTATGGATATGTTTCCGTTTTAGGAATAGTGCAAGATGATCGCAGGCAAAAACCTACAAGATAAATATGGTGCAATTTAATCAGCAATATATAGTGAGAATAGAATTGCAGTATTGTGCAATGTACAGTGCTGTGTAACATCACCAAACAATAAGGCACAGAGGAAATATTATTGCAGACTTCGTTACAAGAAATAGATCTACATGTAAGCCCAGGTAATAGAATTTAAACACACATTAGAAACATTTTGTTTGTTACAGCTTAAAGCAAGACGGAGCATATTGACTATGAGGTTCTCAAAAACATGCTGGAAAGATGCTCAGTTGTAACTGTATGGCCATAATGGAGCCATAAAAAAGACGCTTGCTGCATGAGGCACTGAGATGCTTACCCTGACTGGGAGATTTGTCCATGAAGGTCAGTTAGAGGGTCACTCCCCTGAGCTTCCTGAATGGTGATGCTGTAATGGATCATACAGTAGCTGGGACTCGGCCATCAGAACTTGTTTATTATTTAGTAAAATCTAGTGTTGCTCCCACTTTATGTATGGTTTGTATAATGAAATATTTTTTATTTTAGGTTTTAGTGCATGATAAGCTTTATTAATCTATCCCAGGAAGCTTGTATTAGACACATCCTGCTTCACATATTTACAGTAGCCAATCTACCAACATGCATGCTTGTGGGAGGTGTGAGGGGAACTCGAAAATGCAGACACAGCAAGCTTAGGATGGGAACTGGGAAGCTGGAGCTGTGAGGCTGCACATAAATGGGCCACCATGTGTGTAATTTGTAATGTACAGCACTAATACAGTATGATGGTGGCTTAAGGGTTGGCATTGTCGCCTTGCACCCCCAGTGTCTGGGTTCGATTCCCGGCCAGGTTCGATGCGTGCAGATTAGGCTAATTTTCATTCCCAAATTGCCTGAAGTATGTGTATTTGTGTGTGCCCTGTGATGTATTAGCACCCTGTCCAGGGTGTACCCCGCCTTGTGCCCTAAGTCTCCTGTGAAGTCCCCTTGACCCTATATGCAGAATTATGCATCATAGACAATGAGTGAGTGAGTGAGTAATACAGTATGTACTGGTAAATTACCTGCTTCACTCACTCAAAGGCTGAATGGTTGTTGATATTGTAGCAGCGGGATGAACTATTCTGGATTAACATCAAAGCAAACAGATTTCTGATTTCTTTTCTATATTGGAGTCCCAAGTCACTCTTGGTAGAAGCTTCCAATGTAGTTTTATTATAAGTAAGTCAGGAAATACTGGCAAGATCAGGGCATAGGTGGACAAAGCTTGTATTTCCTCTTTGCCCTGAGAATGAACCACTCAATTTGCATGGACAAGAGATCCACCTGGACAAGAAGCTGTGAAGTAAGAACAAATAAGAAATCACAATCTGGGCATACAGACACAGCATGTTCCTTATGAATGTGTTTCCATTTTAGGAATAGTGCAAGATAATCATAGGCAAAAACCTACAAGATAAATATGGTGCAGTTGAAATCAGCAATATATAGTGAGGAGAGAATTGCAGTATTGTGCAATGTACAGCTCTGTGTAACATCACCAAACAATAAGGCACAGAGGAAATATTATTGCAGTTCCAGTTACAAGAGAAAGGTCCACATCCACATCAAGGCAAATATATTGTCTCAGCCTCATTATGTCCTTTTCACTCTTCCTATTTAGTTTTAATATCGGTGAGTCTAATGTCTCTTTGCCCTAAGAATGGACCACACAATTTGCATGGACAAGACATCCACATGGAGAAGAAGTTGTGAAAAAAAAATGAAGACTGATGAAGATTAGATAAAGTAAACAAGACTGAGTGCTGAAGACTTACTCTTCATTGGATCGCTGCCATCCTTGCTTGTGCCAGTAGTACATGGAACGAAAATACAACAGAACACATTGTCTCCGCTTTGTCCACCTATGCCCTGATCTTGCCAGTATTTCCTGTTTTGCCCACACACATACACACTTCTTGGCATACAGTGTCAGCCTTGCCTGGTTTAGTTTTGTTTAGGATATTCCGGAGCTCCTGGAGGAGATATCTTTATCATAAAATATAGTCAGGATTTAGTTTAATATTGATCATTGTGACTTTATAGAAATAGGCCAAGTGTTTTATTAAAAAAAAAAAAAAAACATGATGTTGTTTTTGTGCCTCTGTTAAAACTTTCTTTAAAGAATGTATATAATTGATGATTTAAAGTAAGTTTCTGTGTCTATGATTTACACTGATGAATTAAAGTGGGAAAAAAACATGTTCAGCAAGTAATTGTTAAAAAAGTTGCTAATTTAGCAGTGGTTGCTTATCTAGCAACATACAGTAAGGAGATAAGCCTACCAGAGATGGTTCAGTGGAAGTAGAAAGTGAATTCTGTGAAGACAGAAACTGAAATCACGCCAGATAAAAGAGACATCTACAGTAGGTTGTTGTAAAGCAGTGGTTCTCAAACTGTGGGGCGCGCCCCACTAGTGGGGAATACAGACATGACAGGTGGGGCGCAATGAACGGGAGGAAATAACAGGAAAGTACCTATTCTAATTCATGCTTTTCTTTATTGATAATGAAGAGCGTACGCTCAAAACTAAACAATCACACACAAATAAATGGATCATTAATACAAGTAAATTTAAAATAACATCAGTTGTGGGCCGGGAGAAAAAGTGGAACCATAGTGGAACAATAACGGTTTAACGTCGGGCCAACTTCAGCAGCGCTGCTCGAATCACAAACCTGCGCGAGCCACTGGGCAGCGCTGCGCGACTCTGACAGAAATATACCGCGCCGACCATCAAAATACATTTTCTGGGATGCGCACATACAAACCAGGCATGACAAGGCGGAAACAATAATAAACAGTCCTGACATTTTAAATAGTTTGTAAATAAAAACATAGTGGGTCGCATTCGAGCGGCGCTGCGCAAATAAACCAGATCATCACTGCGCTATTCAGGTAGTCGTGCTGCGCTGTATTTGCGCAGATATTTGGTTCAATCGGGTGCCGCGGTTTCGTCCCACTTTTGATGTGTTTGGCTTCACATACACTTCGACAATGGAAGAAGACGAGCAGTGAGCTTGCTTATATGTGACAAAACCAACAACGAGGAGATTGTAAAGAAAAAAGCTGCCTCGTCTGTGGTGTGGAATTAGTTTGGGTATAAGAAAAGTGATACGAATGAGATGAACGTGATCCACTTTAAACATGTGGATTGCACAACTCTGGACATTACCATTCTTTTCCTACTCGTACAGCTGCTCTTATTGTTCACATATTCTTCATATATTTTCTATATTGTGTATTGTTGTACAGTTATTTTATTTTAACTTTAGTTTTTATATTTTATTTTTTTCATTCCTAGTTAAATTTACCCCCTATTTTATTTTTCATATTTATTTCCTATTCATAGTGTTTTATTTTAAGGTTTGAATTAAATAGAATTTTTGAATTTGATTTGCAAGGTACGCAAGTTCACGAATATGGCCAAAGTAAAAAAAAAATGCGGCAAACCTCAGCAATTCACAGTTTATATAAAATTACATTATGTAAAACAGTTTCTTTGTGTTTGAATTTTTATTTATGCATTTTCAGATACAAATTGCTATATTGTGATTATATTGTTACCGAGGTAGAAAATAGCTTCTTCTGTGATAGAAGATTTTGGTTATATCGCCCACCCATAATGAAGCCTAACTTGCTTCATGGTGGGGATGGTGGGGGCAGAGGAGAGACCTGTGTGTGTTTTGTGTCTTATACCGCTGGCAGCAGACCGCATGAGACCCAACAAATTAGGAAGACACTTAGAGACAACACACGTTAATAAGCCACTCGACTTATTTCAAAGAAAGCTGGCAGAATACAGACAGCAGGAGAATCGCATGGTAACATCTGAATCAGTGGACAGCAAAGCACAAATGGCTTCATTCAAAGTTGCATACAGAATTGGCCAGTGCAAAAAAACTACAAATGATTGCTGAGCAGCTAATAAACATGGGGTCAGTTATGCAAAGATAAGTGACAACGTAAGCCTTGTATAACAATTGCACGTGTATTTTATCTATTTTGAACTTGGTGTTGTTTGATCTTATTGGTTTAGAAATTGATATTTCAATAAACAGTAAACTTGGCAGATTTCGTTATTATTTTGTTGACAAGTGGGGCTTGAAAATTTGCTCACCCCCTTAAGTGGGGAATGACAGAAAAAGTTTGAGAACCTCTGTTGTAAAGGTATTTTACAGGTATGAGGTATAATAGCCTCATTTTTGGTTTTCTTTATGATCTCACTCCAGGTTTTCTTAGACAGACACACGCTTCAGCATGGATTTATTTTCATCTCACATGTAAGATTTTTCATTATAAAACTGATGCAAAAGGGTACATTTAGTAAATTAAGAAATGTTGTATGTTGAGCAATTTGTCCTTAAAAAACTGGAAGTACAACAATGAACTATAACATTACGACTCAAAGCATTAAGCCCACCAAAACAGCTCTGACCCCTCGAGGCCTGACTCCACTTGACCTCTGATGATGTGCTGTGGTATTTCGCACCGGAACATTAGCAGTGGATTTTTTTATGTGCTACAGTGTTTGTCCATGGATTCTCGGTAAGCTTGAGATCTGGGGAATTTGAAGACTAGATCAACAACATTGAACTCTTTGCCCGCTAAGCACCATAGCGGTGTCTTTACTACCGTTCTATCAAAAGCTGCAGTAATTATTTTTTTTTTTTAGCAATTTGTGCCTTTGCTCTCCATAGGTATAAATGAGCCTTGGGTGCCCATGATCCACTCACTGGTTTACTGGTATGTAATTGATAATCAATGGTAATTTTATGTGGTGTTAATATTATGGCTTTTTAGTCATCAACTTTAATGTCCGGTTATAGAGCATACTGTATATTTTAGAATGTAATCAAGGACTAAAACACGTTTGTGCGATGCGGCTCTGATGTACGGTAAAGCAGAATAACAATCACCACTGCATATTAGATCATTTTATTCCAGTGCATCTTTAAATGTTTTAAGGCTACTACTACCACTCAGCTGGTAGGGCCGAAGACTATCATGTGTTTCCTCTGAAACCGCATCTTTTCGAACTGCTCGCTCACGCACTGTTAAGGGCTGTGTAACACACTCGGAGGACAGCGCTATCTGCTCCCTCCGCGTGCGCGAGCTCACAGACGCCCCTGATTGGCTGTAGAGCCATGATTAACGTGGGAGCACCTCTCATCCCTCCCCTCTGAGCGGACTCGGCCAATCAGCTCTCTCTAGACCTCTGGCTGTGAGAGCTTACAGCATCACCAGGGAACCGAACCAGCGATCTCCGGATGATATGGCGAGCACTTTACCACTGCGCCACTCGTAGGCCAGTGTTGTGAATGCACTTTTAAAACTTAAAATATCAACAACAATTTAAAAAAAAAAAAAAAAAAAAAAAAAATATATATATATATATATATATATATATATATATATATATATATATATATATATACAGTGGTGTGAAAAACTATTTGCCCCCTTCCTGATTTCTTATTCTTTTGCATGTTTGTCACACTTAAATGTTTCTGCTCATCAAAAACCGTTAACTATTAGTCAAAGATAACATAATTGAACACAAAATGCAGTTTTTAAATGAAGGTTTACGTTATTAAGGGAGAAAAAAAACTCAAAATCTACATGGCCCTGTGTGAAAAAGTGATTGCCCCCCTTGTTAAAAAATAACTTAACTGTGGTTTATCACACCTGAGTTCAATTTCTGTAGTCACCCCCAGGCCTGATTACTGCCACACCTGTTTCAATCAAGAAATCACTTAAATAGGAGCTACCTGACACAGAGAAGTAGACCAAAAGCACCTCAAAAGCTAGACATCATGCCAAGATCCAAAGAAATTCAGGAACAAATGAGAACAAAAGTAATTGAGATCTATCAGTCTGGTAAAGGTTATAAAGCCATTTCTAAAGCTTTGGGACTCCAGCGAACCACAGTGAGAGCCATTATCCACAAATGGCAAAAACATGGAACAGTGGTGAACCTTCCCAGGAGTGGCCGGCCGAGCAAAATTACCCCAAGAGCGCAGAGACGACTCATCCGAGAGGCCACAAAAGACCCCAGGACAACATCTAAAGAACTGCAGGCCTCACTTGCCTCAATTAAGGTCAGTGTTCACGACTCCACCATAAGAAAGAGACTGGGCAAAAACGGCCTGCATGGCAGATTTCCAAGGCGCAAACCACTTTTAAGCAAAAAGAACATTAAGCCTCGTCTCAATTTTGCTAAAAAACATCTCAATGATTGCCCAGACTTTTGGTAAAATACCTTGTGGACTGACGAGACAAAAGTTGAACTTTTTGGAAGGTGCGTGTCCCGTTACATCTGGTGTAAAAGTAACACAGCATTTCAGAAAAAGAACATCATACCAACAGTAAAATATGGTGGTGGTAGTGTGATGGTCTGGAGTTGTTTTGCTGCTTCAGGACCTGGAAGGCTTGCTGTGATAGATGGAGCCATGAATTCTACTGTCTACCAAAAAATCCTGAAGGAGAATGTCTGGCCATCTGTTCGTCAACTCAAGCTGAAGCGATCTTGGGTGCTGCAGCAGGACAATGACCCAAAACACACCAGCAAATCCACCTCTGAATGGCTGAAGAAAAACAAAATGAAGACTTTGGAGTGGCCTAGTCAAAGTCCTGACCTGAATCCTATTGAGATGTTGTGGCATGACCTTAAAAAGGCGGATCATGCTAGAAAACCCTCAAATAAAGCTGAATTACAACAATTCTGCAAAGATGAGTGGGCCAAAATTCCTCCAGAGCGCTGTAAAAGACTCGTTGCAAGTTATCGCAAACGCTTGATTGCAGTTATTGCTGCTAAGGGTGGCCCAACCAGTTATTAGGTTCAGGGGGCAATTACTTTTTCACACAGGGCCATGTAGGTTTGGATTTTTTTTTCTCCCTAAATAATAAAACCCCTCATTTAAAAACTGCATTTTGTGTTTACTTGTGTTATCTTTGACTAATAGTTAACGGTTTTTGATGATCAGAAACATTTTGTGTGACAAACATGCAAAAGAATAAGAAATCAGGAGGGGGGCAAATAGTTTTTCACACCACTGTATATATATATATATATATATATATATATATATATATATATATAATTTATATATACACATTTTATATCCACCAAGGAAATTTCTGTATTTTGCCATACATTACTACAAAACACTAAACTGTATTAGAACAGGCATTATATAAGCATGCACTTTGGCATCATATTGATGCTAATTCAAACAGACTTTCTAATCTTGTCAAGGTGAAGTATTAATAAAATGCAGTGTGCACTGAACTCTGAACCTTATCTTACATCCTATCTATTAAGCAGACACAAATTCATGGCTGTTGTATTATGCCTGCCTTCATTCAAAGTTGCAAACCCAGCAAATATCCGAGTGAAAGTGTAGAAAATAGGGCAATTCGCTGTCCTCAGCGGCCTACTGTATACAGGACGAGCCACCATCCCTCTTACTGACTATGTACTTTCCTGATCAAGCTGGGTTAGAATTGTCCATTTTAGGATATCGAACACAGTAGCATTGGTGTACTTTAGTTGAATAGTTAAATTAAGATGGTTGACCCATTGTTGCAGCTCATTATCTGAGCAGTCTGGGCTGACGGAGGGCGAGTCAGGTGGCCTAGGTATCTCTGGAACCCACAGGGCACAGGGGTGTACAGTAGTCCTTCTCTATTCTCTTTTATTTCCATTATAGTGTTATAATCCAGTCAGTGTAGTGACCCTGCTCCTAGTTACTGACCAGAAGGTCAGCTGTTGGGCCCTTTAACCTGTTTGCTCCAGGGGTGCTCCAGGGGTGTATCATAGCTGACTCTGTGCTCTGAAACCCAGCTGGGACATAGTTTCACTGTGCAGTTATGTAATGTGAAAATAAAGATTTAACTTAAAGGAGTCGCTTTTGCTCAAAACTTGATTGATGTGTTATTATGCAACTTCAACAGTCAAGTTAGGGCTGTCTTGTTTATGTTTACGAAATGATTGCTTTTATGTTAAAATAAGTTTTGGGGGGAAAATAAAGTTTTGGGAGGCATTCCAGAGTGCATATGAGCATTAGCATGTTGGTAAATTTTCATACAACATATAAAGTAGCCTGTTATTTAACTGTAAAACTTTTAGTGACAACTTTATTAACCACATATAAAATGCATTTTTTAACTGTGAGTGTCTGTGTGTACTGCTGGACACAAAAGAGAATGCCAAATGCCTAAATGCAAATGTAATGGTATGGATATGCAGTAACGGTATGGATCACAGCATCAGGGGTCAGGATTTGATCTGTACCAAATACATGGGTAATGGGGCCCATGGATTTGGTACTGGGCCTGGGGTACTGTAGCTCAGTGGTTAAAGCATTGGACTGTGGTTCGGAAGAGCTCAAGGTCAAACTCCATAACCACCAAGTTGCCACTGTTGGGCCCTTGAGCAAGGCCCTTAACCCTCAACTGCTCAAGATGTATAATGAGAAAAAAAAAAGTAAGTCGCTCTGGATAAGAGCGTCTGCCAAATGCCTAAATGTAATGGTATGGATATGCAGTAATGGTATGGATCACAGCATCAGGGGTAGGGCTGGGCCGATAAACGATATCATATCGAATCGCGATTTATTTGATTTTAAAAACGATGAAAAGCTCTAGACATGTTTTGCTCGATATGGATGACTCTAAGAGCCAATCACACAGCAGAACAACACGACAACAACCAATCAGTGTGCAGGTCAAAGTTAATTTCCTACCGCACTTTGACTTGACACCAGGACGACAAATAAAAATGAGTGGAAGCAGCGACGAAAGTGAATCTAACCTCGAGTTATTATCCAAAGATGTTGAAATTGTCGACAAAAAAGGCAGCACGAACTCCGTTATATGAACGCATCACCCACACGACCACACTGAGAGCATGAACATGCGGCCCGATGCTACTCCGTCAATTAGCAGCGCTAGCAGTGGGGCTGTACCAAAGCATGTTCTGATCATGCGCCGGGGGGGGGGGGGGTTGCGCGTTCTGATCATGTGATCAGGGGTTGCACGTTTTGATCATGCGGGGGGGGGGGGGTTACGAGCAGGCTATTTTTAAAAAGTAAGGAGTAAAAAGTACAGATAATTGCTTAAAAAAGTACAGATAAATGAAAAATAATTACTCCAGTAAAGTATAGATACCCAAAATTTCTACTTAAGTAAGGTAATGAAGTATTTGTACTTCGTTACTTGACACCTCTGGTTAGCTCCTTATTTGCCTCGTTACTAACGGGAGTGTTCACGCTGGCGAAAGCTGCGCAGTTTATCAATAAAATGTTATTTTGGTGGCTTAAACCATTCTGGCCAAGCAAATATGAACTATACAACACCTAGCAGGTACCCAACTATATAGTAAAAGTGAAATTGTCCTGGTCCAGATTGATAGCTGCATAATTCATTCCATTTTGTTGTCATTTCTTGCTTAAGCCATTATGTCAGTTTATTGGGGCCGTGTGAAATAGCCTTCATTTAACTCTGAATTGTGGGATAAAGACAGCCCTAGTGTGTGTGGTCTAAATGTTTGTTTCTCATTAGTGTTTAAAAATCTCAAAACATTAATATATCACAAGATACTTTTTATCATCACAAACAAGTATTTTTTTTTTTATAAGAACCTTTGCCTTGTAAAGATTCTGAGCATGTGCCTATAATATCTTCATTTTTAAGGCCAAATCTGTCATCTGTTTTTGTTAATAAACTATACTTTAAAATTTAATTTAATGAACCCTTTAATTTTCGTGGCTTCAGTCATTGTTGGGATTCTCTTTTAAAGCTGGCAGCATTAACAACGTATATCGAAATATATATCGTTACCGTTCAATATGGGCCAAAAATTATCAAGATTACTTTTTTGCCATATCGCCCAGCGCTAATCAGGGGTCAGGATTTGATCTTTTGCACGTTTGCCCTGTCCCTTGTATATTTTCATCACATACTCAAGTTTGTTCTACCTCCTAAAGAAGTTTTGGTTCATGGACTGAGTATCGTGTTGATGGACTGGTGTCTCATCCTGACTATATTTCTGCTTTGTACGCCATGTTCATGGGACAGTTTCTGGATACACCATGTGCCACAAAACATAATGAAGTGGATACTTCCAATAGTTGGATACAACTATTGGATAAATGAATTGCACTGTATCAGTGTATTGCTTCTTTTCAACCCATAGTGACATTGCACCAAATCCAAACACTATTTCACCATTACTGGATTAGATATGTCTAAGCATAAGCTACTGTAGGCGTGTGATCATTGGCCTAACTTTGTTGTCTCTTATTAAAATGGAGCTGCAATATATACAGTATGTATACATATATAGTACATCATATTAATGAAACAGACCATGTATATTTAGATTTAAGAATAAAAATATATGAATTAGATTGACAGATCTTGAGAAGAGCAGTTGGCAGTTCAGCTGATGGCGAAGTCTGACTAGGCATGCCCTTGCAGGTTGACAGGTATTGAGTCTGACACATTTTAGGGGCTTTGGGTGTTTTAACAATGAGGCCAGAGTGGAAGCAGGTAAAAGGCGACACCGCAGTGTGGCAGTGAATCTAATCCACTCATGCTGTGACTGTAAAGCTGCTCCATGATGCTGTCAGACTTTCTGCTGAACAACGGTGTCGACTCACAGCACTACAGTATCTCTCTATCTGGTTCTGTAGGGATCAAAAACCTTACTATTCTACCAATAGCAATTCTTTCCCTTTAATTGCTCATCAAATACGATTACCATGTTTTAATCTTCTTATCAAAACAACAGCGCAGCAATATTCAGCCGTGTAAGAAGAATACAATGCTGTGAATAGTATGGGTTTTCCCCTCACACACTCCTGCAGCTGAATATATCAGATCATGCGTGGCAGTTTGAGGTCATCATAATGACTGTGCACAGAGAGCAAGCAGGGGGTTTTGCTCATTAATGCAGTGTTTCCCATCTCAGCACTACAACACACTCATCCATCAGGGAGTTTCTTTTTTCGAAAAAACGCTCGCCTTTTGGCTGCCTCCTAAAGGACGTCCAGGCTCGCCCCGTTTGCTGCTGCACTGATTTATACCATCAGGTTGCTGGTGCAGATATCACTGTGAGAAAGTAGGTCTTGGTAGAAAGCTCAAAAATAGTTTCTGTGCTTCAGATGCAGTGTATGTTTATGAATAGATACCGAGATTCACAAACTCAGACTAGCTTTCAGTGTTTACGTGGGATGAATGCTAATAAATCTTTATGTACTGTTTGTGTCTGAACAGCCTATTTTTATCGGTTTGGACTCCGAATAGAGGTGGCTGAGTGACTAAGGCCCTGGGCTACTGCTCAGATGGTTGTGAGCTCAAGCTCTGTCACTTCCAAGCTCAAATGGTGTCCACTCCCAAATCTCACTGCCCTAGGGGGTGCTGTATCATCATTTGAACCTACAGTATGTCCTGACCCTAGATTTCTAACAATGTATCAACGAATGGTAAGAAAAGAATAGCATGTAGTGCATTTGTACAGTATTTGCAACAATAAAGGCTGATCTTTTGCCCTTTCTTTATGTCACAAGGTAGACTTCATCATACTTTTTGACCCTAGAGAAAAATGTAATCATCATCATCATCATCATCGTTCTTCTTCTTGTTCTTCTTGTGTTTATGTTTTTACAGTTGCTTCCTTTTGGTTTTCCTTCTCCACCACAGTTTGACTTTCTGGCACAGGTTTAATGCCGAATGCCCTTCCCGATGCCACTTTTTTTTCGGGAGCTTTTACCAACACTTCTGCAACCATATACTGTACATACAAGGTGATTCATTTGAAAGAGGCCCCGAATAATCTATAATAACTCTCGCTAGTACGAAGCAATCAGAACGAAACAACGTACAACCTACAGATAGAGATTAACCCAAGTACTGAAGAAACCGAAATGTCTTAAGTCGTCATTTACACAGTAGTCCAATGATATAAACATGAATTATGTACTGTATGGTGCAATGATGCATTGTGGATGAAGCAGTGCAATATAGACAGAGAGTGATAGTGCAGTAGTGTAGTGGTTAACATTTTATGATCAGCTGGTCAGTGTGGAAACAGGCACATTGAAAAAGCTTTTTTTTTTTCCCCCCCAAACCTGTAGCGCCTGCCCAATGTGAAAGGGGTGAATAGTCCATGATTGTGGTGAGTGGTATCTTGGATAATCCCTCTCGCCCTTTGCAGGCAGCATTTCTTGTAAATGTCCTCCAAGGTGGGTAGATTTGTGCCGATGATTCCTTGGGTGATTTCCACCACCCTCTGAAGGTCTTTACGGTCCGAAACAGTGCAGTTGCTGTACCACACCAAGATGCAGTTTGTGAGGATGTTGTCAATAATACATTGGTAATGGTGGGATTTACAGTGGTGGGGTTTTTTAAAACCTCCTTAATACAGGTGCAGTTGTGCCTTTCTAATCAGGAGAGAAAAGTAAAGAGACCAGGTGAGATCCCTAGAGATGTGGGCTCGAAGGAACTTACAGTAAAGCTGGGTACACGCTCGATAACAGCTCTGTTGATGTGAATGGGAGTGTGATTGCCAACTCGTCTGAAATCCTCAATGACTCTATGGTACATGTGACCGACAGTTTTAAATTCATTCACCATGAAGGTCGTGGTAATACCCCGCCTCGTGCTCTAAGCATCCTGGGATAGGCTCCACTGCCCTCGCGACCCTGAATACAGGATAAAAGCGTTATAGATGAGTGAGTGAATGTTGAGCAGCACTCTGGCACAGTGGATACTAAGGCTTGTGGTTCCACCCTGAGCTAAGTTTCTGTTTGTGTGGAGTTTTCATATCCTCCTTGTCCCCATGTTGCTGTTTCCCAGGTTCTCTGGGATTCTCCCACATCTTATCTAATGTGCCTTGTGAAGGTGTGAATGTTGACCAGTGTCCCCAGTGTCCTCAGGATGAACCCATTGCAACCCTGACCAGAATAAAAGTGTCTGGGTGAATGTTCTTGGCTTTCACTTGGTGATACAGAGTTCTAATCATTGATACTATTGGCATAATAACATTAACACAATTGCATTTCTGTTTAAAATGTGGCTTAGTGGTTAGCACTGTCCCCTTGCACCTCCAGTTCCTGGGTTTGAGTCCCACGTCGGGTCTGTATCCATAGAGATTGTTCTCCCCCGTACTTGGTGGGTTTCCTCTGGGTTCTCCAGTTTCCTCCCACAGTCCAAAGATATGCAGATAAGGTTAAAGGGCGTTCCCAAATTACCCGTAGTGTGTGAATGTTGACCCGGAGGTCCTACCGCGATCATACAAAATGAGAATGAATACAATAGTATTCCACGGTCCCTAGTTGAACTACAGAGGTTCCTAGATGGATGGATGAATGGATATATTTAAGCAATATCACTTAATATCACTTGTGTGATTTACATGGGGGGGGGGGATGGGTTCAAATTCTTACTGGTACCATGTATCCAAAAAGTGAGGAGACAAAACTACGGAGGGGCTGAGCAGTCCTGTAAATCTCATACGTTTCTCTTTATCTTTAGGTTTATTCCATTTTAGAATTTCAGCTCTATTAACTTCCAGGGTTGAATCCCAAATAGAGTCATCTAATAGGAAATCTAGTGCTCTTTGTAGGGTGTATAATCCATAATGCTCTTTTATCAAGGATTAGAGAGGGATTTGGCATTCAGCTTTGTTATCTAGTTATCTTTGTAGCAGAGAATAACAGAACACTGGTTTAGAAATATTTCATAATGACTTAGAAGCGATTATTAAGGAAATCAAAGTGTTGTTTAAGATGTAATAACGTTATCATGTTTGTTTTCAGTATGGTGGATCGTACAGATCTACGTTCACCCATGTTGCGAGTGTTGGTGTAATGGTTCTTGGAACACATTGGACGTGGAGTGATACATGTAGTTAATCGTCTCAGTGACGTTACAGTCCATCATCACCTCTTAATGGACGAATACCTCTCATCCAATCAGATCGCTCAGTCGGAATGAACTGCCGTCATATAATTGAGGGTTAATAATGTCAACATGACGATAAAGGAAGAGGTCTTGCTCCAGCGTTTTTTGTTGCATCTTGATGTCAGAGTGGAGCGCGTGTACTATGAAGTGTTTAGCAAAGCAGCGTGCTGTGTAATACACCTGGCCCCCCTGCTAACGAAGCCAATCAGGTCAGGCTGCAGGCACAGCATGCGCTAAACTGTTCTGTTTGATCTGATGACATTCATCTGTGTGTTTTTGCAAAAAGCTTGCTGCGTGAGACTTTGATCCTCATTCACATTCACCTGCAAGATGGAGATTAGTGTTGGGTTTTCCTCTTCATTAGGCTGCTGTGTAGTTCTGTTTTCATTACTGAAAATCGAGCCCTAATTAGAAGTATTCCGATTAGCGGAACTATGTCGAGAATGATTATCCTCATACTGTACACTTTACTACTGCTGAAAGTTATAGTACTATATTTCTTTTGCCTTCTTTGTCAGAAATACAGATATCAAGATGAGGACACGACGTCTCCACCAGAGCACGGCTCAACCCGCCTGCCAGGGGACTTCCAGCCTCCCGAGTTGGTGCAGGTGTCGGAGAAAAACATCTCCCAGATCGAGAATGTCCATGGCTTTGTCTCTCATTCACACATCTCCCCTATGAAGGTAGAAGTCTTTTTGACTTCCTTTTTGGATTAAACTTCCTGAAGCATGTGAACGAGTCTGTGTCTCATCCACATCATGCATAAACACTGTGTGACAGCTTCCTTAACAGTGCAACACAACCATTATAGCAGTCTTTGTCATTTCCTTCCCCATTCTAATGTAATACAATGCTTCTTGTATTACAAGTTTTCAGCTGTCCAGTTTCAGTGATTCTGTGCTCACGTTAGTTTCAAATTCTGTTTCGGGCTGGTAGGAGAGAAGCCGAGGGTATTATATTGTATTTAGCGATTGATCGAGTTCTGAAAATAGATGTAAAGCAGGACGGTAGTACGATGGCGTAGTGGTTACCATTGAGGCCTCGCATCTCCATGGTCGAGGGTTCGATTCCCGCCTCAGTTCTGTGCGGTGTGCTTTGGGAGACAGTCCAAAGACATGCAGATTAGGTTAATTGGCTTTATTGTTTCTGTCTGTCTGTGTCTGCTCTGTGATGTATTGGCACTCTGTCCAGGGTCTCCCAAAGTCTCCTGGCTTATGGTATAGACGAAGAATGGATAAATGTAAAGCAGGACATAAACTCTTCCAAATTATAAGACGTTAATAGACAATTAAAGACCCTTAAAACTTCAGAACCTAATACAGAAAACTGTAATCTTCTGATACAAACACATTGATGTCCTCTGTCAGAACACGCTGAAGTGGTGGAGACAGTTTGAACAAGGAGCCCTACTATCTTTGTCTCGCCTGGAACAGCCAAACTGTACGTACGTCTTTATTTATTTATTTATTTTTTTAAACCCACATGAAATGCCAGACAGAAATGCCAGATTGGCAGTACAAGCTTTTAAAAGGAGAGCGTTTTGGCTGAGCTCACCCCAGTGCAGCTGGATGAGTCGCTGTGCCAGGATGGGCTGAGTTGGGACCAGGCAGCCACAGATCACTGCAGCTCCATTCTCTCCCACAAAGCAGACTAAAAAGCCCCGCCTGTCACCTCTCATCAGCCTCAAGTGCACAGAGCCAGTTAGTGCATGCACACACACACACACACACACACAGGCACTGTTATCACTGTGAGCCTGCATTACTCTTAAATCAGCCCATGCATTCAGGGCTGGTGAAGGTGCCTGGCTGCTCGCCCGACCGATGCTCTCTCTCTCTCTCTCCTCTTATTCCCGTCTTTTGTAATTGGATCTGAGAATATGAGAAAAAAAATGTGCATCATTTCAGCATCCCTCACTTATAGAGAGCTGTATGAGGATAACGGCTACAGAGATTGAGACGGTGATTCAAATTGATTTGTTGTCGAATTGAACTGACGAGGCGATGACGGGTCAGGCGCCTACTTTAGGAGATACCGTATGATAGCTGTCTTACCCCACCTTGTGGCTGATGCTTGCAACTGAAGGATCTTTCACCATAAAAAAAGTGCTTTATACAGTATTTAACGTCAGCATCAGCTATGTAGACCGCTGTCCCATTTTTTTCTTATCTAGCAATTGCATGTTTTGTCTTGCGAATAGTGAGTGTGTGTGAGTGGTTTAAACCTAATACTTTAAAGAGATTTGTCCGAGATTACCATTTTGTCCCAGTGCATTAAGCTAATATCTGAATGCTGACAAGATGACCAGAAACACTGGTTTAACCCACCTACCCATGATGCACCACTGTCCCCCTTCTATTTAAAGAGAATTGCCTGCAGGCGTCATACCCGATATGGACTCATTTTCATGTGCTGCTAAATATTTTTCCACAACCAAGCTCACGTGTCATTTTAACATAGAAATAATCTAATGCGGTATTTTAATTATTAATTATGTATTTCTGAGTATTTTCAAGAATTTCTCGCCCCTGACTGGGCTTTTACGTTTGCACTCTGTGAGCGTTTGGCTTGAACAGGCAGGACAGATGGAGATGGCATCTTGTGGCACACCAGGTTGCTCAGCTGAGCCGACCTGTGACTGGCTTATGTACCTGTAAATGTCTGAGCACGGTGTGATACACACACATATACACGGACAAACACACACACTATGTACCTCCATATGGGTATCACGGGTGCCATCGAGTCACAAAAACACTGTACGTTGGAAATCAAGCTTAATCCTGAATTAATACTCAGCCTTTTCGCCAGATTTGGGTATTAATGTGGACAGACATCTCTTCATTTCTACATATTACCTGTTTGTACGTGTTTCATGTTTTCATGATTTTTCCGTATTACTTTGTTAGTCCTGTTGATGGTTCAAATTCATGACATGACTTCAAATAATAATCTATATATTTTTAATTATTCAGTACATCATGCATCATGTCGATTTGTGCTTTTCACGTCTGAACTCATCAAGCATCTTGGTTCTGCTGATGCGAGTTAGACTTTATCTGTCATCACTCAGAACCAGCGTGTTTTCGGTGTTGTGTAAACGTTGGCCTCTGTTCTATGGCTTTGTGTGTTCCATTTTATTGGGGTTCTACTGTGCATTACTGCGGCTGCATGCTTCCTCTGTAGGTAGAGTCTCTGGAGTGCGTTTTTGAGAGCTCGTCCCCAGTAGGAGGAGAGGAGGTGCCAGCCCCTGCCTTCTCCACGCTATACTCACGCAATGAGGCGCTCATGCAGGTAAACACCCAGAGTCGCAGCACACAGTCGCAGTTAGGTCCTTTCACCATGTAATTTGAGCATGTTGTGTAAAAGAAGTAGTGGATAAAGAAAAAAAGTATAATATTAAAAAAAATTTAAATAAATGCTATCTGTTGTAGTATTAATTTCAGGCACTAGATGGCAAAGATGTTACAGTGTTCATTGGGTATTGCAGAACATTAGATCTTCTGTTTTTAGGTGAAGGGGCTAAAGAGTTCCTGTAGGCTTTGGACAGTCCTGTATTACTGCAATCATGTGGACAGTCCTGGATTATTGCAATTATTTGGACAGTCCTGTATTAGTTTAATTGTTTGGACAGTCCAATATTATTGTACTGTAGGTAGTTGAACAGTCCTGCATTATTATAATTTGTTTAATATTTAATTTTATGGAGTCCAGCATTGACAGTTATTTTTCAATGTATTATTGACAGTGTTAACAGACTTTTTTACATTTACATTTACATTTAGGCATTTGGCAGACGCTCTTATCCAGAGCGACTTACATTTTTATCTCATTATACATCTGAGCAGTTGAGGGTTAAGGGCCTTGCTCAAGGGCCCAACAGTGGCAACTTGGTGGTTGTGGGGTTTGAACCTGGGATCTTCTGAACCGTAGTCCAACGTAGTCCAAACGTAGTAGACTGTCCTGCGTCGCTGTCGTTGTTTTGGACTGTCCTGCGTCGCTGTCGCTGTCGTTGTTTTGGACTGTCCTGCGTCGCTGTTGTTTTGGACTGTCCTGCGTCGCTGTTGTTTTGGACTGTCCTGCGTCGCTGTCGTTGTTTTGGACTGTCCTGCGTCGCTGTCGTTGTTTTGGACTGTCCTGCGTCGCTGTTGTTTTGGACTGTCCTGTGTCGCTGTCGTTGTGTTGGACTGTCCTGCGTCGCTGTCGTTGTGTTGGACTGTCCTGCGTCGCTGTCGTTGTTTTGGACTGTCCTGCGTCGCTGTCGCTGTTGTTTTGGACTGTCCTGCGTCGCTGTCGCTGTCGTTGTGTTGGACTGTCCTGCGTCGCTGTTGTTTTGGACTGTCCTGCGTCGCTGTTGTTTTGGACTGTCCTGCGTCGCTGTTGTTTTGGACTGTCCTGCGTCGCTGTCGTTGTGTTGGACTGTCCTGCGTCGCTGTCGCTGTCGTTGTTTTGGACTGTCCTGCGTCGCTGTCGTTGTTTTGGACTGTCCTGCGTCGCTGTCGTTGTTTTGGACTGTCCTGCGTCGCTGTCGCTGTTGTTTTGGACTGTCCTGCGTCGCTGTTCTTTTGGACTGTCCTGCGTCGCTGTTCTTTTGGACTGTCCTGCGTCGCTGTTCTTTTGGACTGTCCTGCGTCGCTGTTGTTTTGGACTGTCCTGCGTCGCTGTTGTTTTGGACTGTCCTGCGTCGCTGTTGTTTTGGACTGTCCTGCGTCGCTGTCGTTGTTTTGGACTGTCCTGCGTCGCTGTCGTTGTGTTGGACTGTCCTGCGTCGCTGTCGTTGTGTTGGACTGTCCTGCGTCGCTGTCGCTGTCGTTGTTTTGGACTGTCCTGCGTCGCTGTCGTTGTTTTGGACTGTCCTGCGTCGCTGTCGTTGTTTTGGACTGTCCTGCGTCGCTGTCGTTGTTTTGGACTGTCCTGCGTCGCTGTCGCTGTTGTTTTGGACTGTCCTGCGTCGCTGTTGTTTTGGACTGTCCTGCGTCGCTGTTCTTTTGGACTGTCCTGCGTCGCTGTTCTTTTGGACTGTCCTGCGTCGCTGTTCTTTTGGACTGTCCTGCGTCGCTGTTGTTTTGGACTGTCCTGCGTCGCTGTTGTTTTGGACTGTCCTGCGTCGCTGTCGTTGTTTTGGACTGTCCTGCGTCGCTGTCGCTGTCGTTGTGTTGGACTGTCCTGCGTCGCTGTCGCTGTCGTTGTGTTGGACTGTCCTGCGTCGCTGTCGTTGTTTTGGACTGTCCTGCGTCGCTGTTGTTGTTTTGGACTGTCCTGCGTCGCTGTTGTTGTTTTGGACTGTCCTGCGTCGCTGTTGTTTTGGACTGTCCTGCGTCGCTGTTGTTTTGGACTGTCCTGCGTCGCTGTTGTTTTGGACTGTCCTGCGTCGCTGTTGTTTTGGACTGTCCTGCGTTGCTGTTCGTTGTTTTGGACTGTCCTGCGTCGCTGTCGTTGTTTTGGACTGTCCTACGTCGCTGTCGCTGTTGTTTTGGACTGTCCTGCGTCGCTGTCGTTGTGTTGGACTGTCCTGCGTCGCTGTCACTGTCGTTGTTTTGGACTGTCCTGCGTTGCTGTCGCTGTCGTTGTTTTGGACTGTCCTGCGTCGCTGTTGTTTTGGACTGTCCTGCGTCGCTGTCGCTGTCGTTGTGTTGGACTGTCCTGCGTCGCTGTCGTTGTTTTGGACTGTCCTGCGTCGCTGTTGTTGTTTTGGACTGGCCTGCGTCGCTGTTGTTGTTTTGGACTGTCCTGCGTCGCTGTTGTTTTGGACTGTCCTGCGTCGCTGTTGTTTTGGACTGTCCTGCGTCGCTGTTGTTTTGGACTGTCCTGCGTCGCTGTTGTTTTGGACTGTCCTGCGTCGCTGTTGTTTTGGACTGTCCTGCGTTGCTGTCGCTGTCGTTGTTTTGGACTGTCCTGCGTCGCTGTCCGTTGTTTTGGACTGTCCTGCGTCGCTGTCGCTGTCGTTGTGTTGGACTGTCCTGCGTCGCTGTCGTTGTTTTGGACTGTCCTACGTCGCTGTCGCTGTTGTTTTGGACTGTCCTGCGTCGCTGTCGTTGTGTTGGACTGTCCTGCGTCGCTGTCGCTGTCGTTGTTTTGGACTGTCCTGCGTCGCTGTTGTTTTGGACTGTCCTGCGTCGCTGTCGCTGTCGTTGTTTTGGACTGTCCTGCGTCGCTGTTGTTTTGGACTGTCCTGCGTCGCTGTCGTTGTGTTGGACTGTCCTGCGTCGCTGTTGTTTTGGACTGTCCTGCGTCGCTGTTGTTTTGGACTGTCCTGCGTCGCTGTCGCTGTCGTTGTGTTGGACTGTCCTGCGTCGCTGTCGTTGTTTTGGACTGTCCTGCGTCGCTGTCGCTGTCGTTGTGTTGGACTGTCCTGCGTCGCTGTCGCTGTCGTTGTGTTGGACTGTCCTGCGTCGCTGTCGTTGTTTTGGACTGTCCTACGTCGCTGTCGCTGTTGTTTTGGACTGTCCTGCGTCGCTGTCGTTGTGTTGGACTGTCCTGCGTCGCTGTCGCTGTCGTTGTTTTGGACTGTCCTGCGTTGCTGTTGTTTTGGACTGTCCTGCGTCGCTGTCGCTGTCGTTGTTTTGGACTGTCCTGCGTCGCTGTCGCTGTTGTTTTGGACTGTCCTGCGTCGCTGTCGTTGTGTTGGACTGTCCTGCGTCGCTGTTGTTTTGGACTGTCCTGCGTCGCTGTTGTTTTGGACTGTCCTGCGTCGCTGTCGCTGTCGTTGTGTTGGACTGTCCTGCGTCGCTGTCGTTGTTTTGGACTGTCCTGCGTCGCTGTCGCTGTCGTTGTGTTGGACTGTCCTGCGTCGCTGTTGTTTTGGACTGTCCTGCGTCGCTGTTGTTTTGGACTGTCCTGCGTCGCTGTTGTTTTGGACTGTCCTGCGTCGCTGTTGTTTTGGACTGTCCTGCGTCGCTGTCGCTGTCGTTGTTTTGGACTGTCCTGCGTCGCTGTTGTTTTGGACTGTCCTGCGTCGCTGTCGCTGCCGTTGTTTTGGACTGTCCTGCGTCGCTGTCGTTGTTTTGGACTGTCCTGCGTCGCTGTCGTTGTGCTGGACTGTCCTGCGTCGCTGTTGATGTTTTGGACTGTCCTGCGTCGCTGTCACTGTTTAAGATCACTCAAAGATTATTGTGATTATTTTTAAGAGTTCTGAGCGTTTTCGAATTAGTAAGGAAAGCTCAGCTTTATTGTATGCTTTTAAACAGTCCTGCATTGTTCCGCATCATTATGAGTATTTGTATTTTCCTGCATTATTGTACTTCTGTAGATATCGAACAATTCTTGAAGATATTGTGACAGTCCTACTGTACTATTGTTGTATTTCTTCGCATAGTCCAGCATTATTGTAGATAATTGTGGTATTCTAACCAAAATGATTTGGGCATTCTAGCATTATTGTAAGTATTTGGACAGTCCTGCACTCTTGTAGTGATTTTCTAGAAATAACTAACTATTATGCAATACTCGAGTAAATTGTACTGTATCATTGTACTGACACAGTGTTAACTTGCACTTTTTTCCCCTGCTTTACATACTGTACGTAAGCTGGATTTTGCTTTCCGTCTAAAGTACATGTATGCTAAGTGCGGCTATGAATTATTAAATAACCAATTGTTGTGATTATATGAAAACAAATGTATGTTATGGACACATTAACTGGACATGCTTTAGGGAGTGACCCGTTGTCCTTTTTTTGTTTTTTGTTACTAATTAATTTTTTTGGGGGTTTATTACTTAACTCGCAGTCCAATTTCATACTGTAAAGTATTGTGCATTAGTATTTTATAGGCTTTGCAATTTGTTTGCAACATTATATCATTAGTTATATTCCACACATCTGATAACTTTATGTAATTAATCAAAGACAATTCCTGCTCTTCGAGGGAATAATGGTATTTAACATGCTTGTATTCAGCATTAGATGAATTGCATTCCCCTCCTTACCGGAGGGGTTCTTTCTTTTTCTTTTTCTTTTTTTTTATTCCTATGTGAAGATGAAATTGAAGACATACTTTATTATTTACACCAGAGGCCTTTGTGTCACTCCCCTGTCTGTTGAAAAGAATATTCAGTCTTTAGTTCTTATTTAATTTCAAGGTACTTGAGCATGTTAGCACAGACACAAAGTGGACAGCTGACCATGTGCTTCTTCACCAAACTTTTACCGTAAAGCTGGAAGCACACACCTTTCTAAAATTTGTGTACTTTAGGATTATATTTTCCCTTTACCAGAACTAAGGAGTCACGCCCATTTATATTCCAGTATGCCAGTGCCTCTTTGAATATAGCGACATCCATGAAGACCTCAACCAAACTGAACACATTTGAAATGAGTTGGAATGCCGATGACATGCCAGGCTTCCTTACCCAGCATCAGTGCCTGACCTCAAGTGACTGAAGGTCACAATACAACCAAATAGGATTTTCATAAAAAAACAAACAAAAACAAAACATATAGTATACAGTAGTGATGGGTCATTCATGAACGATTCGTTCTTTTTGAACGAATCTTTAATGTGACTCAGAAGAACGAGTCGTCTTAAAGTGATTCATTCATTTTCCACGGGGTGCGCATGCGCAAATCGCCGCAAAACCTCCGTACGTTATGTACAGGAAACAGAATTGTGCGATTCTTTCTCAATGACTCTTCAACTCCGAGTCGTTCGTTCCTTTGTCACGTGACTCCCATAAACGTTATGCAGTGCAATAGATTCAAAAGAACGAATGACTCAGACTGGAAGATATGAGAGGTGAGCTACTCAATCTGTTTATTATAATATGTCCTATAGCTGCACTGTAATATTTTCACTACTGGAACTATAGCCAAAATTTGTGTATGTAGACGTATTGGGTGTCTTTCATTTTGATGAACGAGATTCAAAGAACCGAGTCACAAAAATGATTCAAACTTCCCATCAGTACTGGAGTATACAGATGGTACAGTCAGCTATCCATATACTGTACCTTGGGTCGTGAAGTGAATTATTTTACATGGACACTTACACATGTGAGTATGTTACAGCATTTAACATACTTTTTAATTTTCCCTAGTGTTTTCTCTATTTTTTTTTTAAACCTTAATAAAAAAATATATTAGCCAAGCGCAAATGTTTTTTTGCGTGTGTGTTTTTTTTTTTTTCCTTCAGCTTTTCTCTCTTAATCTCTTTTCTTGTACTATTAGCAGGTGTAAAAAGGTTTCTCATTGCATTGAACATCTATTTATCATTGGAAGTACCTCTTGATTATATCTCTCTAAGGATTTGCATGCCTTAAACATGTACATTCTAAACATTACAACATTCTAAACATTATAAAAATCGACAGTTCGAGAAGTGCTTGTTTTTTCCCTCCTTTTCTGTTCCATTTTCTTATCATGACTGAAGCATAGTCATATGTTTTGAGATAATATGGCAAGGGCTTCGGGGCACTAAGTGCATTAGTTCTGTTCAGCCATACTAAGTAATGGGACCTGGAGGAGAGCTCATTTCTCCTGCACACTGCCCTGAATCCTAATAAGCTCTTTTCCAGCATAAGGTTTGGTCCAGTCTTGTGCCAGCATATAAAACTCTTAGAGCTTATGACCGTGTGTATCACATCTTCTTTCATTGGCCTTTTAATTCCCCATGATTAGAGAGTTAAGGAATGATACTGTATGATCAGACTGTTCCACTGTGTACGTCTCTGTTTGTCACATTATTAAACGAAGCATAGCTATTTTACCATGGAGGGGAAGATGCGGTCTCATAGTGCTCTGATTAAAGTAATTGGAGCACCGAACGGTCATGTTGTCAAGGTAGTGGGTGTCTTTATTAACATGTTGCTGCTGATAGTAATCGCAGGTTCAGTTGTAGGAGTCATACTCAGACACTCATTACCAGTACTAAGCATCTCTGCCTTTGGAAACCTTGGTGCTATGGATTTACACACTCATGAGCGAGGGTGAGTGCTCTCACCAGACTGAACTGTTGTCATTAGTGCAAAGTGAGAGCATTTAAATCAGCTTCATTAAGGATGCGGATCATTTACTGCACTGGCACCTTGTGTTGTGATGATGTCATTAACAATGTTCAGTGGAGAGGTGCGACACCTCCAGAGAGCCAAATAAAACAGTACATGTGAAGTTTAAGGAGTTTTGATACTCTTCGCGCTAGTGATATTTCTCGCCTGCCATGCGGAAGGCCCACGTTCAATTCCCCGCCAATGCCCAAACCTCAGCCCGGTTGCCAAGAAGGGCACCCGGCGTAAAACCTGTCCCAAGTTGTTGTGCGGATCAGTTGGCTGTTGTGGCGCCCCCTGGACTGGAGCAGCTGAAAGACAAACAACAACTTTCAATTAAAATTAGTGTGTACAGTGGCTTAGTGATATGCACTTTCGCCTCGCACCTCCAGAGTCTGGGTTCGAGTCCCGCCTTGTACATGGGGTTTGCATGTTCTTCCCGTGCACCATGGGTTTCCTCCGGATTTGGACATTGGCATACTTCCTCCGGGACATTGGCATTCCCAAATTGCCAGTGGTGTGTCCTGCGATGAATTGGCACCCCATCCAGAGTGTACCCTGCTTCGTGTCTTAAGTCTCCTGGGATCGGCTCCAGACCCCCGCGACCCTGTATACAAGATAAAGTGGTATAGAGGATGAGTGAGAGTGAGTAAAACTGTATTGTGTATCTACTGTAGCTGATAATGCACCATCGTGTGACAGGGTTCAGGGGAAAGGTGTAGAGTTGGTGAGCTTCATGCTTTGATTCAGCTTTAGCTCTTGATCTGATTTGTTCAGTCATCAACCTCCCAATTTACCCCTAATTCTGATACACCTCAACCTTACTTCCTGCTTCATAATTGTCTCAGACCTCTACTGTAGACTTCTCAGCCTGACCCATTTTGCCCCACCTGCCTCACATTTCCACTTTTGTTCCAGACTGCCCCAGATCGCTAAACCTGTTGGACACGCTATAGACTTCTCAACCTGCTCCACATTGCCCCACCTGCCTTATGACATATATTCACATACTGTAGACCTTCTACCTGCCCCACACATGCCTCACACTTTCCCTACTTTCCCCCATGACATAAACATCCGTACCTCCCCAACATTCCTTTACCTGCCTCAGTCTACCCCGTCCTGCCGTAAACTTCCTCATATTCCCTGGGACATCTCATCCGTCTTCATATCACCGTTTTGTGATCTGTGCTGCACTTCATTTACCCCCCCCCCCCCCTTGTTCAGTTGTATCCTCCCTGCCTGTACCAGGCTGGCTCAGGATAGATGAGGACTTACAGGGGAGGAGGGAGGGAGGGAGAGAGGGAGACGGTGTTTGTGAAAAATGAGCTGTGTCACTCCCGGTGAATCGGACAGACCGCGAAGTCCCTAGCAGTCAGCATGCCTGCGTGTGAGCTCTCCAGCAAGCCTGGCTGCTGGATGCAGACAGGGAGAGACTTTTAAAGTGTTCGCACTTCCCTAGTGTTCAGCTCCCTGAACTGTGGACTCACCCAGTTACTGTACAGCTCCTCGGGGGAGAACAGTTCGGGTCAGAGCTCAGCTCCCAGAGTCTACGCAAGTGACATGCTCGCCTCCATCTGGTACGCCAAAAAGATGGGCCGGCGCTTAATGAGGAATTTCAGGAGGAGCAGGAGGCTGCAGCTGCAGTTCTTGGTGGGTAGACGGTATCAGATATGGGAGACTGCTCTCAGAAATGCATGCCAGCAGACTCACTCCGCTCCATGTGCGCTAGCTATAAGCTCTGCATGTAAATCATTTGGAAGGATGAGCAGGAGAGAGAATACAGTATGACACCTTAACGACAGATCTGCCCCTCACATCTTCTTGAGTTTAAGGGAGATGTTGATTTCTGCGGGCTGCTGTTAGCTTTTTTTTTTTTTTTTTTTTGAATCTGCATAATGTGTGTTTGTTTCTCTGTGCTGCTGCTGATGTATCTACTTTTTTCCTGGGGAAACCACAAATTCAAGCAAGCATTTATGTTAGCTTAGGGCTGCTTTGTAGTTGTTTTTTTGTTAAGCAGATCTTAGCTTGACATTATTATTGCAGTATCTTTGCAACTGTTTCTCAGTTCCTCACTAATGTAGCACTGATTCCATTTCAGGATTCGAGTATTATAATCATCGTTGTGGTAAACCAGGTTGTTTTTAAAATGAATGAATTTTATTTTCCCTATGGCGGTCCTATTTCGCTAATACGGAGCCATTAGTTTTCTTGTTACGTAGGCATCTGTGTAACAGCATAGAGAGCACATCCCGTTTCTAATGCCTTAGTCGTTTCTTATGCAGCACCTTGTGGGACAAGGCACATTTTATGAAACCTTGCTTGTCTTTTTCCTTGTGCGCTTGCAGAATTTACTGACCCTGAAGCTGAACGCTTAAAGCTACGTAGTATCAGGGCCATTCAGAAGCACTTTGTCCTCGTGTTACATTATCGATCGAATGCTCCGAACTCTATAGGTTGGGAGCAGAGGTGCACAGGGGCTCAGGGACCATGAGGCAATAAACACTGCAGGATGGAGGGCCATTTGAAGTGGACCTTTAGTATTTCTTTTGGGTGTGTGTGATGTTTTTATGATTTGGACATGTGGATTGGATGCAATTTAATACCAGCTTAAAAATAGCAGGCTTGACCAGTGGTACACTGCCTAGTCTGGTCATATCTCATTTATATAAAGGGTGTTCAAGTCAAACCGGGACTTGATGAAATTTCTCATGAATTCATTCATTAAACCGATTTGACATTTACAGAAGCACTGAAACGGTGATGAGATTCTTAGTCGCAGTAAAACTAATGGTGCAAACATTTTAAGAAAGCCGCGAATGACGATCCAGGTGGCTCGGAGCCCATTGCAGTCATTTCTGTGAACATTCGGTGAGTGGATCGGCTGATCCTTGTGTATTGACTGATAACTTGTGGGAAGTGTACACACAATCATTCACAAACACCACTTGCACATTACAGAAACTCGACTGGGAGTTTTTTTAGCCACATCCCTCGTACAGTCCCGATCTTGCTCCCAGCCATTTCCACATGTAAGGGCCATTAAAGGAGTTCCTGGGAGGCCAGTCAGATCATGTCTCCGGCGTAATGAGAGAACCTTCTACCTTGTTGGTATCTAAGTACTAGTAAAACACTGGGATAAGTGCGATAGTGTATCAGGGGATTATGTACTGTAGAGAAATAAAGAGTTTTGTTATTCTGCACAATCAAAAGCCCTGGTTTGACTTAAACGCCCCTTGGATTATTCTAGAAGAAAATGACTTTGCATTTGTATCATCCCTTTTGTGCTTATTCCGCTATAAATAGACAAAACATATGCAAATATGGTTGGATGTTAATTAATGTATATGATGCAATAAGAAAAGTCTAAAATCTTATGCCTTAATGGGCGTAAAATAGGATGTGTTAATTTTAATGTCTACTAAATAATAAGAACATATGAGTAACATATATTTTTGTATCCATAAACCAAATTGCAAAGGGAAAAACACACCGAATGGTTTAAAATAGCAGACACTTGTTGCAGAATTGCATGCATTTTTTTATTATATGACTGTTAGCTAAGGGTCCCAAACATTCTTAAGTTAATAAGCATACAAATATATTTTTTCTAGCATTAATGCGAATATTTAGTCTATGACAAAACACACAATAATCAGGCCATTTGTGGTTTAATGTTTAAAAAAAAAAGTATTTTAGCCTTACAAACACACAGTTGATCATAAATAATAAAAATGGATATTGTTTTTATTATTGTATATGTTTGTCACACAGATTGCTTTAACTGCATTCATTATTTAAAAAAATAATCAACATACATTGTCAAATACAGTACGCTTCATATTAAACAACAATAATGATTGTAATCCTTTTTTTATGTGTGTGTGTGTGTGTGTGTGTGTGTGTATATATATATATATATATATATATATATATATATATATATATATATATATATATATATATATATATATATATATATGATACCAGTGTACATTTTTAGTGTTTTAAAATAGCTAGTACTGTAGATAAAACTGACAGATTGCAGTTTGTTCTTGTTCTTTGTTTCTGAACCCATATAGACTGAGCAGAAAGAAGTGCACAAGCTCTGTGGGTTTGCCTGCTTTATTTGATGTGAAAACTGTTGCCATGGTTTTGTTCCTGGGGGAATTGAAGCACAAGCTGTGACAATGTCTGTTACCTCATTTGACACCTGTGGCACACCTTGGACAGTGTCAGCCGGCACACAGCCGTCTTCATCAGGCTGCGATGCAGAGGATCGCTGTGCTGTGAGTCTGCGGGCGTTCCACTCGTATTAACAGAAGCATGTGGTTATTTTTGAATTTGCTTTCTCTTTTTTTTTTTTTCCCTCCCTGCCTGTGAAAGCACAGCCTTTTGTCTCCCCCTCACTGAATCGCGTGCGCGCACGGTAGATAGCGAGAGACCGCAGTGTGAAAACTGATCTAAATCGCAAGGAGCGAGCAGACATCTGCCGAATCTGGAGTGCTCACTCTCCTCTTGGATTTACCTTTTTACACCGGGGCTTGCTTTTTTGTTTTTCTTTGCACACCTCTCTCATTTGGAGTCGTGAGTATGTTCATTAGCATGAAGTTTGGTATGTATAATTCGCATCCTCTTGACCATTAGCGTGATGAAGCGATCTGTCTTGGGTGTTTCTGATGAGCTCCTGTAGAACTGTAGAAAAGGAAGATACAATGCCTATTTTTCTTTCTTACTTATTCTACATTGCACCACCCTGAATGCCACCATTCATATTTAATGTGCCCACTAAGGCTGTCCGGGGCTGTTAAGAATGTGCTGTGATTGATAACTGGGCCTGGCCAATCTACTAGCCTGAGTCCATTTAGATTATGAATCCCTGGAGGCGTTTGTGGGCTTTCGCCTGCAACACATGCCTGATATTTGAACCCATTTCCTGCCTCTTAGAGCTCTTAGAGTTTTCCTCATACACCGAGAGCTCCACGTTCCCTCATTGATCTCCTTTCTTTGGTCTCCACTAGTCTGGAGCCAGAGCCCAGAGCGGTGAGTGTTACTCGTGGGCAGTGCCATCGCACTCCTACATCCAGCTTGCTTCCCACTTTTCTCAGCAGCGTTCAGCTGCTGGATGCTTGACCTGTCGCTCGATTAGGACGGAAGATTCACCAGAATTCTGCAAATCGGATGGATTTCGGAGCCTGGGACTTTATTTGGAGTTTCGCTCGTGCGTTTTGACTTTGTAGAATTCAGGAGGGGATGCTGTAACTTTACCCAGATGCGCTCTCCCTCCCCCTCTCTTTGCTCTTGCTCCTCATTTTCCGTGGTGCCTCGTCGCTTGACAGCTGTTGGAGTTCCTTTTCCAGTCGTGAAGGTTCCAAAGTGGTGATGAATTACATATTCGGTAACAGCACCCTATACCCGCGGGGAGGCCGGGCGAACACTGGCACAGCTCACAGTGCCCCGGGGCAGAAACAGAGGCACTGGGCCAAGCGTAGCTCCAGTGAAGAGCTGCCTTCATCATCTCGCTGGCAGCAGCTGCTCGCCTTCTTCACACGCCGTAATGCCTTCAGCGACTGCATCACAGCCGGGGCTGGACAGGTAAACTCTACCATGCCTACCACCTGTTGCAGGACTGAATATCCTTCAGCAGGGATGTTTGTTATGAGCATTTCAAGTTGATGTTGACTTGTTTTAACGCAATTGTCTTACAGTAGGTTCCTGTTTTTTCAGCTAACTTAAATAAAATATAATAATTTCACAGATAAATTATGTACATATTCGAAAATGTTGCTACCATTATACTGTATGATAAGCTAACTAAACTCAACGTACAATGTATAATCACAACGTATATTATCACAACCTTCTCAATATGTGTATCGATAACAATGTGCCACAAATTAAGACAGAAGTTCTGATTTTTACTTTTCACTCCATATCTAAAGATCATTTGTCGTTTATTTTTATGTTCATTAAGTTCCCCTTTATTTCATGATTGCATCCCTGTTTATGTCACTTCTTCCATGATACACGTCTTTTGCTCTTTGAACGTGAATTGTCTCGTCATGGTGGTGACCATAACTCAGCGTTTTGTCTAATGAGATTGGAAGTGCTTCATTGTTTCATAAGCACTAAGAAGTCCTTCGCAGTGAAAGACACACTGAACAATCACAGCGGCCTGCTTCTCTGAGTGGCTGGTTCCCACTGGGACTAAAGCACTTAGTGGGAGCGCGAGTGATGGCCCTATACCTGGCACAAGATTTAATTATAGGACGCAGTTAAGAGGCTGGAGTCGTGCCCCCTGCTCCCCCTTTGTGACCTTGGTGTCCAGCGTGTTGGCACGGAAGGGGCAGCTTTAAACGGGCTGCACCACGTGCACACTTATTGTGCCTATTAAAGTCTGAACGCCGGTTAATAGGGTCATGACCTGAAACGAAAGCTGCAAGAATAAATCATGCAACAAAAGGGTTTCCAGTCTACCGCTTTATTCCTCCTCTCGACTCCGTTACCACAACACTATAACTTCATCTCTTTTTCATGACCGCCTTTTAAAAGGCAAAAGCGGCGACTAGTAACGTTATTCACTTATATTCATAGCGCAATACATGACACCGACAAGAATGGAATACGGATGGACCGAGATAAAAGTCTGCGTGCACTTTGTGTTAATTATATAAAATAGCAGTACACACAGTGGAATAAGAGTTTATTGGCAGTATGTTTGGCAATGGAGAGTTTGGCAGTATGTCGAATTTTGTGACATTTAAAAAAAAAAGAATTCTTTAGTAACCCTTTTAGCGCACTTTACATCACCAAATTTTCCACTGTCTCTCTGATAGTGATGTAATGGATATATCCCGTTAACTACGCATATTGGATAAATATGGAATAAACCCTTGGCAGACCATATGTTCTAGAAAAATAATCAGTGAAGGGTGATGTGGTGTAGTCTTACACAAAGTCCCACTAGGACTTGAAAGTTGATTATTGTTCACCTTACATCAAAGTGTTTTATACTGCAGCAATTTCACGTCAGTTATAAGCAGGTGTACCCTTAATAATTAATTAGGTGGAAAAATTGCAAACCGTTCACTTCTGTCACTCAAGATAAACATAAAAAAAAAACACATACATGTACAGAAAGCTTGTCCATGTCAAAAACTCTATTGATAATTTATCAACAATAGGAACATTTTTATCACTTAGATCATCCGTTTTTATCACTTAGGTCCCCGTGAATTAGCTGTTACTATAGAAACTATAATATATTGGAAATGCGTTAATCTAAGCCTGTGATGACTGACTTTACAGACAGCGCTCTTCTCTCTTCTGTACGAGATCATTAATCAGCTTCTGACCAATCATATGCACAATTCTGGAATACATTTCCAGGTGTGTTGCAGCACCTCTGCTGTGATCACATTCCATGTGGCAGAATATATTGAGTCGGATCCATCGCGGTGCAGGGAACTAATGTGAAGACATATCTATTATATTGTTTACATACTGTATACAGTACAGTATGTATATGCACGAGCAACTTTGTGACACGAGAGTAAAGAGAATCCATTTTTTACTTCACTTTGTGTGAGAAATAATTGATGATCTATAGGATGGAACTTGTCATAGTGACAAGTGTCTCAGATATAGAGAAATACAGTACTGTATGGCTAGAAAGAAGATGGATTCGGTATGAGGCGTCAAAACCAGTGCTAGTTATGTACTGTATGTAAGACAGTTGTCTCGCTGCGATGCTGAAATTATTTCACTCGCTCGCTCATTATATACTGCTTTATCCTGTATACAGGGTCGTAGGGGTGGGTCCTGTAGCCTATCTCAGGAGATTTAGGACATGAGGTGGGGTACACCCTGTACGATGTGCAAACCCGTCATCATATGCACACACACACACACCCTACAGGCAATTAACCTAATCTGCATGTCTTTGGACTGTGGGAGGAAAGAACATGCAAACTCCATGCATGCAGACCCCAGACGGGAATCGAACCCGGACCCTGGAGGTGCAAGGCGACAGTGCTAACCACTACGTCACCGTGCCGCCTAACATTATGTAAAGAATAATAATAATTTCATGGCTGATGTTAATTAAACTGATAACTATTTGATAAGACAAATAGTTGTAGGCAACTTGCTTTATGATCGAACCTCAACATTTCTTTACTAGCCTGTTGCATGATACGTTTGTGCCTTAAATCAATCAGCTCATGCACTGAAGGCTACATTATGTGAAGCAAAATCTCATTGTCAGTCCCTGTTGTTCTTGCTCATGCAGATCTATTTCTGGCAGAGGCGAACCTGCAGTGCTACTGCTGAGCTTTTCTAACCAACATATCTGCACAAACATACACACGATGAGCCGTTGCTCTTTACCTCTCCGCGCTCTCTCTTTCCCAGCTTGTGGATTTGCAAATTATGGATCCAGACAGAGATCTAAAGACAGTATTGCAATAATACGATCTACTCTTTCCAAGGATTGAAGTCCTTGATTCACGCTTATTTTTAAATTGTGTGAAAGTGTGATGTTAGTGTTTTCTGAATTTCGAATTCAAAGGACAAATTCTGTTCCTAATCAGGCCAGTTCGCAGTCTGAGATAAGACACGAGCCTCCTTTCGTCCTGAGGAGGTGCATAACCCTCCTGGACTCGCTGCAGCTTCTGCTGTTGCCATGGCGTTGCCATGGTAATCAGCAAGCAAGGAAGCACAGTCATGTGGCGGTACTTGTTTATTTATTTCTCTTATCTGTCGAGCGCAGCATTCTGAATGACAGTATGTGTGTTGTGTGTGTGTGTGTGTGTGTGTGTGTGTGTGTGTGTGTGTGTGTGTGTGTGCTGTGTGCCTGAGTGATTGAAAGGTCCTCAGTCCACCATCTCCAGAGTCTTTTCCTGTAAAATAGTGCATTAACCCCCATCGTCCCGGCCAGGGCGAAGACGGCGACACGCTTTGTGACATAGCAAGGTCAGGAGGAATTAGAATGGGATCAGTGCTTTGATGATGCATCGTTCGCATCTCGGCTGGCTCAGCCGTTCGAGCAGAGAGTTGTGGGCTGTGTGGGAAGGAGTTTCGCTCAGCTATGAATCACAGCAGCAGGCGTGAACACTCGCCCTGCAGACAACACAAGCATGAGTGTCTCCCTGCAGAGAACGCAGCACCAACACACTGGACCACCTACAGCTCTCTTAAAAAAACTGTACACCCACTCACGGCTGTTTTCAGAGTTGGTACGAGGTGTACATCGCTAGAACTAAGCAGTGATGTTAATGCATTGTGTTACAGAATTGTGTTTCACCATTTTAGCTTTCATGGGCTGCATTTAAAGTGAACGACGGCTTGACGACTTGAGCCGAGTAGTGCTGAAGTTACATTTTATGGCGGATCTTTATTTATTGGTTTAAAAATATGCATGAGTAAATAAAATTGCCAAATTTCAGGGGAACCTCGGTTCACGAACGCCCCCGAAGATGAACAAATCGATTTGCCTAAAATTTGTCTCCTCCTAGGAACACGACCCAGAAACCACCATCGCAAACTGCCCATATTAGCTGAATAAAGGCATTAGTGCGTCATCCAGCATCAGCTTTGCTCAGTCCACAGTCGGTTGGGTGAAGTTATCACCCAAACAAAACTGTGACGAACACCTTATGAGTGCTACACCTCATGAACGATAACGTGGTGTCTTTTTTTTTTTTTCTTTTTCTTTTTTTTTCTTTTGTGGCGCGCAGAAAAAACAAATAGATTTTTAGTGAGAACAGCTGCCACGAACGAACCAGAGGCCAAGAAACAAAGAGAGAGAAAAACCCGTAAAGGAGAATAACCAGTGTTGATGTGTAAGTGGATTCTCCTTCTTACTGTCAGCGAGTCTCCCTTAGACAGGTGCACGAACACTGCATGAAAATATAAAAAAATGATGAGTGCACTCTCTCCTTTACAGTTTTTTATTTTTATTTTATAATTTGGGGATGTATTATTTTTCCATAATTAAGGCTTGTTTTATATTTTATTAGATATTTGTTTTTGGATTTCATGTAATCCAAAGCACTTGTATATCAAAGCGAATTTCCCCATAGGAATTAATGGAAACTCAGATGTTCGTTCCACAACCCCAAAAAATATACATATAACGATTATTAAGACAAAATATGAAGTAAAAATAATACTAGTTAACCTGCACTTTACTTTTTGAAAACAATCATGGCTGGAGTAAGACGAGAGGGGGCTACTGTGTAGGACGAAATTCACACACACACAAACACACACAAACACACACACACACACACACACACACACACACACACACACACACACACACACACACACACACACACAAACTGGAATCACTACTTTCAGACAGAGTTTCTGTCAGCAAACCTCTTTAACAAAGAACCTCTCTAACGACACTTGCTTTCACCTCCTTTTGAGGATTTTGCATAAATGTGACGTTGCATTGACGTTAAACAGAATCATCTCCCGCGCTGCTACAGCTTTTTAAACTTTTTTCACAGGGATGTTGACTATACGAGTGACGCGCGCACACACAAAGAGACTAAACATGGGAGAGGATTACCCACAATTCCACACAGAGAGAGAGAGAGAGAGAGAGAGAGAGAGAAACTATTGGCTCAGTTGTGATCATGTGACACGCGGCAGAAAGCGTAAACATACTACAGTACTCGTTTTTCAAGACCTTGCACTTTTATCAAGTTAAAATATTTTTTAAAAAGTTGTTATTAAACCAAGTTACACGCAATCGAAGGTTCCAATCAAAAGTTAACTGATTCAGTGAACTCATTCATTCTATTTACATGTATTTCTATGGAAGAAAATGAATCGGTTTACAACCAAATCGGGTCACGAACAGAATTTAGGAACGAATTACGTTTGCGAACCGAGGTTCCTCTGTGGTTGGGTTTATGAAACAATACAGTATAAAACAAAATATCATTATCATTTAGCTTATAAAATGCCACTTGATCAAACGCATCCTGGTTCTAGAAATGCACTCAAGCATGGCAAAGAATTAATATTAAGAGTTGAATGAAGTTCCTCCCCAAAAATATTTATTGTGGGCTAAATCGAGGTCATGCCTTAGCATATATGTGATGTAGGTTACTTTTGCATGCTTTTATTTAGGTAGTTTTCGATTGTCAAAATAATATAATAATTTCAGTGTATTATTGACATGAATGTGATTTTCTTCGAGAAAACATGACCATGGTTTAAAGGATAAGCCGAGTAAGCAGTTACAGCTCCCTTGAAATAGGTCTAGGTCATAATCTTATCCCTGTAAAATTCAGTCTTTTAGATAAGACATGCCCTGAATAAACTACCGTCTCCGCCGATGCCTTTCATACATAAATAAATAATAAAAAAAATTATATTCATGCCAATGTTGCCCTCTAAGCTTTCTCAGTGACTTTTCATTCCCAAAACATTTTCAGCGACATACTGTGGTTACAACAAGTTGTCAGACTGAGCTGATTCTGCCGTATACACACGAGGAAAATGGGCTTAAAGCTACCAGGTGTAAAATTTTGGAATTTCACACTTTTTAGTGAAAAGTGCTGTTGCAAGCTTTTTGCAGAAGAACAGTTAATAACGTGGGTTGTTCTGTGCTCTTCATCCACTGCGCACATTAATCTCACAGCTGCAAGTATACACATTTAGATTCAAGGCTGTGTCCTCAAGCACATGACAGGCAGACAGACAGATAGCACTTTGCTGTTATTGCACACATTGTACAGGTCCAAGACAGTAAAATCATGCAGATACAGGTGAAGAGCTTCTGTAAATGTTCACGTTAGACATCAGAATGGGGGGAAATCTGTCATCTGTGTGATTTCTACCATGGCATGGTTGTTGGTGTCTCATGGGCTGGTTTGACTATTTTCAAAACTCTGCGGCCCGTATTCACAAAGCTTCTTAAGCCTAAAAGTTGCTCATAGTGACAAAATTCTAAGAACATTCTTAGAATTATGACACTTTCTTAGAATTTCCCCTTAAATGAAGGACTAAATCTTAGTAAAGATAAAAGTGATTGACGAAACATCTTAGCCCTAAAAACAGCTCCTAGGGTAAAATACTTTAGAGTAGAGAGGAGGACTTTTAAGAGGCTTAGGAGTTTCTACAGTATAGCAGAGGACAAAATGGCGGATATTTGAAATATTCTTCAAACACTAAGCGTAAAGCAAAAAGTAAACACTGCTCTTCTGTCCAATTTGGTTTTCTTGTTGTTTTACTTTCTTCCATCTCTCTTGGATTGTTGGCTACATACCATCCAAAAGTGCAACATACTGTAAATAGACTGTCCGGCAACCATGTAAATTGGTAAAAGGGGACCCATTTTTCTCCCATCAATCTGAAATGGATTACAAATAATAAAATCAGTAATTGGTTGCTTCAGAAATAAACAAATTTCAACATTTGTCTGTATTAATTAACTTTAAGATATTTAGCCCATAGTGCCCGAAGTCTCCTGGGATAGGCTCCAGGTCCCCCGTGACCCTTACAGGATTAAGCGGTATAGAAAATAAATGAATGAATTAATGAATATTTAGCCCATAACAGAATATTTGCGAAAAGTAGCCTGTAGTCATGATTATACAATTTCTTATATATATGCAAACATTATGATTTCACTGTCTATTCTATTATAATAAGACCGTTACAGATTTTTTTATCAACCAATCACAGTCCTTGAATTGTATATATTTATATATACACACAGAGTACAGGCCAAAAGTTTGGACACACCTTCACTCATTCAATGTGTTTTCTTTATTTTCATGACCATTAACATTGGTAGATTCTCACTGGAGGCATCAAAACTATGAATGAACACATGTGGAGTTATGTACTTAACAAAAACAGGTGAATTAACTGAAAACATGTTTTATATTCTAATTTCTTCAAAATAGCCACCCTTGGTCATGAAAATAAAGAAAACACATTGACGGATACAGTAGATAAGAAGGTGTGTCCAAACTTTTGGCCTGTACTGTATGTACAGTGGTGTGAAAAACTATTTGCCCCCTTCCTGATTTCTTATTCTTTTGCATGTTTGTCACACTTAAATGTTTCTGCTCATTAAAAACCGTTAACTATTAGTCAAAGATAACATAATTGAACACAAAATGCAGTTTTTAAATGAAGGTTTATGTTATTAAGGGAGAAAAAAAACTCCAAATCTACATGGCCCTGTGTGAAAAAGTGATTGCCCCCCTTGTTAAAAAATAACTTAACTGTGGTTTATCACACCTGAGTTCAATTTCTGTAGTCACCCCCAGGCCTGATTACTGCCACACCTGTTTCAATCAAGAAATCACTTAAATAGGAGCTACCTGACACAGAGAAGTAGACCAAAAGCACCTCAAAAGCTAGACATCATGCCAAGATCCAAAGAAATTCAGGAACAAATGAGAACAAAAGTAATTGAGATCTATCAGTCTGGTAAAGGTTATAAAGCCATTTCTAAAGCTTTGGGACTCCAGCGAACCACAGTGAGAGCCATTATCCACAAATGGCAAAAACATGGAACAGTGGTGAACCTTCCCAGGAGTGGCCGGCCGACCAAAATTACCCCAAGAGCGCAGAGACAACTCATCCGAGAGGCCACAAAAGACCCCAGGACAACATCTAAAGAACTGCAGGCCTCACTTGCCTCAATTAAGATCAGTGTTCACGACGCCACCATAAGAAAGAGACTGGGCAAAAACGGCCTGCATGGCAGATTTCCAAGGCACAAACCACTTTTAAGCAAAAAGAACATTAAGGCTCGTCTCAATTTTGCTAAAAAACATCTCAATGATTGCCAAGACTTTTGGGAAAATACCTTGTGGACCGACGAGATAAAAGTGGAACTTTTTGGAAGGTGCGTGTCCCGTTACATCTGGCGTAAAAGTAACACAGCATTTCAGAAAAAGAACATCATACCAATGACTCAAGCTGAAGCGATCTTGGGTGCTGCAGCAGGACAATGACCCAAAACACACCAGCAAATCCACCTCTGAATGGCTGAAGAAAAACAAAATGAAGACTTTGGAGTGGCCTAGTCAAAGTCCTGACCTGAATCCTATTGAGATGTTGTGGCATGACCTTAAAAAGGCGGTTCATGCTAGAAAACCCTCAAATAAAGCTGAATTACAACAATTCTGCAAAGATGAGTGGGCCAAAATTCCTCCAGAGCGCTGTAAAGGACTCGTTGCAAGTTATCGCAAACTCTTGATTGCAGTTATTGCTGCTAAGGGTGGCCCAACCAGTTATTAGGTTCAGGGGGCAATTACTTTTTCACACAGGGCCATGTAGGTTTGGATATTTTTTTCTCCCTAAATAATAAAACCCCTCATTTAAAAGCTGCATTTTGTGTTTACTTGTGTTATCTTTGACTAATAGTTAAATGTGTTTGATGATCAGAAACATTTTGTGTGACAAACATGCAAAAGAATAAGAAATCAGGAGGGGGGCAAATAGTTTTTCACACCACTGTACATGCTCCCCTTTTTTTCCTCATGTTTTCTCTTCTTTCTTTTCTGTATCTTTTCCTATACTGGAGCAATGCTCCCAGACTTGGTGCTCTCTAAATGTTCACCCATAGCTGTGGTTACTGACTTATTGGACGGCACTGGTGGCTCATTGGTAGGTGTTTCACCAGCCATGCGGAAGGCCCGGGTTCAATTCCCGGTGCCCAAACCCCCCAACCACTGGATGAAAATGGATAAAATAGGAGGGTTGCGTCAGGAAGGGCACCCGGAGTAAAATCTGTGTCAAGTTGTTGTACGGATTGGATATTCCGCTGTGGCGACCCCTTGCCGGGAAAGACCAACAACAAAATAACCTACATAGTATTTGCTATGATTCGCAACATGGCGGGGCTGCCTAGCAACCACGGTCGTCTGCTGCTCTGCCTGCTGATAAATTCACATAGTTGTCCGCAGATTTGCCCTTCACGCCGGTGGCCGTGTTACATATTGAGATGACCTTTGCATTATGGTTGAATTGTGGACATGAAATGATGCACATTTTCAGCAATAATTCTTAAATAGGGTGTGGCATTCAATTGATAATTGATTGGTAAAAACAAGGAAAGATTCCCCACATCATTATACCACTACCACCAGTGTGGACTGTTGATTCAAGGCCGGTTGCGGTCATGGATTCATGCTGCAGGTGCCAAGTTCTGAGTCTCCAATCTGTGTGCCTGAGCTGAAATTGAGATTCATCAGACCAGACTGTGGGTTGAAGTCGGTGAGCCTGTGCTCACTGTAGCCTCAGCTTTGTGTTCTTGGCCATTAGAAGATGGTTAATTTGTGGCCATGAAGTGACACATTGTCAGCAATTATACTGAAATAGTCTGTGGCATTCAAGTGAGGAGTGATTGGTATAAACAAGAATACATTCCCCCATACCATTACACCACCTCCACCAGACTGGATTGTTGATATCATGCCGTGGGTGCCAAATTCTGCCTTGGGTGAGTTCTGTTCAATCTGTGTGCCTCTGGAGAAATAGCAGAGTAAGTGTTTTTAGTCTTCAGCTGTTGGGTTGAAGTTGGTAAGTGAGAAGAAAACTGATGTGGTCTTTTATTTTTGTAGTTCATCCTAAATGTCTGACATTCTGCTCATGACAATTCCTGCATTATTGTAGCTTTTCTGTTCTGACCCAGATTGGCCACCTTAACTCTATCATCACTAAGGTAATTGGGTAAAAAGCTGATAAACTTAGGCAGTGAGAGCGTCACTCTTGACAATTTTTTAAAATATCAATAATATCAGGGAAACTGTGAAAGTGCTCTTCTTCACTTGTGTTTAACGTAGTTGCATCCAGCCAATGGTGAATGGCGAACTCCTGAACATGGTATGAATTAATTGTACCTAATGTGAAAACGCCATAAGTAGAATGAATAAAATATTTTAAAAAATACAAAAATGCAGATCTGGCAACCAGAAGGCTTGAACTTGATATACAATTAAGTAGCTCTAAGTAAATAAGAAGCCCACCAATGTCTCCTGTTGGTCATTAGTTATTAATCATGAGTTATCTAACTAAAACAACCTCCAAACCGATTAGTGATACAAACTCTACAATAAAGACGGGAAACAAGAATCCTTTCCCGTTTAATAGGGTAATATAAAATCTTTTACTCTTTTATTTACACTCTTGTGCTCTGACAGTGTCCATGGTATCAGACATCTTTTGTGATTTGACATATCTGACCTGGGATGCAGCTTTCTGCCAGTTCAGTCCCGACGCCCCTGACACAGCTTGAATAATTACTACAGCTCTGTCCAGTTGACTCTAAACAGCGTACTGTACAGTAGTTACGTCCTAATATATTCATTCATTCATTTTCTATACCGCTTAATCCTGTGTCCCTATCCCAGGAGACTTCGGGCACTAGGCGGGGTACACCCTGGACAGGGTGCCAATCCATCGCAGGGCACACACACATACACACACTCACACACCCAATCACACACTACGGGCAATTTAGGAACGCCAATTAGCCTAACCTGCATATCTTTGGACTGTGGGAGGAAACCGGAGTTCCCGGAGGAAACCCACCAAGCACGGGGAGAACATGCAAACTCCATGCACACAGAGACGGGAATCGAGCCTGGCCGGGGAATCGAACCCAGACCCTGGAGGTGCATGGCGACAGTGCTAACCACTACACCACCGCGCCGCTGTCCTAATATATATTATGCAGTATTATAGTTCTCGATCAATCATCACATTTTTCTTCTTCTTCTTCTTTTTTTTTTACACAGTAAATCCTGTACACTGTAACTTCAGGTTGAAGTGTCTCACACATCTCCAGTAATGAGACGTCCCTATATCAGTTGTTATGTCTAAGGTCTGAATAACAATGTGCCCAATTTCAGTATTAACTCCTTGCTAATGTGTGTATAATCCAATCCTGTGATCCTTTTAGATACCATTTAGATATCTTCTACAGTATATACTGTATATTGTATATACAAGATTTGGGGAGAGTGGTTTGTTGCTTTGCAGATTTCCGGGCTTAATTACTGCATTCTTCTAGGTTTGGATGTAATTTAGTTTCAAACTGGAGTGGAATAACTTTACCATTATACTGAATTTGGCGAGGATGAAATTGCATTCCCTTGTTTCTTACTACAGTAGCTTCCAACTTCCACTGCAATCGCCAAAGTTACCAGAGCGGTAAGCAAAATCGTCTGAATTATAGGCAGACGTGCATTCATGTCAGAATTTATCAGCTGATGCGCTTGTCAAACTGAAACTGAGCAAGTTTACACGGCTAACGCTAAGCACTGTAAGTAGGGTAGGATTACCTTCTCTTCTTGTCTAGACTGCATTACAACAGCATGCATGCCGTGACTCAAAGCTCTCAAGATGCACCAGAAACTCTGCAATTGCTTTAAATACTGATTATACTAAGATTCAATTGATTTTCCAGACTAGTGTGGTGTCTCAACACCATCGATTTAGATCGTATAAAGCAACCAGACACTGGGTAAGCAGCTTTGAGCTGAATCGACTGTGTCATAGTAACGGTTATGATGAGTTATTTGTAAATTCTATTATCAATAATACACGATTGATGACCAGTCGTATTTTATGAAGATGACGTGTACAAAGTGGAAAGTTTAGTGATTTATCAATCCATAGATATCAGCTAATATTGTCGACTTGTTGACAAATCTACGAATAAAATGACATTCGCAATGGCTGTAGTTAATTACAACATCATCTTACTCAGACAGCAGTACTCTACCCAGCTCCAGTTTTGGGGAAGGTGGTGCTATAATATCTCCCATAAAAGCAATGACATGAACACCTTATTTAAAATGTCAGCTGAGTATTTCACTTTCTTGGAGAAATATCCGCAATATACTTGTGTACAGTAGTTTGTAAGACATTACAGTTCCAGTGACAATGCAGGGAGAGTTTTGATTGCTTTTACATTTATATTTTATATAGAAAACAAAGAGGGTTTTGTTGGACTACAGTATGTAAATGCTGATTTTTTTTCCTTCCTTATTGATTAGTGGTTGTACAGTATAATAGGCTAAAATGGATTCTGAAACCTTTTTTTTTTTTTTTTTTTGGAGAAAAGAATATGTCTTGTGAAAGAAGCTTACATTAAAGGTTATTTCATATATTTGAATGATTGAATTTGTGCTTAGCAAAGACGCTCTGATGAAGGGCTTAAAGACAATGAAACTTTTTTTTTTTCAGTTTTTTTTTTCAACAACAACATTTATATACACGTTTTGAACCTGAATGATGCAATGAAAGAAGACACAATAAATGATGGAAAAATAATTATTTGTTCTATCTTTTAGCTTGTGCTGTGGTAAATTAGAAATGGGAAATCTTATTCAGAGAGAAATGTAAGATATACACCACCGTTCAAAAGTTTAGGGTCACTTGCAAATTTCTTTGTTTTTGTTTAGTGATTTATTTTCTACATTCAACAATACTGGGGATTTCAAAACTATAAAATAACAGCCTCTGAGTGGCTAAAGCGCTCGCCCTATCATCCGGAGATCGCTGGTTCGAACCCCGAGTGATGCTGTTTTCCTCTCCCAGCCGGAGGCACAGAGAGAGCTGATTGGCCGAGCTCTCTTGGGGGGAGGGATGAGAGGTACTTCGCGCTCCCACATTAATGACGCCTCTACAAGCCAATCAAGGGCGTCTGGGAGCTCACGTAAGCGGAGGGGGGGGATAGCGCTGTTCCTCCGAGTGTGTTACGCCGCCCCCAACGGTGCATGAGCAAGCAGTTAAAAAAAAAAATAGTCGGTGACATCACGTGGGTTGGAGGAAACACGTGGGCGGTCTACGGCCCTCCCTACTGAGTGGCGGTATGAGCTTAATGTGGGAGCCCCCTAGTGACTGGGAGGAATTGGATACGACAAAATTAGGGAAGAAAATCGGCCAAAAATAACACATATGGAATTAGGTGATTACGTAACAACAAGGAAAACAACAGTTAGTTGTTATTTTAAGACACAGCCTTTAACAGTATTGTCAAGTGCATTTGCAAAATCCGTCCAGCACCATAATGAAACTGTCTCTCATGAAGGCCGTCCCAGGAGGACGAGACCAAAACCTCCCTCTGCTGCAGACGAGAAGTTCATTTAGAGTTATCAGCCTGAAAAATGACCAATTAACAGCAGCTCAGATTAGAGGCGTTATGAAGTCTTTACAGAGCAGAAGTAGCAGAAACATCTCAATATCAACTGTTCAAAGGAGATTCATGCATTTTTTGGACGCCTTCAGCAAAACTTTACAATGTAGAAAGAAATACAAATCAGGAACCATCATGGAGTTAGAAAGTGACCCCAAACTTTTGAACGGTTGTGTAGGTGTGTGTGTACTGTAGGTGTGTGTGTGTGTGTGTGTGTATGCAAGCAGTGAAAACCTGACTGTAGCTTTTTGACCGACCTCACGACACTCAGTGTTCAGAGAAATGGAAATGCAAGCATAGATGTTAAAGGGTGCAGTCATCAGGAAGCTCTCTGCCCATAAGCCATGGGTCTCTTAATCACAGGATGGGTCTAAACTTTTCCACACGTGAAAAGCCACTGAGGCAAATGGAAAAGGGAAAAGAGTATGTTATTCTTAGAGTAGGTTATTCCTGTGTGCTATTTCTTTCTCTCGTATTGCTTGACAGCTACCTGCCAGGGAAAGAATTAAAATAATATTACATTTCTTTTTTTTTACAGCTCATGCAATGTGAGAGGACAGCTACAGTAAACATGATTGGAGGAGATGATCTGACCATCCAACCCTCTTTTATATATAAGAACTAAGCGATGATTGTCAGGTGCTGGTCTCATTTCAGTCATCTGGGTGTAGAGGAATGCCATCAGTCCCAATGACCTGGGTCAATAGACTGCCTTGAACTCATGAGGAAGCTCTTTACACTTAGGAGTCCAGGAGATGATGTTTAGAACTTCTGTGCTGTTTACCATAATGTGATAGGATTCAGTGACTGACCTGTTGTCCTTCTGAAAGTGCCAGTCTAGGACTCAGTAGAGTACATGGCACAGGGACTTGTTAAAGTAATACAAATCCAGGGCTGGACAGCAAGTGATGTGATGCGTTCTTGTGTCATTAAGTCAGTGGTGGTACAAGGCAGATTGAAGTTTGTAAAAAAAAAATTAGTATGTGTCATTCTAATGCACATTATGAATAACGTAGACATTTATTCTTGCATTCCGAGTCCCTGACCTAGTGAATTTACAGAAGGATGTGATCTTGACAGAGACTAGAACGTCTGTAAGTCACTCTGAATTACCGTAAATGTACGTGGTTGCCATCAGATAACATTTTTCCTACATACAGTAAGCAGTAAACAGTTATGCAAGTTATTATAGTCTCAATTTTTCTACTGACTTCCTAATGCAGAAGTAATAGAATAAACATCTAAGGCATTAGTACATGGGCGCCATGACTTTTGCACATTAATGTATGCCAACGATTTGTATATGTTTACAACATTTTTGTGCAAATATTACTTTGGAAGACTTTTACAATATGTGTAAAAACAAACATAACAATGAATTTACCATATCTACCATACAATAGGTTACTTTGAATTAAAGTCGTAAACAAAGAAATGTATTTAAATGTAATATGCAAGTACATTCAGTTCCTCTCTCAGGGAATGAGGGATGCAGCCTCTTAGAATGTTAATGCTTGTACATTTGAGGCAATGGTGCTTCCAGATATTGTTCACAAATTGCTCATATACTGTAGTGTTAAAAGCCATCTATTGGAGTTACATAAGTGTCTGTTTACAAGGCTTACAGGAAACTGTGGCATTTACTGTAAAAAGTATTGTGAAGTGCAGATAGTTAAAGGTGTGCATGCATCCAGTACACTATGCATTTATTCTCCATGACCTATTTATGACTTGTGCTAATTCCATGAAGGAGAAACACAAAAGCCCTGTAAGTCAGAAAGTCACTGTGCAAATCTCCCTCCACTGCACAGGGGCAGAACTTATCCCAGACGAGTGCTGAATGCCTGAACTAAAAAATCAAGAGTGGAGCATTGATTATTCATGCCTGTTAAAAAAAAAAAAAAAAAAAAAAAGTCTGTGCTCTGTCATGTGTGGTGCCCATTGGAGCTCATTAATTGGCAAGCAAGTGCAGGGGGATGAGGGCTGAGGGCGAGTAAGGCAGAGGGAGTGAAAGAGGAAGAGAAACACAGTCCAAGAGAAGCTTGGCAGAACAGTGGAAGCACGAACAGAGGGGGCTGGAAGCAGAGGAATGGACTGGATTTACTGCCACTCTGCGTCCGCTTTCGTGCCAACAGAAGGACAAACGTCATGCTCAAGGCTGCGCCCTTTTCTCTCTGAACCGGTGGAAACCTAATGCCTTTCGTTGGATCCCTCCTGCCAGAAGGATGACCACCTACTACCACAACCATGAGTACTGCGCAAGAGCTTCTGAGGACTGCGGAATCGGTGTCGCCAAAGTACCTAACTGCATTCAGCCAAGGATCCATCAGAATATCCAGGCTTACCAGAGCATTCTTGTTTACCCACAGAGACAGTCTCTTCAGCTCCAGCTTCAGCAGCAGCCACAGTTCCACCAGCCACACCTCCACTTCCAAAGCCATAGCCATCAGCCATCCCAGCATCATCTTGCTCATCATCATCATCATCACCTGCCTTACCAGCCTCAGCCTGCCCAATCCAGCCAGCAGCAGACTCCTCTGGGCTTCCACCCCCATTACAGCTCCTGCACCTTACCTGCCTCCACCAAGAGCAGGCACAAGTTCACCACCCTGAGTGTTAAGAAAAGCCCGACGAAAAGCAAGGGCAAAGTGAGAGCTACTGCCAGTGCCTGGGGTCTTGAATATCCACATGGTACTATTTTATTGGAGAAGGTATGTGTTCTCAGTGTAATTCTGTAAAAGGTGGTAGTTGAGAAAAAAAAGTTAAGAAACTGTATGCAGTGGTGTTTAGTGGAATACTAGGCCTGTGCTGTCTGTACTTTAAGGTGTGTGTAGTGATTGATAAGTTATGCATGGTAGATATTCTTTTTATTAGATATTTAAAGATATTTAGTTTTTATTTACTTTTTGATTTTTAAAAATTCAAGTAAAATAAATAAAGGCAACGCTTTATCATACTTTAGTATAGTATAGAAACTGGAATATTGCATGCCTACTGTACTGCCTTCTTTTTAGTGCTTGAACTACAGTATATAAGAATTGTCAATTATTGCAAAAAAGAATTAGCCCTGTAATATGTAATGCATGCTAGAGAAAATTATGCATTTTTTTTTTATCAGTAACATAAACATTAAGTATTTAACATTAAGTATGAGAGGTTTGGTTATAACTTTTTTTTATACTGTAAAACATCCTACATAAGAAATCAGCAGTACTCTGGTGGTCATACTATCCACACTGTCTGCCTGTAAAGGTAACGTCTAGGGGTAAGAATTTGTGTTTGAGGAATAACAGTGCTGAGAAATCTTTGGCCCTGTAGAATGAATATACTGTAGGCCATTAGGAGTATTGTTTAGGTACTTAAGGACATTTGCACTGTAGGAGCTTCCTCTGGCTCTGTCTTGGCTCTTAAGTCTTCCTTGGCTGGGTGGTTTGTCTGTGAATCAGCTGTTATCGAGTGCTGAAAGCTGGGGAATCGGATGTGTCCCACTGCCTGTTTCGCTCCTTCAGACGCCTGCTCTGCATCCTCCCTCGCAGCAGGTACATACTCAGCTACAGCTTCATGTACCTTCAGAAATGACAGGTACACTGCTAATGAGAATCATAAGAATCTCTGCTTTCTTTGTTTCTAAGGAAACTCAGCTGAGATTAGAGCCTCGTTTCCAGTAGGATGCTATGCACACATAAAAATTAATTAAGCTACAATTCAAGAACATAATATGTTTATATACTCCATGTACACAGTGTAGCATATTGTATAAATAATTGACATTTTTGTATACTGTAATTGAGGCGTTTTCCCCATTTTAAAAGCACATTTAAGTTTGGTGGTTGACTGTTCCATTTAGATTAGGGGTACAACAAACAATCATTATAATCCACTAACATTGACGAGCAGATTTGTTGGCAGGAAGTTCAGCTGTTGACTAGTTGGTGACGTTAACACATGAAGTTCCAGCTGATTGACATTACCGTTACTGGATTATTAAAGCAACGGCAAAATCTTCATGAGTGGGAGCATTTTGTGAGTTTAACTCTGAACATCCTGAACCTCAATATTTGCACAACCGACATACAGTAGCAGATTATTTATACAGGAGCATCTAAACACGAGGCACGCTGGTTCTCTGAGTGATAAAGTCTAATCTCAGTGAATTAGACGGCTAGTTAGCTAGATAACTAATACTCAAAAGTAAAACATTAGGAAACACTGTGGTTGGTGTTCCTAATGCAGTTGTCATGGCAAGTAGATGATAATATTTTGTTCTTTTTTTAATCCATTTTGCCGACTTGCAAAAGCCCCCTTTAATTAGATTGCATTAACCAATCAAAGGCTGCGTTCCTGACTTCCTTGACCATTCAAATGCTGGGTTTTGGACTTTTTGGGCTTTTTGCACTGATTAAAAAATTTCAAAAACCTAAATGCCTTATACCAGCTTTAAGCGGCTATATACAGTATATATATATATATATATATATATATGTAATTTTAAGTAATATTTCATTGCTGCTCCTTTGCTTATTCTTGGTTTTAGATTTTGCGAGGGAATTTGTTTTTTAAATTTTTGCTAAATTTTCTTTTGCATCATCAGGAAGGTTTATTAAGAGACGAATTTGTAGATGAAGTATTCCGTTATTGCTCACTCATGTCATGCCTTAGATAACCTCAAGCAAAATTTAAAAGCTAGTAGCTAAATAAGTCTTTTAGCTAGTCAATTAATTGTGATATTCATAATCCAAATTATTTATATCAAGCTTACATATTCATTCATTCATTCATTCATCTTCTATACCACTTAATCCTGTGTTCAGGGTCGCGGGGGACCTGGAGCCTATCCCAGGAGACTTCGGGCACTAGGCGGGGTACACCCTGGACAGGGTGCCAATCCATCGCAGGGCACACACACATACGCACATACACACACCCAATCACACACTACGGGCAATTTAGGAACGCCAATTAGCCTAACCTGCATATCTTTGGACTGTGGGAGGAAACCGGAGTACCCGGAGGAAACCCACCAAGCACGGGGAGAACATGCAAACTCCATGCACACAGAGACGGGAATCGAGCCTGGCCGGGGAATCGAACCCAGACCCTGGAGGTGCAAGGCGACAGCGCTAACCACTACACCACCGCGCCGCCATAGCTTACATATTGTGCTCAATAATTTTTCGATTATTCAATGATGTCATTGAAATTGCATTTGATAGAATATGATTGAAATGAATTGATTAATATAGGTAATCTCTGAATAATCCGACCAACCTTGCTCAGAGTCTATCATAGTTAGTTACTCTTAATTTGCAAATAATTTTAATGTAGACGCAGTTGAAGGGCAAATTTACATTTAAAGTACTATCCACTTTATTAGGAACAACTGCACACCTACATGCACATTCATGTAGTCATCTAACCAGCCAATCATGTAACCGCATCAATCAATCAATCAGTCAATCAATCAATTAATCATGCAGGCTTCCTGTTCAAATGGTCAATTAGTGTCTATTTAAATTATGGTCCATGCTTAAAGCATTGAACATTACAACATATTCTAGAACTTTGTTAGAAATTTTGTTATAGCCCTATAGAAGTATAACAGTGCCAAAATTCCTCATCCTTGAGTATTTTCTTCTTAGAAAGAGGACTGATTGCTTGTTTCTTACGCCAGTCACACGGCTTCTTTCCGTTTTCTTAGCAATGTGTACAAATTTAAAATACTTGACTTGCATTGTATAGGTACAGTATAAGCTAGCTTGCAAGCCTAGATGCAAAACATTGATTATTCTCCAGAGGCTAGATTACATTAAGCTGAAAATCCATGATAATACAGTAGCTTGTATAGTTTTGTGTCAGACTTACAGTATACTGTATAGACAGAGAAGAAGATCAGCTTGTACAAGATAGTTAGGATGTAAAAATCAGTGAAATGATCCACAGTATAGCACTTTGTCGAGGGGGAAAAAGTGTCTTGAGCGTACGTACAGTATATGGTTGCCAATGCCAGTTGTTTTAATTGATGATGGGAAAGTGATTATGGCAGACTCATGTAATCCTATGTTTCCAGTGGAACAAACTGTTCCTTGTTTCTCCTCATAGATTTATGGATTGGTTCATCTGATTGCACAAGATTAGGTGTTTAAAGACAGTGATAACAGAAGAAGAATAGAGAACAAAGATATAATAATCTTACACAAAGTCAAAGGGGAAATCTGTCACACACTGTTCATGCTGTAATATTTTTAAATATGATTTAACCTGGTGTTTTTCTTTTTTATTGATGTAGCTTTCATTCTTTAATTTTATGAAAGAGGATGTTTTTAGATGTTTGTTTAATCGCTTTTCTTGCTGAAATAGCAGTCTACATTGAAAAGTAATAGAAATGAAATTTTATGTGCTGAAAAACGAGAACCAAGAATAAATCCTGATGATGGTTCTGACAAGTAATGACAGATTTAATGTGATTATTATAATAGTAACCATTTGTATTGTATTAATATTGTCTTTGCAAAATGAATGCTGTTAATTTTACTTCTATTTAGAGAGATATGATAATAGAATATTGATTTAATATGCAAATGTGCTTACCTGAAAACACGGATGTTATCACCACTGCCCTTTTTTGTATATGAACCTCTTATTTAACTTCTTATGTAATAGGTTAAATAAGAAATACAAACAACATCCTGCTTTACAGTAGGTGTGATAAAACCATTTTTTTCTTTTACAGCCTGTCGCACGGCCACAGTCAATTTGCCAAAGAATCTTTGTCAGTGAAATGTTGGGCAGCTTTAAATGAACAAGTTACTGTAGTTTCTGTTATCGCTGTTATCTTCTATCCTGAAGATTGTTCCATGACTTGAAAACTTACCGACTCTTAAGAGTACTGTTACTAGAGAAAATGTCAGGATATTAATGATTAAACATTTTTCTTACTTGAATATTAACCGATTTTGCCACAGTTTATTATTATGTAATGAGATCATGTCTGCTCTGCAAGTCCCTGTGAATTAGCTGTTTCTCTGGAAAGGATATAGTATTACAGTAGTACAGTATGAGCACATTAATATAAACCTGTGATTTAAATTATTGCCAATGCTACTGTTATCACGTACAGTACAAATAAGAATTCGACAGAACTGTGGCAGAAAAACACATACTGAAACTATAGTTAGTCACATGAATTTTACATTGCAGTGGTCTCACACACACACACACACACACACACACACACACACACACACTATACAAATATGCAAACTATACATGGGTTTACAGTAGGGCTGCACGATATATCGAAAAAATATCGTTATCGCGATAATGGCATGCGCGATAACCATATCGCAAGGAGTTGCAATAAATACTTAATTTGCCAAGCATTTGTGTGTCCAAATTTGACCAATCAGATGGGCCCTTACTATGTTTATACCCGCTTATATCTTTATATATATATATATATATATATATATATATATATATATATATAAAAAAAAATATATATATATATATATATATAATATATATTATATTATATATATATATTAATTATATCTTTATACTTCATTCTGTCGCGAACTAACCCCGGATGATCAGAAGATTTAGCGATTAGCCGTTAGCCGCGATTAGCCGTTAGCCCTTTATAGACGGTAAACCCAAATGCGGAAGCAATCGAGTAGGCAGGATAACCACGTGAATTAGTTTAAAGACTCTCACAGAAGGGGAGCAAGGGAAAAACACACATTTAACCCGCGTCCTATAAACACACACTCGAATCTGAACCGACATGGCGAACTCAGTGACTCAGCTGTATGCAGTAGTTTGTTTACTCCTCTTATACTTCCAGGTTCGCGCCCGCATTACTTCCGGGTCCTAGTGCCGGTCGCGGAGCGTGTGTGTGTGTGTGTGTGTGTGTGTGACAAATAGTATTTTTTAAATTAAATTTTTGTTTAATAATATTTATTTTTATTTAAAAAAAAAACAGGCAAGCCAAAGAGAATATTTTGTTTAAAGATGCTCTTGTTTTAAGACACTATTGATGAGTGTTACACGGTTACATGTAAATAAAAAGTCATGTTTGAAAGTAATTCATATTGTGTTGGCAGGTTTATAGTAACAGCAAACCAGAAGTCAGAATATCTGCTGAGGGGTTTAAGTCATTCATAGTGTTTTGAAGTCTAAATATTTGCAACTTGCTTGACATATAGTTTCTTTTTAGCCTGAATTAGATTTAATTACATCAGACGAATATCTATTACCTGTTTATTTTAGTATCATCATTACATATAAATAAATAATTTAAAAAAATAGGCAATAATAATAATAAAAAAATGCATTTCTCTAGGGAAATGTTATATCGCAAGAAATATCGTTATCGCAGTATTCAACAACAATATCGCATATCGCATATTTTCCTAATATCGTGCAGCCCTAGTTTACAGTTATATACAGTTCTGAAACTGATTTGTGGTATATCATAAACTTGTATGTTTTCTTGTCCATTCCCATTTTTATTCATAGTATTATTTATTATTTTTAAGTCATAATTATTATTTATTTATTGAATCTTTGTTTGTTTCTAAGCACCCCACCCCTCTCCCTGTTCCGCTCTGTCTCCCTGTGCTAGCTGTCTTCTATTCTACAGCTTTGCTGTGATAGGATCTCTCATGATCTTCAGTACGGCTGAGTGACATCTGACCTGAACTTTGACCTCTGCTGTTTATTGTTTAGCAGGCAGATGCCGTTCCTCCCCCTGCTCCCATAATCCCCGTGATCCCTATCGCGCCAGTCCCAGCTGAGACCACTGTCATCCCTGCACCCACGTCACAGGTCTTTTTTCCCTCCCTCTCTCTCTCTCTTTCATGTTCCCTCCTCCCACTTCCATGTTGCTCATGTTAAATTTGGGGGATTAATGTGAGAATGCAATGTAATGTTACTGATGTGCACTTGTACCCCAGGAGCAATCACATGCGTGATGCAGGTGGTGTCTGTCTGCAGACGGGTTTACTTTGGCTTGGCTTGTGGCATTATTGTATTGAGTCGTATATTTTGCAGTATGTTATGCTGTTTATGGACACGGTCTGTGCTGTTAATCTGTTGCAAATGCCTGTTTAAGACTCTGTCAACATGCCTCGAGTAAGTGTCTTTTGTGTTCTGTTGATGATGGTGATGTAGATGCTGCTGCTTGAGCCTTTTTTCCCCCCATCCCATGAGAGAATGGAGAATGTGCATTAGAGTGGAGTATGCATGCTGGTCTGTGCTGATCAGGCTACAGATGCTGACTTTATATGTCTGTTTTTTTCAGGCGAGCCCGGCCCCGGTGTTGGTAAACACAGACAGCATTGACACTTCTCCCTATGTGAGCCCATATGTAAGTGCCAATTACATTTACATCTCTTTCCCTATAGGTCCAGTGTTTTGTGATTGCATAAATGTCATTAATTAAGTCATTAAATATTTGATATTCTGTTATATTTCATTCTAAATATCTTTGATTCAACGTGAAAAGAGTCTTTATTGTCATTCCTCAGTCTTCTTCTAGTTATAATGAATCGCCTAGCTGTTTTTGACCTAACGTTTTACCGTACAGACCTTTCAAACTGCTTTGCAGAACAGTTTTTGGCTCTTTAGCTTTAATGAGATATTTAATAAAATATTTTACTTTAGGGTTTTGGTGGTTGAAATACATTGTCAAAGTGTGAATTAATTACTAAATGTAAATAATATAGAGCAAAATAAAATCATACTGCATCTGTATGATTTGGTATTGTTACCTATTCCTGTGTAGAAATTATGTTTTTAATCTCATAAACTTTCTTATCCAGGTACCAATGCATTTGTTTTTTCACTCACTTGCTTTGTGCAGGTCAGGGTTGCCAGATCACACTAAATATCCTGCATTGTACTGAAAACTTGCCAACTTCCAGGCGACATAATAACATCTGTACTATAATTTATACTGCAGCCAATTTATATGTGCACATACTGGACTGTACATTGTTTCACTGAAATTAACCTATTTTTAATTACCAAGATGATAAAATGTCTAAAAAAAAAAATCTTATTATTTCATTCACTCTTGTGGAAAGGAAGAAGGTACTGGCCAGCTGTCTTGAAATAATTTTAAATGAAAAAATAGCCTGTGTGCTCATTATTACATCAAGTTAAAAAATAAAAACAATTATCTAACAAACAAATTTTGATTGCTTGATATATTGATTGGTTCTTTAAAAAAAAAATCCAATCCATGACCAAAAAATGTTATAGGATCAACATTATTTATTATAATTATAATTTATTTTTATTTAATTATTATTATAATTCCAAATTATAACCATTTTGTTTTCTTATTTAGATTTGTTGCACCACTGTGTATATGAACATGTGCAGATAATAGTCTTCATATATGTTTTTTTTTTTCCATGTTCTTTTACATGCCAGCTTTCACTTCACCTTCAGTAGTGTAGTGTATAATAATCCCTGTCCTTCTAAGGGCCAAAAACCCCACTGTGTTCACTGTTGTTGTCCATCCCCATCACTGAGAAGAGCGACATTAGCCAGATCCCATAGCACAGCATCTTGTGTACATTTCAGGACAGAAGGATGTCTTCTTTTTCAAACTGTTTGGAGTAAATCGTATTAAATGAGATTTGAGATGAAAGCATGATTTTATTTTCCCCATCATTTTTCTTTTTTAGGATTTCTAAGAAGGTGCATCAGTGTACAGTATCTGATTCCCCGTGTCATTGGACTGGAAGCCACATAGTCCTGATAAGAGAAGCGTTAAACATTAGCTTTGTTGGCTGTATCACTTCGTTCCCGAGCCACATTAGAATAAAGCATGGATGGTAAAATGGTCTAATAAGCTGCTTTCCTTCTGTCACTACAGTAATGTAATATGTAAAACAGCTCCTGAACTCGTTCTGCTATAAGGTGAGGTTTTTCTGGTACTGCTTTTAGAGCTTACTTTTACAATGACTTTAAGTTGAATTATCAGGGTTATCAGTGGATGCTAATTTATACAGTAATTTGTTTCATATCATTATTTTCTTCTGGGAAACTGAGCAGTTTTGACAGCTGGTGCTGCTGGCTTGAGCGATATTGTACCGTGCTCAATGTTGAAAAGGGTTTTTTTCTTGCAGTCAGTGCGCTGTAGACATACGTATGAAAATTACAGCTGTACTGTCAGGGGTAATGCCAGAATGCATAAAAAGCCAAAACCCATATTCAGTGTAAATGACACTGAAATATTTGACCCTGATTTCAGGCTCTGTGGATACAAGCTTTCAAGATGTTAAAGCCTGCAATTCTGGTGTACTCAGTTTATTCTGAGATTTTTACTGACTAGTGAATAAATGGCTAAGCAATGTTAACGGAAAATGCAGTTTTATTGAATTTACCTTTATGTACTATTAGCATTAAATCCAATGCTAGTTTTTGTGCAGTACTCTGTGTTGTGGCTCAGAGGGTTAAGACACTGAGTTACCGACCGGAAGATCGGCGGTTCGATCCCCAGCTCCACCAGGTTGCCACTGTTGGGCCCTTGATCAAGGCCCTTAACCCTATCTGCTCCAGGGGTGCTGTATCATGGCTGGCCCTGATATGGGAAATTCAACATGTACTATTTGGATCTAATTATAATAAATACAGAAATAATTATTTGTCCTATATGATAAATTGTATTTTTGCTAGCTACAGTAAATGTACAAGCAGCATTCAAGTCAAACGGGTGACATTTTCTTGTGAATGTTGTAAAACTGATTGACATTTACAGAAGACTTCAAACACAGCACAGTGATGAGACAGACACAGTAAAACATTTGAAAGGTGCAGACGTTTTATAGTTATAGACGTTTTATATAGGCTGTACATCCATGAATGACGATCCTGCTGGAGGTGCCTTGGAGTCATTCCCGTAAACAATCCTTGAAAATCAACAGGCAACATCTGTCTGTGGGAGGTGTCCACACAATCATTGAAGAACACCAACACTCGACTGGGAGTTATTGCTCCATGTTTGGACCATTTAAAGGAGTTCCTAGGAGGCCTGTCTCAGATGTCAAGAATGCAGTCTGATTATGGCTCAGGCATACAGTACTTGGAAAACTTTCTACCTTGGTAGCATCCAAACACTAGTGAAATGCTGGGATAAGTGCATTAGTGTAGCAGAAGATTATATAGAGAAATAATGGTAAGATAATAAGATAAGATGAATAAAAAAGGTAGTTTTGACTCTCATAACTGTGTTCTGTTACTCTGCACCTTGTTTGACATGAACACCCCTCATTACAGATATGTATTGCACATACAGTAAGACAGAACAGACTGTCTGAATTCAAAACAAATCATTTAAACCAGATTGACCCACATAAACTGATTAGCCATAAGATTATGCCAACCCACCATTTGCGTAAGCCACCTTTTTGTCACTAAAACACTGATGTGTTTTGTGTTCTGACACCTTTCTAAGGTAACCAGCATTAACCTTTTTAGCAATTTGAGCTATTGTAGCTCTTCTGTTGGGTTGGACTACATGGGCCCGGCTTCCCTCCCCATGTGCATCAGTGAGCCTTGGCCATCCGTGACCCTGTGACGGGTTCACCGGTTTTCCTTCTTTGGACTACTTTTAGTAGGTTCTGACCCGCTGCAGGTCGAGAACAGTTCACAAGAGTTTTGGTATTGCTTCGATCCTGTCATCTTGCCAAAAATCATTCAAGTCTTCATGCTTGCCTATTTTTTTCTGCTTCCAACACATCAACTTCAGAGACAAAATGTTCACTTGCTGCCTCATATATCCCACCCACTTCCAGCCGCCATGTAATGAGATATTGAACCTGTAACTACTGTCACAAAGGCCAAATTGTGAGAGGTGGTGTGTGTGTGTGTGTGTGTGTGTGTGTGTGCGTGTTTGTGTGTGTGGGTCCTACTCAATATTCGCCAGGAGGGCAAATGATATGGCTGATTGGTTTATTGGACTATAAGTTATAATGATTTTTCACGTCTCTTATTTATAGTTACATGATTGATTCCTCTTAGTTTGTTGAATTCTGTTACTGGAATATTATTAATATCTAAAATATTTGATCTTCAAGAAAGAATCTAATATTTGATAGAGTGGCTAAGCTCTTTGAAGGGTCTCATTAAAAATATGCAATTGTGATACATCGAGTTCTATAATAAAAGAAATAGATCAACGGATATGATTTTAAATAATTTTTTTTCATACTTTGATGAAGTATTAAATGTGTATTGGCAGAATCAAGCTAGTGTTGAGCAGGGTCAGTAGGGCCATTTAGCTGTCTGTCTCTGTCTCTCTGTCTCTTTGTGTGTGTCCCTGTCTCTCTCTTTGCTTATCTGCATCACTGACGGATCAGGCTGTTCTGTATGATCACGAAGGTTAGGAACACATTTAGCATTTAGGGCCTTAAAAAGGACCATTTGGGAGCTTAAAACCCAGCCTGTGAGATCACAAAAATAACATGTTGCATAACCACACTTTTTAGGGCTTTAACCTCGTTTATCTCGTGGGTTTATTTTCAGCAACATCGTATACGATTCAATCTGGGTTAAATTATTTGTTTCGGATGCAGGCAGTCTGTTCTGTCTTGTGTGTGATGCTTCTCTTGTATCTGTTTACATCAGTCAGTGCATTATTTAGAAAGTACTATACTAGACCTCCTGTGTGTGTGTGTGTGTGTGTGTGTGTGTGTGTGTATTCCTCTATCTTTTACAGCAGTGTTTCCTAGGGAAACCCAGCCCAGTTCATGGTGATACCCAGATGCTCTACTGTACATTCGTGTTCTGTATCAGCTTTCATTATTACTTGTGAGCAAAGCAGTGAAGAACGTTACCTAGTACAGTATAGCTATGGTGGAAGAGTATAGAGTTTGAGGCCTGATCTGGTCTGAGATCTGGTCTGTCAAACGGAGCAGTTTTAGTGTACAGGTAGCTTGTGGTTGGTGGTGGATTCCTACTGATGCGGTTGCCTTACTGGTTGGTTCATGGTCCAAGCTTTTAAGAGTCACTCTGAAGAATGTTCTGATTCATGAAGTTGTTCAGACATGCAGTATTTACATGCAGTATACAGTATTTCTTCATGTTCCTTTACTCATGGATGTACAGTAGTAAATTTCACAATACTCATTTGAACAGTGAGATCAGGTTAGGCAGTTTAACCACAGCATTACTACTCTGTGTTGTGGTAAGATTTGCATGCAGTTACATAAAAACGTTAGCTAATAATGATTGCAAATAAAAGACATCTACTTTTGCCATCATCTTTTACGTTCACGTTGAATTACTTATGGATGGTACTAACCCCATCTTGACCTCTTGAAGGTTTTTCTGCTTCATGATGCTGCACAAACTGTTAATATTTATGTGTCTTGCAGGTTAATGGAACAGAAGCTGATTATGAATATGAAGAAATCACGCTCGAACGAGTAAGTGCTATTCCGTCTGCCATGCTTTTTTTTTTTTTTTTTTTTTTTTTTTTAAACTACAACTTATTTAATCCGTCTCTAGCCGGCTGGATGCCTTAGTCACAGCGTGCGCAGATGTGTGGAAATGATGCACTATGCATCTCGGAAGAGATTTAACCTTTACAAAAATGAAATGTTTACAGCAAGTTTTCAGCTAATGTGCGGCTGACTCGTATTTTAATCATCACAGTCATACATGTTTTTCATGGCAACATTATTAATATGAAAGCCAGAACAGTACATGCAGTAGTGCTTTAAATCATCAAATACTCCTTGTGACAGATTTTATACATAACTTTCTTCATGTTAAGATTTTGCTTATCTGTTTTCCTAAACCCGAAGTAACCCCACATCTGGGAACAGTGAGATACTGTACATCATCTAGCATTTTACACAGCCGTGTTGTAAGCATGCGCGGGTATCAGCATTATACACACGCGCGTGTCATGGTTTCTGCTATACAACCGGTGCCTAGGTGTACAGAATTTTTTTTTTCAAAATCAATCGCTTAAAATGCACAGGAATAGGACCGATGATTGTCCCACCAACAATGTGTACTGTTTAATAGTAGTGTATCATGTCCATTTTTGTTCTTATCAACTTCATGCAAGCTGAAAAAAATTTGACTTTGTACCAGATATTTATGATATATTCAACATGTGCCATATGCTAGAAAGACACATGTGCAGGTAGCCCCAGACTTATGGGACATGTGGCCAAAAAACGTAATCACGCTTAAGGAAATGAATCTCACACATCAAATGTAACAATGTTGTCTCTGCGCCTTTAAATCACGAGAGGAATCCCGGACCACATTTTGTCTCAGCTGTTTTCCACAGTATTGGACTGTGAACTCTGGTTTGTTGAGGATTTTCCAAAATTAGGTTTATTCACCATGCTACCTGTATTGTGATTTTACGGTTAAATATATTATATTATTCATTAATCATATTTACTGCATATGAATTTTAGTTCTCTTTTAATGATTTAACCAGAATAAATAAAATAATACGCACATGCATTTAAAAAAAACGAAATGAATTAAGGCTTAACTAAGTGAATGAAATCACTTAAGACGAGGTGCTGTATAATCACCCGTTAAACAGAAGATTGATTCGTAAAGACTTTCAAATCTGATAGGATTTTTAATTTTGTAAAATATTGTTTGTTTACTCATTACAATCCAACAGAGACCTGACAAGCTTTTTGTTGTCATGGTGACATGAACACCAAATGCTGCTTTTGGCATTCACAGTTTAGGGTAATGAAACAGTTTATTTGGAATCAGAAGGAAAACATTTCTGTAGATGTTGATGTCAAGGGTATATGAGCAGTCCATCAAAGGTTCACACACACACTGATGTAGGTTCATTTTGGAGAAGGCCATCTGTGTGTATTCCCTTTTCTTTGATGAGCTTATCAGGCTGAGCTCGTCTTACTGTATATACCCACAGACTTAAGTCTGCTTTAAAAAGCAAGGTTGCCTAGAATAACAGGGTTAATGCATTTTATAATACACGCTATATAACTGTATCAAGTTTGATATACAGTAAACTACCCTTCAAAAGTTTGGAGTCACTTGCAAATTTGTTTGTTTTTGTTTAGTGATTTATTTTCTACATTCTACAACAATACTGGGGATTTCAAAACTATAAAATAACTCATATGGAATTAGGTAATTACGTAACAACAACAAAAACACCAGTTAGTTGTTATTTTAAGACACAGAGGTCAGCCTTTCTGTAATAGTTCTTGCAAGAACAGTATTGTCAAGTGCATTTGCAAAATCCGTCCAGCACCATAATGAAACTGGCTCTCATGAAGGCCGTCCCAGGAGGACGAGACCAAAACCTCCCTCTGCTGCAGACGAGAAGTTCATTTAGAGTTATCAGCCTGAAAAATGACCAATTAACAGCAGCTCAGATTAGAGGCGTTATGAAGTCTTTACAGAGCAGAAGTAGCAGAAACATCTCAATATCAACTGTTCAAAGGAGATTCATGCATTTTTTGGACGCCTTCAGCAAAACTTTACAATGTAGAAAGAAATAAAAATAAGCAACCATCATGGAGTTAGAAAGTGACCCCAAACTTTTGGACGGTAGTGTAGGTTTTAAACAACAGTTTCACAAATACCATTTATTATCAACAGATTATGGTTTTGTTTGTTCATTTGACCAGTTTGCTTTACCAACACACACTTCCACGGCTGGGGGAACTAACTAACTAACTAACCGTGACTGGCGGAGTTGGCGACCGACAGTTAGTGTACAGGGCTGAACATTTTATATTCTTATTGGTACTATGTAGCCAGAAGGTTAGGAGAATAAACCACGGAGATGATGGACAGTCCTGTAAATCACATACGTTTCTCTTCTAATCCCACCTAATCCGCTTTAGAATATCAGCTCCCGGGTTCTGTTAAATGCCTAATAGTGTTAAATGGAAAGTTAATGTGCTAGGGTGTACACCCACTTGCTCCACACACCAGGTACTTTGATAACGGGTTACAGAGGAATTTTACATTTGGGATTCCTGTGTTAAAATCTCTCACTTTAGATAGTAATAAAACAATGCAGAGGCAAGTCAGAACAGCTTGGAAGCAAATATTAAGTAGACGAAGTATTGTTTAAGATGACATAATGTTATCAGATGAGTTTATTTTCATTCTGAATGTGTTTCTGTGACTGGTCTTGAATGTGGGTTTTGGCAGATAGCTACTCTCTCCTCAGTACTGAGGACTGTTACTTTCAGCAGTCAGTGTAATTAATGGTTCACCCAGTGCTGTTAGCCTATATTATCATCACTTGTGGAGAACCTCTCGTCCAAATACTGTAGATTACTCGGTCAGAACGAGCTATTGTATAATTAGAGTTATTTTCAATGTGATAAAATGTATATGAAATCAAATATTTTCTGTTATTACTCACTTTATAATATGAACGTTCCTCCCTTACCAGCCTTCTTTTTTTTTTAAATCCAAGATAATGAAAAATGCAAACTGTTACTGTATATTACCAAAAAAAAAACTAAAAAGCTTTGACAAAGACTCCTCACATATAAATGATTTATACCTTTATAACAACATGTTTTTAATCTGGTTATTATTAGTCTTACATAGAGATATGTCACCATATGATTCCCAGTGAAAACGCTGTTACTATAGAAACAACAGTGCATTAATATAACACTGTGATTTGCTTTGTGCTGTTATAAATCATCTTCTGTCATGTCAGATTCGAGAATTCAACAACGATACAGAAGTATAATGATTTTATAATGACTTTGTTTTCATGCAGTGTAATTTCATTTCAGTAATGTACAGTACTACTGACAAGTTTGGACACACTAGTTATTTTCTACATTCTAGAACAATAGTGGAGATTTTAAAACTATGGAACAATACTGTACATATGGAATGATGTAATTAATTAACAATAACAAAAATAGTTGTTTTAAGACCTGATAGTCTGTAGTTTTGGAATAGTTCTTCCAAGAACAGTATTGTCAAGTGCATTTGCAAAACCATGATGAAACTGACTCTCATGAAGACCAAAACTTACCTCTGCTGCAGAGGAGAAGTTCATTTTGAGTCACCAGCCTCCGAAATCACCAATTAACAAGCAGCACCTCAGAGTACATTAGAGCCGTTATGACGGATTTACAGAGCATACTACTGCTGTATTACAGTAGCAGACGCATCTCTATATCTACAGTTTAAAGGAAATTTTACAGGAGATTTGCATATTTTAGCTGCCTTCAGTATTGTTTTAAAATATCGAAAGAATCAGGGGGGAGAAATCAGGAAAGACCATGGAATTAGAAGATGTGTCCAAACTTTTGACTGGTACTGTAGATTATACAGCATGACATTTTCAATGCCTGCACTGCTGCCTAATACTCTATAATATAAAATGTGTTAATATTGTTTGCGATTGTTTAAGCTTGAGTCTGTTGTATTGCATCTTCTCCTGAGTTGTATATTCCAGTGATCATTTTTATTCCTTGTTTCTCTTTTCAGGGAAACTCCGGTCTGGGTTTCAGTATCGCGGGCGGCACAGATAACCCTCACATCGGGGAAGACCCGAGCATTTTTATCACTAAGATTATCCCAGGTGGAGCTGCTGCACAGGATGGCAGGCTCAGGTCAGCCAGCATATCTGGACTATATACAACTTCATGCTGTTACTGTATGCCATATACCTTTAAATTTTGCTCTGTGTTCTTAAAAAAAGGGTTCTGCCTTTATTTCTCTATATATTGCTCTGCTACACTAATGCACTTGTTCCAGTTCCTGTATACCAAGATAGAATCTTTTTTTTTTAATTACAGCAGAACCATGATTAGACTGCCTGCTTTACGTCTGAAACGCTGGCCTCCCAGGAACTCTCTTAATGGGACAAACATGTGGAAATAGTGTGGAAACGACTGCAATGGGCTCAGAGCCACCTTTAAAGTGCTTGCATAATTGAAATGTTTTACTGCAGCTAAGAGACTCATTACCATACCGTACTTAAAGTCTGTAAGTGTCAGTCGGAGTTTCGTCCAAGTTTGAGTTGAACACTCCTCATATTTTTTTTATGCCTGTTTTTAGAGGTGTGTGTGGGGTTGGTCCAAATTTTTGTTGCAGCAGTAAGGATGGGTCAAACTTTCTGTGGGATGGGTCAGGATTTTTCAAACATTTTTGGAGGAACAGGCACGATTGGTCAGGAGTGTCACGAGTGGGCGGCATTTATTAAACCTTCTGTGGGCTGAGGAGGGATTGGTCAAAGTTTCTCTGATTTTTATTTAGATTTTTTTAGAAGCAGGCATGATTGTTTTCGAAATGTAACAGAAATGCTCAACTTTACCTTTTCAGACACGAGACTCTTCACTATTGTTTCTCTCTTGTCCCCACCTCATGCAGGGTAAATGACTGTATCCTGCGGGTAAATGATGCGAACGTGAGAGACGTCACTCACAGTAGAGCCGTGGAGGCCCTGAAGGAGGCAGGCTGCATCGTCAGGCTATATGTCAGAAGAAGAAAGCCCAGTGCTGAGAAAATCGTGGACTTAAAACTTGTCAAAGGTCCCAAAGGTAAAGACGTCATTCTATTCTATATGGAAGCATGGGTCGCAAGAATTTTAGCAGGAGGAAAGGGAAGCCACTTTCAGTTTCATTTTTAAAGCAACTGGTGCCAAGAGGAATCATAAATTAAGGTTGAGTGATGTTTAATGTTGGGCTGCTACAGTAGGTGGCTTAGTGGTTAGCACTGTCGCCTTGCACCTCCATCACCCGGATTCAATTCCGGCTCGATTCCCGCCTCTGCATGTTCTCCCCGTGCTTGGTGGGTTTCCTCTGGGAGCTTCGGTTTCCTCCCACAGTCCAAAGATTTGGCTAATTGCCGTTCCCCAAAATTGCCTATACAGTAGTGTGTGAATGAGGGTGTGTGTGTGTGTGTGTGTGTTTGTGTGTGTTTATGCCCTGTGATGGATTGGCACCCTGTCCAGAGTGTACCCGCCTGCTTCCTGCACTAAGTCTCCTGTGATAGGCTCCAGGCATGGGTAAAGTAGTATAGATGATGAGATTAGGTTTATTGTCTATTTATTTCATGTTTTACTTGTTTTATCTCACTGGAAATGGGTAATGATGGTATAAATGAGACTTTTCTGTCTCTAAAGTGTTTCTCCTTTTTCACACATCTGGGCTTACCAGGTTTAGGCTTCAGTATAGCTGGTGGAGTGGGAAACCAGCACATTCCTGGAGACAACAGTATCTATGTCACTAAAGTCATTGAAGGAGGCGCTGCCCATAAAGATGGCCGACTCCAGATTGGGGATAAACTTATCGCTGTAAGTCTGTTTAAGATGGATAATATTTTTCTTACACAGTAATACAGTACAATCAACATATTTAGAGTCCATCTTTAGGTTGATTTGAACCTATACTTTATTTAAAGAACGTGTGTGTGTGTTGAATGCAGGTGAATGTTGTTTGCCTTGAAGAGGTGACTCATGAGGATGCTGTCGCAGCCTTGAAAAACACGAGTGATGTAGTCTTCTTAAAAGTGGCAAAACCCACCAGCGTGTTCATGAACGACAGCTACGCGCCCCCTGACGTCACCAACTGTGAGTGTGTTCACACATGCCTTGAAATTTCTGACCCCTCTGTCAGAATTTCCAACATACACCCCTGGGTTTTATGCTAAAAAAATATCACCTACAGTATATTAACTATAAAACGAAGTAATTCAACAACCTTGAAGGTGTGAATTCTGCAGTTTGCTCATTTCTAGACTGCTGCCTTTTACCGAAGCAGCATGCGATGAAAAATCCTGCTAGGAATTTTTCACACAACACATGTCACTTATGACTAATCTCAAAAGCTCCTGATACTCAAATCAGTTTCATCCGACACAAATACAAAGTCACTGCTTGAGTTCTATCCCAGTTTTGGAATTTTCTTTATCTCATGTTGTTTCATATGTGTTATATTGTATAATTTAAGTAGGTTATGCATGGAAGAAAAAATGAGAGGGTGCTGTTTGGGGGAAATAATCAAAGATGTACAGTAGGGTTCAATTATTAGATTATTTTCCAATAATGTGTTTCAGCGACAGTTTATTTTTTTGATTAAAGAATGAATGAACGTAATTTTATGTTCATAGTTACATTTAATGTCATAATGTTCTCAGCTAGTTTGTTCCTGTTATCACTGTTAAAACATCCATAAAGTCGTTCCTTCAATATCCTCTCTTTTTATATTTCTATTATACTCTAGTTAATACGACAAGTATTGCAGCTTGTAATGCCACAGAGAACCCACATCCCTCCATGCGAAGGATTTAAATGAGTGCATTAATATAAACCTGTGATATGCTGCTGGCATATTCTGCAGAAAGTGGGCAGAAATGATCCCATCTATTTTTCTGATGAAATCTTAAAGCAATCTATTATTTCAGTTTTTCTTGGACTTTTTTTTTTCAATACAAGGAGTGTTCACATCAAAATTCAGTCCTGGTACAATCATGATCTAATCAAGGGGTTTAATTATTTGTTTTTTTAATAAAAGGTGTCCTTTTAAAACACTTACATGCCGTTTTCCCCTCAACACCTATTTAACTGCAAAAAAATTATATGAGTTCTTACTGTATTTATCTTCTAAAATGATGCATGCATTACTTAAAACAACATTTACTTTAGTGGACAGGATATTTTTAACTCGTTTGAGATGCATTAATGCAAATGACTTACTTACTACAGTATACAGCAGTTGAGATCCCTAGTCTTTGCGCGTTTCTTTCCTTAATTCTGTTTCATTACAAGTTCGATTATCCAGAATTCTTCCAAGATATTAGCAACAAAGTGTTCATGAGTTAAATTTCCTATGTAATTCAGTGTTAGTATGAACTTATCTTTCGATAAACAGCGAGGCTGTTCATAATCAGCAATGTTAAGCAGGTGGACAGACAAATATCCAGATTTTTAAAAATAATTAATTAAATGTAATTGAATTATGTAGATGAAATTAAAGAAATGGGATCGAAGCTTTTACTGCGACAGCCTACAAAATGCATAAAGATGCAATTTAAAAATGGATTATGCTAAAAATCTCACCAGCAACCTACTTTCCCCTCTCGACTGAACTAACCACTCAACACACAGCATCTCCAGTATGCTAATCACCAGCCTGACCATCTTTCATCATCATCTGCACCTGTTTCTCACTGGTTCCTGCTTTATATTGGATGTTTTTTATGTTTGAATGATTTATACTGTAGGTCACTGCGTGGCGTAACAAACAAAAAACATTCAACTGAAACTGCTCAGGTACAGGGACTGGACTGAAAATGAGAGCAATAAAGGTCTTCAGGAATCCTGGAGAACTGTTCCTCAGGACTACATTTAATATACAGACTCATGTACTTCATTACGTTTATGATCGGGATAACGCATTGCTTCCAGGATTGCGGGATTGTTTTGTACTTTTAAAGTATTTTCTTGAATGAAATCCTTCTACCTGAAAAATAATCTAAAACCACAGTGATTGGGTATACATGCAACCTTTAGTTTCTCTTATACTAAATCTCTCATATAATTTTGTTGTTGTTGAATAAATGTATTTTTATTTGTTTACAGCACAATGCTGTTACAGTATGTCCCACTCTCTGTAGAATATATCTGTTATTAAAAATAACCAACACTTTCTGACCAATCAGAATCAAGATTTTAATAATGCTGTTAACTATAAATAATATCGAGTTCGCAGCATGAGTGATTCTTTGCGTTTTGCTCAGGAACAATAAATCCATTCCCTAGGTTATTTTAGGAGGAAGGTGTTAAAATATAAAATGGCATAGCGGAGCACTGGAATTGATCCAATTCCCCAGGGCTCACCCTCGGTTCTAATCCCAGCAAAAACCAGCGGTGCACAGCGTTTCATTCTGAATGCCTCCAGCATTGATTTACACTGCTACAAAAGTGCTGAGTGATGGTAATCGATGCTACAGCACCTCACTGGTCTTTGAGCATTAGCATAGGCCTGAACATACATTCTGCCTTTAAAACGTAAAGGCATGAAGAGGAGAAGCAAATAAAAAAACTTTCTCAACGCTCCGATCTAACATCAAGTATATCCTGTAGAGTAATCACAGTGGGTATGGTGAGTAGATGGCCAGTGTGTAAATGTCTTAATCGCTCTTTGGACGAAGGGTGACGCTTCTTCCAGTAAACAGTGCTGAGCGTCTTCTTGGAAAGCTTAAACTGAGGGGTTTTATTTTGGCTTTAGTGTTTTAATACCAGTCAAACTGTGCAATCAGATTTCAGCCCATCTCTCTCAGGGGTGATGCTGTGCCGATACTTGAGCAGTTTTATGAGGGCTTAAGAGAATGGGATTGCTCTAGTGTTTGCCATGAGTACATGGTGTATAGAGCGGAGGGGTGGGGGGGGGGGGGTCACATTTTATTGCAGTAATATGACACAGATAAAGACACACCCTGTCTGTGAGCGTTCAGGGTCTTTTTTTGTTTTGTCTTAAGCAGATTACTTTTTCCATGTATGGACAGCTACAGTATAAAAACGTTTTAATATCATTGATTTGGTGTCCTGACAGCATGGAAAGGGTGAACTTTGAATTTTGAATGCATTTCAAAAGCACCTCAAGCAGATGTTCCACTGTGTTTTACATTAATCCCTCAATATACTGAAATGTTTTCATGCTCAAAGTTATATGCAGTATAAAGTACACTAAAATGTATGGTATATTTATTAAAAAAAAGTGTTTGTTAATTAAAGTTGATAGCTATATTACAGTACTAGGCAACATGCTGACTTAGTGGTTAGCACGCTGGCCTTGCACCTCCATGTTCCGGGTTCGATTCCCGCCTCGGTTCTGTGTGCATGCAGTTTGCATGTTCTCACCGTGCTTGCTGGGTGTTCTCCCACAATCCAAAGTCATCTAGTTTAGGCTAATTGGCGTTCCCAAATTGCCCGTAGTGTATGAATAAGGGAATAGATGTGCACCCTGCGATGGATTGAAACCCCATGTAACCCAGGGTGTACCCCTCATTACGTCTCCTGGGATAGGCTCCAGGATAAAGCAGTATGAACAGTGTGTGAGTGACAGCTATATTACTCATTAGATGAAGTGACCTCTGTGTTTACATGTAAAATGTGTTTAATGATTTTGATATTTTTTTCAGCCTATTCCCAGCACATGGAGAATCATATCAGCTCCCCAAGTTATCTGAGCCAGCCCACGACTCCAGCCACGCCGTCACGCTTCTCCCCCATCTCCAGCGGTTTGCTGGGAGACGACGAGATCACAAGGTGCCTCTCTCGCATGTTATGACGCGTATGTTATTGCTCTTGTCTTGCCTTTCAGCTTTATCTCACGCATTTTAAGCTCTGAATTTATTGAAATGACCCCCAGTATGTCAAGTTGACTTGACACGGCTCATAAAATGTGCTCCTCAAATGTGCTCCTCAAATGTGCTCCTCCTGCCCTTCAGCAGTGACTTGAGTGCCGTGACATGTTTTTTTTTTTTTATATGCTTTCTCTCTCTCTCTCTTTCGCTCTCTCTCTCTCTGACTCTTTTTTTTCCATCTTTCACTTTCTGTCCATCAGTCTTTATCTGTTCCCGCTCAGTCAGGGCTACTTAGGCAGCTTTTTAAATCGGTACAGATATCCTGTGGCTATAGGCCATGAAGATGTTGCTATCTCTCACTCTCTGTCAGACAAAGCTGTCCAAGGTCATTAGTGTTCTTAGTCTGCACTTTGTCACTGTCTTGTAAACCTCACTGTAGAACTGTACTGTATGAAGTGTGTATTCAGTTGATGTCAAATATATTGGCATTTCTTTGGCACTAATTCTTCCATGAAATATACAAATGTCCAAAATGACTGCTGCCAACATACAGTATGTATTTCCTTTAGGTGTATTTATTTATTTCACACATATTGACATAAATATTGGCACTCCTTAGTTAATATTTGGTGGGGGGAAAAAAGCTTTCAGAAGAAAAACTGCATTCAAACATTTCCTGTAGACATTAACAAGTTTCATGCAGCTCTTCTACTGGAATTTTCATGTCCCTTTTACAAACTGCTTCAGGTCAAAGTTACACAATAAGATCCAGATCAGGACTCATTGCTGGTCTACAGCTTGTTTTGAACCTATTTCTGAATGTTTTTTCAAGTGTGCATTGGGTCATTGTCCTGCTGAATGACCCACGTCCCTCAACGGAGGCTGAGTTTTTGTGCACAGTACTGAGAATCCTTGTATTTCATGATACTACACACAGGTTCAGGGCACCCAGTGGCAAAGGCAGTAAAGCCACACCAAAACATCAGTGATCCACCTTTGTGTTTGACAGTAGGGATTTTTTATTTTATTTTATTTAAAGCCTTATTTTTCCTATAAACATGAGGCTTTTATCAAAAGGCTCTAATTTGGTCTTGTCTGTCAAGAAACCATTCTCCCAGAAGGACTTTGTGTGTTTTGGTGACCTACAGTCTGGCTTTTCTACAGTATGTCTCTGTGTCATACAGTAAGTTGGGTCCTCCATGGGCCCCCTATTGTTTAGAGTGACAGATATTGTGAGTACTTTGGTAGCTCGTGTCTGAAGGTCAGTCAGTCTGGATCTCTTTGGCAGTTGATCAAAGTTCTTTCTCCTCAATTTCTTCTTTCTTCAATTGTTTTTTTAGCATTGTTTCGCTTCCGTCCACATCCAGGGACGTTGAGTACAGTGCCATGGACCTTGAACTTCTTGATAATAATATCGAGTACAGTGGCCACGGGATCATCTGAAACATCCCTGGAGTTATACTTGTAGCTGTGCAGTTATTTATACGAGGGTTATTCAAGTCAAACCGGGACCTGTGATGTAATTTCTCATAAATTGAAGGCATGAATTCGTTTTGACTTTTACAGAAGACTTCAAGCACATACACTGATGAGGCCACTGAGGCATACTGAGAAAAAACCTTCTACCTTGATGGTATCCAAGTACAGTACTAGTAAAACACTGGGATAAGTGCATTAGTGAAGGAGGGGATTAAATCGCGTTTTTACTTCTTTTTACTGTGTTCTGTTATTATGCAAATTCAAAAGTTTTGGTTTGACTTGAATACTTTTGTCATTTTGCTTCTCATTTGTTTAGATAATTTGTTGCTTTTTAGATAGTTTGTCTGTGTGCTACTGTGCACACGGGCACAAAAACCTTTTTTTAGAAAAGCAACAAAAAAACCTTTTTGTGTAGAAAGATTTGATTAAACTTTTAATACTTTCAGTGCAGGTCAAATGTTTGGACACAGGTTTGAATGAAGATTTCAAAGCTACTGTATGAAATAATACATATGGAATTAGGTAATTAAGTAACAACAACAACAGTCAGGTGTTATTTTAAGACATGGAGGTCAGCCGTTCTGGAATAGTTCTTGCAAGAACAGTATTGTCAAGTGCATTTATAAAACCCATCCAGCACCATGATGAAACTGGCTCTTACGTATGAAGGCCAGGAAAACAAGAATAAAACTTACCTCTGCTGGAGAGGAGAAGTTCATTTCGAGTTACTGTACCAGCCTCAGAAATCACAAATTAACAAGCAGCAGCTTAGATTAGAGCCGTTATGAAGGTTTTACAGAGAATAAGTAGCAGACACATCTCAATATCAACTGTTTAAAGATGATTGTTGCATATTTTGGACGCCTTCAGTATTGTTTTATAATGTAGAAAGAAATAAAAATCAGGAAAGTCATAAAAATGACTTATTAGTGAAAATATTATCCGTTTTCTGAAAGGATCATTCATTATACTGACAGTAATGCAAATTAATAATGAACACCTTTGGCTTAAGATCTTTTTTAATAAATGTAATTCTTTTCATGAACACTCAATTTTAATGTTTTTTCCTGTCCAGAAATAAATCCTATACATTTTTATGACAATCTGCATGGCCCACTTACACCCGTTCTAACCTGATCGCACAGAAAATCAATGAAACTCAATAAAATGTTTAAATATGAGATATTTTCATGGTCAGTAGGGTTTTAATTTTGAATCGTATTTCCAGCCTGTTTTGTTTCACTCTTCTTTGTAAACAAGTGGAGTAATTTGATTGTCAAAAAAAAGAAGTATATATTCATTTACAATGTATGATCTCTATTTAGAGGTTAAGTGCTTGCACCGTAAGGGCATTAAAGGTTTTTAAAAATGCATGAACCCCATAAGGCGCTGCGTATAAGGAATGAGTTGTGAGTGAAGAAGGAGGAATTTTCCAGTGCTAACTTGACTTGAGGGATGGCTATGTTTGTTGAACTTAATGCTTAATTTACTATGGATGCATCACTATGATCACATCATGAATCCCCATATGAACTGGGTGAAAGTGTGGAAACTTTGCATGTCACTGTAACTTTGATATATACAGTATAAGATGTATAGTGTGGCATGATGGCATGTTTGTGTGGCGAGCCATTACATCTAGTATCCTATGGCATGTAAGGATGTAGAGCTTATTACTTTAAAGTGCAGTCTATTACTATTCATGCTTTTATTATTAGATTTTTTTAAAACATGAGTCACTAGTCAGCATGGCCACAGATGGCTGAGCTGCATTTGTTCTGGTGGCGGTGGGGTGGTGGGGGGGTTTGGGGGCAAAGCAAACACTCTGCGTTACCAGCCTTAATCCATTTTAATGGAGGGGTTTGTTATCAGAAAAGTGCCATCATCAAATATGTCACATGTCAAAATAAAATGAATAAAGGTAGTTGAAGTACTACATAAATCTGATTAACGTATGATATTGAAACCCTGGCAATGTTTAAATAAAGACTTCAGAAAGCAGTTCCACCGTTAAGGTGTGCTATATAAGGATCTACATCGGAGTCCTTGCACCAAGGCTGCACTTCTGTTTATGGATTTTACTCAGCAGTTTTTAATTGAGGATGCTGGAAGTGAATATGTTTTAAGGAGAATGAAGTCATGTGATGGGACTGCCATCTAGAGTTTGAGACTGAACAGTTCTTGTAGTGAATGTCCACTAGAGGGAGACATATCCATTTACAGAACATAAACAGCCATGTACAGTACAGTACTTACTGTCTCACAATACATCCTTAGGGCAAGGGCAGTGTTTAGAAGAATTTAATGATTAACTGTGTATATTTATAAATTGTTGTGGTTGCGTTTTGTAAAAAAAAAAAAAAAAAAAAACAACTCACAAACGTTTATAGAACTTGAATTAAAACTGCCCAAAGATTATATAGACACCAGTATTCATTGTTCTATAAGTGACCGTTTTTTAATCTCTTGTATGCAAGTAACTTATTACAAAGCTCTATAAAATTTACCATCAAAAGATTTACATTTATTTTTTTACAAATATGTTGAAAGTATTCTACCTTTTTTTCACATTTAATACTAGATCCATATATATTAGGGATGTAACAGTATTGTAAATACCGTCGTACCGCAATAACCATTTATTTCGATAATGACGATAAATTGATGGGTCTTCTGAGACAAGTTTGCTCAGGCGAATGGAGCGAACGGGAGGTAGCGGGAACTACAATTCCCATCAACCCAGGCGTGGCCATCATCCTTTGCGGTCTGTCGTCACTACAGATCCTGTTTGCTTAAACTATCTATTCTTTGCTGAAATAACAAAATCAAATACAAGGTATTTACAGTAGATACCGTCTTGAAAACCAGCTGCAAACTACTGCCACAAAGTTGGATGCGTACAATAGTATGAGATGTCTTTGTACAGTATATAGGAGAATTACAGTTTCCCTTCACTGGAGCTAACCTGTTCCAGTGATGTGGTTTGGTACGTTGGAGTGTTCTGCACAGAGCCCTCACCTTAAGAGCTGTGCTTATCATGCTCTCAAGGCTAAAGACAAATCCCTAAAGTCACACTCCAAAATGTAGTGGAAAGCCTGTCCAGAAGAGTGGAGGATGTTATAACAGCAGAGGAACAAAATTTGTTCCCAAAATAGGTGTAATGGTGGTGGTGGTGGTGGTGTGCACAGATTTGGGGTATATAGTCTATAAAACTGCAAATTAATGTGATTCCAACTATGCATACTGAAATCTGTAATATATGTGGCATTGGGTTAATATGCAAAATCCTGTCTAAGCAGGGAACCCCGGAAGGTTGTGCTACACCGTGGCTCCACGGGCCTTGGCTTTAACATTGTGGGTGGAGAGGATGGAGAGGGCATCTTCATCTCTTTCATCCTGGCTGGAGGACCTGCAGATCTCTGTGGAGAACTCAGGAAGGGAGATCGCATCATTTCTGTAAGAATCACAGAGATTCATTAAAGTTTTTCAGCAAACCATTACAAATAGCCTTATTGTGTCATGTGCTTATTAACAATGTGTGTGTTTGTGTGTGTTGCAGGTGAATGGAGTGGATCTCCGCAGTGCGACTCATGAGCAGGCAGCTGCTGCTCTGAAGAATGCTGGACAGACCGTCACCTTAGTGGTTCAGTACAGACCAGAGGGTGAATATAATTTTTTTGGCGGGGAGTTTGTCGACTTTTTTTTTTTTTTTTTTTAATACAAAGATACTTTAGCTTTCATAATTAAAGGGGAAACCAAAGGGTTTTAACCTAAAAGCACACACACTGGTAGAAGTGATCAGGTACAAATCTTGTAATTAAAAGAAAAAAGAAATCTAAGCATTTAGGAACGTTATTAAGCACAATCAGTGCATTATGTTTCAAGCAGTTGTTTCAAACAGTTAAGAATTTCCAGGAAGAGGACACTTGAGCCTAATTTCTGACCATAAATACCATTAGTATGTTTGAAATGGAGACTCTGTATGAAAAGAGACAGGGGAAAACCACCACTTTAAAAGATGGCAGAGAATCACTGATAGCCCAAATAAATATTCACACATTTCTGTTTTGCACTGAAGATCTTATTCTCAAGATTCGATTCCTGTTAAATTCATATTAAAGCATGTGGAGGGAACATTTAAAGAATTCCATATGCAAAAAAAAAAAAAGCTTATGTGTGCAATAATGTTTTTGACCTGGTTAAAGTTACCTGGATAACAAATATTAATTTTGGAAACAATTGTATTGTCTCTCATTTCATGTTTAACACTGTGAAGATTCATCATGCTCAGTGTTAATGAAAGATGTGTGTTCTGTAAAAATTAATGATACAAATAAAAATGGCAATATGATATGGGCAACATTCAGACATAAAGCGGATCACTTTATTAACAGAAACAATACCCAGGTCCATGATCAGTAGTCACCTCTCTCTTTTCCTACTTTATGTTGAGCCACTGTATCATCAACGCATGGCTGCTGTAACTCGTTTTTAAATCACTACTAGTCCTAAACAAAAGGGCTGCATGCAAATCATATTTTTTAACATTACTATAATGAGAGTTATACAACTGTGATACAACAACATTTTAAAACTGGGAAATAATGGTGCTGCTGCTCAAGCGCCATTACATCCATTACACTAGATCATTAGGGTACTGTAGGACCGCATTGCTTAAACATGCCATTATTAACTCGTACACTGAAAAAAGATGAATGCTAAGGAAAAAAAACTAAATGCAGAGGAGGCTTAGTGAAGGAGCAGGAAATTTTTTAATAGAGGGTATGGTACAGAGTATATAAAGAGAATCATTTTGGTAATATGTAAATAGAAAAATATATAAAAATATATTTTACCAGGTTACATTCAGGTACATTTATGTAGTGTGTAGTGTGTCATGCTCATTCCTCATGCATATCCTCATGCATGCATATATATATATATACAGGGTAACACAAAAAAACTGGAACTTTTTTACAATCCAATAAAACTAGAAGTGATAAAAGAAATACATTTTATTCATAGTAATTGAAACCTAAAACTTGTAATTTACGAAACATTGATGGAATTTATAATTTTTTTTTAATTACGTCCTTTAGAAGGCGTCCTCCTGTACGAATTAATTCAAAAGGTCCGTTATTCTGTGTCACCCTGTGTGTATATATATATATATATATATATATATATATATATATATATATATATATATCAATCATCATATATATCAGCTATTCAAATGTAAAAATGGTCAAATTGACAGATACGGTATATGCTGTATTTAATGGCCTATTTAAATTGATAGAACTTTTATTATTTGACCTAGTGGTCAAAATAGAAACTACAACAAGCTTTGAATAAAGCCCACCTCACTTACTGTACATAGTGAGCATTTATTTTATAAGTAGGAGGAAGCAGGAGACAGGACAATTAATGATTTTAATCGTAAATTATCAATACCCCTTCTTTGAATCAATAGTTTTCAGTCTTTGTGTAATTAGAAAATATGTCTAGCTGATTGCATGACTATTTGTGTACTATTTGTTTAGTGCTTTTGACAATTGTCATTGTCACAAAGCAGCTTTACACAATCAAAATTATGGAAGTTTGTATGAAATGTGAATATGTAAGAATCAAAATAATTAGATAGTCCCAGATGAGCAAGCTGAGACGACGGTGTCAAGGACAAACTCCCTGAGATGGCAATAGGAAGAAACCTTGAGAGGAACCAGACAATCTAGACTGTTAACTATCAGCAACTAAAAACAATCATAATTACACGGATTGCTTATAAAACAATAATGCTTGATTTTTCGTGATCAAGACGGTTATGCAAACCACCTTTCTTCACAAAAGAGGCAAAAAACAGTACAGTGGAACATTGGATTACGAGCATAATTTGTTCTGGAAGGGGCTCGTATTCCAAAACACTCGTAAACCAAATCGAAGAATTCCCATAAGAAATAATGGAAACTCGAATGATTTGTTCCATAGCCCAAAAAGATAAATACATAAAAATAAATAACACAAAATATGAACTAAAAATAAAACAAATTTACCTGTATTTACCTTTTAGAAAAAGTTGAAATAAATCCAGACAGAAGTGTTTCCGTTTGTGTGTGTGTGTGTGTGTGTGTGTGTGAATCTAAAGTAAGCTCCCCTCTCCCCCTTCTTGTCGTACACAGTTACCCTTCCTCCACTCTTTCCTCGCTGTTTTATCGGAAATATAAACGATTAATCTCTCTAATGACACTCAATTGAGTGACACACTAATGGAATCACTGTTGTAAAGTAAAAATAAAACAAATTAACCTGCAGTTTACCTTTCTGTGTAGAGTGTGTGTGTGTGTCTGTGAAGGCGAAAGTAGGAGGTGTGTGTGTGTGTGTGTGTGTGTGTGTGTGTGTGTGTGTGTGTGTGTGTGTGTGTGTGTGTGTGTGTGTGTGTGTGTGTGTGTGTGTGTGTGTGTGGGGCACGGGGTCCAATGACGCGCGCGCACACATACACAAAGAGCAGGCTGAGCCTTAAGCAGAGAGAGTAAATGGACCTTTAACCTCTCTAATGAGACTTGCTTTTGCTTCACATGCGCGCTGTACACACATTGTCCAGAGCATCACTCTGCTTTTTATGGTTGCCTTCTTCATAGAGTGCAACCTGGTGACATCTCTTCCCAGGTAAGCCATGCAAAAGCACATCAATTAGTCTTGAGAGCCTATGATTCAATCACCATTTGAGTGGTTGTCCTTTGTTGGACAATTATTAGGTTATAGTGGTTTGTACTGTACATATATAGCAGGAACACCCCACAAGACCTGATGTTTTGGAGATCTTTATGCTTGCCCATTTTTCAAGCTTTCAAAACATCAATTTCGAAACATATCTGCCCACCCCTTGACAGGTGCTCTTGTAACAGGATAATTAATGCTATTCAATTTCACTGCCGCCTTGCATCTTCCGAGTCCTGGTTAAATTATTGGCCAGGTTTGATTCCCACCTCTTTGTGCTTGGAGTTTGTATGTTCTCCCCGTGCTTTTTGGGTTTCCTCCCACAGTCCAAAGACATTCAGATTAGGCCAATTAGCCTTTTTTTTGAGTGTGTGTGTGTGTGTGCCCTGTGGTGGATTGGCACCCCATTCAGGGTGTACAAAGAGGTCGTGGCCAAAAGTTTTGAGAATGACGTAAATATTGGAAATTGGGAAAGTTGCTGCTTAATTTTGTATAATAGCAATTTGCATAAACTCCAGAATGTTATGAAGAGTGATCAGATGAATTGCATAGTCCTTTCCACTGCATTTCATTGGTGTCATTAAAGGACTTGCTGAGATCATTTCAGTAATCGTCTTGTTAACTCAGGTGAGAATGTTGACGAGCACAAGGCTGGAGATCATTATGTCAGGCTGATTGGGTTAGAATGGCAGACTTGACATGTTAAAAGGAGGGTGACGCTTGAAATCATTGTTCTTCCATTGTTAACCATGGTGACCTGCAAAGAAACGCGTGCAGCCATCATTGCGTTGCATAAAAATGGCTTCACAGGCAAGGATATTGTGGCTACTAAGATTGCACCTAAATCAACAATTTATAGGATCATCAAGAACTTCAAGGAAAGAGGTTCAATTCTTGTTAAGAAGGCTTCAGGGCGTCCAAGAAAGTCCAGCAACGCCAGGATCGTCTCCTAAAGAGGATTCAGCTGGAGAGCTTGCTCAGGAATGGCAGCAGGCAGGTGTGAGTGTATCTGCACGCACAGTGAGGCGAAGACTTTTGGAAGATGACCTGGTGTCAAGAAGGGCAGCAAAGAAGCCACTTCTCTCCAAAAAAAACATCAGGGACAGATTGATCTTCTGCAGAAAGTATGGTGAATGGACTGCTGAGGACTGGAGCAAAGTCATATTCTCAGATGAAGCCGCTTTCCGATTGTTTGTGGCATCTGGAAAAAGGCTTGTCCGGAGATGAAAAGGTGAGCGCTACCATCAGTCCTGTGTCATGCCAACAGTAACGCATCCTGAGACCATTCATGTGTGGGGTTGCTTCTCATCCAAGGGAGTGGGCTCACGCACAAGTTTACCCAAAAACACAGCCATGAATAAAGAATGGTACCAAAACACCGTCCAACAGCAACTTCTTCCAACAATCCAACAACAGTTTGGTGAAGAACAATGCATTTTCCAGCATGATGGAGCACCGTGCCATAAGGCAAAAGTGATAACTAAGTGGCTCGGGGACCAAAACGTTGAAATTTTTGGGTCCATGGCCTGGAAACTCCCCAGATCTTAATCCCATTGAGAACTTGTGGTCAATCCTCAAGAGGCGGGTGGACAAACAAAAACCCACTAATTCGGACAAACTCCAAGAAGTGATTATGAAAGAATGGGTTGCTATCAGTCAGGATTTGGCCCAGAAGTTGATTGAAAGCCCAGTCGAATTGCAGAGGTCCTGAAAAAGAAGCTCCAACACTGCAAATACTGACTCTTTACATAAATGTCATGTAATTGTCGATAAAAGCCTTTGAAACATATGAAGTGCTTGTAATTATATTTCAGGACATCACAGAAACAACTGAAACAAAGATCTAAAAGCAGTTTAGCAGCAAACTTTGTGAAAACTAATTTTTGTGTCATTCTCAAAACCTTTGGCCACGACTGAGTGCAAAGTCTCCTGGGAAAGGAGTCCCAATATCCCAGCAAGTTTTTTTTGGTTACTCTGCAGATCCCTTCATTGTGTCATCTCAAGGATGTTTTTCTTCCCTCTGGCTTGCTCATTAGCACTCTAAAGCTACATCATATTTGCATTTAAGAATTCATAAGACATTATAATTTGACAATCACACAGCAGTATGCATCAACATTATCGCACACTGTTTTTTTCATATTGTTTGGTTCTGGTAATCAGGGTTCATTTAGTAATGAATGCAAACTAACTAATTAGAGTTTTTAATGATAAATTCAGGTGTCTAGGTATAAACCTGGTGTAGTATATATCAGTATGCAAAAAGTATTTATCCAGAAGTATATTGTTTATTGACCAAAATACAAACATGCTATGTTCTTGTCAGTCTTTTTTCACACTTGATGTGGTCTGAAACTTATTTCATGCATAATGGCCTTTGATACTGAAACGAAGAAGACAAAGATTGGCTCCTGCTGATGGGAACAAGAGATCTGTGTTCAATTAGAGAAGCAAATTCTTCAGCGCTTAAAAGGTTAATAATTGTGTAAAATCCTGTAAGGTACCTGGAATCAGGTGGGAGGAAAAAAAGGTCTATTTTTAGCAATATGCTGTGATCCCGATGGTTTAATTATGAGCATGTAGTGGTCACTGAGGACCAGGTGACTAAGGACTGATACAGCTCCATTTGGAGTGTTTGTCGTGACTTGGATCATCTTCATCTCTGAACCCTGGCAAGTGCTGAAGCCTTGCTTTAATAAAGAGATACAGGCTTGGAAACTGTGTTTATGAAAATGCAGTGGGTCATGTGTTGATCCTGCAGAGCTTTGGCTGGAGATATCCATCTAACTAAAGGTACGCGCACATGATCCTTTCACTGCAATGTCATGTGTGCGTGTCTGAGTGCTCGGTTATTTGTGCCAAAGTTGGATGAAGTTTGGGAAAAGCTGTGGTCTTAGCATGGCTCCTGAGCCTGGCTTCCTGAGCCCATGCCCCCCCCCCCTTTTTTTTAACCAGCTCAGGTTTATCGGTTGCTCCCTCAATCTCTCTGCTTACCAAAGGACTTGGTGCCCCAAAGCTTTAGCTCACCAGCCAGGCTTGGACAGGATCGGAGGCTCCATGAGGGCTGTGCAGTCACTGCTATTTTTGTAAGCCGTGAGACAGCATGGTGCATGGGGCAGAAGTCGACGCTGTAGGGGGAGTTGTTTATGTCATTTTCTCTCCTCATGCTTTCGTTTGTGTGTCTGGTGCCTCCATGTTGTCCATCCTTTGGTACTGAAAAAGTAGACGCATTAATATTTCCTCTTGATGATATTTTATGTATTATGCTGCTTGGAGTCATAATTGCGTTTTGTCTTTTTTTTGCCAGTTCTATGCGGTATATTCTATTATTGTTAAAAATTACAGCGCTAATGATGTTCGTTGTCTAAAAAGTTGTGGTAAAACTGATATTGTCCTTTTGCCTTTACAGTCTGTCTCAGCATGCCGGCTCTGTTAAAAAGACGTTTGCTATATTAATCTCTTAATGTACCTCGGTCACTCAGTCTTACTGTTGTGTCAGCCACAGAATCACATGAGGAGGTTCGGTCATGCTTGTCTCAGCATCGTTTCATTAGCACTTAGCACTCTAGTGCTGGCTGAGCTGAGTGTGGGCTCAGGTGTGTGGCGGTCCCAGTGTTTGTCCTGTGGGAGATCTACAGCGTGCTGTCTTGCTTTGTTCTCCATGAACTAGGCATGGATGCCTCATCGAGCAGGAGATGGAGCACAGAGCCACATGGGGAAAGTGTCAGGGGTGAACCCAAAGCGGTAATCTTTGCCATATTGTCAATAAAAATGATATTTGTGTCAAAATTTATAAAAACAAGGCTTTTTTTTAAGCAACTACCAAAAAAAAAAAAAACATTGTGCTTTGATCTGCAAAGCTTAATGACATTAAAGAGTGGTACTTCAGGGGCATTCACATCTCCATGTGAAGTCAAGAGCTGAGGGACGTGCCTGTTCTCCTCCAGGTGTTTACTGTTACTGTAGAAAAACCTGATTTACTCAAAGAACACTGTTGAGATGGAGGTAAAAACAAGTTTTTGATCTAATACTGGGATGGAAGAAAATGCACAATTTGTACATTTTTATCACTTTTAGAGGCAGTTTCTGTACACCACAGAAAAGGCAATACTGTCAGAGCAAGGCATTAAGCGGCATATTTTTGGGGAATTTTTCCTTTTTCTCAATATGCCTGTCAACTAGACTATTTAAAAATGCGTGATCATAACTTGCTGAAATGCATTAGCAGCAGCAGCAGCGCTGAGATTTCACCACACTGTCACACTCAGGGAAAATTTCCTTTCAAGTGTCAAGAAGATGAGTACAGCATTAGTCAATATTTTGTGTGAAGAAGATGGACTTTTGCATTGCATTACCTAAAGCACCAAAGATTATCCACGATTGCTTTGGATTTGCTAAAATGTCTCCGTCAGCACTTTATTACGTGACTTTTAATGATAGACTATTCGCTTTGAAAAAATTGACTTTTGATGTAGATATAGCTTTGATACGTTGTCGTGATGTTAAATCACGCTTTGTCTTGTAAAGGGCTTGTAACTCAGCTCTTTAAGATTACTGTCAATTTCATCATCGCGTTTATTTCACTTCTTCTGCAAATAATTCATATAGAAAGATCTGCTTATTTCCCAGAAACTGCAACAACACTCGTTTATTTTTCCCTAAACACAACACAACTGTTATTGATCAGTCAGTAGATTGAATTTAAATGTAATTTAGATAATAGCGTGATCTAATCTTTTCCTTTCAATGGATGAACGCTCTTCCCCTTTTGGTGTTTGTGGTTATTGAGGGCATCGACTATAATCTGGAAAGGATTAGCTGTCTCTCCTGGCGAGCTGTAGCTCTGCAGTGCTCTTAGCCCGGGATTGCTTTTTTTTTTTTTTTTTTTTTTTTTTTTTTAAAGCACAGTTCTGCTCTCTTGGTCTGCCATTGGACATTTTTTTTTCTTGCACTCTTGTATAATGCATTCTGTTCTGCTAAGCCATGCACTTTTCAAATCATAGATGATGTTGTTTCCAAATATTCTTTAAAAATGCACCACTAATCAGCAATAATTCTTAGATTAAAATTTTTTTTAAATGCAGTTAATTCACACCAGACCCATCGAGTCAAACGTCACATGTAGCGTCACACAGTGCAGCATCAAACAGTGCAGCCCGCCTGTCAAGACCTCATACGGTTCTATTTTGAGTGTTTCAATCCACACCAGCACGTCACTGACACATTACCGAAGTGTCAATTCCAGCTTGTATGCAAGACTACATTTATTTCTACCTTTAAGTCTTAACTTTTATTTTCACTTGCACATGAGTCATTTGTGTAAACGCCATAGAAACCCACAGAAATCCCGCAACACGTTTTACATTCTGTGCTGTCATAATTATTTTATACAGTAGCTATATAGGGAAACAAAAGGAACATGGATTTACTGGTTAATTTAGTGGTAGATAGCAGTGAAAAGAACCGTTTGCAATGTACTGTAAGCTTTGCTTCTTTTGATTTTGGGGCGGTTTACATTGTAGCTGTAAAACCTTTAAGTAGTTCTGCAATTACTATGACTTCCAATACTTCATAGGGTCTTAGTGGTTAGCACTGTCGTCTTGCTGTCGTCACCGTCGTCTATGCAGGGTCCATGTTCGATTTCTCTCCTCTGTGTGCATGGAGGTTGTATGTTTTCCCCCATACCTGGTGGGTTTCCTTCGTGTAACTTGGTTTCCTCCCACAGTAGAAAGACATGCAGATTAGAATTTTGCGTTCCCAAATTGCCCGTAGTATGGGAATGAGTGTGTGAGTGTGTGTGCATGTGTGCCCTACGATGGTTTGCCACCCCAACCAGGGTGTACCCCACCTCATGTTCTACGTCTCCTGGGATAGGCTCCAAGCCCCCTGTATACGGGATAAAGCAATGTGGATGATGAGTGTGTGAGTGAGTGACCCTATATTTGGTATATTGTGTATACCTTGCATTATGTTCTTTTATGCAATTACATTATCATACAGTGTGAGTTGTAAACTATGGGACATGTAGCAGTAAAGGAAAGTAAGCAGTAAATGAGCAACCACTGAGAGGCATTAGTAAGGTGCTTAGATGAGCCAAACATGTTCTGTGAAATATTATTATACTGTTATATACCAATTCGAGCATAAATGAGTATTGATTGACCCAGAGCTTGAAAAACCGCCTATGCAAAATGTCCGGTTTGAATCCTCAGCTCAGAGGATTTCTTTGCATAGGCATCTTTATTCTTGTGCAATTTGCTTTAGATATATTTCTGTAATGAATAAAATAATGCATGTTTAACGTGTATATATATTAAGTATAATCTGCATTACAGGCATCTTTGCCATCACTGGCAGTTTGAGCATATTGCATCATCGCTCTTATTTCGCCAATGTTGTGCAATTTCACAATTTCACTGTGCAACTGTTCACTATGAGCACCTCTTTATCTTTCTGCTGTTTTCTGCTGCGAGATCGATTTTTCACCATAGATATGATCTTGCTTCAAGTCTATGTGACAAAATGCTTCATAATGACGTTTTTTTTTTTTTTTTTTTTCCTCCACTGAGATTGTGGAGAGCAAGAAACTTTTCAGAATGCCATTGTGTATGTGGGTTTTTTTGTTCCCTTTTAGGGTCCAAATTCGGGGTATAGATAATATACAATCGATATTTGTAGCACCGTTATATGATTTTTTTTGCATTGATTGCTTTATTTCATTATGTTACTGAACTTTTAAAATTGAATGTAAACGATATTAGATGTTTGTTTGCTTATTCTAATTGAACTCGTGGTAATATGATGTTTCTGATGGATTAGAGTTTTTATAACCAAGATTCAAAAATGTTAATTGACCTTTAATTGGGGAAACGTTACTCACTCTAGTCAGTCAGTTACATAGAAATATACTGCATAAGGAGGAATATATATTATAAGACGAAAACGAGGTGGGTTATTAATAAACAATAAGTACATGGTAATGCAGCAAAGGAGGGGTGAGGTAGAGAAGAGTCCACGGGAACCCTACGGAAGGAATATTGTACAAGAGAATAATAGCTGTCCAGGGATCCAAAAAAGCAGATAGAAAGTATGGTGTATAAATATGCCAAAAGTGTTATTTTCTATACATTTGAACTATTGTTCAACAGAAACTGACTTAACCTGAGGAGGAGGAGGAGGGTGCGCACACCCAACACACACACATACAGAGAGAGAGAGAGAGGGGCGGGGGGAGGAGGGAGGGAGGGAGGGAGGGGCGCGAGTGCTTGTGTATAGTTTATTAGCATCTGTTGTGTTGCCCTGATGTATGTTCTCAGAAAGAGGCTTTACTCCTAGCCAGAGCGAGTCCAATCTCTCTCTCTCTCTCTCTCTCTCTCTCACTCACAAACACACACAAATACACACACCCCCCCCATCCTCGAGCACATAGTTCAGCTAAGCGTGAATTGGGAGTTGGCCTTCAGCACCACAGCATCTTTCCCCTCACACATGAGCGAGTATTAGCAGAAAGGCTTTCACAGCGCGCCCATCCACACTTTTATCCGAATCGCTCGACCTGCAGAAAGCAAAGAGAAATGTGAGTATGAAGGATTATACGACTAACCCGATTTAACAGGGGATGAAATGTGTTGTTACGTACCTGTGTGAATTTTCATCTGAGGTCGTGTGGCTTATGTTTGTTTCATGTGAAATCACGGGCTTTTGTTTTTTCTCCGAGTTTGCTCCGGATTTAATCCTGGTTTACGAGCTAACGCAGTTAGTTTTGTCTTTTTATTCTATTTTACATTCTACTGAAACAGATATTCAATTTGTATTGATTTAGAACAGAGCTCGTCAGACAGGAGCAAAGGGCATTAGCAAACAAATTGGGCTAAATCAGTTGAATAATTCATTGAGAACATTTTGCCAGTCTTGTGAAAGTACAACCTTTTCACATGGTACAGCTAAGAGTCAGCCAGAATAACTCAATGTACTAGGCTGTCCTCCGGTTATTATGAACCTGTCTGATCTTATTATCACTTTAGCAGCAAGAGCCACTTGTGTGTGTACTGTACTGTATGTGTGTGTATGCGCGTGCTTGTTATTTTTAGGGAGGAAATAGGGTTCAACAAAGATTTCAAGTACTATTCAGTTTGAGTGGTGGTTCTAACCCCTTCTCTTTGCTTAAAGATTGTTTAAACATGTAGATCATGCAGGACAAATATATCACGTTACTTGTTTTTCTTTCTGCGTGCAGAGTACAGCCGTTTCGAAGCTAAAATCCATGATCTCCGGGAGCAGATGATGAACAGCAGTATCAGTTCAGGCTCCGGCTCACTCCGCACCAGCCAGAAGAGGACACTCTACATCAGGTGAGACCTCACCGGGTTCTCTGTTAATTACGTCGCACCTTTTGTGACTTTGTCCTGGAGGTCAAGTCACATTTTCTCTCCTGAGTTGTTTTCAGTTTTTACAGGTTTTATTGCTGTTCTTAAATAATTTTTTTTGCAGATATTATAAAATCTGTTTCTTTGTTTTTTTCTTTTCTTTTTGGTGAATGTTCATTTTGAGCAGAACTCTGGATGAAAATGACAAATTATAAAACAACAGATAAAAAACGGTGGAAAATGTTATCTTTTACACTTTGCATACATCATATTAAACTCTCAAAAGGTTCAATATTTTTTTAAAATATTTATATTTTTTATATTTTCAAATATTTAAAGTTGTTTTTGCTTATTTTCCATAATTAGGATGATACCCAAAAATCCAATATCTCCAAATATTTCCTAAGATCATCAATCAAAAAATGATTTACAGAACATAAATTCAGAAAATGATGTTCGTCAGAGCTCCTTTAGCATGAAGTACTGCATCAGTGCAGCATGGCATGGAGAGGATCAGCTTTAGATAGCAGCCTTCAACTCCTCTGTATACTGTAGTTGGGTCAGGTGTTTCTTATCTTCCACTTGACAATACACCGTAGATTCTCTATGGAGTTCAGGTTGGGGACAATCAAGCACAGTAAAATCATGGTCAATAAACCAATTAGTAAAAGTTTTGCCTGGAAACGGAAATAGGCATCTCCATAACGCTTGTCAGCAGACAAAAGCGTGAAGTGCTCTAATGCCTCTTTTCCACTGCATAGTACGGCACAGCACGGTTCAGTACAGCTCACTTCGGTTCGGCTCAGTTCGGCTCGGTTTGCGCTTCCACTGCAGTTTAGTAAGGCTTTAGAGTGGGCGGGATTATTCACGTGTCGTTTTAGTTGCGGCGCCTCTACTGCCGTGACATCATCGTAAACGCGCCACAAACAAACACACAACAATGGAGCATATCGACGGCATGGTGTTCTTCATTCTCGGCATGTGGATGTTTTTAATGTGAGTTTGTTTCAAAAGAGGCTGATGGCAGCCAAAGAACATTTTTGGTTAATACAAAAAGGTGCGTGCGATCCTTCTCTGGCTGTTTCTAAATATAGCGCTTCTGTTGTGTCTCGTGTCGCAAGTTCAGTGACGCAGTAATGACGATTTTCTCCGGCCAATCAGTGACCAGCAGAGTTTACACGTCACGTTTTGGTAACGGTTCGGCGCGCTTGGAACCTCGGTTGAGGTGGTACTAAAAAAAGGACCAGGTACCAGGTACTGTTCCCAGTGGAAAACCCCCCAAAAGTGAGCTGAACTGAACCATGTTGTGCCGTACTATGCAGTGGAAAAGCGCCATAAATTCTCCTGCTTAGACGGCTTAGTTCACTTTAGACTTGATAAACCAACACATGACATGGCTCCACAAATCATGACCAACTGTGATGACTCCACACTGGACTTGGATTCTGTAGCCCTCCACTCTTACTCCTGGGGTTCCTGGACCTTCATTTCCAAATAAAATGCTAAATTATCTTTTATCTGAAATGAGTACTCTGGACCACTAATCAATGGTGAAGGTCTTTTTCTTGTTAGCCTTGCTGTCCCTGGTTCAGCTGTGGCCTGATACTAGTAATGCTTCACTTTTTAGCCCCATTCCTGACGATGTCTGTGTGTGGTGGCTCCTGATGCACTGACTTGAGCCTCACTCCACTCGTTGTAAAGCTCTCCCAAGCTATTGACTCTGCTTTGCTTGACCAACTTATTAAGGCTGTAGTCATCCCTGTTGCTTGTATACCTTTTCCTATCACACTTTTCCCGTCCAGTCAAGTTTCCATGAATATGCTTCAATACAGCACGCTGTGGACAGCCAGCCCCTGCAGCGATGACCTTCTGTGGCTTCCCTTCCTTTTGGAGAGGGTCGATGATCATCTTCTGGACAACTGACAAGTCAGCGGTCTTCCCCATGCGCGCATTGAACTAAACAGAGAGATACACCGTATTTATACTCTATGAATAGTAATTTACTCAAACTCGAAATTAAATATTGTAATATTTTGAGATATGGCATTTTTTATGTTCATAATTATATATTATATATACTTTCTTTTTGTTATTAACTATTGGCAAACATTCTTCTAATAAGATTGTGTGCCATTATTTGCTGTGTGTGTGTGTGTGTGTGTGTGTGTGTGTGTGTGTGTGTGTGTGCTGGGTCTAATCAACTTGTGTGACTGGTATAATCAACTTCCGTGCACGCGTGTACTGTTTACTATAACCCGTGTGTGTGCGTAAAACATATTTTATTTTGTGTCTGTATGCGTGTGTGTACAGCGTGCGTGTAAAGCAAAAGCAAGTCTCATTAGAGAGGTTAAAGATTAATTTTCTCTCTCTGTATCAGCCTGCTCTTTGTGTCTGTGTGCGTCATTAGACTCTTTTCCACACACACACACACACATAGACACACAGAGACCCCTCCTACTTTCGCCTTCACACACACACACAAACATACACTCTTTCTCTCTGCTCTACACAGAGCCATTGCTCTGTCGCGATTCTTTTTTAAAGGTAAAGTGCAGTTAAATTTTTTTTTTTACTTTACAGCAGATATTCCGTTAGTGTGTCACTCAATCGAGTGTCATTAGAGAGATTTCTTGTTTATTTTTCTGATAAAAACAGTGTTTCTGTTGTGTGCGTGCGTGCGTGTGTGACAAGAGTGGAGGAAGGGTAACTATGTAAGACAAGAAGCCGGAGAGGGGCTTCTCACACACACACACACACACACACACACACACACAGCGCCTGCATGCACAAACGGAAACACTTATCTGTCGGGATTTATTTGTACTTTTTTTTAAAGGTAAAGTGCAGGTTAATTTGTTTTATTTTTACTTTATATTTTGTGTTAATTATTTTTATGTATTTTTTGGGGGGCTGTTGAACGAATAATTTGAGTTTCCATTATTTCTTATAAGAAAATTTAATTTGGTTTACGAGTGTTTTGAAATATGAGCCCCATTAAAGATAGGTTTCCAGAACAGAGAGAGAGAGAGAGAGAGAGAGAGAGAAGAAAGCTTTTCTGCAAATTTAATGAGAGAGAAGAAAAGGGAAAACATTTCTATATTTTTCAAAAATGACTGAATGGACTGAAGAATGTTAGTACTGAAACACTGATGGTTTCCAGGATGAATGTGATGACACTCCCTTGCTCTGAATAAAGTATGGTCAGTTGTCCTAACGCTTAAGTCCATGTTATCACTCAGAAAACGACTAATAATGATTAGAAGTGCTGCTGAAGCTGATGGTCTGGGAGCAGCTGCTGGTTAAGGCCAGTAACAGCTGATACACCTGGCTTTTGCTGCAGTGACAAAACTGCTACATTAGGACTTCATCAATATATCTTTGTTTTTTTCACTCTACAGCTTTGGAAAATTCTGCTTGGACGAGCTGAAGCCTGAAAGTGCTTGTGTGTGCATTTATGAATACAATACGAATCTATACTCTAGCTTTCTCTTTCCATTGCATCTGTTTCTAGGTACAATGAATTCTCCTGCTTTTAGACTGGAGTGTGTGCGTCTATTATGTTAGATGCTGTTTTCACACTTAGAATGGCATTTAACAAAAAAGCTTGTTCAGAAACTTCAACATAAAATATTAAATTCATTTTCTATATTTTATAGCAATAACGAAGATTTCAGTACTATGAAATAACACTTATGGCATTAGATAATTAATGAAGGTCAGTTGTTCTGAAATAGTTTTAGTATTATCAAGTGCATTCGCAAAACCCATCAAGCACCATGATGAAACTGTCTCTCATGAAGACCATCCCAGGAAAGCAAGAGTAAAACTGACCTCTGCTGCAGTGGAGATTCCTTATGTACTGTATTACTGTACTTCATAGATACATAGGTACAGTACAATATACTATACTGTTTTTATTTTTAAATACTCACTTTATGGGGTTGGACAAACCCATACTCACAATGGATGGTTACTTTTACATGGCAAGGAAGCCAAAATCTGGTAGTTTGCACAAAACGAACACTGTATGGGAAAAAAAGATTCACTGCCCCACTAGTGACACAGACATCTGTTATTATTGTCTCTGCCAAAATTTCAAAAATGCATTTCTTTAAATGTAGGAGATTTGTTTCTTTGTCGTACCTTTTTTAGATTTATTTTCATTTAGCTTTCTCTTAGAATAAATATAATGTTACATTATCATATAATTAACATAAATACAATATATTATACAGTATATGGACTACTACAGTATCTATAATAGGATAACGTAAATCTTACACCAAGCTATTATTTTTCATACTTTTTAATGTAATATTACATAATAATGAACTAAAGGCAGTCAGGAAGTGCTGTGCAACATTAAAATACATGTTTGTGGAATTTATTTCTAAATCTAGAACCGCACATTAGTGTCTAAACGCATTAGGTCCACCACATGACATGTATTATAGTTCTTCCTGTGCACAAAACAGGTGATGTCACTTGTTGTGCTAATTATAGTAAACAGGTTTAGTAAATTTATTGAACAAATATATGGCAGGACTTTTACTTTCTAAAGCCAGGGTGTCCACCTCTGCACAAAATGGCTAAATCAATGGAATTTTCAGGTGATTTCTGAACTATTCTACAAGGTGAAAGCTATTTCAGCTATTTTACAAAAGTTACAAAATAAATAAAGAAATAAAAAAAACAGCACTGTCGCCTTGCACCTCCAGGGTCCGGGTTCGATTCCCGTCTCTGTGTGCATGGAGTTTGCATGTTCTCCCCGTGCTTGGTGGGTTTCCTCCGGGTACTCCGGTTTCCTCCCACAGTCCAAAGACATGCAGATTAGGCTAATCGAGGTTCCCAAATTGACCATAGTGTGTGAATGAGTGTGTGTGTGTGTGTGTGTGTGTGTGTGCTCTGTGATGGATTGGCACGCTGTCCAGGGTGAACCCTGCCTCGTGCCCTGAGTCTCCTGGGATAGGCTCCAGGTCCCGGCGACCCTAAATACAGGATAAAGTGGTATAGAAGATGAATTAATTAATAAAAAAAAAAACTCTGAACACCTTTAAGAGAGTTCGGAAAATCTCTCTGTTGGATGTTGATGTCTTTTAAGCAAATTATAGAAATCTAAAACTTTGAATGAAAAATAATCGTCATTTAAAGGCTTCTTGTGAGTTTCTTCCTCCATTTGAAATGCACAAAGACAGCACTTTATTATTGATCAAAGAGCTGAGAACAGCAGCTACTCTGGACAGTTCGGGAATACTTGCGTGTGCTTGCGTAGAAACTTGCCGACAAATGCATATGTACACTTTACGTACGTGCATTTCAAACAAGGCCTAATTATACCTCCTAGTAGAGACATATAAGTGCTGATATTCAGCATAACCACACAACTGCAAATACAGCACTTCATTGATGATGATGATGCTTTTACATTACTGTTTTTTACATTTTGTTAATATAATCTATATAAATAAAAGGTTTTGTCGATACATTGGTCTGTCTGTCTATACAGTATGTATGTACAGTACGTACACTATGTATGTCTGTCCAGGCAGATTTTGTTACAGCATCACGCAAACCTGGACAGTATTTTATTAAACTTTGTCAGTAGTTTGGTATCTGCCTTAGGTTTAATGAAATCAATTTATTGAGTAGAAGTGAAGTTTATACGCAGTTATCTGCCAGATTACGTCACAGCACCTAGAGCTTTTTTTTGGATGTACAGTATATAGCGCTTTTTCCCCCGGGGTGGGCATGGCTATACACATCAATTAACAGAGCCAATAGTTTACTGTATTCTGTACTGTATATACACGCAGAGTATGCAGAAAACACAGAAATGACGCTAATGCACCTACAGCACAAGCTGACAAAATCCTTAATATCGTACACGCCTGTGACAGCGCGACTCATCATGGCTACGAAAACTTATCATAATAATATCAAACTTATACCATAAATTTCATCAGAATGTTGAGTAGAAGGGAAGTTACGAGATGAGCAGTTACTGTATGTGTACTGTAAAAAATTATAATTTTAATCACCAGTTAGTGCAACATTTTGTTTCTTTTTGTAATACTTGTTTTATATCCTTGTGCTTTTGATGAACTTTTACATTCATTGCTTATGTTCATGAAGATTTTACTGTTTTTCATGACCACTGATGATGTTGCCAATAGTACTAGGGGAACCGTTTGGTTCTAGGAAAAATATGAAATGATACAATGAAACATTGCAGTGTGCAAGTGTGGGTATATGTACTAAAGGCAGTGCCACATTGTTGTATAATTCATTGTATAATTATAGACTTCAACACAGTAAGAGATAGACCGATGTAACTTTTGAAACCCAATGTGTTTTAACTTTCTTGGCTCTAGAGCCCTGTTCGACTATGACAGGACGAAGGACACTGGTCTCCCGAGTCAAGGATTGAACTTCCACTTCGGGGACATCCTCCACGTGCTGAATGCTTCAGATGATGAGTGGTGGCAGGCACGCCATGTCACCGCAGATGGAGAGGTGGAAGAGATCGGAGTCATTCCCAGCAAGAGGAGGTATTGCAGCCAGTGCCAGGGGGACGTTGCTTTTTAAAGTAACTAATTACATTACAAAATTACTGTCATTAAAAAGTAATCAGTTACATTACAGCATTACTTTCTGATAAAAGTAACTAGTTTGTGATTCCTCATGCATGTTGTTTTAGTCAAGACTTTTATAATTATTCTCATCACTCAGCGAAGTTTGTCCCATAATCTGTTAACTACTAATACCCCTATCTTCCCGCACGGTGGCCGTGATTTACCGCGAGTTTTGTCGCTGTGATTAGGTTTCCATCTTTCCACGCGCCGGTTCTCGCACAGGTGAGATAGGGGTATTACAGCAGGAATAACAGAGGGGGGTTGGTTATAGGCGGCGGGGCGTGTAGGGTGACTTTCTCACACACACACACACACACACACACACACACACACACACACGATAACGGATTGGGAATGACTGCTGTCTGGCTCACAGATTACACATATTACTTTTTTGAAAAAGTAACTAAATAACTGAGTATTTAAATGGCGGACGTAATGTGTTAGTTTACTCGTTACATCAAAAAAGTAATCGAAGTACTGTAATGTGTTACTTTGTAACGCCTTACACCCAACACTGATTGCATCACTCAGCTTTCACATGAACATTTCTCATGACGCTCCCAAGTTCCTTTCCCCCAGCCTCTAGTGTCTCCCTGCATAGCAGTGTTGGTTTTACTTAGGATGATTTTCGTGTTTATACCAATTTTAAATCATTTTAGAAACCAGATTATTATTAATAAAAGGAAACTAGCCAGGGAACTAGATAAGACAAGGGACACACCAACCCGTCACTGGTCACAAGCACACATGTATACTGTACACACTCACACACCCAATCAGTTGCTATGTGCAATTTAGAAACACAACTCAGCTTACAACATGTCTTTGTGAGACAACCTCGCAAACACTAGAGACAACACTAAGCTGTAATAATCGTAGCTATTATGTCACGCCAAGGTATTATTTTCATACATTTTAATGTAATGTTATGTACTAATGCACAAAAGGCAGGCAGGAAGTACTGTGCAACATGGAAATACAGTTATTTAAATAACGTAAAACTAAATCCCGTCTTGGAATCTTTTCTTAATCCTTAACTTCACCTTTTTTTTTTTTTTTTTTTTTTACGTTTTTTTCCTACTGAGAAATGTTTCTAACGCCACCGTCTTGAGGTAAGATTTAGCGAAAGGAGATTAATTCCTTTAGCTCCCACTTAGTGGCAACTAAACTCTGGGTGACAGCCGATATGCAGAGCTACTGTACGAGTCAGCGTGAGAGCAGCTTACAGTTCCAACTGAGACTTTCTTCAGCCTCATCATAAGCAGAATCGTCACAGAGCCTAAGCACAGAAAGCATCTTGTAGGGTTTTTTTTTTTTGTATGTAGTATGATGTTTTTGAACAAAACTCCACAAGTCCAGATTGTTTGCTTTGTGTCAGTTGGCAATTTTAATATCCCTTATTGATTTATTGACCAGTCATTCATTTTCTTATACAGTAGCTATACTAAACAGGAAGTGCTAGAAGTAATTAATAAAATTATAAGATACGATCTTGATACACCACATTGTTGTGCTTTAAATGAGAATGTGCTCTGATTCATATTCACAGAACTACTTGCATTTATCTCTTTGTCTGGGACGTAAATCCAAATTTGAACATTTATACTGAGTAACTTTCTTTTTTTGGTGAAAATCGTTCTAACATCAAAACAAGGATGTTTGATTTCGGCAATATGAAAGAACAGTTATAAGATTCAAAAACTCCATTTATTTCTCTATATAATCACCTGCTACACTAATGCACTTATCTCAGTGCTTCACTAGTGCTTGGATACTGTAAATGTAGAAAGTTTTCTCAGTACTGTACTACCTGTATATGTCAACGCCATGATCAGACTTCCTGCTTCGCTTCTAAAACACTGGCCTCCCAGGAACTCTTTAATGGATTTTAATGGGTGATGCAGCAATAAACTTCCAGTCGAGTTCCTGTAATGCGCAAGTGGTGCTCGTGAATGATTGTGTGTACAGATCCATCAGATAGATGTTTTTCTACAGCAAGTTATCCATCGATTTTTTTTTATTTATTTATTATTTTTTTTCAATGATCAGGCATTCCACTTGCTGAACGTTCACAGGAATTTCTGCGGTGTGCTCCGGAGTCACCTCGGCCACGAATGATGGCTGGCGTACAGCCATCTTTAAAACATTCGCACCATTCAAATTCAATTCAATTTTATTTATATAGCGCTTTAAACAATGGTCATTGTCTCAAAGCAGCTTCACAAAAATGAAAGAATTTTTTAGAAAAGAAAATATTTGGAAGTGTGTATGTGTGAGAAAAATGTGTCTAGATAATAATGAGAGAATTAACGTAGTTGCCATTCAGGATAAATATCTAGGAGGTTATGGGATGAGTTACGTGTATGCCAGATTAAAGAGATGCATCTTGAGTCTACTTTTGAACTGGGAAACCGTGTCTGCTCCCCGGACACTGTCTGGAAGGCTATTCCAAAGCTTTGGAGCTAAATATGAAAAAGCCCTACCCCCTTTTGTAGATTTTGAAATTCTGGGAACTACCAGGAGTTTTGTGATCTTAAGGCGCGTGGTGGATTGCTCTAAACCATTTAAGGCCTTGTATGTAAGTAATACTATTTTGTAATTTATTCTAAACTGAACAGGTAGCCAGTGCAGGGATGATAATATTGGGGTTATATGATCATATTTTCTGGATCTAGTGAGAACCCTGGCGGCTGCATTTTGGATTAACTGAAGCTTGTTTATTGAGGATGCAGGACAACCACCTAGTAATGCATTACAATAGTCCAGTCTGGAGGTCATGAATGCATGAACTAGTTTTTCTGCATCAGATACGGATAAGATGTTCCTAAGTTTAGCAATATTTCGAAGATGGAAAAAGGCTGTTTTTGTGATATTTGAAATGTGATTTTCAAAGGACAAGTTACTGTCTAATATTACGTCCAGGTCTTTTACTGTCGAGCTGGTAGTAACAGTACATCCTTCTAAACGCAGGCTGAATTGTGAAAGCTGTTGTGTGCTGGTTTTTGGGCCGATAAGTAATATCTCTGTCTTATCTGAATTTAGTAAAAGAAAGTTATTGGTCACCCAATCTTTAATGTCCTGGACACACTCAGTTAATCTAGACAATGTTAAATTGCAGTCAAGAGTCTCATCACCGTACTGTGCTAGAAGTCTTCTGTACTGTAAGTGTCGATCCGATTCACAACTTCATTAACAAGGAATTTCATCACTAGGTTGACTTGAACACTTCTCATACTATATGAAATCCCTACACACGACTGGATTATAATCTTTAGGATAATCTATAACCTTGCAAAAAAGAAGAGCATTCAGGTTTAGGCAAACCCACTGTGTCTCCGTCATCCAATAATAGACGCTCTAATTAAAGCCTTTTTCCAGTGTGTGATGAAACAAAGTTTGCTCTCACTTTCTGTCTTCAGTCGCGGCAGATCAAGAGCTGATAATTGACTTCTCACCTAGTTCTGTTTAGCTGATGACGCTTTTCTGTCTCTCACCTGCACTGCATATGATCAGATGTCGAATGAGTGCTGTTATGTGAGATATCTCACCTTTTCGAAACAGAGGAGCATCTGGGAGCAGTGCTGTCTCTCTGAACATGATGGCATTTTTAATGTAATTCCATATGTACATACAGTACTGTAGTGTTGGTTTGGGGAGAGATTAATGAGTGAGTTATAGTCTTTATTCTAAATGCAGGGTGTTTTTAACATGTATGCGTTGTAATGTGGCAAGCCAACTGCATGCTGCATGCAAATAAGTATAGTATGCTAACCTCCTAAACCGTGTGTCATTTCTTTTCATTGTTTTTTGCTTAATAGCTTCTTATAACGATTGAGTCTGATCAATGTCTTCAAGCAAGAAGAAGTTTGGCAAAAGCGTGATACCCAGCCGTCCTCATATGGGGATCTTACAAGGATAATCACACAATGTAGTAGAGAGATACTGTACACTGACGAGTTGGGTCTCATGAGGCTATCTTGAGTCATACATTACAACAGTTGGGGCTCCATTATTTTTTTGAAAGCAGTCACACATGAGATATATATATATATAATATATATATATATATATATATATATATATATATATATATATATATATATATATATATATATATATAAAATGTGTGTGTGTATATACTGTAAGATTTGGTCTGGTGAAGATTTTAATCTATTTTCTTCTGTTGTTTCATTGACCGTCAGGGTGGAGAGAAAAGAGAGGGCCAGGTTAAAGACAGTCAAGTTCAACTCCAAGTCTCGGGACAAAGAGGTAATGACTGTCCAAAAAAAATTGCATTTGTGAAATGCTTTTCAACTCAGACATAACACTGAGCATAGAACCATCTGTGTCCATGTATATATGATATAAGCTATAAAAATATGATCATTATTAGCTATACAAATTATAATCAGATGAGGTGCAGGATTGTGGTGGTTTTAGTCATTATATTTAGATAAACCATATTAATGTCAAATTCATAACAAAATGTTGAGGACATTCAAATCTATTGTAGCATTTTTCAAAATAAATCTTTAAAGATTTGCCACGTAATGCTAGTGCAGTGTACCAGACTGAGTGTACAGTACTGTATTGTGCTAATCCCTCCTTCAGACGGAGGCAAGACTATGAGAGATTCTCATTAAACATGTGACAGGTCTTTCCTTTCCTTCACGTCTTTCCTGCTCTGCACTGCATTACTGACCTACTGTTGTTCAGATTCGCTTTTCAACTGCATATCCCAATGCAACACCAAATTATATGCATGAACTGCTCGGATAAACAACAAGGGACAAACGTAATGAAATATGCTTGCCATTGACGTTAATCTGCTCTGATCCTGCATGGTGGCTTCTTCAAGCTTCTTTTCTCTCCTGTCTATATTCCTTTGCTTTCTGATTGCTGTCTGATTGATGTTTCTTTTTTTCTTTTTTTTCATTCGTACTGACACCGGATAACATTTTGTGTTCAAATCCATTAATTATTTACTCAGCTGTAGGTTTGTTTTTAAAATTTAGTTTTTATGAATATGATTATCAATATATTTCTTCTCATAATAGATTATATAATATAATGATTATATTACCACAAATAATGTAAAATGCATCAAACATTTTAGCAATTTAAAAAGAAGTTTCATTAATCATGTAGTCAAGAACGGATGTTGGCAATAATCAGATTAACAATTTACCTACATTTGAGTTACATTACTAATGGGGAATATCCTTTTATTTTCTGAAAAAATTTTTGTTCAGAAATTTTTTCCTAATATCATTACCTAAAGCACTGTGCAAAAGTCTTGAAACCTGCCCATACGCCCCCCCCCCCCACCCCCCACCCCCGTTTCTTCATACTAATTAAAATTAAATGATGTAGACTACATTAAAGAAATGGGAACAAATGTTTTACTGTGACAGGCTTCACATTACCTAAAGATACAGTTTAAAAATTGGTTGTTTTTATGTAACAACCTCAGCAGCAACCTCATTTCCCCTCTCGTCTGTTCCAACCACTCAGCATCACCAGTATATACTAATGACTGGCCTGCTTATCTGTCATCATCTGCACCTGTTTCTCCCTGGTTCATGCCTTAAATTTCTTTTCTTTCCTTTTTTTTTTTTTTGCTTGAATGTTTCATAGATCTGTGTATGGCTTAACAAAGAAAAAAACATTTCTCTAAAACTGGTCACTGAAATTGAGAGCCAAAAATTCCTTTAGGAAACCTAGAGGACAAAAAAGTCTGGCTCTTTAGAACCAAAATAAAAGTAAATGAGGGGTGGGTTAATACTTTTGCACAGTACTGTATGTCCAGCTATATTTTCATTAACCAAAAGGTGACAGCAAATAATTTTTTTATTACGTTTTACTATTGAATCTTTTTTAAAGTAAAATACATCATATTTTCCCCAAAAAATAAAGCTAACAGCTGCAATATGTTTAAATACATTGCAGTATTCTATAGGCATGACCGCTGAGGGCTTCTGATATAACAATGTTCAGATTATTAGTGTACGTGTAAAAGCACATCTTTTCACAAAAATTCCCCTTCTACAAGATCAGGGAGCAGAGTGAGCAGGAAACAAGTGACTTAGAGCGTAAGTATACCTGTGCCCACGGTGCACACAGTGCAGGACAAAGCAGCAACTAACCGCTGGATAAAACACCTGGTACTCATACTGCAGCCGTGCCAGGCACCATTAAAAGGCTTTATACTGTACCTCAGCTCCTGCTGTGTTTTTATTCTGAAAATATAAAACGAGCAAATTTCATGTAGGTTTGTTTCTTTGGGGAACTACAGTAATTCCTGTTCTGTTGCAGTATGGGGGTTTGGTTGTTCATCTGTAATGTTATGTGCACGTTCAGTAACCTTTATTTTTGTGGTTCTTTTTTTATTTGTGTGCTCTCTGACGACTTCTTCACAGGACCTGTGTGACGACAAAGGCTTCAGTAAGTCTTCCCGGACTCCTGCAGTCATTAGAAGGCCATGCCCAGTTCTCAGCATGACCTCGTTTTAGTTTTGCCTTTCTTCTTCCACCTTTCATTTTTGAATCATCTATTAAAGTAAGCTTTTCTATGAAAGGCTTCACTGGTTCAGCTAGGCAGATGATTTTTGTTGTTACAACATCTGGAGCCATATAGAAATTAATTTTGCAGGTTTATAAGCTCCGTGACTAATCACACCTGACCTACAGATAAGACGACTACAGTATGGGGTTATAGTCTGTGATCCAGCAGCCTCACTTTTCATCACTTGAAGCTTTTTTTAACAGAAAAAGAAAAAAAAAAGAAAAAGAATGGAATGGATTATATGAATGACTTTTAAGTTTCGTGTCAGTTCACATTAAGAGAGCAAATTACAAAAATTGATAGTCTCTCAAATGGATGTACTGTACAGTATATCCACAGTATACAACATAAATATTGCATGAAGTGCCAGAGTTTCATAATCCATAATTCATCATTTCCTTCATCATTTCCATTATCCTCGGCAAGATTTTATCATGTCTGGTGTCTCAGCACATTCAGTCTATTTGATTGCTTATGTAGAGTATCTAAAAATAGTGCTAATGCACCTCTACTGCATCATACAGCACTAAACAGCTTCCTCATGAAGAAATGGCTGTGGAGAAGTAGTACAGCATATACTGTAGTTGGCCTTTTTACATCCACTCTAATTTTTGTCTTTAAAATAAGTTCACATTAAGTACGTAATACACTGATTGTCCAAAACATTAAAAACCATTAACATTAAAAACCACCCAGGTTTTAGATTCCCTTTGTGCTCCACAGGGCCTCTGGGGGTCAGCTGTGGCGTCTGTCACCAAAACATTAGCAGCAAATCCTTTACATACCGTACAGTATGTTGTCAGGTGGAGCCTCCATGGGTCAGACTGGATGCTCAGTAGGAGTGAGATCTGGGAAATTTGGAGGCCAGATCAACTCTTCTATCACTAGACTTTCTGTATGGCACGAGGCTACACCCTGGACTGGGAGCCAGTCTATTGCAGGGCACACACACACTCATTCACACTACGGGCAATTTGGGAACGTCAGTTAGCTTAAACTGCATGTCTTTGGAATGTGGGAGGAAACCAGAATACCCGGAGTAAACCCATCAAGCGAACCCAGACCCCGAAGGTGCAAGGCAACAGTGCTATATAACCACTAAGCCACCGTGCCGCCCCGTTACCAGTTTGCTTTATGTAATTGATAATCAGTGTTCTTTAATTCACCTTGCGATGGTGCTAATGTTATGGCTAATCAGTGTATATTCGCTGCTGTATTTTAAACATGTTTTATTAAGCTGTGGGAGACATCAGAGCACCATCTCTTTGTTTCTTAACAGCTGCAGGAGGGCTATTACAAGACTGACATTACCATTTCCACCGCCGTTGTCCCTCATTTGCATTTCAAATGCTTTTACAAAACACATACAGTACTGTAACACTAGTGGGCTTCTTTGGGGAAACTTTTTTTCATGTTCACATGTCCTAGATCATAGCACACATCCAAAAACAAGCTAACTTAAACGCATTGTGTATTAAATGCATTGCTTTGTGAAAGATGGAATAGGTATTATCCTAAGATAGAAAATATAAAAATTGGTTGTATTTGATCGTAGACTTGGTTTAGCTTGCTGTTGCTGTACCCCATCTTATACGGCAGTGTGTGTGGTGTGAGGATTACCATATAGTCTGTCCATAATTCAAATCACAGCTTTATAGTAATGCTCTTATTCTAATATGTTAGAATTACCATAGAAACAGTAACTTCTTCACTGCAACTTGTATAGTAGACAATGTATAGTACTGTGCAAAAGTGTTCATCCACCCCTCATTTCTTCATATTTTGCTTATTGGCTCTTATTTTTGCCAAGTTTCTGACTAGTTTCTGAGGAATGTTTTTTTTGATTGTTCAGCCATGCAGTGATCTACAGTATAAATCATTCAAGCATAAAAAAAAGCTTGAAGCATGAACCAGTGAGAAACAGGAGCAGATGATGACAGATGATCAGGCCGGTTATTAGTAAATACTGGTGATGCTGAATCCTGAGTGGTTGGAACAGACAAGAGGGGAAATGAGGTTGCTGCTGAGGTTGATTACATACAAAACCCATTTTAAAATGATACCTTTAGGCACTTTGCAGCCTGTCGCAGTAAAACATTTAATTTTATTTAATATAATGAAATGAGGAGTGGCTCAATCATTTTACATAGTACTGTGCATAGGAATAATTGGGATTTATTTTAGGAATAATTTTTAAATAGCAAAGATAAACATCATTATTTATTTGAAGAAGATTTATTAAGCTGGTTTAACATTTATGGAATGTTTTTTGGGTATCAGCTGACTGTAGTGGTCAGGAAAGTTTATACCATGGAAAAGTCTTCAGGACAGAGGAATTTGAGCTTTTCTAGTCCATAGGTAACATGGCAAGCTGCTTTGTTAGTCTTATGATTTGAATAAATAAAAAAAAAATCTGTTGTGGAAAAAAACTGATTGTAGTTGCTGTAACATAAACGATAACAGGAACTAGCTAAACCTTACTTTAAGATCATTTCTTATAAAAAACCATGCCACTTAGACTCCCTGTCCTTCCCTTTAAGAACTGATTATGCAATGCTGTGGAGTATTAATTTTATTATTTATTTAACAAATGTAGAATTTTGCTTACTAACTTATCCGAGTTCATACAATCAAAACAATACCATGCCAGTGATAAGCAGCACTGATATGCTTGCATCGGCATGAAGCTAAGCTTCTCACATCAGAATAAGCTTCCTTTACTTACTTGTCAGTCATATTGCCTGTTGATTTAAAAAGCTTCCCTTATGCACAAGGATTTTAGGCTAAACAGGTTGCTTTGGGTGTTTTGCTGTTCCACTCATTTAAGCAAACTTTCCCCCCCAAAAATCTCAGACTACTTCTAAGTGGTTATGGTACTTAAATCAGTCATACTACAGTATATACAGTATACTGCCAATGTTGGATTAAAGAGTGAGCATCTGTGTTTGAAGCCTCACGAAAACATCTGTCTATGGTGATGTTGTGTCTCAATGTGCCGTGTACTATGGCAGTGTTAAGACCTTCTGTAGACCATATCGATGCTGCTATCAAAAATATAGCAGAAAAATATATATATATTTGGAGAACTTGAGTGTCCTGTTTTTTTTGTTGTTGTTGCATTTACAGAATTTTCTTCCTTTTCTAAAGATCTATTGAGCTGCAACACCGTGTGTTCTATTTCTGTGCTGTGAACGTACATCAGCAGAAAATGTAATTAAACTAGAGAGTGTGAGATGATTAGCATTTTCCTGGGTCTCTCAGATCTTCAACACTGCCATCTGCTGGTCACTGACATAATTTCTGTGGTTTATCTCAGTTTCAATCCTGAAGACTTTTTTTTCCCCTATTAGTTTCTAGCATCTTAACACAACTCATAATGCTAACTAAGGACTATTTATTGATGCATAATTAATATATGTTAGATTACCCGGAACCCTAGCCTTCACGACTGGAATTGAGATCCTGTGGTTTTCTGGTGTGGCTGTGTAGTGCTGCTTATGTTGCCCTTTTTTTGATTTCAGAGCATGTAACCTCTAATGCCAGTGATAGTGAAAGTAGTTACCGTAAGTGTTTCCCTTTTGATTTCCTCTCCTGTTTCATCTGTCTTTGTCAGATGTTTACCATGTTTTTATTTTCCCAGTCTTTGATGTACAAAAGTTGTCCTGTTATCTCATACAGATTTTAGAGCATAAATGAATATAATGGAAAGAAAGTGGTTTAATGCGTGTCACTTGGGCATGAATATTCACAAATATTCATTATTGGGGAGGAATATTCACCCCCTCATGTGTCGCCCAGGTGAGGGTGTCTGATGTAAAACCTAATACGCTCTATGACTCTGGGTTCATCAGTAATGAAGTGTCCAAGTTGAACCATGTCATGTTTTAAGAAACTTAATGAACTTGTTTTTAGCTCTTAAACCTGATAAAGTGGATATTACCTCTGTTATCAGTGACCTGGCTCAGTTATCCAAGTCGTTTCTACTTTATGACTCGTGTTCATACTTCTCTGGATTGTTACCTAATCACTTGAACATTGTGCATGAGCAGATTTAAAGTGCAAGCCCTTTCTGAACGTTCCTGTCTACACTTCATGCCACACCATAACCCCATTCTTTTTGAATGAAAAGCTTTTTATTAAATACACGCCTTGTATACGTATTGTTGCAATGTCAGCATTAAATTACTGACATGCTATTCAGGCAGATTTAGATCAGATAATTGTAATGGATAATTGGGTATTTGCTAAGGGCCTGTCTTTTCTTTATTTTACCAGGTGAACAGGAAGAATATGTCCTATCATATGAGTCAGTGGTTCAGCAGGAAGGTAAGTGTAATTTTCAAACTAAGAGTTACTTTGGGGGGGGGGGGGGGAGGCTTCAATTTGTTAGAAAGCATAAAGTGGACAAAATGGACTGTAGAGCATTGGTAAAGGGACGTGTGGCCTAAACAGTCCAGATGTCCAATTAAAGCACAAAACAAACAGGACAGGATGGTAATTGTAGTATAAAGTTTGTGTAATAATTTGGCAAGCACAATTCCTTTTTGCTCTATGGATCAGATTACGTAATACTGTATATTGCATTTTCATTTTTGATCATTTCATCATTCAGATATTAGATTTTAACTCATTGAACTAATTGATTTTTGAAAAACTCTACACAAATTGTGTCCGACTTCACAGTGAATTACACTCGTCCTGTAATTATCCTGGGCCCTATGAAGGACCGGATCAACGATGACCTGATATCAGAATTTTCTCATAAGTTTGGATCCTGTGTCCCTCGTAAGTAGCATGTGTCCTCCAAAAAAAAAAAAAAAAAAAACCTATTTGCTGTTTAATCTTAATTCGGATATTAATCTTCTTCCCATCCTCGTCTTCCCTGTTGCAGATACAACCAGATCAAAGCGAGAATATGAGGCTGATGGCAGAGATTATCACTTTGTCATTTCGCGAGAGCAAATGGAGAAAGACATCCAGGACCACAAGTTTATAGAGGCAGGCCAGTACAACAATCATCTGTATGGCACAAGTGTACAATCAGTGCGAGAGGTTGCGGAAAAGGTGAAGATCTCTCTCTCTCCATTATTTTATCTAATACTGCATTTTACTGCAGATTTAGTGTTTATTACAGAAATAGACATTGACACTTGAAATTTGCTTCCCTTCTCCTTTTCTGCACAGGGTAAACACTGCATCCTTGATGTCTCCGGCAATGCTATCAAACGTCTCCACCTAGCACAGCTCTACCCGATCGCTGTGTTCGTCAAACCAAAATCAATGGAAAATATTTTGTGAGTCTATATTATTATTGTGTTTTACTGTTTCGTCACAAGGTTGTACTTTACTTTGTGTTTCAAATAAACTCTCCATTCACTGTAGACCATCTCAGACATGTACTATGTAGAGAACAGCGGACTTGTGTAGAAAATATGTGTAATGTCATCGGACAAGAATACAGCAAATGATGAAAAGTGCAACAATGCATTTCTAAAAATCTGATTTTTTTTTTTCTCATCAGAGAAATGAATAAGAGGCTGACCGAGGAGCAGGCCAAGAAAACATTTGACCGAGCTATGAAGCTGGAACAGGAGTTTACAGAGCACTTCACTTGTACGTACAGTAAAATATATGGTTACTCCACATGCCACATGCATGTCTCATTTTATATTCTCTTGTCTTTTACACCATATGGCCAAAACGTTTAGGACACCTGACTTTCATTCCTATACAGTATGTACAGTAGTGCAATTTACAGGCACAAACCTGTTCATGAATGGTTGGTCAATGTTGATATAGTGAAGCATGCACTGATCTAAACCACATTCGACAGCTTTGTGATTAACTGGAACACTGTATGCACCCCAGACCTCCAGTGACCCCAACTGTCTGACCCCAACACTCCAACCTCTAGTGGAATGACTTCCCAAATGTGTGGAGGTTATTAAAACAGAAAGGGGGAATCACATATACATTTATGATAGTCAGATTTCCTCTAATATTTGGCCACTCAGTTAAACAGGTGAAGTTAATGTAGTGAGCTTAATTGGGGTAATACTTTAATGGCATTTTCTTGTTGGTTTTACTATAATTATGAAGGATCGGCATATTTTACACAGGTGCAAGCTCATATAAGGGGCGTTCAAGTCAAACCTGGACTTTTCATTGTACAAAATAACAAAACACAGTTATAAGAGTTAAATATATAATCCCCTTTGCACTAATGCACTTATCCCAACGATCCATCCGTGCCTTGATATCATCATGAAAGTGTTTTCAGCGTGCCAGAGCACGATATCTCCTTTAATGGCCCTTTGCTTTAATGGAAATAAACGGACTGATTTGGTCACCAAAGACGTTCTGTTTTTGCAGGACAGGTCACAATCTCATGCTACCCACTGCACTACTTGCACATTACAGGAATTATGCTGCCACATCAACCATACAGTACTGACCTTGATGGTGTCCAAGCACTAGTGAAACGCTGGGATAAGTGTATTAGTATAGCAGGGGATTATATAGAGAAATAAAGGTTGTTTTTAGTCTCATAACTGTGTTCTATCATTCTGTACAATCAAAAGTCCCGGTTTGACTTGAACACCCCACACAGAAACCAGATCTACATATTATCCTTGCTGCTTTCTTTGTTTTATAAAATGTTCTTTTCTTTTTTCCTAGCCATTGTACAAGGGGACACCCTGGAGGAGATCTACAACCAGGCTAAACAGATCATAGAAGATCAGTCTGGACCGTACATCTGGGTGCCATCCAGGGAGAAATTGTGAGATGGCTGAAATCAGAGAAATCATATTCCCTTCTTTCTTTCTTTTTTTTTCTTTTCCTTTGCTCTTTTTTTTCGGGTGGATTGAAATAGGAAATGCTCCAAATATCCGAGGATGTGCTTGTGAAAGTGGGCAGACAGCACATCTTATTAAGACTCGATTCCAGGGAGAAGTACTACGCCTAACCAGGGCCGAGATTATTCAGTATATTACAGCTTCCTTAATGTTTAAGGCAGGTGACCTTATAGATGGAGAAGATTTTACCGCATATACTTGGATTTTGTTTGGATTTTTTTTTTTCTTTCTTTCGCATAGCAGAGAATAAAACGTCCACTTGTGTACGATCACTTGGAGCAAAATTTTGCACGTTTCAGCACTAAAAGCATGTTTTGGATGGTTCTGTTCTAGTTAACCTACATTGATTTTTATATTTTTTCTTACACATATATTTGAGCTTCATTAACCACAGCCACAATATCTTTTTTTTCTCCCCCTATCATACTGTATACTGCTTATGATCTTATAAAAGGATCAAAAGATTTAACTTATGCAATTATCCAGCTTTTAAACTGCACAAACTTGTGGATGGTTCGACTGATGACCTGGCACAAAATATGATCTTGATTGAGGGATTCCTGGATGTCCTCTGCAGATCTGGGTGTTTGAGAGTATAAATTTGAGGTTTACAGTGGCATGGCTGAAAAATGTTGTTTAAAATACAGGTGAATGTTTTATTTTCGGACATAAATTCACAATGCAAATCTAAAGAGAATTTACTGTACACTGAGATTTTAACATGTATTTAACCCTAAGTATACTGCCTATTTTGTTATAATGAAAAAAACTCTATATTGAACTTTAAGTAAACTCTAAAAATATGGGAATAATTATCTTTATATGGAATAAATATATGTATGAAAATATATCAGTCTATATAAATATAAAAAAGAATATATTTTCCTTTACTTTAACAATCAGCTCTTGTTTGTTTTTTTTCTTTTCTTTCCTTTTTCTTTTCTTTTCATGGCCGTTGGTGAAGTCGAACTTGGGCTGAGTGGGCAGTTTTTCAAATTCATTCGCTTAGCAGTTCATTCTCCTTTCTCGCCCTCTCTTCCTGTCTCACTTGGTGTGCATGGTTTTAAAAGCAATAGTATTTATAAAACGTGTGTAATCGGTACAAAAACTGGAACACGCCTTTTGCGTTTGTGAAGATGCCGAGTTTGTCGTGGAAAGTCACGCAGAAGCTTGTAAACCCCGTCCTTTAGACACAGTGGTCACTATTGGCTGGAGAGAGGGTCCCGAGCCTCTCTCAAACGCAAGCCTTTATTTCTCCACTCGAGGGCGCTCTCACAGAATCCAGCTCTCACTTTCATTCCCACTCGGAGATGATTGTTTTCTAAATGACTGACACGCTTCCATTGGACCACTGCTTTCTAACACATTTTTAACTGGACATTGTAAATATTCTGATTTGATTCATTCCATTGGTCAAACGACAAGAAGTGCTAATAAACAAATCGCACACTGTTTTTTATTTTACTTTATTATTTTAATGAATGCATCTTTCTTTATGTCATCACAGGATGGGTTTTGCCATTTCTATTCAAGGATAATAGGTCTAGTGAGGAACATGGTTAGTTTCTGTTTTTTTCTACATAACGGTTTTGTGTTTAGAGAATCTAAATATTGTTTTATCTAATAAATGATGTTGTTAACAAGGAAATCTGAATTTCTTATGATCACTCTAGATTATTTGCTCTTATACAGTATAGCGTATTTGTATGGCATAGTCTAGTTCTGATTAAATAAAAGTAAAAATGTATGAATGCATAAAACGAATCGTGTTTACACGTGCCAAAAAAGAAGCGAAAGAATTTGACCAAACAAAACAAAACAATGATTCACTGTGTAATGATAGTAAAGAATAAAGATTAATCAGACACTAGGAAGGGTTTTTGTATTTAGCTTGCTTTCTCATGAAGCTATGCATATTTCACATTTCCCTCAGACCCAGCTTTAACTTTAACAAGCGGTCTTGTTTCACCGTTTACAATTAATCTGTAACTGTTCAAGAGTATCTCTGCTTACCCTGATTCTGTGAACGTTTATGATGATCTAAGCAGGCAAACATCCTGTTATAAAATAATAAACCAGAGCAACTTCATAATCATTTATTTTATGCTTCATGTTACTAAAGCAAATATGTCAATACAGTATGCTGGGGTTGATTGGTCATTTACGTATGATACAACACATTTAATTATATTTAGTGAATTAAAATAGTGCTACTAGAGCAGTAGTCAGTAATGAGTGGTCTAAAGGGTTAATTTGAAGTTATTTAGATAGAAATAGTTGGGTTTTATAGGAGCTCATCAAGCATTGGCTCATTTTTGCTGTGCATTATTCGAATGCTTATTTAAAATCAGGTTCGTCCTCTGAACGTTGGCTCTCCAGGTCTGGATTCTGCTTGAGCCCTGATGTTAGTGACGCCCTTCACCTGAACGACTTCATTGTACCCACTGTGGGCCTCATAGGTGGGGTTTGGAGTGTGAGTGTGTAATGAAAGCCTTCTCTGTCTCTGCCTCTCTCCCTCTCTCTCCCTCTCTTTTCCTCTCTCTTTCTCTCTCTCTCTCTCTCTCTCTCTCTGTCTCTCTTTCTCTCTTTCTTTTTGTACGGGGGAACTACATGATGACATGTTTTTATATGCTTTAATATCCTTACTGTATGTCCCCCATAAGAATATGAATATCTGCCAGTTCTTTTTTTTCCCTTGAACTAGGTTTTATTTAAACTATTTTTTTATTTGAAACTAAAATACCCACATGGGTATAAAATGCTATTTATTCCATGTTTTGGTAATGAGGTTACTTTTTAAACTTAAACTTACTTAAGTAGCAGTATTAGTGATCATGTTCACAATAAATGAAATAGCCTTTTAAAAATGCATTAGTATAATTCAATTAAGGTACATGCTAGATAAGAATAGAATGTTTAGGTTTAATTAATTAGATTTAAGTACATGTACAAACTTTTATTTTATTCAAATACACTTAATATGTAAAAGCTACACTAGGACATTTTTTTTTGCTGCCCATGTGATAGAACAGCACCAGAAATACACACACACTCTCTCTCTCTCTCTCTCTCTCTCTCTCTCACACACACACACACAGACACATTATGTGCGTGTGTGCTTGCTTGCGCGCTTTTCCCTTGTACGTGTCACTTAAGGTGTACACTTAATTTGATGGTCCCATTTCACCCACAGTCTTGCGCATTTGAATTAAAAAAAAAAAAAAAAAAAAAGATTAGAGACTGAGATTACTGGATCACAAAAAAAAAAAAGTTCTGGACTTTGTCTTGGGTTGGACTTTGTGCTGCTGAAGGCTTTAGAAAGCAGACTGTGTTGTAAAAGCAGCAGTTTGGAGTCATGGGCGTGTGGAGTACACTGACCGCGCTGCTCCTCATCACACACAGCGGTAAGCCTTTACCCCTCTCACCCCATCACTAACCCCACTATACACCCAGCAAAAACATTCTTATACAGTACATACTTTACCTTATCATATTAGTCTTATTTATTCCTTTTGACTCAATGCATTTTATGCAAAAAGAAGAGCAGTCATGTCTTTAAATAAATAAATAAAACAATAATAATAATAGGTGAAAAAAAAATTTTAAAAACAACTTTACTTGGGTATCATATTATTTTGATCATATTTAATTAGAAGAAATACATTTGTAACTTGGTATATATAATATAAAAATATTAAATGTATAATCATTTTGTACTTAAACATATTTATCTAGGCTAACAGCTGTAATAATGGCACAAATGTTCACATTAAGAGGATGTTTTTCCCAATATTTATCTATCCAGTCAAAATTATAAAAGAAAAAAAAACATACACATATTTAAATAATTGATCAACTTTACATCAATTCCTGACTATGTACAATATACATTCCTTGTAATAAATTGCAGCCTTTTGCGATTAAATAATTGCACAGGTCCATATTGCTTTTTAAAAATTGTATTCAACTAATTGTGCAGCACTACTAGTAGATTTGGTTCACTTTATCAAACTCATACAGTATGTTAAAGAACATTCGAGATTACCATGTTACATGTTTTAGGTTTCGGCCACGCAACCACGACAGGGACACCAACACAGGGTGGTAAACTATTGATTTCACACCAGAATGTGAATATATTACAGTTATTCAGCTGTGAAAGCCTCTGGTGATTTTTTTTCTTTAAGTTTTAATTGTATGTAAACTAATAAATGCACAGAAGTATAATATGCTATATTATGATAAGTAAATACTCTTGCTTCTACTATTATGATTATCATTAGTGTGTGTAGCTCTTTAACGTGCTACATAGGCTTTATATCATCACAAGGGTATTTATATATTCACCTATAAGGTTAAATATTTTCCCACCCAATCCCCTACTTTGGCGACCCCTTAACAGGAGCAGCTGAATAACCAGCAACATGTGTATATATATATAGTCATTTGCAAAACCCATCAAGCACCATGATGAAACTGGCTCTCATGAAGAATATTCCAGCAACGTGAACACAAAACTTACCTCTGCTGCAGATGAGAAGTTCATGTACAGTTACCAGCCTCAAAAATCACCAATTAACAATCAGCACCTCGGATTAGAGCCGTTATGAAGGCTTTACAGATCATGAGTAGCAAATACATCTTGGCATTTGTTGAGATCTACTGTATCTGCTATTCCAATTAATGTTTGTGATTCTCATTAAAAGCGTGTATTTAAAAAATGGAAATTTGGCAGAATAGGACAATTAGACACAAGCATAGGTCATTATTATAGCAAACACAGTAGTTTCTGTTTCTTAAATAAGTTAAGCTACACAATGCATTCATTGTCATTATACAGTACTATACTGTAACTTGTATAGATAGATAGATAGATAGATTGTATATCATTGTATATGTGTGTGTGTGTGTGTGTGTGTGTGTGTGTGTGTGTGTGTGTGTCTAGTGTGCAGCCAAACCAGTGTAAGATGGTGTGCAATTTCCCAAAACGAGATGGCCAAGTGCAGTGACATGGCAGCAGCATTCAGCCGCGCCTCTATCCGGCCTACGCTGCGCTGTGTCCTCACAAGCTCAGCCACTGAATGCATGCAGAAACTCAAGGTAACACCCTCTACACGAAACCATCACTCTTAGTAGAGTGAAGTAAGGAAACATTGTGAAACATGGGAAACATGTAAGAAAACATTGGGATAACTTTTACACATGTGTGACATGAACTTTCTAAAAGTGACAAATTACTTTTCATGTGTAAATGTGTAGATAGAGGCAGTCTGCATTAGTAATTGAAAAAGTACAGCGTATGGTTCAGCTTACCTCTTATGGTTGTCCTTAGGGAAATGAAGTCGATGCATTTTCTACCAGTGCCAAGGACATCTATGACTTTGGAAAGGAAATCCAATTCAAAATTGCTGCAGCAGAGTCCAGTTCTGATAGTATGAGTTTTATATACTGTATACTGTATAATCCTACACATAGTGCTATCACTATATACAGTATATTCTATATAATTTTACACTATATATTTTAAAGAGATTTATTTATTTATAATACATATTCACGGTCAGATTGCATGGCATGAACCACCAGTGTGTTATCTTTAAATATTAATTACCTGTTCTTCACTGTTAAGGCAGAAGTGAGCTCATATTGGCTGTGTGAATTTCTGACTTATAGATGTAGGAACATCGTATTATGCAGTTGCTGTGGTGAAGAAGACGAATTCATACATTAACATCAACAACCTAAAGGGGAAGAAGACATGCCACACTGGGATTGGGCGTACAGCTGGGTGGAACATGCCCATAGGCCATCTGATCGACAGGGGAAAGATGTCTGTTATGGCCTGTAATGTGACACAAGGTGCACAGATCATGTCTAAGAGAATTATTCCCTGTTTTATGTTTATTCATGATATGTGAAGACCATTCGATAATCGGTTATCAAAAAATGACATTACAGAAAAGGATATGTGTGAATGAGAAACAGTGTTTTTTTTTTTTTGCATGTCTAGGAGTTGCAGAATTCTTCAACGCTAGCTGCATTCCTGGAGCAATAGGCCAGGCTCCGTCTCTGTGCCAGCTCTGTGCAGGAGACGGATCTGGAGAGCATAAGTGTGATGCAAGCAACAAGGAGAAATACTACTCATACAATGGAGCCTTCAGGTAATGTACGTTTCATTATGCCTTGATTTTGAATCAGCAGCTTTCACTACTGATTCAAAATCAAGGCTTGCTGAGGAACGGACACGCTCTGGCATCATTAACTATGGCTTAGGAACAAGATCCTAAAGGCAGAGCTAAAGCGAGGAATGTGAAGGCATGGTCTCTTTAAATAAAGACTCTTTGTGAAGGTCTACAGCTCTCTATGGAGAAAGCTGAGATAACCAACAAAGTGCTATGGTGTTGAATATCTATTACATAAAATGCTCAGACCTAAAATGATTAATCGCACTTTTTCATTAAACTAAGGATGATACTTGTTTATGGAAATGATTTTAACATGCACAACTTATCACAGTTATGAGAAAAACATACTGTTGTATATAAGTCATAGATAGCATTGACTATGACACATAGACACACTGTTGAAAATCTGTAAAAATGCGACATGAACATTACTGTGGAGAGAAACATTAATATATGTTTCTTTCTTTCTTTCTTTCTGCAGATGCCTTGTTGAGGATGCAGGAGAAGTAGCATTTGTTAAGCACACCACAGTTGGTGAAAACACAGATGGCAAGTCCATTTCTTAGAATAAATAATAGTTTGATATCACTCCCACATGGTTATAGTGACACAGTGCTTAATGGTTAGCACTGTTGCCTTGCACCTCCAGGATCGGGGTTCACGCCTTGGGTTTATGTGCGTGGAATTTGCATGTTCTCTCCATGCTTGGTGGGTTTTCTCGGGGTGCTCTAGTTTCCTCCCACAGTCCAAATACTGTACATGCAGATTAGGCTAATTGTCGTTCCCAGACTGCCTGTAGTGTGTGAATGACATCTGACCCTTTTGGTAATTGCCACAGAATGACAGATACAGTATATCTCCAGGATGGGGAGTGTCTATCCCCGATGTGCCGTATGGCATGTGGACGGTCCCTATCCCTATCCTATCCCCCATAAGTGTAGCACAGAACAACACAGGACAGAATACTAAACCGGTACTGCAGCAGGACATTAAGCAAGAAGACTAAAATTACTATTACTGTTATTTCACATAGTATTTCTTTTTTTCTTTTAGGAAAAGGGGACATTTGGGCGCAGGGTCTCAAGTCTGCCGACTTCGAATTGCTATGCTCGGATGGAACCCGGAGTCCTGTTTCAGATTACAGACGCTGCAACCTGGCCCGAGTGCCCTCCAGAGGCATTGTGGTCCGCTTTGACATGGACAGGTCTGCGATATATAACATGCTTAAAGAGGGACAGGTAAGAACCTTTCTCTTTAATGTTATGTGACGAAATGCTTAATACTGTTTTGTTTGATTGTTTCATTCTTGAATCTGTTTAACCACGGAGTTGTTGATTAACAGTAGTTCCACCTGTAATGCAAATCACAGGTTTATGTCAATGCATTCATTTTGTTACCCTTTCTGATGCTCACAAGCCCATTGTAGACACTTTTTGTGGTAGACGTGGGTCAGCATGGGCACCTTGGCTGATCTGCAGCTACACAACCTTAACGTAACAAACAGTGATGCACTGTGTGTTCTGGTTCATTTTTATCTGAACCAGAATTGAGTCATTTTCAACAATTTGAGCTGCAGTATTTCTTCTAAGGCCAGCCTTTACTCCCCCGCATGCATCAGTTAGCCTTGGCCGCCCATGACCCTGTCGCTGGTTCATTAGTTTTTATTCCTTGGATTACTTTTGGTAGACGGTTAATACTGTAGCATGCCGCTATTTTAAAATAATGACACCACCTCGGCATTAATTATTGTTCTATAATATCGTTCCCCAACATATTTTATTATTTACTTAATGTTGATTTTAATATCTTAAATATATATTGAGCTCATGTTAAAAAAAAAAAAAAAAAACTTTATTCCCGCAGCAAAAATCTGGCTTCCCTATTTTCTCCTCTACTGAATTTGGGGGTGAAAATCTATTGTTCAGTGACAGCTCTACAAGCTTTATCCCTGCTGAGCATGAGGACTACATTGCCTGGATGGGACGAGAATACTACAACATATTGAAAGCTATGGACTGCAATGGTTAGAACTCGTCTTTTAATCCATATTTACAGTATATCGATCAGAAGTATGTGTACTGTATGTGTGTTGTCACTACACTCAAAAATGTTTCTTTCAATACTGGTCATGAATTTGATCTGTATCAGTACCTTCTTTCTGAGCCGAAAGCACTGAACTTCAACGGTAGTTTAAAAAAGGTGTTACAGAATTGTGGTGATAAATGTGTTTTTGCAGAAGGCCTGATTAGTGAAATACCATAACCCTAATTTAATGAGATTTGATATAGACTAGATATTAATGAGATATATCATAATGTATGACTAGGTTATGTCGGAATCATAAAAATTAGTTGAGGTTTATTTCTGTTTGTTTGCAGAAAACTTTTTAGCAATAAAAAAAATGCTTTTTACAAAAAAAAAAAAAAGGGTCCTTACACTGGCTTCCTGTAATATTTAGGATAGATTTTAAAGTACTTTTACTTGTTTATAAATTACTTAATGGCCAAGGACCTAAATACTGTACATTACAGATTACTGTAATTACTGTAAACCTAACAGATCGCTCAGATCGTTAGGATCGAGTGAGTTAGAAATACCAAGGGTTCACACAAAACAAGCTTTTAGCTATTAATGCTGCCTGCAGTTGGAACCAACTTCCAGAAGAGATCAGATGTGCTAAAACATTAGTCACATTTAAATCAAGACTTAAAACTCACCTATTTAGTTGTGCATTTATTGAATGAGCACTGCATTATTTTATGTTTACCTAATATTTCAAACTGTTTTATTTTTATTTAAAATTAAATTCTATCGTTATTTTAAATAAAATTTTTATTATTTTAAAAGTTTCATTGCAAACTGTTTATTTTTATTTTAAATCTAATTAAAATTTTTCTTGAAAGTTTTTATTGCTATTATTTTCTATTTCACTTTACGATTATTTTCTTTTCTTTTATGTAAAGTGAATTACTATTGTAGATGAAATGTGCTATATAAATAAACTTGCCTTGCCTTACAGCACAGCACCTTAGTGTAGTCATGAGACTAGTTATGGGTTTTATGAGGCACAAAAAGTTTAATCATTTGATTAAATATGTGTATTATGATGATTATTATTATTATTATTAGTAGTAGTAGTAGTATTGTTAATAATAATAATAATAATAATAATAATAATAATGTGGGCTATACCATTTAAATACATTTATTTTAAATAAATCCATCTAATCCAAATAAACCCATTTCCACCCTTATTTCGAATTATTACAATAGTTTACTTTAACTACTTTTATACTTGGCAAAGTGCAATCACAGAACAGTTTCATCCTAATTAAAATCCACATCGTAACCCTACTAGAACAAGCTACAGTATAGACAGAGGTGACCTTATGGGACCTGCTCTCACAAATATTAGATATAAGCATTGCTTCATCTTTTGGCATTTGAATATTTCCATGTTGCGTGTATGGTGTATATTAGTACACTCTTATACTGTATATGGTGTGTGTGTGTGTGTGTGCGTATTGTAGATGTCCCTGAGACCCTGACCTGGTGTGTGCTGTCCTTTGGTGAGCAGCAGAAATGTGGAGACATGGCTCTAGCCTTTAAAAAAAAAGGACTCTCACCAAACATCCAGTGTTTATATGGGACATCCGTGGAAGACTGCATGGAGAAAATAAAGGTAGACCACTTCAGATGAGAACTACGAGTTATTTGTCTCTGTTTTTTTTTTTGTTTTTGTTTTTTAAAGACTTGTTCAAATGTTCCGCTCTGTACACACAGAACAAACATGCAGATGCAGTCACACTTGATGGAGGCTATATCTTTACTGCAGGAAAAACTTATGGCCTGGTGCCTGCTGCAGGAGAAAGCTACACAGGTTAGGAGCCAGCCTGATCATCTCTTATTATTCTCATAATATTAACACTGTAATATTACAGTGTCATCATGTAATCACTGCTGTCCTCCTCTGTGTACTGAGTTGCAAAACACTTAAACCAAGCTTGTGAGACGATCTCAATTCATACAAACAGCAGACCATGTTTTGTCATTTTAGGGGACAGTGATGGTAGTATCTACTACGCTGTGGCTGTCATAAAGAGAAGCAATAGAGACATCCAAAGATACAGTGATCTGAGGGGCCGGACATCGTGTCACACAGGCTACGGCAGGACTGCTGGCTGGAACATTCCAGTAGGCGTGCTTGTTAAGAAAGGCCTCATCAGAGTACCAAAGTGCCAAGCTGCTCAAGGTTAGTGCAAAGAGCTTCTATTTGTACAACTACTGCTGTGGCTCAGTTCAAGGTCTGTGTGCAACGTGCATTTTAACTCATTATGGTCAATCTATCAGTGCATCTGACAAAACAAATGGGAATTGTTACTGGCCAAATCCACATGGAATAAGTGAAATTTCCAATAACTACATTTCTTTTGCACTGACTTCCTAGTTTTTATTTGTATAACTTACATAGTTGTTTGAAAAAGCTTTCATCATAATTGTGTGCAAAATCATAAAGTATTAAAAAGTGTTGCATGGATAAATGGAAAAATGCATGGATAAATATTAACTAGAATTTAGACCTGCTATTTGCCACACAATGGTTGAGATCATATGCATGTGTATTTTTAACCCAGCTGCTGGAGAGTTCTTTAGAGCAAGCTGTGTACCTGGTGCCAATCAGCCTGGATTTCCCAGCAACCTTTGTACACAGTGCATCGGAGACGCCAAGGGCCAGAACAAGTGTGTTAAAGGCCAGGATCTCTTTGATGGTTACAACGGAGCCTTCAGGTAACTTACTGATATGAGAAATGTAGTTGTAGATTCGTATGCATATCTGGATTTTATAAAGGAAAAAAATATATATCAGTATAAACATATTTTAACAACCTCTTGTTTCAGGTGTATGGTTCAGGAAGCAGGAGAGGTTGCATTTGTGAAACATTCCACCGTTTTCCAGAATACTGATAGTACATCACACTTTTGTGTCGTTAAACTTACTGTACATTATAGAAGCACAATCTCATAATATAATTTCCTAATACAGATGAAAATTTTCTTTATCAGGTAATAGTACAGATCCTTGGGCCCTCAACTTGAAATCGAAAGATTTCCAACTGCTGTGTCCTCAAGAGTCTCGTGCTGAAGTCAGTCAGTATAAACACTGTAACCTTGCTCGTGTCCCCTCCCATGCTGTGATGGTTCGGCCCGACACCAACCCTCACATCATCTTTGGTCTTTTAGACAAAGCTCAGGTGGGTGTGTACTGTATGTAGCCTTAAATATCAGAATTTGTTTGTGGTATAAATGATCAATAGTAAACAATGCTTATATTGGGTGTACTATCTTCAGCAATTCTTCGGGGTCAGCACTAACACAGACTTCAAGATGTTTGACTCCAGTCAATATGAGGGATCGGATCTGATCTTTAAAGACTCCACAGTGAGCATAATTGGTGTTGGTGAGAAAAAGACCTATGAGGATTGGCTTGGCCAGAGCTACATGGATGCGCTGTTAGCCATAGAATGCAATACCTCTTCAGGAGGTAAACTCATTTCTGCTCTCTAAATGCGGTGATCTTTTTATATTTATCTAAATGAGATGTGGTGTAATAACGGTAAATAAATAAATGAATGACTTTTTGTAATACAGTAACTTAGGTCTTCCTTTTATCACATTTGAAAATTATATATATATATATATATATATATATATATATATATATAAAATGTTTGGAAAGTTTTGTAATGATTTTGTTTCATTGCATAAATCTTTTTTTTCTTCCTTTTTTGTGTGTCTGTCTGTATGTGTTGTTTCGTCTGCAGTGGTATCTTCAGCCTCCGTACTCCTGGTGATCAGCTTGGCTGTGCTCTTCTCTTTATTGGTTGCGTAGACAACTGAACGGCTCCTCAAGGCTTCCTCAGCTATTTCGCTATTTCATCATGATTGTTTTATTATATATACAGTTTTATATATAATATATATGCAAGTCTACTGTAGCATAGCTACTGTAAATTATAATCACAGAGGTCTTTAACATCAAAAAGCTTACACACTTACACTTGGATGTATTTTCTGACAATGTATCAAAACCAATTAGCATAAATCAGCATTGCTTTTGATGTATGAGGGGCGTTCAAATCTAACCAGGAAATTTGATTGTGCAGAATAACAGAACACAGTTATGAGATTAAAACCTTCTTTTATTTCTCTATGATCCCCTCGGCAGACTACCTGCTTCATGTCTGAAATACTGGCCTCCCAGGAACTCCTTTAATGACCCATACATGTGGAAATGGCTTGGAGTGAGGCTAGGATTAAATCTGGGAATAACTCAGCAGTGTGGAAATGGTTTTCGTGAATGATTATGTGTACAGTTCCCATAGACAGATTCGTCTCTTCTGCAATTTGGTGATGAGTTATCCGTCAATTTTTAAGGATCAGGTTGTACTGTGCTTGAAGTCTGTAAACGTCAATCTGTGTTACATCTTCATACAGAAACTGTCCTAAATGACATTAGATTGGCACACCCCTAAAACTTGCACTCATTTATCCACGTTAAAGCCATTTCTCTGTTTAATCTTTGTACAGATTAGTCGGCCATCTGATGGTAATCTTGAAACTAGACATTAATGTTGAACTTAGCTTAGAATTTAACTGGCACTTCTGAGCTGTTTTGTAAAGTAAAAGCTCTTTGATTGTTAGAATGATTTTATGAGACTAGGTGACCAAAAATTAGGTGCATTTTCTCTTGCTTATATTGACAACAATGATTTCCATTATTTTTTTGTCTTTGTTGAAAATGTATCACTGCGCAAACACTTGTAGTAGTGGTCAGATACCTGAGTGCAACAGCCATATCAGTGTATATGCTTTGCTTGTTACATATTTATTGACTTCAGTGTTCTGTGAATGTCTCTTTTTAAATTATGTACTTGAAGGCACATGCTGTATTAGGGAATACTGTATGCACATTCTAGCCAGAATGTCAGTGAGTATATATTAGTGCATCATTTATAAGTAGAAAAAGACAAACTTGATTTGCTTGTTTTACCTTGTTTCTCATGGTTATATTTTCCTCTTGCCATTTGAGAATCTAAATTCAGGATCATATTTTCCAACATGATTAACTCTATGTATTGATTAGCAGTATGCAACAGAATAAAGCAATACAGATTGGAGTTATACCCTAGAATGAATGCATTGATATTGCTATGTCATTTTTTTAATGCTTAATAAGAATAACTTAATAATAACTTAATGACAATAATCTAAATTTAGCACCTTCTCTTCTTCAATGTTCGTTCGTCTGCTGCAGTTTGATACGACAAATCTAGATTACTCTTCCAGTTTCTCATTAGCTCATAAAGACCCGCACTCACTGATGCATTTGTTTAATTTTAACCAAGAGATGTATTTTTATACAATGTTCAGTTACCGTATCAGTGTATATGTATGTACTGATTCTTTATTCTTTACTGTATTGCAATTTTTTTCAATGAAATGATGAATATGTAACTAATATTTAGTTGCCAGGCCAGTGAGTCTGCTAAAGTATTATTACATGTTGCCCACATAGGGTTCTTTGCTGTTCTTTTCAATAAACATGCACATCCAAAAATTGTCATGTCTGTTTTGTGACTTGTATAGTCGTCAGTCCTCAGGGGCATTGGTGGCTCAGTGGTGGACTTCTCATCGCCATGCAGAGGGCTCGGGTTTGATTCTGAGCCAATATTCCAAACCCAGCCGCTGGATGGTGGTCCCAAGTCCAGATAAAAATGAGAGGGTTGTTTTAGAAAGGAAGGAAACCTGTGCCAAGCTGAGTTATGCAGATAAGATGGTCTACTGTGGCAACACCTAAATGGGAGCAGCGATAAAAACAACAATGGATACTTAGTTTATGTAGTTCACCATTTTTTAAACACACATACTGTATGGTTACAAAGGATAGCCCTCAGCTGAAAAAACACACTATGGGCAATTTGGGAAAGCCAGTTAGTCTAAGCTGCATGTCTGTGAGAGGAAACTGGAGTACCCAGAGAAAACCCACCAAGCATAGGAAGAACATGCTTGAGATCCATGCGCACAGACCCGAGGTGGGAATCAAACCCTCAACCGTAAAGGTGTATGGACACAGTGCTAATCAGTGGGTGTTATACTTTACCTAGCCACAGGAACTGATATTCTTAACCTTTTTGTAAAGATGTGAGAGTAATCAATATTTAATTACATTTATTAATGTAATAGGTTATTTTTTATTTATTGTCAATTATTTTATTTTATTTTATTTTACATATAATACAAAACAAAGTCAATAATTGGTGTAACTACTCTTTGCTTAAAATATAGTCTCAGGTACAATTGGTGCAATTTTATAAGGAAATAAGCTACTAGGTTTTACTGACAATCCTGCAGAACCATCCACAGTCCTTCTGAGGGACCTGCTTCTTTTTTCATGCATGCAAAACCCAGAAGCTTTTTATTATTATTATTTACATTTTTTATGAAAAGTGGTCTTTTACAAAATATGCTGCGTCTGGCCTACAGATACAGGTCCTTCTCAAAAAATTAGCATATTGTGATAAAGTTCATTATTTTCTGCAAAAGATTCCTGAGGCTTTTAAAAACTCCCAGCCTGGTTCATTACTCAAAACCGCAATCATGGGTAAGACTGCCGACCTGACTGCTGTCCAGAAGGCCATCATTGACACCCTCAAGCAAGAGGGTAAGACACAGAAAGACATTTCTGAACGAATAGGCTGTTCCCAGAGTGCTGTATCAAGGCACCTCAGTGGGAAGTCTGTGGGAAGGAAAAAGTGTGGCAGAAAACGCTGCACAACGAGAAGAGGTGACCGGGCCCTGAGGAAGATTGTGGAGAAGGACCGATTCCAGACCTTGGGGGACCTGCGGAAGCAGTGGACTGAGTCTGGAGTAGAAACATCCAGAGCCACCGTGTACAGGCGTGTGCAGGAAATGGGCTACAGGTTGCAAATTTTGCATGTCATTGGGAAATCAAGGTGCCAGAGTCTGGAGGAAGACTGGGGAGAGGGAAATGCCAAAATGCCTGAAGTCCAGTGTCAAGTACCCACAGTCAGTGATGGTCTGGGGTGCCATGTCAGCTGCTGGTGTTGGTCCACTGTGTTTTATCAAGGGCAGGGTCAATGCAGCTAGCTATCAGGAGATTTTGGAGCACTTCATGCTTCCATCTGCTGAAAAGCTTTATGGAGATGAAGATTTCATTTTTCAGCACGACCTGGCACCTGCTCACAGTGCCAAAACCACTGGTAAATGGTTTACTGACCATGGTATTACTGTGCTCAATTGGCCTGCCAACTCTCCTGACCTGAACCCCATAGAGAATCTGTGGGATATTGTGAAGAGAAAGTTGAGAGACACAAGACACAAGAATCTGCAAAAGGATTCCCGACCAAGTATTGAGTGCAGAACTGAACATAATTATTTGAAGGTTGACTTTTTTTGTATTAAAAACATTTTTCTTTTATTGGTTGGATGAAATATGCTAATTTTTTGAGATAGGGATTTTGGGTTTTCATGAGCTGTATGCCACAATCATCAATATTAAAACAATAAAAGGCTTGAACTACTTCAGTTGTGTGTAATGAATCTAAAATATATGAAAGTCTAATGTTTATCAGTACATTACAGAAAATAATGAACTTTATCACAATATGCAAATTTTTTGAGAAGGACCTGTATTGTCCTGTAAGACTAAAGTTATATTGTATTTGTACTGAATACAAATATTTGGTAAAATCCGAATTATGTATTTGTACATTTGGGACTTTACAGTATAATGTCATAAATGAAACATGTATAACAAAGTTTGTACAAATAAACAAAACTAAACAGGGTGTCAAAGACTTGTTCAGTATTGTACTGTGTGTATATATAGTAGGTGCATCTCAACAAATTTTAATATCTTTGAAAGGTTTGGGTTTTTAATTCAAAAAGTGAAACACATTTTATATAGATTCATTACCCACAGACTGATATATTTCAAGTGTTTATTTCTTTTAAATTGGATGATTTTTATTACAGTTAATGAAAACACAAAATTCACTATCTCAAAAAATAAGAACTTTGTAAAAAAGTTTAATATGGGTGACTCATGGTGTCACACTATAATCAACTAATTAACTCAAAGTACCTGCAAAGGTTTCCTGATCCTTTAATTGGTCTCTCAGTCTGGTTCAGGAGGCTGGCTGTTCACAGATTACTGTTTCCAAGCACATTCTTGAATAGCTGAATGGGAGGGAAAAATGTGGTGGAAAAAAGTGCACACGCAAAAGGGATAACTGCAGCCTTGAGAGGATTGTGAAACGAAGCCTATTCAAGAATTTAGGTGAGATTCACAAGGAGTGGACTGCAGCTTAATTCAGTGCTTCAAGAGCCACAACACACAGACATATCCAGGACATGGACTACAACTGTCGCATTGTGTCAAGCTACTACTGAACCAGAGACAATGTCAGAGGTGTATTACCTGGGCTAAGGACAAACCGAACTGAACTGTTAGATAAAAGTAAATATTGCATTTGATTTGGTAATCCAGGTCCCAGAGTTTGCAGGAAGAGAGGAAAGGCTCAGTATCCAAGTTGCTTGAGTTGTAAAGTTTGCACAGTCAGTGGTGGTTGGGGGAGCTGTGTCAAGTGGTGTTGATCCACTGTGTTATATCAGGTCCTAGGTCAGCCCAAGTTCCAGTTGACCAGCTTCATGGAGAGGCTGATTTCATTTTCTAGCAAGACTTGGCACCTGCCCACACCGCCAAAAATACAGTATTAATAACTGGTTTAAGGATCATGGTATCCCTGTGACTGATTGCCCAGCAAACTCGCCCAACTTAAACCCAATGGAAAATCTACGACATATTGTGAAGATGAAGATGTGAGAAACCAGACCCAACAACACAGAATAGCACAAAAAGCAACAGAAAGTCGCTATCAGAGCAACCTGGGTTTTAATAACACCTCTGCAGTGCCACAGACTGATCGCCTCCATGCTAAACCGCATTGCTGCAGTAATTCATACAAAGGGATCCCCAACCAAGTTTTTAGTGCTGTACATGTTCATCCTTTTCAGTAGTCCAGCAGTTCTGTGTTAAAAATCTGTTAATGTTTAATTCTTTTTTAAAATTGGTCTTAGGAAAATAAAAAATTTCTGAGATACTGAATGTTGGGTTTTCATCAGCTGTAAGAAATTTATTGCAAAAGTATGCGGCCCCCTTGAACTTTTCCACATTTTGTCACATTACAGCCACAAACATGAATCAATTTCATTGGAATTCCATGTGAAAGATCAATACAAAGTGGTGTAAACTTGAGAAGTGGAACGAAAATCATACATGATTCCAAACATTTTTTACAAATAAACAACTGCAAAGTGGGGTGTGCGTAATTATTCAGCCCCCTTTGGTCTGAGTGCAGTCAGTTGCCCATAGACATGGCCTGATGAGTAGTAATGACTAAATAGAGTGCACCTGTGTGTAATCTAATGTCAGTACAAATACAGCTGCTCTGTGACGGCCTCAGAGGTTGTCTAGGGCTACGTTTACACTGCCAGGTAAATGCGACCCAATTCCGATTTTTTGCTCATATGTGACACATATCGGATATGTTCTATGTCCGTGTAAACAGGAAAAAAACGCATGCATTCCGATATTTTGAGATCGGTTTCAGGCCTCCTTCATATGTGGAAATAAATCGGATATAAATCAGATATGTGCTAATGTGATTGCCGTGTAAACAGACAGATCGGATTTCCTGAGGCATTGTGTTCTGTACGTCATTAAAACTGCGACTTCTTCGCGGTTTAATGACGTAATGTTATTCTCCGGTGGAAGCACATGTTGAATTACAACATCGCACGTGACATGTAAGAGGAAAAGAACAACGCCCCCCCCCCCCTCCAACACACACGCCTTGTGTTAATGCTTATTTGGGCTAAATAACATTAAATCAGTATTTGATGAATGAAGCATATGTGCAGGCTGCAATTATGGCGTTTTTTCCTCCTCCTCCGTTTTAAAACCATGGTGCGTGAACTTTGCATATATAGCAGAAATAGCGTTAAGCATATTTCACCTTCATCTTTCTTGGCTAGTGTGTAGCGCAAGAACCTCCCTTTAAGTATGCGCGATGTTTCAGATGGTATGGCGAGTGTAAACACGTGAATCGGATATGAGTCATAGTTAAAAGAACGTGTAAACAGACGGTCAAAAAAATCTGATATAGGCAGCAAATCGGAATTAAGCATCGAGACCTGGCAGTGTAAACGTAGCCTAAGAGAATATTGGGAGCAACAACACCATGAAGTCCAAAGAACACACCAGACAGGTCAGGGATAAAGTTATTGAGAAATTTAAAGCAGGCTTAGGCTACAAAAAGATTTCCAAAGCCTTGAACATCCCACGGAGCACTGTTCAAGCGATCATTCAGAAATGGAAGGAGTATGGCACAACTGTAAACCTACCAAGACAAGGCCGTCCACCTAAACTCACAGGCTGAACAAGGAGAGCGCTGATCAGAAATGCAGCCAAGAGGCCCATGGTGACTCTGGACGAGCTGCAGAGATCTACAGCTTAGGTGGGTGAATCTGTCCATACTGTAGGACAGCTATTATTCGTGCACTGCACAAAGTTGGCCTTTATGGAAGTGTGGCAAGAAGAAAGCCATTGTTAACAGAAAACCATAAGAAGTCCCGTTTGCAGTTTGCCACAAGCCATGTGGGGGACACAGCAAACATGTGGAAGAAGGTGCTCTGGTCAGATGAGACCAAAATGCAAAATGCTATGTGTGGCGGAAAACTAACACTGCACATCACTCTGAACACACCATCCCCACTGTCAAATATGGTGGTGGCAGCATCATGCTCTGGGGGTGCTTCTCTTCAGCAGGGACAGGGAAGCTGGTCAGAGTTGATGGGAAGATGGATGGAGCCAAATACAGGGCAATCTTGGAAGAAAACCTCTTGGAGTCTGCAAAAGACTTGAGACTGGGGCGGAGGTTCACTTTCCAGCAGGACAACGACCCTAAACATAAAGCCAGGGCAACAATGGAATGGTTTAAAACAAAACATATCCATGTGTTAGAATGGCCCAGTCAAAGTCCAGATCTAAATCCAATCGAGAATCTGTGGCAAGATCTGAAAAATGCTGTTCACAAACGCAGTCCATCTAATCTGACTGAGCTGGAGCTGTTTTGCAAAGAGGAAAGGGGAAGGATTTCAGTCTCTAGATGTGCAAAGCTGGTAGAGACATACCCTAAAAGACTGGCAGCTGGAATTGCAGCAAAAGGTGGTTCTACAAGGTGGTATCGACTCAGGGGGCTGAATAATTACGCACACCCCACTTTGCAGTTATTTATTTGTTAAAAAATGTTTGGAATCATGTACGATTTCCGTTCCACTTCTCACGTGTACACCACTTTGTATTGGTCTTTCATGTGGAATTCCAATAAAATTGATTCATGTTTGTGGCTGTAATGTGACAAAATGTGGAAAAGTTCAAGGGGGCCAAATACTTTTGCAAGCTATGAATCAAGACATACATGATTTTAATTGAATTACTATATATATATATATATATATATATATATATATATATATATATATATATATATATATATATATGCCTGCTAGTGTATGTATACAGTACATACATTAGCAGGCAGGGGGGAGAAAAGAATAATATATATTTAGGTGAGATTCATATAAAGGTGATGTGTGTGTGTGTGTGTGTGTGTATATATATATATATATATATATATATATATATATAAAACTTTCTTTTCCCCCCCTGCCTGCTAGTGAATGTACTGTAACACTGGCGATGGTGAGCGCTGAACAAAGACTTTTAATGTGTAAACAGAAGAGTCAGTGTAGTTTCTGGCTTCTCACACACTGACTTCTTGCAGTGTGTTGCCTTACAGGTGTGTGTGTGTGTGTGTGTATTTTCTTTTTATCTGTAGAATAGTGTGTGTGTGTGTGTGTGTTCCATGTCTCGGTTTAAGAGAGGAGCTATAGCTGACCCTCGGGCTGGGTTCAGGCAGGACACTCCGGAATGTCCGGTACCGGCAGGACTCCTGAAGGGCGCCAGGCAGAGCGGGCAGCTCAACTTGTCCGGCCGCGGGCTGAGTGAAGGTACACACGATGCAAACACACCGCGGAAAGGAATTAAGTAATAAAATAAACCGGCTACATTCACATTTAACATGGAAATAAATGCGAGTTTGCCATCAGACGGTGCGGTGTTCGGTGCGCTCTGATTGGTCGATAAAAGTCGTGCATACGTCATCAACCGTCGTGCGGAGGACCGTTGAGCTGTGTGGAGACACTTAGTGTAATAATGCGGAGAGCTTCATATGATATATTTGGCATGTCTGAATTTAATAAAAATTAACACAGTACAGTATGAAATGTTTCACTTTATTTAATGTATTTTGTCAACATCAGCCAATGAATGTATTAAGATTATAATTAAAGTTGTCCAAACTAGCTAAAGAGTCATTCAGAGCAGACCCAGCGATCATTGACACTGACTCATTCTGTTTAGACTTCCATTCATTTATACATTCACCCATCACCCATCCATCCGATTCATCCATTTCACTCAACCATCCACCCATTTCACTCAACCATCCACCCATTCCATCCATCCATCCATTTCACCCACCCTCCCATCCAACATAATAAATGTAATCCATCCATCTATCCATCTTTCATTTCACTCATTCATCACTCTATTCACTCACCCCCATTTAAACATTATTTCTTCTATTTACCCATTTATTATTCGCCCATCCATCCATTCACACATCCACAATCAATACTTCATCAATCCACAGATTCATCCATTCATGTATGGTTTCAGTTAGATGAAAATAGTTCCTCTTTACTTAAGTTCCTCAGAGTGTCTGGAGGATAAATGTGGACCCTCCAGAAGAAGCTCAGAAGAACCTGTCCTTCAGTGCAGCAGAGCGATGGTGGGAGCAGACAGATCTCACCAAACTCCTGCTCTCCTCCAACAAACTCCAGACAATCTCTGAAGACATCAAACTCCTGCCTGCGCTTGTGGTTTTAGACGTGAGTTGAACACGACACTAGGTGTTTTGTTTGTTTTCTCGAACAAGACTTATGTGAAGGTAATGGGTATTAAAGAGTTGTGAATCAACTCTTTTAGATTCATGACAACCAACTCACAGCATTGCCGGCATCTATTGGCGAGCTGGAGCAGTTACAGAAACTCATCCTGAGGTATGTTTATTGAGAATGCTTTGTGGAGCTTGAATTTTTCATACTTTTTTAATGGTAGCTGTTCTGTTCAGTCATAATAAGTTGACAGAGCTGCCCATGGAGCTTTGGAGCCTGACAAACCTGCGATGTCTCCATCTGCAGCAGAACCTGCTCGACCAGCTGCCTGCAGAATTGGGCCAGTTGTGCCACTTGGAGGATTTTGTGAGTATGAAAACTTGTGTGTTTTTTGCTTGATTAAAAGTGTTTAAGTGAAATAATGGATAATTTAAAGATAAATATTGGTCTATATTTAATGTCATATAATAAGAATTTAACGTACATGGGGCATTTTAGAAAAACCAGGACTTGAATTTCTTGTAAATGAAGGCATAAAACCAATTGACAGTTCCAGAAGACTTTAAGCACAGTACGTTGATGAGACTCTTAGCCGCAGTAAAACATTTTATTGGTTAATAGTAGGCCGTACATCCGTGACTGGCGATCCTGGCCGAGGTGTCTCAGCGCCCCTGCAGTCGTTCATGTGAACATTCAGTGAGTGAAACACCTGATCCTTGAAAGACGACAGATAACATCTTGCCAACTTGCAGAAGAGACGCATTTGTCCGTATGAGCTGTACACATATTCATTCACAAACACTATTTACACATTACAACAACTCAGCTGGGAGTTATTGCCACGTCCCTCATATAGTTTTGACCTCGCTCCAAGTGATTTGCACGTGTTTGGCCATTAAAGGAGTTCCTGGCAGGTCAGTGTTTCAGACATGAAGCAGTTAGTCATGGCTCTGGCATACTGAGGAAACTTGAACCTCAGTGGTATCCAAGCATATAATAAGAATTTAACATACAAGGGGCATTTTAGTAAAACCAGGACTTGAATTTCTTCAAGGCATAAAACCAATTGACATTTCCAGAAGACTTTAAGCATAGTAAAGTGAAACTCTGGTATAAGTGCATTAGTGTAGCAGGGGATTATATAGAGAAATAAAAGTAGTTTTTACTCTCATAACTGTGTTAAATTATTCTCCACAATAAACGTCTTGGTTTGACTTGAACTTCACTTGCATTCGCACCATAGCTTATGCAGTAATTATTGTTTTATTAGTAGTAAAATTATTAAACTTTGCGGTCAAGTTGATTCCCAGATCATAATGTCTGAAATTATAAATCAGGTAAAAGTGGAAAAATTAATTGTTATTTTATGGAACTAATTTTTACTTTATTTTTGCACCCATTTGACAATTTTTTTTATTAATTTTTGTCTTATTACTCATGGAAAAGGAAAAAAATATTTTAAAGGAAAATAAGATTCTTGTTTGGGTGTATTTACTGCTTATTTGTTTTCATCATATTAAATAATCCTCTCTACTTTAATTGTAACTATTTTTCCAAATTTCCTCCTAAATTAAAGGATGTCTCCAACAACAAATTAATGGCTCTACCAGACAGCCTGGCAGAGCTCAGCAATCTCGTAAAATTGAATCTGTCCTTCAACAATCTGAAGTGCCTGCCCCCTTCAATCAGCGGAATGAAAAGTAAGCATCAGATTGTTCCTGGTTTAGCTGATGTCTTTTTTGGAGAGCATTTGTTAAGCTCTTTGCTTCTGTAGACTTGAGAATGCTGGACTGCTCTCGGAATCAGTTGGAGAGCGTGCCGCCTGTCCTGGCACAGATGGCATCTCTCGAGCAGCTGTACTTGAGGCACAACAAACTGCGCTTTCTTCCGGAGCTGCCCTCCTGCAAAACACTCAAGGTATTTCAGCTGCATCTATTAAAACTGCTTTCTATGGAGTGGATTAGGGAGGCTATTACCCATGAACAACAATAAGGCTTGTTTGAATCATTTTTACTAAACTGAAGGTAAATCGTCAATGCACAAGTCCTGATATTTCTAAATGAGAACATATAAATGAAATTAATATGAAACATTGCTTGCCAGTGCCTTTGCTTTCTTTCTTGTTTCTAAATCAACACTGTTTTTTTTTTTTTTTTTTTCCTGTAGGAGCTTCACTGCGGTAATAATCAGATTGAGGTATTGGAGGCAGATCATCTAAAACACTTGAGTGCTCTGAGTGTTTTGGAGCTGAGAGATAACAAGGTGAAGAGTCTTCCTGAGGAAATAACTGTACTGCAAGGCCTGGAGCGCCTGGATCTTACTAACAATGACATTAGCAGGTGCTTTCTTTTTTTTTCCTACAATCATTTAACAGATCAGCTCAACTTAAACATACCCCATAGGTTCACTCACATAAAGGAATAGTGCAGTACTGAAGTAAATAATTACTGTAATAGTATATGCTGAGCTCAGATGTTGATCTACAGTACAGGTCGTATAGGCTGTGCCTTAAACTGCACATTTTTCACCATGTAGTGCACTATTTTCTGTGGTCTGCTTTTTTTTTTTTAGATATAGTTTCTTAAAACAGGGTATCCTGGGTATTCTTTCAGTCCCACAATGTAATGTACTATGATGTACAGTGATCAGCTGTATTAAGCCCAATATTGTGTCTGTTCCCCTTGTGCCCTTAAAACAGCTCTGGCCCCTTGAGGCATGAATCCACTTGGCTTTTCTCTGGGATTGAACCATAAATGAGCCTTGGGTGCCCATGATTCTGTCATCAGTTTTCTTGTTAATAATTTATAATCAAAGTTAATATTATGGCTGATCAGTGTAGTCGTGGCCAAAAGTTTTGAGAATTACATAAATATTGGGAATTGGGAAAGTTGCTGCTTAAGTTTTTATAATAGCAATTTGCATATACTCCAGAATGTTATGAAGAGTGATCAGATGAATTGCATAGTCCTTCTTTGCCATGAAAATGAACTTAATCCCAAAAAAAACCTTTCCACTGCATTTCATTGGTGTCATTAAAGGACTTGCTGAGATCATTTCAGTAATCGTCTTGTTAACTCGGGTGAGAATGTTGACGAGCACAAGGCTGGAGATCAATTATGTCAGGCTGATTGGGTTAGAATGGCAGACTTGACATGTTAAAAGGATGGTGACGCTTGAAATCATTGTTCTTCCATTGTTAACCATGGTGACCTGCAAAGAAACGCGTGCAGCCATCATTGCGTTGCATAAAAATGGCTTCACAGGCAAGAATATTGTGGCTACTAAGATTGCACCTAAAACAACAATTTAAAGGATCATCAAGAACTTCTAGGAAAGAGGTTCAATTCTTGTTAAGAAGGCTTCAGGGCTTCTAAGAAAGTCCAGCAACGCCAGAGAATCCTGAGAATCTCACTAATGCAAGGATTAATACAGTCACATTAGTTAGTTTTATAGTCCTGATTAGTATATTGAGCATATTTTTTTTTTGTGCGATGAGAGTGATCACTACAAGAGATGAACTACAAAATCACTACAATGTGCAAGAAGTTCTGTGTAAGAATCATTCAGCAGTCCATGATCCAACATCATAAAAAATATCCACTGCTGCTATGAGAGTAAAAACTCTACAATATCCAGGTGGTGACATTCCTTTTTCTAGTCTTTAAAATGATTTTTTTCTTTGTGTGTGTGTGTGTGTGGAGCAGTGTGCCCTGTGGTCTTGGAACTTTGCCTAAGCTGAAGTCTCTGGCACTGGATGGCAATCCTCTGAGGGCGATCCGCAGAGATGTTCTGAGTGTAAGATTTCATCTTCCAGCTCTAGCCTCAGGAGCACCTAGATTTTAAAATCGTCTACAATTTAAATTCCACTGGTGTTTGAACAGAAATACTTAATATGATGCTTTATTGTCTTTCAGAAAGGCACCAGTGAACTCCTGAAATATCTGAGAAGTCGAATACAAGGTACAAAATACAATCTACTTTTTGCACGCGCGGAGAATTAGATGGAGTTTTGTAAAGTGTCCCCCATTATGTAATGTACAGAGCAGCCTGATGGGAAAGCCAAAGAGGAGCCGAGCACAGCGATGACCCTCCCTAGCCAGGCCAAGATTAATGTGCATGCCATCAAAACGCTGAAGACATTAGACTACAGGTGCATCGTCTTATTCTATTCAGCAGCTATATTCATGTTGCTTCACATTGAGGATCAGTATCAAGCTCTGTAGTTACAGTATGACTTAAGTGGAAATGCAGGTTCCCGGCACAGTTTTCGAATCTGATTGGTCAGGAGGTGTTGATTAATGCTTTAATTGCAGTGGTGGCTTAAACAGTTAAGGCTCTGAATTACTGATTGGTAGGTCCAGGGATCAAGTCCCAGCACCACCAAACTTCCACTTTTGAGCCCTTGATCAAGACTCTTAACCCCTGTCTGCTCCAGGGACACTGTGTCCAGGCTAACCGTGCACTCTGACCCCAGATTTCTACCTGGAATATGCAAAATAATAATATTAATAATTGAATAATTGGTGTGTCCAAATGGTCTTTTCCATCCAGGATGTACCATGCGCTAAGTTCCTTGGGATAGGCTCCAGGCAACTCATGGATGGATATTGGTGTGGAGTAAGGGATCTATTGGCGGTGGCTTAGTGCAGTGGTCCCCAACCTTTTTATCACCGCGGAGCAGTTAGCGTGCAAATTTTTCCATTGGTGGGGTCAGGTGGAGTTGTGCGTTGGAAAATTTTTCACGGACCCAGGGGGGGGGGGGGGGAATAATCGAGACGTACCCGAGAGAATAATCCGGTAATTAAAAAAAAAAAATACAATGTTTTTTTCAAAATAAAATCTCGTTCAGACTCAGATAATACATAAAACGGAAATATTTTATTATTAATTGTGCGGCCCAGTACCACTTGCTCCACGGACTGGTACCAGCCCGGGGGTTGGGGACCACTGGCTTAGTGGTTAAGCACTGTAACCTTGCACTTCCAGGCCCTGGGTCATATTCCTGCAGCGCATGGAATGCATGTTCTCCTAGTACTTGGTGGGTTTCGTCCCAGTTGTCCGGTTTCCTCTCACAGTCCAAAGACATGCAGATTAGGCTACCTGGCGGTCCTGAATTATCCGTAGTGTGTGAATGTTGACCTGAGGTCCTACCATTGTCTTACAAGATAAATACAATAGTCACCACTGACTTCAACGGTCCCCAGTTGGACTACAGAGGTTCCTAGATGGATGGGATGGAAGGGATTTATTGTTACAGTATACAACTTCAGTTGTTTTCCCAATTGTCTGAATTCTTATAAAAAAAAAAAAAGAAATTCTCTCTCTCTATATATATATAATGGCAATAAAGCCCATGTCTGTCTTTGCAAATTCAGAGAGTTAATAAAAACATTTTTCACTCATTTTGATAAAAAAAAAAAAACATTTATGTTTAACTAGAACATCTGTTTTTGGTTGTCTGATGCATTTTCCCAGACGGCCACATATGTTCCTCATCCTTATTCCTGTCAGTTGTAAAAAAAAAAAAATCTCCTCTTATTATTTTTAGTGAAAAACAAGAGGCGTCTATACCTGATGAAGTCTTTGATGCAGTCAGTAACAGTCATGTTGCCAATGTGAACTTCAGCAAAAACCAGCTGACTGCTGTTCCTCCCAGGTAATAAGAAATAATAATTATTAGTTCTCAAAATAGTGAACTATGTGGAGATGATGTCTGTTCATACAAGGTAATATATAAGTATATAAGTATAATAAATGTTTCTTCATTCTGTAGGATTGTGGATCTGCGAGACACTCTAGTGGATATCAATCTCGGATTTAATAAGCTTTCCATGCTCCCGCTTGAATTTTCCGAGCTACAGCAGCTTGTACACATAGACCTCAGGTAGGTACTGTGATCATGCCACTCTGAAAGCATTTGAATCAGCACATAATTCTGTCACAGCTGGAATTAATGAGAACAAGCTGCATCAATGTCACCAATGTAATTGGAATTCTCCTTAGAAATAATCTGTTGACATCACTGCCAGATGAGCTGGAAGCTCTTACTAAGCTGCGGGACATCATCCTGTCATTTAATAGGTACAGTAAGTATTAAAAATGTTTAAATGTTTCTCAGTTGGCAAATTCCTTAAATTCTTGATATAGACTCATCTGCTGGACAACTAATCCATTTCCAACAGGTTTGTAGCATGTAACAGTTAATTATGGTTAAATCCTATTCATAAGCTTTATCTTTCTCAGATTTAAGTGTTTCCCTGATGTTCTGTACCGCATCTTAACTCTGGAGACAATTCTAATAAGCAACAATCAAGTTGGAGCCATCGATCCTGTGAGGCTTAAGCTGCTGGACAGGTTATCCACTCTGGATCTGCAGAACAATGACATCATGCAGGTGCCACCAGAACTGGGTAACTGTACCAGCCTGAGGTACGGCACCAGTACTTTATAAACTATATAAACATTATACACCGAATGCAACCATGGGGGGCGCAATCCAGTGTCTTCTTGTGCCAGTCCCAAGTCTGTATAAATGCAGAGGGTTGTGTCAGGAAAGGCATCCGACGTAAAACATTTGCCAAGTCAATGATGCGAATCAGAAATATAATTTCCATACCGGATCGGTCGCGGCCCGGGTTAACAACAACCGCCATTGGTGCTGTTGACCTACAGGGTGCCGGTGGAAATTGGGCTACTGTTGTTCGAAGAAGGAGAGGAGGAAGGCGTGTTCGAAAGCAGAGAGAGAAAAGGAAAGGCAAGAGTTTAGGAGTGAAAGTAAGGACTTTGAATGTTGGGACCATGACAGGGAAGGGAAGAGAGTTGGTTGATATGATGCAGAGGAGGAAGGTAGATATACTGTGTGGCCAGAAGACCAGGTGGAAAGGTAGCAAAGCTAGAAGCTTAGGATCAGGGTTCAAATTTTTACCATGGTGTGGATAGGAAAAGAAATGGAGTAGGAGTTATCCTGAAAGAGGAGTTTGTTAGGAATGTTCTAGAGGTGAAGAGAGTATCAGATAGGGTGATGAGTCTGAAGCTGGAAATTGATGGTGTGATGTTCAATGTTGTTAGTGGTTATGCCCCACAGGTAGGATGTGAGTTAGAAGAGAAGGAGACATTCTGGAGTGAGTTAGATGAAGTGATGCAGAGCATCCCCAGAGGTGAGAGAGTGGTGATTGGTGCAGACTTCAATGGACAAGTTGGGGAAGGGAACAGAGGTGATGAAAATGTGATGGGCAGGTTTGGTCTTCAGGACAGGAATGAAGGACAGATGGTGGTGGACTTTGCAAAGAGGATGGAAATGGCAGTAGTAAATACTTTCTTCCAGGAGAGGCAGGAACATAGCGTGAGATATAAGAGTGGAGGCAGAAGCACTCAGGTGGACTAAATCTTGTGTCGACGTTGTAATCTGAAAGAGATCAGTGACTGCAAGGTGTTGGTAGGGGAGAGTGTAGCCAGACAACACAGGATGGTGGTGTGTAAAATAACCCTGGTGGTGAGGAAGGTGAAGAGGACAAAAGCAGAGCACAGGACAAGTGGTGGAAGCTGAGAAAGGAAGAATGTTGTAGTCTTTAGGGAGGAGTTGAGACAAGCTATGGGTGGTCAGGAGGTGCTTTCAGTCGACTGGACAACTACAGCCAATGTGATCAGGGAGACAGGTAGGAGGGTACTTGGTGTCTCATCAGGTAAGGGAAAAGGAGACAAGGAGACTTGGTGGTGGAATGAGGAAGTCCAGGAGTGTATACAGGGAAAGAGGCTAGTCACTGAGAGGACTGAAGAGAGTAGACAGGAGTACAGGGAGATGCAGCGTAAGGTGAAGGTAGAAGTTGCAAAGGCCAAACAAGGAGCATATGAGGACTTGTATGCTAGGCTGGACAGTAAGGAGGGAGAGGTGGATCTGTACAGGTTAACGAGGCAGAGAGATAGAGATGGGAAGGATGTGCAGCAGTTTAGAGTGATTAAAGATAGAGATGGAAATGTACTGACAGATGCCAGGAGGGTGATGGGAAGATGGAAGGAGTACTTTGAGGAGTTGATGAATGAGGAAAACGAAAGAGAACAAAGAGTAGAAGAGGTGACTGTTGTGGAGCAGGAAGTAGCAAATATTAGTAAAAGTGAGGTGAGAAGGGCGTTGAAGAGGATGATGAGTGGAAAGGCTGTTGGTCCTGATGACATACCTGTGGAGGTATGGAAGTGCTTAGGAGAGGTGGCAGTAGAGTTTCTGACTAGTTTGTTTAACGAGATCTTGGAGAGTGAGAGGATTCCAGAGGAATGGAGAAGTGTATTGGTGCCAATTTTTAAGAACAAGGGAGATGTGCAGAGCTGTGGCAATTACAGAGGCATAAAGCTAATGAGCCATACAATGAAGCTGTGGGAAAGAGTAGTGGAAGCTAGGTTAAGGGCAGAGGTGAGAATTTGTGAGCAGCAATATGGTTTTATGCCTAGAAAGAGTACATCAGATGCAGTATTTGGTTTGAGGATGCTGATGGAGAAGTACAGAGAAGGTAATAAAGAGTTGCATTGTGTCTTTGTAGATTTAGAGAAAGCGTACGACAGGGTGCCGAGAGAGGAGCTGTGGTGTTGTATGAGGAAGTCTAGAGTGGCAGAGAAGTATGTTAGAGTGGTGCAGGACATGTATGAGAGCTGTAAGACAGTGGTGAGATGTGCTGTAGGTGTGACAGAAGAGTTCAAGGTGGATGTGGGTCTGAATCAAGGATCGGCTCTAAGCCCCTTTTTGTTTGCTCTAGTGATGGACAGGATGACAGATGAAGTTAGACAGGAGTCTCCATGGACTATGATGTTTACAGATGACATTGTGCTTTGTAGCAAGAGCAGGGAACAGGTGGAGGAAAATTTGGAGAGGTGGAGGTACGCTCTGGAAAGCAGAGGAATGAAGGTTAGCCGCAGCAAGACGGAATACTGTACATGTGTGTGAATGAGAGGGACCCAAGAGGAACAGTGAGGCTACAGGGAGCAGAGGTAAAGAAGGTGCAGGATTTTACGTACTTAGGGTCAACGGTCGAGAGCAACGGAGAGTGTTCAAAGGAGGTGAAGAGACGAGTACAGGCAGGTTGGAATGGGTGAAGAAAAGTATCAGCGAGAATGAAAGGAAAGGTGTACAGGACAGTGGTGAGACCAGCGATGCTCTATGGCTTAGAGACAGTGGCACTGAAGAAAAGACAGGAGGCAGAGCTAGAGGTAGCAGAGCTGAAGATGTTGAGGTTCTCTTTGGGAGTGACAAGGATGGATAGGATCAAGAATGAGTTCATCAGAGGGACAACCCATGTTAGATGTTTTGGAGATAAAGTCAGAGAGGCCAGATTGAGGTGGTTTGGACATGTTCAGAGGAGAGAGTGTGAATATATCGGTAGAAGGATGCTGAGGTTGGAACTGCCAGGCAGGAGGTCTAGAGGAAGACCAAAGAGGAGATTTATGGATGCAGTGAGAGAGGACATGAAGTTAGTTGGTGTGAGGGAAAAGGATGCAGAGGGGATAGGGTTAGATGGAGGCAGATGATTCGCTGTGGCGACCCCTGAAAGGGAACAGCCGAAAGACAAAGAAGAAGATAAATATTATAGACCGATCAGCTATAACCTTAAAACCCACTTGTGTTTTGGGTTCCCCATGTGCGATCGCGTTGGCTCCGGTCCTTAGATGCCTGGCTCTTTAGGAGCTCTGAGAATGTGCTCTGGTGTCTGGCACCAGGATGTTAGCAACTTCTGCTCCAGTAGCTCTTTTGAGGGATTGGAACAGGCTGACTGCCCATCATGAATCAAACATGAACAAACAGGACCATGGGAAACCAAGGCATATCCATACCCACAAGCAAAAAAGGGCTAGTCCCATCCTACAGAAAAGCCAATGTAGCACAACTTGTCAAAAAAGTCAATGCTGGCCATGATAGAATGGCACCAGAACACTTAGTGCACCACAGCCCATTGCACGGGGTCCACCAGGCAAAAATCTGAATGAGCACCTATGGGATGCACAGGTCAAACAAGTCTGGTCCATGGAGGCTCCACCTTACAACTTGTAGGACTTATGGGATCTGATGGTAATACTGTATGGTGGTGCATACCTTCAGAGGTCTTTTGAAGTCCACGTCTTGACGGGTCAGAGGGGTTTTGGTGGCACAAGTGAGATGTTTCTTTAGGGTTCATGGGTATAAACCTTTACCAATCCCATGCTTTCTGTTTTCTTTTTGTTTTCTTCATTCAACAACAGTCTAATAGCCTAATAGCATGAAAATGACCAGCTATTTATTAATTCCTTTCTTGCATACTTAGTTACTTATTTATTGGATCTGCTGTTTACAAAGGGAAACTGTATGCCTACATAAATAACCAAGTATTTGTGTAAAGTTTTGTTTTGAAGAGGGAAAGGTGGGAAAGTTTTGGTGCTTAGGTGTTCTTACATTGAATTATAGTGACACCTAGTGTTTGCACCAGAAACTTGCTTTTTCAGTTCATTTTAAAAGTTGGCAAAAATTCAGATTTAATTACGGCTAATGGGTATTTTGTGAAGTGAATGAAGCATTAGATCTAAATTAGAAATATTTTCTGCCCAGTTTGGGACTGTGAATAGCTTTGGGACAATCTTAATAGCTTAGTTTTAATTCCAGATGATCTAATACAAATACTCAATTTTCTGAACAATAAAAAAAAAATCTGCCCCGTATTTTGTACAGTATGTTGTATGAAGCTTAGTGAAATTTTGAATTTGTTTTACTTCTGATCTTTTCAGGGCTCTGATGCTTGATGGGAACCCTTTCCGTAACCCTAGAGCTGCGATTGTAGCAAAAGGAACAGATGCTATCCTTGAGTATCTACGAAGTCGCATTCCTACATGAATCTATCGGCTTACAGGGCTGAGTGACTGGCACTGCCACATAACTAAAGCACTATTAGACTAATTTTGCAGGCAAGACACAACACTTTTCTGCCATAAACCTGGGATTCTTGATAGTCATAAAATCTTGCGTCCTAGAGGAAATGTTTTCCCGGAGTAAAAGCCTCGAGACATTAATGTAAAAAAATTAAAAGTCCCAGGTTTATGTTTACAACTTGTTACAACTCCTTTACCATGCTCACTTTGTACTTTCTGACTGACTATATAATAAACAGCACTGCAACTGCATTTATTTTATTCATAGGCTGCATGTTTAAGATTGTTCCATTAAAGACCTTCTAGAGTTGTTTTGTGTGCTGAAAATATGCATTTTATAAAATACTTTAATAGGGAAAGCCAAAATACATCGTTCTATTTATTGTTGTATCCATAAAATCAAAGATTTCTTATAAAAATTGAAAAATTTCACAATTTACTGTATTTCAGTGTAAACTGGTCAATCTGAAAAGGTAGAAATCCATTCAGGAACATTTCCAGTTTAATTACACAGTCTCAAAAGGAAACAGAGAACAACAGATAGTAACAATAGTGACTTTTTATTTGTACAATAAAGACTTTCATACATTATTCAAAACACGGCTTAGATACTGAAAAAATTCTGTACTCCCAAAGCCGAAAATGGCTCCGTTATTTGCTGCACAGCTTTGAATTATAATTTTTTTTTCTGTTTTGGTTTTTATTATTAAAATTTATTTGAAATATGTACATATAGCATCTGCAAAATGCATTCTAGACACAGAATATATATTCAATTACATTGTTTTAATTCAGGAAAAAAATAGGAAGGAGTAAACTTGCGTGTGCAAATAAACTGCATGATAAATTGTCACTAAAATCTGTTTAACTAAATGGAATAATTGTATTATTCTATATATATAATTACTTTTTGCACAAAAAAATTAAACAGCATTCAAGTCCAGTAAGTCTTCATACTGCGGAAAGCTTTTGAGTACATTCACAATTTATAGGAATAAATTAATTTAAATGATTTCATTCACAGTTATGTACATCAATACTGCAATTAGACTGAATAGTACCATATATTAGCGTTTATATTCAATAGGATTTAAAACACATACAAAAATGACCATTTGTATACCCATATACATGTTTGACACAAATTCACAATTACTGTAGAAATAGTTTTGATTTATTTAAGTGTTCTCTCATCATCTAAATACTCTTTATCCATACTGCTTTTAGTAATCTTTATTAAAAAAATCTCACAATTTGAGCAAAGCTAAGTATGTCAATATATTATAAATAATTACTCCAAACATTTGGTAAAAATAATTAGTTACATTATCAAATGCTTTGTTCCAATAGCATTTTAATCAGTTTTTCGTCCAGACTTCAGGTTCTATAATTACATTTCAAATAAAATCGAAATGTAAAAATAAATAAATAAATAAATAAATACAATATGATTGGGGTCATTCTAATGCTACATTTATGTACAATATTGGACATGGGCAGGGCAGATCCGTCTGTAAAGTTCAATGATGAGCCTTCACTGTTTTTGTGAAAAAAAAAAAAGCAAATAAATGTTTAATTTAAAAACACAAAGCCCCTTCACTGCTTTTTCTAATAAGACAGCTTTAAAAAAAGTGAAAGCATGCTATAAACATTAAAGCTTCTTATGGATATCTATTACATAATGATGTGAATTAATTTCTTTATATCAGTAGATGATTAACAGGCCTTAAAGCAGCACATCAACTAAGCCTTGAGAGTAAAACCCCTTTGTACAACTTAAATGTACACACTAAAAACTGAGATTTTTGTATCTGGCGGATATGGATTACATACACATTTCAAATAATAGGAATCATAACTAAACTTTGAAAATGCTCATGTTGACAACATGGCTAAAATGATATAACTGGGCTCCACCCTGTATGAACCTAAAGCAAAGGACGCTCTCTACTTTACTATTATTATTATTATTATTATTATTAAGAAGCTGTTTGCTGACCAGCAGAGGGCGCAGTAAGAAAAGCCAAATAGCAACAATATTGCTTTTGGATTTTTCATTTGATTTGTGCAAAACTCTGAATATGAGCCACACACAATCCATAATCCACACCTAATGTGGTGGTAGATGCCTGCTTAAGTAATTAAAATGAAGTCAAGGGTCAGCAGGATAAACTATCTTCTGTAATGTTATATATATTTACACAAGGCATTTACAGAGTTGAGGCAGTGTTATGATGGATAAAATGTCTTTAAAAGCAAATGTGCTTTTCATGCGCAGAGATTGAAATGAAATGAAAAGCTGCTTGGAAAAATAGGTACAAAATAAGAGGCGATATAAATAAATAAGCAACGAAAAAGAAACAAAACACACCCACCTACAGCCACAGGCTGAGAGATAAAAAGTAATTTCACATTAGTGTAAGATTCTAACACGCACACACACATACATACGTATATATATATATATATATATATATATATATACGTACACGTGTAAGCCATATGTCACATTATTCGATATGTTCTCTATTGTACATTTGGCACTAGAATTTGCCATTGGTCCAGCAATTGGCAAAATTGTTCCTAGATAAAAACTTGATGTACAAGGTCCTGTGTTCCTTTTGAGCAAGAAGTCAGTGTTATAAAATTATTTACATTGTGCTCTCCCTTAAAATGACCAAGTCCACAGCTTTCGGGAAACTCTTCAGAAGAGACACTGCCGTTTGGTGTTCGATGTGTAAAAAACTATGTCCGTTGGCCTGCAATGCAAGAATGAAGCAGAGGATGAATAGAGGGCAGTGAGGGAAGTGAGCTGGGGCGGGAAGAGGCGGAGCGGCACAGGAATGCTGGGAACAGGCCTAGCTCAGAGAGGATAAAGAGACACACACTGTCAGGAAAAGAGAGGAGAAGAAGAAGAAAAAAAAAAAGCAACCAGAGAGATGCAGACAAGTAGAAGAAGAAGGTCATGCTGTAAAGGAGAGAATGTGGAAAGAAGCTGGTCTTTGGAGAGATCTGTTCCTCAGCTAACTGTGGATCTGTGGAAAAAGAGAGCTGCGGGACCTGCGTCCTGCAGGCTAACGATGAGGCCATGATACGCTCCTAATGCATTTAGGACGCACAATTATATATAGTGACATGGATAATCAAAGACAGACCAATAACTGCGGGAGCCTTTCACTCCTATACAGTTATTTTTGGTGGACAAAAACAGGCTTGCTGATGTTGCCTTTTTACGACTGACATGACAGAGGTTGAACGGAACATTGAAAACTGATGGCTTAATAGTAACTGACTGGGAGTCAATATTCGAGACTTTTATTCTCTGATAACTCTGGTAGCAGAGTTAACGTCTTTATCTCAACCCTGGAACTTTTATTTACCGTTAAAGCTATGATTGTGGAAAGGTATGGAAATTCAGTGTGTATTATTGTAGATTTTGGACTGAAACAAAAGACCAGATTCAATCTGTGCTTAGAAGAGTTAGAAAGATTTTAATGGAAAAGTTAGGAAGAGGAGTCATATGACTAAAAGACATTTCAAGTTCTGCAATTCACTGTTTCAAATGCTCATGCCATCAAACACTTTAACATTAAAAAGAGCTGTCCAATATAATAACCAAATTCTCAGTAAGAGACACACTGCAGCTTCGAACAATCAAATGCCATCCTTTAAGAACCGACAGGCCAGTAACGTCAACATTTGACACACACCATAACAGAAGACCATGCTCGCTTCGCACACCACACACCAGACACACACCAGACACACACCAGACACAAAATGGCACATGCAAAGCCTTCCCGCTTTGGTGCTGTCACACTCTCACTGGACAATGTGTGGTGATGAAGGAGAGTGTTACCTTCAGAATTTTGTCCCCTGGTTGAAGAACATTGGAGGCGGGTCCGTCAGGCTGTACCCTAGTAACAAAGATACCCTATAAGTCAAAATGATATGAGGTTAGGAATCACACTGTGGGGATGGTTTAGAATCTTTGCCTTTTAATCTGGAATTGATTTGTTCTGTGGCAGAATTCACAGCTGATATGATCTTATGATGGTACTTAAGCTTATATTCTTATTAATCGTATCTTAGTATTAATATTCTTATAAAAGCTGGAAAACATGTACATATTTGTGTATTGCTGAATAGCTGTTGTGTGTACATGTTGAGGCAAAGATTATAAAGCATTCGGTTATGTACCAGATGTGTGACCTAACAGTATGCATCCTGCTAGACAACATGCTGCGAGTCAACCAGCGTTTACGTCTCGTCATTGATTCGGGTGACGCAAGCATCCGGCTTCACAGATTCCCAGAGCACTCAGTACAGCGAAGACGATTAACTTAGAACTGAAGTTTTACATGTTGTGAAAGTAAATCATTAATTCCATTAACCATCACAATTAACATCACAAGATCTCCACGATACACACAGATTAACTCGATATTAAGTCACAAAGGTGTTGCAAATTGGTGGTAATTCAGTTTTATATAATTAACATGAAACATTACTGAAAGGATACTAAGCAGTGAAGAGGTTAACACGTAACACAGGCTTCTGATGTGCAACGTGTGCATTGCAGTAGCGCATGTTTCCATGGAAACCCTACAGTAAGATCTTGTCTGCTCTACTAAAGGATAGTCTTTATGTTTATTCTGTTACCGCTGGATTTAATGTACGAACAGTATACGGAGAACGTTTTCCATTCATTAAATTGTGCTCTCTCTCTCTCTCTCGGTCTCTCTCTCTCAGTCTAGCTGAGAGAAAGAAGGTCTTACCATGTCTGAGGGTTTGAAGGGGTTCCCCTGCCCACTGATTCCCCCTGAGATGCTGAAACCGAGGCCAGGGTTTTTCTCAATCCGAACACAAAACTACAAACAAGAAGAGCAAGCCAGCATTATCATTTCTGTCTATCATAAATGTAACTGAAAAGAAATCAACTGTATACAAAGAAATTTACAGTCAACCCAAAAAGCAGCCAAACAAATATAGTGTTAAAGTCTTTTGGTGCCTTTTTTCCAGCAGGAACCCTAATAAACCCTATTAAACCCTATAATAAAGTGGATGACGTCCACTGTCGAGATCACATTGTTTTTTGAATAGTGTGTAAATGTAATGTAAAATGATGTTGAGATAACTGAAGCCTGGGCTTTTACTGCAAAAAGTGGATTCTATTATTCACCACTTCTGCCGCTTAACACCCGAGATCACGTCATTCATCCCCTCAGATACAACAACTTTGAACTAGTCCGTTATAATGAGACGACTGCACCTGTTCTGGAAAGCCGTCCATGCTTTTCTGGCCTTTAGTCTGGATGAAGCAGCGGGCACTCTGTGGTCGGGGGCTGGTGCTCGTCACGGCCATGGCCAGAGGTGACTGGTACTGCTGGATGGACACCTTGTTTATGGCTCCCTCGTACTGCTGGGGTCCTCTGTGTTGTGCAGTGGCCCCACTTCCCATCATGCCTTGCTGTTGGTGAGAATGATGGACTACAGCCTGCGAAAGATTTTTTTGTAGTAAGCTGTATATAATGTATATGCATTGCATCATTGCGGCTTACAGCTCATGAAAATCAAACATCTACTATCTAGTATCTACTGTATTTTTCCTAAGATCAGCTTAAAAAAAAGGATTTGCAATACAGAAATTCTAAAAAAAAATCATGTTCATTTTAGGCTCCAATTCTCGGAAGGGGCTTTTTTAGCACTAGTTGCTGCATCAGTGCGTCATGGCATGGATTCAATCAGCATGTGGCACTGCTGAGGAGTTATTAAAAACCAGGTTGCTTTGATAGCAGCCTTCAGTTTGCCTGTATTCTTGAGTCGGGTTTTTCTCATCTTCCTCTTGACAATACCTCATCGATTCTCTATGAGGTTCAGGTCAGGCTAGTTGCCTATCCAATCAAGCCCAGTAATATCATGGTCATCACATTTTGGCACTGTGGGCTGGTGTTAAGTCCTCCTGGAAAAGAGGCTACTTTGGCATCTCCATGCAGCTTGTCAGCAGAAGAAAGCAGGAAGTATTCTAAAAAATCAGAGTAGGCAGTTGAATGGACTTTGGACTTTTTCTGGAAACTTCATGCTAGACTTCAAGCATCTTGGATTCTATGCATCTCTAATCTTTTTCCAGTCTTTGGGACCTTGATTTGCAACTAAAATTTACAATTTACTTTCATGTTTGGACTCAGGACCACTGAGCATCGTTCCAGGGGCCTCATGTATCAACGCTGCGTACGCACAAAAACTTTGCTTACGCCAGTTTTCACGCTCACGGTCAGATTTACAGTGAAATTACAGTGAAATTAACGTGAGAATGTGCGCTCTTCCACGCCAACTTCATGTCTGGCGTACGTGTATTTCTTGTGTGTTTGTTTTATTTCCGTTGGCGACTCCTAGAGGCAATTATGTTAAATTGCACACTACAGAGTATCGCACCAACACGTGAAAAACATTGCTATTCATTTATATTTGATAAAATGGGTTAATTGACACAATATTTTTCTAACCAAGTATGTGATTTAGAACATATAAAAGCATTTGCAAATGTATACAACCCTTAGTCTATGGCAATGGCAGTGTTGGCCTTATTAGAGGACATTTTTAGGGATCACAGTGATTTCTGGCCCATGATGGTGACTGGCTTATTAGCCGTTTCAGATTTCCAAGAGCTATCCTCTTGGAGCTCTGTGCTGAGGTCCAAATTTGGAAAGAGAGACAGCGAGGAGCCACGCATTACCCGTTCCCTTACAGGTGCTGACAACGCTTGGTTTCCTGGCAACTAGTTCTTTCCAAAGGGAACCGGCAGACCGCCCGGGGTTAAGCCAGTCGTCTTTGAGCCGTGCAATGCCAGCTGTATGGGACGGGATCATCCGCATGTCTAGCAGGTACACTGTATAAGGTTTCCATACCAAGCAGTTGACCAGCCAAACATTAAAGCGCAATTTGCAGCGATCGCCGGTTTTCCTAATGTAATCAGAGCCATCGACTGCACGCACATTGCAATAAAGTCGCCATCTGAAGACGAATTTGCATACGTGAATCGGAAACATTTCCATTCAATAAATGTGCAAATAATATGTGATACTCAAACAGGGCCGGTTCTACGGGGGGCAAGAGGGGGCAGCGCCCCTCAAATAAATATCTTTCCCCCTCAAATACAAAATTTGAAGTGTTGAGAAAGCACATGTTAATATACTCACAAAATGAATGTATAACAAGTTGATAAAATGATCCGCGTTAGCGGAAAAATCCGCCTAAAAAGGGACACTACATAATACGGTATTAGATTTCACAGGCTGCAGCACGCGCAAACCCCCCATTGCATGATCTGACCGCAAACCCCCCCCCCCCCCCCCGGAAGATCTGACTGCGCACCCCCCCCCTCCCCATGCCCCCGTTTCATGATCTGCCCGCGCGCACCGGGATAAAACAATGCTAGACCGGGATGCACCCTTCAAATTTCTGACTGCCCCCATATGGTCAGGTCTAGTACCGGCCCTGCTCAAATGCGCCTAACGAATATTGTGGCGAGGTGGCCTGGGTCAACCCATGATTCATTCATCCTCACAAACAGCTTGGTCGGGATGAGGCTCCGAGGTGGCAGGGTGCGCGATGGGTGGCTTCTTGGTGAGTGATGTATTTAAAGATAAGTTTTTTTTTATTTGTTATTAATTCTTGCAAGTAACACAGTTTTTCTCCGGTCTACCTCCGATAGGAGCACCTCCAATTCACATTCTGTGAAGTTTCTCTTCTTGCTTGCTTTTGCCATTGCTTTTTCGTTTGGTTTTGCCAAAGTGGAGTCATTACCATACTGTATTTATATGGGGGAGGAGGCAGGGAGGGGTTTTGCGCTCATGCACGTGCGCTCAATTTCACGATAATTCGGATGTACAAAGGGAATCTGCGTGGGATTACTAAAACATTGCGTACGGACAAAGCTGTAAATGTGCGTAAGCAGTAAAAAAATCTGATGTATGAAACACTGCGTACGCACATTTACAGCTTTGTCCGTACGCAATGTTTTAGTATGAATTCAACGCAAGTCTTTGTACATGAGGCCCCAGGTCTTTTTCTCCTTTGACCAGGTGCTTCTGGATGTTATCTCTGGTTCAGGAATGGCTTGCTACTAGGAATGCAACAGATATGGCCTATTCCCTGAAGACGGCTGTATGTGGTGGTTCTTGATGCACTGACTCCAGCCTCACTATGCTCCTTTTGATGCTCTTCCAAGTTTTTTGAATCGGCTTTGCTTGACAATCTTCTTAAGTCTGCAGTCATCCCTGTTGTTTGTGTACCTTTTCCTACCATACTTTTCACACTTTTCCCTTCCAGTCAACTTTCTATAAACATAATATAAAAGATTAAATATTCTAATATTTTGAAATACAGGATTTTTTATGACCTGTAAGCTGAAATCATCCAAAGGAAAACCAACAGCCTTAAAATATTTCACATTGCATGTAATGAATCTAGAATGAGTTTTGCTTTTTGAATTAAATCACAAAAGAAAATAATATATAGATTATAGATTCAAATCCTTTTTTTTTCTTTATCATTCTGTGCACATACACTGCCCATCCAACCTGGTTGATTCTGGCAAAAAGAATGGAAGAAAAAGAAACATGTGCCAATATTCATTTACGAGCAGATTTGGGTCTGTTAATACCCTCAAAGGTGCTTTAACGGTACTAAGTACTACATGATGGGTCTAAATACTTATGTAAATGGCATATTTCAGTCTTCATGATGATGACACAACCTTCTGGCTAAAGCCTCCAGTCATTACAAATGACTTAAGGAGAAGCATCCAAAGATGTATGCTATTACTGAAAAACACTTTTTTAGTTTGTCATTGTGGGGTATTGTGTGTAGAATGATGAGGGGAATCGATTTTAAGTTGAGGATTTCCAAAATTTTAAAACTTTCTGTCAGCACTGCATATACAGTACCAGATCAAATAGTGTGACATTATATAGCACCCATAATTTTTTACTTGTGATTGATGAACCTCAGGTTTATATTGATTTAGAAGAAAACAAATACTGAGCTACCATAAACCTTAGGGAAGCTTGAAACTAGCTCATCTTATTGCACCGTCTTCTATTTTTGTCACTCTGCAGCACTGTTTACTCAATGCGATCTAAAAAAAAAACTTCAGGCACTTGAGATGGTGTGAACACACTGTATGGTCCGTCATATACTGTACACATGGCTCAAAACAATGTGCATTGTACTCCATTAGATTTTAGTACTGTAGCTCTGAAAAACTCAGTAGCTTTGAGTGACAGCCTATGAACATATACAGAGTGACTGGTTGCTAAGGAGACTGAGGAAGAATGCAGCACAGAGAGAATGAATGACTCAAGAGAAGCAATTAACCCTGACATTTCAAAACATTAACACAGCAATCAAGACTAGATTGAGATGCAATTCGGAGATTGAACAGCTTTACTAGAGCAGCAAGCAGAAAAATAATCAGAGATTATTAGTTAGAAGATGTATTGTGTGGGAAAATATAACGACAATAAAACACGCTGAGTGTCGTCGAGATTCATAATGAGAAACAGCAGGAGTATTTTATTTTTAGTAATGGACATATTTTATTTGCCTGCTTTCTTCATATTGCCGGGTTCAACCATGCATCAACTGATTTAAAGCCGATTCTTTACTCTTTTTCCATCCAAGCCAAGGATGGATGTAGAATAACACATTATCCAACATTCCAAGCAAAAGTCCAATTGTCCACACATCCACACATTCTCTCTCATGATTAAAAACACACAAGTGCCAAAACATGCAGTTCTTCAAATGACCACTAGGTGCTGGCTCCAAAAATGAATCAATCTTCGCAGAGTCCCAAGTTAAAATGTCCAACTTCATAACAGAAAAAAATGGTTTTGGTCACCATGGTTAATTTCCATTCATGATAACTGTACGGGTATGGATTTAAAATCACATTGAGCCATAATTAGGTATGGATTATACATAACAACCTACACTACAACCGTTAGCTGTCTGCTATGCATCACTTCAGCTAACCATCTAACTACAATCATTGTAGTTTAAATAACCACAAGAAATGTACACTACCAGTCAAACGTTTGGACTAATCCCATGGTCTTTCCATTGTAAAACGATACTAATGGTGTCCAAAATATGCAATAATCTCATTTAAGCAGTTGATATTGAGATGTGTCTGCTACTTATGCTCTGTAAAGACTTCATAATGGCACTAATCTGAGGTGCTGTTAATTGGTGATTTGGGGCTTGTAACTCTAAATGAACTTCTTCTCTGCAGCAGAGGTAAGTTTTGGTCTTGCTTTTCTGGTCTTCATGAGAGCCAGTTTCATCAGGGTGCTTGATGTTTTTTTGTTTTGTTTTTTTTTTCAAATGCACTTGACAATACTGTTCTTGCAAGAACTGTTCCAGAACAGCTGAACTTTGTGACTTAAAATAAAAACTGTTGTTGTTGATGCTAATTAATTACCTAATGCTATATGTGTTATTTCACAGTTTAGAAATATCTTGATCTACGTAGAATGTAGAAAATGAATCCAAACTTGTGTCCAAACCTTTGACTGCTATATACAAATGAATCAAATGTAAAGTAATGTTAGCATGTAACTTAACAGTAGCCACCTTAGCATTTTAGGCTAAGCTAAAGCTAAGCTAGCTAGCTTGTGTTAACTGAGGTAAGTAGGTATGTTCCAACCAATAGCTCCATTCTTTCTGCCTATTTGTCCATTTCTGGATTAACTGGGGTTTAGTTGGAGTCAGCTCCTACTAAGGAAGAGACCCACGGTTGAGCTTCAAAACTCTTTAGAAAACCTATGGATGACATCATGGAGGGGTTGTCCAGTTCTTACACAGCCTATGCTCATGATATAGCTCACAGTCTGTCTACAATTTGGTTATGTTCCAGCTTGCATCATGTCAGTGCGAGGTAATTAAAGCTTTTTAGCTGGCATAGAGTAAAACTGTGGGCTGCTCCAGGAGTCCCTAAGGACTAGACTGAGTATATCTGCTATGGCACTACTGTAATACTGTATATGATGATAGAACATACCACATTTGAGTAAAAAAAAAAAACTGACCTGTTGACATTTCATATTATTAGGTGAAAATGCAATGTTGCAGGTACCTTTTTGATGATGGTGTTGTCAGGAGGTACATCTCTTCGTCCCAGTGAGTAGGGGGCCCAGTTGGGAGAGACCACCTCTTGACCATTATCTAAAATATTGCTCTGTTGCGATGGAGTCTGTGAAGACATTTTTCAGTAAATCTATGCACATATGGTACAAGACTAGACCCTTATGGCTAATAACAACTTCATGTGGTCTGATTTACTGTATATGTGCATGTCTTATTCCATATATTAATTTGCATTTTACTATTGTACTGATTAATATGGCCCTCATATGTAGCAGGCTATACCACTGATTAGATATGGCTGTGCATGTGTGAGCATTTAAATGAAAATGGATTAAATTATGAGATGATGTATCTGAAGAGGGTGTTTACAGTTTGTTGTGTAATACCACTCGCGGATCATATTCACGGTTCATCTGCACTGCAGAACTGTATGTGTGAAAGTAGTGGAGTTGTGTAAAGCATGATTGCGCTAACTCCAAACTGCTGCTACAGTTAGACACTGCTAGCAGCCATTTATGTGATTCAGTGAAATAAAGGTTGTATAATGGACTAGGAGCTGCTTTTAGTGCTAAAACACTTTTGGAATTACTCTTATATTACTAGCATGTATAAAACATATGAGCCAGTTACATATGTCCTAACTGAACTTTTTCTCAGGTTGTCATATGCTAGTGTTTCTGTAGGTCCTCAGAGAGACAGAGGCAACATAAAGTCCACAAAGCAAACATACACACGGCACACATGCAACACAGACACCTGAAAATACAGTATTCACACAACACTGAGACAGTACCTAGACTGAAAACGCTCACACATGAAGTGTTAGATTCGTGTTAAACAGTGAAATATGAGGAATGACTTTTCACAGTGAATTATTTCCAATTATACCACAGCACTGTCGAATTTGATAGGTCAGAAAATGCAGATTAATTTAGTAATATCACACTCAAGCTTGCACTATTGCACTAAATATCAACAAAACCTCGACTGTGATATTGCTTTTATACAACATCAACACCATTTATTATCAATTGATTATGATTTGTTTGTTTGTTTATTTGACCAGTTATTTTTCTCCGCCAACACACATCCTTCCTAACTACTGTAACAACCGCGACTGGCAGAGCTGGCGACTGTGTGATTAACAGGTGGGGAAAGTAGGTTTAAATTTTTACCGGGACAATGTCACTTCTCTTTATATTTCCACTTATTTCTCTTTAGAATGTATTAAAACCTTAATACAGTAAGTCCCCGACTTATGAACAAGTTCCGCTCTGGGAGCACGTTCGTAAGTCGGATCCGTTAGTAAGTCTGATAAAGTGAGTCTTACACCCCTATCTCACCTACACAGAGACAACAGGGTTTCATGTGGTGGCCATGAGTATGGTTTATCGCGATTCATTGCGAGTTTTTGCAGTTTTGATGTAGTGATTATGTTAAACATGTTTCATTTTTCAGGCAGTCTTCATGGAAGCTTGCAGACCCTGTGGAACCTCGCGGAACGCTGGGCAGTGACTCGTAGTAAGTGACCTCCTTTAAAGGTAGCTTCCAGAAGACAATGTTACATGGTGTTTACTACGCATTCGAATAGACGCTATTTTGTCTCAGAGCTGTTTTGGACTGTGAACTCTGTCTTGTTGAGGATTTTCCAAAATTAGGATTACAGTATTCAGCTTTACAGGACAGCCATTTTCCATTATCGTGCTCCCGGACTGATTCATTGAAACCGGTGAGTCTGACTCATTTCTCCTGCACCCCCAGACGCGCACACATACAATATACCGGAATTTGGACATTTTATACATTCACTTACACACTGAAAATATGGTATATACAGTAATTGTAAATATCTGATGCACTGCAGTGTCTATTTTGTACAATAAACAATATTTTGTACTATTTTGTACTATTTTGTACAATAAAGCTACTTCCGCAATTAGTTTGCATCTACGAATGTTCATAGATCACAGATGTTCGTAGTTCGGGGTCCGTTCGTTCATTCATTCATTCATCTTCTATACCGCTTAATCCTGTGTTCAGGGTCGCGGGGGACCTGGAGCCTATCCCAGGAGACTTCGGGCACTAGGCGGGGTACACCCTGGACAGGATGCCAATCCATCGCAGGGCACACACACATACACACACTCACACACCCAATCACACACTACGGGCAATTTAGGAACGCCAATTAGCCTAACCTGCATATCTTTGGACTGTGGGAGGAAACCGGAGTACCCGGAGGAAACCCACCAAGCACGGGGAGAACATGCAAACTCCATGCACACAGAGACGGGAATCGAGCCTGGCCGGGGAATCGAACCCAGACCCTGGAGGTGCAAGGCGACAGTGCTAACCACTACACCACCGCGCCGCCTGGGGTCCGTTCGTATCTGCGGAAATTTGTAACTCGAATGTTAAAGTCGGGGACTTACTGCATTTCGGTTTTAACCCTGTGACCACTAAGCTTATAACAGAATTTAAACTTATAACAGAATAAGTGGAAATATGAAGAGAAAAGACATAGTCCTGGTAAAAATTCTAACCTACAGTACTTTCCCCCCTGTTAATTACAATATATAGGGTGTACTATCACTTGTTCCATACATCAAGTAGAGTCCTTGATCAGGGGTTTGAGAGGGATTTGGGATCCAGTCTTGTATTAGAAGCTAGTTAGCTTTGTAGCCTGGCCTAGGTGTAAATAAAGCAACATGGAGCCAATTCAGAACAACTTAAAAGCAAATATTAAGTAAACAATATGCTGTTTAAGATGACATAACGTTATTAGCTTTCATGTCTGATGTTGAAGGTGGGTTTTGGCAAGCAGCTGCTCTCTCACCGAAATAATGTAAGTCCCTGACTTATGAACAAGTTCCATTCTGGGAGCATGTTCATAAGTCGGACCCGTTAGTAAGTCTGATAAAGTGAGTCTTGAACCCCTATCTCACCTACACAGAGACAACAGGGTTTCATGCGGTGACCATGAGTATGGTTTATCGCGATTAACTTAGATTAGGTAAAAAAAAATGATATCTGACAAAGACACCTCCAGTTGCTAATATGATTAAGGTTTTTGTAGGAAGACAGTTATTTAATATACATATATAGTATGTTTTCTGACACTGGAATCCTTCATGAGTTACTTTGCAGTTCAATAGTAACCTGACAAGGTGCAGAGGCAGGAAGGTGATCAACTGTTTATAACTGTTGTAAGTGTTTCATGAACATTCCTCAATATAACAATTCCGTATTGACGGATTAAATAAACACAAATGTGTCATTCTTTAATAAATGCACATTTGTAATCACTGTCAAACTGCTGTGGTATAAGAGGAATAAAACACATACAGTAGGGATGTGCTGTTACTGGAAAACAATCAATTCCATTATTAATTCTTTCCCTATAACAGCACAGGCTGTCACGGTTTATTTACCTTAATCATTATTTTGATTTAAATAAAAAGAATTTGGCTAGAAGATCCCGAACCTGTCTTTTTAAGCAGAAGCTGTTTTTAACAGATATTATAAATATGTTTATCAAACATCTGGCCTCGTGCTCCACTAAAATTGGAGCTGATGGTACTTTTTTATATACTCACATTTGGTAGAGGTAGCCACTGAGTTGTTTGGTTTTCATGCTTTGAGTTATTGTAAAAGTTTATTGTCATGCTTCTGCTGGCATGCGGTGCAGCATAGCCTCCAGAGTACAGCATGCCGAAGTTTACTGTGTTGTGCTTAAGGACAGCGCTCTGATTGGAGGGAAACAACCACATGACATGAATGAATGGGTGTGCCACATAGAAAGTTAAAGGCTGCTGCTGAGGTGGAGGGAGGGTTACACTCGACTGCACCACACACACTGCGTAGCTGCAACAGAGTTCAGAAGCTTGACCGACAGAAAACAGTACAGAACATCATTACTGCTGACACAGCAAACACAAACAAACATTTATATAAAACTAACAATACCAACAGTGTTTGAATAAGATTGGTGGACAACATTTTCCACAGAAACATAGCATAAACGGTTAACCTTTATGCCGCTACTTTATTTAAAGTTGCGTGTAGTAACTATTCTTCTCTACTGTACAGTATACTGTATATTGTCCAAAAGGAATTAATGCAATAGTTTCTGGCGGCATGTCAGTGGTGTGTTAGTTCTTTTCCACTGGACAGTTAAACATGGCTTGACAAATTGAACATGATCTTGCATACAGTATTTCATTACCAGGTTTTTTAATAAAAGTTTTTAAAAGCAGTGACTGCCACGCTTGTTACTATAGAAGATAACACATGCTTTAACACCGTCTTTAAGTTAGGCCAAATCCCAAATGGCTTTGTACTCTTATGTTCTTGTATTTGATCCAGAAATAGAATATATTACAATGGTGCTATACACTCCATTAACGCTTATTAAAGATACAGAAGCGAAACATGTGTTACTCATTACGTTGTATATTTGTTATATTAGAACATTGTCTAATGCTAGTAAAACATTACCAAATGTTCCTCACTACAACACAGAACTTGCTTTGTGTGCAAGACTGGTTTCATTTTAATATGTTATTCTTTTTTATTCTTCTTAATACATTTAATACCTTTTGATATTTTTAATACCTCACTAGCAACCAGTACTCATTTCAGACTAAAAACCAAGAGGTGCATTTCACCATCTGGATGATGATTTGTCACCAAGCCCATGTCGGTGGAAAGTATTTTTATGACAACCTCTAGTGAACATTACAACCACTGACAAAACAAAGCATCTTGATGGCTGCAAAAACAAAAATCATTAAATTAAATGGGTCACTTACTTTGCCCTTGAATTCAGACTCTGGTTTTAAGGGTAGACCAGTATCCATGTTATTTTCCAAGGCCAAGTTATAATAAGCATATGTGCCAGAGATAAAAGACATTGACATGTTAATATTAAAATTGACCTACCCTGTCTAGCCGTTTTGCCTCTATGTGCCTTAGGAGCTGTTGTCTCCAGTCCACTGGCATTTTGGAGGTCATGTCCTCAGGTTTCTGTGGAACAGCCCTCATCTTCATGTCAGTGTCAGGGTTCTTCTCAGTGCATATACTCATACTATAATCTGAAGGCAATTTCTCTAGCAGGGCAGCCATGGTGGGACGTGCAGACACTGGCCGGGCTTGCGATGCCCCGTAAGTCTCTGTACTGTAGCTCCGTGCAGACAGCGGGCGGCGCTGTGTCAGACTCTTTGTGGGGTATCCCATAATAGGCTTTTTAGGTTCTTGATAAGATGAGTATTCCTCTTCATACCTACCATTCCTCTTGTGGAACTGGGAATCAGCCATGGTGGCCAAGCTATTCTGTGCATCCATCATGGCTTTAAGCTGTTGGGGTCTGTTGTAATGCTCCTGTTGTAATGCCATTTGGTGCTCCTGGGCTTCTGCTACTCTGCGGAACAGTGCCATCTCTGTGGAACTTACCAGGGAATCTGCCCGCCTCAGGAAACCTGGACGAGACCGTTGAGGCTGGGCAGGGAACTGTTGAGGAATTGCATCATCATTGACAGGTGGATGGGGAAAGGAGAACATTTCCTCCATTGGTTGATAGCCCCGGTAACCTCGGGGGCTAATAAGATCCTTTGGCAGTGTCTTGCCTGGTTGGTTCACATATTCTGGGGTATTAGGGAATGGTGGAGGGATCCTCCGTTCTGCTTTCATCACATCCATGGCTCCTTGAGGGTTAAAACTTTGGTCAAATTGATAAACCTTTTTTGGGATAGCAGGTTTCTGCTGATGAGAAGATTTATTTGTGCCATAGCAGTCGAGATCCTCATCCAGCATGGGAGCAGACTGGCTCCTAGACATGCTCTGTTCCAGAGGTCCTGGGAGGTCAGCTCTGTCCACACTACCCTGATTCTCTATGCTAGCGCTGTAGTTGTCCAAGGGAATACTGTATACTTTGTATGATCCAATATCAATTTCATCTATGCTCTGAGACTTTTTAAATTTCGACTTCACCTCCCTTATCATTGGTGAAAGTCTTTCAGAGCTCTTGCTTATCAACATGGTGCTGCCCTTATTTGGTTCATTACGACCCTGAACATGTGCAAAGACATTAGGCTGACCTTGCCCTGTCCCTGAGTCTCTGGAGTTCAGGAAACCCCAGGCTCCTGAAGAGGGGAAAGTGCCAGGTAGTTCACCCATCTCCTGCTCAAAGTCTTTGCGGTCTGGGTTGGGGCTGTTTGCTGGGGTTATTTCCAGTTTGGAGGGGAAGGCTGTACGGTCCTCAAATGGGCTGGGAGTCCGCGTCCAATTTTGCCAGGGGTTTGGGGGAGGGGGAGGAGGCACTTCAGCATCAGGAGCTGTACGGAAAGAGTGTGGTGTTTGCTCTAGCTCTAACGGGACCCCCATGATGCGCTCCTGTCTCATGAGAGGCCGTCGCCCATGCGCTACTGAGGCACTACGAGGCTTTGTGCCTAACATGGGGTTCCCACTACTGCTGCTGGGAGTGTCAACTGGCGTCTCCTCTGATACGAACCCTGTATTGTCATAGTGGGGGGCATTATTCCAGCTGTCGAAGGTGTCACTGAGTGGTCTTCTCTCACCCCGCTGCTGCAGGGTACTGGAAGGAGGTGTCTCTCTGTGGCTGAGCAGAGGCTTTGTCTCTATGGGCTTTGGGAAAGACTGAGCGAGTCTGAATAGAAAACCAAAAATAAGAGGAAAACAGAGGAATGAGATTTCATAAAGAGCATAAAAACAAAGACATTAAAGGTAGCTATTAGAGAGAGAACTAATTTCTACTAAAATAGCTATTAAAAACCTAAGTGTCGCTCTCCTGGGCATAATCACTTCATGTAACACATCACTGAAATGCTGGTTTTCTGTCAAACGTATGTACTGTAGTATTATGACATATGTGTCCATTTTATGTGTAAACCTAATTTACTACAAATGCTAGTGTCAAAATTCTGAAATCGTATAGTAATTTCAAAACCATATGCATTTCTATATTAAAGAACAAAAAAATCTCTTTCTAAATGGCTGGCAAAAACAAGTATGTTGTACAGTATGTGTTCATTTCCATCCCTATTCAAAACTATATTACAAAAGGAATGCCTTAAAAATCTTTATCACTGTATTTACATTAGGTTTAATAAAAACACTTTTATTGTAAGTCTTGGCCTGGCATTTAGGCTTTCTTTGCTTAAAAAAAATCAAGTACTTATTTTCAACCATGAAATTAGAAGGTGTGTCCACATTTATGACTGGTAGTGTATATAAGAAGGCTTGGGGCTTTAAGGATTCTTGTTAAAATGAAAGATGGCCTGAAAGTGAGACAAATTTGTTATCTTGGCATGTTAGCAGGCCACCACTGTTCTATGAGCTGTCATATCACTGAACCGCACAGGTGTGCGCTCAGCTAAGGAACGCCCGTAGGCAAGCAATTTCTTGGTCATTACCAACCTGTTAGTCCAGTGGGTCTGTGTTGGACCCTCTTTGGCAGCATTCTGCATGGAGCTGACATTGCCAGGAGGGTTGGAGGACCCAGAAGAGCCCTGTGAGGGGGAGTAATCTGAGTAGGTGGCTGATGAGCCACTGTTGTTCAAGCAGTGCATTTTGTCTGGGTCTGAGTCATCGATGGATTCTGAATGAGAGGAAATTCATATCAGTACTGTATACTTCATGCTCATAACAGCACTCTCTTTCTGTGTTGGATTTAATGCATATGCTCTAGGTGCATGAGGAGGTTATAAAGTGGAACAGTGGTACAGTACCTGTCTCTAAATAGAATGGCAGCAATAATCCTATTGCCCTAGCAAACCTTACCAGCATTCGCACAGCATTTAATTATATTACAACATTCTCAACACAATTCACAGGTATGGCAGAAATTGTACAGAAATCTAAAAACATAATAAGATGGTCTAATGTGTTAAGAATGCTGGAGGTAAGAGAAGCAAAATATAAATACATGTGTCTACTTGTTTCGAATTAGATCCTACCTTTTTTATCTTTTCCCAGCAATACAACCTTTGGCTTGTACATAGGGGGTTCCACCAGAGTTGGCCTCATGTCAGAAATCCGGATATCATTAGGTGAACCTCCCATGGAGTCCTGGGGAAATAAATGTCAGACATGTTTTTTGGGACAATGTTTTTCACATGCAGAATTTCTAACCGAGGCACTATTTTACATATACAGTAGGACTAGAGGAATAAATGCCTCTTAATTTTTGTATTATTATTATTATTATTATTATTATTAATTTATATCTCACTGGTCAGAAGGTGTTAATTAATTTTCTATTACAGCATCTTACATCTTTCAACTGTGCGTTTGATTCATTCCAATACGCTGGCAATCGTAACAATCAATTTATAGGGACTTGAATGGAAAAAATGCTACATGATCTGAGTTGATATTATAAAGCTTTCTTTAAGTAATCAATTTATTTAACATGTATAGAAGGAGTCTCTAATATCAGCATTAACAGGAGGTAAGTTTGCAGACGAACTGTTTTGAAAACAGAATACAGTACGTTGCATTTTTGGTTTCACAGTGACCAATTATGATTTTTCTTTGATTTACGTAAGTAATAATAGGAACCAACTTAGTGTAACTTAATTGCATTTCACAGAATGGTGAAAAGCATGACATCGGTCAATAATAAATTCTTGTAAATACTACCAAATCACTATGCTATAACAGGAATAAAACACTTTGGGACATGATTTTATAGGAAAGTAATCAACTTTGGGTGGTACTGCATTACACCAACCTGCCATAGATTATTTTCAAAATAGCAGCATTCACTATTGTGTTTTATTCCTTACATAACAAATGTAATAGATGCTTTGTTCTCATGAATGTTTTGTCCTATTTATATGACAGAAACAATGTTCTAAATATAGGCGCATAAACAGCTGCTTAAGGGATTGTAGCATTTTTCTTTGCATTTGAAACTTCTTTTAGTGTTTTTACTGTAAATCAGTTGGACATGTTTATTATATTTGCGAGAGCGATATAAAAATGTTTATAGCATATACAGTAAGTAGAGAAAGCACATAAAAATGCTCTGCAAAACAGATTTTCATTTGTTTATTCGATAATACCAGTATATCGTGTTTAAATATTTATATTTACTGAAATGGCATTCATTTTTCAAATGTCATAAACATCTGCATCAAGACTTTATATAATAAACCTATGAAGCGTCAGTTCATAGTCAAAAGAATAAACTGCTGGTTAGTTCCTCACTCATCTTAAAGAAGATAAACAGCAGTGGAAAGACCATGAAGGCACTGAAACCATCAGATGTCAGGACGACAGAGGCCCTGACTTTAATCATTTTATAAATTTATATGTTAAAGCATACTTAATATGTTAAATTAAAGATGAGTATAAATACATCACAGGTTATAAAACCTCAGACACAATGAAGTGATTAAAAAAAAAAAAAGACTTCCCAAAGGTTTTCATTAACTGCAGCTTAACAAAGATGTAAATCTCAAGTCAAAACATTTATTAAAGACAATTTATTATTCATTGTAAAGATTCAGTGATTCACAGTCTTCTGTCAAAGTCACGTTCCTGCATCTGAAACACGCTGCATCAGCCCCATGAATTTATTCTGATTAAACGAGATATGTCTGAGCTCGAACAGTTATTACATATTTAATGCATAAACTGCTTTATTTGACATCTTTGTCTCGGGTTGAACTAGTGCTGGAGCTGACACTGCACTCACACTTTCTGTACACTGGATGCACAGTGCAAACAGAGTAGACGACACGCCATCTGATCACCTCCCGACTTCCTAAACATATCTCTGTTCTCTCATCTTGTTTCAGACCATCGCTTCTCATTTCTCTTCCACATTCTCAGCCTCAGGTTATCCTGCCCCAACATTCCATACGATACTTTTAAAACCTTGTAAGCCTGATTTATGCTTCCTTCGGAACGGCTCTTGGGCCTTCAGCAAGTTGGAAAGAGGCAATATGAGAACGTCAGTCCAAATCGAATTTAAACTAGCCAGTAAAGACAGGTGAAGTGTGGCAGGAATAATTGCGAGCTCAGGACTTCTCACATACCTTCTTTTCAAACACAGATTTATCTCATCATGCAAGAGTGTTGGATAAATTTATTAGAGCAGTTAATCACCATTGAAGGTCTTAACTTCTTAAAAGATTGTGTGTGTGTAAAAACCTTATAACAGCAGAATAAAAGCGCACAAGTTGATTTATTAACAAGCCGGATTGCACATTTGCAATGAGGAAAAACAGCCCGTCCTGACAGTTTTGCGTGTTTGCCTCAACAAATATGCAAGCTGTTGTATTTATAATTTAATGTGTACAATACAAGATGGTGTGCATGCTAATTGAAAGATTTGGCACTTGCTTGAAATTCACTTCAGCAATAATGGGTGTGCAGATAACGTGGGACATCCAAGTCCAACTGAACTGACACTGATGACGAAATTTCATGTGAATAAAGGCGTATAATTTATTGACATTTACACAATACCCCAAGCACAATACAGTGATGTGACTCTTATCTGCAGTAAAAAATTTGAGGGGTGCAAATTTTTTTTTTACAAGTCCATACGCTTGTGAATGACAAACCTGGCCGAGGTGGCCAGGAGCCCATGAACATTCAATGAGTAGAACGCATGAATGAATCTGTCTCTGGAAACATTCACGAACACCACTTGCAGATTACAGGAACTTGGCCAGGTGTTACTGCCACATCCCCCATACAGTCCTGACCTCGCTCAAAGTCATTTCCACATGTTTCGGGCATTAAAAGGATTCCTGGGAGGCTAGCGTTTCAGTCGTGAAGCAGGCAGGCCAATCATAGATCCGGCGTGCTGAGAAAAACATGCTACCTTGATGGCACTAGTGAAATGCTGTGATAAGTGCATTAGTGTAGTAGAAGATTATAGAGTTTATAAACTGTGTTCATAACTGTGTTCTGTTATTCAGCACAATCAAAGTCCCGGTTTGATATGAACGCCTCTTATATGACCTTTTGAAGACAAAACAACCAGTATTTCGCGTAGTTTTCACTAAATTGCCACGTCTCAGCACTTCAGTGTAATGAGAATGAGCTTCAAGTCGTGACGTTTTATTACTGTTTCATATTCAATATTCATCACACGCTCACACACCCAATAACAACAGCAATTAGAGAAAGCTTCCAGAATTACCAGTATTGCTTTTAGGAAAATCCTAAAATAAAAAGCAGCTCATTCAATTTTTACTGACCATAGCACCAATGTCACTTAGATAAAGTAACTGCAATTAGAAATCTTTCCTGCTCCATGTTCTTTCCTTTTCAGTTAAGATTGAGAGAGAGAGTACTTTATTAATCCCAAATGGAAACCATAATTTCCTCCCACAGTCCAAAGATATGCAGGTTAGGCTAATTGGCGTTCCTAAATTGCCCGTAGTGCGTGATTGGGTGTGTGAGTGTGTGTATGTGTGTGTGCCCTGCGATGGATTGGCACCCTGTCCAGGGTGTACCCCGCCTAGTGCCCGAAGTCTCCTGGGATAGGCTCCAGGTCCCCCGCGACCCTGAACACAGGATTAAGCGGTATAGAAAATGAATGAATGAATGGAAACCATAATTAATCCTAATACAAAAAAAATTTACGGAAGTGTCATTTCTGCTGGGTAAAGGTTTTTAAAATGAAAATATTTGTATTCATTTTGTATTTTTTGCATTTGGTCCACTGACCACTGCTTTAACTGAGAAAGCAGAAAAGCATAGTTTTCAGATGTCTTCCACATCAGTGCTGTCATAAGGACAAATATGCTGCAATTACATCAGCGATGTCGGCACCTCTGTACTTTCTTTCCATATTGAATCCTTAGTGTAGTGGTGTATATTTAACTGACATTGTGTAGACACAGTTAAGATGATGAAACCATAATTCGTATTAATATGAATACTTCATTACTCCATTATTTCTTTCTCAATGAGTCAATGATTTTGTTCTTGTAGCTTAGACTTACAGTGAAACCTCGAATTGCGAGTAACACGGTTTGCGAGTGTTCCGCAAGACAAGCAAAGATTTTTTTATACATTTTGACTTGGGAAAACGAACAAGTCTTGGTTTACGAGAACCGAGTAATGTGTATCACGCAACGGTTTTTCTCTCTGTCTTGCGCTGCGGAATAGTGGGTAATCGTCTCCCCTGCTGGGTCTTAGTGCGTGTCTCTTACTGGTATAATCAACATCCGTGCACGCGTGTACTGTTTACTATAACACTGTGACCACGTGTGTGTGTGTGTAAAATATATTTTATTTTGTGTTTGAAAGTGCGCGAGTACTGTTCCTTATAACACACGTGTGTCGACGCGTGTAAAGCAAAAGAAAGTTTCATTAGAGAGGTTAAAGACCCATTCTCTCCCTCTCTGTAGTTATGTGTTAAATGTGATGCAAACTGGTAATGTGCAGAGGAGATGGCGCCTGTGTCGGCTATAATAGTCTACGATCGTCAGTCCCTTTTGGATATTCGATCAACATTTTTATATTTTCATAAGTCGGACATGGAGTGTGTTTTTAACAAACAGTATAAGAATTTTAAAGCGGACATTCCGGACTGTATTCGTCGCTGGCCTCTGAACATTACATGGAGGAAACGCAAGAGGAAACGTGTGTGTCGGGGAGGATTTACGATCAAGTTAAAAGCCCGTCTGCATGCGGGTTTTACTCCAAGCCCGTTTCCTGAGCCGTGATATGGAGGCTCTGTGGTCTGGCGTCTTGTAGATCAGGCGCACCGGTGGCTCCGATGTGTCCTCCCCTTGTCTTCACCCTCTTTCCGGAGAACTGGCGCTGCTTCTGGCGTCCTACGGCCGCTGTGTAGAGCCTCTCTTTTACCCGGCGTTGCTCCTCCACTTGAGATGGTTTTAATCAATGCTCGTTCAGCAGTAAATAAGACATTTGTGTTGAATGACTTTTTTTCCACGCAAAATCTAGATTTTATGTTCATTACTGAATCATGGATTAAGCATGGTGATCTCATTCCTTTCTCTGAACTGGTTCCGGTTGACTGTACATTTTTTAACTCAAAACAGACGCGGGGGTGGGCTAGTGACTGTCATGAAAAACTCTTATCGTGCGCAGTGCTCCTCTATCTCCCCGGATATTTACACCAGCTTTGAATCTCAACTTATCCACCTTGACTGGAACGGTCCTATTTGCCTAGGGCTGATTTACCGTCCTCCACATTCAGATAAGGACTTTCTTCAGCAATTCAACGACTTCATTGGTAACATCGTCACCAAATTTGATCGTTTCTTATTGCTGGGCGATTTTAACATTCATGTTTGTTGTCAGTCAAACCCTCTTTCGAGGGATTTTCTTAATTTAATAGAGGCTTTTAACCTGACACAATGAGTTAAAGGTCCCACCCATATTCATGGACATACGTTGGACCTTATCCTCTCTCACAGTGTTGATATTACTGATATTAGTGTGTGCGTTATGTACAGTATGTGCACGCGCGTAATTTGACACCGTGCCGGTTCACACACACTCTCTCGCCTTTAGTGTGTGTGTGTGTGTGTGTGTGTGTGTGTGTGTGTGTGTGTGTGTGTGTGTGTGTGAGAAGCACCCCCTCTCTGCTTCACAAACACACACAAACACACACTAAAGGCGAGAAAGAGAGAGAGTGTGTGAACCGGCACGGTGTCAAATTACGCGCGTGCACATACTGTACATACACACACTCCGCAGCGCAAGAGAGAGAAAAACACACACACACACACACACACACACACACACAGCGCCTGCGCACATAAATGGAAACACTGATCTGTCTGGATTTATTTTTAAGGTAAACTGCGGGTTAATTCGTTTTATTTTTACTTAATATTTTGTGTTAGTTATTTTTATGTACTTATTTATTTGGGCTGTGGAACAAATAATTTTAATTTCCATTATTTTCCAAAATTTGCTTTGATTTACAAGTGTTTTGGAATATGAGCCCGCTTCCGGAATGAATTATGCTCGTAATCCAAGGTTCCACTGTATTTTGAACGTTCAAGATTAAACAGTAAAAAGTAGTAGCAGTCAAAGGTGGGATCGTAAAAGTGTTTCACTTTAAACAGCATGCCCGTAAAAGCCTTGAGTCACGCAAAAGCCGTCAGGTAAAACTAGAATACACTGTCACCCCTTTTTCTTTAAGTATATGCAGTGTGATTAACTGTACATTCTTCAACAAAACTTCAACATCTGCATCTCAGATGGCAACAAAAGCACACACTTGGTTCTCTTCTTCCTGGTTACGATCCATCCTTAATGCGTGATGGATAGCTAAAATCCCCCGCTCTTAATACTTATGGGTTTCTGAAGTTTGTTTCGAATGTTTCTCAGAAGCAGCTCGGATGAAACATAAACCAGGCTTCAACGACCCATGGCCAAATTAACATGCTAATGAGAATAAATCAATTGCAAGCAAATTTCCCTAAGCAGCAATCAATGCTCTTGCCATGCCATCACACTGGTTGATGGAAAGGCAGCAAATTAATTTAACCTCTTATCCAATACCACTTTAAAGCTTTTGACATAGACCAATTTAAAAAAAAAAAAAAAAAGGCCTATATTGCATCTTGTATTTTCTTCCTTTTTCTTGTCCCCCCAGAAAGAGAGTCAGCTTGTGCTAAATATATCACATTTTTCAGATAAAACAAGTCACTCCACCAGTAAATCGTCTGCTGTCTGGTCTCTCAGCCACTTACTATGAGGCAGAAACAGGAAGAGGAAGTAAGGGCCAGGCTTGTATTCTCTGGCAGTTGCGGCTTGGGAACGATGCGATGTAAAGCAATCTAAGCAAAACAAACATACACACACACATACACACACACACACACACACACATACATTCAAACACACAGAATGGAGGATTTTCTATGGAGGTCTAGAAAGAAAAGTATGTGCAAGAAGCATGGGGTCATGACCTCAGTCCTCCCAGCGTCCCCTCGTGTGGATCATTATGCAGCTTGACTGCTTGATCTAAGGCTGTGGGTGGTAGCACTGTAAGTTGTAATGGACACAACGCACAAATGTGTGTAATTCTACACACATAGTGCAGCTAATGCATGAAGCAGAGGAAATGCTGGTGTTAATGAATGCGTGTAAATTGCTGCGTCTTGATGGTGTGAAGAAGCCTGTCATTTTACTGCTTTGCTTTGAAATCATCCCATCATCATTTAAAAAAAAAAGGAGGTTTTGTTTAATTGTTAAGGCATATTATTCAGTTAGATTGTGTTGAACTGACATTTATAGCAGAAGCGATTTCTTTTTAGGTCCCTGCGATGATGATGGCAGCAATTTAACCCCATACAGTAGCTAACTGATACAGTATGTTTGGTGGTGTCATTGAATCTACATGAACAAGGCCATTGTCAAGAAGGTAACAACTGTGTTTTAAAGATTTCACTACTAGAGCCTGAACTTTAGAGAAATGCACCTTTACACAAGTCCATGCTTATATAAATATCTCTCAGTGTGATCTGAAAATCCGCTGATTGGGAAATTATGGAGTCCCAGTTTAGAAAGCTAATTTATACCCGTAGGAACTCTCTGTAAGGTAACTTTTTTGTCAAACTTAAAACATCTCTGGCAATTATGCCCAGAGTTACAAAGCTATGTCTTATTGCACTTATTGTACTATTCATCAGTTTATGCATTTTGTGGTCTATCATAAAAACCCCTTAAACTTCTCCACAGATTTTTCTTCAGAGTTCTGGACACTTTCTCTCAAACAACTCGTCAGACATCTTCAGATTTATCATACAACTTATCTTTAGGGATGCTCCGATCGATCGTTTGCCGACAGGAATCACTTAATCATTTAATCACTAAATCTTTACTGTACGGCTGTCTCTCGATTGGCCGATCACATAAATGCATACTGTCGTGATGACGCAAAATAGATGAGTCGACAGCGACATCAACATGCCACCTCCACTCTGAGAATATCACTATGTCTCTTTAAAAGACGTCACATTTGCAGAACCACTTGGGATAATGTGCGGCAAAAGATTTACAGTAACACGATAAACGTATTCGTCATATAGGAGCAATGCACAGTAAATACAGTATGTTGAGTATGAAAATTAATATGAATTTTAGATATTTAGAATGAAATGCCTACTTCCCTCACTGCTAACTAATGAGTAGCTAGGATTGGTTCGCCAAATACAAAGTGACTGATTTGTGGGCTTATTTAAAATCGTTCGATGCAGAGTTTCGATTTGTTGTTCATTGACACAGCCTTGTTCCATGTGATGCACGTTATATAGCATCAACTGAGTATAGTAGGACAGTCGCATTTTAGATAAGCATGTTCATGCGCGTGAGAGCCCGCTGATGCTACCTAAGGAATGGAAAATGTTTGCTCTTTACTCGAGCATAAAAGCTGTTCTATTGGTTTCAGTTTCTTTATAATCAACATGAAATAAAAGTTAAAAATGTATGATACTCTCTCAGATGCTAATTATATTTGTGCACTGCTGTTTAGAATAAATAATACAACACCAAAAACAGAACATTTTAGCTGGAAAATCCCATTAACCCCCATACACCTGTGATCAGCGATTGGTGATCAGTATTGAATTTGGACGATTCTGATTTCTGTGATTGGGAATCAGTGATCTGCCCCAAAACTTGTGATCGGAGCACCCCTTCTTATCCCTGAATTTTTCCATCAGACTTCTCTTCAGACAACTTCTGAGATTTCTCCTCAAGACTTATCCTCAGGCTTTCCTCAGATTTCTCCTCAAGACTTTTCCTTCAGACTTCGCCTGACTTCTCAAAATTTCCTCAGAGTTCTTCTCAAGACTTCTTCTAAAGACTTTTCGTCAATTTATCCTCAAGACTTCTTCTTAAGACTTCTCCTCAAAATGTTCCACAGGCTATATCACATTTTGTGTGAAATAAGTTTTCCATAGTTGTATCTAGTTTATAGCTTGGTTGCTTTGTTGTCTTTAATAACTGTGTGAATAGCAACATTGTACGTATCTACTGTATTAATTGGACTTGTGAGCAAATGCTAGTAATGGAGCCCATGGTATCATTTAGTTCCATCAAGAGTTCTGTTTCATATAGCGTTCTATGTAGTAATTATTTAAGGTATATTAAGGTCAACATTCCCAGAACCTTATGTTTGGAACAATACTATCTGTCCTCAATAAAACCCAATAAATTCTTGTTGAACCTCTCACATCAGCACCAGCCGTTAAGGAGCACAAAACCTAATGTAGCTTTCTTTGAACATAAGTTTCGAGGCCTTAACCCACTTAAAGTTAAACACTAGTCAACTGACCATGCAAACCCCGTTCTGTGGAAACGCAACACTGTTTACAGTACCATTGCTTCTCAATGGGAAAACACTCAATAATGATGTGGACTGAAACCTGAATCCTAGCAACAGGAATCATGGCACCACTAAGCTTTTAATGGTTGCCAATCAGCAGGCTTGGAGTGCACTTGACATTTCGGACTGACCTTTTTCACTGTTTGCTCAGTGATCTCAGCTGCAGGATGAGCAACGGTCTGAGGCGTACCAAAGGATCAGCTATGTGAATGTGCTTCTGACCCTGTCCTATAGTATCACATGTTCTTACCCAATGCAATTTGTCTAACACACACCTTATTTAAGTATAGAAAATACATCCTCAGTGGCCATGTTATCAAAATTCAAACGTGTGCTCTAATGATTGCAAGAACAAAAACAAAAATTTTATCCTGCAAAACTAATTCAGCAATTATGCCTTGTCTCTGTGATTTTGAATCCCTTGCTCGGCAACGTGGAGGGAAGGTGCTAATGAATTTATCATTCTTATGACTACTACACAAAGCAGCAATTCTGGCATGGCCATCAGCAGGTGGCAGGCTTTGAAAGATGAAACGTTCCCATTGATTTCTCCTCACTTCCTCCCTACAGCTAGTACTCCAACATGTTCGCTTTCATATAACACCCCCTGACGTTGTGTTGTGCGTGCCAACCATTCTAAGTCACAACAATGACAATACTGTACATTTGTGTTAAGACATTTCAATCAGAGTTTGACATTTTTTTCCCAGGCTCATATTGTTTTATCAAATCGATTTGACCAAGAGCATGAAACCATAGATATGAAAATGTAGATGCCACAAAACCACAGGATTTGGGATTTAATCCTGGAGTTAAGGTCTTGACAAGGTTTAATTCAGTTTAAATGTATTTGCATAATGCTTCATCACAAAATATCTGGATGTAGATTTAGGTCCCTAACGAAATAATGCAAGAAAAATCTCCCTGAGATGGCATTAAGACAAAATCTTGAATAGAACCAGCTTTAAACAGGAACCCAGCTTCTTTTGGGTGACACTGGACAGTCCGTCAAATCTATCCTTATCAGGTAACCTGTGCACATACTGTACATCAATGCCATAGAGATCAATGCTACCACTCTATCACAAGGCACAAGCATGCAATCAACCCGCCAAGCATGGGGAGAACATGCAAAGTCCATGCTCCTAGACTGGAAGTGGGATTTGAGCCCCAACCCTGGAGGTGCAAGGCACCAGTGCAAAAATAAGCACCTATTTCTTAATATTTGTACACATGATAAAGTACAGTAATTAGTGGTACTCATATTGTCCTCTTTTCTGTGTCTAGACAGTTCACCGTTTTTCTTTACACTTCTACACCTGCATACTGTACTGTACATCTGGTGCTACACAAAAGATGATGGTTTCTCTTTACAGCCTGGTTTCTTTTTAAGGCTTTTTTTTTTCTAAATTGGTCTTGCCCCGCTACTGTTACCTTCCTCATTAGGAACCTAAATCTGCAGTGCCACCCGCGTCGAAATCAGCTGATCACAAACCAAGTTACACCTGATTTAATCAGAGTAAACCAGCATCTCTCCACAGTTACAATCGATTCTGTCCCTTACCTATGCTCTGATGTACAACAGTGTAAAAAGTGTGGCATCTTTTCTTAGATCTATGGTTTACACCATTTTCTAGCATAACACTGGTAGAAATGTACTTAATGTACTGCATTTAGTGTACAACAGAGCAAAAGCAAAGACAAACAGCAGTACCTCAGAGCTCTCATTTAGATCCTCCTTGTCCTTCCGCTTTGGGATGTCGATTGCCGAGTTCATGACAACACCTTGTTCTGGCAGAGAAGGCTTGGAGTATTCTTTTACCTCCCTCTCGGTCATCTGCCGAAACACATCATGTGATCAACAATAATGAAAGTCAGCGTAACCTTGAAGAAACTGTCACATATTTAAAATGGTGTTGTGTTGGTATAACAGAGGAAGAAAACCTACTGTATAGCAACATGAGGTTACCTCCTTGGGTGCCATAGGCCATTTGGGCTCATATGCATCTGTGCTGTGGAGCTCCATATTGGTGCCTGAGGAACATTTTTCTGTGCTGAGCGGGTGAGTGCTTTTTCCCACCATGTTCTGCACTGACTTCACCATGTTCTTCAGGTCCTCTGGGTAAGGGGTGGGATAGCGTTTTAGATTAATCTCAACCTACACAGAGGATGAGAGAGAGAAAGAAAGGGTTAAAAATAAACAACTCTATGAATTAGTATAACCACAAAAAGATGAACAAGAATGTAACATAACAAAAATCCACATAACAACTCAAAATGTGAATTATTTATCAGTTACTTGGAAAAACAGTTAATATTTGATTCATGAAAATAACCTTGAATAACCTTTCATGTTTCAGGTTAAACATAGTGAAATATTCATGTGGCAAAATGATTAAATCGCTTAAGGAAAATTAACATTAATACAGTACATAGCCAAAAGTATGTGCATTATTTATCACCATATTGAAAAATAAATCTATATCAGTGCCATAAGTAGGGCTGGGCCGATAAACAATATCATATCGAATCGCGATTTATTTGATTTTAAAAACGATGATAAGCTCTAGACATTTTTTGCTCGATATGGATTAATCTAAGAGCCAATCACACAGCAGAACAATATGACAACAACCAATCAGCGTGCAGATTGCGCGTGCCGTGCAGGTCAAAGTTAATTTCCTACCGCACTTTGCGAAGCAAACTTGACACCAGGACGACAAAAAAAAAAATTAGTGGAAGCAGCGACGAAAGTGAATCTAACCTCGAGTTATTATCACAAAAAATTGTCGACAAAAAAGGTAGCACGAACTCCGTTATATGAACGCATCACCCACACGACCACACAGAGCATGAACATGTGACCCGATGCTACTCCGTCAACTAGCAGCGCTAGCAGTGGGGCTGTAGCAAAGCAGATATCGATCGTGTCGTCTTTCGTGGCCATTACACTTTATGAAAGGTGTCCAAAAGGAGAAGGATATAACCAGGGCCGTTTCTAACTTTCTAGCGAAAGATATGATGCCCCTAAGCACACGAGGCTGAAGTTTAGCTCCTTATTCGCCTCGTTACTAACGGGAGTGTAATATGTAATATTACTAACGGAAGCAAATATGAACTATACAACACATAGCAGGTACCCAACTATATAGTAAAAGTGAAATTGTCCTGACCCAGATTGATATCTGCATAATTCATTCCATGTTTGTTGTCATTTCTTGCTTAAGCCATTATGTCAGTTTGTTGGGGCCGTGTGAAATAGCCTTCATTTAACTCTGAATTATGGGATAAAAAGAGCCCTAGTGTGTGTGGTCTCATTTCTCATTATTGTTTAAAAATCTCAAAACATTGTAATTTATCATCACAAGATACTTTTTATCATCACAAGTATTTTTTTTTTTTTATAAAAAGATTCTGAGCATGTGCCTATAGTATCTTAATTTTTAAGGCCAAATCTGTCATCTGTTTTTGTTAATAAACTATACTTTAAAATGTAATTTAATGAACCCTTTAATTTTCGTGGCTTCAGTCATTGTTGGGATTCTCTTTTAAAGCTGGCAGCATTAACAGCTTATATCGAAATATATATCGTTACCGTTCAATATGAGTGAAATTTATCGAGATGACTTTTTTGCCATATCGCCCAGCGCTAGCCATACGTGCCTGTCTGTAAGACTTGAAAATGTCTTAAAACTTAGACACAGACACTGTCCCACCACTCATGAAGACAAATATCCTAAAGATCAGTCTAGCAGTCCACAGGACTGCAAACTTTGTACGAGGACACACACATGACACACATTACACATGGAACATTTGCACATTTTGCACACCAGTGTACTGTGAACTTTAAACTGCAACTTTGCATTCGCACATAACTGGTCACGGCTCTACACTACTGTACACTACACTACCTTACAACTATATTTCATTTTGTTATATTTTATTTGATATTTTCTATATTTCTGTTTTTATTCCACTATTTTACATGATGTAAATTTTAAAGTCCTTTACATCCATGTTTATTTCCATATTTCTCTTATATTTCTAATTCGTAAATTCTCTTACTTCTCTTATTTCTCATAAAATCTTGAGGTCATCAGCAGTCGTATAAGCATTCCACGTCATATTATACAATGTATGACTATGCATGTGACGAATAAAAATTTAATTTGAATTTAGTTTAGTTTATTCATGTGATTATCGCCTTTCAAAATCTTTCAAAACTGGTCCACTTAACCTCCTTAACATAAAGCTGCTTGTAAACTCTAACTCTAACAGCTTCTCAAAAACAGCTTCATCAGCAATACAACTGGCATCATGTGTCAGATTAAAATCTCTGGTTGCTCCATCAGCATGTTTAGTTAAAAAAAGGGGCTGCAAACATGGAAATACACCTAATATCCACTATTGAACATGGATCATTCATGCTTTTGGGGACACAAAAGAAGTCTGTTTAACCTTGACTTTTGCAGAATTGTCCTCCTCCTCTTTCTTGTCCTCAAAATCAAACGCCACAGTCATCCTCTGCTGCCTCTGTTCTTCCCAGAGAGCGGGGTTAAAGCTGTCGGTGTCTGACTGGTAATCTGCAGACCCGTCATGTTTAAAGTCAGTTCTCCGTACACATAGACCATCGAACTCAAATTCAGGAATATTGATATGATGTGGAAATGTTAGACATGTTAGTCATTGGACAACTTGAACTTCACCTTCATCGTGCCGTGGTTGCTGGGGAAACATGTAGTTTGTAAGCACCCTCTGTTTGGTCTCGGGATGAGCCTCTGTTTGCAGGGGGATAAGGGCTTTGGACTGCAGGGGATCAATGGAGAAAAGATATTGAATGTCCAGCACATGGTTAATTTCATATCAGGGGTACAACGAACTTTGACATAGTGTTAGCGGTCATTGCTCTAAGGGAAAGATACACTGCTGAGACACAAACGTTTTGCAACACACACACACACGTCCACATATAAACTATGGAAACACTAATCAGTCCACCCTGCATGTCTTTGGAACGTAGAGGAATCTGGAGTACCTGGAGAACACCCACCCATCACTTGTAGAACATTCATACTTCACGCCCACAGGACCAGAGCCAAGAGTTTAACCCTCGACCATGGAGTTGCTCATCACGAATGGCTCATGCCAGGATTTTTTCTATGTCAACACAACTCTGCGATTATGAGCCTGTCCCCAAACAAGCCCAAGGTCAATCTTGTGTACAGTACATATAAGAACCATACAGTATGTGACCGTATGTGAAAATTCAATTCAGTCTCTGTTAATATGTACCGTACCACACTTATAGACGATAATAAACCAAAACAAGCACCTGATTGTCAGATAGCCAGAGTGCAGCCAAATCTTTCAGTTTAGTGAAAGTGTAGGGAAGATTCTTCAACCTAAGAAAAAGATCATTCAGAGATTAGAATACAGCAATATATTTTCAATACATAAGCATACATTGTCTAATCAAAAAATGTTGAAAACTTAAATATATTTAATTGGACCACCTTAAAGTTTAAATTTTGGCATCCATTCATTGTGGCGCTATTTTAATAGGTTTATGCAACATCAATTGAACACCAATTGAAGAGACCACAGGCTTATACAATGGGCACTATTACCCTGACATGCCTATCACTCTATCACTATGACTTTTTCTGTTGCTCCAAAGTCCAGTTCCAGATCTTCACCTGATTGCAGTAATTTCAATGATCTCCTTTGACATATTGTGGGCGTCTTCCAACATGGTTGTTTAAGAAATGGGGTTAAAAGAATTGTTGCCTGCTGAATCATATTAATCGCTTCAGTAATTATAGAATCAAAAGCTTTTAAGTATTTGCTTACATACAGTAAATCTAACTGGCAACGGCCCAGGCAGTGTACTGTATATACATATATACATATTTTCTATGCACATATATTTCTTAATGGAAACATATAATGAAAAACTGTTTTAGAAGGCATTAATGCATTACACAGTATTTAACAGTGATCCTCAAACTGCTTCTGTGTTAACTAATGGTTGGATTTAATTAGTTTAGGTCCAGTGCAGTGTGATTAGAGCACCTAGCACCCATCACTTATAAAGAGCCCACTTAATTAATCTACGCACAGTCTACTCATCACTAATGCGGTCCATCTCTGACTGGAGCATATGAAATACCAAACACAGTCCTCAATGTCAAATAATAAATCATTCCACAAATCTGTTAATTCTTGAATTTGATTGGCCAGAATATTTTACAGTCGTAGCAATAGTATATCAAGGATATGAATGTGTATGATATGAGTATGATCTAGCTTCCATGCTCCATGTAATCTAAGCCAATTCATACTTAATAACTCAAAATGTATAGTCACTGAAATGGATTAATCTTTTTTTTAAGCTTTGTCAGATCTTTAAACCATTCAGTAAGTTTTCCACAGCAGAAACTGAGGACCTTTTGTACAAACCGGATTCCAAAAAAGTTGGGACACTAAACAAATTGTGAATAAAAACTGAATGCAATGATGTGGAGATGGCAAATGTCAATATTTTATTCAGAATAGAACATAGATTACAGATCAAAAGTTTAATCAGAGAAAATGTATCATTTTAAAGGAAAAATATGTTGATTCCAAATTTCACGGTGTCAACAAATCCCAAAAAAGTTGGGACAAGTAGCAATAAGAGGCTGGAAAAAGTACATTTGAGCATAATGAAGACCTGGAAGACCAATTAACAGTAATTAGGTTAATTGGCAACATGATTGGGTATAAAAAGAGCTTCTCAGAGTGGCAGTGTCTCTCAGAAGCCAAGATGGGTAGAGGATCACCAATTCCCACAATGTTGCGCAGAAAGATAGTGGAACAATATCAGAAAGGTGTTACCCAGCGAAAAATTGCAAAGACTTTGCAGTTATCATCATCAACTGTGCATAATATCATCCGAAGATTCAGAGAATCTGGAACAATCTCTGTGCGTAAGGGGTCAAGGGCGTAAAACCATACTGGATGCCCGTGATCTCCGGGCCCTTAAACGACACTGCACCACAAACAGGAATGCTACTGTAAAGGAAATCACAGAATGGGCTCAGGAATACTTCCAGAAACCATCGTCAGTGAACACAATCCACCGTGCCATCCGCCGTCGCCAGCTGAAACTCTACAGTGCAAAGAAGAAGCCATTTCTAAGCAAGATCCACAAGCACAGGCGTTTTCATTGGGCCAGGGATCATTTAAAATGGAGTGTGGCAAAATGGAAGACTGTTCTGTGGTCAGACGAGTCACGATTCGAAGTTCTTGTTGGAAATGTGGGACGCCATGTCATCCGGACCAAAGAGGACAAGGACAACCCAAGTTGTTATCGACGCTCAGTTCAGAAGCCTGCATCTCTGATGGTATGGGGTTGCATGAGTGCGTGTGGCATGGGCAGCTTGCATGTCTGGAAAGGCACCATCAATGCAGAAAAATATATTCAGCTTCTAGAACAACATCTAGTCATCTCTTTCAGGGAAGACCCTGCATTTTTCAACAAGATAATGCCAGACCACATTCTGCATCAATCACAACATCATGGCTGCGTAGGAGAAGGATCCGGGTACTGAAATGGCCAGTCTGCAGTCCAGATCTTTCCCCTATAGAGAACATTTGGCGCATCATAAAGAGGAAGGTGCGACAAAGAATGGGAGAAGAATGGGAGAGCATTCCTATTTCTAAACTTGATAAACTGGCCTCCTCGGTCCCCAGACGTCTGTTGAGTGTTGTAAGAAGAAGGGGAGATGCCACACAGTGGTGAAAATGGCCTTGTCCCAACTTTTTTGGGATTTGTTGACACCATGACATTTTGATTCACCATATTTTTCCCTTAAAATGATACATTTTCTCAGTTTAAACTTTTTTTCCGTGATTTATGTTCTATTCTGAATAAAATATTGACATTTGCCATCTCCACATCATTGCATTCAGTTTTTATTCACAATTTGTTTAGTGTCCCAACTTTTTTGGAATCCGGTTTGTAACTTCTATGTAGATTTTTTTTTCCATATTAACATTGATAGGGAAAAAAACTGAAACTTGTGTAGTATCAATATTTACAACTTTTTTTAAACTCTCCTGTCAAGAGGTCGCCACAGCGGACCATCCGATCCACACACACACAGGTTTTACGCTGGATGCCCTTCCTGACACAACCCTCCCACTTTATCTGGGCTTGGGACCAGCACTGGAAGTAGAGGCTGGGTAGTACAGTATGAGGTTTGGAAACCCATGATGGTGAGGCTTGAACCTGGATCAACAGATCCCCAAATTAACGACCTAGAGCCTTAGCTGTCTCAGCCACCACTCGCCATACACCATTACATGTAACTAAAATAGTTACAAAATTAGATAAACTACAGAGGTATGAAAGCAATAGAAAATGTGATGTAATGGGAAATAATCAACTTTGCTTCATTAGAAGTCTAGCCACCTGAGTCACTGATTACTGTTTTTTTTATTCCTTATTTAATCAGAATTAATATTAGTTTCCATGTATGTCTTTATGGAGAATACAGGTCCATTAATTTGCATATTGTGATAAAGTTCATTATTTTCTGTAATGTACTGATAAACATTAGACTTTCATATATTTTAGATTCATTACGCACAAACCGAAGTAGTTCAAGCCTTTTATTGTTTTAATATTGATGATTGTGGCATACAGCTCATGAAAACCCAAAACCCCTATCTCAAAAAATTAGCATATTTCATCCGACCAATAAAAGAAAAGTGTTTTTAATACAAAAAAGTCAACCTTCAAATAATTATGTTCAGTTACAGTATACACTCAAAACTTTCTCTTCACAATATCCCACAGATTCTCTATGGGGTTCAGGTCAGGAGAGTTGGCAGGCCAATTGAGCACAGTAATACCATGGTCAGTAAACCATTTAGCAGTGGTTTTGGCACTGTGAGCAGGTGCCAGGTCGTGCTGAAAAATGAAATCTTCATCTCCATAAAGCTTTTCAGCAGATGGAAGCATGAAGTGCTCCAAAATCTCCTGATAGCTAGCTGCATTGACCCTGCCCTTGATAAAACACAGTGGACCAACACCAGCAGCTGACATGGCACCCCAGACCATCACTGACTGTGGGTACTTGACACTGGACTTCAGGCATTTTGGCATTTCCCTCTCCCCAGTCTTCCTCCAGACTCTGGCACCTTGATTTCCCAATGACATGCAAAATTTGCGACCTGTAGCCCATTTCCTGCACACGCCTGTACACGGTGGCTCTGGATGTTTCTACTCCAGACTCAGTCCACTGCTTCCGCAGGTCCCCCAAGGTCTGGAATCGGTCCTTCTCCACAATCTTCCTCAGGGCCCGGTCACCTCTTCTCGTTGTGCAGCGTTTTCTGCCACACTTTTTCCTTCCCACAGACTTCCCACTGAGGTGCCTTGATACAGCACTCTGGGAACAGCCTATTCGTTCAGAAATGTCTTTCTGTGTCTTACCCTCTTGCTTGAGTGTGTCAATGATGGCCTTCTGGACAGCAGTCAGGTCGGCAGTCTTACCCATGATTGCGGTTTTGAGTAATGAACCAGGCTGGGAGTTTTTAAAAGCCTCAGGAATCTTTTGCAGGTGTTTAGAGTTAATTAGTTGATTCAGATGATTAGGTTAATAGCTCGTTTAGAGAACCTTTTCATGATATGCTAATTTTTTGAGATTTTGGGTTTTCATGAGCTGTATGCCACAATCATCAATATTAAAACAATAAAAGGCTTGAACTACTTCAGTTTGTGTGTAATGAATCTAAAATATATCAAAGTCTAATGTTTATCAGTACATTACAGAAAATAATCACTTTAATAAAAACTTTATCACAATATGCTAATTTTTTGAGAAGGACCTGTATATATCTTTTCTGCGAGAACAATGGCTCTTACAGAGTACTGTGTAAAAGCCATATCAGATGAAATTCATACAGGTAAAAGATGAGCACTTGAGGTTACCTATTGTCGCTGAGATTGAGAACACGTAGCTTCGTCATCTGTCCGATTTCATCTGGCAGAAATTCCAGTTTATTGGAGCGCAAGGACATAACAGTGACATTCTTGCAGTTTCCAATCTGCAATAAAAGTGAAAATGGGATATCTCTCAAAATGTGCAATTTTGTAAAAGCGTTCTCTCATCTGTCCTCATCTCTTTTACTTTCGCTCTCTCTCACTCTCTCTGTCTCACTCTGGCCCTCTAGTGTCTTCTCTCAAAATAGAAATGACAATGTAATCTGTCAATACCTCCAGGATAGTGGGGTTAGTACTGTAAGGGGCAGCGAGAAAGAGAGAGAGAGAGAGAGAGAGATGTGTTGATGAAAATAAATGAAAAAGTCCTTTACTTTAGAACTTTTTGAAAATACAAAGATGACGGATGCCACAGCTACCAGCGTCATATACAACAGCACCGAGACAGAACCTCCTCTTTAATGGCTTTGGTGGAACAATTGACATGGATTTCTTGGAAAGCCCAGACTCAGGTACCAAACACTCACGCACACACACACACACACACACACACTACACAATTGGATCAGCTTCTCCTTATAAAGAAGCACTTTGTAAAAGGTTATTTAAAGACCCATCAAAAGTGCTTCTACCTGACACTACATCGCTTAATCCTTAACCAAGAAGCAGGAAAGTTAATGAGGTGGTGGTGAATCTTTTCATCCTAACTTAGCAATTAGTGCTTTATTCAAGGGTGCAATGACAGATTACAGTGAAGAGCTTAAGATAATACAAACTCTTTCTCTCACTTCACCTCCAACCAGAGACTCTCTAAGTACGGTGCTTCATTTCATAAGGACTTTAAGTACAAAGTTTTTACGGTTATGCCATGGTATTATATATAGGAGCAAAATATTATTCAAGACAATGTGCTTGATGTTATACCTTTGCTTAGGTTAGCTGTCCCTTAAACATCTGTCTGTTTCTGCATCGGACAGAACATCTCTATGGCACTCACCTCTCTGGGCAACTCCGTCAGGAAGTTCTCATCGGCTGCAAAGGTGCGGAGATTGTGCAGGTAGCCAATAGTCGGGGGTAAAGACTCCAGTTCATTACAGCTGCAGTCAAACTCCTCTAAGAGCGATAAACTACAAAAACAAGCCAGACAATACAACTGCTACAGTATGATGATTGCAATTTTGTCGCTCTATGATGCCACAGTAACAATCCGTATGAGTAGTAAACACACACACACACACACACACACACACACACACACACACTGCTAATACTGTACATGACTGTACATTACTATAATGATTATTATTATTGTTATTATAACTTTTAACATCAGAAGGTGCTTTTTAACCATGAAAATGTAACCATTGTAACAAACAATTAAAAGTCTTAAGTTTCAAACAGCTAATCTAGTGCATATAGTATTACAATTCTAAAATGTAATCTAAACAAGCAATTCATACTATATACATTTTTTACAATCATAACCCTTTTAAACGCTTTACAAAGTCAATAGATTTGTCATTTAACATAGAGATACACTAAACCTCAATGTAATAATGGATTATAGCATCATTATTTAAATCCTGTGACAAAGAAACAGTATACTGTAATGAAGCATATGAAAGAGCTATGAAGAAACCACATACTGTTGATAATGTTCACTTAAAAAAGATCTGAGTGTATCTAAAGGCCTGGATACACTTACAGTAGCTGTGCGTACTCGGATGAAGTACAGTAGTTGTCTTTAAGAGAAATTTCTTTAAGGCATTAATCCTAATAAGACACCTGCTGAGCTACTGTACGTTAAACAAAGTGGATTATGTGGAAACTGCCGTAAGATCTGCAGCTCTTTTGATAAAAACAAGTCAACAAATCAGGATATTTTTTTTATGGTATTAGAAAGTACATTTTATGTGCATATCTACTGATTAATTTGCTTCAAAGTGGTATACTGCATCCAGGCCATAAGATACAGTGGTTAAATGATGACGTTTAGAATGAAGCGGTCAGTCTGAAATTGACTTTAACGTCAACGTGACTTGAATAAATCTGAGCTTTTCAGTAACACTGACACTTCTGAAATATAAGTTGGCTTGAAAAGGACAACTGCTAGTGCATGTCATAAATTGGCATAAACTACAGTATTGTAACCCTTTTAATAAATTGTGCAGTACAGTGTGTAGCTATCAGATTGACAGTGTAGGCCATATTCAGAGATTATAATCTAAAGCAGAGCTTTCAACCACATCTGGATTTTGTTTTGCGATACAATGTACTACGAGCTCCAATTTGTCCAAATCACCCCTAGATGTTCAATTAGGTTGAGATCTACTTACTGTAATGTCACAGTACATGACTACTAGAATATTATTTCTCATCAAATCATTTTCGCCTTGCACCTCCAGGGTCCGGGTTCGATTCCCGGCCAGACTCGATTCCCATCTCTGTGTGCATGGAGTTTGCATGTTCTCCCCGTGCTTGGTGGGTTTCCTCCGGGTACTCCGGTTTCCTCCCACAGTCCAAAAACCTGCAGATTAGCCTAATTGGTGTTCCCAAATTGCCCGTAGTGTTTGTGTGAGTGAGTGTATGTGTGTGTGCCCTGCGATGGATTGGCACCCTGTCCAGGGTGAACCCGCCTCGTGCCCTAAGTCTCCTGGGATAGGCTCCAGGCCCCCCGCGACCCTGAATACAGGATAAAGTGGTATAGACGATGAGTGAGTGAGTGAGGGATCAAATCATATTCACTGTGATCAATTACTAATACTTTGTACTGATTTACAGTGACAGGCGGATGTATCCTGAGCCAACAAAATAATAACCAATGAACCCAGAGCCTTCAGTTTTTCCTTTTAATTTATCACTGCCTACAGTATATATTATGAAAGGTCCTCAGCATGATAGCCATCTAAAGTTGCCAGTTACTGTATATGTGTATTGGTCTTAATTTAGAACTCCGGAATCTAACAACAGGGTACCAGGCTTTAAGGCAGCATTTTGAAACCACAGTAGTATACAGGAAGTCTTAATAATAATGCACAAGCAGGCAAAGTCAAGAAAACGCATGCACAAGAAAAGTGTATTTACATGCAAGGTCAAAATCTACTTTATCTTATATAACTGTCTGTTTTTAACAATTACCTCCTCATTATAAACATTAAACTCTGAATATGGCCACATACACACAAAGGTACAAAATCCTGTGTGGGAATTCATCCAGTTTCTACAGCCAAAAACAAGCTCTTCACTTTAACATACTTTACTCAGTCACTCAAACTTCATAATTCTCTTTCGGTAAAATGTAGCTTTATTATCCCCACATCCATATGCTATTCCTTCTTGTAATGTAGCTTTCTAACATCTCTGCACGTCTGCAGTCGGATTCACAAAACCCCAATTTGTTTAATCTACAGTAACCTTTATAAACTTGGTCTTTTCAAGCAAACTTAAAGTACTTAATCCTGTTTACTGTATTATACCCGAATCCGCCACAGTGTTTACTGAGCCAAATGCTTTGCATTCCAAAATCAAGCTGCCTAGCCACAAAATGAACAAAGTAATGAATAAATTAAACAGCAAGGTATTGCATTTGACTCTGCTCGCAGAACATTTAAACATGATTAACAAAACGAAATCAATTTCTCTCCATTTCGCAACAACTGCAATTAAGAGCTAGATTTATTTTTCCTTCTAAGGGTCAATGTATATTTATCATGATAAACAGAGTCATTAGCCTGACATTTGTACAGCAGCCCGTCCCAGCTGGCCTTCCATATGCAAGGCTTTTACTGAGGCGCTTCTACAGTAGCTGCACATACAGGAGATGCAAACGGATGCCCTTGCCTAAATAAACATGCTGTGGCGGACGTGTGGAGAATACGGGCGCTTCGCTGGTCTACTTACCCTAATTTGGCGCGTGGACTGAGATGCCCATTTTAGATGCATGTTTGATAAACACAGCACACAGAACCGACCAATGACAAACCAAGAAGAAAAGTGCATGGAGAGCATTATGCCAGGAATGGAGACATTTATGATGAATGGGGGCAGCAGACCTGCTAAAGGACTTGAGGTCTAAGAGAATCAAGGCCTGAATTTCTTGTCTGGCTTTTATTTAAAGTACATAGCAAAAAGAAGAAGAAGAAAAAAAAAAAAAGAAATGTAAGGATGAGAAATGCAAAGGACATTTCCACTTTGGAACTCTTTAATACTTTATTACTAAAGTATAGCGTATTAAAAGTGCATTGGAAGTCTCGATCTATTGGAAAGATTTATTAAAAGCTTGTATTATTAAAACAGGGAATTAAATAAAGTGATATATTAAGACATAAGAGAGTGTAGCGTTGCAGGGAAAAGATTGCTTAATGGACTTTTAATCAAACTAATTAAAACCGAAACTTTTTGTCTAATTCAACTTGACAAAAACAGAAAGATTGGCTTTATCCTTAATTTAAATCTCCCGATAGTTCATGTTCAGACACAGAACGGCATTTTCAGTTGCCATGGTGCCAATCAGTGTTATCTCACAGTGAGGGTTAGAAGGTCTAACATTGTGGAGGTGACAGACAGCTGAGTTGTGGGATTACAAACAATCAGCCGAACACTGTCGCTGTCAAGATCTCTCAGAAACGTACAATCTAAATTAATAGGAAAGGGTAATGAATGCCTTGCAGAACACAAACCAATCATCATAAAACGAGTCTGTTTTAAATGGGCAGGACCCAATAAAACAGCAGCGGATGGATGTAGAGGGATTTGGATCTGAGAGGGTGTATAAAGTAAAAGTGTATGTGGTCACTTCCTGTCTTGATCTGCTACCTCATGTCCTGGAGGGAGTGTGTGTGTGTGTGTGTGACTACTCACCTTCCGATGGTGTTAGGCAGTGAGGTGAGCTGGTTGTCATCAACTTTTAATGTTGTTAACTTTTTCAACATTCCTATGAAAGCAGAAAAAGTCAAATTACTCCCTTAGTTTTATTATGAATCATTCTAAAGAAACTCAAAAACACAGATCTGTAGGACAAGCGGAAAATAGCGGGACAGAGATGTTACTTGTAAAACGGCACTCTGGAGCGTGTCGAGGAATATTCAGTTTGAAACGATTTAATCGATTAATGATGTTCAGGAAACAATGCGACATAGATATTTGACTGTGACATGAACAGTGTTGGGTAATTTAATCAGTAATCTACTACAAACGACTAATTACTACTTTAAAATTGTAATTTGATCACATTACTGATTATTATATGTAAATAAGTAATCAGATTACTAATTGCGTTCCTTTCAAGTTACTTTGAAAACATGTGTCACGGCGTGCGCCTGTGATGCACATGCGCCTTAACATGTTGTCGCTCCTCGCTCACTCTGTAGGCTCCCTATGTAGACGCAACCCCCCCCCCCCAACACACACACACACACACACACACACACACACACACAGGTGCGCTAAGAGGCGAGGCCGCCAGGTCGGTTAATTAATGTTAACGGATCTCTGGCTTTCTCCGTGCTAAAAATCCTCCCCTTCCCTTTTACCCCTTCCTCCCTCCTTTAACCCTTCTGCTTCCCCGTTTCATCTAAATAAAATCATCCCTTTTCCCATAAGACCTCGCCTCATGTCTGTCGTGCCACCCGTGCAAATAGGATGTAATAGGATGTAGGATGTTGTGCCACCCGTTACATCGGATGTAAAAAAAAACTACAGCGTACATGTATGCTCGTTAACCGATACTGACGTGCAAAATGTGCAGTAACACGTTACACAGTAACGCACACAGTTACACAGTAACGCGTTACACCCAACTCTGGACATGAATACAGCAGGGAGTGAAGGGAGCAGAGCAGTCATGGTGATGGAGAGAAGGACCAGACGCAGCTGCTTAAATATCCTGTCTTTCTTTTAATCCTTGATTATTAATTACTATATACTACTGTAAATCTAATGGAAGAGTTATCATCCCATCAAACTTAATATGTCTTAATCATTATTAACCTGCCATTGTGCTTTAACACTTTAATAATTTACTTCCCTTCTTCCTTAACTATACTGAAAAAGCTGCTTTAATTAAAGTAGTGATGTATCAAATTTTCATTTGTCAGAATGCAACTAACAGGTACTGTAAGTACTGTAACACTGTGCAGTATCCGAAAATACCCCCCCCCCCACACACACACACACACACCACTACCAGCACAGTGATTTGCAAACGAATAATTTTTTTCTTATCCATTTATATGCCACATGTATTATAATAATTTATAGTTAGATTTAAAGTCATGGATCACCTGAGAGACAATTTACTTTCTTTTTTCACCTACAGTACATTACAGCCAAGATAAACAGTCACTCCCTCACCTGCTCTCTCTCTCTTTCTCTTTCCTTCTTGGTTGAATCACTTCATCACTCTCTCTCTACTTTGGGAGAACTTTATTGGGAGCTAAAATTATCACTGATAATTTGACGGTTAGGGCGGCGCGGTGGTGTAGTGGTTAGCACTGTCGCCTTGCACCTCCAGGGTCTGGGTTCGATTCCCGGCCAGGCTCGATTCCCGTCTCTGTGTGCATGGAGTTTGCATGTTCTCCCCGTGCTTGGTGGGTTTCCTCCGGGTACTCCGGTTTCCTCCCACAGTCCAAAGATATGCAGGTTAGGCTAATTGGCGTTCCTAAATTGCCCGTAGTGTGTGATTGGGTGTGTGAGTGTGTGTATGTGTGTGTGCCCTGCGATGGATTGGCACCCTGTCCAGGGTGTACCCCGCCTAGTGCCCGAAGTCTCCTGGGATAGGCTCCAGGTCCCCCGCGACCCTGAACACAGGATTAAGCGGTATAGAAGATGAATGAATGAATGAAAATTGACGGTTTGCCTTTTTTTAGTTTTGCCGTCCTGTCTTAGTGGTTTATACTCAAACAATTGTGTTTATAACTTTTACTTGTTAAGGAGTCTGTAGGATTTTACTATCCAATAAAATGTCTATAAACGCAGCTCTGTCTCTGATCTGCAGTAAATGTTTTACATTAACTTTGATAAAATGCAACAAGAGGAAAAAATCTTTTTTTTTTGGAAAACATAGTAATGTAGCATCAGTCCAGTAATTGTATGGAACACTGTAGGCTCAGTGAGAGCTACCACTCAGAAGCATGAAAATGCAGACATGTGATTCCTCCAAGACACAGTAAAGCATAACACAATCAAGGAAAACCATCTGCCCTCTTCCTCCTACATGAGCATAAAGTTGCTCATCATGTGAACATATTATCAATGATGACATTTTCTTCCACTCATAGATAATTTGGAGTTCAGTTATGAGTTATTAAGAAGGTGAAACAATAGCACAAAGAACAACAGCTAGATAAAAAGTATAAAAAGAAAAGAATGAAGAGGAAAAAGAAACAAATGATTATAAGAATCTGATATCTGAGTCAGATTGTGCTTAAAGGTGTGGAATGTAGCGAACCACATTACTGGCGAGATGATGAACTGTAGATGACAAGACTAGTTCGTGCCTTTTTTTACTTCTAATCCCTACTATCTGTAGTTGTTGTATCAACCATAACCAAAATGTGTGCAATAATACTGTATATACCCCAAGTATATGTTTCAGATCTGTTGGGGGGGAAAAAATAGCTCGATTTGAAAATGAAATTGTCCTCACCTATTGTATCAGGCAACTGCTGCAGCATGTTAGACGAGAGCAGGAGGTCCTCGAGAGACTCACACCCAGAGACGTCTGCATCGAGACTCTCGATCCTGTTCTTGGCCAGGTCAAGATAGCGCAACTGCCTCAGTTTTCCTATAGACTGTAGCGAGAGATCAAGAGGGTTGGCAGGAGTCATTTAAACACATTGCTTCATCGTTATATCACGGCCCATGAAACCTATTTAGCATCCTTAAAGCTTTTTATAAAATTGATATCAGGTCAAGATATTTAATGTATATTGTAATATGTAGCATATAGTAACAACTCTTGTGGTATTACATTTACCTATTTAAGACCTGACCAGCTAAAGCAACTACAGATCATAACATCATTGTCAGCATTATGGGTGCATCATTTCACGCTGTCCAGGGTGTACCCTGCCTCGTGCCCTGAGTCTCCTGGGATAGGCTCCAGGTCCCCGCGACCCTAAATACAGGAGAAAGCGGTATAGAAGATGAATGAATGAAGGTGCATCATGTCATGCTCTTCCCTCCTTATCCCGATGCACCCATCACTCTGGAATAGGGTTAATCTGATCTGGACTCATCAGACCACAGGACATTTTTCTATTGCTCCAATGACCATTCACTCTACAGTTTGCGACTGTGCTGGGACTCCTGTGTGTGTGACTTCGCTGTGTGTTGCTGTGCTGTGAAGGATGCGACTGTGCTGGGAATCTTCTGTGTGTCACTTTGCTTGGTGTCTCTATTCTGCACAAATTGTGACTGTGCTGGAACTGTGGTGTGTGTGTGACTTTGCTGTGTGCCACTGTGCTGTACACTTTGTGACTGTGCTTGGACACAGGCATGTGGTTGTTAGAGGTGGGTAACACATTTAGTGGGTTACATTTACTCGGTTACATTTACTCGAGTAACTTTTTGAAAAAAAATTATTACTTCTATGAGTCGTTTTACTGCACCATACTTTTTACTTTTACTTGAGTAGATTTGCGAAGAAGAAACGCTACTCTTACTCCGCTACATTCGGCTACACTAGACTCGTTACTTTTCTAACCATTTAGTCTACACATTAGATATTCTTTGTTGTTGCCAGAGAAATGCACCTGGTGGATTTACCACGTAACTGTGTTTCACCAATCAAGCGTAGCAACAATAATCACGTGACTCTGTTCATTCCACCAATCATATGGTAGAGAGGCCAGAGAGTCTCATTAGACCTGAGAATTTTGTTTCTCATGGTCTGAGAGTACTTCAGGTGCCTTCTGGCAAACTCCAGGTGGGCTGCCATGTGCCTTTTACTGAGGAGTGGCTTCCGTCTGGCCACTCTACCATATAGGCCTGATTGGTGGATTGCTGCAGAGATGGTTGTCCTTCTGGAAAGTTCTCCTCTCTCCACAGAGGACCTCTGGAGCTCTGACAAAGTGACCATCGGGTTCTTGGTCACCTCCCTCACTAAAGCCCTTCTCCCCTGTTTAGAAAGCCGGCCAGCTCTACGAGGAGTCCTGGTGGTTTCGAACTTCTTCCACTTACGGATGATGGAGGCCACTCTGCTCATTGGGACCTTCAAAGTGGCAGAAATTTTTCTGTAACCTTCCCCAGATTTGTGCCTCGAGACAATCCTGTCTACAGACAATTCCTTTGACTTCATGCTTGGCTTGTGCTCTGTCAACTGTGGGACCTTATATAGACAGTTGTGTGCCTTTCCAAATCATGTCCAATCACCTGAATTTACCACAGGTGGACTCCAATTAAGCTGCAGAAACATCTCAAGGATGATCAGGACAAACTGGATGTGCCTGAGCTCAATTTTGAGCTTCATGGCAAAGGCTGTGAATACTTACTGTATGTACATCATCTTTGTCTTTCGGCTGTTCCCTTTCAGGGGTCGCCACATCTGCCTCCATCTAACCCTCATCCCTGGATCCTCTTCTCTCACACGAACTAACCTCATGTCCTCTCTCACTGCATCCATAAATCTCCTCATGTACTGTACATGTGCTTTCTCAATTTATTTTTTATTTTTAATAAATTTGCAAAAATCTCAGGTAAATGTTTTTCATGTTGTCATTATGGGTGTTGTGTGTAGAATTATGAGGGAAAAAAATCAATTTAATAAATTTTAGAATAAGGCTGTGGCATAACAAAATGTGGACAAAATGAAGCGCTGTGAACTTTCCGGATGCACTGTACAGTATATCTTAAAAATATTGAAAAAACTGAGATTAGGAAATTTGTGTTTCTTATTCCTTATTTCCTAAAATATTGATTTTATTCATTTATTTTATTATTTGGAAATGTCATAATTTTCACATTATTTCATCATTTTTTCTGGCTACTCACATAATTTACACACACAAAAAAGAATTGGACATTACAATTGACTCAGTTACTCAGTACTTGAGTATCTTTTCACCGAATACTTTTTTACTGTTACTTGAGTAATATTCTGGATGACTACTTTTTACTTCTACTTGAGTAATATTATTTTGAAGTACAGCTACTCTTTCTTCAGTACAGTTTTTGGCTCCTCTACCCACCTCTGGTGACTGTGCTGAGACTGTAATGTGTGTGAGTCTTTCCCATGATCTGTTGTACTGTTGTAAAGGTAAAAGGTTGTTTGGTGCTTACCCCTGGTATCGTCTGTAATGAATTGTTGTCCAGCCACAGCTCTTTAAGGTTATGAATCTGCTCCAGAACTTCTGGCTGAAACATCAAAATACACAGTTCATAAACACGGCAGATTTTTATCATGACACAAAAAATACATGACGGCCGATAACACAGCTTACTAATTAATTATTATCATTTCTATTCTGAGCACTGCCCGATGCCATCTGTCGCTGGAGGACAGGGAAACAGCACTTGGCTGTGACGCCAGGGGAAAGGAGGGACAATAACGGGCATTCACTCCCTCATAAAGCCCTGTGGTGTGTTCTCTCTCTCTCTCTCTCCAAGCTTACTGAGCCTCTCTGCCACATGGCAGCAGCAGTGTGTGCAGCGTTTGCTCTCTGAGGAAACTCTCATGACATACGGAAAAAAGACGTACAGGGGCTGGCATCAGGGGTAAGCTTGAATCATGTGAACAATAAATAACTTCAAATACAATTTGTAATGCATAGTGATGGAATCAAAATGTACAGTATGTTCAGTCTTCTTATGCTTCTATTCCCATGACAGTCCCCTATAGATAGATCGAGATCTAGATCGTGATCTAGATCTACATAACTAGTACAGTACATTTTGTGTAGTATAAAAGTGTTCAAAAAAAAATTCATTTCAGACAGTACAATTTTCATTTAAAAGCGATTGTTTTGTGTGTGTGTGTGTGTGTGTGCCACCATGATGTTGTCCATTTAACAGATTGGGGTACGGAACAGACTCTAATAGCGACAACACAGATGCTCAGTGGAGTACAACAAGCCAGCAGAGCAAATGACTTCATCAGATTCCTTTTGCTCTATTCATTGCTCATTATATCTTTTAGTGTTGAGATGTTTTATCTGATGTGGCTCCTTTGCTTCTATCGATTGAGACTGGGAATTGTGAAACAGAAGTAATCAGTCTGTCTGTGTCTAGTGGTCCCAAACCAGATGCTTTGAGAGCATCATCTCACAGCAAACAAACTCTATCTGGGAGAACTAAAAGCACATCTTCATTTGCTTGAATACAGAATCATATTCAGTCAATTATAAGCTGTTGAAAGAATAAGCCACTATTAATTTAACACTGATGGTTACTAGTAGTAGGGAGCCTTTGAATTGAGTTGAACGTCCCCTCTGTGTATAATGGATGCCTGTGTCATTTTTTTCATCAGCATGGCTATTTCCTGTTCATTTCTTGTTTAGAGCTCCAGGATATGTGCCCTCCGAACTGCCTCAGCATGGGCCATTGCAATTAAGAAACTTTCTACAGTGCAGCCCCATAGACCAGGCAGCATCTGCTCTGATCCCAGTAGGCTCTTACACTGTGACACACAGCTAGAGCCAATCAGTGTCTCCTCGTGACAACTTTCCGCTCAGGATGTGAGAATTATTAGAGGGAAATGTGAATCCACAAAGCAAGACACAGATTGTGCCAAAACAAATTAGAGCAGTAACAGATGCTGTTGCTACAGAAGATACTGACTAGTATAATACTAATACTAATACCAAAAATACTAGGAACTCCTGTATAACATAAGATAAGACCCAATTATTTGTCAGACATCCTTTACAGTGAAATAATTTTTCTCGCATATCCTGGTTAGGAAGTTAGGGTCAGAGCACAGAGTCAGCCAGGATACAGCGGCCCTGGAGAAGATAGGGTTAAGAACTTTGCTCAAAACCTCAACAGTGGCAGCTTGGCGGTGCTGGGGATTGAACCCTTGACCTTCTGACCAGTAACCGGTAAGAGTCTAAGAGCCACCACGGCCCTTAAAAACAATAACATATAATATTTATGAGATGTGGCATTCATAAAACATCCCTTTGCCAAATATACTGCCTTCCATTTAGTTTTTCCATAATAGCTCATTTAACTTTGTAGTAGTAAATGTTTGAATGTACGGTACTGTATGCTCCCAACACCACACTTAAATAACTTGAATCCTGGAATACGCCTGTTTCATCAGGTGTAGAAAAAAAATCCGTAGATGTGATTTTATTTTCATCTTCAATTTATTGCCACATAATGTTACCGAGTCTAGACCTGACCAACTGAAGTGACCCCATAATACTCTTGAGTCTTACACAGTGGGATTTTCTTTGGCAATCCAGGGGTATTATTTACGTAAGTCTCTAAGGAGTTATGGCAAAAAAATTGACAATCTCACAATATCAGGACACATCCTTTAAAGAATGCTATTCCACGATGATGCATGCATACACATGTTTATTCACACCTAGGGAAGAACATGCACATAAAGTGCATGTAGTGATAACCCAAGCTCAGGATTGAACCAGGGACCTTGGAACTGTGAGGTGACAATGCTTCCTGCTGCACCACCATGACACCATTGGGAAAACAGTTATATATCCTCTATGCCTTTGTGTGATTGAGAATGGCACTGTTTTTACACACCCTGAACTAGTTCCAGTTCTCAAAAAAAGTCTCAGAAGACTTTTTTTTTTTTTTTTTAAGTTTGCTTACTCCTCTAAGCCTTATTTAAATACAAGTGTCACATAGTGAAGAAATAATCTAATCAAAACTAAAGCTCATCGTCTGCATATATCAAAGACAGAACACTTTAAGTATTCAGCTCCTAAAGGCAGCACCATGGCTGCGGCAATGATGCAAGTGCCAACATCAAAGGTCAAAAACTGCCTTTCCTGAAGTGGGAAAGGCAGAGTGGAGGTCCAGACAGCGGAACCATTAAGTGTCAATGGGGTTCTCTCATTACTCCAGGGCTCTAAACAGTAAAGCACGCTTATTGCGATGCCAAACCATCTGTTCCCTTTGGAAGCACTGAAGTGAGCATGCTTTTTTTTCACCCAAGGACAAAGTGCCCTAGATAGTGCAAACCTGCACATGATGCCGATGGGGGGAAAAGAAAAAAAGAAAAAGAAAAAAGAAAAAACTCAGGAGCCATTAAAATGTTTTTTTTTTTAATTATTATTTTTTTAAACTGTTGGTAACTACAAGAATGACATGTCTGAGCCATGCATGGTTTATTTGCTCATTTGCTCCAACTTTATTTGACAGAGGACCTCCATCCTGTAGAGTTCAAATTGCAATATGGGAAACAAACTCAAAAAATCTTAGTTTTCTTTCTTTCCGCCTGTTAGTACAGCTCTGCAAATCCCCAAGCAGGGTTACTAATCTTCAAAAACAGTATAAACCTCTGCTTTGACAGATTCATTAATCATTACAGTATGTCATTTTTTTTTTGCACCAGTAAGTCACAAGCTGGACATTTTCAAGATTTTTTAACTTACAATAAGCAACTTTTAATGACTTTTTAAAGTAAGCAAGCATTCATTAGTCTGGTCTTATCTCTAATATTGTACTGTACATATTGAATTTGAATATTGCATTGTTTAATCTGTAATCCTCTATTTTGAGACTGCCAATGTTTGTCCTTTGCTTCAAATAATTGAAGAAATTTTAATTACGAGTTCAAAATGCATCTCCTGTAAGTGCTTCATAAGTCTTTCCATCCGCTTTAACACAACAGTAATTTGCCAGCTCATGGACTGGGCATTCACCTGAACCCTGGCTAAATTAACACACCGGTTAAGTGTTTATAGTTCGGAATATAACTTTGGGGGAAAAAAAAAAAAAAAACCCTGGACAGATTTATTGCTATTGTTTACTCCTAACTGGGTGAGCCAAATTGAAAGTCACTTAGTGTTGAGCTCCCTGTCAAACCAAGTGCTGCATGTTTCATAAATAATACATCAGTGCATGATGCAAGCAATGCAGCACAGCACTGACGAATTAATGAGAGGCTCAGAATGAGGAGGAGGATGAGAAAGCTTCAATCCCCATCAAGCCCTTTTGGGTCAAACACTGCTGGGTGAGATGACGGCTGCCCGTGTGATGTCTCTCTTCACCGTTAGACCTTTTTTCTTACCAGCTCAGTGAATTCATTGCTTCCCAAGTCTAATCTCTCCAGCTGTGACAGCCTGTGAATTGACCTGCAGCACATTTACAAAGAAAGGAATTACATCAGCACATCATAGTAACACAATGACCTGCATCTCACTCTTTTAACACAGTAAAGGCTTAATTCGTTAAAAACTTTATAACTTTAACAAGCCTTTTGTTATACATTAACTTGATGTGTTATGATTGATGATTAATGGGGTAATTAATTAATTAATTAAGAATAAAACAAACATAAATGTCAAATTTCCCCTTTTTCTAAACACTTTTTCTAAAATGTTTAGTATAAAGCCTTGCAACTCAGCATCATAGCAAATAATGCATTCAAATCAATAGTGTAGTTGAAGTGCTAGTAACGAAACACTTAGAAACACCTAATTCATTATTAATTCCCCAGTTTTTAACCACAGCTTTTAACCTGCTACAGTATATGCATTCTAAAACTCTAACAATTGTAATTATCCATAAAATGCTTTTTCATTGATTTTTTTTTTTTTTATAGGATATACCAGTACAATAATTTCACATTCTACCTTGGGCATTACAAAATCAAAGAACATGAAGGCAAAGCTCAGTCTAGTTTTGATGAAAACACGGGGCTGTATTAAATGACAGAATATAAAGTGTTGCTAAGCAGGGTGACTGAGCCAATCATTATGCAAAGACCACAGTGTGCAGTATGTGTTGTTCTGTACGGGCCCCTGCAGTGATGTATTATGGAATACATTACAAGCTCTGCTGCCTTTCACAATATGAAACACCTTTACATTCATTTTCATTTTGAACATATATAAAATCATGATTAGTTGGAAATTATATCTGTAGGCCATTACACGGTTATAAAACCTTGGACAAGCTGCATTTTCCTGTTCCTCTCAATGGTCCATACCTGATATCTGGAAATACCATTTTCCATTTAAAAAAATCTTCAGATAACTACAGTAGGTGACGGCTATCAATTAGTTATCAAATTATTAATATTAATAACATTAACAACATTTTTGGCTGAAATATTTTTGTAATATGTACGCTACACAACCAAGTGCATCTACTTACAGTATTGACCAGACGAAGTGGAATTACAAGACATTAAAAGGTCAAACATTTGCAAGGGTGAGATTCAAACATGGCTACTCCATCTGTCCTTAAACAGGACATTTATGGAATCATTTGAAATCTTTGTATGCTACGAATCGTCTATGTACAGTACACTGTTAACGTATCAGTAAATATAGTGCACATCAGTGGTGTCAAAAGTATTCACATTCATTACATGAGTAGGGTTTAAAAAGACTTCATTAGAAGTTGAAGTATCAACCCAAGCTTTTTACATAAGTAAAAGTGTAAAAGTACTGGTTTCAAAACTACTTAAAGTCTAAAAGTAAAAGTACCATTTGGGGGCGCAAAAAAGCAGTAAGGTCTCGCATTGTGATCGTATTGGGGGGTTGGGGCTTGCGAGCGCGTTCTGAGCATGCGACGGTGGGGGGGGGGTGGTTTGTGCGCGCATTCTGATCATGCGATGGGGGGGGATTGCGCGTTCTGATCATAAAAATAGACTAACAAGGCTATTTTTAAAATGTAAGGAGTAGAAAGTACAGATAGTTGCTTAAAATGTAAGGAGTAGAAGTAAAAAGTCGGCTGAAAAATAATTACTCCGGTAAAGTATAGATACCCAAAATTTCTACTTACGTAAGGTAACGAAGTATTTGTACTTCGTTACTTGACACCTCTGGTGCACATATACAGTATAATGTATCAGGTACTCAATACTGTACTTATAATGACATTCAAAGCTGAACAGTGGAAAAAACTATATTGTGGCTGGTTAACCTGAAACTAAATGCATGAAGTGGACCAAATATGCCTAGGATTTTAGGTAGCACAAAATATTATTTGTATGTGTAAGCTGAAAAAAGTGGACATAACCGAGCCAAAAGGACATAACTCCAGGGCTGCAAAAATGTGTGATGTATTACAGTCGCTACTACAGTAGTGACCAGACATGGATTCATCACTATGAGTCTAAAATACAGAGTATGGAACAGAAATATCCTCAATCGCTGACCTAAAAAAGTCAACCATCATCTGGAAAATTAAAGCTTACACAGGTTTCTGGGCGAGTATTGGAACATTATCAGGAAAAATGTTCAACCGACAACAGTGCTCGTTACAGTGAGATGCTTATACAGTAGATCTTGCACATCTGTTCACTTCTGCCCACACTGTAGACACTCTGCACCTTCGTTTTTTGAGGTGTTAAAGCAAATCCTCCCAATAGTCCTGAACTTCATCAGACTTTCACCTGAAAGCACTTGAAAGCACTAAGAGGATGAAGATTCACTTCTGATGAAGAAGTGAAGACAGCGGTGCATGGCTCACAGCTCTCAGCCTAAAACATTTTTATTAATGTGAAACAAAAACGAAAGCTGGACAAATTGTATTGAAAAGCAACTCTAAAACCGCAGCTCTTGTGAGATGTTTCCAGTCTGCAGTGGTCAGGGCCTAAAAAAATAGTGGTCCAAGGAAGAAGAAAAAAACGCAGAAAGGGTGACATGATCATGGGTGGGCAAGTGAAGTCTGGCCTGATCCAATAGAAGAGCTACTGTAGCTCAAATTGCTGAAAAAGCTAATGCTGATTAACAGAACGATTTCAGAACACACAGTACATCGATATTTTTTTTCCTTCTTTTTTTTTGTCAGCTCTTGTGTTCTCCATGTTCAGATTCTTTTCATGATTACTATGCACATTTTGAAAAGGTTAGTTTTTTTTTACTGTATTTTGTCCAATGAATGTAAGGTTTTTACGCCTTCACACCCTTCAACAAGCTGCGTTTTGGTTAATTACAATGTTTCTCAGTCTTTTTAACGCTTTTCAAGGCAGAAGCGTTGAAATTCTCTAAAGAACTTGGACAAACTGTACATTATCTAGTCACTTCTGCACATCATAAAAGCAATATCTCATTCTTTTCAACAAGTTGCAAAGGCTTAGGCATATTCATGTAAATGATTAACTTCAATGGTCTACTGGTCCCTACATTATCATTTGCTCATGCTGTATTGATCTCAAAATGTATTGCATGGATTCCCTGTTGAATAACCTTATGCCAGAAAACAACAAGCCATTCGTTCACTGTATATTGTAGATCATTACATGTAAAACATCATCTGTCAAGCACCAATTCCAAACATTGCCATTAGTCTTTATTTTCTGTAAATCTTTCCTGAATTGATGAACTTCTCTTTGGTAAATCTTGACTTTCACCAATGGGAATTCTCTAAAATAGACAGCTACAGTAGCTGACATGGATGCAGTATATGGACAACACAGCAGATACCTGCAGAGCCTTATTAAGACATTCCAAAAGATTTTGTGCTGCACTGTAATGTGGAAGAGAATCTGAGAAACCTGAGGAAAGTCATGGGGTGGAGAAAGACTGCAATGCAATTCCCCATACTGCGCTGCATACACAGTTCTGCCTATGGAGTGTTTCTAAATTTTTATTCTGTATTTTTTGTTGTTGTGCTATGCAGTGCTGTAAAGCATTCATGTCTTGTTCTTTTCTGTAAAGTAGTGACATGATCTGTCTAAAAATTACAGTGCAAACAGTAAAAAATGTAAATGTGAATTCCGTCCAATCTCTTGTGATCATTCTCCCTCATGCAGTAATGCGTAACTTTGTTGAAATTTATATTTGCCAGGCAGAAAAAGTGCAGCCTTGTGCGTTTTAAATTATTGACATAAAAAAACTTGAGCCACAGTTTCAATTGGAAAAACTTGATATATTGACAACATACAATATAAGTGCTGTGGGCGATTTACAGGCTTTTGCCGGTCGCTCATTGTGTTGTGCTGTTTGAACTATGTGTAATATGAAATGCACTTACAGTTTTGCAAATGTTAATGTTTATAAAAAAATATTTTTATGTTGTGTTTTCTTGCTATGCTAGCACAGCGTTTACCAAGAATTACTTCCTTCTTTCAGACAATACAGCCGGAAGTATCGAAAATATCCATTTCACTCTGATTAAGACTGAGCAAACTCAGTGTGAAGAGTGTCAGTATAAAAGTTTGTCTCACTGCGCCAATGTTAACATCTTTAGTGTGAAGAAAAACCCACATCACTCACTTTGGCATGGTTTTCAAGTGATTCTCTCGAAGCTCCAGGATGCGTAATTTAGATAATCTGAAAAGTAAAACGCTGAAATTAGTTTTACATGGAAAACAATGTTTTGTTAAACCTTGTACTGTACCCGTTGTATATGGCTTAAATGACAATAAACGCTACTATAACTTATAAATGACTATGAAAATGAATTGAAATGAAAATTAATTTATTTTAAAGCCACAATCAAGAGGAACTTCATAGGAACAAAATATATTTATTTTATCTCCTTGCTTTTATTTGTTATGTCTATTTTTTTTCTATTTGTTGTAACATTGCACTAATGTAGGTAAGGGCTTCTCCTATATACAGTACAGTGAAACATCGGATTGCGAGTAACGCGGTGTGCGAGTGTTCCGCAAGACGAGCAAAGATTTCTAATACATTTTGACTTGGAAAATAAACAAGTCTCGGTTTACGAGTACCAAGTATCATGTATCAAGCATGTGCTTCTTGTTTTGACGCAGAGCGTCACATGATCATAACTGAGCCAACAGTTTTTCTCTCTCTTGCACTGCGGAATTGTGGGTAATCGTCTCCCCTGTTGGGTCTTAGTGCGCGTCTCTTACTGGTATAATCAACATCCGTGCACGCGTGTACTGTTATAGTAAAAACTGTGATCACTTGCGTGTGCATAAAACATTTTATTTTGTGTGTGCGTGTGTGTATTTTGTATATACAGTACGTGTGTGTACAGCGTGCCTGTAAAGCAAAAGCAAGTCACATTAGAGAGGTTAAAGATCTATTTTCTCTCTTTGTATCAGCCTGCTCTTTGTGTCTGTGTGCGTGCGCGTCATTGGACACCGTGACACACGCGCGCAAACACACACACACACACACACACACACACACACAGACCCCTCCTACTCTCGCCTTCAGAGACACACACACACTCTTTCTCTCTGCTCTACACAGAAACACTGCTCTGTCACGATTCTTTTCAAAGGTAAAGTGCAGGTTAATTAATTTGTTTTATTTTTACTTTACAGCAGTGATTCCGTTTGTGTGTCGCTCAATCAAGTGTCGTTAGAGAAGTTTCTTGTTTATTATGTGCGTGTGCATAAACAGTTGTGTGCGTGCGCATGTGTGAAAAGAGTGGAGGAAAGGGTAATTGTGTAAGGCGAGACGGGGAAGCGTGGCTTCACAGACACACACATACACAGCGCCTGCACGCACAAACGGAAGCATTAATCTGTCGAGATTTTTATTTTTTTTTTTTAAGGTAAAGTGCGGCTAATTTGTTGCATTATTACTTTATATTTTGTTTAATTATTTTTAAGTATTTATTTTTTTTGGCTGTAGAATGAATAACTTGAGTTTCCATTATTACCTATGAAAACATTTTATTTGGTTTACGGGTATTTTGAAATACGAGCCCGCTCCCGGAAGGAATTATGCCTGTAATCCAAGGTTCCACTGTACATACAGTATATACAAGTGCTGTTAAAGTCAAATCAGGACCTTTGATTGTGCAGAATAACAGAACACAGATACGAGAGTAATAAGCGCTCGACCTCGCTCCAAGCCATCTCCACATGTTTGGGGGATTTAAGAAGTCCCTGGGAGGCCATAGTTTTAATAGTGTCTGGATGTCTTCACGTCTAAAACGCTGGCCTCCCAGGAACTCCTTAAATGCCCCAAACATGTGAACATCTTGACTTGGAGATCAGGACTGTACTGGGGATGTGTCAATAACTCTGAGTCGAGGTTCTGTAATGTGCAAGTGGTGTTCATAAATAATTGTATGTACAGTTCCCACAAACAGATGCATCTCTACTGTAACCTGGCGACAGGTCTTCTGTCGATTTTAAAGGATCAGACAAGGCACTCGCTGAACGTTCACAGGAGAAACTGCAGTGGTCTGAGAGTACTGTGGTTAAAATCTTCCGTAAATGTTTTTCATTCATGAAACATTTCATCACAGGTTCCTATTCGACTTGAACACCATTCTTATATAAAAAGGGATTTAAATTGAAAACAGCTACATTAACGTGAAGCTTTATAAGTCTAGCGCTCAGTACAAAGTGATTAGATGGAGCTGATGGAGCTGTTACCTTCCAAAATTGGCGGGTAGGTACTCGAGGAAGGCATCGTTTAAGAAGAGCTGTGTCAAATTGAGGAGCTGAGTGAAGCCATCTGGGAGTCTAAGGGAACAGAGAGGAAGGCCATCAGTACATCGCATCAGTACAGCAAGCTTTAAGTACCTCCAACTCACTGAGAAGTAAAACTTGGCACGCTGTAATCCCATTACACGTTCCCTACCACCACCCCGCTAGAGACAACACGACTTATTAAAGATTATTAGTTAAATGTAAATGTGGTTGAGAGTTGTGGAACATGAACATATGTGACTATTTTTAACTCTAGCAGCAAATGAATTCATGCTCAGTTATGCTGTAAACCTTGTTTTAGCCATAATGAATATTTCAGCTTAGAGAAATACAGTAAAACACAACCTGAAATAATTTCTCTTTGAACAAAGGTTAGTCAGTTATGTAATAGTCTCATTTTCACAGTTTTCATTGGGTGATATTAAAGAACAAAGCTTATTAATAGAAATGGTTTTTGAATACAGAAAAAAGAATCCACAGAATTATGGCATCCAACTCTACTCGGCATATGAATAAATTATTCAGGTGACATACAAAACTGATCTACTAATATGTTTAAACCATCGGGAATACCGAGGTACAGTAGCTTGACATACGAACAACGTGCATCACAAATTTTTGCCTTAAGAACAGAAATTTTGTAAAAAAAAAAAAAAAAAAAAGTTGGCTAAGTTGCGTGTACATTCAAGAGCCGTTTAAAACTTGAAACCTCCGGGTGGCGCAGTGGTAAAGTGCTCGCCCTATCATCCGGAGATCGTGAGTTTGATTCCTGAACCTAGAGAGAGCTGATTGGCCAAGCTCTCTCAAATGGGGAGTGGTGAAAGATACTTCATGCTCCCACATTATTCACGGCTCTACAGCCAATCAGGGGTGTCTGTGAGCTCACGCAAGCAGAAGGAGCGGATAGCGCTGTCCAGCGAGTGTTACGCCACCGCCAACGGTGTGTGAGCGAGCAGTTCGAAAAGATGCGGTCGGCTGGCGTCGTGTGGTTTGGAGGAAAACACGTGATAGTCTTCAGCCCTCCCAACTGCTGAGTGGTAGTAGTAGCCTTAATGTGGAGCCCCCTAGTGACGGGCAGGAATTGGACACGAATAAATTAGTGAGAGAAGAATAAATAAATAAATAAACCTGTTCGTGTCAATGGAAAGCCAAACGAAGGAAGTATTTTTTGTGGGTTATTTTTTTTCCATTTTGTTCAAGATTTTGTGAAAACATAACAAGAATGTTAGCATGGACGGCAGCAAGAAATTAATGGAGTCACGTTCAGTTTCGTTTTTAAAGCTGATAAACTCATAAATCATAAACTTTTAAGTGAGGTTTAATTCATGTTTACATGAACATGTTTTTTTTAGAAAAGACATGTAAAAAAATTATTATAGTGTTGTAAATTGGTAATGTTGGTAATATTTTTGGATGGCTTGAACGGATTTTCTGTATTTATATTATTTTCTACGAGAAAAATACATATAAAAAAGGCGCAATAAAAATTTGGCCTTAAGATCTTGTCTCCGAAACAGATTCAATTCCTTGGTGTGCCTTTGTATGCTGTCCTGGTATAAACTGGTAAATCTGTGCAGGGTACAGAACAAAGTCACCCTGAACTGCGGATGATCCCATCAAAACTGACTCTTTAATGTAAGAAAGCACACAAATCTCTGTGTACACATTTAAAGGTTACATCATCTACAACTGCACAATTTTAAAATCCTTTAAATAACCAAACGGATATTAAAAATTCACAAGGCATTTGCTGTTTAATAAGTTTGTTATGTGGGCCGTGGTTGGTGTACTTACTTGGTTATGGGATTTACACTGGCCTCTACAACTGACAAACATTTACAGCACTTGATATTGTCAGGAAATTCTTGAATGCCTGAAGGAATGAGGGATATATTCATAAATCAACACACACAGTGTTAGGCACATAATCACATAAGCACATTACATTTTAGATCATAAATCAACAGATCAGAGTATGCAGAAACAAAGCACGTACCGTTTTTACTTATATCTAATTCTTTCAGGTTTACAAGGCTAGCGATGGTGGTTGGCAGGTTTGAAAGGTCGTTATCAGGAATACTCAATTTCTTCAGGGCTTGACAGTTGAAGAGTTGCTAGCAGATAGATAGATAGATAGATAGATAGATAGATAGATAGATAGATAGATAGATAGATAGATAGATAGACAGACAAGTCACCAAATTAGTAAATAGCGTCCACCTGTGTGTAATTGAATCTCAGTATGAATACAGCTGTTCTATGAAGCCCTCAGAGATTTGTTGGAGAACATTAGTAAAAAAAAAAGAAGAAAAAAAGCATCATGAAGCCCAAGGAACATACCAGACAAGTCACAGATAAAGTTGTGGAGAAGTTTGAATCAGGGTTATAAAAAAATCTCTGAAACTTTGAACACCTCACGGAGCACCGTTCAATCCATCATCCTAAAATGGAAAGAGTATGGCACAACTAAAAACCTACCAAGATATGGCCGTCTACCTAAACTGACAGCCTGGGCATGGAGAACATTAATCAGAGAAGAAGCCAAGAGACCCATGGTAACTCTATAGAGGAGCTGCAGAGATCCATAGCTCAGTAGGGAGAATCTGTCAACAGGACAACTATTAGCTGTGCCCGCCACAAATCTGGACTTTATAGAAGAATAGCAAGAAGAAAGCCACTGTTGAAAGAAAGCCATAAGAAGTCCTGTTTGCAGTTTCACATGGCTTAACTGAGCAATGATCAATGAGGCTTGTAATGTAAACATATCCCAAGTATACTGTCTGCCACACAGGACCCTGTCTATACAAACAATAGCATATTAGAATAATATGCTAATATGAATTGATTTACATCCAAAACTACCATCAATGCCATCAAACCGCCATTATTAAAAATTAATTAACTAACCTTCTGACCAATCAGATCCCATAACACATCGATGCCATGGCATCATTAATGTAATGTTGACAGAGTTTTAAAAAATCCATTTAACATTTTTATTATGTATTAAACGCAATTTTAAACTAAAGAAGAACGAGCAGTCTAAAGGCACCAATCCCATAAGATCACCACCTTTACTAAAGTAGCACTTAATACCACTCAAAATACTTTTTTGGGCTTTTCACTGATGAGTCATATGGGCATAAAACCCTTAGAAAACCCAGAGCTTTCCCAGCTTGCATAACTGTCTGTTCATTCAGAATCTTCCAGTGCTTTGTGGGAAATCTAATTTAAGAATTTAATTGAAGAAAAGGACGAAAGCTAAAGAACTGACAAAAAAAAAGGACTACCAGTCAAAAGTTTGGATTTATTTTCTACATTCTAAAACAATACTTTTTTTTTTTTTAATCTATGAAATAACATATGTTATTAGGTAACTAAGTAACAACAGCAACAGTCAGATGTTATCACATCTGTTCTTCATCAGGAAATTGATGAAACTGATGAAACTGGGTCTCATGAAGACCTCTGCTGCAGAGTAGAAGTTCATTTACCATCTTTAAAAATCACAAATGAACAGCACTTTGGATTAGGACTGTATTACTGAGCATAAGACACATCTCAATATCAACTGTTCAAATGAGATTATTGCTATGTTTTGGACGCTTTCAGGATTGTTTTATAATGTAGAAATAAAAATGACCAAAGACCATGGAATTAGAAGGTGCGTACAAACTTTTGATTGGTAGTGTATACTGTAGGGAACATGCTTAAGTGTGGAGGATTGTCAACACCTCCAGTGTGTCTTGGAAATGGGTGTGTAAAATAGCCTGTTCTACCTTGCACAAAACAATGTTTGTGGTCATTTACTTCTACAGTACCTGGATTAGTGCCTACTGTATCAGATTTAGAAAGCACGATCTCAAAAAGAAATATTTCCACAATCCTAAGACATGAAAGAATGACATCATCAAGAATCAAAGACGTCATCAAAACTGCTCGCATGTATAAACAACTTCTTTTAACCTATACCCCTACAGCCCATTTAAACACTTTCGACATGATGCTTTGAAACCAAACCTTACTGTGCTATAGCAACTTCATTAATATTATTTTTAAAGTTGCAGATGCAGCATGTGACACGCCTGAAACTGATATAATTGTCTATGCTTGTATAGCCATCATGGAAAAAAAGCTGAATGTAGACGCAGGATAGAGACCGTTTTGAAGTAGTGGTGAATAGATTCGTTGCTACACTGACATAAATGCTTCTAAAAATATGAAACCACCAAAATTGCATATAATGACAGGAGAGCATTAGCATAATTGCCGTGACAAAAGATGAACAAAAGACTCTAGCGCAGAAAATACACGGCTGCTCACTGTAGTGCCACAGGGGGCATAGAACTACACTGCCCATCAGTCCCAGCACCTCTCGTATCACTACACCTCTCACCTGAGTCTTCTTTCACCTCGATTAGCACTGCTACTTAACTTCTACTGTTTAGTATCTCACCGGATAGCTTTGATTGTATTTGAAATTTGTTGTAACGTTCGTGTATGGACACTTGTCCGGAATAGTGGATCTGTCTAATAGCCCTTACATAATAAGAGACATCTTGCATGAGTGTCCAGGACCCCTTTTAACTCTAATTCACACTTCGCAAGTCACTTCAGGAGGGATCTGTCACGGTAGCGCCACAGAAGCATCGAACTACACTACCCATCATTTGCAGCACGTCACATGCCATAATCGTTATTACTTGCTTCACCTTGATAAGCAGCACTATTTAATTTCTAGTATTTTAAGTGTCTGGTTGTCAAGCTACTGTTATTATTAACACTATTGTTGTTATCATGTTGTTATATTGACATACATCAGCTATAACACTAGCACCACCAGGTAAACTGAATAACACTAATTATACAACAGTTCCGAGCAAGCAATATGATTGGACAAGAGACATTTAGCTATATGTATCACTCCCATCCCAGGTGGTCTAATAACTTTTAATTACACTAACTCTCGGTCGCAGCAAGGGTGAAAGTAGGTCTGTACAGAAGGCCATACTGACGAGAGAGCAACTGCCTGCCAAAAACCTCATTCAAAGTCAGTCAAAGATGCTGCAGCCTCCCGCAGCCGGGGGCATGGAGAGAGCTGATTGGCCGAGCTCCTTCAGAGGGGAGGGATGAGAGGCACTCTAGCACGTTCACATCAATCGCGACTCTATAGCCAATCACGGGCGTCTGTGAGCTCATGCACGCAAAAGCATATAGCGCTATCCTTCGAGTGTGTGAGTGAGCTACCAACTGTGCGCGAGTGAGCAATTAAAAAAAAAAAAGAGGTTGGTTGCCGTCACATGGTTTGGAGGAATCATGTGATAGTCTTCGACCTTCCTTGATCAGCAGATGTAGCCTTGATGGGAGTGGCCTAATAATTAGGGAGAAAATCAGGAAACGGTCACAGAAACACTTGGCAAGAAAACACTTATGTCATCTTAAACAACACTTCCTTCATAATCGCTTCTAAGTCGGTCAGAATCGCTTCTGGACCATCTGTGTTCTTTTATTTACAGCTACAAAGCTAACTAGATCCTAATTTGAGTTCCAAATGTATCTCTAATCCCTGATCACGGGCACTAGTTGTTGTGGAGGACAAGTGTTTGTACACCCTAGATAGTACACTAGCTTTTCATTTAATGCTATTTGAGATTCCACCCCAGGACCCGGACTTAACGGAGCTAGTATTCTAAAGCGGAATAAGTGGAAATAAAAAATGAAACCGACTCGATTTAAAGGACTGTCCACCACCTAAATGTTTTATTCTCCTCACATTTTGGCTACATACTGTACAGTAGTACCAGTACTTTCACCAGTGTTGATTAAACTGTCAGTCCCAGCTATTTATTTAACTGATTAAATGAACCCGATGACCCGCACAGCTGCACACCCTCTCATGTGATATTGCTTAATTATCAATTATATACCAGTAAACTGGGGACAGGCCTCGTGGGTACCCTGAGTTAATTTAGGCCTGTGGGAAGTAAAGGCCAAGTCTGTCTGGTCCAATCCTAAAAAAAAAACAATGTAGCACAAATTTAAACATTTAAAACATATAAAATGGTTTGGGAAATGCATTTGGCCATAAGTGTGCGGGAATCTGAGAATCACAACCATACAGTACAGTATGTGGCTCATCCCCAAACTGTTGCCATGAAGTTGAACAGACATGGATAGAACGTCTTTATATATGGAGACTTTTCCAGCATGACAAAAGCAAGGTTCATGAAGACATGGTTTGTCAAAGTTGCAGTGGATGAACTCCAGTGTCCTGCACAGATTCCTGACCTCAATCCAACTGAGCCCCTTTGGGATGAACTGGAATACTGAGTCCTCACCTGACACCAATGCCTGTCCTCACTAACAAATCCCCTCAGCTACGCTCCAAAGGCTAGTGGAAAACCTTTCCAGAAATGGGGAGGTTTTATAACAGCAAAAAAGAGGGACGAAAACTGGAAAGGGATGTCGAAAAATCATACGTGTGTCATGTACAGTGTTCATTTACCGATGCCACGAATGCAAAATGAAAGAGAAGCGGATGAGTTTTGTCAGGTACCTTGGGAAGCTCTTCGATTTGGTTAGCGTCCAGATAGAGCTCCTCTAGAGTGCGCTCGAAGCTGAAGATCTCCTTGGGCACTTGCTGCAGGCTGCAGTGCGAGTAATCCAGCACAGAGATGACCTCCTCCTCTCCGCGGAAGCATCGGCACGGCACCAGGCGCCCGATGATCTTCCTCTTAGTAGTCATCTCCAGACACTGCACTGTAAGTCAGAGAAAGGGCAACACTTAGCTTATCCACAGTGCAATACATTTTCCCCCTGAAATGCCTTGTAGAAAGTAAAAATAGATAATTAAAGCAAACCTTACGTTCAGTGTTAAATGTTTTTTTACCAACATGTTCAGTGTCCTGCATACTTTGTTTAGTATTTAAAGTAAAGAAGGCATGAAGCCAGTAGAGCATTACGCACATGAGACAATTAAAGACAGCAATCAGGAATAGAGCTATATTATAGCTTTCATCGATTGGGCAGTGGTGGCTCAGAGGGCTAAGGCACTGAGTTACTGATTGGAAGGTCAGCAGTTCGATCCCCAGCTCCACTAGGTTGCCACTGTTGGGCCCTTGAGCAAGTCCCTTAACCCTACCTGCTCCAGGGGCGCTGTATCATGACCCCAGTTACGCTGGTATATTCATAGAAAGAATTTCACTGTGCAGTAATCTATATGTGACAAGTAAAAAGGCTTAACTTATACTGTATCACCAATACATGGACATGTTCGGAATTCATACACCTTTTTACTTCTGTGCTTTCTTTATTATTCTGGATCTCAACAAATATAGCCAACTAACTGCTTGCCATCCTCCAGAGCAAAATTCCAAGCATATTTTTTACTAAAATCACGAAAATTATAAAAAAATGAGGTGTTTTAACTCAGCTGAAACAAGGAAAGAGAGATTGATATATGCATGCATAACCTTTCAGAGAGCAGACATGTCTACATTAGAGTCAGATAAAAATCACTTGTAGTCATCAGGGCAGTGGGGGTACAATTGGTTAAGGCTGTGGGTTAATGGATTACGGATAGAAAGGTCAGGGGTTTGAGCCCCAGCACTGCCAAGTTGCCACTGGAGGGCGCTTGAGCAAGGCCCTTAACCCTAACTTCTACAGGGGTGATGTATTCTGGTTGACCCTGCGCTCTGACCTCAGCTTCCTAACTGGGATATGCAAAAAAAATAAAAAATTACTGTGCTGTAAGGATCATGTGATGAATGATTATTGTTATTATCATGACATGCAAATCCAATCTGACAAAAAAATCGGAATAGGGCAATGTGGCTGGTAATGTGAACATAGCCTAAAAGTGTGTAATGTAAAGGCTAACATCGATGAGACCTTATGATATAATTCATAGCTCAATGTCAATGGAAGTGGGTTAAGGCACCAAGTTACTAATAGGAAGGTTGGTGGTTCAAGCCCCAGCTTCACCAGCAAGGCCCTTAACCCTATCTGCTCCAGGGGTGTCATGGCTGATAGAATTTCACTGTGCAGTAAGACAAATAAAGGCTTAACTAACAATCATTTCCCCGTCGAGCTATAGATAGACATGACATTTTAGTCCACCCATCTAATAACACTGGGCACCAGGGTTAACCAAAAACATATAACAGTAGTAATATGTAAATATAATGAATGCCATATTTCTTCACAAAGACCCCAAAACCTATTTAAATAATCAAGATAAGAATGATCGCAGAACATACTGAAATCTGTAGGAAATGTATCAAGTACTGTGTAAGACAATTCAATTCAATTCAATTCAATTTTATTTATATAGCGCTTTTAACAATGGTCATTGTCTCAAAGCAGCTTCACAAAAATTAAAGAAGGAAAAAAAAAAAAAAAACAAAACTGTATATAGAATAATTATATATAAAATAATAAATAAATAAATAAAATTATAATAGAAAATAAATAAATAAAAACAAATAATAATAATAATTATAGAAAAGAAAATAATTGGAAGTGTGGATGTGTGAGAAAAATGTGCAGATAATAATGAGACGAATGAATGAAATTTCTCTGATGAGCAAGCCAAGGGTGACGGCGACGGTGGCAAGGAAAAACTCCCTGAGATGGCAATAGGAAGAAACCTTGAGAGGAACCAGACTCAACAGGGAACCCATCCTCATTTGGGCGATAACAGATAGAAATATAACATCTTGTGTGTTGTGCAGGTGAAAATTCAATATGACAGAAATTATTTAAATTGACATGAAGACCAGTTCAGCATAGGGACGAGTCAGTAGGTGCAGAGGGCAGATGAGGTCTGGATCACTGGAAGCACAGGAGCAGCATGTGTAGCTCCAACCATCATAAAGCTGAATCCAGCTGGAGCTGGTCCTTCTCTGGATGCCTCAGGAACCTCGCAGGGTCGGCCTTTGTCTACTGAAGCTGGCAAAATCTCCCGATGCCTCGGGATGGGTAGAGAAATACAGAACAGATGGGGAGAATTAGCGTAGTTGCCATTCGGTATAGGTGTACTGGAGTATGAGTACTGGGATGAGTTATGTGTATGCCAGATTAAAAAGATGCGTCTTGAGTCTACTTTTGAACTGAGAAACCGTGTCTGCTCCCCGAACACTGTCTGGAAGGCTATTCCAAAGCTTTGGAGCTAAATATGAAAAAGCCCTACCCCCTTTTGTAGATTTTGAAATTCTGGGAACTACCAGAAGTCCGGAGTTTTGTGATCTTAAGGCGCGTGGTGGATTGTAGCGTATCAGAAGACTGGTTAGGTATGTGGGAGCTAAACCATTTAAGGCCTTGTATGTAAGTAATACTATTTTGTAATTTATTCTAAACTGAACAGGTAGCCAGTGCAGGGATGATAATATTGGGGTTATATGATCATATTTTCTGGATCTAGTGAGAACCCTGGCAGCTGCATTTTGGATTAACTGAAGCTTGTTTATTGAGGATGCAGGACAACCACCTAGTAATGCATTACAATAGTCCAGTCTGGAGGTCATGAATGCATGAACTAGTTTTTCTGCATCAGATACGGATAAGATGTTCCTAAGTTTAGCAATATTTCGAAGATGGAAAAAGGCTGTTTTTGTGATATTTGAAATGTGATTTTCAAAAGACAAGTTACTGTCTAATATTACTCCCAGATCTTTTACTGCTGAGCTGGTAATAACAGTACATCCTTCTAAGCGCAAGCTGAATTGTGAAAGCTGTTGTGTGCTGGTTTTTGGGCCAATAAGTAATATCTCTGTCTTATCTGAATTTAATAAAAGAAAGTTATTGGTCATCCAATCTTTTATGTCCTGGACACACTCAGTTAATCTAGACAGCTTAGGTATTTCGTCTGGTTTAGTTGAGATATATAATTGGGTATCATCAGCATAACAATGGAAACTAATCCCATGTCTTCTAATGATGTTACCCAAGGGAAGCATGTATATTGAGAACAACAGAGGTCCTAAAACTGACCCTTGTGGGACCCCATATTTCACTGGCATTATACCAGACGGTTCTCCATTTAGATCTACAAAATGGTAGCGATCAGACAGGTAAGATCTAAACCATTTTAATGCCTGTCCCTGAATACCTATATAATTTTGTAAGCGATCTATGAGAATATTATGATCTATAGTTTCGAATGCAGCACTAAGATCAAGCAGGACTAGCAATGAGATGCAGCCTTGGTCTGAAGCTAAAAACAAGTCGTTTGTAATCTTAACTAGTGCAGTTTCTGTGCTATGATGGGGCCTGAAACCTGACTGAAATTCTTCAAGGATGTTGTTATCCTGCAAGAATGTGCAAATTTGAGCTGATACTACTTTTTCTAGTATTTTTGATATGAACGGGAGGTTTGAAATCGGTCTGTAATTTTTTATTTCATTCGCGTCTAAATTAGATTTTTTAAGAAGCGGCTTAATAACTGCTAACTTGAAAGGTTTAGGGACGTGACCTAGATGTAATGAAGAATTAATAATGTTTAGGAGTGGCTCTCCAACCGTAAGCATCACTTCTTTTAAAAATCTGGTTGGGATTGGGTCTAACAGGCACGTTGTTGATTTAGCCGAGGTGATGAGTTTATACAGCTCTTCCTGTCCTATACCTGCAAAGCAGTGAAAATCTAAATGTGAAGCTATAGGCTGAACTGGATCGTGAGATACTATTAGAGGTTGAACCTCCATTATTTTCTTCCTGATATTATTGATTTTTTCATTAAAGAAGTCCATAAAGTCTTCACTTCTAAACTGTGATGGGATACTCTCTGCGGGCATCTTAGGTTTTGTTAGGCGAGCCACTGTACTAAATAAGAACCTGGGATTGTTTTGGTTTCTTGCTATCAGTTGGCTAAGATGCTCGGTCCTAGCAGTTTTTAGAGCCTGTCTATAGCTGCACATACTGTCTTTATATGCAATTCGAAAGACTTCTAATTTAGTTTTCCTCCATTTTCGCTCGAGGTTACGGGTTGCTCTCTTTAGGGCGCGAGTATGACTGTTGTACCACGGTGCCAATGTTTTATCTCTGACTTTTTTTAATCTGATGGGAGCAACAGTGTCTAATGTACTGGTAAAAATAGTGCCCATGCTGCTAGTCACTTCATCTAGATCATCTGCATTTAGGGGTCTAATAAGAAATTGGGACAGATCCGGCAGATTACTTGTGAATCTGTCTTTAGTGGTGGGATTCATATTTCTAACAGATTGATAACGTGGGGAGACACAGCTAATCTGTTCTACGGGTAGAGTATATGTCAGGAGGTGATGATCTGTGATATCATCACTTTGAGGTATGATCTCTATATTAGAGACATCTATACCATGGGATATAATTAAATCTAGCGTATTCTAGCGTAAGACAAAAACATTCATTTGAATATTTTCTATACATTTTACCTCTTAGGATCATGCAGTGCCTGTAATCATTAGTGATTAATCAGTAGCCAGCAATCTTCTCATGCCACACATGCTGAGAAATGGGGTTCCATAAATGCCAGCTGTGATGAATCAATGCTACATTTTATGGGTCCATGATTCATAAATATACGTAATGAATAGAGTGGATGTACAATCCACTTCCCTAGTCCTTCAGACCCTGTCAATTAAGATGGCGAGTTTTAACTTTATACCAGAGTTTTAACTTTATATAACACATGCAATTAATGTGACTTAATTGATGTTGCTTTGCTATAAATAACACATTTAAAAAAAACTGCACCACTTGCATTAACAGTGCAATGATATAAATATCACACGTGAAATAATTTTAGTTGAACTAACTATTTTGCAGTTTGTGTCCCTGTAATCACTAAAGTATCTTAGGCTACGTTTACACTGCCAGGTAAATGTGACCCAATTCCGATGTTTTGCTCATATGTGACAATATCGGATATGTTCTGTGTCCGTGTAAACAGGAAAAAAACGCATGCATTCTGATATTTTGAGATCGGTTTCAGGCCTCCTTCATATGTGGAAATAAATCGGATATAAATCAGATATGTGCTGATGTGATTGCCGTGTAAACAGACAGATCGGATTTCCTGAGGCATTGTGTTCTGTCCGTCATTAAAACAGCGACTTCTTCGCAGTTTAATGACGTAATGTTATTCTCCGGTGGAAGCGCTTGTGGAATGATAACATCGCAGGTGACATGGAAGAGGAAAAGAACCCCCCCCCCCCCCCCCACACACACACACACACCCCGCCTTGTGTTAATGCTTATTTGGGATAAATAACATTAAGAAATCAGTATTTGGTGAATGAAGCATATGTGCAGGCTGCAATTATGGCTTTTTTTTTCTCCTCCTCCGTTTTAAAACCATGGTGCGCGAACTTTGCATATATACGTAGCAGAGAGAGCGTTAAGCATATTTCACCTTCATCTTTCTTGGCTAGCGTGTAGCGCAACAAGAACCTCCCTTTAAGTATGCGCGATGTTTCAGATGGTATGGCGAGTATAAACACGTGAATCGGATATGAGTCATAGTTAAAAGAACGTGTAAACAGACGGTCAAAAAAAATATACAGGCAACAAATCGGAATTAAGCATCGAGACCTGCAGTGTAAATGTAGCCTTAATGACACTATGTTTCTTGACTGGCTTTAGTAGTTGATTTACAGTATTTCCTTTCACATTTACTTGGCCATTCTTCAATGCCTTACTTTCTAAAAAATGAGTTTAATAAAAGCTAGCCATGACAAACTGCCAGCTTTCATAACTATCCATGACAAACTTTAATGCAATTAACACTGGACATAGTGCGGCCTCAAGTCACAACCATATAACTGCAAATTGAGCTGCCAGCACTATTTAATTACTTGTCAACTGTGTCGTGGTCGAAAATAGCCGACTATAAAACAGGAAAGCATGATCATTTCAGTCTATAGTGGGCAAAAATCCAATCAGTCATGCTGCAGGAAGCGGCACTGGAACCGCACGCAAGGGAAGAATAATTGAACATTAAAGAATCTTTCTTTGAAAAAACGTGATTTTCAATATTTCTCAATTTGAGCAAAAGGACAAAAGCAATGATACTAAATTGGGTTCCATATAATAAAAAATGAAAAAGAATCAATAAAAAGTAAAAAAAAAATTATAATCTCACAAAAACAAAGCAGGTGATTTATTTGACTCATTGGCAGTGGTGTCAAAAGTATTCACATTCATTACTTGAGTAGAAGTATAGATACTAGGGTTTAAAAAGACTTCTTTAGAAGTTGAAGTATCAACTCAAGCTTTTTACTTAAGTAAAAGTGTAAAATTACTGGTTTCAAAACTACTTAAAGTATAAAAGTTAAAGTAACGTAAGGGGGAGAAAACCATTAAGGATAAAAGCTTAGGCTGTGCCACGGGCCTATATACTACTGTACACTAACACCTCATAAAAAAAAAGAAAAGAAAAATGTGTTGTTTTTGTTGTATTTTTTAACGGCCATAGTGATTTGGGATACTGTATATGGCAATTGAAAAATAATGCATTTTAGTACAATGCAAATACATTAAAGAACCATGTATGTGTACTACTGAGCATTAACGTGTTTTATGGAGAAGATATGATAACTAGTTGCCTATAAGTATTTTAATGGTGCAAAAAGTCAAACTTCAGAGGCGTGTCATCAGTAACCTTTATTGGAATGTAAATGTACATCCAAGCTTAGCTGCAGGAATCTGTGAGGGCAACATACAAGAAAATTAGTGTACATAGGGCAGGCTTAGTAACAATTACCCTGGTATGGTTGTCTACAATAAACATTAGTGCTGTCAGAATGAAGGATTCATCCAAGTGGTTAATTGAAAAAAAAAATAAATAAATAAAAATTATATATATATATATATATATATATATATATATATATATATATATATATATATATATATATAAATTATTATAAATTTTGTATTAATATGTGTGTGTGTATGTGTATATATATATATATATATATATATATATATATATATATATATATATATATATACACACATATAATTCCTTCCTCGCTGGTGCTTGGTTGTGACATTTCGCTCGAATCTTGAGTCTCTATCACGGACAGCTTCGTCTACTTATCACAACGTTATCAACCGAAAATGCTAATTTATTCAATAATTTACACTCCTTGCTGGAGTGTGTGACGTTACGTCATGTGCGATGGATCGCGTACCAACCAACAGGGTGTCGGAATGGTATGTTTATACTTCTCATCTGTAATGTCCTTCGGTATAGAAGAAAATGAAGATCACATACTGTAGACAAACGGAGTTGTTAGCGAATGTGCCGTTTACTTTCTTGTTCTTTCATGCGCATGCCCAGTGACAGATTACACACGCTTAGTTACCTCGTCCCGCTCGACGTGCTTACGTCAGAGTCAGGATGCTGAACAGAAAACTTAACAGAACAGAACTACATGCAAACATTACATCATCCAACCACAATCAAACCAGGCTATTTTTAAAAAAGTAGGGAGTAGAAAGTACAGTTAATTGCGTGAAAATGTAACGAGAAAATGTAACCAGTAAAGTATAGATACCCAAAATTTCTACTTAAGTAAGGTAATGAAGTATTTGCACTTCGTTACTTGACACCTCTGCTCATTGGAACCAAGGTGACCGTCAACACAACATCAACACAACAACTATTTCTAATATAAATCAAGAACTTGTACTGTCACAAAAAAAAGTGAAAGAAAAAAGAACATGAAAATTGAGGGATGAGCTAAAACCCCAGGGATGTTAATGTGAGGCTCTCTGAGACAGCATGTGTTCTGGCATTAGGGAATAAGTGATAGATTGGAAAGCTAATTCCAGATGCTTTTGTTTTTTACATGCAAAAATACGGGACTACAATAATTAAGACATGGCTTAGTCAAAAGCACAATTATGGCCTTGGTGAGATAAACAAATGTTAGGTTAAAACTAGAGGAAAAAAACAAGCGCATTACAAGACCAAACAGCAGCCACCATTTACAAATTATACATCAGTTCACTAAAACATCATGAATTTACACAGTTTAAGTTTATTATCAAAGCATTTTGGGAGTATCACTGAACTCACTTACCTTCACTATATTTATTACCAAGACTCCATATTCAGACATACAGTATGCAGCACTGACTTGAAACTGAGTTTTTTATTACACTTATATTGCAGATTTCCCATCAGGCATTAATAAAATGCATCTATATACGTATTCATTCTTTTAGTCATCCAACAATCAATTAGCTATACCTCCATCCATCTATCCATCCCTCCATTTCACTATCCATCCAGCCATCTTTCCAACCATCCTTTCCTCCATCTACTCATCTATCCACCCACAATATTGTATACCCCTCCATCCATCCATCCATCTATCCATCCATCCATTGTTTTAGCCATCCATTAATCCATCCATTCATCCATGCATCCTTCCAGCCATTCATAAAATTAAGAAATTCATCCATCTACCCATTACTCATCCAGCCATCTATTCACCCATCCTTTTACCTACTCATCCATCCACCTGCTCATTCATCCATCCATCCTCCCAACATCTATCCATAAATCCATCTGTCCAGCCACATATCCATATCCTTACAGTATATCCATCCATCCATCCAGCCAGCAATAAATTCCTTTAGCCAACCGTTCTTCCAACGATTCTACCGCAGATCTATCCATCCATTCATCCATTTATCGACCTGTTGAATATCTGTTGAACCATACATCCATCTATACAACCATCATTCTATCCATTCATCCTTCTGGCCATGCATCCAATAATACATACATTACATCCCGCCATCTATCAAAATATCTGTTTAGCCATCCATCAATGCATCCATTTGTTATTGTAGCCATGGATGGATTATCCATCTACACACCAATCATTTTAGCCATTCATCCGTCTATCCATCCATCCTTTGGGTCATTTATCTATCCTTCCACCCATCAAGCATCTATCCATGCATCCATCATTTTAACAATTCGTATACCACAGCAGATTGCTGCCAATTTTTTTTTATTTAATTCCAGCTCATTTTCTGAAAATGAAACAGCTCCTTTTACCATTTGTATAGAGATCTGTGTTTAAAAGAACCACTCAGATTTTCCATTTTTCTGACATTACTTGGAAAGATTTTTATATAGTATTTTGCATAGACCCTTCTCTGGCTCTATTCTCAGCCCGGCCCAGGAGTTTTTAGACTGTACAGAACAGCAGCCTGTCAAAACTCAAAGTAAAGCACAGTCAATACTCTATTGTTAGCTGTAAAAAAGAGCACCAAACTCTCTTTTCACTCCCATCCACTGAAAAAATATTGACACTGGATGTCATTTGTTCATGGTGGAAAATCTTCATGCATGTAAGACACAGTCCAGACAGAGTTCTGCTTAAAGAACTGTTGTTGTTTGTACAGTAGCTTCAACCTACAGTAACATGCTTCAACAATCCTGCTAGCTAACTGGTTGATAGTATGACTAACCTAGCCTTCCTAAGCTCTTAGGAAACAGACAAGCCAGGAGATTCAGCTCCATATCAGCTACTTTTGAACTTTTATATAGCTAAACCTGTTAACATCGAGTAAATCATTACAGGCACAAACCATAGATCAATTACTACTGAAATGCCTTAAACCAGCTGGAGAAAAGTAAGGGGTTATACTGTATACTCCATACTGTACATTCCAAGGAAGTCCCTTTTCCTGAAAATTTCACTTCCACGACGGGGTGTATAAATATTTATATAATATCCCTTTTAACACCCATGTGTCTCAAAACCATGCACAAAATCACTTTGTAATTTCTTGCTTTAATAAAGAAAAAAGAAAAACTAAACTATAAAATGTGTTTTTTCTCATAACTGTGAAAATGGATTTATCTCATTTCGCAGTCCAAGCTAGAGACCTGCACTTCCGCGGGAGTACCGCGGGACACAGCGCACGGAGTGCGGCGCGGGACAAGATTTGATGGGTGAATGCATGTGCGGGCGGTACGTCCTCATGTAGGAGCGGGTTGCGGGAGAATAAAATTAATCGCGTGACTCCCGCAAAAATAGAATTATCTTAAAATGTATTTATTGAAAACAAATACTATATTATTTATCTACTGCACAAAAGCAACAAGAACGACTAAATTAAAATAAAAACAATTTACAGGCGCAAGTTCGGAACGTATTTTTATTTATTGAGAAATAAGGATAACTTATGTTCAATGTTTGGACATTGCTGAAGGCAAAAAAGCCTAACGTTCTGAAGCAGTATTAGACCAATTGCTTTTCTGTTTGACCACTTGAGAAATCAACGTTTATTATTATTTAGTTTCATTGCAAAATTATTAGCCTATTTCTAACAATTCTGATTGTATTTCTATCTTCTGAAAAGCTCCTCGTTCGTGTCCATGTTCATCATTCCATTTAATCAAACTCAAAGAAAACGAAACATATTTATTTTCCGTTTCTTTTTTATACAGTATATACTCAAAAGGGAAGCAATTGAAACAAATAACAGAGTAGCGGGAAGAAGCAGTAAAAATAAAACTACTTATATGTTTACCTGCAGGATTTTGCGGGCGGGAGCGGGACAAAACTTGAATACTGCGGGTGGGAGCGGGAGAAAATAATATATATTTTTGCGGGAGCGGGGGGTAGAGGGACAGAATCTTGCGGGAGCTGGCAGGAGCAGGACTGAAAAATCCGTCCCGCGCAGGTCTCTAGTCCAAGCCTCCAACCATGTGGTAGCTGCATGATGCATAAAACCAATGCAGAAACACGTATCTGCGAGTTTAATCATTGCATCACACAGTGGCTGTTTTGCCTATTTCAGAGATCTTTTATCTCTTTTCACACACTACAGTTTTCACAAAATGGTGTGAAAAACAGAAAAATCGGAAAGGAGAACACGTAGGCTGCAACAGCTCATTGATGAAAGAGATCAGAGGAGAATGACCAGCCTGGTCTGAGCTGACAAGAAACTCAAATAAGCACTCTTTACTACTGTACTGAGCAGAAAAGCATCTCAGAATGCACAAGGGGTCAAACCTTGAGTTGGTTAGGCAACAGCAGCAGAAGATCCAATGAGGTTTCAATCTTGTCAGCCATGAACAAGAATCTGAAGCTATCAGACTAGCAAAACCTGAACAGCTGAAGACTGGAAAAAGACCAGGTGATGGTTTTTGCTGGCTGGTGCACGCTGAGATGATTTTCTGCTCACCACATTTCTTAAGAGTGATTGTCGAAGTTACTATATCCTTCCTGGTAACGCAAACCAATCTGACTATTTTCCTCTGACCTCTCTTATCAGCAAGGCATTTCCACCCACAGAACTGTCAGTTACTCAATGTTTTTCACACTATTTTGTGTAAACTCTAGAGACTGTTGTGTGAAAATCCCAGGAGATCAGCAGTTTCTGAAATACTCAAACCAGCCCATCTGGTACCAACCACCATCTCACGTTTAAAGTCACAAAACTCACACATTTTGATATTTATTGTGAAAATTAAGTCACATTCATTCATCTTCTATACCGCTTTATCCTGTATTTAGGGTCGCCCATCCCAGGAGACACCCTGGACAGCGTGGCAATCCATCGTAGAGCACACACACACACTATGGTCAATTTGGGAATGCCAGTTAGCCTAATCTGCATGTCTTTGGACTGTGGGAGGAAACCGGAGTACCTGGAGGAAACCCACCAAGCACGGGGAGAACATGCAAACTCCATGCACACAGAGACGGGAATCGAGCCTGGCCGGGAATCGAACCCGGACCCTGGAGGTGCAAGGCGACAGTGCTAACCACTACACCACCGCGCCGTTCTGGTGTAAACATGCACACAAAAATTGGGATAGAGAGAAACAACCCCAGGAATTTTATCCAAAACATAGAGAACACTAAATACCAAATCAAGGCTAAATGCTCATTCCTGCATAATAAACCCTATTTATCTAGAAGTGCTTTGAATATACAGTGAATATACACCTTTTCATACAACGTCCTGCCTTTAGAATTTTTGGCCCAATGGAGAAAAATTTCAGCAAGAAATTAGCTTAAGCATACAAAGCATTTTCATCATATGAGCGAACGAACCAACTCGAATCGAAGTTGCGCGTACATCCAGAAACCGTTCAAAACTTCAAGCTAATTTTTGCGTTCGCATCAGTATTTGAGCTTCAGTGGTACAGATAAGTCGAAAAATATATAAATTTTCATCTTATCCATTCTCTGCAATCCTTAGCCTATAATGGACAAATGGTAGCTCGATAATATAAATTTCTTCATAAACCACTGCTGAGTAAAAGATGACTCTCAAAGCCAAAAAATAATAATTTTTATGAAAGGTTCACTATCCAAATGAAATCCTTGCTTTTAACTGTAGCCTCAATTTTCCTCCATTTTCAACATTTCAACATTAACTCTCCCAAACTAGTCCGAATACATCAGGAAGATATAAACGGCACAAAAAGCCTAGACGCAGAATACCATTTTCTCATACAGGCCAAAAGGAGAGGCTGAAAAGAGGCAGCTATCCAAATAAAAGTAAGATAAGAGGGCAGATAGTTCACACTCTGCAATGTGTCTCTCACCTGTTTCCAGGTTCAATGATTTGGCACTCTGTAGGTGTGAATGTGGAACGATACTGTACTAGAGCCAGCTAGTGTGAGTTACACACACCATAGGGTTTTCACACAAATGCATGACTTCTGGTTGCTTCAGCAAATCAAAGAAAAAGTTGAAATTAATAAACAGCAAATGCATGCATTCCGTATGTTCAGGTTGAGACATTTTATACTCAAAATATTCAGGTTATTTTTTTTTGTATCTTCATTCTAGTGTGCTTTCTAGAGTCTTTATTGCCTCTTTTCCACTGCATAGTACGGCACAGCACGGTTCAGTACAGCTCACTTCGGTTCGGCTCAGTTCGGCTCGGTTTGCGCTTCCACTGCAGTGTAGTACCGCTTTAGAGTGGGCGGGATTATTCACGTGTCGTTTTAGTTGCGGCGCCTCTACTGCCGTGACATCATCGTAAACGTGCCACAAACAATCACACAACATTGGAGCATATCGACGGCATGGTGTTCTTCATTCTCGGTATGTGGATGTTTTTAACAGCGAGACGAAGGAGTTTGTTTCAAAACAGTCTGATGGCAGCCAAAGAAAACTTTTGGTTAATACAAAAAGGTACGTGCGATCCTTCTCTGGCTGTTTCTAAATATAGCGGTTCTGTTGTGTCTCGTGTCGCAAGTTCGGTGACGCAGTAATGACGATTTTCTCCGGCCAATCAGTGACCAGCAGAGTTTACACGTCACGTTTTGGTAACGGTTCGGCGCGCTCGGAACCTCGGCTGAGGTGGTACTAAAAAAAGGACCAGGTACCAGGTACTGTTCCCAGTGGAAAACCCCCCAAAAGTGAGCTGAACTGAACCGTGTCGTGCCGTACTATGCAGTGGAAAAGCACCATATCACTACATGTCCTCTTCCAATGGGTTCTCTTTGCTACTTCTTTTTGGAATGCTTACTAGAACATGTATTTTGGACATTCAGGAGAGATTCAAGAGATTTTTATCTTCCATCTGTACACATTTTAACAGCATGAACAAACTTTGTTCACAGTCCCAACACACGAACATTCGAGTTACGAATGTTGTCCGACGTACATTGTGCATCCCCAGATGTCCGGAAGCAAGCATAAAAGCAGCAGCGATAAAGAAGCACCAAACAATAAGACAAATGTGAAAATAAGTGAGAAAATGGAGCGAGGTTAAGAGACGGCAGACATTGCTGCTTCTTTTAACATGAATCGTTTAACCATCTGCACGATTCTAAAGAACAAGGACAAGATGATGGAACATGTTAGTTTTACAGTATATTGTGTAAAGCCAACTGTGTTAGTACTGTATGCTAGGACCTAGACAATGCTCGTTGGACTAAGAACAAATTGGACTTACAAACGAGCTCTCGCAAACAAAGCTTGTTCGTATGTTGGGTACTTAGTCATGCTTAACAGGGTGCTGATTCACCACTACGATGCACACTTTATGTACTGGTGCAAGAGAATAAGTAATCAATGTTGCACATTTACTAGGTATTACATCATACAGCTTTAACCCTTTATGTTTCTTTTCAGCATAGCCTATGACCTTATGACCTTAGAACCTGATGAGCTTTCCTTTTTGTTCATTTCACTGATGAGATCCCAGGGCGAGTTCTCACCTTGCACCCAGAACTCAAAGGCACAGCCAACACCCCACTATGTCACATCCATCCTCTAGCCACTTTCATGCACCAGCATGACCTTGATGGTTTGACAGTTTCCCCCTAGCCTCACAACCACATCACATACACAACCATCCATTCTACTGTAGTTCTTTTCTTTTTGGACCACAAGAGTGTTTTTTTGTCTTCAGAAAGTAGTGTAGGATGTACAGTATATCAACATCACTGACAGCACACCTCACCAGGCAATACCGGACATAAGAAATAAACTGTGCAAATGTTAATATTGTTTCATATTCATGATGAGATGCACTCAATATGTTAATATTATTCCTTTGAAGATGAAAAACTTTCATATGTTAATGCTGTTACATCTTGAAAGGTCTCTTTACTGAGGTTGAAAATTACTTAATGTGCTTTTACTATACTATACTGAGGATAAGACCAAGTGATAGGAAAATTAATAAGATACTGTACAGAGAGGCCCAAAAATGGTACTGTTATTGATGGGCTTTTTAAAAATTGAATTGATTTATCACAGCAATGTGTAGTATTATTTTTTCTTTAAAGATGTCCATAGTCACACCTTCGTTCAGGCTCGTCAAGGGCACGTTTTACTTTCGAGCAAAGGAAGCTCGTTTTGAAGTGGTATTGTAAATACCATTTACATTAAGGCATTTGGCAGACGCTCTTATCCAGAGCGACTTACATTTTTATCTCATTACACATCTGAGCAGTTGAGGGTTAAGGGCCTTGCTCAAGGGCCCAACAGTGGCAACTTGGTGTTTGTGGGGTTTGAACCTGGGATCTTCTGAACCGTAGTCCAATGCCTTAACCACTGAGCTACCCCTGGCTTACAGCTACCCTTTGATGTTTATATAAATTTAGTAATAAAGTGTATACTGTGCATTGTTTAATGGAAAAAAGCACCTCTTCTTATTCATTCGGGTACGCTTGTGCAAACATAAAGTTGAGCTGTTACACTAACTTGTTCTTAGATATTAAACCCCCTTATAGTACTTCCCAAAGAATACAAACAGAAGGTCACTGAGCCATCATTTCCACATAGTTGAAACTTGAGAACCCCAACTGGACATTCTAACCTGTATGAGCAGACAGACTTATTGATATACTGTAACGTCAATACCAGAGTTCTGCCACAGCATGAGACGACTGAACTATTTTAAGCAAAAGCCCCATTATATACAGTACAAACATGATCCATTCATTCATATGGCAAGTCGCAAAAAGTGGTTACAAGGAAATCTAGATCCTGCCTTGAGGTCATTCCCATGAAAATTGAAAAGGTTTCATTTTAGAAAAAGTTGTGAATAGTTTATTTGCTCTTAGGGGAAACCATCAATCTGTGGTTATAGAGTAGACCTACAGTAGAAGATGCTTCAAAACATTGTTTACACCGCAAGATAAAAGCTTCAAGTCTAGGGTTTCACACTCCAGAAAATAAAAAATACACTTGCCAGCACACAACCAGTGCATATAGACTATTATACATGGAGAAAATACTGGATTTTTGTTCAGTGACTGCAATACACAGCTTTAACAATCTCTAAGCTCTTACGAACAATTCTCTTACTGTCATTCTTATTACAAACGATGCTTTCAAGGTTTTTTACAAGCATTCGTGAACATTATGGGAATGTGGGAAAGATTCCTTTTAACGCATATCCAGACTGTATGTGCAACGCAATCACCCATCGGCTTTCTGATGCTGAACCTATGATACTGTAACATTCATTCATTCATTTGGTTCATGACATTTGTCATGTGTAGGGTGATGGGGGGCCTGGAGCCTGTACCAGAGAGCTCATGACAGGAAACACCCTGGATGGGGTGCCAACCCATCACCGGGCACACACACAATCATACATCCTGACTGATAGCAGCCCATTCTTGCATAATCAATGCCTGGAGTTTGTGACCACAAGTTCTCAATGGGATTAAAGTCTGGGGAGTTTCCTGACCATGGATCCAAAATCTTTGCTGTTTTCTTACCAGAGCTACTTAGTTATCACTTTTTCCTTATGGCAAGGTGCTCCATCAAGCTGGAACAGGCATTGTTCATCACCAAACTGTTCCTGGATGTTTGGCAGAAGTTGCTCTCGGAGGATGTTTTAGTACCATTCTTTCTTCATGGCTGTGTTCTTAGGCAAAATGGACAATTTGGAAACACCAATCAGCAGGTCTTTGTACAGTTGGAGGAAACCTGACTGCCATAAAACACAGAGCAAACATGAAAACTCCACACACACAGAAATTTAAACCCCCAACCCTGGAGGTGCTAAAACTAATCCTTCCCCCATGATCTAACTGTAGCAGCCCAGGGAAGATCACAATTCTAATTATCTACAAATAAAGTTACAGCAAACGATGACAATCGTTTCCAACAGAGCGAATAAAATGCCACATGTCTCAACACAAATACACTGGAGGAATCGCTGACAGAAGTGAAGCATTCTGTTTTCTGCCTTAATAACTTTGAAAAGCCTTTCTTTCATTTTTATACAAAGAGTGAAGAATTAGCACTTGCTCATTTCATCTATTGAATTATTAGGATCATAATTCATCTAAAGACGTTGGTTAATTACTAAATTTGACAAATTACTGGAATTATTATTAGTTATTTCAGTTGTTTTACAGCTGGCTTTAAGTGCAGGCATTTCAAGACTCCTGTTTTAAGAGGTTTCAGAGTTATAGGGTAAATATAGTTACAGAGTTTTGTCTTGTAAACAGAGTCACAGGGGCCTGGAGAGTATTCCAGGAGACCTGGGGCACGAGATGGGCACCGCTGGATGGGTGCCAATCCATCGCCGGGCACACACACACATACACACTCTCACACATGCATTCACACCATATGACCAATTCTGGGAATGAAAATGAGCCTAAACTGCATGTCTTTGAACTGTGGGAGGAAACTGGAGTACCCGGAGGAAACCCACCAAGCACTGGGAGAACATACCAACTCCAGACCCTGGTGGTGCTATCGCTTCCATAGTGCTCACCACTGAGCCACTGTGCCGCCAGGCACATTACTTTGAACCTTTATTTTCAAATATTTACACATTTACTCTTTTTTAGTTTGTTAAAACCACAATTGCGTAAATAACCTACTAGTTTAAGATATTGTGTTTTTTTTTGTTTAGTTTTTTGCCACAATGTCCAGCAAGGCCTCACACTACAGATGAGTTCAAGATGCTTTAACACAGCAAAGACAGTTTTTCACCTGCTGTTTCTCCTTTTAAAAACTGTCATCAGTGACATGCACAGCTCTTTCAGCTCTTACGCAACATCTTCAGATACTGTAGTGAAATCGAGTGTTTCTATGTATGTAGTATAGAGCAAAGCAAATTGCTGCACCGTCTTCCACAGTCATGCCTGGTTCCCCATAGACCACAGAGCAGCGGAGTGAGGGAGGTGTGTGTGTGTGGTGTGTGTGGTGTGCGTGTGTGTGTGAGAGTTTGTGTTTGTGTGTGTGTGTATGAGCTTAGTACAGCTAGGGCTGCTATGGAAACTGCATGACGCAAGAGCTGCTTCTGCAGAGGCGAGAGGACATGTTCACGACTTCTAACTGTGCTCTGACAAAACGGCTCACATTTTGGTTTGTAAAAAAAGAAGGAAAAAAAAAGAAACAAAAAAAAAAAGCAGGGTACGTCTCTGGTCCTTCTCTCCAGTTAGGATATTTTAGACTCCTCAAAGTAAGGTCTACTTATAAGATACAATAATCTATTTTTAAAAAAGACCTGGCATGAAATGCTATAAACTGTAATTAAGCTTCAATTAAAAGGTATCCTTTTTTAAAAATGTATTATGGTTAAATGTCTTCTCAGAGGAAATCTGTAGCATTAGATGGTACAGGCTTATTAAAAATGCATATGGATCCACCACTGACATGTAGTAATCACTGAAATGGTTACCAAGGCAACCAGTGCTTCAAGGCAACATGCACAGTATCATATGATTTTTTCTTTTTCATTCCTCATATATATATACAGTATATGATTCTGTGTATATATATACAGTATATATTCATTCATTCATCTTCTATACTGATTATTATTTGGACACAGATGTGGGTTCATTTTCTAAATTTATAAAACTACGAAATAACAGACATGGAATTAGATAACTAAGTAACAACAATGGGCAGTTGTTATTTTAAGACATGAAGGTCAGCTGTATTGAATAGTACAGTAAAGTGCATTTGTAAAACTCATAAAGCAACATGATGAAACTGACTCTCATGAATGCCAAAACTTACATTTGCTGCAAAGGAGAAGTTACACAGAAATCACCAATCAACAAACAGCACCACCGATCAGAGCCGCTATGACTGCTATTCAAGGGAGATTAATGCATATTTTGGACGCCTTCAGCATTGTTTTACAATGCAAAAAGAAATAAAAATCAGAAAACACCCTGCAATTAGAAAGTGTGTCCAAAGTTTTGACTGGTAGCGTATGCAATCACTTTAACATGACTTTAGACAATAAAGCACATGAACCTCTGGTCAGTGACGCACCAGTTGAGCAGGTTGATATACTGTACTGTGATGTCAATATCTTTAGCAGTGACATGTTTAAAGCCAAACCAATAGTGCACGCAATTAATTCATCTATCTGTTAAAAAAAAAAAACAATATTTGTATTTGTCTTATTGTAACTGTCATACTGTTTTGAATGCTTTCTGCAGTGCATACAGATCTCTGGATGTAGGAAGCTTAAAGCATAAGTTATATATCAGGTTAAGTGAGACAAAACTTCATTACACTAATAAGATCAGACAGGATAGAGCTAGTTATTAGATGAGAGGGATACAACTTGCAGCCAGTTTATGATACATGATATGCAATGCAAAGTACAAGGTCACTAACAAAATATCAGCAGAAAAAAAAACATTAAAAAGAGTAATAGTCTTTCTACAGTATTTTAATGTATACAGTACTTAATACATTGCACTAAAATTAAAGAGGGGAAAATATGTTCAGAATAATTATTTGTTATATTAATGTTTTGGTTAATGTGCACTCTTAAATGCATTCCAGATTTTATATACAGTATAAATAATGTGTACGTTTTTTAAATGTAAAAAAAAGAAGAAATAGGAGTAAAAAGACATTTCAGGTGCTCTCTGCTATAACAACGTCCCCCCCCCCCCCCCCCCCGTCACATGATCAGAACGCGCACAACGCCCCCCCCCCCCTCCCGTCACATGATCAGAACGCGCACAACGCCAAGCAACCGCCCCCCCCCCCCCTCCCCCCCGTTGCATGATCAGAGAGCGAGACCTTAATGCTTTTGTCGCCCCTCACGGTACTTTTACTTTTATACTTTAAGTAGTTTTGAAACCAGTACTTGTAAACTTTTACTTAAGTAAAAAGCTTGGGTTGATACTTCAACTTCTAAAGAAGTATTTTTGAACCCTAGTATCTATACTTCTACTCAAGTAATGAATGTGAATACTTTTGACACCACTGGACATAACTGGCATGCAACTGCCATGCAGAACGGCCATTAAAGTTGTTTTCCCAAAGTTAATTCTTCCCTAAAATTTTTTTCTCCTGAATCATCACAACAGCTCGAGCTCAGCTCAAACTCAGCATGTGGTTACCGATAATAAGACAGAATCATACTGTATGCAAACACACAAAATAAAACAGAACCTGGGCTCAATAGTAACTTTGTGCTACACTTAGCAACCGGTCACCAGGTGCCAAAACAATGATTATATAATTACATGTTGTTTAATAATGATGCCGGCACGGTGGTATAGTGGTTAGCTCCACTTTTGCATGTTCTCCCTGCGCTTGGTAGGTTTCCTCCGGGTACTCCGGTTTCCTCCCACAGTCCAAATACCTCCTGATTGGCATTCCCAAATTGCCAGTAGTGTGTGAGTGAGTGTATGTGTGCGCACCCTGCGATGGATTGGCACTATGTCCAGGGTGTACCCTGCCTCGAGCCCTAAGCCTCCTGGGATAGGATCCAGCGACCCCCCCCCCCCCCCCGCGACCCTGAATACAGGATAAAGTGGTATACTGTAGATGATGATGAGTTTAATAATTAAGCATTATTTAAATACTGTGTCAGTCTGTCTTCATTTGAACAACAACAAAGTGACAAGTGACCATACAGATATGTGGTTTTGCACCATGCTGACAGGCTGTAGTAGGACAGCCCAAGCTGCGGCATCCATCTTCTATTATTTAGTCTTTAAAGATGTGTGCGGTTACGGATCATAACCATGAGAAACATCAGAACGACAACGACAGCTTCCATATTCATCAATTCAATTTTCTAGAATATGTACAGTATGATTAAACACATGTCTGCATGTGCATTTCAGCAATCTTAACTTGATCGATATCAGTCTTGTTAATTAATTTTAAAAGCATAGCAAGTAGAGCAGCATAAGTAATGGCGATAAAAATAGCGAATAACATCCTGCGCATAAAGATGTAATGGTTTAAAAGGCAAACCTGACTCATACATATTTATAAATCAAGTTTTAATGTGACCTATTGAAATTGCTATACCACAGAGCAGACCTACCTTCAGGTGAGGTTGGAAAATCATTTTGTTTTCTACTTGATTATGACCTTAAACACTCTCACTTACTCATTCAGTCACTCACTTATTCTCTATAATGCTTATCCCGTACAGGGTCATGGGGGGCTCGGAGATTATCCCAGGGGACTTGGGCACTAGGTAGGGTACACCCTGGATGGGGTGCCAATCCATTGCAGGGCACAAACTTGCTAAAACTCATACACTCACTCACTCACAATGGGCAATTTGGAAACGACTGTAGAAGCCCATGGGAATCAGAAGGTCAGAAGGTCCACGGTTCGCCAGGCTGCCACTGTTGGACATCGAGCAAGGTCAGTGATGCCAAGCTGGCAACTCAAACCCATAAGTAAGATGGCACGTGGTCATAAACCTATCATATAAGTATCATATTGGTTTTTTGCTTAACTTAAAGTAACTTCTTTTGGTAGTCCTCTAAAATATTCTCATAATATGAAACAGATTTTTATTTTTACTCATTCCTCCTGACATAACTGGTGCAGGTCTGTCAGGTTTGTGGGCCTCCCTGCTCAGACATGCTTTTTTATTTAAGTCTGCAAACTGTCTGCAGGATTCAGGTCAGAGCTTCATGATGGCCACTCAAACTTTAACTTTCTTGTTTTAAAGCCACCATGTTACAAGTTTGGAGCTATATTTAAGATCACTGTCAGATATTCAGAAACCAGTATCAGATTGCTTATTTCAGCACTTAAATTCAACCAGGTTTCAAAAATCAACATGTAAAGGTCCAAGGCTACTTTCACATTACAAGCCACGCTGTTTTAAATCTTTTTGGTCAGATCTGATTAGTATGGCGTCATGTACAGTAGGTTCACATTATTTCATCTCTTTCATATTTCATATCTTCATTCATTCATCTTCTATACCGCTTTATCCTGTATTAGGGTCGCGGGGACCTGGAGCCTATCCCAGGAGACTCTGGGCACAAGGCAGGGTACACCCTGGACAGCGTGCCAATCCATCGCAGAGCACACACACACACACACACACACACACACTCATTCATTCACACACTATGGTCAATTTAGGAATGCCAATTAGCCTAATCTGCATGTCTTTGGACTGTGGGAGGAAACCGGAGTACCGGAGGAAACCCACCAAGCACGGGGAGAACATGCAAACTCCATGCACACAGAGACGGGAATCGAGCCTGGCCGGGGAATCGAACCCGGACCCTGGAGGTGCAAGGCGACAGTGCTAACCACTACACCACCGTGCCGCCTATTTCATATCTTCATCACATACAAATTTGCAGTGTGTGAGTGAGTGTGTGTGTGCCCTGGAATGGATTGGCACCCAGTCCAAGGTGTACCCTGCCTCATGCCCTAAGTCTCCAGGGCCCCCTAGCGGTATAGACGATGAGTAAAATCTTCATGGCACTTTTTTTCCATCCATACAGATGTGCTTCCATTAGCACCTAATTATAAGAACTGGCAAATCAAATTTCTGAAATATTCCACCTAGTTAAGGAGACAGTCAACAGGATGTGTCTGACCCACTAGACACTTGAGAAAGCTAAAATAAATCTGCCTCTAAGAATCTCTTTAATTTATTTTGTGAACAGTGTACATGCACTAACTGACTCGCTAAAAGAATTACTGTATATGTTAACATGAAATGAGTTGTGAAAAACTGAGATTAAATATCTTGGCCTTGAATGCAGTGCGAGTTTCCTTTAAATTAGAAGCGTATAAAAGGACTAGTGGGCAGCAGCTTGCATCCACACAGCGGAAACTGATTCATCAATCACGCTCGAATGTCCGCTTGTTTTGATGTTGTACAAAGGTTTCATGAATCAGACAATTTGTTCATGTTATTCTGTGCACTCAAATCTGCACTGCTTTGCGCTGTGTGATGATGTGTTTGTGACCCGATATAAAACCGAAACAGACGCCATTTTGTCTTGCGGTTTTACAATGCCGGACAGTTTGTGCGTGGGGAACGACCAAACATATGAGGTCAAAAACCTGAAAGTCGGTTTTATCGGTTTCCCACTCACAAAAAGAAAAGTGATTTGTGGTTAACTGATATTCAGACAGGAGATGAAAGGAACCTTGGTCAAAGATCACTGGGGCTTGTGTGGTCACCACTTTATCTAACTTTATCTAATGTAACCATAAAATAAATCTCCTGTAAATTTACCACAGTAAATATCCAATATACATCATGTACTTGTGGTACGTTTACTAATATAGACTATATGCAAGGGTTAAATTGGGCTAGGGCTGTTGTGGGGTTTTTTTTCAATATAATATTAAATCTCACCAGTCATAGCATACATACAGTACCGAACTGCTAAACACCCTGCTGTACGAGCTCATGCAGCGACCTCAGTAACTTGTCAGAGGGTACATATTGCAGAGTGACAGGTGGATGGCAAGAGAACCCATATCATCCTATGATTTAAGTATCTTAATATTCATTGTTATAAGTTTGCTCATCATTGGGTCTGTAAAACACATACATTTAGCCAGCGATTCCTAATTATTTGACATGTTGGTATTCTCTCTGGCAGGCATGATTGCCATACTGTACAAAATGGTGAATGTTTGGATTATGGATTACATGACTGCAAGTGCTCTACTGCTGATAACCAAGAACTGTCAGACAAGCTGCATCCTTAACCCACTACTGTCCAGACGTCTCCTTTGACATTGTGCCATTTGCCGTGATGAATACATTATACAGTACATTATTAGGAAGTTCTTTTAATCTTTTAGGCACTCCTTTTATCTTCAAGTCTGCTTGAATGACACATGCCCTTAAGAAGACCAAGCTTGAGTCCACTGATGTAACTAACTACAAACTATTTCCTTCTATTTCTATCAAAGAATCTGGAACACACTGTCCTTGCACTGCAAAATTCATATCTTCAACAAAAGCTTTCAGTATGCCAACTAGTCCGGATAGAAGGCCATGCATTCTACAGACACAGGCTCGTGTTTCCATCACTGAAGCTTTAAACAAAGCCAGAGGGAACTATATACATGCTGTTATCATGTTTTTTCCCCCAACCTGCTAGCTAGTTTTGATACGGTAAATCTCCTCTAGATCCTCATTTGTGCTTTTGCCCACTCTAATTAGGTCTTGATCATATCAACAGGATCAAGTCTATCAGATACAGTAGCTTGTAGGGATTCAGTTTTATCACCCCACAGTGGGAGTTCCTCAAAGGTCAATACTTGCTCCACTTTTGTTTTCCAACTATACAAATCATTGCTCTCCATGATAAGACTCCTTGTCTTCTCTTTAGACTCATAGGGTTAGGGTTAGGGTTAGGGTTGGGGGTTAGGGGTAACCCTAACCCTGCTGCTTTCCTGTCTTTTCTCTACATCCGACCAAGATACAGGACAGGTGAAGACCCATCATCTGAAACTCAACCTTGTATAGTGGCCAGGGGTAGCTCGGTGGTTAAGGCATTGGACTACGGTTCGGAAGATCCCAGGATCCCAGGTTCAAACCCCACAACCACCAAGTTGCCACTGTTGGGCCCTTGAGCAAGGCCCTTAACCCTCAACTGCTCAGATGTGTAATTAGATAAAAATGTAAGTCGCTCTGGATAAGATGCCCAAATGCGTAAATGTATAGTTATCAATAAAAACTCCCATAAGTTAGATCTATCATTTATGACTGCACCAACTACCAGTGGTGTCAAAAGTATTCACATCCATTACTTGAGTAGAAGTATAGATACTAGGGTTCAAAAATACTTCTTTAGAAGTTGAAGTATCAACCCAAGCTTTTTACTTAAGTAAAAGTTTACAAGTACTGGTTTCAAAACTACTTAAAGTATAAAAGTAAAAGTACCGTGAGGGGCGACAAAAGCATTAAGGTCTCGCTTTCTGATCATGCGACGCGGGGGGGGGGGGGGTGCTTTGTGCGCGTTCTTATCATGCGACCGAGGGGGGGGGGGGTTGCGCGTTCTGATCATAAAAATAGAGTAACGAGGCTATTTTAAAAATGTAAGGAGTAGAAAGTACAGATAATTGCTTAAAAATGTAAGGAGTAGAAGTAAAAAGTCGGCTGAAAAATAATTACTCCAGTATAGTATAGATACCCAAAATTTCTACTTAAGTAAGGTGACGAAGTATTTGTACTTCGTTACTTGACACCTCTGCCAACTACAAATATTGAGGTGTGTATCTACTTAATAATTATTATATCTCATTAACAAGAAATAGGATTCTTCAGTGTAATTTATTTTTCACAACATGTATTACAACTCTCTCCCTTGTGCTTTCCTTTTTTCCTTCTCTACAAGATGCTAGTGTCTGCCTGGTATGTACTGTAACCTCTCTATGTTTTCTCATGTGACCTCCTTGACATGCTTTCTGTTGGGCCAAAAACAAAACACTTGTTTTGACATCTTAGTCAGGTAAAGGGTTTGTTATTATATATACATACATATGGTGCAAAAACAGAGTACTGTGCAAAAGTCATACTGGGAAAATAAATTATGTGGTGTATGCCTTTAACAAAAGTTTTATAAGGAAATTAGCTAATAAGTTTTACTAAGCATCCTGCAGAACCACTATAACGAAGACTGTAATAAAAACGCTGGGTGCCTAAGACAGTACAGTGGCACAACAGTGGCACGTGGTTAGATTCCTGCTTCAGGGTCTATGTGCATGGAGTTTGCATGTTCTCCCCGTGCTTGATGTGTTTCCTCTGGTTACCCGCATATTCCACCATGGTCATGAATTGGGAATAAATACAATGGTAATCATAATTGGCCTCAACAGTCCATAGTGGAACTACCATGTTTCCTAGATGGATGGAAGACAGTACTATAGAGCACTGTACATACCTTACAATGCTACAAGGTAACTGGCATGTCCTTCTCTGGCGTCTAAACATGGTCATTATGGCACTGCCTAAACTTCACTTCCCTTCTTCTTTCTGCAAAAGTCTGAAGCTCATTCCCTGCAATCAGTACCTGTACGTGTGCCAGTATGAGGCTGCAAATTGTGTATTATATTCATTATATTATTATTTGTATACCTAGGTTTTAATTTATTTTCTTACCACCTAGACCACTCTAGCGCTTGTATGAACTCTTGTCTCTGGCTATCCAGTTACGTTTCCTTACAGATTCACTAAATGCTTGGCTGCACCTTCAATTGTCTATATTGCTCTGGATAATGAATTAAAAATGTCAATGTTTCAAGGATATAAGTAGTGCTATCAGGTGCTCAGTGCTGTTCAGGGGAGCATTTTTTCAGCATTGACAAGGTACCATTGTTGGTTCCAACAGCATGGTCATTGGTCCTCAAGTGCTTGCACTGTGAGCTGCTTTGGAAAAATATGAATGCATATAAAAGTAGGATACCTTCGTTCAGATCTGGCTTTATTTTTGTCTACGTTGACAAACGTGTGGATTACTTTGTGAAATGGATGGTATAAGTGTTCCTTTGTTTCTTCATTTAATTTCATTTTCTTTCATCATGTTTGGATAAGCGGTTGAAGATGGATGGATTGATGGATGGATGTTTACCTCCAGGAACAAAACAAAAGTCTGAACTGAAACAGGTTGCATGCAAATTTAGTGTTGCTTTGTTCAGACTATACAAAAATATAACTGTATGGGAAATTCAATTTAACTTAAAAAGAAGACAATGCAGTTGCCTACAATACAGTTACAATACTGTACTATTCAACTACTGTACTATCAAATAATGAATGATCAGCTTTCTAAAAATCACAGGCACACTAATATACTGGCTGAAGAAACGCAAGGAGGGAATGCAACAATAAATGTGTAGAATGTGTTTCTGGCTGTTTTACATTGTAAGTTTTTTTTTTTAAGGGTAAAGTATGATCTTAGGCCACCATGATCTACAAGCCTTATGTGTGCCTTGGTATCGAGTCCATATGTCTCTGAATCTACACTAAGGGGATGAACATCATTCTTCCATAGGATAAAAAGTATGTTAAAAACTCATATAGATGTCCAATTAGGTTAAGATCTGGTGACTGTGAATTAGCTAATATTAGTCCATATTGAATTATTGAGTTCTACAAGGCTAAACACTAACCCTAACCACTTGTTTTTTTTAATAAAAAAAAAAATTCTATTACTATTCCTTGCGAGGTGGTTATTCTGCACTGTTTAGAACAAGGAAATTTGCAGTTCTGAACAGGCAGATCCGAGGTCATCCTTATGAGACAATGCTGCTGTTGGGGCAATCAACGTAGATGCGCTACACCTGGCAGCACATCTATTTACGGTCCTGGAAACTGGCACATGACATGTGAACATTACAGTAGGTAGCACTAGGTAGAGTGCATGTCGCTCCCGGAAAAGGTCTAAAGACAAAAGCAAAGACAAAGATCCAGTCAAGGCACGTCATCAGAACCAGTTGGTGCTCATGAGAGAGAAAGAGAGGGAGAGAGAGAGAGAGAGAGAGCAGCACACTACCTGACAAGCGTTGTTGTACTAACCCCTTAAAAAAATAACCTCGTCCTGATCAGAGAGAGCATTATTTTCAGTTTTCAAAGCTCCGTCCCGTCTCGTTTGTTTTTTTCTTTAATATAAAATATAAAAATGTGTGCCCTAACCATTCGAAAAACTGTGTTGTGGACATTCTCGCCCAGACTATATGTGGGGGGGGGCTGCTCTTAAAGGTTGGATAAACAATGGCATTCACATAATAAAGCAAACACAAATTAACTGCATCTTTAACCTCTAACAAGGCCACATCCTGGATTAACTGATGACTCATAGTACTGTATAATACCAGGCATACTGAAAAATTTATATTAAAATAGTCATCTACCTGTAAGCCATATGACTATTTTCTACAGTAATAATAATAATAATAATATATTTTGAGGCGGCGCGGTGGTGTAGTGGTTAGCACTGTCGCCTTGCACCTCCAGGGTCTGGGTTCGATTCCCCGGCCAGGCTCGATTCCCGTCTCTGTGTGCATGGAGTTTGCATGTTCTCCCCGTGCTTGGTGGGTTTCCTCCGGGTACTCCGGTTTCCTCCCACAGTCCAAAGATATGCAGGTTAGGCTAATTGGCGTTCCTAAATTGCCCGTAGTGTGTGATTGGGTGTGTGAGTGTGTGTATGTGTGTGTGCCCTGCGATGGATTGGCACCCTGTCCAGGGTGTACCCCGCCTAGTGCCCGAAGTCTCCTGGGATAGGCTCCAGGTCCCCCGCGAGTTCAGGACAGGAAAAATCAAGACAAGATCAGGAAAGAAGGCATTAGACATTTTAAGGAGACTGGACTGGAAAATCGGCTTTGCGAGGCCAGGAAGATGAGGGAGAATGAGACCTACTGTTGGTGGTAATGTACACTAACCTACTGGGTTCCAACTGCCGTTAAACAACCAAGTAGAAGAAATGTTGTTACTGTATGGTTTCCTGTGTCTGTCAATAGAGTGTCAAGGTGGATTAAAGGGTCTTGCATTTTTTTTTAGCTCTAAAAGAAAATGTCGTTACTGTGTCATGTGTCTGTCATACAGAGACAAGATAGTTTAAAGGGGACTTGCTTACTTTGAGCTATAGAAGAAAATGTCATGTGTGTCATGCGTCTGTGATCGAGTGGGAAAAAAAGTTTAAGGGGGTTACTTATTTCAGCTATAACAAGTTATTATTGTGTTATGTGTCTGTCAGAGTGTCAAGATCGTTTAAAGGGCCTTGTGTTACTTTAGCTATAGAAGACAATGTTCTTACTGTGTCATGTGTCTGGCCCTGAATGTAAAGATAGCTTAAGAGGGTTGGCTTATTTTATCTTAAGATAGTTAAATGGGTTTGCTTTACTTTGGCTATAAAAGTAAATGTCATTATGGTGTCATGCCGGTCATGGAGAATCAAAATAGTTTTAAGGGGTTTGCTTTACTTTGGCTATAAAAGTAAATGTCATTACGGTGTCATGTGTCTGTAATCAAGTATCAAGATAGGTTACGGAGGGTTGATTTACTTTAGCTATAGAAAATTTTTTATTTGTGTGTCACGTGTCCTTCATTGTGTTAAGAGCTTTCCTATCAGATATTACGCAGAATATTAAAGGTAAGTTGAAGCTTTGTGAACTAAAATCAGGTACAGTATATACGGCAGTTCAAGGTAACATGTGACTGTTGTACACAAACTGGTATACCACATACTGGTATACGATGAAGACAGATAATGGATACGTACCACTTTAACTGATTATTACAACTTATGACAGCATATGACATCATACACATATGTCTCTGCCATAGCACATGATTCAATAAAGCGTTCTCCTTGTTTTGGTCTTTCACTTCATTTATTTAAAAATCCAGCATAGAGTGTCAATATAGGGAAATATTATAGCTCAGTATCGCAAGTACCCCATGATAAACAATTTTTTGCATCGAAAAGCAGAAACAAAATATTGGACCCAAATTATTACCACACTATTTCCACCTCAGAGTTGGTCTTACTTACACATACACACACACACGCAAACGCACACACACACACAAACACACACCCTGCAGCTTGTAATACTACTGAAAAACATAAAGAAAATGGAAAGTTTAGTCGAGATTATGAGAGCTTACAGCCGAAACAAATGTCTCCTAAAAAAACTTATTTTTAAAATATTTTTCACATTTGCTTTATAAAACAACAGTTAAATGTATTTTTTAAGTCATTTAGTTCATTTCGTTCTTTTGATCAGAAATAAAATAAAATGTTACATTTTCAATAAACAGACCCCCAGCACGTCTACATACAGACACAAACTTTGGCTATAGTTCCAGTAATGAGCTAAGAACATATTATGATAAACAGAATGAACAGTTCACCTCTCATAACTTCTGGTCCAAATCATTCGTTCTTTTGTCACATGACTTTTATAGACGCTGTGCATTACACAGGAAACAGAATTGAGCGGTTCTTCTCATGAATCTTCTGGTCCGAGTCGTTTGCTCTTTTTACTATATTGCACTGCATAGCGTCTATGGGAGTCACGTGACCAAGGAACTAATGATTCAGACTACTCATTTCTGTTTCCTGTACATTACCTACAGAGGTTTTAAGATGCTTTGCACATGTGCACCCAGTAGAAAATTAACAAATCACTCTCTGAGAACACTAGCTCCCGTTAAAGACTCATTAAAAAACAACAAATCATTAATGAATGCCCCATCACTAGAGATTATGCCAGGAGCCTTTGGGCATAAGGTGGGGTACAAACTGGACAGGGTGCCAATTCATGCAGAGCACACATACGGGCAATTTGGGGGCACCAATTGGCCTAATCTGCATGTTGTTGGACTGTGGAAGGAAACCAGAGTACCTGGAGGAAACCCATCAAGCACAAGGAGGACATGCAAACTCCACACACACAAACCTGGCAGGAATCGAACCCCGACTATGCATGTCACCACACGGCCTCTGCTTATTATTGGACCTATATTATGTAGCGTGCCTGTGTATGAGCTGTTACTATCGAAACAATAACATATTAAAAGCAGCAGATTAAACCTACAGTATGAATATGACTATTATGCATACCTTCTGACAACTCAGATTCAAGCATTTAAAGCATTTAAATGCTATGGTACAAATTTTATTTATTTTACACTCTCCTATCATATGTTCATCTTTTAGAGATCTTTTATACTGAATGCTAAATGTATGCTTAATGGAAGATGAATTATAAAATAATTCCAAACCCAAAGTGTAATAAAGTCAATTCATATGTAAACATTTACAGTAAAAAAAAAAAAAACGCCTAAAAAATCCTTTGGTTTGAATTTTTCCCTACTATTATTGCAACTCCCATTCACATGCTTTTTGAAGAGCTATAGATTTTCGATCAAGTTGTTACTGTGTTACTGCAAACACATGACCTTTACATTGCTTTTTGCTGTCACATTCAATTCAAGCAACAATATTTCAGCCTGTATTTACTTTTAGTTATTTTTCCCTCTGATATTCTGATCCACCTTCAGCATGTAACGATGATGGATCTTTAATATTCATGTAAGATTCAGTGGAAATGCTCAAGTCAGGACACAATCGCTGACTTTGACAACAGGGAAAGAGACACCAGTTGCTGGGAAACAAGAGGGCAAGTGAAGGCACATTGGACAGAAATGGTCACATCATAGTAGAGCGATAAGGATCTGTGTGCACTAGTCCATAAACACTGCTATAATCTACTTTATCACGACAACGGAAACTCTTTGGTTTAGAGTGAGCCATCAGAGCAGCGATGGGTTCAGTCGAGAGGAAATAAACTGTGTGTTAACAGAGTGATAGCAGCATGAAGACGACAAAGGCTGAGATTGTGTGCTTGACATAAATAGGCTACAATCATAAGTTATTGAAAGCGATACACTAATGTTGTGTTCTAGAAATAAGATTTGCTCAAAATGTGAATGCTTAAGTGGATGTGAAGGGGAAACGATGGAGCACACTCCATATTACGATTAACACTGGCGTGTGTGTGGGAGGACATGGCATTGAACATTTTGCTGTAAGTTGTTCATTCATTTTACAGAACGACAAAAGAATGAAACCAGAAAAAAGGGGCAGTTGCACAAGGCACATTTAAAATTTTGAAAAACATTGTAAGGGGATCATTATTTCTGTTAAGTCTGATCTTTTAAAGGTACATCCATCTTGTACCAAGTGATAGCGTGACATTTTGAATAATTTGTACTGATAATCTTTTAAAAACAAGTTTCACAGTAAATCATGTTAACATTTTGCATACAGTATGTGTGACCCGTCAAATCCAGTCATGTGTTAAATCACACGGATTAGTTTTGACAATAGATTGCAGTAGGTGAAATATTTTTAGATAAAATGTAAAATTTGGCAAAAGTCTGTTAATAAATACATTATATTACTGATCCTTTTACACAATTGAGAACGTTTTATTCCTAAACATTGTTTTAATGTGCTTTAATGAACACTCTCCAATAGGGATGGGAATCACCAAGGACCAGGGGCCTCATGTATCAACGCTGCGTACGCACAAAAACTTTGCTTACGCCAGTTTTCACGCTCACGGTCAGATTTACTAACAGTGAAATTAACGTGAGAATGTGCGTTCTTCCACGCCAACTTCCTGTCTGCCGTACGTGTATTTCTTGTGTGTTTGTTTTATTTCCGTTGGCGACTCCTAGAGGCAATTATGTTAAATTGCACACTACAAAGTATCGCACCAACACATGTGAAAAACATTGCTATTCATTTATAATTGATAAAATGGGTTAATTGACACAATATTTTTCTACCAATTATGTGATTTAGAACATATAAAAGCATTTACAAATGTATACAACCCTCAGTCTATGGCAATGGCAGTGTTGGCCTTATTAGAGGACATTGTCAATGGCCGAATCCGAAGGGAACGCATTTTTAGGGATCACAGTGATTTCTGGCCCATGATGATGACTGGCTTATTAGCCGTTTCAGATTTCCAAGAGCTATCCTCTTGGAGCTCTGTGCTGAGGTCCAAATTTGGAAAGAGAGACAGCGAGGAGCCGCGCATTACCCGTTCCCTTACAGGTGCTGACAACGCTTGGTTTCCTGGCAACTGGTTCTTTCCAAAGGGAACCGGCAGACCGCTCGGGGTTAAGCCAGTCGTCTTTGAGCAGTGCAATGCCAGCTGTATGGGACGGGATCATCCGCATGTCTAGCAGTTATATAAGGTTTCCATACCATGCAGTTGACCAGCCAAACATTAAAGCACAATTTGCAGCGATCGCCGGTTTTCCTAATGTAATCGCAGCCATCGACTGCACGCACATTGCAATAAAGTCGCCATCTGAAGACGAATTTGCATACGTGAATCGGAAACATTTCCATTCAATAAATGTGCAAATAATATGTGATACTCAAACAGGGCCGGTTCTACGGGGGGCAAGAGGGGGCAGCGCCCCTCAAATAAATGTCTTTCCCCCTCAAATACAAAATTAGAAATGTTGAGAAAGCACATGTTAATATACTCACAAAATGAATTTAAAACAAGTTGATAAAATGATCCGCGTTAGCGGAAAAATCCGCCTAAAAAGGGACACTACATAATACGGTATTAGATTTCATAGGCTGCAGCACGCGCATAGGTGGCGAGGTGGCCTGGGTCAACCCATGATTCATTCATCCTCACAAACAGCATGGCTGGGATGAGGCTCCAAGATGGCAGGGTGCGCGATGGGTGGCTTCTTGGTGAGTGATGTATTTAAAGATATTATTCCAGCTAAGTTTTTTTTGGTTATTAATTCCGGAGGACAAACTTGCAAATAACACAGTTTTTCTCCGGTCTACCTCCGATAGGAGCACCTCCAATTCACATTCTGTGAAGTTTCTCTTCTTGCTGGCTTTTGCCATTGCTTTTTCGTTTGGTTTTGCCAAAGTGGAGTCATTACCATATTTATACGGGGGAGGAGGCAGGGAGGGGTTTTGCGCTCGTGTGCTCAATTTCACGTTAATTCAGATGTACAAAGAGAATCTGCGTGGGATTCCGCGTACGAAGTGTTTCATACATCAGATTTTTTTACTGCGTACGCACATTTACAGCTTTGTCCGTACGCAATGTTTTAGTATGAAGTCAACGCAAGTCTTTGTACATGAGGCCCCAGGTGAAATGATATTATCACGATATTTAAATACAGATTTAATATGTATTGCAATTCTGTTAGCATCACAATTTTGTAAACTTCCTGATTAATTCTTTTTTAACAATTCTAATCAAACATAGCAAATAATTAACTCCTACTACACAGGATTTTTTATATCTTTTATATATTTTATTTCATTTTTGTTTTGCAAGACAAGCAAAAAATTTTTTATAAATTGCAACTCTGTAAACGAGTGAGGTCTTGATATACAAGTAGTATGTAAACGCTTTCTCTGCCGAGCATCATGTGATCACAACTGACCCTATGGCTCTTTTCTCTTTCACGCTGCAGGATTGTGGGTAATCCTCTCCCATGCTGGGACTCAAGGCGTCAACATCCGTGCACTTGTGTACTGTTTACTATAACATTGTGACTATGTGTGTGTGCGTGTAGAGCATTTCTTTTTAATTTTGTGTCCAACTTTTCTTTAGTAACTGTACTGCAACAGCCTCCCCCATGAAGGAAAAGAAAAGTAAAAAAGGCTGTAGCAGTGCAGTAGATCAATCTGTTTAACTACTGTATAATCAGCCAGAATCCTTAAAAGGAGGGAAAAGAAAGTTCCATTAAAGAGGTTGCTTGTTAAAGATTCCAGTTTGCCGACAGAGACTCTGTCAGAGAGCAGTGATTCTGTTGGTGTGTGTGCGTGTGTGTGTGTAAAAGTCATCCTACACAGTTGCACCCTTTTCCTCCTCCTCCTGTGTGCCGGGTAATTTCTTTTTATTTTTACTTTATATTTTGTAGGAATATTTTTGAGTTGTGGAACGAATCTTCTAAGTTTCCATTATTTCTTATGGGGAAATTCACTTTGATATACGAGTACTTTGGATTACAAGCATGCTTTTGGATTAATTCATTCTCGCAATCCCAGGTTTAACTGTACTGTATAAATGTATTTTGTTATAAAATTTCTTTTTCTAACGTGCATTTTTTTGATATATAATCGAGCTGCTGGAGAAGTTATATTTAGGGATAGCAGAGAAATCCTGATGTTAAAATGAGTCTGAGGGTTCCCATTATGTTATTACGTTACAGAATCCTAAATTAAACATTCTAAAAATAGGATTTCACCTTTTTTTTCCAAGGCTCTCCTCATAAACAAATTCACGCTAGCTATATCTCGGCAACTGGACATGATACATAACTTAAATCAGCCAAAATGCAACTTAATACCTGATGTGATGTCACAGGTCACATATTATTGTAACAACATGCTAATTTCATTCCAATTCTTTATACTTAACAGACAGGTAAAGGTCCTCTTTACTGAGAGTGTTACAGAAAGACTAGGAAGGTCAGAAACAGAGCATGAGTGTCCTCCAAAACTACTTTCATTCAAATGAGCACAAAAGAGACAGAAAAAAATAACACAAGCAGCATGTGGTACTGTAGGTTTTTAAGTAGAGCAATACTTTTCTACTAAATGATCACAACCCTTAAAGTAATAGTATGTGTTGCCTGGCCTGGAGAGGATAAGTGCAGAGACTCTTCCTGTAATTCTAACAAATTCAGAAATACTTGAAAATGAATCTTGATCTACCCATCAATGCAGAACGTTTCAAACTCCTTAATATTTCTTCGTGAATGTGAACATCTTTCTGCAATTCACAGGATTTGAGCAAGGTTTCGATCCAAAGACTGAGGCCCCATGCACACGTATTACTTAGAAACACACAACAATGCAAAAGAATTTGACAAACGCTCACATGAGATCAACAACGAATTAGGAGTTGTGATGTAAATGACATTAAGATGAATTACGAGAGCTGTGTATTCAGCAGCAGGCAGCCGTAACACAGAAAAACATGAAACATGAAAATGAATGAATTCATGCATTTTTAGTAACTGATTCAAAGGCAGGTTTTTTTTCCCAAACAAAATTTATACAGTATACTGTATGTTTGCATTTATGATGAGGTAGAACTGCTGCTACAATTAGGTGATGATGCTGATTTCATTTTCCAGCAGGATTTTGGGAAGAGGGAATTTATTCACTGTTTTTGGTTTAGGGAGTCTGGGAAGGTACCTGTACTTTTGTTTGTGAGTTTTTGTTTTGTTTTGCAGGTAGTCTAGCTACTAAATATAAATACCATTTTGTTTATTATTTTGGCCTGGGGCCAGGCTCGATTCCCGTCTCTGTGTGCATGGAGTTTGCATGTTCTCCCCGTGCTTGGTGGGTTTCCTCCGGGTACTCCGGTTTCCTCCCACAGTCCAAAGACATGCAGGTTAGGCTAATTGGCGTTCCTAAATTGCCCGTAGTGTGTGATTGGGTGTGTGTGTATGTGCCTTGCGATGGATTGGCACCCTGTCCAGGGTGTACCCCGCCTAGTGCCCGAAGTCTCCTGGGATAGGCTCCAGGTCCCCCGTGACCCTGAACACAGGATTAAGCGGTATAGAAGATGAATGAATGAATGAATGAATGTATTTTGGCCTGGGTCCACCCTGAATCTGATCCTCCTACTGTTGTGTGTGTGTGTGTGTGTATACAAACCTCACTATTTCATCAGTTAATGATTGGATCTAGTTCTTTCTGCCATATACCACCATTTCCATACAGTTTAAAATAGAACCCTGAACCATTCTTTTGCTGTATGACCCTAGACTGGGACGTAACACCATATTTAAGTGACCACTTTGATTTTCAAGCACAAGAAAGACAACAGCTTTATTATGCAAAGGTGTTCCTTCAGTTAAAAACAACTAGTTTGAGATTTATATCTGCTCATCTTTTTTGAACTACGCTAGAATGCCTCATCCCACCCCCGCTGTTAATAAAAATAAAAAAGTAACTCGGTAACTTTTACTCTGAGTACATTTTTTAATGAGCTACTTTTTACTTTTACTTGAGTAGATTTTTATAATGGTAACTTTACTTGTACTTAAGTAAAATTTCACTGAAGTAACAGTACTTGTACTTAAGTACAAACTTTTATTACTTTTTCCACCTCTGTACCTGGTTTAAGGGGCCATGGTATCCCTGTGCCTGATTGGCCAGCAAACTCGCCCCCGACCTAAACGTATTGTGAAGAGGAAGATGCGAGACACCAGGCCCGACAACAAAGAATAGCTGAAGATCGCTATCAAAGCAACACACACACACACACACACCATCATCTAAGTCCATAGTTTTTTCTGGTTATTATTTCTTTCTACACTGTAAAAAAAAAAAGGCATCCCAATATGCAGTACTCTAGTTTAATATTGATATCGACAGTTGATATTGAGGTATGTCTGCTACTTAATCTCTGTAAAGCTCTAATCTGAAATGGTGTTAATTGGTGATAGGCTAGTAACTCTAAACTCTAAATTACCAATATAATAATAATAATAATAATATGATAACATTATTAATATTATATAAATATATAATATACATCATAATATTTTTCTTTTCCTGAGGTGTATATACATTTTTTTTCCTTACTCTCTATTTGTGGGAGGGTGAGATGGTCATTGTGCAATACAAATTTTGTTCTTTCTTAGACTCATCTACAGTATATATGGTCAAGTTGTAACCTTCTGGCAGATGCAACCACATTTTAAGAAGAAAGATCCGGAAAGATACTTAGCAAAATTCATGACGCCATTAATCTTAACAAGAGCCTCTTAACCACAGCCATGAAACAGAAAACAGCCCCACGGCATAATTGGGCCATAAATATACAGTATTGTACATCGGGTATGCCTGACAGTGTCTTTATGTGGTTATGTATTTTTTACTTTTCAATATCTATTAACTAGAATTTGTGCAAGTGAAAGACATCAGTTTCCGGCAAACTGGGTGCAGAGTTCAAATAAGATTGATAATTTCTGTTCATCAAATTATAATATTCCTTAAGAATATTATTTAAGTATATTATTCAATATTTTTGCCACACACATTTCTGAGCAAAATTATTTTCAAATATTGATTATTAATCGTTAATCTAATATTATTAATAGCTTCAACAAACTATTAATATGCTTCAGGGTAATGAGGATATTTTATAAATTATTCTGAAATATTTATTTGACACAATAAATTTTTTTTTTTTTACATTTTTATGACGCGTGCCAAGACAATTTATAGTCACCTTTTTAATAGTCACATGTGAACGGATAAATAAAACTCAATGAAAGAGAGCGGAAAATCCAAAAATTGCTCTTAGATTTTTCCGTCCGGCTGACGAAACACCACAAGGCTGAGTGCAGACTTGCCCAACTATCCTGTCAATGCCCTGCTAGCCATGCAACTCGTGTCCTCCTGATTTCAGTCTGTCCTCTTTCGGCCCAGTGACCATGATTGCTCAAGCACAGTGGGGGACAGATAGACACGGGGGGGACACGTACGCAATTCACACATCTCAGAGGCTTCCTGAAATCCACCCTGCTTATAACTCAAGTCCTAGACGTGACTTCAAAGGCTTCACATTAATCAGCTTGGGGTTTTGAGCTTGAAATGCCCTTTAAATAATACTGTAGAACTTGGAAATTCACATCTGTGAAGTATCCTACCTACTGTAATCAAATCTCACTGCCATTGACAAGAACGCATTTCAAAATGCCGTAGTATTAATCATGACCGATTTGCACAGATGTTAATTGTAGATACTGTATGTGAGAGCTCATTTTGATCATTTGATAACTCCAGTCACAATAACTTTCATACTTTCCAACGGGTACTCTGTGAACACCAGTAGCATGACACACTGAACTGTATGTGACTGTGTTTACACACAATTGTGTCTAATTTAATAACAGTGTGGTTTAATTAAAGATTACATTCATGAAAGATGTTAATAACCATACAGGAGTGTATAGCCAGTGTATAACCATTGTTGGGTATGCTACCGTGCAACTGTAAGTTGTCAAGCTACAGGCTACTCCAGATTTAAAGGTCATATCCTGTTTAACAAGTTGACATAGGTCTCAGATGTCCCCAACATGCGTCTGCTAATGTTCTAGCTGAAATACCACACAGATCACTCTGGCATGCCTGAAGATTACTCTATTTCACACCTCGTTAGGGGTAGAAATTTGAAAAGCATGTTCAAGCACTCATTTCTACAAAGGCAGAAAAGGAAATTGTCTTTTTAAAATATTTTGTACACTACGCACCTGAGATCCATGTCAATGTCCAAAAATTATTTTAAAAAAGCTTTAAAATAGCCAAGCTACAGCCAACCTACCCTTTCAATAAAGGAATCGAACCCGGACCTTGGAGGTGCAAGGCGACAGTGATTACCACTACTCTTAGTTTGCCTAATTAATAGAAACATTCATCCATCCTATTGGATATTATCACTCATCCTATAAAGGGTCACACGGCCTGGAAGTATTCAATGGGAACCCAATCAGGGTTGTACTGTAGGTGTCGCGGAGCACACTCACACCACAAGTCAGCCTAAAATGCATGTCTTTGGACTGTAGGAGGAAAACCAGAGTAACCGAAGGAAACGTAGAGAACAGGCAAACTCCACACACACAAACTGGAAGCAAGATTCAAAACTCCAGCCCTGGAAATAGAACTATATGAAACAGCCATGGAACAATGCTTACCACTAGGCCACCATAGAAATACCTAAGTAGATAATTAATATTTACATGAATCTATTTATCGATTCCTGGCCAGGCTCGATTCCCGTCTCTGTGTGCATGGAGTTTGCATGTTCTCCTCGTGCTTGGTGGGTTTCCTCCGGTTACTCCGGTTTCCTCCCACAGTTCAAAGATATGCAGGTTAGGCTAATTGGCGATCCCAAATTGCCCGTAGTGTGTGTGTGTGTATGTGTGTCCTGCGATGGATTGGCACCCTGTCCAGGGTGTACCCTCGTGCCCTCCTGGGATAGACTCCAGGTCCCCGTGACCCTTAATACAGGATAAGATGAGTGAGTGATTAATCCATTTAAATAGTTGTGTTTGGGTGTTTGCCACAACATGAAAACAGAATAGGTCAGCTACTGCCATTCTACAAAAACTCCAGTTGTACCTGCCTGTAGCAAGCTGCTCTCTAACAAACATGTCAAGAATTCTGACAGAGTAACAACACATCAAAGAGAACTGGTAGGGTCAGATAAAAATGCGAACATTTCAAAGCTCCTTCCAGGAGACACGGAGGTTGTGTGGTGTTATAAAAGCAAAAAGTGGCTACAGATATTTGGGATTTCTTCTTTTTAACATGGACCTGCATAGTTGCATGGTGCTCTAAAATGTTTTTAGTCTATCCAAACCCATAAGTGGACATGTTTTATCAAATATTTTTTATCAAATCTGTTTATATGCTTCCATATCCACACATTATATTTTTACCTTTCTATATATACTGTACAGGTAGTTCCTATGAAAATTCAAGTTACAAATTTACGAATTTAGGTACGAATGGACAGTGCATCTATGAACATTTGTAGATGCGAACAAACCAAATGTGTATTATACAAAAATAGACATTGCAGTGCACCAGATAACAATATTTACATTTATATAAAATTTTTCAGTGTGTAGTTGAATGTATAAAATTCCCAAAGTCTAGTATATTGTATGTGTGCGTGTGCAGGAGAAATGATTCTCAGTCTCAGCGGTTTTAATGAATCAGCCCGGGACAGTCCAATACAGTGGAAAACAGCTCAAGTCGGCTCATGCGGTTAAGGATCTAGGTTGTTGAATTGAGAATGTGAGGATCTGATTTCGGGCCCTGTTTTTAGTGGGTTGCCACACCCTATACTACACAGCCACTGTATGCAGAGCCGGTCCCAAACTGAGTTAGAAAAAGGGGAGGGTTTGCCAGGAAGGGTATCCTGTGTAAAATCTGTGCAAAGTTGTGTGTGGACCAGATGATCTGCTGAGGCAATAAACATACTGTAATATATATGTATGAAAACGTTTTGAAAAATGACATCTAGTTGGTGTTGGATGGTCGAACTTTGTGCACAACGCCAGAATATTTTAAAGGTTTGGTTACAAAAATGGCCATGCAAGGGATTTTCGGTCACCTTGATGTAAGAGAGTCCTAGCTGCCTATATGGAGCTCAGGATCCAGGGATGCTTGTGCTAATGGAGACAGATTTAGGATATAAAGCAGGAAAGAGAGAGAGAGAGAGAGAGAGAGAGATTTTTAAATATGATAGAGCAATAAAATAGAGAACTCATGGAAGCTTGCCAATTGTTGGTGCAGTTACTTAAAGGAATATGAACTTCAGATAATGATAAAGACACTCAGAGCTCTGATACTGGAATCACATTTCAGGATGCCAGGGGTACTGTAAGACTTCAGATTGCTCTGTCATTCTGTACAGGATCACCTTCTCACCTGTCACTGGTGGCACAGTAACTGCTTAAGGACACGATTTCCACAGAGACATGTTCATTCGTGGGAATTTGTTACTGTGAACTAACAGTCACTGCGGCCCATCAGGGGGCGTGTTAGGATTTAGCACAGGTACCGAATTCATTTGCGTTAGCATTCAACACATCTCACAGTTCGTCACAGTTCACATGCTTGGACACGACGAAGCACCCTTAACTCCTCAACATTAAACCCTTTAAAATCAAAGATGGATGAGGAAATGACATTTGGTTTCTTGGCAATGATAACCATGTCCATGTTGGATGACAAACAGCCCATGTGCCATGGGCATGGGCTGATGAGCAACTGGCTAACAACCCTGTCATCAGCCAGGTCCCATAAATCTGCTTTCAGCTCTAATAATCATGCCCTGTTTTATATCGCACTGCATTAGAAACAGCCTGAAAGACTGGAGATCGTTCCGAAGGCAATGGAAATGGACCGGAATTCATTGATCTGCTCATGTGCCATTCATGAAATTCAAATAAGATGTGAATCCTAAATGCTGCTGTAAAAAGTAATTAAATGGTGACTAGTTTATAGGAGCATTTTCTTGTGCATGGCTAATGGACCGCATGCAGTTCTGTATTCGTATATTGCTTGCAACTACGGACAAGGAATAAATCACTAAGGAAATAATGGGAAGCGCCTGAAAATGGCTCTGCTGGAAAACAGCCAAAACGCAATGTCTCGCACCATTTGTACAAACAAGAGATCAGTCTGTGTGTAACCAGTGACTTACATAATGTCTTGCACAAAAAAAGATGAGGCATTTCTTTCAGCTCATTTAACACTCCTGGCTCTTGCATTAAGCTGAATGAATTCGCACAAGCGAAAACTTCACATTATAGGAAAAGGAGCTAAATTTAAGATTTTATAAACATGGCTAAGGGATAAAAATAAATGGTCTATACTGGTTTTATAGTCTGTTTACAGAAGGGAATTGATGGCTGTCATCTGACCTGTTTTACAGTGTGTCCAAATGTCAGTGTTGCCGTAATTAAGAGATGAAAACTTTGAGATAATAAACCAAGACGAGCAATGAAAGTGTTCCTCTTCTCAAGTTTAGAAATTATATACTTTCGTATGAGTTTTATTATTGTAAACAAATATTTGGCATATACACTGATCAGACATGATCATTTGACCACTGACAGGTGAACTCAACAACCTTGATTGCCAATTATACACTGACAGGATCATGGGATCCAAGGCTAACCCATTCCTGTGCAGATCAAAGGCTAGCCGCACCCACAGATAAAAACAGTTTAAAAAAATGTCAGTGCTGGCATTGATAGAAAGGCACCAGATCACCCGGTACACCACAGCCCACCATGCATGGAGCACAGCAGGCAAAGAGTACCAAGGTGGCCGACCCAGCCTGATCCAGTTTGCACGTTTTCCCTGGTGGGTTTCCTCCAGGTACTCCGGTTTCCTCCAACACTCCAAAGACATGCAGATTAGGTTAATTGACGTTCCCAAATTGCCCATGGTGTGAGTGGCCTGCAATGGATTGGGACTTCAGGGTGTACCCCACCTCGTTCCCAAAAGTCTTCTGAGAACCCCCCCCCCCAAACCTGTGCAGGATAAGCGATATAGAAGATGAATGAATGAATGAACGAATGACTTTTGCATTTCACACTAAAACAAAAGTAAATGTTTAGGAAGAGGTTTGCTGCAGACAAAACCTTTTTATTTATGAAGTTTTTAAAAGAAAACCCTACGCTTACAATACTTCATCAGCTTCCTCCTCTACAATGATAGCGGTACTTACAGTACAGATGTGTGTGGTCATACATTTCTTGAATGTTGTAGCGTGCGTTATCACTCTTCTTAACTTTCTTTTGTAAACATTTCTTTCCTAAATATTAAAGTTCATCATGGTTCAAAAATGCAACAAAAACCAGTGCTAGTGATGGTTCCAAGCTTCTAAACAAATGAATATATAGCGATTAGCAAAAAATAAAAAGTTTTATTTTATAGAAAATCAAATTATTAAGAAACTATTAAGAAAATAATTAATTGATGAAGACAATATGTCTGAAAAAGGGGTTCATCTGTATATGCAGTCAACCAGTTAATTTAAACTGTGACGGTATACGATTACAAACTGAATTGATTTGACTTAAGCTACAGCACAGAGCTACAGTAGCAAACCTGATTAAAAACCTTTAAATGGCCGGGTGAGCAAATCACACTAAGCTAGGAAAAGTTTTATATAACTTCATTCTGTCAGACTGACAATTTCTACTGCTGCATTTGGAAAACTGACTTGATTTTTTTCAGGAAATCACTATGTGCATTAATACCTGTAATAATAGGTGGAATTTAGAAATGCATTAGTAGAAATAAACAAGACCATTATTTCCAAATACACTGTAAAACTTTTTTTCTAAAGAATTTTTTATGAGCCATTAGCAGAGCTGGCACAGGTCAGCAATTAGGTTCAGTCTGATTGGGTCACTTTTTTTGTCATGCAGCAAACAAAAAAGGGACTAATGAGAATGGCCTGTGAACCATTTGAAATCTCCATTGGAAAGGGTTTGCACAAGAAGAAGGTAATCCCTTCTGACTCAGTGACTCAGCTGACTCACACAGAACAGAATTCAGTCCATGTGCTCTCCTACACAAGCCGAAAGGAAGACTACAGATCAATCCAAAACGGGACGTATCCTGCACTATACACAGCATAGACGTTATAATTTTATACCTGACAAAGTGCGTTTATACAAACAGCATGGAGACATTTGCCATTCCTTTTATTTACGAGATGGTTATAAGAAGCGATGTGTCTATAGCTGCCAGCAGAAATCTACTGTATATACAGTATGTAAATGTAACATGACATAGGGAGAGAGGGGGGGAAAAGGTACGGTGTCCTCTTAATACATTCTGCAACGGCATGCTGCTGCTAAAATAATGCTGCCACCACCTCAGGGAAAAAAAGGGCATGAAATAACTTATCGCTCGCTGCACACTTTATATTCTACTCAGCTCCAAAATAGGCTGAAATAAAACAGCATGATCAGGTGCTGCCAGAGAGGCAGGACGCGAAGCCCATAAACCCCTGGAGACAGCAGAGCACAGCGAGGATGGCAAACACACACACTCCCAGAGAGAGAAAGACTCTCACATACACATATACTGCTTGTTAATACAAACCATTCATAAAGAAGAATTTGTTTTCCCCCCAATTTTTTTTTTTGTCAGGTGTTATTTTTAACAGCACTGTAGGAGCTCTGGTATAGACAGTAGATGTACAGTATAGGGTACGGGAAATTACAAGGAAATTATGCTTCACATTATAACTGCCGTTTAATTATTTACCGTCGTCGCTTCCGGATGTCAGACAGCTTACACTAGACGTAGCGACTGGTGATATTAATGAGAAGCCAGAACCACAGCAGTCTTTAATGAGCTTATATCCTTTAGTTAGATAGGTACAGCATAGCAAGGCTTGTATCGTTTTTATGTCGCTGGGAAGATTGTTGCTCTATAATGGGCCAATTGATATGAGCAGGTTGGCAAATAAGATAAGACAATTAAAATAATTGGCGGGAAATAAACATGCGGGGATAGATTATTGTTTTGTAGTACTTATATAGAGATTGACAGAGGAATGAAGGAACAGGAAATAGAGTAAAAATAACAGACACACACAAACACAACCCATTGGTCTACAGTATATTATCACTGAAAATTATGGCATGTACCTGTACATTATTACATTTCAACACTTACGCTCAGCTTTTGGAACTGCTATTTGGAACAAATATACACTTTTTTCTATGGACAAAAGTATTTGGCCAAATTATTGAATCAGTCAGGTCTCTTATCTCCACCAAAGGGCAAGCTTAATGCTTCAGCATACTAAAACAACGCTTGGACAATGCTATGCTTCCGTCGAACTTTGGGACAACAGTTTGGCCCTTTTCTATTCCAACATGACTGTGCCCCAGTGCACAAAGCAAGAACTATAAAAATATGCTTTGATGAGTTGGGTGTAGAAGAACTTGACTGGCCCACACAGAGCCCTGACTTCAACCACATCAAGCATCTTCGAAATGAACTGGAACAGATTGTGAGCCAGACCTCAGTGCCCGACCTAACAAATGCTCTACAGAATGAATGGGCAAGAATTACCACGGAAACACTCCAAATTATTGTGGACAGACTTCCAAGACGAGTGAAAGCTGTTATAGCTGCAAAAGTGTGACCAACTCCATTTTGAAGTATATGTATACTGTATGTATTTGGATGAAATGTCGTTGCACTTTTGGCCAAATGCTTTTGTCCATATAATGTCTATTTCCTTTCAGGCCTTATTGTAATATGAACAGTATTCACATACATACACTCATGCTACTCATACTATTTATAATTACAGTGAACTACAATTAAATTGTAATAGGAAAGATAATTTATTATTTTTGATCATTATCATTTATATCATTATTACAATGACACAGTCTTTAGTATTAAAAAGGTCAAGTAAGAAATACAGTAATAGGTTGTGTGGAAGATTTTTATTTTATCTTGTTTTCTGTTGAGTTTAACTTATGCTCACACACACTCTTTCTGAAACCACTTTGTACTGGTTGGTCACGGTGGATCTGGAGCCTGTCCCGGGAGCACTAAGCATGAGGTGGGAATAAACCCTAAATTGGGCACTAGTCCATCACAGGACATCATTCTTAAACACTTACAACACATTCACACCTAGGAACACTTTATCGTAGCCAGTCCACCTATTGTCATGTATGATTAAGGGAAAAGAAAAAAAATTATAATAAATATATACCACACCAATGTTTTTAAAAAAATCCCCAAACCGTCAGTCTTAACATTGAAGTGAGCATAAAATTGTCATTTTGGTCATGCAATTGTAACTGTCCCTACAGTAGGTCTTCATGGGAAATGAACTAATCTTTAAGGAAGATGAAGGACCTTTTAGATGATAAATTAATTATCTAAATTAGTCCTATCACTAATGACCAACTGATACAAATTGAAGGCGAGTTCTCAAAATGCATTTTTCCAATAGGAAATAATGTAAATGCAGATCATTCGTTCCAGCCACCCAAAATATTACCAACACTATAATCATATTTGTGCATGTAAAAACAAGAATAAAAAAAAAACATTCAACCTCACACATTAAAATAGACTTTAAACTTTACTTTAAAAATTTATAACATTTTTTCTCATGCTACTGTACTGTCCTTGATTTTAGCACAAAATGCAAAAAAACCCACAAAAATTACGTAAACTCCCTTCGTCTGGCTTTCCACTCACACAAACCAGTTTTCAACTTATGAGCACATGTTGAGTTCGGTTCGGCTCGGTGCCGACGCTCATATGCCGAAAAACAATACATTTTTAAAAAATGTATTCAGTGTCGTGATACATAAATTGCAAAAAAAAAAAGGAACTGCAATATGTAGTGAAATAAATGTTTTCCCTCGTCTCTACTTATGACATTAGTAAGCCTACTAGAGACACTGTTTATCACAACTTCACACCTGAAGTTTATATGGATTTAATAAGGTCTTGATCAGCTTCACGTTATGTTACACAATCTTAACAAAAATTCAAAAACAAATAATAAATTCATAAACTTAAAATAGTAATTGAAAGCACGATATACAAACAGACATCATCATGAGTACGTCATGACTTTCATCAGCATCTTTGGGTCACATTAGCATCTTTAGCATCTTTGGGTCACATTAGCATCTTTAGCATCTTTGGGTCACATTAAATGAACTGTTGCTACATGATATTCCAAAAAATCATTTTGTGGCCCATCTAGTCATTTGATGCATTACTGAAACACTAGCTTTCTATAAGCCCACTGTGCACACAGGGAACTTTTCAACAGTAAATGTTAGCATATCAACAGTATAGAGTTTCTTTTACATGCAGACAGCACTACATGAATTCAGGCTCAGAGGACAAGGCCTAGCATAGGGATGTTAAACATGATATACCTACAGTACTGTATATTGGCAATAAAAAAAAAATCTGTGGATGATTTCTTGAGAGATTTCGGTCACTGTAAGCTCACATGGCAGTTTTCAGATTACTTAGATGTCCTTAGGGAATAAGTTCATAAAAAGCAGTCATAAAATGTCTCTTGAGTTACAGTATGTTTAATCCTGCACCATGTTCAAAGCAATATTTGACTCTGATCTGTAGAGTTGTCACAGGATGTTGTCAGACTGAGGCAAATGTGACATTGCTCTTCTTACCAGGACGAGTATTCCTTCATCTCTCTTCATGACCGGGAAAAGTGCTTGGGTTTCCCTAATCTCAGAGGCGGGTTTAAACAGCAAAGTTGTAAAAGCTTCTTTGAAGGGAACTGCAGTGTCAGCATTTCCACAAACGCCAGCACAGAAGAAATCTGTTGTATTTGTTATATTGTTGTATGACACAGAACACAAAATCATATGGTACAAAGCAGCTTTGATGTTACATGACTTGACCTATATACAACCAAACAGAAATATATGTATATACAGAAATATATATATATATGTATATATATATATATGTATATATTCTGTCTTTCTGTTGTTATAATTTTATTATTATTATTATTTCTTTTTTTTTTTTTGGATGCTCAATAGTTTACAGATTTCAGATTTCAAATGCTGGTGATCCTTAATGGACCAGAAAGAACACTTAAGAATACCAAATGAACTAAATTTGTGTCTGCTCATTAGTAGTACTGTTTTATAAATAGCAATGCCTAATTCTAACTCTGCAGCAGACACAAAACACTGCAGGAAGAAAAGCAAACAAAAAAAATAAAACACAAGATAAATTTTTTCGGGGTATAACCAATTAGTGAGTGCAAAATTAAAGCTGCCCAATAGTGCGTATCTCCTGCAGGTGGAGTCATTGAGCATAGTCTGGAGAATAACTATGAAAAGATGTTTGAAATGTTTTAAAAATAGATCAAAATGTAAAACCTTGCATAAAAACTGAGGCTGCAGTTCTAACACACATGCATATACAGGTCCTTCTCAAAAAATTATACCATGGTATTACTGTGCTCAATTGGCCTGCCAACTCTCCTGACCTGAACCCCATAGAGAATCTGTGGGATATTGTGAAGAGAAAGTTGAGAGACGCAAGAATCTGCAAAAGGATTCCCGACCAAGTATTGAGTGCAGAACTGAACATAATTATTTGAAGGTTGACTTTTTTTGTATTAAAAACACTTTTCTTTTATTGGTCGGATGAAATATGCTAATTTTTTGAGATGGGGATTTTGGGTTTTCATGAGCTGTATGCCACAATCATCAATATTAAAACAATAAAAGGCTTGAACTACTTCAGTTTGTGTGTAATGAATCTAAAATATATGAAAGTCTAAAGTTTATCAGTACATTACAGAAAATAATGAACTTTATCACAATATGCTAATTTTTTGAAAAGGACCTGTACTCAAATGTCAATTATACAATCTACATTCCCAGTCAAACGAATGACAAATGACCAGAAGCACTCTCCACTGCCTATAATCTTTGTTTGCATTTACACTTTTTAGGATACATGAAACATCAAAATGTGGAAAAACTGATTTCTGTGAAGGACTTGGGAGTTGATGCCATGTGGGATGATCTGAGCATTTCAACAAATTAATTGCTGATCTCCAGGAAATTTCACACGACAATATCAGGTTCCATTCATGTCAGGCAAGAACAAGTAGAGACTATAATGAGCATCGACTCAACAAAACGACACTGAAAAAGACAACAAAACAACATTTTTTTTTATTGCCAACTGTTTCGCAGTTGTTCTTTGCTGACAGAAGTGGAACCTGACATGGTCTTTTGCTGCTCATCCATTTAAAAGTGTGACATTCACGTGCATGCTACTATGTTTTCCTGCTCACTAGGGTTGTAAAGACTCTGACCTCTGACCTCTCCAATAAACAAGGAGTTTCCCCCCAATAGAACTGTCACTCATTTGATCTTTTTTTCTTTTTTTTTTCTTTTTTTGCATTCATCATTTTGTATACTCTAGAAACTGTTGTGCGTAAATTTCATAGGAGAGCAACAGTTTCTGAAATTCTCAAACCAGAGCATCTGGTATCAACATCATTGGCATGATAAAAGTTACACACTTCTTTCTGATGTTTGATCTGAGTATTGCCCAAAGCTCTTGCCCTGTATCTGAAAATCTCTTTCGCATGACAGTGGTGTATGATTGGATGATTGAATAACTGTATCAAGTGCATAAAGCGGATAGTTATTGTATATTGTAAATTGTAAAAAATTTACAGTACAACCTGTCAGCGCACACTACAATGGGAAGGAACACCACAGAAACACCATAAAGTGTCACATGATTGTGACTGGTTGAAAAGTCCCTGGGATCATAAAGTGACCTTGATAAAAATCTAGAGGAAAATAATAATAACACACTGAGCATGAAAATAAATGTCCAGCAGTCTCTTAACTCTACACCAACAAGGTGAACAGGTGGAGGGATGTGTCTAGTAAGGTGACCAGTAAGTAAAGACGGTGCTTGCTGTCCAATCAATACCTGTTATGGGGCGGTTCTATGAAGGGCGCTATGGTTCTATGGTGTGTTGATGAATGGGGTGGACTGGAGATGGCTTATGCATACAGTAAAAAGATTAATATAGTAGTACCTAGTAGGGCAGCACGATATTAGGAAAATATGCGATATATGCGATATTGTTGTTGAATATTGCGATAATGATATTTCTTGCGATATAACATTTCCCTAGAGAAATGCATTTTTATTATTATTATTATTGCCTATTTTTTTTTATTATTTATTTATATGTAATGATGATACTAAAATAAACAGGTAATAGATATTCGTCTGATGTAATTAAATCTAATTCAGGCTAAAAAGAAACTATATGTCAAGGAAGTTGCAAATATTTAGACTTCAAAACACTATGAATGACTTAAACCCCTCAGCAGATATTCTGACTTCTGGTTTGCTGTTACTATAAACCTGCCAACACAATATGAATTACTTTCAAACATTACTTTTTATTTAAGTGGAACCATACACTCATCAATAGTGTCTTAAAACAAGAGCATCTTTTAAACAAAATATTCTCTTTGGCTTGCCTGTTTTTTTTTTTTTATAAAAATAAATATTATTAAACAAAAATTAAATAAAAAAAAAATACTATTTGTCACACACACACACACACACACACACACGCACGCACGCACACACACACTTGCTCCGCGACCGGCACTAGGACCTGGAAGTAATTCGGGCACGAACCCGGAAGTATAAGAGGAGTAAACAAAGCATCGCATACAGCTTAGTCACTGAGTTCGCCATGTCGGTTCAGATTGTTTACTTTCGCACGGTTAAATGTGTGTTTTTCCCTTGCTCCCCTTCTGTGAGAGTCCTTAAACTATTTCGCGTGGTTATCCTGCCTACTCGCTTGCATCCGCGTTTGGGTTTACTGTCTATAAAGGGCTAAAGTCTAATCGCGGCTAACGGCTAATCGCGGCTAATGGCTAATCGCTAAGTCTTCTGATCATCCGGGGTTAGTTCGCGACAGAATGAAGTATAAAGATATAAATTATATATATATATATATATATATATATATATATATATATATATATATATATATATATATATATATATATATATAAAAAGATATAAGCGGGTATAAACATAGTAAGGGCCCATCTGATTGGTCAAATTTGGACACAAATGCTTGGCAAATAAAGTATTTATCGCAACTCCTTGCGATATGGTTATCGCGCATGCCATTATCGCGATCACGATATTTTTTCGATATATCGTGCAGCCCTAGTACCTAGTACGTAATCATGAATATAGTCATTTTACTTAAAATGCTAATAAATTAAACATGATGCAGCATAATGTTATATATACAGTATATAATGTTATATACAGTATAGACTTGTATAAATATTTTAAAACAAAATTTATTGCTATATGTTATATATTGAATGATATGGTAACATTATGATAATATTAGTAATGTTATATTAATATAATATACATCAAACTATTTTTCTTTTCCTGACATATATTTTATTGGGTGACTTTTATTTTTTAACAAATACAGTTTTCTATTATTTATAATTATTTGTTTAGATCCATTTAAGGTTGTGGAATGCCCATTTCCTGTTATCACCTACATTTTACCAGCTAAAAATAGTCATTTCCTCATCAGCCTCTCTTTATTTTAACTCGTTTTTTTTTCATGATACCGAGAATTAAATCTATTTAAGTAGAAGGTCTGTATTTAAGTGCCGATTTGGTGAATCTAATTAACTAGAAATTCAGTGTATATGCTACGGTGGTAAATCTTCTAATTACATAATAATCCCCACAGAACTCTTTAGACCAACAGTGGACAGAACTACACTGTCAACACATACTGTAGATATCGACATATGTCTTAACTCAAGTCTCCAATTATGAATATGGTCCTATATACTGTAAATGCAGGCCTACAGTAGAGGATGCCTCCTAGATTTAGCATACGGATACCCTACTATATATATAAACATATTGTATAGTAAAGAGGATTCCCTGATAGATTTCAATCACTGCAGAATGCTCTGACAATCTCTCAACTGCTAAAGCACATGACAACTGCACACAAAGGCACACAGAAATCACACTTGAACATGCAACATGCCCTGAAGCACTGAGAGGAAAAACTGATTTGAAATGCCAGCCAAAATGCTGACTGTTAATATTCAGCAGTGGAACTGTACTTGAGAAATGTCAGGAAAATTAAATAGGAGAAGATAAAAGAAATCTGTTTACACATGGGATTCCTTTACTGTAAGTTCTCTAGTTGCCTCTACCTCCTAAAGCTGGTATATAGCTTATAGAAATATGGCATGCCTTTTATTCCTACTTAGAAAGAAGAAAAGCCATTGGATAAAAACTTCAAAGAGTCGGCTCAACATAAGGTTATGTTGGAGACAGTTATCAGAAATAGTGACAGGTTATGGGTGTGGTTTCAAAAAATTCCCATATTCTACTATTGCGTTAATACCGTTACATACTGTATACTGTATCTCAGAGGTCCACAAAGTAGGCCTTTAACTCTCAAGCTAAAATACCCCACTGATAATGCATACTTTACAGCGAGCTACCACTGAACAACTCTCCACCTGAAAACAGCAGCACTGAGCAACAAGCCAAGAAAGGAGATCTTTTATGATATAATGTCACATTAAGGAGAAAATATAAGCCAAGGCCAAAGGAAAAATGACAAAAAAGCATGGAATGTATTTTCACATTCCACATATTTTTCATTTCTGTATGCACAGTGGAGACCGAAATCTGAATTTCTAAAAATGACCAAACATTATTTTTTGCATCATAAATAAAAACAAAAATCTTTTTTCTTTTCATTTTAAATAAACACCCTCTAATTACAGATTATACTTACAAACGTAAGTTAAATGGTATTTAACTAAGGACACAAGGTTTAAAGGAGCTTGTTTTACCCAATATTACAAAACTGACATAGGCACTCTTGGATTATGCGGCCTCCTGGGTTATCATTATTATGCGATGGATTAGTACAGTAATAGATTGGTACAGTAATTAGTAATGGATTGCTGGCAGGCAGCTGATAAATTGCCGATCTTATGGTCTCTCTTTTATTACTGAAGTCTGAAAAATCATTGCTGCTAAGGTCTGAAGGAATAAGAACCACAAATAGCCTACTAGGTACTGTGTTAAATAACAACCATATATTGTTTTTATTGCTTTGTATGAGGTTTGAAAAAAAATAAGCTTTTCTAGCTGAGCCAAGGGCCTTGATGGTCCTTTTTGAGCGTTTCCCTTTATGCTATTGGATATACCTTCATCTTATTTTTTCTTCACTCAGACTGTCAGGAGATTACGGAACATATAATTGTTTACTGTACCAAGAGAAAGATCTTCTAATTACTGTTTTTCTCATATAGGATGGTGCTTCACTGTCCAGGGTAGACCACAGAGATATATTTAACTCCTCAGTCATTTAGTTAAGCTGGAATCTATCACATGACACACTGCATAGTTGACTTTGGTATGGGAAGATTATCTGTGAGTGGCCTAAGTACATGTTTCTTACCTAGACAGATATGCTAATTTTAGTCAACTGAACTGATATACTGTAACTGACCTGCCAGTAAATTTCTCTGGTTTAGATAGACCTTTTTATGGCTTTGCATGTCCTTCCTTGGCTATCTTTTAATTGACTGCAACTGCGTAAACCTAACCATATACTAAATATAGTATGATACAATTGACTTTTATATAAATAATAATAAATTATCATTGATGCTCATACGCATTAGGTGCTCATAAGATGATATATTCCTGGTTACACAATTGCATTTTTTATTGCAAAGTTTACAGCCATAGAAAATAAATTATTTATGATCACACCACAATATCACTACTATTATGAAAACCAGAAGAGGATGGGTTCCTTTCAAGGTTTCTTCCTTGAGTCGTCTCAGGGAGTTTTCCTTCTTGCCTTAGCTCATTACGGATAAATCTAGGACTTTACAAATACTTTTTCATTCACTCATTCATTTATTTTCTATACCGCTTAATCCTGTGTTCAGGGTCGCGGGGGACCTGGAGTCTATCCCAGGAGACTTCGGGCACTAGGCGGGGTACACCCTGGACAGGGTGCCAATCCATCGCAGGGCACACACACATACACACATACACACACTCATTCACACACTACGGGCAATTTTCAAAATGTATATATTTCTGTAAGGCCACTTTGTGGCAGTGTTCATTGCTAAAATTGCTATAACAATGAAACATGTTTCATTGAACAGCTATGGGTGGCGCGCTGGTGTAGTGGTTAGCACTGTGACACTAGGGCTGAAACGATTCCTCAAGTAACTCGAGTAATTCGATTACAAAAAATGACCAGAGCTTCATTTAATGAACTATCAAAGCTAAAATTAATTTTTTTGGCGTGACACAGCTCGCTCCCGGATGCAAGTCGCCAGTAAACACAGACGAAGAAGAAGCGCTTACGTCACCCACAAAGCGGAAGGAGACGCAAACAGTTACAGTAGCTGTGATTTGAGGGAGTGTTCTATTGTGGGCTGCAAAATGGAATGGAAAATTTATGTTAATGTGTGTTTTTTTGATACTTAAAGTCATTTGAAATTTTTGTTTTTGCATCTGAAAAAAAAAGCTTTAAAATAAGAATGTATGGCACTATAATGCACTTAATTCATCTCCGTCAACTTTTAGCGATTCCTTGTATTGTGAATAATGACAATGTTTATTTTTGATAAAATGCTGTATGCATTTAAAAACTCAAAGTAGATTTTTCTAAAAAGAAAGTAATCTTTGTTTCTCTTATATATTTTACGTTGCTGTTTAATTAAGCAAAAGTACATTTTATCCGATTACTCGATTAATCAAATACATTTTTTGGTAGAATGCTCGATTACTAAAATATTCAATAGCTACAGTCCTACTGTGACCTCACACCTCAACATTCGAGGGTTTGATTCATACCTCAGATCGTTGTGCATGGAGTTTGCCTGTTCTTTTGGAAGGTGAAACAGATTTAATGCAGCTAGTGAGAGGTCATCAAGTGGTGTTCCAAATATCATCCACTAACTGTAGCATTAACTTGCAAGAAGTTATTCAGCAAGCAACAGTACCTACCTAGATCATTAGCTTCACTGTTAGCGAGCTCTTATCAGTCTGACTAGAATTTACATGCATTACATACATACAGTACTTGACTGATCAGGATCATCAGCATTTAACGATATCTTGGGGAAAAGATTATTAACCTTCTATTTGAATTAGAATTTTTGATTTTATTTCTTAAAACTCCACGCCGTTCCTATTTTTATCCTTAATCAAGTACAAGTAGTGGCTTTTTTAATGTACAAATGTACAAACAAGACTCTGCTGATATCTCAGTAAAAACACAGTTATCATATTTTAAACAGTTTTTTTTAAGTGTCTTACCATCTTTAATCACATTATAACTAAATCTCATCCCTATCAGTGCAGACATTTAATTAGAACTCTAGCTCACTGGAGACTAGCACACTAACCCTAACCAGCTAGCTAAAACAGTGTAAATGATGTCAAATATATTTTTTTGGTTTGACGATGTGCCGCGTAGCACACTGGACGACGGATATTCCACATCTTGGAGATATATCTGTTGTTTCTGTGGCAGTTAATTAAGGGGTCAGGTTTTCAGCTCCATGGCTGATTGTCATTCAAACACTTGTGGTTTAACACATTCGGGAATGCCAATTAGCCAAACCTGCATATCTTTGGACTGTGGGAGCTAACTGGAGTATGCAGATGAAAACCACCAAGCATGTGGAGAACATACAAACTCCATGCACCAGTTACTTAAGGGGTCGGGTTGCCCGATTGCCATTCACACACTAACCTATATGTCTACGGACTGTGGGAGGAAACTGGAGTACCTGGAGAAAACCCAGGGAGTACCTGGAGAAAAACTACCTCCATGCACACAGACTGTCACAGACAGTGAGAATCGAACCACAACCCTGGGGGTGCAAGGGGACAATACTAACTTCCAAGCCACTGTGCTGCCATTAAGGTTGTTAATGTTAATCTGACCTCAAAATTCCCCAGAACTCAATCAGATCAAGCACCCATGGAACGTGCATGGAAGCCCCACATTGCAAATTACAGCACTCAAAGGATCTGCTGCTAACGTCCCAATACCACACAACGCAGCTCATCCGCGGAGTTCTCGTGGAGTCATGCCTCAATGGGTCAGACCTGTTTTGGTGTCACAAGGGGAACCGAAAGACTAGATGGTTTTAACGTTATGGTTGATTGACAGCACAGTGTATGATACAGTATATACTGTATGTACACGATGCTTGACAGTTTGAAGCCTGACACAGAACTGAGTGTGAATTACTACTGTAGAACTGCGGTATTACAGAAAAACTACTCAAAACAGTTTATTTATTCCATTTCAAACACTATACAGTAGCTTCACAATGGATAAGTGTATATACTCTAAGAGAATGCTTTTAAAAGCTATGCACAAGGATGTGGGAATAATAGTAGGACATGAAACCGGACTTGGGAATCAGGCTGTAGTTTTTTTCTTCTTTTTCTTTTTGTACCATTTTGTCTGAGGGGAAAAACTGTTAATTCATCAAACCAAGCACAATAAGCATTCAAATCAGAAACAAGCTCTATTTATTCAGTCAGGATGCTATCATGTAATCTAGTGTGTTCTGGCAAAATGTTAATAAATGAAGTGATTGTAAATTTCCAACCTTCAAACTAGGGGGAAAAATCCCTGCAATGGGAGCAGTTTTGCTGACAAGAGTCTTGGCATATGACAAGAATCCCAATGTGAAAAAAAGTCTTGATGTCTGGATATGTTTTTCAGACAGAACAGCATAGACAGCACTTGGCATGAGTGCGCTGTGTACTAGGACTGCAACTAATGACATAATTTTGACAGTCAAATAATCTTTTGATTATTGAAAAAAAAACAGCTGACTGTCCGGGTTGTGAATTGTGGCATTATTCGAAGGCTCTTACTGTATTTAGCTATTTATAGTATTAGCTTTTTTAGGCTTAGTACCCTAATGCTTGGCCATACCCCTGCATCTTTTTTTCCTGATGCTACTGGCTTTTTTTCCGATCTGTGCTAAGAACCACCTAAACGATGATTAAATTAGCTGCCAACTAATTTTCTAATCGAATTTATCCAAGAATTATTCGTTGCACTCTTACTGTGTAATGCTAACAATCATCTACAGTCCTAGAACAGTTTGGACCATATCCAGGCCTTGGTGTCTAAGCCTAGCCAGCAGAAGGAAGTCCATTTCCGTCTTTAGAGCCACAGGCCCATCATAGACACATCAGTCCACAGGTCCCGTCGTTCAACTTTTTGTTCAGCTGTCAAGTCTTTTCATTTTCTATAGCTCTAGGGACCCTGACCAAAATCTGCTTACATCTGTTCAGAATGTTATCTGCACCTCACACTCTTATTTAGAATAAAGCTTGGCAACACATGACAAAAGAGTGAGTATAGTGCTACACACAGACCCTAAGAAAACAAATTCACAATACCATACGGCTTCCGTCAGCATACTGTAAATTCAGGTAGTGCATGTAAACGGTGTGTATCTACTGTATGCCTAATCCAAGGTAAATATTACTACACTACAACTAACTGTGATTAATCTCTAAGCTCTAGGTTTTGCATCTGAGGTAGGTGGGCCTTCTTTATTAGAAAAATACTGTATATATTCAATTAATTAGATTTCTGTGGCATATATTTGTCTTGAGATGACACTACTATCAAAACTTTGCTGTTTTAGATAAACATAATAAAGTTATTTTGATAATAAAGTATGTGTAATCTATGATCAATTACTACAACATATAAGTTTTTTTATGGTAAATACTGCACTAATGAAAGAAAAAGCAGATAAATGTTTGAATAGATAAATAAAGTAAGATGCTGTCTACTGAGAAATGATGGAACAAACAAGTTTTGCCTGACCTTTAGGAAATTGGACAATAAATAAATGATTCTATTGATCTGTTTTTTGTTTGTGTTGGTCCACCTTTATTTGGCAGCTAAATACAAGGGGCATTCAAGTCAAACTGGGACTTGAAGGCAAAAAAGGTTGAAATTTACAGAAGACTTCAAGCACAGTATGGTGATGAGACTCTTAGCCGCAGTAAAACGTTTTGAATAGTGCAAATGTTTTAAAGAATGCCATACGTCCGTGAATTACGATTCTGACAGAGGTGGCTCGGAGCCCACTGCAGTCATTCCTGTGAACGTTCAGCGAGTGGAACACCTGATCCTTGAAAATCAACAGATAACTTGTTGCAAACTGTTGCATCTGTCTGTACAATCACACAATCTGTACACACAATCACTTGTACATTACAGGAACTCGACTGGGAGTTATTGCCACAACGCTGTACAGTCCTGACTTCGCTCCAAACCATGTCCATATGTTTTGGGCCAATAAAGGAGTTCCTGTGAGGCCAGCATTTCAGACATGTAGTAAGATCATGGCTCCGGTTCAACCTTGATTGGGCATCAAGCACTAGCGAAACACTAGGATAAGTGCAGTAGTGTAGCAGGGGATTATATAGTCCCAGATTGACTTGAACACCCCTCTTAATTATTAAGCTTATCCTGTACAGGGTCACGGGGGACCTGGAGACTCAGAAGATCTCAGGAGACTTTGGGCACGAGGTGGGGTACACCTTGGATGGGGTGCCAATCTATTGCAGGGCACACAGACATGCTCATTCACACACAACGGGCAATTTGGAAAGTTAGTCTAATCTGCATGTCTTTGGCCTGTGGGGGGAAAACCGGAGTATCCGGGAAGGAACCCACCAGGCACGGGGAAAACATGATTACATTTCTTTTGTTTTTCTTGTACTACAAACTTCCATTCTGAAGAAAATCTCTATATCCACTCAACAATTAATTTTTTCCCCAGAACAAAAAACATTTGTACGCTCACTGGGGCGTAACTTTGTTTCAAACGTGTATCATTTAGATTTGTACTGTACACCAATGGGAAAAAAAGAAGTAATGGTGTGAGAGAAATTATTAATATAATCCACTGCAACTCTAGATTGATCCATGTAAAAAAAAAAAAAAGTTGAATTGGTGTTCTTTTAGCTCATTTACATCAGAAAGGAAACAAAAATGCTGCACAAGGATCCTTTAACATGAGCACTTTGGAAGAACATCAGTCACATTTGCACTGCAGCTTGTCAGCACCCTGTCACTACAGGGAATGAAAATGAGATGTTAAACATGCCACAGTAAGATAAATAACGGTAATAATAAAAGCACCAGGGTGGTTGGAGGGGGCCTGAGTGAGGATCGAAGCCCCTTCAACCTCTATAAATCTCTATGAGACACATGAGACATATGAGACAGGTGAACACTTTGCGCATTGCCGGCACAAGCACAATATGCAATGCACATAATTAGAAATAATATGAATATGAACATGAATATTAAAACAGTGAAAGACTTACACTGAATGGTGGAGTAATTGTCCATTGGACTATTGTGTTTTATTCCGTTCGTAATCCAGGTGTTGAGAAGAGAAGAGCAGGAGGATCACGGAGCACCACAGCAGCATATCTCTCTCTCTCTCTTTCTCTAACACAGCAACACTCTGCACATCATCCGCATGCGCATCTTACTCTCAAGGTTCAAACCAAGCCGTTTCCTTTCATCTCCTCAACAAGAATGTTACAAAATTGCGAGTTCATGTCCGATTGATGAACCGCAGCGCTTTTCTTTTCCACGCAGCAAATACACTACTCTGAAATAAAAAACATTTTAGCATTATAATTATAACAGTAATAATAGTATTAATGACACGGGCGGTTCATTCTGATATCTTTCTCCTGTCTAATTCCGTCTTTAGCCATATTCAGCTATTTATAGCCATCCACACTATCCAGTGCGCACGAAGCGGTGAAGTCCTCTCTTCACCTTCTTCACCGTTGGGATGACGGGAGGAAGAAGAGGAGAGCGGACCAGTGTGTGTGCGCGCGCGCGTGTGTGTAGTGTGCCGAGAAAAGCCGACGCTGGCCAAAATAGAGGTAAGCCGTAATGCGCATGCGCGCTACTGTAGGTTGCGCGCGCACTCGACGACTAGCGCGTGAAGTTGCACCTGGAGACAAAACCTAGCGGAGGTGTAGCAGTCGGCTAACGTTCTGACAAACTCAAACATCTGAATTTATCTACTGTATGTGTCATGAAATAATAATAATCAAATGTAAGATTTAATAAAGCAACCAAAATGAACAGGAAAATACCAAACAATAATAATAAAAATTAAAGAACAAACATCTACCGATTTGAAAGCTACAGTACATCTTACCCTAACAACAAAGCATTTCAGTGTAATGTTTTTTTTTTTAAGTATTTGGCCAAATCTGCAATGACAGAGATATATCCAAATACATATACTTCAAAATGGAGTTGGTCCTCCTTTTGCAGCTATAACAGCTTCCACTCTTCTTGGAAGTCTGCCCACAAGATTTTCTGTGGGAATTTGTGCGCACTCTTTCTGTAGTGCATTTATGAGGTCGGGCACTAATGTTGGAACGAGAAGACCTGGCTCGCAATCTCCATTCCAAAGTTGCTCGATGGAGTTGAGGTCAGGGCTCTGTGCGGGTCAATCACGTTCACCCACACCAAAATCATCAAACCATGGTTTTATAGTCGTTGCTTTGTGCACTGAGGCACAGGTCATGTTGGAATAGAAAAGGGCCTTCCCCAGACTGTTGCCACAAAGTTGGAAGCGTTGCATTGTCCAAGATGCTGAAGCATTAAAAGATTACGCTTCATTAGGGATAAGGGGCCTGATTGAAACACCTGAATTCAAAAATGAACATGTTTGGCCAAATACTTTTGTCCATATAGTGTATGAAAATAAATGAACTGATATGTAATATGAAATTAAATTATATGTACTTGGTATGTACGTATGCACAAGATACCTGTAACACTATAACATCTAGTTATTTAAAATCTATATACACTGATATGTCATAACATTATATTACTATGTTTTACTTCATTTTTGCTTCAATAACTCTTCTATTGGATCAGACTAAAAGGGTCAACCTTCACCCCCCGCAGTGAGCCTTGGCCACCTGTGACACTGTTGCCAGTTCTGATGGCTAGAGGACTGGGTCAGAGCAATTCTAAAACTGCAGTTCTTGTGGGATGTTCCTGGTCTGCAGTGAACATGACCTACCAAAATGTTTTCATACTGTTGTTAAGTTTAGGGCGGCACGGTGGTGTAGTGGTTAGCACTGTCGCCTTGCACCTCCAGGGTCTGGGTTCGATTCCCCGGCCAGGCTCGATTCCCGTCTCTGTGTGCATGGAGTTTGCATGTTCTCCCCGTGCTTGGTGGGTTTCCTCCGGGTACTCCGGTTTCCTCCCACAGTCCAAAGACATGCAGGTTAGGCTAATTGGCGTTCCTAAATTGCCCGTAGTGTGTGATTGGGTGTGTGTATGTGTGCGTGCCCTGCGATGGATTGGCACCCTGTCCAGGGTGTACCCCTCGCCTAGTGCCCGAAGTCTCCTGGGATAGGCTCCAGGTCCCCCGCGACCCTGAACACAGGATTAAGCGGTATAGAAGATGAATGAATGAATGAATGAATGAATGTTAAGTTTAGGTTTCATTTTCTTAAAAAACTCTACCTAAATCTTTTTTAAGAAAATTAAATCCTAACTATGGGATGAAATGAGCTTGTGTGGCCTACACAGAGCCCAGAAAAAGAAAAAGAAAAAAACAGAACCACATGGTTGTGGATGTCACATCCACAAATATTTGAGATAACTTGATGTTATACTGTTAGATTCTATGCATATGTACATACACAGTAATTGTGATAATTTGACATTATGATATTTAAAAATTAGCTCAAGGTAATTTACTTTTATAGTTAATGATTAGATTGCTTAAAAACCTCTACCCAAACTTTAAATTAACTGAGAAAAAAAAAAAACAACAACATTATATTATAACATCTGATGATAGGCGGCACTTTAGCGTAGTAGTTAGCCTTGCATCCTTGCATCTCTAGGGTTGAGGGTTCAATTCCCGCCTCGGGTCTGTGTGCATGAAGTTAAATACATGCAGGTTAGGCTGCATAACTGGAGTTCCCAAATTGTTTTGGGCATGCGATGCAATGGATTGGCAGTATAAGCGATATAGAAGATGAACTTGATGTTATAGAGTAACGCTTTGTGCATACATACAAAATAAATTGGGGAACGTGTTGCTTATGATACCTTCACATAATAATTAAAATTTTGGTCAAAACGTTAATATGTCCAAGACAATGAAACACTATGAACACTATTTGAAATGATTGAAGTAATCAAGCAAATATCGTTTACTTTAGTGTTTATTGTATTTATTACTATCCAGTGTGCACTGTGAATAGTAATTCACATTCTGTGTTGCGTTTTATACTATAGATTTTCCTTTAAAACCAAAGGAGAGGCAGAGGCAAATCCTGCAGTAGAGGAAGAGCAGTTGCTGAGGTTACTGCATCAGCATCTCTACATTTTCCAGATGGTTACTAAATGGAGCTTAATCTAAAATGTAAACAAAACACTCAGCAAAAATAAAACACAACAAAAGCTTAGTACATTTATTCTACATTATCAGCTTCAGACAATCTGATTTCACAAAGAAAGCAGTTTTCCGCTTTTGTTGGGTCAAAAAAAAAAGAAAAAAGTATCTTCTGTCACATTTGTTTACACCAGTTGCCCCACAAGTCATGCAACCAATTACAGATGCATATGCAGTGTTTTATACTGAGAAATAAGCAATTAGCTTTACAACATCTAACCAAAAAGCCAGACAGCGGGGGGAGTGTAACACATAAACATGAACATACATAATTGCTTAAAAAGGCAAACTTGTCAAGCTTCATTATATTTGCTCTTTGAGAAATGATAAAACTACTAAAAACAATCAATTTGGCAATGTTATTGAGTCAGACAGATACAAACTCTTTACAAGGTGTACAAGTGTCTGCCTGAATAGCAGACGATTTTGTTGAAATCGCAGTAATACATGAGTATTAATCTATCCTTAGGTGGCTCGGTAGTGTAGTGGTTAGCACTGTAGCTTTGCACTTCCAGAGTTAAGGGTTTGATTCCCGCCTTGGGTCTGTTTGCATATTCTCCCTGTGCTTGGTGGGTTCTCTCTGGGTACTCCAGTTTCCTCCCACGATCCAAAGACATGCAGATTAACTAATTGTCATTCCCAAATTATGAATTAAATAACTCATAATTTTCCCTTGCCATCATCGTCTCCAGCTTGCTCATTATGGACAAACCGATTGTTGTTGTTGGTCCTTTGGCTGCATTTTTCAATTCCTATCCAAATCTTTTTATTTTCGTAGAGCTGTTTTGCATGATTATAATTTCAATATCCTTTTAGAAATAGCTTATGTTAGCTACTTAAATTAAAGTAAGTTAAATTGTTATGTTAGCTATGTTATGTTAACTATGTTAGTTATTTTCTATAGGGCTTACCCTGTACATGGTCGCAGGAAGCGTCGAGCGTATCTCAGGAGAATTTGGGCACAAAGTAGGGTAACACTTTGTGCCCAAAGACCACCAAGATCATCTGCTTTATTTTTTCTAGGAAAAGGAAGGAGGGGTAAATGCAAAATGCATAAAAAATATGCTCTGCGTAACTCTTGGAAGGTTATAAAGTAAAAAACAAGTTTTAGCTTCCCCTTGAGGTTTTTACTCAAAGCCGGCAAGCCAATATACAGTATGATTCTTCTGTGAAATGCCTACAGAGCTCCTAAAGAGATTACATGGTCCAATGAGTCCAGCAATACACTCGGTGGTGTGGAGTGGTAAAGTAGAACATTGTACAGGAAATAGGATTCTACATAAAATTACTGAAAGTTGAAGCTATTCCTTCATCACCATCCATTATTTGTGTAAAATGACCGAAATTAAAAACCATTTCAGCATCTGCATTTCTTACTTACATATACCTATACAAGTAGATTGTTCAATTCCTATACTTACACTTTAAATAAATAGCTATTTAAGTTATACGTTGCTTTATGTTTTACATACTGTGTAGTTAGTCAGACGTTCATCCATGCTGTAATATGATACTAGAGCTGGGTTATATACTGTATGCAGATTTTTACTACAGCACTGCTGCAAGCTCGATTCCGCTTCATTAATTTGTGGATGAATTTTCTATAAAATAGTCAATGTATTCATTCTGACACCCAGAGGATGCACTATATGAATTTTAAAGTGGATGTAATCTTTGATCTGGTTGAGATTTTATAAGAAGACATGTATTTAGCTTTCTTGACGTTTATAAAGCTGTTTAAAAATTCTTAAAAATTTTCAGACACAGGAAAGTCTTCTCCTATTAAGCTGTCAGTCAGTGGGGGGGGGGGGGGGGGGGTGGGGGGGTGTTACGGGAACGTTATTTTAGCTGCTATAATAACAATGAGAATTAATTTGTTTGTTGAATATTTCACAATATTAAATGGAAGTAATACTTTCATATCGTTATATTTTTTCTCTATATTTTAGTCCACTATGTCTGTCCATCTATTCATGATTCTCATTAAGATAATAACTCAAAAATGAGTGATTAAATGTTTGTAAGATTTACATGGTATTATCACCAGATAAACATATTAGACTTTGGAATAGATTCAAACAAGCAGCAAATGTGGATTTAGGTATAGGTGACATACTGGAAGTAGCTAGCCAAGGTGGTATAGCACACCCGCATGAAAAAAAAAGGGGGGGGGGGATCAGAATGGTAGTGACATTTGTGCGAGTTGTTTCCTCTCACTCATTTGCACATCAATGATATCATGTCACTGTGTGGGTCAATTATCCTTGTCATAGTGTTCAGCGAGATTCTCATTTGTGAGCAAGGCATGGCAGGCTACCGCTTGGGAAGGTCTCTCACTCAGAAGTACTGTACATAATGTGGTGTGGGGGATGGGGGCTTGATGGATGTCACCTCAGGTCCCCTGGATGGAAGCCTGACCATCTGGGTGGGGGGCATTTTAGTGTTGCCTCTTACTTGATAGAATTGAGGAGATACAGTATGAAATGCCCTAATACTCACCAAATCAAAAGATGGATAAAAACGTTCAGGTGACCAATTTCGAAAAATAAGAAATGAAAGAATAAGAGGCAAACAGACAAAAGATAAAGATATGCATTTATGTTATCTCTTTATGAATTTAATATCGTACATATAATGAAGTGGCGCTACGGTGGCTTAGTGGTTAGCACTGTCCTGGGTCCGATTCCCACGTCAGGTCTGTGTGCATGAAGTTTGCTTGTTCTCCTTGTTCTGTTATGTAGCCTGTGGGTTTCCTCCAGGTTCCTAATTGGCGTTCCCAAATTGCCAGTAGTTTGTGAATGTGCATATAAATATGCATGTGAATGTTGACTGGAGGTCCTACCATGGTCGTACTAGATGGGAATAAATAAAATGATCACTGTAGATGCGGACATATTATTTCACTAGTTTTGACGCGTAGCTTTGGTTTGAAGTTTCACTCACACAACAGAAGTCCGATCTCTTTGTCTCTTGTAGTTTATTTTGTCGGCATCAAAGAATCAACACTTCATACCGTCGTCTTGAGTAAATCCACTGTGATTACAACACCAGTTGCTGTATCTTATAAATTTCTTACGCATACTGTATAACAACACTTGTGTTGTATATATCTGCTTACGGGGAGCTTACAATCAAAAGCTTGTGTTTCCGTAGCCTTCCGCATCTAAACTGACTTTTCTATCATGCGATAGTCATACAAATACATGTCATAGTGGAATGACATCACAGACCAACTTACAATTGTCAAAATGGATGCTTAACTAACACATTCAGAGCTTATGGCTTATGTAATAAACTTAATGCTTAATGCTTTACTAATGAATAGAGTAAGGTAAAGTAACATGAAATAAAAACAAATAAACACAACAACAAATTCATAACAAGTACGATATGGCTCTTACAATCACCATTGGCCTCCACGGTCCCTTTTCAGACTACGGAGGATCTTGGCTGGATCGATAAAATTTAATATTCTAGTATAACACCTATGTTTGGAAACTTGTGCTGACATGCTTCTATCTTATATAACATAGGATATAATTTCATACAGTTGCACCCATGATTATGCATGTACCCGGCAGCAACACCATTACAACCTAACTAGGCCATTATTGATTTAGTAAACGTTCATTTAGGAGACATGATAAAGGTTTCCTGTGATTCCATTGAGCTCAGTCAAGGGAATTTCTAATGCTGTAGGCTAATTTAAAAGAGGTCTATATTATGCTCATATTGTGTATCTTTTGAGTTATATTGACTCTTTGATGTGCCTAAGCCTAGAAATAGTCAATGATTTATCTGTTTTTATTTATTTTTGTTGATACCACTGTCTGAATAAAATATTAAGGCAAAGTTAATGTAGAAGCATGCTTTTGTTGTGGCTGGATGCTGAGGGAAAGTTAAAGCCAGTAATCCAAACAAGTTAAAGGTCACAGCAAGGTCAAATATCATAAATATTTTTTTTATATCAACACTGTCAGTATTGCGTTAAATTTCTTGTAGTATAATTCTTACAAGTTTTAAAAAACGTATGGTATTTAGTTTTATGCTGAGGTTTGTGCTCTCTGATTATATAATTAGTACTGTACAGTATATACTATATATCTCTGAATGTAGTATAGATCATCCGAATCTTTGTGACATGATATATACCTTCATATTTTGTTAGTTAAATTAATTTGATACTAAATTTAAAGTAAAATCAATTGATTAATTAATTTAATATAAAATATGACAAATTGTTAAAAAGTAAATTAACTTGAATTTAACATTCATTCATTCATTCATTCATTTTCTATACCGCTTAATCCTGTGTTCAGGGTCGCGGGGGACCTGGAGCCTATCCCAGGAGACTTCGGGCACTAGGCGGGGTACACCCTGGACTGGGTGCCAATCCATCGCAGGGCACACACACTCACACACACACTCACACACCCAATCACACACTACGAGCAATTTAGGAACGCCAATTAGCCCAACCTGCATATCTTTGGACTGTGGGAGGAAACCGGAGTACCCGGAGGAAACCCACCAAACACGGGGAGAACATGCAAACTCCATGCACACAGAGACGGGAATCGAGCCTGGCCGGGGAATCGAACCCAGACCCTGGAGGTGCAAGGCGACAGTGCTAACCACTACACCTGAATTTAACATAATAACTCCATTTTCGACTTCTACTCACTGTGTGCTTCATTACATCCCTCTTCTCACATGTAGTCCAATTAAATACAAGGACTGAGAAAAAACGAAATAAATGAAGCAAGACACAATATCCAAACAATAAGCAGCACTAAATTAGAATTATTCCAAATCAAAAAAGAAAGCAGAAAGGTTCAAATGGAATCACGAATCAGACAGACAGTGTGCCTTATTGATAGTTCTCTGTTCCGTTAGACAACCACTGCAGCAACATCACTCCAATCCAAGATATAGGTTTCAATCCCCATAAGAGCACTCAGCCAGCAGTTGTTTTATTAAAAGATCAGCATTATCTTTCCTTTCTCCAGAAAGGCCTTTTAATGCTGAGATCAGGATCTTGGCACGGTACCTGAGAAACGTGCATTACAGATGGATGTCTGTGCAGAATCTGGCAGAGAGTTCAGTTAAGTGAACGGTTCTCTAAGGGCCAATGTATTACTCCAGCCTAACTGACTTACATGACACTTCTCAGGACGCACCAACACTTACTATGTGACAGTTATTAATGTCAGTAAAATAACCTTTGTAATTGGTAACCATTTTATGGGTTCTTAAGCACACGCCTGCCATTCAATACAGTATGTATGTACAGTATGAGTTCTAGTACTGATATTATTGTACTCTGGCTACCCTGGCTATCCAATGTACAGCCTATCCCAGGAGATTTAGAGCACAAGGCAGGGTATACCTCTTACCCTGGACAGAGTGCAATCCATCACAAGGCACACCCATATAATATTGGCAATTTGGAAATACCAATTAACTTAATCTGCATGTCCTTGGATTGTGGAAGGAAACCAGAGTCCCCATAAGAAAACCCAGCAAGTATGTGGAGAACATATAAACTCCGCGCAAACAGACATGAGGCAGTAATCGAACCCTGACCCTGGAGGTGCCAGCCCACAGTGCTAACTACTATGCCACCGTGCCGCCATATTAAATGAAAATGACTGCATTAATCAGATACTATGGAACAAACATGTGTCCTCTAGCAAAATTGATTGGTAATGGATTGGTAATTAATTGGCTTACAAAATGTACATAAAGCATACAGGTCCTAGCCTATTAGGTCTTCTCCCAATGTTTACTGTACCATTCACTTTCTTAGCAAAATCATTCAAATGTAGCTCCTAAATTTACTTTGGCATTGTTCTCTAGCCTCTATATGCAACAAAATAGCAGAAAACCAGATGAAAATGCTGGAGGGAAGAAGAGTTCATTCGAATACATTGAAAAATTTTTTATATGACCTTGAAAAATACTTCTGATCTGACTGATCTTTTCAGAAAGAAACAAACAAACACAAAAAAATGTATAAAATAATAATTAAATAAAAGGTTTAAATAAAAAAAAAATTGGTGGGAAAAACTAAACTACACCTTAAAAAAGGTAAAAAAGCTACACCTCCCAGAGCATCTAATCTTTCCTAGTTTAAGAAAGAACATGGCTCTCACCAGGACCTGGTGTGTGTTTACAAAGGTGTACAAAGTAAAAGTGCTCAAGAGTTTAAGAAACAACATGCATACATACTGTACTGATAGCTTGCCTTTACAAACGTTTTAATACAATGTCACCTTCAATCTATAATTTAATAATTTGAATAATATTTTTCCCAGTTTCCACAATCTAATGTCAAGTGCCTGGATAATAAGTAATCCAGGATTCTCCATGTTTACACTTGGAGAAAATATGAAAGTTCACAATAACTGTAACCTGAATTTGGGAGTGATGCGGCAAACCTACACCACACCACATGCTGCGTACTCTGGACTTAAAATGACCTGGAGAAATGCTATAGCAAATAATTATACTGTATATATAATGGTTCCTGATTTTTAGTTCTTTCTACATTGTAAAGTTTTGCTGAAGGCGTCCAAAAAATGCATGAATCTCCTTTGAACAGTTGATATTGAGATGTTTCTGCTACTTCTGCTCTGTAAAGACTTCATAACGCCTCTAATCTGAGCTGCTGTTAATTGGTCATTTTTCAGGCTGATAACTCTAAATGAACTTCTCGTCTGCAGCAGAGGGAGGTTTTGGTCTCGTCCTCCTGGGACGGCCTTCATGAGAGACAGTTTCATTATGGTGCTGGACGGATTTTGCAAATGCACCTGACACAATACTGTTCTTGCAGGAACTATTACAGAAAGGCCGACCTCTGTGTCTTACAATAACAACTAACTGGTGTTTTTGTTGTTGTTACGTAATTACCTAATTCCATATGTGTTATTTTATAGTTTTGAAATCCCCAGTATTGTTGTAGAATGTAGAAAATAAATCACTAAACAAAAACAAAGAAATTTGAAAGTGACACCAAACTTTTGAACGGTAGTGTATGTATAGATAATTTAGCACTAAATTTATATAATCTAACTTACTAATGCAAACTATTAATAAATCAAATGTATTTAGGATTTTGAAAAGGCGTGCTGTTATGTAAAAATAATCAACAATAAATTGGTGTTATGTAGCCTGGAACAGCTGATTAATATCTGGAGTAGATTATTTCAGTGTTTTACTCCTATACAACAGCAAGCAAGCTGCCAACAATATTAATTCTAAAACAACACATACAGTATTTAAAAAAAACAAAAAACATTTATATACAAATTTCATGTTATGAAAGTCGTACCCTGCCTCGTGCCCTGAGTCTCCTGGGATGGGCTCCAGGTCCCCCGCGACCCTAAATACAGGATAAAGCAGTATAGAAGATGAATGAATGAATGTTATGAAAGTCAAACAGGACCTGTTATCACTTATCACATAGAACCATCATCACTTGTCCTACTACTAACAGTACTACTATCAGAGCTGCTGTTATATAAAATTTAAGCAACACTTCCTGGCCAATCAGTTTTGAGGATTCAGTAGTGCTATAGTATAGAATGTTCTAGCCATATCTTCTGAGAATCTGTGCCACATAGTTTTCTGATGTTGTATTAACATTCTTGTTTAAATATAAGGCTGTCAATATTAATATTACTCAATATTACTCAAATTAATCATATGACTAAATTTTACCCCAATGGCTTCCCATAATCACAGCGTGGTTACCCGGCTGTGTGTGATAATGGCACTTTAACGTGGATAATAAGATGACTGAGGAAACGCTGAAAAAGGCTGGGAAAGGAAGCAGGAAGTTGGCAGAAGCAACATTTACTGCATTTACTGGACATCAGTAAGTAACCATTACTACCGCGGTTTAACAGCACATCTAATCGATGACAAATGGCAGCTGCACTCATTCACTCTGGGTGTGTTAAAAAGCGAAGAAGCATGTGCTAGCCATCTCCAAAAAAGAGATAACATACATGGTCTCAACTATAGAAGCAGACAGGCCTCATAATATGATTGCTTAAGTACACCATCATTATTATCACTTATCATCGTCTATACCACTTTATCCTGTATTTAAGGTCACAGGGGGGACTTAGGGCATGAGGCAGGGTACATCCTGCACATGGTGCCAATCCATCGCAGGGCACACACACACTCATTCTCACACTACAGAAAATACAATTTGGGAATGGCAATTAGCCTAATCTGCATGTCTTTGGGAGGAAATTCACCAAGCACAGGAAGAACATGCAAACTCCATGCACACAGACAGGAATCAAGCCTGAGTCCATGGTCAAGAGTCGAACCTGGACCGTGGAGGTGCAAGGCGACAGCGCTAACCACTACACCACCATACCACCCAAGTCTACCCTTCGAGAGGTTTTAATTTAACATTTGTTAAATGTTAGAGTTATTATAAAACTGCATAATCTGTTTCCTCTAACCAGTTTGTCATGTATTTCTTTACAAGTAATACAAGTAAATCTGAGAATTTTAAAATTGTGATTAATCGTAGGTTATGACTGTGATTAACTATATTAATTTGTTTAATCGATTAAAAGCACTATTTAAGTAGGTAGTTACATTAGATGTTCCTGAGTAAAAAACAAGAACTTGCTCAGTTAGGCTGGTCTTTTCTTCCAGTTATTATTACTACTACTACTATTTTTCAAATTTAGAATGACAAATTTGCTTTAGTGTTACCCTTGTGTGCCCTTGTGTGTTTTAAAAAAATATATATACCTTGTTTGACAATGAATCCTGCTACAGGTCTATATTTACTCTGCAATTGCATCCCGATGCCCGTTCCCCCTGCCTAAGGATTCACCAGGCAATTCAATAACTGCACACACAGCAACCCGCAACCACTTTTCATTGATCCTGCCTCATGAATCTCTGTTCAAGGTATTATTAGAAAGACTCCTAACAAGGGAGCTGAATATAATTAATCCCAACATGACTATTAACTCAGCACTTCTTTTTCAAGCTTTGCAAAAGTTCTCTCATGTTGAACCACTTAGACCTGATTAAGTGAGTCAAAAATGTCATGAAAGCTTACACATTCACTAATTCGTTTATTAATATTTTAAGACCAGACAAAGATTTTATGTTTACCATTGCTGTGATCACTCTGTAGGGACCAATCAAATCAACCAAATCTGCTAGAAGTCTCTTGGGTATTTGGGGATATTTCCTAGTGTACTGTAATTAGTATACAGTTGTAGAAAGTTTCCAGTCACAAGAAGTTAACATTTTGCAAATCAGATTAACGGGTGTAAAGTTTTTTTTTTTTTTTTTTTTTTAACCAACGCTTCCTATACATGAAATTAGGATTCTTCCAATATAGAAGACCGCCAAGACCGTCATTCTCAGAACAAGAAAGAAAAAAAAAGGAAATTTCCGACACTGTAGGCAAATATATGACTGTGTTGAAAGAAAGAATGTATCCATGGTATATAATCCACCTAAACATTCATCCTAGTAGACATCTGAACGGTATGAATATTGTGTTCATATCTTTCCTGCTGGCTCTCTGTTACCATGGTAACCCCATTCTCTGAGGCTGACAGTACCAGAGTTAAAGTACACTACAGAGGAATGGGACAGCAGGACATAATGCTTGTCCCATAGCCTTCAGGTCAGATAAGTGATGATCAGGGAAAGAAAAAAAAAAGAAAAAAAAACAGCATTTACCGGATTCAAGTTCAACTTTATCCAATGTAAGGTTTTTTTTTTCTGTGTGTGAAAATACATTGAACTTGAAAGAAAAAGTAAAAAAACAAAAAGACTCTGCTTTACCAGGAATGCCTCCCCAAACAAGCTCTGTAATAAAGAGTAATAGGCATACAGGGACAACTGTGGTAAACTGCTGGTTGTCACAGAGGGCAAGGCGAGGATAGAGCTATACCTCATAGATCTTCCAGGTTAGACCTGTCCACTTTGAGTAGAATATCATGTAGCGGATATCCTGGGATCATCGTCTCTTTCAAAAGATTAATGGCTGCCTTCTTTCTCGCTTCTTTTTTTTAGATAACTGGTAGAAGTCTGCCTGGTCTGGAGAGCTGACTATTTCCTGGTAAACCCCTTAGAGAAAAGTGTTTTAGGTTTCAAGCATTTAATCTTTAAAAAGATTTTTTTTTTTTTTTTTTTTAGATGACAGTCATTTGATCTGAAATGGATCATAAGATTTTGTGAATTTGTGGTCCATGCAAGCACAAGTGCACACTGTCATTACAGAAAAAAGAGGACATAGAGGCCAATATTCTATATATGCAAGTATTTCGCAGATTCTCATTTTTACTCTTTTTTTTGTATAATTTGCAATCAAATTTGGAACGGAATGAAAACCAAATGCTCAGCTGAAGCATTTTTACTAGTGCTTGCACACGTTTGGACCCCACTGTACAGTATACAGTATATAGCATGCTACAGTGTACGTATGCAGATTTTCCTTTACTTTGACTGGCCAAAGATTTGCCACAGGTCTGTTTTTCTTAGAACAGGATAAAGCGTGATTCCAAGTAAAGGTCATTTAAAAACTTCTGCCACACAGTCGTCACTCATGGATGATGAGAGCAGCTTAAGTGATGTTTGCGGTGATGGTTAACTTATTTGAGTAATCCCATTTCTAATCAGTGCTTCTTGCGCTACTGTATGGTTTGATCAACAGTTAAGATCTAAATAGGAAGACATTTTGATATGTTAATATGCTGCAAAACTTCACCTTGAAGCACCCCAGAGCTGATTTATATCCATTCTCTGTGTATGATTTATGAACACAGACTGGAGATAGTTCAGGGTCCTCAGGCTATATTACAAGGTTTTTGAACCTCCTGAACAAATGATATACCAGATCGGCATGATTAACTCTAAAGGTTTGTTAGATCACTTTGCTTTCTCCTCTAATGCAGAATTAGATTTTTTGTACAGTAAACACTGGACACACATTGGCTGATTTGGAAATGGAAGCAATATTTGTGATTGTCCATATACAGTAGTTGGAAAATCCAAAGCAACCACTTTTTAAGCTTACTTATAGTACAAAGATCATTATGCCATTTTGAAGAATTCTCAATTATTGATCCTCAAATCCACTGCTGTTTTTCTCTTCACCAGCTGGACGTATGTAATGTAAAGCTGTATGCTGATGAAACTCAATCATTTTTTGCATCTTGCTTCTTAAGTGCAAAATTATTGTTCTTTGTCAGACAACTTTGTCTGTATTAAAACATTAAATCTGAAAACTGCTACATGACTGTATTTTAGCAGCTTTAAACTTCCACGTTTTGAGTAATGCATAGCTGCCAGATACATAGCTGCCAGATTTTGGTGTACAAGCCAAATGGCAAAAATCCTACGTTTGTTACGGAGTTTATGGACCTGTGCAACACAACCACAAGCTGCTGTGAGTGCCTTAAATGTGTTCAAACGGTTTTTGAAGAATTTTTGCACCAAGAAGATGCTTACTGCCATTGCGGTCACTCCAGCGGTAATGTTTGCGATACGTTCTGTGAAACAAGACATTATGGGATTTCCATGTTGTTCGAACACCATGTTAAATTTTTAACATGACTATGTGGAATACTGTAGTGTAAACACTATGGTGAAGCAGAAATTTTGTAAAACGTTACAAAACTTAAAATATACACAAGCAATCTGTGTACAAGAGACATGAGATGAACTTGTGGGAAGCAGATAGTTACAGATTTTAGAAAAAAGCAGATAGTTACAGATTTTTGAAAAATCACACAAAATTTACACTTGTATATTTTGCAGTACTTCTTCCGGCATTTGAAAAACTCATTTTTTTTTTCTTATCTCATGAGTTATCTCATTTTGATGTCAAACTGTTCATTCGTAGATTAATAACTTGCCATTAGTATTACAGTAGTAGTATTAAAGACATTATGATCATGGTAAATTTGCATGAGTAGTGTGTCAAAAAAGGCATCATCATTCCTTAAAGATTATTTGCATCAAGATTGCATACTGTACAGTATACTGTAGTGGATCATTCACAGGAAGATACAGGTTGTAATCCAACATATAATCCAGCTAATTATTAATGGTACAGATGTTACTCACATCTGGTCAATTTTTATATTACAGTAGAATATATTTAAGCCTTTAAAGCTGTCAGTCATTCCAGAGTCAAATATCAATTGACTCATTTTCCATTTTAATGAAGGAAAAAATAAGACTGAGCTGCAGGTAGACATGCATATTCTGTTCATAAAGTGCAGAGTGCTTGTGCAAAATGTGTAAAAGTTGGCAGGTCTACAGTGTTACAATTTGTGCATTCTACAGACCTGGCTTATTAGTTTTAATATGGGAGAAAACTCATTTTAATTATGAGAAAATAAAAGACATTTATTGTCTCATTACATCTCTTGGCTTATTAAGACACTCTAAGGTAGATTTGTTAATCATTTGTCTATGTGCCAGGGCAGTTCTCTCTGGCAAAGCAATGCTTCAGTCTCGGAGGTGTTTGGAAAAAGTCACAGTCTCCCTGATCTCTTGGCTTTTGTTTAACGATCAGATGTGAGCCGTTGCTTTCAGATACAGTAGCAGCGCCTCTTGGAAAGCAAGTGTGTATGCTAAATGAAATATCCACTCTGATTAGTTCAGCTTCGAAGAAGCAACAGATAACACATTACAGTAGGTCAACCTTGTATATAATTACACAGCTTCAAAAAGTGGTGTCTAGTGTCACTAATGAATAACTCACTCGGCTTAGACGTAACAGAATGTTTTTTTGGTAATGAATGTATGGCTCATGTTCCCTTGGTCCTGAGACCTGACCATCTGAAGCAGAATCAACCCCAGATCATACAGTAGCACTGCCTCCAGAGATTTGTACTGTACACTGCTTCCCTTCCTACCCTGACACTCTGGAATACGGGCAACCTGGACTCATCAGACCACATGACATTTTTCCATTGCTCAATCCATACGCTCTCTAACCAACTAAAGCCATGTTTTAGATAAATCCCAATGGGAAATACACATAGGCCACACAGCTGTTTAGTCCCAATCCTGTGAGTTCTTACTCCACTGTGTCTGTGGAAATGCTCTTAAATTCACTATTAAACATAGCTATGATCTCTATTGTCAATCTTTTTTTTTATTTGCAATGCAGTTTCACCATTTTAACATGATCTCCATCTTTGAAGTTGAAGGTTCAAGACTATCCTTGCAGTATACTAGGCATGTAAGAGGCCATCATTGTGCTGTAGCATGATTTAATAAATAATTTAAGATATTGCTGAGAATATAGTTTTTAAACCTTCTCGAATGCTTAACAAGGGGGACACTGTCATATTTAATTATCGTCTTTATGAAGCGGTTTCAGGGTTTTTATCAGGGTCTTCAAGAGTCATCGAGCCTTGCTTTTTTATATAGGAATCTTTGGAATTCAAGAGATTTTTTTTTTACCATGTTTAAGACTTGAATGATATAAGGAATTGAATGATAGATGGAGCTTATTTATTAGCCTTAAGTTTGGTATTTTAGATTCTCTTACCATGAAACATGGAAGTAAAATGTCAGTTGTGGAACGAATAAAACATGATGAGGAAGGAAATTAATCAACACCAGGGTGATGTTTTTTTTTTACATTTAGGCATTTGGCAGACGCTCTTATCCAGAGATTTTTATCTCATTACACATCTGAGCAGTTGAGGGTTAAGGGCCTTGCTCAAGGGCCCAACAGTGGCAACTTGGTGGTTGTGGGGTTTGAACCTGGGATCTTCCGAACCGTAGTCCAATGCCTTAACCACTGAGCTACACCTGGCCCAATACATCATTAACAATCCATACTTTTGGAGAATTTCCATCAAACACTTTTGGCCCTGGATCCAAAGCTTATCCCGGGAACGCCAGGTGTCATCTCAGAACAATACACCCTTGGATGAGAGAGTGGATCGCAGTATACCACACACACAGTCACACACTCAGTCACACCTAGGGGTGATTTATCTTAGCCAATGCACCCACTGGCAAGTTTCTGAAAGGTTGGTGGAAACTGAACAACCACAGGAAAACCCACGCAGACATACTGTAAGGAGGAGATCATGCACAGAAACATGCACAGACATTAGCTCAGGCTCGAACTTGGAGCTGTGAAGTACTGTAAGAACATTTCTCTACTGAAAAACTGCCAAGTGCAAAGTCCGCTCCCTTCTAGAATTTGCTTTGTGGAGAAAACTCTTATTTTTTCAGTTTCAAATCAAATCGCTGTAACACACCCCCTCTTGTGGCCTATTGCTTTATTTTACGAGTCGGATCTTACAGTCTTTTGCTTTTATGCCTATCCTGGCAATTTTAGAGTGGAATGTTTTGCAAATTGAGCATGGAATGGATATAGTAATTATTCAAATTATCACAAGGTGTTGTGGTGTTAGGCAACCAGCCGTTAAGAGCTTGATAATTCGCTACTATTCGACGGTCAGATTAACAGCATTCACCAGAACGCAGAGTTCATACACGCTGCATTGTCACGTCTCTTCAATTATGTGTTTTTTTTAAATAGGAGAAGAAAAAAAATAGCATTTTACTGGAAGGTAACATCGTGGCATAGTGTCTTTTACACTAGAAGCCCTTGGACCTGTATTTCCAGTTCCCCACATTTTCCTAGAAGGTCACTGGGCCAATTAAATCTAGCTCCAGCTTAATAAAGCATAATTGAGGATGAGTAGCGGGAGTCTTATCCTTTTCATCACACACCACATGCCAATTATCAGTATTGATTTAATATCGTTTACATGTACAACAAGACTCGCTGTTCTGTCCTAATTCATAAGGGGGAAAGTATACAGTAATATTTACAGACTTAGATATATTCAAGAAGACTAATCTGCATCGGAATGTTCAAGTCTTTATGACAGCTTAGCAAAAGGCTCCTGCTGACACACAGACAGTGAGCGGGTGTCAGATAGAAGGAGCGACTAGAAGAACCAGTGTTACACCACCTACCACGTTCTCTCTCTTCAGAGACTCCAGACTTTCTCTCCTCTTGGCTTTACCGCAGCGTAGCTATGCGCCATCTGTCGCTGTTGCCATGGCAACAAGGCCCATTGATCTACATAAAACCACAGACGGAGATATTCTGGTCTGATCCATTAGCATGACTCAAACGGCATCTCCGTCTCGGCTAACTGGCGGACAGTCATTTCAGACATCTTTCTGACCGTAATTACCATTACTCTGACCTTTAAATGGAAACCGATAATATAGCTCTTATTTCTAATCACAATCGCTTTTATTCATCTTTAATTCATAGTTAGAAAAGCCATCGGGAGCTGGCTGGAGACGTGGAGACCTTAAAACTAGTTGGAATTAGTTCTAACATCATTTATTACCAACCTCAGTGTTTTAAGAGGTAATCATTTCTATCCGGTTTTGAATCGCTTTATTAGCCATGACTAAATGACGTGTCAGACATTATTAGCAGGAATACTGTAAGAACTAGCTTATCTGTTTTCTGCTAGAGGTCTAAATTATGATGTTTAGTTCAGAAAGACGTCTGACACGACTGGCGTACAGTGATGCAGTACAAGCATTCTTGAAAGAAATGTGTCTTCTGAAATATTAAGTCACTGTTGGAAATACACAACACACACACACACACACACACACACACACACATACACACGGCTCATAAAATCTGCAGAATGTCACAGCAAGGAATTTCATTTCTTATGATATTGTTAGGGCTTTGAGAGCAAAGTGAATGTGGAGAGCTCAGAGTAGGAAAAGCTAATAAGGCCTGAGATTTCTCTGTAGATTTCTTTTTGGATCAGTGTAACAAACATGAAGAGAACTCTATAAAGAGATCTTACATCATTCTTACAACGCTCTGGTGGAATCTGGGGGGGGGGGGGAATCGCATCGAAGCTAGAATCTGCACGATGGATGATTACAGCACACCTTCTACACTCTTGTTTCATAAATATTCTACTGTAGTTTTATCAGAAGGAATTTGCAAGGGAGTAAAAAAAAAAAAAAAAAAAGCAGAGCTGTTTCTTTGCGAGTAAATAATTATGCAGGCAATGTGGAGAAATCTGCAGCGAAGGAAAAGAAAAACCTCAATACGTTTAGAGAACGAGCGAGGTGAAACTAAGCAGATGTGTTCAATAAGATCCAGGCATCTCTGGGCAATTTCTCCAATGATTAAAGTGACCAATCTCTGAGCTCCGGTCATATGTCTTAGTTAGAGGTCTCTCTCTTCGGTAGGAGATGTCGGTCTGATAGGACGCTCCCGCTCTGGAGATGCAGAACTATCGATGCGATTATTGATCATTTGGTGCATTATATTAATGCAAGCTAAGTAAGATATAAAACATGATGGAGCGTGCCGTTACAGGAATCAACAATGGAGTGGTGGGACTGCAGCTTGACAAGGGATGTTTGTAACACCAACAAGTTGAATATATTACAAGATACAGCAGTTAGTTCTGACCATGTAATTGGATTGGACAAGAGACATTCCATGAGTGCTGATATAGAGCATAACAGTACTGGGATGTTTAACGATATGTATCTGCTTCACAGGTGTTATAATAATCGTTTACTCCTGAACCAGGGCGATATTTGGTGTGTGGAACAATGGATTTTTTTACACCCTACGTACATAGCGCACCTGCATTTTTGCTCTTTGGAATTCAACTCAGGAACAGTTTGTTAGCCGATATTCTAAAGCGAAACAAGTGCAAGACTGGGCAGGAGTAGCTCGATGGTTAAAGCATTGGACTATGGTTTAGAAGGTCTCAGGTTCAAACTTCACCACCCCTATTGGGCGCTTTAGCAAGGTCCTCAACCTTGCCTCATTAGTGGCAACTACAGTACATACAGTACAGTAGTGGTGGGGGGTTTGGACCTGGGATCTACTGATCATCAGGGCAATGCCTTAACCACAGAGCTACCCCACATTACATTGTGTGTAGTGTTCATCACATTACATTACGGCAATTGGCAGAAACCTTTTTTCTCATTATACACCTGAGCATTCAAGGGTTAAGGGCATTTTTTAAGGGCCCGACAGTGGCAACTACGTAGTGGTGGGGTTTAACCCTGGGACTTTCTGATCATCATTCCAATGCCCTAACCACTTTGAGCTTACACACAAGATATCAGGCTATGTACACTAGTGATTCGTTCATTTTCTACACGGCGCGCACGTACGCAAATCATCGCAAAACCTCCGTACTGTAGGTTATGTACAGGAAACAGAATTGAGTGATTCCCATAGACAATAGATTCAAAAGAACGAACGACTCAGACTGGAAGATATGAGAGGTGAGCTACTCATTCTGTTCATTATAATATGTCCTATAGCTGCATTGTAATATTTTAATTACTGGAACTATAGCAAAAATTTGTGTATGTAGATGTATTGGAGGTCTTTTTATTAAACACGCAACATTCTATTTTATTTCTGATCAAAAGAACGAAACGAACTAAATGACTCAAAAAAAGATTCATTCATTTTGATGAACGAGATTCAAAGACCCGAGTCACTAAAATGATTCAAACTTCCCATCACTAATGTACACAGCACATGGATAGATATTTAAAGCTGTGCCACAAGAAAGATTAAGATTAAATAAAACAATTATTTCCATTTCCTTATCGTCCAACACTTGTTACAACTAATATAATCACCGGACTGCAAATGCATTATTCCACATAAACAGATAATGTGCTTTAAACAAATACAAATACAAACAATAGGCACACTATGTAGCTTTTTCGTAAGCAGGCCCGTGTACATTCAAAGGTTTTGCTTTCATGTACTGTAGGTGAGCTGTGAGATATGAAGGTTGTGGGTGTGAGTGAGCGCTCCGACTTGAAGCTTGCAGGATAAAAGGAGCTGCTGTGTTATGCATTCATCGTGCTCATTTGTACAGTACATGCTTAGTAACTAACAGGTGAGGGTTTAAATGTGGGTTAAAGGAGGCTATTTGAGAAATGTGAGCAGGTGCAAAAAAAAGACTGTGATGACTTTGACACAATGCTGTGAATGTACACCATGGATTGGATGCCAGTCCATCACTGCGCATTATGCATAAACACTTTCACACGCTCATTCACGCCTAGGGGGTCAATTTCTCGTAGCCAATCCACCTAACGAATGTTTTTTTTAGAAGGTACAGACCCCCAAGGAACATGTAAAAACAAGTGAGACAGGAACCCAAGCTCGATTGATCCGGGAGCATCGGAGCTGTGAAGCTGCAACATTACAATTTCCATTATTGCTCTACCAAAATGCCCTCATTTTGTTTTATTGACTTAAAGACCGACAGCGCTGGCATTTTAATTTCCCGTCTTCTGATCAGTAGCCTTTATCCACTGGGCCGCCACTCTCCATATATCTCCATGGGAACAAGTCTTGCTAATTTTGCATATAGAAATATCAGCATGCTATCAATAACATTGTCCAGATTGAAGAGAGGTTGATGAAAATGTGTGTGTGAGAAAGAGAGAGGGAGAGAGAGAGAGAGAGAGAGAGAGAGAGAGAGAAAAACAAGGGTTCTTTTGAATTACAACAAAAATGTGACACTCAACAGTCACCATACAGATTCCCGCTTCCATCAATCAAGAAAATTAAGCTGGTATGATAAGTGACTCTACTCACAAACCGCCTGTCAAAGCACACGTATTAAAATGCTACACGCGAAACAGACAGTGACGTCAAACCAAACATTACAGCCATTTTTTAGGAAAAGCGAGGAATGTAAGGTAATAAACCTCCCCTCCTATTCGTGAGAGGTTGGTGTAAATGTGGTCCTCAGCCAGCTCGTGAGGCCCGAGGAGAAGGTGTTAATGAGAACACGTGGTCAAACTGCTCAGAGCAAGACATGTTCTCAAGACCATCCATTACAGCCCCATTCACTAACCCTAACCCTAACCCATTAGGGAGATCTCACTGATCTGTTCCAGTTCCAGCCATAACATTTAACACAAGAAGCATGCAACTGTTTGCTTTCTTTTTTCTTTTGCATATCATCTCAGTACAATTGATCGCACCACCATGGCAAACATTAGTCATGCTCTAAATTGTCTCTGGTCCTGTTGTTTGACACCTGAGGCGAAATGTGAAAAGAACCAAACAGCAGTGAATCTCTGCCTCGCAGACTCTGAATTTACCATTTTACACACAGCTGCACTGCCAGATATCAAGAAATGGCACTTAAGAAGCTTCGTCAAATAAAGAGCAATCACAGGTTTGGGTAAATGTTGCAATCAGCAGATATCTGGTGCAAATCTTATCGCCTTCAGGAAAATCGCTTAAAGTAAATATCTTCATATTATACCTGGTGGAAACCCGTTTCCTCGTGTTAGTCACGCAAAGTGGTAAGAAGTTAAAGAACTGCTCATACAATCAATCCTTCATCAATTGAGCAAGTTATGGATTTAGACCACCGGGTTGCAAAGTGCCCCAATTATGGACACGTCCTGTAGGTCGGAATAGGATGAAATTGAGTAAAGTCAATAAGGTAATTTCATTTTTCATGAAATATGATGTTACTGAAACAGGACTCATCCTGTTGCCTGCAGAAAACGATACCACATGGGCCACAGAAATAATCGTTCTACTCACCGTATTAGAGATGGGATGCCCTTTAGAGTTTTCTGAAGCCTGCACTCAGAGTGTGAGCCCAGGCAGATCCAGACAAGGCCTCTGAAGAGTAATACGGGAAGTACAGCCGTCCAGCTCCTTTTATGTGTATTCACTCTTGTTGACCTGCCACATCTTCAGCCTCCTATCCAAATCCACTAAGCTCTGATTAGATGTCCAGTTAGATCATCCATGCCTCCAGTTTCAGTCCTGACATGATGACAAGCAGATGCTGCCTCTGGAAGCCACATGAGCCTGTAAAATTAAGATTTAAACAGCAGGTTAGTCTTCCTGTTACTTTTGCAGAAGCTCACAGTCAAATAAATTAGACATAGTGTCCTTATTCATACAACCAGAAGTGTGAGGAAATCTAGTACATTCGCATCCTTCCTCTACATATTATTTCATGTCTGTACTTTACTTGAGTAGTTTTATTAGAGGATATTTTTTACTTTTACTCCGCTCAAAAGTACCGCAAATATCTGTACTTTTACCTTTTACTTAACTGCATTTCTGCATGGCATCAAGTTACTTATGTATTTGAAGCAGGACTTTTGCCTCCTGCTGATTATTATGAAGGATTGCATAACTTGTCTTTCCTTCGAGACGCCTGATTTTTTCCCCTAATTTTCTCCCTAAATTTAGTCGTATCCAATTCCTCCCCGTCACTAGGGGGCTCCACATTAAGGCTACTTCTACCACTCAGTCGGGAGGGCTGGAAACTACCACATATTTTCCTCCAAACCATGTGACGCCAGCCGACCGCATCTTTTTGAACTGCTCGGTCACGCATCGTTGGGGGCGGAGTAACACACTCGGAGGACAGCGCTATCCGCTCCTTCCGCTTGCGTGAGCTAACAGACTCCCCTGATTGGCTGTGGAGCCGTGATTAATGTAGGAGCACTAAGCACCTCTCATCTCTCCCCTCTGAGAGAGCTCGGCCAATCAGCTCTCTCTAGACTTCTTTGGCTGCGAACTCGCGATCTCCAGATGATAGGGTGAGCACTTAACCACTGCGCCACTCGGATTCGGCACAATCAAGTCATTCTAACCTTTTACTCAGGCACACAAGTAAATTGAGGACTTTTACTTGAGTAATATTTGCTCTATGGAATCTCAACATTTACTCAAGGTCAGGATTTGTCTACTTTTTCCATCTACCACCTACAACACTTTTATGTACTGTACATGAGAATTGATGCTATAATACATAACTGATGACCCATTGGTATAATGCAACATTAAATCAACAGGCTATCATGTTGCACGTAAAAATACTTAAGAGTAAGAAAGTGAACAAGGGATTCTGGGTGTTTTCAGTTAGCATATTCATTCTGCATTTCATGAAAAGGATACATTTGTTGTATAATTTGTAGTGCTGCACAAATAGTATGCTATTCCTACGCTATGGATATGGTCTGCTCCTAAAGTACATACAGTATACAATATCCAGCTGTGTACTGGAATTGTGCAATTAACAAGGGACTAAGGGATAGGGACAAACAAAACCCAGTGATAAGGAGCAATGAATATCTGGTTTCCTTTACAGATAATGCACTTATCAATGTTGTTCATTTTCCACACACCCTCAGGACATCATTACTCTAAATCAGCCCCTAATAACATGCCTGGGGTCTTAATGTGATACTAATCCAGAAGACGAAAGAGACAGCTGTTTCTATAACATGGATCACAACGGGTAGCCGATGTATCTGAACATGCCTTAGGAAAGTCAGTGAGTGAGTCATAGCGATGCGATGTGATTGTAGAAAATCCCTTTAAACTTCATCATGAGGATAAAGAAGGTTATGTGAATGATGTTAGAGACACCCTGCCATGGAGATGTGGCTATTTGTGGATGTGTCCTGAAAAACCCAAATCCAAGGCCTAAAGCATGAGCTATTTTTGTGATATCAATCCAGAGGATTCACATGCCTTACAAAGTAATAACATTCAGCTGCCGTAAAATCAGAACTGCAATTGGAAGAAACAATACCTAGACATTATGACTTTATGACTGTATACATCAAATATATGGGAAGCAGTGATTAAGGGATCCAAGCACCATGTGCTGGACTGTGTTGTTGCAAAGGTTAGAAGTTAATGATGATGATGATGATGATGTAATAATGTTATTTCTAATGAATCAAAAAACATCTGCATTTCAGAGATATTGAATTAACTTTAAGATGATCCTGATAACCTGGCCGGGAATCAAACCCGCACCCTGGAGGTGCAAGGTGTCAGTGCTAATTTTTCCTCTCATCTGTTCCAACCAGTCAGCATTCAGCATCACAGTGTACTGTACTAACCATCGGCCTGATCGTCTGTCATCATCTTCACCTGTTAATCACTGGTTCATGCCTTAAGTTAGATGTTTTAATGCTTTTTCACAGGTCACTGTGTGGATTAACAAACAAAAAACATTCCACTGAAACATCCCGCTGGTCTGGTACATGGACTGGATTAAAAATCATAGCTAAAAACTTGCCAAGCCAAAAAATTCCTACATGAAGCCTGGAGAAATATTCCTCAAGTTTACAATAAAAACACAAGGAAAGTGGCTCCTTGGAAGCAAAATATACAAAAAAACATTTATTCAATTTTTTAAAACCAGGTAGCCTACGGTCACAAAAGCACACTGGTATTATCACAACATTTCTATTGAGTAAATGTATAGCCAACATATGAACTCTTAACATATGAAGATATGAACTCTATATACTGTATGTTTGTTTGTATATTATGCATCAAGGAGATATGGAAGTGGAAGTCGTGTTTTTTTTTTTTTTATTAAACTCTCTCCTTGAAATGTTTCCTGGGGAGCACTGATACAGATTCCAGGATGGCCTCCAAATGCCAGCTGGTTTTCCACACCTGAGGCTCCGACTGCATTTTATAGCTACCCAAGACACACTGGGTGTTCAAAGGCATCCGAATCTGAGAGAGGCAAAGGGATGGCTAAAGTACAGCTTCTACTTTTTAAAAAATGACGGCGATCAGAGCCAGTAGTAATCTCAGCCAGGCTCATGGACCCCCTCCAGTCTCTTCTCCTAATGGGAGGATACTGAACAGACCATGAGCAGGGATAGAATGAGTTTTATTTTATCAAAAACAAAATGACGTTATTTTGTCAAAAAAAAAAAAAAGTATACAAAAAAAAGACACAAACATCTATTCTTTCCAACAAACCATTCTTGAAAATGAAATTGAACTTCTTGAGTCCAAGTTTGTCCAAGCCTGGCAAAAAATAAATAATAAATAATAAATAAAGGTTGCAGAGGGGAAAGTGGAGCAATCGTCCCCCAGGTCCCGCATTTCTGGGACGTACCATCGACACGGCTTCCACTGAGGTACTGCAGATCTTGAGACACGTACATATGTTTATCAGGGAGGCTCACTCTGATCTGGTGCTGATGGCCTGAGGCGAGCGCTGAGGATTACTGAGGGTGCCACATGAATGCTGGGGTCACTGAATCACTGAAACTGAAGTGTACTGTACCTTCCGGCATTAAATGAAGCCCATACGGCTTCTCGCAAAGTAGATTTCTTTCATGCACCTGCCTGGAGCAAAGGAAAAAAAAAGGATATGGTGTGCCTTCTGTCATGTGAATATGACTGTGCTTGTGTTTCTGAAGGACGGGATTTGTTAAAATACTGTAGATGCATCTATGCCGCTCTTTAAAAGTGTATGTACAGTATATTCAGAAATCACAAGCAACTAAACATGTAGTCGAAATGCAATAAGACATGCATAATCCTATTTGGGTGATTATACTTAATTGTGACCAAGGTGACTGAGGCGCTCGCATGACAAGCGTTATGAAAGTTATATGAATATGAATATCCTTGTTACATGACATGTGCAAAAGTAATGCTACAGTACATAGAAAAGTGTAGATAACATCCAGAAGACAAAATCCGGGCATCCCAGACTACACTGCACTGACCTATTTTGATTTCCAGGTGTCCTGCATTTTCCGACTGAAATTTTATTCTTTTTTTTTTTTTTTTTTTTCAGAAATGGTACACGTAACAAATGAGCCTTGGAAAGATATCCTCATTCATCTTCGGTAAAAGGGTCAGGGTTACTGCCTGCGGGGAGTTTAGCATTTTCTCCTCATGTCCACATGGATTTTCTTCGACAGCAGGAAAGAGGTGGGAATACAAATTGAATGAGACGTCATGTTCACATTCTCTACCTGTATACGTGTAATGTTTCGCTCCATTCTTTAAACTTTTCTGAAAACATGCCGGATTGACCTTAAGTTGCTCCTACTGTAGATGTGAATGAGTGTGTGAATGTTTGTGCGTTGTGCTCACGTATTTGTTGTGACCTCTGATCCCTCCACACAGCGATATTAGCAACAAAAATATAAGAATCCATCATCTTTTGGAAACCAAATAATGATTCTTCTACGGATGCATCGGCCTAACAACAGTTTCCGGCACTTTTTACAAGACTGTACATCTGTCTTAATAACTCTCTTAGCATGTTCCATGCACAGCGAGATTACTGTTGTGGCTTCCAAACAAAAATCCCATTTAGCCTGAAATGGAAGCTGATATATTTTGCCATTACTGAAACTATTCATCTTGGTCTGAAAAGCAAGAATGACTTTCTAATGGCAAAATAATGTGTTGGGCCCCATTTTCTCCCGAGCTGGAGCGGAAACAGACAAGAATCATCATCTTGTCATTGCAACCAAATGCATGCTTCTCTCGGTTTGAAAGAGCAAATGTCATGTAGTTAATCAAAACTCAGCATAAGAGCTCAGAATCATGGCCTTCACGCTACACAATGACAAAATTACACAAATAACGATGCTCCATCCCCAAATACACAAAGCCAATTCCGTGTGTGCAGGATCCTTTGGACATGTAGCCGTTAAAGGAAATATAGCTGCTTATACAGTAGTTCTCGTCCGAGTATGCTGTATAAGTGTATACCAGAACATTACCAATGCCAGACTGCTGACGTATATTTTTTGTAGGAGTAATATACGAGTCAAGTCAAACCAGGACTTTTGATGGTGCAGAATGACAGAAAAAGTAAAACAACATTTATTTCTCTATATAATCTCCTGCTCCAATAATGCACTAGTGCTTAGATACCATTAAGGTAGAAAGTATTCTCTTGGAGCTATAATCGGACTGCCTGCTTCATATCTGAAACGCTGGCCTCCCAGGAACTCCTTTAATGACCTCAACATGTGGAAATGGCTTGAGGCAAGGTCAGGACAGTACGGAGGATGTGGCAATAACTCCCAGTCGAGTCCCTGCAATGTGCATGTGGTCTTCGTAAAAAAAAATTGTGTACAGTTCCCACAGTCTCTTTCTGCAAGTTACAGTATCCGTCACGTTATTTCGTTGAATAATGTGATGGCTATTTGTTGCAAAGATTGTATCGGGCAGAAAGCCTGTTTTTTATCAGCTGACATTTTTTTTTTTTTTTGGTCACACATTGAACAAGGTGTTGGGAAATAAGTCTAAAAATTTAATTTGAGACCTATGATTGTCCTGCACTACAGAGAAATGCTTTAAATGAGGTTTTAAGCCATTTTGGGTGAAAAAACATACTTTAATATACTACAACTTTATTATTTACGAAAAAGTTACATGCAGAAGAAAATGTCTAGTCTTCACATACACTGTACGTTCAGCATGCAAATGCTTTTCCCAGGCCCTTACACATAGAAGAGGTGTCCTCAAAGCCTGCCAATGTTGTACTGTATACTAAGGATACGTACTGTACTGTAGTAGTGCACTTGAGAAATTTAGGTGGAAAATTTAAACACGCACACTGTAAATGCATAATAACTTACTGAAATATTTGAAATTATGTTCATGTTTTCACTATGTTAATACACAGATACGGACTAACGGCATTAAATACCTTACCTGAAACATGAATGCATTCATACACTAAAAGTCTCATGCACTTGATGTCTTGATGTTTTACCGCACATGCAATTTTTTTGTGTACCCCAGTAACTGTATTCTTAAGGACTGATGATGTTATGGACGTATACTCTCAAAGCTATATATTAATTATATAATCTGTGAGTATGGTACAACATCAGATACAGAGGTGGTCATAAAATACTGTATAAAGATACCATACATGTGCAATGACAAAGTTGAATCTAATCTAATCTAATTTAATCTAATCTAATCATTAGTGATATTTGGTATACAGTAAATGTTCTAGCGGGGATAAGCCCTTCTTGTCTTTCAGTAATAAAAATGCATCAAAATTAGGTTTAATTTTTGTTTGCATCCACATCAAATTATTTGCCAAAATGATTATTATAATTATGATAAAAATATTTGCCAAATATTTTTCTGTGGAACAGCAAAAGAAAATTAATGCAGAGACTAATTTTTTTCCTGCCCATACTGTAAACTCACTGTAAATGTCAGACTTTTCAACAACTTAAGTCTGAAATACAACAAAAACCAAGAAGAACGGTAAAAAGTAAGGAGAACTTTTGTTGACTCCTGTTGGGTCAGTGTGGTACATGGAGTTTGCATGTTCCCCCCGTGCTTCATGGGTTTCTTTCAAATTTCTTTTCACTTGCAGATTAGTCTAATTTGCGTTCCCAGATTGTCCATGTGTTTGTATGTGTGTGTGCCCTGTGATGGATTACCCCGCCTCATGCCCTAAGTCTCCTGGTATAGGCTTCAGGCCCCCCATGACACTGTATACAGGAGAACGCACTACAGAAGATGAGTGACTGATTTAATATATACTGTATGTGTCCGCATCCGGATCCAAATACGGTTAAATCTGGACCGACGTCAAATCAAACATGCTAATTTAATCATAATCCAAATGAGTTCTCAATAAAGTGCGCAACTGTGTTTCCGCGCAACATGTCTTTGAGTCTTCTAGTGATGGGTCGTTCATGAACGATTCGTTCTTTTTTGAATGAATCTTTAACATGACTCAGTAGAACGAGTCGTCTCCGAGAGTGATTCCTTCATTTTCTAATGAACGCACAAGCGCAAATAATCGCAAAACCTCCGTAGGCTATGTATTGAACGGTTCTCAACGAATCGCCAAGTCCCGAGTTGTTCGTTCCTTTGTCACGTGACTCCCATAGACGCTGTGCGGTGCCGTAGATTCAAAAGAACGAACGCCTCAGACTGGAAGATATAAGAGGTGAGCTACTCATTCTGTTTATTATAATATGTCCTTAATATCCCAATGGTCTGCTCAAAGCTGGCCATTGATATAAGAGTGAGTGGGCAGAAAAATATGCATTTGTGCTCCCCGTGGGAAGCAGAAAACCAATGTGCTTAATCTAGAAATCAAAAGTGGTCACGTTCTCACCTAATGGACAAAGATGGTTACTGCAGCAGGTGTTCCTGTCCTGCAGAAAATGGCCCTTCAAATTCTCACAATGTTTGTGAATCTGTCGTTTCAACTATGAGCACGGTGAAAAACATATCGCAGCTCCATCACCAATGAACATTTACATCAGTGCCTCCACCTGGTCCTCACACCTTTTATTCCCAAGTTCAAACAACTGGTGGCACAAAGATGATGTCAACTTTCACACTAAAAGGACTACCATGTCGCTTTTGGGTATTGTTCGAAAATTTTGGGTTTTACTTTTTTTTGTAGTTCTCTATTTGAAATTGGACTGTCATTTTTCCGGATCTCGGACTGAATAGAAATTTGGTAAGTGGACCTTTCAAATTTATATTTGAGTACCCTTGATATATAAGTTGAAATGATAAGTTTCCATCATTCCATCATATAGGCTACAGTACATCAGAACACATGTACTGTATATAAGTATACAGTATATAGGAATGGAGTTGAGTGTTATACATAGTTGATAGTGTTATGTTCTGGTGTAGCCCATACTGTATGAAGTAATGACAGGAAACTCATCATATTAAATGTTAATTATAAACCTATATGTGTTTAAATTAGGAAAATTATTATTTTGACATCTTGACTAGCAATTAATTAAAATACATGCACTTTATACACTGAAAATATCATTAATCTATCAACTTATTTAAATTGAGGGCAGAAATGCGACTCCAGTAAAATACAGTATGTAAGCTGAGCAAACATAAATAATGGTAATTAATGGTAATGACTGATTATTGTTTATGTTAAACTCATTAAATAGAATTAGGTACATTAACTGTTGACATATCAAAATGTTAAAGATATACAAAAATCTTTTTTAAGTGTATAATAACATTATGTTTATTTATGTTTTTAATTAACTAAACCACAATAGTACCATCTTGATTTTAAATGTATCTATTTCACATATATTTTACATTTAAACTCAGTCTGATGGATTGCAAAATTGAAATAAAATCGAAAATAATAAATCTGTAAAGGTATATTTGTCTAGAACCGCCTCTGCCTATCAGTGACAGTTGGGTCAGGTAATTACACGGAGTGAAACAGTCTGTAGGTTTGTCACTGTGGCGCTGTCACTGACACATCTGCAACACGTCATCAGCGGTGATTGAGAAAAGCAGTTGTGAAACATGTGAGAAACAGTTGTGGGTGTAATGAACACCAACGAGGTGCATCATTCTTTATTCTATTATCCTTTTCGCCCAAGATGCCTTGATGGGAACAAGTAAAAAGTGATAGGCTGAGCACGCATCACCCAAACAAATGACAAAATAGACAAAAGACAGATGACAGAACTGGAAGTTAGTGTTCCTTTAGTTTGAACAAAAGGGTTACAACTTCTCCGTATGTGGTATGATGAGGAAACACGGCATGAAGCCACAGATCACAAAAAATGAATGAATGCAGCTGCCTATCTGCTTTAGTGTGTGTGTGTATATGTGTGTGTAATCGTTTGTCCTACATTGTTATTATTTCATCAGTGAGACCCTAAATTGCTCAACTCCAATAGTTTCACTGTCAAGCTATTGATAAATATTGGAGTTTAGCCTTCTCATTAATATCAGCACCAGCTATCACTGCATACCATAATAGCTGTCTTAAGACATGATAACTAGACTTGTTCAAAGAAACTGAACGAAAAGATCACTGGACGTGGCAACTCAAGACAGAACATGACACATATGGTACTGTTACGGAAAGATGCATTATTATAATTCGAGTGTTCTTATAAGCGCTGAGCCAAATCATAACCCAAGACGAATGAAGTCACCTGATAAAATTACAGTGCAGCCACTGTATGTGACACCTTAGCTGTCTGAACACTTTGGCGCTGACCCTGAAAAGAAAAAAAAAGACATATCACTTCACATACACATTTGTCCTTCTGCACTGCTTCCCCAGACCGGAAAAAAAAAGAAGAGGACCAAGGGAGAAAGATAGATGTCTGGGGGAGCTGATTAAGTGCACGGGTCAGGCGGAAATGCCCGAGCGTGTGCTGCAGTGCTCACGATGAGGAGCACGGAGGAGACTATGTTTCATTCGTGACTTCAACAGAGAGCGACGCTGCCTGAGTGGGCCGAAATGCGGCCATGCTGCATGGAGTTGCCATGGAAACTGCAGGGAACGGGGGAGAAAGTGCAAGACAGCGGATGTGCATTAAGTTCTGTCATTTTATCACCTACTGTAGAACGCCAAGAGGATGCAAATCATGACGAGGCCCACAAAAGCATTCACTTTTAAACCTGAAAGAACTGCTTTACAGGATACGATCAGGAATCTTTTTCTTTTTTTGACTGCGCTGAATAAATGTTTATCTCTGAAGCACCGAGGCTCTGACTTTGTATTTCCGCATGTACATGTAGAGGCGATAAGATGCTGAAGGGGGCCAGCGTTGATATCACACACAATCTCAAAAGCAGGAAATAAGCAAGTACATCACTATTGTTGATATTCTTTATATAGACATCATAATGCAGATATTGTCTGCAATAGCAGCAAAACCAGACGTGATGGTTTCCTTAATGCAGCCATGGCTCCATCTACTGAGCAGAGATGGACAGAGATGGACAGTATACTAGTGATTCTCAAGTCCTGCAGATCTCCATCAGTTTGCTCATCTTAATATCATTTTAATACAAAAACTCCTTTCGGTTATTATAAAAGACATTTTTAAATGCTTACTAACTAAAAATTATAGTTATCGCTCCAGTACAGATCCTCAAAACCCCAAAAAGAGATCATTACTTCTTTTCAGAAAAGGCTTACATAAAAGATAAAACCTAGTTGAATATCCAGTTTTTGGCAGCATCATTTTTAGTGTAATTGCCTTCATACTCCGATTGGTACTTAGTACTGTCTTGTACATGTGACCCACAATAGTGAATTGTTGCTGCATTGCTTGTCCTGAAGTGGACGCGCCAATGACTTTACATGATGTGTCTTCCTTAAAGCTTGCTCTTTCCTCCTCCACAAGGTGAACTACATTACAAATAAAATTTCTACACTAGGAAATACATTTAACTTTTATTCCTTGGGCATTAACCCTTTTACCCTAGTGGGTGCCACATTGGATCATTTGATCTGGCAAAGGCTGTACGATTTTACATGCCCTGTCACATCCCACACGTTTCCTATCCGAGACTGACATAGTGTACAAACAATGGCTGGGTTTGTATGAGGCAGAAGGTTACAGTAGGTGAGGCAGGGCTCGAAGCCCCAAGCAGCCCCTCTTCCAGAAAATACAATTAAACCAAATATAGAATTTAAACTAGAAAATAGGTGACAAAATAAAAAAGAATTAAAACAGAAATGTAAATTGCCTAGGAGCCAAGATAAAGATAACAAAAACAAAAGTATATAAATGTAAAAATATAGCTTTAGTGTAGAATATCATAGCAGCAATATGATTTGAAACAAATAGAATGAAATGATTGATTAGTGGCAAAAATAAATATTTTAATCAATTAAACCTTTCCATATTTATATAAAAAGCTGTCCATCTGGGGATGTGATATCGCCTCTCACAAATAGATTGCAGATTCATCACCGAAGCAGAGGTAATAGCTGATGTGGGAGCTCTGACGCAATCACACTTTAAATGCTTTACACGCCCAGGACATGATCAGGTTACATGAATCATGCCTGTATCTGCATTCTCATACATAGATTCCCTGTTAGTTTCATTGTACTGAGTGAATAATTTTCTTCAAGGCAAATGAATGAAATTGAATGGGTTAGACAGAACAAGGGGAACAAAATCGATTGTTTGGTTAGAACAGGGGTGGCCAGCCAACTCTGGTCCTCGAGAGTCCCCAGCCCTGCATGTTTTCCATTTTGTACTACTCACTGCTGATTACATGGATCAGGTGCGTTTAGTCAATCAGAAGCTGAAAGATACCAATTCACTGAGAACATCTAGTTTTAACAACATAAAATGGTGTTTGTCATCATATCCTAGGTGAGAGAGAAAAAAATGTCTTTAACAGCAACCTATAGGGTTTTTCAACTTTTGTCTCCCTTAAATGTTCTATGTATAGCCCTAGATGGGTTTCAGGTTAAACCTCTTCATGAAGCTAAATCATTAGCAGGTCCTCAATAACACCCTCAAGGCTTTTCAGTTTATCCCCCTGGGGAACCCTTATACTGTAGATTACATTTAGAAGCAACAGGAGAGGGTTTCTGTCTAAGAAAATGCTCTATATACAGTAGCTAGAACCTTTCTATACAGTTTAAATACCAAATACTTAAAGAACTAAAGTACTGTACACTTAATCCTAAGAATATATTAAAACAAATCCAGTTAGCACCCCTGTTCATTCACATAGGGAAGCCTTAAAGAGGCTTATTGTTAGAAATCTATAATGAGGGTTCCAAGAAGAAGAAGAAACATTTCCATTCAAAAATATTGATGTATGCACTTTTTCTAGAAATGCAGCTTCAGAAATGAAGACCTATTTGTCTCTGCAGAACACTTAAAGGTTCCACGTATGGCCCCCAGTGGTGCAGCGGCCTAGTGAGGCTGAGCTCTCTCAGAGGGCAGGGATGGGAGGCACTTAGTGTATCTTACTGTACGTCAATCATGGCTCTACAGCAGATCACTGGCGTCTGTGAGCTCACGCAAGTGGAAGGAGCAGATAGTGAAGTCCAGTCAATTGGATAGCGAATACAAAGCTTCCAATGGTGTGTGAGCGAGCAATTTAAAAAGATGTGGTGGGTTGGCGTCACGTGGCTTGGTCTTCAACCGTCCACACTAGCCTGAATGTGTGACTGTCCTAATGACAAGTGGGAATTGCCCATTTAAAACCTCTTCATAAAGCTAAACCAATAACCACTCGAAGAAGCTTTGAAGTACTGTAAATAAATAATAAATAACTAGGAACTCTCAAAGGAAGGCTACAACAGAAGGATGCCCCACAAAAAGGTTCCAAGTAGAACTCCTTTAGGAAGCTAGAACTATTAACAATCCAAGGTTTCAAAGTTCGGAACGGGGACCATTTCAGGAAAAAGGTTTCAATAGCACCCAAAAGCAGTGCTCAATTCGTCCCACTGGGGAACACATAAAGACTGGATAGAGGATTGGCTGTTAAGAGAATGTTCCACATAAACCTCTTCATAAAACTAAGCAGAGGCCCCTGGGGTACACTTAGTTCCAAGAATGTATTAGAAATAAGATTCCAACTAGCAGCCTAATGTGTTCTCAGTTTTTTGTCCCACTGGGGGACCCTTAAAGGTTGTGCGCAGTATCTTCAAATGTAGGGTTGCCATTTCAGAAAAGGTTCCAAGCTGAGGAGGAGTACAGAGATATGTTGGGTTATTGTATAATGACCAGATTAATCAGAAATATTAAGCAAGGCCCAGTTGACCAGGCCACAATTTCTACTTTTGTGGAAACAAATCCTCAGCCTTGATCATTTCGGTGGCCTCATTATCATCTATAAAACAGCACACATTACGCAGTGCCAAAATTCATTAACAGATGGTATTTGCTGGTCAAACATTACTCGTTAGGGAAGGACTTAATGAGAGGGAAAATCAACATCAAATTTCTCTCACTCAATTCACAGGGCCTGGGAAGATGTTAGTGCTAGTTAAGTAGAGCTGCTGCATGCTGCTCGTGGCAGCTTATTTGCCGGGGGAACAGATAGATGATTAAAGATCTTTTTTAAGTGTTTATGATTATTTAAGCATCTGATCCAACAAGTTGAATGATTCTTTCCATGTTCTGAGCCTAGACACTCATTAGGTCATTACAAGTCTGGTTTGTTACTGAGAAATAGAGTCAACGTTCATTAAACCTTTTGGAAAAATAAGGAAATCAATGCTGTGACTAGTGCATTAGTGTTTCAGTGGTAGGTGTCTCACCTCCTATGCGGAAAGTCTGGGTTAAATTCCCGCCCAAACCCCAGCCACTGGATGGAGTGCCGGTCCCAAGCCGGATAAAATGGCTTTGGAAAAGGCATCCTGTATAAAACTTGTGGCATGTTTGTGCGACGCCTCAATGATAGCATTCGTAAGACTAACAACATTGCTGTTATGTAACTATGGAGTGATGTGGTGAAGAGAAGAGAATTCATGCTTTTGCATATACAGTACTGTGCAGAAGTCTTGAGCAACCTCTCATTTCTTCATATTTTGCTCCCAATGAGTGTCATATTTTTTCGTACTTCTTTAATATAGTCTTGAAGAACAGTTCTCTAGCCTTTATGAAGGACAAATTTGGGTTTAATTTTCAGTCCTGACCAGTTTCAGGGGAATGCCTTATGTTTGTTAAGCCACACCGTGACCTATGAATCATTCAGCATAAAAACCATCTAACTTAAGACATGGAACCAGTGAGTAACAGGTGCAGATGATGACAGATGATCAGGCAGGTGATTAGTATACTGATGATGCTGAATGCTGAGTGGTTGGAACAGACGAGAGGAGAAATGAGGTTGCCGCTGAGGTTGTCACAGTCAAACATTTGTTCTCATTTTTGTATTTTAATCTAAATCGTTAAAGTCTGCATGAACAAAAAAAATATGGAATAAAATACAACAGGGTGTGCTGTTATAGGAAAACAATTAGCAACAGTGTGGTCCAATGTACTAAACCTGATTTTTTTTCTAATAAGAACATTCCTTTAATTCAATTTTATTTGTATAGTGCTTTTAAAATGTCTTGACATTGTCGCAAAGCAGCATTACACAATCAAAAGAATGATTTAAGTTATGAAATATGAATGTGTATGAGTCAAAATGACAAGATTGTCTCTGATGAGCAAGTTGAGGATGACGGCAAGGAAAAACCTCCTGAGATGGCAATAGGAAGAAACCTTGAGAGGAACCAGACTCAGCAGGGAACCCATCCTCATTTGGATGAAAACGTATAACTGGGATTAACCTGCATTCATTTATGAGTGTGTTTCTCCCTATACCACAAAATTCGGTCAATGAGTACAGTTTTGTATAAATGAAAGAATTAGACATTTTTTTTACTTTTAGACATCATTACAGGTACTTTTAATGCTGTGGAACCCATATGAAACAACAAGGTCATCCCACTTAACAGTTATTCTTGCACCAGCCTATAATTTTGTCTCTTGATGTTAACAAGGTGGAAAAAAACCCACTGTCACAGCTACTGAACAGAATATAAATCCATACCTTCTGACCAATCACAATCCAGTATTTAACAATAGTGTGGTAGAAAGTACAAAAGCCTTCATTCATGTATATAGAGATTTCTGCCCCACATACAGCACCATACAGCCTCTGTTATTCTAAACACCTATAAATATTCATGCAATCTATGAATATCTGAGTACCATGTAAATTGTGCAAAATCTGCTTTTGCCAAATTGATGAGTGAATATGAAACAGGTAATAATGAGTCTTTTTGCACATCCTGTTGCTTCCAAAACTGTGTGAAGAAATTTCATTTTTAAATGCCACAACAGAGAAGGGCGATAGAAGGAGAAAGATGTGAGAGGAACCACTATGCATTCCAGTCGCATTACTCTGCTCTCTCGCCTCTCATTTACTTGCCTCTCCTCCCACGACCAGGCTGGCTCCAGAGTGTTTTAATAAGGAGCCATGAATTGAAAGATGGTGGGTTGCTTTCCAACTGTGGTCCACTCAAGATTGATGCAAAACCACAGCAGCAGGGGAAAGCTGTCACATCACAAGCACTTTCAATCTGGCTTTCAATATATATATCCTGTATATGTAAACTGTGTATTATATACAGTTATACCAAAGGGCTACATACTAGATTCTAATTGGTCTAGTTTTGACGAAACAGCATGACTTGAACACTAGGTATATCTGCATGGTAAAACATTAATATGTTAATATTTGTATAGTAACAACTTACACAGTCATCTGAGGTCACTCACTCATCGGCTATACCACTTGATACTGTATACAGGGTCACGGGGGGCCTGGAGCCTATCCGAGGAGACTTGGGCGGGAATGGGGTGCCAATCCATTGAAGGGCACAGATACACCCACAAACTACGGGCAATTTGGCAACGCCAGTCAGCCTAATCTGCACGTCTTTGGACTGTTGGAGGAAACCGGAGTACCCAGAGGAAACCCACCAAGCACGGAGAGAACATGCAAACCTTATGCACGCAGACATGAGGCGAGAATCGAACCCAGACCCTGGAGGTGCAAGGCCACAATGCTAACCATTAAACACCGTACCGCCAGAAAATCTATTTGAAAATTATTATTATTATTATTATTATATGAAGACGTTCTCTGTAAGGGAATGTTTAGCATTTTTGGAAGAAATCTCTAGTGCTTTCACAAACAGATATAAAAGCTGTGACGTTAGTTTTTTATGTACGTCACGGACTTAAAGTCTTCAGGATGGATGGTGAAAGGCTTTGCAGTGACAGGCTGGACCTTTCTATCCTATTCAGTTCAAGTCTAGTGAGGGAGTGACTTTTTATAGCTAATATAATATACAGTACATGAGTGGCATCCCAAAACATTAATTGTAAATATAAATGAATAAGGAATATGAAACGAATTCAAAATGCAAAATTCCTATGGTGGAATTGGAAATAAATACTTTGGGATGTGCTGTTATTGGGAAATAATTCGCTTCCGGGTATCAACTCTGGGTCTGTCTCAGACCAATTTCCAATACTCTGTAGTTGATTAGTTTTCTATATCATCATGTTCCAGCATATTTTAGTCCTTCAATCCAATGGCAGCAACTGACAGCTGAGTAGAACAGCCATGAGTCTGAGGTGACGGTGTGAGTGAGTGAACAATGAGATAAGCATGCTCCAAAACTTGAACAATGCAGCTGAGGTCTACCACTAAAACTCTCTGTATACTGCAACCCTGCAGCAGAGCATAACCATAAGCCCTTACTTTCCCTCCGCAGAGAGCGCACTCCCGCTTCAGACGCCCACTCACTGCTTCAATGAAAGCTCATCTGTAGGCTGAAAAGCCAAAATGTTGCAAAGAGAGAAAGAGTGCATCAGAACGAGAGAGACAGAGAGAGAGAAAGAAAGGGGGGGATGCAAAAGAAGGTTATGTTGCATATTCATAGCCAAAAACAGCACTGCTAAAATAAAACTGAGGGTAGAGACTTACTGTAGAGTCTCCTTCCTGGCCCAGTCGAATGAAGTAAACTACTGTACCAGACAGGGTCAAAGAGAATATTGCAGTAAGTCATGCACATCATCTCGAATCGGACAAATTACCAGGTGAAAATAGTGCTAGATGGTGTCGCTTTCCAGAAATGAAACCCTGCATTATGCTTAAAGGCCTCGTTTTTCACAGCTGATGGGAAATAGACTGTCCTACATAAGGAGCAGAAACTGTTGGAGAACCAAAATACGGCTGTGCGCAGGTCACCTGTTAGAAGGAGTAGCCATGCAGCAGTTTTCCCTCCCGCTGAGTCCCAGGACCAGATTTCTCAGGCTCTTTGGCAGCCACACAGTGTGTTAGGACACGCCAAACCCGCAGTAGTAGGTGATAATCATAATAACGTGCTAAAGCTTCAGCTCTGCACTGTGTGTGTGAGTGTGTGTGTGAGTGTAAGTGTCTGTGCAAGTTTGTGTGTGGATGCGCGCGCGCGCGTGTGTGTGTGTAGATGTGTGGGCTGGCCTCTTTGCAAAGAGAGGATGCTGCACCATGGAAACCTGTGCAGATATTCACAGCTAATTATGCAGCGACCCGCTGACAGATATGAGTGCGAAGATGCACCATGGAATTAAACTGCCAGCTCCAGTAGCCATGTTCAGCTGAAACGAAAGGGAGGCTGAGAGAAAGAGATACGCCGGGTTACACGGAGAGACTTAATCAAACGGCCTCGGACTGACAGAGGCTCAATTTCCGCGTGTAAATCATAAAACAAAATGAGAAAGGAAAACATTGTAAGAATGAATCTTCGCCGTTTTACTAATGAGCTGATGACAAACAGAAGCAGTTTCACATTTAGAAACAGTGGGTGCATTTATTTGTTTATTTGTTTATTTATTTTTTTTAATTCCGTTTCAAAACCCGGCGGCGCGGTGGTGTAGTGGTTAGCACTGTCGCCTTGCACCTCCAGGGTCTGGGTTCGATTCCCCAGCCAGGCTCGATTCCCGTCTCTGTGTGCATGGAGTTTGCATGTTCTCCCCGTGCTTGGTGGGTTTCCTCCGGGTACTCCGGTTTCCTCCCACAGTCCAAAGATATGCAGGTTAGGCTAATTGGCGTTCCCAAATTGCCCGTAGTGTGTGATTGGGTGTGTGAGTGTGTGTATGTGTGTGTGCCCTGCGATGGATTGGCACCCTGTCCAGGGTGTACCCCACCTAGTGCCCGAAGTCTCCTGGGATAGGCTCCAGGTCCCCCGCGACCCTGAACACAGGATTAAGCGGTATAGAAGATGAATGAATGTTTCAAAACCTTTTTAGAAACATAGTAAGGCAAAATTATAAAAAATCAGATAAGTAATTATGAGTAACAACGTTGCAGGTTCATGCCTTAGGGCTCTAGACTTGAACTTGCACTGTCAATCGATTAAAAATTTAATCTAGTTAATCACAGTCATTAATCATGATTAATAACAATTTTTAAATACTCTGATTTATTTGCATTTTAAATGTGCAATATTGAAATAAAGAAATGCACAACAAACAGATACTGTTTCAAACATTAACATTTAACAAACGTATCAACATACTGACGGCAGGGCTCGAACCCAGATTGTCAAATCTAAAAAGGAACAACTTAGATCCTTAACCGCCTGAGCCACCACTCCCACATCTTACATTTAAGGTATTCTTGTAAACATACAGTAGTTCCCCTTGAAGGTAGCTTTTTATAATTAACTTGCCATTCAGCATACCTGGTAATGTTAAACGTACTGTACCATTATCACATACTGGATTATGGGAAGACATTAGCGTCAAACTTGGTCTTATGATTAATTTGCATTAAAAATATTAATATGTTAAAATTTCTAAATTAATCAGCTGCATTATTGTGTTAATATTGTCAGTACCTAAGTTAAACCTTTATTTGTTGTGTGGGCTTCAACAATACTGTCTTGCAGAATTTCTCACATGCTGTGGGAAAGTTTAAATTAGCATAGTTTATTCAGGTTAAAATGTTAAATCAATAATTTAAAGTATAGTAAAAAAAAATTCCCTTCCTGATTTTCTCCCTAATTTAGTCGTCTTATATATCGTAAACACCATCACATGACACCAGCCAACCGCATCTTTTCAAACAGATCGCTCATGCACAGTTGGAGGCGGCGTAACACACTCGGAGGACAGCGCTATCCGCTCTTTCCGCAACCTCACAATTGGCTGTAGAGCCATGCTTAACGGGAGAGCACACTCCCATCCCCTCCCCTCTGAGAAAGCTCAGCCAATCAGCTCTCTCTAGGCCCCCGGCTGCGGGAGGCTACTGCATCAGACGGGAATCAAACTAGCTTTCTCTGGATCATATGGCGAGCAGTTTACCACTGCACCACTCAGGGGTGGTGATGTACTTTAAATGTACTTTAAAGTAACATGAGACACTGTAACTGTATGTATTTTGATTGATTCTAAAAAATCTTAAATGTATATACGGTATTACCTAATCAGCAGTAATAGTTTATGTGCACGGTCCGCATGGAATCATTGTTGTGACGCCAGTGTCAACACACAGCCTAGCATTAGTGCTAAAAAGAAATGGAATCATCCATATATATTTTAGGTGAAAACATGAGCAGACAAAACACTGCAGTAACTTTACTAATGAGCCATGGCTAGAGCTCAGTCCTTCAGTGATTTGTATTTAAAAAAAAATTATAAATAGAAGCTGGGTTTACTTTCATAACATTGAAGTATAACCAGTGTTAAAAACTCTGCCCACGGAACAGAGGTGAGATCTGAACCTCAACCCTGATGGTGGAAGGGGACAGTTCTAACCACTATGCCACCAATAATTACCAAGTTTGCAAAAGAATGTGATATCAGTGAAAGAGGTTTATTTTCTAAAATTCTAAGAGCTGCTTTAATATTATGCGTGTTACTATTATCAGAAGGAAAGCTGATTAATTTCTTAGAATAGCATGTTTCTGTATAGAGAATATATCATGCATTCTGTTCATTTACATATATTTTTTGTGGATCATTCACAAGATTCCTCCATACAGTAGGGGAAAATCTAATTGTAAAATCTGATTGTTACAATGTCCTTCCATTGAAGACTCCAGAAATGTTAAACAAGCATCTCCTTACAGAAAACTTCACCATATCAACAATGACACAAATCTGTTGGATTGTCTTCAGTATAATTCCCTATAAATCTGTAATATGTTTAAACAAGAGCATAAATATAAACCCTATGATTTGCCTCTCTGCCAGCATTACAGTCAGAGCTGCTATTATAGAAAATTTATCAATAACCTGTTCTAATAGAATCGAGCATTCAAAGAGAATTTAGATTAAATACAACAGTGCCAAAGGAACACAGCATGAACATACAGTATTAAACAGTATGGGTTTATTTCTTTTGTGTGTTTGTAGTGTACTGTATGTTAAACATATTGTGTTTGCTTTATGTTTGGGAATAAGGTAGATCCCTCGGACAAGAATCTGGATCTCCTTGGAATAAACTTTACATAGATTTTCTAAAGAACTCCATAAAACCAGGTTTACAGACATGTACTGTATCCTGGGACGGATGCTTGTTGTAACAGATGCTCCCTTTCCCAGCATATCTGGAACATGCATTCTGGTCTCGCCTTCAGCTTAACGGCTATTGGACAGTGATTTTGAAACCATCAGTGAGGTTCTAGAAATGTCACTTAAGCCCTGACTGCTTAGAGCTATATTTGAGTGACAGATAGAGCTTTAACTAGAAAAGATTAAATGTACACAAAGGGGATCTGTGAAAAAGTTGTATTTGTAATGGAAACCTTTTTGTTGCACTTTAAAGTGCCCCTATTATGCCATTTTAAAGGTTGCTAATATTGCTTAATGAGTCTTTTATGTATCCAAGGTCAAAAAACACTTTAGGTTTCTCCAAAAATAGATTAATTTTTTTCCCCATTTCTCAATGATTCATAAAAGACTCGTGTGAAGCAGTTCGAAGATCAGTTCAGTCTGTCTAAACCCCTACTTTCCGTGAGCCCTCACTGCTGTGATTGGTCAGATGGCGCGGTCCTTTATGATTGGTCTACCGCTACAGCGTGTGTCGGAAAACAAACCGCCCATGATCATAACTGAATGACGGCACTGGAGACCCGCCAATACATAGAAAAGATGTTTTACCCTATAAATTCGAGCTGGAGTCTGTCGATGAAACGGTTGACTGGCACATCGACAAGTGTCGCTAGTACGACTGGAGCAGGACGTTTCTCAGTGGTAAGTGTCATATGTTAATGTAACTGACCTAATTTGTTATATTGTGCTAATGTTAGATGCATGGGCGCTCGTGATGGTCATATGTGTGTGTGATGCATTTATCCGCTCGGGGCTTGACGGGTAAGGGGCATGCGCACTTCCTGCTCTGGAGTGTCGCGAGTGTCAGAGTTCAGTTTTGCTGAATGGTGGAGAATAAACAGTTAAAAAGGATTTTGTGTGCTCTCGTTTTTATTGTTTTTTTATATTACAAAGTGTTTAAGCGAACCCGGCATGAAAGCTCGGTCACATTAACAAGAGTGTGGTAACGTTAATTGTAAGATGGTGGACAAGTTGTTTGCGACGTAGAACGTGGGCGGACATTATGCAAATATGTTACGTAGTGATGTGGATCCGTAACAGAGAAATATTAGAATTGCTAACGACTCGTTTAGGCGAGTTTTTTTTTAAGAGACAAAAACTTCTTTTATGGTGCACTGTCGGCGTCGCAGATAGTGCAGATAGTTTATGTTCACATACAGCTACATGACACACTGCATGAAAGATCATATTTGAAAAAGCATAATAGGGGCACTTTAAGAGTCTTAGGTACCTGCTTGCTGGATAAGGACAAGAATCTTATTGCAACTGAGGACAAAATAACTGTATTTTTTTTCTTTCTTTTCCTTTTATGAAAGTTAATATTGACTAACTCAAAGGTTGGGTTGTGGCTTAATGCTTTTTAACTGAGTCTACTTTAATCCATCTGACATTGTAAATACTGTATATGTGGCCTCATCTGTTTAAATTGAGTAGAACTATAACTATAGGCTATATAATTGTATTTGTAAAATGTTGTATTGCATTTATATCTGGTGCTAAGGTCTGTTTGGGAAGGCTGAGAGAAGCAAATTTTGTTTATAAAAAAAAAATGGAGGAAGAGGTAATGCTTTACATAACCTGTACTGTACTAACCCTAAACCCTAACCCTAACCCTAACCCTTTGCTTTGAGATCAATTAATCTTCTACTTCAAGATGCATGGTCTACTCAGTTCCATAGAACGCTACAGACGTGAAACACTGTAGGACTCTATAGCACTTCCGTGACGCCGCCGATGTTCTACAGAATTTCAACTTAGGTCTATACACAAGAGCTCTTCTTGTCTTTGCCAATAATTTAAAAATGATTGCTCAGTCAGGCCTCGAATGTCTTTAGATTCATTGACGGGGAAGCCTGTGGACATTTCTTTGTTTAAAATGAGTCCTTTCACCACACTGATTCTATTCCCTTCAAGGTGCACTGTTGACATTTTGCTTGTTATTATCACATGATTTTGTTGACAATGGTGCAGGAGACATTTGCCCTTACTGATTATTTTGAAATGACAGAGGTGAAGACAAAGTACTTCATTACCACCAACACACCATCCCTTTACCTCTTGAGACATGAGCCACTAGGATTCCTGGAGGAGCAGTGTTTAACACTCAGCTCTTAACACTGTGGCCCTGGTTTGATTTGCAGTCAGGGAGCCAACCTCGGGGACTAGGGTTTATACAATCCGGTCACCCTTAGTTCCGGACCCAAGCCCAGATCTGTACGTATTTCTATATGGTCTATGGATTTTTTTTTTAAGTACTAAAGTCTCTATAGGATTTCAATATATATATTTATATTATTATTTATAGGAAAAAAAATTATATTATAGATATAAATAATTATATAAATATATTATAGATATTTATAATTTATAAATTTATAATATATATTTATTATATATATTATTTATATTTATATTATATTTATAGGAAAAATTTTTTTATATATATATTATATATATATAATTTTTTTTTTTTTTTTTTTTCCCTATAGAAGATCTAGAAAATGTAATATGTGGGAAACCTGTAGAATATTTTAGTAGGCATTTCTGTCTGCTGAGATTATGCAGACATTTATGTTTTGTAATAAAAATTAGTTGAAGGGCTACTTTTAATAAAATTTGTAGATGAGCAGAATCCATTTCATCACCCAACATTACATGTGCCACATATCCCACTATGCTCTCATGTCCAAAGGTTGTGAGGTCTTTCAAACAGGCTGTAAATCCCATATAAAAGTTTAAAAAACTTACAAGCATGCATACACAGTTTAGACTACATCTGATAATTGCATCATGTATCCTGTATCATAATGTACCCTTGTTGTCCAGACCTTTTCATCGTATAATTATGATATCAGTAAACATCAGCTCTCCCTGATCTTTCCTGCTGAGGATTTTCCATGGGACGAGTGTATATAGGACAGGGTGACCTAGATGACAGAAGACCTACTTTTATCTGATTGGCTTTGTTAAGGTAATCCACTCCCATGCTCAGTAGCTGAATTCAAACCAGGTCTGTTTAGGCTTCTGTTGTGAGCATTTCATGCATAACTCATGTTCATCAACTTGAAAGAAAACCTATACACTGTACACACAATTGTCCCGTTGGGATTATAAGATTCTATCAGACACTCTTGTCAAAATCGAGTTATTCACATGTTTTAATCTGTGACAACATAATGTGATTTTATTTAGTAATTTTTTTGTGATATGTATTTTTGGACTCTTTATTGGAAAAAAAATTTAACCAGCTTAGAATGCAGACAGAACCTTATAATTCCAAAGTAATGGAGTCAAGGCTGAATAATCTGAAAAAACACATGGTTTCTTAATTTTTTTTTCTGAATTACATAAGCATTCAAACTCTAAGGCTTTTCTAATAACCAGTTTGTCTTTAATTTAATGGAGACACAGATAAGCTTGGGAAACACTGGGAACAGGCAGGCAGAAGTAAACCCTGAATGAACTGTCAGGTCTTGCATGTTATACTTGTGGCACCATGGGATATCTCTGGGTTCTTTGGTTTCCTCCCAAAACAAAGTACAGTAGTAGTAGTCGGACTGGTGTGCATTATGCCCTGCAATGCTTCCCATCTCCAGATCTACCGCAAGGCTACTAAAGACGAATGAATGAATGAAAATGCCCTATGTCTACGTCTATATTATCTTATTTTGCTATGCTAAGTGATCTTAGTTGATCTATTGATCTACTGTAGTAAAAACGACCCATTTAAAATGATGCTGGAAATAATAATGAACGTTTACAAAAGGCATCATGTGCATTTCCAAGATGCCGGATCCCCCTGTTTCCAAATAATAAACTTTTCCTGTTAATGAACTGTTCCTGTTAAGTTGTACTGTTGTGAATCACAGGTCAAACATTATAAGAGGTCAAACATTACATCATAACTCCCTTATTGATTAACTGGAATAAGCTATTTAAAAGTTGCAAAAGTTATTTTTTAAGTTTTCAAAAAAAAAATAATTTAATACTTAAAAAAAAAGAAAAGTCCTATCTGCTCTAGAATTTCAGATTTCTATTTCAGATTTCTGTTTTTCACAGACGGAAAACGATCAGTAAAGTCATTTCACTCCCTGCTGTCGGTTCGGCTTCTTAAAAATCAATATCTGCAAGGAGAAAGTTCTCCAGTATTTCTTATCAAACGTTTCTTGGCATGAATAGTCTGACCTGGCAGCATCAGTTATAAAGAAAGAGGAAACTTGGAGCCCCTGTGGCAACACTGGCTTGGATGTTGCTTTAGTATTTGGATTATGTGCATGTTAGACATTATCAATGGCAAAAAGTTTAAGGTTTTTCTTTTTTTCTTTTTACAATTATTTTGATTCTCAAAATGATTTGTTTAGTTTATACAGATTACAGATTAGACTGCACAAATAATGAAACACTGGACCTCGAATCAGGCAACGTGACTAATAAAAACACACACTGTAAATAAGCTTTAAAGTATTTCTTCAATAAACTAGAGTTACCCCATGCTATCATAAATAAAACCCGGTTTCTTTAATGAACATACTGGCAGTAGATCTACTCAATGCAGCAAACTGCGACTTAAACAAGCCCAGAGCTTTCAACAGCTGCAAGACGTGGGACTGTTTACACTGAAATGTACACGAAAAAATTCAGTAGAACCTGAAACGCATGTCAGTCATTACAAAAATACAATTGAATTAGTTTTAATCACTGCAAGCACAGAACTACTGAAATAATCTACAAGTTGGGCATAAACTGTATTACATTAGGGCTACTTAATTCTGTTATTTATTCATTTATTTATTATAATTTTTGTGCTTGGGGTTGTAGCCACCCATCATTAGGGCGCATTTTTTTTACAATTACCAATCAGGGGGGGGGTGAAGGCTATCATGTGTTCCTCCGAGTCACATGATGCCACCAACCGCACTGCTTGCTCACACACCATCGGGAGTGGTTCTTTCCGTTTCCTTGAGCTCACAGACGCCTGAAATTGATATGCAAGCACTAAGTACTCTGAAAAAGCTCAGCCAATCAGCTCTCTCCAGGCCCCAAAATCACAGCTATGTTTAATAGTTTAAATACGCACATTTACACCAAGCAATGCAACAAGAGTTCATATGATTAGGAATAAACAGCTGTGTGGCCTTAAGGAAACCACTTGTTAGACTCATTTTTTTTTTTAAAGGCTTCAATTTGGTAGGGAACATAAAGAGTGCACTTTGGAGAAATGGAAAAAGGTCATATGGTCATCATAATCCATGACTACAATGCCAAGATTCATCAGGCTCAAAATTTTAAAGTGTGGTTCCGGGAGCAGAAGGAATCGATTGTAATCAAAGCTAAAGCAGCGCCAACGAAATATTTAACTGTGAGACATTTCTCTTGCCAGGAAGTGTATTTACCACAATATAAGCAAATAGAAACTTGATTTAAAACACCGCAACAATGACCAAGCAGTAACTAAGTGAGAGAAATGGACACTGGATGGATTGTGCAGTGCTCGTTCATGTTAATAAATCGAGTCTCACTTAGTGAAGCCCAAAGAAAATACGTTTTGTTGTTGCTGTGCTCTGATCCAGCTGTGCTCTGTATTTGTATTCATTTATAAGGCATTATCTCTTCTACCCAATAATAAATTCCTATACATACATGCTTAATTTACTAATCAATTTTAATTCCAGTAGGGTGTTTCAATAATCATTTGCCAACCTGATTGATGCTTCTATCAGTTTGACTGAATTAATTCCGTTTGGTTTAGAATGTCTTAAAAAGTCTTCCCAGTTGAATCCTTTAGGACCCAAAACCACACATAGTCCACTTACTAAAAGTCTATTACACTGGAACGCTCCTGATCATTTTTCGTTCGTTCAACTGTAAAAACCTGTGGTCTTGAATTTACACAACACTCTTTGCTGCTTTAGTTTATTTCGACAAATTTTGAATAAATGCCTAGAAATTTCACTTATATAACAGGTGTGCTTAAAATAAAGTGGCATTACAAAAATCTGGCTTTAGATTTGAATACCTTAAGAGCATGCTAGAGCGATCAAATTAGTCTGTATTTATCTGTCTATTCAATACTTTGCAGGAACACTGATTTCTAAAACCCTCTCTTATGGCTGGTAGGTGCTTAGGCGTGCTTGTTCGTCACTTTATAAATAAAAAAAGATACCTTGCAGGACTTTGAATTCATTGTCCTGTGGAGGAGTCAGTGTAAGTGGTCATGTTATTGTGTAATAATGCAGTGGTTCTCAAAGTGAGGTCTGGACTTCAAAACCACCTGTCACTGAGATCTTACATTTATTAGCCTGGTTCAATTAAGTGGGTTAAATGAAAATAAAGCAAGACTGTACATGTCAAAATGGACCAAATGTGTTCTGTCAGGGGAATGTCCCGCAGTAGAAAGCTCCATGGCTTCAATAAACAGCTATAACATTTTCATGTACAAAATATGGTCCGATGATTCAGTGGATCTCACAGTGCTAGGATCCCAAATCCGAACCAGAGTCTGGGTTACTGTCTGTGAATACAAAGCAGACAAGCATTGGGGTTTCTACACCCTGGAAGCTGTCTATTTATCAAAAAATGTTTGATTCAGTAATTCTTTTGGGTGGCAATTCAGGCAGGTAGCACCACACTGACTCCAAAATCGCTTTTTAAAAAAAAAAATTTTTTAGGTTATATATTTGCATTTGAGTTGGTAATATGTTGCCGTTCCTCTTTAATCCAACAGGTGGTGCACTCTAAACTTTTCACTTATTGACAGGCGGGCGGTGGTTTGTGCCATGGCCTCACACCTCCAGGGTGTGTTTCTCCAGTTTGCATGTTCTCCCACAGTCCAAAGACCAATGCTGAATTACATTAGGCTAAATGGCGTTCCCGGATTGCCTGTAGCGGGTGTGATATTGTCAGGCAGCACAGCATCCTGTGTGGTATGAGCAGATTATTTACCAAGTTTTTTTAGAAAAATTATTTTGAACAGGATTCTTCATAAAATCGTGATACTTACAGAATGGCTATGCAAATCAAATCACACTTGATAAAATCAGGAGGTCCGTGATTATTTTTCCTTTTTGACTGCATCAAGCAATCCAAGACTTCAGATTTTCAGGAACATAGATTCAATTTCAGTGTGTCGGGCATCCTCAAATCTCAGGAGACCTCGGTTGAGTTTCCTCTGGGTCCGCCGGTTTTCCTCCCACAGTCTAAAGTCATGCGGATTAGGCTAATGTATTCCCAAATTACCCATAGTGTACTGTATGTGTGTGTGTGTGTGACATTCTCAATCAGAACAGCATCTGGATGGTATGAGCAGATTATTCACCTAGTTTGTTTAGAAAAATGATATGCAATGGATATAAAAATCACGATACTTACAAAATAGTAATGCAAATCAAAATCGGCACCTACTGCAGGTATCGCGCATGATAAAATCGGATCAGGAGCTCCCTGATGATTCCCATCCTTACTGATTTCAGATTTTCAGGACCGTAGGTAAAAATGTAAAAAAATAAATAAATAAAAAAAGGTCAGCGGGTATCCTCAAACCTTAGGGGACCTTGGTTCGATCCTGAGCTTGGTTAGCAAAAGGGAGCAGGCCTTGGATGGAACACTGTGTTATCCATGTTTTATCTGTGTATGTGGGTTTCTATCAGCTTCTCTGGGTTCCTCCCACATCCCAAAAACATGCGTGTAGGTGGACGGGCTATTTTAAAAATTCCCGTAGGTGCAAACGGGGAGTGCGATGGACTCCTATTCCATTCATGGGTGCTATCTTGCCTTGCCTTGTACCCACTGTTCTTAGGATAGGATTCGGATCGATCCTGAGTCTGATTGTACGTCTCATATCAGGACACCTAATAAAATTAATTTGTGTTGAGGGTTGCCTGATGAGTTTATATATATATATATATATATATATATATATATATATATATATATATTTTTTTTTTTTTTTTTTTTTTTAAACAGGTGAAGGGATGAAAAAGTTTTAGCACCCCTGTAGTAAAATCCTAAACCAAAAGTGGAGAAGGATTTTTACACCTGCAGCATGCAGTGTTATTATCCAGGACACTGAACCACAGCAGTCAGTCTCTCTCTCCAAAAACCAGCGATGCAGATGCACAGACACAGGAGATGAGGAGGACAACATTAAAACATGACGTACTGAGCTAGATCGTGTGAGGGGGATAAAAAAGATCTACATACCGCATGAAGCTTTGTAATCATTTTGCAACCCAAAAGCATTCAGATCGCCAGAGCGGAGATTCGAAGGTGATACTGGCGGCGGCTGCGCTGGAAATCCGGCTGAGGGAGAAAATCGCGTTTTCACTGGAATTCTGTCTTTCATCCGTCCCGTAATGCACAGTGCGCTCACTGCTCCATTTCCGCGGTGTGTGTGTGTGTGTGTATATGTGTGTGTGTGTGTGTGTGTGTGTTTTGTAGCAGTAGGCTTTAATGGCTGCACTGGCGCGCGACGCGACACGCTGCTCCTCCTCACACTCCCACACCGGCAAAGCACACAAGTTAGAGTTTTGTCTCGCTCACCTCACCAGCATCTTTTCCCCCCCTTTCTCCAGCTGACAGCAATACACACTACCACTTAATCTCCTATAACATAAAGAAGATCATCTGGGGAGAGAAAAATAAATCACCAGTGTGTATTACGCGTGACAAGCAATGCAGATCATCATCATCACCATCATCATCATCATGTGAGAGCTGTACACGACCATCGCATATGTACAGTGTGTGTGTGTGTGTGTGTGTGATATGTCCATGCAGTCTGGTACTGCCATGGCAACTAAACCGTCTAAACTGTCCAGTTTATCTTAAAAAAAAAAAAAAAATCAATATCCTATAATAATAATAATAATAATAATAATAATAATAAAATATTCATTATAAATTAATTGCAATTATGCCTAGATAAAAGTAGATCTGATTTAGATCTACTCTATATGTATTATATCTATACAGTATATCTATAATATCTGTGATCTATTTATCTGTCTATCTATCTTCATACATTACATCCATCCATCCCTCCATCCATCCATCCATCTACGACCCAACTAGGAACCATGAAGGCCAATCGTGCAACCATTTATTTCTTCCCATTTTTACATTCGTAGTAGGCCAATATTCACATAGGCATTCACACACTACGAGCAATTTGGGAACGCCAATTAGCCTAATCTGCATGCTTTAGGACAGCAGGAGGAGACCAGAGTACCTGGAGGAAACCCACCAAGCAGCACATTCAATTCAATTTGATTTGTTTAGCGCTTTTAACAATTGTCATTGTCACAAAGCTGCTTTACACAATCAAAAAGAACATACAAACTCTATGCACGCCGACCCCGAGGCACGAATCGAACAAGCTGTCTATCCCTTAAAAATGTTTGGCTGAATGTTTGGGATTCTTTTGTGTGGCAATTAATGTGACTCCAAAATCCAATTTTTTAAAACTATTTTTAAGTTATATACAGTATGTTTGCATTTTAGTTGGTGAAATGGATTCATCTTTAATCCTACAGGTGGTGCATTCCAAACTATTCACACATGGGCATGCGGGCATACAGTGGCATGGGGGCAAGCACTGTGGCTTCTCACCTCCAGGGTTGAGGATTCTATTCCTGCCTGTAGTCTGTGTGCATGGAGTTTCATGTTCTCCCCATGCCTGGTGGGTTTTCTCCCGGTATTCTGGTTTCCTCTTACAGTCCAAAGAATAGGTTAATTGGTGTTCCATGGTAGGACTTCCAGTCAACATTCACACTCTACGCAAAATGTGTGATTTCCAATTAGCATAATCTGCAGGTCTTTGGATTGTAGAAGGAAAACAGAGGAAACCCACCAAGCACAGGAAGAACATGCAAACTCCATACACACAGACCTTTCCACAGTCTCCCAGTTTATTTTTGATTCTTCAATATAGATATATTTTGCTTTGATGACAGTTTTGCAAACTCTTGACGTTCTCTCAGTCAGCCCCATCAAGTAGTTACTGTATCTGGAATGGTTTTCCAACTATCTTGAAGAAGTTCGGAAAGGTTAAGGACACTTTGGCTGCTTTTCCTTCATACTTTATTCAAATTCATCCCAAACCATCTCAACTGGATTTACTGTAGCACTGGAGCACTCTATTACTCTCCTTCTTGGACAAATAGCACTTACATAACCTAGAGGTATGTTTGGGGTCGTTCTCTTGTCAAAAAAAACAAATGATGGTATCACTTAATCCAAACCAGATGGGATGGCATGTCGCTGCAAACTGCTTAAGTGTGCCCTCAATTTTGACTAAGTCACCAACCGTGTCCAAGTGCTCACACCTCCTCCTCTATGCATCACAGAGGAAACTACACATTCAGGAACTGTCTGTTCACCCTCTCAATGTCTAACAAAGACATGGCATTTAGGACCAAAATACTCAAATTTGGACTCATCAGACCAAATGACTGATCTGATCTATTCCTTGTGTTTCTTGGCCTAAACAAGACTCTTCTGTTTGTTGTTCTTCTGAAGTAATGATTTCTTTGCCTCAATTGACCATTCACGCAGTCTCCTCTGAACAGTGGCTGTTGAAATATGTCTGCTGAAAAGCATGTACTGTATGTGGGCTTTAAATTGTTGGTTTCTGAGTCTGGTCATTCTGATAAATGCATCCTCTGCAGCAGAGGAAACTCTTGGAATTCCTTTCCTGGGACAGTCCTCATGACAGCCAGGTTCATCATAGTGTTTAATGATTTTATTATGAAAAATCTGATTAGCGTTCATCAGAATGTGCTTACATTAGTTTTAGACTGTCTGTAAGATTTATCCTTCCTCTGGTTTATTATATTATATAAACAGGTATTACCAAGATTACTGACACTTCACATCAAACTGAATAGACTAATAATCTTTGGATATGTCTGTGATTTTCCATAGGAGTCTGGCTTCCCCTTTAAGTATTGCCTCCACTAATAGTTTCCAAAAGGGTTTTCTGTTCTGTCAAAGTGAAATTCACCATTTTCTCTTTACCACACGTATACTTAATCAGCCCGATCTTTAACATGGAGCAAACTGCTTATCTAAGTCATTGACCTCTTGCCTCAAACTAAATTAAGCATAAATCTAAAAATCAATGTGTTTGTGTGGTCTCAGTCACTCTATGACATCCTGTTGTCTACAAAAAGGATCTTACGAAGCTAAAAATAGTTGTTGCTAGACTCATTTTCTTCCTCAGCATATTGTTGGGTATGACTTTAGATGTCACATTGGAATCAGGCAGGAGGTGTGTCATTGTACATTAGGAGTGATTCAGATGATTACATAATTCGAGCGAAGAGGTGGACAAATGATAAGCTCTTTAACTCACTCACTGGGCAAGTAAAAGTGCCAACATACTGGCCAGTCCAATCTGTTATTAGGATGGAAACTGACTAGGATTTAAAAAAAAAAGTAGTATATTTTAAGAATATTAAAAGAAGTATATTTCAACAAAAAAATGGCTGTTGTTTTGCATGCATTTATACAGTCTAAGGAAATGTTAAGCAAAGCCTAAACAATAGGCACATCATACTGTATATACAGTAGCACATGATGTTTTCATTAGCCAACATTTCTGCCATAATCTGTGGTGTTCTGTGACATAATAGTTATTATCTCTTTATTAACATCTTTATTATCTTTTCACCATATTAACTGAAACATGGTTGCACATACATTAGTAACAGTAGCACAAGAGTTATATGAAGACTTTAATACATAAAAGAAGACACTTCAGTGTTTCCACACTGTTTTTGATGATAAAAAGACTGGCGGTCTTGTATAATCTACCCACCCTGATGAAAACTGTTCTATCTACAGCAGATCACTCCCTGACCGATGTGTGTAGTGCAGCAGGTGATGGGAATCAGAATGATTCGGAATGGGATTCAGATATGTGCTACAATATGTCAAGGTGCGTCACAACCATTGAAACACATTTAAGGTGGAATAGCTGATTTTTCTTAATCATTAATTTTCTTATTAAATAACCAGGAACATATGGATTATTGCTCAAAACATAGGGTTTAACTGTTGCTTTAGCAAAAGTTTATACGAGAACCATTCCACCTTTGGTGATAATAGACAGTAACAGCACTGGGACACGTAGTAGCAGCATGGGTGAAATTAGGTCAGTATGGTCCGCAGTACTAGAAAGAGGAAAGAGCAGCTTCTTGCCAAAACCCATATACAAAACCAGTAACAGAAACACTTTCAGCAAGAAGACACATCTGATAACTACACAATACTTTGTCTATTTAACATTTTTGCTTTTAAGTCATTCTGAATTGCCTCTGAACTGTCTGCCCTTTTTTTTTCTAATATCTTACTCATACTACAAAGATGTCTAGCTTTAACATGAGGCTGAATCACAAATCTTCCTTTAACCCCTGATTAAGCACACTACTTAGTGTGTAGAACAAGGCATTGTACACACTACACAGTGCAATACTGTAGCTTTACATTTGAGATTCAACCCTGGAAACTGCTGATGTTCTGAAGCGGAATAAATGGAAATATCTTGTAAGTTTCTCAGGACTATCCAAAACCTCCAAGATGTTCTGCATGACAGCACTCCAGCTACAGTATGTTTCTGTCTCACTTTTTCTGAAAAGCGTCTAAAAAACACTTCAGCTACAGGTAGCTTAACACCTAGACTATTGCATCTGATAATGTGAAAAATCTTACTACATATATTTTTAAGGTAACCATAAAAATTTTATTAAAATTAAGTAAACATCTCAGTTAAACCGCTTTAGAAAAATAGTTCATTAGAACACACAAACCCAGATCTGTCCTTGGAATAAATTATTCAACTGTGTTAAATTTCACATCCTTATTGAAAGAACAATAATTATTCCTTGCTTTCTTCTAATATGTCATCTCCTCATGTACATATTGTGTATGTATTATTTTTAATGGAATGCCATGCTTATAGCATGTGTAGTCTCAGCACCAGCACATAACTGTTCAAAGGTTATCAAACTTATTTTTACAGTTGCCTAGCAACAGTCAGATTTTTCAGAACTGCTGAAGGAAAGGAATGAATATACAAAGTCTTAAGAGCTGTTCATCCTTCTTTTATATCAAGTCATTGACTATAAGAAAATCGTTTGAGTTGGGTATTTATCACGTCTGTGATTTTTGAACTAATGCAATGTAAGATTTGAGAACAGATTTTAGTTATTTCTGAAAATAAGGGCAGTGAGAGGTTTTAAAATGGTCATTGCATTGTAGTTCTTATTTCAGGACATAGGGTGCCTTACATAAGCTTTTAACCCATTGAACATTTCTATATTTTTAATGTTAATGAACTGTAACTGTAGATGAAAATAATTAAGACAAAATGAGCAAGGTTTTTGTCTGTCTTAAAAAGTGTAATAAATTATTAATAGTAATACTACTACTACTAATAATAATAATATAATAATAATAATAATCATAGAAATACTACTACTACAAACCGGATTCCAAAAAAGTTGGGACACTAAACAAATTGTGAATAAAAACTGAATGCAATGATGTGGAGATGGCAAATGTCAATATTTTATTCAGAATAGAACATAGATGACAGATCAAAAGTTTAATCTGAGAAAATGTATCATTTTAAAGGAAAAATATGTTGATTCCAAATTTCACGGTGTCAACAAATCCCAAAAAAGTTGGGACAAGGCCATTTTCACCACTGTGTGGCATCTCCCCTTCTTCTTACAACACTCAACAGACGTCTGGGGACCGAGGAGACCAGTTTCTCAAGTTTAGAAATAGGAATGCTCTCCCATTCTTCTCCCATTCTTTGTCCCACCTTCTTCTTTATGATGCGCCAAATGTTCTCTATAGAGTGATTCTCTATAGGGGAAAGATCTGGACTGCAGACTGGCCATTTCAGTACCATTTAGTGTCCCAACTTTTTTGGAATCCGGTTTGTACTACTACTACTACTACTACTAATAATAATAATAATAATAATAATAATAAATTATTATTATTATTTTAAAAAATCATAACCCAGGTTAAATTTATTACCAATTTTTAAGAAAAACAAAAAACCTTGCTAAGCCTTCCTGACCTTGAATGTAATTATTATTATTATTATTATTATTATTATTATTATTATCATCATCATCAAGTGGCTGCAGTTTTATCTATATATAATATATAATACTATGCATTATAGAAAGGAGATTGCTGAAACAATTAATATGACTGTAAAACACATTATTAACATCTGGAAGGATAATGTTGAATGGTCATCTTTGAGGGAAAAAAAAGTGGTCAGAAACAAAATTTTTAGGAACATGATGATCTTAATCACTTAAACATTTTGTGAATTCATATCATTAAAAAAACTAAACAACAACAACAGTAGAAGCTATGTCTAATAATTAATCTAAGAGCATTGACACACACACACACACACACACACACACACACACACACACAATAAGGAGAGAACTCAAGGGACTGGGACTAAACAGCTGTGTAGCCTTAATACCAGACTCTGGAGTAATGGAAAAATGTCTTGTGGTCTAAAGGGTCCAGATTTCCCCTGTTCCAGAGTGATACAGTACGCACGTCAAAAATGAGTTCACCTTATTACCTGAATATATCGAAAGACCAGGCTGTTTCCATAAATTGATTAATTTTTTTCTGTGATGTCACAGGCATATTCTAATTCCACTCCAGGATTCATTGGGCTCAAATTGTGAGAAAGAGCGGTTCAGGAAGCATGAGACATCATTTTCACACATGGATTGGCTGCCACAGAGTTCAGACTGTAAAACCATTGAGAATCTTTGAGATGTGCTGAAGAAGGAGAAGGATTTATGTAGCCGTCTGACTCTCCCATAATCAATACAAGATCCAGTAGAGAAATTTATGTAAATGCAGCCCATATATTGTGTATATACAGTATGGCTGGGTAAGTTAACTTTCTCAATGAACCTGCCGAATATTTCCCTAGGGTTTCCTCTGGAAGTTGTAGTTTGCTGACTATCGCATGTTCAGCAGTTTTTCCTCCACCACTATCTGTAAGCAGGCAATTTACAATGAAATTAAAGCACCTCAGAGTTTGCTCCCAGCAGCATATTGCTGAAAACAGCTGCATCTGTATATCTACCTATGGCGCTATCTACCAAAACACACACACACACACACACAAAACAAACACACAAAACACAAAAAACTGCTAGTGTGTATAGAATTTGAGTTAATGTAAGGCTAAGAATAATTTCATATTAATATCGCACCAACATGAAGAACAAATAATTTCGTATAGCTTTATTTTTTAAAAACAATATGTAAAACATAACATGTACTATACATGTAACAATACAACCACCATTTGTCACTTTTTCCATTTCTTAAAATAAATAAATAAATAAAATAAAATAAAATAAAATAAAATAAAATAAGGGGCGGCGCGGTGGTGTAGTGGTTAGCACTGTCGCCTTGCACCTCCAGGGTCCGGGTTCGATTCCCCGGCCAGGCTCGATTCCCGTCTCTGTGTGCATGGAGTTTGCATGTTCTCCCCGTGCTTGGTGGGTTTCCTCCGGGTACTCCGGTTTCCTCCCACAGTCCAAAGATATGCTTAGGCTAATTGGCTAAAGGTTAGGCTAATTGGCGTTCCTAAATTGCCCGTAGTGTGTGATTGGGTGTTTGAGTGTGTGTATGTGTGTGTGCCCTGCGATGGATTGGCACCCTGTCCAGGGTGTACCCCGCCTAGTGCCCGAAGTCTCCTGGGATAGGCTCCAGGCCCCCGCGACCCTGAACACAGGATTAAGCGGTATAGAAAATGAATGAATGAATGAATGAATAAAATAAAAACCTTATAATAAATGAATAAATAAATAAATGTAAATTAAAAATTTTTAAAAAGGGTTGATAATAATAATAATAATAATAAATACACATGTATTCATATATACATATATACTTTTATATAGCACATACTGTACTATCTATTAACGTACAGTAAATTAGATGCAAGAGAGGAGGCAGGGAGAGAGGGGAGGGGAAGAAATGTTATGTATATATATATATATATATATATATATATATATATATATATATATATATATATATATATATATCACTACCGTTCAGAAGTTTGGGGTCACTTTCTAACTCCATGATGGTTCCTGATTTTTCTTTCTTTCTACATTGTAAAGTTTTGCTGAAGGCGTCCAAAAACTGCATGAATCTCCTTTGAACAGTTGATATTGAGATGTTTCTGCTACTTCTGCTCTGTAAAGACTTCATAACGCCTCTAATCTGAGCTGCTGTTAATTGGTGATTTTTCAGGCTGATAACTCTAAATGAACTTCTCGTCTGCAGCAGAGGGAGGTTTTGGTCTCGTCCTCCTGGGACGGCCTTCATGAGAGACAGTTTCATTATGGAGCTGGACGGGTTTTGCAAATGCACTTGACACAATACTGTTCTTGCAAGAACTATTACAGAAAGGCCGACCTCTGTGTCTTAAAATAACAACTAACTGTTGTTTTTCTTATTGTTACGTAATTACCTAATTCCATATGTGTTATTTTTATAGTTTTGAAATCCCCAGTATTGTTGTAGATGTCATGTCTGTATATCATACACAGGAACGCAGATGCAGGAGGAAGAATACAGCATTTATTTATGGTCCCAAAAGATATAAACTCAACAAACAAAAAACAAGGAAAATAAAGCACGACACACAGGTCGTTCTGCCAGACGCGGGCTGCAGGCGGTGTCACTAGAAACAAGAAACTTAAAGGACTTCTGTATGCGTTGAGATTTCAACCTATTGATGCTTATCGTCTTTTAGACGTTGCCTCGAACGGAGAGCTGCTTCTCCTCACACACATACACCTCGCCTGCAGGTACTGCTCAACTCTGGAGATGGGAACAGAGACGCACAAGAGATGGGGTTAGTAACCACAACATAAAACGTGCTTGCACAACGGTGACCAGACAGAGTGGTATGGGTTCGGCTGGGTTAAATAGTGAGACACATGAGGTAGACACAGGTGATACCCATCTGATGTTAATGGGGGACAATAACACACGCAGACACACTAGGGGGAGACAAAGCTACGGCTCAGTAATCCGGTGAGCCGGATCTTTCTCCCCAAGGCTGAGGTGGCTCGGGTGTGACAGTAGAATGTAGAAAATAAATCACTAAACAAAAAAAAGAAATTTGCAAGTGTTCTAAAACTTTTGAACGGTAGTGTGCATATACATGGTATATGTATATACATATGTATGTGCAAAATGTTGTAAAGAAAATGGTGCAAAATGTTGTAAAGAAAACTGTACGTCCATTAATGATGATCCTAGCTGAAGTGACTCACAGCCCACTGAACATCTACCAACTTGTTGAAGACCCTAGTTTGCACATTACAGGACCACAGCAGGGAGTTATTGCCACATCCCCGTTCAGTCCTAATCTCGTTCCACATGCTTGGATCTTTAAAGGAGTTCCTGGGAGGCCAGTGTTCCAGATGTGAAGCAGGCAGTCCGATCATGGCGCTGGCATACTAAGAAAACTGTCTACCTTGATTGCATCTAAGCACTAGTGAAATACTGGTATAAGTGCATTAGTGTATTAGGAAATTATATAGAGAAATAAAGGTTGTTTTTACTCTTATGATGTGTTCTGTTATTCTACACATCATAAGAGTAAAAACAGGGGTAGCTCAGTGGTTAAGGCATTGGACTACGGTTCGGAAGATCCCAGGTTCAAATCCCACAACCACCAAGTTGCCACTGTTGGGCCCTTGAGCAAGGCCCTTAACCCTCAACTGCTCAGATGTGTAATGAGATAAAAATGTAAGTCGCTCTGGATAAGAGTGTCTGCCAAATGCCTTAATGTAAATGTAAATGTACACAACCACAAAAAAATCCTGGTTTGACTTGAACGCTCCTCATATATAACCTACCCAGTTCTTGTTGTGTGTAATGACCATGAATGAAGGTCTACTCGTAATTCCTCTGATCAGGCTCTGATATGTCATAGAGTAGCTGCTGGATTTGTAATGAAGCATACTAACAAGGCTAACAGGCTCATCCACAGTCTATTGCACATTATAGGTGTCATCTAGTGTAACGATTTTCTAGACAAGCAATTTGACCCAGTTGTATAATGGAGACAACTTTCTTTAAGCAGACTTTTTGTTCATGATTTCAATTAGTCTGTAAAGCACAGCATGAGATTGCATAAAAGATCTCATGAAATTCTAATCCATTCAAATTGGAGCTTGTGCAACTGAACAAATTAAGGCACATACTGGTGATGAAAGTGCAGAGGGAGGTCACTAAAGTTTATACCGTGGAGCCAAAGCAATTATGTCATTTTTTTCACTCTATCAAACGATTAATTATATCTTTCAGCTTGATTGAACCTTTTTCTTAAACGTATTGACTGATGATTTTTGCCGATCATATGTACTACCAGTCAAAAGTATGGACACATGGCTTTTCCCTGAGTTTTATTTTGGCATCAAAAAATATGCCATAATCTCCTTTGAACAGATGATATTGAGATGTTTCTGCTACTTCTGCTCTGTAAATCCTTCATAATGCCTCTCTAAGGTGCTGGTAATTGGTGATTTTTCAGACTGGTAACACTAAATGAACTTAAAGCTTTGCTGCGATGGTCTTCATTAGAGCCAGTTTCATTATGGTGCTTCATGGGTTTTGCAAAAGAACTTGATAATACTGTTCTTGTAAGACAGAACAGCTGGCCTTTCTGTTTTTAAAATATACTATTTACAATGCAGGGTTGTGAAGGTGGTGTAATGGCATACTTTTGGTGTGTTAATACCTGTCAATTATTGCCAGTGTCCCTAATAAACTGGGGCACGCACTAGACAGGGTGAGAATCCAGGTATTTCAATCTTTGAGTTCAGGTGTTCCCCAGTGAAGGGCAATCTTAATGCTTCAGCATACCAAGACATCTTGAGCAATGATATACTTCCAACCCAGTGCCAGGGTCGGATTGAAACACAATTTCAGGCCGGGAAATCTCACACCAACCCAGGCCATCGTATTCTCCCAAATAAATCCAGAAACTGCAGACAGCCTTATTTATTTTTCCCTCTATATATATATATATATATATATATATATAAAACCACTGCAGCATAATCAGTTTCTTATGGTTTTTTTTTCAGTTGCATGTATTGTTGAGTTTTATTTACATTTTTTTATTTGCAGAGCTTTAATAACTCAAATAAAACAAAATGCAAATAATTTGCATTATTTCATAACGTAAAGACTTCATAACGCCTCTAATCTGAGCTGCTGTTAATTGGTCATTTTTCAGGCTGATAACTCTAAATGAACTTCTCGTCTGCAGCAGAGGGAGGTTTTGGTCTCGTCCTCCTGGGACGGCCTTCATGAGAGACAGTTACATTATGGAGCTGGACGGATTTTGCAAATGCACTTGACACAATACTGTTCTTGCAAGAACTATTACAGAAAGGCCGACCTCTGTGTCTTAAAATAACAACTAACTGTTGTTGTTATTGTTACGTAATTACCTAATTCCATATCTGTCATTTTTATAGTTTTGAAATCCACAGTATTGTTGTAGAATGTAGAAAATAAATCACTAAACAAAAACAAAGAAATTTGTAATTGACCACAAACTTTTGAATGGTACAGTATATATGTATGGAATATATATATATATATATATATATATATATATATATATATATATATATATATATATATATATATATATACTGTATATACATGTATGTACATATATACTGTATATACTGTATATACATATGTATATACACACACACACATACACACACACACACACACACATATATATATATATAAAAACGCTGGCAGGACAAATCAGTTTCCAGGCCACCGGGAATCCTCCCGGTGCTCCCAATGGCCAGTCCAGGCCTGCCCAGTGCACAAAGCAAGGACTATAAACACATGGTTTGATGAGTTCAATGTGGAAGAACTCGACTGGCTCATGCAGAGCCCTGACCACAACCTCATCGAAAAACTTGGTATGAACTGGAATGGAGATTGTGAGCCAGGCCTTCTCATCCAACATCAGTGACTGACCTCATAAATGCTCTACAGAATGAATGAGCATGAATTCCCACAGAAACACTCCAAAATCTTGTGGACGGCCTTAAAAGAAAAGTAGAAACTGTTATAGCTGTAAAGGGGCGACCTACTGAAGTCATTTTAGGTTTGGCCAAAAACCTCTGTCCTTATAGTGTAGCTGTACCGAAATTAAAAATAGCCCATCAACCCATAATAATTTGTGTGTATTATTTGTAAGTAACCAGCAGGGGGAGACACTGCATCTGATTTGATCAAGAACTACCAGAGCCACAGGTAGACTTCCCAACCGCGCCTCTGCTGGTCATTTCAGGGTCTGAACCCAACATGGCCCCCTACTGGATATAGTGTGCTACACAGGCTACATAAATCGTTATATTCTACCCTATGTAGGAGTCCTAAATAGGGAGCATGGGGAGATTTGGGATTCAACCCAGGTTGTCTCCCGTAATCCAGAAGGAGGCTCGGCAACAAGTACTCCGGAGTTTGACTAAGCTGCTAACCGACGAGCTCTTTATCATTTGCAGCGCCTATTTTGCTTCGTTTTCACTGGATACACGCTTAGGAATGATGAATGTATTTATTTGTTTGGATAATAATAGGTAATTTACCTTCTTGTAAGGCGAAATAGTCAGGCGTTCGTTGGGAAAACGTCTTACCAGCTGTGCGTCCATACTTTAGTGCAAATGCATGTTTTATTTTTTAGGTTAAATACCGATTAGTCGTTTTTTTTTTTTTTTTTGTAAATTCAGTATAAATCAATATTAATGAATGAATCTGGTTCGTCAATATTTAACAGGTTGAAGTTTTGCTTGACTTTATGGAGGAGCTAACAGGCTAACTGCATCCCTGCTAACGACTGGCGTTTAAATAATAAAGTTTATTGGTGGCGTTTTTTCCTCTAATTTGTGTGTAATATAATTAAGATTAAGAGTTATTAAAACACAGCATGGGGGTGCTGACTGGAGGAGCACCACCTCGTCGAGAGAGATAAAAAAAATACCCAAGAATTAAGAAAGAGGGGGAAATTCTCTTATGCGTTGTTGCGCTCTGAGACTCCGGCCTTCAGCATCAGTGTTAGTCTGACCGAGTCACCATGCAGGCGGTTAGTGCTCACACACACACACTTTCACACACACTCAAACAGGTTTAACACAAGCTGCGGGTAGAGCCGGAATCGCAGAAAGCTCTTAAGGGAAGCTCGATCCGTAGTTTTTCTTTTAAACCAAGGGACAGTTTGGACAGTAAAGCCAGTTGTTGTTTAAGTGAGTGTGTGTGTGAGTGTGTGTGAGATGGACGCTGTGGATCCTCCTCTGGGTCTGGAGTCGGACTTCAGTGTCCGGGATCATAGACTGCTGAGTGACTCGGACAGGACTTCCGCTCAGACTGGACGCGGTGAGGACACGTGGAGATCAGTGTGTGTGTCTCTGTACGGAGGAGCTCCGTGGGGGTTCACGCTGAGAGGAGGACGAGAACACCGAGAGCCGCTCATCATCACCAAGGTAAAGCACACAGACTCCTCCTGGTGACCCCAGTCTGTGTCTGTCCCTCTGTCTGTCTGTCCCTCTGTCTGTCTGTCCCTCTGTCTGTCTGTCCCTCTGTCTGTCTGTCCCTCTGTCTTCTGGAATATCACAGGGTACTTTACACTATCAGCTGTCTGTCTGTCTGTCTGTCTTATGGCAGATCATCAGCTTGGTTCCTTTACAGTATTCTTTCTTTCTTTCTTTCTTTCTTTCTTTCTTTCGTTAATGCTACCTGTTTGTTTACTCATGCTTATTTATTAAAGGATGAAGAAGCTCCAAAATGTCAACGCTGTAGAACTATTCTAACCATAAAACACATACTTTTGATCTGCCCAAGTTTTAATACTATAAGAAAACAATTTCTACAAAGTGCACCTAAAGAATCTAATGTAAAAATCTTGTTGTTCTTGCCAAGACCATGCTATAATGTGATATTTATTTATTTTTTATCTATTTTTATTATTGTGATATCCTTTTTTTTTTTTTTACTTTCCCACAACTCTCTGAATCACGTACATTATAACATAATATAAAATTGGTTCGAATAAACCCGCTTAATATTTGATATGAATCTTGCCATGAAATAGCCTGAGAAGCTGATATGTCCCTGAATCTGATGTGTGATCCCTGCACCAAATCTAGTGCTATAGGCTGACTGTCTCCACCTTAATTCGAAAACAAGAGGGGAAAAGTTGTAAACCTCATAAATGAGCAGACATAAACTTCTATAAGGTAAAAATTAGAACAATAATGACTACAATCAGATAATCAGACTAAATCAGACTTTATGACTCATTTTTGTCCTGCACTATACAGTAGCTCCTTTCTCCCTGCGCCCTTCCTACCTATATAAATGAATGTGATATTTTGTGTCTGATCAAATACTCATGTAACTTTACAATAAATAATATTAATGTCTTTTAGCATATACTATAATTTTAAGTATGAATCTTTCCATGGAATAGCCTGAGAAGCTGATATGGCAATAAATCCTAATGCAAACATATCTTTTGGCATGTCATCATCACATTCTCTTTATAGTAATAGTTATATTCCTGCCTGCGTTTCTATTTCTTTTTTTGCAAATTATTAATAATCTTACTTCGGTTGCTGTATTAGCTTTCTTTCTTTTCTTCCTTTTTTCTTTCAAATGTCAGTCTTTCTTTGGGCATGTCGCCCATCCTATTTTTCAGTATATGAACGAACGAACTGAACCAAACTGAATGCCAGCTAAGTTGCACATACGTCAGTGGATTTTATTTCATATTTTACTTCATTTATATATTTTTTCTAAATATTTTCATAATTTTTTTTAAATGCAAAAAATATGATTATAGAGTTGGAAGTTGGTCATGTTTTTGGGGTGACTGGAATGGATTCTTTCTTTCTTTCTTTCACATGCTGCTTGTATGTCTATCTTTTGGTATATCACCCATCCGACAGCATTATTTTATATTTCTGTGCATCTGTCTTCTTTTTTTTTTTTATTTCTCACTCACTCACTCATCTACTCAATATCACCCATTTCAGTTGGCTTACAGTATTAGCCATGTTTCTGTTTACATTGACATTACTCATTGAAATCAGCCCCTTTTTACCCCTACCCACCCCCCACAAACCTTTTAAACATGTCTATGATAAACAGAAATTGTACTTAAGTCACACTTCATGTTACAGCTGTGACCAGGTATTTTGTCTTTGAGCCTGTCCGTCTGTATCAGTATACTCAGGAATTCTACCAAGTTCAAACATTGTCAGCCTTTCCCTTTTTGTGTGTGGCACCTGACCATCACATTATGTGCCTTTTGAGCTCGCCAGTACAGATTAAGTCGCATTTTTAAACTGTTATAATAACCTCCACTCATGTGGGAAAGCGTTCCTCTAGGTGTTCGAGTGTGGCTGTGGGGATTTGCGATCATTCAGCTACAGGATTGTTAGTGAGGTCAGGTACTGATGTTGGGTGAGGATATCTGGGGTGCAGTCAGTGTTCCAGTTCATCCCAAAGGTGTTCAGTGGGGTTGAGGTCAGCGCCTTGTGGAGTGTGTAATTCTACTTCAGCTTTGGCTAACCGTGCCTGCATGGATCTCACTATGTCCACATGATTATTTTGGAACACGTTTGAAAATTTGTAATGCTACAGCATACAAAAACATTGTGTATAATTGCGTGTTTCCAAATTATTGGTTTGATGGTCAGGCATTTACAAACATTTGTCTGTTATATAGAGTATTTATCTAATAAGCTAATAGTGTAATTGTTTTTATTCTGATGGAAGAGATCTATTTCAGTTTTGACCCCACCCTCCTCCACAAAGCACAAGACCTTACTTGATTGTTTGATGAAAATAAAATTGGTGAAATCTATATCTTTATACACACTATATGTTCATCATGTTCAAACTCAAACATAATGGATTTTTAGAGCGTTTAGATTCAATGTAAATATCAAAACATTTGATAAACATTTACAATTTTTTAGTAAATTCCACTGCTTTCTTAGAGTTTTACTGAAGTTTTCATTCTCCCAAACTGCCCACAAATTGTCAGTTTTAAGTATCAGTTTTATCCCCAAGATAAAGTGTGGTTTAAACTTCTGAGCTGAATGTAGAGGTTCAAACTGATCACAGGGCCAAAACATTTTGCAGTAATGACAAACCAGTACCAATCGAGGCTGACTGATGATGCTGTAAAGACATACTCTAAGGACAACTGATGGCTGATGTTATTTTTTTCTTTTGTTTATGGGAAAGAAAATAACTTAATATTGCAGTATATTCATCATTTAAAGGAAAGGAAACCTGAGGGCCTGGTGTTCCGGTTAAACAAGCACTTTTTAATGAGCTTTTTTGAAATGAGTTCAGATGTTTGGATTTATTTATTTTTTATTCTAGAACAATACTGGATTTCTTTCAAAACACATATGGCATAAGGTAATTAAATAATAACAGTCCGTTATTATTTTAAGATATGAAGGTCATCTGAACTAGAATTGTTCTTGCAAGAACAGTATTGTCAAGTGCAATTGCAAAACCCATCAAGCCCCGTGATGAAACTGGCTCTCATGAAGACCCAGGAACCAAGACCAAAACTTGCCTCTGCTGCAGAGTAGTACCCAGCCTCAGAAATAACTAATTAACAAACAGTACCTGCATAAGTAGCAGATACATCTCAACGTAATCTGTTCAAAGGAGATTATTAAATATTTTGGATGCCTTCGGCATTGTTTTATGATGTAGAAAGAAAGAAGTATTGGGGGGGGAACAACATGGACTTGGGTGTGAATTCATGTTTTGCCGCACTGACTCCAAAATCGATTTTCTTAAATTATTTTTGTATTAATATATGTTTGCATTTGTGGTGGTGAAATGTTGCTTTTCCTCTATAATCCTACAGTCTTTACTATATCTACATCTAATATTGTGAATTGCAAGTGCTCCCTCTTGTGATGTACAATTAGAAAGAAGATACAAAACCGAACGATATCGGTTACTACATTTATAACTGGTTAAATTCTAACTTGTGCTGCTTATTGCTGATCACAAACGGTCAGTTCTTTGAATGTTGTTTTTATAACTATGTGATTTGTTATTTAAAAGTTTGGACACATCTTCTGATTTCATGGTCTTTACTGATTTTATATTTCTTTGTGCATTGTGAAACAATTCTGACGACATCCAAAATATGCAATAATCTACTTTGAACAGTTATTATTTAGATGTCTGCTACTTATGCTTTGTAACGGCTTCATAACGTCTCTAATCTGAGGTGCTGTTAATTGATGATTTTTCAGGTACTGGTACCGCTCTATTTCAGGGTGCACTATTTTACTGTTTCTATAAGGAGGTAGAATAAGTCACAGAGGTACCCTGAGATATGTCTATTAATGCTACAGCTGAAATATCCCTCAAGTACTATTAATATTCATACCTTGTGCTTTCCTTAATTTATTCCTCCTCCTAACGCGCTGTTTCAGTGTCTGTGTAAATGAGCTGCTGCGGTTCTCCAGAGAATAGGAGAGCTAAGCAATAATAAGAGCTGGTGGAGGGGATGATCTTATATGTGGTCATATTAGGGGGAAATCTAACTGGCTTGTTTAAACCCTGGCCAATACAAAAATGGAAGCAGGACAAATAGCAGAGTGTTTATTTCTCAAATTTGTGTTTGTACATGCCTACACCCGTTGGAATATCTGAAAATGACTAAAATGTGTTTTGCATAATAACTTGAAATGTAAATGTTGGATGACTCACATTCTTTTAATGAACTGCCCTGTTTCTCGAGAAATTGTGCAATAGTAGCCTGTTTTTCCCAAACTATTTTTTTTTTTTCGTACTCATAAACATTTTACTCACTATATGTTTTACTACGGTGCACCGGTTCTTTCTCAATACGAAACCTTTTCTCTGGATCTTCCAGTTTCTCAACACAACATATTTTAAATAAGTGAAATTAAGATTTTTTTTTTTTCATAGCTAGGAATCTGAAATGTTTTGTTGTGATTATCAGAGAGTTATTTGTATTCAATAACAATAGGAAGAGGATTAATGATTTGCTGTACTGAGGGAGAATAAGAATCAGTTCAGAAGCTTAAATTCAACCAAAACAGTTCGATCTGAGGTAATAATACCTGCAGACATGCTGTAGTAAACCTTATTTGCCCTCCACAGTATGTAAATATGAATATGAGAATATGAACAGTTGTTTAGGCCCCAAGTCATATTGCCGCAAGGCCACGTTCCTAAACAAATTATCAATGCATTAATTTTCCCTAAACGAATACTTATTCACAATCCTAAAATGTTTTAATGCTGTGCTTCAGTTTTGCTGGTTAATTGAATGAGAAAAGCAAAATCTCATACTAACATTGTGTTCAATATTGTTATCAATATCAAGTATTGTAATATGAGATTTTCTCCATATTACTGCAATAATATAAAAACATTGGCACACACATTTGTCATTGAAATAAAGTTGTTTTTTAGTGGTTTTGTAAATAAAGTAAGCACTGAGATAATTTTGAGAGCACATTTTTAGGTTGAAGTGCCGCAGTGTTGGAATAGGAGATGTTAATGATTAATTTTTAATCGATTAATTGTCATTAAAGATGTAACTGCAATAACAAATATGTTCTGTGTGTATGGGTGGCTTCGACACCGCAACTGTAATCTAACTTTAGTTTAGCTGTTCTTCCTAGCCAGACTCCTTACATGCATGCTAAAAATTTATTTGAAGAATTATTGCATGTAAGAACAGTTTCCAAGATTCCTCTCGTGAACACAAAATCAGGTTGGTCTGATTACAATCAACCTCCACTCACGCCACCTTTTTCACAGAGAGAGTGTTCAGGAGCGCTTCACATACACATTAGATTTTGCCCTTAAAAAAAGAAGAAAAAAAACTATGTGGAGGTAACTGTTGTAGTGTGGTATGTATGTGTATGGAGAACACCAGATCGTGCCTCTAGAACTGTTTAAATAAAACTTAAACTGAAGGTAAATTTTGTCAAATTATTAACGAATAAATGATTATTAACTTGTTCAGCTATTGGCTAAAAAAATGTGTGAAATTTGTTTGAACAAATCTTTGTTTTAACTCAAATTGTCAGTGTATCCCAATGTATGGCCAAGAGCCCAAGGTAAATGTAAAAAGGTTTACATTTTTACCAATTCGCCACTGAGTTGTCATATGTGAACTATGTCATCTGTGATTACATTTTTAATATATATATTTTTTTGTTTTTAAAGCGTAGTCTGTTGCAATAAATGCATAACTCTACAACCGTGATGTTTCAGATACATAATCTGCATGTCTGGGGTGTTATGTCTCTGTACTATAGAATTGATTATTCCATTTGGAGAAATATATGTTTTACAGGATGTAACTTATCATGAATGTGTAAAGGACAAATTTTCTGGACGCATGTTAAACCTGCTCTGGACTTGCTTTACATGATCTCTTGGGACTTTGAGAGGAAGCGTAGACTAGACGGTGTGCGTAAAAGGGGCCCAGAGTGATCTATTCACGTGGCCTGGAATGGAAACTTTTGCATTTTCAGCCTTGAAACACATTTTTTGGCAACTCGTTTAGAACAGAGGTCGAAACTCCTCTGTGTTTTGACTGGTTAATTATCAACTCAGAAAGACCTTGCTGGGAGATTTGGGTGGTATCGCAGTCTGTATATATATTCAGTGTGGTATGACCTGTTTTAAGTCTGTGCTCTTTAGCTCAAACTTTTTGAGAAGTCCAGCTTCTCTAGCAACAGTTCTTCTCACTCCCTCGACCTCCCCTGTGAACTCGGCATCCTTTTGAAAGCCATGTGACCTGCAGAAGTAGAATTCCTTCCATTGCTTAAGGAGATCAGAAGTTTAGCCTGGATCCTTTTTCTCTGAGACTTTCTGAGTAGTTGGCACTGCTAGAAGATGCTTTTGAGTTTGTAAAGTTGAATGGATATTCTGTTGATCGGCTCCTGAGACACTTGCTCAGCAGGAAACGTTGGCATTTTTCCATACCTCCCAGAGCCCTGGTCACAACTCGGCAGGTGGTGAGATCAGTTAATATTATACTCTTATGTTAGCATGTTCTTGTTATTGTCAGTTAAGTCTTTCACGGAAATCACTCAATGGGTGTAGTAACATTCATCTTATTAAACTGAAGTTTACATGTCTGATCTGTTTATTGTAGTCTTGAGATTATTTCACTTCAGCAGTGCAAGTTTTTTTCCCCCTTCTTTAATGTTATGAATGAATTGATACAGTTGTGATGGCAGGAATGTTGCTTAAGCTGGTAGGGTTTTTGTTTCCGAAATGTGCCATTGATTTTTGGCAAGTCAAATACTTTTACCTTATCTGTTGCATTTCACAAGGTCAATGTTTAAGCTACACTGGTATCTGGAGTGTTTCCATGGCCATCTCACATTTACTTTTGTCTTCTCATTGGCCTTTCTTAACATGCAGGTGCACACAATACTGCTCTGTATTAGGGCTTGCAGAAGTACGAAGATTTACTAATCAATTACCACTTAAAAAGTCAACTAAAGAATAAACGGTTTGAGGAAATGATGACCGGTTGCAGGTATAATTTCTAGCTTCTATGCCAACTTAATAAATAAGGAATCTTGGCTTCATATTGCTTTAATTAAGAACATACCAGTTCTTAAAACGGTGACTCAGCTGAAATTGTTGAGTCTGTATCTGAGCATCTACAGCACAGAAACTCCTTATGGCTAAATAATAGGCCCGCTCGATTATGGCAAAATGCATAATATAATCACTATAATTTTTGGTCAATATTGAGATCACGATTATTCAGCGTGCTTATTCATTGACTTTGGAAACATTGTGTTTAACTGTTTAAAAAACAATTTTTTTAAAATCCTTCAATAAAGTTCAAGGAAATCCAAGTAAAAGAAAAATGCTATACCCAGGGTGAGTTTGGGGTTTTAGTTAGAGGTGCGATGGCTCCCAAAACTCAGTTAATTTGTATTGCGGTTATTGTATTGTGTATTATGGTTATTTGATTTTTATAGGTCATGTTCCTCCTTTAAATGATGCACTATGCGCCCGCGTGGAATTCAACTGCACACTAAAGCACGTTTTTAAAAAATGTTCAATGCCATCTGTTGAATTTTCTGATTTTCCCCAGAATTTTATTTTATATACGTAAGGATGTTTTCCGTAAAGATTAATATTTTAAAGTTGCATATCTTCTCTTCTCGTGGGCTTTGAAACAAAGCTCAGTAGTTTTTACGTGATGCATGCACAAACAGACACATAAAAATTCCAAAAAAATCATCCTGATGTTCTATTACTGATCTTATAATCCTTCAAATAATTTTTTTCCGCAAATATCGTCAATGTATAGTCAAGCCAACTTTAAAGTTTTATTATATGTATAGAAAATTGATGATGATAATAATGTTGTACTTTGTCATCTTTGGCTGTAGATGTGTTTTATAGGTTATACAAATCTAGGCCAGTTTTATTGAAACAAATTAGGTGCATATGTATTTTATTTTATTTATTTTTTGCACAGTGGGTGAAAGGATTCAGGATTATCTGGCAACCTAAGCGTGGTTCAGAGTTATCTGTCAACCCCTAAAAAGCACGGTAAAGACAATGATGGGGGAGAGCGTGGCTGAGGGAGGGAAAAAAATGCAAATTGTGCGTGAGAGAAAATATCTGCACTGATCACAGATCAACTACAGACTGTTGTCACTAGCTCTTAGCGAGGGTTGAACGCACAAGATTTAAAACGCAGTGAGACTATAATCACTTAATGTTGATTATCTTGCTTTTATAATCGTTGGGAGCCAAAATCATGATCAAGTGAGGCCTAAACCAACATCTGGAATGTTTTTTTTTTTCCCCCCCAAAACTAAGAGTCTAGATGAGCTTCTTTGAGCTGGCATGCTGCTCGTCTCACTCTAAACTAGCTGAGTGGGATTGGGTAGTGATGTGTGCACCCCTTGGCCCAAACAATGGAATTTACTACACCACAGTGCAAGGATGTTATTTAGCTTTAAAGGACAACATGCACGTTTTGACCTGCCACGCTGAAAACAGTGTAGTCGTTACAGATAATCAAACTGAAACCACACATGTACATATGCAGTAAAATTTATTTTCTGTATGAAATATACCAGCAAGAAATCAAAGAAATCATTATGCATTGTTGAATTAGTGACTGTTCATTCTGTGCAAGGACTACGACAAGGCAAGGTGTGCTATAAGAGACACTTATTGACATTTTAGGATGCAGTACAGCGCGGAGCTCCAATAACAGCACGTCCCGGCTACAGTTTGTATGTCTATTATGGAAAGACGCGGCATGTTTGTGACTCACTTGTTGTTACATTCATCACTGTCAAATGTGAAAGAAGCAAGTTAGTTTCTGTTAACATTTGCATTATAATAACTATAAACAGCCCTCTGCATGAATTCAATAAGGAAAAAAGGACCTTGTGATGTTGTGAAACCTTATAGCCGTTTATTCTGATGACTTTGCCATATTACATCTTACTCCAAGTGCTTTTCTTTTGACTGTAGACACTGGATCCTCTTTCCAAAAATGCGAAATAAGCAGCTTCTCACATAAAACTTCCCCATATCTCACATTTTTAAATTCAGCATGTTATTGAGCATCTGCCAGTCGGATCCCTGTGATGCAATTGCAAGCTTAGAATTAGAAGCAGTTGTAGTTAACAAAATGCATTTTGCACTACAGGATTTAGAGATGTCATGTGTTTCTTCAGAATGTTGGTAATGTTTACAGAATACCCTGGCGGGATAGTAAAAATCATCATTATCATTCGTGAATAGCTTTGTACCGATATATGGAGCTGTAGTTCACAGACAAGTTTGTCTAATCAATTGTTTATAAATTTATACAATTATACGCCACTCTTCTGACGATTGCATGATAGCATCAATGATGGTACGACTACTGACATTTTTAGAGGAAACATATTGCACATTGCTGCCATAATTCAATTTGAGGTTTTAAAAGGGGCATAGATAACTGTTGAAGTGTGTACAAAAGGAAATGTTTTTTGGTGCGTGTGTGTACTGTATACAGTATATACACGCACACTTTTATAACTTTTTTTAAAAAAAATATTTTTTTTGTGGCATGCGAATGCATCTCTTTCCCCCGATTTCTCCCAAGGGTTCATTGAGGTTTGTAGAGTAAGCTGGCAGTGCCAGGAACATGCATGGAATGTCAGAGCTTTGCAGTATTCTCCAAATGTACTGAATTATACCTGACAGCCCAAAGCCTGTTGCAAAGGCACAATCTAGCATCTGGGATAAATTTAGCTGTAGAGACCTGGACAACTTTATAGCTAGCCTTCACTTGGAATTTGGCCATGAAATTTTTAAATGAAGGCTGCGCACACGCTGTGCTTCACTTTATTTCTCCTAAGAACCTACTGAGATCTTCATAACCTCTGAAGGACCCTCGCGATTTTTTTTTAGAGGCGAAAAGGTTCCCATTATTTCGGGAAGAACGCATTTTGTTTAAAGCCAGCAACAATGTGAAAGTTGTTCTCATTCATTCTTGTTCGTATTAAAGAGTTGGATAAATGGTATTAGTGACGAGCTCACATGTCTCTGTGTCCTGCTTCTTTACTTTGCATACACCTAACCATTCATTACTAGATTACTGTGGAAAAAAAAGACTTATTACACTAAGGTGCTTTGTTTATTAACTCTGTTTAATTGTTCAAATTAACAGGAATAAAAGCTCCAGCATATCCAAGGTGGCTTTATTTAAGTGGAGAGTATTTAGAGTAAAAATGGAAGAAAACTGGAACTAATTAAAATTCCCCACATTCTTTTCATACCTTTTGGTTTTGCCAAAGGTGTTTATTTTAAGCCCCTCTTTTCCATGATCCCCCAAGTAATCCTGTTTAACACTGTTTACATGCGGGATGGACACTTTTTACACACCCCATCTGTCTTGAGGCTCAGAATGATTATATTCATTTGTAGAGAAATGGATCAGATCACACACGTTAATGTTACACAATCATATAAAAACCTGCCAAGACTGAGAGCAAGTAATCAGCTTATCTCATCCCTGGCTTTTGCGTTCACACAGAAAGCAAATATCATCTGTTATGTGTTTAACAAAAACAAAATGAAACATACTAACACTGGGTTGGACGACCTCTTGCTCTCCGGAGAGACTTGGATTCTACATGATGTTGGAAACAGTACTTTGAGAGGCTGGTTCATGTTAACATGATTGCATTAAAGAAGTGCTGGAGATTTTTCAACTTCCTATTCAGTACCAATGGAAGTGCAACGAAAACATCCCACACACCATTAGGCCACCACCAGACTGAACTGTTAACAATAAGGCAGGTTCTGTTCATGATGTTTACACCAAATTCTCACCCTACCATCTGCATGCCACAGCAGGAAACAAGGTTTCTTACAGATTGCAAACATTCATTCAGTCTTCCGTTTCCAGTTTCGTTCATATGATGCATATTGTATTTTCAGATTCCTGTTTTTGCTCGACGGGAATAGATCCAGATGTTGCCTGCTGCTGTTGTAATTTACCTGCTGTTGACTGTCCTGAGATGCTTTTGTGGCCACCACAGTTGTGAATAGTGCTTATTTGAGTCACTCTAGCCTTCCTGTCTAGTGCTGGGTATTCTTGACTTCTCTATGAGCTCTTGAATTATTATTTTTTTAATCTATCACCAATTTTGTAAGATCCATTTTAACAAAAGGCATATTATGGTATCTTTTATCATCTTTTATGGTATCTTTTTATTCAGCTCTCAGTATGTTTACACACTTAAAACTCTTTCATAACACAGATTTATAAATATTAACATATTTACCTCAATGAGGTTTAACTTGGTCTGTTTCACCTCTTTAGTTTTATTTCCCTGCAACTTTTTATCATTCAAATCAGTTTTACAAAATAAAAAAAAAAACACCCATTTACAACAACTTAGAAATGTCTGTTAATATCAGGAAAAAAATTATAATGATATGGGAACCTTCATATTACCAGATTATTTCTGTATTTCCCAAACCACAAATTTAAAACGGTTTAGCTTTTGATCTAGCACGCTATTATCTTTTGCCAAAATAAAACTACACTCAAACAATATCTAAAGTTACACAGAATACCCGTTTGTCACCGGAGTCCTACTTTTGTTCGCATAGCACAGATTTGCTCCCTGAAATTTAACGTGTTCGTATAATCATGTCATAGTGTTTTAATTAGTATCAGTATGTACGACCTCTCACGAGAAGCAACTGTTTAGATATTAAACATTATTCCCTTGTTTTTTTTTGTCTTCTATTTTATTGTTAATTGAAGTCACTGAACATTTTTTTTTTAAATCCTACACTATTACCTATAATGCATACTACATACTACGTAGAAATGCTTTGATTACATGATCATGTCATATCACCACACCCCCCATGTGACCAGTGCTGGAATATTCACACAAGTCTAGTGTTAGTCTCTACCTCACCTGCTAAGCTCTTAGTGTTGGTGTTTTTTTCGGTGCTGAAATAACTCACTTGCATGGAATCAGTCGAAATATGTAAAGCATGCGGGCTGTTGTCTCATGTTGTCAGAGGAAAAAAAAGGTTTGACCTATCCCATTGTCATTGTTTGATGTCTTCCCACAGGCAGTGACAGTATTTCCTTATTTGATTCTCGGTACTTCATTTTCATAGTTGAGGAAGTTATAATGATTCCTGCAGAATATGCCACCTAGTGCAGGCTTTTTTTTTTTTTTTCTTTCTTTCTTTTTTTCTTTTCTTTTAATAAATGACATCTGTAGGGTTCTAATATAGTCAAATTTCTATTAGTTTTTTGTTTGATTTCTATATTTTAACTGCCCTTTTATTATAATTTTTTTGTTTTTTAAATAAATTGGTTTCAGACGTTTTAAGATGAACTTTTATAAATACATGTCTCTCGGCCTGCACACATGTGGTTTGTGGTTCATGTCAGTTTATGCCAAGGAAGAAGGACACAATATAGTATTGTTCTAGTATACATATGCAAGACAAAGGCATTGTGATGTGTGTATTTGAAGCTGTGGGATAAATTGTGAGCGGTGTGTGTGGGAGCGCTGCGGGACCGAGGGAAGCTGTCAACTCAGCAGTGCGCGCACACATTCCACAGATCCATATCCTTTCCCCTCACCAGAATGCACTTTCAGCAAGTTGCAGTACAAAGACTTTCGGCTAGGTATATACAGTATATACCTGTAGTCAAGTTGTACAGCACCGTATCGTGCTAATATAGACAGTTGTACCTTTTTTTAGTTTTGAAATTTGTTCTGTGATTTAGTAGGCATGGGGATCACTAGTCACCTCCCGATATGATCTTATCCTGATACCTAGGTGCTGATTTAAAAATATCCCAATTCAATATTACATTTTCCCCCAAAATTTTTTAAAAATGGAAAAAAAAAAAAAAAAGTTTTAATGAGTAGTTAAATCTAGCCATTTATTTATAACATTAGATTTCTTACTTAAATTCAAGGATAGCATTTAAACAATATAAACTAACCTTTAGTCCAGGAGTTTAACATTTAACTGAGAGCCCCAGTATGTCATCCACCATAATTATTATTTCTAAACGAACATAGCAAATAATTCACTCCTACCACACAGGATGAAAATGTGTTAATAGTTAAGTGGACCTTACCTTGTCCGATCTGTGACATTTCACAAATGAATACAAGTCTCAGGTTTTCTTCAATATATTCACAACAATGATAATATAAATTATTAATTAATTAATATAATTAATTAATATAAATATAAGCAATAAAATATAAATATCAAAAAATGCATCCCAGTTGTTTTTAATAGATTTATAATCTTCATACTGCTCGACCCCTTACTTTAAATTCTACTGCTGTTTTAGCGTCTTATATTATGGAAGGTTATTGACTTGTCTTTGTTTTTAATCTGTAGAACATCGATGTACCCTCTACTTAATTTTAATTTCCATGTGAGAATGAAAAGCAAGAGTGCTTTAACGTGGTGTAATCCAATGTCTTTCGCATCAATTAAATTTCCCTTGTGTTTGTGGCAGTGCACGTGTTTTGTCTTTGTCGTCGAATAAAATAGTGAACAGAAATATTAAACCCATCGAAAAAGTGTTCGTCAATACATCAACTCGATACGTAGTCAAGCAATAAAAAGTTAAAAGGCTGCACCTACTTTAATTTGCATGCTAGTTACTAAAGCAGTGAATGAATACAGGAACAAATGCTTCACAGGAAAGCAGCACTGGATGTGCGTGCAAAATCACGTGAAGTGTAAAATGAGATTAATCTGCAAACCTGTTGTACCCATTAAATTCAATTTTATTTATGTAGTGCTTTAATGATCATTGTCTAAAAGCATCCTCACAAAAATGAAAAAAATAAAATTGCGACCGTGGCAAGGAAAAACTCCCTGAGTGGTTGACATCGAGACAACGTTCTCATTGTGTGACAGATTATCTGATAATTATTGGCCAAGGGAAATCGAAACCCAATGAGCTCATCCAGCACTGCAGCCGCCCCATCAGAGGGAATGTGAGGGGGCAGGGCCGCCAAATATTACACGGCTGCTGGTACATCTCGGCTGAAGGCCTCAGACTCTTCGCTCCTCAATTAAAAAGTGGCAAAATACCAGTTTGGGATGGGGAGAGATCAGGGCTAGAGATTGCAAATGGTGAGTGTTATGGTGTGTTTGCGTGGTCTTTCAGGCTTCACTGCTACACTTAAGGAGTGTAATCGCTGCCTCGGCTGTTCTGCCTGTCCGGCCAGTTTTTGAGATTCATCCGTCGTTATGTAATCAACCTCTGCCTCAACTTCTAAACCTCCAATTCTGGTTTGCTGCCACCACTACAGGATTGCGATGATTGGCTTCTGTGCATCAATTCCAATCTGCTGTCATCGCTTCCAGACTGAGATAACCATGTAAGCTTTAACTCTGTCACTGCTGACTAGGGCTGGGCCGATAAACGATATCATATCGAATCGCGATTTATTTGATTTTAAAAACGATGAAAAGCTATAGACATTTTTTGCTCGATATGGATTAATCTAAGAGCCAATCACACAGCAGAACAATATGACAACAACCAATCAGCGTGCAGATTGCGCGTGCCGTGCAGGTCAAAGTTAATTTCCTGCCGCACTTTGCGAAGCAAACTTGACACCAGGACGACAAAAAAAAAAAAAGAGTGGAAGCAGCGACGAAAGTGAATCTAACCTCGAGTTATTATCCAAAGATGTTGAAATTGTCGACAAAAAAGGTAGCACGAACTCCGTTATATGAACGTATCACCCACACGACCACACAGAGAGCATGAACATGTGACCCGATGCTACTCCGTCAACTAGCAGCGCTAGCAGTGGGGCTGTAGCAAAGCAGATATCGCTCGTGTCGTCTTTCGTGGCCATTACACTTTATGAAAGGTGTCCAAAAGGAGCAAGGATATAACCAGGGCCGTTTCTAACTTTCTAGTGAAAGATATGATGCCCCTAAGCACACGAGGCTGAAGTTTAGCTCCTTATTCGCAACTTCCGGTTTGTTTGGCTCCTTATTGCGCAGCGTCTCATTCCGCGGCTGAAGTTTAGCTCCTTATTCGCCTCGTTACTAACGGGCGTGTTCACGCTGGCCAAAGCTGCGCAGTTTATCAATAAAAGCAGCTTCCGATTCGTTTGGCTCCTTATTGCGCAGCGTCTCATTCTGCGTCTGAAGTTTAGCTCCTTATTCGCAGCTTCCGGTTTGTTTGGCTCCTTATTGCGCAGAGTCTCATTTTATGGCTCGAAGTTTAGCTCCTTATTCGCCTCGTGTTCACGTTGCCGAATGCTGCGCAGTTTATCAATAAAACATTATTTTGGTGGCTTACACCATTCTGGCCCAGCAAATATGAACTATACAACACCTAGCAGGTACCCAACTATATAGTAAAAGTGAAATTGTCCTGGTCCAGATTGATAGCTGCATAATTCATTCCATGTTTGTTGTCACTGCATGTTTAAGCCATTATGTCAGTTTATTGGGGCCGTGTGAAATAGCCTTCATTTAACTCTGAATTGTGGGATAAAAACAGCCCTAGTGTGTGTGGTCTAAATGTTTCTCATTATTGTTTAAAAATCTCAAAACATTGTAATAAATATATCATCACAAGATACTTTTTATCATCACGAACAAGTATTTTTTTTATTTTTATAAAAATCTTTGCCTTGTAAAGATTCTGAGCATGTGCCTATAGTATCTTAATTTTTAAGGCCAAATCTGTCATCTGTTTTTGTTAATAAACTATACTTTAAAATGTAATTTAATGAACCCTTTAATTTTTGTGGCTTCAGTTTAAGTTGTTCAACATTGATGTTCAATAAATAATCATCGATAGTGTGTGTTGCCTTCAATTAATCAATCAAGTAATGCAGCCTTCATTCAAAAATCTCTCACTTGTGAGCATATTTACTGTACAAAACTTGTCAGTGAACTATGAGGGCAAAAAAAAAAAAAATCGTTTATTAATCGAAATCGAGTTAAAATGTTCAATTAATCGAGATTTTGATTTTAGGCCAAATCGCCCAGCCCTACTGCTGACATAGAATTTTGATTGTCCCCTTTGACATACCGTCCAGATTTGCTGCCAGCAAACTTGCAATTACTGTGTCCATTTCTTTGCCTATCTCTTCGGCTTGATGCTGCTGAAGTCTAGCTCACAACTCTAGCTTTGTGCCATCATGCCCGCTGAACACTGCTCCTGATCCACACTTGCACACAGCCTACTTTCTCTTCACTTTATTTCTTATTTACCCTCCTCCCAATTCCCAGTCTCACCTCGCATTTATCCCAGAGTCAAGCTCTTACAATATGCAATGGAAGAAATCCCAGTTGCAGTTGGTGCGCAAGTATGTCACAGTGGATCGTACCATCAAGATGTTGGGTGATGACTCAATTGTGCCTGTTGTGCATAGCTACCTTTTGGTGTTTTTCAGTTTTTTTTGTTTGTTTGTTTGTTTGTTTTTTGTTTTTAATCTGTTGTCATTTATCCTCTCAAATTGGTACGGTATGCCAGAGGGGGGACATTGACTGGACCGTCTGCTTTCGATTAGCTTTTGAGGTTATTTTAAACGTCTGCTTGTTCAGGCATTTCAAATCATTTTTCTTTTTATGTTCTCTACATGGACCCTGAGTTTACAAAATCCTGAACATTTTGTAATAATAAACACGCTGAAGCATGCATTGTGTACAGGCCAGAAGCGAAACATTGTCCATTCTTAACAAGAACACATTTTTTTGATTTGATGGTGTAGGATGTTGTTCAGGAATCTCCTGTGAGGTTTGAGCCAGAGTTTACCCTTGCAAATCCAAGAAAACAAAGAAAAAGTTTCCTAATATCACAAACACAATTGTTCAGCTAAGACATGTTTGGTGTCTGAAGGTTTTTTTTTGGTCTAAATACAATGTTGTGATCAAATTTGAGTTTAATTGTTTTGGGTTTTTTTTCTCTTCCCCAATTGTACTTGGATCTTGACATTGTTTTCTTCCTTTGCTGAGTAATTTCAAAGTGATTTATTAATGCAGATACGGATTCAGACAATGGTTACAAAGCTTTAGCTTGACACGAGACGCTCTTCTGTAATCCTTTCAGCTGTAATGTTGTAAACCCACAGTACTGTAAATGAAGCTTGGCAGAATTCAGTCATGTTCATGAAGAAGCGTTCTGTGATAAAAGGTATTTGTTCTGTAATCCTGCGTTTGGTGGGAAGCCAAATTCCATTCTTTTATCGTAATGTGTTTCATAGGAATGAAGCCTATGAGCTTTAGGATGACCTCATTAGTTTGGCAAGTTGTAAAGCACCTTCAATGTGCCGACGTCATTGTACCTTACGATGGAAAAAGGAATGCTGCCTACTTTCCTAATCTCTAAAACTCTTCAATAAATGTCTGCAAACAGTCTCCGAGTGAATGTTAAAGCTACCCGAGAAGCTCAGAGCACTATGCTGTTACAAAGCCGGGCATTTCCCTGGACACGGTATGTTTCGTGTGTCGAATGTTTAGTCTAATGAAACAGAGCCTTGCCTTGACCCCAGGTAGCATGGTGCCGCACATCTTAGCTTATTGCATATCATTTCAGGAATGCACTCCGACCAAAAGCCCTTCACCTTCCCCATGGACTTGTCCAAATCCACCTTCATGAGAGAATAGGTTAGAAGGCATATGATTAACCTGTGCTAACAGACTCTGCTGGAGCCTGACCCCCCGCTGTGCTCATTTAGTAAGCATGCCATTCCAGTTTGGTCATTCAGACCACAACTCTTCTAACAATAACTTAGAACAGAGCCATCGCTTGGAGCTTTAAAGGATCCTGCTTTCATTTCAGAAGGAATTTAATCCATAACACATTTTTACTTGAGCACAGTGGATAAGCATGTTTTGTTACTGGAGCGCTTGCTCAGCTGTAGGTCTTTGGTTTTTTTTTTTCTTCCAGAAAAAAGGATAAAGGGACAGGATGTTCTGTACATAGAAGTGAATTAAAAACCCTCATGTCAGTCCTAATACCCCGAGCACATGGCAAAATCCCACACTCACTTGATCTTTTCTTTTAAGATCGAACTTTTTAAAATGTTTAATTAATTATATAAATACATGAAATGGATCTGATATTGCACATATGCAGCTCAGCTCATGGTGTTATGTGCAGTGCAGTAACAAGTGCCTCATTGTTGTAAAATGATCCACGCTGCTTTTGAATCCTACATTTGCCGATGTCTAATATTACACCAGCCCAGATATAGAAACCATTATAATTTTCAGGTCAGACACATTATCTGCAATGTTATTATTATTATTATTATTATTATTATTTTTTTTTTTTTTTTAATGTAAACTGTGTTTTTTTTGAAGATGGTTGAATAACAACTGTTCTCAATTTTAATACCCTGATTTATTACTAGATGTGCACACTCATAAGCCTGTATAAGAAACGTACAGCGCCATCTGTTTAATTTTAAGATGATCTAATGCTTTTTTTTTTTTCAAGATTTCCTTTTTTTTTTTTTTTTTTTTTTACATGTAATAACCGTAAAGTTGACTTGTCTGTACATTTAAAGATATTTGCAGGGTTTTCACAGGTATATTTAGCCGAACTTGTGGTTTGTTTCATCGCAAAAAGAAGAAAGACTTACTTACAGAAAGAAATACTACTTTGAAATTTAAATGGAAAACATCCTTATATCATACAAAGAAAAAAATCAACCTTTAAGGATATTAGTTCATCTCAAAATGTCCCAGATGGAGCTGTACATTTTTTAATATGCGCTTATGGGCGTGTTATTTTTTTTCATAAATATCTTCAATGTACAGACAAGCCAACTTGACAGTTTTATACTGATACACTTTATTTTTTAATTAATCGATTTGTGGTTTTAGACAAATGAATAGTTTTCATCTAACAAATTTATAAATTAACTATTGAACACCATATCAGCTACTTGCATTCAGTTTGTACATTTAAAAAAAAAGTTTGCTTCCTTGCATTTATTTACCAAGTGTGTTTATCATGAGGGACCTACATGAGGCTTTCCACAATCTTAGCACATAGCTGGACAATGTCCCTGTCTTGTCTCTGTATAATGCATACACTATGCTTCATATACTGTAATGTAAGCACTACGCATTTCAGATCTTATTGTATGATGAGCGCCAATAATTCTGAAGGGCACATGATTTACATTCGTGTGTGTGTGCGCCCTTTTCTAAAAAAGAAAAACTCTTTCACATCGTGTTTGTCCTTGTTACTAATCTGCTCATCATTCACGCATTCACTATTTAACCCCCCATCATTGTGTAGTCCATAGATATCAAATTCTATTGCATTGCTTTGTTTAAAGCGATCATTTTACAGAATTTTTCTCCTCGCGTTTCAGGTTGAAGAAGGCAGCAAGGCGGCGGTGGTGAGACTCCAGGTAGGAGACGAGCTCGTAAACATCAACGAGTTTCCCCTGAGCGGCTACAGACAGGAGGCCATCTGCTTAGTCAAGGGCTCCCACAAGACTCTCACTCTGGTGGTGAAAAGGTAATCCGCACACATGCATACACCAACATGCACATAAAGAAGTGCATGCAAAACCTCACACACACACCTGTTCCCTGTGCAGTGACATCTCCCATCTCTATGGCTACATTTTAAACGCCGCTACCATAGTGATGAATTGTGGTGGTGCAGGCGGTGATGTGATGTGATACGCAGCCTGCCTTTGTGCCGAGCTCTGTGTGCTCACTGCGTGTTTGTCATGTTCTACAGGTGCATTAATCTTTCCTGCAGCGCTGAAATTACATTATATTCACATTAATCCTGAGTTCAGTACCAAGATTTGTCTTTATTCAACGATTTGTCTGATTATTCTTAGCGTTTTAAGAATGTACTATGTAGTGAATCGTATAACACAATGGGGCGTGCTGTTATAAGGAAATAATCAACAACAGCATGGTGTAATGACATTACGATTATTATTTTACTACGGCAGCAAAACCTGTACACGTCTAGCACCACAGTAATTAGCTGTATAATTAGAAGTTTGTTGAATCAGTTGTTCCAGCATTACTGACATGGCTGTGGTTATGATTAATGAATCCACACGTTCAAACCAGTCAGATTAAACAATTCACTTGTGCTTTGATGTAAAATTGCTAAACGCAATTACAAAGCTAATGAACGTAACTGAGCAAAATCTTCGTGTGTGAGTTCTTTATTTTTTGGCCTATCAATGTATTTTTCTAAATATTAAAACCTTTTTTAGGGTTTACCTTTCGCTAATAGTATATATTAAATATTTAGGAAATAATTGTTCAAATATACCGTATAAGTTCTGTTTTAGATTCCTGCCAAACCTTATGTAGTCCATTTTTTTTTTTTAAGTTTTGATTTCACAACTAGATCTGAGTAATTTTACAGCTCAAAGATGTCTGCTTAATCCGATAATTACGTGCAGAGGTAAATTAGGTCCTTCTGAACAGCGTTTTAGTGCTGCTGGTCTATGGGGTTCGTGCCTAACCCTAAACGAACACCGCTGACCCAGTTAAACACATTTCTTTAATTAGATTAATAAACGTAATATAAATTCCATGTAAATGACCACACTTTATCTAGAATATTAGTTTTTGTCTTAAGTAATTACCATTTCCAATAATTATGTTTGATCATCCTTGTGTGATCATCATCCACTGCCATGATTTACACTTTTAAACTCATTGTTTCAGACTAGCCTGTTTTTCATGCCTGTCTGCTAGCACATTTTTCTCATTAGATGCGAAACACGCAGGCAGCGTGTTGGCACTAGTAACGATGTTCTGTACTATTGTTCATCGAAAGGACCTGTTACGTAACACTGCTAATTTCTTCCACCTGATTCGTCAGAGAGTTAATTAATTTTCTACAACAGCAGCTCTGACGGTGGAGCTCGTTGTAATTCATACTATGGTTTTACTGTATATTAATTAAGTGGTTCTGATGTGTTGGCGTTTATTTAGTAATAGCTGAATCATAGGGACTTGTTTGGCAGATTTCATTGATGTGTTTTGTTGATTGCTGATGCGGTGAAGCAGTCTGAAAGTGAGTGATTTATAGAAGGGGTGTCTCTGGTGTTAGCGCTTTAAAAAAGTAATGTTTCTGCTTCTTCTCAGGGCTGAGAATAAGCTGCATTTTTTTTTTATTTATTAATTTTTTTTTCATCTGGAGAGTGACTGTTTATTGGTGCTATAACATGATTGATGAAGCGATGATTAATGAAATGATCTTTCATGGACATTCTGCATTTGCTTGTAAACTGTTACGGTATAAGGGAAATAAAACTCCCTGGGATGTGCTGTTGCTGAGTGAAGTCCATTTCCTGCTTTGGCAATTTAGGTGGCTCTGTCTGTCCCCTCTATTGCCAAGGTGTCCTTTTCAAGGCCGTCATGTAGTAGAGTGTTGACTGTTTTGCTGTAATTTATTTTGTTACATGACCTGCTGATGCTGCTACTGTGCCTGCCGTGGGAATTTGTAGCATGCCACAACTTGTAGTTCTTTGCCATAGTTGCGACTATCTTGTCTTACGCACGGAAGTCCATCAAGAGACATAAGATGGACCTACACTAATGCAGCCGTAGCTCCCACTCTGACTTTTGGTGCATGTTCGATATATTTGTAGCTCACACCAGCAAGCCATAGACCTCGAAGATGCAGGTTGATGCACAGGAAGTAAATCCGTATGACAAAAATTGGGCTTGACACTAACCATACTTCATATTGAGCCCCTCCCTCCCTCCCACAGCCCCTAGCCAAGCATATGTTATAGCAGGAAAAGGAGGGTAGAAAATGGTTAAGTGAGAAACATTTTTTTTATTTGGAATCACTGAAAATTTTCTTTCTTTAACAAATTCTTGCTCAACATTCATTGAGTTCTAGCTTTTTTTTTTTTCGCCGAACACAAATGGAAATACTTCTCAGACATTAAGCAATTGACGTTCATTTACAGTTGGTATGTCATTTTCAGTTGATTTATCCTCAATTCCTGGAAAGGCCAGTTCGACTAGATTCATTGAATTTCCAGTAAGTGTTACACATGTATCACGGGGAAGTTTAAAGAGTGAAAGTGTGTGAAAGTCTTGATTTATTTGAAGACTGCATTTAAAAATCATATTTCATTATGAGTACACAGATTATATAATTAAATTTAAAAAAGTTAGTGTCGTGTCATCACGCTTTTCTAGGAAAGCATCTGCAGTTGCACCTCATGTTTGTGCTTAAAAAAAAAAAAAAACAGCAATTTCTTTTGTACATAAAGGATATTTGATTCTCGGTAGGAGTTTTTATTGTTTAAACATGAGGTGACTGTTGTTCTAGTAGTAATTAGACGTGAACTTTGTGGTGAACTTGATCTTACTTAGTTTTTAGTCAGTGTTTATGAAGTCGTATGACAGTTTTGCGTACCAATTATTCGTCCAGTAAAAGCCCACATGTTTAGTGCTGCAGGCGGAAACACACAGTTACAGTATTGAGGTATGTCACTGTCAGGTGCACTTTGCTATAATATACATACCAGATTTAAACCTTTGTTTTGCCCAAATCAGTAGTGAGTGGTTTTCGTTTTTTTTCTAGTTGTTGATTGAGAAAATGCAAAAATGTTGTCCCTGCTTAGCCTACTTAAACACTGCATAAAAACTAAGGTCCCTGACCGCAGCAGGAAAACTGGAAAAATGTTGTGTATCAAGTTCGTCCTACTTCCTAGCCACGTCCCTGACAGGTTCTCAATGCGTCTGTGATATAGTTACAAATTTCCTTCCACGCAAATAATAATGCACTTACTATGCCCATTAAGTTCGAACTGAGATATTGCAATGTCTAATCAGATCGCACCAGGCTCTTACCCAGCCCTTATCATATGCTTATTACATTGCCATTGTGTCCAGCCAGTTGGTGTAAATACTGAGACGCGCATAGTGCTTTTCAACATGAAGTGATATTGTGAGGGATTACATCCAGTGTTTGTCACTTTCCCGAGAATATTGTATAAAGATAACCTCCTGCAGGGGTGACATAACTGTGGTAAGCACCAGAAGAACATTATATGAATTTAACGCAGTCTACTGGTCAGTTCTACTGAAGAGGTCAGTGCGAGAACTCAGTCAGCTGATGCTCGTGCTAATCTTTTTAATACATAAGAAGGGTGTTAACTTATGTTCAATGCCTGCATCATCCTGTGTCTTGCTTCAACCACATCCTCACCAGACTTTATTTTAATTAATTTATTTATTTTTTAACACATCCAAAATGCATGGATGGAATGGAAGCATGTCACATCAAGTGAGACAATGCTACGTCCCTATCGGCTTCCTGCTACAAATTCTTACTGCCATCACTTCAGCACATCAGTTTTTCAAGCTTCTGATTGATCAACTCCTTCATTAGACTAATTTTATTATTATTATTTTTTTAATAAATCAGATTAGTTTTTTTCCCCCTAGTTGTGATTGGGTTTTTTCAAACAGCACCACTTTCTGCTGTCGTAGCCGATTTGCATTAACACCGGAATGCCACTGGGTTCAAACTAGAACGGGTGTGTGTCAGAGCTCTTTCTTTTTTCCCCCTATGCAAATGGCGTGACTGTATGTGTATTGAGCTTGTACTCGTGTTTATATTAACCTGTTGAGAAACAGAGATCTGTAAAAATTGTCTAGACCTGAGACTGTCTAGCCCTTAATCCTTTTTTATGCTACTGTTTTGACTGTACATCTGTGCAGATACTCCGTGTTCATCGGGACTGGCTTATCTCTGACTAATGAGCAAATAGGGCTGTCGGAGCGCTGTTGGAACTTGCTCAATTCTGAGGGCGTTGACTTTGTTTTGCATCTAGTGACCTCATTTGAAACTGTGAAGTCATACAAAAAGGAAACGAATCACCAGGCTCACGTCAAAGCTCGGGAGGCGTGATGTGTAGGTGAAAAGCCATTTATGTTTAGCAAGAGGCTTTGCGTTCCTTGGTGGAAGTAATCTGAGAAATTCATCTATAACCGTTACTAGCCTGAGTAATAGTTTTTGCGTGGGATCCAGGTTTTCAAACGCACCTGCGCGAGGCTGAGAATTCTGCACCGGGATTACAATGAGACTCGCCTCTGTTTATTTTGCTGAATTTCTCACAGACTGTCTGGATTGCAGCTAAATGAAATGTGTAAGAGATTAAATAAAATGGAAAACGACAATGCTGCTTCTGTATCTCATTTCCTACGCAACCTAACTCAACCATCGCAAATGATTTGAAGTAAAAGTAACTGACACATGATGGCCACCACTTGACTGTGTTTCTCTCATCATACCACAAAAGACGTCTTCGGTCCAGTCGAGCGAGTGCACCACACACACACTGACCCACTGAAACAAAAGCGGCCTGTGGATTGCTCTGTTGTTGCTCCGGGCAACCGTAGTGCCCAGTAGACTTTTTTTTTTTTTCTTCTGGTCATCTGAGGCGCTCATGAGCTTGTGAGGACACGTTTAGCTGGCAGGCGGCTGTCCGATTTACCTCACATGACCGCACAATGGCCAGCGTCTGTTCTCACTAAGTGCATCAGTGCACCTAACAGCTTACACTGGGATGGATTCATTGTATTGCCAAGTCACACTATAAAAGATTAGCATTTTATCAGATATGGATGCTGATCATGTGCGGTCAGTAAGGCTGTAAATATTTCACCTGTCTGATTTTATTTATCTTTTTAAGCCGTATTTTAGTGTTTTTGACACTAATTTGATTTTGTTTATATAGAAAGTAGTTTCTAAAATATTCTCATTTTTAAGTTAGTAAATCATCACTAAAAAAAACTCAACTTTTGCTAGTCTTGTGTTCATCTAATACATTTCAGTTGGTGGCCACCTGAACATCGCATCCCAATTTAATTTCTTTTAAACATCCCACTCTGGGGTTTTTATTACCCCTCACTCTAATGGGAGATTTTAGTGTATGTATGATTTCTGAGGTCACACACTTGTGTACGGTGAGTAGGGCTGGGCGATTTGGCCTAAAATCAAAATCTCGATTAATTGAACATTTTAACTCGATTTCGATTAATAAACGATTTTTTTTTTTTTTTGCCCTCATAGTTCACTGACAAGTTTTGTACAGTAAATATGCTCACAAGTGAGAGATTTTTGAATGAAGGCTGCATTACTTGATTGATTAATTGAAGGCAACACACACTATATATTCAATTCAATTCAATTCAGTTTTATTTGTATAGCGCTTTTAACAATTGACATTGTCTCAAAACAGCTTTACACAATCAAAAGAATTATTTAAGTTTGTATGGAATGTGAATGTGTATGAATCAAAATGGTCAGATAGTCCCTGGCGAGCAAGCCCGAGGGCGACAGTGGCAAGGAAAAACTCCCTGAGATGGTAATAACCTTGAGAGGAACCAGACTCAACAGGGAACCCATCCTCATCTGGGTGAAACAGATAGCAGGAAATGATCTGCATTTATACAGTGTTAAGTGTTAGGTTCAGCTATAATAGTTGATGTTAATTGATGTTATAATAGTTGATGTAAAATGGAGTCCAGTAGTTATTCGAGACTCAGATAGACTTGTAGAAAGTTCCAGTCCTGAACTATCGAATTGTCAAGTCCTCAGAGAAACAGCTGACCACACCAGTCGAGGCCAGAACCGTCTTCTAAGTAGAGAGAATCATCCCCAGACACACGGGGCATCCATGCGATGAGACCTCCAACCAGAAACCGATATGATTATTGAACATCAATGTTGAACAACTTAAACTGAAGCCACAAAAATTAAAGGGTTCATTAAATTACATTTTAAAGTATAGTTTATTAACAAAAACAGATGTCAGATTTGGCCTTAAAAATTAAGATACTATAGGCACATGCTCAGAATCTTTACAAGGCAAAGGTTTTTATTTAAAAAAAAAAATACTTGTTTGTGATGATAAAAAGTATCTTGTGATATATTAATGTTTTGAGATTTTTAAACAATAATGATAAACAACATTTAGACCACACACACTAGGGCTGTCTGTTTATCCCATAATTCAGAGTTAAATGAAGGCTATTTCACACGGCCACAATAAACTGACATAATGGCTTAAACATGCAATGACAACAAACATGGAATGAATTATGCAGCTATCAATCTGGGTCAGGACAATTTCACTTTTACTATATAGTCGGGTACCTGCTAGGTGTTGTATAGTTCATATTTGCTTGGCCAGAATGGTGTAAGCCACCAAAATAATGTTTTATTGATAAACTGCGCAGCATTCGGCAACGTGAACACGAGGCGAATAAGGAGCTAAACTTCGAGCCGTAAAATGAGACGCTGCGCAATAAGGAGCCAAACGAATCGGAAGCTGCTTTTATTGATAAACTGCGCAGCTTTGGCCAGCGTGAACACTCCCGTTAGTAACGAGGCGAATAAGGAGCTAAACTTCAGCCGCGGAATGAGACGCTGCACAATAAGGAGCCAAACGAATCGGAAGTTGCGAATAAGGAGCTAAACTTCAGCCTCGTGTGCTTAGGGGCATCATATCTTTCACTAGAAAGTTAGAAATGGCCCTGGTTATATCCTTCTCCTTTTGGACACCTTTCATAAGGTGTAATGGCCACGAAAGACGACACGATCGATATCTGCTTTGCTACAGCCCCACTGCTAGCGCTGCTAGTTGACGGAGTAGCATCGGGTCACATGTTCATGCTCTCAGTGTGGTCGTGTGGGTGATGCGTTCATATAACGGAGTTCGTGCTGCCTTTTTTGGCATCTTTGGATAATAACTCGAGGTTAGATTCACTTTCGTCGCTGCTTCCACTCTTTTTTTCGTTTTTTTTTTTTTTTTTTTTTTTTTGTCGTCCTGGTGTCAAGTTTGCTTCGCAAAGTGCGGCAGGAAATTAACTTTGACCTGCACGGCACGCGCAAGCTGCACGCTGATTGGTTGTTGTCGTGTTGTTCTGCTGTGTGATTGGCTCTTAGATTAATCCATATCGAGCAAAAAATGTCTATAGCTTATCATCGTTTTTAAAATCAAATAAATCGCGATTCGATATGATATCGTTTATCGGCCCAGCCCTAACGGTGAGTCATCCCAAATTCAATCTGGAAGTGTTCAGTGTGGTTGAGGTCAGAGCTGTGTGTAGGCCACTCGAGTTCCTCCACTCCAACCTTGGAAATCCATGTCTTCCTGAGGCTCATGTTGTTCCCAGGCACAATGTCATGCTGGTGATACATGAAGAAGAATTTGAAAGAAGAATCATCACATTTGAATGGGTGTTAGGTGTCCACAAACCTTTGGCCCTACAGTTTTATACTCTGTTGCCAAAAGTATTCCCTCACCCATCCAAATCATTGAACTCGGTGTTTCAATCACTTCCATGGTTACAGGTGTATGAAATCAAGCATCCATGTATGCGACCGCTTCTACAAACATTTGTGAAAGACTTTTTAGGAGCTGAGTGAATTCCAGCCTGGTACCGTGATAGTCCAGCCGTGAAGGTTCCTCACTACTAAATATTCCACAGTCAACTGTTGGTGGTGGTGTTATATCAAAGTGGAAGCAATTGGGAACGACAGTAACTCAGCCCCAAAGTTGAGGCCACGTAAAATCACAGAGCGGGGTCAGCGGATGCTGAGACACACAGTGCAGAGGTCACCAACTTTCTGCATTGTCTATAAAACTTCACGTGGCCTTCAGATTAGCTCAAGATCAGCGCGTAGAAAGATGTCTTTCAGAAATTGGGCTCGGCCAACATCATATTAAACAACTAAGAACTGGATGTTACTCAAGTTCATATGCATGTGGAGGGGCGAGCGAATACTTTTGACAATATTGTTTGAGCGACCCCCAGCAATGAGTCTACAGTCACCTCGAACATGGATTGTGCGTGTTTGGTTGGACATTTGATGTACCTGCCTCTGTCACACTAAACACATTTAACAAAAGCACTCATATCTCTCGTATGTTACAGATTTTCTTTTTATACTCTTCACTGTTTTCCATATTTATCCAGCTTTCTAAGTTAGTCAGATTTGTTTAGATTTGTGTTCAGAGATGTGACGTACAGTATTTCATACACTACTGTCTGTGGTGTAAATCAGACAGGCACTGAACAGGAAGTGCATCAGCGTACTAAAGCAAATCATATCTTTCAAGGTGTTGGTTTTTTTGTTTGTTGTTTTTTGAGAGGAAAGGGGGGACTTTATGCACAAGACTGTAAATTATGTCAAAGGTATCTTTGATCACATTATTATTATTATTATTATTATTATTATTATTATAATAATGAGTTATTACTGCCATCTGGTGGCTGTGAGGAAATATGACCATGGAAGTACTAGTAGAATAAATTGTGCCAGGTTACATATTTATGTAGTACATTGTGTTTTTTTTTTATTTTTTTTATTTTATTTAATACTAAATTACAGCACATTACACGCCAGGAAATGGATAAAACAGTTACATGCCTCAATGATGTAACAAGTTTTTTTTGGTTTGTTTTTATGTGTGTTTAAAAACAGTTTAAACATAGAATCATCTAATGCATTATGTTCCTTACACTTTATTCTATTTAGACTGTTTATTACTTTTCTATCACAAAATCTAAAAGGTAGAAAGGAGAACCTGTTATCAGATAGCATTTGATCACATAACCATAAAAAAAAAAAAACAGGTCACAATGTGATAGGATCATCCAGGTCATCTCTGGCAGTCGTCTGGCTGGTTGTGTGATTGGATTTCATGCTGGTGTAAATGCCGCCCTCACCATGTGCTTGCATTAGACGCTAGGGGTGAAGCACCTGCCTTGGATCCAAAGTATAACGCGTTGAGTATATACAGTACACAGCATAAAGAAGCTACTGTGCGATCCAGATATCCTTCCACAGCTATGTTAATTTTACAGTTCGGATTACTCGAAAGGTGTCGATTTGTTTCTTGTAATTAAATTCCATTAACAGGTTTATATCAAGACACTCATTCTTTAGTAACAGTTAATTCACAGTGCCTTGTCGGTATCGGCATAATCTATCACTATTAATAATAAGCTGATGTATGATATGTGATATTTAACAAAGGTATATAATTGTTCATATGGTGAAGCTTTCTGTACACTTATTTTACCTTCAATGGAAGGAATTTCAAGAGTCTGTGAGTAAATTTTTTCCGCTATGGGAAAATCTTCACGACCGGTGACTTTGTGCTTCTCCGTAACGTGAGAGATTACGAGCGGCGGTTGAGAGAACAACTGTTTATAGTTGCTCTGTTGTAAGCAATAACAAGAACTACCTTGACTTGTAAGTGTTCCACAGCATTAACAGTCAAAAATGATGGCATGCTGTTCATTTAATACACCTTTAAATATTTTGCTGACAGATTGCTCACAAAGAGCAATAAAGCAGATTGTGACCTGTTGTTAATGGAAAAACATCAGGGTTGTAATGTCCTACTGCTTCATGCATCGCATCATGCTGCCTAGTCATCTATATATAGAGAAATTATTTGTAAAACTTTCTTCTATATTCCTATTAAGTGCTGATCAGGATTAAAAGCTAAATTAAGCCTTAAAATAGAATAGACTAAAGTGGTTTCCATCTGCAAGGTAATTTAGATTATCTTGCAGATGGAAATTTAGGCTTTTTTCTTTTTCTTTTTCTTTTTTTTTTTTTTGGAAATAAGGAGAAAAACCAGCCATAAATATAAACAGATATATTAAATGGGGATGATTGCATCTAGCTCTGATTCCTGACTTTAAAAGTTAAAGGTAATTATTGCTTGGGAATGGTTTTCAACTGAACATTTAGTGAGGCAAATGGTTTATTTCATGTGTAGTGTTCGATCATTATTGAGCGAGTATGAACCTGTTTCACTTTCATGTAGTGCTGTGATCCTGGACGTCATCCATACTTTAATTCGCTTCCCATGATAGCTGTTGTGTGACATGATGAGGGATTTGTCTGCCTTTACTTGGCTCAGTCAGTACATTTCAAAGGCGTGACGACCCATCTCTGACATTTCACATACACAGCCTCACGATAAGCTCACTTCTCATGTTAGGCCAAAAATTTCATAAGGGTGTAGGAGCTGCAGAATAAGGTCATGCTAAAAGAAACTTTTGACATGTAGAGGTATTATTCATCAGCCAGGTGAGTTCACTGAGGGCACATCATCATTGATCCTGTGAATATTTCATATCCTTCATATAATTAAAAAAATAATAATAAATTAAGTACTGTGCCAAGCATACGCTACATACTTTTCTCTAATAAATTAAGGAATTGTGGACATCTTCAGGCAACTCTGAATGATCCATGAAGGATTGTTGGATTGCTCGTGAAACAAGAACAAGGACCAGTGTATGTGAGTAGTGATGTTGAAGCTATGTATGTATAACGTTATAAACAGAAGAGCTTCAGTTTCCCAGAGCAGACGGAATCAGCCGAGTGTGTAGCCGCGATCGTGGCTCAGCGTTTGGTATGACATGCAGCTCAGGAATGCGTCGGTAGTTATGGGCAGCATACGCTTGGCCTCTCTCGGTTTTGTATCAGAGGTCTGATTCAGGTGGTCGTTGAAAAAAGCTTTTGTGTCCGCCAAGAAACTATGTAAATAACCTGAATCTTATATAGCTCCAGATTCAACTCCAGCATGTTTTTTTTTTTTTTTTTTTGCTAGGTGGTTGGTGTTACCGTTAATAAAGTTCTATTTCTGTTGTCACCTGCTTATTGAGCAAAGGCAATTAAATGTGCACCCACCATCTTTATTGGATACACAAATTTCAGTTGAAAACTTGAAAACTTAATAAATAAGATAAGGCAAAATGACATCTTGAAATGTTGGTCTGCTTTGTCTTTTTTGAAGCCACAAATTAAAACAGATGTTAATGATGTTGATACCACAATGTTCTCATTTATGATTCTCATGGTTCTCACAGGGTGTTGATGTTTGTTATTTTCTATACGGCACAGCTCTGACACATCCTGGTTGGTAGTTATACAGTATGGTAGGTATTTAACAAAGAAAAAAATATAATGTTTGATTCGATTATATTTTTCCCATAAAGGAACAAGCATGTGGGTCTCTAGTGTCAGCAAGATTTCCATCAGGTTTCTGCACATTTTAGGTTCTTTTCTGTTCTTTATTCTTATTCACTTGGGAGGGGAAAAAGAGGCTTCAGTAACGCAGCGATTAGTGGAACCAACAAAAAGCAAATTTTGTGCAACATTAAATACAGTTATATAACCCAAAAGCCTATGATGTCATTCTTTAATTGGAAGAAATGTACAAGTTGGAGAAATTGCTGTCATATAAGAGTAACAAAATACTTGATACTCAAACAACTTTATTTTTAACTTAAAGAAACTTTTTATACCAACCCCTTCAAATTACTGTACATTACTGCTTTCCTATTATTCCAGCCGGGAATGCGTGTCACTTTAATGTGCATCATTTTTCAATTATTTATTTATTTATTTATTTTTTTTTTTTTTCACCTACCGATCAACTGTATGCTTTAATAGTTTGTGATCTTCCCAGGCCGCTTTTTTTAATCAAGCTCCAAACTGTATAGGTCAAGCCCTGATCACTGTTTGCCATATGCCCTCATCTTTGTCTTCACCTGTCCTTACAGGTTCTGTACAGTGTGCGCTAGTATAAAAGAGCCAACCTTTTGTAGGTTTGTTCGAGGTTCTAACCTGCTGTTAATCGCAGATGGCCCATGTCAGAGCCTGAGACATGCAGTCTGACACAGCAAAGTCACTTGATCCGCGTTGGAGGGGTTGAGGTCAGGGGGCATGTTTGGTGAAGTCTGCTGCAGCCAGAAAGAGGCACCGCACGCAAGAAAGAAGAGGGCAACTCTGGTGTCAAGTAGCCCAGAGAAAACTTTTGCTTTTATAAACGTTATGCTTTCGCCAACTTTATAAGGTTACTGCTTTTTATCGTGGATTTAATATTCAGTCTATTAGTATTTTAAATATTGATACCAGTTCTTCATTCTTTGTTAAAAAAAACAACAAAAAAAAAACATGCACCCTGCAAGAATCTCCATGTTGCCATGGAAATAGAAGACACGTAGGGTTGCAGCTCAACAGGGGATGGTCCGAGTGTGTTCAGCCCTCTCAACTGCTCATTAACATACCATCTTTGAGCCAACCAATGGGGAGGTGGAAACCTCTAGATTACTTAAAGGGGAATGGCTATTACAATAGCTCTCTCTCTCCCCAAATCCTTGCAGGAGTAAAAATCCACCACTGTTTTGAGTGGAGGTCTAACCTGACTCAAAGTGTAGAAACTTCACAAGACTATATATAACGTATAGATTTTTACTCTCCCTGTGTGTAAATTGGCTTCATGATCTACATCTTCCATAGAAAAAAAAAAGAAACAAAAAAGCCAACGTCTGAAAAGACTCCCTTTCTCACAAGGGACCGGTCAGCTATTGTCCTTCCCTGTCTTTGATGTGAATGTGGAATGCTGTGCCTGAGGAGTCAAATGGAACAAACCCGGAATCAGAGTTGCTTTTCTGGGAAGCTCGATTAGGAATTTTGTATCTCCTTCTTGCCTTGAGGGTTCTGCTTGGTAAGTTTAGAGACTTATTAGCTTCTTGTGTTTCTCATAGCCGTCATATCTAGATATCTGATCTGAGCTTAATCTTTTATGAAATGGTGCAGCTCTCTTTCCTCACAAGCAGAAGAGTGGGGGAGCAGTTGTTCAAACATGCAACCTGTTGCATATTCATCTTGATCTGACTTTCGTAGGCTTGACCTACATAGAAAAATGTTTAATATATTCTCCTGATAGCTGAAATAATTTTTTTTAATATGATTTTTATTTTATGATTTTAGAATTTTTTATCCAGACTTCCAGAGCACCCACAGTTTATATGAAAGAGTTGGATTATTTGTTCCCTTTTCATTGATTTGTTTGTTTTTGAACATGTTTCTGGAAAAAAAAATGCAAAGCGACTTTCCTTTGCTAGCCCCCCTCCCTGGCCTCCATTCTGCATGGGCTCTGCTGATCCAGTCCACTGGCATATCTGCGCTGGACCAGCTGTAGCCCTGACAATGGCAGCCACATTAGCATCTGAATGGTTAGCGCCATGTGTGGCTAGCACACAAGCACTTGAAGCGTTGCACTGTGAAACAGAACAGCAGGGGAAGGTGTTCAATTTGGACATTTGAATCTCTCTCTTTCCTTAATTTGTTGTATTAATCCGTTTTGAAATCTTTGTTACGCGAAACATGCCCGTCTCATTTAAGTAGCAGGAGAGGGTTTTATTTTTGGGGCATTTTTAACAAACTTGAAAAGTCTGATATCTAATAGCAGACTGATAAGTTGTTAGGCAGGCTCACTGGCCAAGTGTAAGGGGAATTTTGAGTGTTAAACAATAGTCTGAATTGCAGAGGAATCTTCATTCCAACTGGCTCAGTCCCTGACCATGTGGCTTTGCAGTTTTATTACTTAAAAAGTTACTCCACTTAAAAAGTAAGTTACTATTACCATTAATTTTATATATTCCTTGTTATGCTTTTTTTAAATTAATGAAACATTGCTTTGTATTTGGCTTTAAATACAGAATGTCTTGTGTAACTTTTCATTCTGACATTTATTTCCATAATATATAAAGTAAATTTAGTTCAGACTGTCTATAGCGTTAATGGAGTAGCTCAGTCTGACTGTTTCGTTAAGGCCTTACCTCGGCATGTGTAACTTTTTATGGAAAATGACATGATAATATGCACATATGTTAAGGTCCTTTTAAAATTATCATGGGCACTACAGACAGAATGACGGTTTCCAAGGATTTGGTAAAATTTAGTTGTAGTATTAGTAATATTGCAATACAATTATTCCCCTTCTGCTTAAAACAATGTTAAAAATGCAGGTAAGTATTGATGTATAACTTTGTAATTGCTTTCATTTTGAGGAGGTCCAGGTCAACACAATTGAATAAAAATTGAAGCATAATTATCATAATGTTACGAAATTTGGGTTATGTTCTGATGATAGATGTTCTCTAGTTTCTGGTCTGTCCTATGTGGCATGATAATTTTATTTTACTTCAATCATGTTTTCATTTTTTTTAATTGCATGTTTAATAGAGTGTCTGCAAAATCTGCACTGCAGCACTGATGAACACGTGACTCATTGATCAGAAGGTGTTGATTCATTTTTCGATACCTATTCGGTTTGTTTTAGTAACAAAATTTTATGAATATCCCTAGTAAATATTTATAAATTTATTTATTTTTATTTTGTTACAATTTTGAACAAACTTGCCAAATAATTTGTTCCTACAACACAGGATACTGTGCTGCCTGCCAATATGTAAATAGTTACCTGCAAGATTATAGAGCTACTGCAACATTTTACCGCCTGAAATTAAAACAAAAATAATAATAATAATAAAAAAAAGAATAATTGTATAAACCCCTTTCACCCAGAAATCTTTTTATGTAAAAAAGATTATGTAAATGCGTTTAAAACTACTTTCTCTATATTGCATTTTTCCTGGGGTAATTTGTACAGAACGCACAGATTCGACACTAAGCTGCCTCAAGGAGCAAGGACATGACATTTGAGGCACAATAGCGCCGGCATGTAGTGTGACGTGTACCAAATGCATCGGGAATACCGAGTTGCCTTCAAAACAATAAGTGAGTGTTGAGGTGCAAGCCGTGCACCGTTACATCACTCACCAAATACAGGGCTCTGCTCCAAAGCTGTCGGTCACCCAAAATCAGTCTCGCAGTGAGACTGATCATCATACAGAGTCCTCATCACTCATAATGCAGAAGGTGGGATTTATCAGCAAAATGCTACCTTTACATCTTACTGCTCTTAATGCTAGAATGATTGCAGCACTGCCAACTGCTTTTTGAAGCACATAAATATTTTAAAGTGATTTAAAAAAAAAAAGAAAGAAAAGCTCGACACTGCTGATCTGTCTCAATCTCAGCTGATCTTTCAATTCATTGTTCTGCTGCACCATAAATTTAGCACTGTGTTATAAGTGCTGTGGGTATGTTCAAAGTTTAATCTACTCTCAGCGGGTTACCTGCTGAATGTTTACTGTTTATTGAACCTCCCGCTAGCATGACAAACTTCAGGTTTTTGGTTCCGATATGGTGTTTATTTCCATTCATACAAATCTCCTCTTGCTGTATCACTACCTTTGCTCCTGCCATGTTAACAACAACCCCCTGATTTCACTTACTTTTTTTTATAGGACACTGACGGTATAATATTCCCGCCCTTAACTGGCCGTGTGAATGAGGCTATAGTTTTGGGTTTGATGAAAAGGAATGAAATGGGTAATAGTTACTGAATAAAATGCTCACTGTAAATGTGTCATTTGCTTGAATTTAAAAGCTTTATAAAATCATTGTAATCTATATAGAGAGACTCACAACAATGTTTCACCACAAGATGGCCCCAGACTCCTAGAATTCGTTCCAGTTTCCCATGCATAAGAATTCCTACAGTGCTGATAAGCCTCAAGGTGCCTCAAAGACTCTTCAGGTGCTATGAATACTTTCATGCCGTATTCTCTTTGGGATTATGTTCCTGAAAAATCTGCTGCTTCATCCATATCGTATATAGAGGTTGAAGAGAGGGAGAGTAATACATTTAAATTCCAATATGGTTGGAAGCTTTACGTTTAACCCATTTTGTTAACGTATCCTTTTTTCGTGTTGGTCATCCATAGCACTAGTTTGTTCTGCCATCCCTTTATTGCCTCAGCCTGTCTGTTTAGTGTAAATGCATAGCCCTGTAGTTCCTATCCATTGAACTCCATTGAGGTTCAGAGATTCAGTCTGTGTGTCCTCCCCTCCCTTTAACCCCCTTCAGGAGGATGAAAATGGTGGATATTGTAGCACAGAAAATGCCGTCAGAGAGTGACGTTCATGTGGCCCGGAGCTTTCTAACGAAGATTTTGCGAAGTTCAATGAGGTACAGTATTGATGTGATAACCACCGGCCAGTCCACCTTTTTTCCTGTGCCATCCCGTTCCATCCAGATCTTCTCCATGACTTCATTTCTTCCCATGTTGTCTTTGTCATCCTTTCTCCAAAAAACCTATTTGCAACAATTCTTAAGGCTTTCACTGTTGCTCTGTGTGGTAGTTTGTAGTCTTTCCTAGGGGATTCCAGTAGGATAGCATTCATGTTGTTAATGTCATGAATACGGTGTTACATGTGCGTTTGTGTTTGGTTTATCACACTAATGTAATATATGCCTATTGACTTTTCTCTTGCATTTATTGCAGAAAGAACCATTTCAAGGGGTATGTTTTAATGCAGTTTTTTTTTTTTTGTTATTTATTTTACTTTATTTGGGAGAGTTGTGCATCAGAGCATTGTTGGTACATAGTTTTTTTTTTGTCAGTTTAGTACTTTTCAACATTGATTTAGAAAGATGTTTTGCGAGTAGCTAGCGGTTTTGTGTTTTCCCCTCAACATCGTATACCAACACTGTTATGATTATGAATGTAGGTTTTTATAGTGACTGTTGTAGTTGCATATAGATTGCATTTTCCTCACTGATCTTTCTCTATTTCCCTTTTCTGTCCCTCTTCTTTCAGGAAAAATGAACCCATGAGCAGGCCTCACTCCTGGCATTCCACCAAATTCAATGAGAACCAATCAGACACTGCCAAAACACAGTCCACACCCTCACCAGTCTGGCAAACAAGATATGATGCAAGGTAAAGAACGCTGTTTAAACATATCATTATACCACACTTAAATTAAGTAGTTTTCTTCCACTGGTATGAACTGTTTATGCAATTCTTCAGTGTCAGTGCAATTCTAAAACACGTGCTCATTTCCGTAGTTCATTCTCCTCCGACATCACTACTGGTTGGGACCAGCCTAATTTACGCAGGGTATCAGACCAGTTCAGCTCCTTGGGCAGTATGGATAGTTTAGAACACGGCTCATACCCATATCCACCCGGACGACTGTCTCCAAGCAAATCTAACGGCAACAGTGTTGAACATTTAGTGGGTGGAAAAAGAGATTCTGCCTATAGCTCCTTTTCAACCAGCTCAGGGACGCCTGATTATACACTGTCTAGAAGCAACGCAGCCTCTACAGAGAACATGCTGTATAAAGTTAACCAGTGGGAGACAGGAAGTCGTCCTAGTAATGGCAGACATAGTCAAAGCCAAAGTGAAGCGGTCAGACAGGATGACAGGACCAGTTATCTTCAGCCACCCTCGGTAAGCAGTGGCAGAGAAAGCCCAAGAATAGAGGAGCAGCCAGGCTACCGGCATTCTGCTTTGGGAAGGTCCAGCGTTGCACCCGTTTGGCATGTTCCAGATATGAAGAAGACCATGGCCCCATCACCCCCACCGCCTGCACCACCAACACGCAGTGATAGTTATGCTGCGACCAAGATTCATGAAAAGGGTCTGGTCTCCAGCTACCCTGAGAATCCTGGGATTCATGCCCCTTCCAAGATCCAGGCCAAAGGATTAAAGATAGCAACAGAGATGTCTGAAAATAATCAAAGAATTTACCATGCTACCGAGTCGCTCCTTGAAACAACTCAAAACTACAACCCACAACTTAAAAGTGGCACGGCCAATCCATATGACAGCTATAGTCAACAAGTTCCGCTTCCAAACCCGAACAAGAAATGCTCTCCATCCAGCACTGAACCGGCCTACATTCGCGTGGCCTACCACCAACGTCAGTACAGTGATGGAAGCCCTTTTTATGCACCTCCTAAAACCCCAGCTACAGGAAAGTCTCAGAGTTGCTATAGCAGCATGCAAGAGTTATCCAACAACAACCATGCGCCGAACTATATCCAGAGCCATAACAGAAGGCATGTTGCATCGCAGTCCAGCACTGCTATTGACCAAAACCCTGACAGTCAAAGCTCCAACAGTTATTATTGTATCACTTCTCGACAAACGTCTCAGGGAGCGGCCCAGGCCTCTTTATTGCGGGTGGACGACAGGAATGCTAATTCTTTGAGTGAAGGTGATAGAACTTCCATAAGCTCTCAAGGACAGCTCAAGGACAGGTTCAGTACATCCCAGGTGCTTCACAACCCAAAAAACAAAGACAGCAATGGATATTACAGAAAAGTTGACAGTCAGCAACGGGTATACACACCAGTTAATAGGTCTTCTTTTGATGAAGCAATAACTAAACCATCAGAGCATGAGGTCAGAGGACAAACCACTATAACAAACTCAGATAGCCGTTTCATCAAGCACTTGGAGCAGGGAATGGTCTCAGATTCTTACAGATTAGGAGAATCCCATAAAGAAAATTTACTGTCTACAAATGAGACCACAGTAAGCCCACAGAGAACCCCAATGCTGCACTCTCTATCACATGAGCGTAGTAGATTGGTTGAACTACAGAGTGAAATGGGTAGTAGTGAAGGACAACAGGAATTTGTCGATCCCCTGAATTGCAAGCAGGCTCGGCGTACCGATCGTTTCGCCACAACATTGCGAAATGAAATTCAGATGAGGAGAGCTCAGCTTCAGAAAAGTCGAAGCGCAGCAGGCTTGAGTGGGCCGGCTGATCGTGAAGAAGAGCCTTCAGTTTGGAAGTCTGCAGATACATCTTCACCTTCATCTGATGGTCCCTTCACTAGTGCCTATAAAGACCATCTGAAGGAGGCCCAAGCTCGTGTCCTTAAAGCGACTTCATTCCGGAGGCGGGATTTGGAGCCAGTGCTCATGGAGCACCCAGGAGCTGAAGTACTGTCCACTTTTAACAAGGATACACCATCTCTGCCAAGTGTCTCTGAGCTCCCATCTAGTAAGCCTGCTTCGGGTACAAACCACGTGTCCCGTATATGCGGCCGAAAACGGTTTCCAGTAGAGAAAAAAGTAAGATCATTCTCTGAGCCTGAAAAAATTAATGAGGTGGGTGTTGCCGAGGAAATAACCCCACAAGATAATGACGTATCGATAGTCAACAGGCGTAAAGTCTTTGAGGCTGCGGGAAAACCTGCTTACAGTAAACCCATGCTGAAACAAAACCTTCACATATCTGAAGACTCCCGATTGGACAAGCCTGGAGAATTGTCTGAGTATGGACAAAGTGAGAACGCCAAGAACGATGGTGAGAGTAAGACAGCAGATAGTGGCACAAATTCCTCGCAGAGACTGGGCACATTTGCAGAGTATGAGGCCACATGGAAAACACAGAGAAAAGTGGATTCCAGGACATCTGGAAGGTACCACTCAGCTGATAACATTCTTGATCCCGGAGCGGATGAGCGACGTAAGCCCTCCTATTTCCATGAAAGGTCACGCTCCTCTCCCTCAGAGGACTTCTATGGTCAGGTTAGCATTTTCTTTTTGACATTTCCAAAAGCTATGTTTCATCTGAAACCCATTACTTATTGTTGTGTGTTATATGTTTGTAGATTAGTCTCTGTTTCGCCCTTTTAAAAAGCTTGTTTGATTTTAATGCTGTTTAGACAGGGTGGCTGAATGACTGGTGTAAGAATAAAGGCAGGACCTTAGTCAAACATTAAGCGATGTCTAAACAAAAAGTCACGCCCTCAAACCAGAAAAGTAGCAAGTGTCAAGGTAGTCACCCAGTATATACTGAAGTTGATCGTCCTTTGAAACTGTAAAACCTTTCCATTGTTGGATACAAGACAAGAGCATCCACCGATATATGCTTTAAAATATTGATCGTCTTACGCGCGCTGTATTCTCTTCAGAACATCCCAGTGCAAGGAAGAAAGTCAGCAGAGTGCTGTCGACCTGAGAGAAATCTCTCTGATCATGACAACTCTACATCAAGGTGGGTGAACGTGTTTTTATATAAACAAAAGTTTAATGTTCAGACTAAGCTTGCGACATGCGTTGAGTTTGTTGATTAAAATATGCATCTATTGGAACAATTATTTTAATTATCTAGGTCTGACAAATAATAATTAACAAATTAATCATTGTTGTTTAAGAGAAAAAAAAATCTTAATTGTTTTTATGATTCAATTGAGAAACATATTATTTTTAAACATTTATGGAAGCAGTCTCCCATGTGAGTGCACTGTACCAAAGGTAAAGTAGTCCCTACAAGTTTAGACACTGAAAATAAAATTTAACACTTGGAATTAGCAGCTTAATGTTTTTTGCAGTCATTTTGCGTTTTAATTATATACCTACAGTATGGTACCAGTCAAACACCTCGACACACCTTCTAATTCCATGGTCTTTCCTAATTTTTATTTCTTTATACATTGTAAAACAATACTGAAACTATTTTTGTCCAAAATATGCAATAATCTCATTTGAACAGTTGATGGAGATGTGTCTTTTACTTGCGCTCTGTAAAGCCTTTATAATGGCTCTAATCTGAGGTGCTGTGACATTGTCATGTCTGAGGCCGATGACTCTAAATGAAGTTCTCTGCAGCAGAGGTAAGTTTTGGTCTTACTTTCCTGGGATGGTCTTCATGAGAGCCAGTTTCATCATGGTGCTTGATGAGTTTTTGCAAATGCACTTGACACAATACTGTTCTTACAAGAACTGTTCCGGAACAGCTGACAACAACTGACTTGTTGATTTTAATTAATTACCAATTACCAAATTCTGTGTGTTATTTCATAGTATTGACATATCCAGTATCGTTCTATAGTTCAAAAAAATCATTAAACAAAGACATTGAATTAGAAGCTGTGTCTAACTGGTACAATATGTGTTTTGGAACTTTGTATTGTCTTTTCAAATACAGTATTTAACAAATATTGCGAAACATTAAGTATTTAACATGATATTGCGACTTCATACAATAACTCTTCCGTCCTATTAGTATTTTTAAATAACACCCAATTTTGCTATTCACTTATTGTGTTGCTTAGTTGTGTGCCCTTGGCTAAAGCTGTCTCAGTAAAACAAAGCCAGTAGTATGCTGTTGGACCAAACAGCAGCCTCTTTGTTGTCCTCACAGGCATAACTAGAGTATCGCTTTGACTCAGCTGTGACAACACAACCATCCTCAGTGCCTGGGGTTTGTGTGATGAGGACATGACTTTGAGGTACAGATATTTGAGTGCCTGAATTGGGTACTGTAAATCCAAAAATCCTGAAAATAACCTGATTTCACTTGATCAGTGAGAGCACGAAGCCTTGTTAAAAATCTTTAGTCAAGCATCGTTGAAAAAAATGATCATTATTGTATCCTCTTGTTATGTTTCTCCCCTGAAGGACTGCATTGTATTGTTCAATTGAGTTGACTTTTCGGCTGTTACACTGCACAACTTTAGTGTAGTGAAATGCAGGGGTGCGCTCACCGATTCTACTCTATAAACATTTCTCAAGGGCATCATGGAGATTTGAGAGTTATTATGCAACATAAAAGCATGTGTGAAATCTTGTAGTATGTGTACATTATAAAAGTTTAGTGGACAGTTCCATCACAGGATTCAACAAGCAAACCTTACACATACAGTATATACAGTCAGAAGCATTAGTTCTGAAATGTTGGTGTCTAATACCTTTTCTGCTTCCCAACCATTCACACCTTTAAGCATACAATTAATTAATTAAATCAAACTGCAAAGCTCTAAATGTTTAATCTGGGCTAATGTGATGTTTAAAAATGCCATACAGAACCTGCACCTTCTCCGTTCTTCACATAATTAGCCTTTTCAGATAGGGAAGGATCCTTTGACCTGGGAGGACTTAAATATGAGGAACATTTCAACTAACCTTGACTGAAGAAGCTACTTGGTTACCAAGTCTAGTTGACATGACCCAAATTTCAGACATTTGAGACCATATAAAAGAATAATAGGGTTTTGTGTGATACCGCTGTGGTAATTCATTAAGCATGCACAGAACAAGAGTCAGTGCAAACCGGGGGTCACATTTTTGCCTTTATTTTCTAAAAGACTGGTTTTGCCCCAAACAAATGCTTTTCTGTGAAGTCATCCTCATTTAAATTTGTTTAGGGGAAGTTTCCAAACTTGCAAAGACAGATTTAACATTTAGTTTCTCCTTTATGATGTGCTTGTTTTCCTCAAGTGGTATTTTGATTACTTTAGAAGATGATGGGAATGTATGGTAAGCTTGGTAGCAGTAATGGATGATGTAATGAAATACAACATCTCTTGTCATCTCTGGGGTTTTTTTTTTTCCTCCCCTGCCAAAATACCTATTTATCTGTGCAGATATAACCAGTTCCATTGTATTTTTTTAAAATGCGCTGCATAAGACATTTTTGCTTCTGTATGTTAATTTTTTTTCCCCGATTACAGAATTGACCGGACAGGTAGTTTCCTTAACTCTCATTCTTCCCGCATCATCTATCAGACTTGCAGGCTTCTCTTCATTCTCTGTGTGTCCTTTGGGTAAAAGTAAGGGGTGGCTCACTTTAATTAGCATGTTGCCAACTAAACCAAACATCCATCATCATAAGCTTGTTAAATTGCACCCTATAAAATTGTCATGTCTTCTCCTGCCTGTAATTAAGGTGTTGTGAAGAGCATGTTTACTGGTCGCTCTGTCCGTAAGTCGCTTTGAAGCTAACGGAAGATTCAACAGTAGCCTTTTATATCACAGTCGGATAAAAAATCGTTACCCAGACATATCATTAGTCATCATCTTTTTGCAAAGCCTATATTTTAGTATTAGAAATATATTTTTGTCTGTGCATTATCCATGCAGGTATGTGTTTTTCAGCTTTTTTTTTTTTTTCCTCCACATGTTGACTATAAGCTTATTCGGGTGAAACTGTTAAGAATCCAGTTGAAATAGCTTGCTTCACATAACGTTATTGTAGCGCGCAACTTAACTTGCATGACAAAAGCTAGCAAAAACCAGGGTTAAGCTGTAAGCAGCCCCACCCAGGTGAGCTTAAAGATCCATTGCTCCAGGAAGCACCTGTCACTGCTAGATCTTTCGCTACTACAGTATGAGGCAGCCTTGGTGAGTGCTCTTTCTGTAATATTAAATTTTAAGTTCTGGAAAATTGCTGCTGTTGAGGAGCTATGCTTCAGTTTTAGATATATTTGAAGTTGGTAATGTATGAATTGCTGACCAGCTCTGTGACTCTTCCAGTCTCTGAGTTTTTTTGATTACAGACTGTCAACACTTAATCGGTGGCTCACTGCATGTCTATGCATGCTGACATTTCGTACACAGTATACTTCTCAGCACATGTATTTCACACAAATAAGTTTAAGTCGTCTGTATGGATGCGTATTCGAATTACCAAACTATACCATTGCCTTCTCTAATTACAGCATGTGTGTTAATGTTGTTCATGCTCTTCACTTGCTTTGTTTTAGTAATCAGTCATACGGCCTGTGCATGCCTTTGCATGTCTCGTCTGAACTGCTCTTCAGATATTTCTTTACTCTTTTTTTTTTTTTTTCACCTCTCTTTTCTATTCTTCAGTCAAAATGCCACTTTGTTTCTCTCTGCGAAGTCCAGCTGCCCCTTCTTTGTGCCTAACAGGTATTTGAACTGGCGACGTGGATGTGAATTGTGGTCAGGCATGTTTGTGTGGTCAGGCTAGAGTACTACTTCAAATGATTTTTTTTATTTTAGTGAAGTAAAAATACATTTGGTCCTTAAAAGTGATGTACAGTATTTAGTTACGCTGTAGGATTGAGAGAAATAGAAAAAGAAATCTGAGTTTTATTTTTGTAGAAATATTTAGTCTATCTATATCTTCTGTTTCTACCAAGCTTCTTTTGCATGTCAGAAATGTTCTATAAAAGGCCTTCAGTGTCCCACTATTCCTATATAAAACTGCTCCACAAGTGGCTCGCTTGTCCCTCTTTGTTGCCACGACATATAAATCTACAATCACTGACAGCAAAATGAGTATTAAAAAAAAAAAGAAAACAACCAAAACAATTGAGGCTGGGTGGAGAAAAGCGCACTGTTGGCCAGTGGCTGCAGGGAAAAACATTCATTACCCAGATTGTGACAGGCTTGTGGGAACAGAAATATGCGGGGTATGACAACCAGCCCGGGAGTTACCATGGAGAGATGGTGAAATGTGGGAGAAACGTCTGCTCTCCTATCGATTTACGCAGCGCACACAGTGAAGCTTTGTGCTTTAGAAAGGACAAAAGATTCAGCTTTTGATATGCTTCTGCAGAACCAGTGTACATATACTGAAATATCTATACATATTTTCCCTCAGGTTAAGTGACCGAGCATATAAGGATTTATTGCCCAAGGCAAATCAGGAACCAGCATCAGTTTTGACAGAAGGAGAGTCAGAGAGAAACTTCTCAGGTCCACCATCCACTCATAACTCTCCTCCCAGCCCTGCTGGTCCTTCTCAACATTTCCCTGATCGTAGCATCCTCACCGATCCCTCCTCCAATGCAATTGCCAAAGGCTCGATTACTGAGAGACCTCCTCTGACACGCCCGGACAAGTACAAATGCCCCGAAGCCGCCGCTCCTCTTTTCACCTCACAGGGCGGAACCTGCGTCTCTCATTCTCCCGTTAGGGACAGCGTTTCTAAAGACACCCAAGTCCACACCCCAGTGTCCTGGAAGGACGCAGAGCATAGCAAGGGCCCCAAAGGAGAGGAGGAGACTCAACCAGAGACCATACCCCTTTCTCCTCCTCCTCCACCTCCTCCTCCTGAACCTCCTGCCCACCTAACTCCACCCAGCATGGAAGGGCAGCGTTCACCATCACCTCACTTCGCTCCCCAGAGGCTGACAGATAAGCCCCCAGTTTCTGTCTCTCAGCAGGATGAAGCCACAGGAAGGTAAGACATTCCTCCAGATCTTAATAACACCCCCACTTAATGTCAGCAGGATGATTCTCAGCTTGTGAATGTTTTCTACTGGCCCGGCACAGCTGGGTTTCTGTTTCAGCTGCACTCTACAAACGATCACTGGAAGCTGTGCTCATCTTCAGAGCAGTGATTTAATTATGACCCTGCTCTTGTTGTGCTCAGTCTCGTACAAGAGGCTTATTCACGTATGCGTGTACTGAAAATGACCTTTTTGCTACAGTAATCCATCATGCATGTCTCTCATTTAGACTTTCCTCGTCTCGCCTTTTGTTAGTCTCTACTTTTTTTTTTTTTTTCTCCTGAGCCGCAGCAGGATTTTTGTACAGGCTCACATTTTCTGTGAGTTCTCAGAACTCTTGTGACAGGGAGGAGTCTGAACGTTGGACTGTTCTGTTATATTGGGCATAGAGGGAAAACCCTGTCATTTCAAGGAAGGAAGATATAACAGAAGCAGAATATACACTGCCTGGTAAAAAAATAAAAATCACTGCTTTGGAAGGGTCAAATTATTGACTTACATCAAGCAAAGGAAATGATGAAACAAAATATTAAAGTTCTGGAATTGGGTTAAGAATTTTCCAACGGATTTTAATACCTGGAAGGATAGTACTGTCAGCTTCTTGGAGGAATCGACGTCGGAAAAAAATCCTTAATGTACTATATGGCCATAAGAAAAAACGCTGTTAGTTAGATTAATTATGGAAAAGGATCATAAAGATTTGACTTTGGAGCAGTGAGGGAAAAAGAGAAGCTCATGAAGCGATGCACCCTTATGCATAGTGGCCACTGTACAAATCTCTCTAGGCAGTGTTATGATCTGCGTTGCTCCAGTTGCTCAGGTCTAGGGTCAGAAATATTTGACAATAAAATGAAGTCAGTTGACTACCTGAATGTACTGAATGACCAGGTTATAACTTCAGTGCTTTTGGCTTGTGCTTTTGTAATCAAACAAAATGTGAGGGTGTTGTTTTTTTTTTGTTTTGTTTTTTTTGTAAGATTTAGAGAGATTTAGAAATAAGTGGTCTGTTTTGCCAAACTAAATGATGTGGAATGGTATTTGAAGATCAACATCAGCATTGATTATTCTCTTCTTGTATTTAAATAGTGAATGATGTGTGTTAAATATCACTGAGGAAAAGATTATAATTAGGTTATGTAAAGTCATCTGTTTTTCCAAGAAATTTTAGCTTTTTTATTTTTTTGCTGGCTTCTTATCTTGTGTGTTCTGTTTTTAGGATGGACAAGGTGATTGATGACAGCAGCACAGTGAAAAAAGTGCCCATCAAGATTGTTCATTCTGAAAGCATCACAGAGAAAGAAAACCGACAGTACCTTCACCCAAGCCCTGAGGCACCTCACAGCTCACAGCCCACAGTCTTGTCTCTGACCAGTCTGGGAGCTCTCGAAGAATCATCCTCTCCATTTTGCACATACACACGTCAAAGAGAGCAGGAAAATGAAGCCATGGGCCCTCAGAAGGAGCAGGAGCTTTGTGCTAATGTCTCAGGTACTCAGGAGCCCCAAAAAGACCCCTGTGTGGATCAGCGCACTAACGGAGTCTCCGCAGGCAGCCATAATGCATCCTTACACTCTGAGGAAGACGAGAAGAGAGAGGTCTTGGCCAGGGACATCATGGACAAAGATAAGTCCTTGGCAGATATTTTAGACCCGAGTAAAAGAAGGACCACGATGGACCTGATGGAAGGAATTTTCCCAGAAGGAGAGCAGCTGGTTGAGGAGGCTCACCAACGCAGGAGAGCTGGACCCAAACTGACTTCCTCTCGCAGCTCTGAGGAGAGGTCAGGCCATGGTTTTACACTTTTTTTTTAATGTTCTATGCGTTGCCAAGGTTATGAATTCTAGCCTAGAGCAGTGGTTAGATTTTTCTGATTAGTTAATTGGTTGATTAGTTAAATCTAGTGTGCTAAGAGAAAGCATGTGCAGGGCAATGGTCCTAGCATGTCAGTTTGCCTTGGCCACCCATGACTCTGTCGCCAGTTCACCAGTTTTCCTTTCTCTGAGTACTTTTGGTAGATCCTGACCACTGCAGACCAGGAACTTCCCACAAGACCTGCAGTTTTTTAAGTTGGGCTTTTCCTTTCTCTATCCATCACAATGTAGTCCTTGTCAAAGTCACTCAAATTCTTATGCTTGCTCTTTTTTTCAGCTTCCAGCACATGAACTTCAGGAAAAAAGGTTCACTTGCTGCCTAATATATCCCACCCACTTCCAGCCACAACTGAAACGAGATATTGAAAATAAAGCTACTGTGAGAAGGGCCAAATTGTAATGGCTAGACAACTGGGTCAGAGCAACTTAAAAAACTGCAGCTCTTGTGGGATGTTCTCAGGCTGCAGTGGTCAGGACGTACCAAAAATGATGCAAGGAAGAAAAACGGTGAACTGGCAAAAGGGTCATGGGAGTGAAGGAACGATTCAATAGAAGAGCTACTGTGTGCGTGTGTGTGTACAAACACAATGTTTATATTTAAGCATTGGTATTTCTTAAACGCAAATGAATCATATGACCAAGCTTGATCCTAATGCCTTCCCATACTCGCAGCGTGGTTACGTTTAATGCAGATAATTGGCTGAGGAAACATCCACGTTAAATGTGCCTTTATTACACACAGCTGGGTAACCACACTGCTAGTATGGGAAGCCATTTAGAGTTACCAACCTCAGAAATCACAAATTAACAGCACCTCAGATTAGAGCCATTATGAAGGCTTTACAGAGCATAAATAGCAGACACACTTCTCAATATTAACTGTTCAGAGGAGATTATTGCATATTTTGGATGAAGATGTAGAAAGAAAGAAGTTGAATTAGATGTGTACAAACGTGTGTGTGTGTGTGTGTGTGTGTGTGTGTGTGTGTGTGTGAGAGAGAGAGAGAAAATTAGGCAAATACAACCTCAGCCAAACAACGTAGAACTTTTTTTCCTCCTGCCATTATTTATTTAACATAAATGAAGGCAAGCAGGCAATGCCGAGTACCTATTCAATAATTGAAGTAACCATTCAATAGTTTTTAGATCCGTCCTAAGCAGCAATAACTGGATGTAATCATTTCTTGCATTTCTTGTGAATTTTTTTGGTCAGTTTATCAGTATGACCCGTGACGTCAGATGACCGCATCATTTCGAGCTGCTCTCTCACCCACCATTGGGGCGGAGTAACGCACTCGGAGGACATCGCTATCCGCTATCTGAGCTCACAGACGCCCCTGATTGGCTGTAGCGCCGTGATAAATGTGGGAGCACTAAGTTCCTCTTATCCCTCCCCTCCGAGAGATCTCAGCCAGTCAGAGGTTACAGCATTACCCGGCAATTGAACTAGTGATCTCCAGATGATAGAGCGAGCACTTTACCACTGCACCACCCGGAGGCCCGTTATCAGTTTTCACACAAAACGCATAGAAATAAAAGACGCATACTAATCTATATACATACAGAGCTGTGTGTGTGTCATGTTTGTTTGGTGTGTGTGTCGCGTTTGTTTGGTGTGTGTGTGTGTCGCGTTTGTTTGGTGTGTGTGTGTGTCGCGTTTGTTTGGTGTGTGTGTGTGTCACGTTTGTTTGGTGTGTGTGTGTGTCGCGTTTGTTTGGTGTGTGTGTGTGTCGCGTTTCTTTGGTGTGTGTGTGTGTCACGTTTGTTTGGTGTGTGTGTGTGTCGCGTTTGTTTGGTGTGTGTGTGTGTCGCGTTTCTTTGGTGTGTGTGTGTGTCACGTTTGTTTGGTGTGTGTGTGTGTCGCGTTTGTTTGGTGTGTGTCGCGTTTGTTTGGTGTGTGTGTGTGTCGCGTTTGTTTGGTGTGTGTCGCGTTTGTTTGGTGTGTGTCGCGTTTGTTTGGTGTGTGTCGCGTTTGTTTGGTGTGTGTGTGTCGCGTTTGTTTGGTGTGTGTGTGTCGCGTTTGTTTGGTGTGTGTGTGTCGCGTTTGTTTGGTGTGTGTGTGTCGCGTTTGTTTGGTGTGTGTGTGTCGCGTTTGTTTGGTGTGTGTGTGTCGCGTTTGTTTGGTGTGTGTGTGTCGCGTTTGTTTGGTGTGTGTGTGTGTGTCGCGTTTGTTTGGTGTGTGTGTGTGTGTGTCGCGTTTGTTTGGTGTGTGTGTGTGTGTGTCGCGTTTGTTTGGTGTGTGTGTGTGTGTGTCGCGTTTGTTTGGTGTGTGTGTGTCGCGTTTGTTTGGTGTGTGTGTGTCGCGTTTGTTTGGTGTGTGTGTGTCGCGTTTGTTTGGTGTGTGTGTGTCGCGTTTGTTTGGTGTGTGTGTGTCGCGTTTGTTTGGTGTGTGTGTGTCGCGTTTGTTTGGTGTGTGTGTGTGTCGCGTTTGTTTGGTGTGTGTGTGTGTCGCGTTTGTTTGGTGTGTGTGTGTGTCGCGTTTGTTTGGTGTGTGTGTGTGTCGCGTTTGTTTGGTGTGTGTGTGTGTCGCGTTTGTTTGGTGTGTGTGTGTGTCGCGTTTGTTTGGTGTGTGTGTGTGTCGCGTTTGTTTGGTGTGTGTGTGTGTCGCGTTTGTTTGGTGTGTGTGTGTGTCGCGTTTGTTTGGTGTGTGTGTGTGTCGCGTTTGTTTGGTGTGTGTGTGTGTCGCGTTTGTTTGGTGTGTGTGTGTGTGTCGCGTTTGTTTGGTGTGTGTGTGTGTGTCGCGTTTGTTTGGTGTGTGTGTGTGTCGCGTTTGTTTGGTGTGTGTGTGTGTGTCGCGTTTGTTTGGTGTGTGTGTGTGTGTCGCGTTTGTTTGGTGTGTGTGTGTGTGTCGCGTTTGTTTGGTGTGTGTGTGTGTGTCGCGTTTGTTTGGTGTGTGTGTGTGTGTGTGTCGCGTTTGTTTGGTGTGTGTGTGTGTGTGTCGCGTTTGTTTGGTGTGTGTGTGTGTGTGTCGCGTTTGTTTGGTGTGTGTGTGTGTGTGTCGCGTTTGTTTGGTGTGTGTGTGTGTGTGTCGCGTTTGTTTGGTGTGTGTGTGTGTGTGTCGCGTTTGTTTGGTGTGTGTGTGTGTGTCGCGCTTACACAGTCAACCTTTTGTTGTTGTTGTTGTTTGGGTGTATTGATACCTGTGCCCGTTTCCTCAGGAGGGAGGAGGACAGCATGGCTGCAGCAGCTGCTGCTCTGGTGACCAGCTCGGCTTATTACAGCACGTCCGCTCCCAAAGCAGAGCTGCTCATTAAAATGAAGGACATGCAAGAGCAGAGTGAAGAGGTCGAATCAGAAGATGAGCTGGAGCCGGAAAACGACACTGAACTCGCCAACAAGAAGGTAGTGCTCGCAACATATCAAAACAAACAGAAACTTGTGTATGTTTCTAAGCTGTAAATTTATGTAAAGTTTCTTGTGTACTCAGTGGTGTTTAATGTACTGCAATCAGCTGAAACGTGGCATTTAAATGTGTTCACAATTAACATTTTTACATTCAAACAAGGTGCTGACAGTAAGGTCCAGTAGAGGATTATTTAATTGTGGACTCTATTTATATTAAACATTTAGATGAAACATTGATTGCCGCTCTCTGGAGCTGAACCCTAGTGTGTGAAAAACCGCTTCACAACAAAGGCACTAAATATCTGTGATTTTCTTTTTTCCCCTCCTCCCAGTCAAACTCCAAGAACGGTTCAGAGAGAACTGTAGTAGGGGAATTTTGCCCGTGTTCACACAACACTTGTCCATTTGCATGTTTGCATTTGCAGCAAGAGCTGATCGACAGCCTGAGCAAGAAGCTGCAGGTGCTGCGGGAGGCACGAGAGAGTCTGCAGGAGGACATTCACGACAACAACGCTCTGGGTGAGGAGGTAGAGACCACCGTGCAGGCCGTCTGCAAACCTAACGAGCTGGAGAAATTCCGCATGTTCGTTGGTGACCTGGACAAAGTGGTTAGCCTGCTGCTGTCCCTGTCTGGGCGTCTGGCACGTGTAGAGAACGCCCTCAACAGCCTGGAGGAGGATGCACCGCTCGAGGAGAGGGTAAGGAGACAACAGTGGAACAGGCTCTGTGGATTACATGCTCAGAATTAGTCATTTGAAATAAAATAAATCAACTTTATTATCGTCTAATTGCGAAACAAATTGATTATTAATAGAGCAACATACCGTCACACAATTAGGACCCTTAATTAAGGTGCTTTTTCATACATATTGGGCTATAAAACTGCTTGACATTATATACTAACGTTATATACTACTTTTTTTTTTTTTTTCCCCACTTAATCATTTTAGAGATTTATGGTGGATAGATTTTAATATCTTAGTTTTTTTTTTTTTTTTCCCTCCTAAAAACTCCTGATCATTCCACTGTTTTCTCTACAGCGCACGTTGATGGAGAAACGCAAGCTATTGATCCGGCAGCACGAGGACGCCAAGGAGCTAAAGGACAACCTGGACCGGCGTGAACGCGTCGTCTACGACATCCTGGCCAGCCACCTGCAGGAGGAGAACCTGGCTGATTACGAGCACTTCGTCAAGATGAAGTCGGCCCTCATCATCGAGCAGCGCAAACTGGAGGATAAGATCAAGCTCGGCGAGGAGCAGCTCAATTGTCTTATGGACAGTTTGCCTCTGGATCAGAGGTCACTCTACTGAGACAAGTGGACTTTACAGTGTAAAGTGATAGTGTGTCCAGATTTCAAAGTCAGGACAGATTTATTCAGACTCTGGCATTGCTGAGACCCTGACGCTGCAAGTGTTTTTGCTCTTGCTCAACCTTTGTGAACAGAGCCATACCACTTTTTTTTTTTTCTTTTTTTCCCAATGTTTTAGAACCACACCCAACTTTTGGGGCTGCATCGTTATCACTTAATACTATGTGATTATTGTGATATAAACTATTATGTACTGAATGAAATGAATATTTCAAAGCGCTTATCGTAACTTAAGAGCATGAAACCGTTTATCTCATGTGTTACCCCAGCTTTGTTACTCTTTCAGTATCCAATGTTTCTGTAATTATGCGTTACGACCACTAGTGGGCAGTGGAAGATGGTTACATTTCCCTTGATGACATGGTACAAACCACTTTCTACTCATCCTTTACACTAGCATACACCATAGAAGACACTAACATGACAATTCACTGTTAATTTCTTAAATCATCTTCAATATATATAAAATATAATTTTGTCTGATGTCAATGCTGAAATGCTTATGTTAAATGCTGGTTTGTGAAAATGGTGCATAATTTCATGTCATCAGTCCTTGCTCTTGTCACATCTAAAACAATTTCATATTGTTTTTAGTAATTTATTGTAGACTTTTAAATCTGTAAATAAGACTAGAATATGTTAGTATTTACCCTTTCACTTACTTGATCTTAGCCAGAAAACATTCCTTTTAGATTCTATGCGTTTTTATAAAGAAAGAGAAATATGCAGTAAAGTGTAATGTTGGATTTAGAGCCACGTCAATGTCTGCTTCTTGTAAAGTGTTTGAGGGACTGCCTGAGCAGTACAATATTCTCTCTGAGAATTTAATGCTTGTCTATAAATTACTGACTGCCTTTTGCTCTATGTCGTCTCTTGAGTGGTGCTTTTTGCCGGAAATAATTTTCTAACCAAAAATCCAGACCGCGCTATAATGTCTGGTGAAATGTTTTACATGTTGAAAAGAAATACATGTATAGGTCCAATCTCTATTACTTGCTGCTTCATACGTTATACTGAAACTTGCATGTCAGAAAACATTTGTTTCTTTAAAATGAGTTTATTCATGGGCATATAAGACCTTGTAGATAATTATAACAATGTGTAATGTACAAAAATGCTATTATAATTCTGTGGAAGTATACTGGCATATGCACTCACCAGCCATTTCATTAGACACATCTGTTCAACTGCTTTTTAATGCAGATCTCTAGTTCAACAATCTCACAGCTGCAACACGGTGCATTTAGGCATGTATAAAAATAAATGTAAAAAACTGCTGAATTTCAAACCAAACAATAGAATGGTGGTGAAAGATCATTTAAGTGACCTTGAACTTGGTTATTGGTGCCAGACAGGCTTGTGTGAGTATTTCTGAAACCCCTGAACTGTTAGGATTTTTCAGATAAAGCCTCCAAGACCGAGGTGCTACATACCGTACAACATGAATATACTGTACAACATACATTTATCAAACTAGCTAAGACAACAAATTAACATCACATAACTTAATAAAACTAGTTAAGAACTATACAAAAATACAACATAATGTGCAAATGACGCGACAATTCACTGTGACAACGTAACGGCGACCAGTTCACAGCTGAATTGAGGTAGAGCAAATGAATTGTCCATGAAATCTCAAATGCAGTAAACATTCTGTGTTGGAGTAGCAGCAAAGAAAAAGTTCTTGTGCAAACGGCCTCATATTGTGCAAAAAAAACAATTGAGCAGGTTGGTGTGTGAAATTACGGGGTGATGATTGTCTGAGAGTGAGTGTGTGTATGTGTATAAGTCCAGTCCTGTTGTATCGAGGCCATTGTGTTCATCTGAGTGTGTGTGTTTATCAGTCCAGTTCCGTTTTATTGAGGAATCTGATAGCTTGTGGAAGGAAACTGTTACACAGTCTGGACACGAGAGCCTGAATGCTTTGGTACCTTTTCCCAGATGGCAGAATGGGGGAAGAGTGTGTCTGCTCAGCCCCAATGCTGGTGGTTTTGCGGATGTACAGTAGCATGTGTTGTAGATGTCCATGATGGATGGAATAGAGACCCCGATGATCTTCTCGGCTGTCCTCACTATCCGCTGTCAAACCAGACTGTGACGCTACTGCTCGGGATGCTCTCCATACTCCCTCTGTAGAACATGGATGAATAACCAGATAAGTGCAAAACCATCGCTTGGGCTGCTGAGTCTTGATTTCTGCTGTGACAATTTTCCATAAACAGCATGAAAGCGTGGATCCATCATTATAGCAATGGTGTAATGGAGCTGGGGATATTTTCTATGCACACTTTGGGCCTCTTAGTACTACTGTACATAATTGAGCATTGTTTAAATGACAGCCTCTCGGAGTATTGTCTTTGACCATGTCCATCAGGAGAACTTCACAAAGCTAAAACCAACTCAAATTGGTTTCTTGAACATGAGTTCACCGTACTCAAATGGTCTTCACAGTCACCAGATCTCAATCCAATCACCTTTGGGATGGAGTGCAACCAATAAATCTCAAGGCACAAGGTTGTTCCGCCAGGGATGTCCTGTAGATACCACAAATTAATGTTAACATGATGCTCAGAGCACAGTAGAATGCGATGAGAAACAGTTATTTAGGATTTCTTTTTCTGAAAAAGTCCTAAATAGTTTCAGCGCATTCTTGATAAGCAAGTCACATGCTTTCCTCCTTCCAGCCCGTAACCTGTGTATCAGCTTTAAAGCTTTAAATGTTGCATCACTTCTATTTCAGTAGGTTCAAGGTTACATTCGTTCAAAATAGTAGAGTGTGCAATAAAAGTATATCTCACACAAGGCACGCTCGGAGAACTCCTTGACCTTTCTCAGTATTTGACAATGCTGCAGCACTTTACCGAATCTTTCTCAGAAAAATACATAATGTTACAGAAGAGAAATGACTCAAGGATGAGTGGAAACCATCCTGATCGTTTAAAAGTGATGGGGCTGAGCAGTTCCTTACCTGCTTGGCTTTAGTGAATGTGATGATTAATCATTAACTACACGTCTAATCTTTGCATGTTAAGTCAGGGTGGTGATTTGTGTGACTTAAGTTCATTTCCAGTTCAGCATCGACTGAGACGTGATCTGTTGTGTTATGAATGTGCGGCTTTTGTCGCTAAGGTAAAAGTCTCTTTTATTGACTTTTGTTTGACTTTTCTTTTAATTGTAATAATCTTTTAATTAGAATTTGTCTTTTTTTTTTTTTTTTGAGTTTTTAGTAAAATTGTGTTCGGTGGTTTGATATCATCTGTTACATTAAACACAGCTAGAAGCTTTTATCCAAGGTCTCCATGGTCAACAAAATGTGTCGTATATTGTACTGTATGTGGCCATTTGTGGCTTTCCTTGGTTAATTATAGTCCATCGTAGTGCCACAGTGTCACATGACAGTAAGGACTATAAAGTAACAGGATGGGATCTCTGGTACGTGAACGTTAATATTTTTCTTATTGTTGATAACTACGATAAGTTGTGCATTTTATAATCAATACCATCCTCGAGTAACATCTGGAAGTTAATGAACAGCAGCATTATTGACTATAAGTGCACTTTGTGAAATATAGGAAAAATGAACAAGTCTAAGTGATGGCTAGATGACTACTGTAGATAAGAGCATTTCTAAAACAGCACGTCTTTCTACCTATAGTTGACGAAAGAAGAACAACTAATGATCCAGCAACAGTGTTAAGGGCTCCCAAGATTTCAAGTATCAGGCATTCCAGTTTGTTAAATGTTCATGGGAGCTGCAGTGAGCTCCAAGCTTCCTCAGTTGAGATTGCCGACGTACCGCCTTCTTTAAAGCTTTTGCAAATTCAAATGTTTTACTGCGTCTAAGAGTCTCTTTGTGCCTGAAGTCTTCTGTAAATGTCAATCAGTTTTAATCCTTCATTCCCGGTCCCGGTTTCACTTGAACGTCCCTTGTGTAGAGCATGCGTGGGATGTGTTTGACAAACAAGTCAGATCTCTGGAGGTCCCACCTCCACATTTACTGGACTTGAAAAACCTGCTGCTAAACCCCTTGGTGCCAGGTAGCACATTAAACCTCCAGAGATCCAGTCCAGCCCTAGTCTTGTTGGATCAGAGCCGTTTTAATGACACAGTGGGGACCTAAAGAATATTAGGTAGGCGGTTTTAAAGTGTTCGAAAGTGTGTTGTACAGTATAGAGTATCAGCATTGCATTCTGGGATATACAACCCACCATTTCAAGAGCTAATAATTATACTTTATGTTTGAGGTTTTGATGATTTTTGTTATTATTATTATTATTATTATTATTATTATTATTATTAACGCCACTGTAAGTGCACAAACATTACCAATAGCAAATTTCAACATACAGTACTCGTATTTATATATTTGAGGTCTTCAACCTTTTCCACTTACTGTAAATGTAGCACTTTGCTACACTTTATGTTTGACATTGATTCTGATATTTTGTTCATAGGTAGCCCAATGACAGAATGTTCCAGACGTCTCCATGAAGCAACGTATACAGACATCACTGACTGAGTTCTGGTCTATGTACCTAAACGATGAGCTACCTGGTCCACACGGCCCATTGGCAGCTCTTTGGTTTGGTGCTGGCAGTACTGGGATTGATCCTGACAGTTGCCACCAGTGGAGTGGATGACTGGAGAGTGTGGTATGTGGACGACGTGTCCGTTATCACCTCTGGCACGGCCTGGGTTGGCATCTGGAGGGCTTGTTTTTATAGCAACGTCCTAGACCAGGCTAAGGTTTGTGGACGCATGAACATCAAAGACTCCTTCGTTCCTCTGGAGATTGCTGCAGCGCAGGTGCTGTGTATGACGGCCATCCCTGTTGGAATCGCTGCAAACCTGTTTGCAGGATACGCAGTCAGACTCGCCTACTTCAGCATCGATGAAGGGCAGGTCAGATTTTTCTTCTTAGCGGCGGGCGCTTTGTATTTCCTCACCGCGACGTGCACGCTGATTCCTGTTTTTTGGAACGTGAGCTCGGTGCTGCAGAATCATACGATTGATTTCCCGCCAGAGTTTCTTCTGCCTCCTGCACCATATAAACAGGAGCTGGGCCTGGGCATCATAACAGGAATTGGGTCCTCTATCCTGCTTATTATAAGTGGCCTGATCTTCCTGTCCTACAGGCAAATGTATAGATCCAAAAAGCACAAAGCTGAGGAATCTAAGGAGACAAACAGAGGAACCAAAAGCCTTAGAACTGCTGCCATGGACACGAATAGTAGGAGAGAAGGAACAGATAACCCAGGATTCAAGGTAGAGGACAAGCTGTAATGTACAGGAGATTTCTGGAAATTTCGAAAACAGTCTACACCAGTCTGTCTCCTCTGAATCATTGTCTTCTCAAAACCATGGACTCTAACGCTTTTTAAACAGGTTCACCTTACATTTACCAATCGACCCACGTCAGACTTCATTCCACTTTCTCCCACATTTTATCTGCCACTAGACATGAGATATAGGGCAGGGGTAACTCAGTGGTTAAGACGTTGGCCTTCTGATCGGATGATCGTGGCTTTACGCAAGGCCGTCAACCCCTTAGAGATAAATAGAGATCACTCAGGATAAGACGGTGTACCACAGGACAGAACTATAAATATATGCCGGTTATCTTCAACATCTCCTTCTTCTGATTATGGTCTTATCCGTACGCTAGATCCATTAATAAGCAAACAGAATCATGCATTAGATATGCAATGCACACTCAGTAAATCTGGCGTTTCTTGCATCATGGTTATTTGATTAATTCGCTTGTTTTAGCGATTTGACATTTTGTTTTGTCTATTAAACTGGCTTTTTGCACTTTCAGAGCTTCTGTGTCGCAAAATTACCGGATGTGTCGCTGCAGCATCGTGTAGAAGAGATTGATTTAACAGAACTCAAACATCCTCTTTGTTTTTTCCTTCTAATGATGATGGAAGTTGAACTTAAATACAGCAACGGATTAAATCCATACTGTATATGTTTAAGTTTTCTGAATGTATATTTTCACACTAATGAGTTGTGGGGGTTTGAGAGACAGAGGCTGGAAAGGTACTGATGGTAACATCATATGTTATGCTATGCTATGCTATGCTATGCTATGCTATGTTATGTTATGTTATGTTATGTTATGTTATGCTATGCTATGCTATGCTATGCTATGTTATGTTATGTTATGTTATGTTATGTTATGTTATGTTATGTTATGTTATGCTATGCTATGCTATGCTATGCTATGCTATGCTATGTTATGTTATGCTATGGATTTTCCACAACATTAAATTGAACTTGAAACAGAAAAAGTGTGCAGTGTCATTCTTTAATAAATTAAGAACGGTCAATGCTAAGAAGGAAAAAAACACTTTGTGACTTGCTGTTATTGAAAAATAATCAACTTTTAGATGGGATTACTGTTTAACTACGGTGATATGGCAAAATGGTGGTGATAACATTGATAATGTAACAAATGTAAAAAAAAAAACTTAAAAATCACTGATAGATAAAATGAATAACAGTGTTTATCTTGTTACAGGGCAGCACAGTGGTGTAGTGGTTAGCGCTGTCACCTTGGGTCGATTCCCGTCTCTGTGTGCATGGAGTTTGCATGTTCTTCTTGTGCTTGGTGGGTTTCCTCCGCGTACTCCGGTTTCCTCCACCAGTTCAAAGACACACAGATTAGACTAACTGGAGACTAAATTGCCCGTAGTTTGTGTGTATGTGTGTGCCCTGTGATTGATTGGCACCCTGTCCAGGTCGTATCCCGCCTTGTGCCCTAAGTCTCCTGTGATAGGCTCTAGGCCCCCCGCGACCCTGAATACAAGATAAAGCGATATAGAAGATGAGTGATCTTGTTACAGTAGCACCTTGGGCCAAATTGTGATGGCTAGACAGCTGGGTCATAGCAACTTCAAAACAGAAGGTCTTGTGGAGTATTCACAATATGCAGTGATTAGTATTTAATAAAAACTGGTCCCAGGAAGGACAACCATTGCTTGCTATTACAGGATGGAAAAAAGGCACCTATGGCGTCTTAGCTCCGGGCCCCATAGATTCATTGTGAATTTGGAGATATATATAAATAATAATAATTAAACAACTAGGCGGCACAATGGCGTAGTGGTTAGCACTCTGGTCAGGCATACAGGCCGGAGGCAGGACTCGAACCCTTTACCCTTGTGCCAGAACACAGTGATTAGCACGGGTGTAGCACCAGATTGGAGTACTTGTGTACATTTACGGTACTCCTCATAATAATAAAGAAAATGCAGTGACACTGTAGGTGAAGTTGCCCCAGATCTTATAACCTTAATTCCATTCTTATGTTGTTATTCTGTTCATGACTATCGGTTGCGCAGCCAAGTACAAGTCATACCCTTTTTATCATAATTGCAATAAAGATGTTTGGTTTAATTGCTCCTGTTATTGTTCATTCATTCATTCATCTTCTATACCGCTTAATCCTGTGTTCAGGGTCGCGGGGGACCTGGAGCCTATCCCAGGAGACTTCGGGCACTAGGCGGGGTACACCCAATCCATCGCAGGGCACACACACATACACACACTCACACACCCAATCATACACTATGGGCAATTTAGGAACGCCAATTAGCCTAACCTGCATGTCTTTGGACTGTGGGAGGAAACCGGAGTACCCGGAGGAAACCCACCAAGCACGGGGAGAACATGCAAACTCCATGCACACAGAGACGGGAATCGAGCCTGGCCGGGGAATCGAACCCAGACCCTGGAGGTGCAAGGCGACAGTGCTAACCACTACACCACCGCGCCGCCTCCTGTTATTGTAATAAATGTAATAAATCTCCTATCTGTAACCATGTTTGTATGATTGTGCAAGTACCACAGTGATTAGAAGCTTGTTTTGGGTTTGGCTCTCAGGCCACATATCTCTCCACGTCGTTGCCAATCGCAGGTTTATGGTGGTGTTTGGTGATATGGGCTTGTTTAAAATCAGGATGTTCATCTGACCATAATCTCATGCACAGAGGCAATGGAACTAAACCACTCATCACCTGGCATCTTTCCTTTCATGTAACTCAGGGTTAAGTTCAGCTGGTTTGTGAACAGAGAGATAAAATGCTTCCTACCTTGACCTGGAGGCTTTTGTGTCTCCTGCTAGGACTGGAATTAACTTTGTCATTATCTCACAGCATGGGACCATCAATATTACTGTATTTTATTGCTGCTTTGCATGACTTATTATTATTATTATTATTATTATTATTATTATTATAACAATTCAATCATAAATCCCCAATGTGAATTCCATGATTTTCTCTTTATATAAAACAGATAATCCTTCTGATTACATGATAAAGGGGAATTATTTCTTGTAGATTTAAGGTGATTTTGTATTTAAGGGTCTTGGATAGCATAATAATTAATGCGTCCAATATGTCTAATTATATTACTTTCGCATTAAATAATATTTTCAAACATTATTGTTTCCAATAATAAATAAATAAATCTGATCAAATATAATCAGCTGGATAATTTATCAACTATAACCAAGGATTCCTTGATTCAGGGAGGGAAAAAAAACATTCATATTTTGAGACTTCCATGGCTTATTCCATCCTGCAGATAAGAACACTTTCCAGAAAGCCCCATGGATCATCTCTTTAACCCTCAATAAAAACTTGAGTGATTTTTGCTAAGAAATCATAAAAGTTCAGAAACGGAATAAAAATATGGACCTTAATTCTTCTTTGTTGTTAAATTTTTGAAATGTAAAAAAATTAAAAACTTTTTTTTTTAATTGGAGCAAATTTGGTTTATTTGTTTTTTGGTCTAATGTTTTCCAATATTTTTGAGGCATAATGGTAAAGTTAACATAAAAAAGAAAACTAATATTTTCCAAGCCTACTTTTACTTCCAGGTCAATTCTGAATACATATAGTGACTTTTTTGCTTTACCCAACTAATTTACATGTCTTCAAACGCTATTCCATCCATCCACCCATGAACTTTAGCTTCTGCCTTGCGCTCTTTGAGGTGCTTGAAAAAAGGAACACGCAGCTCAGAGATCATTACTTAACCGAACAGTGCTCGCATAACAACTTATAGTTTGTGTAAATTAGGATTGGTGGAATTGTTTTGTTTCTGTCCTTCCCATCTACCGTAGTTTGCTGTGAGGGACAGCATAAACACTCAAGTTTAGATTAGAAAAATCATTGCAATTGTGTTTGATTATCATTTAAAAATTAACAAATATCTGTTTAAAATGTAGTGAGCAAATATAGGCATCAAAAACTGTAGTGAGTATTAATAAAAAGGATAAGATATTGAAAATATGCAAGTAAAGTCCAGATATACTGTAGGAAAAATGATGTACTGTAAGAACAGTAAGTGTCACGTTCTGCTAGATGTTGGACTGTGGGCTTGGTGTGGAGGCATAGACGCAGAGGGGATAAAGGTGTAACAAAAGAGTCTTTAATAAACAATAATCCAAACAAACATGAACAAAGGAAGTTGGCTAAAAACATGGAGCATACTATAAACAGAACTCAAACTAAAACTTACACAGACTAGGGATGACAAACACTGATACAATACAGACTGGAAAAGACAAGACACACTAAACAGACTAGCAGACTAAACACTAGGGACTATGCATGTAAGGGATAAACAAACACAAGACAGGCTTGGCTAGGTCTACTAGCTGTTATGCTCATTGGCTGCTAAGCTAGCTCATAGCTAAACAGACCAATTGCTAAACAGGCTAGTAGCCTGAGACCCAAGGGATAAACATAGAGGGTACACAGCAGACTAGTTATGGAACAGAGTAAGAACTCTAAAGGTTAGTGGCTAAACAGGTTAGTACCTACACAGACTAAGAGCTAATCAGACGATGAGACTAGACAGACTAAGATCTAAACAGGCTAGTAGTGCCCTCATTAGTATTTATACAGACTAATAACTAAACATGCAATGGGGGTCACTTACACATGAGGGTAAACACAAATGGCTAATTCTCCTAGAGGCTAATCCTGCTAGGAGACACAAAGACATCTTAATAGAAACAAACTTAAAGCTCCATAAACAAAAAGGCCAACTATCATCAAAACAAACTAAAACAAAACCAGATCAAACTAAACCCACTTAACAGAAATTAATGCTCGACCCAATTTCCCAGAACTAACAGCTATTTATAAGAGATCTAATGAGCATCCGCATCACCTGACCGAGGAGCCTTCTGGGAAACTGTGTCTATGAACCAAAACTACAAACATAAACACTGCCCTCTAGAGGGCAACCCTCACAGTAACAAAGTAGAGGTGGCTTAATGGTTAGCACTGTTGCCTTGCATCCTGCCACTGTATGGAGTTTGCATGTTCTCCCTGTTCTTGGTGAGTTTCCTCTGGGTACTCTGGTTTCCTCCCACAGTCCAAAGACATTCAGATTAGACTAATTACCGTTTCCAAATTGCTCGTAGTATGTGAATGAGTGTGTGTGCCCTGCAATGGATTGGCCCCCTATCCAAGGTGTATCCCGCCTCATCCTGAGATAGCCCCTTATCATTGGGTTCCCCAGTAGAAAGAGCAAACAGTTTCTGATACCTGAGTTTTCATATTACACAGGACTGGTCATGATTCTGTTACATCAACAGCATCCGTGTCTTTACCACTTTAGATGTCTGAAGGAGTTTAGACTGCTCTCCGACATGCTTAGAAGCTTTTACATCTGCATCATAGAGCACTTCTTGACAAGCATTGCAGGCTGGGTTGGACCAGCCGGTGCTACAGAGAGTATTGTGATAAGCCGAACACACCACACATTAAACTTAGCTCCCAAACCTGCAGCCAATCTACAGCAAGCAGTGCTGGAACAGGGCCAGGAAGATAGTGAAGGACCCAAACTATCCGAACAATGGACGTCTCTACTGTATCAGTTATGGTCAGTTAAGTGCTTTTGCTCCCAGAACAAACACACACAAATTCCTTTTGTATGTTTACAGTTTTCCATCAATTTGCACATACGGTATAAACAACACAGACAAATTTGCACTTTATACTGTATGTGATAATAACCATAACTGCTCCACCTATGCTTATACACGTCCCTGTACAACACCTGTAGGTTTTATATTTCTATTTACTTTATATATTTCCTTTGTAAATTTTATCCTTTTACTTAAATTACATTTTTCATTTAACTTTATTTATTGTGGATTTACTTAAATCTATTTGTACTTTATTGTTTTTTTTGGTCAGGACAGCTGCAAAAAGCATTTCATTGAATGTTCTTTATGGTCATACAGTATGATAAACTTTAACCTCGTTTTGATGCAAAGAGGCCAATGGGATTTTCAAGCTAATTGGATTGTATAGTATGTCTCTTCGATAACCATTACACCAACACTAATCTGCAGTTGCATTCATTCAAGCCTGTATCTATGTATAAAGAGTCCATATTATTCTTAATAATTGTGGCTCTGTGGGTATGCTTGGACATCCCCTGTAGATGGAGAGAGGCAGGTAAAAAACTTACATGTGAGGGGTAATGCTTTTCACCTCTAACTCCTTACAAAGGATATTTATTTGTGTATTTTTGTGTATGCAAGAGATTACGAGCCAGTAGAGAGCCAACATAACGTACAGAGAGAAAGAGAGAGAGTATGTGTGTATGCGAGTTGATTTGCACAGTTATGGTTGCAATAATAAATTAACAACTAAAATGTGACAGTGTCATTTTAGGAAATGCTTTCATTATCTCAGAACAGGACACGAGGACAGCCTTCAGGAGGGTAAACACCAGGAAGACAGCTGGACCAGACGGCATCTCAGGTCCGGTCCATAAAGTCGACACTGAACGGCTAGCACCAGTGTTCAAAATTCAACCTCTCCCTCGCACAATCAGTAATCCCCACATGCTTCAAACTGTCTATTATTGTAGCACTGTAGTCCTGTAGTCCTGTAGTCCCGAGGCTCTGACCTCAGGGTTTTAGACACAAATTAATTTGTTATTCTTGATTAGATGAATGTGCCCTACTACAGATTTGTTTGATTTGTTTTAAATCACTTTCACCAGAATGAAAGCATAACTTAATAATGAATAAATTAATGTACACAACTCATTGGCTGTTTTCAGATGCTTTGCAAGTTTATGAAACTTTTATTAGAGTTTTGTAGAGAAAGAAGAAAACGCCTTAAAACAATGAACATAGCTATTCTGCTTTGCTTGTAGTTTCATTTTACGGAAAAAATAAACTACCAAGAGCCACAGCCTGCTTCCCATCCTTTGAGTCATAAATCTGTTGCACTGGTACTGAAACCCAGGATCCCAAAGGATATAGGTTGGATGGAGTCCATGCCCCGATGAACATCAATTCACAGGGTGCAACATCAAGAATGCCTCTGGACAGAACAGTAGGAATACTTCCAGGTCCTGCTCCAGGGGCATGTGGAAGATCGGCAGTGGGTGATCGAGCCACTGATCTCAGGCCCATAGTTGTGCTTACAAAGATGGGGCTGTTGGATGACTTGGATGGCATTCCTGGAGGTCTTTAAGCATGCTGCTGAAGCTGACCAGATACAAAATACTGCAAAGGTAAAAATTTACTACTAATACTACCAGCATCATTCTGTTATTTGGGTCACACTAACATTTACAGCGAAACATCCAGTTGTTCTTTGATACCCTGGGACCCTTCATGATCCTTAGATTTCATGTCACATGACCATCATAAAATAGCCCACCTCCTTGCATATTCCTTGTCATTATCTGCCAGTTATTTACTAAGTTACAACCTCAGTAGAGAGCTCTGAACAACCTACCACAGTTAGGATTTCCAACATCAGGTCAAAACCAGAGACAATGGTCTTCCTCCAGGTTGTGACATTATGATGGCTGCCATGAAGTTGTAATTATCCTACAGTACTGTATGTCCATGACTAAAAGCAGCCATGGTTGGATACTTTATACAAAGCCCTACAGCAGAGTTACATCAGTTCATCCACATGACCTGCATCCTTATGGAGAACAAGGAAGGAAGAAAAAGACAGTGTATACTATACAAGCTGTTACACCATTACCATGTCTGTTGTTAAGAAGTTCAACTTTCCTGCCTGCAAACATGGACGGCAAAGACTACAATGTTGTAGGAGGTTGGGATAAAACAAAAAGACCAGGGGAAAAAATGCAGACAGTAATCCAAGCTCAGAACTGGACACCCTAGGTAGGAAGACCTCCCACTGTGCCACAATGTCAAGACTAATAAAATAGATTAAATGATTTAAAGACAAATAGACACATTAGCAGTGTTTATGGTACCTGTGTGTTTATTTATTGGTGCATAACCTAAGCGGGGTATTTCCTTTTGATATTTAAATTTAACAGAAAACTCATGAGAAATACAGCTCTATTTGGATTTCATTTGCAGGAGTAATATTTTACATGCTGTTTATAATAACTTTATACTAAATTGTTTTTGCATTTATATTTCTTTCATTGAAAGAAAACTTTTCAAACAATGTTCAAGTATATGTTTTTGGCATCATTTTGTTTGATTAAGAAGTTGAATGGATATAGATGATGAATAAATGGACTAATCCAGAAGACCATTTTTGTGGTATATCTCAGTATGCTTCTGGATTCAAGGTGATGTATTTGCCGTGCACCTCCAGGGTTGGGGATTTAAATGCAATCCTCCCTTTATACATTTGAGGAATGCATGAAGGACATTAAACACTTCCTTCTACTCAATTCTGTAAAGAAAGTACTGCTACTAGGATCACATGCAGCTAGAAGTAAGCTTTCTGATCACCCAACACTGAGATTACATCCGAGGTCGAAATATAGGAAGGCTATCATGTTGGTGCCTGTCATGGTTGCATCCCAATGACCCACTTGTGAGGGTAAGGGAAGCTGTCAGGTGAATTTTTTTGGTTGGCACGACTATGCATGACAGTGCCATTGGAATGGCAAATTAGTGTTGTGGTCACCATCTTTAAGTGGACTGGAAGATGTGTGCCAATTACTGAGGTATTGCTTGATTATAGGCTATCAGGGTTGTTTTTGTTGGCTATTAGGTCTCTGTATACCTAGAGTAAAAGCTGTTTTAACATAATCAGCGTTAAGTCAAGCCTGTTCATTGTGGGCATTGGGCTTTGCCAAGGCTGCACCTTGTGTCCTCTCCTGTTTGTGATTTTCATGAGCAGGATTTCAAGATGTAGCTGCAGCGTAGCTTCACAGAGTGGCTGGGTTAGGAGTACAGTAGTTGGAGGAAGGGATCACTGCTTCTCCTGCTACCACCGATAAACTAAACTGAACCCCTCTCTGTTCACCAATATACTTAATATTTTGACCAAGATATACTATCATTTTGAATACAAACTGGATTCCAAAAAAGTTGGGACACTAAACAAATTGTGAATAAAAACTGAATGCAATGATGTGGAGATGGCAAATGTCAATATTTTATTCAGAATAGAACATAGATTACAGATCAAAAGTTTAATCCGAGAAAATGTATCATTTTAAAGGAAAAATATGTTGATTCCAAATTTCACGGTGTCAACAAATCCCAAAAAAGTTGGGACAAGTAGCAAGAAGAGGCTGGAAAAAGTAAATTTGAGCATAACGAAGAGCTGGAAGACCAATTAACAGTAATTAGGTTAATTGGCAACATGATTGGGTATAAAAAGAGCTTCTCAGAGTGGCAGTGTCTCTCAGAAGCCAAGATGGGTAGAGGATCACCAATTCCCACAATGTTGTGCAGAAAGATAGTGGAGCAATATCAGAAAGGTGTTACCCAGCGAAAAATTGCAAAGACTTTGCAGTTATCATCATCAACTGTGCATAATATCATCCGAAGATTCAGAGAATCTGGAACAGTGTCTGTGCGTAAGGGTCAAGGGCGTAAAACCATACTGGATGCCCGTGATCTCCGGGCCCTTAAACGACACTGCACCACAAACAGGAATGCTACTGTAAAGGAAATCACAGAATGGGCTCAGGAATACTTCCAGAAACCATCGTCAGTGAACACAATCCACCGTGCCATCCGCCGTCGCCAGCTGAAACTCTACAGTGCAAAGAAGAAGCCATTTCTAAGCAAGATCCACAAGCACAGGCGTTTTCATTGGGCCAGGGATCATTTAAAATGGAGTGTGGCAAAATGGAAGACTGTTCTGTGGTCAGACGAGTCACGATTCGAAGTTCTTGTTGGAAATGTGGGACGCCATGTCATCCGGACCAAAGAGGACAAGGACAACCCAAGTTGTTATCAACGCTCAGTTCAGAAGCCTGCATCTCTGATGGTATGGGGTTGCATGAGTGCGTGTGGCATGGGCAGCTTGCATGTCTGGAAAGGCACCATCAATGCAGAAAAATATATTCAGGTTCTAGAACAACATCTAGTCACCTCTTTCAGGGAAGACCCTGCATTTTTCAACAAGATAATGCCAGACCACATTCTGCATCAATCACAACATCATGGCTGCGTAGGAGAAGGATCCGGGTACTGAAATGGCCAGTCTGCAGTCCAGATCTTTCCCCTATAGAGAACATTTGGCGCATCATAAAGAGGAAGGTGCGACAAAGAATGGGAGAAGAATGGGAGAGCATTCCTATTTCTAAACTTGAGAAACTGGTCTCCTCGGTCCCCAGACGTCTGTTGAGTGTTGTAAGAAGAAGGGGAGATGCCACACAGTGGTGAAAATGGCCTTGTCCCAACTTTTTTGGGATTTGTTGACAACATGACATTTTGATTCACCATATTTTTCCCTTAAAATTATACATTTTCTCAGTTTAAACTTTTGTTCCGTGATTTATGTTCTATTCTGAATAAAATATTGACATTTGCCATCTCCACATCATTGCATTCAGTTTTTATTCACAATTTGTTTAGTGTCCCAACTTTTTTGGAATCCGGTTTGTATATGCATAATTTAGTAGTTTTGTTTTAGATAGACAGATAGATCAGAGCCACTAAGGTAAAATGTTTTTTTGTATGTCTTTGTTGGTTTCTACAATGTCTGTGATTTAAATGTGTGTTTATTTTGTACATTATCTTGATTTTAAACATTGCACCAATAGGCGCAGTAAGAGGAATAAATCCATTAGTAACGAAAGAAACATTGTGTGGCATGTTTCCTGTGGCATATGTTCAAGGGAGTGATATAAATCATTGGCAACAACCCAGGACTTCTGTTATCTCAAGCAAGCCACTGAAAAAAGCCACAGACCACGTGAAAAGTATATTTTTTGTATTCAAATTCCAAGTTGCTTTGAACATTTTGTTTGATAAAAAAAAAACAGTTAATTCTGAGTACAGTATGTTGTATATTATAAGCGGCGTACGTAAAGAATGGATAAATGTCTTTGAAGCTGCGTACTGTGTAGTAATTGAATTAATTTTTTCCCTCCAGGATTCCTGGTTCAACCCTAAGCTTTACACCTTCTCTCCGTTTCTGTTTCTGTTTTTAAAATAAAGTATATTAAAAACATTTGTTTTCATCTCTAAAGGACACAATCTATTTCAATAAAATCTCTTAATCACGTCCAACTGAAACTATTTTTTTCAAACATTTTTGTGATATTTGTATTCTGATTAACAAACATTATTATTATTATTGTTATTGTTGTTGTTGTTGCTTTTAATATTATTATTGTTGTATTTTTATTTAATTTTATAAATGTATTTTATTTTTTCAGGCATTTAACTACCACTGTTTAAGTAGTTAACCTCTGTGCTAATGAGCCATAACGACAGAAACAAGTAATCAACAACAAAAAAAGGTTAAAGAGCGCTCATTGCTAAAAGATACGGATGAACTTTGACAGGATTTTATAATTCTTTGACACTTCAAATTGCACTGTACTGTAAAAGATATTATAAAGTGGAAATAGTGCGCCCCCTGCAGGAGACACGGTAGGCAGGAAGAGCAGACAGCAGAATAAAAAAGTAGAAATTATTGTTATAGATAGATTTCAATAAATAAAGCTCCTGTGGGACCTGGAACTTGAGACATGACTTAAAAACTTAAGACCTAGAACTTAATTTTTATTTATTTATTAATTTTTTAAACTTTTTTTTTTACTTTTAAGACTTAAGACTTTTTGATAGTCTTGTTCACATTTTCTATTATAATAAAAAAAATAAAAAATAAAAACAAGAAACACATGTATACCTCCACAATCTTACATTTAGTCATTAATTTATTTTTGGACCAGTCTGATTAGATTGATTATTGAGACAGCACAGCTAAATAATGATGTCGTGGTTAGCACTGTCTGGGTTTGATTCCCACCTTGGGTCCATATCCATGGAGTTTGCATGTTCTTCTGTCTTTGGTGGGTTTCCTCCCACAGTACACCATTGGCTTCCACCATCCCTAACTGGACTAAAAAGATTAATAGATGGATTGATTGATTTTTTGTGCAAACATTTTTTAACTGAATTTCTCAGCATTTTTTTGCAATGCTCAAACTGACACCACGAACCATGACATAATTAAAGTCACAGAGATAACAATTTCCCTACATTCTGATATTTCAGATATTATACACTGTGTTGCTGCCACTTGATGGCGCTCTGTCCACACAGAGAATGGGGGAAAAAAAGACACGCGTTCATGCGTACATATACATGATTGAACTTCTTTTCGTATTCTCATATAAATCACTAAGAAATATGGGCAAAAAGTTTAATCAAGCTGAGTATTAGAGTCAGGGCAAACATCACAAAAAAATCTACAAATTACAGAATGTAAACGTCTATTACAGTACGGCTAGAACCATATAAGAACATTTTAATGTAACTTTAAATGTTGTTTGTTTGTTTCTTTGTAGGCAAGTATAACATATTATACTGTTAATAATAATTACAGGTGACTTTTAATTAGGGTAATGCAAATAAGTACAAGTTCAACGTTACAATATGGCAAATCAGCTTTATTACTATTGAAAGCGGTTGTTTGTAGCGATTGTAAAGTAATGAAATGAAAGATTAAACAATGCCTTTAATCAAGGTTATGCAAATAAGTTGCCAGGTTTGTTAATTGCGTACGCAAATGAGCTTTAATACGCTGGCTGTGGTGTGTAGGCGGAGCTTATGTAAATACATGTCAACTTCGAGTGTGCGTTCTATTTTGTGGGCGGGGTTTATGCAAACGAGTTCTTCCCAATATGGAGTCTGTGGAATGAAATATGGCAGAAGAGGGCGAACATGGTGGACCGACGCCGAGAGTCATGAGAGCGCCGCGAAGCTTTTGGAAAGGCGGATGCCGGACGGTCTGCGTCGAGTTTCATTCCGTTTGTTTTGTTTTTCTCCCCACCCCCCCGAGTCGTGCTGTTTGTTACGAGAGTAAGTCGTTTGTAATGCATTAGGCAACTTGTTTGCGAACTGTGCGGTTTGTTTTTGGAGAGAAGGAGAGCGGGGGTGGGGGGGGGAGGAGAGGCGCAGGCGATTGCCCCCGGTGCTGCAGCGTCCCGTCCCGGCGGCGCTATGCCGTGGCTCAGCGGCTCCAAGCGGAGAGAGAGCTCGGAGCTGCCGCTGCCCGCCGGCTGGGAGGAAGCCCGGGATTACGATGGCCGAGTGTTTTACATCGACCACAACACCCGGCAAACTTCATGGATCGACCCGAGAGACAGGTAACGCGTGCTTTCTCTGTGTTTATTCCTCAAGTTCGGAGCAGTTCCCTGCGTCCATTAGCTACTGGATTTAAAATGATGAACAAGGAGCTAAAGAGCTAGCTGAGGAGCTAACATGTTTTCCCCTAACTTTATTATTGACAATTTGACAATTTGATGTTTTGTGTTTGCTTATCAACTGATTTTATAATTGAAACGATCCATGCACACGTCACTTTTGTGCTTTGAATGAGATCTAGATCACTGGTCTTGACACTAGGGAGATGTGTGTATGTGTATATATATATATATATATATATATATATATATATATATATATATATATATAAATTTCTTTTTATTTTTTTTTAAGTTTGTAAAGTTAATATCTACTGATATGAGTGAAATATCAGAAAGTGTCATGGCACATGTTGTGTTCAGTACATATGATCTGTGCTCCCAGTCAACAGAACACATTTACATTGTATCAAAATCTTCAAAGGTATGATTTGATACATTTAAGTCTGGTCCATGATTCTAGCCTCAGCCCATCATCTCTACACCAGGGAATCTTTCATACAAGCACATTCAGAATGAAAACCAGTGGAAAAACCCCACTCGTAATGACAGATAGATATCAAGATGATCTCGAGTCTATCTATATAAAATTTTATTTATTTTTGAAACCGTCCTCAACAGGAGATCTCTTGAATAAACTGCTGCTTGGACATTGTTCGTGCAAAAAAGGTCATGAATGAGTAGAGAAACTTGGTTTCATCAGTCTATTAGAAAATGACCTTGTTCAATGAAACTGTTCAGCTATTCATAACATGAAAACATTACAAAACAGTTGATTTGTGTGGGTTATTGTTTTTGTTAAGGTAATAGACAGATCTGGGTTTTTGGAGAGACATGTACATTTGCACGTCAGTGTAGTTGCTCATACACATCCGTCATGGATGGTTAAACCAGGTTTAAAGTGGTACATAACACTTAGCATATGATTTTAGATGCAAAAGATCTAAAAACTTGCTTATACTTCAATACAAAGTTTGGGTAACATGGTCTTGTAACTGTAGTGTATGTTGATTCATTTCTGTTGTTGCGTATCAGTTTTATCAATTAGCAAAATGTGACAGCTTTATTAAACGAAGTTATCGCATTGTATAGCTCTCTTTGGTACTAATTTTGCCAAACTTTTTCTTCTTCTTCTGAAGTTCATCTTAAATTATGCTGTTGATGACAAATATTATATATATTTTTTTGTGTGTAAAAAATACTTGGTTACTCAAGTTTGATAAACCGGTTTGATGTTTTATCATATAATGTTTGCAGTGTCCTGTAAAGAATGTTGTTTTTTTTTTTTTCTGTTCGATTAACAATCAACAAACCATCAAGTAAAAAAAAAAAAAAAAAAAAAAAAAGGGGGGGGGGGGGGCAAAAATCAACTTATTTTCTCATGATTGGGCGTCATTGTCGTACAAGTGACTGGCTCTGGTCTTTTTTTTTTTTCCCCTTTTTGAAAAAATAATGTAAACACAGTGCAAATGAAAGAGAGAATTGAAGCAGAGCTCCCAGAGTTCCATGTGCAAATATGTGAGGAATGCTGCACTGGGCCACTGGGAAGGCAGTGTGCATGGGCTTTGTGAGGCCTGCATTTTCACCAGCGCAGAAACAGTCTGAAAAGCAGACTTTCAGCCGGCTTTGCTTGCACACAAGTTCACTGAAAACTTGGTGTGAATTATTTATAGGTGATTTGTTGTTAAAATGTATCAGCATTTATCATGAGTTTATTTGCGGATGTAAATGTCATGCAGGCCGGTTTTTCCTAGAAATCTAGCACACGTTTTGTACACAGGGTCGATATTTACCAGTAGATTATCTGTTATTTCATATCTATGTCCTAATTTTTCTATTCTATTTTTACTCTTAATATATTTACTTACTATAAACTGTTAACAAAAAGTTGTCTTGGAACTTTTTTCCTCCACCAAATGCTAAGATTTTCCACTGGAAAGTGAAATATATATATATATATATATATATATATATATATATATATATATTTTTTTTTTTACCAATTTCATAACTTTCTTCTAGTTAACAGTAATTCACTTTAATTCTTTTCATTCTTGTTCCACGGTATGAGACAAAATGTAGCTGTTTGAATGGCATTTAATTATGCAGAACAGACAGCTGCACAGGTAGAGCTGAAATACCATTACTCTAATGATCTCAAGTAATGATTGAGTCAAACTGTTTTCTTAAGCCGTGTGCACTTTGGTTTTAAGATAAAGCGCATATTTCTGTGTGACATGCTTTTTGCTCCTCTGTCATGGCCGACATCATCAGTCATCACGCTGCTCCAGTTCGAGCTTACGCTGTGTTTTCAGGCTGATGTGCTACGTGCTTCTCCCCCTCATCGTTCTCAGCTTATCTACTCACAATGTGATTCATCTTGGCCATGAAAAAAAAAAGAAATGTGGATGCCTCATTAAGAACCCGTGTAAAACGGCAGAGTTTAATTCTCTATTTATCTTAAATCCGACAGTTGGCTTTGAACATGAACATGGTGGTTGAGTGATGTTACAATTTCTTTCTCTCTCTCTTTCTCTGCTGTACCAGTGTGTTGAGGTGTTATATTTGTTTTGTAATGATCTGGTAAAGCCCTAGTCTCAGGTTTACAGGACTTTATTAGATGAATTGTGCGTTTTCAGGAGAGAATCATGAAATCTCAGGGAGCTAGATGCTGGAAGAGCAACACTGGTATGGCTGCCTTTCAGCAACCATTTATTTCAGTATACAGTGGTGTGAAAAACTATTTGCCCCCCTCCTGATTTCTTATTCTTTTGCATGTTTGTCACACAAAATGTTTCTGATCATCAAACAAATTTAACTATTAGTCAAAGATAACACAAGTAAACACAAAATGCAGTTTTTAAATGAGGGGTTTTATTATTTAGGGAGAAACAAAATCCAAACCTACATGGCCCTGTGTGAAAAAGTAATTGCCCCCTGAACCTAATAACTGGTTGGGCCACCCTTAGCAGCAATAACTGCAATCAAGCGTTTGCGATAACTTGCAACGAGTCTTTTACAGCGCTCTGGAGGAATTTTGGCCCACTCATCTTTGCAGAATTGTTGTAATTCAGCTTTATTTGAGGGTTTTCTAGCATGAACCGCCTTTTTAAGGTCATGCCACAACATCTCAATAGGATTCAGGTCAGGACTTTGACTAGGCCACTCCAAAGTCTTCATTTTGTTTTTCTTCAGCCATTCAGAGGTGGATTTGCTGGTGTGTTTTGGGTCATTGTCCTGCTGCAGCACCCAAGATCGCTTCAGCTTGAGTTGACGAACAGATGGCCGGACATTCTCCTTCAGGATTTTTTGGTAGACAGTAGAATTCATGGTTCCATCTATCACAGCAAGCCTTCCAGGTCCTGAAGCAGCAAAACAACCCCAGACCATCACACTACCACCACCATATTTTACTGTTGGTATGATGTCCTTTTTCTGAAATGCTGTGTTACTTTTACGCCAGATGTAACGGGACACGCACCTTCCAAAAAGTTCAACTTTTGTCTCGTTGGTCCACAAGGTATTTTCCCAAAAGTCTTGGCAATCATTGAGATGTTTTTTAGCAAAATTGAGACGAGCCTTAATGTTCTTTTTGCTTAAAAGTGGTTTCGCCTTGGAAATCTGCCATGCGGACCGTTTTTGCCCCGTCTCTTTCTTATGGTGGAGTCGTGAACACTGACCTTAATTGAGGCAAGTGAGGCCTGCAGTTCTTTAGATGTCTTTTAGGGTCTTTTGTGGCCTCTCGGATGAGTTGTCTCTGCGCTCTTGGGGTAATTTTGGTCGGCTGGCCACTCCTGGGAAGGTTCACCACTGTTCCATGTTTTTGCCATTTGTGGATAATGGCTCTCACTGTGGTTCGCTGGAGTCCCAAAGCTTTAGAAACGGCTTTATAACCTTTACCAGACTGATAGATCTCAATTACTTTTGTTCTCATTTGTTCCTGAATTTCTTTGGATCTTGGCATGATGTCTAGCTTTTGAGGTGCTTTTGGTCTACTTCTCTGTGTCAGGTAGCTCCTATTTAAGTGATTTCTTGATTGAAACAGGTGTGGCAGTAATCAGGCCTGGAGGTGACTACAGAAATTGAACTCAGGTGTGATAAACCACAGTTAAGTTATTTTTTTAACAAGGGGGGCAATCACTTTTTCACACAGGGCCATGTAGATTTGGAGGTTTTTTTTCTCCCTTAATAACGTAAACCTTCATTTAAAAACTGCATTTTGTGTTCAATTATGTTATCTTTGACTAATAGTTAACGGTTTTTGATGAGCAGAAACATTTAAGTGTGACAAACATGCAAAAGAATAAGAAATCAGGAAGGGGGCAAATAGTTTTTCACGCCACTGTATATAATACACATGATATAAGAAAAGTAATACTTTATAATACCTCAAATAAATAACTTTATTTGAAGGTATATTTATTTATTTATTTTTACCTTACAAGAGGAAAAACTCATTAAACTGTAGGAAGGGAGATTTGTATTCCGATTCTTTATCACTATTTATTTCCAAAATACTGATTTTAATATTATTTATTTATTGATTGATTTTGTTGCAATTCTGAATGAATTCAGCGAATAATTCACTTCTATTATAAAATAAAATGAATAAAAATAAATAAATCTAATAATAAAAAATATTTTGGAGTGTGGCGATAGACGATTTGCCACACAAAATAATTGCAATACATAAATGAATTGATTGCCAGTTCAGGATGCTAGCTCATGTGGCTTTAAATGAGCCTCCTGTCACTGCATTTATAGTTTATACTCTGCTGACTGGTTTAGAATCTGGGAGCTTTGAGAACATGGACAGCAATTATTGAAATGTTGACCCTACTGAAGAGAGGGGGCAGTTGTACTGGGGCCCGGCGGCGCAAACCATATAGGAAAACGCCCTTAGGCTCTGCAGTGTTAACTTGCATCTTAAGTTACTGTTAAGACTACAGAAACTCCTGAAGCACACACACAATTAGTGTTTTTACAATAGTAGAATCTTTAGTTTTGGTTCCAAATAACGAGTCCCAGCAGTACATTTCAAATATTGAGTCTTGTTCATATTTAGAATGAACTTAGCTTTTTATTGTACATGTATTTCTTGGCCACACATTTTTTAAGTTTTTTATTTATTATTATTATTATTTTTTTTTATAAAAGCTTTTTCATTTTTATTATTAAAACAGGAATGCACCTAGTCTCTGGAAGCTAGATAAGAAAAACCTGATCTGCTTGTAATGTGATGCTGATTATTATGTCAGAAATCTGCCATTTCCCCCTCAGTGACTGGAAAGGTGTGTGTGTGTGTGTGTGTGTGTGTGTGTGTGTGTGTGTGTGTGTGTGTGTGTGTGTGTAACTGTGTGACCTGAGGAAGCAAAAGTGTAGGGTTTAAGTTTGAATGTGTGTATGCTAGGACCTTTCATTTTTCTGAGGATTAGTGTCAGTCATGGGCGTGTCATGGGCGTGTCATGTCTGTGTAGTGTAAAAGCAGGATGTATCACTTTTCATCTGAGTCTTTACTCAGTTGATCTGCAGAAATGTTTTTATTAGCGGTTAAGTAAAATAGAAGTGCCTGCCACCTAACACACTGTATAAATGCAGATCATTTCCTGCTATCTGTTTCACCCAGATGAGGATGGGTTCCCTGTTGAGTCTGGTTCCTCTCAAGGTTTCTTCCTATTACCATCTCAGGGAGTTTTTCCTTGCCACTGTCGCCCTCGGCTTGCTCACCAGGGAATATCTGAACATTTTGATTCATACACATTCACATTCCATACAAACTTAAATAAATAATTATTTTGATTGTGTAAAGCTGCTTTGAGACAATGTCAATTGTTAAAAACGCTATACAAATAAAATTGAATTGAAATTAATCTGTTAAGGAATCAGTAACGGGTAATCAATATCATGCAACATACAGTGTGGAGGTTTGGTTCGATGAGCTTGTTGGTTAGTAGTAATTATTCATATTTATTTTCAAACTGCTTTATGTGAAAAAAGGGCTTTTTTACTACTGAACACTTAACTTTTATAGACCAGACCCATGACAGTATTTGCATGTTGCCGTTAGCCGTTTCTTTGTCGTAAAACGTATCGTAGCAGAGGTTTCACGCCAGAGAACATGGGTTTTTGGGTTTTGCAGCTAAGGTGACAACTTGTTGTGTAAACTCCGACTGGTTTGTGAATGTACTGCAGTCTGTTGGGAAAGATGTGGAGTTACCCTGTGAAATAGGGCTGCACTCCAACAAAATCCTGGTCCTCAATCCTCATTCTCTCTTGCAATACCTACCTACCTAAACAATACACACACAGGCGTGATTTATCGCAATCGGCCAGTACAAACCCCCCCCCCAAATTCCATATCATGATGAATTAAAATGACTGAAAAACAGAAAACTGGTTGGTTTTCCCGATTCAATGTAATCGGCAAGAAAAGAAGTAACAGTGTGAGAGGGCTACATCCAACCCATCATCTGTCTTCTCAAGCACTCAGTGGTTACAAGCACATAGACAATGAAAAGAGGACGAAGAAAAGACCTTTACGAAGAAAAGTAATTTTAAGTTAGCTGGTCAACAGAAAAACGGAGAACAAGATGCTATTTACTGTTACTGGACCAACAATTTTAAATGTAGCATTACACATTTGGTGCTGCCATAAAAAGTGAAGGATTTTATGCTATTCACCTGCACTAGCTTTGATATGTAGAGAATGCAGAATTGCATCAGGGTGTTGTATATAAAAATAAAGTTAGTTTTACTCTCATAATTGTATGTGGTTTTATCCTTCACAAGTCTTCAAAAGTCCCGGTTTGACTTGAAGACCTCTCATATAATAGACGGTAAAACCCAAGTAAGACTGACACTGTTTGTTAGGGTTATGTGTTCCTGTCTAAGCTATTTATATCCGGGAATGTTTTATTCTACTGTGTCATGCTACCGAATGAAACGCCTTACATCCTGTCATTGGAGAGCGACTGAAACGCTGCCACTGAAATGCAGCCATGAGCGCTAAATGTACACCTTTTTGACGCTGTTAAGAGAGATGAGTTTTGGAGTTCAGTTTTGTGCAACACAAGACATGATGCCCTCCTCAGGTAGCCTGGACGTTTCTGCTGAGTTTCTGTGGCAAGGCTTTTGTGCCTGTGGAATGAGCACAATGTGAGGCATGCCTACGCGAATGCCTGCGGCCCAGTAGCTGCCAGGGGCCCGAGTCGCAGCTGGCCAGCAGAGGCAGCACTTCCCACACGCCCCCCCCCCCCCTTTTTACTTTCTCCAGGGCGTTACAGTCCTGCTTTACTTTTTTTAATCGCCTCTATCAGAACTACAAAGCACAATATTATAGAAAATAGGTGATGGGTTTCAACAGTATCACAAGCTTATTCACATGAACTCCCTGCCTATGTTGCCTCTCATGCTGTTTTCAGTATGCTGTGTGTGTGTGTGTGTGTGTGTGTGTGTGTGTGGCTGTGGGAATATCTGTGGTGTTTTTGTTATAAATGGATCAGCCAATATGCCATTGTTTGGTGTGTTATCAATCTTGTGTGTACGTGCGTACATGTGTGTGATTGTATGTTTGATGTTTTGTTTGTACCTCTTTGTGTAGCTTATCCTCTCATTTCCAGGATGTGTTAGCTTCACAGTGACAACAGACTGTAGAGGTGTTTCTTTAGTAAAGCGAGACACTTTGGGAGTTTATGGAGCAGGTGTCTTAATGCCATCATGAACTTTAAAGCACTTATAAAATAAAGTGACGTACTGTGGCACAGAAGTCTATTAGTGATGATGAGTAGTGAGAATGAAGGAATAAATCAAGAGTTTGGATTTGTTTGTGGACACACTAAGTTTTATAAATTTTTATTGAATGGAACAATTTATTTATTTTTTTGCATATAATTTTCTTGCATCATATCTGTCTGTGTGGATTGTCTGTCGAATCTAGCAATTATAGTATTCCCTAATTCACATATTGCATGATGCAAGAGTAACTGGATCATCGTGTTCACCAGTGTGGCTGTGTCTTCACTTTTTCGTTATTTGGTTCTCTGATGAATGTAAAATGTGCCATGTTGGCAGCAGAGTCACCAGGTTCAGGACGGAGCTCGAATAAAGACTGATTTCATCTTCGGTTTGTTTTTCATAAAGTCAGATTCTAGCATGCCAAGGTTTAGTGTGGCTTAATTCAGCCACTGAAACGATGCCAGCAGGACCCTCAGAGCCTCAGTGTGTTCTGAAAGCTGTGATCTCGCCACTGACACTCTGGTCACTGACCCGCTCGGTGAACGTGTAGCTCGCCCTTACTTGAAGTTTGTCTGGCTTAGGGCTTATTTGCTCTAGCCGGACACGCTCAGTCGCTCACAGGTTATGCCCGTCATGTCAGGAATGGTATGCTCATCATGCTCCTGACTCAGGAATCTTTGCACCTGGGTGTCAGAGGAAAGAGAGAATTTTCGCTCTTCCTGATGAACAGGTGTTTTTTTTTTTTTTTTTTTTTTTTTTTTTTTAGTAGGGAAAAGAGCAGCAGCCTTAAATATGCAAGTCAGTAACCGGTTAATGATTAGACTAATGCATGAAATGGAACTAAACATTCATGTATACATTAAAATTACACAGTTTAATCGATCTTTTGTTGACCAGTTAATTGAACTAATGGGTATTCTATTATTATTATTAATGATTATATTCTCAATTCTTTAATAAATGCTGTTTTAGTTTCTTACCATGTTTATGGGAAATGTGTGTATGAATAAAATGTATTATATATTTAAACTTATAAATGTTAAATAGTTTATAATTAATTAATAAAAATTTGCCAATTAAAAAAAAAAATTCTGCGTCATCCAGACACTCACATTTTGCAAGAGTATTGAGTTTATGGAGGTTGGTGTAATTCCGCCTCCTAACAGACTGGAGTGTGCTGCACTGTTGGCCGGAAACATCATCAGATGTGTTGTTTATTCTTTAAATATCAAGTTACAAAGCAGTTATGGAAATATTTTATGAGACAATTTCAGTGGTTTTAAATGGCATTAAAAAAACCTGTAAAGAATATACCTGCTTGAGACAGTAACATTTGGTGCTGTTGAATAGGAAATTGCAGTGGCCAAAAATCACATCGAAACGCCCACCTACCCATGATTCACAGCACTAGTATACATCTCATTGGAAACAGAAAAAGGATTTTAAATACAGTTCTTGCAGAATAAAGTTCTATTAGAAACTGTTGCAGAAATATTATACATTGTTAACAGAAAATATGGGGGCATGGTGGGATTAATATCATAATAAACATTATAAAGTTCATACGAGGCAAAAAGCTGTAGTAAAAATCAGAGCTTACCAATGTCCACAGGAACAAATCTAGTCCGCTCCCACAGAAGACCTAATGTAGCACAAAAAAAAAAAAAAGACAATACTGCCTATGATGGAGACCGTAACACCCACTGCACCACATCCCACCAAACACAGGGTCCGGTCCGGCAGACAAAATGCCCAAAGCTGCTTCCCCAGCCTCCAAACTCCCCAATCCCGAATGAGCATCTGTCCTTCAGAGACGCCAGACAAACAAATCCTACCCTGTAACTTGCAGCACCCAAAGGATCCTCTGCCAGTGTCCTGGTGCCAGACACCACTGCACACAAATCCCCATCCCCAAAGGTCTTGTGTGGTCATGCCCTGAGGGGCTAGAGCTGCCCTAGTGCCACAAGGGGAACCTTCACGATACTGGGCATTATGTATATCTGACCGGTTTATATTGATGAAGAAGGAATGATTTTTATATTACAATCAATCGTGTCTGTATTCATAAATGACAAGCAATGAGGTTCTATATTAATGAATGGCAACCACACAAAGTACACAGAAAAGTTAAGCAAAGAAAATGTTTAGCAGAACCTCATGCGAGTTTCAATCAGATCAGTAACGGATCCAGTGTTGGGCTTGTGAGTAAAACTTCATTTCAGATAACCATCTTCCATGGATGAGAGCTAGCATGATGGATGGTCTCCCTGTTACACTCGCCTGCAGACAGTATCTAATTGCATCTGGAGACCGGTCTTACGGTCTACTTATAGTAGACCTATTTCCATAAGATGCTGGACATAATGGAAGGAGGGGACGTCGACACTGACATGCTCAGCTGCCCGGTGGGTCGCTCCCTCACTCTTCCTGAAACGGAGCAGCAGCCTCTCCGGTGGGGGAATACATAAATGCCATTCCTCACAAAGTTGTAATCTCATGTCTTCTTTTAACCCAGCAGTGGAATTTTAAGATTGACACTTGTGGACGTTCACTCCATATGGAACCGTGTTAACCGGCATGTTGAGTAAGGCGACGATGTTGGCGGTTATTTGTGGTCCGCATTAGAGTTAAAAATGGGCTGTATTGCATTTTCTGACACACTTCTAATGCCTTGTATGACTCTGTCTAAACTCGGGGACGCTGCACATTTGTTGTTTTTAGAGCCGCATATTTTGCACGTCATTCCTCAGTACACATGGCAGCCTAGCGCGTGAGTCGCTAATATTTGAGCATGGAAGAAAGCTTAAAGCCTGCCTTGGGGGTAAACATCCCTTTTTAACTTTGCTGTTTTAGTTATGAGCCGGGCTGAGACTAATGAGTGAGGTGTAGTTAAGTCCTGTCTGAACAGCTGATGGTTAAGCACTAGACACAGTCATTTAAGTTATGAATGGCTTTTCCTTTGTGCGAAGATTCAAAATGATAATTATAATAATAATTTTACACTTTATATAAGACACACCGGTCGATCAGCCAGTTTCAGTTTGAACAGCCATGACTGGTGATGGGCCGATCAGCTTCAATATAAACGATTCTGTATGCAAGTGGTGCAACAGAAACACAGTTTCAGAAACTGCACATGTTCAAAGTCTCTGATCTGCCGCCTTCTCCACATTTTATGGGGAAATTAGGCACAAACTCACTCAATACACACACTTACACCAGTCTCAAAACACTGTGGGTGCTAATTAGTCAAAGAAGCCCCACATGCCTTAAAGTTCAAATACTTAAAATTGTGACAAAAAGAGGAAAAATGTATATCGGATCAAAATATTTTATAAAATTGTTTATTACAAAATTGTCTTGATTGGGTGTCTTGATATCGTGTCCATATTTTTACTCAGTTGAAAAGTGTAAAACTGATTAACCAGAATGGCGGTTAATTTTCTATAAGGACTTGTATGGTGCGCACACAAAATAATTTAAGACAAAAAAAATTTATTGTTGATATTGTGGCGATGTTAGTTTAACATTTGAGTGAAGTCAAAAGCTGGCTTGTTAAGTTCACAAATCCTGTTAGCTCAATTATAATCAATGATAACACTTTAACATCTCTCCTGAGTATTCCACAACAATACTATAACGGGTTAAAAAGCATGTGTTCAATGATAAATATTTATTTATTCTTTGGCATGACAATTATGTTTGCATCAATATGCACAACTAACATCTATAATATTACTTGCTTTTTGTGTGAGACAACCAGAGGAAAAGAAACGGAAGCGGAGAAAAACGGTATTCTTCTTTTACTGCATTCAGTGCACACGACACACACAGTATACAGCGCGGCCCGCCAGTGAATTAACATCAAACTCAAATATATTACAATATATTTTTGTTGTAGTTTTCTCTAAAGGCATCTGATATAATAAACGCATTGCACTATTTTATTACACTTTATTAAGCATTTCTTACATTTTCTTTTAATTTTGCACCTTAAATGTTAAGAGATAATTAAGTGTTCATTGTGACTTTAGACTTATGTTTACATTTTAATTAGATTTTTCCATGGTTGTTGACATTTCTGTCTTAATAACTGATGGTTAATAAATGAAGGTTATTTTTAAAATAAAAATGTTTAAAAATATATTCTTCTCCTGGTCCTTATTTTAAATGGGTCATAAAAAATCAATAATTATCAATATCGACTGATATGAAACACTGATACAGTTTTCAGCCATATTGCCCAGCCCTACTCTGAAATACATACCATACATAATAATAATAATAATAATTACGTAAATGTAATCTGACCCCTTAGTTCGCACTAATGAACAAAACAAGCGAGCGTTCACTTTCTGGTGCCTCCTCTTGTTTCCACTTGCAGGTTAATTTGTCTGATTTGGTGCTCAAAAATAAAGCTTAAAAACTACAATCTAAAAAAAAATAAAATAAAATTATTGCCTGCAAAATGTCAATCTTTTTTTTTTTTTTTTTTTTTTTTTTTTTTAAAGCATCATCTCCAGTATTGAAACCTAAACCATAAGCACCGTTCACGACGTAAACATAAGACACAATGTTAAACTCCTGATGTGAAAGCTGTCCCGCAGTCACTGTAATACCTCGTACTAAACCACCTCTTTGGCTTTCTGGCTGTTTGCACCATGCAACGGTTTGCAGTGCGTACCACCGAAAGTGAGTGACGAGTTATTTTAACAGTTTTTAGCAATTACATCAGCAGCATAAAAGCATGGCGTAAAGTCTCACAGAAGTGAGGCCACCCTTGCCCATGGCGGCGCTTTGTCTAAATGTAGGCAGCGGATTAATTAAGGCAGTAAAAGTTTCCTTGTAAAGTTGTACAGAGCTGATCAACCCGCATAAAAGTCTGCAGCAGCAGCAGCGCTCGCGTTCATTAGCCTCTTCACAGACATACGCATGTAGACATGTGGTATCCGAATCCCTGCTGCTCTGTTTTGCAAGAAAAACAGCACCAGAAGTGACAAACATACTAAACTTCAGCTGCTATAATTAAGTTTATTTGGGAATATTTTAGGGAAACAGGCTGTCGAGCAGGAACGCTGAAGCTGTTGTTTTCTGAGCATCTTAATTTGTGCCTGGAATGTTGCTCCGTGCTTTCGTTGAGGAGCGAAGGCTGAAGCTGGAGGAGAGACGGCGTGGATGTCCAGACTAGGCCTGGACACTCGTCACTCGGAGCGGGCTCCAGTTACGCATACCTTTCCCAGCAGGGAAAAGCAGAACACTCCATCTGGATGGAAATATCCACTGGGGAACATCAGCGAGGCCGACCATAGAGCAGATTATAATAGAATTAGCAAATGTCTCTCTGTAAATATGTCATGTTGGAGCTTGTTTTTAATTTTTCTCTCTTCCTGGTGGAAGATTTCCTGAGAATCTCTTTCTGCCTCTCTGGTTATATGGCTTAAAGAGAAAACAATTCCATCATTTGGACACCCAGGTCATGAAGTTTGAAGTAGCATTAGACTAAAAAAGGTAAATCACCTCCATCCTGGGCTGCAACTTTTCCTGGTGTATTTCAGCGTGACTGAGAATGGTTTGAGTACGAACATGATGTAAGTTGTATGTTCTGGCCATAAAACTCACCAGATCTTAATACAGTTGAACGTTTATGGAAGATTTTGGTTTAACGAGTGAGACAGAGCTTTACCACAACCAGCAAAACACCAACTGGGGGAATTTATTTATTTATTTTTTGCAAGAATATTGTTCGTCTTCTCCAGTACAGTTCCAGAGGCGTGTCTAATCTAATCTATCTTAAAGCTGTTACTTAAGTCTTTTATTAATTTGTCATTTCTTTTGTCTTCTCCATTAAATAATTTTTGTTTTATGCATCATTGATTTCTCATACCAAAAGTGTTAACATTTCTCTGTTTGTTTAGAAGTCACTCATTTCCCCTCCCCTGTCTTTCCTGCGGGAAGAATCTTTGAGAAATTCCCAAGTCTTAAAATAGCCCGCGGGCCCATAGCCCTTTTTTCTTTCTGATGCTGGCGGCTTCAGCGCACTGAAAGCTCTGAGAGCTGTACTTCTGGCAGCGCCGGTTTCCGCTAGGGAAGAAAGGCGTGGTATGGGAAGATCGGCTCTCTAAGCTCACAATTGGTCTCTGAGGACCTGAAAGAAAACATTGCACGAACTAGTACACTCCTTTAACAGAGTTTGGCTTCATAGTTCTAGTTTGTAGTCGGGGGCAGCATGTTGTTGTACTATCGGTTTGCGCTTCAGTGAGCACAGGACTTGTTTTTGAAATCAATGCTGAAAAAGTAATCTCGTGTTGGCACATGTTTATGATTTAAGTGCATCTGTGAGAAGCAGGTGTTTGAGTGTTTTTATGGTTTAGATCCTTTTCTCCTTTAAAAACACCTTAGTGCAACCTTCGTACCGTGGAGAGCCTGCAGTTTAGAGAGCAGCACGCTGTTGTTTTTGAAAGCTATACAGAAAGAGGAAACTGGCCTGAAGTTCCTGGTCAGAACACGGGTTGGTCCCGTTTCCTGTCGGTGGCTCACATCTCCCATTATGTCCTAGCTCATAGTGTGTGAGAGAAAGAGAGAGCGGTCTGTGTATATCGTCTTTTTGAAAAGGGTTCTGTGATTTTTAAAAAAGCATACTCTCTTGTAAAGCTAGTTTAAAAAAAAAAATGGGAAATTGTCAATTTGGTGTAATGCATCATAAAGTATAATGTCACAAATGAACATATCATTATAAAATAGCTGGCAATTAACTTTACCATTTAGTCTCCTGTGCAATAAATTATGCCGTGGTACATCATGTACCTTCTACCTTTTCCTCATATTCACTCCCTCCAATACTGTTCATGTTATTGATGGTGTTTAACTCAAGCCTGATGCTTATTTATATTAATAACATTTTACACTACCACATCGCACTCTTGCACCATATTCTTTTTATATATTTATTATTATAATGTTTCTAATGTTTAATTAAACTAATTAAATGAATTTCCTTTTTATTGAATATCGATCTTTTCATTTATTCATTTATCCTTCCATCCAGAGCCTAAAAACACATTTGTATGGAAAGGCAGCGCACAGATAAAGCACTTATTTTATTTTATTTTTTTTACTATTACTCCGGTACAGTAGAGGGCAGTATTGTCTCAAGCACCCTTACACTTAAAACTTACACTGTATTCATCTGTTTTGGAGAATTGAATATTTATAAGTTCAAACTTGTGAATCAGTTCTGAATAAATAAACTGACGGATGCATGACGCATCCGTTCATGTAATTGAATTAATTCACGAAAGATCAGTTAAAGTATATCATCTAAGAAATCACTCAGCTCTTGTAATTGTTCATTTGTGGGAAAGTGATAAAACCGTGGAAGCTTCTTACGCTTGCAGCCACTGTCGAGTCGTCCCAGTTTATCCCAAGTAGTTTTCTAGCTGTCTTGCACAGTTAAGGTCATATTAATCAGTCTTTACTATTCTATCAAAAATCATTCATGACTATAAAATTACCTGATAATATAACCTGATAATGGTTTTGCAGAGCTCAGAAGTTGAATACTTTCTTATAACTCCAAAGTGTTTTATTTTTCACTTGTACCACAGCATTTAGCTCGTAGTTGCACATTTTAATATTAATGAATGTCATGGATACAGTGAAAAGTATTAAACATTTTTTGCGTATCTGTCACACTGAAATGATTCAGATCATCAAATAAATGTTAATATGACAAACAACATGCAATTTATAAATGTTGATTTTTATTTATTATGGGTATGGGAACGACTGGGCAAACACAGGAAGGGGGCAAATACTTTTTCACACCACTGTTTTTGACACTATGTATAATGTTATTGAGCATCCATGAAGCCAGTTGAAGCCCCCCCCCCCCCATCAGCCAGAAAGTAGTGCTCCTTGAGTAGTGAGTAAGAACTGGATCTTGATAAAGCAGATATTAAAGTCTGTCCGTCATGCTTGGTGTGCTTGAAGGGTGCTTGAAGGGTGCATGAGGGCTGAAGGTACAGTAAGCACTATTTCCACACCGCGGATGGGACCTATAACGAAGGTCTATATTAAAGTGGTGTTTTATCCAATGCATGTCCTTTTCACATGTTCAAAGCTCTCAGACCATCTTACAGCATTGTGGGTAAAGTGCTTTTCTAGCTCATTTTGTTTGTGCGATTGTAGGGTCCATAATTTGTGCTGTTGAATGGCTGTGTTTTTACAGTCTGGCCTGAGGAAGCTGTGTGTTTCAGTTTCCCTGATTTTCCTGATTAGGTGAAGGAGATCTAGTGAATGCAGTTCCTGATATATGAACTTCTGAGAGTAGACACGAGCTTTAGGACAAGCAAATGCTTTTCATTTACAGTGTTCTTGATATGCAACCTTTTGCCTATTTTATCTTTCTGTATAGAAAACAGTTCATGTGGTTAAAGTGAAAGAAACTGTGCAAATGATACATGTCTTGTGTCCAGGGGCTAATGTCTTACTTACTTTTTATTTACAGTAAGTGATTATAAAAAAAAAACGTACTCAAACCAGACATGCACATTTTTATTTCCCTATATAATCACAAGTGCCATCAAGAAACCTGAGAATATTGAAGCCATGTTTGGATTGTCTGCTTCATGTCATAGTCACTGCTAAAACACTGGCCTCCCAGGAATTCCTTTAATGGCCCTTTTCTTTAATGTGGAAAAAATGGAATTCAGTTTTTTTTTTTTTTTTTTTTAATCTATATAGTCATGACCTGCCCATTGACCATTAAAGGAGTCCCTGGGAGGCCAGCTAGTCCGACTTGAAGCAAGCAGGCTGATCTTGGCTCCTGTGTACTGAGAGAACTCTTTACCTTGATGGTATCCAAAGACTAGTGGAATGATGGGATAAGTGAATTAGTGTAGCAGGGGATTATATAGAGAAATAGGCTTAGCTTTTACTCTCATGACTGTGTTTTGTTATTTTGCACAATCAAAAGTCTCAGTTTGATTTGAACGCCACGCCTACATGGCATTATAGCAGTAAGATAAAATTAAATTAAACCTCAAGACTGAAACACATGCCCGCACAGGAAAAGAATCAATAACGAGGTGTATTTTTATTTTTTTTATTTATTTATTTTTTCCCCCCAATAAAACATCCATCTAAATCTTTTATCGCTCTTACAGCTTAACAATTTGGGAACATTTTTAATAGTCTCATGCATATTTTTGGTCTGTTTATAGTTGCGTTTAACGTTGTGGAACGTGTGTGTGTGTGTGTGTGTGTGTGTGTGTGTGTGTGAAACAAGCTATTTCTTGTTATCGCTTCCATTAACAGTTACAAATAAATTCTGTTCTTTGCCAGCTTTTCTTTTTGTTGCTTAAGTTAGCAAAACAACGACTTCGTTATGTAATTTTCTTCAATTGTTCTATAATAGAAATGATAACATATACAGTACAAATGAGCTGATTAATATCAACCAGCCCTTGGCATTGCAACAGTACTACTGTCAGATCTGCTGATAGGGAGAATTATTCAGTGTCTTCCAAGGGGTCAGATTCAAGGATTTAACAGATCTGTGGTATAAAGATGAAATATGATGGCAGATGATTGTGGATTTTGCAGACATGAGTCATCATGGTGCAAAATTATTTATGATATCAAAAATATTGGCATATTATGAAATCCTTTATTTGAATTTAGTCCAGTGGATAGCAGTTCAATGCACTGAAGTTTCTATTTCTTTTTCTAGGGAAAAAAAAAAAAAGTCTGACATGTGCCTACAGGCACAACTGCCACACATTCCTGGGGCACTGTAGATTTCTTAATTCCTGTTGTAAGGGTTGAAAATGTTGGAATGAACTGGGAACGGTGTGCACGTGTCCTGAGCGCTGGAGACCCGGATTAGGCACGAAAATGTCCGAAATATATGAACTTTATGAAACAAGTCTTCTGAAAGGTGCATATAAATTTAGTAGTTTAATGAAAAAATTATAATTGTTAGCACTCACTGAATAACAAACGTAAAAATACCAAAACAGCTAATCTTTGTGTAGCACTTTTAGAAAAGATAAATCTATAATGCAGATCTATATACATTATGCTGCCTAATGAGTAAGCCATGGTGGCAAAAAAAAAAAATAAAGGAATCTTTTCCTGAGATGACGAAGAGTTTGACTTCTGTAGGTGACCCCTACAAGGTAAATTTTTTTCCAACCCGCAGAAATCTTGCCATACGACAGGTCAATACCCAGTGCCCTGATGTGGTGAGGCCTGATGTGAAGCTACGACTACTGTTACCTTCGCTGTCCAGAAATTGAGGTTGATGTGATGGACAATCTGGCCAAGTTCAGAATTCAAATCAGAATTCTTGCTACTTGTATGCGTGGGGCGTCCGGTGAAGTCACCCAGCACCCGCGGGGATTTTATTGCATGGCTAGTAATCGTTGTAAAACGGCTAAAGCAAGGCGCCAGGCTTTTTCTTTTTTTCTGGATTTCAACAAATACACGACTACGGTTGACTAACCGCTTGCCATCTTAAAATGATTGTCTGCACAAAAATGACGTGTTTTTAACCCAGACGGCGCAAGCGAAGAAGCATCGATGTGCACACGCGTGCCGTTTCCATGGACGGTCACATCCACTTTTGAGTCAGATAATCACTTGTAGTTATGGACATGAACCATCACGAAAAATGTGGCTTGTAATATGAACATTTGAAGCCTCGGAAAAACATGTTAGTTCGTGTTAACATGTACGGTTTAACAGCTTAAAAGCAACATCCCCCCCCCCCCCCCCGCTAAGATTTCCTTTCTATGGACGTGAATAAGATTGAAGTAGAATGTTGGCACGTTACAGAGAAACTGAAAAGTGCATCAAGTTACAGACTTTCTTGCGCATTAAAACTTTTTTTTTTTTAAAGGTTATTGCTGACTCTTAAGTGCTTAGTGCTGACACTGGAGACTCATTCCGAAAATGCCGAATAAATGTCCCCTTATAGAAAACAGAATAAGTGTGTTAACGTTAGCCTGTGATGTGCCGTATAGCCAGAATCACTCAGGGAAAAATAATGTTTTGGAAAAATAATGATGTTTTGGCTGATCAGAATCGAGGACTGACCCATCGGGTCTCCTACTAGTTTGCTTCTTCTTCTTCTTCTTCGTCTTTCGGCTGTACCATCCTATGTTTGTTATAAAAGGTGATGTCCCGCATCCACTGACTATTTCCATGATGTATTATCTCTCTCAAATATCATCACGAGCAGTGAACTTTCCTACCCGGACGACGGTTCATGTCAGAACTGATGCGCGTATTGCGCACCCGAGCTCCTTCTGCACACCTATGTTGAGTGATGAATAGCTGCATGGCATCTGTAGTACATGGAAAATGTCAGCAAAGCTTTCAATCTGGGAGAGAGAAGTGCTTTGAAACATGATAGCATTAGATTGGAGTGACTAGACAGGGTTGGGTATGAGGAGCCTGCCTGTTATGTCTGACTGCTAATCTCCAAGTTGCTTTTTCGAATTAATGGAATAGCCTCGCATCTGTTTTAAATCGGGTCTAGAGCGTTCCATGTTCCAGCGACCTTCCTCAGGCACCATGGTCAGAGGTCATGAGCTGCACTAACCATAATCGTAGCACGGACATGCAGGGCCGACTACCAATCTGAGGTATCGCATTCTTTTATTTAGCATGTTGACTCGAGCCGGGTCAGTGCACTCGGATTTTGACCCTTTTATCACAAAAAGCTATGTGAGAAATGTGTTCAAAGATGAACACCGTGCTACTGAGCGCTCAGCTGATAAAGCGTGCACTGACTTTCAGAACTAGATCCAATTTAAAATCTCTGTGTTGCGTAATGAAGGTTTATCTGCCAGAGTATGATGTGGGTAAAGTTTTTTTATTTATTTATTTTTTAAAGTCACAGTTCATACGTAAGTGAATTTTGTGGATTGGCTCTGCACCCGAGCACATGGGATTTAAAACAAACTGTGTAAACAAAGAATGTCAGCTTTAATTTCAGCTTGTTTACATCTACATTAGGGAATTACAGGAATATTCAGCGCTTTACAGCCTTCAGGCAGCATGTCCTCAGCTGTAAAAGATTTACTGCGAACCTGACAGCTTTATTTACGATCACTACGCAAACTTTTAATCCTGACATTATGGAAGTTATGTTCTTGTACCGACTCATAATGTTCTCACAGACTTTTTGGTTAAACATGAATCTGGTGTATATATTTATATCGTGATCAGTTTAACTCCAAATCTCTCTCCAAACATTATAGCGTTACCCGTTCAAATTGTTTTAAGCAAGACCATATGACCATGATTGACCCCTTGCCCACTGTTGTTCTCGTGATCGTTCAGCGAGCGGAGACGCCTTGATCCTTAATCAGTGAATGACTTGTCACCAACTTGCAGAGAGCCACGGCGGAAACTGTATACGTGATCATTTAAAAAAAAAAAAAAAAAAAAAAAAAACTACTTGCACAGGGACTCAATTGGCAGTTATTGTCACATCCTCAATACAGTCCTGACCTCGCTCCAAGCCCTTTCCACATGTTTTGGGTCATTAGAGGAGCTCCTGGGAGGCCAGAGTTTCAGACGTAAAGCAGGCAGTCCAATCATGGATACCTTGATATCCACGTGTGGCACGGGATTATAGAGAAATAAAATGAAAGATTTTAATCTGCGCAATCAGAAGTCCCAGTTTGATTTGAATGCCTCTTGTATACCAGTGGATTGAGCCCAGTCCTTCAGGTGTATTCTACAGTACTACTTTTTGATGTACGCTATATGGCCAAAAGTTTAGGGGATCGTCTAATCACACCAATGTGTACTTTCCAGTTCATTCCAAGGTGTGTATTGAGTCTAAAGCCAGGGCTTACTGCAGTCCACTCGAGTTCTTGGTACTTGGTAAAACCCTGTTGCTTTGCGCACAGAAGCATTGACGTGCTGGATCATGTTTGGTCAATGAAGCAAAAACCATACTGTATATGGATGGAAGTGTTAGTTGTTCTCAAACTTTTGACGTGTTTAAAAAGGTGCGGTTGGGTGAAGTTCTTTTGTGGTTCTGATTTTCAAGGCCTGTTGCTCTACCTGATCATTTTCAGGGTAATGTTTTTTGTTTGTTAAGCCATGCCGTGTGGATCGTTCAACCATAAAAAAAAAACATGTAATTTAAGGGAACCAGTGAGATGTGATCAGGTGGAGATGATGACCGATGATCAGGCCTGTGATTATTATACTGGTGATTCTGAGTGGTTGGAACAGATGAGGGGGGAAATGAGGCTGCTGCTGAGGTTGATGCATAAAAAGCAGTTTTAAATTTGGCTCTTTAGGCGCTTTGCAGCCTGTCGCAGTAAAACATTTGTTCCAGTTTCTTTAATCCATATCATTTAAATTCATTTAATATAAAGAAATAAGGACTTTTGTACAGGCCTGTATATCTCTAAGGAAGCACATGCTAGCTCTCACCCTCCCTGTGGCCTTAGTTCCTGACCAGGGTTGCCAGATCTTTGTGACAATCAGACCACATGGCAAGATGTAGTAAGAGACGTAGTTTCCATAAATAGGTATTTCATCAGTTGGTTTAGAATGATTGTGCAACTGAACATTTTTCGATACAATCTAAATATAAATGTGCCAGAATTATGTACAAAACAAGCAGTAAACAAAGAGTTGAACGAATATCATGAATAAAGCCCATTCCTGGATAAGATTTTTAACCTGCTTTAATGGTATCAGAGTTCGAACAGGAATAAGTGGGAGAACTTGCTCTCATTGTGCAACAGTAATGAGTGAGTAATGAGCTGCTCCTTAGCTGAGGTGATGTTGTTTTGCACTGGAACATGGATTAGAAATATCCACTGGGAAAATAAGTGTAATTACAAACAATGCAGTCGATAATAGTTAAACCGAAAAATTGTTACTTAAACTATTCTGAAACAGCTGAACCGAACACATGCTTAATGACGGCCTTATTATATTATCCGGTTCACGCGAGAACGAATACTTTTATTTCTAAAACTGAGGTGCAACACGGAAGCACTGCAGATTTGTCCAAGATCAATCGAATTGGATTGAAGATGAAATGACATGTTAAGAGAGAACACGTGTGTGTTTGCAAGAACTGTATTTGTTAAATAACCCATTTAACAATGATTCTATTAGATCAGATATTTGGTTTGAGGTCACGGCAGGAGAGAGTGTCGCGTCCACGTGGGGTTCAGGGGGTTTCGTTTAGATGTAGTATTTGTATTCAGGTTGTATGTTTTTGTCTTTGTCAGGTAGTTTGTGGTCAAGTATTTTTTTGAAAGGTTGTTTGTTTTGCTTTCAAGCCTTTTGTCCATGTTCTTGTGGTTTTTGTGTCCTTAAAGTTTGTTTTTGTGTTTGTAATTTCAGGTCTTATTTAAATTAATGCATTTTACTTTTACTGTAACTTATTTAGCTTATTTCTTTTTGTCTTTGTGTAGATTTATTTCAACTAGGTGGTTTGTGTTTAGGTGGGTTGTGTGCATGTTCAGGCTTTGTCACATGTACGTTACCGCACAGTGAAATTCTTTTTATTCTTCACATATCTCAGCTTGTAGTTAGTAGGCGGCGGTCAGAGCGCAGGGTCAGCCATTATACGGCGCCCCCGGAGCACACAGTGTTAAGGACCTTGCTCTAGGGCCCAATAGCGGCAACCTGGCGGAGCTGGGGCTCGAACCGCCGACCTGCCGATCAGTAACTCAGAGCCTTGGGGAACACAGAGCCACATCTGCCCGAACATGTAATCGTGTGTTCACAACTTATTTTATGTTACTGGTTAATTGTGTTCATGCAGGTTGTTTTCGTTCAGTTACAAAAAGTCATGATTCCATTCATTTAATCATATTTTGCTTCCAAAGAGCCAGACTTTCTTGTATTTTTAAACTAGTCTTGTGCAATAGTTCTCCATGCTTCCTGAACGAGTTGTTTGGCTTCCGCTTTTTGTGAGATGTTGGCTCTTGTTTTTAGTCCAGTCTCGTATCTGAGGAGTTTCAGATGAATGTTTTTGTTAAGCCACAGTGTGACCTATGAATCACTCAAGTTAAAAAAAAAAAAAAAAAAGCCATCTAATCTAAGCTACTAACCAATGAGGAACCAGTGCAGATGATGACGGATGATCAGGCGGTTGATTAGTATACTGTGGTGATGCTGAATGCTGAGTGGTTGGACCAGACGAGAGGGGAAATGAGATTGCTGCTTAGGATGTTACATAACTACATTTTATCTTGCAGCTTCTCACAGTATAGTGTTTGTTCTATATAAATATAAAGTATAATTTAATTTATTATGAAGAAATGAGGAGTGTCTCAAGGCGTTTGTACAGTACTGTATGTTGTTTGCGTCCAGGCCGGTTGCTGTTTACTTTCAGGTAAGTTGTTTGGTTGGGTGCGTTTAGGTAGTTTGTTTTGTGTTCATGTAGTTTTTGTGTTCAGAAGATGGTTAGTGGTCACCTGGCTCACATTTTGTTTGTTTTGACCTAAATGCAAAATCCGAAGACCGTGCAAACTAACCGTGGTCTGGCAATCATATAACAATCACCACAGCCCCGGTTCTATATTGAGAACACGCAGACTTTAATTCATGCAAGATTCAGCGTTGTCCTGCTTCTGACCAAATTCAACAGGCCAGTGTAATTGGATGTTTTTGTTTTTGTTTGTTTGTTTTATTATTTTATTTATTTTTGCTCTGCTCCATCACATGGGATCGGGCCCTTGAGGAGACCTAGACCAAGGCAAACACAGGAAACACAAAACAGGAGCCTCTCTGTGGATGAAGACCAGCGAGCCCCAGCACCGTGGATTTACTGCCGAGTAACGACACACCGGGCCTGATGGAGACCTGCTTTGTTCTGTCTGGAATGTGTTTATGGGCAGCCTCTTCCTGCCGAGCGTGTATTACACCCATTTCTGACCCGTGGGTGAAGAGATCAGCAGCCGCTGACAGACTGAACATACATTCGTTTGAGATTGCAAGGAATTTTCCAGATTTTTCAGATGCCTGTGCAGCTTTGTTCCTCTAATGCGCAGCCTTTCAGATGCAACTTTTCTGTGTCGTTCACATGTTGATGTGACACGGGGTTAAAAATATGTTTTGCGCTTTGGAAAAGTTTGAGCGACCTGGGTTCTGTCTATTTCATAATGTCAGAAATGATAAATTTTTCCCAGCTTTTATTTGTCTTGGTGCACAGAAGCTTATTTAAAAAAAACAAAAACCTTTTTTCCCCTCCCTTTAAGCAGAGTTATGTATTTCTCCGTCCCTCTCCTGTCTGTAGAATTACTAAACCCCTGACGTTTGCCGACTGTGTGGGTGATGAGCTTCCTCTGGGCTGGGAGATTGTCTATGACCAGCAGATTGGAGTTTACTACATCGATCACATAAACAGTAAGTTTGACTCCTGTACTTCTACTTTCCCCTCATGACCACGCAGCATTATTATGGGAGTGTGTCATAATAAATAGTTTTATTAAAATTATGTGCAGTATGTGCAGTTGAGCGCAAAAGTTCACAACCTCCATTGTTTCGAAGAAGGGAGGATACAGCAGAAAGGCCATCATGGTGTCAACTCATTCATCATTTTTCTTTAAATGGCAGGGATGATGTGTCAACACATTCCTGATATGAAATATGTATTGCTTAAAACATGCATTTATATGCTAATACCATGACTATACAATAACTTAATTCATATCTAATATGAATATTATACATATTAATATTCAATTAATATTCAATATTATGTATAATAGAATCAAATCAAAACAGTAATATATTAATGAATTTAGCTATTAATAACGTACATATTGAAACATTAATAACATAAGATGAATTTATGTGAAATGTTGCATGGTGCTTGTGCAGTGTAATATTTACTTGTCATTTTCTGCCAAGCATAAAAACATCTAACTTAAAGCATAAACCAGTGAGAAACAGGTGCAGATAAGCAGCCAGCGATTAAAATTAGGGGTCGACCAACATGATTGATTGATTTTCAGGACCGATATGGATTTTTAGTAACGCAGGAGACAGATTAACTATTCCTTGAAAATATGTATTTGTAGCAAAAATAAAAATTTTGTGTTTATCATATCTCTAATATTATGTACAAAACTATTCACTATTTCCAAACATTACATACATTAAAAACTAATAAATAAATAGCTTTACAGATAAATATTTGCATGCTTGTAAAGAAAGCAACATATTAGATAACAGAACAGTTTTCTGATGGAAACAAGCAAAAAAAAAAGTTACCAGAAGAATTCTGCCATATTCATCAGCATGCTCAATAAACTCTAACAGATCTTCTACTTGTAGTACTGTACAAATGTCTTGGAAACGTACAAAAAAATGCCCCAAGAGAAGGTTCTTAAAACAGTTCTACATAAAAAAAACTTAGGAATAAAATAAACGCAGTCAGTATTTGGTGTAAAAACGCTTGAAAAACAAAATCAGTATTATTAGATACAAACTTTTAAAAGTTTTATAAGTAAAACAGCTTGGAGGTTTTATTGAGCATGCTGGAGAATATGCCAGATTATTTCTGGTAACTTTTTCACACTTGCTCCTTTCTATTTTCATTTTATGGGTACATCTGAAAACTGTTCTGTCATGTAATAAATGTATATCTCTCTGTGTGTGTGTGTGTGTGTGTGTGTGTAAAATAGATTTTTTTTTTTTTTTTAACCAAGCATGCAAACATTCTTCTGTAATGTTATTTATGTATTCATTTATAAGGTACACTATGTTTGGAAACAGCTGGTCAGCATTAAGACTGTTTCTCTTCGTCTCACAAATTGCAGAGACTTCATTTAAGATGTGCTCACTCAGAGCAAAAATTAATAATAACCTATAACTGTAAAAATGCTAAATGTCCGCTCTAGTAATTGGCAGCGCTGATAATCAGTCGACCCTTGATTAATATACTGGTGGTGATGAATGCTAAGTGGCTGGGACAGACGAGTGAGGAAATGAGGTTGCTGCTGAGGTTGTTACATAAACAACCATTTTTAAAATTGTATCTTTTGGCACTTTGCAGCCTGTCACATTAAATCATTTGTTCTTTAATTTAATCAACATAATTTAATTTAAATACGTCTGAAGAAATGAGGAGTGGCTCAAGACCGTTTCATGGTATTGCATGTATGCCTGTGTTTTTATAGTTGAACGCTAAAATTCAGTCTGCTTATAAACAATACCATAATTAGGATCAAGGTTAATACTGAATGGGCTAATGTATGTCTTATACAGGATCTAGATAGCACAATTTTTAACTTTGGAGCATATCATTTCCCAACGCCGCTTTCTTACAGAAACCACGCAGATCGAGAACCCGCGGACGCAATGGCGCCAGGAGCAGGAGCGCATGCTGAAGGAGTATCTGGTGGTGGCACAGGAGGCCCTAAATGCCAAGAAGGAGATGTACCTGATCAAGCAGCAGAGGCTGGAGCTGGCTCAGCAGGAGATGCAGCTCTTCAACCAGCTTAGCCAGGACGACAATCGCTCCATCACCAGCTGTGAGATCACACGCACACACACACACACTTACACACACACATACACATATAATCACTTTCACACTGACTCATGCGCATACACAGCTGGTTGTATTGTGGTTGTTTTAATTTAAGGGCTGTGTATAACTCATTGACTGATCGAGCCTGTCCGGTTCCTCACCTCGGCTTCTCTGACCTCCTCCCTTCCTCTCTTTCTTTTTTTTTTTTTTTTTTTTTCCTCCTCCTCCTTCACAAGTGCTCTCACTGTACCAGCAGACCCCTCCTTTTCCTCTTCCTCCTCAACCTTCTCCCTCTTTACCTCTTGCTTTTCTTTTCATTCACCAGCCAAAACACAAGTTGGTTGTAATATACTTTTTTTTTTTTTTTTTTTTTTTTTTGGTTAACATATGTATGTCTGAACAGTGTAAACTATTTCCAGTGTAAGATGTATATTTAGGTGCCCTCCAAATGGCTCAGCAGGTAGAACATAACATTAGAACATGTGTACAATAATGTAAGAAACTTGTTTTTTTAGCCTCTAGCTTATTTGCTAATTATATATTTTAACATTTGCAACATTAAATAAAACAGCTAAACTAATGTTTCCTTCGCTGTCTACCACAGCTTTTTTTCCCACGCTATATGCAGCGCGTTTCTATTATTATGGCTGATGTCACGTGATTATTGTTTCTACATCTGATTGGTGAAACGCAGTCACATGGTAGATCCACCAGCTGGATTTCTCACATATCTAATGTGTAGACTAAATGGTTAGAAAAGTAATGCATGCATTTGTACCCCTAACTAAAATCCAGGTGGACTCTTTTTACCTAATTAGGAGACTACTGAAGACAATCGTTCCACTGGATTTTAGTTAGGGGTACAAATGCATGCCACACTGTTCAGATTCTTATTTGTAAAAAAAAAAATTTGAAAAGCCTTGATCATTTTCCTTCCACTTCACAATTATGTGCAAGGGTCGTCGTGATCGATCACATAAAATCCCAATAAAATACATTTACGTTTGTGGTTCTAACCCGACAAAATGTGGAAAAGTTCAAGGGGTGTGCAAAGACAATGAATGTTGTAGTTGTTTGTGTTCGAATTCTAGGACAAAATATTTAATGTTCAACAGGCTTTTTATTATCTCTCTGGTACGTGACTGACCCTGTTATACATGGGATTATACCTGGATTAAAGATGATCCACTTAAATGTGCAGGTGTAAATAAACCTAATCAACATTTAAAGCAGATTCAGATCTGTTTACACGAACCACTTCCAGAGATTGCATTTTTTTTTTTTTGCCAGATGTTCTGCAGCTGTGAATGTCATTTTATACCACAGTGCTGCTTAATGCCTAAATATGATAAATGAGATATGCTGATTAATATTCTATAATGTTAGTTCTGATTATTTGTATTGCTAGCTCTATAGCAGATCACAAATTCTCTCATTCTAGTGCGTTATTGTTTATGTAACATCTTGCTTAGGGGTGTCTATAAGCAGAGGTCAACCTGTGACAGCTTGTTGCACTGTAAAATGACTCGCTGAATTCTTTGTCTTATCAAGTTTAAGAAAGAAAAGGGGCAAGTAATGATGAGTTAACTGTTAAGAAGTAAGTAATAACGGGTATAAAGGAGGGCTCCATGATTTGAAAAAAGAAATATATCATATTGAGACAATATTGAGATTGTCATTTAGACTGCGATATGTAACTATTAAATGCACCATGTATTCGAATGTATTTCTCTAGGCTAGTACTAAATAACTGGACAAATGACCTCATTGAAAATTTTCAGTTTCAAATAAAAATAAATAAATAAATAAATAAACAAATGGTTAAATTATTGACACCCATTCCAGACTGTCAGCCGAAAGACAAAGAAGAAGAAGAAGATTCCAGACTGTGTATATTACCTGTAATATATATTGCAGCCTTTTGCAAATAATAAAATAGCATACGGCAATATTGCGATTTTTATGCAATTAATTGTGCAGCACTAATATTAACCAGTTGATTTATCACACTGTCATTGATTACTTTTCTATATCAGCACGCACAAAGTGTTTTACACACTACCTTAGGGGGAAAAAAGCAACACTTAAATAGATCAAATTAAAATATTGTGATCTTTCATATGAAGCACATGGAAATATAGTGGTAGAGTAAAATGGTTGATTTTCACACACCCCAGTTTTCAGTCCATCTAATCAGAGACATAATTGGCTACCAACTTTTGTTATTCAAAGGTTTTATCAGGATACAAAAAAAAAAAAAAAACATCCAAGCAACTAGGTCTGGTGCACACCGGATTTTTGATTATCGTCGCTGCACGAACGGATTTCAAGAGCATGACAAGAATGCACTTCAACCCTCGCAAATGTCAGAGCGGAACGCAGGAGTAGAAAAAGGAGAGGGAGGGGAAAAAAAAAAACGAGTACAAAAGCCTTTTAATCATATGACACTGTATCCCCTGCTTTCCTCTTTCTCTGTTTGAGTGACAGCTGAGTACAATGGAATTGAGTTTCAGTGCTTGAAAACAGTAAATGAACGAATTAATGAATGCATGTTCTCTTGCTCACCCTGTCGATCCGTCTCATCGTCTTACTCTTTCTGTCTTTTTTTTTTTTGCAGCACACTCTGGCTCTTCGTCAAATGCAAAATATGACCCTGACCAAATCAAAGCGGAAATCGCCTGTAGGCGTGAGCGGGTAAGTCATTATCCTCTCAGAACAATGCCTCAGACGTCATGTTGAGCAGGGGCCTGTTGGGGAAGACGTTGGGGTCCCGTCTATGTTGGGGGCACTTTTAGCACTGAGTAGTAGACTCCCCGGATTGAAGTTATAATTGTTTATATATACAATTGCACGTATGCTGTAACAAACATTTCTTCTTACTTTACTGCTGAAGAATTCATTCAGAAGATCTCAGCAGCAGAGTCAGCTCTCACTGGAGAGCTTTGGGTACTGTTGGAATGTGTTTTGGAGGGTGTGTGTCTGTGTGCATGTGTAGGCAGGGCCCTTTCCTCTTCCTGTGTGGGTGGGTTAGGGGTGTTGGTGTGAGACCTTTCTGTTTAGTGATGACTCTGCTTCCCAAGTCTGCCAAGCCCACCTCCTTCTATTGACACATATTTGTGTGAAATGTGTGTGAGAGTGATCTGTGTGAAATGTATATTATAATTCCAGTTGTTGTGTCCTCAGCTTTCTAGGCTCAAACAGGAGCTGGCCCAGATGAGACAGGAGCTGCAATATAAGGAAATGGGAGTAGAGACACTACAAGAGTGAGTTCTACACACACGCATGCATTGTAGAAAGTGAAAAAGCGAGTTGGATCATTAAGTGTTAATGGTGTTAGGGTTCCTGTACCGGCTCTGTGCCCATAGACCTTAGTAGGATTTAAACTTTTTGGTATTGGACTGGATATCTTTTTCCAGGAAGCCTCACTGACTTCGATTAAAAAAGATTTTTGTAAAAAGGTAGAAGGTAACATAATGGAATAAAATGTACCAAGCTATTTGTTCCAATCATTCAGACTAATGGAAAAAAACAAGTACATGTCTATTATCCTTTCTTAACAAGTTTCGTTTTTTTTAACGCCCTCATCAAAAGGTTATAACATGAAAGGCTACGAGATTTTATTATTATTATTTTTTGTCTTTGCATCACATATAAAAGCTTTTATTTCAATTAGATTAGCTTGTTAACAGAGCGTCATGCCATCAAGTGAACTCTCGCCATACAAATTTAATCCATTCTGGAGGCGAGTTTGTAACATGAAATCTTATACAGTGGAACCTTGGATTACGAGTATAATTACAAGAAATCTCTCTGACACTCGACACACTACCGGAATCACTGCTGCAAAATTAAAAATAAAACAAATTAACCTGCACTTTACCTTTGAAATGAATCGCGACAGAGCAGTGTTTCTATGTAGAGCAGAGAGAAAGTGTGTGTGTGTGTCACGGTGTCCAGTGGCACGTATCTTTGGACTCGTATTGCTATATCCTCCCCAGATCGTACACGAAAACACTTCTCTCCACTCACACAAACAAGCTTTAACCGGCTTCTGAAGATGCACGAAACAGGAAGTGCACACAACCGGCTTGATGGCTTATGTGCCTACATTGCTTCGCAGAAAGCTTGACTGTGACAGTGAATCCTAAGTTGTGCGCGAAGGTTCACGAACATTTAAAATGTGTGAAAATGCATCCGTAGCTGTGTTTGATGCTATTAATCAGATTTTAACGTAAACATGTATACACAACAGCGTTTTTTTTTTTTTTTTTTTTTTTTTTTTTTTGGGGGGCCATTTTGTTCCACTCCCAGCTGATATGTTGATTGTGCACCTCGTTGAAAATTAATGCTACTCATCCGCATGGTGCAATGACAGTCGGAACAGTAGAGGCATTGTAACACATTGTGATCATCAGCGGAAGTCTAGAACAAATTTGAGCTTTAAGATAGCTATTCTATCAGTGTATTGTTAATATTACATTGCTTTCATATACAAAGCCATTACAATATGTTTTCAGCAATATTTTAAAAGAGTAGACTTTATTTTAAAAATCATTACATACAAAGTTGCTGAATGTAATTTGAGACCCAGCTTATGACAATTAATAATAATCACATTTCAGCCATGTTTGTGATGTCACAGTAAGGGAACAGCAACTATACCTGAATAGACACAATGAAGGGAACAGAGTTTATATTTACAGCAGGGTGGAAATCGCACTACTCATGGGCAGGCTGATTATGTCTGAGCATTAGTTTATTATTTATAGTGACCTGGTGGACGAGTAGGCTCAGTAGGTTTTGTTTTCTTTTTCCCATGATTTTGTTCTAAATTTTCATATTTAAATAGTATAAGTTTTTATTTAATATGTACAGTATGTTCAAGCCGCATGGTGATGCAACACAATACTATAACTGTAATGCGCAATGTTTGTTCTGAATCCAGCTATCTCTTATTCTATACACGCCATCCCGAGATGTGCTCCGTTTGTCTGTTAGTCCATGTCAGGTTAATTCCATTACACAGACCGGATTTGGGAACATGGCCATACCTGAGCAAAAGCGAGCTTTCCTGTCAGCATAAGTGGATAAAACTGCAGTTGATAAAATTTTTCAAAAAACATAAAAGCTAGCTTGAGAACAAATATCTTTCATATCCAATCTAATGAGAGAAAACACTGGGCAAGGACTGACTTGTTGGGGGGAAACAAACACCACAAATGACCATGGCTACACCGTACGCATGAGCTGCATTCAGGTCAAACTGTTACTTGAAATAAAATTTCCTAATGTGACTAAATGTCTCATCACTATATAAGTGGAAAGAACAGACTGACTGTAGCAGGGGATTATATAGAGAAATAGTAGTTTTTCTGTTGTTCTGCACAATTAAAGTCCTGGTGTGACTTGGACGCCCCATATACTGTATACACACACACACACACACACACACACACACACACACACACACACCTGTCCATTAATGCACTTAACTATCCATAAACTTGGAACATCACAAGCAAAACTTGAACCTGGGACTGGGACACACACACACGGGACTGAGTCTATTATTTGTCTACGTCCGCATAGCGGTAAAGTTGAAGTGAAAATACAAATTTGTGTTGCTTTGAAATTAACATCATTAACATTAACCAGAGCTGACATGCTTTCACTTCAGAGAAGATTGCACATGACCTACTGTAGCACCAAAGCACGTTTTACAGAGAACCGCTTTTGTCAGAGCAGCTTTACGCCTCAAGCCGACCTAAAATGCCGGTTCATCTTTCTTTTGCCAAATGACCACCTTTACAGTGGCTTGCAAAAGTATTCGGCCCCCGTGAACTTTTCCACATTTTGTCACATTACAGCAACAAACATGAATCAGTTTTCTTGGAATTCCACATGAAAGACCAATACAAAGTGGTGTACACGTGAGAAGTGGAACGAAAATCATACATGATTATTCAGCCCCCTTTGGTCTGAGTGCAGTCAGTTGCCCATAGACATTGCCTGATGAGTAGTAATGACTAAATAGAGTGCACCTGTGTGTAATCTAATGTCAGTACAAATACAGCTGCTCTGTGACGGCCTCAGAGGTTGTCTAAGAGAATATTGGTAGCAACAACACCATGAAGTCCAAAGAACACACTAGACAGGTCAGGGATAAAGTTATTGAGAAATTTAAAGCAGGCTTAGGCTACAAAAAGATTTCCAAAGCCTTGAACATCCCACGGAGCCACTGTTCAAGCGATCATTCAGAAATGGAAGGAGTATGGCACAACTGTAAACCTACCAAGACAAGGCCGTCCACCTGAACTCACAGGCTGAACAAGGAGAGCGCTGATCAGAAATGCAGCCAAGAGGCCCATGGTGACTCTGGACGAGCTGCACAGATCTACAGCTCAGGTGGGGGAATCTGTCCATACTGTAGGACAGCTATTATTCGTGCACTGCACAAAGTTGGCCTTCATGGAAGTGTGGCAAGAAGAAAGCCATAGTTAACAGAAAACCATAAGAGGTTACGTTTGCAGTTTGCCACAAGCCATGTGGGGGGACACAACATGTGGAAGAAGGTGCTCTGGTCAGATGAGACCAAAATGCAAAACGCTATGTGTGGCGGAAAACTAACACTGCACATCACTCTGAACACACCATCCCCACTGTCAAATATGGTGGTGTCAGCATCCTGCTCTGGGGGTGCTTCTCTTCAGCAGGGACAGGGAAGCTGGTCAGAGTTGATGGGAAGATGGATGGAGCCAAATACAGGCCAATCTTGGAAGAAAACCTCTTGGAGTTTGCAGAAGACTTGAGACTGGGGCGGAGGTTCACCTTCCAGCAGGACAACGACCCTAAACATAAAGCCAGGGCAACAATGGAATGGTTTAAAACAAAACATATCCATGTGTTAGAATGGCCCAGTCAAAGTCCAGATCTAAATCCAATCGAGAATCTGTGGCAAGATCTGAAACTGCTGTTCACAAACACTGTCCATCTAATCTGACTGAGCTGGAGCTGTTTTGCAAAGAAGAATGGGCGAGGATTTCAGTCTCTAGATGTGCAAAGCTGGTAGAGACATACCCTAAAACACTGGCAGCTGTAATTGCAGCAAAAGGTGGTTCTACAAAGTATCGACTCAGGGGGCTGAATAATTACGCACACCCCACTTTGCAGTTATTTATTTGTAAAAAAAATTTTTGGGATCATGTATGATTTTCGTTCCACTGCTCGCGTGTACACCACTTTGTATTGGTCTTTCACGTGGAATTCCAATAAAATTTATTCATGTTTGTGGCTGTAAGGTGACAAAATATGGAAAAGATCAAGCGGGCCGAATACTTTTGCAAGCCAAGTCTGTATATCGCAGACAGAAACCACATTTACACTCCATATGGAAAACACAATACACATGTATGCCAGAAACCAGTAGTTGGGCTAAATATGGGACTGTTTATGTAGCAAACCCTAAATGCTGTGTGATTATAGCACACAATATTCAAGCCCAAGCAGCGCAAACAATGCTCTCACTAAGTTTCCCGTCACACTCTTACCTCACTCGCAGACTACCTACAATACACTTCAGACTTGTTTTTATGGACAGTGCAGTTCAGAGTGAGTAAATTATGTAATTGTGAGTATTACTGAGTTCAGTGAAGCAGCATGAGCAACATTGACCTCATAGTGTAGCGCTCTTAAAATAGTCAGTCGCAGTGGACAGGGCCTGCTTAAAAGCTCACGTTTAAGGAGATGGTGTGTGTGTGTGTGTGCGGTAGGGGGGACATGTTTTTGTGTGTTGTTACAGACCAGATGTCACCACAAGTATAGGAATGTCTGACAGATTTGACATTATGGAGACATTTGGCTGGTCCTCACAAGAAAAGGAAAAAATAGTTTCAAAGCTTTAAATTCTTATGGTTACTGAGGACTTCGCAGGAATATGACAAATGTAGGTGCTTTTTCTGAAATGTCAGGACTAACAAAATTGCCTAGACCATATAAAGCACTTAAAAATTTTCTTTAAAGGACTAAAAGGACAAAAAAAAAATCCTAAAATATTTGTTCATATTACATACAGGTTATAACACGCTACATGTGTAAAGTTATGTCCTGAAATGTTACAAAAACAAATGTGTATTTGTGTATGTGTGACATGGTGTTCTGGAAAAGGAGACTCCACCTCAGGAAGAGGATGCACCAGTGCAGTGGAGAGAGCCAAGGCAGGAAAAAGAGAGAGAACGAGAGAGAGAGAGACCTAGAGAGGAGGGAGTTAAAGGGGCTGAAAAGTAGAGTTTGAAAAACAGAGATATCTGGCAGTAAATTCCTTGCTTCTTCCTGAGTCCCAGTGAGCAAGCTTATCTTTTAGATAGAATACAACTCAAGTGCCTCCCAGAATAGCAGCTTAAAGCAGCGTTTTAAAGAAGATAGAAGTGCCGGCCCTATTCTAACGTTATTTAGGAAAAAGGGTCTATCTGTGGTTCTCCGAGCGGGGCGCGGGAATCTCCAGCAGACTGTGAAGCATTGCCAGGAGGCGGCCCTAATGTTTGTTTATTTGTATTTAATTTTCATTACAGTAATGCAATTCGCAAATCAAAATTGTTCTACATGTTATCTGTGTTATTTGAATAATATGTTTAAATATATATACACTGATAATGCTATGGATGAACACATTGGGTCTGCGAAGATTTTCAGTCATCCAGGTGAGGTTATTTGGACGTTGAGTTACCTTAGATTGAAGAAGCCACTTGGATGAGTAGTGAAAAGTATCTATTGAACAAGAAAAAGTCCAGTTAACATGACTCAATTTCCAGATAAAATAACATTACTACATTAACACTAATTATCAATGATACACCTGTAAATGGTGACAGGATGATGGACACCAAAGGTTCACCCAAGGACCGAAAAGCTAGCCTGTCCGGTCTGATCCCACAGATATACCAGTGGAGCAGAAATCGCTGAATAAAGCTCATTGCTGGCCACGACCGAAAGGTATCAGAACACCCAGCGTATCACAACCTGCCTCTCACAGCATCCATCAGGCAAAGCAGGCCACCAACCCAGCCTTTAAAACCCTCTAAACCTCTAATCTCAGACACTGAGAGGACACTCTCATAAAGGTTACAACTCTTAACCAGAGAGCGTGAAAGCTGTCACATGTTTCCTCCACGACACGTTACTGTACGCCAAATCAAACTGCTTGCTCCCTCACCTTTGTGGGCGGAGTAACACTCAGAGGATAGTTGTACAGGCCAATCTATAGGCTGGAGCATCACTCAACCATTCAACTCTGCAATCTTGTGATGATATGGTGAGCTCTTTACCACTTAGTGGTTCATAAATCTGATTTTAGGGTAAATCATACCTCTTATACTGCTGCATCATTTGTAATTTGTCACGTTTCTATAGTAATGACTCTTTCAGGGACTTGTATGGTGGACTTTCTACATTCATATATAAATGACAAATAATTCATAGACTAAATCCTGTATTATTTAAGAATTACAAAAATTATACTCAGTAGGATTGTTTATGGTGAAGCTTTCTATAATGAGACATCCAGTCAGCAGTGTCTGAACTTCCAGTCAGTTTTCCCCCTGAGGGACATCTTTAGAGCAGAGGAGTTTGGATTTTTTTTTTAGTGCCTTCCTAACTTACTGTTGTAAGATAATTAACAGGAGGTAACTTGTCTGTAACATTTAGTGACACTATAAAGTATAAGGCCCAGGGTGGTGATCAGTAAAAAATTTATACACTTGTATCTATTAACTTATTTTATTTGTTGTTTGAATTGATTAGGTTTAATCCAAACTTATATCACTTAAGCAATGTTATTTACAGTAACAAAAGGAAGAGCATGACCTTGTACATCTGTATGTCTAATCACGTCTCAGACACTATACAGTTTTTCCCCCAGCTGTGGTTTGAGCCTAATGTGACAGACAGGCTTGTTTCTGTCTTAATGAGAATGTCTGGGTTTGTAAGTCAGGGCTCTAATGAGGTGGCTGGTTTAACCAGAGCATCCGCATGACAGCAAAAGCAGCAGAATCACTCTTGAGTCAGAAGTGCCTAGACGGCGTGAAGAGCATTTCCGACCTCTACTCTGATTTAGAGCGGGTTCTTATGTGGGCGGCCAGCGTTCCTAGGTTGTGTACTTGATCTATGGTTATATGGATTTATATGGTTATATGTCTTAAAATCATAACAGAATTTTAAGGTCATTAGATTCCTGCATTGTCTCTGGTTGGAAACGTTAAAGGTAATTAAACATGCAGAATACAGTATAATAATCTTATACTCATAGACTCTACGCCTACGTCATACATTTCTTCTGATAAGTTAAACTACAATGACTCCAGCTAGCTAAAGTGATGCATAGCAGACAGCTAGCAGTTTGACCCTTGCAATGCAGCTGTCACTCAATTTGGCCTTGCATTTAATTATGCACTATCTTATGGTTCAATATAATTTTAACTGAAGAGTTACTTCAAAATTCATATAATGAATAGGAAGTCTAGCTATATCCTTTTTTTTTCATAGTAGGCTAGGCTGCAAAAATTTCTTTCTGTAGTATATAGTTGGGCATTTTAACATGGATTGACTCGCTTTTGGAAACAGCCTCCAGTGGCCATTTGAAGAATTGCACGTTGTGGCATCACTTGTTTATATACAGGGGAACCTCGGATTAGTAGCATAATTCATTCCGGAAGCGGGCTCGTATTCCAAAACACTCGTAAACCAAATTTAATTCTCCCATAGGAAATAATGGAAACTCAAATTATTCGCTCTACAGCCCAAAAAACAAATACATAAAAATAATTAACACAAAATATAGAGTAAAAATAAAACAAATTAACCTGAACTTTACCTTTAAAAAAATGTAAAAATAAATCCCGACCGATAAGTGTTTCCGTTTCTGCATACAGGCACTGTGTTTGTGTGTGCGTGCGTGCGTGCGTGCACTCACGTTTGCGCATACTAACAGAATCACTGCTGTAAAGTAAAACAAAAACTAATTAACCAGCACCTTACCTCGCGACAGAGCAGAGTTTGTGTCTCTTTGTTTGAGAACCTGAGAGGAGGGGGGCTGTAAAGCACTCTCTCTCTCACCTTTACAGGCCCCCTCCTCTTAGGTTCCCAAACATACATACACTCAGTATTACACACACACACAAACTCTGCGAGCACTAAGACCCAGCAGGGGAGACGATGGGTAAAACCGTTGGCTCAGTTGTGATGGCGTGTCAAAACAAGAAGCGCATGCGTGATGTGATGCATGATACTCGGTTCTCATAAACCAAGACAATGCTCGTTTTTCAAGTCAAAATGTATTAAAAATCTATGCTCGTCTTGCGGAACACTCGTAAACTGTGTTACTCGTAATCCGAGGTTCAACTGTACATCATTGTTGAATTCTTGTACCTGATTAGTTGGAATGCATGGATTATAATTTTAATTGTGTTCACTCTAATCTCTAGAGAATAACTTTAAAGCCTAGAAAAGAAACGTATAGCGCCTAAGTAAAAACATGAGCTAACGACTTTTGTTAAGTTAATTCCCTTCACCCTATTGTTTTTCTTTTTTCATGCACAGTAATATATACATGAATCTCTAGCACAGTACCAAGACAAATTTTATATGACTAAATTTTATGGAAGGAATAAAGTACAGGGGCATTCCTCCATGTGGGAGCTTGGTGTGGTGTTAGTGTGGTGTGGTAGCGCAGAACTATGCGGATGTGTGTGTGTGTGTGTGTGTGTTGAGGGTGGGGTGCTCAGTGTTGGGCTAATGGAGATGTGGAGCAGACTGGGCAGGGCTGCCCATGAAAGCTGCAGGTTTGAGGGGGAACAAAGGCCTGCTTGTGTGAGTAGCATTGAGGAGGAGGAGGAGGCGGAGGCAGTGTGAGTACCTGATGTTGGAGGAAGGTGGCTACAGGAAGGAGCACGTGGCAGGAGCTTGGGAACACGGCCAGAAAGCGGCTGATGGGGAAGACAAGTCCATCCATGATTGTTCTCAACTGATCCATTTCTTTTCTCTTTAGCTGGTTATTTATTGACTTTAAATACCTGAAAGAAAGAAAAAATAATAAACAGGATTCTAAGGACAAGTGTTCGGATGGCTCTGCCAAATCTTGTACAGGGAAATTTTACTTGCTGAAGAAATAATCATGTGTATTTTGGCTGGTTAAACAATGTGTAGCACAGTGTTATGATGAATCAGATGATAAAAAAAAAAAAAAAAAAAAACGCCAATCAATCAATTGAACGCAGTTACCCTCTTTTTTTCCCCCCATGCTTTCTAATAGCATGTTCAGTCAAGATTAGTAAAATAAAAGCCAAAAAAAAAAAAAATCACGATCGTCGTGTTTGCACATTCGGTGGATCTGGACCGAGCTCTCCAAGTCAGCATTTCTGGAAGTGATCATGTGTTTTTAGTTGTCAGTGACGTTTCCTGATGTCGTCTTTAGCTGAAATTTTTTTCTGCTTTTTCCATTATTCTTGTTTCTTTTTCTGAACCTGGAATTAAACAGAGCCAGATGTTGGTATGTTCACCATCGTCATTGAAATAACTGCATTGTTTAAAGGAGGGGGAAAAGCAAAGAAACTGAAGCTGGGTCTCGAGCTTTGCCATAACTTGAATATGTCCAAGTGTGTCAAATGCACTACAGGTGTTGAAAAAGTGTAGCATACATGACGGTACATTATGGAATGCCATTTTGTTTCTCTGCTCAACATTTCAAGCGTAACCCAGATGCACAGCCAAATCACGTCTCCAACCACACAGCGTTACAGACATGTATTCTGGTTTTCTATTCATGTTTAGTGCGTGTGAGTAATATAGATGTCTTGATAAATGATGTCATGCTTTTCACAAGTTCAGTATCAGAGTATCGCAAGAGAGAAACAATTGGTTCACTCAATGAAAAAAAAAAAGTCTTTCAAAGTCTTTCACAACCCTATGCCTCTTTCTGGGGAAACTGTACTGATTTATGATGAGACCCAAATACTTATTTTATTAAGAATTATTTATTTATTTATTTATTGTTTCAAGGGTGTCTTAGTCATTTTGCTGAAAATAAATATGTGGGAGTTGTTCAGATGTTCACGAATCATCCTGGTTTTGTTGCAGAATTGACCGGAAAATGTCCAGCAGTCAGACAAATTACAAACTGGACGAAGCACAGGCCATCTTTAACGAGCTACGCAGCATAAAGAAGGCCATCAACTCGGGCGAGAAGGAGAGGCAGGACCTCATCCAGGTGAGCTGCTGTTCTATCTTTTCCATTCACTCTTTCCTTATCTAACATTTCACAAAAAACCCCATGCACATTTGGGTGTGCTGTAACCACTATTCAATTCAATTACATTTTATTTGTATGGCGCTTTTAACAATTGTCATTGTCGCAAAGCAGCTCTACACAATCAAAAGAATTATTTAAGTTTGTATGAAATGTGAATGTGTGCGAATCACAAGTCTTCGGGGAACAGCTGTCTGCATCAGCCGAGGTCAGGACCGTCTTCGTGGAAAAGTGGAACCGACTGGAGATATAATTGGGTTCTCCTGAACTGTTCTTGCATGTATGGCTGAAGAGAAAGAAGAGAATCCCAAGATGATTGGTGCTGGGGAACTCTTCCCTATTTTTTAGATTTTCGTCTGAGCTTGTTCTTTGCTCTCATTAGCAATCTGAATTAGTTAGGATTTAACATGTGCCAAATGTTGTGTCCTAAAATAGAAGAGTCGTACATGAGCTTGCAACATGAGCATTAACTTTACAAAGGATCTGAACCTGAGTAGGTTTAAGAGATCTTTTTCTTAGTATTAAAATGGCAATTTCCTATTGAGGCACATTTCGTGCTTCATGTGCTCACTTCACAATTAACATCATTTTTTTTAAAAACTTCATAGCATGCTTAATACTGCCCCCTTGTGGTTAATATTCCTTATAGTATAAAGTACACTTTAAACTTTATAAATGGGTTCTCTTTTGCTAGTGCTTAATAAGGGAGGAAATTAAAGGAAATTCTTGCTGTCCCATATAAGATATTGGGACAGAAACGTTTTATTAGGAAATATGAACGTGTTATTGCCTCATAAAATATAAGAGCCAATCATGTTCTAATATGCAAATGCAGAGCATAACGTAAAAAGATGGATCCATGTAGTTTTCTGATAGTTTTCAATTTGTGTATTGTTTTTGGCTAGGTTTTGTGCCTTTATGTATTGACATTTTTATTGTACAAATATATCAAGCTGTTTTTATGTAATTAAACACCTTCCAACGCCATTCAAAATGTTTTACCCGCCTTTATTCAATTTCTAAAAATGTTCTGAATACACTGATGGGCCAAAGGAGTTCAAGTCAGGCTTGTAAGACTTGTGCTGTCATTTTGAACACATTAACTGAATGTATGAACTTGTTTCATAGTATTAAGTCTAAATGACTGGATTTGTATTTCCTGAACAAGGTGGAAAGTCTGTTGCACCACCCATCACCTACTTGTAATGCTGTTCTGACATGTTTTTACCCCAGTGATTTCAGGCTGGTTCACACCTCCAGACCATGACATAATGTTTACCCCATAACAATAATGGTATGTTCAGGTGCAGCAGGGATTCCCCACCGTTTAGTAGAGGAGTGATGCAATTTAGTGCAAGTCCATTCACAAACAAACGTACCACTACAATGCATTGATTGATTCCTCATCAGTACACAGATTTACAAAATCAATCTCCTAAACGATTGGTGTAATGCTTTAAAGCTTCATATACATACAGAGCTCTACCATCTACTTTAGTTGCCTTGACTTCCACTTGACCCTGATGAATATTACCTTGATTAATAAAAATTGCCATACATTATTTTAAAGTATTCACCTCTCCTCTTTCTGTCTTGTGCAGAGCCTGGCGAAGCTAACGGGGAATTTTCACAACCTTTCCATCAGTGACTCTGTAAATGAGGTGGCCACCAGCTCCCTGGCTCCTGGTGACTCAGTCAGTGGGCATCAGTACACCGACGCCGGCTGTCAGACTGACCTGATTGGAGAGGTCAGTAATGCAAAAATAATAATAAATTGAAAGAGCCTGGAAAGTGTTATGCAGTAAATTAGAAAGCAGAAAGAAAAAGATTTTGGCACTGACACAATGGTCTGTATGTAGTGTGCTGTTTTAGGAAACTAATTAACGTTGGTTATGTGACGTATTCCTGCTCAAAGCTGTTGTTTTCTATAGTAACCTGTCCTGTTTTGTTCCTCCAATACCACTGCAATATGCCAGTGATTAATGCTTTTTAACCCACATGCCTAAGAAACCGAGTTCTTTAGACATTGTTTAAAGGCTGCGAGTGACTCAGCTGTACACACATCTAAAGGAAGTTCTTTCTACCTCCTGGGCGCCAGAACAGAAAACAGTCTAGATTCCCGTCTTCCTCGATACGGTTTCTCGATTCCCTGTGAGATCCTGGGAGCAGTCAAGCAGTCCTGGAGGATCTTGGGGAATTAGTGCAGTGCAGGGTGTGATGAGTGCTCTGAGGTAAGTTGGTACTGGGCCATTTTTGGGCTTTGTAGGCAAGGATCAATGTTTTGAATCTGATGCAGTCAGCTGCAGGAAGCTAGTGGAAGAGAATGGGAGAACTGAGGAAGGTTGAAAACAAGAGGTCGAATGGCACACAGAGGCAGACCTGGCAGGAGTGAGCTGCAGTAGTCCAGTCTCAAAATAAACAAGGGTCTGAACTGAACAAGCACCTGATTGGTCTGTGTGGAGAGAAATGTACAATTCTTTTTCTGATGTTACAAAGACGAAATTGACATGCACGTGTAAGGACAGCTGAGTGTCCAGGGATATCCCAATGTTGTGGGCATTGACTGAAGGTGTAATTTGTCCAGAGAGATCATAAGATTCTGATGGTGGGATAAATCGCCTGGGACGAACACCAGTTCGGTTTTTTTAAGTTTCAGTTGATGAGCTGCCATTCAAGATAAGATGTCTGCCAGACATTCTGTGATCGGAGCGCAAACATGAGGGAGGAAATGAGAGAAGGATTTAAGCGAGAAGGAGTTGAGTATCATCCACATAACGGATGGTATGAAAAACCGTCTGCGTATACAGTATGACCTCACTAAGAGTTCAAGTATAGACGGGGGGAAAAGAAGACCAAGAATAGTCTGCGTGAATCAGACTAGTGATGACTAGCGATGGATCACTAGTGATTGAGAAGGGGAGTCTTGAAATTGTGGAGGGAGTGAAGGTCTGGCAGATCTTCCCACCATAAAAGGTTGCAAAGTTGACAGCAGTCATGAAGATGTGAGCGGGAGGAGCCTATTGGTTGAGTAGTGAAGAGATGATGTGGAGCTTGCAAGGATCACGAGCTGAAAATGACATGTTCTCCCTAGTAGAATGCAGTTTTAGTAGAAGTTCCTTCACAAGAGAATTTGGTGAGAAGATAATAAGAGACCAGATATGCGTGAACTTTTGATTGCTTCGCAGTACATCCCATAGCCAATGAGGCAGGGCAAGACATCATCTTTGGTTTAGAAGACCAAGATTATAGGAGGTCCATGGATGATGAAAGGGGAAGGAAAGTTTATCTGTGGCTGTCTCCAGTAGTCGAGGAGAAAAGGAGCCAGGGTCTTGGAGGAATAATAGGATGCAAGAAGACATAGAAGAACGGGAGATAGAGTGGAGCTTTTTGTGGATATATGAGAAAAGTTGATTTTATGGTGAAGGAAGGTGATCCATGGAATTCCCTGTCTTGTGTGGAAGGGTAGGTGTTAAGTGTTAGTGAGAATGAATTAAGAAGAGGAAGAAGGAAAGAGGATTGGAGGTTGTCTAAGAAGTCTCCAAGAACTTCAAGAAGTATTGTTAGAAGGAAAAAGACTAGGAAATGTGTCCATTTAATCAAGAAAGTCTCCCAGTGGCCCAGGAGAGCTACAGATAATGATGTGAATGTTTATTGAAGAGGTTGCCTTAACAACATGGAATTCCAATAATGAAGTGTTGAGAGGAGACATGGGAGACGTGTCAAAGACCATATCCTAGACAACAGCGGGCCTGTACTTCCACCTCTGCCGGTTTCTCTTGGAGTGTAGGCAGAAGATGGAGCAGTGAGTTTAGATGAGTTTTGTACACATACCTAGTTCTCAGTTAGAAAATCGAAAGTAGTAGGTAGCTAGGGCTAGAATAAAATCTGTTTTCTTTACATCAGAGTCCACCTACAATCAGTGTTTGAGAGTGAGACGACAGTAAAGAGGAGATCAAGTTTCTCAGTGTTCTTTGTGAAAGAAAGTGTCTTGGAAAATGAAAAGCTACAACAGAGAGGTTTGAGACACGTCTTACGTCCACAACCTAGTCAGGAATGATGTCAATGTTCTTAATACTGAGAGAACTGTCAATTCCTCACAAGAACATGCAGGAAATCTGCATCTAACTGCTACAGACACTTATCTATAGTGGAGATGCCTTCAATATATCTTCTTATGCCCTGCCCACAATTCACACCTTAAGGGCGACTTCTGTAGAGTAATCACCCGAGAACTGTTGACACTTCAGTCAGTACGGTGGAAACAACGGTTCTATGTACAGTAATTTACAGTAGATCCACCCGAGTCAGAGTACCAAAGTCAAAAACCTGTCTTACCAGTAGAGAATAAATCCAAAGCACAAAGTGAGCTGCTAGTAAAAATATGAGAAGAATATTAATATAGACCTGCTATTTGAATTACTTATATATAGTTTTGTACTTTAATTGACATGATACAGCATATTCTGTGTAGTGTATTTGAATACACCGATTCATAGTTTCTGTATTTCACACAATAGAAGTAAAAGAGTTGTTTTTTTAAAACATAAACAGACTGAAGGCAGGCATCTAAAAATATATAATATTTTTTTGCTTGCAATTCTATAAAAACCACAATTGCACGCTTTTGTTGCCCCAAATCTAATTGGGTGGAGATTCAGTAATCTTTAATTAAAGATTAGAATCTGCTTTTTCAGCTCCACCAGAAACGTTTGCACTTAGAATATCGTTCCCCTTAAAGCAAACCAAGACATGTGTCCTGTGCTAAATATTTAACCTTGTAAATGCAATGTATGATTTAAATGATATTATTTAAATGATTCAAATAATTTACAGCATACATTGACTGAGACACAAGAGATATATAATAAAGAGAGATAGATAGATAGATGGATAGATATAGATGTGTATACTCCCCCCCCCCCCCCCCCACCCTTCATGTTTCACAGCAGGATGATTACTGTTATTGACGAACTTGTTTTTCCACTTTGATTCTCAGGAATCGTCCCCATTAGTTGACAGAGTCAGGCTCACCTGGCAGTATGAAGAGGCCAAGAAAAAGTAAGTCCAACTTTCCACAAGGCACCATGTAAAGTTGCTTGAATTATCCATTCAAATGGATATTTTTACCCAATAAAATGTATTAATCTCAGTACATTTTGTGTAGTTTCATTTGCCGTTGACAAATGATTTCCGATGTCTCCATTTAAAATAAGGGCTAGAAGTCTAGTGTGTTGTGTAAGAATGCTTGTTTTTATTCCCACCATCTCTGTGTTAAAGCTCTCATCTGCTTCCAACAGAAGAGTTTTTGAAGATTAATCTTTTCTGGGCGGAGAGTCTGGTGATCACACGCTTTATCAGCTGTGTGACTGTCTGGTTTTTCTGTGAAATGCAGACTTGCCCAGGGCAGATGAGTTTTCTCAGTCATGTTCACACTGCTCTCATTAAGGGTCATTTAGCTTCATTCTGCCTCATCGATACCGAATTAATGTTTATATATTTGACCTAAAAACAATTGTTACAACACCTCAATGTGTTTTATCCTCCTGTGCATCCTGTACATAACCATCTAAATAGCACTATGAGACAATGCAGGATTGCTGCGTTTATTGCACAGACACAGAGTGGACCTTCCTTATGAGTCGCTTGTTGCCGTAGTGACGGCGTACGCTAGCTATGGAAAAATGAGTGCACAGGGGAAACGTGTGGAAACTTGCATGCTCTCCGACTGAGTCACGCCTTCTGAAAACCTAAACACACATTTCAGGATCTACCGATGGCTCATGCTTGGTCTACTACATGCTGTTAGTTGACAGGAGTTATAGAATCCGAACTGACAGCGTCTCTCACCTTACTGATGTAGACCCGTGGTTTTGGGGTTTTTTTTGGACTTTTTAGAACCGAGTTATCCACTATACAGTTTCATCTCGATTCTTATCTTATTTTATTTTTATGTTTAACTCCAGGAGCACCACCTAAGCAGCGTCATGCTCAATTTAGTTTTATAGAAAGGGAAAACAAATTTCAAAGAGTTTGAAACTCTTGATCTATGGACTGATCTATATTTGTGTAAATGATAGATGAATGTTTTAGCTTTTTTTTTTTTTCGTCTTGACTTATATTTATCAAATCTACAGTATAATATATGGGAAAATTGCTACAAAATAAGAATTTGGCAGGAATCATTGCCACCTCACAGCTCCACAGTGTTTGTCTGCCGGCATAGAGTTTCAAATGATCTCATGTTAGTTTGGGTTTGCTTCTGATACCCCCTGGTGTTCTCCCATCTCCCTAAATGGTGTATGAAGGTGAATTGGCTATGGCGCATGTGTGTGCCCTGTGATGGACTCGTGTCTCAATCAGGATTATAATTCCTGTCTCTGGGAAAGGCCGCAGTTAGACCTGGACCATACCCAGGATACGATTCAGTTATTTGTCACATTTATTATTATTTCGCACACCACTCAGTTAAGACGCTGGGGTCTGAGTGCAGTGTCAGCCAGGATACAGCACCCCTGGAGGAGATGCAATGAAGGGCCTTGCTCAAGGGCTCACCATTGGCAACTCGGCATTGGTGCCAATGGAACCCCCGATCAGTATCACAGAGACTTATCCGTTTGAGCCGCCCAATGCACTAAATGAAGACGAATGAGTGAATGACCGAATCTATTAATGAAGACTCCTTGTACCGAGGAAGAAATGAAAAACCACTTTATTAGCTTAATTTTAATCCAGATTCAGCTCAGAGAAACATGTCGAAATTCTTCTCTCTGGTTATCATGGCACATCTAGAGCTTTACTTTTCTGTTTAAACCCTTAATCATGCTCTACAGATCCCTGCTGCAGAAATATGCAGAGCTGGAACTGTTAACCATCTACTAAACCCATGAAAGATTACAACATTCCTCTTTAGAATTACACATATCTGCATATCCTCTCTATAACCATCATCTCGCTTTCAGGGTGTCCAGCATTCAGCACCAGCTGGCCAAGTTGGACAGCGAAAGCTGGTCGGGACGTGCTGAGGCCGATCGGGATCGTGACTGTCTGCAGCTGCTGAAGGAGAAGGAAGCACTCCTGCAGGAGCTTACCCTCCTCAGTGAGCAGCATCACCCCCAGGAAGTGCTGGTCCAGCTTGAGGAGGAGAGACACAGGCTGGAGGAGGAGGTGCAGAAAGCCCAGAGTGCACAGAGCCAGGGGGCCAATCAAAGGTCAGCATCCAAATACTCACCAAGTACGGTGATGAGTTTTGAGATGAGACTGCAGTTATATGGATGTTCCGGTTGGTTGGGTTGCATCTGGGCTAACTGCTGGCTTTTAGAATAAATCCCAGAGCCTCCATGATGAGAGATATCATCAGCAAGAAGACACAGAAGAGCAGTAAACATGTGATATTGCATTCCAAACCATCATCCTGGAGGCATTGTTGTGCAGCACAATCACTCCGCCATGGTGGTCTAGTGTAGATGCTTTTGTGTAAATAAAGGCACCCTCATTGCCTCAGCAGGAGCGAAAAAAGAAACCATAAAGCAACGCTGATTTGCTGCTCATGATATTGTGGCGCCAGTAAAGTGTCCATAAAAGGTTTTTTTTTTTTTTCAATACTAAAATGTCATTTAACACTGCGTGCATATCCATTAGATAATACACGTCACAAACAGAAATATTTACATTTAGGCATTTGGCAGACGCTCTTATCCAGTGCGACTTACATTTTTATCTCATTATACATCTGAGCAGTTGAGGGTTAAGGGCCTTGCTCAAGGGCCCAACAGTGACAACTTGGTGGTTGTGGGGTTTGAACCTGGGACCTTCTGAACCGTAGTCCAATGCCTTAACCACTGAGCTACACCTGACCCGTTTAGGGCAAAATATATACATTACTACTAATCATCTATCATGTAATGGTGAAATTTGTAGTTAATAAGCCAATAAACTTGTTTTTCCAATGTAAGACATTAGTTTAAGACCAGTCTAAAGTTCACTAAGTGAGCCAGTTCACTTGGACTGCATTAAGACTTGGCGATTGTGTGTGTTTGTGTGGGTAGGATACTGCAGCAAGAGAAGAGGAATGTGTTACTGAGACAGTTGGAGGAGGCGACCCGCATCACAACCTATCTCCACTCCCAGCTTAAAAGGTATCTTATACACTTACATACCGTATATAATGCAGTGTACAGTACAATGTTCTTGGACTTGAGGATGCATTCATCTCTATAACCAGGCTAGTAAGAGTATGCAGTCTTGAAAAGTCCACTCTGACAGGTTACGTTCATGTATCAGCATCACACATGCACGTAAAGTTGTGTAAATTGTCCACACCCCATACAATTGTCACTTTTTCCTACATTATTGTTTAATCTGTTAATGTAGTCAAAAATAAGCTTATATTCTCTCTCGTCTCTCTTCCCAGTCTCTCAGCCAGCACCCTGACCGTGTCCTCCAGCAGTAGCCGCGGTTCTCTGGCCTCAAGTCGGGGTTCATTAGCATCCAGCCGTGGCTCTCTGAGCTCATTAAGCTTTACCGACATCTACGGCATGCCCCAATACGAGCGCCAGGAGGCCTGCCTGGACATTCCTGAGTCCACCTGGCGCTACCCCATGCCTGTTGAGCCTTCCTGCAGAGACGTCTCATCTGCGATGGGGCCCAAACGGATCCACGAGGCTCCGCAATCTCTCACCTCCCTTTCGTCGCGCTCTTCTCTCTCGTCACTCTCTCCCCCCAGTTCTCCCATGGACACGCCGTACCACTCGGGCCCTCCGGACTGCCCCTTGACACAAATGACTGAGGAGTACATGGAGCTAGCCGGCCGAGGCCTGGTGCTAGAGGGCCTTCGAGGTCAAACCCACACTCAAACCCAGCAAGCCGCTCTTCCTGGCGACGGAGAGACGGGAGGCTCTACGACAACGCACGTACTGGAGGGCAAGGGGAGTCGAGATGCTGGTGTTCAGGGCCTGTACAGCTCTGCAGGTATGGAATGACATCAGAATAAAATGAGGAAATCCTCACTTTTCATTTCCCGTCTTATTTCAGAAGGTTTAATTTTGTTGAGATGTACATTTATATATAAATGATTATACATTTGAATGTAAAAGTTTACACACCTTTCTGAGTAGAAACATATATGGTTGGCTTTTAAATGTCTAATGTTGTGTTTTGCGCCTTTGTGTCTTTTTCGGCGATGTTGCAGGAGTGACTCTACGCTCCAACAGCGTGAAGCGGAGCGGCCGCCGCAGGGCTCGTCGTATCTCTGCCGGCATGAACGAAGACGTATTGGCCACAGACAGCGGGGTGTTTGAGACCTGGAACAGAAGGTTAAAATGGCATTTTAACAAAGAAACACACACACATGCATCACACACACACTTAGTGAAAATAATTTTTCAACTGCATACGGAAGAATTTAGGGCAAGCATACGTTTTGTGAGGTTGCAACCATCTAGGAGAACATGAACCATAGAAAAAGATTCGGTCCTCCATGATATTTTCACACCGGAATCCATGGAGATTATTGTTCTACATTTGTTAATACTATTCAGACTTTTATTTATTTAGACTTACTAGCATTCTAACAATCTGCAAATTCACCCTATAATGGATTTATTAAATAATTTCTGATGTAAGAAAGCATGAGAAACCTTGTCCATGCCATGCATACGTTTCTCAAGTTAATATACTATATACCTTGTTTCCAAACTGTGGTTACTTACACATCACATGTCCTTCGTGGAAATTAGTTTGGAATAATTTAGTTTCTTATTTAACTGTTGTCATCATTGTATTTTTTCCTGTTGACGTGTTTGTTGTAAAAAATGCGCAAAATGGTTCTTCCCAGCAGGACAGAGGAGACGGACGAGGTCGTGCTTAGCCGAGATGCAATCAGCACTCCAGAATCCCCTCAGGTCCAGCTGGGACTCCTGTAAGCATGTCTATTTCACCCTTTCTTTCTTTATCTCTCCCTCGATCTCTCTAATTCTCTTTGTAGTTCTCCACTCGTCCCACGGACCTGTTTTTGCTCCTAGGGATCATTTTCACTGTAAAATAATTTAGATAAAATGACCCGTTGTTTACAACATAGATTTTTCAAATATTTTCAGTTATATAAACACCATTTTTCCTGGTTTGTTTAAAAATACAGTAAGATGTAACTTGACTTTTCGTACTAAAAATACTTTTTAAATTAAGGTTTTGCACAAAAGTAAAAAAAAAAAAATTATAAATCATGATAATAAATTGTCATTTTCCTACTCACTGCATATTTCATTGACCATCTTAAAATCTAAAATCCTGATCATATTTCAGAGTATACTGTATATTATGGTTTTACATTTAAATAGAATCCATTGTCATCTTGCTTACTGTATGTGGAATGCCATGTAAGGGTATTTTAATTTTTTATATATATACTGGAAATTATACTACTTGGTTTAATTTATAAATTATATACTGGAAAGGTACAGTATGCATCAAATTTTAAAAAGAAGGGTTTTCTTTTTTTTACTCTCCCTTATAATATAATTAAAAGCACCAATTACATCAGTCATAAAGTACATTTTTTTTATTACTTTGTAGTATTGAATAATATAGTAATTGATTAATTAAATACTATTTTTCCTTACTGCTTTTCTTCCTTTTTTCAGTTCAACACTTTTTTTTTTTACCTAATGATTTTTTTGATCCTCCACAACATGCTGATTATAATACACACAAAAAAATCCCACACAGGTTTCATCCAGTCACCTTTTGCTTTGATTACACCTACACAATGTGGTGGCCAGTTCATGTGTGAAAATGATTCATGATGCTCTCAGAACCACTCTTTCACAATTTGAGTCCTGGAATATGCCTGTGTCATCAGGGAAGAGAAACTGATAACCAGGTCGTTTAGTACATTCATGTCGTCAGCTGACTTCATTTTAGTGCCACATAAAGTTGCTGAGTCCAGACCTGACCAACAAAAGCAACCCCAGATCATAACACTGATGGGCATAAATAGGTTATGTTTAGGAAAATGGTATCGGATCGGAATGTGGACTCAAATACTCGCCGATTCCGATGCCAGATTTTTTTTGTGGTATCGGTGGCATTTCCGATACCAGTATCGGGAATCGGAACAACCCTAGTTTTATCCTCGTTTAATTGAAGAGACTGGACAATTGACATTTACTATAATTTTGACCGGGCGATTCTGGGTTTATTTTTGCAGGTATGATTCTAGTTCCATGTCGCTGCTGCTTCATGTTCTCCAACTGAGAAATCTGAGCAAGGCCGCTGTAAGAGATGGCTATAAAGTGTAAGTTTGCTTTTATTTACACTTGCACTTGTGTAGTCCGAATGCAGGGGGCATCTTTAAGTTACTTCTTGCCCATAATTGACTCTAGCTGTACTTATTTAAAAATGTTTTTTAGCTTCGTGAAGGTACACGTGCTGCCCATGGACTCCAGTCGGCCGTGCACGTACTACTGCTGCAAGGCACAGGAGGCGCGCTCAACTCTCAGCTTTAACGAGGGTTTCCAGATCATGCTGCCAGCAGGGGGTGCCATCTCCCATGCCCTACACTTGCAGCTTTGTGCCCTCGGACCCCTCGGGCATGATGAGCTATTGGTGAGCTGAGAATATAGACACAATTGCTGATCTGCACAACGTCAACCAGTATTAGTAATGAATGATCATTTTTATAAACTTGTCCTTTGCTTGGTTTTAAAAGTCTGACCTTTGTGATAGAAAACTATATTGGTGTTTAATTGCATTTTCTGTGTGTATATATATGACAGGGCTCAGCCCAGGTGCCACTGGCGGATTGTGCGAGCAGCACAGAGATGTTGTTTCAGTGGCACCGTGTGCAGCTGCTCCAGCAGGAGAACCACCGTGCCGAGCCTAGGAGTCTGTGCCAACCCGGACACAGCGTGGATGAGGAAGAAGAGGAAGACGAAGAGCATAACAGACCACAGGTAAGGACATAGATCTGTGAGAAACCTTAGCTCAAGCCATGCATAGATCTTTAAAAAAAAAAATTTCCAAGAGGTCTCATCTTGTTTGTCCGTAGGTGTCGGCAGCTTCTCAGATGAACGAGGGGAAGAGAGAGCTGGATCTGAGTGAGGAGGAGCTAGAGAGGAAGGAAGAGCAAGGGGAGGCTGTGTCTGAGAGGTACATCCTGTTCACCCAACATATGCTTGTGTACTCTCACTTTTAGTAGCGTAACCTAGTTTTAAAATACTGATTTCATGCGTCTCGGTGTCTGTATGTCTCCGTGTGTGTTAGGAGCTGGCAGGCTGAATCAGTGGACAGTGGCTGCAGCAACAGCACAGCGTTTGTCTCCCCATGTCATGAGGGCCTATGTGCCGAGGGCTTGTGTATAGCCACCGGGGGGCGCTGTGTCCCTCATTCAGACAGGTCTCTCATTGTAAAGGTATTTCATACTCATGTACAAAGAACTTTGTACTGTTTTCTTTCCAATTAAGGCAGTTAAAAAAGCTGGAAAGTTATTTATTTATTTAACATTTTAAAAGGTCTGGAACATGCCAGGGAAATTGCACAAGACCCGGGTGTGTCTTGACAAAATTACTAACTTGTCTTTACAAAAAAGAACCTGAATAAAAACAAATGATGACATTAGATGGCTGTAATAAATGGCATTGGTGCAAACATCGTTCAGTCCTGATACTTCCGTTTCAACATGGTTTTTGTTGTTTCTGTGTGTAACACACACACACACACATACTTTATACACCCTCAGGTCGACAAGGCAACTAATACAGAGCTAATGCGAATGCAGCCTAAGGAGAGACCAGGGCGATATGGACACGGCCCCCCTTTCTTGCGCACCAGCACACTGTCACGCTCACACACATTCTCACCTGGAGCCCGCAGCCAGTATGTCTGCAGGGTGAGTGTGAAACACACACACACACACACACACACAAACATGCATTTGTGCACACATACACAAATACACTTACACAAACCATACTCTTGAAAACCTCTTGTTGCTTATTTTTTCTCTCTGTCTCCCAGCTTTACCGTAGTGACAGTGACAGCTCCACACTACCAAAGAAGTCCCCCTTTATCAGAAACACTCTAGAGAGGAGAACACTGAGATACAAACAGGTGAGCAAAAGAATCATTCTGAAAAGACACCATGTTTTCTGCACTTTGAGTTTAATTTGTGTAATTCTGAGGCCTATTTGGGGTTTGCTTTCTTTATTTTTTTTAATATGCCAAGTTTTGGCAGTAAAAAAATGTATCCATCATGAAAAGCATTAGGCATAATGAATTTCCATTCCATATGTATGAGTGAATAGTTGGGTTTGCATACTGTTTACATTTTGTTCATATTACTTATAGTCTGAACGAAGAAGTGTTCTGCTTTTAATCAAAAGTTAGAGACCCCTAACATTTTTCTCCCATTAATTATGGAAAGATCTGTCCGAGTTGTGATTGCATGTTAATTCTAGGATTTATTATTATTACTATTGTTATTATGTAAACTATGTTTCAGTGCTCATGCAATATAAATAAAATCCTAAAAGGATGTATATGATTAACAGTTGACAACAGGCAGTATTTCGATTGCACATGCCGATTTATTGATCACAGCTTTTCACTGTACAGTAAATGATTGATTGTGGGAACTGTGTACATGCGCATCTCTGCCACAATTTGGTGATCAGTTGATTTTCAAGGATAACGTGTTCCAATAAGAATTTTTATAAAAACTTTAATATGTAGAAATGTAAATGTTTCGTGCATCAAATCAGAGACTTTCGAGAGAGAAAAATTTGTATATATAATTTGTGTGTGTGGTTGACTTGCAGCAGCCTCACCGTTCCTCCCTGGCTGAGCAGCCCACCCGTACCTCCCTGGATCTGGAGCTGGACCTCCAGGCGTGCCGCACGAGGCAGAGGCAGCTGAGCGAGGAGCTGAATGCTCTGAGAGAGCTGAAGATGAGGTTGGAGGAGCCGAGTCAGAGCGTTCAGGGGCCTCAGAGTGTCCGTGGCCCAGTGGATGTGCCTCACTGGGCCCTGAGGGACGAGCGCTTCCGCAACCTCCTGCGAGAGGCCCACAGACAAGTAATGCGCACCTAAAAACATCATCACAGCAATGCAACAGACACAACAGATCAGTGTTATACTTAATGCATGTAAACACGGAACTCACTTGTGTACCTTCAATAAATTAAAAAGACAAAAAACTTATGGCTCCCCACTTTCCACCAGCCATAATATATCAGTCCATCAAATTTCCGTGTCGGTGTTTCTCTCTAAAAGGTTTAAGAACGTTTTAACTAATGCTGTTACTCAGAAATGCAAACTTTGAACTTGGAAATTACGTAATGTCCAAGATTGTCTTTTATAAAAGCAAATTCCGTTAGCAACAAGCCAGTCAGCCAACGTTAGAAATAAATTCATGATGTCTTTTCTGATGTACTTTCAACAGTGAACCATATGGCCAGTGTTATTATATAACCAACTAGTGTGTTTTATGTTATGTAGATAGATCTAAATCTAAATCCTGCTATAAAGTCATTTAAAGTAGTGAAGTTAGAGCTTGTTTAAGCCTTCATTACTAAAGTATTCCTAATTCAGAAAAGAACTGTATTGTTTTTGGTTTTTCCAAGTTGTAAGTAGCTTTAGTCAAGCACAGTATTAAAAGGTTAGCTATTCTGGTTGATTGATGTTGATCAAATACAAACAAGGTTCCAAAATGCTACAACTGCTCTCTACAACCTATGGAAATAAAGTAATTATGTATAATTCAACATCTAGAACAGTATATTATGTTTATGGGAAAACTCGATTCTAAATAATTTCATTGATGTTTGCTGTACTCTAATGTTGAGGAAGTTTGGTATTTACTGTAATTCACGAAAGTATTCTTCAAGGGCTCAGTGGGTTATGGAGTTACTGATCAGAGGGTCGGCCGTTTAAACCTCAGCTCTACCAAGTCGAGGTTTAAAAGTTGTTGGGCCCTTGAGCAAGGTCTTTAACCCTGTCTGCTTAAAACACCTTGGGATAAGCGAAGAAAGAATTTCACTAAGCAGGAATGTACAGTAGATGTGACGAACAAAAACTTGTGTTCCTGCTTTAAGTTAGCATTTTCTGCTTCTTTCTCTCTCAGGCAATGCAGAGCAGACAGGAGCAGAGGCAGGAGGAGGCAGCTGAGAGGAGGTTGCGAAAGGCCTCTAAAGAAGTGCTGCAGATGAGGGGCCAGAGCCACAAAGAGCCGCTCCCTGTGCACACTTTCAGGTACGCCTCCAGCTCCATACAGCATGTTAATATCTCCGTACATCAGCTTGAATTAAAAATGTCTCTTGTGCATCTTCTCATCTGATTAACAGGGGTGTAACGATTGAAATCAGACCGTGTGGTGCGCTGTCTATAATTTCTTTTTTTTTTTTTTTTTTTTTGAAGGTTTTTTATTTATTTTCCAACTTTACAGAAAAAAAACACAACACAACAAAAGAGAACACAAAAACCAACCCCCCCCCCCCCACATGCCCCCCAACACCAGACACAAACAAGGATGCCATAAAATAATAAGTAATCTTCACACACACTTTCTTTACAGTACAATAATATCTGCGTTCAGGCCCTCAGCAAAAGTTAAGAAAGGCTGCCAAATACTATAAAATGTGCCAGTAGACCCTCTAACTGTATACCTAATTTTCTCCAGCTTAAGACAGTACATCACTTCCCTTATCCAGTGGCTAAATGTTGGTGGATCAGGGTCTTTCCATTTAGTCAAAATTAATCTTCTAGCCAAAAGGGAACAGAAGGCCAATATTTTAATTTCCCTTTGGTTAAAACTGGTGTTTTCTGGAGGCACACCAAACAATGCAATAAATGGAGTTGGCTCTACTATCTCTCCAAATATTCCAGAAAAAGTCTCAAAAATCTTGGTCCAGAACATGTAGAGTCTTGGACAAGTCCATAACGTATGCAGCAGAGTTGCAGGAGCCTGCCTGCATCCGTCACATGTGGTGTCTATATCAGTTTTAATTAGGGATTAGGGGTGGGCGGTATACCGGTATACACGGTTAACTGGTAGAAATTTGATTTCCGTCTATCGTCTTAATCGCGGTTGAGATCACGTGGCGTTGCACGTTACGTAACCACGCAATACACATTCACTTGTGTGGGAAAGCCGAACACATCTAATGTGGGACGAAACCGTGGCACCCGATTGAGCCGGCGTGGGCAGAACAAAGATCCAGACCCGGTGGATCTCGCAGCGCGGACCAACTTGAGCAGCGCCGCTCAAATCACAAACCTGCGCGACGCTGATAGAAATAAACCGCGCCGACCATCAAAATACATTTTACCCCGCTGGGATGCGCACGTACAAACCAGGCATGGCAAGGTGGAAACTATATGAAGCAGTCCTGACATTCTAAATAAATTGTTTTTAAATAAAACACAGTGGGTCGCGCAGGTTTGTGATTCGAGCGGCATTGCTCAAGTTAATCCGCGCTGCGCGATCCACCGGGCTGCATGAATAAACCAGATCATCTCTGCGCTATCCAGATATCCAGTCGCGCTGCGCTGTCCACTGGGCCGCGCAGATATTTGGTTCAATCGGGTATAAAAACAATAAAAAACGAGAGCACACAAAATCCTTATCAACTGTTTATTCTCCTTTATTCACAAAAACAAACTGAAATTCCAACAAACGCCACACTCTAGAGCAGGAAGTGCGCATGCGCAGTTTGCCCTTCTACGGCAAGCCCTGAGGGGATAAAAACCTCACACACACATATGCACCTCACGAGCGCCTGTGCATCTAACATTAGCACAATATAACAAAATCAAATTAGGTCTGTTACACATCCAATCAAATATGGCCAAAGTAAAAAAAAATGCGGCAAACCTCAGAAATTCCCAGTTTAAATAAAATTACATTACGTAAAATAGTTTCTTTGTGTTTGATTTTTTATTTATGCATTTTTAGATACAAATTGCTATATTGTGATGTATATCGTTATCGAGGTAGAAAATTGCTTCTACCGTGATAGAAGATTTTGGTTATATCGCCCACCCCTAATAGGGATGTAACAGTATCAAAACTTCACGGTACGGTAATACCTCAGTATGAATGACATGGTACGGTTGTATTTGTTGCCGCTCGGCTGTATCCTGAGAAATCATGGCATCTCCTTTCACTGCTATGCAGATGACAGTCAAATTTATCTCCCGTTAAAACAGAAGGAAGGCTACTCCGTCAAGGCGCTGTTAACATGTCTAGATGATATAAAAGCATGGTTAGCTCAAATTTTTTTTAATTTTAATGATAAAAAGACAGAGGTTTTGGTATTCGGTCCTGGTGCCAGGGGTAAAGTTCCACCTCTGGATTTAGGAGATTTGGGGCAGTATGTTAAACCTACAGCGTCGAATTTAGGGGTTATTTTTGATCATGGCCTTAAATTTGACAAACAGATTAGTGCTGTGGTTCGGTCCAGTTTTTTTCAGTTAAGGCAATTGGCAAAACTTAAACCTGTGTTGTCCTTTAGGCCGTTCGAAATAGCCATCCATGCTTTCATCACCACTCGCATTGATTACTGCAATGCTCTGTTTTTTAGAGTTTCTCAGGCAGTATTACATCGGCTACAGCTGATCCAAAACTCAGCTGCTCGACTATTAACGTCCACACGTAAAAGAGAACATATCTCTCCAGTTCTGGCTTCTCTTCATTGGCTCCCGGTACAGTACCGAATAAATTTTTTAATTCTCTTGGTCACGTTCAAATGTTTACATGGCCTTGCCCCTCCCTACCTCTCTGATCTGCTTCAGCCCTATGCCCCACCCCGGTCTCTCAGATCATCAGATAAACATTTGCTGATGGTACCCAAGACCAAATGCAAGCTCAGGGGTGATCGGGCGTTCTCTGTGGCGGCTCCCAAATTATGGAATGACCTACTATTGACCATTCGTGAGGCCACATCATTGAGGGTGTTTAAGTCAATTCAATTCAATTTTATTTGTATAGCGCTTTTAGCAATTGCCATTGCCTCAAAGCAGCTTTACACAATCAAAAGAATTATTAAAGTTTGAATGGAATGTGAATGTGTATGAGTCAAATCCAGTCTTAAAACTCGCGTGTTTTCTCCGGCATTTAAACCAACATGAGATGTTGATTTTATATATTGCTTTATATGCGTGTGATGTGATTTTAATTATGTTCCTCTTTTATTATTTTATAAAATGTTTTATTTATTTTTATTATTATCTTGTATTTTTATTTTATTTTATCAGATTACTGTTATTATTATTATTTTTTTTTTTTATGTGAAGCACTTTGGGACATTCTTGTTTAAGTGCTATACAAATAAATGAGTTGAGATGAGATGAGTTGAGAAGTGTTTATTAAACAGTATACATGATCACTGAACATATCAATGGCATGCAAATTAGCTATCTATCTGTAAACTTTGAAACATAAACAAAAATTTTCAATTTTAATAACAAAATTATTAAACCATGTAAAAAAATAAAATTTCAATTAGGGCTGGGCGATATGGCTGAAAACTGTATCACAATATCAGTGTTTCATATCGGTCGATATCGATAATTATTGATATTTTTTATGACCCATTTAAAATAAGGACCAGGAGAAGAATATATTAAATTGAAACATTTTTATCTTAAACTTAACCTTCCTATGATAATAGTCCCATCAGTTATTAAGACAGAAATGTCAACTATGGAAAAATCAAATAATTAATGTAAACTCCTAAAGTCTAAAGTCACAATGAATACAATTATCTCATAACATTTAAGGTGCAAAATTAAAAGAAAATGTAAAATGCTTAATAAAGTGTAATAAAATAGTGCAGTGCGTTTATTATATCAGATGCCTTTAGAGAAAACTACAACAAAAATATATTGTAATATATTTGAGTTTGATGTTAATTCACTGGCGGGCCACCAGGTGGCAATACCGCGCTGTATACTATGTGTGTCGTGTGCACTGTGAATGCAGTAAAAGAAGAATACGGTTTTTCTCCATGACTCCGTTTCTTTTCCTCTGGTTGTCTCACACAAAAAGCAAGTAATATTATAGATGTTAGTTGTGCATATTGATGCAAACATAACACTTGTCATACCAAAGAATAAACTACCCGCCAATGTGGTTAGTGAGACTAAAGTTATTACCCGCCACAGTTGAATTATACCGGCATTTGGCGGGTGCCAATGTCAACGCCATCTTGTCTCCGTTTATGCTTCCTGAATTGCGACCGTACTACTTCCGGGTCCTAGAGCCGGTCGCGGAGCGAGTGCGCATGACAGCAACCAAACTAGCTTCACGACCTCTGTTTTCTTCCGACAAAGAATAAAAAAATAGAGAACGTTCTATCGAACACATTTTTTTATTGATATCGATCACGTGTCTATCGCGAAACATATCGTTATCGTTTTATCGCCCAGGCCTAGTTTCAATTTAGTATTCCTGAAAACTCAAAAATAAAAATAGCTGCCTACTTATTGCAGCTGGCCCATGTGCTGAATGAGTATTTGAGAACGCTCACCTCACCTCATTCACTTGTTCAGACAGATTTTTTTCCCTTTCTTGTTTCTTTTCAGAGAGAAACCGAAATGACTATAGGTCTTCTGAGAAGTTTGCTCAGGCGAATGCAGTGAATTGCGGTCTGTTGTCGCTACAGATCCAGTAATGCGGAAATGCCGGGTGCTGCTATTAGCGGCGAAGGAAAAGAGATGGAAAGAGTAATCATTACGGAGTAAGCGGGTTTTTAATCGGATGTTCGCATTACTGGATCAGTAGACAACAGACCGCAAAGGATGATGGCCACGCCTGGGCTGATGGGAATTGTAGTTCCCGCTACCTCCCGTTCGCTCCATTCGCCTGAGCAAACTTTTCTCAGAAGACCTATCCTTTGCGACCACGGTATTATTGAAATAAATTGTTATTGGTGTTTAAATTAAACTCATGGATGGTATTGTATCTCAGAGCTCTTTGGATCACTGAATTGAATCTCAGACACCTGCGATAATTACTTTGGCAGATGAGCCCAATTAAAGGAAAAGTACTGAAAAGGGTTGTTCGACATTATTAAGCAGGCCACAGATTTCATGCAATATGGGAAAGAAAAAGGATCTCTCTGCTGCCGAAAAGCGTCAAATAGTGCAATACCTTGGTCAAAGTATGAAAACATTAGATATTTCAAGGAAACTTAAGCGTGATCATCATACTGTGAAGACATTCGTGGCTGATTCAGAGCACAGACAGGTTCGTGCAGATAAAGGCAAAATGAGGAAGGTTTCTGCCAGACAAATTCATCGAATTAAGAGAGCAGCTGCAAAAAAGACCATTACAAAGCAGCAAACAGGTATTTGAAGCTGCTGGTGCCTCCGGAGTCCCGCAAACCTCAAGATGTAGGATCCTTCAGAGGCTTGCAGTTGTGCATTAGCTTACTATTCAGCCACCCTTAATCCAATGATCACAAGCAGAAAAGGTTGCAGTGGGCCTAGACATACATGAAGACTAGTCTTGTTTACTGATGAGTGTCATGCAACCCTGGATGGTCCAGGTGGATGGCCACCATGTCTCAACAAGGCTGCGACGTCAAAAAGGAAAGGAGGTGGTGGGGTCTTGTTTTGGGCCGGAATCATGGGGAGAGAGCTGGTAGGCCCCTTTAGGGTCCCTGAAGGTGTGAAAATGACCTCGATATAGAGTTTTTGACTGTCTTCCATGGTACAAAAAGAAGAACTGTGCCTTCTGTAGCAAAGTCTTCATGCAGGACAATGCACCATCTCATGCTGCAAAGAATACCTCTGTGTCATTGGCTGCGATGGGCATAAAAGATGAGAAACTCATGGTTTGGCCACCATCCTCCCCTTTCCTCAAACCCATTGAGAACCTGTGGAGCATCCTCAAGCAGAAGCTCTAGGATAGGGAGGCAGTTCACATCAAAACACCAGCTCTGGGAGGCTATTCTAACATCCTGCAAAAAAATTCAAGCAGAAACTGTCCAAAAACTCCCAAGTTCAATGAATTGTGAAGGTGATATCAAAGAAGGGGTCCTATGTTAAGATGTAACATGCCCTGTTAGGATGTTTTTGATTGAAATAGCTTTTGATTTCAGTAAATATGACCTCATAATGCTGCAAATTCAACAAAAGCCCATTTTCAGTTCTTTATAACCTATAAAATGTTTTAACTCTGTTGTGCATAATAATTTGGAACAGTGCATTTTTTTTTTCTTTTTTAAATAAATATCATTAGGAGGTTTGTTCAATAAAATTTGAATTATACCCTAATGGTCAATGACTTAAATTATACTGACTTGTCATTTGCATTGACTAATTATGAAAACCAGAGAAAAATATAATTTGCGTAATAATTTGGAACACGGTGTAAACTGTGTAAAATGTCCAACATGTCATTCATCAATAAATTAACAAAAAGAAAAATTCACCCCAGACTGTGCTGATATACAGAAATAGATTTTTCTGTTCAATACAAATACAAAAATGTCATTAATTACTTTAATCAACACCATCTGGCCAATCAGATAAAAAAAAATCCTCAGTGCTGTGCTGTAAATCATCCTGAATTATAGCCTTATTTAAATTCTGTTCATATCCTGCATCAGTGATGGATTGTGATACTGAGATCAAATCAAATCAAGATGTATTTATGAGGCACCTTTTGAAAAGTATTATTAAGAGAATGCTTCACACAAATGGTTACATTCACTGCAGTGTAAAACACACAAGAGAGATGTCCATTTCTCAATATCCACTTTGATTAAAAGCCAGAGTGTCTTCATTTATACAAATACTTAAAAATATCCAAATTTGTGGCTAACCTGAGGATGAAAGAAAACCTGTTCTGCAACGTCGGAGCAGCCACAGCAAAAGCTCAATTATCCCTATTTTTATATTTGGTCCTTGATTCTTACAGTAAAAGCGGCTGGTTAGATGATCTAAACATGCAAATTAAAGAGCAGAGCTGCAACAAATCAGTAAACTATTGGTGGTACAGTAAGCCAAATTATATAAGTCTTATAAATGGAGATAAGAACCTTCAAATCAACTTTTAAAATGAACTGGAAGCCAATTTTCAGATGCTAGGATTAGAGTTGGGTATCATTTGCATTTTTTTGCATGTTTATATATTTTATTTATATATTTAAAGTATACATAGATACAAGTAGATTTAAAAAAATAAACTACAATGACAGTAATTTAACACCAATAACAGCAAAGTAGTTGGTACTTTTGATATGCTACAAACCAGCTTTAAATGTCAGAAATTCTTTTGCAGAAAAATGCCCATGTTTGCCTCATCTGGCAAAATATGGCACCTCTCCTGACCTTGCTAGGGTTGGTGTGCCTGGGGCCAGGGATGCACCCACACTGCCAACTGATGTCTACAAGCTATTAAACATGTGCATCCCTCTGCGTTTAACTTCATCCCGTGTGTCCTCAAATGTTCCACTTCTGTCTTATTTTCATTTAAATGAAATTTATAGCTGTGATTTAAACTGTAAAACTTGAATTATAAGAGTGATAAATCTGTTGCTCATCCACATAATAGTGGTCAAGGAGACTATATTTTCTAAGAGTTGACCATAAAAGCAAAATGTGAGAAGAAAAAAGAATAGGGCCTAAGATTAATCCCTGAGGCATACCACAAGTGAGTATTGCAGAAAGGGAAGAAATAGGTTAATTTGCATGATCTGAAAAGCAGACATGCCCACTTTACTGTGTCATGTTCTGCATCTCTCTCTAGCTCTGCTTCGTCATTCTCATAATGTCCTTTACTCTAACAGAGAGAAGATGGCTTTCTTCACTAGACCAAGGTTCAATATCCCACCACTGTCAGCTGACGACGTGTGAACCCCCCCTCTCCTGGACGCCATATTATCAGATATGAAGTATTTGTGTTTATTTTATTTTATAAATTTTTTTGTATCCAAGCCCATGAAGTAATTAGAGCAACCATATAGTTATTTCAGCACAAAGAGCAAAATTATGCAAATTTCAACAATCAGCTGCAAAAAATGTGTGCCTGTTTGCATGTGGGTGTAGATGCGCGCATAAGTGCACACGCGCGTGTGTGTGTGCGTGTGTGTGTGCGTGTGTGTGTGTGCGTGTGTGTGTGTGTGTGTGTGTGTGTGAGAGAGAGATTGTACAATGTTTTTATATAATTATTGGCATCCCGAATACTGATTTCCCTTCCTGTTTTAGGGGAATCGGTTCTTTTATAAGAGAAGAGATCTTTACTTCTGTACAATGTACTTCTGAAATCGTCTGTGCTTATGTGAGGCTGGAAGACGGGAACAAAGTCAGTTTAGACAAATTCACTGTACTGTAACTTATTTTATAGTACTTTTCCTTGAAGGAAATAAAACTGCTTCCTGCTTTTTTAATGTATTTTATAAAGCGTAAAACAATTAGCACTTATTGTAAGTGTTGGACGTACAGTAGAATGAAACTTTCAGCTGATTTTGTTTCTGTTACCTGATTGTTCGGTGTTATTTGCATAAAATGTCACTTTTTTTTTATCCACTTTTATTACAGTTGTCTTTGTCATTTGTTCTATTGTTTAATTAAAAATATTAATATTATTACGTCTACTTTTCAATATATAGATGACTATATGAAACACTGTTTTCAGATTTTTTTTAATGGCGTCTGTAGGAACTTCTGCAGTGTTACCTCTTTTGTAAGGATAAAAACCATTAAACAGTAAAATGCAGCTGTTCTCATGTTGTCATTTACAATCATGTATTTGCAGTTACTGGATTCAGTTTAATATGAATATGATTTAGAAATTCTATAGTGCTAAATCCCTGAAAAACAATATTTTGTGTAGTTCCCCTTAATATTAGTGCAGTAATAATGAAATACTATCTTAAATACAAACTTTAACAATGTAACAGAGCATATGTAGAAGTATTAATGTTTTAGCAATTAATCTAATAATTAATGTTTGTTTATTCTTTGAGTCACTGTTGTTGGTCTTTCGGCTGCCCCCGACGAGGGGTCGCCACAGCGGAATATCCAGTCTTCTGAGTCACTAAAGTTTATTAAATTCATAATTAGCAAATGTTGTTTGCAGACCCTTTGGATGGCCGTAAATTTACAGCAAACCTTTAAATAAAATGTATTTCAGACATGTGATCTTCCTGAGCAGGTCATCTCCTGGTAATCATTTTACACAAATCCTTCAAACATTTAAACATTTGGCTTTGAGACTTCACACTAACAAGAATCTCAGATTAATGGATGACTGGAAAACAAACTACCTCCATCATCTAGTGGTGGAGGCATAAAAATGTGACCATAAGAAAAGATTTAAGAAAGATTGATCTTTGGACAGGTTTTTTTGTTGTTGTATAAGGGGCTTTTCAAGGGGGCCATCCAAGAACCTCAGCCAGGATCAACACTCAAATGTATGGCCTCCTTTAAAATGTTTGCACCATTTAAATGTTTTACCGTACCATGCTTGAAATCATCTGTAAATGTCGGCCGGTTTTACACCTTTTGAATTCATCAGAAATTTACAGGTTAGACTTGGACATCCCCCTCTTCATTTCCCCTCCCACCCCCTCATTATAACCATTTTTGTGCACCTGAGTTATCTCCCTGAGCTTGGAGATGTTGTTGGTAGTTATTGTGCAGGAGAGGGCGCTGTCTTCACTGTATAAGCCACTTACTGTGTTTTGGTTTAATCAGCAAAAGAAAAGCCCAGATCCTGGGTCTGATCATCTCTCTGCTGAAAGTGCTAAATCTTTCACTGATGTTCTGAAGCCAAGAAGAAAAATATTTCCTGAAGACAAAACCAAACAATGTAGCTACTTACACTGAACTAATGGATTAATTTGAATTCCATCTGTTGAGACAAAATTCATATTATTCTTTATGCAGTCCTACAAAACCTAATTAATTTTATATGAAACCAGTATGTAATGCGTATATTACAATATATATTTTTCATGAATTGGGAGCACATTAACTGTATGTTGCCACCTTTTGTGTTTGACAGCAAGCAAACTTGTGTTTCTGATCAGGAAAATCATGCTCATTAATTATGTTAAATGTTACTGAAGCATAAGTGCACAACCCTCTATTATAGAACTTTCCATGGCAAAGTCTGGCAGCTTTTCAAGAAAAACCCACTCATTAAATGTAATTATCCTATTGCATGGGGTGTTTTCCTGTCAGAGGGCAGAATAAGCACTATGCTAGAACTCTTTTAAATGCCAGATTTGCACTCTCCGTTTTCCATGATCCCCAGTGGCCCAGAATAAATGCTGTTAAAAAGGACCACCAGTGTTACTATTTAAAAGAAAAGAACACAAATCGTTCTTGAGCCCATGAACTGGGATATTGACTTGACCTGTATTTTTTATTTTATATATATATATATATATATATATATATATATATATATATATATATAATCAGAAGGGTTTAAAAAAGAAAAAAAAACTGATGAAAATATACACACTGACTGACTGAGTGACCCCCCCCCCCCCCCTCATCCAGACCTGAACCCTTTCACACAGCTCCCTGAGTGCAGCATCTAAATGTATTATTCGATGATAATACATATTTGCAAAAAATGTGTGAAATTATTAATTTCAGCTAAGAAAGAAATTATCACTTAAAATGATTTCCATGTATTTGTGCATTATACCATTGTGCTATTATTCCTGACTTGGGGAATTTAACATGTTAGAGTTTCCTCTAAATAATACAGGGGAACCTTGGATTGCGAGTACCTTGGTCTGTGAGTGTTTTGCAAGACGAACAAAAAATTGTAAATGGATTTTAACTCTGTAAACGAGCGAGGTCTTGAAATACGAGCAGTATTCTGGGTCTCCCATGCTCAGTCTCAGTGTGCATGCGTCACTCGTATAGTCAACATCCAGTGCGCATATTCTGTTTACTATAACACTGTGACCACGTATGTGCGGGTAAAGCATTTTTTATTTTGTGACTGTGCACACGCGCTTATGTAAGTGAAAAAACATCGATAAAGTGGTGAGTGTTTGTGTGAAAGTTGTCCTACACAGTAGTCACTTTCCTCCTCCTCTCCTCTCTCTCCACTTCAAGATTCAAAGGTGCTTTATAGCTCTGTTGGAAGCGGTGGTGTGTGTGTGCAAATGTGTGAAAATCATCTGACACAGTAGCCCCTCTTCCTTCTATTTTTTTTTTCTCTAGTCTCTACAGCCACAATTCTTTTCAAAGGTAAAGTGCAGATTCATTAGCTTTATTTTTACTTCATATAAAATAATTTTTATATGAATATTTTGGGGTTGTATTTTCCATAATTTCTTATGGGGGAATTCGCTTTGATATACAGGCACCCATATGGAACGAATTATGCTCACAATCCAAGGTTCCACAGTACAGCTAATAAAGTTTGTACACCCCAATATTTTAGGTTGTTTCATTTAAAAGATTCCAAAAACTTTTATTTAATTAATTAAATTGCCAGCATGATGGCGTTGTGGTTAGCTTTCTTTGGCCTTGCACCTCAGCGGTCAAGGGTTCGATTCCCTGTGGGTGTGATGTTTGCATGTTTTCCCGCTTTGTTTCTCTGTGTAAAAGTGGTTTTCAAACTTCAGTGTTAAACCCCTTTCAACAATGGTGAATAATAAATATCTTATCTGTTTTCAGTTTCGTCCTCTTTAATAAAATTAACTCAATTTAAAAAACTATTAAAAAATGTATTTATTTATTTTATAATGCTTTATTCTGTTTGAGATTATCTCATTTCAACACCTTGATATACCCATGTCCAGCTTAGTATTTCAGTACTTCCTGTTAAAAAAAAATTCACAAGAGCTCTCTTCTCAGGTCTCACATTCACAGCTATCGCTAAAGTTTTGCCAACTTTTCCCATTTTTTCTTGTTTCTACCTGTTCAATGCCAATATTCTTTCAGTCTAAATTTTTTTTTTTTTTTTTTTTTAACTTAAGACTCTTGTAATGTTAGTCACTTTGCAAATTCCCACCAACTTATCACAATATCACACAAGAGGTCAAGAGGAAGTCCTGTTTTACTGAATATCAGAAGCCCAAGTGCCAGAGATCTTACAGCTGTGCTGATATTACAGTACAGCAGCACGTCCTTGAGTGCGATATTGCTTTTATACAATAATTCTACAAATGCAATTTATTATCAATAAATAATGATTTTTATTTAACCAGTTATTTTGCTCGACCAACACATCCTTCAGTGACTGGTAGAATGAACTAACCGCATCTGGCAGAGCTGGCGACCGACAGTTAGCAACCATTAATGTGATCAATAGAGTTGAAAGTAGATTTAAAAATTTTATCAGTATTATGTAGCCAAAAGGTATGGAGAATAAACCATGGATGCGATGGACAGTCCTGAGAAACATCTGAAATTTACTTTATTTTTTCACTCACTTCACATTAGAATTTCAGCTAACTTTTTTAGGGGTTGATTCCCAAATAACACTTTTAAGGGTACCACACACCAAGTAGTCCCTTTGATCTTGGGGTTAGGCTAGGATTTAGCTGTTTGCCAGAAGCTATGTAGTTCGTGTTAGCAATGAGTAAAACAGCAGATGGTTCAAAGGTAATTAGGACCAACTGAAAAGCAATTATTACGGAGGCAAAGTGTTGGATGACAACGTTATCAGATGTCTCTTCATACTGAACAAACGTCTGTGTTTGGTTTTAAATGTGGGTTTTGTCAGGAAGCTGCTCTTTCCAGTACTGTATTGAGGACCATATCGACCTACTTTCACCCCTGCTTGTGTAGTTAACTATTGTTAGAGCAACTGTAATGTATATAATGACACATACACAGTAGATAACATCGCAGTGCTGTTATGCTCTATATCACCATTCGTGCCTCTCGTCCATCAGATTACCAAGTCATCTGAGACATGTGAAGCCAGCATACTTTTAAACTGCTGTTCATGCTGTGTCTCAAGATAGCTTAATACACACGAGAGGAAAGCTAACTGCACTGTTGTCTGCACATTTCACGGCTAAGTGGATTTTATATTCCTACCACACTGTTACCTTCTTCTGGGAAAGTGCTTCTCCTCCTCCTCCTCCTTCTTTTTCTAATAATAATAATAATAATAATAATAATAATAATAGTTGTTTGTTGTTGTTATTTTAATAGCTGATTGCAGGAGATAATATCCACCACAGTCTTATTACATATAAAATTGAAATCTCTCCATCTCTCTCTCCTTGTCCTATGCATTGTTTCTCTCACATTTTGTCTTTTGCCACCTTTTTCTATGCTCCTGACTGTCTCTCTCCCTCTCAGCCAATCTTATCTTTCACATTCACAGCTAACAGAACACATTCAAATACAGAGTTACATAATACATTTTTGGCATTTGTTTTTTAGAGGAAGATTGATGCAGTCACAGGTGTTATGGTCCAGGTTAGCATTATTCTGAAAACAGATCACAAAATTACTTTAATATTTACGATGGATAAATTTATGCTTAAATGAAATACATACATACCTACATACATAACTACGTACTTACTAACTACAGGATGATTTTTTTATGCACTTCCAGTCATGTCCTATAGACAAAAACAAAAGCTTTAATAGAAACAAAAAATTGTAAATGAAACCTTTGCAAATGTTCATGTCTTGTAAAAATCATTTTGTGTCAGTAATCAGTCCTCACTGAGAAACTGTGTGTGGGACAAGTTATAAACCACTGAAAGAAGACAAATAAGGTAAAAGTCACTATAATAATAAATCTTTCAAAAAATGATGAGAAGCTATGAGACAACACCCTTTCACCTGTGAAAACTGCAAGCATGGTGACATTAGGATTATAAACAATAGTCTCAGTCACGTCTCTAAATCCATGAAGCTATTTTCAAGGTGCTGTCCAGGACCCCAGGCTACTCTTAATCTCATAGGCAATTATATAGAGTTATGTTACAGAGCTTCGCCTGGAGCTTCTACTGGATGAAATGTGACCTCCTTGACCTCCATCTCTCACTTTTCTGCACCAGGTACCGGTAGGAACGGGACTCTCCTGGGTAAGTCTGTTTCACTTTTAGTTTTATCAGACTCAAAGTTAGGCTTATTATTCAAAGACGTATGATTATACCCTGGCTCTGTATTGAAGGTTTTTGTATTACTGAAGTTTCCACGGCGGCGCAGTGGTGTAGTGGTTAGCACTGTCGCCTTGCACCTCCGGGTTCGATTCCCCGGCCAGGCTCGATTCCCGTCTCTGTGTGCATGGAGTTTGCATGTTCTCCCCGTGCTTGGTGGGTTTCCTCCGGGTACTCCGGTTTCCTCCCACAGTCCAAAGACATGCAGGTTAGGCTAATTGGCGTTCCTAAATTGCCCGTAGTGTGTGATTGGGTGTGTGTATGTGTGTGTGCCCTGCGATGGATTGGCACCCTCTCCAGGGTGTACCCCGCCTAGTGCCCGAAGTCTCCTGGGATAGGCTCCAGCGACCCTGAACACAGGATTAAGCGGTATAGAGAATGAATGAATGAAGTTTCCACTGACAAAATATTGTAAGTCCAACTTGGTGTTATTTAATCCCTGACCCATCGGTTATTGGGGTTTGAATTAAACTTAACTTCAGTTTAAGTGGTTAGTTAAACAGACCAATAATCACATATTTTCTTAGTTGATTTTTGCCAATGTAACTCACACGCATTTAAATAAGCAAATACGTGAAAGCATAAGTACTGCAGTGATTGTTTCAGCTGCCAACAATTCTTTAAACCCTGACTGCTTCAGTGAGTAGCTTCTTATTTCTTTAACACGTTGCATTGTTTAAAAAGAAAAAGAAAAAGAAAAATCAATGGTATAAAACACTGCAATGTGTAATTGTGAAAGTAAGAGCATTTCCATGCACAGTGTGGGAGTAAACAGCTGTGTAGCCTTAAGAAAACCACTTGTTAACCAATATATTTTTTAGAAATGGGAGCATACAGATTAGATTTTGGAGAAATGGAATGAAGCATGTGGTCTGGTGAGTCCTGATTGACCCTAATCCAGAGTGATGGATCATGCAGAGTGGCCACTGTACAAGCTAGTGACACACTACACAGGTGCTGTTTTAATCTGAAACACTTACTCAGCTTGCAAGAATAAGCTCTAGCCTTTACCCTTTACTGCTCTCCCCACCTGCCTCTACCCTCTTATCAAGGAAGCCTTCATCCGTCTGGAAAATGGCTGCCGTCCTTAACCACATATCCATCTCGCTGTCAGACACCTCACCTCCCAGGAAACAGCTCATCAGGATCACAACAATCATAAAAACCACATGCTAGCATCTGATTGAATTTATCTTCCAAGGTCAGGCTGGAGTCATCTGGGAGTGATTTAAGATCAGATACAGTGGTGTGAAAAACTATTTGCCCCCCTCCTGATTTCTTATTCTTTTGCATGTTTGTCACACAAAATGTTTCTGATCATCAAACACATTTAACTATTAGTCAAAGATAACACAAGTAAACACAAAATGCAGTTTTTAAATGAGGGGTTTTATTATTTAGGGAGAAAAAAAATCCAAACCTACATGGCCCTGTGTGAAAAAGTAATTGCCCCCTGAACCTAATAACTGGTTGGGCCACCCTTAGCAGCAATAACTGCAATCAAGCGTTTGCGATAACTTGCAACGAGTCTTTTACAGCGCTCTGGAGGAATTTTGGCCCACTCATCTTTGCAGAATTGTTGTAATTCAGCTTTATTTGAGGGTTGAACCGCCTTTTTAAGGTCATGCTACAACATCTCAATAGGATTCAGGTCAGGACTTTGACTAGGCCACTCCAAAGTCTTCATTTTGTTTTTCTTCAGCCATTCAGAGGTGGATTTGCTGGTGTGTTTTGGGTCATTGTCCTGCTGCAGCACCCAAGATCGCTTCAGCTTGAGTTGACGAACAGATGGCCGGACATTCTCCTTCAGGATTTTTTGGTAGACAGTAGAATTCATGGTTCCATCTATCACAGCAAGCCTTCCAGGCCCTGAAGCAGCAAAACAACCCCAGATCATCACACTACCACCACCATATTTTACTGTTGGTATGATGTTCTTTTTCTGAAATGCTGTGTTACTTTTACGCCAGATGTAACGGGACACGCTCCATCCAAAAAGTTCAACTTTTGTCTCGTCGGTCCACAAGGTATTTTCCCAAAAGTCTTGGCAATCATTGAGATGTTTTTTAGCAAAATTGAGACGAGCCTTAATGTTCTTTTTGCTTAAAAGTGGTTTGCGCCTTGGAAATCTGCCATGCAGGCCGTTTTTGCCCAGTCTATTTCTTATGGTGGAGTCGTGAACACTGACCTTAATTGAGGCAAGTGAGGCCTGCAGTTCTTTAGATGTTGTCCTGGGGTCTTTTGTGGCCTCTCGGATGAGTTGTCTCTGCGCTCTTGGGGTAATTTCGGTCGGCCAGCCACTCCTGGGAAGGTTCACCACTGTTCCATGTTTTTGCCATTTGTGGATAATGGCTCTCACTGTGGTTCGCTGGAGTCCCAAAGCTTTAGAAATGGCTTTATAACCTTTACCAGACTGATAGATCTCAATTACTTTTGTTCTCATTTGTTTCTGAATTTCTTTGGATCTTGGCATGATGTCTAGCTTTTGAGGTGCTTTTGGTCTACTTCTCTGTGTCAGGTAGCTCCTATTTAAGTGATTTCTTGATTGAAACAGGTGTGGCAGTAATCAGGCCTGGGGGTGACTACAGAAATTGAACTCAGGTGTGATAAACCACAGTTAAGTTATTTTTTAACAAGGGGGGCAATCACTTTTTCACACAGGGCCATGTAGATTTGGAGTTTTTTTTCTCCCTTAATAACGTAAACCTTCATTTAAAAACTGCATTTTGTGTTCAATTATGTTATCTTTGACTAATAGTTAACGGTTTTTGATGAGCAGAAACATTTGTGTGAGACAAACATGCAAAAGAATAAGAAATCAGGAAGGGGACAAATAGTTTTTCACACCACTGTAAATCATCTCCTTTAGTAGCCAGAGCTGAGGAGAGGGAAGAGAAGGCAGGATCATAACTGTGTACGTGTAAAAAGATGAATGTGCGGACGTTGCAAAAATCCCATATTACTAGCAATTTCTATATAGAGTAATTTCTTATTTGCTATTATACAAATACCAAGCTATACCAGGTGGTACTACTTACCATACATATACATACATACATATAGCTGCCCTGCTAGACAAAAAGGCATGAACACTGTTTTTGACCTTTTTGACCTCCAATGATATAATTTTAAATGAAAACCTAATGAAGGAATGGATAACGAATCATGAAAACCTTTATGCTTAAATGTTTACAGGAATCAGAAAATTTATAAATTATTTTATTTTTTATCCTATTGCAATTCTTTACTAACCTTTTTGGCAGCTTTTTGTCAATTTTAACCTCCAGTTCGATTCCCGCCTCAGGGTCTGTGCGCATGGAGTTTGTATGTTTATCAATGATTAGTGGGTTTCCTCAAGGTACTCGCATTTCCTCACACAGCCCAAAGACATGAAGGTTAGGCTAATTGGCTTTCCAAAATTGCCCGTAGTGTGTGAATCGCAAATGGCCATCAAGCTGACAACCCGACCCCTTAAGTAACTGCCACAGAAATTACAGATACAGTATAAGGTATTTCCAGGGTGGGGAGCATTCGTTGCCTGATGTGCTAGATGGATTATAACTTAGATATCTGACAGTTGGGATCTACAGTACATATACTACCAAGATCAAAGGTTAGAGTGTACCCAGAAAAAAAAATCCATATTCTTTGAAATTCCATGACATTTTACAATACTTTAGGAACATTTTCATGCATTAGTAGTTAGTGTGTGGAGAATGTGTGTTTTTATACAACTCTATGCTTTCTCTTAGTGTAGTATCTTCTTTTGTTTCCATTAATGGCATGATATTACAAAGATGAACCTTTTACACATACAACAGAAATGATTTATGTATAATACATTATTGAATGTCTTGCTGCAGTTTTAAAATTGCATTTACAGTATATGAATCGAAAAGTACGAAATGTTTTTGGCACTCATCAAGAACACATAGTCCCATGATTCCAGCCTGTCTCACTATCCTTTTGATTTACACTGAAATCCTGGCCAGGAATGTGACCCACGCATTCAGAGAAAAGTTGAAGCTTCTGTGTCTTTGATCCTAGGTGCAGCTGATGAGGGAAGACTGAGAGGACATCTAACCACGTGGGCTTGTTGCATGTGTGTCCTCTGTGCTCAGTCATGCACTTCTTTGGGTTTTGGTGCAACAGACACAAAGCTTACTTGTCCCTGGTTAATTAAACGTAAGCTCTGTTGAACAGAGTCCGTTCAGACCTGGCAACTGAGCCGTATGAGCCAGAGCTGGGGCAGTCATAAAACAATGAATTTTATCTCGCTAATAAAAGTTTAAAAGTTGATTCTCAATTGCGGACTAAAGGTAGAAAAATCTAATTCAAAACTCAAAATGTTCTCTGCACATAGTGTGCTTGCGTTGTGTTTAATACACTATTTACAATTTCTCTTTACAATTTGAAAAGAAAATGTTTTTTATCTAATATTCTGTGCTTCTGCTGGTTAATAAACTGAAAAACTTAGTATATTTCTCCTCATGCATACAGGTGAAATATAACCACTTGTTTTTAGAAAGACCTCCAACATTTTGCTTTATGAACCCACATTAATGTAATGTGTTAAAACAGATGCACTTTTAATAATGCATTAAAGAAACGAATTAGAATTTGAATGTACATATTTTCTTAAGTGAGGTGGCATGGTGGTTAGCTTGTTGAATTGTGTGCTGTGGTGTCTAGCACTGGGACATTGGAAATTTCCCAGATCCCAATCTCAAGCAGGACAAACAAATATGGTCCACTGAGTCCCCACCCAGCATCCAAAGGATTTGCTGCCAATGTCCCAGTGCCAAACACTACAGCACACCACCAGAGGCCTTGCAGAGGTACGCGTCGAGTGGCCAGAGCTGACCCATGGCACAAGAGGAACCCAAGACTTACAGTAGGCGGTTTTAAAGTGATGGCTGATTGATGTGTAATGTAGTTTTTCACTCCATTTTCTTTGTATTATTAAATTGAAAGCTTCTAAATGAAGAATATATAGTGTTATAAAAAGGTTTTGTCTGCCTTTGCATTATACTGTAGTTCACCAAATTGAGTCCAGGTCTAAAAAATAACAGTTATGTTTTGCCTTCAAACTCATCATACTGTATATTGATTTTAACAATTAACAATTTCTATTTTAATTTCTGTTTATTTCATATGTATAGGATATTATCGGAAGGAAATTTCACATGCATGAACCTAAATCATATGATAAGGGAATAACGTTCCATGGGAACAGACAGTAAATACGGTAACTAACCTTCCACTAATTTCAAGGTCAATTTGACAAAACAAATGAACCAAAATAGCAGAGAGCCCTGCTGTTTCTATTGTGCAATATTAAACTTAAAAACAGATTCTCTTCAGTGTTCTGTCAGTCTTGAGCTTCCCAAAGTGAATTCCTTTGGAACCCTCTCTGATAAGAGAGTTGAACCTACAATTGTTCCCAGGGAAACCAAAGAACGCTTAAGGGTTCCAGATGAAACCATTTATTCCAGTAGTGTAGTTTAGGAAAATGTCCATGTATGTATATACTACATATGCACTATAAAACAGACCTGCATGCCATCATGTGCTGGGGGTATTGCTGTTATCCATTAGCAGTTCCTGAACTAGCCTCAGTGGACCTTTTTGCCCTTTGTTTCAATCTAATTGCATCACTGCGTGGGAACCATGTGGCCTGCTCCTGCCCCTCTGTTCTCTTCCTCCTCGTCACACACAGCTGGGCATCCCCAGAGGAAAACATTTCACTCTGGCAACTCAAACTTTCACCTCATAGCTCTGAGATTCTAAAACCATACATGCACATACAGTACATTCACAATCCAGCATGATACATTAAGTCCTGTGCAAAAAAAGAAAAAAAAAAAAAGCTTGCTCATTGTTTAGATGTCTTATATGATTTGAATTCGATTAAAATTATTGGAATAAAATAAACCAATAACATTTTACTACTGTAGGTAACTCTATATCAGCTTTATTTCAGTGTTCCTAGCTCCAATTCTGTCACATCAAAGTTTCCACTGCTTATAATAGTGACTGTAATAAAATATTACATATGAGTGGCTATGTGGGAACTACTGCATACACGATGATGGATCTGTTACAAAAGAGAGTCATGGAGTTGCTCTTGCTCATAGAGAAAACTAAATAATGGCCAAATTCTACTACATTTTAAACATTTAATGCTATTCATTTGGTTTAATCTATGTTTCAGTTAGACACAGTAAATCAAACTCCGCTAAGTGCTTATTGTTAATGAAAAGATCACTGATCAGATGTTACAGATATAATTTTAACACTCCTAGCATGAGATGGTGGAATAGCTAGCAGATGCCCAGTTTAGCTGTTTGTCTGCTTCCTGTCCTGGGCTCTAGACTGTCACTAATGAGAGAGGTCTGTTCTGAGACTATAAGCTACTGTACAGTATACTGCAAGAAATGAGTGCAGCACAGGCCAGCTTTACCCTCATAAGTACTCCATTATCTATAAAGTCCACTTTTGAAGCACCACCTGGACATCCAGCAGTTCACCGACAATAGCCTGCTGTAAGCTGTATTGCCAAAACACTTTGGGATGGGGCCAGTGCATATGGGGTCAGTGCATTAGACATTGGCTTCAATAATTTATATCTTTATGAAGTTCCTCTTACTGACCTCTGACAGACGAAGGCATATACTGTATTGTTAGCACCTACTGTACATGTATGACTATCTTGGAGAATCTGTGCTTCTCCAAGAATGGCTTAACTTTATGATAATCATCAGATGTGGTGCCATTTTGTTCTTCATGAGGCTGTTTATGGGAGTTCTGTCTTAGGAAGGAAGAGGAGAGCCACAGCTGCATAAACACATCTGTCTATGCAGGTTTGAATGCATCTGGAGTTGAGAAAGCTGCATAATTTTGGGGGGTGGGAGATAAGGATCAGGGCAGTGTTAGAGATCTGATTATCTTCCTGTTTTTGCCTTTAAGCACCATCTGCATGCAGTATGATGAGATCTACATACAGTACAGCTGTATGTAGCGTGATGCAATGACATGAATGTATATGCCTTATTAAACCTAATGAAAATTATATTATTAAAAAAGATATGATCCTTAAACACATGAATTGACTGAAATGTAGAATTTAGTTGCGTAGTCAAACATTTCCAGATTTTCAGGGAACATTTGTTTTACTGTGGCTGGTTATTACAAAAACTGCCTTTCAGACAAATTAATAACATTGTATCCAAGACGGTAGACAGCTATGTTTGTAGTGTATAAAGTGTTTTGTTGCCAAGAGGGGGTTCATTGTCAGTTTTAGCTTAATCAGAAAAACTGGGTTGGTGAGGGTTTTTTCTCTTCCATAACATCAAAACCAAAAATGGTAGGTCCTTGTTAACTGTTAGTCTTTAACCATTATATGCTCCTTGCTGATTGGATGTGGCATATGGCTATAAAAGGAACAATTAATTAAAAAAAATTTAAGTTTATTATCTAGTTATCCTCAAAAATAGTTAATGTAAAGTTACTTATGTTATTATTGTGAGGGATAAGGGACACTTTTCCCATGTTCCCAAATTTGAGCTCAAATTGGTACAATCTCCAGATTACAGTAACCCCTGTGGAGATTGCCAGGAAACCCATCAGAGTGTTTTGGGAAAGCAGTCAAAAAATGTTGAGCATGCTCCAAATTTTTACATTTCAGCAACAAAAAATACAGTAGCAGTGCATAAGTTATTCTCATGTAGCACTTCTGTGGGACTTTGTACATCGTTCATGCTTCTTTGTAATGGATCGTAGAGCCCAAAATTATGCCAAATTCTATCAATATTAAATGACAATTTTCCTGAACTGTCAATCATTCAACTCACCATTCTTCAAGAACTGCTTAATAATTTTGCTTCTACTCTTTACTTCGGCCTCTGGATCTTCCATGAACCGACCTCGGATTAAGCGGTTACAGACAATGAATGAATGAATGAACAGACATTGATATTGATTACATTTTAGTGAAACAGTTTCCATGGTTGTTATTACCCGACCCCGATACACCATAACCAAAGCTCTAATGTTATCACAGGCATTATGCTCTTTAAAGACTGTTAAGAATGGTACCTTTTGTATTGTTCTAACATTTTTAAACTAATTGTCATACTTTTATAGGGGCAATGTCATTACAAATGACAAAGTATCGTGGAAAACCTATTAAGAAGTATGTAGAATTTAGGAGGACAGAATAAAAATGTTACAAATGCTGACTTGTCACCATTGTTCAAAGGAAGACAAAACTAAAAATGAACAATAACGAAGCTATAATCTCTCATGCATGCAACAAATTAGGTCCTCAGCTATTTACTTTTTTAGCTAAGCACATCTGCCAGAGCGACTTCCTAGAATTCTTATAAGGGCACAGGATGTAGTGGCTGTTTCAGAGGAATAATTGTTAACGGGTCTTTTATCCCTGTAAAAGCATTTTTTTTTTCCAGTAGCAACTATGTTCTAGTCAACAGAGTAATTGGAATAAGGCCACTACCGGAAAGAGACGGAAATGCCCTTTCAGTCTTTCCCAGCATGCCTTTCTTTTTTGTCTCTGGTAAGGCCTACAGCTGGCTTGTCACTAGGCGTTCTGAAAAACGTTCACAAACCAACCAAGACTGTGCAGGATGTGACTTGCCTTTCAATCAGAGTAAAAATCAGGTCACTTAACTAGAGTATGGGAAAACAAACTGGTGCTATATGGTTGCTACAGGCAGGATGGGGGTCACATAAGTTCATTGTGTGTGTATTTTCCCCAAAGAAAGCATAAAGGACATGTTTGGTATTTGTAACATCCTGTATGAGGGTTTTTTTTTCTTTTTTCGGGGGTCAGTGAGGTTGTCATTTTTTTTTCTCGATAATCTGTAAAGTTAAACGGACACCAGAGGAGATGTTTGAGGAAAGACGAGAGCATGGCACTTTTCATTCTGAAAATAAATCCTTGTTTCATGTTATCTTCTTATTTTAATAGGAAACTATAACTGAAAAAAACATGACAATCTTTTATACATATTAACCTTTAAATAACTCATTTATATATAGTCCTGTTATTCATGTCTGAACAGCCATGGAAAAAGCGGCTCATGCTAATATTTTTACTGGCCACGACAAATCATTAAAACAGAGCAGGAAGGAAAGATTTACTCAAAACTGCGGTAAAGAAATAAAAACGAATGGTATTGTGTTAGGAACTAAGCATTACTGTGAAAATAATAGCCCAGTCTTTTTAAACATGAATGAAGCTCCATATCAATTGGAATTCGGGCTTTTGGACAGAAGGGAGACCAAATTTAGTCACAACTAGAGTGTGATAAAAAAACATTTATAATTGAATAGAAAATAAGCATCTTAAGCATTATTTGCTACGTTTCCTAAATGTCTCATTTGGAACCTATTAGCAGCTCGCATCCTGCTGTGTTGAAGAGAGTGCTGAGTGTGCCTTGAGAAAGCTTTTAAACAGGGTCATTACACTGACACAACTCTTACTGTCAGCTATAAACTGTGAGGAATGCGCTTACTTTGCCTGTACATTAGTTTTAAGCAGATCCAATGGAAAAAAGTGAAGAATTTAGCAGAACATACAACACTTGGTGTTAGATGATGATTCTACATCTGTTACTTATTTGTGACGCATTTCACTGCATCCGTAGTGAATGCTTTATATACAGTCATGACCATAAATTTTGACAAAAAAAAAATAAATTTGTGTTCATTCAACATCTGTACACCACCATATTGAATTTTAAATTAAATACTCAAATACTGTGTAAAGTCAAGACTTTGGGCTTTAATGCAAGGGGTTTGGGGAGGGGAGGGGGGTTGTTTCATAATTATGTACATGGTGAAGAACGAATGGTTATGACGATAATCCCTCTTCCCTGAGGGAGAGGAACGAGGTACAGCACAACCTATGGGATATCACGCCCTCTCGTGTCCTGGCTGAAGCCACCTATATTCACGCCATAAAGGCAGTCAAACCTGTGGTGATGTAGGTGTAGCCTCGGCTATACCTTTAAGCTAATGTGGCAAAGAAGTCGTCCGCTGTTCGTCTCTGTTCTTCAGGAGTATGGCTTCTCCTACGTCACCACAGGTTTGACTGCCTTTACGGCCTGAATATAGGTGGCTTCAGCCAGGACACGAGAGGGGGTGATATCCCATACGTTATGTGTTGTACCGAGTGAATTGACTGAAAGGGAACCATCCTTTTAAAACATCTCGCAGACCAGAAAGGCCAGGTTAGACTTAAAGTTTGGCATATTCTTTGAACTGATGAAACTAAAATTAACTTGTGCCAGAAGGATGGGAAGAGAAAAGTACAGAAAAAGGAAGGAACAGCTCATTATCCAAAGCATAGCACATCATCTATACATGGTTGAGGCAGTGTTACGGCATAAGCGTGTCTGGCTGCCAATGGAATCAGGCAGTGTTTATTGATGACCTGACTACTGATAAAAGTAGCTGAAGTGAATGAATTCTGAAGTGGGATATACTGCTCAGATTCCGTCGAATTCTGCAAAACCGATAGGACACCACTTCATATTGCAGATGGATAATGAACCCCCCCCCCCCCCAAAAAAAAACAGTGAAAGTTATGCTTTTGACGTACTGAAGACAAGACTGAAGGAAGAAAGACCCACAATCAAGCAGTAGCGGCAGCTGCAGTAAAGGCCTGGCAAAGCATATTGTGGAAGGAAACTCAGCATTTGTTCTTGTTCATGGGTTCCAGACTTCAGGGGTACTAAATTTCCTTATGTTTGTAATAATGTTAGTTTGTCCAATTATTTGATTATTTATGTGTGTATGAAAATAGCTGAAATTCCTGAATGGTAAATACCACACATATGTCAAACCCTTTGAATTAAAACTGAAAGTTTTGACACCACTCACGTCTTGACTATTTCATTTCAAAGCGATGTGTCAGATTGATAAGACAGTTGGCAAAAAAAAATCTATTCCAGCCATGTTTTGATCTGATATACAGTATTAAAAATAACTCAGATCAAAACATGTTTTGCCAACTGGTCTATCACTCTGACACGACACTGAACCAAGCCATATAATATACTGCATATTGGATGGGGGCATGAGAACACATTCAGAAATGTCAGTGATCTACTTACTTACTTTAATAGCCAAATAACCTACTCCAACTGTTTTTATCCCATATACAGTAAGTAGTTAAATGTTTACTTATGCCCTGTTTGAGCAATCAAATCTCTCCTTTCATCCATTCCAACCCATATTACTTCTTTGCCTAACATTTACTTGCATCTTTACCTTAAAACTCAACCATCTATGTTTTTTTTTTATTATTCACGTCATCAGATCCTCTGCCTCTCTGTCCTTTAAGCAATTGTTTTTGTGCATCTTGAATGGTCATTCAACAGTAATGTACACACACACACACACACACACACACACACACACGCAAACAGTAGTCATGGAAACTGTTCCTAGAAGCACAGTCATTATTAGCATTCAGTGTGGGTGCGTGGGAGAAAGAGAGCTGCTCCAAGTGCATTGGGAACATTAACTCTCCCACATGTGACCTTAATACACTAGACAACAAAATTTGACACAGCTGTTCAGACATCCATCCTCAAACTTCTTTTAGTAATCAACCTGGGTCAGACATCACAATTTATTATGTAACACATCAAATGTCATTTAGCATGTATAGCTTCATTACATAAAACTATTACAGCAGTGCAGTTTTCCTTGCATAAGTAAAACAGGCAAAGCCACATCCAGCAGCACTAATATAAAACTGCATTTTAAAAAAACACTGCAAGTGTTTTTTTTTTTTCTTTCTTTTGTAATATTATTACTTTTTCTTTAATACAGAACCCACAGCTGAGTGTGACCTCTCAAATACATAAACCCACACATTTTCATGCATACAATTCCCTGCATTCACAATCATGAAGAGCTCACAACATCAATGTGCCTCTATAATACTACATGGTTGCATAAGACTTGGTCAAATACTTTTGCATGATCCAGCATTAATCAACAGGCCACATTTATCTGCATTAGTTGACTACATACATATTTAAATGAACCAATTATACACTGCCTGGCCAGTGAAGGTGCAATTTGGATTTAAGTAAGCAAAAATTGTTTCTAATTGATGAAGTGAGTTGCTTCTTTCTTTTTAACCAATCATGACAGAAGATGTACGTCATGGTTGAGGAATTCCAATGATTTTTCAAAACTCATTATGATATGTGACCAGAACTCATAGAACTAGGACTAAACAGCTGTCTCATTAAGCAAACTACAGTACTTGTTCGAGAGACTAATCAGAAAAAAAGGTTTCCGTTTTCTGGAGAGCATAAAGATTGGATTTGGGATCAATACAAAAAGATCATAAATCTAATTAGTCCAGATTGACCCTATTCCTGATCGTTGAGCACGTCAGGGTAAAAAAAAATCACATGAACCATGCATAGTGGCCGCCATACAAGCCCCTGGAGGCAGCGTTATGATCTGGGGTTGCTTCTTTCTGTCAGGGTTAGGGTAAGCAATGTTACTGTGTGTGGAAATAAAATGAAGTTGGCTGATCATCTGCATGTATTGATGACCAGTTTATCATATCAATGGATTTTTCCTCTCTGATGGTACTGGTATATTGAAGCATGATGGTGCCAAGTGTCATCAGGCTCAAATTGTGAACAGGTGGTTTTTGGAGCACGAAGAACCATTTTCACACATGAAATCTGATCTAGTCTCTTCCGTCTTTGGGAGGTGCTAGAGAAGGAGGTGTTTTGGGAGGTGCTGGAAAGATGTCAGTTAAAAATGATTGCTTCTTTAGATAAAAAATAAATGTTATGACATTGACATGGTTGACGAAATAATGCCACTGCAAATGCATGCCATCATAAAAGCTAAAGAGTGGGTGACTTTTTTTTTTAATTAATTTATTTTTTTTTGGCCAGGCAGTATATATTTTATCATATTGCACATCATTTTCCACATAGGTACAGATTTTGTATTTAATATTGCAGCTATCTAGATAAAATTTGCTCTTTGACTCTTTGTCTGTACATACAGTGGTGTGAAAAACTATTTGCCCCCCTCCTGATTTCTTATTCTTTTGCATGTTTGTCACACAAAATGTTTCTGATCATCAAACACATTTAACTGTTAGTCAAAGATAACACAAGTAAACACAAAATGCAGTTTTTAAATGAGGGGTTTTATTATTTAGGGAGAAAAAAAATCCAAACCTACATGGCCCTGTGTGAAAAAGTAATTGCCCCCTGAACCTAATAACTGGTTGGGCCACCCTTAGCAGCAATAACTGCAATCAAGCGTTTGCGATAACTTGCAACGAGTCTTTTACAGCGCTCTGGAGGAATTTTGGCCCACTCACCTTTGCAGAATTGTTGTAATTCAGCTTTATTTGAGGGTTTTCTAGCATGAACCGACTTTTTAAGGTCATGCCACAACATCTCAATAGGATTCAGGTCAGGACTTTGACTAGGCCACTCCAAAGTCTTCATTTTGTTTTTCTTCAGCCATTCAGAGGGGGATTTGCTGGTGTGTTTTGGGTCATTGTCCTGCTGCAGCACCCAAGATCGCTTCAGCTTGAGTTGATGAACAGATGGCTGGACATTCTCCTTCAGGATTTTTTGGTAGACAGTAGAATTCATGGTTCCATCTATCACAGCAAGCCTTCCAGGTCCTGAAGCAGCAAAACAACCCCAGACCATCACACTACCACCACCATATTTTACTGTTGGTATGATGTTCTTTTTCTGAAATGCTGTGTTACTTTTACGCCAGATGTAACGGGACACGCACCTTCCAAAAAGTTCAACTTTTGTCTCGTCGGTCCACAAGGTATTTTCCCAAAAGTCTTGGCAATCATTGAGATGTTTTTTAGCAAAATTGAGACGAGCCTTAATGTTCTTTTTGCTTAAAAGTGGTTTGCGCCTTGGAAATCTGCCATGCAGGCCGTTTTTGCCCAGTCTCTTTCTTATGGTGGAGTTGTGAACACTGACCTTAATTGAGGCAAGTGAGGGCTGCAGTTCTTTAGATGTTGTCCTGGGGTCTTTTGTGGCCTCTCGGATGAGTCGTCTCTGCGCTCTTGGGGTAATTTCGGTCGGCCGGCTACTCCTGGGAAGGTTCGCCACTGTTCCATGTTTTTGCCATTTGTGGATAATGGCTCTCACTGTGGTTCACTGGAGTCCCAAAGCTTTAGAAATGGCTTTATAACCTTTACCAGACTGATAGATCTCAATTACTTTTGTTCTCATTTGTTCCTGAATTTCTTTGGATCTTGGCATGATGTCTAGCTTTTGAGGTGCTTTTGGTCTACTTCTCTGTGTCAAGTAGCTCCTATTTAAGTGATTTCTTGATTGAAACAGGTGTGGCAGTAATCAGGCCTGGGGGTGACTACAGAAATTGAACTTCGGGTCGTGAAAACCACAGTTAAGTCATTTTTTAACAAGGGGGGCAATCACTTTTTCACACAGGGCCATGTAGATTTGGAGTTTTTTTTCCTCCCTTAATAACGTAAAGCTTCATTTAAAAACTGCATTTTGTGTTCAATTATGTTATCTTTGACTAATAGTTAACGGTTTTTGATGAGCAGAAACATTTAAGTGTGACAAACATGCAAAAGAATAAGAAATCAGGAAGGGGGCAAATAGTTTTTCACACCACTGTATGAGTCATATCTGAACTAACATTACTTGTATGTTAAAGATGTTTCATGTTGAGTTCTCTTTAGTTCTTAATTCCTGTTATTAAACTGTTATCCATCTTCGCACCTGATAGTCTGAGCATGGGTCTGCCAAAGTGTGCTGCTGCAAAACATTAATGTGCATTAACTGATTTTACACTGCAAATGTGAGTTGTAAAAAAAACGTGTTACAATGTATTGATCATATTATATATTTGAGCTTTAAATTTTAGAATAAATACAAAAATATTAATTTAATGTCTTGTGTTTATATAGTTAAAAACTTTGGTCCTCTCTAAAATACTTACTATATGCCATCTATTCATATAAATGAATGAATATATAATCATATCTTTCAGGCTCCTTCAGAACTTACATGAAAATAGGAATTCATTATAGTTTTATACTGATCACTTACCTCTGATCATTTTGCTATTTTAACTAAAACGCTTTAAAATAAATGTCAATCTGTACTGGTCAACTTGCACAAGATAAAAAAAAATGGAAATCTAAAACACTGATATTATCACAGAAAATATATGGGCTTATCAACCACATCTCTGCAAAGAAATAATTGAAGAAACTGGAGAATTTACTGATAAAACAGCTTCCATAGTCACATATAACATACCGTACCAGCAATTCCCGACTCTAGTAACTTTTTCATTTTCACTAGTTTTCCCACTAGCACACACCTCCAACTAATCAGATAATTAACAGGTCCTTCTTGAGTCAATGTGAGAGTGTTCGATCAAGGAAAGCACTAAATTGTGCAGAGCAAGGGTACTCTAGCACCAGGGCTGGGAATCGCTGAGCAAAGTAGGTATACAGTAATAGATAAACATCTGTACAGATCAATGATTGTAAAGACAAATATAACGTTCATGCTTTATAAGCTTTGGCCCCATGGGATCTTTGACATCATACCACTATATCTGCATTCAATTAAGCTTAATCTGTCCATTAAAGATCTAAAGTCCAAAAATATAACTAGCAACTTTGATTGCATCTTTTTTAACCCTCACAAAAACGTCACATCGTCCTGTGACTGCACCCAGTGCCAGTGAGCATCATATTCCAAATGCACTTTGCCATTCATTTTGCAGCTTTCCAGCTCCACCTTGCCATTCTTGTAAATCTTACCCTTAGGGCTCAAGGTCTTTGCCAGCCTCTCAGCTGCAAGAGTCTTGGAGGAGTCTGTGTCTTGCTTATTTGCACTATCCAAGTTTCCAGTATTTGCACCTTTACTCTTACTAGCGTCTCCATGGTTAGCGTCATGACTGGAAGATTTCAAATCCTCTTTAGGGACACTGCCTTTCACCTGAGCAGATTTGGAGTTGTCTGTGCACACAGGAGCAGAGCAGAGCACAGACTCCGTCCCGCTGGAGGTGCAGTACTCGTCCAGATCATCAGCCAGAGTATCCAGGTAACTGCCGATGGAGATGTTGTCCAGCTTGTCATGGGGCTCATGTAGGCTGCTCCAGCTGCCTCCCAGACTGTACTGACTGCCTGTCAGGCTGCTGCAGTGGCTGGTGAGCATGCCACGCTCTTCCATAAGCCACTTCGCTGCCTCGATGCCCTCATGCAGTGACACGAGTTGTTGTAGGATTCTCACATCCACTGCCCGTAGATGAGCCTAACATCACCAGAGACATCATAAAGAAGATTTATTTAAATGTTAGACATGATGTTCGCTAATCATATAACACATACCGTAATGGAGCACTATGCTGCCTGTTCTTCAATTCTTAAATCAGATTGGTAAACATGTGCAGAGCTAACAGATCTAACATTAACGCAGGCTGTAATTCAAATCCTAAATGAATATTTATGTGTTTTTTCTAATGTTGGCATTTCTATTATAACGTATAATATATATAATATAATAACGTATGGGGACTTGTCTTCTCGATCCCATCCCTCAACAGGATAAAAATGTCTTGTGTAAACGTTGATATTATGAAGCTTTTTGTAAAGACCTCTTTCATTTGGCATGTATAGGAACGTCTCCATTGGCAATGCTTGTACTGGTCAATAAGTTTCCCGTAACAGTTATCCCATTAAATATAAAACGCTTTCCACTGTGTGGTTGGTCAATAAAATTTAAGCAAAAAAAAAAAAGAGGTAAGGTGATTTATAGCTGGTTATAAATGTAAGTGATAGCAGGAACATCCTTGTTGATTAGATGAAAAACAGTTACATGTATGCTTTATTTATTAAGAAATTGGTATAAGAGGAATAAAACCTCTTGAGATATTTTATTATAGAAAGAGTTTTGTTCATTTTGGGCCACATCACTTGGCCACAATAACAATAACAAGTTTTATTCCTTACATATAAATTAGAAATATAGTGACCTAAATATGAATTCAATTAAATAAAAGACAAAGGCATTTTCAGATAGGTGGTACAGTATGCAATCCTAGTGTGAGTTCTACTGTTGGGTTAATATGCTGATGAAGACTAGGAGGCCATTATGGTAAGTGCTTTTAAAATTTATGGTTCCCTCTGACAACATCAATTCTTCGTAGTGAACCTTTTACTGCACTGGATATCTCTTCTTAAATAAATAAATAAATAAATAATATGCCTTATAATACACTGTTAATAGCAGTTCCTAAAATGTATTGATAAATCCACATTATGTGTGGAATTAAGAACATTTAACAGCCCCAATTATGGCTTATCAATATATTATGAAGCATAAACTTATCTGGATTTTCATGTAGCACTTACATAATTGGAGAGCTTTTAAGACCTAAATATATAATGCTATATCCATAAAAGCATTTATTCCACACTGAGCCACTCATGTAACCCCTCAAGGCCAAATCAATGAAAAGATAAAGAGAGAGCATTGAACGCACTTCCGAATATTTGTGAACCCATGTAATCTCCACTCACATTTTATCTGTAAAAGCAACATGTGGATCTGGAATGTAGGAGTGTAGCAATGTTTCATACAATGTGATTCAGAATACTATCAATCAAGAAATAATAAGCATTGCATGAATATGGCCCACGCTTTCCATTTTCAAATGATTAAACTTGTACATATGCAAAAGTATTGGGACACCACAAGCTCACACTGAAACATGGTTTTTGAATATCTTAATCCATATGTACAGTAGTCCTTGCTTCATGTTATAATAACCACCACTCTTCTTTATGTGTCTTTATGAGGATTTGTGGTTATTCAGCCACAGGAGCATTAGTGAGACCAGGCACTGATCTTAGACGAGAAGGCCTGGGGTACAGTCAGTGTTCCAACTCACCCCAAAGGTGTTCAGTGTGGTGTGATGTCAAGGCTCTGTGTAGGACACTCCAGGTCTTCCACTTCAACTTTGGCTTTCTTTCTTTGTTTGTTTGTATGTATGTATGTATACTGTATGTAGCTAGCACAGGTACATTGTCATATTTGGCTTGTTTAGTTACATTCATTCATCTGGGCATCTGAGACTTTGGGCACGAGGCAGGGTACACCCTGGACAGCGTGCCAATCCATCGCAGAGCGCGCGCACACACACACACACACACACACACACTATGGTCAATTTGGGAACGCCAATTAGCCTAATCTGCATGTCTTTGGACTGTGGGAGGAAACCGGAGTACCCGGAGGAAACCCACCAAGCACGGGGAGAACATGCAAACTCCATACACACAGAGACGGGAATCGAGCCTGGCCGGGGAATCGAACCCGGACCCTGGCGGTGCAAGGCGACAGTGCTAACCACTACACCACCGTGCCGCCTCTTTACTTACAGTAAAGAATAATTAAATAGTACGTGTTTGTGTGATCCAGTGTGTTTATGTGATACAAAAGCTGTGCAGCAGACAAAATTAAATACAGCTAGCTTTAAAAGGTGTGACTCATAATAGGGATATGTCTAAAATGTGGGGCTTTTCCCCTTTTGCTTTAAGCTTGGCATGTTGCCACCCGTGAGTCATGTAGCTCTCTGTAGCATTAGATGTGTTTTTGGATCCTGAGTTCTCCATTACTATAAACTTCCCAATCACTGCAGTGATTTCCTTCAACTGGATTGAAGCAGTGAGGAAAGCATGTCTAGATGGAGCAGAGTTAGCTGTGTGTGCATGATATCGTTTTAATTTCAGAGATATGCAAGTTTGTGGAGTATTCTACACATATTCAGCAGATTTGTCGCAAATTTTATGTTTTGGGTCAGAGTTTGAGGTAACAATGCATGAATGGGTCACTAACTGACCAGGATACAATTTAAACAGTGAGCAGACTGAGCTAGCGTTTAATGCTAGCTACAAACAAACGGTTGCTGAGGGTGTAGCAGCCGTGTTGGAGAGCACAATAATTCTCATGCCACTTTTAAAACACTGCTAAAGAGACAAAGACATCCAATTGACATCTCTAATACATGGGTTACAACCAAAACTGCACACTGTTTAGGAATACTATTCTACCCACAGTATGATGTTTGGCACAAGTTTTTATAGGCCTCAAATGTGTATTCATTTGCTAATCACAGCATCATTCATGAAGTTGAGCAGAACGGCTTTACAAGTATCTGAGAAAGCTTCTAAGCCCTAAATATCCAACATGATGAAATCATCCAAAGATTATTTGTGATGTAATGTTCTCTGTGCTGTCTGCCAGCAGCACTCAGGTCTACAGTATGTAATATAAATAGCCAAGTCTGTCAAGAGAACACTAAGCATCCCTTTTGTGCTTGATGTTTGCCCTAAAACATAATGCACTTCAGCAGTTCCCCACTGATCTCCAGGCTGTTTTAGCTCATCTTTAATCCCTCACTTACAATCAGCCAAATATCCTACGTATTACCTTACAGCCAACGGGAAATATTTATATATACAAACACATAGTACTGTACATACAGTATGTGTAGCAGCATAGATCTGTATTATACTGTATATATTTCTAACATATACTAAGTGAACAGTTAAACTCTAGCCTAGAACTATCCTGGTGGTTAGTTTAAATAAAAGAAAAGAAAAGACCCTGGAGAGACAGATGATGCAGAAAACCTTGCCTTAAACGGTTCGTAACTGCACCGGTGATGTCAGCCTTACTACTGTAATTACAGTACAAAGAAACAGAGACGGGCCTGTCAAAAAATAAAAGTGTGTATGTCTGTATATGTCTGTGTGTGCACACATATACACATGTTAAGCCATATTTATGGCTAAGAAGCAAGAAGACGGTCCCTTCATTTAAAAACTAAACAGAATTTCCTAAATGTTTCCTTTTGGTTATGTACTAAGGTTATGATTAGCATTACAGGTGGGTGTAGGTATAGTATGGATACCTACACCTACCTGTAATTTAAAGACTTAAAGAAGATAGAAAGTTGACCCTGTGTCTTGGTGTGTGTTTGTGTGTGTCAGAGAGAGAAAGAGAGAGAAGGAGAGAGACCAAAGAAATTAGATTTAGCAGAAAATAGAAGGAAACAGCAAAAAGAAAGGGGGACATGAAGCGAGTGCAGTAAATCAGATTCATAGACTGTGAAACTTGATTCTCAAACCGCCACTGAATGTACTTACCACTTAGCATTTTTGATTTAATAGGCTTGATCATGTGAGTTAACTCATAATATTCTTTGCATTTACAAAATGTGTATGTACAGATGGATGCGGCCCTAAAATCCTCACAAGAGTAAAATGTCAATAAATAAATGAATACACGTTTACAGCAAAAAGGTCTGGATTAATCAGGGAATGAATTAGGAAATCCTTCATGCCTGTAGTAATAAGCAACAAACCTGTTTGAGAAGGGATTAAGGTGATGATTTAATTCCTAATGGTACTTTTTTATTGTGATTGAACTTTTGTATACACACAAAGTAAAGCTGGTTAACATGGGAGTGTGCAAGTCAAGCTGAAAACTAGACAGAAAAAAAAAAACAGACAGGAAGTAGTAACTCAAGTCCCAAGAGAGCCACCATTGAGTCCTTGAGCAAAGCCCTTATGTCTTCACATTCCATGAAAAGCATTTGCTAAATGAATAAGTGTAATATAGTGTAACTTAAAAAGATGGGTAATTTATAGAAAGCATGAGACAACCAATAAGGGAGAGAGACAGAAATAGTGGTGTATGAGGTGGGCTCTGATGGTTAGATTCTTTTCTGAGGGTTTGGGATTGGATCTCTGTCTGAGGCACAAATCGAGCTGCTCATAAATTCACTTTTCTTCCTGGCTCAGCACTGATGTGGTTAAGCTCCATTTTCCTACAGTAACTCTTTCTGCCTGCAATAAATACTGTAATCCCACACATGTTAAAATACATACAAGAGTAATGTCTAGGAATATTCTGTCTAAGCCATGAAGTCCTAAAGTCCTCCCTACTTGTGGTTTAGCACTGGGGAGATATATAAAAAACGTACAGCATATTTTATCGGTATGTAAAATAAATACATATTAGTCCTGGTTTAAGGTTATTACCCCATCATATTTGTAGCTCCTTTTTCAGTCACTGTCAATTGAGACAACATTGGGTCTAAAGCAAGCAGGGGGTGAAGGATCTCTTCCCTGTCACAGCCAGACAGTTCAGATTTTTCCATCATGGATTCAGTGTTAATCCCTGGAATTCTCATTTTACCTGCTGAGGCACTCTGCTCTGTTAAGTATCACACCACAGACCAGAGTTAAGTGTGTGCATGTATTTGGTTTGTGGGTAACTGATGTTTCTATTCATCATTAACTTTAAAATTGTCCTATAGAGGTTTTGAGGTAATTTTCCCTGTCAGAATGTATGTCACAAAGCAGGTTAGGATAAAGACTCAACTACAATTTTTGTCCGGATATTACAGACTTTATGCAGATACTGCCTCGGAGTGCGCGTCAACGTCACATGCAACCTAACGTAAAACTGCAATCATGAGACAACAAACCCTGCATCCGTCTGCAGACAGTGTTTTTTTTTCTCCCCTCAACATCTACTGCTGCACACAGATATAATGACGCATTTAATTCTAAAAGACACGACCTCCTTCACTGAAATTGCACCACCTTGCTCATACTATCCTTCAGTGCCTCTATGCCCTCCATGCAATTACTTAGCACTTCTCATTGCCCCTATCTAGCTGGAGTCATTGCTTCCATCTGTCAGCATACCATCCCCAGTGTTTTCCATCTGTGCAGCAGTGATAGAAAAAGAAAAGGACAGGCAGAGTGGGAGTGAACAGAGAAAATGAGTTTATGCAACACTTGCACTTACTGTATGGTGTACTTGCTGTCATGTGTGCCACATGGTGCGCAAATCGGCAAAACAACATCCTTAATTTATCCAGGAAAGTGATGTACCTTTTTATCGCATTTGTTAGTCATTGAATTGTAAACATTACAACCTCACTACATCTGCTTGTTCTGAGTGAAAGCACAAACATTAACATCACATCCATCATCTCGCAAGATCAAATGTGTTTGCATACACCGTCACTAGGCTAGTTCTAACCTAACCTTTGCTCTCGCCTCTAGTGAACACAAGGCGGTCACACACACTGCAGCAGAACTGGGTGTCAACTACACAGCATGAGGTCTGTGTTCCTGACAGCTAGCTTACCACAGTTTGGGACTAATAACATCTCTATGGAAATAATCTCCCATCAACTGTGATCAAGAACCGCTTTGAGAGGAAGATGACTGATCAAATATAAATCGCTGTTGACACGGACTGAGTAAACATGCTGTCCAAATGAAGGTACTCTGCAAGTGTATTCGCTCTATAGTCTTTACCAGTGTGGTCAGTCATTTAAATAGTTTTTTCCAAATTCGAACATGCAGATATCATCAATAGGTCAACAAAGAAAAAATTCATTAATGTTATTTTTTTCATTCATTCATTCGTCTTCTATACCGCTTTATCCTGTATTTAGGGTCACGGGAACCTGGAGCCTATCCCAGGAGACTCTGGGCACGAGGCAGGGTACACCCTGGACAGCGTGCCAATCCATCGCAGAGCACACACACACTCATTCACACACTATGGTCAATTTGGGAACGCCAATTAGCCTAACCTGCATGTCTTTGGACTGTGGGAGGAAACCGGAGTACCCGGAGGAAACCCACCAAGCACGGGGAGAACATGCAAACTCCATGCACACAGAGATGAGAATCGAGCCTGGCCGGGAATCGAACCCGGACCCTGGCGGTGCAAGGCGACAGTGCTAACCACTACACCACCGTGCCGCCTCTAATGTTATTTTAAACATACTAAATATTTAAATAAAATGTTTAAAATATTGCTTTATATTCTTAAGTAGTGTATGTGTACTTTTCCAATTTAAACCTGGAGACTGAGATGGTGATTTCAAATACCTTGGGTTCCCTTAACCATATCATATCTGTAATGACCAAGTGTGCTTGGAAAATCTTTCTTTTTAAAAGTTCCATCTCTGACCTGGTCTGAACCTCCTGGCAGAGGCAAACACATTTTGGACAGAAATATCCTGGTGCATTTGTGATGTCATCAATCTTCACAACCACCAGCCACAAAACAGACCCAACGCATTACTGGTCCAACGGCATATTCTACACTGGGTATTACTTGCTTTTCCATGCGCGTAGTTTTACTTCTGTTGCCAAGCATTCTGCCAGTAAGTCCAAAAATGTACAATTTGGTTTCATCTGATGACTGATGAAGTTCAGATGCTACATTTTGTGAGAAGTTCTCAGCCAGGGCTTCTTTCTTAAAACATTTATGACCTTTTCCACAGCGACTTGCATTTTATCTCATTTACTTCAGCTGAGCAGTTGAGGATTAAGTGCCTTAAGCAATTGAGCTGAGCGTCACAGCAATGGATGCTTGACAGCCATGGAATTTGAACTCATAACCTTCTGATCAGTAGTCCAACACCTTAACCACTGAGCAGCTACTGCCATTTTAGTCAAAATTTTAAATGCAACGTAAATTTTACATTCAGTTTAAATATAAAACAACTCTAAAAACTATGAAATGCTTTTCACTTTCTTCATCAATATCCTCACTGTGCCGGGGAACTATGTGTTTATGGGTCTTCAACTCCTGTGCTCAGTTCTAGGCAAATTACCAACTATTTCAGACATGTGTAACTTTTGTTGTTGTTATGGTTGAATCTTGCTTAATGGTATTTCTAACTGCAGAAGTATTTTTAATGTTCAGGTCAACAACAATCTGTCACTTTTTGTGTTGAAAGTTCTCTGGTTACAACTATTTATAACCCTGTTTTTTTTATGAACGTTTTTCATGTATTACTACATACCACATATGATTTAGCACATAGCAGTAACAAAATTTGTTCTGCAACAACAGGGGGAAAAAAAAGAGTTATACTCCTTAGAAAGTGTGCATCTGGATGACAATAAACATTTGTTCCTTAGGTTTTGGATACACTTAAATAATAATAATTAAAATTAGCTGACTGAACTACTACTACAACAACTAATAATAATAATAATAATGATTATAAGAAATATCTGTATTTTATCTTCAATGTAGAATGTGTATCATCTTATAAATAATTAACAGTAGTTAACATCAGATAGTGAATAGTAGTCTAACAGTAATTAACATTCCCAGCTATACCCAGCACTTTTTCATGTTTTCTAACAGCACAAGGAATTAATGTGTGTGTGTGTGTGTGTGTGTGTGTGTGTGTGTGTGTGTGTGTGTGTGTGTGTGTGTGTGTGTGTGTGTGTGTGTGTGTGAATTAGAAGGAGGAGAAGTACTATTGAAATATAGATTGTCACCCAATCATCAACTCTCCTTAAGAGCTGAGTCCAGAGCACCACCAATACAATTTGCCCAGCCTGTGTTCCATAAGATTAGGATCCAGAAGCACTGATCTAAAACCACAGAATTACTTGTTGTTCGATACCACAAACTCGATGGAGCCACAGGATTCTCGTGATCCTCAAACAGCCTAATCAATTCTTATGTCCAGACTAATCGGAAATAAGGCTGACAGAGGCAGTACTTCTAATGGCTTTCCACTGACTCCTGACATCTTTCCCCACTCAATTAAGAGACTTATGGTAACATCTACGTGTTATTTGCTTAATGGCTCTCAATTATTTCAGAAATGTTCTTGTGAAATTGTAAAAGAATGTTATGGATCAGGTGCATTTGATTAGTAGACTTATGTGTATTTGAAATAATTCCCTCCTTTTCCAAATAAGATTATCTACTGAGGTACCATAATCTGTTAACTACTATCTCACCTACACGGTTTACATGCTATTTTGCTAAATATTGCATGAGTTCATGACAGGAAAAAGCTCAATCCTCTGTGCCATGCTCTGAATATAGAGCGGTTCCTTTTCTCAATCCCTCTGGTACAGACTAATCTCATTTCATCTTAGACTTTGTTCAAGAACATTACATGCTGCTTACATAAGTTTCAGGAAACTGTAACCCAGACTTTAAGTTAATATTGTGATCAAACCCCTTGGCAATTATGATGGCATTTTTTTCCGACATAAAATGTCCTTTTTCATCTTAATTGCTTTAATTCAGGACAATAAGGATATTTTACTTATCCACTGGTGGGGCTTCCAAGGCATATTAGCTCATTCACTAAAAATACTTTATCGTGGTGCTCTTGTTCTTATCCATGTACCAAGCATTTTATTATGCATATTGTTATGACTTTCTCTCTAACTGATTCTGATTCACCTCCATTGACACCCATTTGGACTTCATGTGATAAGCCAACTACAACAGACTCCAGATGCAAGACTCTAGAATCAACTCTAAAGATTTTCGTAGTCCATGACATTCATCTGGCCCCAAAAACATAACTGAGCAGTCATTTGACGTTTTTATATAAAGCAGGGGTTCGCAAAGTCAGAAAATATGTGTTCTGAACACATTCTGAACATTCGGCCTGAAATGCTGAATCTGTATCAGATCAGAGCTGATACATTTGGAAAATCAGTCGACTGATGCAGTTTTTGTAAGTGCAGTGAGTGTGTACAGTATGTTGGTGGTTAGGTTACACCCTTTGTGAATAATTCCTAATTTTATTAAGCAAATGTGGTTTAAAAAATTCTACTTAATTCATTATGTTAGGTGCATAGATATCGTGAAATGAATTATAGTATATATTCTCCATTTTATTATTCTTTCATTTAAAAGCAGTGCGAGAGTCATATGTTCCACTCAGTATAAGTGAGAATCAGAAGTGCCAGAACAGAGATGTAAAATAATCAGGTATCACTACTATGAGTGATTCCAGACTAGTAATATTATACTTGAGGTAGCAAAGTATAACAGACAGACAGACAGACAGACAGAATGTGGGAGTGGAACATCACAACACAGTCAAATCTAAAAGCTCTATTGTTGCATGGCAACCTTGAGTCTTTGTGCTGATTCAACAGCAAGAGGAGGCAGTGCTCCAACATGCGATTTCAACAAGAACACTTCTACACTAATGTGTAGAATCCCTGCTATTATTGCTTGTCTGCCTCAAGCCAAGGGTGCTAGTACAGATTTTGGGCTCCCTAACAGGCTATTGCCCACTATCCCCACTACACTGCCAGACAGTTTTTGTAGCCTGGGATTTCACTTGGACCTCCATGTCTATTTGGGTCCTTGGACTTATACCATTGCCACACACACACACACACACACACACACACACACACACACACACACACACACACACACACACACACGTGCATGCACGCGATTGAGAGTGGTCTGCAATCCACACATCCAGCCAGCAGTGGTTTTATAGTGGTCTTTTTTCCTATGATGAATAGGGTATAGGGTTGGTGACACGATCTGCATAACAACAGATGGGCCACAGTGCATATTTCATACTAGTGTAGTCTGACTAACAGATCATATTGGGAGCTGAGACAAAAAGTAATATTTGAATTGACCAACCTTGAATACTTATATATTTCTGGGGGACAGTAAACCATTTATTTCTTATGTTTGGGCATGCTTCTGGCACATGGAATGTGGCATGCAGATAATGTGAGACTGGGCAGTTTCAGCTTTTTTTCTTTCAAGAAAAGTAGTTAATCTTAACTGATGTATCAGAAACATTCAGAAAAAAAGGCTTTATTTGTCACATACGCATATACTCATCACTCACTCATCTTCTATACCGCTTTATCCTCTATTCAGGGGCGCACACACACATACACACACCCTTCCTTTTCTCCATCCCTCTGGACTCACACACCCATTCACACAATATGGGCAATTTGGGAACGCCAATTAGCCTAACCGGCATATCTTTGGACTGTGGGAGGAAACCAGAGTACCAGGAGGAAACCCACCAAGGACAGGAATCAAGCCTTGTCACATACAGTACTGTATATATTGCAGCATAAATATATCTATAAAGCTATACATAAATAAGCTTCCCAACAGTGTTTGACTGATGGTGATGATACTTAGTTCCTAGTAACCACTCTAAGGACCTATCCAACGACGGAAACTTTTGTAAGTCAGTCTGGATAAGAGTGAGTGAATGGATGGATAGACAGATATCTTACAGCACAGTGAAATTCATTTTTCACATATCTCAGTGAGTTAGGAAACTGGAGTCAGAGCAGATACAATCCCTGATGATACAACCCCTGGAGCAAAGACAGTTAAGGGCCTTGGTTTAGTACCCATCATCTTGACAGTGCTGGAACCTGAACCCTGGATCTTCTAATCAGAGACACCGATGTTTAACTGCTGACCCGTCACTACTCACCATCTGAATCTAAAATATAACTTACATACCAATGAAAAGTGTGGGGTTTCATGCCTAGTAAAGAAAATGAGAAAAAACAACACTTTTGCATATACTGTACTATAGCAGGTCCTGTATGGCAGTACTTGATGGACCCAGGCACTTTAATGCATATTATTATTATTATTATTATTATTATTATTATCAAGCGTGCTTTACGCGTGGAAGCGCAAAACAGGATGTGATGCATTAAGCAGGTTCACTTTTAATTATCCTAATCAGAACCAAATAAAAGTAAGTAGTGTTACCATCTCGACTCTGAGCCTCCTGATCTTCTGATCCAGCCCCTGGTCCCCGCTGTCTGCGCTCTCCTGCTGGGTGACTTTGCTCTGCTCTCCGCGCTGCGCTGCGTCCTGACGCATCCACCTGAGCAAACCTTCCGGCGTCTTCCTCCCAACCTTCACCTCCAGCTCTTTCAGATCGGGCATACATTCACTGCCGCTAACTTCTTCCATGATCTGGGTTTAAAAAAAAAAGAGCTGCGAATTTCTAGTCGTGTCGAGCTGACAGGCTGCTTTTACACCGGGGTGCTGAATCAAACCATGCAGCATTAAGATCCAGCGACCATTCCCACTGCCCACTCAGATCCTGCCTTCATGAATGAGACTGAAAATGAAAATCGTCCACAGAAAAATACAGTCTGGAGAGATTCTAAAAAAAAATAAAAAAAAATAAAAATTACCGTGTTGTTTATTATTTTCCCCCCAAAATATCGTCCATCCTCAGGTGCGCAGCAGCGAGACCCTCTCCAGTCCAGTTCAGCATCATATGCCACTATGACCGCTCCGTTCGATCGGAATGTGACGGCGAGTGGAGAATCTGTTATTTGTGAAAAATAATATGACACACACACTAACACACTAATCTTCCGAATCTGATGAACTCAGTGGCTCAGTTTTGCCCCGTCGCAGTGGCAAAAAGCTGAGCCGCAAATTCCACCTGCATGACAGCCAGTGCTGAATACAACAAGCACACATCACTGCGAGGTACCGCCGTAAATACTGTAGTATAACCGCACGCTCTCTCTCTCTCTCTCTCTCTCTCACACACACACACACACACACACACAACCGTAATTACACACCACGGAGTCTCCTCCCATTCCCACACTTACTGTAGGTTTGTACACATTCTAATATAAATAAATAAATAATAATAATAATAATAATAATAACAACAACATCGGTGGCTATAGTGATTAGCATGTCGCCTTGCTCCTCGACTTGGTGTGTTTCCTCCAGCTACTCCGGTTTCCTCTCACAGTCCAAAGATTAATTAGGTTATTAGGTTAATTGGCGTTCCCAAAATTGCCTGTAGTATGTGTGTGTGTGTGTGTGTGCGCCCTCAAAGGATTGCTGTCCAGGGTGTACCCCGTCTCGTGCCCTAAGTCTTCTGTGATAGGCTCAGGCCCCCGAGGCCCCCGAGAACCTGAATACAGGATTAAGCGGGATAGACGATGAGTGAGTAATAATCAGTAAGTATTTATAGATTATTTATATTATTTACATACTATAAGTGTTTTTATGTAAAACACTTTTTACATAATTCATGATAAGTAGCACCTCCAGCTTAGGGGAACAAATCTCACCTCCACTCTCTGTCTTCTCCACATACAGTGTATGGGTTTCCTCTGGGTACTCTGGTTCCCTCCCATAGTTCAAAGATGTTTTGTTAGGCTAATTGGTTTTTTTTTTTTTTTTTTTTTTAGGTGAAATTGGTAGCAGGCTATGAATGGATGTATGCTTGTGTCCTACTGTATGATGGATTGGCACTCCATTCAAGGGTATTGCTGCCTTGTGCTTTAAGTTCCCTGGAATAGGCTCCAGTACCCTGTGACCCTAGACAAGATAAGTAGTACAGAAATTAAATTATTAAAGATAACTGAATAAATATCAAACAGTACAAATGATCCATGTCTAAATGCTACAATGACCAGATCATTTGTATTGATCACTTTATCATATATTAACAAATTTGCACCAGATTTTATGATTATCACAATTATTTTATATCAATCTAATCATAAATTATAAGCTAGCCCACTGGGGGAGTAAAAGCTCAAATGTGAGCACAGGACCATGTTTTGACTGCACAAAAAACTTCACTGACTAAGCTTAACTTTGGTAGCTAACACTGTGTATTAATATAGGACAAGCATATGATTCTACATACTACAGTATATGTAGAGTCCAGATGTGCTGTACTGTACATAATTCAAATGAAGAAACCATTTATTATTATTTTTATTATTTTATATATATATATATATATATATATATATATATATATATATATATATATATATATATATATATATATATATATATATATATATATATATTAACCAGGCAATGAACAGACCCACTAAACTTCACACCTATCAACCTGTTACCACATGTACATACACTTATTCTTGCTCAGTGACTAGGTTATGTACACATTTAATGACTATTTCACTTGCACTACATCATTCTGATGTCATTGTACACATCTCAAAATGTATTTCCACTACTACTGTATACTGTATATGTACACATGTATTTAAAAAAATCTTTTTTAGAATTGAATGTATACTTAAGTGTACATCATATGTATATACAGTGGTGTGAAAAACTATTTGCCCCCCTCCTGATTTCTTATTCTTTTGCATGTTTGTCACACAAAATGTTTCTGATCATCAAACACATTTAACTGTTAGTCAAAGATAACACAAGTAAACACAAAATGCAGTTTTTAAATGAGGGGTTTTATTATTTAGGGAGAAAAAAAATCCAAACCTACATGGCCCTGTGTGAAAAAGTAATTGCCCCCTGAACCTAATAACTGGTTGGGCCACCCCCACCCTTAGCAGCAATAACTGCAATCAAGCGTTTGCGATAACTTGCAACGAGTCTTTTACAGCGCTCTGGAGGAATTTTGGCCCACTCATCTTTGCAGAATTGTTGTAATTCAGCTTTATTTGAGGGTTTTCTAGCATGAACCGCCTTTTTAAGGTCATGCCACAACATCTCAATAGGATTCAGGTCAGGACTTTGACTAGGCCACTCCAAAGTCTTCATTTTGTTGTTCTTCAGCCATTCAGAGGGGGATTTGCTGGTGTATTTTGGGTCATTGTCCTGCTGCAGCACCCAAGATCGCTTCAGCTTGAGTTGATGAACAGATGGCTGGACATTCTCCTTCAGGATTTTTTGGAAAAAAGTAGAATTCATGGTTCCATCTATCACAGCAAGCCTTCCAGGTCCTGAAGCAGCAAAACAACCCCAGACCATCACACTACCACCACCATATTTTACTGTTGGTATGATGTTCTTTTTCTGAAATGCTGTGTTACTTTTACGCCAGATGTAACGGGACACGCACCTTCCAAAAAGTTCAACTTTTGTCTCGTCGGTCCACAAGGTATTTACCCAAAAGTCTTGGCAATCATTGAGATGTTTTTTAGCAAAATTGAGACGAGCCTTAATGTTCTTTTTGCTTAAAAGTGGTTTGCGCCTTGGAAATCTGCCATGCAGGCCGCTTTTGCCCAGTCTCTTTCTTATGGTGGAGTCGTGAACACTGACCTTAATTGAGGCAAGTGAGGCCTGCAGTTCTTTAGATGTTGTCCTGGGGTCTTTTGTGGCCTCTCGGATGAGTCGTCTCTGCGCTCTTGGGGTAATTTTGGTTGGCTGGCCACTCCTGGGAAGGTTCATCACTGTTCCATGTTTTTGCCATTTGTGGATAATGGCTCTCACTGTGGTTCGCTGGAGTCCCAAAGCTTTAGAAATGGCTTTATAACCTTTACCAGACTGATAGATCTCAATTACTTTTGTTCTCATTTGTTCCTGAATTTCTTTGGATCTTGGCATGATGTCTAGCTTTTGAGGTGCTTTTGGTCTACTTCTCTGTGTCAGGTAGCTCCTATTTAAGTGATTTCTTGATTGAAACAGGTGTGGCAGTAATCAGGCCTGGGGGTGACTACAGAAATTGAACTTCGGGTCGTGAAAACCACAGTTAAGTCATTTTTTAACAAGGGGGGCAATCACTTTTTCACACAGGGCCATGTAGATTTGGAGTTTTTTTTCCTCCCTTAATAACGTAAAGCTTCATTTAAAAACTGCATTTTGTGTTCAATTATGTTATCTTTGACTAATAGTTAACGGTTTTTGATGAGCAGAAACATTTAAGTGTGACAAACATCCAAAAGAATAAGAAATCAGGAAGGGGGCAAATAGTTTTTCACACCACTGTATAAGAATACATTATATGCACATATTGGAAAAAGGCACACCTACTTGCACTTGTACAATGACAATGAAGGTATGCATATTCATTTGCACATAGAAAATGAATGGTTGTAATTTTAGCACAGTTTGTAATTTGTCTAATTCAGTACTTAAGAAACCTGCTGAACTACACATGTTTGATCAGTTGTGGTTCAGCACAGCAGGGATTTAAAAACAACTGTGCAATTATTACAACAGCTTCAAAAGCGTGCTCCAAACACTGGTAGCTTGTTAAATATGTGATTTGCTTTTCTTTTTTTTTTTTTCACTACCTGTCACATTCAGTAAGTTAGTCTCATATTTTCTCCTACCTCATTTTCACTCCAAGGACATACAGTATTGCTTCCAGGACATGTTGTAATATACAGTAGCCTAGTCCCCAAACAATCATCCCTGCAACATCAGATAAGAGGTTTGGAAATTTGGATGTCAATTTGACTTCCGTGCATAACAGGGATAGGCTTAAATGTGTAAGGTGAAGTTTAAAATGTTTTTCATTTGATTGTTTTATAGTAAATCTGTATGTAATTTGTAACATAAAGCTTCAGTGTTCTTTACTGTAGTATTTTACACAATATGAAATTTTGTGTGGTGATATAAAAAAAACACACATGTGGTCACAACGTTATAGTAAACAGTACATGCATGCACGGATGTTGACCATACAAGTGACGCGTGCGCTCTGATTACCCACAATTCCACAGCGCAAGAGAGGTGAAGAACCATTGTCTCAGTTGTAATCATGTGACGCTGGACAGAAAAAGCATATACGTACAGTACTACAGTACTCGTATATCAATACTTTCCTCGTTTAACAATTAAAAATTTATTTAAAAATTTTGCTCGTCTTGCAAAACACTTTCACACCAAGTTACTCACAATCCAAGGTTCTACTGTATTATGTATTAAAAAATATATATATATATTAGACAGCTATTGATTATACAGCTAAAATTCATTCATTCATTCATTCATTCATTCATCTTCTATACCGCTTTATGCTTTATTAGGGTCGCGGGGACCTGGAGCCTATCCCAGGAGACTCTGGGCACAAGGCGGGGTACACCCTGGACAGCGTGCCAATCCATCGTAGAGCACACACACACACACTCACACACACACTCATTAACACACTATGGTCAATTTGGGAACGCCAATTAGCCTAATCTGCATGTCTTTGGACTGTGAGAGGAAACCGGAGTACCCGGAGGAAACCCACCAAGCACGGGGAGAACATGCAAACTCCACAGCTAAAATTATAATATTTAATTATTGTTTATTTTGATATTTTATAGTAAGAATATAGTTTACTTCGGGTACTCTGGATTCCTTCTACAGTCCAAAGACATGCAAATTAGATTAACTGGCATTCCCAAATTGCCCGTAGTTCGTGAATGCATGTGTGAATATTGCCTAGATATCCTACAACGAACGTAAAAATGGGAATAAATATAATGGTCAGCACTGGCCTCCACGGTCCTTAGTTGGACTACAGAGGTTCCTACTGTATATATAGGCAGGGTTCAGGGTGGCAATCCATCCCAAGGCACACACACTTACTACAGCCAATTCGGGAACGCCAATTAACCTAATCTGCATGTTTTTGTACTGTGAACCCACCAAGCATGGAGAGAACATGCAAACGCCATGCATACAGACCCAGGGTGGGAATCGAACCCCGATCCTGGAGGTGCAAGGCCACAGTGTTAACTACTACACCACCATGCCACCCGTGGAATATATATATATATATATATATATATATATATATATATATATATATATATATATATATATATATATACACACACAGTGGCTTGCAAAAGTATTCGGCCCCCTTGAACTTTTCCACATTTTGTCACATTACAGCCACAAACATGAATCAATTTTATTGGAATTCCACGTGAAAGAAGAATACAAAGTGGTGTACACGTGAGAAGTGGAACGAAAATTACTTAATTCCAAACATTTTTTACAAATAAATAACTGCAAAGTGGGGTGTGCGTAATTATTCAGCCCCCTTTGGTCTGAGTGCAGTCAGTTGCCCATAGACATTGCCTGATGAGTGCTAATGACTAAATAGAGTGCATCTGTGTATAATCTAATGTCAGTACAAATACAGCTGCTCTGTGACGGCCTCAGAGGTTGTCTAAGAGAATATTGGGAGCAACAACACCATGAAGTCCAAAGAACACACCAGACAGGTCAGGGATAAAGTTATTGAGAAATTTAAAGCAGGCTTAGGCTACAAAAAGATTTCCAAAGCCTTGAACATCCCACGGAGCCACTGTTCAAGCGATCATTCAGAAATGGAAGGAGTATGGCACAACTGTAAACCTACCAAGACAAGGCCGTCCACCTAAACTCACAGGCTGAACAAGGAGAGCGCTGATCAGAAATGCAGCCAAGAGGCCCATGGTGACTCTGGACGAGCTGCACAGATCTACAGCTCAGGTGGGTGAATCTGTCCATACTGTAGGACAGCTATTATTCGTGCACTGCACAAAGTTGGTCTTTATGGAAGAGTGGCAAGAAGAAAGCCATTGTTAACAGAAAACCATAAGAAGTCCCGTTTGCAGTTTGCCACAAGCCATGTGGGGGACACAGCAAACATGTGGAAGAAGGTGCTCTGGTCAGATGAGACCAAAATGCAAAACGCTATGTGTGGCGGAAAACTAACACTGCACATCACTCTGAACACACCATCCCCACTGTCAAATATGGTGGTGGCAGCATCATGCTCTGGGGTGCTTCTCTTCAGCAGGGACAGGGAAGCTGGTCAGAGTTGATGGGAAGATGGATGGAGCCAAATACAGGGCAATCTTGGAAGAAAACCTCTTAGAGTCTGCAAAAGACATAAGACTGGGGCGGAGGTTCACCTGCCAGCAGGACAACGACCCTAAACATAAAGCCAGGGCAACAATGGAATGGTTTAAAACAAAACATATCCATGTGTTAGAATGGCCCAGTCAAAGTCCAGATCTAAATCCAATCGAGAATCTGTGGCAAGATCTGAAAACTGCTGTTCACAAACGCTGTCCATCTACTCTGACTGAGCTGGAGCTGTTTTGCAAAGAAGAATGGGCGAGGATTTCAGTCTCTAGATGTGCAAAGCTGGTAGAGACATACCCTAAAACACTGGCAGCTGGAATTGCAGCAAAAGGTGCAATTTCAGTTTCAGTTATTCAGTTATTTTTTTTCAGCAATTTATTTGTAAAAAAATGTTTGGAATCATGTACGATTTTCGTTCCACTGCTCACGTGTACACCACTTTGTATTGGTCTTTCACATGGAATTCCAATAAAATTTATTTATGTTTGTGGCTGTAATGTGACAAAATGTGGAAAAGTTCAAGGGGGCCGAATACTTTTGCAAGCCACTGTATATATATATATATATATATATATATATATATATATTGGTCTGTCTTTTCTTCATTTAAGATAATGTAGCATACTGCACGAGGAACCCTTTAAATATAGCAGATTGGTTTAAAGTCCCTTGGATAATATTATAGTATTTAGAGTTTATAGAGGTAGAATAATAAGCTGAAAGCTTCCACTGGAGTTTTTAATGCCATATTTCTTGAAACTCAATTAAACTCTCCTGCTTTAAACTCTCATGAATTACTAATATTATACTCATAAACTTGTACTCACTTGAGGAATGGGTCTGTCCAATATGGAAGGAGAGAAGACAGAAGAGCTCACAGGCCTAAAAGAAAAAGATAATATCATTAAATGTCTGCAGGTAACAAAATGGAAAAGTCATCATGGAGGAAACCCGAACAGCAGGGGAAACAGTAATAGCTTATTGCAGACCTTTAAGATTTCTCATACTTAACTAAACAGAGGGGATCAGCGAGGATTCGGTTAATCCAATTTGAAGACAGAGCTTTATTACCAGTTCTGTCCCTATTTGCATTGTTCTCGCATTATAGGGCTATTCACTCTCTATTAAAATTCTGCTTTATTGTAATTTTAGGGATTATGGAAACATTCTGATAAATTATCTTGATGAATGGGTTTTCTGTTTTTGTTTTCCAAGGGAAATATCATTTCAGGCTGCTGTTTATTCAAGCTTCAGTGCATAGTTGACCTCTACTGGTCAGCAAGGGAATTGCAAACTTATTTTAGCAGATTTTTTTTTATTGCAATGACTTCAATCAATCAATCAATCAATCAATCAATATAGGTGCTCTAAATAAATTAGAATATCATCGAAAAGTGTATTTATTTCAGTTATTCAATTCCAAAATTGAAACTCATATAAATTCATATCACACAGACATATATATTTAACAGTTTATTTCTTTTAATTTAGATGATTATGGCTTACAACTTATGAAAACCCAACATTTTGTATCTCAGAAAATTAGAATGTTACTTAAGATCAATAAAATAAAAAGATTTTTGTGTTGCATTAATGATCAACGATGCACCCCTTTTAGGAACCTCTGCAGTCTAACTGTACTGGCCAGTGGTGGATATTTATTTATTCCCATTTTTAACATCCGTGGTAGGACCACTGGTCATTTTTTACACACTACAGGCAAGTAGCCAATTAGCCAAATCTGCATGTGTGAATCTTGGACTGTGGGATGAAATCGGAGTACCCTGAGGAAACACACCAAGCATGGAGAGAACATGCAAACTCAGAGCATGCGCACAGACCCCTGGAGGTGCAAAGCAACACTAAGCCACTAACCACTAAACCACCGCGCCGCCTACATTAATAACAGCTGATCGACAGTTCGTGCCTGTGATAAAATCACAGTTGTGATGTTATTCAGGATAACACCTTGAATGTTTTACTACTTACTTTCCTGATGCCCATTCCTTCAATAATTACATTATTTTAAACCTGACTACAAAAAGAACCATACTGTCAAAGCAAACCCTCTTCCTCTGAATTGCCTCTTTTACTGCATAAAGTATTCAAGATGCATGAAAGAATATAAGCAAACAATATACTACTCCATTAACCTTCTGAAAATGGTTCATATCCTTCAGGCTGTTTCACAACAATCCAACATGGCTGAAGACAAAGCAGGTGTGTCTCCAGACAGGCATTACTGTTCACCTGTCTACTCAATTCCTTCATTCTTACTCCACATTTATTGACTAGAGTGCAGCAAACCATTAGTGAAGAGAAGAGCACTTGTTAAGCCACATCATTCTTTTTAACCTCCCCACCCTTCTTTAGCTTCGCCTGGGTAAACCTGTATTTCCTGTTCTTGCTACAGCATTACAGTGTTTCTAGTGTCTTGCACTATCAGTATTAGTATGTTTCATGGTGAAAAGACGACCATGGAAGAGAGCACAGAGGACGACCTTGAGTCTCTGATTGAAAGCCTGGATTTCATACCGGGACACTTTCACCTGCCGCTGAATCTAAACATCGAGTCAACTGGGCCAGCCACCCTGCGTCTGCGTGACATACAGATGAAGCGAGAGAACCTACGAGCTGAGCTTGAGGCTGAGACGGGTAGGTTGCAGTATGCTGTGCGAAACATGCTGGGCTTGCTAGCTTACCATGTTGATGAGCTGGAAGAAGCTGAGGAGATTTTCCGTAATATCTGCCATGAGGATCCAGGAAACCTCAATGCTTGGGCTAACCTGGCCCACGTGTATGAGCGGCTCAGACAGGAGAATAAGGAGAGCGAGTGTTTAGAACATGTAAAAGCACTCATGGATATGGAGACCAGTGAGAGCCCAACGGAGGGCAGGATCAGGGCAGCTTGGTGCCTGACGGAGCAGGCTTTCGCCCAGCTTCATGATGTGGAGATGGAGAGAGAGGAAGACCTTCAGGAAAGACTGACCTCTGCCCTCACCTTGTATAACCGAGCTCTCCACTATGGTGGTGACCTGGTGAGGCTACATATATTAAAATCTGGTTATTTGTATATACTAATTTATACAGAAATTCACACATTAGCTGCCTGTTGACTTTTACAGGTACCTCAAGAAGAGAAGTTGAGCTGGTATTTTAAAATGGCAACAATTCACATAAGGTATGCAATTCTCCACATTTAACATGACTGTTGATACCTCAGCCAACTCTAACTTTGATCTATAATAGACAATAATAAGCTCTTCCAGACATTCGAGGAATTATTTTGAAACCATCTTGACTTTATAGATTATATGGATTTGCCAGTGATTCAAAGGATTTAGAAGACGCCAGGCTTGCACACTTCAACAAAGGTCTGACATTGCTAGCAGAGACTCTTAATTCAGACACGACACACCTCAAAGGTAAACATTCATGTCTTATTAACATTCTCACCCACAAAAGCTTCAGCTATTAATTCTGCTCTTCAGTTTTATCTTTTTATTTGGCTTTGAAAGCTTGTTTTGCCTTTTACAAATGACTTTTATAAGTCAACATGGTTTAGGTGAGAGGTTGATGAGCTGTTAATTAACAGTCCAAATGTCACAGACCTGCCTGTCTAGTTATAACTGCCTCTTCTTCATACCTCTCTCTTTTCTGTTCTTAGCACTTGCCTGGTGTTATATTGGTCTCATGCTTGAGAGGAAAGACGAATTCTCCACCGTCCCAATGTCAGTTCATGACTGTGGCCTGTCTGGATCTGAGCCGCTGTCATGCTACGGATCGGTACTGCATGTTAATCCAGAAGCTCTATAGATTAGTTGTTAAGGTGTTGAGGAATGTTGGCACTAAATTAGCTACAGACATTTTGTGGTATAATTAATATACAGATTGTATTTTATCTCTGATGGCTTGTACTGCATGTTTGATGAGAATAACACTACATTCTTACATTGAGACGCTCCGGAAAGAAAAATATTGTCTTCTATGGATGTGTTTACAGGGAATCAACCTGGCCACAGATGACGCATTTACATTAAATCAGCTAGCCAATGTGTTTTTTCGCTCAGGCAAGCATGAGATGTCAATGGGCATCTGTAACATGGCCTTGAATGTGCTGCCTGATGCAGAGCTAAACTGGAAAGCGTACTGCACTCGAGCTAAGGTATGTTCAGCTCCCGAACACCAAATCATATATACTCAGCAAAAAAAGAAACGTCCTCTGACTTTAAACTTTTTTTACTTTCCGTAAACTTAATGTGTAAATATTTGTATGAACACTAAAAGAGTCGACACCATAAGACATAAAGTAAAAATGTTTCCCAATGTGTCCCTGAATGAAGGGAGGCTCAAAATCAGTCAGTACCAGTCAGTATCTGGTGGCCACCAGCTGCTTGAAGTACTGCAGTGCATCTCCTCCTCATGGACTGGACCAGATTTGTCAGTTCTTGCTGTGAGATGGAGGGATTGTGTGTTCCTGGTGTGACTCGGGCAGTTGTTGTGGCCATCCTGTACCTGTCACGCAGGTGTGATATTCGGATGTACCCATCCTGTGCAGGTGTTGTTACACGTGGTCCTCCACTGCGAGGATGATCAGCTGTCCTTCCTGTCTCCCTGTAGCGCCGTCTTAGGCGTCTCACGGTGCGGACATGGCGATTTATTGCCCTATAGCCACATCAGCAGTCCTCATGTCCCCCTGCAGCATGCCTAATGCACGTTCACGCAGATGAGCAGCGACCCTGGGTGTCTTTCTTTGGGTGTTTTTCACAGTCGGTAGACGAGTCTCTTTAGTGTCCTGCGTTTTTACAACTGTGACCTTAAATGCCTACTTTCTGTAAGCTGTTAAGGTCTTAACGACCATTCCACAGGTGCATGTTAATTAATTGATTATGGTTAATTGAACATGCTTGGAAAACATTGTTTAAACCCTTTACAATGAAGATCTGTAAAGTTATTTGGATTTGTACAACATTATTGTTGAAATACACAGTCCTGAAAAAGGGGCGTCTCTTTTTTTGCTGAGTATACGTATATACTGTATATAGAGCCTTCTCCAAAAATATCAGAATTTAAATTCATGTGCTTTTGCTCTCACTAAAGACACTTAAATTTGGGATTGAAAAAAATGCTAGACCCCTCCCATTTTTCATGTGAATAAAAAAAATATCAATAAACATTTCTTACAGGTGTTTTTTGTTGCCCAGGTGTGGCCTGTTTGACTATTTAAACAATTTATAGCTCTGCATGTCTATCCTGGGTTTCACCTGAGAGGACTGCATTTGTTGTTAAACAGCATAAACCAACATAAAAACCAGAGAGCAGTCTGGGGCAGAAAAGCAACCGATTTTCAAGCTGATCAAAGAGGCAAAGTATATACTGTAGGGTTCCAGGGGGGTCCTGGAGCATATCTAAAGAGACTTAGGGAAGAGGTGGGGAACACCCTGGATGGGGTGCCAATCCACACTCACACAGTTATTCACACACTATGGGCAATTTGGGGAAAGCCAGTTAGCTTAATCTGCATGTCTTTGGACCGTGAAAGAAAACCGGAGTAACCGGAGGAAACCCACCAACCACGGTGAGAACATGCAAACTTCATGCACACATACAGTAGGTGGAAATCGAAACCAAACCCTGGAGGTGCTAACCACTAAGCCACCATGATGCCTACAGTATATATATAGTAAAAATTAGAAGGCAATTTTTTTTCACAAAGGAATACAACCTCTACCAAAGTACCAAAGAGTGAGGAAAAAATATCTGGTCATAATCCAAAATATACAGTATAAGCTCATAGATCAAACATAGTGGAGTTAGTGATCCAGACTCCCTCTGCCCTCCGGACCTGTCTGATCCATCCTGGTGCCCGGTTTCTGGTTGGAGGTCTCATCGCATGGATGCCCCGTGTGTCTCTTTAGGATGCGTCTGGTGTCTGGGGATGATTCTCTATACTTAGAAGATGGTTCTGGCCTCGACTGGTGTGGTCAGCTGTTTCTCTGAGGACTTGACAATTCGATAGTTCAGGACTGGAACTTTCTACAAGTCTATCTGAGTCTCGAATAACTACTGGACTCCATTTTACATCAAGTATTATAACATCAATTAACATCAACTATTATAGCTGAACCTAACACTTAACACTGTATAAATGCAGATCATTTCCTGCTTCTGTTTCACCCAGATGAGGATGGGTTCCCTGTCGAGTCTGGTTCCTCTCAAGGTTTCTTCCTATTACCGTCTCAGGGAGTTTTTCCTTGCCACTGTCGCCCTCGGGCTTGCTCACCAGGGACTATCTGAACATTTTGATTCATACATATTCACATTCCATACAAACTTAAATAATTCTTTTGATTGTGTAAAGCTGTTTTGAGACAATGTCAATTGTTAAAAGCGCTATGCAAATAAAACTGAATTGAATTGAATTGAAGTTAGTGCAACTGTTCAATGATGTCAGTGGATTGCGGACGCAGCTTATTTTATCCTGGCTTGAGATGGGCACTGCATCCAGTGGCTGGGGTTTGTGCATTGGCTGGGAATCGAACCCGGCCACCAATGCCCAGATATGCAACCAAATTTTAAGTGTTATTAACTTTAAAACTAGTAAAATCATCTAACAATTGGATGTTTCCTCTCAAAATATAACATTTTCCAAGGTTTAAAAATTTTTTTTTTTTTTTTGTAAAAACCAGTGGAATTCTGATCTATTGTCTCTAATTCATCTTTTGATGTCAAAACCAAATATCTTCAGTATAAAAAAACTAAAACATAATTGGCCTTCCCACTCCAATACTTTCAAAGTGGAATGTGATCTTTCTTATACATAATCTTCAACACAATTCAACACAATTCTTGTGTTGCTGCATCAAGTTTTAAAGTTCAGTTTTATTCACATGGAAGTCAGAAAGTTGGTACATGCTGTATCATCAGGGGGAAAATGCAGTTACATTCCTGTGAAATCACTTACAGGTTGCAGTGTAGATTTAAGAAAATATAAGAGGTTATTTCAATTACCCTTAGATTATAAAACGATCTTCTTTCATTTCTATGCATTCTGCAAGTCCAAGCAATCAGTTAAACAAATTGGCCAATAGCTGTTTTATATTCTCTCTCCAGCTTAAAATCACAAGCTTTGTGAAGGCCTTGGACGAGGCTAAGTTGGGGCTGAGTGGGATTCCTGATCGTCAGGACCTGAGAGATGCCCGAGCTGACCTTGAGCGGGTGCTGAGTGTTCAGCCTTGTCTCAGTACTCACCTGGAGATGGGACAGGTGAGATAAGATGCCTTGGACAGAAAGCCCACTTTCATGCTCAGCATGATAGTGCATGCCATGTTAGTATGAACCCGAGTAACACATACAGTAATAGCACTATGCATTGTTGTCCAGAAGAGAGTGGGTTTCCTATTCCAGTCTGATTCCTCTTTTCCTCATGTCGTCTTGGTGAATTTTTCCTTGCCACTCTCATTTGCAGCTTACTCAGATATAAAGCTGAATTTGTATCCATATGGACTACTGTAAAGCTGCTTTGTGAAAATGTCCATTGTTAAAAATGGTACATAAGAAAAAGTATTGAGTTGAAATTTTACAGAGTGGTCCAAATGTATGGATCATTAAGCATTGTATTTATAAGTATAAATTGCTAAAAAATGACATATCTTCCTCCTTTAGTGCAACAATTGTTCTGACCCAATCCCTACAAGTTTCTGACTTCGGCTGACCCGTAAGCTAGGTCTTGCAACTGAAATAAAAATATTATAAATATTTTAAATAACGGAAGATGCCATTGGATCCAGAATGTTGGACCCCCCTTTTACAGTAAAGGAGCAATTACGTACCAGTCCTGTCGAGTATAATTGGCTTAAATTTACAACATATACAGTATATGTAATGTTGATTTATTTTGTACTCGTGCTCATAAAGGGCAATCAGCCATAAAGTGTAAAGACAGCTGATTTAGATTTAATGGCACCCAGTATTATCCATAAAAGGTAAAGCTTAGAAAGAATTTCCAATGGAAAATATGACATCTAGTTGTTCAAAGATTGTCTCCATAATTCACAAAATTTGTATCAACGTTCAGATTAATGAGCATGCTTATATGAAAACTCACATTTCGAAACATTTTCTGTAGTAACTGGATCCTCCTAAGTACCACATTCTGTTGGTAAATACTTCTGCAAACAATTTATGAACACATTTACATCTCTTCGAATTCAGTTTCATGACCAACCCTTAAAAATTTATTTAAAAATGTACAACTCTTTCATCACACCTATCTTCTGTCAGGTCTACTACTACATGGGTGTGGATGCTGTGAAGGGGAGTATAATGGTGGATGAGATGGCAGTGAATCAGGCTTTGGTCAGCCTGGCACAGGCCCTGAAGTGCCCACTGGGTTCCTCTCTGCCAGAACTGCAGCTCCTGCGTGGCCGCTGCTTGCTGCTAAAAGGAGAAGAGGAGAATGCCATCGACTGCTTTAGACAATCACTTGAGCTAGAACGACCTGGAAGCTGTGAGCAGCAGGCACTGCACTTTCTGCTGGAGGCTCTGTTGACCACCTTCACCAAAAGCACAGGGGACATGTCACACATGTTTTCCCAATTGGAGGACTGTGTAAAGCAGGCTGAGGAGAGACATGGCATTGACACAGTCCGGGCAGAACTTAGGCTTTTATGCAGGACATATACTGACGAAGTGGCAGAGCTGTCAAGGGAAATGGTCAAGAGAGGGAAGCTGGGAATGGTGAAGAGACTGCTGAAGAGCATACAGCCCCAGGATAAACTACCTCTGGGCAGATCTCTGTCTGTGTAAGAGGAAGATGATGAAGGCCTGTAAGCATTGGACAACCTGGGACTGAATTATACCTTATGTGAATGTTTTGTAAAGGGATTTTCAAGGGTTTTCCTGGACTGCTCAGGCATTTCAAATACAATGATTACTATGTCTGTTTAAAAAAGCAGTAATTTAACAAATTTACCAGATTAAAAGGAAAACATTCCTGTTTATTGAAACACAATAAAAACAATGCCGTTCTAAGCTTTAATGGGGATTATTTGTTGTATGTGCATTTTTCCACTTTCTTATTCTAGAATGTGGTTAAATCTTTTTCTTACAAACAATACACTGATGAGAATAAATAGAGGCATAGGCTACTGGTATGCTGTACGAATAAATATAAAGAAATTAGCTTCATTAAAAAGTTGTTGCAGGATACAGTAAAGAAATAGTTACAGATTTGACTCATTGGTTAAATTCATCCAGTACAGTCTAGAGTTAGTAGTTCAGATTACTGTTTCTATCATCACAACTTGTTCAGAGTAACTAAGTTGTAATCAGTAAACATTTATGCAGATAGTCAGTCATACGGCTCAGGAAAAAAATAAGAGACCACTGCAAAATAATCAGTTTACTGCATGGTTTTTTTTTCTTTCAAGCGCATGTATTGGTGAGATGAACAGTTTTGCTGATAATATTTCAACTAAATTCAAAATGTAACTATTGTTATTTGTATATTGAGTGTATATTTAAAAGAACATATAACAAGATCATGCAGTATTTGCAGAGCTTTAATAAGTCAAATAAAACAAAATGCAATTAATTTGTAAACAAATTGTGTTAATACTTCGGCTAAATAACATTAAGAAATCAGTATTTGGTGAAATAACCCTGATTTGCAATTACAGCTCTCATGTGTTTTGGCTCTCCACCAGCTTTGCTTAATGGTTTGTGGACTATTCATATTCCTCTTGATTACATGCCACAAGTTTTCTGGAATAAATTGCAGTTGTCTCTCTCTCTCTCTCTCTTTTTTTTTTTTTACAGAGCTATTCCAAACATCCAATATAAGCCAATTCTTTTAATTAATAAGCAGATGAAATAAATTTTATTTTTAACTTTAAATTTTTTTATTTAACAAGACCTGAAGCCGTTATATGGTGAAGTTTTCTGTACAGAGCCAAATATGGGTTTCTGGTGACTTGCTGACATGTTAGGCTGTAATTTTTAAGTGAGAAAGAAAAACAGAGCTGGTATGGAACAACAGTTTATAGCTGTTATAATATATGTAATAAAAGGGCGGGGGGGGGGGGGGGTTTAGACATTCCACAACAAAAAAGCATGATGTCATTCAATAACACACTAAAATATATTAATTAACAAATCATTATGGTTTTACACTTTTAGGAGGATGTTATAATGGCTCATCAATGATGAGTGTGGCAGTGTGTTACAGTCAAATTAGAAGCAGAGTTACAACCCCAAAGTTTATTATTTTTTCTAAAACAGCACATACTGTTGTGTTTAATTCTTTATACTTTCAAAGTGAATTGCGGTCAATAGTCAAATTTATTTTTAGTCAATTTTTGTATTCTTTATTTTATTTTAATATTTATTTTATATTCACTATATTGCCAAAAGAATTCCCTCAAACTTTGAAATGATTGAATTCAGGTGTTTCAATCACTTCCATGGTTACAGGTGTATAAAATCAAGCACCTATGCATGCGACCACTTCTACAAACATTTGTGAAAGACTGGGTTGCTCTCAGGAGGTCAGTGAATTCCAGCCTGGTACCGTGATAGGATGCCACCTGTGCAGTCGTGGAATTTCTTCATTACTAAATATTCCACAGTCAACTGTTAGTGGTGTTATGTCAAAGTGGAAGCAATTGGGAACGTCAGCAACTCAGCTAAGAAGTGTTAGGCCACATAAAAATCACAGAGCGGGGTCAGCGGATGCTGTGACACAGAGATCACCAACTTTCTGCATGGTCAATAGCTACAGACCTCCTAACAGTGCAGTGGTGTAAAGCATGCCACCACTGGACTCTAGAGCAGTGGAGATGTGTTTTCTGGAGTGACAAATCATGCTTCTGTGTCTGGAAATCGGTGCACAAACAGGGTCCATAAAGACATAGATGAGTGATTTCGGTGTAGAAGAACTGGACTGGCCTGCACTGAGTCTTGACCGTAGTCCGATAGAACACCTTTGGGAAGAATTAGAGTGGAGACTGAGAGCCAGGCCTTCTCATCCAACATCAGTGTCTGACCTCACAAATGTGTTTCTGGAAGAATGGTCAAAAATTCCCCATTACCACACTTTTAAACCTTGTGGAAAGACTTCCCAGAAGATTTGAAGTTATTATAGCTGTAAAGGGGGTGGGGCCAACATCATATTAAATGCTATGGATTAAGAATTGGATGTTACTTAAGTTCATATGCATGTGAAGGCCAGCGAGCAATTACTTTTGGCAATACAGTGTATGATTTGGATCCTTAATCATATTTTGGTCAGGGTTGGAAAGTGTGTGATGTTACTTTTTTATGTTTTATAGTGAAAGCAATACCATTTGCACACACAACCGGTAGTTGCCTCAGCAGTTTTAACTGGCACTTTAAAAAAATAAATACTATTCCTACACATGAACTTATCTGGATGGATAACCATAGCACAAGATAAAAGTAAACCTGCATCTGGAAAGCTTTCACCTGTTACATCATTTGCACAGAGGTTGGAATAATAGATGTGTTTGCTAAACATCATATCTATGTGATCTGTAATGTCAAGGAGATAAAGAGTCTTATTAAATAACTGCTATTTTACAGACTTGACATCGACTAATTGGCCCTAATTAAATACTTTGTTGCCTAGCAACAGGCTACTTCACATTCAAAATAATAATTAAAAAAAAAAACCTTTTCATTGTGTCTGCATTAATCTTTTTCCATTACCATGTAAACATTCTTCAAGACAACAGCAATACTTTATAACAGTTCATCTCCTCATGCTCCATTGCTTAAATTACATAGTTTGTATACATAATGCACACATTCATTATATACTGTATATATTACTCTCTTTAACAATGCACTGCTTGCCTGCAACCTCAGAAGATGAGTTTAATAACCGAGTTGGAACAAAATGCGTTTTTGGAAACCGGTTTAATTAATCAAAACATTTCCCATTGATGATAGCATTATTAAGATGTAGTTCTTTACTTGAGCCAAGGAGTAACTACGTTTAAATTTAAATTTCCTGTTGAAATTATATTGATTAGAAATAAAGTAGGATGTGGATTTACATGCTCAAATAAAGGAATAAGAATATAACATGTCTGACTTGGTTCTGTCCACAGAAGAAGAGGAAAACATATTGTTCTCCAACTTTAGGTATAGCTTCCCATCTTTTCTAATAAATGCCACCTTCTGATGATACGTTTTTATTCTGATTGGGCTATTATTCCAATTATTATTGAAATATCAGGGTCTATGTAAACACACCTGGCATTTCCATAACATGTGGCTCCAGATACTGAATGTTTTATAATTTCATGATTATTTATTTTTTTTTACATATAGGTGTTTGTTTCATGTGAATAAATGAACCACTGATTATTAACATGAATCTGACCTCTGGCAAAAGTATAAAGTGATCTCAATCATCAGCAGTCACTTACTGTAACTCATACACAAAGTAAAACCACAATTATATTAGGTGTTGAAAGACCAATACACTCAGTGTCCTTTAATCATCTTTCATTTCAGTTTATGGATTTTCTTTCCTGATAAAAACTGTTTACAGAATGGCGACCCTTTTACCAACATGATAAAGCTTGGAGTTCCTGCCTTCACAGAACACCTAGACAAAGAATCAAAGAAAATCTTCAGAATAGCAGATGCTACATTCCTGTTAACAAATGATTCAACTTGACAAGTTTTGAAATATGGAAATTACCCTGGACTCTGCAAGACCTTCAGAAGAGTCGTCTCCAAGTCCACTTCATAAAGGTGCCCCTTCTCGTGGTCTTCGCAAAACAGCTATAATACCAGGTTCATCATGAAAACCAGGATGTGTCTCAAAAATTACAGAAACATTCAATGCAAAACAAAATCTAATTCATTGATTTGGGTTGAATAGGACTCAGATCTGACCTGGAGATTTTGTGGCTGATATTTTCTATCCGTGTCCCATGGAGGAAGTTCCTCTCCAAACATGACTGCTAAGTGATCTATAAAGCTGAACAACACACAAAAGAAGCATTATTAAATGACCAGGTGACTCTATAACTTGCACACATATATACTGTATAGCAGCGTTCAAAAATGGGCAATAACCGTATATATTTTACTACAGGAATAAAATGATAGAACCTAATTTATAACAGCGTGACTTGACATGAAGTCGCCCTGAAGTGGATTATCTTTCTATAACAGCACATTCTGAAGTGTCTTATTCCTCTAATGTGACAATAATTAGTTATTTATCCAATGAAAGTTCTTTCCTGGTATCATTTATCATTTAGAGAAGCTTTCTTTATTTCTCTTACTTTAAGTTAATTATACAAAAATGTTATCCCCGTCCATAAAGACAATATAAACTACAGTATATAGATAACTAGTAAAACCTCTAGTACCTAGCATCAACAAGTATCAATTATTTTCTCTGTTGCATAACACATTAATATACTGTATTTATTTATAATGTTAAATCGTGAACAGTGTCCGAAACAAACATAGCTGAAAGATTTGATACTATAGAAACAGTAAGAAGAGAACTTAATTTGACCAACCAGATCTGAGAACTAAACAGTGCTTTTTTTTTTCTTTTTAAAGTCATTAATTGTTGATTTTGCTATCTAAGAATATATAAGTTATAAGTATACATTTTAATATTTTTTATGAATCTGTTATGACATTTGATATTGCATTACAAATGCTTCTGCTTCTCCAAGGAAACAGGACCAAGCATTTCTGATGAATAATAATGAGCAATAAATGCAGACCTGGAATTCTCACAGAAGGCTGAGATGAAGTCGGTCTGTCTGTGCTCAGGGTAAAGGAAGAGAACAGGCCAGTGGAGGGCGCCCTGCTCATCCAGGTACACCTGTGCTCCCGTCACTTCCTGAGAGCTCAGTCCATCCAGACTCAACTCTGCCATGGCTGCTGTGGATCCTTCATCACCATCATCACCATCATCTTCACTGTTAGAGCCCTTGTGAGGTGTCTTCTCGGGCTTTAAAAGCCTAATGCCACGCTCCTGGTCCAAACAGCACCTCGATCAGGTTCTACTTTTGGAAGGTGATTGGTGCTAAAAGTACACATGTGATACAAGGCATTACCTTAATAGCAGCTAACAGGGCTCCTCTCTCGGTCTGCTGCCTTTTCTCTTTAGCTTTAGCCTTTCTGGCATCTCGCTCTGCTGCCCTCTGAAACAAGACAAGGGGTATAAATACTAATGACAATAATACTATAATTGCAATTACAATATACAAATAGTGGCGGCACGGTGGTGTAGTGGATGAATGAATGAATGAATGAATGAATATACAAATATAATAATAAAAATAATACTATTATAGATGAAATTGTTCCTTATTCTGATGCATAGGTATTGAGGTAAGAATGTAAATTAACATATTGTACCTGTTTAACTAATTTACAGGGTTGTTATTTTATTTACATTCATCTTTTATATAGCTTCCAGTCTACCTTCTGCTTGTCTGCAGAGGCTCTGAGCTCCTGCAGTTTCTTATCAGTAGGCTGAACCCTCAGGCCTTCATCACACCACTGCAATGCATCTGCATAATTACGCAGCTCCATACAGCACTGGGCTCCTGTACAGGCACGAACACAAACACAGTACAATCCACACACACAATGTTATTTTATTATTAGTAAGGCACCAGTTTATATTTATTAGAAACCTGACATTATATTTATTAGGATTTATTGCTCTTACTATTCACCTCTGATGATGGCTTTAATGTGGCCCGGTTTCAGTTTCCGTGCAGCAGAAGCATCGTTCAAAGCTGATCGCATATTTCCTACAGAAGGTGGAAAAAAAAAAAAAAATAAATAAATAAATAAAGAAAAACCCAAAACAAAATGTGTTATGAATGCATTTCATAAATGTACATTATTGCTGCTGGACATAAATTAGTAATCCTCTATAAAAAGCTAAATATAGTTCCCTTTATTGCTCATATCAGTGTTGAGGTAAAGAAATCAAATCAATATAAAGACAGGTGACAAATTAAAGGGGGAAAATGTCTGTGTTATGCAATGTTTTCAACCAAACGTCCCCAACAGAGGGAAGCTCTTCTGACTGACCACAGTACAATGGACCATTTAGTCCTGACGGGAATAGTCTCATCCATAACGACCCCATCCCCCATGTACAGTTCACAAAGGTTCACTAAATGGTGCAATTTAGATAAAAATGATTTAAATCACATCTTTTTAAGTGGGAGAACATGCACAATTGGTGGCTGACTAAATACTTTTTTGCCCCACTGTATATTTCAGTTCTAGCTGTAGGAACCGTGTCAAAACACAATGAGGCATGCTGGTGGTCTGTAGTAACTCAACAGTTTACTGCATTTTTTTAATATTGTTTTTCCTTTAATTTGTCCCAAACTGTTGCTTACTCCGGTGTCAAACAAGATCAAGATGAAGAAAGTTTAAACTAAGAGATTAAGAGAGTCTAATATCCTTACCTAAATAGAAGTGGGCTGCAGCACGGTTGGTGCACAGAATAGCGTTTAGATCCGAGTCTGCAGAGTTTTTTTTCAGGCCCGCTGTGTAAGACACTATAGCTTTCTTATAGTTCGTTTCCTTAAAGTACTCATTGCCCTCATCCTTTAGACTCTTTGCTTGCTCTGTAGGAGAAAAAGGACAGGTAGATTAAGGAAAATGTTGTAAGGTATACTTAATAAACCTTAAATAACACCTACGAGGTGGCATCAAAACGTTTTGAGACTAGTGCATTACCACATCTGGCATCTCATCATAGACAGCAATTTAGAACAAAGAGTGAACGTGAAATTGTACAGGAAACTGGAAAATCTCATGTACGTTTGACATGATTCTGCAAGTTTACGGTGATGCTGCAATAAGTCGGCGAGGTGTTGTGAGACAATGAGGGATCAGGAAGACCTTCAACGAGCTCAACTCCTGAAAATGTCCAAAGTATTCAGCATGAACTTGTGCATGATGATTATCAGAGAACTATCTACAACAATGCTGCCACTATCGATGGGTGACGGGGAACAGTCCAGGCAATGCTCACGTGTGATTTGAACATGCGCCGTGTTACTGCTAGGTTCGTGCCCAGGCTGCTGACCCCCAGGAGCAGAAGGACAATCGCATCGAAGTCAGTCAAGACCTCCGACCATGGTACGACCATGAGTCAAAGCAACACTCTTCACAGTGGAAGAGCCCATCATCTCCACAACCTACTGTATAAAGGCGGGGCAGGCCTGCAGCTCGACCAAGTGCATTCTCATCAACTTGTTCGTCTTGTACTGCCAGGTTTTAAGGCCAGGACATATGGCAAAAAACAGCGCTTGTAAATTTTGATAATCTCAAAACCTTTTGATACCACATCGTACAACAACTTAGACACTGTATATAGGCGATATTCTCCTGCGTACTGCAAAACCAAAAGTCAATTTGGGGAAAATCAAAGGAGTGAGGGGGGAAAAAAGTGTATAAAAGGTATTAAGTTTGTTGCTCCTTGATTTTGGGCAGTTGATTCTCAACCCTGGTCCTTTAACTTATCATCTAATTAACAGCCTTTTCTGATCTGAAGTAGGAGTGTCAGGGGGAAGCAGTCAAATGTACAGGAGAGGAGGTTCTCCAGCACACTGGTTTAGCAGATACTGCAGATGTTCAATCAGGTCTAGCCCTTTACTTTTGGTTCTGCAGTGAGGAATCTCTCATACCCTCAGGTGGCCGGTCATCATCATGTATAATGGACTGGAGACAGGCGAGATCAGGGTGTTTAACTGGGTCTATGTCCTCTGGAGCAGACTTCATGAACATAGGCACTTTATCAAACTCCTAGGATGCAACATTACAACACAGTTTACTGGGTTTCTGACTACAACCGTTAATAACACATGAAGGTATTATACTGTTTATTAATCAGTGTGCAGGCTGGTCCACCTCGATTCTTACCTCTTCCCAGCTGCTTTCACTGAACGCATTTTGGTATTTATGAGTCTTAAACTTCTCCATAAACTCGTCCATGCCATCATCGCTTTCCTCGTCACGGCTCTGTGAAGCCATCGCTTTTATCTTCTAAATGTAGTGTATTCTTATGACAAGAGCCTTATTTGATTTCCCACATCACACCTGGACTTTAATTCACTCTTAAACCGGAACCAAACTCCAGCGCTGTACAGTTAGTAAACACACGTGCCGTGCACTACTTCCGGGATTTGACGTCATTCTAAACCGAGTGAGATTACAAACCTGCTGGACGTGTTTATCGCCACCTTGTGGTCCGGAGTACATTTAAAAATCAACCCTCCAAAGAATTTTGCTCATCCATTAGATAATTGGAAAAAATAACGTGCTTCAGTAAGTAAAAGAATCATATATTAGCTGCTATCGAGTTTCTACTGGAAAGTGTTCTAGAGTACTGAAGCGTATTGCATTCACACACAAAAAAAAAAATCACAGGAATTATGTCATAATTATGACTTAATATCTAATAATTATGACATCCTGATAAGTTATAATTATAACTTACCATCTCATAATTATGACAGTATCTCATAATTATGACTTACTAACTCATAATTATGAGATAAGGGGGAGCAGTTTGTGACAGGTGGCCATTTTAGCGCATGACATCCGAAACAAAAGTTACTGCATCCTTTTGCTCGGAAGCACCTCATTGTACCCCATGGAAATGAAGCACCTACTGTATCTTATCATTTAGCTTGATGATTGTACACTAGGTGAATTAACTACTGGGCATTTCTGAAAATCCATCATTTGCGCCATTAATACATATTCCATATGGTTTAAGTTTATCAATTTAATAATTTTGTATCCATTATGCTTTCAATATTGGTTTAGAGCCACTTCGAGAAGGTCAAAATGTGTTTACCTCCTGAACGGTCCTAAGCACTTTAGATACCAGTGCAGTGTTACCATATTAATGATAATATCTCCCAGTATCAGGATCTCACAAAAAATGTGATATTACGTAATAATTATGAGATAACGGTAACACCAATGACAGTAGAACAAATGACAATTTAAAGAAAATTTTTAACTATTTACAAAACGATTCCATGTGTAAGACCCCATGGTTTTCAATTATGTTGAAATCAATTAATTATCAGATGTAGTCAGTTTTTATATCTAACTTTTTCAAGTTATAATGAATAACACCAATGATGTACTTCACATAAACATGCAAAATCAATAAGGATATTTCTAAACAAATGAAGCGAGACATCTGACATACATTTCGTTTTTGACCTCTGACGCAGAAACAAATTCAAATTGTCAAGTGTATTTAAAAATAAAACTATCTTTGTGTAACAAAAACACCAATAATGTAGTTTGGGCCGCTAACATTTCACCTATCCCCTGAATTGAGGATAAAGTGGTATAGACGATGAGTGAGTGAGTGCGTGAGTGAGTGAGTGATGTAGTTTGGGGTAACATATTTATTTCATATTATTAATTATAATCTATTACTAAATTTATTTACAATAAATAAGTTGTAAATAAGTTTCACTTATTTAACAAAATGTTTTCATTCATTTAATGAAAAAATATCTTTAGATGATCACTTTGATGTATGATCATAGTAAGAAAACATTTCTTTCAACTTAAAAAAAGATGCTACAATTAAATATTGAACATTAAAGAAAACGTTTTTCATGATTGAAAGTACATACTATAATTTCTGAACATATAAAAGTAATGTGTCTGTTATGTAAATTTAAATGATTTTGGCATCAGCAAAACTAAACGGCCACATTTTCCAACATTTTTCTAAAATGACTAAATGTTATTTATAGATTTTTCTTAAATATTGATTCTATTATTAAATTTTTCTATAGATACAACACATTAGATCTGTGTTAACTTTTACACTTGGACCAGTGACTGTAACTGTAATAATAATGTTGGGATGGGATTTCAATAATAATAATAATAATAATAATAATAAATATTTTTTAAAATCTTGACTATGTAGCTTTCCTTTAGAGACCCTCGTTGTTCCTGGACTTGAAAAGCACTGCATTTTAATTGGCAGTTCACAATAGGGCTGCACGAAAAGGAGAAATAAAAACATACATACACGCAGTTTCATTTCTGAATGATGTTGATTCACTTGCATGTATTTCCCATCATTCAGATCACGCTGCATTTACATGTATTATTTGCTGTATTATTTACTTGACGACAATCCCAGATTGGTCATTGGTCACGCACACACACACACACAGTGCAACACAATACATTATTTATCATCACATGCGTTAGTTTATATTCTGTTTATCATCACACAGTAAATGCCTCATACACACACACACACACACTAAAAATCTAATATACTCTACTGTCCAAACAGAGACACACAGAGCCCCTCAAACTCTATACGACATACTACGTTGTGGCCTCATTCCCACGCTTTAGTGGGAAACATGGTCACGGAATTATTTCCCCCCGAATGTCACCGTAGAGACAAGCACGTACAGTTCGGATACTTACTTTTGGAATATACAGTAGCTTACTGGAATTAGGATATACCTTAGCGTATTAGTTAATTAAACCTAACTGTTACACAGAGAACTTATAGTAGATGGAAAGCTACATAGAATTGTACTAGATATATTGTACTATATTTTAAGATAATAAACTGAAGTATTTTAAGCCATAAAACCTTTGACAACAATACATTTTACACTGTAAACTATGTATTTAACTATGTAATTAAACTATAGGTAGTTTAATTAAACTACCTAGCAAACTCTGTAACGTTTACCTTATATGGATAATAATAATAATATAAACTAATGCATGCAACGATAAAGTACTACAGATGGCAGTGTCGAAAAAACACAGGCACTATTTATTAGCTATTTTTATTTATTATAGTTAACAATCTATTTATGTCCAACACACAGTACAGTATGAGAGAATCGTGATCTCAATTCCCCTGGAGAATAACTCATGATCCACATGCAGCCCTACAGTAGTACACAAGCCTAGTGTATGATGACGCAACAAAACATATTAATGGTTTTCCCAGAAGTGATAATAATAGTTATATAAAATATTTATTTATTTCTTTTGTTGTATTCCATCCAGACTACCTACTGTAGAGAGAATTAGAAAGAATTAAAAAGATGTTTAGAGAGAGCAATAAGTAATGTTAATAGCAATGAACAGATAAATGTAAACGAGAAAGAAAATAGTGGTTAATATTATAATTACAGTTGTTTTCAGTTGATTTTTTAGTAATTATTACATAAAATGCAAAGTGTAGTTTGCCTAAAGGTGTTCTCTGAGCACTTATTTTTAAAGAAATGTAATAAAATGTATTCAAATCTCTAAACAAAAATATAAAAATACAAGCTTAAGAAGTATAAACAGAGCAGCTTTATTAAAAGAAGGTGATTATCAGTGAGAATAGGAAGGACTTTATTTGGACAACTCTCAGGATTAAATGCTCCCTCATGTTACACTCAAACCAAAGTAGCTTCAATACAGTAAATTACAGTTACTCGATTCTTGTCCTGGAGAAACACTTCCCTGCAGAGCTTTAGATCTTTCCAACATGATCAACCTGGTCTCGACCTGGACGGTTGTGAATCCGTGCGTTAGATTGTCTCGACTCTCGTCAATAAGTGCACCAAGGCGTCTTTACTGAGGAACATGGTCTCGCCACTGTGCTGACAGACCACCTCAAACACAGGCTGGTCCTCCGTGGCCTTATGCCCGACCACCACCACATACGGGTAGCCCAGCACGTTAGCGTCTTTTAGTCGCTTCCCAATGGTCAGCTGGGTTCGGTCATCCAGAACCACCTCTCCTCTCAAATTTGGTAAACTGTTTCCTAAGCTTTGGCCGAGCTCCTCTGCCAAGTGGATGGCTTCAGCGGCTTTGCTGCCTTTTTTAGGGGGCAGGATGCACACCTGATAAGGAGCGATAAGCCCGGGCCAGCGTATGGACTCCTCAGACGAGAGCACCTCAACGGACGCAGCTAGGATGCGATTAACTCCGAGGCCGAAACAGCCCATCTCTGTCACCAAAGGCTTGTTCTGAGCATTAACGACTGTAGCGTTAAACACTTTGGAATACTTTGTTCCGAGATAGAAGGTATGTCCCAGTTCGATGCCTTTTGACTCAGTGAGGTGAGGCGTGTGGCACCGAGGACAGTCAGCCTGATCCGACTCTACGGTTTCGACGTTAGCGGAGAAGCCGCAATTCCTGCACATGAGCAGCCGGTCTTCACCGATATCAGCCGGCAGATGAAACTCATGCGAGAGCGTTCCTCCGATATTGCCCGTAGCAGCCTGCACTTGTACCCACCTCAGACCGAGACGGTCAAACAGCCGAGAGTAGGCGTGGCACACAGAGTGGTAGGTGTGGAGAGCAGCTTCCTCACTGATGTCGAACGAGTACATGTCTTTCATGTAGAACTCTCGGCCTCGAAGCAATCCGAACTTCGGCTTCTGCTCATCGCGGAATTTCCGCGTGACCTGCGAAAAAATCAAAACTGTGCATGACCATGTCGATAAATCATGAAGTATAACAAAGAAACTCCTGGTACCTGGTAAAGCAGCAGTGGCAGCTGTTTATAAGACAACGTGCTCTGAGACGCCAGAAGTTCCGTGACCGCCTCCTCGTGCGTTGGACCGAGACAGTACTCCGCATCGTGTCGATCGCGCAACCTGAACATCTCCTTTCCCATGAGTTCCCAGCGGCCGCTCCGCTTCCAGAGCTCGGCTCCACACAGAGCTGGCATGTCGACTTTCTGCCCACCAATGGCCTGCATTTCCTCATCAATCAGCCTCACCAGCTTCTCCATGGAGCGCAGGGCAGCAGGAAGGTAGTAGAAGCAGCCTGGGTTGGAGCTATAAATGAGACCAGCTTGCAGCATCAGCCTCTGGCTGCGGCACGTCATGTCGCCCGTATCCTGGCCCTCGCGCAGGTTCGAAGGCTGAAAGAGCCGCGACACCAGAGGTGTCGGAATGGCTGGTTTGTAGGAAACACGATTCGAACAATGTGTCTCTTCTGTATGGCAGTGGTGACTCCTCCTGAACGCTTTGCTCAGCGATCTGGGCAGCAGGGCACATGGTTTCCAGCGACAGAGACGCATCACCACCTCCATTGCAAAGGCGTCTGTTCAGGAAATAGATAAAGGGAAACAAATAAGGAAAATATTTGCCTTCAAATATTTTTTCAAAATCTGGGATTGTCATCAAGTAAGTAATAGAACATGTATAAATCTTGGTTCTTGTTCAAATGAATCTTCCTCTGTCTTCTCTAAATGAGAATGGTATTTCTGTAGATTGAATTGATGTAGATTATATGAAGTCATACTTTACTTTCAAACCGCTAGGATGAAACATTGAGGATCTAAAGATTAATTAAGTCTTCTGAATAAACTCGGAGGAATTTCTGATTTCAACTCCAATTAAACATTAGTTTATAATATAGCAAATACAATACAAAAAACAGCAGCAATAATAATCATACAATAACAAGAAGAAAAAGAATACATCAGTAATCAGAACTAAACAGAGGGTATGTTGCAAATTTCATCAGGATCAATAAGATTTTATCCATCCATCCATCTATCTACCTACAGTACTAGTCAAAAGTTTGGATGATCTTATTTATTTATTTAGTTTCTTCATTCTAGAACAATACTGGAGATATAAAAACTATGAATTAACACATTTGGCATTAGGTAATTAAATAAGAACAACAAAAACAACAGTCAGATGTTATTTTAAGACACAAAGATCAGCTGTTCTGGAACAGTTCCTGCAAGAACAGTATTGTGTCAAGTGCATTTGCAAAACCCATCAAGCACCATAATGAAACTGTCTCTCATGAAGACCTTCCCAGGAAAACCAAGACCAAAACTTAGCTCTGTTTCAGAGGAGACGTTTGTTTAGAGTCACCAGCCTCAGAAATACTCAATTAACAACCAGCACCTCAGATTAGAGCCGATATGAAGGATTTACAGATCCTGAGCAGCAGACACATCTCAATATCAACTGTTCAAAGGAGATTATGGCATATTTTGAATGCCTTTATTTATTTATTTTATCTTTTTATTTGGCTTTTGTGTTTACGATAATGTGATCGCCTGGTCTCTGGTGATTTCTGTCCCTCCTGTACTCTGTAATGATCTACAAGTTCACAATCTTATGTCTCTCAGTAGAGCTTTCTCTTTGTGTTTTTCTCTTTCAAGTTCTTTCAGGTTTCCCCTCACCACTGTACCCTCTGCTTTAAATGCTTATTAGGGATCAGATACAACATCTGGATTACTTTACCAGCTGCACTGACATCTGAATTTCTACACAGCTGCACTGTTAGATCACTGCACACTTTCTATGTCAATTAAAATAGCCTCATGCTACAGTACCAACAATCCCAAGGTCAGCAAATAATAAGGTTAAATGATGAAATATTTTCTGTCATAATTTATTCTCAGTGTTAAAAGTAAATTACTCCACACATCTGTCCAATGTAACAGCTAATTACATAATTAACTGTAGATAACTTAAAGCCTGATTTTATAGCTCGTAAGGTTGATAGTAATCCTGCTAACGGTGAACAGAAAGTAAACCAGCAACACAACAGTAACCCAACTTACCGTGTAAAATTATGATAATAATAACAATAATAAGAATAAGAAAAATTACAGCTGCTATTTATCTGCGCTGACTATAAGAAAAAAGTACATTTTCAGGAAATCATGTCTATTAGAACTCTGAAGACATGATAGCATGGACGACACACACATGCTGTATTCCAATTCTCTTACTAGTACGTTTACATTGTACACTATATGGGGGATAAACCAGTGGCTTCTACAACCTATCTAGTGCACTTCATATTATTTTGAAGAAAATCCGCTTTCTTCGCGTGTGTTTTTCTGTAGCGGGTGTGCAGCTGCTGCCATCTAGCGGTTATACGGACGAACTGATGAGTGTTTAATGGGCGGAGTCTGTTACCATGGTTAGAGTAAACAAGCGCGTGCCGTGTACAGCTGAATGTACTTCTGTTTTATAGTGGAGTAAAAATGTCCAAGACCATGACAAAACCAGCGAGACCTACGTTAAAAGTGACACCGTAAGTTATTCCTTTTTTACATTTTGTAATAAAATCTGTATTTTATTATAAGCAGAGCGATTGTCTTATTATATATGTTGTTTTATATTAGCATTAGTATTACTAGTTTAAGAATGAAAACCTGCATGCAAAACTATTTAACCATTTTATTGTTGTGTATAATAATAATAAAAAAATAATAATAATAATAGTTCTGAATGCTCAATCATAAATTTCAATATCATGAAGCACTATCTAGTAACTTAACAATGAAGTGCTCTATAAAGTTCTATAGTAACTTAGTGGATAGTACTTCTCGCCATGCACCTCAGGGTCAGGGTTCGATTCCCACTTTGGGTCTGTGTGTATCATGGATTGGTGTACCACAGCTTGTGCTCCTTGTAAGTCTCCTGGGATAGGCTCCAGTAACCCTGTATACAGGATAAAGTGGTATAGACGATGAGTGAGCGATATTGGTAGCAATTTGTGACATGTTGTTTTTAACAGTGTCAGAGTATAAATCCCTATCACTTTAATACTGGTAGCACATTCTGACATGTTGCATTAACGTTATTCATCAATTCACTAATCAACTGCTAAATTAAACGTGCAAAACAAATGTACAAGAAGTCACAAAACAATAAGAATAATAAAATAAAATGTAAAAAAGTCTCGATACTAAACATGAATACAATAGTCGCTGGGAGTAGCAGCATGTACTCCCTCATGAGTCTGCTCATGCGTGGAATGAGAGACTTTTGAATTTATAGCACACCTCTTTACTGTGAAAGCAGATTAACATTAAATCAGAACTAATCTTTGGCAGGGCGGCACGGTGGCGTAGTGGTTAGCACTGTCGCCTTGCACCTCCAGGGTCTGGGTTCGATTCGCGACCCTAAACACAGGATTAAGCTGTATAGAAAATGAATGAATGAATAATCTTTGGCAAACTACGCCTACATTAGCTATCTATCACTTACTCATGTTTTAATTTACTTGTGCTTTTAATCCGTATGTAACAAAGTTAAACTGTCATGTAATTTCTGTCTTCTCTTACACCTGGGCCAGAGCGGTAGAAAAACTGCTTTAATGTGAATCATTCAATAACCACTTCTTCTTCATTTCTTCCCAGTGGCATACAAACTAATGTGATGTAAACTGTTCTGCCACTTACAGTATACCAGAGCGTAACATCACTCCATTAAGAATACTGGACATTAAACCTTGAGCTAAATCTGTAATTGTTGGTCGTGTCTCCAGGAAGAGAACTGTAACTGTAGAGTGCTAAAAATGAGGCATTCTTATTAGTATTGTCGTTTAGGGTGCTAGGATAAAATTTAGACGTGATTGAGCAAAAAAGTTCTAATAAGATCGAAAAAGATCTGAAATCGCCTGTACATTTCTTTAGAAGCTGAGTAGAAACTGGCAGATATACAGTAGATTAACTGGTTGGGTTTTTATTCTAATATTTTACAATTGAAGTAAAGTAGAATTAAAGTAGAAAGTACAGTTTTAAAAAGTTTCATATTTCTAATTAAAAGAAAATAATTATGTATACAGTACATAATACTTCTACTTCTTCTTCTACATATTGTATATATGATATTGGTGTATGAAATCAATATTATATAGCCTTAAACAGTCTGCAGCTCGGTGGTGTAGTAGTCATGGCCTCGCACCTCCAGGGTCAAGGGTTCGATTTTTGCCCCAGTGTGGAAATGTTCTCCCCGTGCATGATGGGTTTCCTCTCCTACAGTCCAAAGACATGCAGATTAGACTAACTAGCAAGTGTGTGTGTGTCCTGTGATGGATTGTCCAGGGTGGACGTACCCCATCTCATCATGCCTGAAGTCTCCTGAGGCCCCGTACAGTATAAGTGGTATAGAAAAGAATGAATAAACAGACTGTTTTAGGGTATACAGTAAAGGCAAATAAAGTCAAATACACTATATGGACAAAGGTTTTTTGTTCATTGTTGAATTCAGGGTGTTTCAATCCGGCCCCTTATCCCCAGTGGAGGGCGATCCTAATGCTTCAACATACCAAGACATCCTGAACAATGCTACACTTCCAATCTTAGTCAATCCATAATTTAATCATTTGTAACCTACTGTAGTGGCTTTAAAAGCACAATATTTATTTCAGAAGAAACAAGCTTCATGATGATGCTGATTATTGTCATTATCTTTAGGCCGTCACGAGCGATGAATCAGTCAAGTTCCACCACCAGGAGGAGTGTTAATGCGTCTGTGAGCCGAAAGAAATTCTCTGTAGCGAGAGACAATAAAGTTCTTGATAAAACCTCGATCCAACCCCCTAAACAAACTGCACAGGTAACGATGCTCCCCCCAGGCTAACGTGTCTGAACACTGAGAACTAATCTCCGGCTAAACCCTCTGTATGATAATCTGTTGCTCAGGTGTTTGATGAAACAGGGAAGGACATCACTCCTCAGCCTCTGTACCAGCTGGAACCCGGAGCGATGCAAACCAAACAGAGCAAACTATTCGCGAGACACGATGCATCAGACGGCACTTTCTCTGACTTCCTGTCCACGGCGTACCACACCAGGAGCATGAGCTCTGCAGAACCATTTACTATGTAACTATGATCTTCTTTATAGGACATGAGCCCTCTCACAGTGCATCAGTGCTAATCAGAGTCTGACATTCAACATGAAACAGCATGAAGATGATGATGATGATGATTGAGGATTGTCTGTTCTAGGTCTGTTCTCGGGAGTAGTTTTGTGTCGAGGGCGAGTCACTCTATAACCGAGTCAGTGAGCGATGAAAATGAGGAGCCTTTCGCCAAACTGGAAACTTTGACGAGTCTCTCAGGTATGCCAGCTTCTTCACAGATCTGTCTGCTTTGTAAGACTATATGGCCAAAGATTGATGGACACCTGATCATAATAATCATCAAATTTTTGATTTCAGGTTTAAGCTCCACTCTTTTTTGTTATAATAACTTCCACTCATTTGGGTGAGCATTTCTGCTCATTTAGCACCAAGAATAATATTGAGCTCAGGCACTGATGGAGTGAGCGGAGGCCTGGGGTGCAGTCGGTTCATCCCAAAAGTATTAAGTGTGTTAAACAACATGATGTGTAATAAATAAAGAATTCTTGAATGAATAAAGACTTTCACTATGCACTAATGTATGTTGGTTGTTCGGCTGCTCAAGGAGTCGCCGCATACAAGCTTGGCACGGGTCTTACGTCGGATGCCCTTCCTGACACAACCCTCCCATTTTATCTGGGCTTGGGCACTGCATCCACTGGCTGGGGTTTGGGCACTGGCTGGGAATCGGACCCGGGCTTTCCAAATGTCAGGCGAAACACCTACCACTGAGTCACCACTGCCGCTACTATGCACTAATGAATATGTGATGAAAAAAGTTTGGACAAGCCATATTCTAGGCCTGCTGATATGCGTTATAACAGCACTGGAACATCCCTCTGCCTGTGCACTAATACTAAGCCTACAGAGGGCCCACATACCATGCTCATTGGTGTTTCCAATTTGCATATCATTTGCAAATCTTTCAACTGTGGTAGGAAACGGGAGTGCCCGGAGAAAACCCACGTAACACATGGAGAACATGCAAACGCCATGGATACAACCCCAAATGTGTGACTCAAACCCTCGACCCTGGAGGTGTGAGGCCACAATGCTAACCACAATGTCTATGGTTATCATGGTTTTGGTGTTTATCCAAAGCAAAAATCAATAGGTTTTCCCAGATCACTACACTATATGGCCAAAAGTATGGGGACACCTGACCATCGCACCCATACTGCAGGTGGTTCTTCTACGAACTGTGCACGATGTCTCAGTATGCTGTAGCATTACTGTTTCCCTTCACTGGAACTAAACAGTCCAAACCTGCTCCAGCATTACACTGTACACAAACTGTAATTCCATTGTATTCCATCAGTGTCTGACCTCAGTAAACATCTTGTGGATAAATGGACACAAATTCCCCTAGCCGTGCTCCAAAATCTAGTGGAACGCCTTCCATAAAGACTGGAGGTTATTATACAGTAACAACATCTGGAATGAGATATTCAGCTAATGTCATTTTTCTGTGATTCGATATGCTATATGTAGTTATGGATATCTGTAACAGGCAAAAATGTGAATATAAATGAATTCTTCAGTACTCACGTTTATATAAAACTATATCGCTGATTTGCATTTGTTCCTTAAAGAACTAGACATCGAGAAAGAGGAGCAAATCGAGGAGCACATGCTGGACAAACCAGTGGATATTCACCTCACAGACACTGAGACCATGTGCTTCCTGGACATCCATGGAGTGTGTGTATCTGCTGGCACACAAGAGGCTGAAGCACTAAAGTAAGATCCTGGTCCATCTTTCATTGCAGTTTTTGTACTGTACGTTTCAGCACCATAGGCTGATGTGTTGAAAAGCCCTGATGTGATCATTCAGACTGTTCACAAATAAACATCTACTTTATATTGATTTGTTTTACAGAAATACAGAGTTGGATCAGTTCTATGCATAAACGTACAGCTTGGTGGTTACATACTGTATGTCTCTCTTTTTGTGCCTGAAGGGAAAGGAACAAGATATATACAGAATTTTGTAAGAACAAAAAGGGCGATGATAGATTCGTGGATCGAGCAATGCAGATGATTAACGCACCAACGATATGTAAACAAACCCAAAGTAATCCAATCACCACCGAGGAAAAAGGCAAGTTACGGTGTAATGTTCACATTTTTGATTGTGTGACAAATTAAAAAGATTTGAATGGGTTGCACTGTTTAACATCAGCATTTAATTGATTTAATTGACTCAGAGATACAGTTTGGATCCAAGGATCCACATCTATTCACAAACAATTAAAGAACTGATTTACTGTGTGTAAACGATCCCAAAACTGATCCCAAACGTTTGCACTGTAGTGTATAATAAAATCTGCACAAAGAGGATAAATAAAATATATCTTTCTGCAGATTGCATGGCCACCAGATGGGACATCTATGACCTGACTGTGGGCAGCAGTGTGGCAGAGGAGCCAGGCAGCAATACAGATGAAGAGAAACCCAGAATCCCAGATGTCTCCTCCACTCATCAGTCAAAAAGCAGTCTCCAGAGGACCATGTCTAGAGACAGTGCCACCAGCACAGGCAAGTGTAGCATCTCAATTGAATGTAACATCCATTTTTCAGCCTTTTTACTGATGTAATGTGATGATGTAATTATTCCCCTAATAATGCTTGTTAGTAGTTAATCATTATTAGTCTTGGAACAAAACGAATTAGTTCCTATCACTTACATTATAGCAGCTTTAAACAATCACGTCCTCAAGTCATTTGATTCTCCTTTACAAAAAAACTACAGTTACTGTAACTCTAACACCTGACTCTCCTTCTAAATAATCAGGTCAGGTCAAAGAACATCACATTACATACTGTACAAATCATTTTCTGACTCTTTTAATGTAGCCTATTTAGGAAGTATCTCTAGCTCCCAAAGAGAAATGGAGACTTCCACAGTGCACATGGTGGTTGAACCTGACCCAGAGCAGATCCTGCACTCAGAGACGTTCCGGCAGTCTCTGAAGGTGATGGAGAGGATGGTTCTCATGAATACCAACCAACACAAAATAGCTGCCTACAGAGGGTTGCCCCTACTGAAGGGTAATGCAAAACATCACTCATTATATTCATAAAGTGTTTAGTATGACACTAAATGGGTTTGATTCCCACCCTGGATCTGTGTGCATGGGGTTTGGATGTTCTCTCTGTGCTTGGGGGATTTCCTCACGTAGTCCAAGGACATGCAGATTAGGCTAATTGGCGTTCCCAAAGTGTATGAATGTATACGTGTCCGGCAATGGATTATGACCCCGCTTCATGCCCTAAGTTTCCTGGGATAGGCTCCAGTCTCCCCACGACCCTGTGTACAGGATAAAGCAGTATAGATGATGAGTGAGTGTTGTATGTGTTCAGTGAATGCCTATTTTTAACTTTACTCTGTAAACAGCTTGTGTATGTTTTAGTTTATCTATTGGAGATGGTGTAGAGCATGTCCATGATTTCCTGTCTGTCCAGATTCAGACCATATGGAGGAGGAAGCAGAAGTTACAGAACAGGAGACACTCAGCCCTGCTCTGGAGCTCCTCTGGACCTTCAGCTGTGAGCTAACCAAGGGCTACCGTGTCAGCAGCATGGCCTGGAACAAGAAATGTGCAGTAATATCCTACACACGTCATTTCATCACTCTTTCCTGTCATACGCTTGATGTGTGTGATACAATATGTTCTTGATGTTGTATGTTCTTGTTAAACACAGTATACAAATATGATATCATTGTATTACCTGGGGCGGCGCGGTGGTGTAGTAGTTAGCACTGTCGCCTTGCAGGGCACCTCCAGGGCATCGAACCCAGACACCTCCAGGGTCTGGGTTCGATTCCCCGGCCAGGCTCGATTCCCGTCTCTGTGTGCATGGAGTTTGCATGTTCTCCCCGTGCTTGGTGGGTTTCCTCCGGTTACTCCGGTTTCCTCCCACAGTCCAAAGATATGCAGGTTAGGCTAATTGGCATTCCCAAATTGCCCGTAGTGTGTGAGTGTGTGTATGTGTGTGCCCTGCGATGGATTGGCGCCCTGTCCAGGGTGTACCCCGCCTAGTGCCCAATGTCTCCTGGTATAGGCTCCATGTCCCCCGCGACCCTGAACACAGGACTAAGCGGTATAGAAAATGAATGAATGAATGAATTACCTGGATAGATTTTGTGATTAACTAGCATTCATTTTATGCTTTACTGTAGAACATCCTTGCGGTGGGATATGGGCAGTTTGATCACAAGAGTCAGAGATCTGGACTGGTCTGCATCTGGTCTCTGAAGAATCTTACTGTATGATTCACGTTCACATCGTACTGTACATCAGAATAAATCTGGAAATCAGTCTGTATCTGTGAACATTCGTAACATTCGTCTCTGTGTATGTATCCTAGTGGCCTGAGCGGATTTTCAACTGTAAAACCAGTGTAACATCTCTGGACTTCTCAACATCTAACCCCAGTCAGTTAGCAGTGGGCATGTATGATGGCACCATCGCCATCTACAGCATAAAGAACGCAGAAGAAGCACTGCTCTGTGACAGCAGGTACTGTAGTACTACAATCACTGGTAAACTTCATTGGAACCATCATGACTAAAGTATTCGGAGGTAGAACAATCCACACCGAGCAATATGAAGGGTTCCTCTCTTCATTTCATTTCAGTTAATTTATTGCACTTCAGTAGCCTCAGAGTGATGCAGAGTCATGCTGGATCCAGAGTCTGTGCTGGGAACTCTGGGCATGAGGCGGGAGTACCCCCTGTTTGGGAACACATACAGTAGGTGCAGCTTAGAGTAGTCACTCCACCTAATGGGTTGTTTTTGGAATCCAGAGAATCTACAGGAAAACCATTTGGACATGGGGAAACATGAATTCGAAACCCATAGAGATCATCTCACCACCACAAATTGCGCACAGATTAACTGCTTTCTTTCAGCAACACCCATCAAGGGGCGTCACAGCAGACCATCTAATCCACACACAACTTGGCAAAGATTTTTACATTAAATACCCTTCCTGACAGACCCCAGGCTTGGGACCTGCATGCATGCCTGCAGCGGCTGGGTAGCATGGGGTGTGGCGACCCCAACAGTGGGCTCGAACCCGGATTCTCAGATCCCCAAATCAACAACCTAGAACCTTACAGATGTACAGATGTGGCAAATACTACACATATGGACTATAGGCTGTTATCTGAAGTATACTGTAGATAAAAACATGAAACGTACAGTATATCTCAGTACATTTATGAATCTCAGTGTTCAGTGGGTGTAATAACCTTTCAGTACAGTCAGTGGTTTGTTGCGGTTGACATAAAACAAGGTTAAACGTGTTATCATTGCATGTTATGACACCAGATGTTCACTTGTTAATGCTTTGTCCATTGATTCTGCTCAACACTAAAACATTTAAAGCAGTAAAGGACAAAGCTGATGCAGGACGTCAGCCTGGTTAAGAGGCACTTTTGTACTGAAAACATAATGAGGAAACATTACCAAGAACAACATTCTTCAGTTTCCTGTTTCCCATGACCGCACATCTTTTACATTTTCCCAGCTTTTCCCCTGTTTTTAGACATTTCTTTATCCTTGGAATTATATAGTGCAGGGTGCTACATAGTAAAAAAAAGAAGAAAAAAAAAGAGCTAAGAGTGAGGCGTTAAATCGCACCTGTGAAAATCCTGATCGTCTGACTTTGAGGTCTAACTTTATCTGATGTACAAATGATCATGTTCCATAACCTTGTTCAGGGACTGTGCCAACAAACACATGGCTCCAGTGTGGCAGGTGAAGTGGGTCGAAAGGATACAGAGTTTATCAGGAGAGGACAAAAGAGAGAGACTGTTCTCCGTGTCTTCTGAAGGAAGGATCCTTGAATGGTTCCTTCATCAAGGCCTTGACTGCACCGGTAAATCATAAGCAAATCATAGAACATGTCTGTGTAGCGGTAGAAATGGATGGTTAATTCTTTTTAAGGTCAGAGATAATCAGAATTGATAAGATGTGCTCCAGGTCCATTTTCATCATTAAACGAGACTGGTCTGTGTGTCTGATCAAAAATCATTTTTATATAGCATTGTGGTAAAAGGTCAACTTACTGTTTTCGTGTCTGTTGTACGTCAACAGAAATAATGAGGCTGAAGAGGATAAGGAATGAGGAAAAAAAGCAATCGAGGAAGGAGAAGCCGTTGATCTTCCACTGGGCGGTTGGACTGTGCTTCGACTTTCACCACCATGTTAGAACCTTTACACTGCCTCAAACACATCGGAGTCATTCTGTAATTTGGGGCACATTCCATGTGCATTGGTGATTGAAGTGTATTTATTGTAAATATTTTCTTCAAAAATAACATAATTTACCTATTAAGGGGAAAGCATGTTATCATATCACACAAACATTATGTGATCCTATACTTCACTTAGCCTGAACATTATCCTAAAGTTGCCAAACTGACCACTGAACAAGTATGTTGTATTTACTTCAAAAGCCTACATACTTAAAACAGATTAGGTTAATTGGCATTCCCAATTCACCCGTAGTGTGTGATTGAGCGTTTGTGTGTGTGTATGTGTGTGTGCGCCCTGCGAATGATTGGCACCACATCCAGTGTGTACCCCAGTTTGTGCTCTAAGTATCCTGGGGTAGACTCAAGGCCACCGTGACCCTGTATACAGGATAAAGCGGTATAGACGATGAGTGAGTGTGTTAAGGGTTAAGTATTAAGTATTTCCTTGTTTTTCATAATATTTGATCTACAATAACTTATTTTCATTGAGGATAATAATTGAGCATCAATTCTGTTAGGTACACTGTTATGGTTTACAGATTCTTAATTAAATTAATTAAGAATCTGTAAAAAGGAACGTGTTAATGATGGCAGAAAAGTGATGTCATAAACACATTTTTAAAATCCAATTCTTTTAAATGGATAAAGAAAAAGAGATACAGGGCGCCCTAGGATGCAAGGAGAGGAGTACAGTATATTTAGAGAAGCAGAGAGAAGCACAGCACAAGTTTGATCAAAATGTATGCCACAGGACACAATTGCATTATTTGATGCTGGTCACGTGGCACTGAGATGAAAGTCAGTATCGTAAGTGACAAACTCAGTAGTGAAACCATCCTTTACTTTGAAAAAATTAGATGTTTAATATTTCACAGCTATTAGATATGTTACACTGAAGGAATTTACTAACTTGAGCCGAACTTTTTTACCTTTTTTTTTACTTTACCCCAAATTTGCCCCAAATTACAGAATAATAATAATTCACTTAAACTACAGATGTAGTTGATCAGCCAAAACAGTTTTGGTACATGATGTTTGTTTGTCTAGATGTACTGAACATACAAGCTAATGTAGCTGACAGATGTTGTATAGCGACTATTTTAACGCCATGGCCTGAATCTGTATGAATCCTGACACCCAAGTGTCTTTGAGCTCATGAGCAGATACTTTGCTCTCCGTGTTCAGCATTCCTGTGCTCCTAGCATTCACACTCCCCAGGTAAGAGCCACTGAGTTACTCTAGCTAATTGGCAAATTTGTGAGAAAATGTTTTTTTTTTAAAAAAGTTAATTTGTTTCAAATCCTGTGTGTAAAATATGCTGTCACAGTGTTGGAAACACACACTTGTCTAGAATGTCTGTATGCTATATACAGTATTTGCCCTCACTGGTGCTGAGACCCCACCACATTCTGTTCCAGCATGAAAATGCCCCTGTGTAAAAAAAAAAAAAAAAAAAAAAAAGAGATCTGTAAAGACATGGTTTGTCAAAATATTTCAATGTCCGTCACAGAGCGCTGACCAAAACCCCACTGACATCTTAGGGTGAAACTGAATCACTGACCATGCCCCACTGTGCGGCAGGACAATGCCCGACCTCACAAATCTGAGAAGCCACATCTCAAAATCTAGTGTAAAAACTCTGAAACAGTAGAGGCAGCAATCGATGATGGATGTTGAATGGGTTGTTCAAGTTCATGCCTATGAGTGTGATGGTCAGGTGTCCACATATTTATGACCGCACAGCATATACAATCTCATAAAACAGCAGAATTAATCTGTATTAATCTGTAAAAAGATGACCAAGAAGTTGTAACAACCTTTGTTTTAGCTACATTAGCTTTGTAGATTCAGTGCAAAATGAAAGACGCAAACTTCAGATTAGAAACATGTCTTGGATGATTGACTGCGTTTAGGTAGAGGAGAACATCATTTAAATAAAAGTTATAACAATAATCAGGGAGACATGTTACTGTTGTTTGGTTTTATATACACAACAGGATCCCAACATATATCTGGTTGGAACGGAAGATGGATATATTCATGAATGCTCCTGTTCATACACTGAGCAGTTCTTGGAGACCTACTCAAAACACTTAGTAGGTTCCTTCTGCATTACACAACCACCACACATGCAGTAGTACCAATAGTATTACTACTATATAGTACATATTGATCATGGTACATGGTAAATCGGAGAGGCTGGTTACTCTAAATTGATTTCTTGCTTACACTGGCATATTCTTCATGCGAGCCAGTTACATCATGGTGTTTGATGGGTTTTTCAAATGCACTTGACAATACTAATCTTGCAAGAACTATTCCAGAACAGCTGACCTACATGTCTTAGACTGTTGCTGTTGTTATTACTTAATTTCCTAATGCCATATTTCTTATTTCATAATCACAGTTTTAATCCATATCACCCTGTTGAGTCTGGTTCCTCTCAAGGTTCCTTCTATTGCCATCTCAGGGAGTTTCTCCGTGCAACGGGTCACCCTTGACTTGCTCATCATGGACAATTTGACCATTTTGATTGAAAAATATTTCCTTATGAATTTCAAATAAATTTTCCTAATTTTCCTAATTTTCTTTTTGATTTTGTAAACCACATTTTTGGTTTTACAACCTGAAATTGAAGATTATTGTGTGATTATTATGAATACACATAAAATATCCCATGCTATTGGTACATTTTGAGTATTCTTACATTATATTTTTTCTTAGTCCCCAAATAACTGATCACATATTGCTTTAATTTCATTAGGGTCCAGTCTATAAGGTCACATGGTCACCGTTTTGTCCAGATGTCTTTCTCAGCTGTTCTTCAGACTGGACCATTCAGCTTTGGAGTAAGGATCACTTTACTCTACTTCTGAGCTTTACCTCCATTAGAAAAGCTGTGTATGATGTCGTTTGGTCCCCTCGCTGGGCTACTGTGTTCGGGGTGGTCAACAAGGACAGAGTGGAAATCTGGGATTTGGGAGTTAGCAGGTAAGCGCTCTCACCAATCTTATTTAGTTCCATTTAACTCTTTTCACTGGCAGATGTTTAACCTTTTGGTCTTTCCTTCTGTTAGTTAGTTTGCCTAAATTCCTTTGTTTTCATTTGTGAATACTTTCTCTTCTACAGTCTGAGTCCAACATTAGTAAGTGAGACCATTCCAGGGGTTGAACCAACTTCCATGCTATTTGCCATAAATACAGACTGTATTATAGTTGGGGACAGTGAGGGCCGGGTCAGCGTCTACAAGCTGAAGAACTTCTCAGCAGGAGAAGGAACAGAGGTGAGCTTCAACAAGGCAAACTCTTCATTTCTTCTTGTGTGACCTGGAATAGATTGGCACCCTGTCCATGGTGTACCCCATCTAGTACCCTACCTAATAGCCTTGGGATAGACTCCAGGCCACCTGCAACCCTGTGCATGATAGGTGGTATAGAGAATGAGTGAGCTTGAGCTTTTAATTAGTTGATTAGTCTTTATTTAATTTCTGAATGAATGAAAATTAAATCTGTCAATTAAAAAATGATATCACTCAGGCAAGATTAGGTCATTGTGTACTCAACTAAATTTAGGTTTAGGTTTTATTCTTTCACTGGTGCTCATGATTGCATTATCATAATTACTACTACTTTAATCATTATTATTATTATTATTATTATTATTATTATTATTATTATTATTATTTTGCAGGTGGAAACAATGAAGAACATAGTCAGCTCCAAACTGCCCAGTCAGCTCTGAATGTGAACCATCTGAACCTGAACCATCATCTTTAAGGACGAAATTTGAATGATCGGGATCACTTAAGCGTTTGGTAAAATCAAACCATAAAAACAACAGTAGAATCCACACCTAAGTTTAATGTAAAAGTAAGAGCATCACATGCACAATATGAAGAGAACTCAAGGGACTGGGACTAAACAGCTGTGTAGCCTTAAGAAAATCACTTATCATTGTGGCTGATCAGAAAAATGGCTAGTGTTAGAATCTGTGGTTCTTTCTGTTGGTCAGGTCTTGGCTCAGCAACGTTAATGTATGTGTCCAAAAATAAGGTCAGATGGTGACCTGAATGTACTGAATGACCAGTTTATCCATCAATGTATTTTTCTTCCCTGACGGCATGGGCATATTGCAAGATTTATTGTGCACAAATTGTGAAAGATTGTTTCAATGAATGCTTATATTTGGAAATCAGAAATGTTTGTTGTACTAATGTAATAATGAAGTCATAAATTAAAATGTATAAAAAAGTTTTTACAAAAAAAAGAACAGTTTATACTCTTTATATGGCGAAGCCTACCTGCCTCTGTAAAAGAGCTGCCACTACTTAGAACAAAAACTTTAATAAGCTTAAAATAAAGCCTAAAAGTTAGGGGCTGGCTAAATTCTGAATAATTAGTTATGACTAACTAAATTTAACCAAGACTTTGCTTTGAATATACTGTTAGATGTTAGCAGAGTTTCATCTGTTCCAAACTAATCCAAACAAAAAGAAAGAAATGAATGTTTGAGAACTTCATCATAAAAATAAAATGGAAGGGATGTGATGGGTTTAAGAGTAGCACACTAAAAATAAATGGAGAGGGAAGGAAGATTACTGTCGACAGATTACAACCCATCTGTGTCATCAACACCCCATTACAGATCTGCAAATGGCTGTCATTATATGAGCTGCTGTAATCCATAATTCATCTGATAGTTCGATATTCAGAGTCTTTTACTGTAAATCAAACAGTTTAGTGCTTAGCGGTTTAGTCAGTGGCTCTGAGCAAACACACCGAAGTGCTTCATTAGAGCAGCAGTTACGGGGGATGTCTATCTTAAATGGGCCTCTGATTATATACGGGACCTGATTTAGGCAGCGCATAACCGCCATCCATTATAGGCACAAGTGCCAGAATCTCAGCAGATGCGGGTGACTTGTTGTGGGAAAATTTATTTTTAATTATGCAAATCCATATTGTAAAATGTAAAAAAAAAAAAAAAAAAAGACGATCACATTAAAGATCAGAATAGGGGTAAAATGTGATCCCTGTGCATGGGATGGGCTGGTTTGAATATCTGCTTTTCTTGGAATTTCACACACAACAGTCTCCAGAAATTAAATAGAATAATAAAAAAACAAACAAACAAAAGTGATATATAATGTTAAAGCAGAATGGGCAGAATTGTTTAAGCTTCTCATACTGAAATGTCATATATCAGCACCTGTGAATTAGAAATATGTGTCAAATACTGTATGGTGGCTATACTATATACAGTGCTACAATGGAACTTTATACTGTATATGGAAAACCTATATGTGTCGTACTGTAGTAATTGACGCAATACGTTCAGTATAAATTACCTTGGAACCACCTACTGTAGTTAAAAATTATTTGGTGACATGTGGCACTATACTGTAAGTTGGTTCCTTATTTATATACAGTATGTGTGAGCAACATAATTTGGACAGCGGCAGATGCCTTAGGTGGAGTGTGTTCTGAGGTAGGGCCTCGATGGATCACATCACATGGATGCTCAATATGAGATCTGGGGAATTTCAGAGGCCAGGTCAACCTTTGCCTGCTAAGCCACATACACAACATGCTGTGATATACTGGGTGTTCTGATATCTTTCTAACATAACCAGCATCAAGCTGTTTTTAGGAATTTGTGCTACATTAGCTTTTCTGCGGGACTGGACCGGGCAGGCTGGCCGTGGTGTTATTGTTATAGATAATGGATTCCGTTTCTGTTTCTATTTTAAAATAATCACTTTTAACAACCATGGTGAACAGAACAGCATTTTAGAACGTACAATAATCAAGCATTCGTACATAATGTGACACTTTGCCAAAAAAAAAAAAAAAAAAGTGTGAATTTCTTGAAATATACTGTAATATGAAGACGTCTGGGACAGCCTTTATTGTCCAGGGTGACCTGGTGACATGCCTAATCATTTATCTTTATATCGCAGTCATATAGGGACATATTAACCTTCTCAAGGGAGACGTCGCTCTGACAATAAAGCCATTATGGTCCATATTAGAATGATCATAATCATTTCCACATTTTATTTGTAGTCCAGCTGGTTTTAGAGAACATAATATGCCAATTAGATTTATGATATTGTATGTTTTGCAAGGAGGGTCAGGGCTGTTGCTCGAGGTATGACTCAATTAGCTTTGCATTATGAAGGATATCAGTGCCATGAAACCTTTATACTGGAGAAGTCAGGAGACAAGGTGCTTTCCTGAAAGGGACGTAATTTGATTCTATAGTGGGGCAGTAAAGCACTTACCTACCTGTCAAAAATGCCTTTAAGCACAGCAGATATTATAAACTTGTTTAGTTGAGAGGGACTCTGTGAGTAGGGTGGAGTTTGAAGGGGAGGTGGACTGGATGAAACAGCCCAGGAGGATGGAGAGTGCCTCTATATAAACAGAGCACAAGTTACAGGAGATTTCACAGACCAGCTTCCAAGCCTTGAAGTTAGTGAAGAAGCAGAGAACGGGAAAGGAGGAAGGAAGAACCTGAAGGAACCACAATGAGAGCGAATTATCGGTTGCCTCTGGTGCCGTTGTTGCTGCTGTGGGCTGTTTGCAGCGTGGTGCAGGTGCAGGCGGAGGTCAAGGCGGTCAAGCTCTGTGGACGTGAATTCATCCGGGCCGTGGTCTACACCTGTGGAGGCTCCAGGTGGAGAAGGCTGCTTACACCGGAAAATGATGGTGAGTCAAAATGCTGATTATATCCACACTTTATTTCTATAAACATCTTTTATAACAGACATTTTACCAGTACAGAGTAGTTTTAAACCACAGAAATGTGGATGTTGATTAAGGATTGGGGATGAAGTGATAACTCATATTATCATTATTAACTTCTGTTATCACCTAAATGAGGATTCTTCCTATTGCCATCTCAGGGAGTCTTTCCTTGCCACCATCACCATCACCCTTGGTTTGCTCATCAGGGACAATCAGATCACTATGATTTATACACATTTGTACTTCCTCCTACACATTTCCATGATCTTCTTTTAACTTTGAGACAATGGCCATTGTTAAAAGTTCTATATAAATAAAATTGAATCATACAGTATGGGGAAGAAGTCTTGAATGGAACCAGACTCAGAAGAGAGCTCTTCTGAGTGACACTACAGTAGATTGTGGGATTATAACCTATTACAGTATACACCTATAACATACAGTATGGAAGGCAGACAATAATATTTGCATTCAAAGTTGTAAGGGGTCAGGGGTCTAGGCTTTGGACTACGGTTCAGAAGGACCCACGACCACCAAGTTGTCCCTGTTGGGCCCTTGAGCAAGGCCCTTACCCCTCAACTGCTCAGATGTATAATAGAATAGAAATGTAAGTCGCTCTGGATAAGGGTGTCTGCAGAATGCCTAAATGTAATTGTTATGAGTATATTATGGAGAGGAGTCCTGGATTAAGTACAGGACAGCCGTCAATGATTAAAGTGGTTTCGAGGTGCAGGTCTCCAGTATCCAGGTGAGATTATATTTGAAAAAAAGAGAAAACTTTTTTGGTAAGTGCACGTACCATGCACAAACCCAGAAAGGGAAGATCACCTACTGCCATGTGACTGAATTAATTACATTTGCTTCATTTCATTTGCTTGATGCTTTTATCTAACAAACTTGAAATCAGTAGCCTGTTTACCTTAACAAATACACTAACACTTCTCTCTGGTTTCCTTGATTAACATTAGCATTTCTCTCTCTCTCTCTCTCTCTCTCTCTCTCTCTCTCTCTTTGTTCATTAATAATCCACCCACCTCATACTCTGATACAATTTGCTTTAATTTACAGATTAAAACTCGTATTTATTGTACAGATTCTGCACAATCCAGATTTCTGAATGAACAGACCTGATGCTAGCGCCAGAACCCAGGCCTGATCTGTTACTCAGTGTAATTATGATCTGCTATGCTAACATGCATTTCTAATAGATACATCGTGTTGTGTAACTGGATTTATTCTCTGCTGTGTCATTTTATAATCTAACTAGACATCTCTGGATCCTGGGCCTTCGGAAATTAATGCTCGCTTGAACCCTCTTAATAACTTCTGCTTATTGGTTATCACTTCTTGGTTGTATCTGTGTTGGATCACAATGCTAATCCGAATACAGTTATCACTCTTTAACACTGCCAGGAAAAATGTTGCATTCTTTCTGAAAAGGTGGATGTGCACTTCTTATCAACCTGATTTTTGTGTGTGTGTGTGTTCCACAGCGCTTTCACTTGTGGAGCAGAGCAGTACCGAGGAGCTGAGTGAGAGCACAAGGTCTGACCTGTCAACCCGAGACCTGAACCCCATGATGACCGCTATATGCTGTCAGGTGGGCTGCAGAAAGAACGACCTGTCTCTCTTGTGCTGAGGACCAGAAGCACTCTTTCTACAAGTTCTCAAGCTCTACAGTGTGTGTGTGTGTGTGTGTGTGTGTGTTTGGTATGCGAGAGAGATCTTCCGGGTGTTATTTATGCTGTGTGTCTTAATGTAATAGGAGTGTTCTGAGGGTTTGTTGAAAAAATATATAACATAACAGGTTTTGTGTTCAAGTCAATGCCAAGTGTCTAAAGAGACTGCTGAAGAATCATGAAGGTTGATTGTAATGTATATTTTGCCATTTTTTTGTCTAATAAATGTTACAGCATAATTAGACTTTCTACTTTCTTTCTTTCTTTTATTCTTTTTTTCACCAAAGTATAGAATTTTAAGCTGGGAAAAGATGCTGAAATACATTGAAATTATATTGCTTTATGATATATTTATTGATTGCTGCTCTTGTGCTTTCTTTTATGAGTTTATGGAGAAAATAAATAGTAGACTATATATATATATACTGTATATATATATATATATATATATATATATATATACACACTATAACTGGTGATCGAGGTGATTGCATGATACCATGCACCTTTTGACAGTCTGGATTTTCCTAATGCGCATCACATAAAGTCACTTCCAGTTGATGTGCAAAACCAGACAACATACAGCACTTTTGCAAAAAAAAAAAAATAATAAATTGGTGCCTACACCAAATCTGACATTTTTTAAATTTGCCCTTGCGATCATAAAATTTCTTGCTTTTCTGTAAATCATTAGTATATACACCGCACTATGTATGTGTATTTATGCATAATTGTGTATGTCTAATTTTACAGTTTATTTTTAGGTGAATTATAAAATATGTCCACCAACAGATAAAAATTAGCCTCTGGCTAACTCTGCTACACTTGCAGTAATGTTCATTAATGTGATGAAAAATTTGACAAATAAATGAATGATATAATGCCCTTGTTTAAACTATACAAGGTCATACATCCATTTAGTCCAATTCAGGGTCAAGGTGGTACTGTAGCAGTAGAATCCGAGATGCCCAGACGTCCCTGTTTCCCACAACTTCCTTTAGCTCCTTTTAGAGGAGCCCGAACCACTCCCAGGTCAGCTGAGATATAATCCCTCCAGCGTATACTGGGTCGGTCCTCCATCCAGCTGGCTGTGACTGGTACATCTCTAAAAAAAAAAAGGTCACCTTATCAGATGTCCAGAGCACCTTTCCTCAAGTGGCTGCTACCGGAGGAGAAGTAAGTTGACTCCAAGCTTCTTCTGGATTTCCAAACTTCTCACCTGACTCCAGAGAGGAATTTCAGCTGCTCGTATTCATGACCTCGTCCTTTGTCATTACTCATGACTAAAGCTCATGAAGACCGACTGGTAAATTGAGAGCTTGGACTTATAGCTCAGGTGCTTCTCTACCCCGAAGGTTCAGTACAGCGACCACATCACTGCAAAAGCTGCTCCCAATTTATGGTCAATCTTACGGTTCGTTTTCCAATATAATATTTCCAATATTCAACAGTTGGCAATACGATACAGTATAAAGTTGATACCGTCAGTAAATTTCATACAGTTGGCAACAAAGGCCTGGCGCTTGGGTTACAGTTTATTTAAGATCTTCACCTATTGAGATCCCTGTTATTCTCCCAAACATGCTAACGGATAAACTGCCTACAGTATGACTGTGTGTGTGTGTGTGTGTGTGTGTGTGTGTGTGTGTGTGTGTGTGCACAGTGCCTTGCGATCAGTGGTGTATTCGCACTTAATGTCCTATGAATATTGGACCTCAATCTTATCCGGAGAACTGAAGCTAAATGATACTACAGTAATTAATTCATAGGTCACTCTTACGATGTATATATTTGATGTGTACATATAAAAAACATTCATATACTCGGCTTACATCTTTTATTGATTTGGAAAGAGCAAAGAATCTCGGGTTCATCGTTAACACTGTCTGTACAAACACAGCTTGCACATGTTGCTGGCAGGAAAACTCTAGAATGGTCTAACAAGAGTCACACATGCGCACAACCTCACATACGCACACTCACACACACTTCAGTTACAGTACCTGACTGACATACAGCACAGCTTCTTGCCTCTCAAGCACAGCCTGGACAACACTTCAGTTTGGATTATGGAGAGAAATGTCTTTATCTTAACACAAAACCTTGTATTCCTGTTAAAGGCCATTATACTGATCCTCCACAAACACAGCAGGTATGAATTGGAGAAAAAAAAAAACTTAATTATGAATAAACTTTCTCAAAGCACCAGTGTTTTCTCTACAGCAGCCATTTTATGTGATAGGAGGACGGTTTTTTTTTTTGTTCTTCATATCTCTGATAGCATGTGGGAAGTTTAAAAGTAGCACAGTGGTATTATTCTTTCCACAAGAAACAATATTTTTTAGACTTTATTAATAGTTCATAACATTTAAAAATATGCAGCTTATTCTCTTTTGGGGACAGTTTTGAGATGCACACAAATACAAAAAAGAAAGAAAGAAAGAAAGAAAAAGAAGGAAGAAGTGTTTTTTGGTCATACTAACCACTCACCAAACCTTATCCTTGTCATCTCACAGAGACGTTATGATTCACAAAAAAAAAAAAAAAAAAAACATGAACACAAGCACTGGGGTGTTTGACAAGGGTTCATGCTCGAGACATCAAAGAAAATGCACAGGAAGATGAGAATACAGCACAATGGTGTGAATGTGGTGTAAAAGTGGTGTCCGAAACCAATTCATGTTTCAACTAATAGTGCAGGAACACGTACAGTAACACTGCTTTCAGAAAGCACGATCCACCCACGCCAATACAGTATTCATCCACTTTAACCCCCCCCCCCCACCCCACACACCCTTATACATACAGCTCGATTCTCTGTTGCACTTGATTTAAAAAAATTATATCTGAAATAAATGTAAAAATTATACCTCCGCATTATACTGTACACAACTACACAGATAACAAAAACAGAAAAAAAATATTTATAACTTTAAGGATCCTAAACTGTGATACCATTCAAAGTTTATACAGATACAGTCACTGATTTTTTGTTTCTCTTTTTTTTTTGTACAACAAATGATCAGGAATAAATAAAAATAGAGCGTTGTACTCCGAAGTCTAACACTGCTGTCTTAGGAACAACAGAAAGGCTATTCACCAGTATGAGGAAAAACACCAAAACGCCCTTCAAGATATATATTATCCATTTAAATTACATTTTAAACAGCTCTTTTTTCCTCAATGGAAAGAAATCTTTTTTTTTTTTTTAAATACAATCGCAAGCAAGACATAGATTCAGCTGTGGCTGCCTAAAACAGGAGCTAAAACAGGACGAGACTTTACGTGCTAAACAGGAGCACAAAAACGTGTTTTTTTTACGTTAAATCTGCTGCAACCTTTCCTTTCCTTCATCTCACTTAATTAAAAGTATATTTAATGATCTGCCTCAAATGTCAAGAAGTGTCAGGACGAATCCTGAACGGTTTCATATACAATCTGAAGCATCGTGTCAGTTCGGAAACACATTCAGAGCTCCATAATATTTCTCTATCAGCAGATTTTTCATCCTTCCCTTTAACAACAGCTTTAACACTGATGGTGTGTTTAGAGAGATATAAAGTATTCAGGCAGCCACAGCCAACGAGTTCAACGATTAGACGTTAGACAGACGACAGGCTAGTCTTAGGAGAAACCCATGCTGTCTAACAGCAGCGATACAGTTCCGAAATGTTGTTTTTTTTGTTTAGTTTTTTAACGATTTTACAAATACAAGAAGTACACTCTAAAAATACTGCTGGAGTGTGGCCTCTGCCTGGGTCAGACATCTAGAAAGGGAAAATATCCCTAAAAGAGCCGGGTCAGAGGTCAGAGGGTCAGCCGGGTCTCTCCTACGGTTTGAGTACATTTCGTTTAGTCCATAAAGACACACTCTTCTGAGTTGGGCTGAGGTGCAGATTAGTTATCTGCCAGGTATTTTCCTATAAAGAAAGGAAGATTTGAGTAGTTTTACAGAATAAGCACAGTAATACACAAGATCCAGAATAATCCTGCAGCAAGGTGCATTCTAGCGACATTCTTTAACTGCTTAGATATATTTAACATATTTGATCAAACCCTTTCCTAGTTGATGAAAAGCGGACTTTTCCAACCTTGTGAAATTTTTACATTAGGTTTTACAGTATTTACAATATTTGGTATAATCAAGCAAACAGTCAATCAAATGCTTTAGAGCAACCCGTATTACCATTTCAAAATATCAGAAAATATTTTTGACTTTTTATTTATTGGGAACAATTCCAGATGTAACTGGAAAAGGCAATCGTTTACTGCAATAAATTATGTTAGGCAAAAAATCTTAAATATCATCAAATATGTCTAGCACTTCAAACCAAACTAAATATGTGATTAAACATGTTTAAAGCTTTACATCAGTAAAATGTCTAGACACAAGTCACAAATGATCTTATACATGATATACTATAATCCTTATGTACTATAATCCTTATGTACTATAATCCTTATGGTTAACCCTAAAGTGCCATGATGCCACTTTCTCATCAATAGGTTTCTTCCTTACCTGCAGCAAACCTCTTTTTAATGAGGGAGAATCTGTATCCGGAGCCGAGCAGCTCGATGTCGCAGCCGGACAGTGTGCTGCCCTCGCTGGTGAACTGCACTGCCAGAGGTGCTGGCTTACTGGGGCCGTTTGTTAGCTGGAATCGTGCCAGCAAGGAGCCAACACCTGGAAGAGAAAGTAAGAGTGGGATGAAAAAATAGCTGAAATGTGCAATGTGGGTTGCAGCTAGATTAAATAAGAAGCGATGAGATCAAGTAACCCGCGTCCCGACTTTGGATAAGCGGTTGAAGATACAGTAGATAGATGGATGGATGGATGGATGGATGGAGATCAAGTAAAATTTGGGGCATGTTTTTATTAATTTTTTTTACCTCCGTTCTCAGACTTTTGTGAGATATCCGGGATCTTCCACAGGATCCTCTGCTGTTCAGCATTCCTAATGAAATGAATGAAAATTTTCCAAATGAAAAAAAAAATCATCATATGTCAGACTCAGCATGGCCTTAACCCACTGCTCTTTCAAGCTGCACTTATAAACTAGCCTACAATAGGATCAGCACACTGCATTATTACACATACTGTACAGTATCTACAAGTTCAGTGTAAATATATTCTTTTAAGTTTATAAGCGCATAAAAGCATTAAAAACACTTAAACTGACACAATTTCTTACATAAACTACACATGTAATAAAACAGTTATGAAGGAAAGGTGACCAATAAAGCCTGGAAGGCCCTGTAAGGTATGATCAAATTCTAACTAAAGTGTTTTTATTAGAACTAAAAGGTTTCAATTTCACTTACATTTCAATATTTATACAAGACAATAATGTATCTGATCAAAGAAAAAGAACAAATTAATATAATTCTACACATATGACTTTTAAATTGAAAAAAAGTAGCCAAGCTCTATAAAGGTTTTAATTCATTTTCAATTTGTCTCCCAAGACGTAAGACAAATAATAAGACACTATACAGTAGATCCGGGGTACTCAGTAGGCGGACTCTGGTCCGCATCCGGACCCAAATACGATTAAATCTGGACCGACACCAAAACAAACATGCTAATTTAATCATAATCCAAATGAGTTCTCAGTGAAGTTTGCAACTGTGTTTCTGTGCGATATATCTTTGAGTCTTCTAGTGATAGGTCGTTCATGAACTATTCATTCTTTTTGAACGAATCTTTAACGTGACTCAGAAGAACGAGTCGTCTCCGAGAGTGATTTGTTAATTTTCTACTTTGCGCACAAGCACAAATCATCGCAAAACCTCCGTAGTTAATGTACAGGAAACAGAATTGAACGGCTCTCAACCAATCGCCAAGTCCCAAGTTTTCGTTAATTTGTCACGTGACTCCCATAGACGCTGTGCGGTGCCGTAGATTCAAAAGAACGAACGCCTCAGACTGGAAGATATAAGAGGTGAGCTACTCATTCTGTTTATTATAATATGTCCTTAATAGGCGGCGCGGTGGTGTAGTGGTTAGCACTGTCGCCTTGCACCTCCAGGGTCTGGGTTCGATTCCCCGGCCAGGCTCGATTCCCGTCTCTGTGTGCATGGAGTTTGCATGTATCCTCCCACAGTCCAAAGATATGCAGGTTAGGCTAATTGGCGTTCCTAAAATTGCCCGTAGTGTGTGATTGGGTGTGTGAGTGTGTGTATGTGTGTGTGCCCTGCGATGGATTGGCACCCTGTCCAGGGTGTACCCCGCCTAGTGCCCGAAGTCTCCTGGGATAGGCTCCAGGTCCCCCGCGACCCTGAACACAGGATTAAGCGGTATAGAAAATGAATGAATGAATGAATGTCCTTAATATCCTAATGGTGTGCTCAAAGTTGGCCATTGATATAAGTTGATTTTGAAAACAGCGAATTTAAGAGTGAGTGGGCAGAAAAATATGCATTTGTGCTCCCCGTGGGAAGCAGAAAACCAATGTGCTTAATCTAGAAATCAAAAGTGGTCACCTTCTCACCTTCTGGACAAAGATGGTTACTGCAGCAGGTGTTCCTGTCCTGCAGAAAATGGCCCTTCAAATTCTCACAATGTTTGTGAATCTGTCGTTTCAACTATGCGCACGGTGAAAAACATATCGCAGCTCCATCACCAATGAACATTTACATCAGTGCCTCCACCTGGTCCTCACACTTTTTATTCCCAAGTTCAAACAACTGGTGGCACAAAGATGATGTCTACTGCCATGTCATTTTTGGGTATTGTTCGAAAATTTTGGGTTTTACTTTTTTTGTACAGTAGTTCTCTATTTGAAATTGGACTGTCATTTTTCCGGACCTCGGACTGAATAGAAATTTGGTAAGTGGACCTTTCAAATTTATATTTGAGTACCCCTGCTATAGATTTACATTTAATGAGCAAACCTTGATGCACTGGGGTTGGAGACAACAAAAGGAAGAAATCATGAAAAGATTGAAGAAAGCACTCTTTTCTAAATCATTTCATATTAACTACAGATATTTTGTATAATGTCTTTTTGACTCTATTCCCAGCCTGATACAGCAGGTTTTGAAGAATAAAGGAATTTATACTAAATATTGATTGTTGTATAGAAATTTCATTTAATTTCATCTTGATTGTAATTATTTTAAACAACTGAGAATGTCATGTAAAATAATGAATTTCACGTTTGTCGCTAATATTTTTAGCCACAACTGGACCTTATCTACCTGCAATGCATGTGAAGCCTGGTAAAAATCATCTTTTTGTATTAAAAATTCTACAGAAGAAATTGCTTTCAGAGACATAATATTTTGGGGATAATGTTTTAAGGATATTCAAATCCAAGTGAAATTTACTTTTAAAACTGTTTCTATATATAATTACCTAATGTGTAACCATATTCCTTGACTTGTTTTGGTATTTTCTTTTAATTAGCTATAAGCTGACTTGATACTTTTAAAGTAAAAAAGCGCAACATGAAGAAAGTTGAGCTGTAACATACAGTATGCAATTAGGGTACTTTCCCATGTATGGTTTTTAGCCCAACTTGAATAAAATCCTGTGCTTCATGAGAAGCCCAAAACACAAGGTCCAAGACTACCTGTCCAAAACTAATTGGCTAGAAAGAACCCGTAGACCCTTAATCATAAAAAGAAAGTAAAGATGGTCAATACTGAAAAGCAGTAAATTCTGGGAACTTATTTTGATTTATTTTAGTCTTAGTCTTATGACTTAAAATTCAACAATTATTTTTAGCTAAAAAAAACGATTAAATCTAACAATAATTAAAAAACTCAAATGTGACTAATGTAAATTTAACAATGCATACTAACTTTTATGAACAGTAATGTAAAATGTATGTTGCATTTAATAATACAATAACAAATCTGATTCTGTTCAATCACGTCTGTATTTCATATTTCAGGGATAATTTCACTAAAATCACTTGTGATTGATAGAGTAAACGGTTCGGTTCAGTGCAGTTAGTATGAATAATGTGGTTTCACCATGACTGAAAAGTACTAGTTTCATTACCAGGCAGCTGGAGGAAGAACAGCTTGGAGCTGGCCGACTCCCCCATCAACAGGAACGAGGAACTGCACGTTATTGAGAGCCACTGGTGTGGTCATAGCACTGCCATTGTATCTGTAGTCTATTCTCAGATCAGTGCTGGTGGGCTCACACCTCCAGTTCATGGCCAGGTTCAGAGGAGTAGACTGAATACCCTGTGCTGATACCTGATACACACAGTGTAGACAATATGTGTTTATACTGAAGATTCTACCAACCACCTTATTATTATGTAAAGGAAATGTTATTTTATTCATTTGTGTTACAGAATTTAGCATCCATTGCCCGGTACGATTAGATCCTACCTGATATTTTAGCATGTCTACATTGTAGTATGTGGCTTGAGGTTTCTGCTCAGCCACCTTCTTTAAGTGGGTCATGAGGTTCGGCATGTTCACCCAGAATTCCTTGGAGTTGGGTTTGGACTGGGTGGTGTCACTGTGGAAACAATGGCGGGACAATGTACAGCAGATGCACGTGTAGTCAAATCCTAACATGGATAATCTTTTTTTTTTTAGTCCTAGTGTGTAAACAAACAGCCAAGAATGAAGTTGGCAATGAAGGCGATGGTCTCTGCTGGTTAGTCATATATGAGTCACCATCAGCTACTGTAACTCGAAGGGGAAAAAAATTACGCAAGAGCTGAAATATTGCCCAGACCAATAAGTCAGACAGTCAAAGTAATCAAATAAAATACACAAACACAAGCTTGACATTAGACAAAAATGTATCATTTCAATAGAATAAGGTCAACAAGGAACATGTCAAAAATCTTAAAACAGTGGAACAGTATGTGTTACTGCCCTGGCTGTCCTGAGATGAGAACATATACTGTAGACAATAAAAGTATGTTAGAAGTGTTATTTACCAGCACAGTAACTGGGGGTTAGGAAGGACATGTTCCAGATGACTATAGTTGGTTATGCTAAAAGTTAGCACTGCAGGTGTGGGGTTATTGGCAAAATGCCTGGTGATGCCAGCCGGGAAGGATAACACCATCTCACCCGTGATCTTCACCACACACCTAAAAGATGGACAGTGAGATTAAACTAATGGATAATGCGGCCTTACAGGACTGTATATTAATATTGCATTTAGCAAGATCTTATTGGATTATAAATAAATATGTCAGTAGGCTTACTTGCTGGGATCAGTTCCCTTGAAGTAAGCATTGACTGTTTCTGTGAATGCTGCAGCCACAGGCAGGGTGTCCTGGGCGCCCATGGTGAGGGGACTGGGCCCACGAGAACAACCTGGAATACACACACACACACATATATATATACACCATTAAGTATGACGTAATGGAGACATAAAGACATCTACAATGTGTAAGAAAAGACGGAAAAAAAAAAACACGTAATAAACATAAAAGATGATTGAAGACACAGTACTTTGAAGTCAGGTATTTACAGGTATTCAAAGTGCTGTCAGGTAAAGAACTACAGTACTTACAAATACAACCCTTCCCTTCTCTATCTACAGGAACCTTAAACTAACTGCCTGACATCGAATTACTGAGGTAGACTTAAACTTCACCTTTGTGTACCATAATTACTGGACACATGTGACTTTTTAACATCTACTGAGTTGATGGTTTATTAGTAAATAGCTCTGGATACTGAATAACCTGGCAATCACACTCCTGAGTCACTTCTTCCCTTTTTTGTCTGCTACCATTAGGGGTCGCCACAACGGGTACAGTACTTTCCATGTATTTGTGGCACACGTTTTATGCCCTTTATGAGGCTGTAACGTTATCTGGGTGTGAGACCTGCAGTACTGGCTCGTGAAACCCCAGTGACTGGGTTTGGTGCAAACACCTATGTTTCAGGTGAGGATTTTAAGCCCTGAACCACAAATCCACCATAAGCTGATTTACTCTGGGTTGCAAAAAAAAAGCATAATTTGAGGATGGACCATGTAAACAAAAGAAGCAAACAAAAATAATTAATTATGTGATTTAAAGCAAATCTTAAAGTCACTTCAAGGATACTGGGTATGTGTGCAAATGATTACAACTGAACAAACTAAATTTTGTCAAATTTGCACCCCAAGGCTCCCATTTAAATGAATACATTTCAAAAAGTACTTTTTTATGCTAGTGGCACATCCACTTTTTTTGTAGGTGAGGCCCCCTTCACCTTGTGACACTTGTATGGGCATAGGGTTATTGGCTGTAACCAACAGTCCAACAGTGGCAACCTGGCAATAGCAGGGCTCGAACCCCCGACCCTTTGATCAGCAAACAGCCTACCACAAATTAATGCCAAAATAAAGGCAACATTTTGCCACATTGGCATATATATGAAAATGTTTTCTTTTTTTTCCCACTCATATTGGAATTTTTTTAAAAGCCTTATCACTAGCTTTAACTATCATAATATTAGATGAGTTCCTAAAAATTCCTAGTTTCAGTTGATGTTTCTGGGAGGTTTTCTGTGAAGAACATTCAGCACACACAAAGAACTGCATTATATATCTAAAAACTGGGCGGTCTTGTACTATATATTTTTCTTTACAGCCATACATATATTCTCCTGTATTGTTTATTCATTTATTAATTTTTAAGTTATCTATGGAAATATCGAATGATTTTGTACAGAATTATGCAGAAGACTTTTGCACACAATATGTACACACACACACACACACATACTGTACACACATATATACTGTATATACAGTATATATATATATATACACATACAGAAAAAAAAATATATATACACAAACATCACAGAAAAAAAGGTTTGCGATTAATTTGTTAATTGTCAACTAACTATAATAATATTATCTCAGTGATTCAGGAATCTGGTACAAACATGCATATGCAGTGTACAGTATATATACACTGACGTGCCAGTTTATTTAGCATACCAGGCTATTAACTAATAAACGGAAACTCACATTAACAAACAATTAATGGTGCAAATGCCGCATGTACATAAAATAAACTCAACCATGAACACAGGTGCCAAGATGATAAGGTGATTAAATCAAGAATGAATGCATCCAAAATACATGCGGTTAAAAGCGGAACTGTCTAGTCCAAAGACAAAAAAAATAAAAATAGAGACCCACATAAAACCAAGCATTTAATCAGTGATGACAGGTTAGTGCCGGACGTGAAAAAAGTAATTCCCAATAAAAAGTCAGGCTCCTGCGTTACATGAGCAGATGAGTGCTGTGATGCAGAGGAGAGCGGGTGAGCAGGAAGGAGGCACTGGGTGACCAAAACGAAGGAGTCGCTGTGGGCGGAGGAGTGACCGATGGAGGGAGAAGTGGATGAGGAGACGGGGAGATTAGACTCGAGTGCGTGTACGCGCTACGTCCTAGGGTGGAAAAAACCTGACTTACCTTCAAAGGTTAAATAAAACTTGCCTCTGTCAAACCATACGAGGGAGGGCTGGTCTGTCTCTGTGTGAGGGGAGGAGGGAAGGCAGAAGGATGAGAAGGGGAGGATGTGGGGGGGAAAGGGGGAGAGAAGGACACTAGCATGAGTAACATCACAGAGAAGAGGCCAGGGGATTAGGTCAAAGGGCTCCAGTTGGGAAGGTTGTCATTCATAAAAGATTCAGAAATTACACATGAGATGTGGGGTAGGATACATGAACTATAATGTTTTCCCCATATAATATTTCATACTCAAACTCTGTGTCAGCTGAACAATTCGAGCTTGGTATGAAAACTGTGAATAAACATACTGTATATGACTGATATTTATAGAGTCCATGGGCTTGCATGTGTGTGCATCATTACTGACTAAATAGTGGCAAGAGCTCGGACTGGCCTCCATTCTGGCTCCCAAAGATCTAAATACCAGTTATAAATACTCTAGGTGTTATAAATACTGTACAACATGCTGTAACTTGTTTTAGGCATAAGGGGACATCTCAAACCTGGACATTTATAAAAACGTGAAACTATCATCGTGGCAAGTTTAATCAGACATTTTGAAATCATGGACTTGGTTTACTTTCCTAAAAGATCTGTCATTATCCTTCATGTTGACTAAAACTATTGTGTGTTCAAAATCAGGTAAAATTGAAGTATGGTTAAAATTTTTCCTTGTTAATCCTATTCCTAGTACACTAGGAAAAATATATGGCCATAAGTAATATTTCCATGCTTGTGTGTCCATCTCCGGTCCTTGGAGAAGGGCAAACTGTAACTCTGTGGTGTAGATAACAGACAACAGGGGGCACTAATGAGTGACACAGAAGAGTAAGATAGATTCAGAGAGTGTATACTTTAACTCAAAATTATTACGAAGAGGATTTGAAGTGGATACATCATTTTTAAGAGTCTTAAGTAATGTGCATGTTCCTCATTTTTATTCTGAAGTGTATTATTTGCGACAATAAAACGCATTCAAGAATCCAGGATTTTCCACATAGGCATTAACTAAATGCAGGAGAAGTTTAAACCCAGGTCAAATGTTTGAAATAAACTCCACTCTCAGAAGAGAGGAGAGAGGCATACTGATTAGCATTGCTGCTGTCTGGGCTACTTTCCAGACCAGACGTCAAACTCACAGAGGCCTTGTGTGTGCTTGAGTGTGTCTGGTGTCTGGCCTCGAGGATGGTCTCTATCAGGTTCTGAAGCGCATCCTGGGAGACAGATGCTCTTTGGAAACACTTTGAATGATACAAAGCTAAGCTTATGGAGACAGTGTTGGCAATGCTATGACAGAAGTGTGTACTTGGATGAACATGAATGCATGTCGTTTCAGGCAAATGGAGTGAATTATGAGAGTATGGGGGAAAAACTGATGTAAAATGTTCAAGCTGATTCTGCCTTCTGTATTGTTGACATTAAGGGTGGTATTTAATATCTATGGTGTGTATGTGTAGGGGATATTTTTTTTTCCTTTTCTAGGAAAAATAAGGGAGTAGGACAAAGATGAACTTACTAATACTAGTACTACTAATAATAATACTGCAAAATATAGAATTTGAATAGATCTTATGCCAGTTGGTTCAAATGCATTGTGGGTACCACAGGCATTTGAAAGGCATGGGTTAAATTTGTATTCAAATCCAAATCAGCCACCGAGTTAAAAAGGTCCCATACCGTACCTGCCAGGAGGTCAGCTCGCCTCTCAAAGCTGGGCAGTTTGTCTACAAAAACGTCATCTTCCGACATCAGACGCGAAACACAAGACGAGACAGACATCAAAACAGAAACAAATGATAAAAGCAATTCAAATCAAAAGGACAGATATTATAAGGGGAAAAAAAAACAGGCTTTAAACACATCAAGACAAGGTCACGCTACACAGACACACAGTACAAACTGAAAATGACAAATGAACAAAATGTAACTCAAATGGATTGCATGAAAAACGGCTCCAGACATACTGCATACATAATTATCACAACTCAAACTCCTGTTCATTCATTTCCTGCTGCTTTAGGCAACATAATGCCGTTACGCTAATCTGAAATATTGTGTTAAAATTCGCAACCCTGGGACACATTCAAAATCCAAATCCAACACATAATTATTTATGTGTAACTGATGTGTGTTGGTTTTAAAATCGCCTGCAGAGCAATATCAATCTGCACATAATGAATCGCTTGTATTTTCTCTCCAGGAAAAGTTATGGAGTACTCTAATCAAAGAGTAGATAATTGGTTAAAACAGAAGTTTTACTACAGTGAACATTTGACACACACCACCCTTACATCAAGAATACCAATAAAGCATGTAACTTGCGTGCTAGGCCAAAAAAAAAAAAAAATGGGAAAAAAAAAAATTGAGGATCTAGCTAGGCAGCCACATTGGGCTTTGCAAATCTATTTCGATTTGCAAAGGTATACACACAGAGCAGGAAGAATGGAGTCACACCTGACACAGATATGGAGAGCTCTTTACCGACAGTGGGCGTAGAGGCAGCACTGAGGGAGTTGGTGGACGAAATTGAGGATGTGCTCTCTGCTCGTGCCAGAGGTGCTAAAGGTGGAGGGCTCGATGAGTGAACCGGAGGGCTGAAGGGTCGATTCTGTGTGACCAGAAAAGGAAACAAAGAATTTTAGCAGTCCTTGTGCTATCAATATTGCGTCTTTGTTTGAGTGAGTCTTGATCTGTAGTGTTGTTCAAAATGATAAGAATTTCCCTCAAATTAAGATTTGATTTGGTAAAACTATTTGATTTGGATTAGTTTTTTAATAAGTAGTTTTTGGTAATGCATGTTTTAAGAGACCTCCAGGGTCTGGGTTCGATTCCCCGGCCAGGCTCGATTCCCGTCTCTGTGTGCATGGAGTTTGCATGTTCTCCCCGTGCTTGGTGGGTTTCCTCCGGGTACTCCGGTTTCCTCCCACAGTCCAAAGATATGCAGGTTAGGCTAATTGGCGTTCCCAAATTGACCGTAGTGTGTGAATGTGTGTATGTGTGTGTGCCCTGCGATGGATTGGCACCCTGTCCAGGGTGTACCCCGCCTTGTGCCCTAAGCCACCTGGGATAGGCTCCAGGCCCCCCGTGACCCTGAATAGAAGGATAAAGCGGTATAGAAGATGAATGAATGAATGAATGAATGTTTTAAGAGGCTTCACTCCAAACATTGCACATTTGTGCTGGAAAAAAAACACAAAAGATAGATTAGTATGTACCGTATTCTACTAAAATTGAAAAATGTGAATATTTTGAGAGCCGGGATCTGATTATAAATTACACTGATTAGAAGTTGATGGTTTCCTTACATAGTCAACATTTTACAAAGGAGAAGAATTTGAATTCAGACAAAGTATTCAGAAGATTATATATAACATACAAATATTTCAAAATAATTTTGGACTGAAAAAATAAAATAAAAATTTGATTTTGACCCCCCACCAAAAAAAAAGCATTTTATTTTCATTTGGCAGAATTCAGTCACAGCAACTCTGCATACTTACAGTATGTGGAGAAACGTTCCTTAAGTACCAGATTTTAGCTTCCAGATTTTTAGATTTTAGATTCAGATTTTACCACATATACTATGCTACCAAACTACGTGCAGCTAGTGCAAAAAAATGCCTAATTGCAAAAGAGTATTGCAAAGGTAGGCAAAACTTTTTTATTAACTGACATACTGTACTGTAGGTTGCTTTAATTGCTCTTCCAGCTTGAGTAACTCTTACTCTATGCAAAAGTACTGTACTACTCAACATACTGTACTACAGTCTCCATCACAAGTGAAAAACCACCATCGTGGAAGCCAACTCTCGAATCCTCTTTCAGAATTCTCGTTGTCGATGGTCTCTCACTCTGCTACAGGATGTTTACGGAGGTGACGACACTCACAGGTGCAATGTGGATGCAAGATGGATGTAGAAGTTTAAAGAAGATGAAATCAGCATCGAAAAAACAAATCACACAGCGCATCTCATGTGATAAGATTACTGCATGTTGAGTAGTACTTTTTTATGCAGGAACCAACATGTGCAATTTAAATGGCCTGAAGTTATGGCCACCTTTGACTTACTTTCAGTACAGCCCTTGTAGAAACACATTTACATTTAGTCATTTAGCAGACGCTCTTATGCAGAGTGACTTACATTTTTATCTCATTATACATCTGAGCAGTTGAGGGTTAAGGGCCTTGCTCAAGGGCTCAACAGGGACACCTTGGTGGTTGTGGGATTTGAACCTGGGACCTTCTGAACCATAGTACAATGCCTTAACCACTGAGCTACCCCTGGCCCTATAAAATGAGTGTGACATTAAAACACACACACTAAATAGTTTCTTGTATTTCATGTAAATATACAGTAACCTGCGCCACTGCTAATCGTGTTGGTGTGTATTAGAAGCTTTGTGTTGTCGCATACCGTTTCTCCAACGCTGCCTTTCCCAGACGCTAGTTTGGGACGGGAGGGTGGTCGGGGAGGAGGAGGGGGTGGAGGGGGGCTGCTGGCAGCCAGTGGCATCGCAGGGTGTACGGGGGACGAGGAGCCTGAAAATCAACAACGTTTAGCTAACAGAGGATTTTATTTGGTATAAATTGCATTACATTTTTAACTGTAGTTAGTGTGAAATACACTACTGTACATTATCACAGACACAAACTGACAATTATACTTGATATTGTTTTCCTTGCCTTTTTACTCATTTATTTCTGTAAAGCTGTTTTGCAACAATCACTGTTGAGAGACGTGCTACTGTATACAAGTCAATTCTGCCAATACATTGAACTGAACTGTGAAAGAGCTCAAGGGTGTTGCGTACTGGTTGGGTAAGAACTTATTAAGAGCCTCGCTTTTCAGTCATGTTAGTTCTTATTACTGGCTGGCTTTTGCCTGATGCTTGTTGAATTCTTGAACCTAGCTTGCCAGAGCTCCTGATTGCAAGGCAAATCACAGGATTACAGAAACATGCACTTTCTAATGTTGTAGTTTCCAAAGGAGCAGGCATTCCACATGGACTTGTGTGGCACAGTCTAAAAACAGTAACATGATTAAAACACAAGTTTGTAATGTGACAACGTAAATTTTCACAGTGAAGTTTACTGTGTGGAGATTTTTATTTAACTCTTTTTGGAGAGTTTCTCGAGTGTCTCCTGTGCTGTGCCGCAGTCAGAGGGAAAGCTATTCTTCTGGCTGTTTTTTGCTTTGATGTTTCTTACTAACAAGCTGCATTTTTTGTCTTTCTTATTAACATCAAGAGAAAGGCAACTGCTTCTTATATGTCTTAAAACCTTGCTGATTAATTTGGACCTTACAAAAACAATCTTGTTTTGCGACTGTTCCAAAACATTAAAAATAACTACATATTGACAAAAATATAATATGTCCGGTTTTTTTTTGCTTACATCGCTTGATATTATCTTTGATTACTTCATGCAACAGGAAGTGCTATCATTTTCTATTCAGTACTTACATAAAAACATAAAATCAGTTATTTAACTTCAGGCTTCTCCCAGTTAACAAAAAAAAAAAAAAAAAACGATTTTGCATTTAATGGGCCAAAGCTAGTGCTGGGTGATATGACCTCAAATCAATATTACTAACTGATTAATTGAACATTCTACCTTGATTATTAACAATACATTTTTTATTTATTAATTTGTTGAATTTTTTTATTTATTAAATAATTATTTGAGTTAGTTTTTTTGCCCTTATATTTTATTGCCAGGGTTTGTACTGTAAATATGCTCCATATTTTAAATATTGAAGCCGAGATTTATTTATTGTTTTTACTGATGAAAGTTTTCTCCTCTATGTTGCTTCCACGTTACAAACTGGATGGAGCGGAGTCAGGTGACTACACATGGTGGTGTGTTTTTTAAAGCGACACAAAACACACGAAAATAAACACTCGGGAAAGTATAAGCAGATTTTATTAACCAGAATTTGAAAAATGTAATAACTGGCATGGGCAAGATTGCAGCAATTAGAGGTAAATGACAGTTTCGATAAATTTTCTATTATTTATTGCCCAGCCCTGAGAGCATGACGATAAATCCATTTTTAGTTCTAGTGTGACCAGTCTGGATCTCAGCATTCGATGTGCATCTGACTCACACCTTACTGAAGTTAAGAAACACCATGTTCGAATAACTTTGTATTAGTGTTATAAATAATAAAAGTTTTTTTACAGTGATATCATATATTTACAACCCATATGTATTTATGAAATTGAGTCATTCTTAATTTAATATGCCAAAGACTAATGACTTCTTCTGAACATTTAAAACAAATTGTACAACATGAACTAAGCTCTACTGTATGTGTTCTGGGTTTTTTTTATGGTGCACTGCTATGACTCACCGCTGCCACTTACTCCACTCGTGACTGGAGGTGTAGGCCCAGGAGATGACACCACTGCCCTGTATGTGGGAGGTGGAGGAGGCGGCGGTGTTGATTTCGGGCCCTGCTCGATCTCTTTGGGTGAAGCACTGCTTTCACTTGGGTCCTCTTTTGCATTGCCCTCGTCTGGGTTGTTCTTACCCTCCTGGTTAAGGGCCAGTGGTGGGGGGATTGTACGTGCATTAATCTCCAGAGCACTAGGTGGCGTCTTGGCTGATTCAGATGATTCTGTATCAGGCTGAGGTGGTTCAGCATTAGGATGGAGGGGTTCATCCGGAGGAGGTGGGGCTACTGCGATTGGGGGAGAGGGCAATTTGGGGGGAAAAGGATCTTTGGGTGACAGAATGGGGGCTGGTGGGGAGGGTGTGGTGTTTCTTGGTGGTTCGGGTGGAGGTTCTTCAGGAGGTGGTGGAGATTTTGGTAAAGGAGGAGGCGGCTCTTCTGGTAGTGGTGGTCTTTTAGGTGACTCGTCATTGAAGCAGACCCACTTGTCTGCGACACTGTCTGCAGGGTCAGTGGAGTCCGCTGGGCCAAAAATGGTGTCCAGATCCGCTATGGAGGGTTTGTTCGTGTTCGCTGAAGTGTCCACTGCTTTCACTTCTGCTTTACAGGAACATGTGAGGACAGCATAATTGAAAGAATTATTAAATGAAAAGAAAAAAAAAACTATGAGATATAAAACCAACGACACATTCCGTACAGAAATAAAAACATACAAGACATGGAAGGGAGTAACATATGGTTGAGGAAGAAGCACCGGTCTTACCGGAGGCATCTGGGCTCGTAGTGTTGCTCGGAGGGGGGGAAGTCGGCACATTCTTGGGTGGAAGAGGAGGGAGTGCTGCAATGACATCAGGGTGGCTGAGCAAGCTTTTTCAAGCGGCCCCTAGTGGTCAAACATGATGCCTGCGCTGTTCTAGCTCAGAAAAACAGGACCACTCCATGCCCAAAGCACCATGCATATGCAAGAGCTTATTCACTGGATGCAAGGTGGGGAGGGCTGGGACATGGGGTGAGTAACTCACATAGGATGACAACACTTCACTCCCTGTGGCCTGACCAATTTACTCTTAATGATACCATGGTACTATGATACCATGATACTCTTAATGATACCATGGGTCTAGGAGACTAGGTCTCCTAGACCCCCAAAAAAACTGGTTTATAAAACTTCATTATATAGTTTCATCTTAGACTTTTAACCCACACCCTACAAATATACTTACAAAGTAGTTAACTGAGGCCACATCAAGTAAACTGTCATCAGAGGAGATTGCCACAGGCTAAACTGGATGACTTCAGGGATATGAGTTTGATTAGTTTTCCTCACTAAGGATTTGTGAAATTAGTGGGTTACTGGAGCTTGGAAAAAAGCAAAAGTTAATGAAAACCACATTCCCGGATGATTCTTTGCTCATACAACTATCTGGAAAGTGTGGAGGGAAAGAATTCATGATCCCGACGAGAGACAATCCGTGCCAGGTTATCTGAAACTTACGTCCAGGAGGAAAAGGTCTTCCTAGAGAAGAGTCTGGGTTTGGCTCATGTAAAGGAACACCCCAAACCTCAGGTTCATCTATCATCACTAACATATGGAAAATGGCACAACACACAGCCAGCGGAGAGCAATGTTACCCATCATGGAGCTTAGAGATGAAGGTCCTAGACCAGAGGTGTCAAAATATCTGGGACAAGACTGATATAATTTTTCAATTCGACCCACTATTTAAGCTATAAACTATAAAGGTATCTGACTGTAACTAAAAGAAGTTTAAAGAGCTTTGATGTTCCACTGGGGGGGGGGGGGGGAATAAACAGGAAACTGATGGCTATTTTAAACTACATTAAAACACCAGAACGTATTTCGAAGCAAAAATAGGAAGAAATGAGGTGTGGCTCAAGACTTTTGCACAGTATTGCATATATTATATTTCATAATCTGAAAATTCCAGGAGATCAGTAGTTTCTGTAAACCAGCCCACGTGGTACCAACCACCATGCCACAATGGTTCTTATTCCAGTGTTTTGCTGTGAACATCACCTGCATCTCTAGACCAGCTGGTTTTATGCATTGTGCTGCTCTAATGTCACTGGCTGATCGGATTACTGCATAAATGAGCTGCTAGACAAATGTTCCTTTTAAAGTGGACTGAACACTTTAAATACACCAGTTTGTGCATTGAGAGATGCTGATTAATGGTGTAACTGGTCTACTAAATGGATATCTTGGTCTAACCCAGTTGACATTAGACAAAGAGCCCATGCCCTAAAATGATCGACACCCCTGTTCTAGACCTAAACCATTCAAATTATTTTGCTTAATTTTCTCAACGTAGTATAAAATATGACTCAAAACAATATCTCTAGACAATATATGTTTACAGTTTACTGTTTGTAAACCTATATACTGTAAGAGTTATGTAGAATTCTATCAAACATACTGGTACATTTTATAATACAGTACAATCTCATCTTATATTCTTTTACAAATCCATTCAATCGTTATAAATGTACATACATTGTAGGATGTGGAGGGAGAAAGGACATTAAGTAAAAGGTTGTGCTTCTGTTTCGCACTGTTGTGACACTAAGCTGAAACATCAGTGATCAGTAATCGGTAATATACAGTCATTAACAGCTGCACAGTGTACCTTCTGTCCTCTGCTCATCAAATGCTGTCTCCAGTGGAGGGCCAAATAAGGCTACTGCGTCTTCGGGCACTGGAGATTTCTTTCTGCTAAAATGGAGAGAAGACGACAAAGCAAGACAAAGGTGTGTGTGTGTGTGTATGTGTGCGTGTGAAGTACAAGAAACATTGGAGCTCAGATTTCATCCAATCTCCAACCAATTCCACATTTAAATATTTATTCTCTTTGTAATGTTACACCGAACAATGAAGTACGATTTTGAGGTTATACTGTACCTGTGAGGTTCTGGTGCAGAAGCAGATGCAGGTGCAGGTGGAGGTGGAGGTGAAGAGACTGTGGCTGGATTAATAGTGGGAACTGAGCGTCTTGGTCGTGCGATTTCAATTTCTTCACCTAAAGACAATATAATATATATGGATAAATATTATATATACACATAATTAGACAAACCTTCTGATTTTTCTTTCTTTCTACATTGTAAAACAATACTGAAGGCGTCCAAAATATGCAATAATCTCCTCTGAACAGTTGATATTGAAATGTGTCTGCTACTTATGCTCTGTAAAGCCTTCATAACGGCTCAAACCGGAGGTGCTGTTTGTTAACTGGTGATTTCTGAGGCTAGTAACTCTTTTTTTGTTTTGTTTTGGTCTTGCTTTCCTACGAAGGTCTTCATGAGGGCCAGTTTCATCATGGTCGATGACGAGTTTTGTAAATGCACTTTACAATACTGTTCTTGAAAGAACTATTCCAGGACCGTTGACCTTCATGTCTTAAAATAGCAACTGACTGTTGTGTTATTGACCTATGGCCATATTTGTTATTTCATAGTTTTAAAATCTCCAGTATTGTTCTAGAATGTAGAAAAGAAATTACAAAATAAAAAACGCTGAATTAGAAGATGTGTCCAAACTTTTGACTGGTACTCTGTGTGTGTGTGTGACCATTTATAATTTTCACAATCACTCACCTGGTACATCTCTTTTTGCCAGACCCTGAAACAAGCAAAAGGAAAAAAATTACACTTAATTACGCACAAAATACAACAATTTTTATTGTTGTTTATTGTTTTTATTTAATAATTTATTTTAACCAAAAAAAAAAGAAAGAAAAAGAAAAACACCTGGAAAAACCGGAGATGCAGAAAGGTACACTTCTTTAAAATGCTCAACACACAACTGAATTACATGTAAGAGTAGATCATTCTATATAATTATTATAATAAATGGGACATTCAACATTCAAGTCAAACTGGACTTGTGATTAACTTTCTTGTTAAGAAAGGCACAAAGCCAACTGACATTTACACAAGACCTCACGTCCAGTACAGTGATAAGACTCTTCGCCACAGCAAAACAATACAGTAGAACGATGCAAACGCTTTAAAGACGGTAATACATCCATGAACGTTGATCCCATTTGATCATAGCTCTACAGTACCTTGATGGTATCCAAGCACTAGTGACATGCTGAGATAAATGCATTACTGTAGCAGGGGATTATATTCAGGAATAAAATGAGATTTTACTCTCATACAGTAATTGTGTTCTGCAAATCAAAAGTCATGGTTTGAACTACCCTCGTATTATAAGTATAATTATAAGAAGTAATTTTTAAGTAATAATTTAGCTAATTATTGTCTTTTGTCCTTCACAATTTGTGACCCAGTCACAAAAGTCACATGAAAAGCTTATACTGTCTGGTTTTATGCAGAAAACAGAAAATCACAAAAAATTATTTTAGCTGGGTTTTAACAACCCTACTACTATGAAAAATACTAACTACTATAATAATAATAATCATCATCATCATCATCATCATCATCATCATAATAATAATAATAATAATAATAAGAAGAAGAAGAAGAAAAATAGCAATTACCAGGAGCTAACATTAACTGCAGGAAATTCCCTCTTATATAAGGTACGAATATCGATCATATTTGGTGCAAATATAAATTATAGCAAATAATAATAATAATAATGATAACAATGCAATACTGTATGTATGTCAAATATGATGACCAAGCTACAAACTCTACTGCTTCTATGTGTCCTCCTCCTCCTCCTCCTCCTCCTCACCATCATCAACATAATCATTATTATTTTTTAGTGTTTCTTTGCAGCACACATGAATGCTTTTGCTTTTAGCACAGTATATGCATTGCAGTATCAGCAGGTTTGTGACCTCATGGGTATTTTAGTCAATATGATGCAGGTAATGTGCTGAGCGCACAGCCCATCAATAGAAAAGACCTTGAAGTGTAGCACAGCTGTTACACATACATGGCACTAAATTATTGATTAATAATAATACACTCCCAGTCCTCATAGCCTTCACAACCCCGTGCTTGTTCCAGCTAAAGGACTACAGAGAGAGAGAGAGAATAACAAAAATCCAGCACTTACCGGGCTACGTCTCTGTGACCAGCAAAAAGGAAGAGAGAAGAGACACCTGGTCAGAGAGTGACAAATCAGTAATACACACTCTTAAAATAAACAGAATAGAAAGTGAAGCATTCAAACCCAAACCACCCGCTGCCCCCAAACCACAGTCAAGAAAAGACTTCATGTTTCAAGCTGTTGTAAAAAGTTGAGAAAAATAAAAGATAAAACATATTTTCAGACAAAGACTCAAGGTTAAAAAGTGAATATCTGAACAGAAACACTCCATAAAAATAAGAATGACATTTTCATTTAAGGATTTATGCCGGTGCTAATTGCTTGTTTCATGGCCTGCTGCTTTCTGTTCACATTTTGGCCAAAACAAACTCTTTACAATTAATACAGAGTATTTTTTTTTAACACAGCAGCTATTTTCCACTGTGCAACATGGGACATATTATTATACAAACTACCTCAATAAAGTGAAATGAGAAGAACAAATATGTCTTAAACTATGTCTTACACATTTAATAGACAGGTGGGAGGCTGCTTGCTTTATAACATGACCAGTACTCTCTCAAAAATAACATGATGACTACTTGTTATTTAACATGTTGTCTAGAAACAATGTGCATGTAAAACAGAAATCCAGAAGAAGTATTTTTAGTCTTTTTACACCTTGCCACATTTCTTGCGAGATTCAGGATTAATACAAAATTTAACTGTGTTTCTGAAGCTCTTAACCTTTCTCACACTTTCTATCCCTGTTCAAGCTACAGAAAGTGCTACAGAAAGTGAGTCAAAGTCATTTGATGGGTGAGGGCCGGATGAGAAGGAATGTGACCATGTGCGGGCCGAATTTAGAATGCGCATGCGTTAGAGGTTTCGGCAGAAGCGCAATAGAAGAGCAGTTAAATGATCAATGATAAAATTAAAAAATGTAAAAAAAAAACAAACACAATATTGCAGCGAATACCCGGACATATCCGGACTTTATTTAAATACTACTACTACTAATAATGATAATAATAAAAAAGATTTGATATTTAATATTATTGTTCAAATCATCAAAGCACCAGAATCCCAACAAATCAGCTATGTGAGACAAATTAACCAAACACAAATATATAAGTTTAAATAATAATAATAATAATAATAATAATAATAATAATAATAATAATAACAGGCAACAGTAAAAAAAAAACTAGTAATATAAAACTACACTTGTCTCACTTTCCTTATTCTCACAGGATGCTACGAAAAATACAACGTCCACTATTGCCCACGGCCTGAACTGCAAATGCGCCCTCTTGTGGTGCACAGGCTAATAGATACGTGGGCTAAGTGTGAGCTGAGAAACATGACGAAAAACAAACATTTTTAGTTAACACATAATCGGTTAAACTCATAATGTCATTGAATCAATTACAAAACTATTCATTAACATATAGTTGGGAAAATAATTATTTGATCCCCTGCAGATTTTAATGAAAAGTAAAGTAAATTTTATTATAGATGTATTATAAAGGATAGAAAGAGAATATCGATCAAATATCCAGAAAAAGCACATGATAAAAAAGATATAAATTGATTTGCATTTTAATGAGAAAAAGAAGTATTTGATCCCCAAGCAAAACATGACTTAGTACTTGGTGGAAAAACCCTTGTTGGCAAGCACAGACGTAAGATGTTCCTTGTAGTTGGTTACCAGGTTTGCACACATCTCAGGAGGGATTTTGGTCCATTATTCTTTATAGATCTTCTGTAAATCTTTAAGGTTTATTGTCTGTCACTTTTACTTTAAGGTTTACTGTCTGCTCCTTCCATGACCATAACGTGCTTCTTCTTGAGCGACTCCTTTGTTGCCTTGGCGATATGTTTTGGGTCATTGTCATGCTGGAAGACCCATGCACGACCCATCTTCAGGAGGTTCTCATTCAAAAATGTTCATTGACAGAGTCAAAGTCGGCCTGTAGCTTTAACAGCCCCCAAAAATGTTTCCACCTCCATGCTTGACTGTAGAGATGCTGTTCTTAGGGTCATAGTCAGCAGTTTTCTTTCTCCAAAAACAGTTGATTCCAAAGAGCTCAATTTTGGTCTCATCTGACCACAGCACTGTCTCCCAATGCTTATCTGTTTATTGGCAAACTGCAGACGGGCCTGTACAGGAAGACAGCGCTGGAGGAATTCAATTCATGGCAGCATCTTGTGTTACCAATGGTTTGCTTGGTGACTCTGGTCCCCACTGCCTTGATATCGTTCACATGCTCCTCCAGTGTAGTTCTGGACTGACCCCCTTACTTTTATCATGATTATCCTTACCCCAAGACATGAAATCTTGCATGAAGCTCCAGACCCGAGTTCGATTGATGGTTATTTTGTATTTCATCCATTTGTGAATAACTGCTTACCAAGTCGTCTCCTTCACACCAAGCATCTTGCGGATGGTCTTGTAGCTCGTTTAGCCTTTGGTCATGCCAGTGGTGGTGAGGTTTAAATAGAAGATAGAGATTCTGTGGACAGGTGGCTTTTCTACACATAAGTTGCACATAACCTTCTTGAATTAATCTGTGTACCACATGTGCACATACCCAGTCTGTGAGAGGCAGCGTCAAATACTTGGTAGGGGATCAAATACTTATTTGATATGAGTGAGTGTATCTAAATAACCCACTAGGAGTTAGACAGATAGATGTTAGCACCATCTGCAATATGACTTGATGTGGTTTTAAAAGACCAGACTAGAATGGAAGAGCATAAAATACTTTCAAGGCTTTGTCACTGCTTTAATCATCCATTCACTGCAAGTATAATGTATATAGAAATCTTTGCAATTAATGTCACTACACTACTACAAAAGTAACGGAATTAAGCTTAGATTCAATGTGAGCCTTTCCAAAATGTGTCATAACACAACCTTATGTCTACAGTATCTACTGTATTATCTGACTCAGGTCACACTCAATACACGTGTCTTCACCTGTTCAAGTATTTGCTCAAATATTATGGATTATGCCAGTTGCTACAAAAGGAGTGTTACAGTATGAACATGCTTTAAGTATTTTCTCAATGACAACAGCATGCTGTATGTCAGCTTCAGCTCAATAAACATGATATATCAATGTGACATGTACTGTAGCTCTATGTCCATGGCTTATGTACAAGTTATGTTGCTCTATGAACAAAGATTACAGTATGTACAGTAGGAGTATGTAGTATGTAGTTGACAGTTAACTATGATCTTGGCTTACATACTGTAATGGTGTAGGTAAATGTCATGTAGCTCTATGATCATGGCTTCTCTAGATGCAATGTAGCTCTATGATCATGGTTTGTGTAGATGCTACAGTATGTGGCTCAATGATCATAGTTAACGTAGATGTCATGTAGCTCTATGATCATGGCTTATGCATGTGTTATGTACCTCTATGATTATGTTTATGTACAGTAGGTGTCATGTAGCTCAATGATCATTGCTTGTGTAGGTGCGATGTAGCTCAATTAATATGGTTTATGTGACGGGGCATGTAGCTCTATGATCATGGCTTATGTAGGTGTTATGTAGGTCTATGATCATGTTTACATAGGTGAAATGTAGCTCTATAAACATGGGTTATGTAGCTATAAATTTACCCCTATGGTCATGGCTTATGTAACTGTCATGTAGCTCTATGGTCATGGCTTATGTAGGCATCATGTTGTTCTATGCTAATGGCTTATGTAGATGTAGCTTAATGCTTAATCACTTATGTAGATGCTATGTACTTTAGCTCTAAGATCATGATTAACGTAATGTCATGTAGCTCTATGATCATGGCTTATGTACTGTATGCGTCATGTAGGTCTTCGATTATGCCTTATGTAGGTCTATGATCATAGCTTATGTAGGTGTTATATAGGTCTATGATCATGGCTTCTGTACAGTAAGTGTCATGTAGATCTATGATTATGCTTTATGTAGGTGTAATGTAGCTCTATAACATGGGTTATGTAGCTATAATTGTAGCCCTACAGTGTAATCATGGCTCATGTAACTGTAATGTAGCTCTATGATTATGGCTTATGTAACTGTCATGTAGCTCAATGATCATGGCTTATGTAGCTGCCATGTAGCTCTATGATTCAAATTTTATTTGTCACATACACAGTACGATATGCAGTGAAACGCTTAGTGAAATGGTCATGGCTTATGTAGGTGCCATGTAGCTCTATGATTATGGCTTATGTAGGTGTTATGTAGGTCTATGATTATGGCTTATGTACAGTACGTGTCATATATATCTATGATCATGCTTTATGTAGGTGTAATGTGGCTCTATAAACATGGGTTATGTAGCTCTAATTATAGCCCTATGATCATGGCTCATGTAACTGTCATGTAGCTCTATGATCATGACTTATGTGAGTGTCATGTAGCTCTATGATCATGACTTATGTACAGTAGGTGTCATGTAGATCTATGATCATGCTTTATGTAGGTGTAATGTATCTCCATAAACATGGGTTATGTAGCCCTATGATCATGGCTTATGTAACTGTCATATAGCACTATGATCATATGTATGTCTCATGTAACTGTCATGTAGCTCTATGATAATGGCTTATGTAGGTGTCATGTAGTTCCTATGATCCTGGCTTACTTAGATGTCTTGCAGCTCAATGATCATGGCTTATATAGCTCTCATGAAGCTCTTTTATCACAACTTATGTAGGTGCCATGTAGCTCTATGATCATAGCCATTGTAGAGGTCATGTAGCTCTATGATGATGGTTTATGAAGGTGTCTGGTACTAAATTCTATAAGGAAACAAACAACTCTATTCCTTGTTTACTTAAAGCTATAATGCCCAATTTATTTTAAAATGTATTTTAAAACTCTATGATACCAATAAAATAAAAAACATTTACATTTTACAAGACCTACATAAAACACAGAGTCTACAACAAGGAGACTCAGTCGCAACCACGATTTTCAATTGCAACCATGCCTAGAACTGCCCATGAACCCTTAGCCATAAGAAAGAGAGCACAGCACTCCTGAAGAGACAGAAGGGGAAAGAGCTTACCGGACTGCTCCTCTGAGGAGGCCAGCATCGGGGAGAGGCAGAAGAAAAGAAAAAAAGAGGTACTACATTAGTGCAGGTGTGGTCTCATAAGCTCAGGACTGCAGGTGAACGCAATTGCATAAAATACACGTTTAACAAAACTACACAAATGTGCGTAAAAATGTGACAGAACAGACGGTTATGCATTTATTGTACAGTAGATCCAGTGTTTGGTTAAAAAGGGACCCAGAAACAGTATTTGATTTATAGTTTTCGATTTTAGGCAACAAACAAACATGGGAGTGTTTCTTTCTTGGAGCTTTGTAAACATTTAAATGGATGTCTAACCATGCACAAGAGTCCTAACTGCAATGCAGGTCTAATCAATAAAGCCCAAACAGCACCTGCAACCCAGCACATGGTTCCTCTATGTGCTATATTAGGAAAGTCTTTCTGTAATGTTTCAGCCCTTCTCAACTCACTCCCCAGAGAATACAACAGCCTACACAAATAATCACTGTGTTCTCAAGTACAGCACTGAATACAATGAAAGCCACATTTCTCTTGTTGAGCTTATCAGGCCTGTTAACCTTTGATCAGATCCATCACTATGGTTACAAGCCTGGTTGGGCAATAAACTTAAAATTTCATATCATGACTTGGAGTTAAATGAATAGTTAATGCATCATTTAAAAAGTCACAGCAGATCTGGAGGTTATCAAAAAAAAAAAAACACACTGGATGGAAAACTGTTCTGCTGCAGGGCACCATGCACACCCATACAGTACATACACACTCACACAATTTAGGATCAAATTTCACACAACCAATCCATCCAGTCACATGGGTTATGAAACCCACGACCCTGGAGTGGTTACACAGCATTACAGTGTCACGTCATGTGAAGGGGTATAAGACAAAAACTGAACAGGTTTTATAAATCTATACCCGTAACACTGTTGTGATTCTTGCTTCAGTGCATGTGTGTGAATTATTCAGTGTGGCTTTCATACGACACACACTGCACTTGTGCTTCTGTTCTTACGCGGGGTGTTATGTCATCAGCGTCACCTAGTTTCCGAGATAAATTATTGAGGAAGAACACTCCGTCCTCCAGCACACCTGAGACTTAGTGTGCATTAGACCCGTTGCACTAGGTCAGAGAGAACACACATCTCACCTCGAGTGTACCGTAACAGTTAATCATGCTGTGCAATAATTGCAATATATGTTTGCTTTGCTATGATCTGCAAATGCTGCAGTATGTAGGCTAATGTTTATAAAATCCAAAAGGAAGCATGCGGTTTGCTTTAATCAGAAGGCGGCTTGGCTTCCTAGGTGGTGGGCAGCATTTCGGGCAGTGTTTATGCATTCCTAAGATAAGCACAGTCCTGATCAGAAGGACGCTGCCCACCAAAGTGTTTTATTTGGGCAGAATTACATGCACCTGTCTCGACTTAGGAACTTCAATAAACCCGTTTCAGACGAACAATGAAAGTAGGAGAAACTGTCGCTCTGACAGAACACGTTTACAGGAAGCAAATTGCTTGGGCGAGTAAATGCAGAATACATACTGAAAATATTTTTTTTTATGTAGGTCTTTTACATATGCTTTTTCAATATCTCTTGTAAAACCCGTGTCATGGGCCTGATACTTTTGTTGTCGCTTTGTTGTTGAAACTGACTGATCCCTAGCCAGCGTCTAATGTCTAATTCATTCTCGTGTATTTAAACTCTTTTTTTTTTTTTTTTTTTTTTCAAGAGGTGCAAACCTGTTACATCATCACAACGCCCCTGTGCACTAAGTGAGGTCCATGAAGGCATGATTTGCCAAGTTTCAGAGTGGAAGAACACAGAGTGCTGACCTCAGCGCCACTGAATGAATTGGCACTCAGAGTGCATCCTGGGCCTTCTCACTTGACATCACAGCCTGATCTCACTAACTCCCAGCTGAATGAACACAAATCCCTGTGGACATACTAGAAAAATCTAGTGGAAAAACCTCAGCAAAGTGCAAGGTATTATAACACAAAGTGGGAATAAATTTGGACGGAGATGCTTAAAAAGTGCATATAAGTGTTTACAAATCATTTGACCATATAGTCACGTCAACTGTGTACTTTCCAGATGCTACAGTAGCTAAGTCAAATATGGACTTTATATCTTTTTAAATTACACTAATAAACTCCAAGTCACTATTTACGTATTTACCTTGACAGAAAGCCAGGGTAAGAAAACCATGGTTTGATTTTCGATTGCATCAGTGACAAGGCTACAGTACTAATATGAAACGGATTGATTTGTTGATTGATTCCATTTTAGTGTGAAAAATGAAAAGACTGCTCTGTTTTATGCTAATTAAAACAGATATAAAGTTTATGCTAATGTACACTGCACATTTCATGCAAAATCCATCACTATGGTTACAAGCCTGGTTGGGCAATAATCCAAAAATTTCCTATCATGACTAAAATGAATAGTTAGGGAGTAAAATGAATAGTTAATGCATCGTTTAAATTTACTCCAACGACCAGACATTACTAGACCACAAAAAAAGGCCAAATCAGATCTGGGGGCTATCAAAAAAATACACACTGGATGTGAAACTGTTCTGCTGCAGGGCACCGCATATATACACACTCACACCTGCGGTCAAATTTCACATAACCAATCCATACACTCGCACGGGTAATTATGACATTCTTAGAATTTCCTCTTAAATTTAGGATTAAATCTTAGTAAAGATCAAAATTATTCACCAAACATCTTAACCCTAAAAAAACAGCTCCTAAGATAAAAATGGTTGAAAAAGAGTAGAGAGGAGGACTTTTAAGTGGCTAAAGAGTCACTATAGCAGAGGACAAAATGGCGAAAAGAAGAAAAAAAAGCAAAACCGGTGACCTTGGAGTGGTGACACTGAGTTTATTTGACACATACTCATCCGTGTTTATAGATTAGAAGTGGTTTTGTGGTCAAAAATAAAATATGCATCAAGCTTAGGCTACAAACTTATACAATAACACAGAATTGTCAAATTATGACGATGCTTGTGCTGCCTTGTTGACTACGCCGTCTTAGAAGTCAATATTTTAAGGCAGCCTTTAAAGAGCTACTACAAAACCGTAAGGATAAAACGAAATAAAAGGAAATGCCTTGAGTCTGGCTTTAAAGGCCACATCGTTAAGATACAGAAACTAACAGGGCACAAACCACACTCGTCTGTAGGATAGTTTGAATAAACTACCATTGAGGAAAATATATTAAATATTCTGTGACCACACGAGGAGATTTCTCCTCAGAAACGATGACTCAAGTCAAAACCATAACATTTTTCATGAGCATATAACTTGATTAAGCAGTGAACATTTGATGAAGATGATGATCGTTGTCATTAATTAAACAGATGCTAAATGCGCTCACTGACAGAACCTGACCTTACAAAACATGGCTTTGGCAGTGCAACACTGCACATTTGACTTAATATCAGCAGTAGCTAAAAAAATAGACCGACGTGTGGCTTAGTAAATGAGGAAATATAGGAAGTGAATAGTCCAAAAAGCTAAGGTCACACCCTAAGAGTTGTGCCTTAATCACAGGGAGCTGCAACATTACAGCCCTTATGCATGGAGTGTCTATAATTAAGCCCAACAGTGCATCAAATCAGTTCATGCATTCCTAAGTGTTTTTTTTTTTCCGGTCACTGCAATAAAGAAGTAATGTGGTATGAATGAGCATCATTGTCAAATTGAAGATTCTCACAAACTATGCTAACTAAAAACATGAGCAGTAATCAAAACAAAGCAACACTGTGGGACACAGGAGGAAATACCATACAAGAAAATTATAGGTAACGTAGGCAGGACTCACCAGAGGAGAAGGAGACAGAGCTATGTTGCCTATGGAGGCTTTTAACTCATCCACCGAAGGAGACACAAAATCAGCATTGTCAGCAAGCAGGGGTTTGATCTTGATCTTGAACTTTTTGCGGTGGTCCTCCTCTTCCTCTGACTCGCTGGATGAGAAGAAGTGGGACTTGTCTTTAGGGGATCGTAGATAGCTGTTAAGGAAAGCACTTCCAATTCGCGGATGGACGTTATTGTTGGTCAAACAGGAAAAAAAACACTTTATTATACATCCCCCCCCCCCAAGTGCTGTAATGTGTTTCCAACTGACAAATTTCCTCTCTTGTAGACAAATAACAGGAGGTATTCTAATCAATTGGGTTCTTAGAGGTCAGGATATCTCCATCTTCATCTGGTCTGATGCTATAACCTTCTTCATCCACCATGGGAGAGTTCTACAACATAGAGCAGTAAGAGACAGCTAAATGCATTTTCCCCACAACCAGATATGCAGAGTGTCCTAAAAGTCTCAAAACTTGGGGGAAATTATTCACTCTCTTACTCATTCTCTGTAGTACTTATCCTTTACAGGATCGTGGGACGCCTGGGCCCGTATCCACAAAGCTTCTTAAGCCTAAAAGTTGCTCCTACAGTACATGTAGTTACTCTTCCTAATTCTAAGAAGAAAATTCTTAGAATTATGACATTTTCTTAGAATTTTTCCTTAAATTTAGGACGAAAACTTAGTAAAGATAAAAATTATTCATGAAACTTCTTAGCCCTAAAAACAGCTCCTAAGGTAAAAATTGTTAAGAGTAGAGATGAGGAAGAGTTTCTATAGCAGAGGACAAAATGACGGAAAGAAGAAATATTCTCCAAACACTAAGCGTAAAGCTAAAAGTAAACACTGCTCTTTTGTCCAACTTAGTTTTCTTGTTCTTTTACTTCCTTCCATCTCTCCTGGATTGTTGGCTAAATACCATCCAAAAGTGCAACTTACAGTAAATAGACGGTCCAGCAATCATGTAAATTGGTAAAAGGGGAGTCATTTTGCTCCCATCAATCTAAAATGGATAACAAGTAATAAAATCAGTATTGTCAATAAATGTACGAAATTAAATAAAGTAACTACTGCGTTGAAATTGGTTGCTTCAAAAGTAGACTCATTTTCAACGTTCGGCTCTTTTAATTAACTTAAAGATATTTAGCCTATAACAGAAATTTTGCATAAAGTAGCCGGTATTCATGATTGTACAATTTCTTTATATACAAACATTATGATTTCACTGTTCTATTATCATATATTCTGTTTTCACAAAGAGAGCATTTAACCTTTAACAAATTTTTTTATCAACCAATCACAGTTCTTGAATTGCTGAGTCATTCCTTGCAACAGGGTCAAGATAAAGGGTTATTCAGAGTTGCTCTGAGAAGTTTCCTAAATCCCTTTTAGTCTAACTGATTAGAGATTTAGTCTAAGGCTCCCAGCTAGGGCTTTTTAGGCTAAGATATAGTAGGAGCTCTCTGAGAGAATTTTAGGAAGCTCTGTCAATACGGGCCCTGCATACAGTATCTAGGTGCACTAGGTGGGATCTGGGGTGCCGATCCATCGCAGGGCACAAGAACACGTACGCTGTGTGGAAATTCCAATTAGCCTAATCCTCATGTATTTGAACTATTGTAGAAAGCCAAAGTACATGGCATGCGGAGAATTCCACATACAAACTTTAAAGTGAGACTTGTACGAGGCCACAGTGCAAACCCCTATGCCACTGAGCTGCCTGGCGGAGTTTAACACCTTTGAAGACAAAATGTACTTTAAATTACACATTTACACACAACCTCTACATGGTTGCAATTTATTTTGTTGTTTTTTTCCCCACTAACAATGGCTTAACTTCTTAATTATGTCCCTTTCCTTTACTATACGTATGTTAAAATGATACAATATGATATGATGCCTGTACTGTATTTTACAAAGTAATAGCAATTAATAATGTTAAAAATTAAATATAAGCTTGCTCCCAGACCAGGGATTAGAAATGTCACAAGAGGAAAAACAAAAAAAATGCAGTCTTTGATTAAACAGAATGTATTGTACAAAGGGGAAAAAAATCACTAAGGTGTTCTAGCCTGAAAAGGTTATGTGTAACTGGTTAAAAAGAATGATGAACCTAAAGCTTTTTCCAATACACCTAAATTCCTGTACTACGGTAAACTGATCGCTTTCTACAGATTTAGCTGCATTTACAGTAGAGGACCTGTCTCTGTTTGTTTTTTATTCTATCTTTTTGTATGAGCAGAGTAGGCTCTCATGTGAAAGCAGGTTATTGACTATTCCTTTATTTCATTCTAGTCATTTTCCAACTAGAGAAGGAGTGCTGAAGAAGGAATGTAAAAATAGTGTAAAAGTATTGTTTGACTTTATATATTTTAACTCGACTAATTAAAAAAAAAAAACTAATTGCTTACATATCGGTCCCAGTCAATCTCGCCATAGAATCCATTGGGAGCTCCATTACTTTTTCTCGGTGGCTATGAATGAATCAAATCAGAAATTAGGTACATGGCACACTTTAATCCACATCCAGTAAGTTTTATATGCACAGTGAGCTACAGTACAGATCAGTGTTTTTCAATCCTGGTCCTGAGGATCATCACTGCCCTACACATTCTGTAGTGATTGTGCTGTCTCAGAATGATGAGCTGAGTAAAAATTTGACCTGAGACGTGTCTATAAATATTTTATTACACAGGAATTAAATGCAGCATGGAAAAAGTCAGTGTTTGGATTACCTAAAGCAGATACGGCTGTGCAAAGAACAGGACAGCAAAACAGAAAGAGTCAGACTACCTGAGACAATGAGTCTTTATACTGGGAAAGGTTTAATCCCTGACAAAAGGATCATGACCAATGAAATAACCCTGTACTGAATTTCTTAGGAAGAAGGGACAGCTGATCAAACAGCGTCAGAATGGATTGATAGTGACCTGCATGGCACAGGGAGGGGTGGTCTTGATCACCCTCATTTCTTCATACTTTGCTTCCATAAAGCCGGACTGAAGAAATAGTTCTCCAGACTTGCTGAAGGAATTTTTTGGTTCTCATTTTCAGTCCAGTCTCTGTACTGGAATGTTTTTTTTTTGTTTTTTTTCCGTTTGTTAAGCCACACAGTGACCATATGAATCATTCATGCATAAAAAGCATCTAATGTGAGACATGAACCAGTACGAAACAGGTGCAGATGATGACAGATGATCTGGGCAGTATTAGGATACTGGTGATGCTGAATGCTGAGTGGTTGGGACAAACGAGAGGGGAAATGAGGTTGTACTGAGTTTTGTTACACAAACAACCTTTTTTTTTTATTGTATCTTTAAAGTATTTTGGAGCAAGAATCTTCATTCTTATATCCTCAATTAAATCTTCATAATTTAATTAATATTTGATTATTATTATTATGATTATTATTATTATTATTATTATTATTATTATTAATTTATTTATTTATATGAAGAAATGAGGGGTGGCTCAAGATATCCATATTTTATTTATAAGTATTTCATGAACCAGACATTCAGCTGATTCAACTAATCAGTAAGCCCACAATACAGTGCCTTGCACTAGTAAAGGTTAAAATAAATGTTTCAGGGGGGTAAATACTTATACAAGGCATTGTAGGTTGAATGGGGAGTAGGAAAAATACCAAAATGTGCAGGGTGGTGGCTTTTTGTGGGGTCTTTTTTCACTACAAGACACGTATCAATGATGATTCAAGCTGGTCCTTTTGTGGAAGCCCGCAGCAGTCTGAAAATATTCTTTCATTCATAAATCTGATAATTTCATATTGTTCAAATTCTTTAGTAGTTTCTAAACATCGGCTTAGTGCAAAATTTTGCTTGAAAAGGACAAACCTGGCAAATTATTACCATTAATGAGAGCTGAATATACTGTAGATAAAAAGTTATTTATAAATGTAGACATGTAACTATCGAGGAAATAGTTTTATATATAAAGTGCAAACAAAAGCTGACAAATAAGTACTTACTCCCCCTTCTCTGTCTGGTGAACCTCTGTAAGAGAAGAAGAGAAAACCCAATTTTAATTTTAACCCAAACACGATTACAAACCCAGAGAGACACAAAAATATAGGTTCTGGCTATGTTGATCCTTAAAACACTCTTTCCATCATTTCTCTCTATCAATCATTAAACGTGCAGTTTAGACTCCTAAACGACTGTATGGACAACAGCTTTGCAGTTGTCAGAGACAAAGATGAACCATCTGAGGGATTTACTTCCCATTTTCAGTTTTTTTCAATTTCATAAACATAATGCAATACAGTACAGTACATCAGTCTTTAAAGATATAGCTTGGATTAAATAAATAAATAAATAAATAAAAATGTAACTTACGTGGAATCAGTGTCCTTCTCTTTTTTCCGTATCCCGAAGGCCTTCCTGGTGCGTTTTTTCAATCCTGTGGATAAAGTGAAAGATGAACTCAGACACCAGCGTGCACTAAACACGAACTCTCAGAGATTCAAAGGGATTTATCTAGACATTACTCACTGCAAAAGACAGTCTGTACTTTGTGTCTATGCGTTTGTGAAACAACTGCTAGGTCAAAAAGACGAGTAGAGAATGACCCATGACGTCAGATACAGTATCAGAACAGAGGCCTCCATGCATTATTAAATCATACTGTGTCAGTATTTATAGTCTTACTGAATGGCTTGTTTCACCCTTACACCACAGGACTGTTGAGTTTATGATCGGTAAGAAGGTGTTGATTAAGTTTCCATCGTAGCAGCTCTTACATTAGTGCTGAATGTAAATCAGTAATAATGACTCATTCACAGGCACTTGTACGCTGCTCCCCATAATCTAAAAATGATATGAGAACACATTCATTTTACACATACAGTACCACTTATCCTGAGTAGAGGCAGACAGGGGGGGCTAGAGCCAATACCTGGGGACTCGGGTATACCCTGAATGAGGTGCCAACCCATCACAGGTCACAGACACACCTACTGTACACACACAGGCCAAATCACACACTAAGAACAAACAGGCAACAACAAACGGCCCACACCTCATGTCTTATATACTGCGGAGAAACAGGAATACACGAAGGAAACACACCAAGCACGAGAAGAACATGCTAACTCCAAGCAAGATTCAATACCCCAATCAAGGAGGTGTTTACCACAGTGCTATCATCTAAACATCACAACAAAGACAGATTTAAAATATATATTTTATTATGGAAGGAGGCTCCAGTGTGAACACATTGTGCCATTAAAAAAATAACACTTTTGTCTTTGAGGTGGAACATTTTCAGAATAAAGGACTGTGTGTTGCATCTAATCTACAACATTTTAATATATTTTTTTAAACTAAAGTGAAGGAACAACTGCTATAAAGTAAGTGACATAAGTGTCCCTTACGTGTCCACAACATTAAAGGAAACTGTAACTGGGTAAAAAAGTTCAGTTCAGCTTTTATTCATCACACATACATTACTGCACAGTGAAATTCTTTATTCTTCTCATATCCCAGCTTCCTGTTAGTAGGCAGGGGTCAGAGCACAGGATCAGCCATTTTTAACGGCGCCCCTGGAGCAGACAGGGTTAAAGGCCTTGCTCAAGGGCCCAACAGCGGCAACCTGGCGGTGCCGGGGCTCGAACCGCCGATCTTCCGACCTGTAACTCAGAGCCTTAACACCCTAAGCCACCACTTCCCCTACCTAAAGTATTTCTTTAATAAATAATAACAATAAAAAACAGCATTAGCAAATTAGTAAGGTAGCAAGATAGCAAGCAAAAACCCAAGAGGTGCCCAAGAGGTCATAAAGGCTTTCAAGGAAACACAGGGCTGTTCTGCAGAAATTGGGCACATCACTTGTCGCAAACATGAACTATCAAAAGGCTCATTTGGGATTTGCCGTAACAACCAGGCAGAAAGTATATCAAAGTTGCAGTAAGCTCTAAGCACTCCTCAGGGCCAGGAGGAGCGTCTGGCGCGCACATCAATCCAGCCAGGAATTGAGGAAGTGAGAGGGAGCTGCTGCAAAACAACTGGCTTTATTGATCTATGCTAAATATTTCTCCACTCCTCCTCACAGAGTGCCATCTGGCCCACAAAGCAGCGTTAAGCCTTCTGGAGAACTCCCCATCCATCCTATCAATATGATATTTTTTTCCTTTGCTTGATTTTAATCCAAGTCGTCTTTTACCTTTAATAAAATACCAAATATTTCTTGACTTTCCAGAAATAAAAGGCATAGGAATTCCACAATGTATACAAGGCTGTGTATCTGTTTCTGACACGGCAGCGCTCAATTCACGCAGCACAGTTGACCACATGCGTACACCCACGCCCACACGCATTCGCTTTGATTTACCGCCAGTGATTCTAATCCAGCATGTACCAGATTGTAGCCAGAGACTTGTTTAGAGCATTAAGAAGATAGAAGGAGGCCCACTGAGACCCTGGAGGATTGAATCAATCGCCAGATCAGGATAATCAAACAGCCGTCTCTCCCACTCCCTGCTGCGCAGCCTGCCGCACGTACTCGCTGAGGGCCAAACACACTGGCCGGGATGCGAGTCAGTGTGCCAGAGGTGATGCCAGCCTAAACATTCGTCCAAATTAATGTCGCGTAAAAGTGGATGCCTGACGGTGGGCGTTTTCCGAGAGCGTCTGTAACGAATACTGCAACATGTAAACCGACAAGCAGAAATAAGCAGACACTAAGATATTGAGGAAAAATTTCTGATTAAGCTCAGAGTTCCTAATGGAAGGCGGTCAGCTTTAATTCTGACACATGCAGTTTACATTATTCTCTGTATTTGCCTTAAGAGATGATTCCGTTGAAATTCAGCTGTTCCCAACAGACACAGTGGCGTAATAACATCCATATGCTCGCACATCTGAAAGAAGCGGTAACATAATTAGCAGGGACTAGCCAGGTCTAATCTGATCTAGGAACAACCACAGTAACATGGCTTCCCAGCAAACAGGAAGTTAGGAGAACCATAGAAATAAACTACGCAGTCTAAAAATGCCTAATAGTGATGTGTTGTGTGTATAATTGCATAATAATCTTTAGCACTAGTATTAGCACCAAGAGGGGAAAACTACAGACACACACAGAAGGTAGAAATGATACGTAGTTTGGAGTGGAAAGTAATATTGAACTTTTTTCGGTGAAGAAAAAAAGGTCATACTTTAAGTGTAGATGTACATTTCGAGGATTTTAGCCCCTCATGCATATACTGTAAACATCACAGCTGTTATGAAACATCATCATCTGCTCTGTTTACCGATGGCATCTTTTGCATACAGCCTGTGGAACAGACTGCAGATAAGTATCACTCAGAATGGATGAGACACCGCCGCCCAGTCCCATGGGCTTACGAGGCTTTTTCCACTGAAATAAGATAGACCTCAGCAGCGGGGGTTTCATCCAGCAGTGTTCATTCACAACTCAATACATTTTAAATTAAATTCTGAAATGAAGAATATTAGCTGTTTTACACAAGCAGCAGTTTCTCAAAAATAATACAGTATATTGATATTCAACAGATGTAAATATTATTCTATTGAATTGGTTTTCTACTGTACATGTAGGTGCAGAGCAATCAAGTAACAGCATGATTTGCACCTGGTGGTCAAAACCAGGAACTGCAACATATAGCTAATCGATGGTAGACCTTTATACCCAGAGCATTTTGGCCATTTTTATTTATTTATTTATTAATTTTGCATGTGTATACTATTTATACTATATTACAAAAATAATATTAATAACAGCATTTGGTGAGTTCAACATTATTGCGATGCCATTCTGATAGCGATATTTTTTTTTATTTGGTTCAACAGTACCTGACATATCCGAAAACCTGAATGCACAGTTTGATGTCTGAAGCCTCCCCTGTCGATACAAACAGGCAGGTAATTCCATTGTAAGCTTTTTGTTTCTTTTTTCAATCGAACATTGAGCAATGCTGTTTTGCCAGCTTGTATCTGTTAAAGGTTAACTGGGGACAGGAACGACGCTGCCCCATACAGTACATGCTCTCTTTCTGAATAGGGGGAAGCAGTGGATAGAATATTCAATGACAGGGTCACACTTTTTTTATGGTAAACCGGAAACTGGGCTGGCCACCATCATCTTGTTTTACAGCTAGTAACTGAAACTAAACTTAAAAAAAAATCTACACACAAAAACAAAACACAAGCTCATTCAGTGTGGCTATGATGTACAGTATAGAGCCATTTATATTTTAAGATATATTACGTAGACTTACAGAGGGAATTATGAAGTCAGGGAGGATAATAACATGGATAATGTTCCTACAGTACATCAGAAATGCATATGCACCACAATGACCTTGGTTCTCCTGCAAAGGCTGAGAACAAGCTGATAGAGTGTATACTGGATGACTATATGTTGTCGACGCTCGGCTGCCGATTATGAAGTTACTCTACAAAATTACTGCAGAGTAGCCTTTAGTTTAAGTCAATCCTGATTAATAGTATGTTTTTTTTTAAGAGAGAGAGATTTCCACTATTTTTCATGTTTTTTTAAATAAACAAAATAATTAATCACCTCCTGTAACTGTTTAGATGGGAAATTTAATTAACCATTTTTTTGCTCATTTTATAAAGCACGCTTATGATTCTGAAGATCACGGTATAACATGCTTCATCATTTCTGTAACACCTGACACACAAACCACATCACCTCCCACACAATGACTCATGGTAAAAATGACTAACTGCAGAGTGAAGCCAGAAGATAAAATTCTATTACATTTCATGGCCTCTTATTCACACTTTAAACATACTGACAGTAAACGCTGCAGCTGGTAAAACGGCCAATGCGTGTTAAACATTTACACAGCACCAACTAGACGACTGCACACACTGAAAAGACATTCTGCTTGAGTTTTCTCTCTCTCAGTGAGTGTTGTACAGTACATGCCCTTAAGTGGGTCAGAGGGAAAGAAGCTCGGTTAGCTGCCATGACAAAGCTGGCAAAATCACAGAGAGAGAGAGAGAGAAAAAAAAGATTTTAGGATAAGCGATAATGAAAAGACAGTAAATCAAGCTTATGAGCATGTGAGCTAAAGATCCGGAAAGAATCTGCAACTTTAGGAAGCAGAATACGTTTTAATGATCCATTTCCTGAAGGGCTTTTGCAGAACAACCCAAAACTAATCCCCATAAGCAATAGGCTCCTCGTCATTCCTCCTTATTTATGCCATCAATTACAGTATATCCATCCTTACTTTCCTGATCATCTTTCCATAAGTTCAGATTTGCTTCTTACTAGAAAACTTTGAATTATATAATTTAGGAAAATAAAGTTCTTCATGACGGACCCTGTTTTTAATGCCTACAGTATTTACAGTAGGTATTCCCATTTTCCATGTACTGGTGAGAAGGGTTTGTCAATGGAGAAGACCGTTTCTAAGTAGGTTGTCTCAACAAGAAGGTTTTCAGGATAATTGTTCTCATTTTTGTGAAATTATTTAAAACTGTAATTATAAACTGAAAGAGCTTGGTCCAGATAAGTGCTTTTACAATAACATTAACAGTACTGATTTACATTACATATGGAAAACCTAGCTGGAGTTACTGTGTAGCACAGCCACACAAAAGGGGCATTTTTCATACGCAGGGAATTGGTTGTAGAGCTAATGCTGCTCACCTGTGGCCGAAGGTGTGCCCTAGCGGTTTCTCTTCCCCCACTGACAGTGGTTTGGTCACCGGGCAAGTTCCCGCGCATGCGCGATCGCGACGCAAGGGAACCCGGAAGTGACGTGGGTCACATGATCCGGCATAAAGCCGGAACCGGCGTAGAAGCCGGGACGGAGAGATGATGACAGCGCGCTGTATGTTTTTTGAAGCTGAGAGCCTGATTGTGGTTTACCTTTCGTTAATTTCATCCAGTACCCAGCTCATTCCGTTTCTCGATCTCCCAGACCTACCATCGTCATCTGGTGAGATCGAACCATCTCTCCAACTCACCATTTACATACCTATTGCCGTTTTTCAGACACTGGACTATCATACACTATCATACACATACACCCGCATACATCCTGCACACACCATTTATATTTGTATTATATTTGTGTATATTGGTTTTGGTGCACCTTGTTTGTTTATTTATCTGTTTGTCTCTGTATAATACACTTGGTTTAATTTATTATAATTGTTTTGTGTCGCGTCGTGTTTTGTCCAGCTGCGGTTGCGCAATACCGGAAGTGTTGTTTTCATGCCCCTGTTTAGATTCCCGAATCCGTAATTTTTGTAACAAACGGTTTAATAATAAATCGAAGCGTTACAACTGTACAGTATACTACTAAGTTTAGTCATCCTGTAGCAGATCATCTGTTGTGACTTGTTGGATCCAATCATGTCTCTGGTCTAATTAAGAAAAAGCGATAATGTACTGTAGATGAGTATTAAAATAAATGGTAGACAAGAACAAAAGACATTTATACTAGACTTCATTTAGGTGTCTCTGATTCAAGTACAAAACAGAGAACTAGCTGTTCATCGCACTAAAGCGGTAATTGGAGGCAGCACTTTAAAATCTATTAAAGCTTTTACTGTATGTAAAGTCCTGTTATTCGCTTTTCAAAACCTTTTTCAAACCAGTAATGTTATGAAGCTCAACATTCACTTTTATTCTTTTTTAGATACCCCTGATTTAAAGCATGAGGTTAAAGAATCCCCTATGAAACACACATCAGCCATTTACATTGAGGCATTTGTCAGAATGCCTCACTTACATTTTTATCTCATTATACACCTGAGCAGTTGAGGGTTAAGGGCCTTACTCAAGGGACCCAACAGGGACAACTTGGTAGTCGTGTGATTTGAACCTGGGATCTTCCAACCGTAGTCTAATGCCTTAACCCCTGAGCTACCCCTGATCACTTGCAAATTTCTTTGTTTTTGTTTAGTGATTTATTTTCTACATTCTATAACAATACTGTGGATTTCAAAACTATAAAATAACACATATGGAATTAGGTAATTACGTAACAACAACAAAACCAACAGTTAGTTGTTATTTTAAGACACAGAGGTCGGCCTTTCTGTAAAAGTTCTTGCAAGAACAGTTTTGTCAAGTGCATTTGCAAAATCCGTCCAGCACCATAATGAAACTGGCTCTCATGAAGGCCGTCCCAGGAGGACGAGACCAAAACCTCCCTCTGCTGCAGACGAGAAGTTCATTTAGAGTTATCAGCCTGAAAAATGACCAATTAACAGCAGCTCAGATTAGAGGCGTTATGAAGTCTTTACAGAGCAGAAGTAGCAGAAACATCTCAATATCAACTGTTCAAAGTAGATTCATGCATTTTTTGGACGCCTTCATCATTCCTTTACAATGTAGAAAGAAATAAAAATCAGGAACCATCATGGAGTTAGAAAGTGATCTAAAACTTTTGAACGGTAGTGTACGTCTGGTGTATCCAGTGCGCAGAAACAAAACGGAGGCCCCTCCCCACAACACTCAAAGGATCTACTCCTCAACACATCGATAACTGAGGAGCTGTGGCTGGACTGGCCATGGGGGAACCCAAAACCTAGGTGACTTTCATGTTATGGCTAATCTGTGCATATTGAACTATGGATAGTCATACTGTACATACTGTAAGTGACCATTATAACATTTCTGTTAATATTAATGGCATTCTTTATTCCCTAACTAAACACATACAGTAGCAACACCTACTAGAACAGGAGCACAGCAGGAAAACAAAATGCATACGGTAGAAGTCTGTTCAAAGCCATGTATCATGAATGGTAAAATTGCTGAGGCAGGAAGTCAAGTTCCTGTTAAGGTGGAGAGTGATATACAGTAGCTAGTAAATCAGAAATAGGAAGCAGCAGCTGCTTTACTTTTACTGCTGCCTCTCTCTCTCTTTCAGTCTCCTTTGATCTAATGAAATGACTTGTGAATATCCCAAAACTAGAACAGACGCTGTCTGGAGACACAGTTTTAATCTGCGAAGATGATGAAAGGTTAACCCCATGCACATGAATTTATCTTACAATAATGTTTATTGTGCATGCAGATTTTTTATGTTCTCCCTGTGCTCATGTGGATGACATTTTACAAAGGAGTGATTAAACGTATGTGCATGTTACTGTACATGTGAGATTTCTGGAGACAGAATGCCTATCAGAGCTGCTGTTTCAGAAAAATATCCAACACATTTGATCCAAGAAAGTTTGAGAATTCAAAAGTGCTGCTGTAAAATTGAGTTTGAAATACTGTTGAAATACCCTTTAAGAGGTTACCATCAAATAGATGCGCAATGACAGAAAATCAGCAGAAATTTAGGTCCAACTAGTATAAAATCTATCTAATATAAAATACTATCATCGACGAATCACCATTTTGTTCAAGAAGAATCCATGGACTGACATCCATCAACAGTTCGCCTCCACAGAAAATGCTCGCCAGTATCATAACATTCCTTTGAAGAACCTGAAGAAAAGGCTTGGAATGATTGATCACATTTTCTCCAACAGAGCAGCCCTGCTAAGGTTTAATATAGCAGTGTAAAGAAACATCATTAACATTCCATCCCCATTTCAGTGTCTCTAAACACACAGAGTCAAGGCTTGTTTTTCTCTGCCAATGGATTTTACATCACCCTGTGAACCAGATGATGAAAAGACACCTTCGGAAAGTGACATTTTGTCAACAGCACTAGACCATCCAACAGACTCTGTAGATATGGCATGATATCAGTCATGTGAGCAGACTTGTTGGCTGATACTTAATAAATAGCTCAAAGGACAGAGGAAAATGAGGGAATGAACAGGGGACATCATTAGCCACGGGCTTTTCCTCAAAGCCTGGCGTACTGACTGTTTTGGTGTTTTTCCCACAGGCTGGTTCTATCACTTAAGAACAATAAAACAATTTATGTTATACAAGAAATGTAGACATCATGTCATTAATCCCTGAAGATCCCTGTTACTATTGATATGCATCATGAAGTGCACTCAAGCTTCAATGGCAGCAAAGCAGAAAATCTAGATTTAAATGAATCAAAATACTATCAGCAACATTATGCAACATAATGTTAAATGGTTTAACTATAATATTCAGGTGTTGGTACACCTCAGAAACCAAAATGTCACGTTACATAAACACTATGTCTTACAGACATCTGTGTTCAATTCTCAAATCTGATTCTAGATTATTGTAACAATACAGCTCTTACAGAATTTTTGAGTGCGAGGTTTAAATTATCTCTCAGAAATTCCAAAACATTACCCATTTATGAAAGAAGTCTCCAATGTAAGTACACTGTAACACCCAGAGGTTAGAAAATAAATCTCAAATCCTCAATACAAATCATAAGAGCATCACTAGAAAATAAGCTACTGTAAGTTTTGACCACAACACCCCTCATCATCGGATTACGAGTAACGTGGTTTCCGAGTGTTCCGCAAGACGAGCAAAGATTTTTAATAAATTTTGACTTGAAAAATGAGCACTGTCTTGGTTTACGAGCACCGAGTATCATGTATCGCGCATGCGCTTCTTGTTTTGACACCGAGCGTCACGTCATCACAACTGAGGCAACGTTTTTTCTCTCGTAGGTAATCGTCTCCCCTGCTGGGTGAATGCACACACACACACACGCACACGCGCACACGCACACACACAAACGCACACTCAGAAACTCTGCAGGCACTAAGACCCAGTAGGGTCTTAGTCTTAGTGCCTGCAGTCTTAGTGCCTGCAGAGTTTCTGAGTGTGCGGCTGTGTTTGTGTGCGTGTGTGTGTAAGGCAGAGAGTGTGTGTGTTTATTTGTAAAGGCGAGAGAGAGAGAGAGAGAGTGAGAGTGTGTGTGTGTGTGTGTGTGTGTGTGCGCTCATTCACTTACACCAACCACACACACACACACTCTCTCAGCTTCAAACACAAACACACAAACTCTGCTGCAATTGTTTTCAAAGGTAAGGAGATAGTATGTGCTCACGTGAGTGTGACTAGCGATGTTCTTTGCTAATTTTTAAATGGTTAATTTTTAAACGGTTTTAAAAACGGCCTCTCCGTTAGTGTGTCTGTGTGTGTCTGTGTGTGCATGCACATTACACACACACACACACACACACACACACACACACACACACACACACACACACACACACAGCGTTTGCATGCACAAATGGAAACACTTATCTGTTGGGATTTATTTATTTATTTATTTTAATGGTAAAGTGCAGGTTAATTTGTTTAATTTTTACTTTATATTTTGTGTTAATTATTTTTATGTATTTATTTTTTGGGGCTGAAGAACGAATAATTTGAGTTTCCATTATTTCCTATGGGAAAATTAAATTTGGTTTACGAGTGGTTTGGAATACGAGCCCACTTCCGGAGCGAATTATGCTCGTAATCCGAGGTTCCACTGTACTTTATTCCTGGTCAGGATCATTTGTCTAGCGCTGGGCAAAAGCAATATGATGCCTTTCCCCCCCTTTTTTCTCTATAAAGAGATAATGCACTGGATAAGAAGAAAGAGAAGTTAACTTTACCAAACTTTCTTCAATTGTTGAATCAAACTGTTAAGATGGTACAACCCAAATGAGAGATTTATACAGTATATTAATGCGCTCTTTCTAATACACTACTTCACTCTTTCTAGTCATAGTCGTTATCATGGTCTAGATTACTTTGATTGCAAATGACTAACAGACTACTACTACTAATAATAAACAGATTGTCGCCTTGGACCGTTATGGCCAGGGTTCAATTGCCGCCCCAGGTATGTGCACATGGAGTTGTGCATGTGCATGTTCTCCCCCTGCTTGATGGGTTTCCTCCGGGTACTCTGGTTTCCTCTGAAAGTCCAAAAGACATGCAGATTAGACTAATTGGCCATAGTGTGTGAATGAGGGTGTGTGTGTGTGGGTGTGGGTGGGTGCACACCCTGCGTTAGATTAGGGAAAAGGGCCATGACAAAATGTTTGTCTATTTTTGTCTTAACTTTAAATGAAAGAGAAGAAAAAGACAGGTTGCTGAATTGTACGTCATAATAGAAATTAACCTGCTTCCTGAACATTTCACAACATTTAATTTAACTGCAAAGTGTGTTCAAATAAAATCAGGACTTGTTATGAAATTTCTCATAAATGAAGGCATAAAACTTGACACTTGACATTTACAGAAAGATTCTAGCATAGTACGGTGATGAGACTCCAAGCCGCAGTATAACATTTAAAATGTTTGCACATTGAATTACGATTCACCACAGATGGAATTACGCCACTACAGTTCATCGAGTGGAACCTTGAACGCCTGACCCTTGAAAATCAACGAAGGGGATGTTCTGGTCTGTAAGACCTGTACACACTATAATTCACGGACACCACTTACAGGAACTCGGCTGGGAGTTATTGACAAATCCCGCGTACAGTCCTGACCTCTCCTCTCTCCAAGCCAATACCACATGCTTAGGCTATTAAAGGAGTTCCTGGGAGGCGAGCAGGAGGTCTGATCATGGCTCCGGCATACTGAGAAAACTTTCTACGTTCATGGTGTCCAAGCACTAATGCATCGCTGGTATAAGTGTGTTAGTGTAGCAAGGCAGTATATAGGGAAATAAAGGGAGTTTTTAATCTTATAACTGTGTTCTGTTATTCTGCACAATCAAAAGTCCCGGTTTGACTTGAACACCGATCATATAAATGGGGAAACAGCATGCTGTCTCGTTCTTAAGTAAATTGAAACTTTAATCATTGGCAGCATGCTGTTGTATAAGAAAAATAAGTCACTGGTTGTTATTTAAAGATAATGAACTTCGGGATGGTAACTGTAACTCGGCTTCACGTCAAGTGACATCACACCACTTATTTTTTATTTTTTTTTACTCAACTGAACCACATCCCCAAAATGTGCACGGCAGCTTATATTTTGCAAAATTTAGAGAGTGGGTTATTCTTCAAAAGTGTTTTTTTTGTTGCAACATTTAAAATATGCTTTTGCACTCTTCCTAAAAATCAAATACAATTTTTTTTAAAACAATCCATTACAAAGCAACAGGAAAATATTCAATTAGAATTAGCTTTTAATACTGGGGTATTTACAAATGTAGCAACTATATTAAAAACCCAAACAAATCTTTAAACTGTAGGCATCAATCTTTTCAATTTCGTTATAGTTCTCAAATTCCAGGAACACAGACAGTGTACTGTTCGGTACATCTGGTAAAAATAAAAAAGTTAAAACCTTTAGTTTCCCATCACTTTGTGGAAAACTAAATAGCTTCCAAAACTACAAGAATGAGATCACTGGTTATTAACCTTCAAAAGTCAGGTCAGTGATATAAACAATAATATAAGCTGTACGCTCAAAATTAAACACAGTTCTACCATTAAGCACGATCAGGGGCATAATTAAAACAACTTGCAAAAACTTCTTGATTTTAGAGGTTGTTAAGTTGTAAGATCAGCTATTCCTCAATAACTACAGTACACTATGTTTAGAGCTGCTGATCAGCAGCAGGAACCCCAAACGAGCCCCATAACCACATGCTGATTAGGATGAATACAAAAGCAACATTTACAAACTACCTGCTTTAAATAACCATACAAAACCATACAAAAGCTAATAGACATATCTTAAAATGTTACACATAACCAGCAACACTAATATCCAGACAAAATGTGCTGCGTTCGTGGAAAAAATTTTTTTCAAATAGCATCTAAATACTAATCTTTTGATTATTCAGAACGAGACACACGGACTTGTTAACTTACCAGCAGCAATCTGGTTTATCCAGCCACAAATAAGAAGAAGAACCGAGAACTCAGTTGGTGTATATAATGCCGTACCACATTTTGGAAAGAAAGGAAAGCGTGCCGTGCTGTCTAAAACTGATTACGCTGATTAGACACCGTGAAAGACGTTCAAATTTAATGAAGGAATATTTGAAGTACAGCTGTGACCCGACAACTGAGACAAAACACAGACGGGTGGCCTGATCAGCCTCATCTGGCCTAGTTCAGAGACACGTTAATAGTCTAATGGGGGCAGAAGGGGACAGCTGCCATGTACTGAACTGCACTTAATTACATAATACGTGTGCATTTACACATGAACGCACTCATATACACAATGAAGCCATGGAAGATGATTTTTCTTACAAAAAAAAAGCAAGATGCTCCTACTTCATCACAACTATTTATTTTCGTGCTAATGCACTATAATTTACAAAAAGTGCACCATGTTCCCTATTTTTATGATGTTATTGTACGTTCATGATCACATTTTAGATTTTTTTCCCACTTACCTTGCTTTTTGAGTAGATGTAGTAGTGTTTTTCTTCTTTCTACCCAAATGATCTAGTGATTGGTCTTTCTTTGATTAAGACGTTGATTTTGGCAATTGTCCTATCTTGATCCCAATGAGCTGCGGTGCTCAGAACTCTACAGTTACAATTTGTTGAGTCATCGCACGGAGCAATTTCTGGTGAAGGTCTAGACCTTGTGTCTCAGTGTAAAAACGGCAATAGTGCTCTCCTGACAATGTATGTCAGCTGAGCAAAATCCTTGACATGCCTGTTAACAGAACAACGGGTCAATCTAATGGTTTATGTCCGGGTCTGGGAAGAGAAACTGCACTGTATCAGAATGGCTAAAAATAACAGTTTTGTAGCACAAAATCGTATTTTTAATTCTATAGGGAAATACTGACATACCACTGATTGATTAAGTAATTGGATTAAAGGTTTAAAAAGCCTTAGGACTGCCTACTTTAGAAATCATTACGAGGTTTGACACACTATTATGCTAGCATTGATATATTTTTTAAAATGTTTAGCTATTTTTAATGAAATAGATAATTTTATACACTGTATATAAAGTATATCCAGTGCTATGGTTCACCACAATCATATGAATCATAATACAAATACAAATGTCATAAATAGTAAATGAATTAAGCTGTCAGTTGGTGATGGTATGGTTTATTAGAGGTGGAATGAGACATTGAGAATCGATGAACCTGATCATCAATGGAAGCGTAGGGATTCTTAAAACAGAGACCTGATCAAAAGTCGCTCTACATGTGAAATCAAATTAAAACGCCCTACCACAGTACAACTGCTACACCCTGGCTAATTCAGACATCAAAATGACAAGATACTGTAGCAGCGTAAGTATTCATTACAGTGAGTTTACACCAAGAACTCCATAGAGAAGACTCATCTACAGCTGCCATACTACAGTAGCTGTTAGCGGAAGATGGCAGCACTCCTTTCCAGCACATTCGTAAGTTGTAAGCAGTTAAAAACAACCTAGATGTCTGTTAATGTAAGACGTTGTGAGCAGCCTTTTGCAGACCAATGAACAAGATCAACTGTATTTCTCTCAGTAAAAACTACTGCGCATAGCGTTTATTTCAACCTTAAATCTGTAAATTTAAACATAAATTAAATTTAAATTTAAATAAATTTAAATTTAAATAAAAGACACTGTTCTTCACAAACGTTAAAATGTACAGTATGCAGTGTTAGTCTAATTTGGAAAGGTGGGGTTCACTATATTCTTCTATTAATTATCATTAATTATATGTTGTTGATAGTGTTGCTACTTTATAAATCATTTATTTGGTTCCTTAGTGCTCAGGTTAAATCTGAATATCCATAAAATAAAATAAGTATTCTGCACAGTTGATATAAATTATAGATTCTTTAAATGCTAGAATTAAAGGTTGAAAGATTAAAAGTTATGGTTATTATTTATTGACAGATTTACCAAAGGGTAAATCAACCAAGCAAAAAATATCCAAAAAATTTAATACTAATAAAGCTCTCATTAAATTAATTGAGTAACCAGAAACAATAGAAAGATTCATTACTTTAAAAAATGTTAATTGCAGCTTTCATTTTTCATAATCTCTAGATTTCCAGACCATGGCTAAGCGTTGCACATTTATTCAATTAAATTGTATTTGTGTAGCGCTTTTAACAATTGACATTGTCGCAAAGCAGCTCTACATAATTAAAAGAATTATTTAAGTTGGTATGAAATGTGAATGTGTATGAATCAAAATGTTAAATTTATGGCATTTAACATTTGGTTTTAACAAGTGGCAGCTTTGTAACTGAGAAATCATCTTTATAAGTTTGTTTAGATAAGCAGAGAATCTAGGTACATGACAACCTTCAAAGGATGCAGTATAATAGATTTTGCAATATGCATTTGACAATTTTCATCCTGTCATATATCATCCTCTAAAACAAAAAATAAAAGAATTTAAAAAACAATGAATACCAAAAAAACAAAGTCATCACTAAAAGCAAATGGAACTATGGTCCAAAACCTGTCTCACTGAGAGCACTGTTATTCAACAGTTTCACCTTTAGACAGAGTGGAGGCATCACTCTAAGTGAAGAGCCTAATTTGTTTCTCAACTCCGTATTTCTCCACTCCCATTTTATTTATTTATTTATTTTTTTTGGCCGACAACACAATCTGCTACCTGCACTATTGCGTGTTCTCTTGTATTTACACTTAAGGATGGGCTAGCTACACATTTCCAAGAAATAGTGTCACAGTAAAGAACAGCCTTAGCCATGTGTCCTATAGGGAACTGATGGGGTACTGGATTCAGTCTACTGTACAGTATGTGTCCTCCAATGGGAGTAACTCACCAGGATGATCTGACCTGATGGCAACCCAAAGGCCCATGGGCAAGAGCCCACTCTGATCCATCTATCCATCAATGTGTAGAGACTGAAGAGGCCTACTGTACACTGCATGTCTTTGAATTGTGAAAGCAAACAGAAATAAACCCACTAATCCTGGGGGGGGACCAGGAAAATCGACATTCGAAACCACAACCCTGGGCGTGCTAGACTTCAGTGCCACCAGCATGCCCAACCTTAACCAATCTTATCCAACATTTTTTTTTATTCCCTGTTCATAAGGAACCTTAAAATGATGGCAAATTATACTTAATCAGGTCATTTAAGACGAAGGACCCTTTTTAAAACACTGGGAGAACTCAGAGCCAGCACTAACAACTTAGCCGTGCACTTATAACCTTGCTTGCCACTTTCGCTCAATGTACAATGGAAACAGATGAATACATTTCTGGTATACTGACATCTTCAAAATATGTAATATGACACTCATAGCTTTTCCCTGTCTATGAGGCCAGTGCTAAAAATGTGGACAGGCAACCTACTACAGTACGTACAGTATATGCTTAAACATACAGTACATGACCCACACTAACCTGGGAAGTCTAGCAGGCATTGTAAACTAACTGTGTAAACCGTGTAGAGATCTTAAAATCCGTGTAAGATTCATAAAAAAATTAAAAATGATTGTTTGTAACATAACCAGCTTATTTTTTTATTATTTTTGCAATCGGGTGTAGTTCATGTTCTAGGATATGCTTCATAGATTATGTGCTACACTGATGTCTATGGGAAAAATCTTTTCAGCTTTAGAGTAGGTGATGCATGAACAGTGGATTATGCAGTACATTCACAGGCCACTGTATACGGTCATTTTGTTCCCTGACAAATCATATCTCCACATCACTTGCCCTTGTTTTCTGCCCCTGTCTGGAATGGAAGTGGGTAGCTCCAGGAATATCTGTGGGCTCTGTAGCTTAACCACAGGCTTTAACTTCATCTGTTAGAGTGCCAAGTCACATCATTCGGTTTAGCTGGTAAGAGTAACAGTCGTAATTAAGTGACACTGGATCTGAGACCAAAACCGGTCTGATTTTCTGTCTGCAAATAAGAACATTTACATGAACTGTACGTAAAAATCTCTTCAAACCTTTTATATAAACACAACTAAATTGTGATGAACTTGGACTGAACAAAACAATACTTTCTTTATAGTTTGTGGCTCTAAATCTGTTCTGAGTAATTGGTCATTTGTTTTACAGTATATTTATGCCATGTTGACATTTTAACATAAATACTTATGATTTTAAAAAGCAAGAGTGAGCGGGACTGCTAAAAATCTGTTTACCCCCAGTCATCGATATTACTCATATCCTACAGTAAGTTGATTTTACTCCAAGCAATACTGTACTGGCAAAACAAATGTTGATGGATTTTTTTTTCTTGACTAGCACTTCCGAATAACGAGTATCCTTAGACTGTCTTTAACAAGTGATTAATTTATAACTTTTATAATTAATGTTTTCAGTGAGCAGTTCAAATTCGTGGATACGAGTTTGCTGCACATTAAGGAACCTTTTTTTCCCTCCTACAAGCAATGACACTTTCATGTGATCCAGTGTTGGAAAATGTTCTTAAGCATGTTATAGACACCAATTTTTAACACTACAAAAAAAAATGCATAGGTTATAAGGAACTCGGTTTTATACTGAAGTGAACAATACTTAATCACTTTGATTACATTCCACTGTAGACCTTCTAGATAAGAAAAAGACTGCTCTTACTGCTTGGCACTCACAATATGATGTGTATGTTATGCGTGTACAGTAAGTCGACGCAATCACGAGTGGTGAGTGGAGAAAAACAAGTGGGGAGATGATGAACAAAAATGGCGATGGAAATAAATATCATTTTGTAGAAAGTTAAGCTGCCATGCTTTAGGAAGTCATGGAGGTTTTTAGTATTGGGGATATCACCCAAGTGTGTAGAAGCTGCACCGCTGAATTGCCCATGTTTTCAGACAGAGAAGCTGGTTTAACTGCAGTATGGATGGACATGGAGAACAATAGTCCCTGGACAGAGGAGATGTGAAATGTCAGACAGCCCTTTCAGTACAGGCAGAGCCAGAGGATGCATCAGTACAGGCAAAGCTAGACTGAAATATCATGCTGCATGTGAGCCTCTGGCATGGTTACCATAGCAATCAAAGCAGATAGGTCGAGAATGCGTCAGATTTGGGCTGCCAGTCTGAACTGAAACCAAACGCTATCTGATCACTTTCAAATAACAGTGTGGACAGTCAGTCCTCAGGATCAGATTTTTTAAACAATTCGAATTTGCCCGAAGTCTGAACAAGGCCCAAGAGTCATTGTGACCATTTCAAATATTTCTCTTACTTTAACTTATGTACTGTTAATACACGTAACAGGGTATACCTAGAAAGATGGAAACTCATTTTGAGGGAAAGAGCTATATATGGCGTCATTAATTGAATTTTAATCTTTAAATACTTTCAGAAAGGCTGGGTGTTGTATGCAGCTCATACATTAATAGCAAGAAAGCACAATGAAAACAGACATGGGACTTCAACCATGTTGGCGCTCACACTGTACTGATTCTAAACCTCTAATACAGGGGTGGCGAACCCGCGGCTCGTCTGCTCATCTATCCACCTGTTCTGTTTACACTTGCAAATTATTTTTAAAATGTCAAAACATAATTTTCCAATAAAGGGGTATGTATTTAAATGATTCTTTTACACAACCTCTGACGCGATTTAACATAGACTAACACGATTGACGGGAGTCAGGGTAGCGTACAGCTACAGTTAGCGCAAATACGAAGATGAGCACAGAACATTTATATCTGAATGGAAGGAAGGAACCGTGGAGTTTTGGAAGATTGTGCCGGTTGAGTGCCACTCAAACTACTCTCAATGTTTGGGTCAACTTACTGTACATCTGTGAATCACTTTTTTCGACATTGAAACAAGTGAAATCAAAGCATCGCTCTGTTCTTACTGACACACATGTGAAAGATTTACTACGAGTAGCCACAACTGAAAACAAGCCAGATCTAAAAAAGATTGTGGAAACCAAGGACTGTCAGGTGTCCCACTGAGTCAAATAAAAGGAGGTAGGCTGATTAAAATCCATGAGAACTGTTCTGTTATGTAATTAAGTGTATATGTTGTGATACTGTTGTTTGCACATCTCTTGTGTGGCTCTTTGCAGTGATAAAGATTTTTTTTTTTTTGGCTCATTATGGCAAACAGGTTCGCTAAGCCTGCTCTAATATTTTCTATTTCTATTATTCCTATTTGCTGATTCTGAAAATTAGGAGACAGTTTATTTGGGAGCAGCTAATTTTAATGAAACCTAATAGGAATGACCTCATCTTTGGGAGACAGCGAAGCTACACAGTGTCTGTCCCTCATGCAGTCTAACTGATATATTCATTATTCTTTTAGTGGCTGACAAATTGTAAACCGCAGGCCTATACATGATCTTGTAGACAATAGCGTATTCTAATTGCTTCAGTAGTTGTACTTCAATAGCTGTACTTCACAAACAACGGTTTATCATATACAGTAATTCACAGTTCCCAGTGCAGCAGGACATATTTTACTGAATGTCCTATCTTACGTTCTGTAAAATAAAAATTAACCCCCTCATCTGCAGCTTCTCATTTTTAGCATCAGTATGACACAAGAACTCGAGTCCTGCTACAGGGATTCGAATCCAGATACAGTGGTTAAAAATGATCGGGTTAGGAAATAGAACAGCTTAGTCATTAGCAGCTAAGGCTAACATTGCCAGCCAACTTGGAGCTTAATCTCTGTAATGTCTGCCATCCTTGAGATGACACAGCCCACAGAGAGCAGCATCGCTCATTCAGATGACTCATCCGCTGCCTCAAACACACGCCCCAGCACCAAGATATTCACAGGCACATGAGCAACAACACGCTGCCTAGGAATCCATAAAACAAATGGAGTAAATGGTAAGGTGAAACAGATCCTGGATGTACAAATAATCATATGTATTTATTAGATAATAACGTGGAAAACTGTAAAGGTATATATAAGGTTTCCCTCTGATGTAACAAATCCTGTCATATGATTAGAGACACGGCTGTAGTATGACACATACTCCATGTGTGCACGGTGTAGGCCATGTTTCAGTAGCAGTACTAAGCAACTGCCTTCGGGTTCTCGATGACTTATTTATTTGCATCAATATTTGAGTGGCAGTGTCACTTGGATAAGGTTGTAAGCATTTTACTATATTCAACAGTCTAGTCCACAACTATAATATAAAAGATATAAGGGTTAAATATACCTGAGGATAACATGCCTAGATCAGGCAAATATAGAAACCAAAATAGTAGAAATCAGCTGAGTCACCTACAGTACAAGTGGTATTTAGTGAATAGTCGAGTTATTTAGCCAATTTAGTATGGCGTGAACAAGTCTTTCAGGTTTTCTTTATTCCTTTACTAAGCTACAGTATTTACACTACAAGTCAAAAGTTTGGACACACTCTCGAATTCCATGCTGTTTTCTGATTTTTTTTTCTTTCTACATACTGAAACAATGCTAAGGATATCCAAAATATGCAATAATTTCCTCTGAATAGTCGATATTGAGATGTGTCTGTTACTTATGCTTCGTAAATGAGGATGGGTTCCCTGTTGAGTCTGGTTGCTCTCAATGTTTCTTCCTATTTCCATATCAGGGAGTTTTCTCCTTGCCACTGTCGCCGTCGCCCTCGACTTGCTCATCAGGGCCAGTCTTATCATTCTGATTCATATACATTCACATTTCATACAAAATAATTATTTTTTTAAGCTGCTTTGCGACAATGTCAATTGTTAAAAGCGCTATACAAATAAAACTGAATTGAATTGAAGTGAATTAAGGTGAGGTGCTGTTTGTTAATTGGTGATTTCTTGAGGCTGGTGACTCTAAATGAACTTCTCCTCTGCAGCAGAGGTAGGTTTTGGTCTTGCTTTCCTGGAATGGTCTTCATGAGATATCTGACTATTGTAATAATGGCAATCATAGTTTTGTAGAATGTAGAAAATAAATCCAAACTTTTAACTGGCACTATACTATATGTTACTCCTGCTGAAAGAAGGTGCGTGATCCTGACCTCCTCTGGCCTCCAAACTTGCTCTGCTTCTGCTTGGAGCTTTCTGTCTTTCACTCTATGGTCCCATTTAATCATTCTAAAGATTGCCCTTACCAAAACAAGTTTATCCCAAGCCTCATTCTTTCTTCAGTTTATTCCAATTGGATACCTAAGACCTAAAAACATCTACTGTAACCATACAGTATAAACTCTGCCAGACTGTTTACAGTACACAATTGTGGAAAAGTAATTACTTTTAATCCTTTTATCCGGTGTCTGGTCTATACGAGTCTGGTTCCTCTCAAGGTTTCTTTCTTATGTCATACTTTTCTCTTCACCTCCGTCACCTCTGACTTCTTGTTCTTAAGGGAGCTGAGACTTAAACTGAGACTTCTCATGAATGAAGGTGTGAAACAGATTGACATTTACAGAAGACTTCGAGCACAGTATGATGATGAGACTCTTAGCCACAGTAAGAAATTTGAGTGGCGCAAATATTTTAAAATAAGCCATACGTCTGTGAACGACAATCCTGGCCAATGTGGCTCGGAGCCCACTGCAGTAGCATCCATAAACATGCAGTGCGTAGAAAGCCTGATCCTTACAAATCGATAGATTACTTGTTGCCAACTTGAAAAAGAGACACATCTCTCTTTAAGAATGGTACATCATTCATGAAAAAAAAAACATATAAAATGTATAATTATATTTAGTACAAAACTAGTATTTTACATGAAAACTAAAAATAATAAACTCTCTCAAATTCCAAGCAGATTTACAGACATCTTGATAACGTAAATGTTAAGTTCACAGAGATCTAAAGGACACACTGATGACTTTACGAGTCTGACTAATAGACAGACTGCTAAGGATGAGCTAAATCTGCAGAAAACTGTGATTAGCCATTCAAGTGTGTTGTCTATCACAGATACGCAATAACTTTTCCTCTTGCCATTATATTGTCCTAATTGAATATCTGAGCCAGCGTTATTAGGCCCCATCACCAGCATGAATATAAATATCCTTATCTTGTATATATATCCATTAGTAGGGCTGTCCTTATTATTATGCAGCTGTTATCAAATTGCAAAGTGTTAGCAAGTCTGTGAACGACAGCTTAATCAGTTGAAGTGTTCGGACAGTGAATCATGCTGCTGGGAATCCTGCTGTGTGTTCCCGATCTCAGAGTAGGCTGATTCTGATTTCCTATCTCTCTCTCTTTCTCTCTCTCCCACACACACACACACACACACACACACACACACACACACACACACACACACACACACACACACATCTTACACCTTGTTAAAGAGAACTAAAAGTAAATCCTCTTTAAGAATCCTAGTAAGGTTGAATAAATTTGAGGACTGATCAATGACAAATTGAGGTAAATTAATAAAACTGAACTACAGTAACATAAACCAGACGACACAAGGGTGTAGAGGTTAGCACTGTCGCCTTGCACCTCCAATGTCCGGGTTCGATTCCTGGCCAGGCTCGATTCCCGTCTCTGTGTGCATGGAGTTTGCATGGAGTTTGCATGCCCCCCCCCCCACACCTCCTTGGTGGGTTTTCTCCCACAGTCCAAAGATATGCAGGTTAGGCTAATTGGCATTCCCAAATTGCCCGTAGGGTGTGAATGAGTGTGTATACTGTATGTGGTGTGCCCTGCGATAGATTGTTCCCTGCCTTAGGATAGGCTCCAGGTACCGGCGACCCCGAATACAGGATAAAGTGGTATAAAAGGTGAGTGAGTGAGTAACATAAACCAAGCCACACGGAGGAGCAACATCCTATAGGCTCAAACAATGGGAGAAAGAGCATGTTTACCAGTCCTAACAACGAATTATCCATTTAAAGTCTTTGTAAAGAGTAATACCTCCTGACAGTCTGACTTGAGATTCTTGTCCTGTGTTTATGCACAGAGCGAGTGTAGTGATTTGGAGAAGTGGCTCTCTTCTACCCTAATGTGTTTCATTTGTCTTTAATGAAGCCAAACATCTTTGTCAGCTTAAGATATATACATGATCGTGGGCCCTTTTTCTCTCCACAAGGAAACTGTAAACAGGAAACAGGACTGTGCTAAGAGCTCTTCAGTTTCACTTGAGCCAATTTTCCCCAAACGGAAATCTGAACATCATATTTGCAAAGAAGATCACGGAGACATTTTTCAGATCTCTCTTCAGGTTAAAGCTTGTCTCCAGTTCTATTTTAATCTCAAAGAAAATCTGTAAAACATGAAAAGACCAGATTTTTGAAATATACTGTAAATAGACCTGTCATATGTAATAACAAATTAGGATATGTAATAGTTAGTGTTTTTCGTACAACACTTAACAACAAGAAGACATATTTCAGCTCCATTTTAACTTTTTACTCCTATTCCAGAATCCATGTGCTATAATAATAACCTTAACTCTGACAGCCACAAGAGCACAAGAGGTCAGGGACTAATGTTTATCAAAAACTCCCAGCGAGAAGTGCTCCCAGTCATCCTAAAAGTGTTAGACTCTTAGTTTCATTGAATGGAACGTGTTAAGCTACAGAATACAGTGACATTCCTATACAACTGTGTGGTCCTAAATTTGTGACAAGAGTTTGAGAAAGGCCCAATTTTAATCAGGAGACCTACAGTACAGTATGTTTTTGGCCATATAGTCTAGTGGTTCCCCATCCTGGTCTTGGAAGACCCCCGGCATTGTTTAGTTACTTCATTGTTAATTACTTCAATCAGGTATCCTAGGAACTGAGAAAACACAAAATAAACCATCCCTAATTATATCAAAATAAATATCCCAGTTGAGTCTGGTTTCTTCCCTTTGTCACCTCTATTGACACCGTCACCCTGGGCTTGAACAAGCTGATAAGCATAATTAATATACATTTCCTTACATTTTTCATCTTCCATCATTTCTTTTATTCTGTAAAGCTGCTTCGGAATAAAAAACATCACTAAACGTGATATAAAAATAAAATTGAATTGAACAGAAGTGAACAAACAAAACAAAATTCCTGCATCAACATGTATACTGTATGTCCTTACAGATGGTTTGGGTAATAAATGTTTTAGCATTACAGTACATAGTCTTTCTAATTTTCTAACGAGAGCACTCCAACAAGAACAATAACCAAATTCAGCATGGTTTCTGTATACTTCACTGAGCAACACCGGCATTGATTCGAAATCATGGATTTCTTTAATGTAGCATGCATACCATGGGAAATAAAGTGGAATAACCCTTAGTCCACACCCAGCCTCACTAAAGACGTGACACAGAAAGTTCTGTCTGTAATTGGCTTCAGGATAAAGACCCCCCCTCCCGTTCCCCATCTCTTTTCTGTTCCATCAGCTCCTCTTTTCCCTCACCTCTGATCACTGCTTTCTGTCTTCTTGTCATCACAGTTAACTGAACCAGCTGCAATCTTCTTACATAAACATGTCTTTCCACCTTCATCATTTCCTCACTGCCTTTCCTTCATCTAGACACTGGGTGTGTATTTCTGAGCCAATCCATGCTTTTCTTTGTGTTGCATAATTCTTTTTTTCCTGCTGCTTTCTCACTGTCTCTCACACACACACACAGTCTCTCTCATCATGTTTTTCTTGTTTACTTCTCTGCATTGGTTTCTTACAGCGGGAATACAATATGATAAAGTTGGGTCGTGTTTGGAGTGCAGTTATAGTCTGGTATTTTCTGTAGAGATTAAATGAGCGTATGAATGACCTCAGGTCTTTCAGGCAGTACTTCTTTTCTGCCTAGAATTTGTTAGCTAACTAAAACACATATCAATGGTAATGCCGCTGATATAAAACTGCAGCATTCATGTGAAACAGCATACTGAAATTGGGAATATATACATTTTAGTTTAAGAAATTGAGGGAAAGCCCATCAGAAAGTCTAGTTGTATTTATTTAGTCCCACTTATTCAATCGTTCATTAAAGTTGCATGCTGATGAATGCCAATCATCTGTAAATTACCAGATGTACACACTGGACAGCTGATATCTCTTACATCTCAGAGGTAAACGAATCATGCATTACATCTGGATCAAAATTACACAAAAGGTTAATGAGATGTGAAGTACATAAGCGAAGTATGGAAAGTCTCATCGGCCTCATGTATGATCTGAATTTGATCAATTTAGTGGAATACAAAATGTTTCTTTAAAAATTACAGTAAATAATTTTCATGGATAACAATTGTTTTTGTGTAAACGTTTCTATAAATAATGTACAAATAAATGTATTTATATGCAGCTGGAGAAAGGATGCAATGTTAGGATTAAGAGTATGTGATATGACATCTTACCACAGTGATGATAAAGTGTTAGGACAAACACATTAATATAAACCTATCTTTTATTTACAGGTTATATTAACCGATATACACACACTATACTTCTTTTAACAAGGTTTCAGATCTTAAATCAGCTCGTTAGATCTGATGCATGGCAACAGCTGTCATTAGTAAATGCCAATTTCAAAGCTTTACAAATACTTTGACTCTTCAAACCTTGTGCACACACTTGCGGACCCTCAACAGCTATGGGTTCCTCTAAGCAGCTGTGTAAGACTCTGCTATCTTCTTGTAGTCTTCTCCTGCATTGTGGGCATCAATAACTTCATTTTCAAAGTGATGTCAGCTTGCAGTTTCCATAGTGAGAAATGTAATTAAGAGATGGCAGTTCAGGGGAACTGTGGAGGTCAAGATTTGGAAGACCAAGAAAACTCTTGGAGAGAACTGCTCGTATGCTGATCAGAAAGACAAACAATAGGTTACTTGCGTAACCCCGGTTCTCTGATAGCATTAAGTGAGGTGTCTCACTATGGGATACGCCCCTTCCGCGTATTCTTCAGAAGCCCTATTACATTACGCCAGCCCCAATTGGCTGGCAGATGTGACATCGTGTCCTGGCGTGGCCTTCCCCCCCCCCGTATAAAGGGGGCAGCACGACGTCACTTCGCTATTCAAAACAAGCAACCTCTTCCTCGCTTCACACAGCAAGGAGGGTGATCTGGTGAGACACCTCACTTAATGCTATCAGAGAACCGGGGTTACGCAAGTAACCTATTGTTCTCTTTCAAGCATACGTTTCGGTGTCTCACTATGGGATATCCTAACTCCCGTATTGTCAGATAGCCTGTCTTGAAGTCTGCCAACCATAACCAACACATTCAGGGCTGAACGAATTTAGTTTGTAGATTCTGTGCTTACACTCAGTACTGCGTGAGCTAGAGTCTGAGCTGTAACATCTAATTTATAAAATCTGGCGAATGTGTGCGGCGATGACCAGTTCGCCGCTTCACAGATATCCTGTAATGTGACTCCTTTAAATAGAGCCCATGAACTTGACATTCCCCTTGTTGAGTGCGCGCGCAAACCAGTTGGGGGTTCGAGACCCTTACTGGAGTATGCCAGCGAAATAGCCTCCACTATCCAATGCGATAAACGTTGCTTAGTGATCGGCTTCCCCGTGCGAGGTTTCACCCAAGAAACGAACAGCTGATCGCTCTCCCTTAAACCTCTGGTTCGCTCTGTATAGATGCGTAAAGCGCGCACTGGGCACAGTGTATTCAACTTTTGCTGCTCTGATGATGCAAAAGGGGGAGGATGGAAGGCCCTCAGCTCAAGAGGGCTTATCGCATTAATGACCTTAGGCATGAATGCGGGATTAGGTTTCATAACTACTCCTGCATCCCCAGACATGAACTGTAAACATGCTGGATGCACAGAAAACGCATGAATCTCACTCACGCGCTTCGCTGAGACCAAGGCAATCAATAGCGCAGTCTTGAAGGACAGTGCCTTGAAATCAATCTTGTCTATCGGTTCAAATGGGGGCGTGGATAATGCATCAAGCACCAATCCCAGGTCCCATGATGGGGTAAGTGGTTTTGACACCGGCAGGGCGCGGCGCGCGCCCTTCATGAATCTGCATATCAAAGGATGTTGGCCCACCGTTTTATTATCCCAACCGATGTGGCACGCAGATATAGCAGCCAGAAACACTTTTATGGTTGAGAACGCTCTGCCTTTCTCTATCATTTCCTGCAGAAATGAGAGAATCACTGCCACTGAACACTGAAAGGGAATCTCGTGTCTAGCTGTGCACCAGCGCTCAAACACATTCCATTTGCAGTCATAGAGAGACCTAGTCGATGCTGCTCTGGCGTTCTGTATAGTCTTGATGACACTGTCAGGCAGGCCAGTCTTACTTAAATTGGACCACTCACAGGCCAGGCCCATAGTGCCAGTCGTTCCGGGTGAGGGTGGAAGATCTCCCCCCCCTCCTGTGACAGGAGGTCTCTGCGCTGCGGGAGAGACCACGGTTCGCCGTCTAGCATATGCATGATCTCCGCAAGCCAGTGTTTCCCTGGCCATCTCGGAGCTATTAGTATTATTTTCAGACCTTCCTCTCTTACTCTGCAGAGAGTTGGTGCTATCAGCGCTATTGGCGGGAACGCGTATAGGAGAGTGCGAGGCCACTCGTGTGCTAGCGCATCTGTCCCCAGAGGCGCGCTCCGGTCCTTCAGGGAAAAAAACAGGTGACATTGGGCGTTGTCTTTGGACGCGAACAGATCCACTGTCGCTCTGCCATATATGCTCCAGATCTGTTCGATCACTTCGCTGTTCAGTTTCCACTCCCCATAGGAGGGATTTCCCCTGGACAGCAGATCTGCGCCCCGATTCATCACACCCTGTACGTGTGTCGCTCTCAGGGATAAAAGGTTGACACTGCCCCATAAAATCAGTCTGCGTGCTAGCGTGTGCAGCAGAAGTGATCTGAGACCCCCCTGACGATTTATGTACGCTACAACTGTAGTGTTGTCCGTTCTCACAAGAACATGATTTCCTCTCAGAAAAGGAAGAAAATGTTTTAGTGTCAGAAAGACAGCTAGCATTTCCAGATAGTTTATGTGAAGATTGGTCATGTGCTGACCCCATCTCCCATTCACTATTCTGCCCTCGTGAATGCCCCCCCAACCGGATAACGACGCATCCGTTGTTATCATCTTTCTGTGTCGGACCACGCCCATGGCAACCCCTTCGATCAGGAAATTCGGGTGTCTCCACTGGCGTAGTGCTAGAACCGCCTCTGACGTCACTCTTACCCTTCTCCGTGAGTGACGTGCTGGGTCCAGCCCCTGAGACGCCACCCAGCGTTGAAATTCCCTCATATGCAGTCTGCCTAGGGGAATAACCATCAGGGCTGATGCCATCAGTCCTAGTAGTCTGAGGCATGTGCGAAAGCAAACTTTGTGTCCTCTCTGAAATTGTGTCATGCAGGAGGTGAATCTTTTCACCCTGTCTGTGGAGAGTCGCGCTCTGAACTTCACTGAGTCCAGCGCCAGGCCCAGATACGTTATGGATTGTGTGGGAATTAAAACACTCTTTTCTGTGTTTAATCTTAGCCCCAGCTCCTGTATGTGTTCCATAAGCATAGCTGTGTGTTCTCTCGCTTCTTGTTCCGAGCTGGCTGTCACGAGCCAGTCGTCTATGTAAGTAGCGAGACGAATGCCTTTTTCTCTGAGCGGAGTCAGTGCCGCTTCTGTGCATTTCACAAATACTCTGGGACTGAGGGACAAGCCGAATGGTAGCACCAGATATTCGTATACCACACCAAGGAAGGCAAATCTCAGAAACTTCCTGTGGGGTGGGTATATGTTTATGTGAAAATATGCGTCCTTCAGGTCGATCGATGTAAACCAATCTCCCTGGCGCACTATTTTCAGGAGTGTAGAGTGAGTGAGCATTCTGAACTTGTATTTCTTTAGGTATACATTCAGCGCGCGCAGATCTAGTATCGGGCGGAGGGTTTGAGTCCCTTTCTTTGGAACGAGAAAGTATCTCGAGTAGAACCCGCTGTGGCTCTCTTCTGGTGGAACCACTCTTATTGCCCTTTTGTTCAACAGAGAGGAAATTTCCTCTTGAAGGACCTGCTTCAGTTCCCCTCGCACCTGGGAATGAATTATCCCTCTGAAGGCTGGGGGGGAAAACGCGAATTGCAGTCTGTACCCGAATTGTATTGTTTTCAATACCCAGCGGGACTGTGTGCATTTGCGCCAACTGCTTATCTGCAGTGTTTTGGCGCCATCGTGCGGCTGAATCTTGAACTGTTCCGTGGCCTGTACTGCGCATGCGCGAGCACTTAGCGCTGTGACAGTGTCTGTGCACCCCATCGCCTCTGTGAGAGCGAGAGCTCCCCGAGGCGATGTTATATTGTGCTTTATTGATATGTTTTTCAACATTTTTTGGGGAGATATTTTTTGGAACATATTGTTTGGGGGGTACAGTGAAAACTTTATTAGGTTTTGAGTGTAGCCTGTGCTTGTGACACATTGCTGCGTGCACACCGCTGCACTGTCCCATTTCCTCTTCACTGCCACTCTTCCCTTTTCCCTGCCGGGCTCTCCCCGCCACACAGAACAATTGCGGACTCTGGAACTCGTCCTTAGAACTTTGTGAGGGTCGGGAACTAGCGAACTGTGGTGCTGTTGGTTCCCTCCCTGACGAAAGACCCCGTCAAACGGCCTTCTTCTTCCTCCTCACTCCCTGAAGTTGGGGTTGAGGGTGAGGCTGAGGCGCAGGCTGGGTCGTTTGAGCTGCCGCTGGCTGATAGCTCTTTCTCTGCCAGGGAGCTCTCTGCTCCGCGACCCCGGTTTGGCCAGCTGCACTCGTCGTCGGTCTCTGCCGTTTTGGAATGCGATAGCTGGGGGGAGGGCGGGCTGTGACCTGCGCAAAGGACTGACGAAACGGCGGGGGGGGTGCTGCTTGCGTCTTCCTGGGCATGCAGAGCTGTAGCGCTTCGTCATCCCGCTTCTTCTCCTCGCATCTCTTCTGCATGCGGCTTAAAGCCGAGCCGAAGATGCCTTCTGCCACCACCGGTGCATCCAGGATTGACTCTTTCTCTCTGTCAGAGAGATTTGTCAGGTTGAGCCACCTTCCTCGTTCCTGGATGACCATAGTGGCCATAGCCTTCCCCGCGGCTTGCACCGCACACCTCTGAAGCCTCAGGGAGAGATCCGTAACGACACAGATCTCCTCCCAATGTGTCTGACCTGGTGTGGTCGAGGCTTCGTCCTGCAGCTCCGCCTGGTAAGCGGTCAGCAGCGAGGTCGCATTTAGGGCTCTGGCACAGAGCGCGACTGCCTTGTATGCGCGTTCAGTCATGCTTGACTGAAAGCGCTCTGCCTTCGATGGCAGCGACGGATTTGCAGCCGCCGCGTGTCTCGGGAGCAGGTGCGCAGCCACTAGCTGTTCCATGGGGGGCATCCTGAAAAGTCCTGCCTTTTCCATCCCGTCCACGTCCAATGCAGACCCTCCCTGCACTGGCACCTTGCTAGTGAAGGGTTTATCCTTCCACGTCACCGCGAGCTCCTCCAAGAGCTCTGGGAAGACTGGAAGGAGCTGCCGTGCCGCCCGTTTCGCTCTCGGCAGCCTCTTGCCCTCGTAGCGAGACTTTGCAGTCTCCGCTACCACGTTTGGCCACTGGATGTCGAGCTTCTCCGCGGCGCGTTTGCACACGTCTTGTAGGTCAACGCTAAGGACCGGGGATGGTGCCCCGTCCATAGCTCCAGCGGCTCCCGTCGTGGCAAGAAGTTGCTCCGAGTGCGCGGGTGGGAGGAAAGGGGAGTCCTCGAACTCCTCCTCCTCCTCCGATAGGAGAAAGTCGGACTGGCCGTCTTCCTCAAACTCGAGCTCGCCTTCCTCCTCGTCAGTGCTGAGCACACCGGGCAGAGGAGCGCAGGCGTCGAGCTGTTCGCCCCACGATAAAGCTGCCGTGGTGGGCAGCTCTACAGGGATGGATACCTGTGGGGTGGTAGCTGGAGTAGGGCTAGGCGAAAGAAGCGGGTCGAGGCCTGACAGGCTAGCTTGGCGTGCCAGCCTGCGACGAAGACTCTTCTTGGTGAAGCGCGCGCAGTGCTCGCAGGCACCGGGGTTGTCGACCGCCAGTTGGGCGTGTTTCAGCCCGAGACAAGCTGAGCAGACCTGGTGTGAGTCCTTGCCCGAGATTTTGTTCCCGCAAACGCAGAGTCGCGCGTCTCCTCCTTCCCTAGCCGTAGCCGTCTGCATTGCTGCAGCCATAGTATAGATAGGCTTCTGGTGTGAAGCGAGAAGAGGTTTTTGAATAGCGAAGTGACGTCGTGCTGCCCCCTTTATACGGGGGGGGGGAAGGCCACGCCAGGACACGACGTCACATCTGCCAGCCAATTGGGGCTGGCGTAATGTAATAGGGCTTCTGAAGAATACGCGGAAGGGGCGTATCCCATAGTGAGACACCGAAACGTATGCTTGAAAGAGAACCCAAACATCCATTTGACTGCAAAAAACCTGCAGGAAGATTTAGCAGACGCAGGAGTGGCGGTGCAGCGTTCAACAAGACCGACATGGAAGAGTCAGCAGAAGAAAACCGAACCTGCGTCCCCATCATAAAATCCAACATCACAAGTACAGTATGCAACAGAACATCGACAGAAGCCTGATGTGTTTTGGAAACAAGTGCTGTGGCCTGATGAAGTTAAAATAGAACTCTCTGGCCACAATCAATAATGGCATGTTTGGAGAAAAAAAGGAGCAGCATTTCATGAAAATAACACCTTGCCAACTATTAAGCATGGTGGTGGATCTATCAGGCTTTGGGGTTGTAGCCAGTGGGACAGAAAACATTGCACAGGTGGAGGGAAGAATGGGTTCCACTAAATACCAGCAAATTCTGGAAGCAAACATCACATCATCTGTAAAAAAGCTGAAGCTGAAAAGAGGATGGCTTCTACAGTACAACAGGTCAGTGATCCTAAACATACCTCGAAATCCACTATGGAAAACCTTAAGAGACACAAGCTGAAGGTTTTGGAACGGCCATCACAGTCCCTTGATTTAAACATCATTGAAAATTTGTGAGTAGATCTTTAAAGAGGTGTGCAAGTAACATGACCAAATAATATTACAGAACTAATATTACAGAATTACAGCAAGGAAGAATGGGAGAAAATCCCAAGTACAGTACAAGAATTGAAAGACTTTTAGCTGGCTATAAAGCGTTTGCAAGCAGTGATATCTGCTAGAGGACGTGTTACGAAGTACTGATTATGTAGGGTGCCCCAACTTTTGCACAGTGCCACAATAATGTTTTTATTTTTTATCTTTGTTGATAATTTGGCAGCGTGGTGGTGTAGTGGTTAGTAGGGCTGCAACAACTAATCGATAAAATCGATAATTATCGATAATGAAATTCGTTGTCAACAAATGCCGTTATCGATTAGTTGGGCTGCTCACGTTACATTTACATTTAGGCATTTGGCACATGCTCTTATCCAGAGCGACTTACATTTTTTTTTTATGTCATTTACACATCTGAGCAGTTGAGAGTTAAGGGCCTTGCTCAAGGGCCCAACAGTGGCAACTTGGTGGTTGTGGGGTTTGAACCTGGGATCGTCCGAACCGTAGTCCAATGCCTTAACCACTGAGCTACACCTGGCCCGTTACTGAGGAGCACGACCACAAGATGCACAAAGACACAACGACACACAGTCGCTCGTGCAATAGAGGTTACAGAAGCGTCTGCAGGAAAAAGCGCGCGCCCCAAGTCCTCCAAGGTATGTGAGCAATTTACATTAAACGCCTCTAAAAAGACGGTAAATTCCATCGTAACCTGCACGCTATGCAAGACTGAGCTTTCATGGCATGGCAGTACCACAGTCATGCACGAACACTTAACGAAAACATGTTGGTGTTCCGGATGCCGATAAAAATCTTCATCGTGTAAAAGTTGTGTAGTTTAAGTGCTTTTGGTTAAACTGTTTGCTAACTTCGGGACAGTCGCGCTAGATAAGCAAGATAGTTAGATAATTATAAGCAAAACTAATTAAAGACGCGTTTAGCTTTTATCCGATTAATCAATTAATCGAAAAATAATCGCCCAACTAATCAATTATCAAAATAATCATTAGTTGCAGCCCTAGTGGTTAGCACTGTTGCCTTGCACCTCCAGGGTCCGGGTTTGATTCCCGGCCGGGCTCGTTTCCCGTCTCTGTATACATGGAGTTTGCATGTTCTCCCCGTGCTTGGTGGGTTTCCTCCGGGTACTCTGGTTCCTTCCCACAGTCCAAAGATATGCAGGTTAGACTAATTCATGTTCCCAAATTGCCCGTAGTGTGTGAATGGGTGTGTGTGTATGTGTGTGTGCCCTGCGATGGATACCCTGCCTCATGCTCAAAGCCTCCTGCAGGCTCCAAATCCCAGCGACCCTTTATACAGGATAAAACGGTATAGAAGATGAGTGAGTGAGAGTGATTTGTTGAATTTATGACATAAAAGTACGTAAGTATGCATCAGTGTTTGCTGAAAATATTGCATTTTTAAAAAAAAGAAATCACAAAAAATCACCAAAATCTGTTATTTATCAAGGGGTACCTAAACTTTTGCATAAGACACACACTGTATATGTAGTGTATACTGTATATATCACACTGTATGTAGTATATAGACACATGCACTGCTCTGCCCCAAGTCTTTTTCTGTGTGCTGTATACAGTAGGTAGTGGGAAGCGATGTTTCTCTTCATTTAGGCAGACCGAGGCCATTTCCTTTTACGCCAGCCGCACAGCTACTCTCTGTTTGTTTTAGCCTGCTGGGAAAAACCACTTCTACTCTCACTTCAGCCGCTGCCAGTGCACCCGGCAGCCTGTACAACACGAGACATCTCACGCACTACCTCCTTTCTCCTGACGTCATGTTCCTTCTGCTGAAATGTGCAGGTTGAGTTATACGAATCAAAATGCTATAACCTTCTGTGCAGTACGTATGATCTGCATTCAGGTTCATTATGGTTCATAAAGCAAAATGACAGTTGAAGTTCTCGTCCCACCTGAGAGACAACGACAGATGAGTCTCCGGTTTCTAATGTAAGAAGGCCACAGGGAGTGGGTTAGATGCTTTGAATCTGCACACAGAGCAAAATGACTTGATGTAAAGCAATAAGAAAGTAAAAAAAAAAAAGATCTCAGATAAAGACATGCTTGTATTTTCATCTGTTAAAAGAAATGACAAACTAGCATAATTAATTTTTTTTTTTACCACAATTCTACTGTAGGAGTTTTTCCACCGTGAACTTTAGTGACTCGACTGAACATGTGGTCACAAACACAAGGGTGGTGTTGGGTGGGGACAGATCCTGAGGTGTAACACAGGAAATACTATCCACCACTTACGCTATTTCCAGCAAGTCCTCCATAGCCCTGGTCTGCTATAAAAAATAAATAAATAAATAAAAAAATCCACCTACACCACACCTTAGCAGGACCACAACTCTTAGTGTCGAGCCTGAAATACACACCAACAGCTTCAATAACAGACCTTGTTTTTCCAATTTTTTTACATTTGTATGGTCAATATTTTGTTACCGTATTTTATGCTGCTTAATTTGTAGCAACTCTTGAGTTTGTACATATGTATATATAGTTTATACAACAGATATTAATAGTCTTCTGCCACAGATGGATAGTTGAGATCGCTAAATTTACTGCACAGTAGAAGGAAATAATTTTTATTATATTAATTTACATCTTTTTAACATTTTATATCCATAGACATCTACACTGTATGGCATAACTGCACTCCTACATTAATTAGCACATGCAAACTGAAGTGATCAGACAGCTCTGTGCCCCGAGTGTGTGAGTGGCAGGGCAAAAAGATGCAGTTGGTGGCTTCACATGGCCTATGCCCTCCCTCCCAGGTTAGTACAGTAGTTGTAGCTGATGTGTGAGCGCACTAATACAACAAGTTGGATATGATTGAATTAGGGAAAAACTGTGGGGGAAAAAACTAATTCCTTGTAACTGGGCCTTACATAATACACTCGAGCAAAGCTAAAGTTTTCACAGAAACAGGAATAATCCTCTATAAATATACTGTGTGTGAAAATAAACTGCACTCAAAATTTTTAATAAGTAAGAAAGCGAAAAAAAAAGTGCTTCTGATACTGTAAAAATCTAACACTGCAAATTGACAATGTCAGCAAGACTACGGATCCATGGACTAGCCTGTCAGCAGTCTCTATTTTTATGGATGACAGAAATAGTAAATTAGATTCGCAGCCTAGCAGTGAAACCAAATAGATAGGTGTTGATTTAATAACACTCTACATTAATGTTGAAAAAGGATCAGCAGTATGAACACTCAGGATCATGAGAATCAATCTTTATAGTATTACTGTTATTGACGTGAATTCAGACAGGGCAGGGTGCGAAAGCTTTTCCAAAAATCAGTGCTGAATGGATAAAATTTACATTTCCAATCGCTGTATTCAATCCAGCTGAATATTCAATCCAGAGTTTTATTTATATAACACTTTTAACAATGGACATTGTGACCAAGTAGAAATTAAAATTCATAATAAAAATCATCTGATCATTACCTACGTATTATACAAACCTCTGACGAATAACATGTACTGTAACTTTTTTAACCCTTCCATTATTTATTAAACTAAAAATAAAGTACCCCTTATTGCTTTCTCAAGATTTAAGTTGCAGTCAGGCACCACTGAGCATCAGTAGGTGTACGGACCTCTAAAAAAGCAGTGTGCTGGTCTGGACCAATCAGTTGTGTGTTAAACATAATGCCAAGGGTTGAAGACATAAGCCGAGGTCTTTTACAAGCAACTGTTGTTGTCCCAAACAATTTGGAGTTCAACATTCAACAGCGAGAAAGATTATGCAAAGTGTGCAACGGTTAGATAAATTAATAACCTGGTTACACTTAATTAAAATCTTGAATCTAGGTGAAGCGCTAGCCGCTCAGCACAAGACAAGACGCAGGCAACTATTTTAAACAACAACACAAATGAACAATACCCAAACAATAAATAAACAAAAGAAGTGGACCAAAACCAACAAAAAACTAATCATAATAATATTTACAAAATATACTGTATACAATAGGATGATGAGTACATTGGTGGAAAGATTGTCTAAAGACTGGGTTATTTAAGAACGAGTGTAGTGTGTGGTGGTGGAGCTGAATCAGCCTCACCGGAAGCGATGGTAATAATCCGGGAGCACAATTTTGGAGCTGGAGTGAAGTAGTGAAGTAGACCGTTAGGTAATAATCCAAATGATGAGACTATCTGCCAACGACAGTGTTCACTATACTCTTCAAAGTGTGCTGTAACTCCTGACACTCTCCCACCACACACTACACTCATTCATAAGTTGGATATATGAAAAACCTGGTTACAAGTGGAAAGCACTCATGATAGCATTGCTAATCTTTCTAGGAGAGGATATTCCAGAACATTCGCCCCAAGGTCAGACCATACCATGCTAAGAGAAATACAAAAACCCATGAGCTACATCTCACAACCTACAGGCCTCACTGAGCATGTTAAATGTTACTGACAGCACAATTAGAAGAAGACTGAACAAGTACAGTTTGTTTAGGAGGGTTGTAAGGAGAAACTTCATCTGTCTAAAAAGAACATGGACGTACAACCCAGGCTCGCAAAACTACATCTGAACAAAGCACAAAGCTTGTGGATCAACGTCCTACGGACAGATGAGACCAAAGTGGAGATGTCTCATTTATTCTAGAGAGCATTTATGAAGTCAGACAATGATGTTGGAGAAGAAGGCCTGGCTCACAGTCTCCGTTCCAGTTCATCCCAAAGGTGTTCGATGGGGTTGAGGTCAGGGCCAAGTTCTTCCATACTAAACACATCAAATCCTGTCTTTGTAGTGCTTGCTTTGTGCACTGAGGCACAGTCATGTTGGAATAGAAAAGGACCTTCCCTGAACTGGTGCCTTAAAGTTGGACGCATATAGTAGCATTGTCCAAAAGTCTTAATGCTTCAGCATACCAAGACATATTGAAGTATTTAAACTTCACTGGGGACAAGGGATCTAACTGAAACACCTGAATTCGATAATATATTGCGTATCGTAGCTTATTTATCCTATACAATGTTTGTGTGTACATTATGCATTGCACAGCTCCATTATATCAGGCGAGTTAATCGGACATCCTATAAAAAGACAATAACAGTGAACACATTCTACACTGCTAAATAATCATCTTATTATGCATTTATGATGTCAACACTAATTAGGTTTAGGACACAGCCTTTACTTCTCACTGAACTTGTACTGTATCTATTGATGTGGTTGGTGCGATTTATCCTTCTGGAAAACTTCGTGACGCCTCAACAAGCAATTCATGCTGGAACAAATTTCCCTTTAATTGATATTCAGGTTGTCATTTCATGAGTACTAACTGTACTTATTCATCTTCAGTAACCTGTTTAAGGACGATCTGGAGACTATCTTGGCAAAATTAACTTGTAATGTAATGTAATTTACATGACACATATAGTAACGGCCGACTTGACTGTTTAAACAAACACATCCTCCATGTGAGATTGAAACCAGATACCAACGTACATGAGGGCCTACATACAGGTAAACAATAGGAGAGACTCTTATTCCTTAATTTCACTTATTAATTTAATACTTACGTTCCAGTATGACATCCCTGCAAGATTTACACACACACACACACATACAAAAAAAACTGCGATCTTCCCCATTTGCTTGTTTCACTCAGCAGCACCTGACCTAGCTGCAGTGTCTCTGTCAAGAAAGAAACCACACAGGCCTGTTAGAAACCTGAGCTCACCCAAGTCACCTTATTCGACAGCCATACACCAGCTCCAGCTCACAACACACACAGGGTTCAGAATTTAGAAAGCACTAAGAGAAGTGGATTAGCTTCCTATTTTACACCCCCAGGTAATCCATGAAACACTGCTAAGCCTGTGCTAGCCACGCTAAGCAACATTCGTCTTCATGTCACGCAGCTATCTGGATGCAGTCCCCGTCACTGTCGCTTCCTGCTCCCGTGATGTTATATAACACCTAAAGACCTCACTGGAGTCAAACACACACACACACACACACACACACACACACACACACACACACACACACACACACACACACACACACAGATATGCAAACACCACACAAAGACTAGTTATGTCATGAGAGATAGAAGGATGATGGTCTTATATGTGGTGGCTGCATATGTATGTAAACACACACACACACACACACACACACACACCAACAACAACTAAGGTAACCGTTTGTATTAAATTATTTAATACTCTAATCACACAGTTGCGTTAAATTTGGAAATATTCATGAGAATAAAGAGGAGCCTCAAACCTTTGATATATTGCAACAAATGTGGAACACACAAATATATTCTTGTCCTAAATAAATAAATAAATAAATAAATAAAACCTAGCTACAGTACATCCTCATTAATATTATAATATGCTGGGGAAAATTTACAAGGTGAAAGAAATATGCAAAGAAGTGCATTGTTGTCTGACATTTTACCAGTTTTATTTGCCAGCTATGTTAATTCTATATACAAATAATTTCTCTTAGTGAGTGTACATTGTAGATATTAAATATGCAAAACTGCAAGATATTTTATTATATACAGTACTGTGCAAAAGTCTTAGGCACCATATTACAGTATATGCAGTACCAATTTTGTTATATATGTTTATCATGTCTGCATAATTTTATACGAAATCATTCAGTATTTTTTCCATACATGACTTAAAAATAAAATAATAAATAACATTACAGGAGAAATATATATTGCACAAGACAGACCAGTTTTCAGCTGGAAATAAAAAAAAGCTAATGTACACTGATAGAACAGTAGTGCTCTGTTCTATTGTACGATGGACGTATGTGAATGAGGGAGTGTACGTACATAAGTGTATGCGTGGGTGTGTATTTGTAAAATAAACTCCTTATACAAAGAGAATTTGGACCCGGCCAGCTGGACACATAAGCTGCAACTGTGAAATCCAAATAATCCTTTACCACACCAGCCAAATGAAGGGGGTGAGAGGAGAAACAAGGTGGGAAAGAAAAAAAAAAAAAACACATTTAGCAACAGCAACCTTGCTAAAAATGTGTGCGTGTGTGTGTGTGTGTGTGTGTGTGTGTGTGTGTGTTGGTGTGTGTGGGCTTGAGACAGCCAGGAGTCTGTGATCTATACTGAAAATGATATGCAAGACACCAGAATGGCAGGCCACTCAAAATAGCAGGAGAGCTTATGCCATTTAAAGCCTCAAAGCTGGACATGAAAGAAAGACAGAAAGGGAGGGATAGATAGATAAATAAATAAATAAATGAAAAATAAACAGACATGATCCTTACCTTCCATCATGATTGCAGATTTGCATTCCTCTATCTCCAAGGAGCCTGCAACGACAGGAGGAGGGGGGAAGAAGCCCCTGGTTAGCAGATGGAGAGCAGGAGAGGCAGCACACGCACCACGGCAGCGCTCAAGAGATTCCCAGCGGCTGTCGCACGCCTAATGCTCGGCCGTGCGTGTTTAGGCCATGGATGCTGCTGCTGCTAGTCACTGCGGCTTTCATAGGATGCTCAAAGGGAGGAGGAAAAAAAAAAAGCAAACCAGGCAGAGAGGGGAAGGGAGCTAAAAGAGAGGGAGGGTGGTAGAGAGGGAGGGAGAAAGAGAGACAGGGAGGGGAGGTTTGCTGATGTCACAGCCAATCCCTGAGGCGCTGTCATACGTCACACGGCACACAGCTCACCGATTCTCTCAGCACCCTCACTGGGAATACACACATGCTCCTAAACACACACACACACACACCCCTCATTACGGTGCTACTGCCAGAACACAACAGAATGGGATTAATGTAGTGAAAGATGTCCGTCCATGTTCCAAGAGCGGTCCTTTCTGTTTCTCGCAGAAGCCACATTTCTACCCTGAACTTCACAGAGCATCATAAACCCCAAGAATAAGCTTTTTTCGTATAAGGATAGGGTAAGCCAGGGTAACAATCGAAAGTCAACCTGATGTCATGAGGGAAATCATGCCACCATGGGAGGAGTCGGGACAGATGAGGGACACCTTAGGAGGACACTAGAGGGAGGAGAGGCAACGAGAAAGAGAGGTGATTGATTTAACATGAGGAGGTGGAGTGTGTTTAGAGGGTCTGACCTAATCAAGAAAGGCCGGAGGGTCTCGGAAATCCAGCATAAATCGCGTTATCAGGATCTTATGAATGCAAGAAAAAAAGATCACGTTTGGATGGAATGATGGAATATTCTATAAGAGTAGATCTACTTATTGAAAAAAACCTGACTGTAGTTCAGGGACTAGTTTCAGCTCTTGTGTCTTATCCAACTGCATGCTTTCATGGAAATGATTCGGTCATCGGACCAGAGATCCATGGTGATGGTCGAAATTTGCTAACATGAAGCCACTCTGAAACAAAACTGTCTCACATACAGTATAATATACTCATATTTAATATACATTTATTTCAATTCTTTAAACTTCTTCAAAATTTTGTCGTGTAAAGACTGCTCTAATTTTGCTGTACTTAGTACAGTGACAATAAAGAATCTTGAATTTAACCCTGAACCTGTTTATTAAGATCCTGATGAGAGTACGTAAATACGACCACATTACATCCATCATTAAATCCCTTCACCTGTTTCATTCAGAATTGAATACAAGGTTGCCCTTATTACCCACCAGTGCATCTATGTGGATGCCCCTGCTTCTCTCAAAGAACTTATTCCCTCACATACTGTACATCTAGACGCAACCTCCACTCTGTGTCAGTTCATCTTCTGAAACCTCCGAAGACCAAAAGCTTCATACTATGGGAGATCCGGCTTTTTACTCAGTGGCACCTAGACTATGGAACGCTCTTCCAGAGTATCTGAGGATGCGACAGACTGTTGATGATTTTAACTCTGGTCTTTTTATCAGAGCTTTTGGGTTGAAATAATTTGTAGCACTTTGAGATTTGCTTCAAATATAAAGCGCATTATAAATAAAATGCATTGTTATAAATTTTTTCATTATTATTAAGTATTTCAAAATAAAAGCTTCTTTTTCAAAGATTCAAAGAACTTTACTAATCCCAGAGGGAAATTGCTTTCCGAGTATGCGTCATGTTAAATAAGATCATAATTACACACTTACAACAGTATAATTAAAAATTAGCATAGAAAACTATTTATAAAACGATCAATTAATTTGTTTTGTCTATACGGGATGGGCTAGGGCGGGGTTGGATTGTAGCGAGGGAGGGCTCGGATTGTTTTAGACACAAACAGGGGGTGCTCAGAGGAATTAAGGTTGGGAAACACCTCGCTCCATTTCTTCCCACAATGCCGTTCTCCTTCGGCTGCCTGTTCTGTCTCTTCAGTCTGGATGTTCAATTTCGCCATGTTTAATCACGTGTACGCCGACCGATCACGTGTTAAATTAGTAGTAAGCAATTAAGCAGAATCCTCAGCAGACGCAATTTACCCTCCATCTTCTGTGGAATAACAGATGCCATCTGTGTTTACCTCCCCTCCCCCCTCTCTTACCTCCATGTCCTCTTTGACCAGCCTCATCCCAGTGTGTGTGGCGTGTGTGTGTGTGTGTGTGTGTGTGAGTGGAGCGTGTTTTTGGGGCCTGGTGATACCATAAGATATGTTTTCATGTTTTTATAGGTTTTAACCATTCATATTTACATTCTCCGAGCAGCTTTGTGTGTAAGAGTTTAAATTGACCTGTATGCGGATAAAGAAAACGACTAAATAAAGCACAATAGGTCACAGTTGGATGTGTACTGTATGTGTGCGCACAAGGGAATTATACAACGGAGGACAGATAACAACCACACATGCTCCCACAGAGGCATCACACGGTTAAGAGAGAACAGGCAGCAAAGACGGAGACTTTCTGGTGCTCTGCTGCCATCTTCTGTTTTCAAGCTTTGCATCGTAAATGCTGCAGGTCAGATTTACTGATTCAAACTGATGAAGAAGAAAGAAAAATTGTGAACATCAGTGTAAGATCTGATCTGATTTGTTAGGATTTGAAGAATTCTGGTCCTCTAAAAAAACCTGATGTTTAAAAGGTGACGGTAATAAAGTGCATTAAAAAGAAATTCATGTCATTCCCTCAGGCTGGGATTTTTTTGTTTACATTACAACCTTAATTTGCCATAAATCCTTAAAGCTCATTCAATCAATTCTAAACCATTCATGTAACTCTGATTCATGTAAAGCTGATTTAATTCATTTGAATCTGTTTCTGGAGCCCCTGCAGACGCTAACACAAGCCATGAGAGTGTTTCTATTGTAACAATGACACCAATAGTACTGTACATAATATGAAGCCCAACTGTGAGTCTGAGATCATGACGAATGTGAAATCGGACCGATTACAAACTGGAAAAGATGTGCGAATTCCAATCTCTGACAGATCAGATTTCTGCACCACGTCAAAGTAAACACTGCTGCATAGGTACCGTAGAAGGGAAGTAAGTAAATTTACGTTATTGCTGCAGATAAATACATACTGCATTTCACATACTGTATCTGTATTTTACTTGAGTAGTTTTATTAAAAGGTACTTCTAAATGTTCCTCCACTACATCGTACAGCAAGTATCTGTACTTTTACTCGACTACATTTCTGTATGTCGCTGTGTTACGTAACCAAAGAAGTGTACTGTATACTATTTGCCGCTGCCCATTATGTGTAACCTGTATGCGGATCAAGAAGCAACAGTGAGAACTGGACACGGAATCACCGAATGGTTCAAAATTGAGAAAGGAGTTCGGCAAGGCTGTTTACTGTCCCCTTGCCTATTTAACTTATATGCAGAACACATCATGAGAAAGGCGGAGCTAGATGAATCACAAATTGGAATTAAGAAATTGCAGGGAGAAATTTCAACAACCTCAGATATGCAGATGATAGCACTCTAATGGCAGAAAATGAAGAGGAACTAAAGAGCCTCTTGATGCGGGTGACGGAGGAGAGTGCAAAAGTTGGTTTGAAACTCAACATTAAGAAAACTAAGATCATGGCACCCGGCCCTCTCAATTCTTGGCATATACAGTAGATGGGGAAGAAATGGAGGTAGTGACAGATTTTATTTTCCTGGGCTCCAAGATCACTGCAGATGGGGACTGCAGCCAAGAAATTAAAAGACGTTTGCTCCTGGGGAGGAGGGAAATGGCAAATCTAGACAGCACACTAAAAAGCCATCAGAAAAAAGCCATCAAAAAGCCAAAGAGACATCACCCTGCCAACAAAAGTGCATAGTCAAGGCGATGGTTTTCCCCGTTGCAATGTATGGCTGTGAAAGTTGGACCATAAGAAAGGCTGAGCGCCAAAGAATTGAGGCCTTTGAACTCTGGTGCTGGAGAAGACTCCTGTGAGTCCCTTGGACTGCAAAGAGATCAAAATAGTCAGTGCTAAAGGAGATCAACCCTGACTGCTCTTTAGAAGGTCAGATCCTGAAGATGAAACTTAAATACTTTGGCCACCAAATGAGAAGGAATGACTCACTGGAGAAGAGCCTAATGCTTGGAAAGATTGAGGGCAAAAGAAGAAGGGGACGACAGAGAATGAGGTGGCTGGATGGAGTTTAAATGGACTCCGGGGGATGGTAGAGGACAGGAAGGCCTGGAGGAACATGGTCCATGGGGTCGCGATGGGTCGAACACGACTTCGCAATTAACAAACAAACAAAATTATGTGTAATTGCGTTTCGTTTGCGGTGCTTAAGAACGATACAGCTTTTTTTTTTAATCTGCAGAATGCTCAAGACTTGGGATGGAAAAACATCTCAGTACATTTGATAAGTAAATTTAAAGGTGAGTATTTTATACTTTTACTCAAGCAGGCATATCGGAAAAATAAGCATTTCTTATTTTGAAATGCTAATAAATAATAATAATAATAATAATATTAAATTTTATTCATAATGCACTTTATATTTGAAGCAAATATCAAAATGCTACGAATTATTTCAACCCAAAAGCTCTGATAAAAAGATAAAACGATTTAAGACCAGATTTAAAATCATTAGCAGTCTGTGGCGTCCTCAGATAATGAGGAAGTCTTTTGACGACGTAATTTTTACGACTTTTCTTTGATAATATTTGAATATATACTCAGCAAAAAAAGAAACGTCCCTTTTTCAGGACTGTGTATTTCAACAATAATGTTGTAAAAATCCAAATAACTTTACAGATCTTCATTGTAAAGGGTTTAAACAATGTTTTCCATGCATGTTCAATTAACCATAATCAATTAATTAACATGCACCTGTGGAATGGTCGTTAAGACCTTAACAGCTTACAGAAAGTAGGCATTTAAGGTCACAGTTCTAAAAGCGCAGGACACTAAAGAGACTCGTCTACCGACTGTGAAAAACACCCAAAGAAAGACACCCAGGGTCGCTGCTCATCTGCGTGAACGTGCATTAGGCATGCTGCAGGGGGACATGAGGACTGCTGATGTGGCTATAGGGCAATAAATCGCCATGTCCGCACCGTGAGACGCCTAAGACGGCGCTACAGGGAGACAGGAAGGACAGCTGATCATCCTCGCAGTGGAAGACCACGTGTAACAACACCTGCACAGGATGGGTACATCCGAATATCACACCTGCGTGACAGGTACAGGATGGCCACAACAACTGCCCGAGTCACACCAGGAACACACAATCCCTCCATCTCACAGCAAGAACTGACAAATCTGGTCCAGTCCATGAGGAGGAGATGCACTGCAGTACTTCAAGCAGCTGGTGGCCACCAGATACTGACTGGTACTGACTGATTTGGAGCCTCCCTTCATTCAGGGACACATTGGGAAACATTTTTACTTTATGTCTTATGGTGTCGACTCTTTTAGTGTTCATACAAATATTTACACATTAAGTTTACTGAAAGTAAAAACAGTTGAAAGTCAGAGGACGTTTGTTTTTTTGCTGAGTATATATCTCTACTTTTACAGGATTTGTGTTCTTTGCCTACCAATGCGTAGCTGTGACTACAAAGTGACTATGGTTTACGGCTTTTTTTTTTTTGCTTTTGGTGCGAGTTTTACTAAAGTAAAATCTAATCATAAATCAATTATGCAAAGATTCCATTCAATGTTTTCTGATTATTACTTATGAATTCATCTTATTTTAAGTTATCTGGAGCCCAGTTATCTGTTTCACATGAGGAAAAAATTTATAAATAGCCTGTTTTGTAATTATTAAGTAGTGGAAAATATTAGGGATTCATTATTGGTCTTTATTCTTAAGTTTACATTGTAATTAACTCCGATTGGGTCCCTTTTACATACATAATGTATGTGATGAAACAAACAGGCATGAGGGGAATATTTAGAAAAAGACATAAAAACCAGCCGTAAACAATGAAGACGAAAGATGGTACAGTAAAATAGAGCTTGGATCAGAATCAGAATTCTGAACCAGAACCACATCATTGCTCACAGCAATCAGGTTTGGAGAGACTTCATAAAGACAGTGAAGAAGACATCTGGGACTTACCACAACCAAATGGGATTATTACTTGAAGAAAATCTGACTATGACTGCGTACTGATCGAATAAAAAGGCTGTGAAGCAAAAACTGTTGTATTTAAAGAATCCATGGACATCAACATCTAGGCAGCTTTAAAGCTGCAGTGAACAAAGCTGAACTCTAGATTACTTTGAAGTACATCTTAACCTGAGGGTGCAAGCCTCTTACAGTACGCAGACCTTATAAAGCGAAGTCTTGCGGGATGGAACTTTAAGACTTATAACCACCATGAAATGCAAGATGCAGTGTGTCTATTCTCAGGGTAATACACTCCTTAGTGTTCGCTGGAGTATCTATGACGATGCTGCTGTTAAGGACCAATAATGTGACCGTCTACAAAAAAGTGTCCATACACACATCATTAAATCAGGCTTATTCAGTGTAGGCACTGGACTTTTTCAAGGTCCTACCTTCTCATTTCTCCTCCTAATAAATCAAGATGTTGGGGGGGGGGGGGGGCATTCAGCTAAGGAAGGGGAACTTAACTTACAGTAAGAATCACTTGACTTTGGCTCTTACACTATAACTATGCCACAATACATAATGTTGTTTATATTGCTAATAACGAATGTTCATTGTACACTTCCTGCCCAAAAAAAGGTCACCACTCAAGAAGAATCAACTTATTGGGCTGGAAAAAGAAAAAAAAAGGCTTCAGTTTGCTCGGAAGCGAAAAATTTGGACTTTGGAGCAATGGAAAAAGGTCATGTGGTCTGATGAGTTCAGATTGACGACGAGGAATCATTTTCACTGGCCACCACATTGGTCAATCAAATTTTAAGGCAAGTGAATTAAAATCTTAATGTCTGTGACTTTTTCTTTTAAGTATTTTAATACATGACTGCTTCACTTAATAATCTTCTCACCGTTAACAAAGCAAAAAACAAAAACAAAAAAAAGACAAAAATAACAGAAAAAATCATATTAAACAAGGATTACAAATAATAATAATAATAATAATAATAATAATAATAATAATAAATTAGTTACTTGCTATTATATATAACCAGGTGTCTGCAACACTCTTTTCTTTACACATCAGGAAGAGAAAATAAAAAACCTGCAATAGAAGAGGAAAAGGGACATTTGGACTGTCTGATGGGCATGAACACACACACACACACACACACACACACACACACACACACACCCAGAATAGAATCCATAAATGGGTAACACTCATATTGGACAAATGTGTTAAACATATGGCACCATTGAGAAAAAAAATGCTTTAATTCATCTTGGTGCCACTAGATTTAAAAAAGAAAGAAAGAAAGAAAAAGAGAGACGTCCAGTTTTTGCAAGTTCATGATGTCTGCCACCTGCTGTTACACATTTGTCATTACACCTAAGCAGTGTTTTACTGCTCTTACTGCTCTGTGTTCTCCCCTTGGTGGGTTTCCTCCGGGTACTCCGGTTTCCTCCAACAGTCCAAAGATATGCAGGTTAGGCTAATTGGCGTTCCCAAATTGCCCGTAGTGTATGGAATGGATGTGTGAGTGTGTGTATGTGTGTGTGCCCTGCGATGGATTGGCACCCTGTCCAGGGTGTACCCCGCCCAGTGCCCTAACCCTCCTGGGATAGGCTCCAGGTCATCGCGACCCTCAATACAGGATAAAGTGGTATAGAAGATGAGTGCGTCAGTGATGTTCAGAAAGCAAGACACCGTTATTTCCTAACATTTAGAAAGTGTATACATAAATATAAATGTGTGTTTCTCTGTGTGTTTCATTCAAGCATAACTCAACATGCACAATTAGTCAAAATTCTAAATGGTATCACTTCTGTTTAAATCTGTTTTTTTTATGCATCTGTGCACATTTACTTGCGATTGTACAGATCTGTTAAACAGTATCAACATACCGTATAGTTGCAGTAGAAAAAAAAAACTTCTATCTATTGCTACATGCACATACTTGCCCAGTCATGGGATTAAGCTTTTACGTTGTATGCACATGTGGATGCACCCAGTGGCCAGCAAACACAGACGCTGGTTAAGTGCTAGTCCAGTACATTTCCACTCATGAAAATGCCTGGTGTTACAGCATCAACAGTATTCTTTGAGAGGGGCTCTCTGCTGGTTCCACACAATTAAATCAGCAAATTGCATGCAACTTGAGCTAAAGAGTATTTAGGGGGGTTTTATATGTGGTCACTACAATCGTAAATTCCACAAAGGACATGATTTAGTTATTCATATAAATATTTATGCAACCCATATAAATGATTTTATTTCTAAATTAAATAAGTGAATCACTTATAAAGGACAGTCCGCTTTTGTGTTGTATGCACATTCATGTATAGACAGGTGGATCAAACAAAATGCAACATAAAGTGTCTTTGTAAGGTGTTGGCTACCACCAGACGCTGTCAGGGAAGCTGTAATTCTTGGCATACAATACTTGGAATGGACAGGTCTGTGGAACGGTACTGGAAAAGATTAACTTTTTTTTTTTTTTTCTCTCAAAAGAAATTATTCCTTAGCTAGTGTTTTGATAGGTGGTGATAGAGAACACTGTCTAACATCAGTCCAAAATTTCCCAAAGATCTCCGTAGGATTAAGATGTGGTGACTTTGATGGCATATGATTTAGCATATGATTTAAATCAGTTTCATTCTCCATGAACCATTCAGTCAGGCCACGTGTCCTTCATTTCGAAATATTTCATTATAACATAAAGGCAATCAGAAAGGATATGGACTAATCCACAATGATGCATCTGGACTCGTACCACATACAGTATATAAACATATACAGTACCGCTCTGTGAAAAAAACAAGAACCCACTGCAATTTACTTCAGAAAACTTGTGGAATGTCATCAAGAGGAAGATGGACGGTCACAGACCATTAAGCAAAGCCGAGCTGTTTGTTTTTTTTACCAAAAGAGTGATATAAAGTTATCCAACAGCAATGTGAAAACTGGTGAAAAGCCAAAACACATGAGAGCTGTAATTGCATATCGAGGATATTCCACCAAATACGGATTTCTTAATGTTATTTAGACAAAGCATTAACACAATTTTTTGCAAATTATTTGCATTTTGTTTGACTTACAGTATTTAAGCTCTGCAAATACTGTATGATCTTGTGTTACAGTACTTTGACGTGTTGTGATGTCATTCCCTTTAAATATACAGTGTGTGTGTATATATATATATATATATATATATATATATATATATATATATATATATATATATATATATATATAATTTAATATATAATATAATAAAATTTTAATTATTTTATTATTTTATCATATAAATATAATATTTTGTAGGTATATTTTAATTGGAATTTGTATATATGATAATCATGATAAAATAATTATCATCTCTCTCGCTATATATATATAGTTTGGAATTTAGCAGTTTGGAATCCTTACTTATATACATGCATACATACACAGTATATAAAAAACATATCATTATAAAATAATTATCATGAATTAAAATGAAAAGGAAGGATTCCAAACTGCTAAATTTTAAAGTTTAACATGTTTAAATTGTGTTTAAACTGACCATCAGAGTAAATAATCATTTATAAGATACTTAAAACACAGGTCCACAACACAGGTCAATAACTGATATGATCAAATCTGTAACAAGTGTTAATTGTAATAAGGGAAGCGTGAAATGATAATCTTTTATATCTTGTGTCTTTCCCCCACCTATGCCCCATCCCCCCCCCCCCCAAACCTACCTGACCTACTTACAGATCAGACATTCCTGCTGCCTCCAATAGGTGGCACACAAACCCTGGGTGCAGAACTCATTCATCGGCCTTAAAAAAGAAAAAAGAAAAAAGAAACTAAAAGCGTCTAACAGCAGCTATAAGCCATAGGTCCTGTCTCACACACACACACAGCGGGGGTGTTGTGTATCCGTCCAGCAGTAATTGTGAGTTAAAGGACTGATTATTATTACACAGAGTGCCACAGAAGTTATAAGCCCCTTTAAAGTGCTGCAGGGATTAAGTGTCTCTCTAACCGCTGCCTCGTGACCAAGTCGACCCGTGGCCACAGTCTACAAAGCACCAGAGATCATCCATGACAACCATGAATGAACACAAAGGATCATTCTCCAAAACAGCAAAGAACCAAGAATGAGAAAAGTTCATTGTGGTTTGGTAAAATGCTCATGTTATTTTTTTTCCCCCCAGAGTTAGAAAAAGCTATTAAAATCTATATTCCAGTGAATCAAAAGATAAATAAAACTTGCAAAAGTACTACCTAGAGCCTAATGATCTTTATTACAATTCGAATAAGAATAATTTCTAAGGGCTTGAACTGAGTTATAAAGTAAAACATAAATGAATCAAAGTAAATTATGTGCTTAAGTACTGATTGAAGTGTTTACTGAAGAGGAATGGCTGAATGGAAAATATACTCGTAAATATGAACTATATGGTCAAATGTTTGTGGACAACTTACCTTCACACCCAAATGTGTGGTTTTTGAACACAGCATTGTATTTTTAGGAGGCTTTTTCAAGCATGGAATTTTCAAGCATGCTTGAAATTTGGAAATAAAACATCATAGCATTTTAAAAGTTACTTCATAGTGGGTTCTAGTGGTTTTCAAGTGCTTCCTGTACTTCATTGGTGATTCGTGTCTCAAAAATATGTTGCTAAAAAATATCCAGGCCAAATGCTTAATCCAGTCCTCCACATAAAACTACTGAATACTATACTCTAATAGATTCTACATGGTGTAATGGTGACTTACTGAATGGTGCAGGTTTAACTACAGTCTACAGTCTGACTTTACGTTGTCATACTGTATGTAGGTTTCCAAACAGGTCAAAATTATAATCAGTTCAAGTCTTTTCAATTCATAGCAAATCCTGAGGTGTAGAAGGTACTTTGTAGGTAAATCTCTCTGTAGTCTGTAGACAGTTTGAGATAGTTTGGTATGAGTTTGCCACAGCTTGTAGTAGAGTCGTCGGTGATTACATCATACCATTTCACAGGTAATGCACATCCAATTTGTAGTGGCATCTCAGTTTTAGTTCAGTGGTTAAAACACTGGGTTCAAACTTCAGCTCCACCTGAGCTACCACTATCGAGCCCTTGAGCAAGGCCTTCAACCGTCAACGGCTCAGATGAATAACAAGGTAAGTGTAGGTGGCTCTGGATAAGGGCGTCTGCCAAATGCTGTAAATGTAATTGCTTGGGATTTAAGGCATGGTGACATCACACAGTAGAGCAAACAAGAACTAACAGGAATTTTAATTTGGACCAATTCAGTGCATTCCAGCAAAAAGTTTGGGGATGTGGGGGTAAAAAAAAATCCTCTGTCCTAATTTTTTTAAACACGATTTTGGTGTGTGGATGATTTGTGTTCATCCAGACACAAAAGCATGTGAGGATTCCTGGGTCACTGTTACATGTTACATGGCCATCAGGAACATGTTCTTTCTTCCACATAAAGACTGGAAAACCCATGCCTTTAAACTTTGTTGTAACAATCTGTGACAAAAATATGGGTGTGATGGCATAGTGTCCGCATACTTTTGTCCATAAAGTGTATTAGCCTCACTTACTCTCGCAGTATAGCCTTTCTGATACGTGACCTCATCCTTGAGGGCCATATCACTCATCCCTACTTTACCCAAATCAACCCATTACATCAACAAAGGAAGTCCTAATTGCCTGGTAAATTCAGGGTCTGAGTCGACTCCTTTTGGTCTGCAGCGAGGAAGGAAGGCCGCTGATGAGGGTGTGTGAGCATGTGCGACGGCTCGTGCCAACCTTCTGCAGAGCATCACTGGCCGAACGGCACGTAGGCATGAGAGAAGACCAGACGTGTAGGGCGCTAATCTGTGCCATCGCATTATGCCAAAGTCGCTGGAGGAATGTTGTTTTGGTCTGAAGGGCCGCTCCCGCAATCATCACCACTGATCACCAACGGGTGTGTGTTAATGTTGGAGAGTCATCTAGGGGCTTTCCGCAAACTCGGTCACGTTCCACAGCTAGCCTTGTTTCGCACAACAGAGTGTGACGTGACCTAGTGAACGTGAAGCTATTATACGATGCGGGCTCATTTGAAAGAGTGCTGTGATAAGGATCAGGAGACTCATAAGTAATGTAAATAGAAAAGTTAATGCTGTCAGAATGTTTACACGTGCGACCGTTCTGCAGCCTATCTGACGAGAACTATATTAAAAAGTGTGGCTTATTATGGAAAAAGCATGTCCTTCCCTTTTCTTTTTCTTTTTGTAAATATGACCTCACTTTAGATTACAGCAATTCACTTTTTAACAAGGTTCAAAACAGAGCAGGCAATGTTCAATACATTCTGTAAAGAGGATACGTCAAACAATATTGTTCATTATAAGGAACAGGCCAGGATTAACTTCTCTTATCACTATAACAGCCAAACAACTTACTGTATATTCTGTAAAATCAACACAATATTATATTTAGTTCTTTGGAAAATTAGGGCTAGCCCATCAGGCAAGTCGAAGCTTCACTGTTCTTGTCCGGTTCTATGTTTAGATTTAACAGAAATCGAATTACCTGAGAAAAGGATATCTGATGTAATTTACTTCAATCATCTCTGATCAAATGCGATTTAATCTTTTCATTCATGTTAGATAACTAGATTATATCTTGAACATTCACGAAAAAAAAAGTAAAATAAAAAACTTTCTTGTGAATTCCAAAATTGCACTCTATACTGTTGCTCCACAATATTATGTCTATCTGCATAATTGACATATGAAACTGTCAATACTGTAAATGTCCCCATAATGCTGCAGGTTTGCTAAATAAGTACCATTTACATGAATCATAAATAAAAATTACAAACACATCTATAAATAGTTAGATATTTTTCCTACTAGCTTTAACAGTTTCTACACACAGTCATTTACGCAGAGGATGACTCGCATTGCTAAACCACTTACCACCCTGTACTTCAAAGGAGGGAATGAACTCAAAGGACCCAGAGGACACACATATGGCTACGTGAAGTGAACATGTGAAACTACACACAGGCAGAGTTAATCTGAGCTCGAGATCAAAACTAAAGGAGGAAATGCTACCTGCTCCACCACCATGACTGTTTTTTTTTCTCTTCTTCTTCTTGTGCTTCATGTTTTTTTTTTTTACTTCCTGATATAATCCATGCATTACTTGTTTACGCTTTGGCTTGTATTTAGTCTTTCATTAAACTTCCACAGAAAATCTTTGTAACGCACACAGTAAGGGTGGTGTTAAATCACATACGCGGTAGTAAGAGCAGAGAGCACAGGAAGTAAGCTACAGTATATAATGCTGTCAGAGCATTCTACTGGACATCAATAGCCTTTGTCTGCATTTCTCACTCTTGCAGGGCAGACTATGACCATAACGGCAGAGGCACGGAGTGCACGTAACCAAGACCTCGTTTCAACAATACAGTACAGTACGTCTTTCTTTTTCAGGAAAAAAATAATAAATCTGAATGATTGAATCATGCAGGTCAACCGAACACACTGCTGTGTAAACACAAAGATTTTAAATAAGCACACAATTAATAATACTAAAAAAAAAAAAAAAGGTATATTAGGATTATATACCTATAAGGATATTTTAGAAGCTTCAAGTCCTCACGTGTGAACTGCAAAAGCAATGGAAGTGTTGAACACAAGACCTTCTGTAAACTGGAATTCAACCAGATTTACTCTTAATAATGTAAGGAATGCAACACGATGGGACGTGCTGGTGTAGGTAAATAATCCGTGGTGTTGCATAAGGCTCTTTTTTCCCTTTGTCGAAGTTAATTAAAAAAAAAAAAGGAAAAAAAAAAAACCAGTGCAGCTCGTCACGTTGTAGAGAAACCAGAAAGTGCAAAGACCTCTGTCCTGGAGACACTGACCTTTTTACAGTATATGGACACGCAAACAAAATTCCCTCTTTGTGTGTTAAATAAACTTTCTTATGGTTATTATTCTGTTTGTTTTTCATTAATCATATCTCTTTTTTTTTGCTAAACTGACATTCATTTCTGAAATTTTTTTTATTAATAAACTATTAAAGAAAATTGCTAATTGAATAATCCCCCCCCCATCTTTTATTTATTTATTTATTATTTAACTACTATAGAAATTATAATCTATTAGAACAAGATAATTAATTAATTAACAAAAATCTGCAATTATAATTGCAGCCAGGACTGTCAGATATGGAGCGATATCGCGGACAATATTCAAATGCAATTGCAAATTGCATTTGCGTTTCCCATATGTGAACTTGCACGTCATGAACCTGTCATATTTAAATAGCTCAAATATCCCCCTCTTGTTCGGCGACTGCGAGTGACATCACTCCCCATACAATCCCGCCCCATAGTATAGACCCGCCCCTGACGCTGATTGACAGGTTTCTGTGTAACGTGTTGGAAATGCAATTGCAAATGGATTAGCGATTGTGTTTGAATTTTGGCGGCTTGACGCGCGACGCAGAGAAAGTGAAAAAGCAAACGTGGTGATTGATTTTGCTATTTAAATATGACTGGTAAGACCTGGGAAATACAAATGCAAATGGACTTTGCTTTTTCATTTGAAATTTGGCAGTCAGTGTGCGTTCGCAAAGGCGAAACAGCAAACGGTAATGCAAAGTTTGCAATTGCATTTCAATTATGGCACACTTTGTGCGTCCACATATGGGAATTGCAATTGAATTTGAATATTGTCCACGATATCGCTCCATAGTCAGAACTGCTATTAGAGTAAAGTATAGTGATCCAAACTTCCCATCAGTGAATAATTAAAGGGATAGGTTTCTAAATAAATAAAGGGAAACTTCTGCAGTCCCATTTAGCTGAAACAAGTTGGTCTCTTTCAAAGTTAAAATGGATTTGGTACAAAATTAATCTTTCATTAGCATACAGCACCTTATCGTTAGCCGTATGACTACTTAATATAAAATAGTAATAACAACAACAACAACAACAACATACATTGTACTTAATACACCATAGTTTTTAAAGATACCAACTCTATCTAGTTCAATTGGACTGCAGAAGCTTCATAGGAGTCCATGAACAACCAAGAACTATGGTATTCTACTGGTATATACCTCAATTTTGATTCAAGACAGACCTGAAAAAACCCAAACTATCACTTTAAAGCCTAGCATGGACCAAAGTTCCTCATTTATAAGATAAATTTGTTGAAAGCACATGCTGGTGGACAAAATCCCACCTTCTGCTTTAAGAAATGTTTCCCCAAAGTCAACAAAACCCCCAAGTCCACATAGTCACACAGGAGTGACAGATTTACTTCTTTCAGACTTCAAGGGAAATTTCACATGAGACACATTTTCATATTTGTCCAAATAATGTTGTTGGTGCTACAGAGGGAAAAGGCTTCTTTGAAGCAAACACAAGAATTCTTTCCAACAGACAGACCAAGCACATGAAACAAAGCAGGCGATAAAAATGACATACAGTACTCGGCTCGGGCAGACGTGAAGCTCCTCCTCCTAAAACAGCAGTCGAAATACTAAGTTTCTTGCTGATAAACTAAATCTGTGAACCATCACACAATTCCGAATCTTACTGCATAAATAAAGTTTGCACTGCAGATAAACTGCAGATTTAGCACCAGCTTTTTTACTCGCAGCCACTGGGTACAAAATCTTCAGCCCTTTCAGTACGTGAACAGTGTATGTTAAAGATTTTTACATGGTAGTCAGATATCAATTTGCTTACGTATAACTTGCAGTGAATTATTGAAATAAATAAACAGACACAGATCGACAGACAGATAAATATATGGATACACTTTATTGCCAAAAGTATGCACTTGCCTGCCATGACATGCATATGAACTTGGGTAACATCCCATTCGTAATCCATAGGGTTTAATATGATGTTAGCCCCGCCCCCTTTGCAGTTACAACAGCTTCAACTATTCTGGGAAGACTTTCCACAAGGTTTAGGAGTGTGTTTATGGGAAATTCTGACCATTCTTCCAGAAGCACATTTGTGAGGTCAGAACTGAAGTCTTGATAATCCATGACTTTATGGACCTTGCTTTGTTCACTGGTGCGCAGTCATTTTGGAACAGGATAGGGGCCGTCCTTAAACTGTTGTCATAAATTTGGGAGCATGAAATTAGAGATGTTCCGATACCATTTTTCCCCTCCCGATACCGATTCCGATACTTGGGCTCAGGGTATCGGCCGAAACCGAGTACTGATCCGATACCTGGGTGTGTATCTGTACAGTGTGTGTATGTATATATATATATATATATATAAAATTTCTTTTTTTAAGTAAAATACTACTAGCCCTGTGTAACGGGTTCGACCCTAAGTGCACGGGCGACACCATGAAACACGGACACAAGGCGAGGTCTTACAGGAAAAAGGGTAATTTATTTAGAAAAATGGGTAAGGAAAGGGTTAAAGGCTCTCTCCGGCCTTTTCCACTTCGGCGGCAGGGATGCGAAGGCGGGCTCTACGCGGAAGTGAAGGTGCCGCGGGAGCTCACGCAGCTCATTCATGCGCTCCTCTCGCAGAGATCAAAGGCGCCCCCCCTTTTTTAAGTCTCTGGGGCACATCACATCGCCCTGCTCTTGTGCCACTGTCTCTCATAAAATCCACCGCGTCGCAAAGTCCAGCTTCCCAACAGTCAGACCCCGAGCTACATTCCCCGCTGTGTTTTATAGCTCCGGGATCATTAGCGGCGATAGCTCATGGGCCGTTGCCTGATTCTGCGGCCCTGCTCCTTCACATACCTAAAGGGGGGGAGGCCGCCTAACTAGTGAGCGAGGAGCGATATCAATTTGGAGGCACGCCGTGACACTCTGTAAGTAAGCTAAGCTAGCAAAGCTAGCAGGCATAAATTATGGTTATGTTTAGGAAAATGGTATCGGATCGGTACGCGGACTCAAATACTCGCCGATTCCGATGCCAGATTTTTTTGTGGTATCCGTAGCATTTCCGATACCAGTTTCGGAATCGGAACAACCCTACATGAAATGATCCAAAATATCCTGGTATGCTGAAAGTGAAAAAGTGAAAGGGTTGAGTGCAACTCCTTAAAAACAACTCCACACCAGTTCCAACATGACTACGCACCGGTGCACAAAGCAAGGTCCATAAAGACATGAACTTGACTGCCCTGTGCCTCAACCTGATAGAGCGGAGACAGCGAGCCAGGTCTTCTCGTCTAACATCAGTGTCTCACCTCACAAATAAGCTTTTGAAAGAATAATCAAAGATTCCCATAAACACACTCCTAAAACTGTGTGGAAAAGCCTTCCCAGAAGAGTTGAAGCTGTTATAGCTGTAAAGGGGGCGGGGCCAACATCATTTTAAACCTTTGGATTAGGAATTGGGTGTTACTCAAGTTCATGTGCAGACAGGCAAGCGAATACTTGGCACGGTAGGGTAGGGTAGGTATGTACAGTATTGTAGCTAAAAGGAGGAACAGCAGCATAGCGGTTAGCACTGTGGCCTTGTGCCTCAGGGTCTGGGGTTCGATTCTGGCCTCAGGTTAAAGGTACAGACTATGTTAAAATGCGTTCCCAAATTGCCCGTAGTGTGTGTGTGCGCGTGTGTGTGTGGCCTGTGATGGATTGGCAGCCTGTCCAGGGTTTATCCCATCTCGTGCCCTAAGTCTCCTGGTATAGGCTCCAGGCCCCCCATGACGCTGCATACGGGATAAGTGTGTATAGAAGATGTATGAATGAATGAATGAATAGATAGATATATAGATAAACATTTGTACAAATATTTCACATGGGAAAAAAGTCCTAGGAATTATGAGTTGTGCGTCAATCAGATGCAAATTGTTGCTCAATAAACATGCACATCCCCGCTGTTTTCTCTCACTTCTCGGAACTGAAAAATACGATGTATTCAAGTAACTTGGTCCAGTTCCTGACTTCACCACATACAGCATTTCAGGAAGGTAATCACTGGATGTTTGTAAAGCACTTTTATGCCACAACTCTGCATTAAGCCCATCTTATTTTTAGATAATGTCCCATAGGTTAAGTAAGTCAAACATAAACGACCATGTTGACTCGATCACGCCAATACATTTACAGTTAGGTCTTGTAAGGCAGGGATCAGCCTATACGCTGTCATTTGGTCTTTTCGAAGGATGTCACTCACAACGTAAATTTGTGAAAATGTCCTTCTGTTACTTAAAGTATATATTAACTTATTCATATTAAAAAGTTCAGCAGTTTCTCTTCTGTTCACCAACGACGTCCAATTAAGTAAATGCAGAGAATGAGAAAGTGGAAAAGTTAAGCTTGTTGTCCCTGTATTAAGACGGAATCTCTTGAGAAGGTCTTACTTTAGCCCTTCTAATGATGTCATTATGGGTCATACGTGTGTTTCTGAATATGTGCATGTGTGAGTGAGCGCATGAGCGTGTAAGAGAGTGAGTGAGTGAGTGAGTGAGAGAAAGAGAGCGAGAGACTGTGTTATTCATACCAGCCCATATGTCCAGAGGGGAAATCAGGCCCAAATAAACAAGGCAAATGTATTCTGAAATCAGCTCCACATCTGCAAACATGTCTGCACCACTCCCTTCTCTACTCTTCTACTGCCACAAACATTCCCTTACAATATACACCTCCAAGATTAGAAATAAAACTGATACCAAAGATAGTGCTACTTCACTTTAAAATTATCACAAGTTTGTTATTATTATTATTATTATTATTATAAGAAGAAGATGAAGAAGAAGGAGAAATAAAAAGAAATAAGAAAAAACATAACCAGAATGATTCACTGAAGTACATGGCGGTTCCAACCTGGATTTTCATAGATATTTAGCATAGTGACACTTGTGGCATACTTGTTTTTTTTGTTTGTTTTGTTTTTTTAAACATTCCCCTCTTGTTCATATTTAACAATGAATAAATAAATTGGACAAATAATAAAACCTGCCATAAACAGTCATGTGCAAAAAGTCTTGAGCTGCGACCTCATTTCTCTTTAAAAAAATTAAATTAAAGAAATAAGATTGTGACGAGCTGCAAAGTGCCTAAAGAATTTAAAAACTGGTTGTTTATGTAACAACCCCAACAGCGACCTCATTTCCCCTCTCATCTGTTCCAACTACTCAGCATCACCAGTATACTAATCACCGGCCTGATCATCTGTCATCATCTGCACCTGTTTCTCACTCGTTGATGCTTAAAGTTAGATGGTTTTTATGCTTAAATGATTTATAGGTTCATTCATTCCTCTGAAACTGGTCAGGTACAGCGACTGAACGCAAAATGAGAGCCAAGCCTGCAGAACTATTCCTCAGGACTACATTACATGAAAGTCTGGCTGTTAGGAAGTAAAATATGAAAAAATTAGAAGTGGCTCAAGACTTTGAGAAAACTGTAGTTCAAATTATCAAACACAGAAAAACTAAAAAAATATATATATATTTTGCTTGACCGCTTTCAGCTTTCATTCAGTACATTCAGGTTGCCAGCTGACTTCATTTTATTACCACAAAACGTTGCTGAGTCTAGACCTGACCAACTGAAGAAACCTCAGATCATAACACTGCCACTCCGGAGGCTTGTACAGTGGACACCATGTATGATGGGTGCATCGCTTCATGATCCTTTTTTTAAATATACAGTAGGGTCAATCTGGACTCATCCATAGCAAACCAAAGGCTTTTACAATCCTGTGAGTTCTGGTCACATTGTTTGTGTGAAAAATTTTCATACATTCTCTATTACATTAAATATAGCTGTGGTTTCTATTCTACTTCTTTTTAATGATGCTAGTTCACCCAGAGTTAAATTAGGCCATTTATAATAATTAAAAAAATAATAATTTACTCGCCCACATTTCTTCACATAACTATGTTTCCAGGTTTTAATATCTTGTACTGTAGGTTTCTTAAAGCAATTCCAATCATTTGAAACCTCTCGATACTTATTTTCGTCATTGCTTGATGCAGGCCAGCAATTTGACTCTTGTGAAATGGAGACTTTTTTTTGGCCAAGCAGTATAATTTCTCTAATAGATCTTTATCCTTACGTTTTTCAGATGCTGAAAACAGTGCAGTTGTGTAACCTATAGTACGTAGAACAAGAGTACTTTTGAATTCTTGTTTTGCTTTATGATTTTGTGTTACTGACTTTTTCCCCTCTATTTTCCCCACTTTCTGTTAATCCAATTCCAATTTCCTTTCTACACTCAGGGGGTAAAAATTCCTGCATTCAGCTGCGACATCTTTTTTATTAAAAAATAAATAAACTTTTTTTTTTCCTGGTGTATACAGTACAGAGTAAACCATTGCATTTACTTATACCAACTCTTCACAACAACTGCTCATTCTGAATGTAAAGTGTTTTATTTTGTACTAAAGATCCAATCGTTTCTCTCCTAATCTTATTGACGAAAATTTATGCTGCCCTTCTTTCATTCACTTCACCCCTCAGACTGAGAGAGAGAGAGAGAGAGAGAAAGAGAGTTTACAGTAATTGGGGTTATGCGTCTGCAGTGACGAAGACGTCCTCCAGAGCTACCTGCATGACACGCTTAACTGGGTCTTTCTAGCGGAAGTACAGCTTCCTCAGGGAACTTAACTGACAGTGAGCATACACTTTTAGCTAAGGCCTACTTCTGCTCTACGCCCCTTTGAGAATCCTGCAATGCTAACATCCGATAAATCCGTCTAGTTTTAGAGCTTTTCTCTGAGGAGCCGGAAAAAGACATGTACTGTAGGGGAATAGTAATGTAGGGCACTCCCACACACAAAATCAACTCAATAAAAGAAACAGAAAAAACATCACCTAAACATTTGCCCTAATAAGGAAAGTTTAATATGAGCACCTCAGACAGATCACACATAAAGCTGCCAAAGATAAAGGTTGATCTTTCCACTGGGTGGACTTGAATGCCTGAATGTCACATGGAAATCTTTTTCCCAAAGTTTTAATTAGAGTACTAATGCGACTTTAAACATTAGTCATACAAGTAGCTTTTCATCTCTACTGCAAATTAAAAGTCAATTTAATTCATGGGGAATGACAAAACTGCTCCGTGTGGCCCCCCGCAAATAATTTTTTTGGCAAATGTCTTCTTTGCCAACTTTACAGTTTTATTATACAGTGGTGTGAAAAACTATTTGCCCCCCTCCTGATTTCTTATTCTTTTGCATGTTTGTCACACAAAATGTTTCTGATCATCAAACACATTTAACTATTAGTCAAAGATAACACAAGTAAACACAAAATGCAGTTTTTAAATGAGGGGTTTTATTATTTAGGGAGAAAAGAAATCCAAACCTACATGGCCCTGTGTGAAAAAGTAATTGCCCCCTGAACCTAATAACTGGTTGGGCCACCCTTAGCAGCAATAACTGCAATCAAGCGTTTGCGATAACTTGCAACGAGTCTTTTACAGCGCTCTGGAGGAATTTTGGCCCACTCATCTTTGCAGAATTGTTGTAATTCAGCTTTATTTGAGGGTTTTCTAGCATGAACCGCCTTTTTAAGGTCATGCCACAACATCTCAATAGGATTCAGGTCAGGACTTTGACTAGGCCACTCCAAAGTCTTCATTTTGTTTTTCTTCAGCCATTCAGAGGTGGATTTGCTGGTGTGTTTTGGGTCATTGTCCTGCTGCAGCACCCAAGATCGCTTCAGCTTGAGTTGACGAACAGATGGCCGGACATTCTCCTTCAGGATTTTTTGGTAGACAGTAGAATTCATGGTTCCATCTATCACAGCAAGCCTTCCAGGTCCTGAAGCAGCAAAACAACCCCAGACCATCACACTACCACCACCATATTTTACTGTTGGTATGATGTTCTTTTTCTGAAATGCTGTGTTACTTTTACGCCAGATGTAACGGGACACACACCTTCCAAAAAGTTCAACTTTTGTCTCGTCGGTCCACAAGGTATTTTCCCAAAAGTCTTGGCAATCATTGAGATGTTTTTTAGCAAAATTGAGACGAGCCTTAATGTTCTTTTTGCTTAAAAGTGGTTTGCGCCTTGGAAATCTGCCATGCAGGCCGTTTTTGCCCAGTCTCTTTCTTATGGTGGAGTCGTGAACACTGACCTTAATTGAGGCAAGTGAGGCCTGCAGTTCTTTAGATGTTGTCCTGGGGTCTTTTGTGGCCTCTCGGATGAGTCGTCTCTGCACTCTTGGGGTAATTTTGGTCGGCCGGCCACTCCTGGGAAGGTTCACCACTGTTCCATGTTTTTGCCATTTGTGGATAATGGCTCTCACTGTGGTTCGCTGCAGTCCCAAAGCTTTAGAAATGGCTTTATAACCTTTACCAGACTGATAGATCTCAATTACTTTTGTTCTCATTTGTTCCTGAATTTCTTTGGATCTTGGCATGATGTCTAGCTTTTGAGGTGCTTTTGGTCTACTTCTCTGTGTCAGGTAGCTCCTATTTAAGTGATTTCTTGATTGAAACAGGTGTGGCAGTAATCAAATTCAAATTCAAATTCAAATTTTTATTAGTCACATACACAATCATACACAGTATAATATGCAGTGAAATGCTTTTATACGACCGCCAGTGACCTTAAAAAAAAAAAAAAAAAAAGAAAGAAAATAAGAAAATAAAATCTTGTACGTAAAATAAATAATCAATAAAAAGGAAATACTAAAGAAATAATTTTGACTAGTAAAATTTGTAAAATTAACTGTGCATAAGGGCATAATAAAATATTGCAAAAATATAGAAATATGGTATTAAAGTGTCAGTGGTTGTGCAAATATGCATGAAAGGTGACATGTGCAATTGTCCAGATGTATAAATATTTAGTGCAAGTGTGTATGAATGTGTCCATGATTGTCCAGTCAGTGTTGTGAGCTTAAAAGATGTTATTAGTCCTGTGTGGAGGTGTGATTGAGAGACCTTATCGCCTGCGGGAAGAAGCTCCTCCTCAGTCTCTCTGTGTTGGCCTTTAGGGAGCGGAATCTCTTCCCAGACCGCAACAAAGAGAACAGTCCATTACTGGGGTGACTGAGGTCCTTCATGATCTTCCTGGCCTTAGTCCAGCACCGCTTGCTGTAGATGGAGTGTAGGTCAGGGAGCTCAGTGCGGATGATGCGCTCGGCTGATCGCACCACCCTCTGTAGAGCTCGTCTGTCCTGCATGGTGCTGTTCCCGAACCAGGTCGTGATGTTTCCCGTCAGGATGCTCTCTATGGTGCAGGAGTAGAAGTTCCTGAGCACCTTGGAGGGCAGTCTAAAGTCAGGCCTGGGGGTGACTACAGAAATTGAACTCAGGTGTGATAAACCACAGTTAAGTTATTTTTTAACAAGGGGGGCAATCACTTTTTCACACAGGGCCATGTAGATTTGGAGGTTTTTTTTCTCCCTTAATAACGTAAACCTTCATTTAAAAACTGCATTTTGTGTTCAATTATGTTATCTTTGACTAATAGTTAACGGTTTTTGATGAGCAGAAACATTTAAGTGTGACAAACATGCAAAAGAATAAGAAATCAGGAAGGGGGCAAATAGTTTTTCACACCACTGTATGTATAGATTTAGTTAAGGAATTTACAAGGGGTGTTCAAAAAGTCAAACCAGGACTTTTGATTGTGCAGAAAAACAACAGTTATGAGAGTAAAAACTATCTTTACTTCTCTATACAGTATAATCTCCTGCTACACTACTGCACTTATACCAGAATTTCACTATTGCTTGGAAACCTTAAATGTAGAGTTTTCTCAGTATGCCAAGGCCATGATTGGGATGCCTGCTTCATATCTGATACTCTGGCCTCCCAGGAACTCATTTAATAGCCCAAACATGTAGAAATGGCGTGTGGTCAGAACTCTATGGGAAGTGTGGCAATACCATTCAGCCGAGTCAATCATACCTTGTTTGTTTTCACCCTCACTGGAGACCCATCTGAATATCAAAAATGAATTTAATAGGTCCTCTGTACAATCACATTATTTACCAACAAAGTAATTTTCATTTCAAACTTAGAAGAAGCAGCCAACAAGTGTGCAGCAATTTTTTTGTCCTCTTCTACCCAAAAACTTGGAAATCTTTTCTACTATCTTTGTACTACTGTAGCTGACATACAGTACAGTACATGGTTCAGCATGGGTGTTTTTATTACACATTGTATTGTCAAACCTTGGGTGCTAAAGAGAGGATATTCATCCTCATGGACAGCTGGTTTATTAGAGATCAGGTGTGCAGCAGCTGGGTCAGCAAAGGGTGAGCAGGCGGCATGATCACCGTGACGTACACGAAGTTTCGGATTGCATTACGGCCCCTTCAGCTGCATGACTGTGACACGACCCGAGCATGGAATTATATTGCGTCAAAAGGCCTGGTAACTCTTCCATTTCAACTGCGGCATCCTGGTTTAATATCACTTACATACTCATCATTACGTAATAGCTGTTGAAAGGGTGGTAAGCAAAACGCTGTCTAACAGTGTACTGTTACTCTTTGACGCCAGAACTCATGCAGAGGATCTGATCGTTTGACTCTTACTCTTTCGCACAGTCGCTCTAAGAGACAGCTGTCTTTCCCTTAACCTCACCACCCACCATCTTTTGTCAACTTCTTGGGAACTTCATGAATTCCTTTAATGTGAACCCTTGCATGTGTGTGTAACAAATTTTAACAAGCTGTTAAATTCTCTCAAGTGTGTCATTTGAAGCAGATCACCATGGTACTGACTTCAACAGACCCCACCAAACACCAATCCACCCCCATCCCCCCCCCCCCCCCCCTCGTCACACACACACACACACACACACACACACACATACACGCCCCTGTCTCTAGCCTCAGGCCTAATGCCAGTAAATATAAGAGCAGGCTATTCAAACCAGTTTTATTATATTTACTCAAGGTTTCTTAATATAAACATTAACATTAATAATATTTCTTTACACAGTTATAATTTTTTTTATAAAATAAATAAATAAATAAACAAACAAACTAGTATCACCAAGAAATATCCCTTGCAGAAATGGCTATAAGATATAATCTAATAAAGAAATCTAAATTCATCATCAACATTTTACACTGTTTGATCAGAAAAAAAAACAATAAGGATTTTTATCTTTTTTATAAAACGGTTTGACCATGTATGCATCCACCCTGAGCTTCCTAAACAACCAAGTACACAACCACTCTGAGCTCTCTAGACCAAATTGACATTCACACTGATCTCTCTAGACCAAATTCATTCCAGAAGCGGGTTCGTATTCCACAACACTTGTAAACCAAATCGAATCTCCCCATAAGAAATAATGGAAACTCAAATTATTCGTTCCACAGCCGAAAAAAACAAATACATAAAAAAAATATATATACAAAAAATAAAGTAAAAATAAAACAACTTAACCTGTACTTTACCTTTAAAACAAGTAAGAATAAATCCCAACAGATAAGTGTTTCCGTTTATGCACACGCACATACAGTACACACACACACAAACACATACAGACATTAACGGAGAGACTGTTATGTCAGAAAAATTAGCAAGGAACATCGCTAATAACACTCGTGTGAGCGCATACTGTACTAACAGAATCACTGCTGTAAAGTAAAACATACAAACAAATTAACCTGCACTTTACCTTTGAAAAGAATCGCGACAGAGCAACGTTTCTGTCTAGAGCAGAGTGTGTGCGTGCGTAATTTGCCACTAAAGGCGAGAGAGAGAGTGTGTGTGTGAACCGGCACAGTGTCAAATTACATGACGACAGAGAGGGAGAAAATGGATTTTTAATCTTCTAATGAGACTTTCTTTTGCTTTACACGTGTGCACACACGTGTGTTATAAGAAACAGTACACACACGCTGTACACACACACGCATACAAACACAAAATAAAATGGTTTACATACACACACAGACGTGTTCACAGCGTTATAATAAACGTCCATCCTGAGCTTTCTAGACCAATTATGCATCCAACATAAACATTGCTAATGACACTCGTGTGAGCGCAAACTAACAGAATCACTGCTGTAAAGTAAAACAAACAACCACACAACCAAATGAACCCGCATCGAGCACTAGGACCCAGCAGGGGAGACGATTACCCACAATTCCGCAGCGCAAGAGAGCAAAAAACCGTTGGCTCAGTTGTGATGACGTGATGCTCGGCGTCAAAACAAGAAGCACATGCGTGAAACATGATACTCGGTACTCGTAAAGCAAGACAATGCTCGTTTTTCAAGTCAAATTTTTATTAAAAATCTGTGCTCGTCTTGCGGAACACTCGTAAACCGCGTTACTCGTAATCCGAGGTTCCACTGTATTACATTCATCACTTTTAAGTACACATCTATCCCGAGCTCCCTAGACCAAGTAAACATCTCCTGTTAATTGCAAAAAAAAAGTCATCCTGTGCTTCAAGACACAATGAGTTTGGGCTTCTATAACCAATTACATCTTGCATTCCAGGAAAACATACAGTTGTAGACAAAGTGCATGTGCTCCCTGGATCTCATCCCCTAATGATGTTGATTAAGATGATGAAGATGAAGATGATGATGAAGATGATGAGGAGGAGGAGACTACCAGAGGATGGTTCACATCCGTCTCCCACTGACCAGGTTAGAACTGAAGTGGCAAAGAAATGTTGAGAAACCAGCAACTAATCCATGAATGTCAGTTTGTAATAAACAATAAACAAACAAACAAATAAACAAACAAATAAAAACTCTAATTCCAAACAGCAGCTCACAGGCTACATTTTAAATTAAATTTTATTTACATCTTTTATGAAACTGCTGAACACACACACACACACACACACACACACACAACTGATCACATGCTCTCTACCTGCTGTAACAGCACAGTTCCTCTTTAAACCAGCACCACACACACACACACACACACACACCTGACCGCAGGCTCATACGTTTTAAACATATTGTTTCAATAAATTACAACGAACTGAAAACATTAGCGAGTATCTTTAATTTCCGGCTTTACCTGAGTGTGAAGTGTCTCAGGTGACGCGGAAGTGTTCAGCTCATGACAGCGGAGACACACCGAGACACTGTAATAACATCATCCACTTCAGTTCCTTCTTTCCCCGTCGGTCAGCTTTTCACTATAAACAACGTTTTCTCTCCGTCACGCCAACCTGGCTGCAGCCGGAACGTGGCGCGCGAGCGCGTAGCGTGCAGCACGAGCTTAAAAAACTACATTGAGCACCTTTCGTCCAGATGAAACCCCGAGCATTTCTGCAGCTACAGGACTGTACAGTATATCACACTGGCTGCAGAGTAAACACCGTAGATTACTGTACATTCCATGTGATCTAAAACTACTGTGCAACTCTTCTTGCAGACTCAAATCATGCATTTCTGGATTTACATTTATTTGTTTATTTATTTTATCTATTTATTTTCCACTGCAAGCTCAAACCAGGCATATCTTTATTTGTATTAATCACTTTTCTTCCTCATGGGTGCAGAGACTTTTTGCACTTGCATTTATCAATTTTTCCTTGCAGACAAAACCATGCATTTCTAGAATTACAGTACCTTTATTTATTTGCTTCTTTGTTTTTCCTGCATGCTTAATCCATGCAAATCTGAATTTACATTCACAATTTTTCTGGTTACTTGCAAACTTTAAAAAAAAAAATCCGAATGCGTTTGTGGAATTCCATTTATCTCCTACAATCTCAAACCATGCATTTCAGCTTTTACATGCAATTTTTTTGTGCACTTACATTTTTTTTCAATTTTCCTGCAGACTAAAACCATTCATTTCTCGAATTTTATTTTTTTCTTCACCTGCGAGCTTAAACCATGCATATCTGCATTTGCATTAATCACCTTTCTTCCTCATAAACCCAGTGATGCATTATTTTTGCACTTAAATTTATAAATTCTCATGCAGACTAAAATCATGCAATTCTGGAATTACCTTTATTTAATTGTTAGTTTGTTTTCCCTGCAAGCCCAAACCATGCAAATCTGAATTTACATTCATCATTTATTTGTTATATTTATCTTCTTCTTTTTTTTTTCAGACTAAAAACCATGCGCTTCTGGAATTATATTTTCCCCCTGCAATCTGAAACCATGCATACCTGCAAATATATATATATATATATATATATATATATATATATATATATATATATATATATATATATTGCTGACCAAAGAAGTGCATTTTTCCACTTAGATTTATCAGTTTTCTTGCAGACCTAAAGCATGCATTTCAATTTGTCAATCTCAAATCATGCATATCTGCATTCACATTAGTCAACCTAAAACTATGCATTTCTTCATTTACATTGAACACTTCACCTGTAGACTAAAACCATTCTGGACAATGATTTTAATTTTTTTTTTACTTTTCTTGCAGACCGAAGCTGTGCATTTTTGGGGATTACATTAATCACTTCCTACATTCCTACATTAATAATTTTTGCTGCACTGTAATTCTGTGCATATCTGCCACCACATTTGTTGCTTTTCCTACACATTACAGTAAGTATTAACATAAAATTTTCCTGCATGGTATAAACGATGCGTTTCCTTATATTACATCCATTACTTTTCCTGCCCTACACTCCTGCAGCTACGTTCATCAAATTTCCTGAAAACTAAACAACATATTTCTGAATTTGCATTGAACACTTCTCCTGTACACTAAATCCATGCATTTTTGCACATTTTGTTTATTACGTTTCTTGCAAAAGCTATGCATTTTTGTGGTTACACTCATCACCTTTCCTGCAGATTGTAGCTGTGGTTTCTGCAGGTACATTAATAATTTTTCCTGCACTGTAATCTTGTACATATCTGCAACTACAGTACATTCAAACGTTTCCAACTGTATAGACTAGATCTGTTCATTTCTCCAGTTGCAATCATTATTTCCCTTATACAACAAAAGCTAAACTATATTTTTTTAATTATCATTTTGAATATGAATCTAAACACAATTATGTGAATCAATAAAGTCCTTTTCTTAAATGTAGAATTAGTAAAATAAGCAAAAATTATTATATTTGATACAAGTCAAAAGCTGGTACACACCATCTTAATTCTTTTTCATTTTTATTTCTTTCTTCGGAGTAAATCAATGCTTAAGGCCTCCAAAATATGCAATAATCACCTTCTAACTGCTGATAATGAGATGAGTCTGCTACAGTATTTACAGTATGCTCTTTTAAGTCTTCATACTGTAACAGCTCTAACGATCTACATGAGAGAGCCAGTTTCATCATGGTGCTTGATAGGTTTCTTGCAAGAACTATTCCTGAACAGCTGAAGATCAATGTCTTAATGTGTTTCATGTCTTTAAGTTCAAAATATTGTTTATTGAAGTTCTTGAAGAAACATTAATAAGGGGTTCTCATTCCCCTCCACCAGGACCTACAATAATCCTACACACTCATCACTGTGTGTTTTAAAATACCTTTAGTTTAGAATATTTGTCATTTTTTCAGATTCCCTTTCATTTGCGCACACAGTTGACGTAGCCGAATCTTTACTGTAACAGCGATGATGAGACTCTTCCCGCATTCGAATGCCACACCCGTTTTGAGGAAGGCCGCGGATGCCGAGGTGCATGCTGTGCTTCCACTGGATGTGTCCATAGTATCATATTTTATTTTAATTAATACTTGCTGAAATTACATTCTGTGACTCATTTGTCTTGGAGGTAGTGTAGCCTACACAAGACGAATAAATCTAGGAGCCCTAAGACCACTTCAAATCCTGATTCGTCATGTATCACTGATCTCCAAACACTGCTCCGAGGAAACATTTCTCATATCAGCTGAAAATACTCATATTTAACCACTGAGATCTAACTACACCATTGTGTTCATCCAAGGAACGGCGGTGTGCGAGAATGTTTGGGTGGCATCACAATAAGCCGAGTTGAATCAGCCAAAGCCATTTTTAATAGGGTTGCTATGGCAACCCCAGCTCAGCAGTGGCCCAACTTTAGAAACCATGCTGTGGCAGGAGCTCAGAGAGCTCATCGCTTCTGTGGTACAAGATAGTGATGATTAAAACGCCATGCTCTCTCTCTCTCTCTCTCTCTCTCTCTCTCTTTCTCAGTATCTCTATTTTCACATACATTTTCCCTGCTGTGCTCTCTCTCCCTCTTTTTCTCACCCTTTCTCTCTGTCTTTTTACATCGTGCACACTTACTTCTCTCTTTTTATCCATCTCCCTCTCTGAGGGTCGTCTCTATTTTCACACAGACACGTATTCCCTGCTGTGCTCTCGCTCTCTCTCTCTCTCTCTCTCTCTCTGTGTATTTCTTTATGTACCTATAGTTTTGCTCAGCACTCTAACATGTTATTTTCAAGCCCATCAGAAAAACCCCACATTACCATCATTATTCTGCATAAAAAAGGTCTTTAAGTCTCCATAATCGCATTACGACACACACACACACACACACACACACACACGCACAACCAAAAGGACAATTTGATTTAAGAATTCTAACCTCATAATCAGCCATAAACTTCCTCTTACTCTGTTGCTTATTAAACAAATGACATGATCATACTGTAGATATTGTCGAATTATATAGTGTAAAATACTGTAAAGTATGGAAACGATTCAATAGATAACAGACGACTCCTTATTTCAGGTGTGCAAAAGCACCAAACTAAGCTGTGATTAAAAATTCATGAGCATTGATTTTGTATGTGCATGCTTGTGTATGTGTGTGTGTGTGTGTGTGTGTGTGTGTGTTCACAGTGCAAGCAGCTCAAAGGGTCTTCCTGACTACGCAAGCAGTGCACGTGCAGTGTCCAGTAAATGTCAGAAGAAGCACGAGAGAAAAGTCACCTCCATCCATCCCTCCATCCATCGTTCCCTCCGCCAGCCTCTCTGCACTGCCACTGCACTGCGCTTCCCCAAACATCGTGGCTCGGTGGATGCGTGGGAGAGGACCGAGGAGCAGCCAGGGAGACTTAAGTCAGGAAGATCTTGTATTTTTTAACAGGATATTTTCCTGCTTAATGCCTGTACGGTAGAGGAGACAGGAAACTGGTGCAGGGTTTTAATGTGCTGTGATGTAACATCATCATGTGAAATACGTTAAACCTGGTAGGACGGAAGTTATCCAGATATCTGGAAAAGGTTACTTAGAGTAAAACAATGGTGAACACCATCCCGTCCTATTCTTAGCACATGTTTGTCAGTGTTATTTATGTCGTTGTCTTTGTTAGTATATTATAATGTGTAGTGACGCAAGTGTTCAAAAAGGGCACATTTTTCATCTACTAGGGGTGGAGCACGATGCCGTTATCTAATGTTTAATGCTTCACATTTTAGCATTCCTGTCTGTATCTGCATTTAATCCTGAAACATGTGTTTTATTATTATTTTTTTTTTTTAATCAATGCAACATTTTTCATATTTTTCTTTCTCCCTGCCTGCAACACTCATTCGTTCATTAATCCTTCAGACCGTTTTATCCTGTGTATATACAGTACAGTAGTCGTGGGGAGCTGTGGCCCCTCCCAGGGCACAATCTCAGGGTACACACACAGGCTTGTTAAGAATACAAATGAACCTAATCTGCATGTCTTTGGACTCTGCCAGGAAGCTGCACTAAGCACGGAGAGAACATGCATACTCCACACACGCAGACCCAGGACAGGAATCGAACCCTCGACCCTGAAGGTGCGAAGCCACAATATCCTTATTTAAACCACTATGACCCCTTTGATCAGGCTGTTACTAAGGATGAGTAAATCACCATTAACATTAATGAATGAATCAGAATTTACCTGTAAGATTTTAGTCTTAGTTTTTTTTTTTATCAAATTCATTTTGTTTGTTTTTCTTCATTCCATCAAAATATTTCTGCTTATTATGCTTAGCTTATGAGGCATGATTCTAAATACAGAATGTTTTAGCTGGTCAACATCCAACCAAGTTTTCTAGAAAAATCAATGTATCTGATTGTTGCAGCCTTTTTTGTACTTCACATGAGAATCACCAACTGTATAATACATTTTAAAAGCAATGCAAGTGGGAACAGGTGCTACAGTACAATCATGATTCCACATCAACCCAAAAATACCAACATTTCACGATCAGCCATGACGGGTGAATATTAATACCATATGTCTAATATTGTGTACTGTAGGTACCCCTTGTGTAACCCATCATGGCTTGGAGTCCACAAGATCTCTGATGGTGTGCTGTGGCATCTGGCGCCAAGATGTTAGCAGGAGATCCTTTATGTCCTGTAAATTGTGAGGTTTAGCCTCCATGGATTGGACTTGCTTGTCCAACAGGCCACCGGCATCAGGGAATAGTGCTTGATTTGATCTGCAACAATGTTCCGGTATAATACTGTACATTTATGTGGACAAAAGTATTTGGCTAAACCTGTTACTTAATGAGTTCAGATGTTTCAATTAGGATCCTTATCCCCAGTGAAGGGCAATCCTAATGCTTCCGCATACAAGACATCTTGGACAATGCTACTGTATGATTCCAACTTTGTGGCAATATTTCAGGAAAGGCCCTTTTCTATTCCCACATGACTGTGCCCCAGTGCACAAAGCAACGATTACAGTATAAAGCCATGAGTTTGATGAGTTTGGTGTGGGAGAACTTGACTAGCCCACAGAGATCCCTGACCTCAAACCCCATCGAGCACCTTTGGGATGACCTGGAACTGAGATTGCGAGCCAGACCTTCTACTCAAACATCAGTACCTGACCTCATAAATGCTCTACAGAATGCATAAGCATGAATTCCTACAGAAACACTGCAAAATCTTGTGGATGGCCTTCAAAGAAGAGTGGAAGCTGTTATGGCTGCAAAAGGAGAACCAACTGCATATTGAAGTGTGTGTATTTGGATACAATGTTTTTGTAGGTTTGGCTAAATATCTTTGTATATACTGTACATAGTGTAGATATCAATAACTGTAGCATCCATATAAATGGCAGGACCGAACGTCTCCCAGCAGAACATAGCCCAAGGAATCATACAGCTTTCACAGGCTTACAGTAACTTTTTACCAATAGTGCATCCTGGTGCCTTCCCCAGGTAACCGTTTTTTTTTTTTTTTTTTTTTTTTAAACTAACTGCCCACTTGCTGCCTGATATATGCTGACAGGTGTCACTGTAATGAGATAATCAATATTATTGACTGTACTGGTCAGTGGTTTTGATGTTATTGCTGATTGGTGTATATTTTTGATCACTATCTGGTGAATAACCGCCCCTTTGACAATAAGCAAGCAGAAAAGAGAACAAGGGGATGTTTTGATCATGCGAGGGAACAGTACATTCTCCACGATAAGACTTTTTAGCTTTATTAAATCTGCAAAGAGAGTAAAGGATTTACACAGTGCTTTTGTCCCTTTCCCAGAAACGAGGACTGTTTCTCAACTTCCTACAATTAGACTGTTGGTGACAGATACAAGAGGTTGTTTTTATATTCAAAGTAGAGTGTGGAGCATTCCCGCATGCAGCCATTAACTCTCCGAAAAAAGCTGCGACTGCCACACTAGTGTCATTCATGACACCAAAAATGGAACTTTTTATCGTTGATGGAAATGCATATGGGGTCATGCATGGACTCAGCGGGCCAAAACAGGAATCGCTAAACTAAAAGCAGAGATTAGATCAGCTCAGCAACGTCACAAGCAAATCGCTAGGGAGTTACACTTTGTGCTGGATGTTGTTGAGAATCCAGATTCAGGGAGTGTGTGATTGTAAACAGGTGAGTTTAATCCGAAGAAATGGAGATATTGTAGGTATGTCTTTGCACTTGTGGTTTGAAGATCCTGAATTTAGTGTGGACATGACAGTGGATAAATCAGAATTTCTTCAAAGTACAAAATTTGATAATAATAATAATAATAATAATAATACTTTCTAGTGGTGGTGCAGCAGGTAGCACTGACATTTCACAGCTCCAGGGAGTCCTAAGCTTAGGTTATGTTCTGGTTGGAGTTTCACGTGATCTCCTCCTGTGTCCATGTGTTTTATATTAATGCTGGTGGTGCTGATGATCTTTCACATACACAATGATCAAAGAAATGACATATTTAAAATTATGTATCTTCAATTACATGTCATACTATTTTTTTTTATAGTTTTAATATTGTTGCCATAATGTGCTTATTCTCCACATTTCTAGATCATTGTTAATACACTGGCTTTCCAGCAGCGAGTTAGTGGTCAAATAATTGTGTCCTGAAATATGCACAAAACTGCAGTCTATAATTCTGTATGTTTATGCTCTCTTTAAAAATATATAGTATTAAAGCAAAAAAAAAAAAGAAAAAAGGCTAACATCAGTCATTACATCATCTCTCATGCTGTAGGAAAAACTTTATGTTAAACTTTAACTAATACTATAATATAATGAATATAATAATAACTAGGCGGCACGGTGGTGTAACTATTTTTAACCCCTGGCCAATCCAGGGTGGAGGGTTCGATTCCCATCTTGGGTCTGAGTTCATGGAGATTGTTGAAGTTCTCCTCGTGCTTGATGGGTTGACTCCGGGTACTTTGCTCTCCTAATGATGGTACAGAGGGGGTTTAAGTACTACAGTATTTAGCTTTGGAATAAAATTGCTAATATGTTAATGTGATGCAAAAAGTCTAAAATCTCCTTTTGGACCTAAATTGCTAAATACATGACAACACTTTTCATAAAACACTGCTGTGCGTGTGTGTGTGTGTGTGTGTGTGTGTGTGTGTGTGTGTGTGTGTATGTGTGTGTGTGCTGGTGAGTCTCTGAACAGATTGCAGAGAGCTTCGGGAGCTGCAGATGCTCTCAGCTCTCTTGGCTCCGCTCACGTCACCGCTTTATTCTGCTAATTGGCCAGAGGTTAAAAATAGTTTGGGCTGGCCAGGACAGGACTGATTTCTAGATTTCATATACAAAGTTAATACTCTCTCAGGGGATGATGTGAACTCCTCAGACCACATTCTAGTCTCGTCTTTCCTTCTTGACTTTTGGTGTCATTTTATTTCGGGCTTTCTTTAATACCTTATAAAGGCAGCAGGAAGCAGGAAAGCAACTTGAACCGAGAAGACAATTTCAGCTTTGGATTTTTCAACAGATAGCAAGCAGATTATCTGGCTATCAATGAAGAAATGAAAGAAAAAAAACAAATCTTGACTGAAATAAATATCATTTATATATCCTCTAATTATATATATATACAGTGGTGTGAAAAACTATTTGCCCCCCTCCTGATTTCTTATTCTTTTTCATGTTTGTCACACAAAATGTTTCTGATCATCAAACACATTTAACTGTTAGTCAAAGATAACACAATAAACACAAAATGCAGTTTTTAAATGAGGGGTTTTATTATTTAGGGAGAAAAAAAAATCCAAACCTACATGGCCCTGTGTGAAAAAGTAATTGCCCCCTGAACCTAATAACTGGTTGGGCCACCCTTAGCAGCAATAACTGCAATCAAGCGTTTGCGATAACTTGCAACGAGTCTTTTACAGCGCTCTGGAGGAATTTTGGCCCACTCATCTTTGCAGAATTGTTGTAATTCAGCTTTATTTGAGGGTTTTCTAGCATGAACCACCTTTTTAAGGTCATGCCACAACATCTCAATAGGGTTCAGGTCAGGACTTTGACTAGGCCACTCCAAAGTCTTCATTTTGTTTTTCTTCAGCCATTCAGAGGTGGATTTGCTGGTGTGTTTTGGGTCATTGTCCTGCTGCAGCACCCAAGATCGCTTCAGCTTGAGTTGACGAACAGATGGCCGGACATTCTCCTTCAGGATTTTTTGGTAGACAGTAGAATTCATGGTTCCATCTATCACAGCAAGCCTTCCAGGTCCTGAAGCAGCAAAACAACCCCAGACCATCACACTACCACCACCATATTTTACTGTTGGTATGATGTTCTTTTTCTGAAATGCTGTGTTACTTTTACGCCAGATGTAACGGGACACGCACCTTCCAAAAAGTTCAACTTTTGTCTCATCGGTCCACAAGGTATTTTCCCAAAAGTCTTGGCAATCATTGAGATGTTTTTTAGCAAAATTGAGACGAGCCTTAATGTTCTTTTTGCTTAAAAGTGGTTTGCGCCTTGGAAATCTGCCATGCAGGCCGTTTTTGCCCAGTCTCTTTCTTATGGTGGAGTCGTGAACACTGACCTTAATTGAGGCAAGTGAGGCCTGCAGTTCTTTAGATGTTGTGGGTCTTTTGTGGCCTCTCGGGTGAGTTGTCTCTGCGCTCTTGGGGTAATTTTGGTCGGCCAGCCACTCCTGGGAAGGTTCACCACTGTTCCATGTTTTTGCCATTTGTGGATAATGGCTCTCACTGTGGTTCGCTGGAGTCCCAAAGCTTTAGAAATGGCTTTATAACCTTTACCAGACTGATAGATCTCAATTACTTTTGTTCTCATTTGTTCCTGAATTTCTTTGGATCTTGGCATGATGTCTAGCTTTTGAGGTGCTTTTGGTCTACTTCTCTGTGTCAGGTAGCTCCTATTTAAGTGATTTCTTGATTGAAACAGGTGTGGCAGTAATCAGGCCTGGGGGTGACTACAGAAATTGAACTCAGGTGTGATAAACCACAGTTAAGTTATTTTTTAACAAGGGGGCAATAACTTTTTCACACAGGGCCATGTAGATTTGGAGTTTTTTTTCTCCCTTAATAACGTAAACCTTTATTTAAAAACTGCATTTTGTGTTCAATTATGTTATCTTTGACTAATAGTTAACGGTTTTTGATGAGCAGAAACATTTAAGTGTGACAAACATGCAAAAGAATAAGAAATCAGGAAGGGGGCAAATAGTTTTTCACACCACTGTATATATATAAATGCTCTCTAATGTTTCAGTCACGTTTTTGCTTTCCAAAAATATCAGCCATCTTACGGGCCTGCTCGAGGACAGCAAAGAGACCAAAATAATCAGTGTTTCAGCAGCACTTTTGATCCGTAATGTCACTAAGGAGCTCAATCATGACTGAAGTGGCCCGGTGACACGACATTCATTGGTGCTTTGAAGGAAAATGCATGGTGTAGCCTGTAAATTGTTAGTAATACACATTTTATAAATGAACGACCTGATACTGCTCATAATGTCCAAATGTTCCTGATGTCATTATAATGAATGACACTTAATAGCCACCATTTGTTTTACTGTAAATTAATTAAACCTGAGCAGTTCGTTATGTCACAAAGATGATGGCATGATAAGGATGGTGTGGATAACACTATAGCACCAATCTGTAACGCTGAAGTGCTAGTTTCATCTCCTCCAACTGATTAAATGATGTTTAAAATAAGTAACCCACTCCATTCTCATCGAAAAACATGAATCTATCCATCCATCTACTGTACAGTATGAACCACTGTAGTCCAACTGTAGGCCAATGGTGAACACAGTATTTATTCCCATTTTTATGACTGTGTAGGACCTCGGGTCAAAATCGACACGCTCATTCATACTGTACACTACAGGCAATTCGGGAACGCCAATTAGCCTAATCTGCATGTCTTTGGACTGTGGGAGGAAACCAGAGAACCCGGAGGAAACCCACCAAGCATGAGGAGAACATGCAAACTCCATGTATACAGACCACGAGGCAGGAACCCGGACCCTGGATGTGCAAGGCGACAGTACTAACCCGTGAGGCGCCAATTAACACACACATGTATTTCAAGCACTCATTCTCAATCGCCACCGCTGGCTCAAAGCAAGCTTAAAAAACAAAGAAAGAAATCAAATCAAAGTGTTTCACTCTGCATCATCTCCTGACCCAACTGCCACTAATGGACTGCATGAGTTAATGAAACTGCCTTCGTCTCACTCATTCATCCCGTTTTTTATCGAGGCTAAGCCTTCCTAGAAGTCTATGCAATTCACCACTCACATGCTGTATGCTTGAGTCATCAGTTACAAAAAACTAAACAAAACAGGGATTTATCCAGGAATCCTTCAACCGAACTCTTAGCCTGTTCAAGGGATGGTCAAGTCAAACTGAAACTTTTGATTGCAGAAGAACAGAATGAGTAATGAGAGTAGAAACTCCCTGTGTTTCTCTCTATAATCCCCTGCTACACTAATGCACATATCTCAGAGTTTCACTAGTGCTTGCTTCATCAGCTCTCTCAGTACACCAGAGACATGATCGGACCACCTGCTTCATGTCAGAAACGCTGGCCTCCCAGGAACTCCATTAATGATCTAAACAGGTGCAAATGTCTTGAAGCGATGTCAGACCTGTGCCGTTCCTTTGATGTGCAACTAGTGTTTGTGAATGATCACCGTACTGTGCTTGAAGTCCCGGTTTGACTTGAACACCCCTCGTATTACATAAGGTTGTATTATAATGTCAGTCTCATTTTGTAAACTTTTTCTTTTTTTTTACATAAACATAAAGTGGAATCGTTTAGAAAGACCTACAAAGTTCTTGTGGGAGGAAAGAATCTGATCTGCAGCAGCAAACCCCCACATACTGTAGAGTTTATCCTGGGAAACAGAGCCGCGAGTGTGAGCCTGAGGACGTCACACAATGTGACCCTGTCAGACCGGATTCAGCTCTACACGAGCTACGACATGCCAGAGATAAACACAAGGCTTCTTACTGCCACCACCAATGAGCTGCATGCTCATGCTCACAATTCGCAATCTTTTTGGATTAAGGATTATTTCTATAATTGATGTAAGGAGTAAAACAGGATGAGACACGTAGCACTGTAATAGGAAAATAATCTACGACAGGGTGGCGCAATGCACACCGCCCGAGGTGAAGTGGAGTCACCGTTACCACCCTGAAGTCGACATTTTTCAATAACAGCAAGTGTTTTACACTTCTCATAGCACCTTTTCTACAATTCAGGAATGACACATACACATCTGAACTGTAAATGCACATTTCATTCTCTAATGTAACATATCATTGGATTTCTCTGATTATGGCCGATAAGCTTATACGATGTCACAACATTTATTTCAGTCACATTAATTTCTTTCTAAGATCTTGTATTGGTGATGGGAGAGTTGGACCTACTGTACTTGAAGTCTACTCCAGACTCTTTCACTCTTTCACTTCCACAGTGAATCCTGGCATAGTTTTTTGGCCATCAGGGAAGAAAAAGTAACATTTACCGGAAATTCCTGGTCATTCAGTATATTCAGGTAGTCAACTGACTTTATATTTGGACACATGACGTTGCTGAACCCACATCCACCCAACTGAAGTAACCCCAGATCATAACACCGCCCCCACAGGCTTGTACGGACACGATGCATCATCTGTTTCTCTTATTACCCTGATGCACCCGTCGCCCTCGAACAGGGTAAATCGGGACTCATCTGACCACATGACCTTTATAACAGTCCATTATTTATACACCCTAGCAAACTGAAGCGTTTTTCTCCCCCGATTAGCCTCACTGATAAATGGTTTTCCTAAGGCTACGCAGCTGTTTAGGCCCAATCCCTTGAGATCTCATTGCATCACGCATGTGGAAATGCTCTTACCTTCACTATTAAACATAACTGTGCTTAATTTTTTTTTTATGATTTGATTTCACCAAAGGTGTAAGTGATCCCCCATCATGCTTATTCAGGACGTTTTTCCGACCACATTTCTTCCTCAAAGATGATGGTTCAGCACTATGCTTACATGTTTTAATAATGCATTAGACCTAATTTGTGTAGTTTCAGCAATCTCCACAGCTTGATTTGATTGATGCAGGACAATAATGAGACTCTTCTGAAAAAGATGAACATCTCTGCCATGACTACAGGATACAGTATGTAAGCTGTTTAAGAAATGAGAAGCTGCTCAGTGCATCATTTAGGGTTAAATAACTTGTTGCCAGATGAACCATATTAATGACTGCAGTAATTATCCAATGGAAGGCTTGTAACTATTTGCTTAGTTAAATCCAGGTGGTAATGTTTTGTTATACGGGTTTTATAGTGTTATCAAGACTCGAATCTAATCAAGAGATTTCCACAGTACTGTAGCGTGAGTTAGTTCTGTCTGAGCATTACACGAGTGACGATAATGGACGGTAAAAGCACTGGGACATTTAACTCTACAGTATGTATCACTCCGTTCCTAAAGAACAAAAGACACCAAAAGAAGTGAAATATATTCATGCGTCATTTTTAATCACTTCATAGAAAAGTAGCTTTAGATTTTATTGAACACAATATACATTATACCATACATTGTGTGAAACATTAAATATTCACCTGCAACAATGTGGGATTACTAGACGAAAAACCCATCCCTCATGCAGATATTACTAACTCTGACTAATCCTTCTGGACACAAATCGGACCAAAAGATCTTAAACATAGATTAACAAAGTTATACTGAGAAAATTGAATTTCAAAACTGCTAACAAGGTCAGAAAAATAGTTCACATTAGCACAAGTAATTACAGAAGATCACATTATTTTCACTTCTTTTTCTTTCTTTTTTTTCACATTGGTGTTTAGAGATTGTGATATTTCTGACCAATATGTGTGGTATAAGAGTCCAGCATGGTAGAAATTCTTTCTGAACCATTCTTAGCAATCCACAAAAAATTTAAAATAAAATAAAAAAAATAAAAATCTGCAGGGGTTTTCTAGCCGTCTGTGATCTCGTGGTATCAAATTGCACCAAACAGTGAAACACGAAGCTTCTAATGCCTGACGGATGTCTACAGTATGCATGTGTGTCTTATCTACAGGCTCTCCTGGTAACCAATGGGTTGTGTGTCTTTAAGCTACTTTTCTGGGCAGTTGTGTATATATATATATATATATATATATATATATATATATATATATATATATATATATATATATATATATATATTCAGCAAACAAACAAAAATAAACAATATTACAAAATATAACAGACTCAATCCAAGAGCCCACTACACAAAAAACACCACCAAATTTCGGTAATGCAAGTGCATATAAATTAAAAATAAATTTACAAAGAAACATCATTCCGTATTTACAAAAGGTAATAAATACACTGTTATAAACAGCAAAGGACCGACTTCAGCTAGTATAAACAAACCAAACAGAGAAGGTGTGTACGGAAAGGAAAGGGGAAAAAAAAAACATGGGAAGATGATAAAAGGGGGAAAATGTGCACACGCGCAAACACACGGATGCACATACACTCGTACACACACATGCGCGCTACTTTGGCCAGAACATACACCTACAGGTGATAAACAGAATGAGGTCCAATAGAACTTTCTAATGCGGGTGTAAAGTAGCTTGATGCTTTAAACACTATTCGGGTTCAAAATATTTAAAGCTGGAACTGTTTCTACTAATGTCTACTGAAATTCACAAATAAAATCATGACGGCGTTAAACCCACAGAGGATGTATTCTGTGAGAAATCAGTTTCCTGAAACGCGTCGTGTGAAATAAAAACCTACTCACTGGGGAATGCTTTCTGTGAGAACTGACGTTAATGAATGAAAGCTGAAGGAACTTGTTTTCTAGAAAGACCCGAGGGAAAGTTTCCTTCGTGAAAAAGGAAGTTCTGCTCTGATGTTTTCGGTTTATTTATTTAATAAAGATATTTTTAAACTAAATATAGTTTCAGTTTTTTCTTAAATTCAATCTTATTTTTAGGAGCTCTGAACTTGAAGTGCACCGAATTTCAATTGTCCCAATTTGAAAATCATCATCATTCTTAAATGCTTATGTGAATATTGTGTGTGTGTGTGTGTGTGTGTGTGTGTGTGTGTGAATGTACAAAACGAGCTCGTAGGAAATTCATAACCGGACAAAGGTTAAAAGAACGGGACGAGTATAAAAAAATGACAAAGTGCATCCTTGACTGGAATATACATTTCAGACATTTGGATTATTTCGTTCTATTGCCTAATATAAAGGAAGACACTGAGTTTTCTCTTCGGTTTATAGAAAACGACTCTGCTTGTAAGCTGTCTGGTTTGTCGTTAGAAAACAAAACAAAAAAAACATGTACAATTATACTAAAGTGTGTTCAATAAATAAAAAAGACCATTAAAAAGACGATAGTAAAAAAGGCACACAAAGTCTTTAGACAAATGGTACAGAAAAGTAAACAGTTTCTTTCTTTACAAATACTTGATCATCAGTAGTTCGTATGCTACCCCGACTTTCCCGATAGCTTTAGAAAAAAAAGTCACTTGGTACAAAAAAAAATCTCTCAGTAGTGTCAACTCCACGGATGTATTCGCCTGTTCGACAAACACAATGTCAATGATTGGCCCCAAACCTTCCTGTATCTCAGAGTCACATGTCAGTCTTTCAGCTCCAAAAAAAAAAATGTCTGCAGCATTTATTTCCTGAGAGCTCCAACCCAACTGGCTCCAAACTTAAGTGCAAGGAGGGCCAGTCTCGCTCCTCCCAAGAAGGCCGAAAAAAACTCTCTCTCTCTCTCTCTCTCTCTCTCTCTCTGGGCTTTGTTAAAAAGCTTCAACTGCCAGATTGCGAGGGGGACAAAAAATGGTTACTAGCCATTAAACTGGGCTACAAGGTCCTATGTGTCCACTGCGGAGGCGTCTTCAGTTACAATCTGGATGTGCGTGGTCGCCGGCTCCATCTCCTCCTCTCGATCCTCGTCCTCTGCCTCTTCCTCCTCCGCTTCGTCCTCCTCGTCTCCCTGACTCTGTTCATCTTTTTCCGTGCCTTCCGAGTCCTCCTCCTCCAGGGTGAGCTCGAACTGGAACTTGTCAGCCACCGGTCCTCCAACGTGTCCTTCTTTTTCGGGCTGGTAGAAGGGTGGGGAGGGACTCTGAGGAATCATGCTCTGGTACCAGTTCCGATTGTCTTCCAGTGTGTCGAGGATGTCCTGCGCATCGGGGTGGACCAGGTCGGCCCAGGTCTCCCACAGCGGGTGGACGATATAGTCAATAAACCAAACCTGGATGGAGATGAGATATAATAAGTTAAGACATCAAAATCTTTTACATACACACTTAGTGCAATCCAACGTGATTCACATTAGCGACTGTTTATTTGCTAATACGGACCTGTGACTTTTCCACGGAAGCCGTGTGTTTGTCGCACATCGGGCTGATCTCCATGCCGCGCTCTCTCTCCCGGTCGCCCTGGTGGAAGAACTCCTCCATGATGCGGTCCGTCCACTGGCGGTACAGCTCCAGAGATTTGGTGGGGTTGCTCAGGTCAGCGCAGTGCACCATATTTCGAAGAACCTGAATGAAAAATCAAGAAGAACAACAACAAAATATTAGATGGAGATAATCCTTGTATTCCTACAGAAGTAGGAAAAACATCCGCCTGATTTTCTTTGCATTTGGCATGACCACTGATTGACACACATCACACCAGAGAATAAGGTTCGTACCTGTATCCTGTCTGTGTAGTTGTCCAAAAGCAGCACCCCTGAACTGGTCACTTTCTTCGTCTCCACCATTGTCTTGAGATCAGCTAGTAAGCTCATGTGTTTAGACATATCTGTAGCAAGTACCTAAAGACAGAAGAAAAAAAAAAAAACACATGGTCTTAGACAAATATCCAAACAAGAAAGACGTTGTCCAAAGCATGGTGTTTAATTAAGACAAGATCAGCTCACCATGTCGATGACCATCTTCCTGAGCGACTGCCTCTGTTTCTTCGTGAGGTTCTGGAAGATATCGCAGTTGTCCTCCTGAAGAAGCTTGAAGCCTACAGCTAGGTGATGGTTCTCCAGCACAGACTCATCGTTATACATGAGAGCCAGCTCAGAGTCTAAGGGGGGAAAAAAAAGAAGGAGATTTTGAGCTATCTTGTTCAGATTAACATATTGGTTACTGGAAAATAATTTGGAGAGGTGTACGTAGATATGTTCTTACTTGTGTTGATGAGGAACTGATTGGAAACGCCTGGATGATCCACATCATGGATGGCTGCTGCGAAAATGGCAGCCAGGATCTCCAGATCAGTGAAGACAGCCTGGGGACAAACATGAAGCAAGAAAATAAACAACCAGGTCTAACACGTCCATGATGATCCAAGTAAATAAATAATTAAAAAAAACGGCCCTTACATCTAGAGCAGGTGTGGAGAGGAGAATATGCGTGGACTGGGCCACGTCAGCAGCATGAAGACTGTTGTGATAGGCTACATCCGAGTGGTAGTGATCCTCCAGCGTCATCATGTACGTCACAAACGTGTCTGTTGGGATCTTAAACGTCTTGAGCAAATCACGTTCCTGTTGAGGACAGATTAAGAGTTAGACGGTGGACTGTCAAGCGCTTATGATTTAGTTAATAAAGAAATTCATTTAAAAATGAGAGAGGACGGACCTGGAAGATGGCGTACATGATGCACGTCAGAGGACGATGGTTGGAATATTCCGACACGGTAAAGATATTCAGCCCCCACTTGTTCAGATCTTCTAATTCCTGCAGACAGGAAAAAAAATAAAACACGGTAAGACTTTTCCGAACTCCAACTCTCCGTCACACTCTTCCGTCAGCTCGTTTGGCGGCCATTACCTTCGACAGCAGATCTTCCTTGTCGGTTTTGACGCCGAAGCGGGTGATGCTGCTGTTGATGCTGGGCCCGTGAGACACCTTCACGCCGCTGATCTGAGTCATCAGCTGCTGCTTCTTCTTCTTCTCCCGGGCCTTCGGTGTGGGCGGAGGAATCTCTACCTCGTTCTGTTTGTCTGCAAGAGCAACATCAGGACATGTTCAGAATTTGTCCGATTGGTTTTAATAGCAGAAAGAAAAAGTTTTTGAACTTGAATGCAAGCTTTACAACTTCCATGTGTCGGTTTGTTCTTGAAGTAATAAGAGATGGCATTCCTAGTACTTAGTCTCATCTTTATAATATTCACGCCGAGAATACAGCCATTGTTCGAGAACCAGTGAAGGTGAAAAGGTTTTGTCTGAATGATGTCGGCGGCTGCCTTCAACCCGATCCAGCCCAGGTGCGCTCGACAGCTGAACGCCTCACACCTGCTTTTCAGTATGTGTGTGTGTGTGTGTGTGTGTGAGTGAGTGTGCGTGTGAGTGAGTGTAGCCGGCACAGTAAAGCCTCTGACTGAGCTTTTTTTCTTTGCTGAGAAGAGACCGCATCTTGCCTTGTTTCTTACATTTACAGATCTATCATCGAGCCACGGCAGGGGTCGCTTGCATTAATGTGATGCCTCTAAAGGTCAGCCCTTAGGAGCCGTCCATTGACGGTGAACTAGAAAGGCAGCGCCGTCGGGGTGCAATTTCCTGAGACAGAAAACACCGATGAAGAGCTTCATTCATAAGCTATTGCTGTGTAGAGCTTCCTAACGTAATAATATTTTGGCTTTTTCATTTAAAATTCCCATCTGAACTGTTTTGCAAAGACAAAATATGGTCTCATCTGTTTCACTTATAATGAATTTTAACTTACGCCGGAAGATAAAGCATTAGATGTTATTAATTCATAAGCAGCGGTGGTGGTGCTACAGTATCTGTGATGCAACTCAAGTAGAAATCCCAGGATTTACTGTCGATTCGTCCTGCATCATCACCGGACGCCTTACTGTTAGTTTTTTTTGCCACTTTCGATGAACATGTCTTGTAGGCGTGTGCATTCTGTCTTCTCAGCACATCAGCTCTCTTAGCTTCTTCTAAATGTTATTAAAAATTAAAGAGCTGCATATGCTTCCTCTGACTTCCTGACGCATAAGAAAGAGAGAGAACCCTTGGGAGGGAGGCTTTTGTGCTTCGATACTGAGAGACGAAACGGACCGGACTAGAGAGAGAGAGAGAGAGAGAGAGAGAGAGAGAGAGAGAGAGATAGAGAGAGAGAGAGAGAGAGAGAGAGAGAGAGAGATTCCCAGTGAAAATATATACCGAGGAATCAACGGCATAAAAATGCGTCATGAGCCGATTATTCACAGGACTGTTTCAGATGATGAATCTTTGCTCAGAATAACCAGAAACTGCAGGAACTATGAGAGCGGATGTGTGTGTGTGTGTGTGTGTGTGTGTGTGTGCGCGGACAAGTGCGTGGTGATGGTGTCCCAATCTGATATATAGAACTAGATGAGTCATAGATTTACTGCCTGGCTCTTCCATAACAGGGGTTTCACCACCATGAGCATCTCTGTACAGCAGAATCCCCCCCTATCCGCCCCCCCCCCCCCCCCGCCCAACCAGACTCCATCCCACCTGCATCTCCAGCTTTCTCTGCAACCCCCCCCCCACCTCCCCCACACGTTTTTCTTCTTCTTCTGTTGACTGCAGCATTGGGGATCTCTCTCGCAAATACCGAGCTCATAGTGCGGCGTGCGTCAGAGCTATGGTCTAGGTTTTTTCACGATGGAAAAATAAAAATGAGTATAATATTTTCAAAGCATCAAAGAGGTTTTTGGAGTATGGCTTTTTAAAAATTATTTCTCATTCATCCTTATTAACCGTAGGACGATTCCGACCAGTTCCTTGGATATCTGTGAGATTGTATGCGTATATGTTGTGTGTGTGGGTTGGTGGTCACCTAGGAAGGTGTTGGAGATGAACTCTGACACCTGGTTGCCAGATCTGCTCATCTCGGAGAGGTGCGTCAGCTCCCTGTTCAGCATTCTCTTGAACTGGAAAACAAACAAACAGAGGAATAATCATTAATGCAAAATCTCTATAGATACAGTAGATGGATATGATTATAAACCCGGCAGTTAATTGTAACTGTGGCCGTATTAAAAATGTACATATTAATCTATATTTATAGAAAATGCTGTGATATTATATACAATTACGGATATGACTGAATAAACTTTATCTACGTGCATATGAACCGATACATAATATCAAACTGGAGCCAGACAACTATTTGTATGAGACGGTCCATAAACAGGTAAATAAAATAAGTTCTTCCGACAAGCACGCAATGTCTTCCAGAAATAAATAAACAAATGAATATATAATTAAATAAGTCAACATGGCAGTCATATCCTGCGTCACATCGGAAAACCTGCACGGGCTGCTAGATATACGCGCGCGCCCCCAATGAAAACTCCATCAAACAGTGTTTTTAATAGGTTTTTATCACATCTGTGTAAAAATAAAACCATTTCAACCAAGCAAACGAATGGAAACCCAAGGCTGCGCATTCCAGCAGAGGCACCCCCCCCCCCCCCACACACACACACACACGGCAATGGTAGACGTTTCTCAGAACCCCCCACCAGACCACCAAGACTGCAGAACACACACGTTGTAGAACCAATACCCGAACCAATGACCAAACCACACAGCCTCCATTTCCTGTCTATACACACCTTAATGTAACCCCAGGACACCGAGAGAAGGTAGTTCGCTTCGGGCATTTTGGATCCTGGTTTGTGTCCAAAAACCGACAAAAATCCACAACGGTACGCTCTTATTCACGGATGGGAAGCTAGAAAGAGAGAGGCAGATGATAGGGAGTGCGGGAAAAAAAATCCCTTCTTCTCTCCTCTTCTCCTTTGCTCGGTCTGGATCAACGAGCGAACAGCGGATTGAAGCTGACGTCTCGGCTCTCGGCCGACGCGCTCCGGTGTGTGGTCTCCATGTCCTGGGCAGGAGGGTCTGGCGAGGTGGTCCACGGCAATCTGAGCTGGAGCTGACTGGAAGAGTCTGCTAGCACCAATGAATTATGGAGGAGATGAAGCGAGGGAGCACATGGAGGGAGGGAGGGAGTGATGGAGGAATGAGGAAAAACACAGGGATGCTCATCTAGCTGGAGGGGGGCTTCCTCTTTCGGATTAGTGCTGCTCTGCTGCTGCAGCTTGCTCTCTCTCTCTCTCTCTTTCTCTCTCTCCGTCTCTCCCTCTTTTTTTCTGAGTTAGCTCATTTTACCCCCTCCCTTCTGCTTTCCTCTCCCCCTCTCTGAAGTCTGTCAACCCCAGCAACATGCACACCAGCGCAGATATGATTTGACAGAAAGACGATAGAGGAGGGGGAGACCCCGCTTTGTTATGCAGGGAAAGGAGAGGAAGAACACAAAGATGGAGGGATAAGGATGCCCAAGCCATCTCCTGCATCCAGGAATCGATTGTTTTTATGGGCGTTTTTTTGGGTGATGTGAGAGCTGCGTTTTTTTATTATTAGAACCGAGGGAACTTTGCTAGAAGGGTGGGACCGATTTCGGCAGACCGCACTTGATTTAAATCACACTCTGTTCTGTGCTATTTTTATTCTACAGGCGTTGAAAGCAGAGAAAACGCAAGGAAGGAAGAAAAAAAAAAAACAACAGAGAGAGGAGAGACCAGGATAATTGCTTTCGCTTGTCTGCTTTTTCGTGACATCAGCTCTCCCTCTCTCTCTTTCCATGCTGCCACCTTCTACACCCCAACGCCATGGCAACAGCATCACGTGGCTCTGACTGCTGCAGAAGCATCTATTTTTTTTTTTCAGCCAGGCATCTCCCTCCCTCCTCATGTCTCCCTATTACCTCTGTCAGTGCACACTGGGACATCACTGCATATCCGCACTAAATGCCACACACTGCCAGTGCAGTCACCCTTACCAAACACCCTTCCCTTCCACGTGCACATACACACATACACACACACACACTGGTAAGAGGCAGACAGCCAAAATCAATAGGCAGTCCTTGCTACATCCAGGCACTGGGAAAATCCTATTAAATTGGACTGATGACTAAGGAAATTAACTTGAAATTCTAGTCCTAGTCCTAACTTTCCTTTATCAGATTTTGATACTGATATTGTGCTGCAGTATAAAGACATATGTTGATCACAGTATGATATGCAGTGGAAGAAGAAGAAAAAAAAATCAGATCTGTGGGGAAAAAAAAGTCTGGAGACGGGGAGAGACTAGAAAGAGAGAGAGCGAGAAAGAGAGAGAGAGAGAGAGAGAGAGAGAGAGAGAGAGAGAAAACAACAGCAGAAAGTCTCTCTGCAATGTGCTGCAGTGGGGAAACCTGTCTAAGTGTCTGTGCTATTCTGGACCCACAACATCGAATGCCATCTTTTTCCTTCAGTAGCAAAAACAGAAGCAAGGACATCCATGCAAACCTGATCTCTTAGAATAGGCGGCTTAGAAATAGGAGCTTTCATTCTACGACGGTGGAGAGAAATTAACCATGTGTTTGCGTAACTAAATCATTGTGTATATCCCTTATTGAAAAAAGGAAAAATGGCCCAATAATAGAAAAATCCATGTTAACCTCATGTTAGTTTCAAGGCTGTAACTTGTACCTCCTCTCCATTCATTTTTTTAAGCAGCTACATTATTACTCATAGACCAAAAACAATTAAAAAAATTATATAAAGCGTTTAATATTCTTATTCTAATTCCACTCATTATATTTTAGGTAATGTCACAAGTCATTTCTCACGGGCAAGTAATTTATTTTTTAAATATGGACAATCAGGATATGTTAGATTACTATGAGGGGGGGAAAAAGCATTAATTTTGAAATCCAGCTAAAATCAGTGACCTACAGTGTCCACTAGTGGGCAGTATAAACTTGTAATGTTGACTAAGGTTTTGATGCGGGTGAGATTCCCCCAAACCTACATTATATGTACACTGCGATCTGTAACAAACCTGTTCAACATTATAAATGACACGTCTCCAATTTTTCATATTCCCCCCATCAAGACTGAAGTGTGCGTTAAACCCAGGTGCAACATTTCCTCTGCTTGTACGCCTGACATGAAGGTGTTGGAATGCCCCTTGGTGAGCTCATTACTCATGGTTGTGTCATTCGAGGAACTCGGCGGCGCAATAGCGGTAAATCCATTATGCATACGTCCATCCGTACGACGCTGGCATTGGTAAGAACCCGATGACGCACTTCTAGCTGACGAACCAGTTCACGGACAGCTCATTGGTTATGACATAGCGGCTTTCTTGAGAAACAGACGGGTGTGAGCCGAGTAAGATTCGGAGAATCCAGAAGCTGTGAGGTGTTTAAGGGTTTCGTTTTGCTGTTTCACTTCCTCTAAGTAATGCTGAGTCTTTGAGTGAAAGTGCAGCTGTACGATGGGGTATTAAACATCACACCGCCGCGCATTATAGTTCTACCTGTGTACAACGCTAATTACGCGTTAATTAGCTGAAGAAACGAATGATCAACTGGATATGTGCGAATAATATTCAGCCGTGGCCTGGGTCAGCGCCAGACCTAAACCCAATAGCAAACTGTTGGACAATGATGAAGAAGGTAGAAAGCGTCTTCTGTACACGATCAAGCACGCATGGATTGAGGAGACGCACCAGACGTCTTTTCTTGACTATGTCCAGCCAGATCCAGAAGTTTTTGAACAATAAAGCAGTTCATACTAAACACTGATTGTTGCATATTGCATGTAATAATTAATAATTTTTATTATCTTGATTGTCCATAAAAAAGAAAAAAAAAGTGCCCTAGAGAAATATAAATATGATGAACATAATTGGAATAGGACTATTACTATTACGTTTTTTTGGTCTATGAGTAATACTGTAGCTGCAAAAAACTGGATGGATTATTCTAAATTTTATTTGAAATAATCTGAAATATTAAATATTTCCCCCCGAAATTCAATATATTTTTTGCAGTGTTGCTAATGTAAAATAACTAAACAAAAGATTACAAAAGCATTAGCTGGACGTAGTTTCCCACAGCACCGCACTAATGCTCACTCTACCATTTCCTAATCGTTATTGCTCTTTTTTTTTTTTTTGAGCCAATTGTATGCGTCTGGACTTGCACTGAGCATTGTTGGTGAAAGAGAAAAAAAATCCTCTCCAGTTAACAAGAACTAGTGAAAGCAGTGAAATAAACAGCCTGGCTTTATTTTCTCTCTTGGTTTGTTAAACTGTTCTGTAGCTCTGATAACGTTTGCATTGAGATTAAAGGGTTAAACTCCTAAATCTAGATGTGTAAAAATCTTTCTTGCAACTTTCACGCCTTTTCAGATTCCGTTACATTAATCTGCATTACGGAACGCTAAGCTTGGAAATAGAAATAGTCTTTGCAACTTTTCAGATCATGTTGCAGACACTGAAACACACTCTAGACTGGGGTTGAACTGTAAGCTAACAACGGTTTGAGATGTTTGAGGAGTGTGTAAAAACGTATAAAAAAAATTTAAGACTTGAAAAGTTTGTCTAAAAGACTTTTTTTAAGTTTTACCATGAAAACATGCAACACGTTTAGACAACATAAAGAATAAAACACACAAAGATAAAGATACTCATTTTAGTGTATGCTCACCTTTTTCCAGCAATTAATCTTTCCAAACTTTTTGTGTTCCTTTCTTTCGAAGCAACAAGCTCCCATTTTGAGGCTGAGTGTGAAGTCTTACTTGGCGCAGACACGTGTGCGTTAGTGTCGAGCGGCGCTGAGATCTGGCATCTGACGCACACGGCGGAGAGATACTGAGCTGTTCGTTCTGACTACCCTTAACAGTGTGAGTGTGTGTCACTGTCTACATGCGCACGCCCTCTCGATGCTAGGACGTCCCACTTCTGCCTCAAGCACTCACTCACTCACACACACACACACTCACTCACTCACACACACACACACACACACTCACACACACACAAATGCACCCAGTTGCAACATAGTTGACACTTTAAACAGTATTCTTTGCACTGGAATGAGATCAAGTATACAAATGAGATCACGGCTTTTCCTGCCTTCGAGTTAAAACAACACACACACACACACACACACACACACACACACACACGGTCACTTCACATAGGGTGCTCCATTCCTAAAGACTCGAGTAACAACGCAGGGGTCCGAATACTCTCTTCTTAGCACATCTCAGAATTTCTGAGACCTCCATCATCTTAACTCCCAACATCTGTGTACATAAGAAGAGGAATTCTCACATCATCGTCATCATACTTCTTCTGTGCTTTTTGGTTCTCCTGCCTTGTTCTTTTTGTTTTCCCTTTTTTTTTGCACCACCATACATTAGATCCGTAACCATCCCATTCAACCTCCTGAGCTCTTAAACCTCCTCCTTCCACTTTTCACCTTGACTTCAGCTGTATTGGATCCTAACCTGTTCTTATTTCTGATCAGACTGGAGCAGGATAGCTGACCTACAGTATATACTGTATGTGTGTAGACTGGTGTACAGTATATTTCTCAGTTTGCTCTACAAATATACTGTACTGTACGTGCACACTCCCATACATGTAACGTGACGTACTGTACATGGCGTACCTTGTGCGAGACCTGGTGTACTATTACAGCTAATTAGCAATATGTACAACACGTGAAACTGAAAACGATGCCTCCAGTTCAATCGCTTTGTGTTTACAGGAACAAATACGCTATAAAGATATAATTAAACGGGACAACAAAGCGTGACGAAGGGAGAAAAAAAAATAGCAGTGTATCAGTCTTTCTTTTATGCACTAGGGGGCATTTGTTTATCTTTGCTGGCTCCACTGGACTGCAAATCATCATAATGAGGGTTGATGAGGATGGAGATGATGTACATCGTAGACTACAGTATGTCGTTTACGATCGAGACACCTGATCGTGTTTGGAAGATTCTGATTGGTCAGAAGGTTGATTAATTTTCTATAACTTTTTCTATTAATGTTTGTTACGGTTTCAGTAGAGATTTCTGGTTATACAAACAGATAAAACAGATTTTAAAAATCCATGTAGTTGATTTGACAAGTGGAGCGTTTTGTTTTCTTTGTAACGTGACATTGTATCAACTCTTAATAATTAACAGAATAAATTAATAAAAGTCTGTCAAAGTTTTCTAGGTTTATACTTTAACCTAAGCCTGTAGTTCCTAGGCTTTTTTACTTTATACCAAATAGACACAAACGAACAAATCAATATTTTTAAAATCGTTTACTTGTCAGACTTTTAATTACACCGTAGTCTGTCATTATGATGTTAATTAACATGCACAAGTCTAATTACGACGTCGCACCGCACCCCATGTGATCTCTGGCGCCCCCTTGAGGGCCGGCATTGACCCTATAAAAACTACAATGACCCTTGCAAAGTGCGTTAAATATGAAAAGTAGGACTTGTTGTATTTTATACATATCGCCGTGTTTTAAGACGAATAGAGCTCTTCGGGTGCACTTTTAATTTTAATTCGCAATTTCATCAATGTGTGTGGTTCGTATGTGATAGCAATCAGCCCCATTGTGTCCGCCAGAGTCGCCTTGTTGTAGTTTGACGTCAGCAGAAGGAGAAACAAACAGGGGGGGGGGGGGGGGGGGGAGCACGCTTTGTCCTGACACAGCACTCTCTCCTATTGTAGTCTGAGCCCGGCTACGGCTTAGGAAGGAGACAGGAAACCTGACTCACACATCTGCAGTGCGCACACACACACACACACACACACACACGTGCTGGACTGAACAACTAGGCAGATGTGTTGATTCATTCATACACGGTCCGAATCACATGCAGATATAACTCGTGGACGGGAAGCTACAGTACGAAATATAACTTTGGGCATCACGATGGCAGGTGGCATCCCGTCCCGCTTTGTACAGTGCGAGTTCTTAATAATTAATAACTGCACATTGCACAAAAGCAGCACACTTAACGCGGAATCCGGATCTACGGCAATTATAGCAATATATCACACGCACAGACTGACATTTATCACCCCTTCGACTTTGTTTTAATACCCTTATAACTACAGACACTCACGCAAACGCTCACGTCTCCCTCGTGCTCATCGTCTGGAAATCCTTTCCAGCAGCGGGAGGCATGCTACGACCTGCTCAATGAGGAAAGCAGACGTGCTCAACACACACACACACACACACACTTTTGCATATGATTCCCTCTCACAACTCCGTCTGCAAAAAGATCTGACCTGGGATCAGCGGTCGGCTCTGATGCATTTACAAGCAGCATGAATTTCAAGCACACGTGTGCAATGTTAGGATTTTTTTTTCTTCGTCTTCTCCTTCAGATGTGCCTCACAGGCATGATATCAGTCGTGGCATTTTAAGCAGCTGCCGTTTAAGATTTTTTGCATAACAGGGTTCATATACTTCAATCTGCTGGCACGGGATTCTCAATAGCCGCATTCATGGAGACACGGAGACACGCAAAGTCATCCTGAGCGTGAAGCAGAAATATACTGTATGATCACAGATAGTCTTTGCAACTTTTTGGACTAAAGTGTTCTAAAAGTTAAGAGTATTAAAATAGCAAAGTTATTGCATTCTGTTATTTTAGTGCGAGTCTATAAATATATGTGGATATATATTTACTGTAGAAGTGCATGGTGGCTAAGCTCACCTTGTTGGAGGCCATGTCGCTGACGGATCTGTAGGTCTGGATGGTTTCGAGCTGATCCAGGCACCAGTCCAACTCCTCCATGGTCTCCACGGCCAGCTTCTGGTACGACTCGTCTGTGTAAAGGCACACAGAGACAGACGCTCGCTCAAAACGCTCCTGCATGGCTACTCGGGCGCTCAGGCGATCCTTCATCCTGGGCTTACACGCACGCACTGAGGGGCTTGCATTCACTCGCTCGCTCCCTTACACATACACATACACACACACACGTCTGCACAGTATACAAGATTGAGGGAGTCAATGCAAGTCTGCAGCTGGATGAAGTGCCTGTCGCTGGGCGATACTGCCTCCTGGATCTAAGCCCTTTCCTCTGACTCGCTCTCGCTTCTCTTTCTCGCTGTCTCTCGACTGTTAGCGAGTTGGCTGTGGTCGAGTGATACAGCCTCCTGGCTCGGTGCCTTCGACCCTTCATGCGCTGCCTAGCCCACCCGTGTCAGCTGTGATGTCAATAGACAGGAAGATGTGGGGTTGGTGCTCGGAGGGGTGCTTTGCTTAACTCCACACACACACACTCACACACACACACACACAGTAAACCCACTTCCTCATTTACAACATTCGAAACCTCAAGTCAGGAAACACAACCACACAAAGACACACACCTGTGTATATATACATACACGTACAGTACGTACACCCTTGCAGACTCACACACACGTTAACCTACAGTTTATGTGCACATGCTTTGCCCATGAAGTGCTGCTGACTTCAGCCTGTAATCTAGTGTGCAGGCCAGAGTAACGCGTCAGCACTGTTAAACAGGGGAAGGACTCATGAAGGCTGGACACAGATGAGTCCTTGTGTGCCTCCTCTATGTACGTGCTGTACCGCGTTTAGGACTCGCAGCTGCAGCACAACACAGCAGCGGCGAATCACATTTGCGTACGATCGGTTATTCAGTCATGGGGCAGCTCTGATTCAGAGTGACTTGCAGCTACACAAACACGCAAGTAACCCAAAGAGAAAAAGAGAAAAAAAAATAGTTGAGAGTCTGTGAGGAATCATAACCCGAGAGCAAAGAGTTTGCACAGTCGTTTAGTCCTGGAAACCTGAAGCAAGACTTGCGTAGGTGCTCAGTATAGAGATTTGTTTTTTACATTTTTTAACTAACTGTTGAACGTGATTAATGGGTAATTACTGCAGTGATTAATAATGGTTCAGCTGGCAACAAGGTGTTTACCGCTAACTGATGCAGGGTGTAGCTTCTCATTGCTTAAACATCCGTGTCAGGAAACGTATCCTGTGGTCGTGGTAAAGATGTTACTCTGTTTCAGAAGAGTCAGATTACTGCCCTGCATCAAGCAAAGACAACAACTAAGGAGATTGTTCAAAACTACAGAAATTGGATTAAGAAACTGGAAAACTGAATATTCAAACCCTGCTGAGCCATCATCTTCGAGGAACAAATGTGGTCGGAAAAACAAACTTGAATGAGTGTGATGGGAAGTAAGTGCATTTCCAGGAGAACTCTAGGGATTGGGACTGAAGATCTAAAGAGCTGAACAGTTTAAAGCCAGTGGATCATCTTAACTGCATATCGTAAAATTAAAAAAGTTAACTCTTTTGAATAGATTAGTTGAATAAATTCAAACCTAGATTCAACACGACATGTTACAGGGGGAAAAAAAAGCAGATTTCTCCACTAAGAGGCTCACTAAAGTCTCATCATGCTTACAGTCACCTCTTGCATTATTAGCATGCGTCAAAAACAATTAGACAAAATACACGCAAAGTTTCACTCAAGCTGTTGTGGAAACTTTTGCTTCCTGAAGCAAAACTTATTCTTATAAAAAAATATTTTTTTTCCAGTAACACTCAGAAAAGTATGTATGAGGGCGAGTCATAGACCTTGTCCATCTGTCAACAAGCTTTCGCATTCACTCATTAAAAATGTTTTTAGACAGAGCTATGAGCCATTAGTGCACCGCTGTCTTCACTTCCTCATCAAATGTAAATCTTCGTCATCGTAGGGCTGCTTTCAGGGGACCAAAAGGTGAAAGTTTTGTCTACAGTGTGTAAGAAGTGTGCAGACGTGCATTATCATACAAGATCACAACACCCTTGGATAGCAGTCCTCCGAAGTTCAGTTCTTCAATAAGCGTCTCATTGTAACGAGCGTTGTTGACTGTTGAACATATTTCCTGATCATGTTCCAACACTTGCCCTTGAGAATCCCAGAAAACCGTGAGCATCAATTTTCAGATGGTTGACTTTTGAACTTTTCTTGGTCGTTTCCGTTCTAAACTTTTACTCTCAGGCTCGTGGTGATGAATCCATGTCTCATCACCAGTAATGATTCTCTTTAAAAAAACTTTCACCCTCCTTAGAGTATTGGTTCAAAATTCAGTCTGCAGATGTCTGCTTCTGTTGATGCTCTTCTGTGAGTTGTTTCAGCACCAAGGTCACCCTCAGACCACAAAAAAACTAATTACTTCACACCGCCCTTCTTTCGTGTAAATCACAAGTGGGACGTCTATTTTTCACTCACACCGCGATCACAAATGAACTGATGTAACACATTCACACATGCACAGCAGTGACTGGGACTGAGACTGTAGCCTCGAACAAAAAGTGCTGATAAGACTTTATGAGGTCAACAGGAGTTTAGTATAATCGGAGTGCGGGTAATTTTTGACTCACCCTCGTATAAAGCAAAAATAAAGAAAAGAATGAAAATGAAGGCAGCTCTCTACTTTTCATCTGGCATTAATTAACTAGCTAAATAGGTAGAGTAAAGGCGTAACACTTTAGAGTATCATTTCAGGTCACACTTATGACAAAGCGCTATCTGCCCTCTACTGAATACTTGAGCTCACAGATGCACATCATTGGCTCCTGTGGTTGTGACAGGGGAGAAAGAGAGAAAAAGAAAGTACACCATCTCTCCCAACCAGACAGCATAGCCAATTTGCTCCGTTGTCTCCGGGAATGAAATTCAGTATTTTTACTTATAGCCTCTCCATAGTGTGTTCGCCAGAAACTCGATTATTGCATTTGCTGCAAGTTTCTCAGTCGTGCATCACCACGGGAAGAAACACTGTTAAAACACTTTCAGCACCAAAGAAACAGATGGGTGCTGGCGTACAGCTTATATAAAAACAGTTAGTATCGATATTAAGCATGTCATGGTTTCAGTGTTCTTCAACCCTCGTAGAAACTATATATGTGATCTACGTTTCCGAAACTGAACTAAAAGTTTAGGTTTTTAGATCGGCATATGGGGGCGTTCAAGTCAAACCAGGAGTTGTGATGAAATTTCTCGTGAATGAAGGCACGAGACCGATTTACAAAACGAGTTAAGCACAGGACACTGGTGAGCCTCTTAGAAACCTGTGAATCGGGCAAACGTTTCAAAGAAGTCCACGAATGACGATCCTGACGCGATGGCTCGAGGTGGCTGTTCCTGTAAACATTCAGTAATTGGAATGGCTGTACATATAATCATTCACCAACACCACTTGCACATTATAGGAACTCGGCAGGGAGTTCCTGCCACATCTCCCGTACAGTCCTGACGTCACTCCGAGCCATTTCCACATGTTAGGGCCATTAAAGGAATTCCTGGGAGGCCATTGTTTTCAGATGTCTGATCATAGCTCCGGCATACTGAGAAAACCTTCTACCTTGATGGTATCAAAGCACTAGTGAAACACTATGATAAGCGCATTAGTGTATCAGGGGATTATGTAAGAGAAATAGAGGTAGTTTTTACTTTCATAACTGTGTTCTGTTATTCTGCACGATCAAAAGTCTCGGTTTGACTCTTCGTTCTTGAAGTTTCTTTAAGAATGAAGTTAAACTCCATTGTATTTGAATACATACTGTATATGTTTAAGCCCATTTTAATGCACGTTCATTAAGGGTGCCAATACTTATCAAGTAGAATATGAATTTCAGAGAAGGACACGACAGAATTTAAACATCTAAATAAGTTTTTTGAGAAGGGGAACAGATTTACAGAACAAACGCCTGATTCCGAGTCTGATCTCAGGTCTCGGTCTGATCAGATACACTCTCGGTTTCTCATCACTCTGTTTCTCTTCCTTTTTCTATTTTCTTCTTCTGCATGGGGGGAAAAACTGCATTTTTTTCTTTCACAGATATGCGATGCCACGGTGATGATAACAGACGTGTTATTATTTCATAACAAATCATAAACGGTACGCTGCTGATAAGTGGGAATCCTGATTTTATGACGTGTAGATAAATCGTTAACCTTTGATAATGTTTTATGGTCATAATAAATGAGAATGTAATGACGCAGGTGACACACCAACGCCGTGATCATTATTATAATCAGCAATAAAAAAGCAGGTGGAAAAGACAATCGAGCCGTTTTTTTATTTTTAAACTTCAAATCATCCTCCCCCCCTTTCTTTCTTATTCCCCCCACTCACACACACACACTCACACACACACACTCACACACACACACTCACACACACACATACAGCCTATAAAAGTAAAAGTATCTGCCTCTCTTTGCAGTAAAGTCAAAGTCAGACAACGTGCGCACACACGAAGGCAGTAGTGAAGTGGCTGACCACATATGCGTAAGATGGGTTTTCTCCACTGCCACACACATACACGGACCAGCACATTTAAAACTTGAGGCATCGGGCCAGGAAAAAAATCAGACATATGCCCATCTCGCATCTACCCACAAACCATGAGATCATCCGTTTAGTGATCTTAAAGGGAGTGGACGGAAAGGTTCTTCCATGGATTAGAGAAAATAAACATCTGTAATAAAGTGCTATCCGGCCATTTTCCCGTTTGATAACCACACAGCTGTGTAGGAGATCCTGAGCTGCATCCTTAAAGAGTCACTCTGACATTTCCAGTAATGATGCAGTACGCGTAATATCTTTTAGTTCACGTGTGGGCGTGAACCGTATGAGTGTGTGGAGTCGAGTAAAGTTTTCGGGTCATGTAAGGGCAGACGGGGAGCGGGTGTGTGTGTGTGTGGGGAGGGGGGTTGGCGTCGTTATAAACAGTCGAATCGATGCTGCAAACATTTGGGCTTTTGTGGCTTCGAAATGTGTAAACGTGTGTGTGAGAGAGAGAGAGAGAGTGTGTGTGTGTGTGTGTGTGGCATTTCAGATCCTTTTGAATCACATAATTGTGATGCGCTGTGTGTGTGCATAAACTTTGTGTCTTGAGAATGTAAAGGATGTGGGGTGTTTGTGGTGACAGCTACGACATTCATGCCTGCATGACAAGTGTGACAGTGTGTGTGTGTGTGTGTGTGTGTGTGTGTTTAAAAGAGTTTTAAAATAATTAAAGCACCAATAAAAAGTATAACAGTACAGGTAATTAGACGAGCCATATGAATGTCACTACAAAGCATGATCTATATAATTAAACTATATTTCAAACACCCTCATGTGCAGCAGTCTACACTTCCTACACACAGCTCAAGATTTACTTGCACAACATGGAACTGGTGCTAAAAAGCTTCTCACCTACTGTTGGTAAAAAAAAGTACATTTTCAAATATACTCATATAACACCATTTTTCACAATATAGTACTTAATGCTTTGTATCTCCCGATCCATGCTTAGTTTTTTTTGTAAATATATACGTGCACACTTATATTTTTATCAGATAAAAAGAAGCACATTTGCAAAAAACTATTTCATGTCCTTTTATGTACTGTAGTGTCTGTAACTTTTTTGAAATTTAAATCGTTCAATGATCTTCAATGAAACTTGGCCAATTTTGATTTCACATGAAAAGACCCAAACCTAAAAAAGTCTATCATTTTACTGTAAATTGCAAAGTTTATTTTTAAAAGATACATTTAAAAGATATTGCAACATGAATTTGGTTACGGACACTACACTAATAAGCGTCTCACTGTAACGAGCGTTGTTGATTGTGGAACATATTTCCTGATAATGTTCCAACACTTGCCCATGAGAATCCCTAATTAAGAAAAATCCTTAATTTTGCACAGAATGCTTTTATTTAAGCAACATTTGTTACAGGTCATATGCTTCAAGAGGCTTACACCAATCTGAGTAACAATACTCAAAGACATATAAATAATTTGCATTAGAAATTATTATTATTGTTTGAAGCTAGACACTATAATGCTCAAAAATGGCCATTTTGAGGGCACATATAAAACCATCTCTCCAAAACAGCTAAAGTTAGCAACTTGAAATTTTAAAGGAAGCAAAATTGGCCACATCCATCCTGCATAAACTTCAGAAGTAGCTTCTTTGGCACACAGATTCTCTGTATTATATTTATAACATAAAAAAATGTAATCAGCAACAAACCTGTGTTTGGACTGAGAAAAAAAACACATGCAAATCACTTTTACTTATTCTCAGGGCACCTGTAAATCAAATTTTAATTGATTTACAGTATAGTCCAATGTATGAACGAGGTGTGCTCAAGTTTCACTAGTTCTCGGATACCATTAATGTAGAAGGTTCTCTCACTACGCCAGAGCCATGATCAAACTGCCTGCTTCATTTCTGAAACACTGGCCTCCCAGGAACACCCTTAATGGGCCAAACATGTGGAAATGGCCTGGAGCGAGGTCAGCACTGTAAGCGAGATGTGGCAATGATTACCACACAAGTTCCTGTAAGTTGCAACTACTGTTCTGATGCATCTCTCAGATGGAAGTGGACAGATGCAACTCTTCCACAAATTGGTGACAAGTTATCTGTCGATTTTTGAAGATCAAGCGTTCCAGTTGCTGAATATTCAAGGGAAGGACTGCAGAGAGCTCAGAGGCATCGTGGTTCATAGTTATTTGAAACTTTTGCATAATTGTTTTACTGTAGTTAAGGGTCTCATGACTGTACTGTTGATGTCTATAAATGTCAATCTGAGTTTGATTTAAACATCTCTCATAGAAACAGAGTTGCATTTATTGTAAGTAGTTTTAAAAGGTATTAATACAAATGGAGATGAGCAAATCTGGGACAAAATACATTAAATAATTCAAAAGACTTTTGAGGAATTTGAGTAAAAAAAATTTACTCAAAATAATAATCTTTTAGCCTGTTTTTAAAGATGAAAAATATTTTGGAGTTGGCGGTTCGTTTCCAATCCCAGTGGATAGAACGTCTCCTGAGATTATTCTGATCATTTACACAGAAAACAAACAAGTCATTTCCAATGAAAAATGCTAATGTGGGAAAGTTAATAATACGTGACTAGACGTTCCTGGGGTCAAATCCCTAGCCTTTGAGCAACTCCACTAACTGCATTGTATCCGTTCTCGATTGTAAGCCACTTCTACAGAACCCTAAATAACAGTCATTCACTATAAACCTTCTCTAAATGCTACTTAATCCTTTTCTTCCTAAACAAAGGAGTCTGTAAACATATATTTGACTGTGCATGCCATTTTAAAGTCTTGGGAGACCTTTAGATAAATACACATTTTACAAAACGGGTTCACATGGGGTGAAACGCTCCCCCAGAGGAGCGGCGTGTGTCCGCAGGGCTGCATGACTCGATCACGCTCTGGCCTGAGGTACAGAACACAAAGGACACGTTGAGCAGAATGATCCGTGGTCTTCACCATCCCCGAGACACACTACCATTGTGGGATTGTTTTGAACCTTCGTAAACAACAATGTAGCATTAAAGTCCCATAATTATACGGCGCTCAGATCAGTGCTCACATCAGAAACAGCTATACAGTACAATCCAGATCATTGAAGTCATTAAAGTGTAGTTATTTCATTCCGTTGTACAGTATGCATGTAGCGTCTTTTCAATTGAGCTTAAAGGGTTCATTTCTGAGCAGGACGAGACTGGATATACCGAAATGTTTTCCTTGAGGAAAGCCGGATCTCCTGCGTTGAAACAAGTGAGGCATTGAGGGAACAGGCAGGGAGGAGTTGAGCGTGCTAACCCAACCACATGAAGGACAAAACCTCGGTAGACCTCACACGGCCCAGGAATTGTGAACTCATTCGACCACACAAAATGAGCTCATATTTTTACACAAGTATTTTTCTTTCTGATGACAGGAAATGCAGAGAAAGATTTTTTTTACCCCCCTTATCGTTCCAAGGCTATTCGTTGAGGCTCTTACCTCATATAATTATCAGCATAGGAAATGACTTAATTAATCTAATTGGTTTACTTTGGATTTTTTTTTTAGGGCAATGCAGCCGGTAACATTTTTTCAGCATGCCATCATCTATTTAAGCGGCAGGCTTTTCTTCACAGACGTGAGACTCGCTATTACAGTTTAACACTGGATACTTGTGTGTACGTGGGTTTATGAGAGAGAAAGATTGAGCGAGCTTGAAAAAGAAAAAGAAAAGGGAGGGTAAATATTCCATAGCCAATGGCCTGATCTCTGTCGGGCCACTCGCTCCTCCCTATGCCCGTTTCAGACCATACATCTCTTGACAGTGAGGCCCTGTCTCTCTCCGCAAGCGGCATTCCGGAAAATATTCCACACAGATTTATGAGGCCACGCTTCAGACTCAAACACCAAAGCGGGAAGAAAACAGGCCAGGAGGTGTTTTTGGTTATGGGGTGGCATACAAGACAGGAGCTGAACCATGCACTAGTGGCGTGGCCACGTTGTCTTGCATCGTCGCTTGCTGTTTTGTATTGGTTTCCAAAACTGAAGCTTTCAGATTACCGCCTGTATGTGCGAAAACTGAAGGACCGACGTCGCTCATTTTCAGCAGAATTTTCTTGGCCGCGTAGCGAAGACGACTTGAAGTAGTATTTATCTCAGCTACTCCGTCATCTTTTTCTCGTTCGGGTGTCTGCAGTGCAGCTGTTTATTTTTGAATCAGTGTTACATCACCCCGCGGTTAAGATCTAATGTCCCTTTCATTTGTAATAGAGCACAAGCCTGAGATAAGTCCAGCTGTGATTAAATTTCAAATCATGCTTTCAAATAAACGTTTCCCATTAGATGAATTAGATTACATCATCTATTACATCACTTGAGGCTGCAGCCAAAACCGGAACATCCTCATCAGAGTCGATTCGAACGCCCCCATTTATAATTGATATCTGTAAGTGAATATTGAATCATTTACACTTGTAATGAATCATTTACTTTCATTTGGCTATAAATGAGGTAGAGAGTCTTACTTTTGGTCCTATGAATAAGCAAATGTTTAATAACATCAAATGAGTTATGTAGTATCTCATATTTTATACAATCATCCAGATTTAAAAAGTACTTTATCCAGTTCAGGCTCCAGTGAATCCTGAATCAAGTCCCAGAAAATGCCAAGTGTGAGGTGGAAATATATCTTGGATGTTTTTTTTTTTTTTATTGGGAGGAAACCCGAGAACCTGGAGGAAACGATCAGACGAGCTCATGATCGTTTCGAGGACACTGAATCTGTGAGGCAGCACCACTACCCACTGCGCCACTAGTTGATGTCTAGATCAATAATTAAAGAGAAAGTAAATGGCATGCATGAACGGTCCAGGGAGGGCATCTGAGGTTAGCACGGAATGATGGGTAACAGTCCCATCTTTTATCAGCGTGGGTATGTACACACACACACACACACACACACACACACACACACACACACACACACACACACACACACAGTCAGTGCTTTGTCCTTTTACCTAACTTGAACCCTTTAAGCATAACCATTGCCAAACTTCACCTAGGTCATTGTGTGAGAACCGTCTATCTGGTCCTCCTCCCTCCATCAGAACAAATGAAAAGCTTCTAGAAGCATGTGACCTGTAAAAACTGTGGCTTAAATTTAAGCATTCCATGCAAAATTAGGAATTCCTTTCCAAAAAAATCTGTAGTGTCCGTAACCAGGTCAAATTCATGTAGCAATATCTTAATGAATTTACAGTTTAGAATAATACACATTTTTAGTTTTACAGTATAAATTGGCCAAGTTTCATCTGAATGACCATTAAGATCATAGAAAGATTTGAATTAAAATAGGTTTTGGACACGGAAAATATAAAAGTGTATGCATATTTAGAAACGAAGCATGGACGGGAGTTAAGATTTTTCTGAAGTTATGGATAAACAGTATTTTAAAGTGAAAAAAAAACATTAATTAAATGAAAGGCAGAAAGTATTTTTAGCCTCTTTCATTAATTCGGTACCTTAGCTAGGTAGTTGCTATTATTTCTACCCTTGCTATACATTAAAACATGTGCAGACTGCATGCATACAGAATACGATATGGTTAAAGAGTGCATTGAAACATTATAATTATAGGCTTGCTATAAAAAATGTTTTTATCAGTCTGAAAAACAGACTAAACGCTTAAGAGTTTAAGACAACTCTTTTGCTCTGCATGCTTGCTAGTTAGCTTCTTATCTTCTCTTGGGTGAGATCTGCTGCCCAGGAAACAGTCAATCACTTTGACGTGCTAATAAATTGTGTAATAAATGTACATGGGAAAAAAATACACTATTATATACCAGACTCGTGTACAATTATGGAGTAGTTGTAGTTCATTACGTGCCACCTCTGAAAATGGGGGAGATGACGCAGGAGCATGATTACCCTCAGCATTCTTTTATTTTGACATTGTAATTAGCATCACCTGCACACCATGTCACCTCATAAACTCTGCTTAACAACTTATTTTCAATGGTGTAATTCAGCATCATTTACAAAAAAAACCCGCCAACTCAGCAGCTACAGAAGGGGGAGGCAGAGAGAGTCCAGTCTGATGAAGTCCAGTCCAAAGCAAATGTCACACACTTCGGTCTGCCAGTTGCCAGGCCTATTACTTTCTTCCGCTGCTCTCAGGTCACTTTTCTCCAGAACACCGGGGAAACAGTATGGAAAGGATGTGTCGCGTGCATGACGAAGTGACCAAAATGAGGATATGGAAATTACTTGGAATCTACAGCGGTTCACTTTCCACTGTTTTGCCGTATGTCGACTTCTGACACACTTCACGTTTCCTTTGTAGCACTCCATCGGGCCTCAAATCTCCTCAATCATATTGACTAAACAGCCAACTAAACTTCAACTAAACTTATAGAGACCTGCCAGATCTACTGAGCTAATATGTGTTCACCTGCCAATCATCAGGCAAACATTATAACAGGAACTAGAATCATTAAAACTGCAGTTCAGGTGCCAGGAAGTACTGGATATGAACAAAACACCTGTAGAAATACATGTGCAAAATGTTCTGTGCCATGTTCTGAGTCCAAGAACCTTATTCCCATACCCAGCTTGCAATTTTTAAGCTTGCAAAAATAACGAGCTGTAAGCTCAGTGGGAGGTTTTGCTCCAGCCATGATGAAGGACTGGGTTCGAATTCCCAGGCAAAGCCCAAACCCCAGCCACTTGATGCAGTGCTGGTTGCAAACCAAGATTAAATGGAAGGGTTTCATCAGGAAGGGAATTGTTTGGATTGGATGGTTTGCTGTTGTGATCCCTTGACTGAAGCAGCCGAAAGACCAACAACACATAATTATGCAAAGGATTAAATGCAACAGGGAGTGCTGTACCATCCTTTCCTTTATTTGTAAGTCTTATTCTTTGTAGGGACAGTGAGGTGTTCTGGAGCTCATCCAAGGGAACACAGGGCGCAAGGTGGGAGACACCTAAAATGCATGCCAAGCCATCAAAGGTCACAAGTACACATACAGTACAACCTCAAATGCCAATCAAACACTATTTGGGGAGCAATTTGGAGGGCAGTTTGGAGATACTGCATGTATTGGACCAAACTAGAGTGACTGCAGGAAACCAACCAAGCATGGGGGAGAACATGCAAACACACTCTGGAGGCAAGATTGGAGGTGTGTGGCAATAATGCTAACTGCCAAGATTCAAAGATTTGAAGTTGAAGTAGGAACGTCCTAACCTACTCATGGTTCATGGTACTACAGTAGGACTTTTTAGAGAAAAAAGTGTTCATCAGTTGCTATTAAATTGAAATAAATACTTTGAAAAAACGACATGTGCAGTTAAAGTACTACACTGAACTCACTGTGTCATGAAGTGTGTAACATACAGTACAAATGAGTGCTTTATAAATATGTACAGCTGGAACTTGTGAGTCTATGAGTGGTAAACAAAACTATATGGCTCAATATACATTAAAAAAACATGCAATAAACAAGGAGCGAGCTGAAGGAATCTAAGAGCTTGACAGGGCTATACAGGTATGACCACAGCTTTAAGAAAAAAATAAAAAAAATTCAAGAACTTGGGAGAGCTTGACAAGGAGTGGTCTGAGGCTGGATTCAGTGCATCAAACCCAGTGTGCACAGATGTCTTCAAGGAATGGACTACAACTGTTGCATTCCTACAGTATTATTGAGACACTCCTGAACCAGAGCCAATTCCAGAAGCAAGTTACCTGAGCTAAGAAGAAAAAGAACTGGACCATGGAGCAGTGGCTCAAGATGGAAGTACATGTGCATTTCACTTTGGGCTTCAACATCCCAGAGTCTGAATGAATAGTGGAAAGGGACAGAATCCAAGTTGCTTGAGGTCCAGTGTAGAGTTTTCCACAGTCTGTGATTATTTTGGGTGCCATGTCATGTGCTGGTGTTGGTTCACAGTGTTTGATCAAGTCCAAAGTCAACTCAGCCATCTACCAGATAATCTTAGAGCACTTCATGATTCTGACTGCTGACAAGCTTCATGGAGATGCTGATTTCCTTTTGCAGCAGGACTTCCCCACAGTGCCAAAACTCCTACTAACTGGTTTGTTGATCATGATATTACTGTGTTTGAATGGCAAACCAACTCGCCTTACCTAAACCTATAGATAACCTATAGGCTATTGTCAAGAGGAAGCTGATAAACCCAAGAATACACATCGAGTTGAAGGATACCATCAAGGCAACCTGGTCTTCAATAACGACTCAACGGTGCGACAGGCTGATCACCTGCATGCCATGTTGTACTTGAAGCAGTAAATGTGTGCTAAAGAAGCCTAACCAAGTATCAAACGCATAAATCAGACATTTCTTTACCTTATTAAACTAAAAGATTAATATATATTTGTAATATTTCTCTAATATTTTGAAATATTGTTGTTTGGATTTTCATGAGCTGGACGCTATAATTATATAAAATTCAATTATTAAACTTTTTGTTTAATGGATCTATTTCATTTACGGGTTTTGCTTTTTGAATTAAATTATGAAAAAAAAAACACTTTCCCGTGATATTCTAATGTTTTTATACTCACTGTACTTCATCATTTAAAAACATGACCCCAGGCACAAGGTGTGAATGCATATGTTCCATGTAATAATCATTTCTTATACAAGTTTTTTTATGCATTTAAATGAGAAAAACCTGCTGGTGTGAAAGCAGGAACTGAACGGTTATTCTTATGAAATTCTGACAAAGGTTGTTTTAGTTAAATGGTTACCCAGATGGCATAGAAACAAAGGCTGTGCGTATAAAGGCTGGCCTTTATTAGATTCTTGTTATATTGTACCTTCCTTTCTAAAGCCACAAACAGGAACGAAAACCTTGACACTCGGTGTACCCAGTCCATTTCAAATTTGACAAATATTTTATCAGGCAGCTTTTAGGAAAAGGTCTTATTTGAGTATCAAAACAAAAGAGCCATGCATATCCAAATAATCTCTCTCTCTCTCTGGTTGAGTTTGTTTGAAAACTCGCAGGCCTTTTGGCAGAAGAGCTCACAGGGGAAGGGTAGTGTGTCTGCTTTATGGCTGTGCTGACGTCAATGGCATAATTCAGATAGTTAGCAGGGTGCACTGCTCCCCACCGGGCCACTGCCAAAACCCGACACAGACTTTCTTCTCTGAGCCAGGCAAACATCTGCTCGTCTAATACAGACACACTGGCTGGCTGTCTGACTATGCTAAAGTGTCTGATTTCGCTTTGAAGAGTTGTTTTTCCCACTTCAAAATGGCACATAACATCATATTCGAACTGGAAAAAAACTATTCTGATATAAATGACAGGAAACAGTGTAATTCTGGACTGATTCCTGACACTGTATTCACAGTCAGCAGTCCACGTGAGACACTTGCATATCTTTCGTGATTTCTTGTTCATTGTTCTAGAAAACTGTTTGGATTTAAATTACAAACAGAAAAAAAAATAGGACAAGGTCAAACTATTACACTGCGGCCTTTAAAAAATTAATTCATTAATACTGTATTGTTCAAGCAACAACAACTCATCTCTGATCATGATGATATGAGCAAGCTTTAAAACGTTAGATCTTTCCAGCAAGGGTGTCTGATGCCTAATACAGAGGTATCTGCCCTTTCTGTTCCCCTAAAGATAGTAATGTCGTGTGTGATGTAGAGCTGATGCCCCAGCTGCCATGAGAGACTCGCCGAAGCCGTGTCGCACATTTGCAAAAGCCAAGCTCTCCCGTTACCATCCAAACTATTCAGGGCAGCGGTCATCTGAGGAGGAGGCTACAGAATTTTATCACCTTTCATGCCTCAGGTTGTTTATTAAGCTAAAAGATTGCATGACGTTATAGGAAAATAATCGATAATGGAACAGTGTGATGTGGCTCGATGTCAAGCAAGTCGGCATTTGGATTTATACTGTATAAGCAAATATATTAAAGTCTTTCATTTGATAATGACTGTGAGCAACGAGTAGTTTCTCATTTCTTAAACAACCATGTTAGAAGGTGTATCCTGGATCATGCAAAATATTTTCCTGTGTTTCAGGAGAGTGAATTTATTGGCCTGCATCAAGCAAAGAAACAACGAAGGAGATTGCTGACAGTATTGGAATCGAGTTAAGAACTGTGCAACTGTTTCCACACATGGTAGGACGAGACTCTTACATTTACATGTAGGCATTTAGCAGACGCCAGAGCTACTTACATTTTTATCTCATTCACTCATATCACAGTACGTAAGGCCATTGGAGGATTAAGGGCCTTGATCAAGGGCCCAACACTGGAGCCCACCAAGGGAGAAGTCACCGAATTAGGACTAATCAGCTGTGTGTCCATAAGAAAACCACCTGTTAGTGAGACAAATAAGAAAAAGGCTCCGGTTTGCTACAGTAGCTGGCATAAAGGTTAGACTTTGGAGGGATGGAAAAGGTTCCTGTGGTCTGATGAGTCCATACTGAGCCTATTTCAGGGTGATGGGGACTTCATGATAAGAAGAAAAGTGCATGAAGTGATGCACCCATCATGCATAGTGTCCACTGTACAAGCCTCTTGAGACAGGGTTAAGATCTGGGGTTGCTTCAGTTGGTCAGGTCTACACTCAGCAACGTTACAGTATGTGGCAATAAAATTAAGTCAAGTGACAACCTGATGTTACCGAATGACCAGGTTTCACATCAATAGTGTTTTTTTTTCATGATGGCACGAGAATATTCCAGGACTCGCACTGTGAAAGGGTGGTTCTGGGAGCATGAGGAATCATTTTCACACATGAACTGGCCACAACAGAATTCTGAAGTTAACCACAGTGAAAGTTTTTGCGACGACATTACGCACTGGTTTGACTCTCGCGTCATCAAAACAAAATCTCGGCCAAAACTTAACGCAACTCTGGATGGGAATAAATGTTATGTCATTGCATAAGGTTGAAACAAGGCCATGGTTAAAAGCAATCCCAAAAAAAAAAAATGCTAGTGTGCGTGCCGTTTTTGGACGGGCAGTGTAATTTCTTTAATTATAACTAAGCATTGTGCTTTTGATCTTTTTATAGTTACAGTAGATGATGCGGATTGTCCACAAAACAAGTTATTTCTGTTATCACTTGTGTTTATCATATAGGAAGTAAATAAAAGAGGGGGAAAAAAACAACAAAGCTTGTTATGTTCCCAGGAAACCAGAAGGGGTTTATAAATCCAGGACTGGAGGGCCAGAGTCTACTCAAACACGGATGATTCAATTAATTTATTACATTTGTTAATTACAAACTGTGCCGGACACTGGACCTCTAAGACTGGATTTGTCCTTGTCCATTATTATTAGCCTTGGATTATAAACAGTGGTTCAAAAGTATACATATTAAGTTTATTTAGATTCTCAGGACATTATTTTCTTCTTTCTCCATACTTTGATTTACCTGCTCTTAGTCAGCTGACAGAGAGGGATGCCAAACCCTAAAAATAAAACACGCCCCATGCAATACACTCCGTAATAGCAAAGCTGTCAAAAAGAAATAAAGTTTATAACCTGGAGCCAAAATAAAAGTAATGTTCATAGCTCTTAATCATTATGAAACATTAAACAAAGGAAAAGAGGTGCACTCTGTTTCTGAAAGCTCTCAAATCAAACCTGGAAAGACACAACGCAGAACATGCAGAGAAAAGTCAGATATTTCTCTTTTTTACAAAGCAGAATAAATCTATGAAAAAAGGATAAATTATGGTGGCTTATATAAGCTGTCGTGATTTGATCTGAGGAGTGTATAAAAGCTCCGTGGCCTGAAACCTGCACCGGGACACACCGCGTAAATCACATCACAGAGAGCGGCCGAAGAAAAACAGCGTAAATCATTACAGAATCATTACTTTGCGTGATATACTAAGGTGGAAATAAAAAAAAAAAAAAAAAAAACGGGACTGCGATTGTGTAACCCGGCAGGGTAATAAACCAACGAAAGGTTTTTATAGATCCACTATGTTCCTGTTGACTATTTGAAGAATCTAAAAGTACCTCAATGCACCACATGCAAGTGCATGACTTTATTCCCATGGGAGGACACTTCATCCTTCATTACACATGCAACAAGGCCTCAGTGTGTAACGCTGCTAATACAATCATATTATTTTACATTTACATTTAGGCATTTGGCAGACGCTCTTATCCAGAGCGACTTACATTTTTATCTCATTATACCGTACATCTGAGCAGTTGAGGGTTAAGGGCCTTGCTCGAGGGCCCAACAGTGGCAACTTGGTGGTTGTGGGGTTTGAACCTGGGATCTTCCGAACCGTAATCCAATGCCTTAACCACTGAGCTACACCTGACCCATCTTGTAACAGGTGGCACAGTGGCGTTGTGATTATCACTTCACCCTCACTCCTCCATTTATTTAAAATGCTCCCATACAATTACCATTTTTAAGCATAATATAACTGGGAACACGGGGGTAACACAGCTGTATTTATTGAGTGTTTTAATTTTCTTAATTTACATCTATTTTAATCATTATAATTTCTGAAATGAATTAAGAAGGAAAATAGCTGTGTTAGATAATTAAATATAATAATATAATTTAAAAATTACACTTGTATGTGCACTTTACACTTTATGTTTCTTTTGTAAAAAAACTTAAAATGTCAATCTGTCTTGTCTCAGCTAGCCAGCTAATGGCTCTATAGTATAGTATAAGTTAGCTAGTTAGTTTTTAGTTAAATTCTGTTGTCAAGTCAATCTGTGTCGTTTCAGCTAGCCAGCTAATTTGGTTTCTTAGTTAGCTAGTTAGTTTTTTGTTAATTTATGTTGTTAATTTATGTTGCCATGTCAATTTGTCTTGTCTCAGCTAGCCAGCTAAGGGTTTCTTAGTTAGCTAGTTAATTTCTGTTATTTTCTGTTGGAAGAACGTCGTTTCGTTTCACTGTGTACTAAACTGTAATTGGTTGAATTAGCAATAAAAGCCGACTTTACTTGACTTGACATTCTAACTGCCTCAACACGTTATAAAAATAATCCGTCATATATTACTGATACGAGATCTAATTACTATGGCAAACTCCAAAATACTTCATACTGTAGTTACTTTGCTTCATTTAAAAATAAAATGTAATAAGTTGTGTGTATACCTGATGTTTAGATGTCTTTAGTTTTATGTAAGGAATTTTTTTTTTTACAGTATGACTCTTTTATGGTTTATGTCATTTTTACACTCCTCTAGGCATTTTCAAAACTTTTTGGCGCTCAGGCTTTGACACTTACTCCATCCCCATTCCCCTAACACACACCTCGCTCACTGGAGACCAGGTCTGTTTGAAAATATTTGTCATGATGTCATCCTATCTCTAAGGGTTCGGAGTACATAAACATGGCACACAGCTCAGATCAGAGGCCAGTTTGGCACACAGGAGTGGACCGATGGCTTTGGGACAGCGGTGTGGTATTCCTCACCTCCGCACACAGAATCAACACATGCTGCACATCAGTCGAGCAGGCGGCCTGCTACGACATGTAAACATCACACGCAAAGTTTCTCACATCAGTCAAAGTCATCCAGTGGTCAAACACCAGCACGTAGGCATGCCTGCGCACTGATACACACACGCACACACACACACAAAAACAAACACGTACACACAGAAAGATCTTCAGGTGTTTAAGTCAGAGGAACTAAAAGCATTCACACGCACACACAGAGCCAGACACTTGACTCAGTAGGGATGTGGTGCACAGAAATCTTGTCGAGCCGTCATGGTTATCACACCGGCTTCCTTTCGGCTGATGTGTTCCCGAAAGACGGGAAGACCCTGAGTGTTTGGGTGGCCACGGTTGCTATGGCTACCATACCCAAGACAGATGATGGGAAAGGATTTGGCTGACGATGCTCTCCTGTGTTTAGCGAGTGTCTGTACTTTATAAATGAAGCCTTTTTCTCATGTGTGTGTGTGTGTGTTTTTTTTTTTAAGTTTGAACATTACAGGAAATAAGGGAGACGACAAAGACAGCAAAAGGGAAAGAGTGAACAATGCAGAAAGTGAGAGGTAATCATTTATAAGGAAATGGGTTTAATTTACACTGTATAAAGCCTTTTTATGGGGAAATAAAATAACTGCCCTTAACTGTTTCAACAAAATGACCTGGACCTGAAAAATGTAATAAAGCAAACATAAAAAACAACAGACAGATAAGAAATTATACTGTACGTAGGTTCTAAGCTGGACCAGCAGTTACACAGCGCTCAAAAGAAAAGCATTAATAGAACGTTTCCTATTCCTTTATTACTGTATGAGGACAAACAATCCATTAGGCAGGCCTGGCTCGCCTGTTTAATGGTGCATGTCGGCGTGTGAGGTCAGCCGAGGTCCTGTTCTGGAAAACCGCCTCGATAATAATGTGTCAACTGAGTCCTCGTGGCACACCATAGCCTGGGAACAGGCGGACAGTGTGGGAGACGGAGCGAGTGAACGAGGCCACATATACGCTACGTGCCGTGGCGTTACCGCATGTGCGTCGGTGCACGTGTGTGTCTCAGGGCCGAGGGAGCTGACACGGCCCGACTGACATACAGTAAGATTCCCCTGACCATTTGTGTTCGGGAATTCAGCAGCGTTGTTGTGTAAAAACAGAAATAAACATGCAAAAAATAACCTGCGCATAGAAATACACCCTTATATTGTATCTGGCAAAAGTCTTGAGCCCTCTTATGTTGTTTCCAAAGTACCAGATCTTCTTATATTTGGATGTACTGTAGTCTATGTGTACAGTAGGAATACCTTCTCTAACCTTCCTGAAGGATCTCATGCTCAGTCCAGTCCATGTACCTGACCAGTTTCAGAGAAATGTTTTTAAATATTGTGCTTTGGATCTTTTTATAGTTACAGTATATGTTGTGGATTGTCTACAAAACAAGTCCTTGTTAAGTTCTGTTATCACTTATGTTTTATCCCTTAGGAAGCAAATAAGATAGAGAGAGAGAGAGAGAGAGAGAGAGAGAGAAACAAAACTTGTTATATGTTGCCAAGAAACCAGAAAGAGGTGTTTAAATCCAGGACTGGAGGGCCGTTGTCTAGCACAGATTAGTGATTTTTATGCTCAAACTGTGCTGGATACTGGATCCTTATGGCATACTGTACAGTACAAAGCGCTGACACTGGAGACTCCTTCCATCTCCTTTTTTTTTTTTTTACTCTCTTGATTAAACATGAATAATATATCTATTATTGTTAGCCTTGGATTATAAACAGTGATTTAAAGTACATTTAGCACTACTATCAGAGAATAGTCTACTCTTACGGAAAATTTAATAAAACCAGTCAGCCATTCTTATATTTTTAATGCAGTCTTGATGGCAAATTTTCAGTCTAGGCCCTGTACCTGACCAGTTTCATAGAAATGTTTTTTTGCTTGTAAAGTCACACAGTAGGGCTTAACACAGTAGGTGGTGTAGTGGTTAGCACTGTCGCCTTGCACCTCCACGGTCTGGGTTCGATTCCCCAGCCAGGCTCGATTCCCGTCTCTGTGTGCATGGAGTTTGCATGTTCTCCCCGTGCTTGGTGGGTTTCCTCCGGGTACTCCGGTTTCCTCCCACAGTCCAAAGATATGCAGGTTAGGCTAATTGGCGTTCCTAAATTGCCCGTAGTGTGTGTGAATGTGTGTATGTGTACAGTATGTGTGTGTGCCCTGCGATGGATTGGCACCCTGTCCAGGGTGTACCCCGCCTAGTGCCCGAAGTCTCCTGGGATAGGCTCCAGGTCCCCCGCGACCCTGAACACAGGATTAAGCGGTATAGAAGATGAATGAATGAATGAATGAAGCCACACAGTGACCTACAGTATGAATCATTCAAGCATTAAAAAAAAAAACAATCTAACTTAAAAATTTTAAACCAGTGAGAAACAGGTGCAGATCAGGCTGGTGATTAATATACTGGTGATACTGAATGCTGAGTGGTCGGAATGGATGAAAGGGGAAATGAGGTTGCTGTTGAGATTTTTACATAAAACGACAATATTTTCAGGCACTTTGTAGTCAGTCACAACAAACCATTTGTTCCCATATCCTTAATTTAATCTACATAATTTAATGACATTTAATATGAAGAAATGTGGGTTGGGTCTAGACTTTTGAACTGTACTATACATACAGTATACAGTGTGCTAACTTTCCCCTACGCAGGAGTAAACGTACAGTATACTCACATGCACATCCACACACAACTGAACTCTGTTAATTATTGGTCTCACATAAAACCCCTCGTTAGTCTTAACGGACATCCACTGACTTTATTGTGTCCTGCTGATGAAACGTGACATCATCAGCAGAGGAATGCAGCTCGATGAGTGCGACAAAACAGGAAGTGTTTTGCTTATTTCCTGGACGCCATCATAAAGCATCTGAGAGCAGGCTTTCCTACGATAGTGGATGATTCACACAGTCATAGACAAGCACACAACACCTAGTCACATGCACTGCGTACTGTATGTTTCTCCAACTACATACACACATGAATCTTATGATACAGGAACTACAACATGATACAGGAGGTACATGTGTCATAATCATTACAAGAAACAGTGAAATAACCAAGTGTTACCTCTGACATTCATTTCAGCTATTAGTTATATGGAGGTGGAAACAAATGCTGAGCTCATGTTTCCTGCCAAGGAGGGAATTACTGTACCAAACCCTTAGTGGTCAAGCTCGCATTGCTCCAGGATTACTCCCTAACATTTCATCTAAAGACCACACGCTCCATTCTGGACTGAGGTAGGACCCCCACCCAGGCTCCCCAGTGACGGTGACAGTGACGCAGGTTCGCGCTCTCTGGACTGCACCGCCATAAAGCTCACTATTGTGCTTCTCTGTGCAAGCAAGCCACAAAAAGCCTTAGATTACATAAGCTGGGGAGCTTTATTAGGCCTAATGCAGCTAGATCTAACAATATTACTACTCTGTTAAAAAAAAAAAAAAAAAAACACAGCAGCTGGCTACATTGTGCTGCTTTAAGATCACATTTCATTGCCATGGTCGATCCCGTTTTACGGCACTGAGCCTAAATCAATAAGACCGAATTATGTGATGTGGCTTCAAGCTGTGATCAGCGGTCACTGTTCAGAACATGCATGCTGAACCCTTTCCATGAACGTTTATAGAACCGAAAGACCCAACGTCAGGGACTGTACCAAAAGCTCTGCACTGACATGAGCAGTGTGGGTTTGAGCTCTCGGTAAGGGTCAAGGTTTTGGATGCGGAACGACGTGAGAAGCCAAGAGACACATTCTCAATCCTCTGTAGGGCTCACGAGACACTAATCCTCAGTGCATCCTTCAAACTGAACTTTACGAAGCCTGGAGAGGTTATGTTATTCTTATTGATCTGAACAGCAGGAGAATCTTAGCTGTCCATCAAATAAGGGGAGGCGTTGCAAGTACTGCATCAAATAGCTCATGCTCTATGATCTCAAACTCATATTGTTATTAAGAAAGCAGGAAGTGAGCTTCATATATCCTTTTCTAAATATTAAATAAGGTTTTCTGTAACAAAATGAACAGGTTATGTTCCGTTCAAATGAAACAGAACATACTGTATTTAATATAGTGTGTCTGTGTCTGTGGACGCTTCAGCTATTAGATTTTTTATCGAAGCCTGAGGGGAGATCCTTATAGTACTCTTGTCTAAGCTCCCTTGTGTTACAATTCAATCATGATTGGGTTCCTAACAATTAGTGGTGACACCTTTACTAGTGTTCCCTGGGCAAAAACAAACAACCAAAAAATCTGTCCTGGAAAGCACATTGTAGCTTAATAGTTTGGGTTCTGGGTTATTGATTGGAAGGGCAGGGGTTCAAACATTAACGCCACCAAACTGCCACAGGTCTTCTCCAGGGGTGCTGCATCACGACTTTCACCCCAGCTTTGACCCCACCTTCTTAAAAGTTCAGAAACACAATAAAAAGGAATAAAAAAAATAATAATAATTGAATTGTGCTGTAATATACAGGATATGTGACAAACAATAGTAGTTATTATTATTATTATTATTGGTATTGACTTGCAAACTCATTAACTCCTGTTCTTTGGTACTGACTGGCTATTTGTCTACAACGTGTCCTCACTCAAAATTCTCAAATGATGAAAGGGGAGATGAGTCAGAGGTAGAGGATAGTGGGAATACCATGCCAGTCAAAACAAAATATGCAATACTGTAATTTAGTCGAACAAATACTGGCTATTGACTGATGTGGGAGATACACAGCACATTTCTAGAAAAAAACGTGATGAAGCATACAGAAGGAAACTAAAAGTCTCTAGGACTTTAACCTAAATGCAAAATGAACTTTTACATTTATAGTCAAGAAAGATTAAACCGAGGAAGATCAAACTGCTACACCCAAATACACCTGTGAATTAATCTGGTAAAGCAGATTAAACTAAATAAAAATGACAGCTCATAGAGTAAAAAATTCGATCTCAGAGATGATCAGTCAGATGTGTCAAAAGTTTTTGTAAGCCAAAGTCTGCAAATCTCCCAACAGACAGGTAACAGTAGCTACCAGAATGCCCCTTAACATTAGCTCTACAAGTCTTTGAGACTGTACCGGAGAAAACACTGTTCATCTGAAAGATGTTCCTTCTTTCATGTCTTCGTAGCAGAGACGACCCCTATCAGGAAAGCAATGTTTCATGGCAGGATATAGGTGATCTGTCAGGAAAACACAATCTAAACTCCAATCTATCTGTCTAGTAACTCTAAGCATGCCAGCAAAAACACGAGGAGCGTTCAAGTCAACCTGGGATTTATGATGCGATTCTCATGATTGAAGGTGTAAAACCGATTGACATTTACAGAAGACAGTACAGGAGACTCTTAGCCTCAGTAAAACACGACAACATTTTAAAGAAGGCCGTACGTCCATGAATGAATTCCCGGCCAAGGTGGTTCTGAGTCCACTGAAAATCAATGGATAAATTGTCACCAACTTGTGTGAGCAATCATTCACAAACACTATTTGTACATTACAGGAACTCAGCTGGGAGTCATTGACCCTCCAAGCCGTTTCCAGAAATAAAGGGTGTGAGTACTCTTGAAACTGTATCATGTCAATCTGCACAATCAAAAGTCCCGGTTTGACTTGAACAGCCGAATTGGACATCGTAAATAAACGTCCTTTACTAATGTCCTTTCTTTAACTTTAATTTATTTTCTGATCATTTCCGGGCACTTTATTGTTATTCAGACAGTAAAAACAAGGAAAAGTCTACTCTTCCTGTCTGTCTTTTGTCTCTGTCATTCCTCTTCCCGTCCTAGCTCTGTGACTATGAAAGGACAACTCTGAGCTTGCCTCAGTGAGGGAGAAGAGGAAATGATACTGCAGACCTAAATGAGCAAAGCGAAGTAAACAAATGCTCACGCTGCTGCCTAGCGTTGTTTGTTCCAACATACTGCTTCCATTTCTCATGAGTAAAATGGTGATGTGGCAATAAAGAATCCGGCTAATTTTAGACCTTAACTCTTCTTACTGAAAGCAAGACAAGTGGAAAATAAATATTAATAGAAAAATGGTTTCCCTGCAGGGAATCGGAAATGGATTGTTACTGGATGTAAGATGAACTACTCAGAAGGGTTTATATAAACAGTAACTTGCTCAAATAATCTGCCCTGTCCTGTCCTTCCTAACTGGAAGTGCACCCATATCTGACACTTGTCTCCTAATAGACAAGCAGAGCAATGGTGGCACCATGGAAATTTAATAGGATAGCCTTTAGGATTGTTTTTCATTTTAATCTCGTTATCATTCCATGATATGGCACGGCAGTGATTTGCCTGTTCTGCCAAGGGCACGCTGAGTGGCGTTTCAAGCATGGCTTTAGGGTTGGGGACTAGTTGTTGGGAAAGACTCGAGTTCCCAAATGCATGAGCAAATAACATCTTCGTCCTCAAACACTCCAGTGTTGTCAGGTAATGATCAATGGCGGAGGAGTGAGTGGAGTAATGTGTGCTTGAAAGGAGCTGTTTGCCAACGCAGTTAAAGAGCACATTGTGTAAAGGACATGCTAACTAGCGTTATGAAAGTTATGAGCATACATGGATCATTTTTAAAGACTGAAAGCTACATTCATTGGCCAAACCAATCGTTAATAAAGCCTGACTGATAGGAAAGTCTGATGACATGCCAGACATGGTGCATTACTCAGCATGTATTATTGGTGTGACTGTATGCTGGGTTAATCTCAGTAAGTTAAATCTCACCTTAAAAGGCAACCGGGAAAGTCCTGGTTTGCGGTTACTTATTTACTGTACTGTATATCACGAGACAGCACTGTTGAATTCTCATCCTCTCATTCTAATCCAAAAGATTAGTTATCTATAACAGTAGTAATTTCCATTGAAATTCAAATGATATGTTTGTATTAAGGTGCATGTGCTGCTCATTGCCTTGTACTGTACAGTATGTGGGTAAATAACTCCACACTACTGTACAGTAATCTAAACCTAATAATAACCTGATTAAGAAGCATGCTTAAACTTAACAAACCATAAAGAATCTTAGGTCTAACCTGTATTAATTACATATCCACCATATGGACAAAAGTCCAAACATGGTTTTTCAACCAGTTTGGAGAAGGTCTATTCCAACATGACTGTGCCCCAGTGCACGAAGCAACAACTATAAAGACATGGTTTGATGAGTTCGGTGTGGAAAAACATGATTAACCCGCACAGAGCCCTGTGACCTCAACCCCATCAAGCACCTTTGGCATGAACTGGAATGCAGTTCACAAGCCAGGTCTTCTCATCCAACATCCGTGCCCGACCTCATAAAAGCTGTACGGAATGAATGGACACGAATTCCCACAGAAACAGTCCAAAACTTGTGGACACACTTCCAAGAAGAGTGGAAGCTGTTATAGCTGCAATAGGCGGACCAACTCTGTATTAAACGATATGTATTTGGATATGTCATTGCAGGTTTGGCCAAATAAATACTGTTGTCCATATCGTGTACTTGAGTGCACAGTGAAATTTTTTATTCTGTGTATAACCCAGCTGAGACCAGAGCACAAGGTCAGCCATGATAGAGCACCCCTGGAGCAGCCAGGGTTGTGACAACTTAGTGTTAATGAGTTGGGCTTGAATTGCCAAGCTTTCGATCAGTAACTCTGATCAGCACCTTAACATACTGAGCTACCACTACCCAGAGTGTCAGTCCCCCAATATCAGAAATTAATTAGTCAAGAATCCCACAACCCTCAACCTCACCTTGGGTGAACCACATATTCTTGTTCATGGTATGGCCCTGTAGCACAGGATTATATAGAGAAATAAAGGTACTTTTTACTATCAGAACGGTGTTCTGTTATTCTGCACAGTCAAAAGTTCGTCTTTAACACCACTAGTACTGTAACATTTAAAGAATGAGTCTTCAATGTCAAGGCGTTACGAGTTTCGTACAATATTTTGCCATGTAAAAGTCAGTAATGTTGGACTTTCCAGTTTCTCAGTATCAGGCTGAATTTTCATTTTGAGGTAGAGAACAAAAAACAATGTTTTAATGTTGTACTTGTATTGCAGATGTTTTTTTTTTTAATTATTATTATTTTTTTAAAGCATGGTTTGTCAATCATTAATAAATTAATAATGAAAATTGTTGGCAATCGTTTTGGGATGTATTGTTATTTGGCGGGGGGGGGGGGGAGAAATGACCTTACCCAAACTGTTTTACATCAACAATAGTACAATATTTTGTGTTTTATTTCTTACCCAAAATGTATTATTCAATAACAATAACCATATCATGTTTAACACATACAGTAAAGCTATAATTTATTATTATTATTTTTTTTTGTAAATAGCAGGATGAATGTAGGCTTAGTTCCACCTTTGGAATCTTAACGAGGAAGTGCATTTGAGAATTTTTCTCTCCTTCCCACATTACCTTTAACATAAACTACAAAAGTCACTTATCAAATCAAAACAAATCAGGCTTATCACAAACGCCCTCTGATAACTATTAAGTGCTAGAAACCCTTTAGTCCCAGTTGGACTGAAGAAAAAAATATATATATCAGCCATCTTAATACACCACATCCAAGATGCTTTTCTGTTGGTACTGTATCCTTTCACTTTTAAAAGAGTGCACCTGATAAAACATCATGTTGCACGATAAGACGTGCGGCCACACACAGACGTTGTGATAAGAATAGAGTCACACAGAGCACCTGCTGGAAGCATCATAAGGCTGACAGACCGGCAATTGTTGCTGCACGGATGCCGGTATAACAACCCTGGTGCGTGTACAGTACGTGACAGAGCGCGTGCACCTCTTGAGGTGTCTACGTGAAAGAACAACACCTTTACCTGTAACAAAGTCACCATGGTTTTTGCTTAGGCACACGTACAGGTGGTGTAGCCCATCATTTTGGTCATTCTCACGGTATTAAACTACAGTATACATTTGTTTGTTTTAAAGGTATATCAAAGGAAAATATAAATACACATTGTAGTTTTACGTAAATGTTTAAAGCGGTTTAATGTTTTTTTTCTTCTTATATCTTGTGTATATATATATATATATTGAAGCCCCTGCACATGGCATAAAAGATCAACAGTTAACTTGCAGTCTGGAATCTGTCCTGATCTGTCCTGATCTGTCCGGATCTGTTATTTTCTGTCTACCACAACCGCCAATCTTAACACTTTACTGTACATCATCTCAACATCACCTGAGGTTACGGAGCCATGTAATTATCTTCACGTGCCTGATAATAGAATTAAACTTTTATTACTGAAAGTAACATCAAAGGGAAAATAAATATTCATGCAAAAAAGGACTTCTCTAGAAGGAGGTGTTCAGAATCTGATTCAGATTCATTAGGAATATCGCACTGAGAATTTTAAAACCATGTGTATAATTTCAGCAGTGCTTTACCGCGACAATTTCATACCGTAACATAATTAACCAAACAGAAACTTCAGCTTTATCCAATAGAGCATAGCTAATCTATCCAGCCAAAAGGCACTATTGCATGACAATGGATATAAATTGGAAAGATTTATTAGGTACTGTAACTCTAAGTAGAATTTAGTTGTTGTTGTTGTGTAACCTTTTTTTTTTTAAATGTCAGAATCATCCATGTATCAGTTTTCTGGGGACTTTTGATTGTGTGCAGAATTAACAGAACACAATTATGAGATTAAAAACTAGCTGTATTTCTCTATATAATCCCCGGTTACACTGATGCACTTATCCCAGCGTTTCACTAGTGCTTGGATACCATCAAGGTAGAAAGTTTTTCCAGTATGATGGAGCTACAGTATGATCGGACTCCCTGCTTCATGATCCGCTGGCCTCCCAGGAACTCCTTAAATGGCCCAAACATGTGAAAATGGCTTGGAGCGAGGTCAGTACTGTACGTGGGATTTGACAGTCGGGTTAATGTAATGTGGAAGTGGTGATTGTGTACAGTGTTCCTACAGACAGATGTGACTTGTCTGCAAGTTGGCGACAAGTTACCCAACGATTTTCAAGGATCAGATGATCTTCCATCAGTAACTCAAACCTTTAATACACTAAACCCCTTATAGTTTTATCGACATTCCAAAACACTAAATGTAACCAGACATTTAATAAAACATATATGATGCTGACACACTGCAGTGTAGGGCTGCACAATATTAGGAAAATATGCGATATGCAATATTGCTGTTGAATATTGCAATAACGATATTTCTTGCAATATAACATTTCCCTAGAGAAATGTATTTTTTAATTATTATTATTGCCTATTTTTAAAAAATCATTTATATATTCAATGAACTAAAATAAACAGGTAATAGATATTCGTCTGATGTAATTAAATCTAATTCAGGCTAAAAAGAAACTATATGTCAAGGAAGTTGCAAATATTTGGACTTCAAATCACTATGAATGACTTAAACCCCTCAGCAGATAAACTGACTTCTGATTTTCCTCGCTTGTCTCTACTGCTGCCATATTTATTTTCCATTCTCTGCTCTGAGCCACTGGGTTCACCTTTTGGCCTGGTCTAGCCAATAGCATTATATCACTTACTTGGGAGGCGGGTATAAAGTTAGTAAGGGCCCATCTGATTGGTCAAATTTGAACACACAAATAAAATTTCATTTATCGCAACTCTTTGCGATACAGATATTGTGTATACTGTACCATTATCGTGATAACGATAATTTTTCGATATATCGTGCAGCCCTACTGCGGTGGTATAAAAGAAATAAAACTCAGCTTGAAGGGCAGCTGCATCGCACCGTCCTGATGCTGATTATTTTCCTGGAACCCAATGTCCCTCTTAATTAATTCCTTCCCTAGTGCAGAAGTGCTAGATAAACTTGAAAGCATGACCAAATCTGCTTTTAAATGTCACAGTTTATTATAATTTTTTTTTAAAACATCAGATTCAGAGACTAATATGGACATTTACATAGCCTACTCTCGTAATCTAAGCATTACACCAGTAAATAATCATAACTTCCTCGTCAAGATTTTGTTCCTTGGAAGCTCTTGAAGTTCAACACGAGTGGTTAAGGGAAATGTTTGACTATGTCAAGTCGATATCGGAACACATTAATTATGACTCTAACTCAAACTGAATTCGAATAATTTGTGTACCGAGGCATTATCTTGAAGGAGTGTATGTGTGGTTGAGGTGACACAACAGGACGCAGGAGTACACACACTCTGTACTATCAACTTGGCTTAATCTGAAATAAATAATCATGTTCAGCTATGAAGCTTGCTACGATACCAGCGTGGCAAGGGCAATTCCCGAGTAAGGAAGTTGTGGTTAAGAAATCGACCACTTAAAAGCATTAAGCAAAGAATAATTAATGTAATATTTACATGGTCTAATAACCCACTTAATGGCAATGTTATCGCTTACCAGGAAGCATAGTGCACCGTTTCCCACAAGGGTTACGCCAAATTCGTCGGTAGCGTGCACATCATTCCTTAACACACTGATGAGACAATGAAGCAACTCAGATGCATTTTATAAGAAGCATCATATAGGAATGAATTCCTATATGACAGTTTAGACACGCCTCTTTTGCTTTGGCCAATCACAGGCTCAGGAACATAACGTGTTCAGCATCTACGGAGTTCAGGCAATAAGCGAAGTCTCTGTACGACATTTGTTTGCTTTGCAATTACGTTTTGTTTTTATGAAAGTTGGAACCTCAAGTACTCGCAATAATGTTTTTTTTTTTTTTACTTCGAAACTCAAGAATGTGACGTAAACCTAATTAAAAGCGTTGGCCCTGTTTTACATTAATTTTGTGGAAATATACGAGTTAAGAAGAAGAATTCACCAACACACACACATATTTTATTTTTTCACCTCTTCCTCTTTTTTAAAAAACAAGATCGTGCTCTGACACGGCCCTGAGGAGGTCGACCACAGAGCGTCCATGGATAAGAGAAGATTTAGCTGCACCTCACAGAACAGCTCGTCCCGATAATAGATAAGGACTGAACTACAGTAGACGCAAATCTGTATGTGGATGTTCTGAATCATTCCCATGTGTGTGTGTGTGTGTGTGTGAGAGACAGAGAGAGAGAGAGTGAAAACTATGCTGGAAGTCAATCTTCCCCCATAAAAATCATCCCCATTTTCTCACTCATTAACTCACAGGTAGTGTCATCGCTCACACATGAGAAGCTCACACGAACACACACACACACACACACACACACAGACGCACACTCTGAAAAACACCTCCAGGGTTCCGGTGGATTCCAGCAGTCAGAGAAAAACAGGAAAAATCTGCGCTCTCCTTCCTGCCCTCTGACCCTGTTTGTGTGACACGCAGGAAGCAGTTTAGGAGGTCAGTGGTTCTCTCATTCTCTTGTCATTGTCTCCGTGGCTGAGAGTTACATCACTGGCACGCAGCAGAAACGGAGATGGAGTGTTTTTGTGAGGGCTTATGGGATTCTTTAAAAAAAAAAAAAAAAAAAAGAACGGCCAGGTGTAAACGAGTCAGAAATGAAGAAAAGCAGGAACTGACAGATCGACAACTTCCCTCCATTTACACCTCCGTGAAAGGAATCCCTTCCGCCGTTATGTGTATTAAAATGTGTCTTCTGGGTGAAAGACAGTACAGTATGTATGAGACAGTACTGAAAATGCATATGAAGATTGTCTTTTTTTTGCTGCTGTCTCAGTGTCATATAGAATTAAACCTATAAGTTTGGAAAATAGTCATCAGTGTATCACACAATGAGCGAAAATGACCCAGAGCAACAAAGTGACGAGTAATGGATCAGAATAAAAAAAACAGTAGAGCTCTTATTTCAGCTTTTGCATGTTTACATTTGATGTTTATCCCAGGAGACTTATAGGGGACGAGACGGAGTACACTCTGGACACCGTGCCAATCTATAGCAGGGCACACAATCAGCATAATCAGCATGTTTTTGGACTGTGGGAAGAAACCGGAGTGCCTGGAGGAAACCCACCAAGCACGGGGAGAACATGCACACAAAGGCGGGAATCAGACCTGGCTACCGGTGGTGGGAAGCGACAGTGTTAACCACAAAGCCACCGTGCCACCTCTAAAATACTTGACCACTGCGCCACTCAAAGGCCCAATAATTAGTTATTTTATGCACTGAAATTTGCCACACAACAATTAAATAACGAAGTCCTTTATCCTTCAAAACCTGCTGGATCTTACTTGTCTTGGAGTCAAAAAGACGTCTTGAAACGATGTACTCCTCAATCTTTTATGTCACTTGCTCGATTGCTGTCTGAAGATAATTTACAGGAATTTCACAATTCACTTGAGAATTATATAGTTTTTGGCATTTTTTTTTGTGCAGAGGTGGAATACCTGGATTCCATAAAGTAAAAGTCCTGACATATATCTGTGTCATTAATTAACTATACCTGCTAAACTCTTCATTTACAGTAGACATGCTGTACAGTAGGCTCGAACTCATTAGTGACATCATCCATTTCTTTCTCATTCCACAACGCTCATCATTACTGTATGATGTCTTGTTACAGTTAAATCATCTCAAGTTGCAAAAGTTTTGCTTTCGGTACTAAAATTATCTCCTTCCTTTGAGGCAATGACGTATGATTTCTTATTCTTAAAGGGCTTATTTTATGTGTCAGCGGAGTCACAATTTTCTGTGCAACAATACGCGCAAGGTTTCAATTCTGCTGCCAGTAAAGGGAAAACCTCAAGCGTGCTCTTGCACAATGCAGATGTGTACATATAGTAACACTGCTATCAGATTCTAATTGTGTGTGCCATTGGTAATTAAACGGGTATAAAAAAAAAATAAGGTAAATATAATTGCGGCGCGCTGAGATGCGTGCGTCACTGCCAGTTTGTATACTGGGAAGATCGATCAGGCCTGACTGGCTTCAGGAAATGTATACCAGTCCACCTGGTCTGAGAGGAAGTCAGCAAAAGCCGCATGCTGCAGACTGACGTCAATCATAAGCCACTGCACCTGACAGGAACACCTCCTCCTGACAATATACCTCGCTCTTTCTCACACATTCAGTCTTGTGTAGATGACTACGGATTAGAGGAACTAATAAACCGTGCTGAAATGCTAGCATGAGGAAGTTAGCCGCGCTGGTCACTTAGTATTACAGTAAATTCATTTTAATTAAAAGGGAAAAAAAAAAAGAATCTGAATACAAATTACATCTTGGATTTATTACAATGAGAAAAAAAGAAAACCCAGAATGTTACACTGTAAAACCGTTGTATAACATGGAGCCTCTACATTTCTCAAGTGCCGCTTCATCCCTTCCAGTATTACCTCACCGAATAAACAAACGCAGCCAAGGATTTCTCAACTACTACAGCATTCATCCCGTTTCAAAGAAACGCTCGGGTTTCCGTGCAGCGCATGCTCCAGCTTGAATCTGTGATTTTCTGATGTGACGCTCCATGTGTCCCTCAAGGCCATAGTGGGGGAATTTGATGGAATTTTCCCAGCCATTATTCCAGAGTGCTGACCTCCTAAGTCAGACAAAACAGCCCTTAAAATGGTATTGTGTGGCTGGTTCAACAGGTGCATGTGTGTGTGGGTGATGTACAGTCGGAGGGGGTGTGAAAGCTATAAGGCAAAATTATTCTAATTATGCTGATATTAGCACAAATCCGGTCAGAAGTGTGCAAGCACACGTACGCCATCATCAGCGCTACGACCGTCCTCCAGTCTCCCAAGGCCTATTAACGGAAACCAGACTCAACAACGTCAAACATGGGCACTATAGTTTGGTGTGTGTACGTGTGTGTATGTGTATGGCCATAAGTATGGGAGTAATAAGTGCTTGCCATTTCCTGTGGGCTTCCACTGCTCCTGTACTAGACGCAACAATAGTCAACGTTCTGGGTTCGTGTGCAACCCATGCGTGTGTCTGTGTACTGTATGTGTGTGTGCATGTGTGCGTGTGTTTTTGCCCGGATCAATCACCAGAGTCCGGCCTGGAGATGAGTGATGGTAAATGAGAAGATGCTGGGAACAGTGTGGAGAGTCACGTAGCCAAGTCTAACACAGCGTAGGCCCTGCTACTGAACAATTCCACTGGGGTAGAAAAAAGAAATATCTATTTCCTCCACTGTTATTTTTATTCTTTTGGATGTTTTTATGTTTGTTATTAATCCTCCGTACACATAGTACGGGCTGTATAGACTAGTCGCAGATGTGGGGATGTCAACTTAAAAAACATTGAGGCAATTTGCGGTGAGAACGCACGCCAAATGCACTTCGTACGTGTGAAAATATTTGAGGCTACACAATGCAATACTACGATCAGCTGCTCAAAATTATTGAATTCTTTTTGGAAATTTTCTTGAATTTTCTTAGCACTTTGCAAAAAGTAGAGCGGTGGCAAGGTGACTTAATACAACTGCCGTTCAAGTCAAACCGAGACTTTTGAACTTTATAATCTTTATATAATCCCCTGAAAAAAGCTGAAACACTGGCCTCCCAGGAACTCCTTTAATGGCCCAGACATACAGTATGAAAATGGCTTGGAGTGAGATCAGGATGTGGCAATAACACCCAGTTATCACGATTTCCCGTAATGTGCAAATGGTTTTCGTGAATGATAGTGAATAAAGTTTCCACAGACAGTCAAGTCTCTTCCAAAACTTAGTGACAAATTATCCATAATTTTTTTCAAGGATCAGGCGTTCCACTTTCTGCATGTTCACAGCAACAACTGCAGTGAGCTTTGAGCCACCTCGACTGGAATAATCATTTACAAACTTACAGTCTTCTTCAAAAACGTTTGCAACATTCAAAGGTTTTACTGCGGCTAGGATTTTGTGCATGAATGTGTATGTGCTTGAGCCCTGTGACGAGTTGGTACTCCATTCAGGGTGTCTCCCATTTTGTGGCAAGAGTTCCCTGGAAGAGACTCCATGTCCCCACCCGACCGACCCGTGACCCTACACAGGATAAGCTCTATGAAAAATGAAAAAAGACCAGACTAAAATATCCAAGAGTATTAGAGACCCCATGAAGTTAAAAAGTTAGGGTCTGGGTAGCTTCTTGTGCTCTATCCACGTCACAAGGATTTCCTCCTCCACTTATTTTCCCTGTCCTCAGAATAAAACCGTCATTTTCTCCCCGTGTAAAAAGAACGTCTTTTTGATCTGTGGGTTGCATTTCACTATGCAATCCCACTCAGCTAGATTAGAGTAAGATCTGTGGCACATTCCAGCTCAGAGAGGCTAATAAATTGAAGCAGGAGTCGAACATGGAGGAAAAACAAAACTCCCTGCTGTAGATATCACACCCTTCATCCATCACTAAGTTATAACTAAGCTTCTACAGTATGCCCCGCTGCACACTCTCTGTTTCACAACCGAACATTTCACCTGAGCCTCCTGCTCGTCCACATGCGAGACTTTTAACAGTCAAATAATTGTTTTGCAAATTTATTGCACTGATTTCTAATTAAACAACATAACCTGGGGTTCTAATCTGGAATATAAACTGTGCGACACAAAATACCAAAGAGCATAAAAAAGGGTCGAAAACACTTTTTGCTTTAAATATGGAAAATATGACTACTAGTATCTAGTAGTAAAAATTTGTAATTGTGGAAACTTCACCATATTTTTGAGAAGAAAAACATTGCAATATAAACTTTTCAAATTATATTTTAAATAGGATTTTAAAAAATCCTATTGGTATAATCCATTTGCTTTGCAATTTTTTTTTTACTGATATTATTGTTTCTCAGAATATAAAACAACTTTACTAGCACTTGTACACTGTGAAGTGACAAAAAAAGCTAACATAAGTTAATCAAATCTATTTAGACATGAGAATAACAAAGGGATGTGAACCGACTTCAATTTAAGATTTCTCTTACATCCCATCCAGCGCTTATTTACACACACACACACACACACACACACACACACACACACACACACACACACACACACACACACACACACCAGAAAGGTCCAAAAAGTCGGGAAAATGCTCCCGCTTCTATCTATATAATACAAAGACTCATATATATATTTATTGAGGATTATATTACAGCTAGGCAGCTAAATGACTTAAGAACTGTCATGTGAAATGCTAGTTTACGCACATTGACATTATAATGAAGTGTGATGGCTTACCAGGCAGGCAGACTCTGGTGAGGGAGGGCTGCGTGGTAGCCGGTGATCTCCTAAATGGAAAAAAGTATGCATATAATAGTGGGCTTCTGCACATTTAATATATTTAACAGGATGGAACTCGAGCGTTCATGCCTCTCTGTGTTTAATGTTATGAGGGCAAACTGACCTTATACCTCAAAGGTATGAAATTTTTTTTTTTAAATAAAGTCTAATATGAAATGCTGTAAATCATTTATTTATTACTTAGACAAACTCTCGAGATCTCTAACGTTATATGGCATTTCCTTCGATCTCCATAAACGCTTCCAAAACGAACAGCCAGTCTGCGAGATTGATTTGTTCTCCATCTGTCTGGCCCGGGACGTGACAGACTTGATCAGAACCCAACAAACGCCTCTAACGTAGTGTTGTAATTGGTTTGACGCAGCTCGTGGTAAGTCAAGAGGAAAAATAATCCCTGAGCTCAATAAAAGTGAGGAACTGCCTTTTTTCCCTCTCCGCTCTCGGATTCCAGGTGGAAAAACGTGTCACCGAGAGGAAACCAAAAGACCTAAGCAGGCGATTAACGTCTTTAAAGTGGTCAAGGGCTAAGTGGAAATTGGGGAATGAGGAACATGTCAGACAGGGTCAGTGCACTTTATTGCTGAGTGCAGCTCCATGCTGTGCACACACTGTCCTCTTGTGGTTCATTAAGCACATTGCAGCCTGTTAGACTCATGAGGAACACCACTGAATCTCTTGTGAGGTTTTTTTTTTTTTTTTTTTTTTAATGCCACAGACCAGACTAAAATATCCAACAGTACTAGAGTATTAGAGACCCTATGAAGTTAGGGTCTTGTTAAAAAGTTAGGGTCTGGTTAGCTTCTTGTCTACTTGTTAAACGATTCAATTGTGTAACCTTCTGCTCAGTGATAAATTCTAGTGCAGATGAAGCCAGTGAACTCTTTAAATGTAAAATTACCAGAATAGATGAAAGATGTTTAAAATGAACTGTAAATGGTATTTTCATAATGCAATATAAAGGCGGATAAAGGATTTGAATTAATTATAAAATAAATTTTACTTAAAAATTATTTTAAGGTTTTATACTATAAAATACAAATCAAATATACTATGAAAGACTATTAAAAATAAACTATAAACTATTATTAAAATCTTTTTAAAATACTATAAAATACTATTTAAACAATAAACTAAACTATTATTAAAATATCTTAAAAATACTATTTAAAAAATAAACTATGAAATACTATTTAAATACACTGAACTATAAAATACTATCTGAAAAATATACTTAAAAAATTACAATAAACTATAAAATAATTTTCCAAACATACTATAAAATACTATTAAAACAAACTATAAAATAAATACTATTAAAATATACTGTACTATACAATGCTATTAAAATACTATAAAATGCTAATAAAAATAAACTATAAAACATTAATAAAAATAAACTATAAATTACTATTAAAAATGAATAATGATATAAAGGAATAATGAAGTATGAAATGTATCTTTTTATGCATTATAATTTATATTGGATGGATTTTGAATGAATCAAGAAGTTTGTGTGTGTGTGTGTGTGTGTGTGTGTGTGTGTGTGTGTGTGTGTGTGTGTGTGTGTGTGTGTGTGTGTGTGTGTGTTTTTTAACCAACATTTTTTCCCCCTTGATGCTATTTAAACTTGGAATAATAAAAGTGCATTAACAGTAAATAGCAAATATAACTTACTTGTTTGAGGTACACTGTACATTAGTAAGCACAGTGAAGTTGTTTCTGACACTTCGAAGGCTAGCCAGGACCTAGACCCAGACAGAGTGCGTATTTAAGTAAATATGTTTAATACTACAAAAGTAAACATTAACGTAAGAAAAGCCACAGTCTACTCCTGAGCAATCACACTAATGACGACAAACATGACGTGGAAAGATAAAGTCATGTTTACCTGAGCGAATGGCGTGACGATTAGGTCATCCCCGTGTCTGGAAGCAAAACAGGATATGATATCTTACTTAAGTCAGGTTTCATTCAAACATAACAGCATTAAGTAACAGTGTGAAGGTCATCATAGCAAGACGTGAGGAATGACACCATCTCAATGTAGAACATAGCACAGCCTAAAAGAGGCTGCATGACATACTAGAGTGACTACACATTACATAAAAAGCATGAAACTGTACACAATCCTACATGATCCCTCGGGCTCCACAAAGCAATTCCGATAATAAGACGTCAGTGGGAACTGCGCCTTATTGTACGTAATGCCAGTTGAGTCCATCAGAGGAAATCAGGGAGCGTAAGAGACATGATGCAGCCTGCCCTCAATTCCTGCCCCTAATTCATCTTAATGCAAGCTTCTGTAGGATTGTTTCAAATCTGAAGCACATTACTGAAATGCACATTACCCTGAAAGCTTTGAAGAGACATTAAAAAATAAATTAAAAGAACGACGTGTAGCCTTTGGCAACTTTCCCTTGTCCCCAATGTTTAAAGAACACAATAATTTTGATTATATATATTTAAAAACATAAGACAAATATACTAGATGTAGCATGAGATTAAAGCAATATCACATGTGAGGGTGTTGTTGCTGTTGTACTGAATATCAGCAGGGTGGCGATGCAGTCATGGATATTAGCCATGATGATATTCAGCACCCCAAGTGTATTATTTACCCCAAGTGTAATATTGCTTTTATACAGCAGTTTCACAAATAGTACTTACTGTATTATCAACAGATGATGATTTGTTGACTTATTTAACCAGATAAAAGTCCGACAGATAGGGCAAGTTACGGGATTTACTCTATATTTACAAAATGAGGGGTTGAATCTCAAATAGCATTAAATAGAAATGTAGTGCACTAGGGTGTAGGATTTCTTTTTCTACACTCCAAGTAGTGTCTAATTAAAGGTTTAAGAGAAGCGCTAGAGAGTTAGAAGCTAGTTAGCTTTGTAGCTCACGTTAGCTGTCCTTTCTTGGGTTCGGAACGACTTGGAAGCAATTACAAAGTGTTGTTTAAGATGACATAATGTTAACAGATGTTTTGTTTCTACCTTAAAGTGCTTTTGTGATTGGTTTTAAATGCGGGATTTGGCAGGCAGCTGCTCCACCCTCAGTACTGCTAACCGTACAGACCTACAGTACTTTCATCCATGCTGCGACGGACAGTTAGTGTAATTAATGTTTTCTAGAACACCAGTCACATGGAGTGATGCATATAATTAGACTCGTCCAATCAGATTGCTTGGTCAGAACGAACTGTTGTATATTTATTATTGGAACCACAGAAACTTAATCTTAAATTTTTTTTTATCTTAAACCACCAACGAACGTATTAAAATAGCTAATAAAATAGTAATTGTTAATTGATAGCCTGTCCTGTAAATCAAAAGTATGTAATGAAATAAATTAATACTTTACTATTGGTTCTTGTCTATTTATTTATGCACAGATCAACACTGCAAAAATGAATGAATGATGAATGAAGTGAAAATATTTTGGAATATAATAAAAGTTATCTAGTATTTGCCATTATAGTACTGTATATATCATTGCTATGGTTATAATGATATATAAAGATTATTGAACCTTTTTCTAGAAATGTGTAATTTCAGTCATGAAGCAGTCTTGACCCAATTGCAAATACTTCTAAAAAGATAAAGAGTTTTTATTTCTAAATAGACACAAAAAGCCAAATAAGAACATCTGAAGCATGGAATGAGCAAAAGGACGTAAAAACAAGCTAAATAATCACATATTTGAGGTAGAATAATCCAATAATAAGAAGTGTACTGTATTAGTAAAATGTGCTCGTATTTAAGGCACTTTTACTCATCATTTTTGCAGTGCAGCTTAGAGAAAGATGAACTAAAGCATTTGAATGTTTAGAGCTTACAGTTAAACAATTTAATCATTTGTTTAGTTTCCTGTCATCAGTTTCAGCCAAGTTTTTGATTAATATTAAGAAATAATGTTAAGTGTAATCATAGTTTAAGACTGTCATGGAGAGTAAAGGATCGTTTATCTGTTATTGTTCCTGTTTATATTATGTAGTACATTTGTCTTGGGTTGCCTGGGTCACTTTTATGGTTATTGTTATGCTATACAGTAAGTGTTGTCGTTATTGTTGTTAATATTATCATTCTTCTTCTTATTATTATTATTATTATCATCATCATCATAACTCACAGCTCTGAGGCGACGGAGGAGTTGCGGGACATTGATTTCGGTGAGAGGTCGTAGTCGCTGTCTGAGCGGTACAGGAAGGACTCTCGCCGCTGGTTGTGTCCGGTTTGGGAGAAGTTTGGGTGCAGGATGAGCCCCGAGCCAGGAGAGGCCTGTGGATCCAGAGGACTGCATCCTGCAGAAGGCCCATTCTCCACATCAAAACTGCAACAGCAAACACAAGCAAACAATCGGCATGAGTTACTCAACACAAACATTCACTGTAGGACTAGTCAGAGACACTTTTCTCAAGTATGCATTTGACCCCTTTTAGACAAACTTACACAAACACTTGACTGGCGAGATTCCAAAGTTTTATTTCAAGGTCATTTCGATTCACTCATGCCTTCATTGCCCTGTAATAACTGTGTACTCCCAGTCAAGGTCCGAAGCCCATGAGGTGGAATTACGTCCTCAATGGAACACTCGTCTATCATATGGCACCATGTACACATTCACACACACACACACACACACACACACACACACACACACACACACACACACACACACACACACACACACACACACACTAATTCACACCTACTGCTAATTTAAACACCTACTAGCTTGGGGGAAGGAATCCATCCGAACATAGGGAGAACATTAGACAGTAACCTGAGCTCAGGATAAACAGGGGACCCGGGAGCTGTGAGTTGGCTATGATACCTGCTGCTCTAGCAGTTTTAATCATGTTGGGAAATAGTTCTAGTAAACAGTGAAGTCAACAAAACTATCAAGTAACACTTTTGAATTATGTCACGCCCAAAAAGTCTATATTTATATATTTTACTATATTTTTATATTTTATATTTAATGTGTTTTTTGGGTCTAGATACAACCATATAATGCTTACCATCTTTTTTGTTTTTTTTATATACTGTATATGGTGCTTGACGGATTTTGCAATGTTTGTGCGATAGTATATATATATATATATATATATATATATATATATATATACTATCGCACAAACATTGCAAAATCCGTCAAGCACCATAATGAAACCTAATTTGCTAATGACTATATCGCATTAATTTATATATATATATATATATATAAATTAATGCGATATAGTCATGAACAAATCATGTAACCAACCTACAACAACAATTTGTGAATAAACACAGTACCTTAAAACCAATAGCAGCTAGAACACACAGGTTTTTGGTTCCTCTTGTGCCACTGGAGCAGCTCTGACCCCTCTGGGCATGGCTCTACAGGGCCTATGGGAACGTATGTGTGCTGTGCCTCTGTGGCTCAGGCTTGTTTGCCCTGCACAGTCCATGGGTGCTTGATCAGACAAGAATCTGGGTCAATAATACTAGGTCAACAACCTTAAACTCTTTGCTTGCTGGGTCCTGTGCGTGGTATTCTGTGATGTGCTAAAAGTTCTGCTATCTTTCTGTCATGGCCAGCTAGGTATGTGCTACAATGGATTTTCTGTGGGAACGGGCTGGGTGGGCTGGCCTTTGGACTCACTGGGCATTGATGTGCCTTGGGTGTGCATAATCCTGTTTTGCCAGTTTACTGGTATATAACGGGTAATGGCTGATCCGTGTACTGTAAGTACTGCAGACTGTAGAGAATACTCTTGTTAAATTAGATGTTTAAACCAAGAAGACAGAAAGTTACAGTGAAATTTCAAGGGGGTGAAATGTGTGAAGTTTGGTGAAGTGGTCCCGTAAGGCTACGCCATTCAGAAAGTCTGAAGAATTCCCACTAAGCAGGGAGGAAGCAAATCACATCCTTCTAAGCCCTCAGGAAGTAAAGAGGGGATGACCTTGGCCCACTTCAAATGAGACACCCACACTGGAAGTGCATCATGCTTAACTCAAACAAACGCTGTTCAACTTTGGATACGTGTGTCTGTCATCTCAGTGGTGGCTGGAGAAAGATATTGGTGTTCTTGTGGCTCTCTGCCATTTCACAGCAAGTGTACTGACATGCTTTTTGTTCCGCCCCAAAAGCCACAAGCAGCAATGAAAGGAAGAGACAGCTGTCTTTCTGTTTTCAAACCACCTGAAAAGCCATTGCTGTCTGATAGTAGTTACAGTTTCACAAACGTAAACTTATGTTGATACCACATGTTGGAGTATGTTCATACTAGCTCTATATGGATCAACAGTTTCTTTATTAAACGTCCCAAAAACGTAAAATTTACAACAAGCACATTGTAACCAATATTCTGCTCTTACACTAAATGCTTACAGTCAACTAACCTTTACTATACACTTACTGATGCCCCATCTAGAGTACAGTACATAAGGTACAAAGACAAATACTCAAACAGGAGTCTATGATAAAGGTACTGGATCTCCTGTTCCTTAGTTGCCTGAGTCACTTTGTGATGACTACGTCAGAGTGAGCTTTGGGGTCTGACTGCAGTCCTTGTGTCTGCTAACCTTGCACACGTCTTTGAGCACCTTTACAATGCATCAACATCCCACTATTGTCATCTCTACTTCCTGAGAGAAACCACCAGAAATGCAATGTGTTTTCAATGGTACGTATGAATACAATATTTAATGCTTGCTTAACTACAGCAACTTGGGCCTTGAACTACTGAACTTCTGATCCTGTAACCTACTGTACAGCCTTAACCCACTGATGCAGCATGGCATCTTATGGTAAAATATTATATAATACAGCATGGTATAGAACAGTGCAATGTACAGTAATATGGCAGGTGTCCTATGATGCAATAGAGGTGCATTAGAGTAGAGCATGGTGCAGTATCATGCGCTATATTACAGTATAGCAATACTAAGCAGTATGTTAAGGTATACAGTAGTAGAGAATACAGCATACTGTAGTGCGATGCAATATGGTACTCTATGAGCATGAGAAAGTGCAGTTATGTACTATATTGCATTATATTTTTCAGTCACGCTGCATCATGGTACAGTATGGTGTAGTATGAAGCATCATGGTTCCCTTAAAGTATAATATAATACAGCATGGTGTAGTTTTTAACAGTATTCTATCATGTGATGTGGCATGGTAGTATATTGCAGTATTGTTCAGTTTTGTCCAGTAAAGGTGCATTTGTTGGCTGATGCATGGTGCATGTGTATTGTCCTACTGTCCTGTATGGTGTAGTCCACTGTGATAGACTAGACTATAGTATTGTGCAGTATGGAGGAGGATTGTCTATCAGCGACCAGTAGTGTATTATATTGTATGGTGCAGTAGATAAGGTACAGTATGGTACAATATCTTACAGTGTTGCACAGTACATCAGATGGCAATATGAAAATATAGCATATGCAGTATCAAAGTATGATACAATATAGTTCGGAATTTTGCGGTATGGCACGATATATTACAGCACAATGCAGTATGGTACAGAATGTCTGAATGATACAGTTAATTATGAGATGCAGCATCTGGTCAGGTCTCACATGCCATAACTTTGAGGAACGTATTCGTTTAGGGAACATACTGTACTATATTGCTTTCCAGGAAAAGTGCAGGAAGTTGGGTAATGATTTTGTTTCAGATTACTGTCACTATGAAAGCAGGCCGACCTGAGGAGGTAAAAACCTGCTGCTGTCCTACATACTGTGAGAAAGTGTGAGATCTTTGTGACCTGATGAAAAAAAGTTCTCCGGAGGAGCAGGACGCCTACTCTTTTCACCCTGGGGGGGAAAAAATCTGTCTCTGGGGATGCGCTGTTTTCTGAGTCACTCTACACCCCCAGATGACAACAGGCTTGCAAACAGATACAAGGAAGTAAGAGTCATGACCTTGTCTATTGGATATGTCAAGCCATGACGAACATAATGTCAAGTCTTAGAGTAAGGGCAAAGGCGTTTTACTTACTACACAGATAATACCACTGTATAATGTTACATATAGTTGTACTGTAGTACTTCACGAGAAATTGGATATACTGTACTGTACGCTGCCGGTCAAAAGTTTGAACAAACCTTTTAATTCCATGGTCTTTCCTCATTTTTCTTTCTTTCTACATTGTAAAACAATTCTAAAGGCGTCCAAAATATGCAATAATCTACTTTAAACAGCTACTTACAGTATGTTCATAGCGGATCTAATCTGAGGTTTCTGAGGCTGGTAACTCTACATGAACTTCTCAGCTGTAGCAGAGGTACGTTTTGCTTTTTGCTTCCCCAGGGAGGGTTTCATGAGATACAGCTTCAACTTGATGGGTTTTAGAAATGCACTCGACAACACTGTTCTTCACCTTCATGTCTTAAAATAACAACTGACTGTTGTTGTTACTTAATAACATAATTCCATATGTGTTATTTCATAGTTTTGAAATCCACAGTATTGTTCGAGAATGTAGACAATAAATCATATTGCTAATTATACTGTGTATATAATTTTGCACTCTTTATTGTAAATATTTCTCATAAATGACTATCCGGTTCAATATGCAGAATGTTTTGAATATTTCATCTTAAAGTGCAGAATATGGAGTGTTGACTAACGTTTTTTTTAGAAGCTCCATTGGGGTTACACTTACTGAAATTCGTCATACATACAGTATGTTCGATATAGAAATTATACATTTTAATAATAAAAAAAAAATCAAGTGACTATGACTAACAGATCATATATAATTTATGCTTTTATGCTGATAAATTATGATCAACAGGATAATTTTGACTAAATTTGACTACATTTCATCATAGGAACAGCAACTGAATGTGTAAATTAGAACAACAAAACGAGACGGGTTTAAAACATGCGTGTGGTTATTTTGACATTTTGATGACAAATAATAATCATGTATTGTATGATGACTAAATTTATAAGAATTATGACAAAATTTCTCAAAATTACATCCAACATCACCAAATACTGTAGGTTTAGTTACCAACCTTTGTTTTTACACATAATATACAATTACAGTACTTATCTTTACAGTAAACACACACATGGTGAATTTCAATGTAACACCTATGGAGCACTTTTTAAAAAATTATACACATGTAAGAAAGTTTGTTGTTAACATACAAACACACTAAAACACATGAGCGCAGTTTTTCTGTACCTTAATAATCCAGGGCCTTGCTCTCCTGACCTGCTTTATTGCATCACATACAGTAGTAAAGACTCCCGCAAGCTTAGGGTCAAAAGGAGGCTTAGCCGAGGGATGCTGTTGAATGAATTTGGCAGGACATGCGTGTAGGAAACAAGGAGTAAATAACTTTCAATGCTTTGGACAAAAAAGAACTGTCTGTGCCTACTCACATAACAATGTCATCTTGCATTAACTATCTTGGACAAGAGACTTACAGTACAGGAACCTGGTCTCATTTCTGAGTAAGTAATCACTCACTGGGCAGTATCCTACTGTATATACAGCGCATTTATACTCTGAGCAATTAGACAGGAATCTAATGTCAGGTTCCATTGAACTACTGTGGAAGTGTGTCTGTAGAAGTGTGTTTGTGTGTATGGAGGCGTTTACGCGGAAAAAAAATACAATCAGCTCCACGAAAAATAAAAATGAAAAGTAAATAGTTGAAGCTTATCAGGGGTTAAAAACTAAAGGTCAAAAGTAAATTTGAAGTCACTTGTGCGTACTGAAAATTATTCACCTTGGACAAGTGAGCAAGTAACAGACAGACAGACAGATACCAAATTATAATGACAGGAAACAATGCACCTTGAAAGGAATAGAAAGGGTGTGAAAGAACTCCCTCGATCAAAGAAATGACCACAGCCATAGTCACAACTATGACATTAAATGTTACCTGTAATCCCTATTTTAAATAGCTTCTTATTAAAGCACTTATGCATGTGTTTATGAGTAATGCATAGCCGGGAGCCTAAGAGAGCATAATTAGTCCTGCTCTCTGGGTGTTCTGACAATCAAGTACAGCAGACCAATCACAAGTCGTCCGGCTTGCTCATGTATACAAAATAGCATTGTTTGGTTCACCGTTATACAAAGTTGCATAAGCAGCGGTACCAGAAGGTACGGTAGCTGAGGAAGTACAGCTACACATCAGCTTCACACTCACAGATCGTTAGATAAGTTCAGAACAATTCCATAAGTATAACAAAACCTACAGTAGATACAGTTACTTGTGTCATTTCCACGTTATACAATACTCAATCCTTTATACTATACTTCATCTTTTCCAGTATTGCCTGCTTAAAAAGTCTGTGTGTAATACCACAAGGGATTTCAATGAGAGCAGTAAAAAATAAGAAGTGTTTAACAATGTGACAATCTATTTATTAAACACCCAGACTGTTTGGAGAACTTTCACATTTCATGACGTTCGCAGGTTCGACACATGACTGTGGGAACGTAGGGGACTTTTTGGCCGGGGAGAAGAATTTCTATAGCTCTGGGAAATGGGCCGTTGAAAAAAGAAACCAGAAACAGTGAAAGAGGGAGAAGGATTGTACTGTACAAATATAATCTAGGAGAACAAGAAGTGCTGCGAGCTTCGTCGTAAAATTTCAGCACGGGGCAAATGAGTTAGCTTCCGATGCAACTCTCTTTCCATGAGATACTTTAATGTGCATACTTTAGCTCTGTAAATCCGTGTGTGTGTATGTGTGCGTGTGTGTGGAAGTAGAGGTGTTTATGGTTTCATGTGCAGGTGTTTTAGTTCTCCAGGGAAATATGACTTTTTTTCCCCCCTCGAAGATGATATAAAGAAAGCAACTTAGTGGATTAATGTAGGTACTGTAAGCGTGGAAAATTAGCTGTGTGTGTGTGTGTGTGTAGGGGTATAAATATATGTATGTACATGAAAAAGTTTATAATAGTGAACCTCTCATTTACTGTAGATTCATCGTTTCATTTTGATGATTACCCCTTACAGCTCAAGACAATCAAAAATCTAGAGAAAAAGAACACGCAATACATTCTGATCAAGTTTATTAATTTATGCACTTCGTACTCGGTGGTGGCTTCTTTAGCACAAATCACTGCATCGATGCAGCACTGCATGAAGGCTATCAGCCTGTGGTACTGCTGAGTCATTATTGAAGACCAGCTTGCTTTGATGTGTATTAGTGGGATGGGTATTTCTCACTTTTCTCTTGATAATATCTCACAAGTTCTCTATGGGGTTCAGGCCAGACGAGTTGGCTGGCCAATCAGGCACAAAAATATCATGGTCAACAAAGTAAACACTGTAAGCCCGAATAAGTTGGCAAAAAATTTGAGGTAATCATCAAATTCTTTAAGTAATGATGTTTCCAGTTTTCAGTACATGGAACTATGAGTTTGTTGAACTCGTTCATATTAATCGTTCTTTACTTGCATTATTGAGTAGCCTAACTCGTACTATTTAATAGCAATCATAATGTTTTTTTAGTTGTTGCAAATCAAATAAATTGTTGTTGGTCTTTCGGCTGCTCCCGGCAATGGGTCGCTACAGCAGACAATCCGGTCCGCACACAAGCTGGGCACAGGTTTTTATGCCAGATGACCTTCCTGACACAACCCTCCCATTTTATCTGGCCTTGGTACAGGCACTTCATCCAGCTGTTGGGAATCGAACCTGGGCCTTTCGCATGGCTGGCGAAACACCTACCACTGAGCCACCGGTGCCCTATTGCCCTGATGATGTCAGACACAAAATCGCTAGTCTGAACGATTTTAAGTTAGTGGAACTTTAAGGTGACAGTTACTGTTACTTACTGTACGTACCTACAGATACTTAAAATATCAAATTTGTTCAGCTAACTTGAAAAGTGTAATTTCTACAAACTCAAATACCAAAAAGTTCTAAATACTCATCAAGGTCTATTAATTAGAACTAATTGTTTGTTAACAGTACTCAATATGTTTAATTACTTTGAGCATTAGGGTTTACGGTGTAGTTTTTGGTACTGTGGGCAGGTGCCAAGTCCTGCCGTTAAAGGAAATCGGCATCTCCATAAAACTCATCAGCAGACGAAATCATAAAGTGCTCTAAGATAATGATACTATAATAATGATGAGATACAGTGAACCAACTTCAAATCATCATTGGCTGTGAAAACCTCAACCTGGAGTTCAAACAAATTGGATTCACTAATAGGATTCGATTCAGTTCTTTTTCTCCTTAGTCCAGATACAACGCTTCTAAATGGTCTGATACTAGGAATGCAATAGCTCATTTCTTAAAGAGAAACACACTGTGTGTGGTGGCTCTTGATGCACTGACACCAGCATCACGTCACTTCTAGTATAGCTCTCCCAAGGTCTTGAATCAACTTTGCTTGACAATCTTCTTAGGGCTATGGGCGTTCCTATTACTTGTGCACTATTTCCTTCCACAATTTTCCTTTCCAGGCAACTTTCCATGAATATGCTTCAATACAGCAGCTTCTGTGGCTTATATTCCTTGCAGAGGGTGTTGGCGTTCATCTTCTGGACAACCGTCAAGTCGAGATACAGGGTATCGAATACTGGAGTTCTGATTTTCATGACCTGTAAACCATAATAACTGAAATGAAAACAAAAAAAGGCTTGAAATATTTCCCTTTTCATGCAATGAATCTAGAATATACAAGAGTTTCTGTTTTTAAATTAAAGTACAAAATTTTAAAACCTTTTTACAAAAAATCTTTTTACAATATTTGAATTTTATATATATATACAGTATATACACATTGTACACTTCATATTAATGTTGAGAGATAACAGTTTAAAGCCTTGAAGTGTTGCTACTAACACGTGCTACCCTCAGCAAGCTTAGCAAACAGACTGTGTTAGCAAAACATAATAAAGAGTCTTAAATCAACACTGTAACCAGTTATGTTTTAGAAATATTTACAGACTATTAAGCAGTTTCCGTATGGCCACTATGAAGGACGTTTGAAGCACAAAAGAACGTTCACCGCATACCACATGGGCCGCAAAAAGACCCGCTCCAATCCTAAACCAAACGTGTGGACGAGAACAAAACCACCAGGTGCTGATACTAAATCTGCTGGCATGTCGTTTCCAATGAAACAATAAACATTAACTACCCAGTGAAGCACCGTACCTGTAGGTATGTCCAGTACAACATCTGGCCTACTATGTATATAGGCACGTGCTGTACAAACAGAGGGAAAGCTCATGAGCGTAGAAGCTTGCTTTACATTACACAAATATTATCTTAATCAAACAACAGTAATATACAGTACAGCAGCTATAACACAACCTTATTATAAATTCATCAGCTAGTATGATTTGTGTACACAATTAATGTGAGTTGTAAAAATGTAATTCTTTTCCTATAACAACAAACCATGGAGTGCTTTTTTCCTTTTATACCACAATTCGGATATGCTATAATTTTTTACTTTTAATTAAAGAATATTAAGGACATTAAACAGTAGGTTTTATCCCAAGATAAAACAGTTTCACTTAACGTCATAGAATATTCACAAAAAGGGACAGTCCTAGTTACCACTTATCTCATCAATCCCATTAACATTCATAGTGTCATGGTCGGTTTCTTCCTGCCTGACATTAATAACACGAACAAAAATAATACAAACACTCTCAGTGTGTCACGTTACAAAGAAACACAACACCAACCAGCTTGAAGACTTTCGCACGCTGAGAAATTGAAACCCAACAGCTTTATCTCTGCATAATCCATTTTCTCATGTAAATATCCCTAGCTTAATGATTAAAGATGTGCACTTAAAAATACAGTATATATACATCTGTGACCTGTACGTGCACTACTGCGTCAGAAAACTAACCAACGTCTTGATTAGTTTAGAACTGAAACTAATCAAGATTAGAACTGAAGATAAAAAAAGTGTTGACCTTAAAAATCTAGTGAAATACTGTATATATTTTAAAATACAAAGCAAATATGATACTATTAACGCCTATTTCTAGACACATTTTAGTTTTTAAGTGTAAATGTTTAAGAATTTCTTTCAGAAAAAAAATTCAAAAGTGAAACTTTTATCTTGGGATAAAACCTACTGTCTAATGTCCTTAATATTCTTTCATTAAAAGTAAAAACATACATTACAGCATATCCTCATTTCTTAAAGAGATGTCAGGCGGCGCGGTGGTGTAGTGGTTAGCACTGTCGCCTTGCACCTCCAGGGTCTGGGTTCGATTCCCCGGCCAGGCTCGATTGCCGTCTCTGTGTGCATGGAGTTTGCATGTTCTCCCCGTGCTTGGTGGGTTTCCTCCGGGTACTCCGGTTTCCTCCCACAGTCCAAAGACATGCAGGTTAGGCTAATTGGCGTTCCTAAATTGCCCGTAGTGTGTGAGTGTGTGTATGTGTGTGTGTGCCCTGCGATGGATTGGCACCCTGTCCAGGGTGTACCCCGCCTAGTGCCCGAAGTCTCCTGGGATAGGCTCCAGATCCCCCGCGACCCTGAACACAGGATTAAGCGGTATAGAATGAATTAAAGAGATGTCTGTGTGTGGTGGCTCTTGATGCACCACATCACGTCTCCCAAGGTCTTGAATCAACTTTGCTTGACACTTATTCACACACTTTGAGCAATTAGGGGAAAGCCAATTAAGCCTAATCTGCATGTCTGTGGACTACCTGGAGGAAACCCAGCAGTGAGAACATGTAATGTTCATGCACACAGACCCGAGGCGGGAATCGAACCAGAATCATTGAGGTGCAAGGTGACAGTGGAAACCACTAAGCAAAATGATCTTACAAAAAAGATCAAGAAATTTATGCTTAAACATTTGAAATTTTGTCTAAAATAGGTGTTATTATCTTATATATTTGCTTTGTTGTAATCTTATATCAAAACCTTGCAGCGCTCTGAATAGAATCACTTGCTGAGATATCACTTTTCGCAGAGCGCTGTGATGTGTCTGATCCTCAATGCAGCCAAAAGAGCTACTATTAATACTCCTAATAGTCAGCACTCTAAGCTTATCTTCGAGCAAACGCAAAGATCTAAAAGGTTTCTCTGGGTTGTCTCTCTGCAATGACCTGTAATGCGAACTCTATCAGTGTTAAATAAAATTCTGCACTCTAAATGCATGAGTATTTTTATCAGTATCACATCCTTTTTATATATATATATATATATATATATATATATATATATATATATATATATATATATATATAGATATATAGATATATATATATATACACACACACACACACACACACACAGAGCATTTGTTATCTATTAAAAATGATGCTTGACTGAATGAATGTACGGTATTTGTATTTACAAAATTATATAAAAAGTATCCAAAAATGTCTAGCAGTAAGCTGAGAAATTAAATCCATATTTAATTTTTGTTCTATTGATGTCTGACAGATCAAAAATTAGTGTTTGTAGAGAGCATATACAAATTTGATATACTGCGCAAAAATAAGGTCATTTCTAAAATGAAATGAGCTAAATGAACAACTTTTACTTCCTTTTCACACAAAACACAACACCCAAAAAAAAATGTTTTTTTTTTTTACGCTGCACATATTGCTAATGTAAATTCAGGGCTCAGCACAAACCCAGCGCTCGAGTCCACAAACACAGCGTACTGTACAACAATCCATTCCCTTGTCACTAAGGGCAAAAAATTTTAATTCAATAAAAAATACCTTCATGATTTTAGGCACACAATTCACAATGCAAGAGGAAAAAAACACACACACACACACACACACACACACACACACAGGTGTAGCACATTCTCACTGTCATGTCTGTGAAACTTGGGTTTGTTTATGAACTGAAACTAAGCGTGACGTAGACAATACAGGAATGAATCACACTACTGCTGCGTTCCCGCACTGACCCCCACGGCTGACTCAATCTGTTTTGCAGATTATACACCGGCTTACGAATATATGTACAGAACTTCGTCCATGATCCGAAATGTGACACGGGGAGAGACAGAAAGTGTGCGGCGCGGACACATGAAGCCGAGCTCTCTTGCTCCACATCGTGCATGAGTCGGCCTAGTTTCAGCTGAGAGACTTCGACTTTCCTGTGGTGTGACAGCCTGAGGCATGACAGACATGCAAAACTGCCGAACGCACAAAGGAAGAGAGGGAGTGTGAAAGTCAGAGATAAACATGTAAATCAGTCACAGAGACACGGAGTGGGACAGATGCAGAGAAGACGGACAGAATGACTCGGAGAAGTAAAGTGTGAGAACGAGCGTGTTCTGACCTGAAGGTGGAACTGTGCAGCCTCTTCACCACCTCCTCACTGAAGTCGAAGTAAAGCCTGCCCTTGTGACAGGGCGACCGCCGGTACATGGCCCTGAGACGCACTGCACACTCTAGCAGCACCGGTCCTGCATGACTCCATACGCCAACACACTTACACACACTCACACACACACACGCCCACTGAGCCCTCCCACTGAGCTGAACTCCATTCTCTAGCCACTTCCTCCCCAAGCTACACCATGAGGCTCTCAGACTCACACACACACAAAAAAAAAAAAAAAATGCAAAAGGGGAAACACGGAGCCAATGCTAGAATCCGGGACTGGAGTCTCATTGATCTGATTGGATCTGGACTAAGTGTGCTAATAACCTTTTAATAAAGTGCACAACATATGAGGAGAACACACACACACACACACACACACACACACACACACACACACAGAAGCAAAACCAACCGACACATGGCATAGCGATGCATGGCAGCCAGATGTAGGTAATGAGAACACAGAGTCTCAGAGACGCGTTGCATACCGTATCTCAGTAAAAACTGTTTGTTTCTTTGTTTATTTATTTGTTTATTAATAAATCCCCTTCAAGGGCAGCTGTTTAACTCACCAAACATGATCTACAGGATTGCTCACAAAGCGGTGCCAACAAAGCACCGTTGTAATCTTGTGGTTTGAGGTGTGACGGTACTGTGTGGCATGCTCGGAGATTCACTTTGATTGGCAGAAAAAAACTGAAAACTAAACAAACAAATACCAACGTTTGTATAACTCGATTATGAATATAAAATTATATACAGTAAAATAATTTACTATGCTTGTTCTTGGATGACAGAAACGGGAATCCAGTCTGACCTCGACAAGTCGTTATTCGAGTTAACGTACAGTACAGTAGACGTCCGAGGTTGATCTCAGATTTATAATTAAATCTTGTGTTTTATTATGATTCTTACTTTTACTACAATTTAATATAATCATCATACGTTTACACAGTCAACAAACAAATGATGCATAACCAGGTCCATACAGTAAATGTGAACATCTATTCTATGTGCAATGTATTTATGCATGGACACACACATACACACAAACACACACACACACACAAACACACACACATTATATATATATATATATATATATATATATATATATATATATATATATATATATATATATATATATATATATACACACACATTGCAGATATGGTGTGCAAACACACACAGCCGAGCACACAGACAGCAGAACGCGACCGGGTTTAAGATTACAATGTCACAAAAACATCAAAAGTCACTTTGGTTTCGGCTGCAACGTGAAACATCGCCGCACACAATGCAGGAAAACACAGAATGCATTCAGCTGCCCTTTGAAAGACGATCTAACGAGGTGTTTTCGGTAACATACACTTAAGACGAAAAATCTCTGTTAGTGACTCATCTCACTAGATCTTGATCTAAAATCAGATACGTCGTTGGTTATATTAATAACACCTGACATTAATCATCCAGCCTTATGAAGAAATTGTGATTACCTAAGGAATTTCCCTCCCACTTCAGTGGGCGTCCCAAACAGAAATCCGAATGGATTGTCTGAAAGTGAGGATTTGAAAAAACTGAAAAATATGTTTTGAAACTGTTCTATAAAGTTATTAAAGTATTAAATGAATCCAGAACAGTTTCAGGTTACAGGTTTGTTACAAGTGTCAGTATCAGTACCTCGAAACATACAAAAACACACTTCTTTGCATATATTTATATGTTAAAATAAATGCATGTTAAAATAATTACACACACACACACACACACACACACACAGTACGGTGTAAAAGTCTTTGGCACATGCAATTAACTGCTGTAGAGCAGTAACAGTAATTCAGAAAACAAAGTCAATAATTGATATAACAACCGTTATAAAGTCTCAGGTGCAATCTGTGTAGTTTTATAAGGCAATTAGTTACATAGTTTTACTGAACATCCTGCTTAACCACACACTTGGTCCTTCTAAGGTCCTTCCTGCTTCTTTTTCATGCAAAACCCAGAGAAACTCAGAAAAACAAAAAACATAAAATTTAAAATTCTGGAAAAAGTCTTAAAATTGTATTTTCTTTTTAATTTACATGTATTTCAATGAGTGCCCTATAGAGGAATAAAGCACAGGAATAAACTGTACCACATGTAGGGATTTTTCCCCACATTTATTCATTCATTCATTCATCTTCTATACCGCTTAATCCTGTGTTCAGGGTCGCGGGGACCTGGAGCCTATCCCAGGAGACTCAGGGCACGAAGCGGGGTACACCCTGGACAGCGTGCCAATCCATCGCAGAGCACACACACACACACACACACACACACACTCTTTCACACACTACGGTCAATTTGGGAACACCAATTAGCCTAATCTGCATATCTTTGGACTGTGGGAGGAAACCGGAGTACCCGGAGGAAACCCACCAAGCACGGGGAGAACATGCAAACTCCATGCACACAGAGACGGGAATCGAGCCTGGCCTTTTTATTTTAAACATTTGCAAGCCTGGTAAAGCTTAGCTGTTTATCCTTTAGCATATTGAAAAAAAAATCCAGGTTTTACAATAAACCATGATATAACATAACAGCATTTAAGTTCAATGTCAAATCTGATGATTAATCTGCGATCAGAAATAATTATATTCATGTCTTCCAGGAAGATGGAAAAAAACCCCCAAAGATTTGGATCTTTTCCAAAAAGTAAAGGACAATACGGTTCATAAAACCAGCACTGAAAAATGTACATATGGCACGGCACAGCAAGAACTCTTCCTCAGAATACACTCCTCGCTTCTCTCACATGGAATCATAAAAGTCACGATGAGTTTTCTTTACAGTAAACACAATGGAAACTATTTCATTAAGCCCGAAAAAAGGGAACAGAAACGAAAATCCGCCCGACTACAAACACACTGCTTAATAGCACCCTCATCGCAAAACATTAAAGATGTGTGTAAGAAAATCTCGCTCTGCTTCTGCAGATCACGGACATTAATCCTAATGACGCGCTGACGGATCGGCGGGCGACACTGCGGCGTGACTCCTGCTGCCGAATCATCGCTGTCACCCTGAGAGGATCAGAGATCAGACGCCGTCTCCTGCTTTCATTTCTTACTATGAGCGGCTGAGAAAAACCGTTACGCTCTGGTAGGCAAAAGAGCCGGTCAGCAGTTCAGAAAGAAGGCTGGAGGATGAACGGAGAAGGCAGGACAGATGGAAAGCTCACGTCATGGACCTGAGAGACAACAATGAAAGTGGAGGCTGGCCAGGCAGACCAGTACAGACGGAGATCGTGATTCAGACGAGGACGGTGCGGGCGTGTTGAGTGTCTGGCTGTAAAGATTCGAACAGAACAAAAGAAAGCAGAGTGAGGACCCCACCCAGGAATCTGTCCATTCATCATAAAAGTCAGAGAGAGACAGAGAGAGACAGAGACATAATGTACTTAAGCTATTACTCTAATCTGTTTTGTTTTTGTTGGAAGGTTGGGTTATACAGCTTAGTCTTAGTGCGTGTGTGTGTGTACATGTATGTGTGTACATGTATGTGTGTGTGTGTGTGTGTGTGTGTGTGTGTGTGTGTGTAGCAGATCCAGTTTCAGCACCATACTGTAAGTAGTCATCCATAAGTTTAATTAAAGTCATGGGAATCCCCAAACCCTGATAATATCTTGGAATGTGAATAAATTATTACTTTAATTTAATTCCTTCATCTTCAATAAGCACTTCAATAAGTTTTAATTGCGTCAGGGAAAATATTGATGGGACAACCTTTTTCTCCTATGATTAAGACGAGACGATGATGAGACATCACGGATATCAATGAAAAGTGACGAAGTCCGCATGCAATATTGTTGACAAAAAAAGACGAGACTAAAATGTGGTTTAAAGAAATAAAAAGTAACAAAACATCTGTCTTTAGATTTAATTTTCATCACAATCCGCTGTTCATTCATTATGGCACGAGCGACAGTGTTCCCCGGGTCGTGGCGAACGGGACTTAGTGATTGGACGTTACAAAAAAAAAAACAGATAATACCGGAGGGAGAACAGTGTGTGGAACACAATTGCTGGGAAAAATACCACAAACCTGAAGAAACGCCTCAAGGCATACCAGAAAAATCTCAAGGTAGTTTTTACAGCATCTTCTGTCATTATGTTTTAGGTCACATGTTATTTACTATTACGTTACATGTGATGTATTTTATTTTATAGCTAAAACGGGTTAGCAAATGATTGTGATTGTGATCAAGCTGTCCTCACAACAGTCCAGTGCGTGAAAATCCATATTTTCTTCTTTAAAAAGAACTCATTAAAAAGTTTTTAAAACACTGTATTGTCCATAGTGCTCCTATTGTTTTGTAGTTGTTGTTCTTTAAGAGTTCTGGACATGCATCAGTTGTTGTGAAGGTTAAAAATAAATGCCATTAGTTGAAAACATCAGATGAAAAGATTATTTTAAAATGTTAAGGAAAATTATTGTGTGAAAAAAAAAAAAAAAAAGAGTGTTGGCTAGACTAGATTGACTGTAGTGTTAATTAATAATAACTTTATTCCTAAAACGTTATGGTTTCATTGAATAAAACTAGAATAAATACTTAAAGGTTCCTCTGAATAAAACTAGACTTTTAGTCGACTAAAACTTGTGTAAACAAAAATAGGATATGATTGACTAAATATGATAAAAACTAACAGGGACATTTATCCCAGGACTAAGATTAAGACTAAACTTCCTCCTGCTGGAATTTTAAAAACAGTTTGTCTCCTATTTTCCGAAAAACTGACTATTTGAGTGATTCAATTCAATTCCATTTTATTTGTATAGCGCTATTAACAATTGGCATTATCGCAAAGCAAAAGAATAATTTAAGTTTATATGGAATGTGATGAATGCACATTAAGCCTGAGCATGAGAGATGATTACCCACAATCCCAGAGCGCGAGAAAGAGAAAAACAAAGACCATGCGTACCGCTCTTATTTCAAAACCTCACTCGTTTATCATGTGAAAAATTTTTTTTGCCAAACGGTCGCAAAGTTTCCCCCCATCCAAAGTGTTAATAAATATTAATAAAGTGTAAATCATATCATTCTCAACTGTCATATGTCATATCGTACGGTTATCGGTATTGGCTGATAATTAATGTTGTTATCGTTGTCTATTCAACAAGCTGTTTTTCTAAAAATTAAATACATTAAAATATAAGGTTTTTATGCTCTGTCCTGACACCAGCACAGAGAAACACTGATGAATTTTCTGATCATATGACGGGACATCACAGTGGTCTCTAGCATAGCAATAACATCATTTAAACATATCTTACTATATATCAGACCACATGAAATTACTTTAGTCATTTTTGCCAATTAGATTATTTTTGATTTTGTCGTTGCACAAGTGAAGTGTCAAATCTTCTTATTGGTGTTAATGAAAACAAGAATATCCTGTATTATAAATATCCTGTAGGTAAAATAAATAGCAAAATCAGTTTCCCTTTAAGCTTTATTTAGATTAGCAATTCTATCTGTCCAGGTGCTTTACATCAAATTGTTTAGGGACAAAATGAAGAAGCACATACAGGTCACTAGGGGGCAGCAGTAGACAATAAAAAAAAACCTTACTCAGTAATATGCTGTGTGTGTGTGGCTTGCATCGACCAAGAAAGAAACCAAAACAACCCACCTCTATAGTGAATAAGAATACGAGAGAGAGAGACGACTCTAGATAGAGAAGATGATGATTTTTACTTGATTTCATTGACTTTCATGTAAGTATGATACTGTATGCGTAGAGGCTGCAGGTCAACTGCACACTGTTTATTAAAACAATCAAGATCAGTCTGTCTGAGCCAAATCCAGATAAGACATGAGCCGGGCATGAAATGATGGAACAGCAGAAGGAATGTTTACCAAATGCGAAAAACCAGGGAGACGCACAAAACCGTGACTTGGCCACATAAAGCATCTTAAACTCAACGCTTGTTTACCGATGTGTCAGAGAGAATGAACGAGGGAGAGTCTGTCATCTCTGAGTCATTCCTTTTGCAGTTGAATGAAGTCACAGATGAGAATAAAATGACAAGTTTTGGCTTTTGTCTGAATAAAATGAATAGCAACATGAATTTGCCTGAAAGTCATAGAGTAAGAAAGGAAGTAAGACAGAGAGAGAGAGAGAGATAGAGAGAGAGAGAAAGAGATAGAGAGAGAGAGAGAGCACCATGCTCTTCCTCAAGTCTCCTGCTGGTGCTGCCTGCAGGTCTGAGCGGGACTGCAGAATCATCACGGACAAGTCGAAAGCCAAGCTCCATTAGATAACACACTGATCCAGCCTGATAGCCGCTCACAAACACAGTATATCTCAGGCCAGTTCATTAGGAACACTGATTACTATGTACTAATACTGCTAATACTAATATTAGCTTTGTGAGTCGGGTTCATGCTGACATGATTGCATGACTTGATGCTGATTTGTGAGCTGCAAATTGGGAATGCGCAAGATTCCAACCAAGTGACTGAAGATTGCAGATGACACTGTGATAATGGAACCAGTTTAAACTTTGTGTTATGGCACGTTTTCACGCCTGTATGAACCCTGTATGAGGTCTTATTCATATGCACACGGTCAACAACAATACTTTGATAAGGGATGCTTGATTGGACCAATTTGTGGTTGTAGTGCAGGTTGGGTCCGAGGACCGATGCTGCTGAAGCTTATTCTGACCACTTGTGATACTATAGACATGGCAGAGGATTTCCAGCTTTTGTTCAGCCTGTCGCCTCGGATTTCTGTTTTCTGGCACACGAGAGTGTTGAGTTCAGAGCTGTAGCTATCGAATATTTTAGTAATCGAGTATTCTATCAAAAATGTAATCAATTAATCGGATAAAATTTACTTAATTAAACAGTGATGTAAAATATGTAAGAGACACAAAAATTCATTGGTTTTCCATTTTAGAAAAATCTACTTTTATCAAAAAATAAACATTGTCATTATTCACAATACAAGGAACAGCTTAAAGTTGGCCGGAGATGCATGAAAGTGCATTTCAGTGCTATACTTTCTTATTTTAAAGCCTTTTCTCAGATGCAAAAACTAAAAAAGGTATTTGAAATGACTTTAAGTATCCAAAAAACTAAGGCACACATAAAAAAAAAAAAAAATGATACAAAAACACTAAGTTGTGCAACTTAACTTTCAGAACTAAAAGTTTATAAATCTACAGCTCAGGCATAACATAAGCCTGATTTCTTGGCTCGCTGATATTTTTATCGCTCTGTCCTGTTTTGTAGCCCGCAACAGAACGCCCCATCAAATCAATACACAGCTGACTGTTTGCATCTCCTTCCGCTTTGTGGGTGCCGTAAGCGCTTCTTCTTCGTCCGTGTTTACTGGCGGCTTGCATCCGGAAGTGCACTGTGTGACGCCGAACAAATAATTGCGCAAAAACATAACGCAAGCTTTTAAAAATTAATTAAACGAAGCTTCGAGGCAGAAGATTTTGCCTCCATCATTTTTTGCAATCGAGTTACTCAAGGAATCGTTTCAGCCCTAGTTAAGTTATCAGTAGTATTGAGTTATCCTGTCATCTTGAATGTGCCTGGCCATTCGCCTCAGATCTTTCTCATACACACAGAGTTTCTAGATGTTTTTTGTCTTTCGCGCCATTCTGTGTAAACTCCACACAGTGTTGTGTGTGATAATTCCAGGAGAACGGCAGAGTCTGGAATACTCAAGGCAGCCTGCCACACAGAGGTTAGAGTCTAAGAGATCACCTTTTTCCACATCCTGGTGTCTGATGTGAAGCGGTTGATCTGTGTGTGCATTGTACTGCTGCTATATTATTGACTGAGAGGATAATTGGAGGTTATTCCTATAAGCATTAACTTTACTGCAATAACTCCCAAACAATGCAGTGTACACATATACTACATATTGACTAAAATCTAAAGCATTAAACAAGAGGGTCAGTGTAAAGGTGACCTTGGAGTACACGCTGGTGCCGGTCGATTTCAGACAGTAACCCTCTATTCTTGCTGATCGACAGGGAAATTCCTGCCTTGTTTCACCATGAGTCTCCGACCCTCGGGTCGTTTTTCAGCTTGCTCAGTCCACGTCTTCTTTGGCGATGACTGCTGCCCTCTTCACTACACTATGTGGGTTGCTGTCTCCAAAAAAAATCTGTACAGTATTTGGCCGTCTTTCATCCTGCGCACATATTTGAACTATGATTTATGATTTTTTTTCCCCTCTCGATCGTGGGTTGCTGCATACATCTTGATCGTCTTTTGAAGATAACCGTGTCTGAAAACCTCAAGTTTGTTGACGTCGGATCAGGAAGAAAGCAATGAATCGATCTTGATCTTTAACTAATCACATACTGTACATCATGTAAAAACAAGTTTGTTCGGTTTGTAGCTCCAATGTTTGTTTTTTTAGGGTAATTGTTGTCAGATTACATAAAAATACATTTTAGCTGAAGCCTTTTAGTAATAAGTAATGACAGCTTCCTGGATTTTACCTCGAATCAAAGACAGATTTTTACACTCAAGTTCTAACCAGATGTCTGTAGCCATAGTTTCAAAAGCTTTCAGGGGAAAAAAAAACTCCAAAATAAGGACCAATTAAAATGAGTCACTCAGCAGTTCATTTTTAAAAGCTAAAAAAAAAAAAATCAACCATCCAGATGAATTAAAGAATGAAAGCAGTCTTGTTGAAGCTGGTGGTGACTGTCAAAGCGCTTCTGATAAACATCTTTGTCGTGATGTCGTGATAGAGGAGAATTCTATAGTACATTTCACACATTTGGTCAAAAAGGTTGAATACGGATATAATTAGACATTTTACAGTTTTTATTCATGCAGTACGTAATGTGTCAAACTTCATGGGGTGCTCAAGTCAAATTGGGATTTGTGATGAAAGTTCTGGTGGATGAAGGTGTAAAACGGATTAAAATTGACAGAAGACTTTACGCACTGTATGATGATGAGACTCTTAACCTTGGTACGTCCGTGAATGAAGATCCCGGCTGAGGTGGCCAGCGAGTGGAATGCCTGATCCTTGAAAATGGACGAATAACTTGTCACCAACTTTCGGAAGAGACTCATCTGTACACAAAATCATTCACGAACACCACTTGCACATCACAGGAACTCCTGTATAGTGCTGACCTCACTCTAAACCATTTCCAGGTGTTTGAGCCATTACAGGAGTTCCTGGGAGGCCAGTGTTTACAGATGTGAAGTAGGAAGTGTGACCACAGTTCTGGCATACTGAGAAAACTTTCTATCTTAACGGCATCCGATATCTTAAAGTGCATTAGTGAAGCAGGGGATTATATAGAGAAATAAAGCTACTGTAGTACTCTCATAACTGTGTTTTATTATGTGTGTTATCAAAAGTCCCAGTTTGACTTGAACACTCCTTTTTTTTTTGTTTTTGTTTTTTACTTCTTTCCAGTTATGCGTGTGTTAAGAATGGGGAGGCAAATTGCGGCTGTTATTATGAGTACAGTGTCACAGAACTAACTGATAACAGTAGACCCAACCTATTTTTCTCATCATCTCCCTTTAGGTAATTTCGATTTAGTCTAGAACATGTAAAGTTTTCCAACATCCCTATATTTTAATGCTTTATAACTGTTTGAAAGATAAGATTAAGCAAGCGCAACCTAGAATCTACTTAAACGGCCATTCATTGTATGTAGAAACCAAACCAGGATGTATTTGAGACATGGGAAGGAACCAGAGAACTTTGGAAGGAACCCATGTGGACACGGAGATAACATAACATATGAAACTCTGCACGGACTGTAACCCGAGCTCAGGCTCAAACCGCAGGCTCTGGAGCTGTGAAGTGGCAACGCTCCCCATTACACCATCACTGCCACCCTACTTAAAATACTTGTGCATGAATAACTGTTCCCTGTAGTGTGGCTACTGAGGATGTTCCAGAACTTTATAAATTCCCAACAATGGATAATTGTTGTTGTTTACATTTATGTGCTTTACAAAAAAAAAAAAACGTGTATAAACGGGGGCGAATGCTTTGTGAGATATTACACTTTCTTGGCTAGGTGAGATGACACTGTACGTCATTGAAAAGTTTCATGATGCTCAATGAAATACACTCTAAGCTGCTCCGTTCCCGACCGTGCAGAAAGCCACGAGGCTACCCAATCTCTAATTAAAAAGCATGAAGGTAGGATAACATCGAAGTCAGGAAGTGATAAGCCATGGGATGAGTGATCTGTTCGCTGAGCCGGACCTCGTGATCCTGAGTAAGGCGGAGAAAAGGGCAGCGTGCAACCACGAAACAGTGAAAGGAAAAAGGGCTTGACTTGCAATCGGAGAACGCGGCAGGCTCAATCCCAAAGCTTTTCAAGCCGTCTACTTACACATCGAGGCACCTGATCTTCCTAGTCTACTGCTCCACTGCAAAAAAGTAACACTCCAGTCCCAAGAGCTTATACTACATAACAAGTAGATAATCCCCTAAAACCCTACGCAACTTTAATGCATGAGAAATAAAAACCTCTATCCCTTCTAAACCTCTAACAACATACATGCAATTCATCAAAGTCTGTGTATGCTTCCTAGCATTAAATAAAATCTCTTAAATCTCTCTTAAAGCTAAAATATGTTTCAAGTGGACTCACGCATCCAGGGTCGGGGTTCGATTCCCTCCTCAGGTCTGTGTGCACAGGCTCCATTTACAGTACAAACTTTTACTATTACAGTACAAAACGTGTTGCTGTTGTAAATCACTGAATACATACAGTAAAACACATCATAACAGATCTTCATATGAGTGAAACCGCATCAACTTTGAGAGGAAATTACAAAAAGACATATTCTACAGAAAACGCAACGCAAAGAGGAAGTGATACACTCGAGACATCCCCAGAAGAAAGCATGTTTAAATAAGCATGTGACGTCAAACCAAAGAGGCCTGTGTTAGCTTGCTACAGTATACAATGGAGAAGCTAGAAGGAGCAGGAGAGTTTAGATGTAGAGATAAAGATGGAGGTAGAGGTGAAGGATGAAAAAAGAATAGGAGGAAGGCCTTGCCCAAAGACACGAGCAGCCTCCTCGTCAGGCTACGTCTGTTGACCCTGAGCTGACCGCAACTGCACAGCGAGAAAGGCCAAAGGTTTTCAACTCGAGACAAGAAATGGCCTCATGCTAAAAATAAATTATAAGAAGAAGAAACAACTTGCTTCAGTGTAAAAGCATTAATCAGATAGTTTTGTCTAGTGGATTAAAACAGCTTTCAAAGATTAGACATTTCTATAGTGTCAGACAGCTCAGTTACAGTGTCAGATACATTTGTCGTTTTAAACACTTGTTACATCAGACAGCTCTGTAGTATAAGACAGTTCTGGAGTATAAAACACCTGCGTAGTATAAGACAGTTCCATAGCAACATACAGCACAGGACCAACAGGCAGCTGTGCACTATCAGACATCTTTATAGTATAAGATACTGGAACGTAGCACCGCGGTATCAGATAGCTTAGTAGAATAAGTTAGTTCCGTAATATCAGATAGCTTAGTAGTACTAGACATCTATGTAGTGTCAGATAGCTTTGTGGTATAAAACTTTTTTGTATACAGCTTTGTAGAATAAGTCAGCTCTGTAGCATTAGACAGCGCTACATTAGCATACAACTTTGTACTATTACAGGGCTCTATGGTAATATACAGTACAGCTTTGTAGTATCAAACAGCTCTGTCATATCAGACATTTCTATATTAACAGAACTCTGTAGCATCAGACAAGCACTATATAAACAAAGAGCTCTATAGTATTAGAAACCACTGTAGGATCAGACTGCTCTACATTAGGATATAGCTTTGTACTATCATAGCGCTCTCTAGTAATAAAAAGCTTTCTAGTATCAAACAGCTCTGTAGTATCCGACATCTCCGTAGAATCAGATAGCTGTATATTAACAGAGCGATGGAGCATCAGACGGCTCTGTAGCATTAGACAAGCACTATATAAACAAAGCGCTCTGTAGCATCAGACAGCTCTGTCGTATCAGACAGCTCTACTGTATATAAACAAAGAGCTTCACAGTATCAGACAGCTCTGTCGTATCACACAACACTATATAAACACAGATCTATGTATTATCAGACAGCTCTACATTGGTATACAGCTTTGTATTACCATAGTGCTCTATAGTAATATACAGCTTCGTAGCATCAAACAGCTCTGTAGTATCAGAAAGCTCTATATTAATAGAGCTCTGTAGCATTAGACAGCACTACTGTATATAAACAACAAGCTCTGTAGACACAGCTCTGTCAGACAGCTCTATAGAATCAGACAGCTCTGTCATATCAGCCAGCTCTACTGTATAGTAACAGAGCTCTGTAGCACCAGGCGGCAGTATATAAACAAAGAGGTCCACAGTATCAGACAGCTCCATAGCATCAGATAGCTCTGTGGTATCAGACAACACTATATAAACACAGATCTATGTATTATCAGACAGCTCTGTAGCATCAGACAGCTCTACATTGGTTTACAGCTTTGTTCTATTAGAGGGCTCTATAATAATACACAGCTTTGTCGTATCAGACAGCTCTATATGAACGAAGAACTCTTTGTTTCCTCTATATTACCAGAGGTCCGTAGCATCAGACAGCTCTACATTAATACACAGTTTTGTACCATGAGAGTACCATACAGTATGACTATGTTGTATCAACACGCTCTGTGGTATCAGATAGCGCTGTAGCATCAGACACTGACTCTGAGATAGTCAGATAGCTCAATAGTGTGAGATTCTGATTCTGTAGACTCAAGGAATCTCTATAATGACAGACACAGCCCTGTAGTATCATATTGCTCTGTAGTAACAGACGGCTCTATGGTAGCAGACAAATTAGTAGAAGACTTTAACACACTGCGGTCTGTGAGATATCCCATAACCATGACACAATGCGTTCTGTAAGATGATCTGATGTGGTGATCAGCTATCTGTTGGATCTGTTAAGGACATGCATGTCTGTACAACAGACGACACCATCAGAAATACTTATCAGTGTTTGTTTAAGTACCGGTTTTCTATGTGTGCATGTCTGCCTTAGATAAGTAACGAAGGTAGTGTGTTCAATTCTACCGTGATGAACATAAACACTGACCTTTACTCTGTGTGTGTCCACGTGTGTGTGTGTGTTTGTGTTTGTGTGTTCGTGAATAAGCCACACGGGACCTAAGATTAAGTTTAATTCCAGTGTTCTGTTTGCAAGAACATAGCCCCTTTAGATGTTTTGCAATTTGAGATGCCCTGCGGTGGCCACAAACTAATAAAGGAACATTTAGCTGTGCCCTTTATCACACGGCCTCCTGCCCGGCGAAATGCCCTCAGCATGAATGATCCTCTGGCGGCACATGAAATTACAGACCCATTCTTAGCCTGCCACAGCAGGTTTAATCAGTGTAAAGGGCACAGCTTGTACAAATAAGTGTGCATGAGCATGGTGTACGTATACACACACTAAAGTTTTCATTAACATGAACAGTCTCATGCATATAGCTATATATCATTCGGTAAAAGCGTTTGCATCCCCAGCTGTGCAGTTTCTGGAAAAAAAAAAAAAAAAGTTAAATAAATCCCTAAAAAGAAGAAAATGAAATGTAAATGTATTTATGATAACTGTCTGCCAACATTAAGAGGCAATAAATGGCCTTCTCTGCTTGACCTGGATTGAAGAATGCAGTGTATTACAGTGTATACACTCTGGAACGGTTATAACATAATCCAATAAAAAAAAAAGTAATCAAAGACTTTAGCGATGGAGAAAGGCGAAAATTATGTTAACTTTCAAACTAATTTTAATTAGCATAGATTATTTGAGCGTATTTGTTAAACCTACAGTATATACTGCACACATGCATGCATTCATGTAGATTGGTGACAAATTAAAGGAAAAAATAAAACAGAAGGCATCAGTGCAAATCAAAACAATGTTCTTTGAATTGATCTACTTTAACGTCTGATGAAAGGTGTATCAGGAAGACTCCGGCCCCGTCCACGTGTCAGGAGAACTCACTGAACGGTTGAACGATGAAAATCAAAAACTTTGCATGTCACTTTTTGATGGCTATGACCTAAGCCTTATATAAACGGTGTTCATTTTATTCAGTGATGCTTGTAGAATTGATGCCGAAGCTGTTCTTGGGTCTCATGATAAACCAACACATTACCAAGATTGATTATGCTTGTTTATTTTCCTCCAATCTGCACACAGATACTTAAACAAATACAGAAAGCCTGTCCATATATGGAAAACGCGACTTGAGTGTGGTGCGAGTTATGAAAAATGTTGCTGGACCCCAGCCATCCTGCAGCAACAGCTATTGTAACACTCACCAAACCCAGGAATGCCGACGGTAAGAAAACGTGCTCAGGTTCAGCGAAGCCCTTTTGTCCTCCAGCAAAGCCAGAGCCATCACGTTCAGTCTGCTAAGCACATGCACCGCTCATTGTGAATGAAACTTCGGAACGCTCAAACATATCCGACTCTCTCTCGCATGTCGCCGAAAGGCTAAACTGGCTCCGGTTACAGCCTCGTGCTTTTTTTTTCTCTTGACGAGGTCGTGTGTCATCGGGCTGCTCTCCCACCTGGCAGGAATAGTATGCAAGTGTTCTAGATGTTCAGAGTCACTGCTGTAAACCTATGCTGGAGTCATTAGGATAATGCACATTAATGAGGAAACCCTGTCCTGAGTAAATAAACTTCAAGCCGGGGCTATTGTAAACCAGACAAAGACACAAGATAAAAATAAACAATCGGCAGAAGTACCTCAAGGCTTAAGGAGAAACTGTTCAAGTGCATCGTACCATTGTGGCCTTAGTGCTGTTTACAATGTCACGTTTCCATTCTCTATTCCTTATGAAGCAGAAATACATGCAGGAATTGAATTGTTCCAGTCATTATTGAAAGAAGCTTGCTGCATAAGATTGACTGACCCAACCCACTGAACATGTTACATGGATGGATGGATGGATGGATGGATGGATGGATGGATATGGTGGCCTCATTCAAACTTCAAAAACGTATTCAAAAGAGAAACAAGCATGTGAGAATGGTTGAATAAGATACTAAATAAATTTATTTGCGGAAGCTTGATTTGTTCTCATAAACTGATTACATCAGACGGTGTAAATATGACGTTCCTCCAGGATTTGGTAGCATTAGTGTTAACTCATTCAGTGCTTCTGTTGCGAATGAGACGATGCTATGGAATATGCTGCGTTTTTATGTTCCATACAATGATGTGCAAATAACGTTAACTAATTCTTTTAGTTATTTCAAGCTTTCGAATACAGTAACAGTTTACAAACTGTTCTGGGGTTCAAATCACATGCAAAAGATCTATACATCGCCAGTGAATGAAGATTTTAAGAATAGTACTGTACACACTGACAAGATGCTTAGCAGCAGTAAAACGTTTAAATAGTGCAAATGTTTTAAAGAACGCCATGTGTCCTTGAATGACGATCATAGCTCAGGTCGCTCAGAGCCCACTGCAGTTGTGCACCGTTCTGATAACTTGTGTCAGTCTGTGGGGAACTGTACACCTGTTTATTCGTGAACACCACTTGCACATTACAGGAACTCGTCCGGGAGTTATTGCGACATCCCCACGTACAGTCTTGACCTCATTTTCAAAAGTTTGGGCCATTGAAGGAGTTCCTGGGAGGAAAGGGTTTCATGCAGTATGTGGAGCAGGCAGACCGATAAGGACTCGGGCATTCTGAGGAAACTTTCTATCTTAATGCAATTCCCCTTGAAGCGCTAATGAAACTCTGGGTAGTTGCATTGGTGTACGTAGCAGGGGACTGTTTTCTGGTATTTTGTACAATCAAAAGTCCCGGTTTGACTTGAACAACCCTTGTATAGTCCTTCTCACTACTTCAAGGTCAAGTGCGTTTCAATTGTACACTAATACTAACAAATGGAAAAGTTCAAAGTGGGGTGAATACAGCGTGACACCTAGTGTAAATATTTAGGGCTATTCAGTAAAGACTTCTACCGAAAGGTGGAAAGTATTAAATCAGCACATACTGTAGTATAAACAGCACAGAGACTGAGGAAATTATCTGACAATCTGTGCTTTAAGACAGGAAACGTTTTCTAGGTCGAGGCTCTGTTTCACACTTCTTCATCGACTGTATGACAGATGCTGCTCTGGATCTGCTCACGCGAGATGATACAAAAAAGAAATCTCTCTCTCTCTCTCTCTCTGTATCTTGATGCAATACACGGGATCTTCACTATTACACAGAACCACAGCGGTGTCCTCACTGCACCGTCTCTCTCTCTGTTAGCTTCATGTTTAATTCATTGTGTGCTGCAAGCTAACGTGATTGGATTTTTGTAATCATATGATCCTTTACGGGGCATCAAACTGACTCAGTGATGACGCAGGCAAAGTCGTGCTCAAGCAACACGAGGAAGCTGACCTCGTAACGTCAAGCAACATACTCTACTAAACACACACACACACACACACACACACACACACACACACACACACACACACACACACACACACACACACACACACACACACACACAAAACTCAGGTAAGCACTAAGCTATAAGAATTAAATAAACGTCTTTTTGGTGTAAGTATTATGATTAAGTGCTGTACAATCAGGAAGCATTCTGTAACTATAGGAGTCCCTTAGGATTTACAGTATTTACAGTATTTATTGTTTAAGTTATAAACAATTCAATTATTTGTGAAACACAAAGACAGCTTTTTATTTTTTCACAATGACTCAACATTTCTCTTTCGCTAGATTCAAATCTCGGCATGTGCAAATCTCGGTATGAACTACGTCTGCGGACTTTTCAATGCAAACTCAGTACTTTTGCATCCGTCGTTAAACATGCACATGCAAAACGCTGAAAAAAAAAACGAAAAAGGCAAGAAATGAGCTTTAATTGGTTTTGTGTAATGTTTGGTTCAGTCGTTCTCCATCAATACATTACAATCAATACATTCATTCATTCATTCATTTTCTATACCGCTTAATCCTGTGTTCAGGGTCGCGGGGGACCTGGAGCCTATCCCAGGAGACTTCGGGCACTAGGCGGGGTACACCCTGGACAGCGTGCCAATCCATCGCAGGGCACACACACATACACACACTCACACACCCAATCACACACTACGGGCAATTTAGGAACGCCAATTAGCCTAACCTGCATATCTTTGGACTGTGGGAGGAAACCGGAGTACCCGGAGGAAACCCACCAAGCACGGGGAGAACATGCAAACTCCATGCACACAGAGACGGGAATCGAGCCTGGCCGGGGAATCGAACCCAGACCCTGGAGGTGCAAGGCGACAGTGCTAACCACTACACCACCGTGCCGCACAATCAATACATAAAATACTGAATTTTGAATATACTGTAGTAATAAATTGTATTGGGTAAATGTTAAGTGTAAGTTATTACTATGAACAAACCGTTTTCATTTACTCCCATTTAGTTACATCAACTGTAAAGTGCACGAATTTCTCAAAACAACAACAACAACTAAAAAAAGTAAAATCCACCGGATAATATAGCCACAATTATCATTTTTGACTCATAAGTGAAATAACTGAAACTGTAACTGGAGAGTCAAAAACAGTGGCTAATTTAGTGAAAATGATTTTGAAATTTGCTTATAAAATACAAATGCAGATAATTTGTTTCAGTACAGTAGGTAACTCAATATAGTTTGGTAAAAATCTCATTTTCTGAAGAAAAAAAAAGAATGATGTGTATGATATTTCTGTAGCAATGATTTTCTAGCAGTTGATTTTCTAAACTCTTAAGCAACATGCATTATTGGAAAATGCACCTATTTCTAACTACTTCACTATAAAAGAAGTCTAAAGGGTGTTAGGTTTGCATTGTTGGTCTGGGTCGACTGGGTCAACAAAGTCGTCACAAAATATGTACAATTTTTTATTATTATTTTTTTTTTAAAAAGCCTTTGAGATTTGTTCTCTAACAGACGATACGGCCTTTAGGAACAGACGTAGCATGACACTTTAATTGCACACAGTTTCACTGCATTCAGCTAATTACAGTACAGTACATGTCTCATGATACTACAGTAACTGGAGGCATCAGAGCTAATGTAGGAGTTTCACAGCAACAGGAGTGAAAGGTCATGCAATTGTCTATACCTTATTTCTAAACATGAACCATTTTCAAACTATTTGCCAGGACACACACAAACACACACATATACTTTAATATTATAGTCAAATTCTATATAGATTCATGACATAAATCAACATATACTGTACTGTATTCACCTCAGTTGTGTGAAAAAGGTCAAGTCAGCTGAATGCTTATACAAATCGCTCACATTAACCATCAAAATCTGCTCCTGCCTTTTGGTTCGATGTCGTTAGTGTTTAACACCAGCGCATTTGCTGCTGCACTGAAACCTCATAATTAACCTCACTGATGTGTTAATTATTGCAGCATGGCTTATCCTACTGTCACGCATGAGAGCTGAGCAGAATTCTGTAATGCTCAAAGCTCACAGTGGCTCTGAGGGGTTACGTTTCGTGAAAATATTTTTTACCAAACTCTATTTTAGATTAAGGTCGCGTCAGGGTTTTTTTCCTTCTTTGAAACTGAACTGGTATATCTGCATGCCATATATGGTAACTTATAAGTATCTTACGATAAGTATCCTAACACAGTCTTAATTCACTACAGCAAATCCAGTTTTGTCATTTATAAATACATTTCTTTTAAAATAACGTTTCCATCCTGTGCGCCAGCAGACGCACCTGCTGTCACCTCATTTCCATCACCTGAGTACTGCATCGTTGCTTTGGTAGCCGCTTGCGTATGACTGCACGGATGCAAATTTGGTCATGCGCACACGTACGCACATGCACGTGCATGCATCAGCAACCTGTCACGAATCTCCTAGTAATCTAATCCCTTTAACGCCCAGCCTGTTTCCATAGCAACCCAAGTTTGCACCCCTGGATTCCTAATGTTAGATGGAATCCCTGTTGTGCCTTGTTGTGCTGCTTAATGTATGGCGTGTGTGTGTGTGTGTGTGTGTGACATCTCGTGGTAGACCTGTTATATCGAAAGGCTGTATAGAATTTACAACCTTGACTTTAAAACATTCTTTGATGACAGTGAAGCATACACATTAGATAACTGCACAAGAGGGATCTATATTTATATCTTTATGCACCACAATGCTGGAGCAAGCACAGCTGTGGGTCTGTTTGTGTGTGTGTGTGTGTGTGTGTGTATATGTGTGTGTCAGAGAGAGACCAGACGGACAAAGACAGATGGAGTTCCCGTGTTACAGTCTCGGTAATTGGCTAGGTCAGCAAGGTCAGCCTGGCATTGTCATAACATTCATATATACACTGACACACAGACACACACACAGACACACACACACATTGCACATGTATATAAGTAAAATAATGCACAAAATCAGTAGAGATAATGTGTGCCAAAGAGCACAAGTAAACAACAGGGCTGTTGATTTAACCCGAATAAGGCTGAGTATATTAATTGTAAGGTTGTACAATAAAAAGGGCTCTATTGCAACGCAGCGAGTGAATGACGCAAGCAAATAACAAAGAACTCCTTAGCTGGCATAACTGCAGGGTATCAGATGACTGATAAACATCTCTCTGTCTCTGATCCTAGTCCCGGGAGGCTTTTCTCTTTCCTGCTTTAGGTCAGAGATATACAATAACTGGAGTTTTATCCTAAAGCAAAAGCATGCATTATAATTAAACAATTTCAACAGAAGCATGAAACCATAAAAAGAAAAACTTGTATTCTAGTCCTAGTACAGTAAATCCAGGATGCACCAAGTACAATACTACCTGTGTGTGTGTGTCTGGGAAGTGATAACACTAATGCAAACAGCACCTGGATGCTTAGAGCACGTATACAGTAGAGGGTCTGTATTAACACCAAAATTCAACAACCTCACATTTGCATTAAATGCATGTGAGTAAAATATCGAAAAAATATTCCCTTTGTATCCTTCAGTAAAATGTGAACTAAACTAAAGTTCCCTGGGTTGCTCCTGCAGAAGGCCTGCAGTCATCATTGCCCTAACAAACAGAGCTTCATATTGTGTTTTAACCGAAAATCGACTCTGCAAAGGCTGACCCCCCAATTAATTCTTCAACTCAACTTTGGAATAAAACCCGACCTCATTTCATGGAATGAGGTGGAAAACAAAAAAGGACCTCAACCTTTCCCCTTCACGGCAGCCAACACAATGCAGACTCACCCACATGACCCTGCAGCTGGTTCTCTAATGACATCACTGGTGACGTGGGTCTTTTATCTGGGGGACGTTTGTCTGTGGGTTCGGTTTCCCCGTAGCATTGTAACCGGGAGCCTGTGTTTACCTCCTTTCACGTAGGTCTCGTCTCCTGGAGATCGGCTTTATAAACGAACCCGAAATATCAATACACAGCTCCATAGTAACTAAACTCAGGCGCTGAAAACACAGATGATGTTACCGATCTGTCATTGTCAAGGCCTGCAAGAGTATCCCTGTGCTGAAATCGGCCAGCGTCTGCGTCTGAATAAAAGAATTTCTCTAAGATTTGGTTTCTTTCTTGTTCTTTAAGGAGCTGCAAAATGGAAGAGGTTTTTAACAAGTCCCAAAATTGTGAAGTGTTGAAACATAGCGCTGAAACTGTGACTGCAATGGGGAAGGTAAAATGGGACACTTTCTTTTCCGTTCCTGTGAAAAAGCTTTTGCAGGATCAGTTCGGAAACAGATACGGTCTTTCCCAGGTCTGTGCTTAAACAAAAGTGAGATTTTCCTATCATATAAATCCTAACACAATTAAGAAGAGGTAAATATTTTTCCTTGCATAAAGACGATTACTTAACTGTTGTATTAAACCTGGTCCCTCTGACATAAAACCCTTAAAACCCAAGCAACACAGCATACTGTAGGTCAATGATGATTAAAAATTAAAAAGTGCTTACAGGTACAGTATGGAAGCCTTGCCAGTGTTTGTTAACAGAGAGGCTTCAGACATCAAACTGTGTATTTGGGTTTACAGATATGTCAGGTATAAGAAAAATTATAATTCATGTTAGTTTTATGAAGAGTACATTTTACCACTACCAGAATATAGCAATGAAATTACAAAATGTAGAAAATTTGCATAATATAATAATATTATTATTATTATTATTACAGTAAGTCCCCGACTTACGAACGAGTACCATTTCGGGAGCATGTTCATAAGTCAGATTTGTTCGTAAGGCCAACAAAGTGAATCTTCATCTTTGACACAAATATACAATGTAAAGCATAAAAAAACGCATTATACTCTCACGAGACGTCCAAAATCGTGAGTGTAATTCCAGGTTGGCTGACCTTGGGAAGACGTCGGGGGTATTTATTGCTCGCTACATGGTGTTTACGCAAACTCAAATGGACCCCATTTGTCTCAGAGCTAATCTATGAATGTTCAGTCCGTTCGTATTGGCAGAAGTTCGTAACTCGAATGTATGTAAGTCTGGAACTTACTGTATTTGGTCATAAAAATTACCAAAAACATCCAAATGCTATTTGGATACACTTTTCCTGTGACTTATTGAGAACGTCAAAGAAGGCTGCTTTGAGTTCATCGCTCTGTGAACGATATGATCCTTTTATATTAAATGTAACTTTATATTGTGTTTTTATTTTATATTGGCAAACCTATGCTATTTCTTTGCTAATGTAACCCTTTTTTTTCTCAGTCATGCTTGTATAGTTGGTTAAAAATGAACTAGAATTCAGTTGATCTTCTTTTTTGCATAGAAAAAAATGATACATCGCTCTATAATGCACAATCCTGAGCATTATACATATACTGTATTTATAGAAAATAAAATAAAAAAGGGCTTTAAGGGCTACACTAACAGACATTAAGGCCACATAGTAAGGCAGCATAAGATCCTAATTAAAACCCTTTCCTAACCTATTAATCATAGTTGAATGAAAAGTCCAGGTTTATAATTAGCACAGAGCTTTCAGAGAACCCTAACCCTGGCAGAACTCACAGAATTAATCACTGGTACAGTATGTTTAGCAATTGTGTGTGTGTGTGTGTGTGTGTGTGTGTGTGTGTGTGTGTGTGTGTGTGTGTGTGTGTGTGTGTGTGTGTGTGTGTGTGTGTGTGTGTGTGTGTGGTAAGATTGGATTGGTTTGATTCTCAGTAACCCTGGCATCTCTACTTGTGAGTGGATACTTTTATGTTAAAAGCACCTTCAACAGTAAATCCTAGGGTTTAATTGGCTTCGACGTTGTTTAGTGTCATATAAACCCTTTATACAGATAGAGAACAAATTCTATAAAAATAACAGACCTTTAAGATAAATGCAGAAGGAAATTAATCATTTGCAATATAATGATAATAATAATAATTAAAAAAACTCTTGTATGATGATGATGATGATGATGAGCCTACTTTTAGTATTCTTAGCTACAGATTTCCATCATTCAATATTCTGATTTTACACTGACATACTCACCCGAATGATTTATAGATTAGGCACTGTTTTATTCTGGAATTACCGAATTACTGAAATCCTGTTCAATATATGAACAAAGTTTTTAAAAACTAACTTAAAATAGGAAACATTGCACTTTGAGAGCATGTCGTCTTGAAATCAAGGCTGGGTGTTTGGAGACTTTCACATGTCAGCACCATTATATCGTCAAACTGAGAGTGAGGGGAAAAAAAGAAACTCTCACTTGAATTAACAGCTGACCCATTTGGAGCTGATGCAATCACACCAGCTGCTGGGCTGCTGAAAAGTCAATTGGGCCCTGAAGCATCTTATGTGAAAAAAAAAGAGAGCTAGCAATTTCTGGAAGGCACCAGAAGTGTCCATTAATTGAAAGCTCATCACTTCATTCCAGAGGGAGGGATGGAAAGACGGAGGGAGTGAAGGGGAAATAAATAGCCTTGCTATAAGTAATAGGGTCTTAACTCTGAGCTCTCTGTGGTTTTATGGCTCGGTGTGCAGAGGAGGCGAGTTAGACCCTAGTTAATTCACCTTACATTGAGCTGAAGCTTGAGTTACAGAGCAGGAAGCTATAGGAGAGAGGATAGAGTCATATCCGGATGAAGAAGACGAAAAACTGATAACTATGCATAATGTTCTTCTTTTGTCTGCTCCAATTAACATATGACTCGGCACAGGTTTCACTCCAGATGCCCTTTGTGATATAACCCTCCAATTTAATCTAAGGTTCCCCTGCATCCAGTGGCTGGGTTTCGACCTTGGGCTTTCCACATGGTAGGTGAGAATCCTCCCACTGAGCCATCACCTGCTACCTGTGTTCCCTGCAGAAACTGGTGTCATTGGAGCTGGATGCATAGTAGACTAAAATAAGTAGTATGCGTGAACCAAATTTTTTTGTTTTATTACATTTTCTGTGTGTTCTAATCAAATCACAAACTCAGGCCGAACAATTCCTACCAACAGTTCCTCCGATTTCAAGTTGCAGACAAGTGTCAAATCAGGAATCATTTCAGGCTACGCTCACATTATAAGCCACATTCTTCAAGATCATCATACGAATGTCATGGCGGTTCACATTCATAATTACGAGTGACATTTACCAGACTCTAATGTAAACACATTTGTCCACTTATGAGATATGAGATATGAGATAGATAACAACTAATAACTTATGTCTTTGCTCGCACTATCTGGGTTAAAACGTCATATTTGTGACATCAATAATATGCTTGAGGTTATGCTCCGGAGGATGGCAAGCAGTTGGGCTCCCAATGCATGTGCAGCAGCAAACAATTGCATGAATTCCGATTCAAAGTTGCATGACCGATCATCATACATATACATACAGATTTGTGCAGTCAGATAGCCCTAACGATCTGCATCACATTAAGGTAAAAAAAAAAAAAAAAAACGTATTTGAGTCACTTCAGGCTGGTAATGTGAATGTGTCCTCAGGCATACTGAAGTCAACAGGTCTCAAGTCTTAAATCAAGAGTTCTAAAGTCCAAGTCGAATGTCAATTTAGCGATTTAAGTCTGCAAATCAGATCTCAAATCAGACTTTATCGAGGCCATGATGAATCTAAGTCATTTCACTGTCACATCAAAAGACAAGCCTTAAGGAAGGAGATCTTACATCCATTCAAGGTTCAATAGAGTTCTCAATTCCTAGTGGGAGTGCAAATCATCAGTTCTCATGCTCATGGTAAATCTCAGATCATCTCACCCTCATGTACAAGACACATCCAAAGTTCAGTTTTTACATCTGAGAATCACTGATTAAAACTAACAACTAACATCTTACTTACAGTACATGTATTACTTATTTCTCACAGATTTACCCTAACCAATTTTCATCCCACTTCATGCATAGGTGGTCAACAGACATGTGTGTTGCATGTGTTGTTTTTCTCACTACCAAATGCTCCCTCTTTCCCTCTCGCTCTGTCTCTCTGATCAGGAACACTGAGAATGTGAAGGGACAGATGGCAGAAATTGGCAAGCCCGAAGCCATGTGTGGCGTGGGCATAACCACTCTCCACAGAGGCCCCGGGACACCAGGGGAAAGGTGCTTTGGAATGGCATGCCCCACATAGCAGCATGGGGCAAAACATGACTGCAACCTGCTCTAGTCTTTTTTCGTGAGCTGAGACAAAATGCCACAGTAACCTTCTGCTATGGGGCAGGTGCTTTAAAGCCCTCACTGACATCTCGCTATACCCGTAAACATCCTCTAACTCATGTCAACAATAGTCACAATCTGTTCGATCGTCTGCCCTCTGGAAAATTACTTACCTGTCAATCATAGCCTGTTTTCATCAACTATGAATCTTAAGTATCTTATTTAAGGTCTTTCCTCTGTGTTTATTCAGCTCACCTTTGACACGGCATTTGTGGCCGAATGAAAAGAGGAAGTGGCTAGTGTCTTGAAGAAAGCATGTGCCTTTCTCTACATTTGTTAGTAGCGGTAACAGTTATGAGTAAATACACATTGTCACAAACATATATAAATATATGAGGTTTGTTCAAATCAAACTTTTTATTTTGCAGAAAAACAGAACACAGTTATGAGAGTTCAAACCCCATTCAACCGTAATCTACCTATACCAGTGTTTCATTAGTACTTGAATACCATCGATGTAAAAAAGTTTTCTGAGTATTCTGGAGCATGATCTGACTTGTCTGCTTCATACTGTATCTGAAACGCCGGCCTCCCAGGAACTCCTTTAATGGCCCAAACTTGTGAAAATGGTTTGGAATGAGATAAAGACTGTACAGTGTATGTCGCAATATGTACCAGCAAAGTTCATATAATGTATAATGTGGTGCGGTATGAGGTTGTGCATTGTCCGGCAGAAACAGAACGCCTTTGGTCATCAAACCAGGCCATTTTTTTCCCATTAAAGCAAAGGGCCATTAAAGACTTTCCTGTGAGGCCAGCAGCATTTCAGTGACAATGACAGGAAGCAAGCAGTCTGGTCATGGGTCTGGTGTACTGAGAAATCTCTCTACCTTGATGGTATCCAAGCACTAGTGGAACACGGAGATAAGTGCATTAGTGTAGCATGGGATCATATAGAGACATAAAGGGAGTTTTTACTCTCAGGACCGTGTTCTGTTATGCACTACAATTTTGTGTGTGTGTTTGTGTGCATGCCTGTGAGTGTGTGCATGTATAGTATAATGTACAGTATATAATTGTGTACAAAATCATGCAGTATTTCCATATATAACTTAAAAATTAATTAATAAATAACATTACAGGAGAATATATGTATGGCTGTAAAGAAAGAAATATAGTTATTTTACTTTTTTTTTTTTTTTAACTCAGACTGTTTTATAAACATTGACTGTTTATTTTATTACTCTTTATTGCTCTTTAAAGAAGTTTCTTTTATGTAGAAATGTTTTCAAAAGCATCTTTAGCTTATGCCATAGTTTTATATGTGCCCAAGACTTTTGCACAGAACTTTAAATAAAACAGTTAGGTTTTACTGAGCTTGCTGGAGAATATGAGTTTTTTTTTTTATGCAAATCCCAGGAGCGTACATTAGGTTTTTTGTTTCCATCTGAAAACTGGTCTGTCTTGTACTATATATATATATATATATATATTTTTTTTTTTTTCTTTACAGTCATGCATATATTCTCCTGTAATGTTATTTCTTTATTATTTTTTAAGTTATATATGGAAATACTGAAGGATTTTGACATGATAAACATACAGTATATAACAAAATTGCTATATATATCTATATACACACAGTACTGTGCAAAAGTCCTAAGCACCGTATTATATGCTGTAGCAATTTTGTTATATACTGTATGGTTATCATGTCTGCATAATTATGTACAAAATCCATAATCCATAATCCATAAATAACATACACTACCGTTCAAAAGTTTTAGATCACTTTCTAACTCCATGATGGTTCCTGATGTTCATTTCTTTCTACATTGTAAAGTTTTGCTGAAGGCGTCCAAAAAATGCATGAATCTCCTTTGAACAGCTGATATTGAGATGTTTCTGCTACTTCTGCTCTGTAAAGACTTCATAACGCCTCTAATCTGAGCTGCTGTTAATTGGTCATTTTTCAGGCTGATAACTCTAAATGAACTTCTGGTCTGCAGCAGAGGGAGGTTTTGGTCTCGTCCTCCTGGGACGGCCTTCATGAGAGACAGTTACATTATCGTGCTCGACAGATTTTGCAAATGCACTTGACACAATACTGTTCTTGCAAGAACTATTACAGAAAGGCCGACCTCTGTGTCTTAAAATAACAACTAACTGTAGTTTTTGTTGTTGTTACGTAATTACCTAATTCCATATGTGTCATTTTATAGTTTTGAAATCCACAGTATTGTTGTAGAATGTAGAAAATAAATCACTAAACAAAAACAAAGAAATTTGCAAGTGACCCCAAACTTTTGAACGGTAGTGTATATATAATAAATAAGATAAGTATATATATATATATATACATATACACACGCACACACATACACACATTTTTTATATATTTTTTTTAATCAGCTAAGACAAACCTGCAAGGTGTAATGAGAGAGGAAAGCTTGGTCTAAAGAGGGTGTTAAAGAGCTCGATCATGTGTCGACATTGTGGATTCAAACACAACAAGAAGGGAAATCAGACACCAGTCAGACACCAGCCAATCAAGATCACCAGTTGTCCAATTATGTATAAATTTACACTATAGTCTTAATACTGACTACATATAACCTTAGAATTTCTTTATTTTAAGGACCTTCTTTGATTTTTCAGCAATGTGTCATTTTGTTTTTATGAACCCCACCCCTGTAACAGTCACACCACTGCCCTGACGCACTGGTCCAGCCTGTCGCCATGGTAATGGGTTACGTACGTGCGTGTGTGCGTGCGTGTATGTGTGTGTGCATGTGTGTGCGTGTCTGTGTGTGTGAGGAGAATAAATCTCATAGTGTCAGTGCCATATCTCTAACTGATGCATCCCTGAGGACAGAGAGACTACTGACAGGTGTGAGACACGCTCCGTGCAACCTCATGGATGAAACTGCTAGTCACAACACTGCTAATAGCCAGAATATCTAGAACCTAATGAAAACACACATACGTACCAAATAGCAGACGATTTCTCATAATGATATTACATAAACGTCTAATAATTGTAGCTTACTGTCAGTCTGTATTGTAAACGTGATATTATTTATTATATATTACTGTACGTACAACTTAATTAGCAATGATAAGCACATGTTATACACACACACATAAAAGGCACATGCCTTGGCAACAACATGTGCTTATCATTGCTAACATATACACACACATTTTATCAGCTAATGAATATGTCGTTCTCCTCGTGACGTCTCCTGGTGTTAGCGAGGGCTACAGTTAATTATCTTGCACATAGTAAGATAGGACCACAGCGCGACGTCCACAATCCATGCCTTTCTTCTTCACGGCTGAGCGGCCGCTCCTACTGACGCAGCAGGCTTTCTCTGCAGCCGTGTGTAATTGAATCTGACAGACCAATTAAAACGGAACCGTAGTGATGATTTATCATCTGGAACGCACAGTCTCGGGCAGTGCAGCTTCCACAGGTCTCGCAGGTGTTGCGTGTTTAGACCCTTCTTACACGTTCTTCCTGTCAAGTGGAAACAAGCTTAAACACTGTTATGCATAATTTGACAATTTGTAAGGTCTGAGCTAATCTCGGTCTCTCTCTCTCCTGTAGAATACGTGTATGCCTGGATTTGTGAAAATGACAGATTTTTCTTGTTTCCTGAATAGAAATAGTCTCCCCCTTTTGCATGTCATGGCATTTTAATGTCTGGCTACCCTCAGAGGTCATAAGGGTGAAAACTGCATTTAAACATTTCATTCTGACGGCATGAGATTACAAACTGACCGTATTAATTTTACAATCGTTTTTGTAAACGCAAGCAGCTGTCGAGCAAAATGGCTTCAAATATCTTTAGCATGACTGAGTGTTTCGTTAAACCGGCTCTGGACTTGACATGGTGGTTAAACGGAGATGGCAAACTCAGGGCTATTAGGGAAAGAAAAATATATCAATTTTATTCTCGAGCAAAAAAATGCATCAAGAAGTTAAAGTAACCACTATAATAAATAATCATTCATCTTCTTTATGCTCTGCTTCATCCTGTGTACAGGGTCACGGGGGCCTGGAGCATGTCCCAGGAGACTTAGGGCATGAGGCGGGGTACACCCTGGACAGGGTTCCAATACTGTGGGTAAGTTGGGAGCAATTTGACCAATTGACCTAACCTGCATGAAATGTGGGAGGAAACCGGACTACACAGAGGAAGCACCAAGCATACACACAGACCCGAGGTGGGAATCGAACCCTCAACCCTACAGTTTCAAGGCCACAGTGTTACCCCCCTACACCAACCTTACCGCCACTATGATAAATATGTACACACAATTTTAAGGTTAAGGTGTTGGACTACATTGGAAGGTCCCACGTTCAAACGCCAGAAACACCAAGTTGCCACTGCTGGGCCCTTGAGCAACTCCCTGCCAAATGTCGTACAGTACGTGTAACATCCACACATATACTATACATTATTGAAAGTTTACGAACACCTGACCACTCTATGACCCCTTCATTGTCAATACTGTGTATCCTGTATTCCTTTCCCAGGGGACTCGAGGTAAACCCTAGACGGGCTGCCAGTTCATTGTCGGACTCGCACACTACAGGGAATTTGGAAACGCCAATTAGCTTTCTCTGCACGTCATTGGACTGTGGGAGGAAACCAGAGTACACTGAGGAACCCCACCAAGCACGGGACCAAGACCATGCAAACGCCACCCACACACATATACGGAGTCCTTGATAATCTGTCATCATCTCCACCTGTTGAATGATTCATAGGTCACTGTGTGGCTTAACAAAAAAAAAAAATATATATATATATATATATATATATATATATATTTCTCTGAGACTGGCCAGGCACTGGGACTGGACTAAAAATGAGAGACAAAATCTTGCCAAAAATGAAAGCCAAAAAAATTTAAATAAAAAATCTTTTTTCCGAAAGCCTGGAGAACTGTTCCTCAGGATGACATTAAAAATTCATGAAATTCTGTCTCACTCACTCATCTTCAATACTGCTTTATCCTGTATTCAAGGTCACAGGGACCTGGAGCCAATCCCAGGAGACTTAGGGCATGAGGCAGGGTTCACCCTGGACAGGGTGCCAATCCATCACAAGGCACACACACATATACACATTCACACACTACGGGCAATTTAGGAACGCCATTTAGCCTAGTCTGCATATCTTTGGACTGTGGGAGGAAACCGGAGTACCAGGAGGAATCCCACCAAGCACAGGGAGAACATGCAAACTCCATACACAGTGACGGGAATCGAGCCTGGCCGGGAATAGAACCCGGACACTGGTGGTGCAAGGCGTCAGGTATACAAATAACATGTATACAGTATGAAGTACATTCAAAATCATAAATTCTTTATCTGCGTTCCTCCATGTTCCTCCATGTTAGTACTGCGCTCTCCACATTATCCTTCTACACACAGTTTGCTCTCGTATCCCATAAAAGCTGAATCATTGCTATGTGTGACAGCTCACTAACACGGTGCGATCGCTGAACACAGAACCCTCATCTAGCTGCTGTTTAACAATGTTTTGCGTTTCCTTACGCTACGACATGCTCGATAAGTCACGCCAGGGCATGATCAATGTCACACGTGATCAATATCACACAAAAACGCGAGCACTTTGCAGCTGTGAGCCCGAGATGTCAAAAGTTCTAGCAGCGTTTTTAATGAGGATTTAAATAGGCCTTGATGAGGCGCTATTGTACATTTTCTGAACGCTGCGGTATGACAGCGGGAGACCAAAAAAACACATAATCAGGCTACAGACTAATATAGACACACACACATACATACAGTACCACAACATGGAGTGCTAGCTTGTGATTATCAGTCATCTCAGGTGTCATGGAGACGAGCCCACTTCCATCCCGTACTGTATGTGAGCATGTGTGTGTAGGCATGTGTGTGTGGTGTCGGTTATGTTATCATATGCTGCAGGTCATGTGATAACATCACATCTCTGTAATCTTTCATTGGGAAACCTACTTACTCATTTATGTGAAAGAGTCAAATTGCATAAAAAGCCTTTTGGAAAAGAAATGAAAGGATAAAAACAGACACATGATTGCTATAAAAAGACCTCCAGAGACAGCCAAAGAAGCGGAAGAACATTGACATTTCATTGAAAGTCAAAAAGGCAAGCGGGACAATGTGAGCCTGGGAGAAAATCGTCCAATCTAATAAGATCAGAATATATCTGGATGCTCCAACCAACCCCAACACCTGATGTCTTTCCCCCAGTATAAGGCCAATGAAATACAGACGCATGTGCATTCATGTGCATTCTCTATCACTCTCAGGATGCATGGCAATCAATAACACTGTATGACATTCGGAAGATGTTTCGCACAGGTGGCACCACAGACACAAGGACACAAGGCGAGGTCTTTGGGGAAAAGCATAGTTTTATTTGGAACAATGGGGAAGGAAAGTCGTGAAGGTGTAAACGTGCAGGTCAGGGTGAGAAGGCTGGCGAGTGGGTGGAGCGGGCCCGCATGGACACTGCATGCTCCTTAAAGCGGCATCCCTAGCTGTTTCGCTTGCATGCCACTCTTCGGATTTTAAGCGTCCGGCACGCGACTCTAGGCTTGAAACCTCTAGACCTCAGCTAAGCTCTGCGCCTCGGTTTTCTAGCGCCGAGAAAGCCATTAACGATAACGGTTCATCAGCCAGGTCCGACCTACCTAGTGAGCCTATGGAGTGAGCGAGAAGCGAGAAAAGATGCACACCCATCACTGGTGCACTCCGAGACACACTGAAATGTCCTTGTCACTGACTAAACTAAGGCATTGTCCCTGCGTCAAATTACGTAAATCAACATCGTAGCCTGTTGTTTGCTGAGCATACGTTCTAATCAGTAGCTGTGTTGGAGAGATAAAGGGGGGATGAGTAAAATACACCATAATCACACGGCTGCATGTAACCTGGCTAAATAAGTTCGATAAGTATGCTGTAGAGATGTGATTGTACATGAACGACTGGGGACCGGGCTCTCACCGGATGCCATTAAAAAACAGCAGGGTCTTGGCTTCACGCAGAGTCGAGTGAGTGTGTGTAGAACTGTGCGATGCATTTACACCTGGTTTAGTGCGTGGGTGGTCAAGGCTGTACTGATTCAAATGATGCTTGTGGTTTATTCAGATTTGAAAAAGAAATATGTCGAATATCTCGAGCAGGTGCAAATAAAAATCAGTGCTCACTGAGAGCAGAGAACGTGAGTGATGTCGAGGAACTGTTCTTTCAGAGCCTGAATTCACGGAGAATTAAAAACTTGTGCATGGTTTCGTAGTGATTAGCACTGTATCCTCGCACCTCCAGGGTTGAGGGTGCAATTCCCTCCTTGGATCTTTGTGCATGTTTCCCCGTGCTTGGTTGGTTCTCTGGTTTCCTCCGACAGCCGAAAAACATTAAACTAATTATCGTTCCCAAATTGTAGTGTATGTGATACGTGCGTGTTCCCTGCGATGGATTGGCACCCAGTGTGTACCCCCGCCTTGTTCCCAAATATTTGAGAACGTGGCTACTTCAGATTGAAATGCAAACAGCATTAAACAGATACCGATTGCGGTATCCAAGCAGGAATTTCTGGTTGCATTGATGTTTATATGGCAAAGCTATGGATGTTGGGACACTGTTGGTATAAGGTTGTTTTCAAAAGTTTAAATTAATTTAATAAAATGATGAAAGGATAACGAATGACTCCTATTATAACAGTGAAATAATATCAAACCGAAGGCCGGAGCGTGACTTGCTCTCAGGTTGCGGTAGTGGAAACTCCTTATGCTAACCACTGGACCACTAGGGAACATGCTGTCAGTGCTTCTAATTGCTCATACATACAGTAACTACGGGAACCACAAACATCTTAGAGTACAGTAATTTGCAAGCGAAGATGCACCAAGTGATAATGTTTCCAGAAGAAATATAAACAGAGGCGTAACACGACAGCACTAAGAGATACATGATATGCCATGTTGTCCTGATGTTGAACATCGTTGCCACGCCGTTACAACCGAATTACATCAGTCATCTAACGTTACAGTTCCTCCTGAATTATGTTACATGCTGCAATAATAACTAGAAAATACGACATTCCTACAATATCAGCTGCTCACACTACTTTAACTCACACTAGGCTGGTTAAATCAGAGTAATGTCCATGACCTAGGGTTAAAAAGTTATCCCGAAATACTGTACATGCACCAAGCTGGCTAGATTAAACTCAAAGACGATGCTATATTCATCTTCAAAGTCCAAATCAGGAACACAAACATTATTCTAATAATGCAACAATTCTAATTATAATAGATATTTGCATCATTGAAGCATGTGTGTATAATGCTTTTTTTATTCCCATTTTTCATCTCAGGACGCTTTGATGATGAAGGGATGAAACATTTACATTAGCCGCCCTTTGTTAGGGAAATCCCACTATACACATGCAGAACTGTGAACTTCAGGCGATGTGTGTGTCTGTGTGTGTGTGTGTGTGTGTGTGTGTGTGTGTGTGTGTGTGTGTGTGTGTGTGTGTGTGTGTGTGTGTGTGTGTGTGTGTGTGTGTGTGTGTGTGTGTATACAGTAGGTGGGTGTTCGGGTGGGTGGATGAGTTGTTTTGTAAAATAACAAGGCTTTAAAACACAGTAAAAGGAATTCACTAAATCTAAATATGTAATATGCACATGCATGAAATATTTCATACACACACGAGCATTAAGCTCTACAATAATTCGCATCACTAATTTGCAAGACGAATGCCCGGACTTTTATACCCCCGTCATCACTATCACTTTTAAGACAGAATCTATAGCCGTAAAGGAAAAGCAGGCTTTTAACCACCGCACCCACTGAGACGCAATCTAACACAATCATGGTCACATGATCTCTGACCTCGCTGCAGTTCATCTGTATCCCACGCTGTATCTGCATCAATGTAAATAACACACTAAGCAAACAAGCCAACCTTCCTGTGCCAGTTAATGGTATGCTAAGTGGCAGATCTGCAAGCAATCAAGCACACCACTTTAAATCAAGCAGCTGACTTGTTCGCTAAGCTTTGTGAGGCCTGATTTCACACATGTTGGGTGCTTGAAATAACACAACGCAGTGCAGTGCATCAACACTTGACTATATCATGTACGACCACATACTGTAGTGCCAGGTTCATTTTTCCAACGCAGGTTTCCAAAGGTTTGTACTTAATAAGGATTTAGTTCTCTTTTCAAAGTTGTGCACTCTTTGCTCCCTTAAGCCTCTCTAGTGTGTTTGGATAAATAGGGTTTAGAATGTGACTCTTGTGCTGCCCTTCAGTATCTGGATTCTGGATCACCTCTGAAATCAGACGGCCTCTGCCATGACTTGCTGTTTCTTGGAGAAGACTGAACAGACCTGATGTGGTGTCCTCGAACCCTGGAGCAATACGTGAGTCTGACATGATAAGCTGCTTGCCAAGTACAGAAACACAAGCATCCATAATAGTGCTGACCCAGATTTCTACACATTTCTGGAGCACAATCAAACCCGAAATCCAAGCAACCTAAGTGAGTGAACCAGATTGGTGGCGGAAAAGAGACAGAAACAAGTTCCCAAGAAGCCCTGTACTGTACTGTATATACTCCATATACTGTGCCTGTTTTATATCCATAACTCAAGTTTTTGCAAAAATACTGCAAACTTTCCTCTAGGCTTATTTCATAGAGTACTCGGTAGTTTTTTTTCACCACTGGATTGTGATTGGAATTTACAAGACTACACTGGTAGAAAAAAGATAAGTTTAAAATATGACCAACATTTTCACAAATGAAGAGTAGCTGCTTCATATACATATAAAAAAAACATATAAAATGAGAAATAAAGTAAATCAAAAAATATGATCATTATATAAATTAAACATCTGGCTTTTTTTAGGGGTAAAACCTGCTAGTAACATTATTATTAGTAGTAGTAGTATTAGTAATACAAAAGGCGCTCAAGTCAAACCAGGATTTTTTATTGTGCAGAATAACAGAACACAGTATGAAAGTAAAATCTCACTTTATGTCTCTATATAATCCTCTGCTACACTAATGCACCTATCCCAGCTATTCACTAGTGCATGAATACCATCAAGGTAGAAAGATTTCCCAGTACGCCAGAGCCATGATCAAACTGTCTGCATCATGTCTGAAACACTGGCCTCTCAGGAACTCCTTTATTGGCCGAAACATGCAGAAATGGCTTGGAGCGAAGTCAGGTCTGTACAAGGGATGTGGCAATAGTTCCCATCTGACTTCGTGTAACGTGCACGTGGTGTTCACGCATGATTCCATGTATTGTTCCAGACAGGGGCGTCCATTTTCAATGATCATGCATTGCGCATGTTGAATGTTCACAGCAACGGCTGCAGTGGCCTCCCAGCACCTCTTTAAAGCTTTGCACCACTCGAATGTTTTACTGTGGCTAAGAGAAGAATCTCATCTTCTCTTTTACGCCCTCATTCATGAGAAATTTCATTGCAAAGTCCCGGTTTGACTTGAACCTCCATCCTCGTGATTCAGGGTTATCTGGGTGCAAGAGTTTTATCACAGAGAAGATACGTAAGCGAATATAGATAGATAAATGGATGGATGGATGGATGGATCTTGAAGGAAATTTCTGAATTTTTCCCTGAGCAAGATATATATACTGTAGCGTTCATGCTATAAAATTAACAGTGTTGTTGTTCCACTCTTAGGACAAATTCCACCCTGGTCATTTTGACCTGAACAGAACATGATGTCCTCTCTACAAGGTTTCAGCATTGAGTGACTGAAGTCTCACAGAGTTCTTAATTCTGTAGGAGCATCTATAACTCTATACAGGTATATGTGAGGGTGAGGCATTACTTTTTATAGAATAGTGATTTTTCTGAAGAATACTTTTTATTAAAATGGGAATTTAATTGAGGCACAATATTGTCATCATTATGGTTCTACTCATACATTACTGTCTGGTAAATATTCCAGAATAATAGCTGCAGAACAGATCTCTGGGAAAACCTTCCTATTAAATAATCCTATATTTATAATGGTGACTGTGCGCTCCTGTCAGGAAAATCGGATTAGAGTACAAGACGTGCCGTCACACGAGGTGTGTCATCAGCTCTTGGCTCTAATAAGTGGCACCGAGCTCCCTGACTCAAACGCACATAACTGCATACAGAAATGCCTTTAAAAATGTCATTTTAACCCTCAGACGAATGACTCTTAGAATGGTGAGGACTGAGAAATCCTTTAGCGTGTGAGACTGGAGGAAGTGACTAGTGGCTCTCCTCCAGGCTAAATAGGCATTTCAGAGTGCCGAGTGGCGCTTAAACGAGTGGGTGGCCTCTATGAGAACCACAATGGGATCCTCTTGGTTTTGATGAGGCTACAAAAAAGCAGCGTTGGAGTGGGTCACTACAGTAGTGACAACACTGAACATCAAAGAATAAAACCCTGAATAAATCGAGGGTGGAAATCTGCGGAAAGCGCGAGCTACAGTATAATGAGATGCCGACTGGTTTAAATTCATGTGCCGTTCTGTGAGGCGGTGATTCAGTGTCCACCTGTTACAGTGCTCGCTTGTGCAGGATGGCATGTGCCGAACGCACACACAAAATGTTCATATCTAAAAACATTCTGAAGAACATTCGAACCCGGACGCAAAGCTAAGCAAAAACAATCAACCAAAAAAGAGACGGTCATGAGAGCCTGCATCTCTCACGCCTCCTTTTCCATCTGGGCTTTGCTAGGGCCTGGGAATCATTAATATCTGAGACAAAATAAACAGAACAAAAACAAAAGAAAGGTTGAATGAGTCGAATGCCTAACAGCTGGAAAGCTGAGCGATGAGACAAATGCTTTAGATAAATAGAGGTGAGAATTAAAATCCTTTCTTCCATTCGGTTATTCTCAGTAGATTTAAGCTTTTTCATGGTCAGGATCGTGTCTAACCTGTGACACTGTGTGGGGCAGGAATAAACCTATGGTGGGCAGATAGTCCATCACAGGGCATCGTGCACACACACACAAACACACACACAAACACTTGCATACTCTTCACACCTACGGGTAATTAAACACAGCCTAGCAGCATGTATTCGAAAGGTGGGAGGAAACATACGCTCCCATTCTTTTTTTTCTGCTTTTCCTTTTTTGTGTGTAAATTATAGGAGTGATCTATATCTGGAATTTCATATGTTTATGTAGCTACTGGAATGCTTCAATTAAAAAAAACACACTTCTATTAAGCAATAATTTAATTATGCTCAATTGGAAAATTACATGATGCTTATTTAACTCACTCATTATACTATACTGGGTCACAGGGGACGAGGCGGAGTCTTATGGATGTGGTTGCAGGGCCAACAAGCACACACACTACGGGCAATTTTTGTAAACTGCCAATCAGCTTCCTCTCCATGTTTTTGGATTGTGGGAGGAAACCAGAGTACCTGAAGGAAACCCACCAAGCACGGAGAGATCATGCACAAGCAGACCTGAGGCAGGACTCGAACCCTCAACCCTGGAGGAGTGAGGGTGAAGTGATAATCACCACTGTTGGGCCCTTGAGCAAGGCCCTTAACCCTCAACTGCTCAGCTGTATAATGAGATAAAAATGTAAGTCGCTCTGGATAAGAGTGTCTGCCAAATGACTAAATGTAAGATAATGAAACCTTTATTTTAAAAAAATTATTATATACAGTATATATATATATATATATATATATATATATATATATTTTTTTTTTTTTTTTTTTTTTTTTTTTTTTTAGAATGTCTGTTCATTACAAAAACAGCATGAACAACAAAATCCTTTGGTTAAAAAAAAAGAGGTTCTGTTACAAAGGCTTTGAATTTTCACTTTTCAAAATGCAAAAAGCACTTTATTATTTTTTTTACGGTATTGTAGTATTTACAGTATACAGCCTGTGACCCGTCCATCACATCCATTCCTTACATCCAACAAGTACAACATTTTAAGTGCTATTTCAGGGATGCTATTCAGAACTGGATTTGCTCCAACAACACAAAAGCGTTTTACGTTTTACAGATAGCTTCTGGATTATTCATGATTCGAACAGCCCTCTGGCAAACCACTCTCATTCATACACAATGCAGTGTGTAGGCAATGTTCAGTGGGCCTATTCTAATGGCACAACAGTTTTGATCACATCACATATAAAGGCGTTTGACGTGCAGGAGCCAAATCGATTCAATGGAAAAGTCAGCGACACATCTGTTTTTATTTGTGTTTTATTTTATTTTAATTTTTTTCCCAATAGACCTTTTCAGAGTACGCTTGCCAGTGTAGAGCCCTCAGGCTTAACAGGATCATGATCATGAGATTTCAAGGACAGTAAACATCCTACTTAGGGATCGTCTGTCAGAATTATGAAAGATCATAATGACTGATGTCTCATTAGTTCAGTAGTATAAATACAGGGTTTAATGCTGTTGTTGTGAGAAGAACAAATGGAATCTTGAGCATTTTTAGAACGGTACTTTAAAACACATGTAATTTCTATGTTACTTTATTTTAATTGCTACATACTAATTAGATGCAATCTATACCACATTCAGTACTGTGCAAAACCTAATTAAATTAAACACTTACAGTAACTGCTTTTTAAATAATCTAACACAGTAACTAAAGTTTATCTGATTTATATAATACATTAATGCACACTGATTTGTCTGGTGCTAACTGAACTTTTTACTGTTCTTAGTGGGCGGGGCTTCACATTTAACCTCTCTGTCTGTCTCCATTAGTACAGTTGAGTACTAGCGTGCAGCGGCGGGGCTGATTTGTCAAAGATACAAACCGCACTTCACCTCAAGTGCAGTAAAATGCGCTTCTGTCTATAATAACAGTGACAATAATGGCAGTTCTGTGTGCTGTATCTTTCTATTACCCTCAGGGGGTTTAATGGGTGTAAAAGAGCTGTTAAGGGGAATTTAACAGTCACTTTCGTTCATTACTAACATCTGGCAAGCTGCTACTCTACAGTGATGAAATCAGACTTCCATTTATTAATTTTTAAAGGGAATATAAAAATAACCCATAAGATAAATGATAATATGATTTGATATATGATATAATATAATATAGTATAACACAGGATTTTCATGTTATATTTCTTAAAGATTAGAGATTTCTGCTTCGACAGTTATTTTCGTGCAACAAATACATCTTATAAATTCAGTCCTGTCTTGCTTGACCTTTACATATAAATTACAGATCAAACATACCATTTTTGTATTGTGTGAATTGTATGTATATATTTTACTAGATGTGCCTGCGACTTCGTTCGCATGGAATTTAATTGCACACTCATAAGCACATTTTTAAAAATGTACAGCGCCATCTGTTGAGTTTTGGAATGAACCAAAATGTTTACTTTTTACCGTGAACTGCTGGGAATTAAGGTGTAAGGTTGCGTTTATTAAGTAGATTTCAATTGCACAATTGTCCAGCGCCATCTGTTACATTTTGTAACGAATCAAGGTCGGTTTTTTATGATATTAGGGCATTTTCCATTTAAATTTAAAGTAGCATATCTTATCTTGCCGTTGGCCAGTTGCGATGAACCAAAGCCTATATGTTACCTCAATCCCGGCCAAATACACCAGTGAAAACCACATTAAAATTCGTACAGTAGTTTTTACGTGATGCGTGCACAAACAACCAGACAAACATTCCAAAAACCCTCTGCATGTGTCCTATTTCTCATCTTACACCCCCCAAATATTTGTACAGACACGCCAACTTTACAGTTTCATTATACAGTATGTGTTTATATACACACACACTACCATTTGCACTTCTATTAGATGCTGTTCGTTGCTGAGTATCTGTACAGTAAGTTGTCTATCTATCTAAACTAAAAAAAACTGGTTGATTAGCATGTTATGATGTTTGACAAGTTTTTATTTAATTTTTATTAATTAACTTTTAGTTAAAGGCTGAGTACAAATTAGCGTGAATGTATTGCATTACCACTTAAATAAAGACCAACTCAAAATGTCTAACACTGTAACGTCTTCTACTGTACTTACATCTTGTTAATGCTAAGTTCAACATGTGTTTATGCTAATTAGTGCAATAAATAAATTTTTTTCAGGTTGATAGAACTTTAATGTAAATATCCATTTACCCTCCATTTATGCACCATCAGCCATTTCCTCCTCTTTAATCATCGTTTCTGCTTTCTGCTCATTAGCATATCCAGCAGTCCTCTGCTGCTGCCAATTCTACTGCATTCGTCTCCGTACCATAATCACAGCTGTCTGCTTTATGATGGCTTGTCTGAACGCCTGAACAAATCGCTTTCAGGTCTCCAGGTGAAACTTGGAGACTGGATTTGCACCGAAGCCTGGCTTCAGCACATGTCAGAGAAACCGGGCAACCAGTTGTGACACTGTCTTCATAGTCTCTCTGACATTCGGATCTGTGTAGAAACTGGAAACTAGAAAATGTGGAAATGATGCTGCATGATCGCAGTCGGATAATTACACCACTGCAGGACTGCTACATTAAGGCAGCATGGAAATACTTGAGCATGTAATTAACGTCTGCCTATCAATCCGCTCACTTGCGGGTTTCTGTGGAATCTGTTTCGAATGAGAAAGAAAAGGTCTGGTGGGAAATCAGAGGTGAATTTTTCTCTCATTTCCTTCCATGATGCACCTGTTCCCCTTTTGACATCATGCCAGAGGTATATCTTTTTAGTTAAAACTATGGTTGATAATAAAATGTTTTCAGTGAGTTAATTATACAACAGCTGCTGTGTGTGTGTGTGTGTGTCCACAATCTGAGAGCTACAAGCCCTAGCATAAGACCACCTGCGTGCCAGATAAATCAGCGTAGATGAATGAGCCCTACGTTCACAGATACACTTGCAGCCTCAGTGTCTTAAAGTAAAGAACCAAAAGCAGACAAGGTCACTGAGCTACTTTTACTCTTCTACAGGCTAAAAAAAGACATAATAAGATTTTGGAAAAAAAGACTGCATAAGGCTCATTAAAAGCCATAGTACTATATTAATACTCTACATTAAACAAACCATATTCTTTAACTTGTATTGTTTATTTGCAGAACTGCACCTACACAAATGCAAACAGTTTGCTTACTGTACATCTACTTTGCATCAGGTCATATTGTTCCTATTTCAGCTCATATTTCAGTACCTGGTGTCCTCATTTATAGCACCAGGAGTGTCTTAACAGGTTTCTGACATGATACACACAGAATTAGGATGCTTCAGTGTGAATAGCAGCTTTTTGACATAAAGTGGCATCTCTTTCACCAGGTGTAAGGGAGGCTATTAGACCGTGATACAGGAGTCGTCACCTTAGACTACGTGGTTTTGACCTGTCAAGCCAATTCGTGTCAGGACAAAATCTCCTTAAATGAGCAGTTCCTAGTAGTGAATGCAATCCAAAAAAAAAAAACTGATATACAATCTGGCTATATACACTTTAGACAGATGCATTAGAATGATGCATTTTCACCCTTGATGCCACACTATTGCTATAAAAAAGATCAACTTGAAGTGGTTTCGCACGGGTATGTCACATAACCACTTCTGACTTATTAAAACAAATGTGTTTTAAATAAATGCATACATCTCAAGCTACCATTCCATTTTGTCACTGACTTCCCCAAGTGATGTTACTCTATAAAACACTGACTGTAAATTTTACACGGCAACAGGGTAAAGAACTGTAAATTGAAACAACACACTATAAAACATTTACATACTGTAACATAAAGCATTACATACACTCCAAATTTCTTTTCCGGCATTGTGTAGCTCTTACATACTGATATGTTTATTTTACTAAAATAAATGAAGTTTGTAATGTACTCTATTTAATTACTAGCGTGGGAGAATACTGGAGTATCAGGAGGAAACCCACCAAGCACGGTGACCAGAATGTATTATTATTTGTTTATAAATTTCAATGTAAATGTTGATTCATGAGTATATTTTTTATACAGGTAGTCACCTACTTACGAATGAGTTCCATTCTGGGAGCAAATTCGTAAGTCAAATTTGACAAAGTGTGTCTTATGCGCCTTTTACATAAATACACAATGTAAAGCATACCAATCCACTTGACCTGTGGCCAAAAACCATAACCATGCCTAAGGAAATAAATCTCACAGTGAAATCTCACAGTGCGCCTTTAAATCACTAGGGGAATCCTGGCGAACGGCATCTTGTCTCAAAGCTGTTTTCCACTGTATTGGACTGTGAACTTTGTTTTGTTGAGAATTTTCTGAAATCAGGACAGCTTTACAGGACAGGTATTCTCTGTCATCGTGCTCCCGGACCGATTCATTGAAACCGGTGAGGCCGACTCCCACACCCCCATAAACAGAACCATATACTGGACATTTTATTCTTTTACTTACACACTGAAAATACTGTATATAATTGTAAACATTCATATCTGATGCACTGTAGTGTTTTTTTAGGACAATACACATGAGCTACTTCTGTGTTTTGTGATTTGCATCTATGAACAGCGGCCTGTTCTTATCTGTGGACTTTCATAACTTGAATGTATGTATGTAAGTCGGGGACTACCTGTATTCGGTGTATTAACCACTTAGCCATTTCATTTCATTTCATTTTCATTTTTATTTTATTCCTTTCATGAAAATGCATTATTTGTAAAAGTCACATACAACTCATTTAAGTTTTCCTTTACATATCCATGATCAGAAAGGAGCAGATGGAAGAATAATTTTCTTATATTTATCTGCCCCCTTTATTAACCTAAACAGTAGATGGCATTAACATTATTCCCTCCACCATCACCCAAACTCCAACATATCTAATATTTATTTGAACATTTTACAATGGTCACATACAAATTGAATTAAACTTTAGTTTGATATAATTCAAGTTGTTTCTTTTTATAACCCCTTTTAAATAGCAAAATATTTTTACAACTTTTTAAATCTTTTCTCAGAGAATTCCATGCTTTTACTCCAACAACAGACAAACACATTTGTTTCAGATTTGTTCGTACCATTGGATATTTAAAGTCATATGGCCGTCTGTGATTTCCATCTTCAGAAGTAAAAACAAATAACTTTTGTAAGTCATGTGGAAGAGCTTTACTTCTAGCTTTGAACATTACCAATAAAGTTTGTAATTCTACAATGTCTTTTAATTTTAATAATCCTGACCTAATAAAGAGTGGATTTGTATGGTCCCTATATCCTGCTTTGAAAATAATTCGAATGGCTCTTTTCTGTAAAATAAATAAAGGCATGATGTTGCTATGATATGTATTTCCCCATATTTCTACACAATAATTTAAATAAGGTAAAATTATTGAACAATATAACATTTTCATTGTATTATACGGTAAACTATATTTAACCTTATTCAACATAAGGTTAAATATAGCCATTCAAGCCATCACAACTCACAACTAGCTTGTCAGCTAGCTTACATAGATTTAACCCACTCCAGATTAAAAATTATTATACTGTACCAAACCCAGAAACATAATTAATTTCCCTTTACTATAATAAAACTTTGTGGCATTATTATCCCACCTACATAGGGGCCTAAGTTGCATGGGAAAGGCTCCAGGCCCCTGTACAAGATAAGCATTATGAAAAAATGGGTGAGGGAGTGAAATGCTTTGCTGTGTACGTATATAAGTTGATGAATTGCTCTACATACTCTGACTCATGTGGTAAGACTATTTGGTTGGCCATACTGAGTATCTCTCAGTAGTGGCTTTCTTTTTTTGCATAGTTATGAACTTTTGACTCACAATTAAGTGTCGAACAAATACCAGCAATACATTTTTTATTTAAAGTCATTTTTCTAAAACAAGCCCAATCCAACACACGAGCCCTTCGGAAATGCAGAACGTCAGTGCACCCTGAATGAGAGATCTGAGGAAAACAGGAGTTGCCTAAATAACTTTAAAACACTAAACTTTATTTTGAGACTCCATGCATGCTTGCGTATATTAATTCTGCATAATGCCTCCCACACAGCCAGAGAACAGCTCTGAATATTATACCCTGAGGGATGGTTAAATAAAATAAAGATCTCATTAGTGAACAAAGGAAAAAGACGAGTAGCTGGTTGATACGTTTTTTCTTTCCCTTTGTATAAGGCACCAAGCAGAAATGTTCTTGTTATATACAGTGGTGTGAAAAACTATTTGCCCCCCTCCTGATTTCTTATTCTTTTGCATGTTTGTCACACAAAATGTTTCTGATCATCAAACACATTTAACTATTAGTCAAAGATAACACAAGGAAACACAAAATGCAGTTTTTAAATGAGGGGTTTTATTATTTAGGGAGAAAAAAAATCCAAACCTACATTGGCCCTGTGTGAAAAAGTAATTGCCCCCTGAACCTAATAACTGGTTGGGCCACCTTTAGCAGCAATAACTGCAATCAAGCGTTTGCGATAACTTGCAACGAGTCTTTTACAGCGCTCTGGAGGAATTTTGGCCCACTCATCTTTGCAGAATTGTTGTAATTCAGCTTTATTTGAGGGTTTTCTAGCATGAACCGCCTTTTTAAGGTCATGCCACAACATCTCAATAGGATTCAGGTCAGGACTTTGACTAGGCCACTCCAAAGTCTTCATTTTGTTTTTCTTCAGCCATTCAGAGGTGGATTTGCTGGTGTGTTTTGGGTCATTGTCCTGCTGCAGCACCCAAGATCGCTTCAGCTTGAGTTGACGAACAGATGGCCGGACATTCTCCTTCAGGATTTTTTGGTAGACAGTAGAATTCATGGTTCCATCTATCACAGCAAGCCTTCCAGGTCCTGAAGCAGCAAAACAACCCCAGACCATCACACTACCACCACCATATTTTACTGTTGGTATGATGTTCTTTTTCTGAAATGCTGTGTTACTTTTTACGCCAGATATAACGGGACACGCACCTTCCAAAAAGTTCAACTTTTGTCTCATCGGTCCACAAGGTATTTTCCCAAAAGTCTTGGCAATCATTGAGATGTTTTTTTTTTAGCAAAATTGAGACGAGCCTTAATGTTCTTTTTGCTTAAAAGTGGTTTGGGCCTTGGAATCTGCCATGCCGGCCATTTTTGCCCAGTCTCTTTCTTATGGTGGAGTCGTGAACACTGACCTTAATTGAGGCAAGTGAGGCCTGCAGTTCTTTAGATGTTGTCCTGGGGTCTTTTGTGGCCTCTCGGATGAGTCGTCTCTGCGCTCTTGGGGTAATTTTGGTCGGCCACCCACTCCTGGGAAGGTTCACCACTGCTCCATGTTTTTTGCCATTTGTGGATAATGGCTCTCACTGTGGTTCGCTGGAGTCCCAAAGCTTTAGAAATGGCTTTATAACCTTTACCAGACTGATAGATCTCAATTACTTTTGTTCTCATTTGTTCCTGAATTTCTTTGGATCTTGGCATGATGTGTAGGTTTGAGGTGCTTTTGGTCTACTTCTCTTTATCAGGTAGCTCCTATTTAAGTGATTTCTTGATTGAAATAGGTGTGGCAGTAATCAGGCCTGGGGGTGACTACAGAAATTGAACTCAGGTGTGATAAACCACAGTTAAGTTATTTTTTAACAAGGGGGGGCAATCACTTTTTCACACAGGGCCATGTAGTTTTGGAGTTTTTTTTCTCCCTTAATAACGTAAACCTTCATTTAAAAACTGCATTTTGTGTTCAATTATGTTATCTTTGACTAATAGTTAAATGTGTTTGATGATCAGAAACATTTAAGTGTGACAAACATGCAAAAGAATAAGAAATCAGGAAGGGGGCAAATAGTTTTTCACACCACTGTATAGTACTCAGTCATGCCAATGTGGGACACATGCTGAGCTAATAACGTACTGTAGGACACGCCTGAGCTATGAGATCACACACACTGTTGCTTAATCTGCATGTGTTGACTTTTTAACTAAGCTTCCACGGTGAGTTTAAAGTCAATTGCCCTTTGAATGTCCTTTTCCCAACAGGACTCGAAAAGAAATGGCATGCTTTCTAATACATACACAACATTTACCATGTTATTACCAATCAGTAGAAATAACCCATACCATTTAACCATAGTATTTCCACACTCTATTATGAGGAGAAAACAGGCTGCTGCTTTATGGACAGGCAGTGAAAGGTGGGAGTAATTGATGGGTTTCAGTGCAAAAGACAATAAATAGCATTTTTCTTTTTTCACTCAAACTGGAAAACTATCTTCCTCAGGCACATTAAGTTGTCCAGAGCAAAACTTTCTTTTCTTTCACATGATCAGTAAAGCAAAACTACTGTACCTGTTGGGCAAAATTAAGACTGCTGTAAATGAACTAAATGCATTTATTGGACTTTTGGAGAATGTTGAAGTCAAGAAAAGCAATCTGTTAATTCTATAGCAATTACCCCAGCGGTCACGGACTTCTATCTAAAGGTGCTGTCGTCAACTACTGAAATGAAACTGAAGTGGATAAAGAAGGAGACTGATGATACTGTAAACTGTTTACTTTTTCAATATTCCACATGATCTTTAATGTTCTTTGTAATTAAAAAGGTTTTGCTCATGACAAAATTCAGGGACCTTTTTAGTTTTATTAATTTGTTGCCAATATGACTACAAAAACACAAAAAGCAGTTTGCTATTTTTTAAGCAAACTTTACCAACATATTACATGTTACTAAATTCCATACTTGTAATTACAAACACAACTACAGACTAATTTATTCATTTTGACAAAAACGTTTTGAGATGGATTTATAGCGTTTTGCAAAAACACTACAAGATTCAACAGTAATGACATAATATTTCATAATTAGTGGTTTTAAAATAAAACAATACAAAATATTCTCTCAGTTTACTTTTTTTTTCCAAAGTTTAACAATGGATCTTTCTAGTTTTGCAAAAGAAACACATTAAATGCAGTGCTCTATAAATTCATTGGTACCTTTAACAAAAAAACATATATAAAAAGTGCTATGTGCTATGTTAAGTCCCAAGGCAGGACTTGAACCCAGGCCCTGAAGGTGCAAGGCTACAATGCTGACCATTACACCACCATGCCACCTCCAAGACAAGGACATCTATTTTTTTTTTCAACAAAAGACTCTATGCAAAACTGTCTATACTGTATATTATTCCTCTTCAATCAATACTGGTTTTTAGGTAGGCTTAAAATCCAAAGACAGAAATAAATTATCTGCTTCTATAAACATTTATGTTAAATTGGATAAACATTTTATTCTTTAACTTGTTGAAAGACCGACTGTATCTCTGGCCAGGACTGAACCACCTGGGAGAGGCAAGTAGATTTCAAAGTGAAACATCCTAGTAATTACTAGAAGTCATAATGCCATCAATCTTCTCAAGAGTCCCTGAACCATAAAAGAGACCTGATGCATCTCTTATCCAACTCCAGTATATTTCATAATGAGGTCTCTGGTGCTTTTCATTGTATGAATTTCTCGTTTGTCACAATTTGGTCACATCTGGCCACAGCACTCAAAGCTAACTGTAGATTTCAGTATGCAGACGAAGCATTTTGTACAGTGATCTCAGGCAGAGAGTCGGTTGCAACTGCTGCAAAGAGCTTGTTGCTGTAAATGCAGTGGTTAACAGCTGTTTTTGAGGGAAAAAAAAACTCACAAATAAACAAAACTGTACAATTCTAAATAAGCAATCTTTTGCACTCCTTTAATATTCTTCTTAAAAAATATTTTACATTTTGCCATGGCCTTCCTTTTGTGTAGTTTTATATCCTTTACTTGAGTAGAAGGACAAAGAGATCTGACATGTGTGCAAACTCCTATTTATACTTCAAGGAAACAGGATACGGTTAAAGTCAATACCAGGTTTTCTCAGGACTGCGAGCAAATAAAAAACAAGTGTTTTAAAGAATGACATTTTAGCCAGTAACTGTTTGAAGGCCATGAGCAAGCTGGGTTTTTATACCTTTATTAGCTCTGGGACCCTTCTGGTCAGTAGTGCAGTAGAGTAAAGATGATAAAGTTGAGAGAATTGCTGCAGGTTACGTAGGTGAGGGGGAAGGAGAGACACAGGAGGAGTGGGGCCGGTGGCTGCTGATTAACCAGAGATAGTGGAGTGGAGAAGAAAGCCTTCAGGCACCTGATGCTTTTGGTCAAAATCTATTTAAAGGGTTTGCCAGATGTAAAAGGTTCCATATTCACTATATTGGATTTACAGAGATTTATAGAGATGGATATCTGAAGGTCCACACCTTCTGACTAAACTTAATAACCTGCAGATATTTGCTCATGGAGAGCAGTGAGGAAACTGATAATAATAACAGAATGGATACCCTGTGAAACATGCCACAAGATGATGGGAAAAGTCTTTTTGTAGTTTATAGATCAAACACATAATACGTTATGAATAAAACATGTTAGACATGCTGTCATGGACTGAAGCAAAGCATAGTGGCAGTCTTAAGGTGGTTTATTTCTCTTGCAATAATTTTCACAATTTTACAACGGCACGGTGGATAGATGGTTAAAACTGTGGCCTTGTACCTCCAGGGTCCGGGTTCAATTCCCACCTCAGAGTCTGTGTGCATACAGTAGAGTGTGTATGTTCTCCCTGTGCTTGGTGGTTTCCTCCGGGTCCTCCGGTTTTCTCCCCTCGAATTGCCTGGAGAATGCGTGTGCCATGCCATGGATTGGCACCCCGTCCAGGGTGTACCCCGCATTGTACCCCAGTGTCCTGGGCAACTCTTTATGCAGGATAAAGTGGTATAGACGATGTGTGAGTGAGTGAGTAATTGGAAATTCTTTTTAGTTTAATTGTATTATTTTACTTAAAGTTTCCTTTAATTGTAGATATCGCTTTCTATTTTATTCTATCTTTCCGTTTTAGGTCACGGACAATTGTATAAGCATTTCACTGCACATCATACTGCGTACTGTATAATTGTGTATGTGACAAAAAATGTGAAATTTTGATTTGAAATAAAACTGCCGGCTCTTTAGAATCTGAAGTTGCCGTTGTCATCACTGGTTTGCAGAAAGAATTGTTGAGGGGGTTGTTTTTGGAGTTTAACAACCATTTCTGCAAGTTCAGTGGTGTAGAGTTTCACCGTTTCACTCCACCGCCACGTTGCCAAATGTTACATTTCCCTTCTGCACTTACTTTTATCCTATCTAATGATTACATTTACACTTTTTTCTTTGCTTGAAGCTTTTATCTAAAGTGGCTTACAAGTGGGGAAGAATACAATCAGATTAGAGAATCTAGTTTAACAGGAGCTGACAGAGATACATCTCCACTCAATGAACAGAAATATGTTGGAACAGTATTAAGGCCGTTACTTGAGTTGACGCTTATACTGTATGTGTTCCTGTATATACTGTAAGTGTTGAATCTTCAGGCACTGTTAGAGTTTGATAGGAAATGTGTAGAGCATGAAAAGCTACTATACCACTGCAGAAACACTAGTCTGATTCAGATCAGATTAAGATCAGATATATATCTGATAAGTGGTCATGCAACTTGATCAGAATTCATGCAACTTTTTGCCTCTGCGCACTGCTACTGTAGTAATAGCTGCTAAAACAGATAAGCAAAGAGACTGTCTTTCTTTCATCTCCTGGACCTCAACAAATACAACCGACGGACTGCTTGCTGTCTTCCAGAGCAAAATCCCAGGCATAGTCATTACCAAAATAGCATCAATTGTTTGACATAAATGAGTGGTTGCATAAACTGGTGATGTGCTTTAACCCAGACGGTGAGGGCAAAGACGGATCCATGTGCGCATGCGTGTCCTTTCCAGACAGACGCGTCCACATTAAAGTCAGATAAAGGTCACTTAGAATTATGCATGTGAACCGTCAAAGACATGCAAATCCAGTTCAGCATCTTCTTTCAGCACTGCGTGATGGTTTGATGGCCCTGGCAGAAAGAGGACAGTCCTTTTTGTAGCCTCTTGATCCAATTTGCTTTTTCTTGCCTCTTGGCTGAACCCAAGTGCGTTCTCAAAGCTTTATTATTGACTGTCAATGCTGATCCGCTTCCCTTGTTGATCAAAGGGTTCTTGAACCCTTGGATAATTGAACTATCTTAAAATACCTCGTTTAAAAGCAAAACAAGCCTTAAGAGTAAATCTTTTAGTCTGTGTTAAAGGACGACACTGCTTTTCCAAGCTTACTGAGATTTACCTGCAAAGCCCTCAACTTACAAAGGTTAACTGCTTATGAGAGCCAAGATTATAGAAAAATCTTTGTAAAGATTATTTGAATTTATTTTTCAAAGCACTCTAAAAGGGTGTTCTATTATGGCAGAGGTGTTTAAAGTGGTGAGGCAGGGAAGTCTGGGGTGAGGTTTGAAATGGGATATACCAAAAAATGAAGACTTAAAAGGTATAGTATAATGAGCTAAAGGAAATATGAATACAAATTTGATCCTGAACTAGTGTGATCATGAGATATCATCAGGATGTTCTTCTGAGTTCAGGAAGGTTCGGCCCAATGTGGGAGACATCCTAGGTGACAGTTTTATTTTAAAGTTGCCTCTAATGTTACCACTATTTAAAGAGAGAGAGAGAGAGAGAGAGAGAGAGAGAGAGAGAATCATGATTTTGCGGGTCATGGCTCTAGAAATGACCAAAGGAATGTCAGATTCCCTGTTAATTTTGATGCGTCATTCATGTAGCACATAAAAAAAACCCTCTCATACCAGGGATTAAGCAAATCCAATAAGATGACGCAATCCAAACCTTGGGACGGTAATCACCAAGGAACAAACAATGCTACTGTATATTATCACGATACCTAGTTTCCGATTGGATTTGCACTGCGATTCTGTTAGTATTACAATATCAAATAAATCAATAACCAGATTTTTTTTTCTCAGATTTCTTTGTTCCAGTTGTACAAACAATCTAAGGAAATAAGTTCCTTCTAATACACGACATCACGTTGCCTGCAAATATGTCAATAGTTTAAAGTGCTCTACCTGTAGGCTAAAAGGGGCAGTGTGGTGATACACGTCTCGCCTCCTAAAAGAATTTTGATACTTAACCTACTGTAAATGACCCCCCACCTTGATCTTTACCAACCACTATGCTGTAATGGATATTATCAGGGTATGGTGATGTTTATGATGGAGGTCCACAGCAGGTTCACAGCTGCTGCATTCACATGTATCCAAAATACAAATAATATAGCAGTTCTTCACAAGTCCTGACAACTTGTACCAAATTTTGAGATTTACAATAGCATGCATTTCGAAAAAAAAACCTTCAATATGTAGTGAAAATTCAGCAAAAGTTTGGCTTTGCAGGTAAGTCATACAATTATAATAAGTACATCATGACATTTTATAGATAAAACGTAGCCAATTCGCATGTGATTTCAGGCATGTGAGGCCACAGAGTCAAGCATGCAAGAATTTCAGTTTGGGACAAGTTCTAGCAAATAGTTCAGGAATGACATTAACTTGAAAGTGAACCGCTGCAGTCGCTTTACTCCCTCCGAGGTCACTAGAAAAATTGTGAAGTAGGCTCCTATGGGATCCTCTTTGACAGCAAAACAATATTTATATTTCAAAAGTGTGTCTGCACTGCTGTGCGATATAATCTTTCAGTAGGAATACGTCTCACATCCCCAAAACCTACAGGTACAGTATGTGTAGTATTATAAAGCGTCTGTGCTTGTTAGGACAATCTACAATAAAGCCCCCTTTTTGGCATTTAGCTTGGATCTGGATGTACCACCGAATTGCACAGTGTGTCCCCTTAATGTCATTATAACAACCAATTTCCACTAAAAGTAGAGCCTTCATTAACTGGGTGCTGTGTTCTAACTTTGCAGGATTTACGGTCTGTGATAAGGATAATAACTGGTGTGTTTTTCGTGGGTGTTTTCTAGCAGAATCCCTAGGAGAGCAGAACAGTTTGATGTTTATCAGGCAGCTAAAATTCTTCTGGTTATCGGAACTGCAGTAAAATAAACATCATTAAATCACCTTGTCTTACTGCCAAGGTTTGCATTTTTAAGACCTTATATAAGCTTTTATCAAATATGACCGATCAGAGATAGCAATCTTTGAGTCTGTCAATCAAGAGTATTTGCTTGTATATATTTGAATGATATTTATGAGATGAGAACGCTTCTCCTTACGTCAACCTTTTCGGTGTGTGTGTGTACAGTATGACTGGGGGTTTAGTTTTAGAGGCTACATTAAAAGTAGGGCATTTGTTTTAAATTTGACTTTCAAACCGACTAGCATCATCTACGTACTGAACCTCGCACCAAAATCACTGAACTTATCTTTAAAATGATTTCTGTTCATGAAGAGTTTATGATTTCATCATCAAATTCATGAAAGAGACTTGTACAAATGGAAGATGAACCCAAAGACTGTACTGTAACCTACAGTAGGCTGGACTATGAATTTTCAAAACTAGTCTCTGGTTTCTAATTAGCGTAATTCAAACCTTCAGTGTCCATTAGAGAGAAATGAGACCCGGAATTTATAGTAATATTGTAAGAAGTGTTTTATTACTGCACTGCACTCACTATTTCAATCCCAACTCCCAGACGTTTTTCATTTTTATTACTGCCATTATAACGGATATGACATGGACTATAAATGTATATGTGTTTAAATAAAAGCGGTGTTTTTTGCACAAAAAGCAAGTTTATTTTTGGGGACCAGCCAAATGTCCCCATATTGTCAAAGCTGACTGATATCCTTATCCTTGTACGGCCATTTAGTTCCCACCAGGATTTATGAACTCCCTAAACACCCCTTCACACACACACACACACACACACACACACACACACACACACACACACACACACACACACACACACACACACGGTATAGTATATTCCTCAATAACCAAAGGACACAACTGAATATTTCGGATTCTTATTTTTAAACGGAAGCCAAAGAAAAGGTTTTTCTCATTTGAACCACCTGAATGTTCCAATGAAGGCTTGATGGAGCACAGAGGAACCATTCAGAGGGTATATTTTGTCTTTAAATATCCACAGGCTTTATAACCAGAGGCTCACTATCTCTGTTTGTTCTGTCTTTGTTTGCAATGATGAGCTACATAGCGTCAGCTGCTTGTGCAGATTTGCCATGATAAGTTGGTTGTGTGTGTGTGTGTGTGTGTGTTCCTTTTGGATATGTGGTTCTGTGGGTGTGTGGGCATATTTTTATATGTTGGGACAAAACGTCTTTACTTGATTGGCATGTCAGACAGTTTGACATTGTGAGGACATTTTGTGCGGTCCTCACTAGAAAAAGTGCTTTAAAATAAATAAATAAATAAAAAGTTCAACATACTTTTCTACTTTCATACTTACTCATTATGTGTGTGCGTGTGTGTGTGTGTGCATGAGTTTAAGCACTATACCGGACACATTAAACATTAACAGTACCTGAGAGACAAGCACTCGGCTATTCTCGGACACAATGGCTGACTGTAGCACTGCAGCATTAGTGATGATCCTCCCCCCCCCCCCAAAAAAAAAACACCCCACCCCATACCAATACACAGACATACACACCTCCTCACCCACCTTTACCTCCCCAAATCAGACCCACACAAACAATGGTGTGTAAGATGATTTTGGCACACATACATAAGCTAGCTCAAAAGTCTTGAAGATGCATGAGTAAAATAATCATCCCATTAATTAATCCAACGCAGCCGTAGCCCGAGTCTAGACAGGACTATAATTATGTTTTATTTACACGAGTTATGTTTGCTGAACCCTCAAAATAGCCTTCGGTTGCAATTTCTCCTCTAGCCCACACACTCCCGTGAAGATCTCTCTCTCGTACTCTCTATATCTGAGGAGAACCTCAGTGCCGAATATAAACCGACGGACTGAAATAGATTGTACGGCGTCCTCTGACTCTGTATTCTTCTTAATCCTAGGTGTAATTCAGGGTCATATATCGTAAATGTCCCTAAAAAGGCTTCTGGGCTTCCCCAAATTACAACATCTCATGTACAATATGTGTTCGTTAAGGAAACTGCCAAAACCAGGTGAACAATAAGCAGTGGTACAATACCAGGAAATAAAAAACAAAAACATGGGATTTGAACTATTGTGAGAACGCAAAGCTGCCAGCTGGAGCCAAATCATAAGCCGAGTCTCACGACTAAAGAGTCGTCAATCAGAGCTGGTGAATTCATTTGTGTTCATAAAGAAATATATATTTTTTAAAAATGACTTATTGTGCCAAGACCGTGACCGTACTGACCTTGGAGAAAAAAAAAAAGTTCTACATCCTATTCTGAGCAGATTTTAACCAGCTACGTGTCTCAGCCATGGTGTAACACAAAATTTTCATTCCTTTCACACTACAAGACAAATGTAGTGAATGATTAAGTCTAGAGCTTATTACAATCATGCTCTCCCTGCTTTGCACTCTACTGAAATCTGAAATACACAGATAGAGAGATAGAGAGAGGGAGAGGGAGAGAGAGAGAGAGGGAGAGAGAGAGAGAGAGAGAGAGCACTCAGCGTACTGCCTGGCACTTGCACTGCAGTTACGCTGTGGTTAAAACCACAAGCCTGTGCAGCAGTTCACCAACATTACAACACGTCACACCAGACTTTCTTTTAAACCAAGTAGAGACACAAGTTCTCAAATTATAGACAGCTTTAACATGAAGACCGTCCAGTGGCATCCCAGACATGCGTGTTACAGGTACCAAACTCCTGTCCTCTTCCCACGACTTACCAGGTGTGTGCGACGGTGAAGCGTCTTCGGTGACGGCCACCCCTGTTGACCATGAGTCTGCGGAAGAGCCGCGGGGAGCTGCGCGGGGACACTTTCGGAGACGTGGCGAGTCTCGGAGGCTCCAGTTCCAGGCGCATGTGCTCCTTGAAGGTACGGATGCAGGGCTCCGGGTCTGGCGCGCTCAGCTCGTTTGATGACATGCTGATGAATATGACGATTTCTTTTCCGAATCTCTGTGTCGTCCTCGCTGGTTTTTTTGAGGGTTTTTTTTGTTTTTGTTTAAAATGCTGCAGGCTGATTTTCAGTCCAGTGAACCAGAGACCAGCTTCCAGCAGCGCTCTGTTTCTCTCAGAGGTTTCTGGCGCGGGAGCAATCCTTCGCCTGTGCGTGCTGAATGCTACTGACACACTAAGAGGAGGCTTTCGTCAGCGCAGTCACACCTGCTTCCTGAGAGAAAAAAGAAACACACTTCTCTCTCTGTGTACTCTGTATACACGACCTCCCTTCTCCAACCCCTTATTACATCTTTCTCTGTCTAATAGAAGTCATCTGACTTTTGTTAGATGTTGCTATTTTAACTCCTCTACACTTTCCTCCTCTCTCTTTGCAGATCTGCCTGCTTCTCTCACTTTCCCCAAAGAACACGCACATACACATGCACACGCGCACACGCTTCTGGCTTCTGTCTCCGTTCAGCTCCAGGAACCTCCACAATAAATCACATTGAAGGGAGCTGAGAGCATCGCTTCAGCCGTCATCACCCGCTCCGGTTCTTGCATACACTCATTTCGCTACACGTTTTGCACTCCCTTCCAGCACAGAATTGCTCAGCACACAGAGAGCAGAGAGCAGAGAAAAACACCAGAGACAGCACTCCAAGGAGGCACACCTAAGTCCGTTGCCTTAGGCAGTGTCTTCATTGAGAATAAACAGCATAACTGGATGGATGGCAAAAAAAAAAAAAAAAAAAAAGACAGATAGTGACGGTTGAAGCTCCGCCCCCCAGAGCTAGCCGATTGGTCCGCTCGGACGGGTGTCTCGGTGTAGAAGCAAAGCGAGGCAGCTTTATTCCGATGATGGCTTTTGGCCTTTCACAGCTCAGCGCTTCTCAGGATGGCAACAAGAAGAGGGGGAGAAAGAAAAAAATCTGAACAATTCAAGCCCCGGATTAGCTGTGAGGGAAAGATAAGCACCCAACCTAGGCTGGAAATTGTTCCCAGGTGATTTACGGCTTTAGGAGTTTTTGAACGTGTTGGCTTGATTCGGTAATTATGAATGAAGGAAAAGCAGTGCAGAAAGAGAAAAAAGAAGCCTCCTGCAGGATTCGAGCGAGCTTAGAGCACAGGACACTGCGAGATGAGTCATTTCATTTTAAATTCGAAACAGCATGGTGAGGGGAAAAAAAGAAGAAAATGCAGCTCGATTAATAAAAAAATTAACCTTTTTAGCTTGAAAACAGGAAGAAACGAGACAAATGCAATAATTTCCGTGCAAGACACAGCAGCTTGTCAGATCACAGAGGCATGAGCATAAATATCCGAGGAATCGATCCCGGTGTGAACGTCACCATGGGGTTTAAAAACACCCTAACTTATCCAGCGCAGTCTCCTGGGTCCGGTGCGACTTTCTCTGCCGTTACATCAGTACTCTGGAGAAACAATGCACACCGTTCTGCCTTCAGCAAGAAATCAACCTGTCAGCGTCATCACCCTAATCCTCACCATGGAGACCAGGAAGGAGAAGAAAGGGGGGGGGGGGGGATTGACAGATGACAACAATGAAGAACAAAGTGTACAAGAGAGATGTAGAACTGAAATGTAAAACTTTTACTCATGATTCTTAATGGTATATTTTGTGATGCAACATTCAGTGAGTCAGAATGCGACACTCGTTACACAACCGGAACCTTGCGATATGCACATCTGGCTTTTGCGTAACATGCAAGACCATTAATCTTGCTCTGGTGCAGATTAATTATGTCTTCTGGCAAATTATGAATCTCCATGAATCAGCATCCAAAATACTGCAGATGTTGTTGTTTTTTATAAATTAATTTATACATGTTTTTGGTTAGTTAACATGTAAACTAGACTGTGTACTGTAGCTCAGCGGTTAAGATATTGCGCTACTGATTGAAAGGTTCCAGGTTCAAATCCCAGCATCACCACCACTCGGGCCCTTGAGCAAGGCCCCTACCAGTCAACTGCTCAGTTGCATGAAACAATAAAAATAATGAAATCTAAGTCGCTACAAATAAGGGTGTCTGCCAATTATTTAAATGTAAAATCATAACTGGGCTTAAATTTACCAGCTAATATTAAGAATCAATGAAAGGATACTCTTACGGTTTATTTTTTAAAGAAATTTTGGGGATTATTTGGTTCAAATCTGGATTAAATCCCAGATAGCATTAAATGGAAAGCTAGTGTCCTATGTAGGGTGTACACACACACACCAAGTATTTCCCTTGATCAGGGGTTGGAGATTTGGAATTTAGCCGTGTGTTAGGAGCTAGTTAGTGTTGTAGTCAGAAATAAAAGAACATGTCTTTTCTTAGTGCCTGGCAACCGACAGTTATCAGTAATCAATGATTAATAATAATAATAATAATAATAATAATAAGTAGGTAATGTTGCAGTCTAGGATGCCATCCCTGGCAAGGTGGGTCTTCACATTCAGAATTCCTGCCTTTGTGACTATTCACAGGAGCTAGCTTGGGGCCTGAGTGGGAGAGCTTTAGAGAGGACCTTATATAATTGAAAGGGTGACATAAACCTTGCTTGCTTGCAGCTAAGATAAAAAAAAAAAAAAAAGACAAGCTACTCAAAAGAGTCTACCTACTGGTCCATTTATAAACAAGAGAAAAGCAGGGAAATGGCGATGATGGTTACACAAGACATGAGAAGTAACAAACAAAGATAAAAGCCAAGTAAGAGTCTGAAACATGTCACTCAATACACATCACAGCCGAGAAGGAGGTTTTACAGAGCACTTTCATTTCAGCCTTATATCTAACTACCGCATCATGGCCTTACCACTAGAGTAAGCGTTATCTGTACAAAAGTAAATGATGCAAAACCTCTACTCACTTCATGTGGAAGTCCAAGTCAAGGATTTTCAAAACATCTTCAGTAATTTGAATAAATTCAGTAAACTAATTTATATTTTTAGAGATGGCACTACATTCAGTCAGAGTTTATTATACATTTTATAGAAAAACTTGACGGTGGCAGTAGTGGTGCTAATACCATCTTTTTGGTATTAGCACCGACTTTTTTTCACCAACTTGTGCTGCTTTGGCTTTTCTACAGGATCAGACTGGACATGATAGCTTTTGGTAACATGGGTGAGACTTGGGTGCCCATGAATGAAATCATTAATGAATGTGTTAACATTGTGTGGTGTTAATGTTATGGCTGATTGCTGCATAACACAATATCCATCCACCCATTAGCCAGCCCTTCATCGACTATCTATTTATTTATTTTGAATCCATACATACATCAATTCATCCTTACATCACCTTTACATACACTACCGTTCAAAAGTTTGGGGTCACTTGCAAATTTCTTTGTTTTTGTTTAGTGATTTATTTTCTACATTCTATAACAATACTGGGGATTTCAAAACTATAAAATAACACATTAGGGATTAGGTAATTACGTAACAACAACAAAAACAACAGTTACAGGTAGTTGTTATTTTAAGACACAGAGGTCGGCCTTTCTGTAATAGTTCTTGCAAGAACAGTATTGTCAAGTGCATTTGCAAAATCCGTCCAGCTCCATAATGAAACTGTCTCTCATGAAGGCCGTCCCAGGAGGACGAGACCAAAACCTACCTCTGCTGCAGACGAGAAGTTCATTTAGAGTTATCAGCCTGAAAAATTACCAATTAACAGCAACTCAGATTAGAGGCGTTATGAAGTCTTTACAGAGCAGAAGGAGCAGAAACATCTCAATATCAACTGTTCAAAGGAGATTCATGCATTTTTTGGACGATTTCAGCATTCCTTTACAATGTAGAAAGAAATAAAAATCAGGAACCATCATGGAGTTAGAAAGTGATCTAAAACTTTTGAACAGTAGTGTACATTTACTACCTGTCCATTCATCCATGGATCCATTCATCCACTTCCTATCATCCATTCACCCATTCATCACCTTTACAAACATTTCCTACCTACCCATCACTACATAGCTACATCACTATATCTACTCAATGACACCTAACTCTATAGTGGATTATGTATCCATCCATCCATTAAATCATCTATCTACCTACAGTATCTATCCACCACTTATAATCCATCCATCATCCATCCATCTGTCCGTCCATCCACTACCCATCATTCATCCATCTACTACCCATCATTCATCCATCTACTACCCATCATTCATCCATCTACTACCCATCATTCATCCATCTACTACCCATCATTCATCCATCCACTACCCGTCATTCATCCATCCACTACCCATCATCCATCCATCCATCCATCCATACATCCATACATCCGCCCATCCATTCATCCATCCACTACCTATCATCCATCCATCCATCCATCCATACTCTACACATCATCCATCCATCCATTCGCCCATCCATTCGTCCATCCTCTACCCATCATCCATCCATCCATCCATCCATCTGCCCATCCACTCTTCCATCCACTACCCATCATCCATCCATCCATCCATCCATATTCTACCCATCATCCATCCATCCATCCGCCCATCCACTACCCATCATCCATCCATACATCCGCCCATCCATCCTCTACCCATCATCCATCCATCCATACTCTACCCATCATCCATCCATCCATCCGCCCATCCACTACCCATCATCCATCCATCCATCCATCCGCCCATCCATCCTCTACCCATCATCCATCCATCCATACTCTACCCATCATCCATCCATCCATCTGCCCATCCATTCTTCCATCCACTACCCATCATCCATTCATACTCTACCCATCATCCATCCATCCATCCATTCGTCCATCTACTACCCATCATCCATCCATCCATCCGCCTATTCCATCCTCTACCCATCATCCATCCATCCATCCATCGAGTACCCATCATCTATCCATCCATCCACTACGCATCATCCATCCATCCATACATCCACTACCCATCATCCATCCATCCATCCATCCATCTATCCACTACTCATCATCCATCCATACATACATCCAATACCCATCATTCATCCGTCCATCCATATACCCATATACATCCATCCACTACACATCATTCATTTATCAATCCAGTATCCATCATCCATCCATCCATCCATCATCCATCCATCCACTACCCATCATCCATTCATCCATCCACCCACCACCCATCACCCATCCCTCTTGCCATACAGTATATCCACTGTCCATCTATTCATTATTTAGTACTTCAGTGGAAGAATATTTACATTTTCTAAAAATAGATTAAATATGGTCAGTAAAAATCAGGAACCATCATGGAGTTAGAAAGTGATCTAAAACTTTTGAACGGTAGTGTACATTTACTACCTGTCCATTCATCCATTCACCCATTCATCACCTTTACAAACATTTCCTACCTACCCATCACTACATAGCTACATAACTATATCTACCCAATGACTCCTAACTTTATAATAGATTATGTATCCATCCATCCATTAATTCATCTATCTACCTACAGTATCTATCCACCACTTATAATCCATCCATCATCCATCCATCTGTCCGTCCATCCACTACCCATCATTCATCCATCCACTACCCATCATTCATCCATCCACTACCCATCATTCATCCATCCACTACCCATCATTCATCCATCCACTACCCATCATTCATCCAATCATCCATCAACTACCCATCATTCATCCAATCATCCATCCACTACCCACCATCCATCCTCTACCCATCATCCATCCATCCATTCGCCCATCCATTCGTCCATCCTCTACCCATCATCAATCCATCCATCCATCCATACTCTACCCATCATCCATCCATCCATCCGCCCATCCACTACCCATCATCCATCCATCCATCCATCCATCCTCTACCCATCATCCATCCATCCATCCATCCACCCACCACCCATCATCCAACCCTCTTGCCATACAGTATATCCACTATCCATCTATTCATTATTTAGTACTTCAGTGGAAGAATATTTACATTTTCTAAAAATAGATTAAATATGGTTCCCACATTGTTTCCTTAAAATCAACAGACTGTATTTACTGCAACACCCTTGTAAAATGTATTTTTTAAGCGGCAAAACAACAACAGTTACATCAATTAAATTGCATTAAGTGTTACAGGTTGGGTCCTAAATATTGACCCATACTAAGACCCTAAGACCCATACTAAAGCCTGTACTTTATTCCGAAAATCCTGATTTTGGTTTAAAATAGCAGCACAGCCACCCGAAAAAATTGCAGTCTCATTGCTTATGGATGCTCTATAAACGTCCTACACAACCCACAGGAGACAAACACCGCAGGCAATCCCAGCTGCAAGCCGGTACTAAAATAACTGCGCTCCAAAAACCACTTTCTCCAGAGCAGCCTTTGTTCCTGATGCGAACTGCATTAAACACAGCTCTAACAAGGGGAACCATGGCAGAGTGTAAGTGAGCAGGGCAGAGGGCAAATGTGTGTGTGATTGTGTCGGGAGGGAGTGCCATCTACCTCTCAAGCCATTAGCGTCCAATTACAATGCATTCACAATAGATAGCAAATCGTTACCACACATGAATTACGCTAATGCAAAATAAATGCCCCGTGTCGAATTTGCATTAGGTGATCCTTCTATGACCACTGCATTCACTGTCACGCAACTGTAAAATATCTTTTCCATCAAGGTGTACAAGGCTTTTAACTCCATAACGCGATTATGTGTACAAAGTGAGCACTGCCTCTTGATCTTATTGTCTTACAGCATGTGTACTCAGTCAATACGTAATACCTGTTCTGAGGAAAATACATCACTGAATAAATAGGAAAAGAAGTGATGATTTTAAATGGTAGCTCAGTGCTGCCCCCTTATGACAAAAAGCAGCAATGTCTTTATTGTGGAGAAGCTTTTTAACTGGGGATGTCCCCTTTCAGTCGATTCACAACACATATCGTACGGGATATCACGCCATCTGGTGTCCTGGCTGAAGACAGCTTTATTCACACAGGGCAAACAGCCAGTTGTTAATTATAAAGCTAATAGATTTTTTTTTTAAAAACCTTGGAAATTCTACTTTTTTATGATTTTACTTACTGAATAGTTTCTATATGAATGTCCTGTCTATATATGATGGTGATACACTGGGACAGCTGGCGATGTAATTAGTTTTATTACCTCGGTTACGTAATATGATGTGTATTGATGTATCAACAGCCTGATTCACATTCTTTATTAAAAACTAAAATGACCTTATTTGTGAAAAAAGACCCGGTCCAGATCAGTCCATAGTTAGCAGTTCTGACACTGGAGACTCCTTCCATAAATGTCCAACAAACAGCTCTTTACAGAAAGCGTCAGCATATTAAAAAGTTTTTCTATGCTAAATATTTATCTTTGTGCATTGTTATCTTTTGGTATGACTGTGTGAGCTAGCCATCATACAAGCCACTGTGAATTTTGTTACTATACTAGTAATTAGGGCTGGGCAATATGGCTGAAAACTGTATCACGATATCAGTGTTTCATATCGGTCGATAACGATAATTATTGATATTTTTTATGACCCATTTAAAATAAGGACCAGGAGAAGAATATATTATATTTAAACATTTTTATTTTAAACTTAACCTTCCTATGATTATAGTCCCATCCGTTATTAAGACAGAAATGTCAACAACCATGGAAAAATCAAATAATTAAAATGTAAACATAAGTCTAAAGTCACAATGAACACTTAACAATTAAGGTTAACGTTTTAAGGTGCAAAATTAAAAGAAAATGTAAGAAATTACACTTAATAAAGTGTACTAAAATAGTGCAATGCGTTTATTATATCAGATGCCTTTAGAGAAAACTACAACAAAAATATATTGTAATATATTTGAGTTTGATGTTAATTCACTGGCGGGCCACCAGGGGGCAATACAGCGCTGTATACTATATGTGTCGTGTGCACTGAACGCAGTAAAAGAAGAATACCGTTTCTCTCCATGCTTCCGTTTGTCTCACACAAAAAGTAAGTAATATTATAGATGTTAGTTGTGCATATTGAAGCAAACGTAACACTTGTCATACCAAAGAATAAACTACCCGCCAATGTGGCTAGTGAGACTAAAGTTATTACCCGCCACAGTTGAATTATACCGGCATTTGGCGGGTGCCAATGTCCACGCCATCTTGTCTCCGTTTATGCTTCCTGAATCGCGACCGTACTACTTCCGGGTCCTAGAGCCGGTCGCGGAGCGAGCGCGCATGACAGCAACCAAACTAGCTTCACGACCTCTGTTTTCTTCCGACAAAGAATAAAAAATATCAAACGTTCTATCGAACACATTTTTTATTGATATCGATCACGTGTCTATCGCGAAACATATCGTTATCGTTTTATCGCCCAGGCCTACTAGTAATAAATAAATACATAAAAAGATTTTTTAAAATCAGACTTACACCCAACCAAACACGAAGATACTGTATAGGTGTCTTATGATTAAATTATGCTGGACTTCCACTAAAATAGCTGACTGAGGCTGACACGTTTGTGTCTATTAGAATAATAATAATTAATAATTAACTAATCTTGTACTGTAAATTAATACCTACCCAATTACGCATCTAACCAAGGGGACTGGAAACCCATCACAGGGCACAAACACACACTCTCAGACACAATCATACACTACGAGGATCTTGGAAGCACCAATCATTCCACAACACATGTCTCTGGACTGTCTTAGGAAGAATCTCGCCAAGCATGGGGAACCATGCAAACTTCAAACCCCCAGCTGGGGAAAAAAATTGTGACACCGTCTTCCTGCATCATAGGCTTCACAAGACCAAACTAAAGCAAACAGCCTGAAACGTCTGTAGATCTGCACAGGCCTGTAGGATTACAGCTTGTACACGCAGCACTCAGTGTGCTATAACCAAAGCCTCACCATTCTGAGTCCACAGGAGTGATGTCGATGCGGGGCGGCCTGATGAAGGGCAACGTGGTCGGCCGACAGATTATCTCCTCATCAGGTGTCCGTGACCTCTCTGTCTGTCGCCATGACAGCGGGGGCAGCTGCAGGTTTCCTGAGAAACGACGTCGCCCACGGCGCAGGTCCACTCCAAGAGTACAAGCCGTGGATGTGAAGGACTCACTGAGAGTACAATCCGGAGGGTCTTTACTGTCCTACAAAGACGTAACAAAAAGGCAGAAACACAGAGACAGGGATTAGGCAACACCATGTGTGTTCAGCTTAGAATAATTGTGTACTGTAACTGCAGGATTTTTTTTCCTGTAGCATGTGAGTACAAGGAAATACAGTATATAATGCATAATTAGGAGAAAAGATTCTCATTCATTCATTTCTACATGGCTTATCCTGTTACAGGGTCACTGGGGCCAGGAGCCAATAGAGACACATGAGACTTTGGGCATGAGGCAGGCTCCACCCTGGAAAGGGTGCCACACACACATTACAGGCAATTTGAGAATGCCAATTAGCCTAATCTATATGGCTTTGGACTGTTGGAGGGAACTAGAGAACCCAAAGGAAACCCATCAAGCAGGGGAAGGACATGCGAACTACACGCACACAGACCCGTGGTGGGAACAGGACCCTCAACCCCGGAGGTGCGAGGGTTTTTAATTTTCCCAGATTTTCTCGTGTCCAATTCCTCCCCGTCACTAGGGGGCTCCCACATTAAGGCTACTACTACCACTCAGTCGGGAGGGCCGAAGACTATCAGGTCTGAACCCCCGTGTGGATCACGGATGCCCCGTGTGTCTCTTTGGGAAGCGTCTGGTGTCTGGGGATGATCCTATCTAGTTAGAAGACGGTTCTGGCCTCGACTGGTGTTGGCAGCTGTTTCTCTGAGGACTTGACAATTCGATAGTTCAGGACTGGAACTTTCTACAAGTCTATCTAAGTCTCCAATAACTACTGGACTCCATTTTAACATCAATTAACATCAACTATTATAGCTGAACTGCCTGCCACATAACACACTGTATAAATGCAGATCATTTCCTGCTATCTGTTTCACCCAGATGAGGATGGGTTCCCTGTTGAGTCTGGTTCCTCTCAAGGTTTCTTCCTATTACCATCTCAGGGAGTTTTTCCTTGCCACTGTCGCCCTCGGGCTTGCTCACCAGGGACTATCTGAACATTTTGATTCATACACATTCACATTCCATACAAACTTAAATAATTCTTTTGTGTAAAGCTGTTTTGAGACAATGTCAATTGTTAAAAGCGCTATACAAATAAAATTGAATTGAATTGAACCACGTGACGCCAGTTGACCGCATCTTTTCGAACTGCTCGCTCATGTACCGCTGGGGGGGGCGGAGTAACACACTCGGAGGACAGCGCTATCCGCTCCTTCCGCTTGCGTGAGCTCACAGATGCCCCTGATTGGCTGTAGAGCCGTGATTAATGTGGGAGAACTAAGTACCTCTCATCCTCCCCTCTGAGAGAGCTCGACCAATCAGCGCTCTCTAGACCTCCGGCTAAGAGAGGTTACAGCATCACCCGGGAACCGAACTCACGATCTCCGGATGATAGGGCGAGCACTTTACCAATGCGCCACACGGAGGCGCAAAGCCACAGTTTTAACCACTACGCCAACGTGCTGAGTAAAGACTTTTTCACTCTAATAATCACAAAACCAGTGCATTTGGTGAACTGAGCTGCCACTAAAATGCCCTCATCCAAAAAAAAAAAGAAAATCTAAAAATTTCCTGGTCAAGGTCAGACTGGATTTGGAGCCAGTACCAAAAACACAGGGCGCAAGGCAGGAATGACCTCTGGATGACCCTATTCTACTGCAGGACATTATATACACTCGATATAACTAGGAGCAACGTAGAGCTGCGAATCTGCTGTGGAAAGAAACAAGAATTAATCCCATAGACACGAGAAAAATGTATGGAACTCCAGACAGATAGGAACCTGAGCTCAACCCTGAACCAGAGACCCTGGAGCTGTGAGCTCCAAATTCTAAATAGGTTAATATACTGTAAGGGTGAGTCAAAAATTATCTGCGCTCTGGCTGTCGAATTAATTTTAATTAACTTACAGAAAAGTTACAAAAATACATATTTCTTCAGCATAATATGCTTGCTTTCATATTCCCTCATTAAAATCTGAGATGCACCACTGACTTCACGTCTTGTGAACTGAATCATCGTCTTCGTAGGGCTGCTTTCAGGGGACCAAACAGGTGAAAGTCTTACGAAGTGAAATCAGGACTAGAGGGAGGATGCTTTAACAACTCAAAACAAAGTTTTTGCAGAGTGTCGACAGTGTGGGTTAAAGTGTGCAGATTTGCAACATCATGCAAGATCACAGCAGCCTTGGACAGCAGTCCTCTGTGTTTAATCCAAAGTTTAGGCTTCAGCTCTTCAATAAGCATCTCACTGTAATGAGTGCTGCTGATTGTTGAACCTTTTTCCTGGTAATGTTGCAATATCGGCTCTTGAGAATCCCAGAAAACTCACTCACTCACCTTCTATACCGCTTTATCCTGTATTCAGGGCCACGGTGGGCCGGGAGCCTATCCCAGGATGCTTAGGGCACGAGGCGGGATACACCCTGGACAGGGTGCCAATCCATCGCAGGGCTGAACCGGGTGTTACACATTCACACACTATGGGCAATTTGGGAGAGCTAATTAGCCTAACCTACATGTCTTTGGACTGTGGGAGGAAACCGGAGTACCCGGAGGAAACCCACCATGCAGCGGGGAGAACATGCAAACTCCATGCACACAGAGACGGGAAAAGCGCCTGGCTAGGAATCGAACCCGGACCCTTGAGTTGCAAGGCAACAGTGTTAATCACTGTTCCTACTGTATAACCACTTTATAATAAGTTTGGATGAGAAGTAAATGAAGTAAATTGCAAACTGTACATGTTGATAGAGTAACTTGTTTGAAAATTCATCTACGCAAAGGATTAAACGAGACATTTGCAGTGGATGGTCTCCTGTCTGAGCTACAGTATGTTTATAGAGCTGACATTACTGACAAGAACAATGTGCACAGATAGATGAAGAAGTTTAAATAAGGGGGGAAACAAACCACACAGAGCGAGGCCATCAACTGTGACAAAGGGGATTTTCAAAACCGACATGTGCAGTTTGAACCACCTATGACAGTTAATAAAAAGGTTATTCCCACTTCTGCATTACAGTCCTTTTGATACAGTCCTTGTACTGTATATCTCAAATATTACCATAAACAGCCGAGCTGATGAATTGAATTACTTTAATGTACCTTTGGATAGAAGATAAGATAAAATGTCCCACTGACCAGATTTGAACTTCATTTCATTCCTACAGGAATTTTAATCAGTCATTGAGAACATTGCCTTTACACACATCATTTTGATATCTTTCACGGCTTCCTTACAGAATGCACTTCAGGGGAACTTATGCCCTCCAGGATTGAGGGTGCATGGAGTTTGCATATTCTCCCTGTGCTTGTTGAGAGTCCTCTGTGTCCCTCTTTTCCTCCAACAGTCCAAACACATGCAGATGAGGATAACTGCCGTTTCCAACTTACCCGTAGTGTGTGTGTGTGTGTGTGTGTGTGTGTGTGTGTGTGTGTGTGTGTGTGTGTGTGTGTGCGCGCTTGTGCCCTGCAATGCACTGGAATCCTGTTCAGGATGTACCCCCCTAGTGCCCCGAATCCCCTGGGACAGGCTCAAGGCCTGTCACAACATGGAACAAGATAACTAGTAGAGAGAATGAGATAAGGGAGGGAGAAAAGAAAAAGAAAGAAAGGGATTCTGCAGTATTTCCAGATTTAGATTAGATTAGTATTTGAGACACTGACTATGTGCTCTGCTTTGTATTATGGTTTATCTCATGTCTTCAGATGACACTCTGATGGATTTGATCTAAAATGGATTATTATATAAGTTTTTGCACAAACCTGAGGAGTCCTTGTCAGCTCAAATACACTTGATCATTAAAGGAAAAAAAACAGTTATACTAGGAAGCTTTTATATTACATTAGAAAATTATGCACAATAGAGAAGCATTCCCAGACTTTAAGACCTCACTGTTCTTGCTTTTTGACATGAATAGTACAAAGGGGAAAAAGAAACTGCACCACCAAGTATCACCACTAGAGGGAGACACAAGCACTCTAATTTCACATATAAAGCTCTGAAAATGCTTGTTTACAAAACTCAAGGATATATAATTAGAAATTTCTGCTTTAAGTCCTTTATTTTTTAATTATTCATTTGGTAATAATTTTACTCTGAAAAGATAAGCATGTTTTTGATGAAAAATAGAAATTAACAGCTTTATTTTATATTAAAAATATTATATTATTTTTAATTTTATATAAAAAAAAAGTGAAAACAATTATTTACGTATTTAAACAATTTATAGTAAAATATTACGGTAAACAATTTAATAACTAGAACATTTTATTTTAGAGTCACACCAATGAACAGCAAAGCATTTTTCATCTAATATTATATACTATAATAATATACTATCCTTTGAAACCTGTTAAATAATAATAATAGAAATCGTTTTCCTTTCTTATGCGTCACAACAAACCCACAACACTACATGTATCTGCACTGACAGCATCCACAGGTTCAATAAATAAATAAAACATCTGTCTGCATCACTGTGTCACATGATGGATTAAAGTCTAATAGAAAAAAAGTTTTAGAAAATAACTAATATTTTGGGTCAGAGCTGCTCATTCGGACTAAGATCCGAACATGCAAAAGATAAAACTAGCATTTAAATTATTCATCATCACATACAGTATCGTGTGTTCTTCATCTTAACGCTTGTGTTTAATAGGGATTGGAATCAGCAGGGGCCAGACGGTACGATATTATCATGATACACGGCTGGCGATTCAATTTGTATTGTGCTTCTGCAAGTATCAACTTTTTTTAAATATACTGATTCAACAGGATTTTTTAAAATTGTTACAATTCAGAACAAACAGAATTGTAAGTGGTGCTGCCTGCCTATGTGTGAATAGTTTAGAGTGCACCATCTGTAGGATTATAGAGCAACAGAAACATTTTACATATTGCTCTCACTCATTGACTATACCACAATAAAGCGGGTTATAACCTGGACAGGGTGCCAATCCATAACACGACACACACTCATTCATACACCACAGGCAATTTAGGAACGGCCAATTAGACTAATTATTATTACCAATTAGACATGTCTTCGGACTGGAACCCATGACGCATGGAGAGAACATGCATGCTCCATACACACAGTCCCGAGGTGATAATCGCACCCGGACCCTGGAGGTGCAAGGCGACAGTGCTAACCACTAAGCTACCATGCCAATGCAAACGTATATAAATGGCAAATTTTTTTTTTATAAATCCATAAATTTTGGAATCTGTGTGGCAATACATAAATTGAAGCACAAAAGAATAGTGATACGTGACCGAATCGATTTTCCCCCACCTCCAACGTTTAACATCCACTAAGTGGTCAAGCTTCAGCATTTATTAGCTCCTATTGATTCAGTATATGGATTTATAATTGATCCATGTCTTAGACATACAGGAAACAATTTTACTGTCAAATAATACAACTCCAACATCTGACAACTTAATAACAGCCCACAAACGTAATAAACAAGCCACTGCACCAGTATTACGCCTGAGGGAAATTACATTTGTTGGATTATTACTTTAAAAGCTGCAGATATGTTTGTGGTTCATTAATTATCATCTTTGTGGCACATTTACTTTAATTTTAATTATTATATTAAAAGCTTCAGATGTATTATGTTTGTGGTTTATTATGATTGTGGGCTGTTATTACATCACCGGGTGTTACAAAAACCATCATAAATACTGGCATCTGATTGTACTGTACTGTTATGGTCCTGGAACCATTCCCTAAGAAAGGCATGTATTGTACCAATAACAGTTTTACTTATCACAGTAAATAACTTGTTAAAACAACTAAAGTTTTATAAAACCATCCAAATGACTTCTGCCAAACTATGAACAATAACATTACACGTAACCGACAAAGAAAAGTACAACAATTTGCCACTGAACAGATATTATCCTTATAAAGAACTGAATAGAAAGGCTGAATTAATAATAATAATAACAATGCTGTCTATTTCCATGTGGTGTTGTCATGTGGTGTTTCTGAAAAATGCAGTTGGCTTTGCTGTTGTTAGCATAAACATTGACAAATAGCTGTTAATCATCACAGCTCAATGTGACTTATTAAAGCGTATAACTACACTATATGAACAAAAGTATTTGGCCAAACCTGTTAATTAATGAATTCAGGTGTTTCAATCAGGCCTCTTATCTCCAGTGAAGGTCGATCTTAATGCTTCATCATCATCATCTTGGACAATGCTCTGCTTCCAACTTTGTTTTAAAGTTTACTTTACCACATATCGAGCTGGAACAGAGATTGTGCGCCAAGCCTTCTCGTCCAAAATCAGTCAGCCTAACCTCATAAGTGCTCTACAGAATACGTGGACACGAATTCCCAAAGAAACCCTCTAACTCCATAGTGTATGTATTTGGATACATTGTATTCGGCAGTGGCGGCACGGTGGTGTAGTGGTTAGCACTGTCGGCCTTGCACCTCCAGTGTCCGGGTTCGATTCCCGGCCAGGCTCGAGTCCCGTCTCTGTGTGCATGGAGTTTGCATGTTCTCCCCGTGCTTGGTGGGTTTCCTCCGGGTACTCCAGGTTTCCTCCCACCGTCCAAAGATATGCAGGTTAGGCTAATTGGCGTTCCCAAATTGCCCGTAGTGTGCGAATGAATGTGTATATGTGTGCACCTTGCGATAGATTGGCACCCTGCCCTAAGCCCAAATACACATGAATATGGCTTAAAATCCACCCTGGAATGCTGTCAGGTTGCCTCATACCAGGTTAGCTTGATTTTTGTAAACATTTACATCAAAGTCTTAAAGTCCCCTCAGCAAAACTCAATCGTTAAAGTACTTTGCTTGCTAGCTTGTAAAGTAACCTAGAGAAATATTTTTAATAACATGCCTTGTGTAGAATGCTGCTGGGTTGGATGAATAAGAGCGAGATTTAGCAGTGAATATTATTAGCATTTTAAAGGTGTGGTACTATCTGATAATTCTGCGAGTTCACATTTATAGTGTGAATTTTTTGCTGCTGATGTTTTTGAGCTTTGTGTCCCCCTGGCAACCCTTATATTGTTCATGGTCCTTTTTTTAATGTATACATATAAATTATAATTCCTGTCAGGTTAGCCTATTACAGCTATCTGTAGATGTAAAGGATATGAACATTTATGGAGATGGCTGTCAGGAAATGGGACTACAGTCACCGCATAATCGTAAGTGAGAAAATCAGCATGATAAGCAATAACAATGATAAAGACCACAAGGTACTTAACTCAAGAGCTTAAATAATGCAACTAATTATGATATGACACCAGTGAATCGGAGCAGGATGGACAAGTCGGTGAGACACAAAATCGATAAAAACAAACAAAACAAAACAAACCCCACAATAGTCTTCTGATATTACAGTATAATCCTGACATAATGAACTCGAATATAATGGAATCTGTGCTATAACGGGTGAGGTCTGTTGGTCTCGGCTGTACACCCACATAAATGTGCACAAAAAAAAAAGCTTTGGATATAACAAACTCGTATATGGGAAATTTACTTATACCAGACTAGGAGTGAGTTCCCTGTGGCTGCTGACAGGCGTAATTTTATTTGGTTATAATGGAACACTAGCAGCGTCATCATGTACTGTATATATTTGTACCAATCAGACGGACTGATTAGCAGACAAGGTCTGCTGCTGTGTTGCCAATGACGTCAGGGGACTGTCGGGTTCAGACTAGTTTACATGGCCACATATATTCCTTGTAAACTATTCTTGGAGAACAAGGTAGATCTTTATTAGTCCTGAAGGAAACTGCAGTTGTGCAGCAGCATTAAATATCACAGTAACCTGACATTAAACAGTGAAAGGAAAACAGACACAATAACTTAAAGTTGACAAAAAATAAACCAAATATAATAATTTCGTCAAGCTGGCAACTTGCCCCTGTAGGAAACAACAGATAGTGTACTATATATCTCCTGGGAGGTGAGCATTCATTGCCCCATTTGGCTGACAGCATGTAGATGGAACAACTTTTGGATGCTGTTGGTTGCGAGGTGAGATCTCCATGGATTTTATTTGTCTGTCCGGTGCATCCCATCGGTGCTCATTCAGATAGGCATCTGGGGAATTTGGAGGTTGAGGTGGCGAGTTCGGGCTCTTTCCGTGCAGCTTCCGTGCACTTGGGGTTCTGGTGCCTTTCTATCATAACCAGCATTGTTTTATTTATTTATTTATTTTATTTGAGTTGTGCTGCAAGGGCTTTTATGTGGGATCGAGCCGTACAGGCTGGCCTTGGGTCCCCATGAGCATGGGGAGGAGCCTTAGGTGAGCACGTACTGTATACCAACGTTAACCAACGTTAAAGTGTTTTGGCTGAAAAAAACAATCCAGACTACATTCTTTAAAAGAATATACCTATACAGTGGAACCTCGGATTACGTGTAATGCGGTTTGCAAGTGTTCCGCAAGACGAGCAAAGCTTTTTAATACATTTTGACTTGGAAAACGAGCGTTGTCTTGGTTTACGAGCACGGAGTATCAAGTATCACGCATGCGCTTCTTGATTTGACGCCGAGCGTCACATGATCACAACTGAGCCAATGGTCTTTCTCTCTCTTGTGCTGTGGGTGATCATCTACCCTGCTGGGTCTTAGTGCTCGGCACGTACTAGTATAATCAACATCTGTGTGTGTGTGTGTGTGTGTGTGTGTGTGTGTTTTTCTTTCTCTTGCGGTGCAGTGTGTGTGTTATGAGTGTGCGCACGCGTAATTTAACACCTCGCCAGTTCTCTCTCTCACACACACACCACACACACACACACTCTCTCTCTCTCACCTTTACTGTGTGTCAGTGTTTGAGTGTGTGTGTTGTGTGTGCATGCGCGTAATTTGACACGGTGTTATGTGTGTTGCGCGCGCACACATAACACACACCCTCTGCAGCGCAAGAGAGGGAAACACACACACAGCGCCTGTGCGCATAAATGGAAACACTTATCTGTCGGGATTTATTTTTACTTTTTTTTAAGGTAAAGTTCAGGTTAATTTGCTTTATTTTTACTTTATATTTTGTGTTAATTATTTTTATGTATTTATTTTTTTGGGCTGTGGAACGAATAATTTGAATTTAGATTATTTCTTATGGGACAATTTGCTTTGATTTACGAGTGTTTTGGAATATGAGCCTAGGGTTAGCACAAATTGTGCTCGTAATCCGAGGTTCCACTGTATTGTGTACACTGACAGCTCACTTTTCATCAGAACCAAGGTCGACAATACCCCAGTCGTCCAGAGACTCATTACAGGGGCTAATGCCTGCAGGTCCAAACAACCTCCCATGATGGTCATTAGAGCAGCAACTCAGTCTCGGTCTATTACTAAATGTGCTCTTTTTTTGATACTGTAATACCACTGATCTCTGACATTTACTGCAGTATTTTATTTAATATTCCACATTGAAAATACTTAAAATGTAAAATACAATTCATCGTCAATACTTATGATGATTTTACCTAAATCCAACGGTCATGGGTCCTATTTTCTGTCTCGCTGACAAAATGGAGAAGACACACAATGCTAAACACTTCTTTCACATTTATTTTTGCTGCAAAAAAAAGGGCAAGAACCAAGAGGGCAATGTGAACTTTTCACCCACACAAAACACAAAGAAAGGAATAGCAGTTTGCACGTACTGTAACAATGCATTAAAAGGTGCTGAGCGTGATAGAGTGATGAATGCTTATGTACATCAAAATGCCTGACACACACACACACACACACACACGCACACGCACACACACGCACTCCTGCAGCACAGCCAGGGCTGGAGAGACGGTACGAATCATGAATACACCCACCTACACATTTGCACATTGCACATCATCAGTGGAGTCAAGAGCAACACCATCATCAACATTAAGTCCACCTCATGGTCAACACAATGTCCTTGAAAAATATCAGAAATATTAAAAGGCATTAGAATAATTGTAAGCGTAATGCACTGCTAAAGCGGATCAAATGACGTCGCCTTGCATTAGGAGCGCCTAAAGAAGTGGGAGAAGTGTACAAAGGAGTTTCAATAGAGATGACGACTGACCCCGACCACAAGATATGATTGAATGTCTCATGCGCATGAGCTCGGCTCAAAAGAGCGTTGAATGTTTTACATTTTGTACAGTTCAGTCCAATACAAATCACAAGTTTAACCCACATGAGTATACTCAGCCTGGACTGAGAGTGAATGATGACACACATGCTTGAGTTACTGTACACAGCACAGGGGGGGGATTTATTTGTTCAATTACTCATTAAAGCAGACATATTAAATTTTTTTTCCACTTTCCACCTGTCTAAAAACAATTGAGGATATACAGTAGATTACCCAATACATAAGATCCTTTGACTGGACAATCACTGTAGTGATTAATATGTTTAACCTAGCAACAATTTTAACTGTAACTATCTCAATTCTTGAACAACCATATCAGAAGATGCATCCCTTGGTCATGAAAACAATGTTATTGTGTTTCAGAAAGGACAATCTACTGACCTGCACCAAGCAAGGAAACAACTAAGAAGATTGCTAAAATTACTGTTATAGGATAAAGAATTGTCCAACGCATGAAAAAGCAAAAAAGCAACAAAAAATATAATAATCATGTTTTCAGAAATCACTTAAATGCTGGGTAAACTTGCATCATAAAGCAATCGGAAGTAAAACTCACAAGCATGTTTAATAGTGAAAGTAAAAGTGTTTCCATACACACGATGCAATGATAACTCATACAGTAGGATTGGGATAAACAGTTGATAAGAAAAATATTTGCAAAGTAAGGCTAATCAGGAAAATGGCATGTCTGGGTAAAACGCTATGCAACCATCACAACAGAGGCCACCGGACAAGTCCCTGGAGGCAGTGCCTTGATCTGATGTCATAACACTACATAAGGTCGGTGATCAGTGACATGGAGAATGTGTGCTGTAAGCTTAAAGCAGTCCAACAAAATATTACAGTGTAAGACATTTTTTCTGGCTTTTAAGTATATGATGGCCATTAAAATTATTTGAAAAGAGAATTTTTTATAGTTTCCTTTGTTGTCCTACTAAGTTAAATATATGAACGATTTGACAGCAAAATTACATACGTTTTTTTTTTATTTATTTATTTCAAATAAAGAAGTTTTACACATTGATATTTTGAGTCCCAAGAGAGTTAAAAAACACAAATGGCAAACTATTTTGTCAACATTGCTTGGATTATGTATCTGTAAGCTATAAATTCACCTCCTTCAGTTTTTTTAGGTTGAAGTACTGTATGCAATTTACTATCAATAATATGTTAGTTGAGCTTTTGTAAAAATATGGCAAACTCATGTTTTAATTGTGATTCTAAAAAAAAAAACACTGTGTGTTGATTTTTTTGCATGCTACAACTTATTAATAACAAAAAGAAAACTGAAGATCATAAGCAATATATGCAATACAAACGCTTGAGTTAACAGCATCACCAGCCTTCTACTTTACCACTTGTATTTGCACTTGATAAAGCTCCCTATCATATACATATATGATGTGTATGTGCCATATGCCGCCTGTGCATCAATCAACCTTGTGTTCGTTATTTGCCGCCAAAGATTTACAGCATTACAGTAATAGCACACAGAAACAGAAAGTGAATGCAGCAGCTTCCCACATACAACGTGTGTATCAATGTTTAACACACAGTGCATGCATCTCACTTACAAATCATGTGCTTCATCACAGTGCCTACACTACTGTATCCTACAAAGTTTTGTCCATTCAAATCATACAAACGTCCTATTTCATAGAATACTGTATATAACGGACTGCAATAACGATAATATTGGCCTAAACATTCTCCAAAAACCCTTTGAGCACATTTAAACAAGAACTTCCCTTCTCTGATCATGCGGTAGAAAGAAGTGATGTGATTGGATTGTTATTATGCGCCGACTTTTGCTAAAAAAAATAAAATATACGGTAGCTACATGCCGGGCTTTACTCAAAACCTGGACATTTAAAGATTCTAAAAGAAGCTTATTAGTTCAGGAGGATTAGTTCAGGTTAGGCGTTTCCATATGAAATGTGTGTCAGACCTTGTGTGTCAGAGAAAAATAATTTGCCAAAATGGGAAATAAATTGTGTTTATTTCGTCCTGGTAATGACTTTACATTAAGTAAAACATTTAGCACACCAGTTCAACAATGAAATATGCAAAAATTCAACCACTTTCGTCACATACAGTACTGTATTTAGCAACTGTTCAAACTGTGAGAAACCCTTCAAGGTGGATTAACACGGTTATTCATGTCAAAGTAACAGAGCTTATTTAGGAACAACACTGCACTACACCTACACTAGGAAAAGCTTTTAAATCATCTGCACCATGTATTGGTTGTGAACTCACACCGCATGAGGTGCGAGTTCTTTGTCAGGGCATTCCCTTCTGTTCTCAACATGAGGTACACCCACTCTCATCAGGCTGTGTCGCAATGACAGCGCTCCAGCGTCCCCAGATGAACCCGCAGTGAGCGAGCGATGCAGACAGAGAGGGAAACGGCTGAGTAATCCATTAGACATGCCCAGGTCTCAACCTGCCTGCGAGAACAGAGGTGACTTTTCTTTTTTTAAAGAAAGCTGGTCTCTGGCAAAGCCTGTGGTCAGATCAGCTCACTGCCAGACCACACGCTCACCTAAAGCCACGACCTTTCTTCAGTGGGGTCACGAACCACAGAGTTTTCTCCTTGAAACTAAAAAAAAAAATCAGTCACATCTAATCAGCGTTAAAACTTTGAGCATTTGCATGAACATGGACTCTTTTTTTTTACGCTGATCAATAAAAAAAATTTTTTCTAAAAGCATTTTTTTGAGAGACTAAAGAAAGATGATGTCTTCCATACACATTAGACCACAGTACAGTACAGTATGTTGTACATATTTACCAGTAAAAGTATTTCGCCACCGCATAAGCACATATGAATAATACATGGGCTTGCGGATCTGCTGCTAAACTGGCATTAAAATACAATTACAGAACATTAGAGCACATTACAGTGTCCTAAACCACTGCTGTGCTTGGGCACTCGCTGTTTCCGTAGACACTTTCTCAGTTCTACAGGTCTAATTTATAATTTGTCCATCATATACTGTACGCAAATACAACAGAATCAAAATCATAAGCTTTGGCTTTGACCTCGGTTCAGATCGTGCAGCTATTCAGGTTTGTTTGAAAAGACTTTGTCAAATATCAATGTGAAATACAGAACATTAGCCAAGATGAGAAAGAAGAGAGTCAGGGACATGGAATGAAAGCATCTCTACATAACGGAGCAGAGGTTGAAGCAGGCTCTCTAAAAAGAAACACACAGATCTAGATCTAGAAATGAGAAAAAACCAATGTTCATTCCGTGCAGTTTTTATTCACTCCTACACTTTTTTATCAAAACGATAAAAAACGAATCAGCCCCTCCTGGTTTCGGTATTAAACAGTGGATGACAGAAATGGTTGACTTCATTGAATATGCGGCTCTGGGGTGTGGCAAGGAACGATTTCACAATGTGATCGACATGATGGAGGGCTTTAATAAAACAGGCACACAGCTGATGGAATGCGGGAAGCGATTTAAAGAAGTGAATCAGGCAAGTAGACAGGGTAGATTATTCAATGAGGAACTGAAGGACCTGAAGAGTGTTGATGATCCGACCACAACATTCACTCTGTGGGGACTAAATCACTGGCTGTGTGCTTCACATTTTGCATAAATCAGGTTGTCTGGTGAGATTATTACTTTCACAATAAAGGCTAGGCCTGTTATCTCAGGTTATGGAGAAAATCATAATCGCAAACATTTCTGGCAATATTGAGATTGCTATTGTTTAAAACAGTTTCAAATCAAGTATTTGGACTTTTTTAATTGTGTTTTTCACATTGGATTTTCTTACATTTTACTGAACAAAAGTCAACTGTAAAACAAACAAATAAAAAATCTATATAAAACATTAGATAAATGCCATAGCCTGGCTGAGCATGTGTTTGGGCAAATGGATTTATAATACAAAATGTGAACACACTTGCACAATAGAATACTCATTTTTTTCTTTTCTTTTGAAGTGTATTCTGCAGGGGAAATTTTGTGAAATGATTTCTATAGTGTATATCGCACATTTTTTGACAATGTCCCCATTAATTATGGATTGGTCACCAATTCTCATGACTAATCATCAGTTTAAGTAAATCAGTTGATGATCGTTTAATAATCTGTTTAAAGGCATTAATGATAAATTATATTTTGCCAAGTCTGTCAACCAAAAACAAATTAAAATTGAGGTGCAGTCGCCTCCGAGTGGCACAGTGGTAAAGTGCTCGCCCTATCATCCGGAGATTGCTGGTTCGGTTCAGTTCCCGGGTGATGCTGATGGGCCGAACTCTATCAGAGGGGAGGGATGAGAGGAACTTCGTGCTCCCACCTTAAATCACGGCCCTACAGCCAATCAGGGGCATCTGTGAGTTCACCCAAGCGGAAGGAGCGGCTAGCGCTGTCCTCCGAGTGTGTTACGCCGCCCCCAACGGTGCGTGAGCGAGCAGTTCGAAAAAAATGTGGTCGGGGATGTCACGTGGGTCGGAGGAAACACATGATAGTCTTCTGCTCTCCCGACTGAGTGGTAGTAGTAGCCTTAATGTGGGAGCCCCCTAGTGACGGGGAGGAATTGGACACGACTAAATTAGGGAGAAAATCGGGGAAAAATCTAAAAAAAAAAATGTTTTTGAGGTTCAGTAAGCAGTAAGCACGTTACCATGGATCTTGCTTGTTTTAAATTTTCCTGCTCTGCACACCGATTATAAAGTTCACCCGGAATGCGAGTACAATGTAATGTAATCTGAGCCAAACTCCACAGCCCTTGTTCCATACACGAATGAATTCCAAAGTTCAGCTGAGACTCATATAAAGCGTCTGTAGTCCCACTAAGCTAAACCGAGTTGGTGTCTTTTAAAATGACTGTTTATTTAGTACAAATTAAATGCTTTTCTTTCACAGTTAGCCATACGATTATACAGCTGGTTCTGGTTTAGCCATACGGCTCGTCCCGGTTAGCTGTATACGACCATGTTGTGAGCATGCACAGTTATCGGTATACCATCATTAGTTGCTATGCTGATTTGGTCCCTACTACTTCTACTACTAATACGCAGTGGTATCAAAAAGATTAGAAATTAGTTTTGTAACACGTCAACAGCACAAGCCTGCACACAGTCATAGGGAGGACCGACTGAAAAGTCAGTGTGCCAAAATACACTGTCCTGTGCACACCGGGAGCTGTGATACTGGTGCTGTTCTGACGACCCTTAACCCTCGATAATGTTTAACCATTTGGTAACTTGTGCATGATGATAGTCTGAGAACAATCCGTATGTCATATGTCATACAGGACAGTCCAGACAATCCTCACGTGTGATTTGAAGGTTGTGTTCCTGGCAAGTTCGTCCTCAGGCTGCTGACGAAGGAACAGAAGGAATATTGCGTTGAATTCTGCCAAGACCGCCGTCAAGGACGTGGACCATTACACTGACATGGAGCGACAGCCTTTACAGTGAAAAAGCACATCATCTCCACAACAAAAAAAGGCGGGGCAGGTCCGCAGCATGATCACAGTGCATGTTCATGACTGTTAAGGGCAAATTCTACTGCCAGGTTTTAAGATGTCTTTTGACGCCAGTCAAAAGCAACCGGATCTGTGATGCATTAGTATCTAAACTTTTTTGATAATCCCACAAAATAATAATAAAATAATAATAAGACCACAAAGATACTGTATGCCATGGGATTTTTAAAAGCGCATTCATGTGAGTCTTACACAAAACCCTTTTAACAAACTAAAATGGTAATGTACTTTTTACTGATTAAAGCGAAATTCCGTTTAAGCAATGTTGCTTTTAAATAAAAGGCTCTGGTTTATTTTCTTTTTTTTAGAATCCAGCCCTCCACTTCACTTTAGACAATTGCATGAATCATTTGGCTGAAGCCTTTATCCACAGAGACTTTCAAATAAGCCCTGCAGTTGATGGCTAACTTCTTTGTGAAGTGTCCTATTAGTTTTACTAACCTTCTGTTCAGTTCACAAAACTACTAACAAAAATACTACATACTGTATTTACTGTAGTATAGTCTGCTTGATTATAGTTGGACTTAAAACCTCAGTTTTGCACATGACCTTTTATTATCACAAAATTACTGATACCACAGATACAAAACATATGTAGGAATATAAACACTTTGGAACATGTTGTTATAGGAATATGATTAAGTACAAGTATAATCTGGCAAAACATCCAACCTACATATCATGTATTACAACAACCTGCCAAAACATTTAATTCATTAAAAGATGACACAATGTTATGTAGGCCGTCAGTCTCTTTCCTTTCTCAGAACATTAAACATATATATATATATATATTAGGGCTGTAACTAACGATTATTTTAATAATCGATTAATCTGTCGATTAATTTTGAGATTAATCGATGAACATCGATGAAGGGCATAGGCACACAGAAGGGGAAAAACTAACTGAATATCACCTTAACACACATCTTAATAATTCATCACTCTAAAACCCACCTCTTTCCACAAGCACGCTGCTTTTTTTTATAGGTTTACGGCCATAACACTGTTCACAAGAAAACATCCTACTGTACATTGAAGATCTGACCAGAAGCAAGTAAGAGAGGAAAATAAGACAACTGCTGCTAGAGAATCGATGTGCAACAGAGCACCACACAGGAGTTGTTTTTCTGATAAAAGTGTGTATGTGCTCTCTAGCTGAAAACTGTAGGAAAGGATGGGGGCGTTACTATGGTAACCTGCCACTGACGGGCCGCAAACCATTCAGAAAAGTGTAAGCAGAGTAACCTTTGGAGGATGGAAACTCGTAATGTAACACGTGTACTGTGAGCTCTTCAGCTCATTAGCCTTTATACTGTAGTGTGAGATTAGGGTACAGAGAGCAGAGTGGGGAAGTACAAGTCACTGCAACACTGCGCAAATGTCAAGTACATAACAGAATATGTTCCTCGAATTCACACACGGATAACTTATGTTTGTCTTCTGATGCACATTAGTTTACTTTGAGTAGGCGTGTCTGAGACGGGATTTCTGAGACGAGAAGATATGAGCACATCACCCCTATCCTATCTTCACTGCATTGGCTCCCTGTGAAATTTCGCATTGATTTTAAAATACTACTATTGACATATAAGGCATTAAATGGTCTCGCGCCGCAGTATCTGAGCGAACTGCTAGTGTCTTACGATCCGCCACGCCTACTTCGGTCAAAGGATGCAGGCTGCTTATCAGTACCGCGTATTATGAAAACTACAGCTGGGGGCAGAGCTTTTTCTTACAAAGCCCCAAAATTATGGAATAGTCTTCCAAATAGTGTTCGGGACTCAGACACAGTCTCAGTGTTTAAGTCTAGGCTAAAAACCTACTTATTTAGCCAAGCATTTTATAAATAGATTTGCCATAAGGTAAAGGAGCAGATCTGGGGGACTCATGGACGTAGAGTATTATGGTGATGTTTTAGATGCTGTCTTCCTCAGTCTCATTTGATCACTCAGGTTTGTTGACGGTGAGGTGATTGTTTGCTTTACATCTCAGTTCCCCCTCATGTTTGTGTTTCCTTCTGGCTCTCCCTTTTAGTTATGGTGTCATAGTTAGTCCTGCCGGAGTCCCTGCTTGCACTCTACAGTAAATATACATTCACATTAGACATTGTGACTGTGACCATACCTAACAGCCATCTCTCCTCTTCTTCTTTCCTACCCCTCTTTCTCTTTCCTCTCTCCCCTTTCACTCTTTCTCTCTCTCTCTCTCGAGCTACACATGTGGTTCCTGAGCTGCCAGTGATCCAGACTCCCTCTGCCCTCCGGACCTGTCTGATCCATCCTGGTGCCCCGTTTCTGGGTGGAGGTCTCGTCGCATGGATGCCCGGTGTGTCTCTTTAGGATGCGTCTGGTGTCTGGGGATGATTCTCTCTACTTAGGATTCTAAGTTCTAACTTGGTTCTGGCCTCGACTGGTGTTGTCAGCTGTTTCTCTGAGGACTTGACAATTCGATAGTTCAGGACTGGAACTTTCTACAAGTCTATCTGAGTCTCCAATAACTACTGGACATTTTACATCAACTATTATAACATCAATTAACATCAACTATTATAGCTGAACCTAACACTTAACACTGTATAAATGCAGATCATTTCCTGCTATCTGTTTCCCCCAGATGAGGATGGGTTCCCTGTCGAGTCTGGTTCCTCTCAAGGTTTCTTCCTATTACCGTCTCAGGGAGTTTTTCCTCGCCACTGTCGCCCTCGGCTTGCTCACCAGGGACTATCTGAACATTTTGATTCATACACATTCACATTCCATACAAACTTAAATAATTCTTTTGATTGTGTAAAGCTGTTTTGAGACAATGTCAATTGTTAAAAGCGCTATACAAATAAAACTGAATTGAATTGAATTGAATTGAATTTCACCAGCGTTCAGACCAGCGTGTTTAAACAAAATCACTTGACCTTTAATCTGAGATAGAAAATGCAGACAGCAGAAGCGGATATATTTTTATTCCTTTGTTAATTAATGTAACATGATATATTTAAAAACAATTTAAAAAGAAAGATTGTTGTTGAGCATTAATAAACAAAAAAAAAAAATAAATAAATAAAATACTGGAGTGTAATACATTGATAATATATTGCTATGTGCACTAATGAATCCTTCGCTTGTTGAGGCAAATAATTAAATAAAAAAAGTTTTTGAATCAGGATCAATTAACACTTTTTTTAAATTGACAAAAAAAATCATACTCTTATAATTTTTTATAATTCATAATTTTTATTTAAAATCCCAAAAAACATATAGCTGGCCCATACAGGGATCGAATCCACGGCCGTACTCTTATTAGCACCATGCTCTAAGCAACTGAGCTAATTAGACTTTTTATGAAAGCGTGTTGCAATACTTAGTGGTAATATCTATACTAATACTAATCTTTTTATTAGATACTTTTAGTCATTTTTAACTATTCTAAACCTGTTTGAAATATAGCTGCTTGGGACAATTTAATTTTAAAAAATCACAACAATCAAAATCATATTGAATCGTCAGTCTGTATATACTGTATATTACAATGAAACCTCAGATTGCGAGTAACGCGTTTTGCTAGTGTTCCTCAAGACGAGCAAAGATTTTGGTTTACGAGTATCACGTTTCACGCATGTGCTTCTTGTTTTGACGCCGAGCATCACGTGATCACAACTGAGCCAATGTTTTTTCTCTCTCTTGCGCTGCGGAATTGTGGGTAATCGTCTCCCCTGCTGGGTCTTAGTGCTCGTCTCTTACTGGTATAATCAACATCGTGTACATGCGTGTACTGTTTACTATAACACTGTGACCACGTGTATGTTCGTAAAACATATTTTATTTTGCATTTGTATGCTTGTGTGTACTATTTATTATAACACGTGTGTGCGTTCATGTAAAGCAAAAGAAAGTCTCATTAGAGAGGTTAAAGATTCATTTTCTCCCTCGTTGTATTAGCCTGCTCTTTGTCATTGCGTCATTGGACCCCGTGCACTTTCACACACCCCTCCTCCTCTCGCCTTCACACACACACACACAGCGCCTATGGATGAAAATGGAAACACTTATCTGTTGGGAATTTTTTATTTATTTTTTTAAGGTAAAGTGCAGGTTAATTTGTTTTATTTTTACTTTATATTTTGTATTAATTATTTTTATCCATTTATTTTTTTGGGCTGTGGAACGAATAATTTTAATAATTTGAGTTTCCATTAATTCTTATAGAGAAATTCACTTTGATTAACGAGTTGTTTGAAATACGAGCCCTCTTCCGGAACGAATTATGCTCTTAATCCAAGGTTCCACTGTATATTATACACAGCTCTTAACTAGTACAATAGTTGCAATTATCACATTAACCTCTGCAAATCTGAATCCAGCACCTTGATCAAGCACCTCCTATACCATGCACCAACTACTCATTTGGCTAAATGAATGAATGCATGAAATACAAAACAGAGGTAGTAATGTGTGTGTGTGTGTGTGTGTGTGTGTGTGTGTGAGGGATGTACGCATTATGTATGTAACGGCGTAACCCAGTGTTAAAATGCGAGAGAAAGGTGTGTTTTTTGTGTGTTATGTGTGAGAGCCCAGTGCCAAATAATAATAAAGGGGAACTAATGTGCAGGGGAATAATTCTGCTCGTTCCAAAAATACTTCTTGTCGTGACGAGAACAATAATAATAAAAGTTTTCTTTTCAACACAAATGGTTTTTTTTCCTCTTTTCTTTTCAGCACGCATTTACTTTTCTCCTTTTCTTTTCGGTTTCCGTTGTACTAACAATGTACAGTGGTGTGAAAAACTATTTGCCCCCTTCCTGATTTCTTATTCTTTTGCATGTTTGTCACACTTAAATGTTTCTGCTCATCAAAAACCGTTAACTATTAGTCAAAGATAACATAATTGAACACAAAATGCAGTTTTAAATGAAGGTTTACGTTATTAAGGGAGAAAAAAAACTCCAAATCTACATGGCCCTGTGTGAAAAAGTGATTGCCCCCCTTGTTAAAAAATAACGTAACTGTGGTTTATCACACCTGAGTTCAATTTCTGTAGTCACCCCCAGGCCTGATTACTGCCATACCTGTTTCAATCAAGAAATCACTTAAATAGGAGCTACCTGTCACAGAGAAGTAGACCAAAAGCACCTCAAAAGTTAGACATCATGCCAAGATCCAAAGAAATTCAGGAACAAATGAGAACAAAAGTAATTGAGATCTATCAGTCTGGTAAAGGTTATAAAGCCATTTCTAAAGCTTTGGGACTCCAGCGAACCACAGTGAGAGCCATTATCCACAAATGGCAAAAACATGGAACAGTGGTGAACCTTCCCAGGAGTGGCCGGCCGACCAAAATTACCCCAAGAGCGCAGAGACGACTCATCTGAGAGGCCACAAAAGACCCCAGGACAACATCTAAAGAACTGCAGGCCTCACTTGCCTCAATTAAGGTCAGTGTTCACGACTCCACCATAAGAAAGAGACTGGGCAAAAATGGCCTGCATGGCAGATTTCCAAGGCACAAACCACTTTTAAGCAAAAAGAACATTAAGGCTCGTCTCAATTTTGCTAAAAAACATCTCAATGATTGCCAAGACTTTTGGGAAAATACCTTGTGGACCGACGAGACAAAAGTTGAACTTTTTGGAAGGTGCGTGTCCCGTTACATCTGGCGTAAAAGTAACACAGCATTTCAGAAAAAGAACATCATACCAACAGTAAAATATGGTGGAGGTAGTGTGATGGTCTGGGGTTGTTTTGCTGCTTCAGGACCTGGAAGGCTTGTTGTGATAGATGGAACCATGAATTCTACTGTCTACCAAAAAATCCTGAAGGAGAATGTCCGGCCATCTGTTCGTCAACTCAAGCTGAAGCAATCTTGGGTGCTGCAGCAGGACAATGACCCAAAACACACCAGCAAATCCACCTCTGAATGGCTGAAGAAAAACAAAATGAAGACTTTGGAGTGGCCTAGTCAAAGTCCTGACCTGAATCCTATTGAGATGTTGTGGCATGACCTTAAAAAGGCGGTTCATGCTAGAAAACCCTCAAATAAAGCTGAATTACAACAATTCTGCAAAGATGAGTGGGCCAAAATTCCTCCAGAGCGCTGTAAAAGACTTGTTGCAAGTTATCGCAAACGCTTGATTGCAGTTATTGCTGCTAAGGGTGGCCCAACCAGTTGTTAGGTTCAGGGGGCAATTACTTTTTCACACAGGGCCATGTAGGTTTGGATTTTTTTTCCTCCCTAAATAATAAAACCCCTCATTTAAAAACTGCATTTTGTGTTTACTTGTGTTATCTTTGACTAATAGTTAAATGTGTTTGATGATCAGAAACATTTTGTGTGACAAACATGCAAAAGAATAAGAAATCAGGAGGGGGGCAAATAGTTTTTCACACCACTGTATATGAACGTTATCTTATGACTGGCTCTAACCAGAGGCTTAAATAGGAGTGCACCCAGGTTCGGCGCATCTCCTCTGATTATCTCTACGGCAATTTTGCCTTTCGACTGAACGTGAGGTTGACCACGGATCTGACTGTCTGGAACCCCGTGATGTCGCTGCCTGCAGATCTGTTCGCTAAGAGATCCTTGCCGTTACAGTACATTCATTTATTCTGCTTTTAATTTTGCCATTTTGAGTTGTTGAATTAATAAAACGAATGTCAAATGTTTTCGTTAACTCGATACACATTGCTGTAAAAAAAAAAAAATGCTCCTGTGGCTCGTAGGAAAAGCTGAGTAAGCATTCATGCAAGCTTTGCTACACTGAACATAATTGCTGTTCATAAACTACTTTCTCCTCAAGATAGACAGCATCTCTGATTGATCGCCTGTCTCCTCCAATGTCCTTTATTCAAAAATGACTTTGCACATTTTATCCATGAATTAATTAAAAGCACCATATTTTTACACAGGACCGATTGAATACTGGCCTTAAACGGCGTTCCACAGTTTCTAACATATTTATAGCCCAAAAACATGAATTTCATCATGATATATTGTGTGTTGCATCAAACTGTCAGACAGTGGTGCAGGATTTAATACTGCTCCTCGCTCGAGCTGATAACGCACAAGAAAAACGGTCAGGAACTTCATGAGATACGACATGTTTTGAATAAACTCAGCTGCTCCCTAGCAAATCTTCAAGTAGTGATCAAGTTCATGTCAAAGTCTGTAATTACGTCCATGGTCTCAATAATGTTCTGCATAATATCAACATGAACGGCTCACCATGGGCGCTTAATTTGTTCATGAATAGTTTATAATTACGGAAAATCTCACTGATGTCATATAAATTACCATAATCGCGAACCGTATATTATTTCAGCACGAGCATAGAGTCCACTGGCTGAGTAATAAGTGTGATAAAGACATGGCAGAGATAGAGGTAGTGAATAGGGATCGTTTCAATCTTGGATGGGTTCTCATTATCTGTCTTGTCTTGTCTTGTGAGGAAGATATCAATCTGGGAACAAGTTCTTCTAGTCACGATATTCTTCCTTCCACACATCTTAAAGATTACTCTGTTCTTTTGATAAAGCCTGCGTTACTCACCTCGCAAGGCGACACACTCAGAACACTCCTGCTCTTCCTCATCTTTTGTAGAGTCTTCTTCCACCGGCTACACTGACACACCTGGGAAAAAAACACACAGAGTTTGGAGTTAACAAGCTGTCCGAGGGCGAGGGATCTTGTTGGTTGCTGTCAGGCAGTTCCAGCAGTCATTCCACTCACACAGCAGTTACTGTACAATCGTCAGAATCTATCCAATCTGAGCTGAGCCGCTCTGTGGTGTAAAATTAACAGGAAATTGCATAACTGAGATTGTAACACTAATGACGCTTTGAATAGGCTTGATTTTGTTCTGCAAGTGATGCTCATAATAGCCATGCCATGGTGTGCACCTCTCTTGCAAATCGGGCTCTTTGACAAAGTGCATCCTTTCATTCAGGAAGTTTTGCAGTGTGTGTTATAAAACAATGTAGGAAAAAGGATTGAATTTGCAAGTGGTCAAACTACAGCTTATTCGACAACAACTTTCCTATTTCTGTGCCTCAGTGTCTGAGTGAAGCGATCGATAAGAACAAAGACGGTGATGGTTCTACCCTGATACACGCTGCTCTCATCTGCTAAATCATCTGCTTATTATGCCGCAAGAAAACACCATCTGTGTAGCTCAATATAATGCTGAAAGTAAAGTTCCCCATTAAAAGTTTGGCAGAGGAAGAAATAGATGCTAAAGTTGCTAGTAATTGCGTGGGTAGCGCCATGAAGACCCTGAATTACAGTACCCATCATGATCACATTCGCCTGTGTAATCTTACAGTATTTTATGCTTACTTTATTAAGTTTCTGCTTTAAAAAAAAAACACTTTTTGTGTCAATTTTTGCTTGTGCTTCTAGCAAGTAACCTGTTTTACAAAGTCGTGTTAATGGCCTGTGTTCTTGCCTCGTACCAAGGGTTAACACCCTTGTTCTCTTCTTGTTTTGTGTTTGAAAGCGCACCCGAGTACGGGGAGCAAAAAACCTCCCCGTTTGTCCGCCAAGGACTGGGGAGGGGGAAGCAATCGTTCCTGGGCACGGTACAAATCAATTGTGGTTAATGTGGAAAGACCTTTAGTTAATGTTCACACCAGAATGGTGGGAAAATATGATGCCAGTAACTTCGACCACCTCATGGTTGTTGTTCTCAGCCAAGCTACTGTACTTCAGTACTTCAGAAACTGCTAATCTAATTTTCTTAAGATTTTTATACACAATTGTCTTTTTAGAATTGACATGGAATAGGAGAAAAAGCAAGCAAACAAACACTATAATAAAAAACACTTCCAGTGAGTGTTTTTGTGAATAAATGCTTAGTTGAAAAAGAGAAATCATAGATACATGAATAAACTGGCTGTCGCTGGCAGAAAGTCTATGGTACTGTTACTCAAATAAACACTCTTTACAACCATGGTAACTAGAAAAGCATCTCAGAATGCACAAAAGACGTCACATTTTTATACTGAATGGTTTTGTTTTTGGCATACTTCTGTGTAAACATTCAAGACTATTTTGCATAAATAGCAGCAGACTTTGTTAAATGCTCAAAGCAGCCAATTTGGCACCAAAACAACGATGTGAATATTAACTGAAGAGTTTGGCCTGTTTCCATGTGATGTAATGCACGGAGCCGCTGCAATTTAAATAAAATTAACCATATTGAATTAAAAAGCTTTCCATTTCTGGTTTCCACATACCCACATTTCTGCCAGGAACGGTGAAGGGCATGTGTCCTGAAAACAACAGCACTTGCCTGGATCCATTTTAAGTTAGTAGATTTGAGTGATAAACAGCCCCTGCTGGGACACAAGCCTTGGCAGCACTCTATATAATTTAACCTCAGTCATAAATCCTCAAAGGCAGAATTCCAAATGCCCATCTGAAAGCTAACAGGTCTTTGGTGATGTTTTGAAAGCGTCATACTGCTACAGTATGTGCAGTCTTTTCCCCCGAAACCTTTATCTACACAATATAAAGCATTATATAAAGAGTAATTACTCTGCATGCATTTTGGCTTATTTTTAATTGTCATATTGGAGCATGACATATAATTCTGACATCATTTATACACAGCCCGGCAAAAAATAACGTGGCACACTCAAACATTTCTTTGGACCACCTTCGCCATTTAACTGTTTTAGCAATCTTAGGCATCTCTAGGCAACTTTTATTTCCATCCAGAATTTTTGGCTGAAATCTTGTATTGATGAGCACATCCCAAAGACTTTTAATAGGGTTACATTAAGGACTATGTAGTGGCCAATTCATGTGTGAAAATGATTGCTAGTGCTCCCAGATCAACTGTTTCACAGTTTAAATCCTGGAAGATGCCTGTGCCATCAGGGAAGAAAAACTCCACTCATGTGATTACCTGGTTATTCAATACATGCAGGTCATCAGCTGACTTCACTGAGCCTAGATCTGGACAATTGGAGCAACCCCAGATCCATAGCACTTGTACAGTGGGTACTTTGCATAATGGTGCATTACTTACTGTAATGCTCTTCCCTACTTACCCTGACATGAGCATCACACTGGAATACAGTAGGGTCAACCCAGACTCATCAGACCAGATGACCTTTTTTCATTGCTCCAAAGTCCAATATTTGTGCTCCCCAACAAACCTAAAGCCCTATTCGGACGGGAGTAGTTTTACAGGGGGTCATTAGAGAAATTTCTGTTTCACAGACGTACTTTTTGATTTGAATCCCGTCCGAATCTGCCATGTCTGTCTTTCTCTCACACGACCTCTGGAAAACTCCCAGAGCAAATTACCTACTGTTTTTAAGCAAACTCGGCGGTCCTCTGAGAAATCGAATCCCGTGCGAATGCGAATGTCGGTGATTGCCGAAACTGTTTTTTCCAAAATGCGTTTTCTTTTGTGTCTTGGTCAACGTGAACTACCGTAGCACTATCTCTAGCGCGTCGGTATTCAAGTTTGCGCACCAACGCAATCCACGCATCCTGGACATGTGGTCCTGTGCAATGCCCACATGTAAAACACAGACACTCCTACCTCCGTAATAAACACGGAGATGTTAGTCCCGTCCGAATGCAGACATGAAATGACAGACGTTGTCTGAAAAAACTCAAAACGTCATTTGGAAAACTAGTCCCATCCGAATAGGACTTAAGTCTATTTTTCTGATTAGTCTCACTAACAAGTGGTTTTGTAATGAACAGCGTTGTTTATAAGAAAACCCAGTCTTCTGAGTTCTCATCATTTTATGTCTGGAAATCCTTTTACGTTTGTTATTAAAGATAACTGACCTCGACTGTTGATTTTTTTTATGATGCAATTTCAGCGAGCGTTTAAGTGAACTTTAAGTTAATGTTCACAGTCATTCATGATTTTATCCTGACCACATTTCTTCTGTGTAGTTGATAGTTCAGTGTATTTTAACAATGCATTGGGCAGTTCTTAATCCAATTTCAGCAATCGCCTTAGTTTTTTTCCCTTGCTTGATGTCAGCCAATAATTTGAGCCTTCCGAAAAACTGTACCATCTTTTCCGCGACCATGGGATATGTATAGTGGGCACTAGGATAGGCCATTTCTACTGCATCATTATAGTTAAAAGATTTGTTGCCACCAGGAACATACTGTAATGATCACTGCAGTCATCATCCAATAAAAGTCTCTTAAAATAAAATCAATGCCACCGCCAGGTGAAGTGAATGGCACTGATCACCAACTATATACTATTATATAAGGAGTCTCCAAGGCCAGGCCCTACCCCACAACCCACAGCACTCAGAGGAGCCACGACCAATATCGTCACGTTAGACACCACAGCACACCACCATAGATGCCTTGCGAAAGCATGTCCCGAGAGGCCAGAATCGCCCAGGTGATACAAGGGAAACCCCAAAACCTGGGTGGCTTTGATGTCTATAAATCTATGGCTGAACGGAGTAAAACGAGGCCATTTTTAGCCAGGCAGTACATTACACTTTATATCTAATGTGCATTACAATAAATATAAAATTAAATATGAGCACAGTTCTCTTTCATTCACAGCATTAATTAAAAGCAGGTGACTAGATTAAATAAAGGCCTGATTATTAATCCGACAACAGCCCCCTGAAGCTTCCCCTGCTGCTTTTTTTATTAGGACCCAGGTCAGAAGTATTGGTGATGATGGAGTTACACTGTTGGTTGGCTCAAAGCTGGGTTTTAATTAGCAACAGCTCCACATCATTTTTCCACCATCATCATTCACCATCGTTTTTCAGTTTGGATATTTTATATTTTCATTCATGATGATGATCAATGGTTATTCCCCATATTTTAGATGTATTTGACAAAATACAGAAAAAAGAAAAAAACTCTTATTTCATGCTTCTTCCATTCTGTTAAGCATTTTACATTTATAAACTAGCAAACCCCATTGCAAAATTTATTTCAATTCTCGCTATATATCTAACTGAATGTGCACTAATTGATTTTTTTTTTTTTATATATATTTATATCCATACCTTCAATGAATGTACTGAACAGTTATATTGATCGCATGTAAATATGTGTTAATTAATCATGGGCTTCACTTGCTTCATTCAGTGAATCAATTTATACAACAAAAGCGTTAAAATTATTCTAAATTATCCTTATTTACTATTGTGACTTTAAATTATATGAATAGATTTATTTCATTCATTTCGTCTTTTTATTTATTTATCTTTTAAATAAGCACTTAATCAGATGTCACTGCAGGACCATTTAGGTGTAATTTGAAAATACAGTATATTAATCAAAGAAAAAAAACAACAACAATGTGGCATGCTTATCAGGAACATTTAAATAACTAAGTGTAGTTTTCTGATTAAAGTCAAGCTAATTATTTGTTAGATAATTAGGTCATTAGATAAGGCTAATTACGCAGCTATCCCTAGGGAACCGAACCTTTTATCCTGTCACGAGGGAGCATGGAAAAACCCTGGTTGGGGTGCCAACCCAACACAGAGCACAAACACACACACTTACACACACAATCATACACAACGGGAAATTTGGATACGCATGTTTTTGAGATATGGAGAAAAGCCACCAAACACGGAAAGAGCATGGCACATAGTCCAGAGGTAAGATTCAAACCACCAACCCTCAAGGTGCAACACAAAGCCACTGTCATAGCTATAACAAGTTATTGGCAAATTCTTTTCTAATTATATTAAGCACAGAAGACCATTGAACTTTTTAAGCAGATCATGCCCAATCTGAACTTTTTAAATCCAATTACTGTTGTCCAATAAAAGATAATGAAGATAATATAACGCTTTCTATTTGTGTGTCGCTGAGCTTGGCACTGATTTTTTTTTATGCTTCTCCACTTATAATGAACGCTCCCTTGGGCTGTTTACTGCCATTATAAAGCCATGCTAATACATTTACAATTTTATTCGGTGGCGATGCCAATAACTGTACCAGCAAAATGGATCTTCAGTGTTTAATCTGAGAGGGCCTAATCACATGAATTACACAAAACCGACTTCACAGACACTAAGCAGCTTCCCCTAGAGAGGCAATTTAGATTTCCTTTAATAACCTTTTTCCATGGTACAGGAAGTTCTTCTCTGCTAGTAGCACAATAAACCCCACTAACAGAGCACTGGATTATGTTGAGTCTTGATAGAAATACCACACTAATCTAACATTTCTGTGGGTTCTGTACGGCATGGGACCTTCAGTAGTCGCATGTCGCATTGAAAGAGAGGTGAAGGGGGATTTCATTGGTTGCATCTGTAAGATCTTCCATCTGTTTATTCTACTATGGATAGCAACTAGAATCTATAAAAAATAGATTTACAACAAGCATGTTAATCTAAGCGTATGTATTAGAGCTGATGGTATAGCAAAATAAATAGTTATTTATTTATTTTCATCATCACACGAGAACTCAGCAGTGCTGACCTCTTAAATAGACTAGTGCACATGTACGTTTTCTGAAAAAGGTTCTTTGCAAGTACTGTATGGTGAAATTCTCATTAATGGGTTAGGAGGAGCGATACCAGATCTTTTGTCATTTTTTCAGGGAAAAATTAAATGAAATAGCTAATGTACTGTACATATATACTTCCTAATAAAGGTTCTGTGAAGATTTGTGAGATCTCCTTTGCTTCACAGTTTATATTAGAAGAGTCTTGAGTAAAAGATTTGTAATTTAAACTTTTATAGTGGTTTTTGGAAGCCAGAGCTTCATCATATTCTCAGTTGGATTAAATAGTAATACATATTAAATGGCTGAACTAAAAGACATAGTGTTAATTTATCAGTGGTTATTTTACTGTGTAGTCCGTTTTATGAATGCAGGATATGTTACACTTATATACTGTAGAAAGAAAAAAAATGCTCCATTAAAGAAAGCTGAATCTTGACCTTCGTATATCAGAGGCAGGCTTAATGGTAGTACTTAATATGATCCTTAATTCTCCACATAATAGGGTTTAGTTTAAAGAAGCATAATTGTCTGAGCAGTTAATTAATTTCGACTTAGTTTATTGTGGCTCAGTGTACTCTGCTGTAGTCTGACCATGTGAAACAGATTTAATTGTACAAGCAAAGGTAAAAGTTTGAATATCTGCTACAAAACAGTTAAATCTACATAATTTTACTACAATTTTATTATATCCTTGTCTTGGCTGATAGGACTTTTCACTGATAGCCAATTGTAAAAGTGGGTCACTTCTTGTCTCTTTTTTTCACTCCCAGGAGCCTGGGGTAAGTCCAGATTGGTTTTCTTACTCTTATTCTTTTCTCATATTTGTTAAGATGGAGCTCTTTCGTTAAAAAAAAGTGACAAAATGTGAAAAAGCAAAGGACAAACATTTTGATTTGACTCCCACTTCAGGTATTATACTGTACACACCCTGTCCTCAGGGAACACGATGCTGCGTTGCACATTTGTTTGTGTTTGGTGAGAATTTGAGCTCTTACGGTCTTACGGAGGGTAGGGGCATTACGGTCATCTCTGTGTCTTCTGCATACTCTGTGTATTCTACGGTAAACTATCGCATTGATTCACTCTGTTGCTAAACCGACTTCGAGGGCAAAAGTGATGTATTTTGTCCAAGAAGGAAATCTGGCATAAACCTGATCATAATGTTTATCTACTCAACATTTTGATGTATTTTATAGCATACTGTAGATTTAACTCTAATCAAAAACCGGAGTAATGGCATTTCCTTGAATTCTGTCGAGCCAGTTTCTGAGACTACTTTCAGGTCCTCCAATGTATGGAAAGATAGCATTCAAAGACCGAGTTCTGACCTATGTACAGACAAAAACCTTTTTTTTGTTTGTTTATAAAGATGGATCAGTACAAAGTTCTTTTCATTTAAGTGCTACGAACATGTAAGTGCTAAGAACATGTCACTGCTGCCAGCACAGGAAATAATGGCACTACAGTATGCACACTATACTAACACTACATACTAAATAAATGAAAATGAAAAAAAAAAAAACACACTAGATATTCACAAGACCCGCGGTTTGGATTATATCACAGATTTTGATTTTAAAAAATAATTAATTAATACATTTTTTAAACACTCAGTTGTTAAATTAAAGTGAAATGTAAGGCATACCGTCTCTTATTTTTTATTTTATTTCACAATGTGGACACAAGCTAGTTTTTATTCACTATTGTTCAAAGGAAGAAGGCCAAGGAGAGTTTAAGAGACTGAAAATACCATATATTAGCATCCGAGTGATCAACAGTGTTTGATTTGCAGTAAAATTTTATTTCAGACAGTAATGCCTCAATTTTGCAATGAATAAATGGTTCACACGCGGGGCAACCCTGTGAAGCTTTTCATATGTATCACAGATCATTTCAATCGGTTACACCACTGGTTTTTGTCTTTAAATAGTCTACTCACTAGGGCTGGAGTCAAGCCCACCACTGCCATGTCCAACTCAAATTCAAGACCAAGATTAGCCAAGATGTTTCTGAAAGGGAACAAGACCAAATCAATATCAAGACCAAAGAAGCAAACCTTTTTCAAGGGCAAGTCTTTATTTCAGCCAGGAGTGAAAGTAGTTGCAGGCCATTAAAAGTGGCCAAGGGCATACTGTAGCTTTGTTATAATTTGTTCAGCATTGGGGAGCTGAGATCTCAATGGTCATATATCGAAAAGCCAACCACTTTATCATGCTTTATACTGTAACATTTAGCCAATTTAATTCATCATTATGACATGTTTTATTTTTTTGGTGACAGGGTTGAACTGGCCTGTTTTCGCCATTATTTTGGGGGTTAAAAAAATCTTATCCTCTTGTAAATAGTGCCTGTTACTGGATCCATAGCCTTTTTAAGGTCACCCAGACCCCATTGGAATTGTCCCTACCTGTACCTAACCCTCTTAGGGCAGATTCTGATTCTGCTATATATATATATATATATATATATATATATATATATATATATATATATATATATATATATATATATATATATCATAATTTGCGCATTGCACCAAGAATTGGGCTAAAAAAAAAAAAAGTGACGTATTGTCAAAATTTGTTAATGTAAAATCAAGACAACACAGACTAAACAGCACCATGGTAAGTTAGACCATGCCCAAGATCAAGACAAGAGCAAACACAAATGTCGGTATACTATATTCCTGAAACAAATATACATCAATATTAAAAAATATATTAAAACTTCAGTCCTACAGCCTTTGGTTTTGAGTTTTTTTAGTTTATGTAACATATTTCATCCTGGTGCCCCGCTTCTGGTTGGAGATCTCGTCACATGGATGCCCCGTGTGTCTTTTTGGGATGCGTCCAGTGTCTGGGGACGGTTTCACTCTACCATGAAGACGGTTCTGGCCTCGACTGATGTTGACAGCTGTTTCTCTGAGGACTAGACTTGGCTGCAGTTGCTCGACAGTTCAGAACTGGAATTTCCTACAAGTCTACCTGAGCCTCCAATAACTACATGGATTCCATATTAACATAAATTAACATCAATTGTTATACTGAACTAGCTGCCACCTAACACGCTGTATAAATGCAGATCATTTCCTGCTATCTGTTTCACCCAGATGAGGATGGGTTCCCTGTTGAGTCTGGTTCCTCTCAAGGTTTCTTCCTATTACCATCTCAGGGAGTTTTTCCCTGTCACTGTCGCCCTCGGGCTTGCTCACCAGGGACTATCTGACCATTTTGATTCATACACATTCACATTCCATACAAAATTAAATAATTATTATGATTTTGTAAAGCTGCTTTGCGAGAATGACAATTGTTAAAAGCGCTATACAAATAAAATTGAGTTGAATTGAATTAACAGTCCATCAAAACCTGTTTTCAGGCCACAGAGATGGTCATCCTGTTTAAACGAAGTAGGTGAGCCTTATCTTTCCAGTACCAATTCCTCTTTGTTTACATTCAAACTGAGAGTCGCTCCAATGCCCAAGCGATGAGAGTGACGCAATGGTTTCCAACCTTTAAGCTGCTCTGTTATCACTGCCCTTCACAATATGTTCATCCCAGTGCAGTCTTGTTATAAATTTACCTGCTCATTTTGCAACACCTCATAGCATTTATTGAATAAGATTCTGAAAGATGGATAAATAAGTCATCAGTGCGGGCCATTTAGAGTATAAATAACAAGATCCATCATAAGAACTGTGATACTCCATCTCTTGAATATGTCCTAGTTTCATCCAAGTGGTAGAATTTGTCTCAATAGTTCTTGAGAAGCCTTGATCAAAGATGGAAGAGCTGTATCAACCACATGCTGAACAGGAGAGGATGACCCTTGGGAGAACTGAAATTGTTGGAGCCTGCTGGCAGCTTGAGCAGTGTCCTAGTAACAGGCAGTGGAAACTGCACATCAATCACTGAGCATATTTAAGTGGAACTTGCCAGTGGTCTCTGCTCACCCTACAACTATCCTGAACTCCTCTTGGATCAAATGGTGGAAACTCGGCTCTGCGTTCGTTCACTGTCACCGGCTTTATAAGCGAGAGGCTTGTATCAGATCTGGCTTTGTGGGTTGTTATCACAGGGTAAAAGCCTCTGCCAAATAAAAACACGTATGGTAATGTACGATGACTTCAATTCTCAGAGAAGTATTGGCAGGCATGTGGAGAGAAAACAAAATGGAATAAAGGAACACAATATTGACAAGAAAACAGAAGTGCCAGATTTTTCCCTGACAAAATATCTTTATTTATTCTTCAGTGAGCGTGTACCGACTTGCATTCCTCACTCTTGTTACTTCAGCCCTTTTCTATTAGTTTTACTCTAATACTTTCCTACTTTCCTTGCTATCATCATCATGTAGTACACGTCTGCACAGCAACAAACCGCAGGCAGTTCTTACAGTAGTCGTAGTTACAGACATTAACTAATCAAACTATTAAACCATACACTGAGGCCACTGTGGAAACCCCTGCCTGGTAAAATCCCGGCTGGCCTGCTCTGCATGTGCAGCGAGTCGTCAATCTTTATCACGCACGACTGAGAGGTCGAGGGCAAAATCGATGCCTGGACACAGAGGGAGACACGGCGTAATTATAAAGCGCAGGGTGAAACATGTGCTGTTGAGATCACGATACAAACAGGAGCTCCAGGACTCCACAGCAAGTCACTGCCTGAGCCAAATGAAGAGACAGACAGAGGTCGTTAAAAACTTTCCCGTTGTCGTAACTGCTCAAATTTAAAACTGTAATGATATGAGGGCGCTTATAGCTTTAATAAGAGGCTGTATTGGACCCTGTAGCTCTAGTCTCTGAGGCTCCACATCAAACCAACTGGGAGGAGAAGAGTTTCCAAAAGAAGAGAACGAATCAACAGAAGCGCGTAACAGGGACAGTGGGGAGTTCCTGCTTGTTAAACAGATATATATGTGATTACCCAGCTGGAGTAATGCTTGGCACCTGATACCAAACTTCCACTCATCTCACTCTCATGTGGGGGTAAATGTACGTAAACATCTATTTTCCCAGCCAGACAACTTATTTGAGATGGTGCCCTAATATAATCCTAAAACAATAGCTTAAACCTTGGACATGCCTTCTAATTTAATGGGGTTTTTTTTTTGTTTAGTAATTTATTTTCTACATTCTAGAACTATAATGGAGATTTTAAAACTATAAAATTAAGTAATTAAGTTAATTAAGTTACAACAACAACAACATTCAACTTTTATTTTATGAAATGACAGTCAGCCCTTCTGGAATAGAAGCAGCTTGATGAAACTCGCTCTCATGAAGACCTTCCCAGAAAAGCAAGACCATCTCATCTACTGCAGATGAAAAGTTCATGTAGAGTTAATAGCCTCAGAAATCACCAATTAACAACCAGCACCCCAAATTATTGCAGATTTTTGAATGGCTTAATTTTACATTGTATAATGATAAAAATCAGGAAAGACTATACGTTAAAAGAATGTACGATGAAACCAAACATGTACTGTATAACGTTCATTAATCTTTTCACTTGTGATAAAGCATATCATTAAAAAGCTGCTGTTAATTATTCAGTACATTGAATCAAACTTGTTCATACTGTAAGTATAAGGAATATAGCTTCAGCTGACATCCTGGGAGCTTCATACTGTAGGTTAAATAAGAACTGACACATTATCAGTGTTGATAATATGAAGAATAAGCAAACGGCGGTGGTCTTACAATGTGATTAATACAGCTCGCTTTTTAAATCCTATTACATTATGTATTGTAGCAGCAGGTCTGCAAGCCTGTCTAGTCTGGATTTAAATCTAATCACCAGCAACACACATCATCCACACAACCCCAGACATTCAGTAGAACTCTGTAAAGCATAAAACACAACAGAAAATACACAATGTTTTTTTTTACCACAGTATAAAATTCTTACAATCACAAAATACACAAAAAAAAGTTATATTTTAGTAGCTGGCTATACAAGTCCTTGTGGATTATAAATGATAAAAAGATTAGGATAAACAGATTTACATAAATCTGTCATTTGTGTGATCTGAGCTACCGTCTGAGTGACTGCTATTAAAAAATTAATTGAAACCTTTTGACTGATCAGATCTGAGAATTTAGCAATGCTGTGGTACAAGTCCATATGTTCCTTGCGCTTTCATTTAGTCCTAAAATTCAGTTCACAAATCACAAGCTTATACAAGCTTTCTGAACACATTCAGGATTATTAAACCCCCTGCGGCCCATGGCACGCAGCCATTGTGAAGCATTGATTAGCAAATTTATGTCACAGTATGTGAGTGATTCTCTAGAACTGGTGTCATATTGTGAATGCGTGGTCCTGATGAATAAAGATGAATAATTAATTCTATGACTGAGTTATTCTGGTGCATCCTTTTGCCGTTTTATTGACCAGAAGGGTTCAGACTTGGTTCAGACGATTCTTGGTCTTGTGCTCGGGTTGTACAATCACTCCGGGTTAAAGTCTCAAATGAATACTGTATATGATTTATTTTTACTGTATTAGTCAGGCCTCTCGGTCCATGTAGCAAATACAAAATGACTGCTACACTACTGAGTAAAAAAAACAAAAAAACATATAATAATAAGAAGAAGAAGAACAATAATTCAGACTGCATTATTAGACTCATCTCATCTAATTTCTTAGCATACTGCATGGCCAGTGCATCAACTTATATGTACAACAAACTCCTAATCAGCAATTAATAAAAAATTGGCTTTGGTGTAAAAAAAAAAAAAAAAGAATCAACAGAATGGATGGGAATCACCAGTCACCTCCCGATACAATATTATCACAAAACCTCAGTGCTGATTCGATTAAAATTGCGATTCTACATGTATCATGATTTTATCAGCAGTAAAAGATCTGGGAGTAATATTAGACAGTAACTTGTCTTTTGAAAATCACATTTCAAATATCACAAAAACAGCCTTTTTCCATCTTCGAAATATTGCTAAACTTAGGAACATCTTATCCGTATCTGATGCAGAAAAACTAGTTCATGCATTCATGACCTCCAGACTGGACTATTGTAATGCATTACTAGGTGGTTGTCCTGCATCCTCAATAAACAAGCTTCAGTTAATCCAAAATGCAGCTGCCAGGGTTCTCACTAGATCCAGAAAATATGATCATATAACCCCAATATTATCATCCCTGCACTGGCTACCTGTTCAGTTTAGAATAAATTACAAAATAGTATTACTTACATACAAGGCCTTAAATGGTTTAGCTCCCACATACCTAACCAGTCTTCTGATACGCTACAATCCACCACGCGCCTTAAGATCACAAAACTCCGGACTTCTGGTAGTTCCCAGAAGTTCAAAATCTACAAAAGGGGGTAGGGCTTTTTCATATTTAGCTCCAAAGCTTTGGAATAGCCTTCCAGACAGTGTTCGGGGAGCAGACACGGTTTCTCAGTTCAAAAGTAGACTCAAGATGCATCTTTTTAATCTGGCATACACATAACTCATCCCAGTACTCATACTCCAGTACACCTATACCGAATGGCAACTACGCTAATTCTCCCCATCTGTTCTGTATTTCTCTACCCATCCCGAGGCATCAGAAGATTTTGCCAGCTTCAGTAGACAAAGGCCGACCCTGCGAGGTTCCTGAGGCATCCAGAGAAGGACCAGCTCCAGCTGGATTCAGCTTTATGATGGTTGGAGCTACACATGCTGCTCCTGTGCTTTCAGTGATCCAGACCTCATCTGCCCTCTGCACCTACTGACTCGTCCCTATGCTGAACTGGTCCTCATGTCAATTTAAATAATTTCTGTCATATTGAACTTTCACCTGCACAACACACAAGATGTTATATCATTTCTATCTGTTATCGCCCAAATGAGGATGGGTTCCCTGTTGAGTCTGGTTCCTCTCAAGGTTTCTTCCTAATGCCATCTCAGGGAGTTTTTCCTTGCCACCGTCGCCGTCACCCTTGGCTTGCTCATCAGAGAAATTTCATTCATTCGTCTCATTATTATCTGCACATTTTTCTCACACATCCACACTTCCAATTATTTTCTTTTCTATAATTATTATTATTATTTGTTTTTATTTATTTATTTTCTATTATAATTTTATTTATTTATTTATTGTTTTATATATAATTATTCTATATACAGTTTTTTTTTTTTTTTTGGTTAAATTTCTTTAATTTTTGTGAAGCTGCTTTGAGACAATGACCATTGTTAAAAGCGCTATATAAATAAAATTGAATTGAATTGAATTGAATAAATATCCAGATTCAATATGACATTTTCCCCCGATTTTATTACAATTTTAAAACCTTTGTAATCTTCAAAACCTTATTAAAAAATTATTAAAATGTTGCCAATTTTTTATGACATTAGTTTTCTCACTTAAAAACCAAGCACAGCATTTACAGTACACAATACATACTGTACTAGCTTCAAATACAAGATTTTAACTGAGCAGCACGTATCTCTGTCATCTGCCATATTTATTATTTCTAAAGCAAACTTAGCACATAATTCACTCCTACCACACAGGATGAGAATGTGTAAATAGTTCAGAGTGTACCACCTGTAGGATTATAGAGAAACAGCAATGTTTGACCACAAATGCCTCTGAATTCTCAAAACTCATCTTTACAGTGAGGTCGAGTGGCTGCGAGCATGTGGGCATGTGGGACTTCTAATGCATGCGGTTTCAAACTAATTAGCACTTACTGTAATAAGACTTCTGTGAATTGTGGGTTTTTGGCCAAGTTTGGATAAAAAGGCATATTGGAGGCTTTTAACACATGCAATTTCTGATAGTGTAACGCCATAAAAACGTGTTTCTGTTGCACCACTTGGGAGCTTCTGCTTTCAGTACATAATCAGTTTTTTGAGTCAGTGTGGCGATATGTGAATCTCCAAACAAAAGAGTGGTGATTTATGCCTTAATTATTTCCCTCCATCTCGGATGGATGGATGGATGGCAATGAGGACAGTAACACAAAAGCAGAAGTCCAGTGACTCTTGTCCTCCTTTCTGAAGCTTAGCTTTAATTAAAGGTGTTTCAGTAGTAAAGTAGCCTTGGCATTTGTTAACATTTATTTAACAGCTCTAACTCAAATATTGATTGCGTAATTCGAGCATGCTGCCAGAGACTGAACTGTTTGATTTTTACAATCCTTATGCAATCAGCCTCAGTGCTTTCACAGGTGTGTGAGCTTTACACAAACTATTGCCCAGGATGACCACAAGAACCATTGTTTCTTTGCCTTGCTCCTTTTGATCCATTGCCTACAGGCTCATGATTCCTTTACTTGAGGATGTCTTTAATCAGCAGCATGAAAACATTACGCGTGTTTATTGAAAATTTAGTCTCTATAGACCCAACCTTTACACGGTTCACTCTGAAAGTATTAGAACGGCAAGGCCAGTTCTTTTGTTTTGGTTGCACATTTACAACCTAACTTGGGTTTGAAATCAAAAGACGAATATTAAATTACAGATCAGAATTTTAGCTTCTGTTTACTGACATTTACACCTAGATGTGTTAAAACAACAGAGAAAATGGCACCTTTAGTGGCAGACCATCAAACTGTAAATTAACAAAAATACTGGTTTCTTGGTTTCACAGCCATTTCCAAATTCTCCTGTTTGGCATTTTAACAACAAGTGCATCCGTCACAGATGAAACCTTTCACATCAGACTTCATATTCATAGCTATTAAGTGTTGAAACATTTACTCAAACACGGCACACCTGTGGTCAACAAGAAACGCACTACAGTACCTGTCACGTGTTCCTTTTTTGATTAATGAAAAATTTCTCTTGTGACTGAAAGTAAAAGTGCCAAGATTCACAGCCTTCCCAGAAGAGTAGTGACTATTGTAACAGCAAAAGAAGAACCAATGTCTTGTTTGCAATCATGTGACTATCATGACACACAATATCCCTCCAGATGGCAGGAAGTGAAAAACAGAACCAACGAGATGGGGAAAGAACATATTGAGCTACAACAATATTCCAAGAGTACAGGAGATCACCAAATATTTTGGATGTGGTCCTCATGTGGTAAAGCAAAGTAGTTTTACAAAAGAATTGAAAAGGGGCATATTAGGGCCCTGGGCTTATTTCCGAGAGCACTTTACCCCAAAGTCTGGTTCATTTTAATCAGTAAGAACACAATCGCTCTTAGCTTGGGACATGTACAGTATAGTACAAAGTACACAGGCAAGGAATCTGATCGTACCTCTCTTATGTAATCTCTGTGTGTGATCTTAGTCCCATCCTCTAACCTACATGGCCATAGCTGATAAAGTAGGAAAGCATGCGAAAGCGTCGCTCTTTACATTTCTTTCATAATAATCAATAATATTAGGCATAGCATCAATAGTAATTTCCTTCTTCTCCTGGGCTCACAGACCAAGTAGCCACATACTGCCATCTGCTGTATCAGGGAGTGTAAATACACAGGAACAGAGAACAAATAAAAACTATTTGAACGCTGGCCCGTGGCAGGGGGAAGCAATCATTCCTTGGGCACAGTACAAATCAGTCATGCCTAATGGGAAAACGCCATAAGTGTTAGTGGTGTTGCTTAAACGGGTGTTTCCTTTCAAAGGCTACACTCAATGCTGCGTGAAAACACTATGGGAACATCTTGTCATGTTGCCGGTTGTGAAGCATGTGTGTATCAAACACGCCAAATTTTTGGCTTATATAACCTCGGTCAGGTGACGTCATCTGATTAGACGCATCCGGAAACACTCCTCAGATTCTTTGTCTTCACCTTGTTGTGTTAACATGTCTGTGTTTAAACCAGCAAAATAAGAAGTGTTTAACTCACCGATATTCAGAGTTTTAAATGAGATATCCCTCTGCGTGATAATCCATATCGGAGGGCGATCTCTACACTTTACTGCTCGCGCGCGCCCCCGCATTCCTTGAAAAGCTCCGGGCCGCAGCGCACCTTTGGTGCTCCTTTCTTTCGAGTTCTCATCGGATCAGGAAATTCCATTCTCAAACGCGCCTTGCGCTTCTTCAATTGGTAAGGAATAAACATCCTCCATACTAAGCACTGGGAAAACATTAAACGGCAGTTTCTGTCGGGTGGCCGGGGAAGGTGGGGGGGCGGCGGAGCTCCATGACGCACTCTCTCTCTCTCCCCCTCTTAGCTCTCTCCATATGAGTTAACCCATTCATGGAGTAAGCTGTATTATCCCGTGTTTTCCTGACATCGACTTCTCTTAAATATAATTGATGTGGAAGCGCTGAGTTATATGATGACGCCAAGATAGAAGAGATGCTTTACAGGCTCTCTCTCCTGGGGCATCATCCTTCCTGAAAAGCTAATACTTCCTTCAAGCTGTGTAGACTTTCATCTTCCCTGGAAGGAAAAGCTTTTCAGGCAGCAGGTCAGGTTGGTGCTCCTTTGCACACCATGGCGGTTTTGCAGGCCTACCACGCTGACCGGCTGAGAGACTTGAGCACTGGCGGGGCTCTTCAGATAGGGCATATTGGAATTACGCTGGGCCACACACTTGTCTCTGCGTGCAACAAATAAAGACAGCTCGTGCTATCGGCCGTTTTATGGCTGCGATGGGTTTACGTGCGGAGGCACTTGTGGTTGAATCTCAGGCGCATCAAGGATAAGAATCGTGCATTCCTCCTGGATGCCCCTATCTCGACTTCTGGCCTGTTTGGCGATATCGTTAACTCGGTCGCCACTAGGTTCATTAGGCAAAGTTATATATAACAAGCCTTCGGGAAATTCCTTCCCCGCCGTGCTCAAGAGTCAGGACTGTCGGCCACCCAGTCTCGACCGGGTCTGACTCTCGCGAGATGTGAAACACAAGGAGTGTGTTTTTGAGCCTGCCACCCCTCGTAAAGATTGGCCCCTCAATGGGGAAAGGCACACAGAATTCCTTTCAAGAATTATGTGTTCTCCCTGACACACTCAGGAGGTCGGTGTTCTTGCTCCGCCACCGCTGGTGTTTCGGGCAACACCAGTCTCCAATAAAGTGTTAGTTCTTCAGTTTTTCCTGCCATGTTTCAGGATGCCGAACATCTAACATCCCCCCCCTTTAAACAAGACGCCGAAACTTTGCCCCTATCTGAGAAACTGGCAGCGTGGAAGCTACTGCCAAGTATATCTCCTTGGGTACTAAGCACTGTAGAAAAACTACAGGATTCAGTTCTCACATCACCATCCGCATTTCAAAATGGCGTGGTCTCCACTTCCATGAAACCGGAAAGTACACATCTCCTGACAGAAGTTGCTGGGGAATGGGGCCATGGAACATGTTCCCCTACCAGACAGTGAGTCAGGCTACTACAGTCGGTATTCCTTAGTTCCAAGAGGAACGGGGTGGGCTGCGTCCAAATTTTTAGATTTCGCGGGCTGTACCACTATCTAAAATAAATAATACAGTTTCAAAATGTTGACTGTGAAAGTGATTGTACTCAAATCCTACCAAGCGATTGATTTGTGACAATCGATTGAAGGACGCTTACTTTCATATAGAAATATTGCCACAACACAGGGAGGTTCGCTTTTGGGGGCGAAGCTTACCAGCATCGGGTCCTTCCATTTGGTTTAGCTCCCTCACCCGCACATATATAAAATGCATAGATAGACGACTGGCGGGCCCAGTCTCAGTAGCTAACGCTTCGACATCAGCATGTCGTCCTAGCTCATCTTTGGTTCTAGGATTGAGACCCAAAAGTAAACGAATCCATTTTTCAAGGAAATCAAGCTAGACCAGAAAGTGATCATCACTTTCAGAAATCTTAGCTCTCATGGCAGCTGTATCCACGGTGACACCTTTGGGCCTTCTGCACATGAGAACATTCCTAGTTGTGGCCAAGACAGGGGATTTCACTCTAGGGCCAATCCCCAATAAAGGCTACGCGCCAAGTGGTCCGTTCCCTTCCTATGTGGTTTAAGACCCCGGTTTCTGACTCTAGGTCCCACTCTAAGTCCGTCTTGTCATCACAGATGCTAACGACAGACGCTTCCCTCACGGGCCGGGGTGCGGTCTTAGATGACCGTCCAGCCCAAGGGAGCTGGAGAGCCCTTCTTCTCGCACGGCACATCAATTGCCTCGAAATGATGGCTCTATTTCTGGCCCTAAAGCACTTCCTCCAGCAGTTGAGAGGCTACCATGTCCTAGTGCGGATGGACTACACTATGGTAGTCTCATATTATCGCCAGGGGGGACTGTGCTCGCGCCGCTATACAGCTAGCGCAACAGGTTCCTCTCCCTCAGGGCGATTTACATTTCAGAGCATATGAATAGGAGCAGTTGTACTGTCCAGTCAAGCTCTGACACACGGGGATTGGAAACCCCACCCCAAAGTAGTCAGTCAATCTGGGAGAGATTTCAGCTAGCAGAGGTGGACCTCTTTGCCTCGTAAGATCAGCAAAGGTCCCCTTTGCTGCTCTCTGACTCTTCCAGCTCTACCCTTTTTTGTGGGTTTTAGCTATCGTGCTCAAAGGCCCAACTGACACCCCTTTGAACCACTAGAGTCAGCACCTCAGGTTTTCTGACCCTTAAGATGGTTTTTCTAATGGCCGTTACCTCTCTAAGAGGTTTGGAGATCTGTCAGTCTCCCCATCCTGCCCAGACTTTGCCCCTGGGCTAGTCAGGGACATTTTGCATCCTCACTGAACTATCTTCCGAAAGTTCCATTTTCAACTTGCCCAATTGTTTGGAAGCTTTCTGTCCACAGCCTTGTACAGCTTTGGAGCAGGAGAGACTTCACTTACTGTGTCCAGTGCATGATCTTCTGATTTACGTCCACCGCATCAGCCAGTGGTGTAAATGAGAGCAGCTTTTACATGTTTTGGGGCCGAAACCGAGGAGCGGCCTCCACTAGACTGGGTGAGAGATGCTATTGCTCTCTCCTATGAGGTGCGTGGGCTCACTTCGCCTCTAGGAATCAGGGCTCATCCAACCAGGCGGATCACCTCATCTATTGCATCAGCAAGAGGTATTCCCCTGCAGCAAGTGTGTGCTAAGCAGGTAGACCCAGTCCACTGCCGAAATTGTTTCAGTGCTGGAGTTTCTGCAGGAAAAGTTGTCCTTGGGCTTGTGCCTTAGTACTCTCAGGACGTACTTAACTGCATCCTCACTAACTATCTTCCGAAAGTTCCATAAACCCAACATTCACCCTATTGTTTTTGAAGCCCTCTGTCCTCAGCCTTGTACAGCTTTGGAGCAGGAGAAACTTCACTTACTGTGTCCAGTACGTACTCTTCAAATTTACGTCCACCGCATCAGCCAGTGTCGTAGGTCAGAGCAGCCTTTACATGTTTTGGGGCCGCGGGGGCGGCCCTCACTACACTGGGTGAGAGATGCTATTTCCCTCTCCGATGGGGAGTGTGGGCTCACTTCGCCTCTAGGAATCAGAGCTCACTCAACCAGAGGGATTGCCTCTTTTTGCACTAGCAGGAGGTATTCCCCTGCAGCAATTGTGTGACGTGGAGGGTTGGCCCTCTCAGCACAAATTTGTTACATTCAGTCTGGATGTTTATGCCACGGGTCCCCGAGGTAGCTGCCCAAGCATAGTTCTGAGACCTTCTCAGCTTTGCGAGCACACGCTACACAACCTTGGGGTCCAGACACTTGCAGTGTGGCGACATTGGTATTCTCGTTTCCATAGCGTTTTCACGCAGCATCGAGTGTAGCCTCTCTTCTATCTTGGCGTCATCATATAACTCAGCGCTTCCACATCAATTATATTTAAGAGAATAAAGGGAACGTCTCGGGTTACTTTGCTGTAACCCTGTTCCCTGAAAAGGCGGGAACGAGATGCTGCGTCCCAATGCCGCACTGCCTACGTGACCGGACGTCCGTTCAGACAAATCAATCTGAGGAGTGTTTCCGGTTTACTCCTTTTAAAACTTCCAGATGCGTCTAATCAGATGACGTCACCTGACCGAAGTTATATAAGCCAAAAATTTGGCGTGTTTGATACACACAACCAGCAACATGACAAGATGTTCCCATAGCGTTTTCACGCAGCATCTCATTCCCGCCTTTTGAGGGAACAGGGTTACAGCAAAGTAACCCGAGACGTTTTATATCTATCACACAAACACACACGTATTTGATTTAGCAAAGTGGTCCTCCTCCTGCTCCTCCTGACCACACACAAAAGGTCTCCTATGTACAAAATCATGTCCTGACTTCAAGTAACAGTTCACGCTATGCAACCCAGTGGAAGTGACATTATATTAGGGCTGCAACAACTAATCGATAAAATCGATAATTATCGATAATGAAATTTGTTGTCAACGAATGCCGTTATCGATTAGTTGGGCTGCTCACGTTACTGAGGAGCGCGACCACAAGATGCACACAGATACACAGTCGCTCGCGCAATTGAGGTTACAGAAGCGTTTGCAGGAAAAAGCACGCGCCCCAAGTCCATCAAGGAATGGGAGCAATTTACATTAAACACCTCTTATCGGGCGTTAAAAGCGAGCGGTTTTCTGCCGTTCGTAGTGTCTGGTGAGCGCGGATGAAGCGCCGAGGGTTTTCTACACATGGGAGCCCCTAGCGACGAGGAGGAATTGGCCACGACTAAAAAAAAAAGGAGTCAGTGAGAGTTCACACGGGCTTTGGTGACGTGCGTTTGTCCGGCTGCGCGGTTATACGGGGTAAAAAAAAAAAAAAAACGTTGCATGCAGCTTTTTCTTGGTGTTCAAATCCCAACGAACGCAAGGAAAACACTTCTAGTTCGTTTTCTTCACATTCAGTTTACACTTCGGAGGACCGGATATATCCCATGATCCTACAGGCTGTACAGAGGGAAATGCGGGAAAAGGGCAAAATAAACAGAGTGAACCCAGTAGCGGCCATTTTTTTCTCTCCCTACGTCGCCGTATTACGAGAATGTCTAGTATAGCAAAATGGTCTATATATATATATATATATATATATATATATATATATATATATATATATATATATATAAATATTTTTATTTATCTATTGAGACAACAACAAAAAAGGATAAATACCCGAGAGGATTGAAATAATGTATAAACCGTGACAAGGATGTAGCAAGAGACACTTTCATTAAAAATAATATCATAATAATCTAGAAGTCTATTATTCTTCTTATTAAGTTGAATTAATTTAAGAGAATTTAAAATTGAGGTCATTCTTAACAACTGAATGTCAGTGTATTTTTTTTAACTACTGTGTGTGTGTGTGTGTGTATGTATGTATATATATATATATATTTATATATATATATATATATATATATATATATATATATATATATATATGTGTGTGTGTGTGTGTGTGTGTATAATATATATATATATATATATATATATATATATATATATATATATATAAACACACACATACACCGTATCAACACTGTTAACTTGCCATCTGCAATTATTGTTAAAAAAGAACGTTGATTTACATAAACTAAGGTTTAAATGTCAAAATTAAAGATCAGTATACTCTGTGGCTATTGCATTTTTTAAAGTTTACTTTTATACATAATTAATACCCTGATTTATGGTTTTATATTGTTAAACAAAACAGCAAATTAAAGCGGCCCCCTTTTATCCGATTAATCGAAAAAGAAATCGACCAACTAATCGATTATCAAAATAATCGTTAGTTGCAGCCCTACATTATATGCAAACAACCTATTCTGGAATGAGGTGTCCATATGTATGACTGATCGGTGTGATTGTCCACATACTGTTGGCCATACTGTATATTGTACTTTACTCAATGTTGCGAGATGTACTTGCTGTAACTGCAGCACACACTACTCATCTATTATCTATTGTTTAACGGCATTAGTCTGTAATAATTAATGCACTAACTACCTCTTCATATGTTAATAAACTGCATTACCACTTTTTACCTAGGCATAACAGACACCCAGTACTTAAGATAAATCTATGATTAGTTCATATAGATATTTCCCTTCATTTTGCTAAAACATAAGCTAATAGAGCACATTTTAAACTTTTTATCTGCCATACTTTTTCCAGAAGAAATAGACACAGTAACCAATCTCTGCATTCCTGTTTTATTCGACAACAAGAAAATCGTGACTCACAATCTCATACTCGGTCTTAAATTGAACCCCAAAGGCATGATGAACATTTCTGCATAAAAGATGCATTATTCCCCAGAAACATTGTCCTCATGCACATCACAGCATGATTCACACATCTGATCCTGGTCTAAATTGGGATTTAAAGATATTGCGCATCATATTTTTAGTTTGAGTTGGTCACAATTTTTATTATGCATTTATTATGACATACCGATGTTGTAAAGATTCAGATGAAATACTGCAGGGAAAACTCTTATACTGTATGATATCTGTAGTTGGTCAGCGATCATATCATCATACTTAAAGAAAATAATAATAAATGTAAAGTTATAAAGCATGAGTAGTCGACTAAGTGGAATGTTTTCTTGTGTTGTCATGCCAACACATGCCTACCAACCTTCAATGCAACCCTTACAACGAAGGTGAAGGTCTATTATAATTTACATAATGTATTAATTAATTTATATTCAGTTATCATAATATTATAGTATTACTATAGTGCTATGTATACTAGTACACAGTAAATTTGTCAATTTCCTTCAGGATTAATAAAGTATCTATCTATCTATCTATCTATCTATCTATCTATCTATCTATCTATCTATCTATCTGCAGTGGAACCTTGGATTACGAGCATTATTTGTTCCAGAAGCGGACTCGTATTCCAAAACACTTTTCCTCTCTTATTTGACAAACTTATTTGACAAACACACACACACACACACACATTAAAGGAAAAACATTTTTTCGGAAAAATTTGCAAGGAACATCGCTAATGAAACTCACGTCAGAATCACTGCTTTGTTTGCAAAACAAACAAACAAATGACCCTGCACTTTACCTTTGAAAGGAATCATGACAGAGCAGTGTTTCTGTGTAGAACAGAGAGAGTGTGTGAGAGTGTGTGTGTGTGTGTGTGTGTGTGTACAGTATATGTGTGTGTGTGTGTGTGTGTGTGTGTGTGTATGAGTAGTAAACAGTACACGCATGCACTGATGTTGATTATACCAGTAAGAAATGCGCACTAAGACCAGCAGGGGTGATGATTACCCACAGTTCCGCAGAGCAAGAGAGAAAAAAAACATTGGCTCAGTTATGATCACGTGATGCTCGGCGTCAAAACAAGAAGCGCATGCATGATACATGATACTCGGTACTTGTAAACAAGATTTGCTCATTTTTCAAGTCAAAATATATTAAAAATCTTTGCTCGTCTTGCAGGAACACTCGCAAAACGCGTTACTCGCACTCCGAGGTTCCGCTGTATCTATCATTTTATCTGAAAGTCATGATACATTGTCAGGCTATCCCAGAAACCCTGGAGTGGAGGAGGAAATACACCCTAGATAGAACGCCAGTCCATCAGTCACATAATATCATTTTATCCCACAATCAAGTCCTATGTAATGGATTTGGAGTGAATTTTATTTAAAATGGAGTTCGACATGTACAGTGGTGTGAAAAACTATTTGCCCCCTTCCTGATTTCTTATTCTTTTGCATGTTTGTCACACTTAAATGTTTCTGCTCATCAAAAAACGTTAACTATTAGTCAAAGATAACATAATTGGACACAAAATGCAGTTTTTAAATGATGGTTTACGTTATTAAGGGAGCAAAAAAAATCCAAATCTACATGGCCCTGTGTGAAAAAGTGATTGCCCCCCTTGCTAAAAAATAACTTAACTGTGGTTTATCACACCTGAGTTCAATTTCTGCAGTCACCCCCAGGCCTGATTACTGCCACACCTGTTTCAGTCAAGAAATCACTTAAATAGGAGCTACCTGACACAGAGAAGTAGACCAAAAGCACCTCAAAAGCTAGACATCATGCCAAGATCCAAAGAAATTCAGGAACAAATGAGAACAAAAGTAATTGAGATCTATCAGTCTGGTAAAGGTTATAAAGCCATTTCTAAAGCTTTGGGACTCCAGCGAACCACAGTGAGAGCCATTATCCACAAATGGCAAAAACATGGAACAGTGGTGAACCTTCCCAGGAGTGGCCGGCCCACCAAAATTACCCCAAGAGCGCAGAGACAACTCATCCGAGAGGCCACAAAAGACCCCAGGACAACATCTAAAGAACTGCAGGCCTCACTTGCCTCAATTAAGGTCAGTGTTCACGATTCCACCATAAGAAAGAGACTGGGCAAAAACGGCCTGCATGGCAGATTTCCAAGGCGCAAACCACTTTTAAGCAAAAAGAACATTAAGGCTCGTCTCAATTTTGCTAAAAAAGATCTCAATGATTGCCAAGACTTTTGGGAAAATACCTTGTGGACCGACGAGACAAAAGTTGAACTTTTTGGAAGGTGCGTGTCCCGTTACATCTGGCGTAAAAGTAACACAGCATTTCAGAAAAAGAACATCATACCAACAGTAAAATATGGTGGTGGTAGTGTGATGGTCTGGGGTTGTTTTGCTGCTTCAGGACCTGGAAGGCTTGCTGTGATAGATGGAACCATGAATTCTACTGTCTACCAAAAAATCCTGAAGGAGAATGTCCGGCCATCTGTTCGTCAACTCAAGCTGAAGCGATCTTGGGTGCTGCAGCAGGACAATGACGCAAAACACACCAGCTAATCCACCTCTGAATGGCTGAATTAAAACAAAATGAAGACTTTGGAGTGGCCTAGTCAAAGTCCTGACCTGAATCCTATTGAGATGTTGTGGCATGACCTTAAAAAGGCGGTTCATGCTAGAAAACCCTCAAATAAAGCTGAATTACAACAATTCTGCAAAGATGAGTGGGCCAAAATTCCTCCAGAGCGCTGTAAAAGACTCGTTGCAAGTTATCGCAAACGCTTGATTGCAGTTATTGCTGCTAAGGGTGGCCCAACCAGTTATTAGGTTCAGGGGGCAATTACTTTTTCACACAAGGCCATGTAGGTCTGGATTTTTTTTCTCCCTAAATAATAAAACCCCTCATTTAAAAACTGCATTTTGTGTTTACTTGTGTTATCTTTGACTAATAGTTAAATGTGTTTGATGATCAGAAACATTTTGTGTGACAAACATGCAAAAGAATAAGAAATCAGGAGGGGGGCAAATAGTTTTTCACACCACTGTAACTTTCCCCACAAGTCTAACAAATTAGTGTAAAACTAATGCCATCAACAGGCACCAACACCTACTGTACAGTAATTACAGCTCATTTGTGTTAGTAGAAAGAACATCATCAAGTTTTCTTGAACATCAGCACATCAGCGAATACTGAATTCTTAAAAAATTGGCTAGAAAGCAGGTTTGTGTTTCGTTGGATTTATTAATTTTTAAATTGGAAATGGTTTACATGGCGTATTTCAAAGTATGAGAGGCTAGTTATCTACTTCACAGTGAAGCGAAACTCAACATACTTGCTGAGTTGTGTGGAGAAAAGTGTGGCTGCAGGCACCTGCAACATCATTTACACAAAAACCCATGTTTTTTTTTTTTTCTTTTAATTCAAACTGCCAAGCAAGGATAATTATGCACTGAAGCCCTTGTCAAGAACGTGTTTCAGTAAAAGAAAACAGGATAATCAGAAAGCAGAAAAATACGAGCTGAAAGGTGAACATTCTGATTCGCTTGGAAGATTTACAATAGGCTGAAACTAAAATCCATAGTGTTTAATCCATAGCATCCGGCATAGACGATAAAAAAAAAAAAACTCAAGACGGAACTAATTTACGACTTAACAGCTTTAATAGAAGTTGTTTTTGTGCTCTCAAGCGTTTCATAGACATTGTCAGTACACACTTTAGAAAAATATAGCAAGAATGGATCTATAGGGTTCAAGATATTTATTTACCATTAACTGGAGCAAAGTCAGTGTGTTGTAATGGTCAGACATAAAGCTGTATATTATTCATCATTTTATAATAAGTTCAAAGGGTTGTTATTGTTGGTATTGTTGTTTTTAAGAAAATAGTTAGTTACCCAATCATACCACCTACCTGTTGCTGATTACTTTCCTATAACATTGTCATCCAAGTGTTTTATTCCTTGCACAATCATAAATGATTTGAAAGAATTGAAATGTAAAAAAATTATATTAAAGATCTTAAACAATACACAACAACTAAATTAAAATTTGAAGTTGTAAAGCAGGAAGAAGGAAAGCACATGAGGTGATGCACCCATCATGCATAGTGTCCAATGTATAAGCCTCTGGAGACAGGGTTATGTTGCGTCATCTGGGGTTGCTTCAGTTGGTCAGATCTAGGTTCAGCAATATTATGTGGAAATAAAATGAAACCAGCTGACAACCTGAATGTACTACTGAATGACCAGGTTATCACACCAGTGCATGTTCTCCTTCCCTGATGGTGCAGGCATACTCCAGGACTGAAATTGTGAAAGAATGGTTCTGGAATCATAAGAAATCATTTTAAAACATGAATTGACCAACAGATTGCACGCTGTAATCAGAGCTAAAGGCAGTCCAATGTACAACTTAAAATGTGTATTATTTTTTTTAACAGTTCACACGCTTCAATTAATTTTAATCAATTATTCAGCTGGCCATAGTAAATGACTCATTTACAACTTTTGATTAATCCAAATCAAAGTTAATGCCAGAGATCCCAAACGTCTTGAGTTTCAGTAAATTCCAATGATCACACTGTCATCAATGTCTAGAATGCCAAGGAGTGCAACTGGCAGTACTTCTTACTATGTAGAATGCTAGATAAGTCCCTCTGTCTCAGATCCAGGAGACGGGAGACTTGGCTTGCAGGTGGAATTGGCAATTCAGTTAGTAATCACTGTCTGACTTCTGTCTAGTTTCCTGTTCGCAAAGACAGCAGATGGTGTGCGCCATCAGTTTGACCAAATCATACCACCACATAGTGAAACAAACAAACAAAAAATCTTATTAAATCGAATATGAAGCTCAAATACACCCACAGTTCTCTCAAACATTTGCTGTTATAAGAACAAAACAGATGATATGATGAAGCATTGGGGTCATGAGGGTTATTTAGCATTTATAAACGTAGTGTCCAATGTAAACACTTTGTAGTGAGACAATGTTAATAAAAAGGATGAAACGTTCTTTAATACATTCAACTGTGTAATCATTAATAATTGATGATCTGATATGGTATAAAAGAAAAATAAATTGTCTTAAAGAAATGAGTGAGAGAGAGTAAATTCTTAATTTTCTACACCGTGAGATTCACCCCATCACAGGGGACTCAGGACAATGGTCAAGCTACACTAGGGTGCCAGTCCATTACAGGGCAGAAGCATGTGCACACTCACTCACTCCAGGCAATTTGGAAATGCCAATTAGCCTACTCTGCATGTCTTTGGATTGCGGAGGAAAAGTGATCACTGGGAGGAAACCCACCAAGCATAAGCAGAACTTGTGAACTCCAAACACAAAGTCAAGAGGCGGGACTCGAACCCTTGACCCTGGAGGTGCGTAGCCAGAGTGCCAACCAACTATGCCACCATGCCGCCTGTTAAGAATTAACGATTAAAAATGTTATAAACAGGTAAGGCTTGTCTTAGAAACAATCTGAATTGAGGGAACAAGCAACAAGAGTTAAAAATCAGATTTAAAGAGTTAACATTAATCTTATCCACTTGCTCGTGCAGCAGTAATGTAAGCAGGGTGACAACAATCCAGCTGTAATTTAACATTAACTCATCTCTCCTTACTAGTCCTGTTCCATAGATGCTTGGTAATAACTTATCTAAAGAGTAGAGTCTCCGCAGTTCCTTTAGTAAACACCAGATTGAATCGAGCACCTTAAAATCCATACTTCCGACATCTTTATTTTCACAGAGAGCTCTGTGAAAATAAAGAGCTCTTTTACATTATCATATTATCAAGAGCTCTTTTACATTATCATAATTAATTGTTATTATTATTGCTATTGTGTTTAATATTACATGTGGCTGAAATAAACCACATTGCACTTCTCATAATGTTTTCATTCAAATTAGTTCCAAAAAAATTGGGACACTAAACAAATTGTGAATAAAAACTGAATGCAATGATGTGGAGATGGCAAATGTTAATATTTTATTCAGAATAGAACATAGATGACAGATCAAAAGTTTAATCAGAGAAAATGTATCATTTTAAAGGAAAAATATGTTGATTCCAAATTTCACGGTGTCAACAAATCCCAAAAAAGTTGGGACAAGTAGCAATAAGAGGCTGGAAAAAGTAAATTTGAGCATAACGAAGAGCTGGAAGACCAATTAACAGTAATTAGGTTAACTGGCAACATGATTGGGTATAAAAAGAGCTTCTCAGAGTGGCAGTGTCTCTCAGAAGCCAAGATGGGTAGAGGATCACCAATTCCCAAAATGTTGCGCAGAAAGATAGTGGAGCAATATCAGAAAGGTGTTACCCAGCGAAAAATTGCAAAGACTTTGCAGTTATCATCATCAACTGTGCATAATATCATCCGAAGATTCAGAGAATCCGGAACAATCTCTGTGCGTAAGGGTCAAGGGCGTAAAACCATACTGGATGCCCGTGATCTCCGGGCCCTTAAACGACACTGCACCACAAACAGGAATGCTACTGTAAAGGAAATCACAGAATGGGCTCAGGAATACTTCCAGAAACCATCGTCAGTGAACACAATCCACCGTGCCATCCGCCGTCGCCAGCTGAAACTCTACAGTGCAAAGAAGAAGCCATTTCTAAGCAAGATCCACAAGCACAGGCGTTTTCATTGGGCCAGGGATCATTTAAAATGGAGTGTGGCAAAATGGAAGACTGTTCTGTGGTCAGACGAGTCACGATTCGAAGTTCTTGTTGGAAAAGTGGGACGCCATGTCATCCGGACCAAAGAGGACAAGGACAACCCGAGTTGTTATCAACGCTCAGTTCAGAAGCCTGCATCTCTGATGGTATGGGGTTGCATGAGTGCGTGTGGCATGGGCAGCTTGCATGTCTGGAAAGGCACCATCAATGCAGAAAAATATATTCAGCTTCTAGAACAACATCTAGTCATCTCTTTCAGGGAAGACCCTGCATTTTTCAACAAGATAATGCCAGACCACATTCTGCATCAATCACAACATCATGGCTGCGTAGGAGAAGGATCCGGGTACTGAAATGGCCAGTCTGCAGTCCAGATCTTTCCCCTATAGAGAACATTTGGCGCATCATAAAGAGGAAGGTGCGACAAAGAATGGGAGAAGAATGGGAGAGCATTCCTATTTCTAAACTTGATAAACTGGCCTCCTCGGTCCCCAGACGTCTGTTGAGTGTTGTAAGAAGAAGGGGAGATGCCACACAGTGGTGAAAATGGCCTTGTCCCAACTTTTTTGGGATTTGTTGACACCATGACATTTTGATTCACCATATTTTTCCCTTAAAATTATACATTTTCTCAGTTTAAACTTTTGTTCCGTGATTTATGTTCTATTCTGAATAAAATATTGACATTTGCCATCTCCACATCATCGCATTCAGTTTTTATTCACAATTTGTTTAGTGTCCCAACTTTTTTGGAATCCGGTTTGTATACATATTAATTATCAGGAATCTTTCTAGTGTTTTAAATACAACAAAAAGCTTGGCTACAGGGTCAAGTATTAGGACACTAAAGTCTCTGAGATGTATTTTCTGGATGGCAGTTTTTACCTGAGGTCTAAGTGCTCCAACAGGCTGCGAAATCCGACTTTTTCCCCTCCAGATAGTGGTGGGTCAACGAGTGTAATGAAGTTGAGCAGCTTCTCGGTAATCCCTTTAGCCCTTGGGATGTCTGCTGGAAATTTATCCCGTTTCTGGAAAGCATCCGCAAGAGTCTGCTGCCTGCTGGTGTCTTCTTGTCTGTTAGCTAACATGAACTCGTGGTACTCTCACATGAAACCTCTGCAGGTGCTTCATTAAAGTGGTTGTATTGTATCACACACAACCGTACCACACACGACCCTCGGCACACAGCTTTTATACACATTACAAGTAGCTGTCGAGCTTTTTGGGGTTTCCAGACTTAAAAATCTCCAAACAAATTAAATTAGATTTTTTACATTTGCAAATTTACATTATAGTCAAACCAACAGTTAATGTTACTTGTTCAATCACGTACAGACTGAATTTGGCACATTTATGTTATAGCGGGTTCATATGCATGTCTGGTGCAGTCTGGAATGTAGAGTAGATCGGTGCAGACTGGAGGGAACTGGAAAGTGTTTCTGCCCAGTCTTTCTGATATCCGATGAGCAAATGATATCAATATTGGCCCCATCTCTAATTATGAAAGAAAGGAAGGGTCCATCCAGCACATCGCACAGATACAGTACACCCCACCCTGGAGATATACTGTACAGTACCTGTTCTTTCTGTGGCAGTTACTTATGGGTCAGGTTGACAGCTCAATGCCCAATTGTATCTACTGTAAGAACTTGGGGTTGAAGGACCTTGCCCAAGGGTCGAACAGTGGCAGACCGGTGGCGTCAGGACCTCCTGATCAGCAGTCCAACACCTTATAAACCTGGACATCCCTGCCCCGATCTCTATTTATAAAACACTTTTAGCACAGTGATGACAAAATGAATATCGACTGTTAGCATGTTCAAATATAGGTTAAGAATAATGTGTGAAATTTGCAACCCTATTCATTATTTATCATATTGTACCATGTTTTTATTCTACAAGTCTTAAAACTTTTTACAAAAAATTCCCGATGTAGTGCTATGTATGGAGACTTGGTACAGAAATGTTACACTCTGTACTTCTAATCTGCTAACCTTTAGAGGGCCAATATCAAAGTTGGCAGTCAAGCAAGCAGCATGTGGTCGTCCAAAGCCAAAGCGATGTGAGCAGCATCTCAACCTGCCAATCTTCTAGAGATTATCTCTACTGGAACATATGGCTCCGGGTGAAACGGTCAATCAAGTGCTTCTCCTAATGAGCAAAAACTTCTTTCCTCATAACAGTGAATGAAAAATGACCCTGTGTTGACCCACATTATCAAAAAAGTGATTTCATTCAACATTAATTCAATTAATATTTAATTTTATTCTAAGACTTCATTTAAGCACTGGATATCTTGAATGTTGTTCTCTTTAAGAAGAACAAAAACAAAAGGAGAATAAAAATTAAAAATCTGTCAAGCTGGAAGCTCTTAGAACTACTAAAGTGAACTGCTTATGCAATCTGCTGGAACATACATGTCACGATTCCCTGCTTGTCTGCGCTTGGAATGTGTGCGTGGCATGAACGCGGAGGAGGCGAGCTGACGGTTTAATAAAGTCCTTTTATTCAACATAAAGGTAAACAAACTTCCAAACACAAACGGAACTTAACTATAACAAAAGCTAGACGCCTGGCTGAGCTTCAGCCAGGCTATTTATACTAAACATAAAACAAACCATAATTAGTCTTCCCTCGGTTCAGGTGAGCTTCTTACGTCACCTGACCGAGGTGCATACTGGGAACTGAAGTTAACTAGTAAACACAAATAAAACTACAAAACCAAAAACGGGCGTTAGGCGCCCTCTAGGGGTTAACCGTCACAGTACTCCCCCCCAAAGAAATGCTCCTCCGGAGCATCGCCGGAGGCCCCGGGCACCCACCCCACAGTACTACCTTCGACCTCCTGACCAGGAGGCTGGGTGACAGTCCCGGAGACGTGCTCTGCGGCTGCCGGGCTGGAGACGTGCTCGACGGCGGCAGAGCTGGAGACGTGCTCGGCGGCGGCAGAGCTGGAGACGTGCTCGGCGGCGGCAGAGCTGGAGACGTGCTCGGCGGCGGCAGAGCTGGAGACGTGCTCGGCGGCGGCAGAGCTGGAGCGGTCACTGCGCTCGACGGAGGCGTTGGAGCGGTCACTGCGCTCGACGGAGGCGTTGGAGCGGTCACTGCGCTCGACGGAGGCGTTGGAGCGGTCACTGCGCTCGACGGAGGCGTTGGAGCGGTCACTGCGCTCGACGGAGGCGTTGGAGCGGTCACTGCGCTCGACGGAGGCGTTGGAGCGGTCACTGCGCTCGACGGAGGCGTTGGGGCGGTCACTGCGCTCGACGGAGGCGTTGGAGCGGTCACTGCGCTCGACGGAGGCGTTGGAGCGTGCCGTGCGCTCGACGACGGCCCTGGAGCGTGCAGTGCGCTCGACGACGGCCCTGGCGCGTGCAGTGCGCTCGACGACGGCCCTGGAGCGTGCAGTGCGCTCGACGACGGCCCCGGAGCGTGCAGTGCGCTCGACGACGGCCCCGGAGCGTGCAGTGCGCCCGACGACGGCCCCGGAGCGTGCAGTGCGCCCGACGACGGCCCTGGAGCGTGCAGTGCGCTCGACGACGGCCCTGGAGCGTGCAGTGCGCTCGACGACGGCCCTGGAGCGTGCAGTGCGCTCGACGACGGCCCTGGAGCGTGCAGTGCGCTCGACGACGGCCCTGGAGCTTGCAGTGCGCTCGACGACGGCCCTGGAGCCTGCAGTCCGCTCGACGACGGCCCTGGAGCGTGCAGTGCGCTCGACGGCTCAACGTCATCCTCAAAGCCGGGAGGCGGCGGCAGAACAGGTGCGTCGGTCAGCGGCTGCTGACATGCTAGCTCGCTGTCCACGAAGCCGGCAGGCGGCGGCAGCCCAGGTGCGTCGGTCAGCGGCTGCTGACACGCTAGCTCGCTGTCCACGAAGCCGGCAGGCGGCGGCAGGATGAGTGCGTCGGTCAGCGGCTGTTGACACGCTAGCTCGCTGTCCACGAAGCCGGCAGGCGGCGGCAGGATGAGTGCGTCGGTCAGCGGCTGCTGACATGCTAGCTCGCTGTCCACGAAGCCGGCAGGCGGCGGCAGGATGAGTGCGTCGGTCAGCGGCTGCTGACATGCTAGCTCGCTGTCCACGAAGCCGGCAGGCGGTGGCAGGATGAGTGCGTCGGTCAGCGGCTGCTGACATGCTAGCTCGCTGTCCACGAAGCCGGCAGGCGGCGGCAGGATGAGTGCGTCGGTCAGCGGCTGCTGACATGCTAGCTCGCTGTCCACGAAGCCGGCAGGCGGCGGCAGGATGAGTGCGTCGGTCAGCGGCTGCTGACACGCTAGCTCGCTATCCTCGAAGCCGGGAGGTGGCGGCAGAACAGGTGGATTGGTCGTTGGAGCTTGTGCAGGACTTGACGGCGTTGGGGCGCGCACGGCGCTCTCCTGCAGCGTTGGAGCGTGCACGGCGCTCTCCTGCAGCGTTGGAGCGTGCACGGCGCTTGCCTGCAACGGTGGAGCGTGCACGATGCTCAACTGCAACGTTGGAGCGTGCACGGCGCTCTCCTGCAGCGTTGGAGCGTGCACGGCGCTCTCCTGCAGCGTTGGAGCGTGCACGGCGCTCGACTGCAGCGTTGGAGCGTGCACGGCGCTCGACTGCAGCGTTGGTGAGGGAGGCGAAAGCTCCGAGACCGCTTCGCGGCTATCCCGGAAGTGGAGGATCAGCTGCTGGAGCTCCTTAACCTGCTCCTGCATTCCTCTCACCTCCTCCGGAATCCACCACCTGAGCTCCTTGTGCTGCTGCTCCGCCTGGGGTTCCCTCTCCCTCGCGTCATCGCCGTACTTGGGCTTCCTCGCCCTTCTTTTCCGGCCGGTGCGGGGAATCACGTGACCCCGTGCCGCGTCACCTCTGAATGGCGTCCGCCTAACGGCGAGCCCGCAGCCCTCCCAGCTCTGTGGCGTCTCTCTCTCTCTCTCCTCGCTGCTCTCCCGGTCGTGCTCCTGCTCCTGTTTGGCCAGCTGGTTGTACCTCCAGCTCTGGAACAGATCTATCTTGCCGTCTTCCAGCCAGCAGTACTCCCAGCTACCAAACCCCTCTTCCTCGCTGTCCTCCAGCCAGTTCGCCAGCTCGGGCGAGATGGTATTCGCGCCCCCCCAAAAATAATCCAGGGGAAAATCCTCCGCCATGCCACTTGAACGGTCTAGCTTTCTGTCACGATTCCCTGCTTGTCTGCGCTTGGAATGTGTGCGTGGCATGAACGCGGAGGAGGCGAGCTGACGGTTTAATAAAGTCCTTTTATTCAACATAAAGGTAAACAAACTTCCAAACACAAACGGAACTTAACTATAACAAAAGCTAGACGCCTGGCTGAGCTTCAGCCAGGCTATTTATACTAAACATAAAACAAACCATAATTAGTCTTCCCTCGGTTCAGGTGAGCTTCTTACGTCACCTGACCGAGGTGCATACTGGGAACTGAAGTTAACTAGTAAACACAAATAAAACTACAAAACCAAAAACGGGCGTTAGGCGCCCTCTAGGGGTTAACCGTCACAATACAGTATTATACTGAAATATAAAGGCGAGACATCTTCAGCAGCTGAAAAAGCTGAATGTTTTTGAATGTGCTTTGTAGTATGTCTTTATTACATCTTCCTCAGGTCTCAGGTTCAAGCTAACTTAACTTTTACACTTAGCACAGAAAAATGAAGAAGTGAGAGCTTATCGCAAACTGACAGGTTTTAACTAGTCTAATTTTGATAAGTAACCATTAAAATTAACTACAATAATAATAATAATATGTTTTTTATCTTTATAATATGATTTATATTCACATATTTGTATCTAGTATTATTTTATGAAATAACTGCACAAATTAAAATAACTATTAATACACTAATATTAAAATAAAATAAATAAACAATAATAATAATAATTATTATTTTCCTGTGTGTGTGTGTGTGTGTGTGTGTGTGTGTGTGTGTGTGTGTGTGTGAGAGAGAGAGAGAGTCTTGGGCGCAGGTTTTACCAGCACAGAAAATTTATCCTCTGGCTTTTGGACTGTTAAAGAGAGAAGGCTTTAAACTTGTAGGATGTCACGTTCATGTGTATTTAAAAAATTGGGCGAAAGATGGCAGTTTTTTTTGTTTGTTTGTTTGTGTCCACTCTACAAACCCATCATGGTGTATGGAGTGATTTTTGATGGAGTGAGGTTAAGGGGTATTTTTGAAGGCAAAAACCAAAAAAATAAATCAAGTTAGGAGTCATCAAAGTAATTTGGAGCCGGTACCGTACAGATGCGTTTTTGTTTCCCCCGTGGGTATTTTCATTCCATTAAGCTCAGGAGACCTGCTCGATGGTTGGAAATCCCTTCTAATAAACAGAAAACTTGTCTTAGCAGATATAATAATCCTCCACCTTAACTCTAAGTACATCATAAAATGAAAGAGCTTTCTCTAACAACAATATAGATATGTTTTACAAAGTGACATTTACCACAGTCAATTCATTCTACACTTCACCAACACATTAATCTAAACAGTTTAGTGGTTTGGGGTTTTAAAAGCTTGGCCATCCAATGCAAAATACCTTAAATAAAAATGTGCTTTTGATTTTCTTTCTGTCAGCCAAACTGCACCAAAACAAATTTTCACTAATTAAGTCACAACTTCACAACATTAAATCTTCTGCATGGTGATGAACTGATTAAAGAATTGCAAAATAGATTCTAAGCCTGTGACACTTGAATGACTAGCGCTCATCTGATTGTTTCTCCAAAGCAAAGCAGTGGCATGAAAAGAGGTTTCAGCATGGAAGAGACAAGATAAGATTCTCATCTCAATGTCCTCTGTGTCACTTCCTCTAATAAGTCCTCACAAAGCAAACCACAAACAGTAGGCCTTCAATTTCCAATACCTCATGAGCACCAAGGCAAATCTTGCCATGCAGTCAGGTTTCCCAATAGGAAAAATGGTGATGTTTACACTCTCTGTGTAGCTCAAGATAAAGTTCAAGGGCAAGAGTCAGCTGATCAGTGGTTCTTAACCCTGGTTCTGGAGGAGCCTCTAACCATGTACATTCTAGTACCGTTTTAATTAGAACATTGGTTGTTGGTTTGTACTACTTTTTTATAAGAAATAATACCACTAGCACCACATTAATGTGCTTGTTTATACTGTATATTATGGTATCATAACTGATACATGGACTCCAAAAGCACCACATATTTATTTACTTTTAACAAAACAGATTAAAAAAAAAAACATTATTTAACACGGAAAAACACACTACCAGTCAAAAACACAAAATCTAATCCTCTGGTCTTACCTGATTTTTATGTCTTTTTACCTTACGTAAAACAAGAACATAATACTATAAGCAAAGGTGTTAGAACAGCAATCGTTGCTGCACGTCAATCTGAAAATGGTTATAAAGCCATTTAGAAAATAATCTGGAGTTCAATAGTCGACAGTGATAAAAAATTATTATAATTATACGTATTATAATTGTATATAAAAATGGTTCGGTGGCAGAGAAGTGCAAAGCAAAATAAACCGGAGAACAAAAAACAAAATAACAATCAGAAAACAAAATAACAAATTTAAAAACAAAATAACAAATGAGAAAACACAACAACAATTTACTCAAACCGGAAAAGGTAGGTATGAAGTTATTTTGTTTTCTGTGTTGTTCTTGTTTCACACCAAAATCAGAAGCACGACCGAGGTTCTCAAAACTGCAACAAACCACAAGGCTTCTGGAACAATGTCCTATGGATAAATGAGACCAAAGCTGAGCTGTTTGACCTTAATGACCAGCACCATGTGTAGTTAAAACCAAACAGCATTTCAGCAGAAACACCTCATATCCACTTTCAATCACTGCAATGGAGGGGTAATAATTTGAGCTTGGACCTGAGCCTTGCAGTCACTGAACTCCTTTATATACAAGAGGACAACTACCACTTTTTCAAAATTGGGTCATTCAAAAGGACAATGATCCGAAGCACACTAGTACATCTAGAACATCAGAATGGTTGAACAATAAACAAATCAAGGTTTTGGAATGGCCTAGTCAAAGTCCAGACATTAACTCAGTTGAAATGCTGTGGTGAGACCTTAAGAGAGCTATGCATAAGCAAATGTCCAAAAACCTCAATTCACTGGTGTTGTAAAAAAGAATGGACCAAGGCGATGTGAGAAACTGTTTAAGTTGTTGCTGCTAAAGTTGGACGTACAAGATATTGAGTCAAAAGGGGGAGGGGGGGGGGGTACTCAGTATTGCCGACATGTTTTTTTTTTTTTTTAGCTTCGTTTTTGTTAAATAAATCATGTACGGTGAAAAAAGTTATATGTTGTTCGTCTGAGGTTGTATTTGCCTAGACCTGCTATAATCAGATGATATTTATTGTGTCTTTACCAAAATGCCTGTGGTCAAACAAGTGATCACTTTATAACACCATAATAACACAAAATAATCACCATCTCAGTCCCAAAAAAGTATGTTAAAGATATGGCAAATGTTTCCTTCATACCGCTCATCTAATGGAAAAATTACATCAGCCAGCAAAACACCAAAACATAAAAGTCAGTGAAGCTGTGCAAAAGCTAATCAATATCATCTACTTCAGGGCCAAAAAGCTTCTGCAGGTAATAAGAGCAACATATGGGTCAGCACAACCAGGACTGAAAGTCACACGGAGATGACCTCATCACTAAGAAAGGAACACAATGAGACATGAAGCAAAATGGCCTGCTGAGCCGAGGACGTTTCTCAAAAGCGTACAGGGTACAGAGTGACAGTTCACAAGACAAAGAAATAAATCAGCATCAACATGTTGCACATTTCAGACTTCCCACTCTATTTGTTAGCAATACGGATCGTAAAACTGCAGTGTAGCACTTTAATGCACGGTTTTACTGGTTTTGATAACCTAACACAATAAGCACGTAAACCATTACATGCATACAAAGCTAAGAAAAAAAAAAGATGTGAGTGCTCCGTTAGTAGGTCAGAAAATCAATAAGCAAGTGAACAGTCAGGAAAAAGCGGCAAGCGGAAGGATCTGAGGGATATTGTTAAAGAACAAATTGTGATGGCAAGACAACTGGGTCAGAACGTCTCCAAAACAGCAGGTCTTGCTGGGTGTTCCTAGTATGTAGTGGTTAGTATGTTCCACCATTTGTCCAAGAAAGATTAAGTGATGAGCCTATGACATGACAAATTGTTGAAAAAGTGAATGATGGCCATGACAGAAAGGTGTTAGAATGTTCAGTGTATTGCAGCTTGCTGTGTAACCACAGACGGTCAGAGTGCCCATGCTGACCTCACATGTGCGTGTGATCATCAGTACTGGACCAGGGAGCAATGGAAGAAGGTGGCCTGATATGATGAATCATCTTTCTTTTTACACCATGTAGACGGCTGTGGTGTGTATAGCTTCCCTTGAGAAGAGATGGAAGCGGGATGGACTATGGGCCCTAAATGCAGTGACCTCTCTCTCGCTCAGCAGTATAATGCTCCCTGCCACACTGCGAGGAAAGAAATGGTCAGGGATGGTTTGAGAAAGGGTTCAATGTATTGATCTGGACTTTAGATTCCTCGGATCTCACACTGATTGAGCATCTATTGGATATCCTAGACAAACAAGTCTGATTCCACCTCACACCTTATAGAACTTAAAAGATCTGTGGCTAAAATCCTGCTGCCAGATACCACAGCACATCTTCAGTGGTCTTGTCGAGTCCATGCCAGAGTGAGTTGGGCTGTTTTGGAATCATAAGTTGGGAGCTACCAAATTTTAGGCAAATTGTTTTAATGTTATGGTTGTGACCAGTGACAGCCCAATCACGATATATAGGTGCCCATTCAATCTGGATTAAAATTCTGTAAGTATTGTCATTTTCTAAATATCCTGATCTTATATCTTACCCCGATATTATTATTATTATTTTTCAACAATTTGATGCAATTCTAAACAAACGAAGTAAATAATTTGCCCGTAACACACAGGATGCTGTGCTGCCTACCAACGTGTAGAAAATGATGGTGGGTCAAAAATTATCTGCACTCCGGTTATATTAAAACTCTTTGTTTGTTGTCTTATCAGCACTTTACATTCAACGCTACTGCTTCCTCAGTCACTGCTGTGCAGGTGTGAATGTGGTACATCAGTTCATTTGTAACTGCGGTGCAAGCAAAAATGGACGCTCCGCACTTGTGATTTGCATGAAAGAAGAGCAGCATGCAGTGATACTGTTTTTGAAGTCTGAAGATGTACCTGTTACTGAAACAACTCATGTAAGAGCATAAACGGGAGCGTTTGGATATCTGCATGAAAAAATGTGGACCGATGCTCTAAGGAATCACTATGAGCCTAAAAGTGAACGTCAGAGTATGGAACAGTAACATCGTCAATGGCTGACCATGAAAAAGTTCAGAAAAACAGCTAAAAAACAGAAAAACGATGTCTAAAGTTTTCTGGGATTCTCAAAGACCACTATAGGAACATTATCAGAAAAAAGGTTCAACAATCAGCAGCGCTCATTACAGTGAGATGCTTATTGAAGAGCTGAAGCCTAAATTTCGGATTAAATGCAGAGGACTGTGTCATGACCCTTATGGCGTCGGTGTCGGGTGTGTGGTCGCGGCATGAACACGGAGGCGAGCTTACGGTTCAACTGGTTCTTTTATTGAAATTAAACAAACAAAACACGTAACTCCAACACAGACATAAATACAACAAAAGCTAGACGCCTGGCTGATGTTCAGCCAGGCTATTTATACTAAATCAAAACATAATTGGCTTTCCTCGGTTCAGGTGAGCTTCTTACATCACCTGACCGAGGTGCAGACTGGGAACTGAAGTAATACCTAAACTCAAAACAAACTACAAAACAAAACATTAAACGGGCGTTAGGCGCCCTCTAGGGGTTGACCGTTATAGTATCCCCCCCCCAAAAAAAAATGCTCCCGGAGGTCCCGGACACCCGCCCCAATGTTCTACCTTTTCCTCTTTGTCCTGGAGGCTGGGTGACGGAGCTGGAGACGTGCTCGGTGGCCGCTGTGCCGACGACATGCTCAGCTGCAGCAGAGCTGGGGACGTGTTCGGCGGCCGCTGGGCTGGAGACGTGCTCGGCGGCGGCTGAGCTGACTGTGAGCTCGACGGTGGCGACGGAGCTGGCACTGCGCTCGACGGCGGCTTTGGAGCTGGCACTGCGCTCGACGACGGCGTTGGAGCTGGCACTGCGCTCGACGGCGGCGTTGGAGCTTGCTCTGAGCTCGACGGCGGCATTGGAGCTGGCACTGAGTTCGACAGCGGCGTTGGAGCTGGCATTGCGCTCGACGGCTCAGCGTCGTCCACAAAGCCGGGGGGCGGCGGCAGAGCGGGTGCGTGGTTCAGCGGCTGAAGAGCTAGCGCGCTGTCCTCGAAGCCTGGGGGAGGCGGAAGGACGACGCTCCCTAGCTCGCACGGAGACTGACTGGTGGAAACGCCGTTCCCCTCTTCGTGCAGAAACAGCGCGCAGTCTTCCTCCGCGACGGGTTCAGGCAGTGGCCGGGGGAGGAGCGCATCGTCCAGATCCGGGAGGGGGATCGCTTCCGGGACTACAGCCTGGTTCTCCCGAACCTGGACGAACTGCAGTTGGAGCTGCAGCACCTGCTCGCGCAGGTCACGAATGCGCTCCTGGTTGAGCTCTGCCCACTGCCTGTAGAATCCTCCCGCGTCGCCGTGCCGCAGCGGCGCCCAGTCCTCCATGCTCAGCCCCGGCGGCGGGGGCGGGGGAAGCGCGCTGTCCACGCCGCATCGCCCATGCGTGTCGACCTCCGCGACGGATTCAGGCAGTGGCCGGGGGAGGAGTGCATCGTCCAGACCCGAGAGAGGGATCGCTTCCGGGACTACAGCCTGGTTCTCCCGAACCTGGACGAACTGCAGTTGGAGCTGCAGCACCTGCTCGCGCAGGTCACGGATGCACTCCTGGTTGCGCTCTGCCCACTGCCTGCAGAATCCTCCCGTCTATCCCTCGGCCGCTACACCTCTCGGCGGTGTGCGCCAGATGACGGGCCCGCAGCCATCCCAGCTTCGCCTCGCCATTCTCTCTCTTTACTGTCACGCTGTCCGAGTCCGCCGGCTCGATGAGCCCACAGTTTCCCCAGCCTTGCCAAACCTCCATCTCACCGTGCTCCTCGCTGGCCTCCAGCAGTTCCGCCAGCTCGTTGGATATGATGATTTCCCCCCAAAAAAAAATTCCCTAGGAGGGGGTCCTCCGCCATGCCGCTTATACGGTCTAACTTTCTGTCATGACCCTTACGGCGTCGGTGTCGGGTGTGTGGTCGCAGCATGAACGTGGAGGCGAGCTTACGGTTCAGCTGGTTCTTTTATTGAAATTAAACAAACAAAACACATAACTCCAACACAGACATAAATACAACAAAAGCTAGACGCCTGGCTGATGTTCAGCCAGGCTATTTATACTAAATCAAAACATAATTGGCTTTCCTCGGTTCAGGTGAGCTTCTTACGGCACCTGACCGAGGTGCAGACTGGGAACTGAAGTAATACCTAAACTCAAAACAAACTACAAAACAAAACATTAAACGTGCGTTAGGCGCCCTCTAGGGGTTGACCGTTATAGACTGCTATCCAAGGGCGTTGTGAAACAAATTCTACAGGCATAGTGCGGATAATTTTTGACTCACCCTACTAGTTTAAAGTGCACCACCTGTGAGATTATAGAGGAACTGAAAAATTTTACCACTTCAAAAATATATATAAATTGCAAATTAAATATTTAAAAAATTATACATTTTTATTTCCCACAGAAAAGAATTGCGATACATAACTGAATCAATTTCTTCCCCATCTCTAGTAAACAGTATCAATAAAATGCTAAGAATGAAGTTTTGTTTGATTTTTACATTCATTTAAATTTCTGCTTATTTGTTTGTTTATAGGTCTGGCAGCTAGCTGTCACCAGCATCTACAGTAAGTAGGTCTGGAAAAGTCTTCTAATCATTTTGCTTATAATGAGAGACAGAATTAGACAGAATATTTTTAACAGATGACAGAAAAACAGAACACACACACCACACACACACAGATATGCCACTAACAGGTGCTGGTGCTTCCCCTTTTTCATAGACTACAAGCTGCAACTCATTTGCATGTCAAAATCAGTAGTGGGCAAGATGAGGGTACTCACTGTACACGTCATGTTGTGAATTCACACTGCTTGTGTATCAGTGCAGTATAGAGTCCTGTGTACCTAGCTACTACATTATGTGTTGGTCCAGCAGAAACAACAGTTCGATCCAGTGTTTACATAATACATGGAGAAATGCCAATAAAATCCACTTAAACCGACCTGACTTGACTTGCTGCATGCCATACAAGTGACATCATGCTTTAGAGAAACTTTACACACTTTCACTTGCACAAGACCCCACTGTATCAGTGTAATCAGGAAGCATGTGAAGAAACCTCTCGCAACAATCAGTATAATGCGGTCTGCACCCATTACACATTGTGTTGTTAATTCTCTTCTCATACTGTAGGTGGAAAATATATAAAGCCAACTTGGCCTTATTGGGTCCTACACACACTATAAAATATATAATATAAGATATACAACAAGCCCTAGCTGATAATGAGTAAGGGCAGCTCACTGGTTAAAGCATTGGACAATGGTTCAGAATGTCCCAGGTTTAAAACCCCCCTGCCAAGTCATGCCCGTAACTGTTATAATGAGATAAAAATAAAAGTCTCTCTGGATAAGAGAGTCTGCTGAATGTAATGAAAAAGAAACACTATTGTATAGGGACAACCAGTTGTAAGTCTTTCAGCTACTCCCGTGGAGAGGTCACCACAGTGGACCACCTAATCTTTAGCACAGGTTTTCCACTGGATGCCCTTCCTGAAGCAATTTTATCCGGGCTTAGGACAGGCACTGCATCCAGTGGCTAGGGTTTGGCAATGACTGGGAATCGAACCCGGGCCCTATGCAACCAAGTAACCTGTAAAGGTTCTATATTACAGCATTCAAGGAGCCACATAGGTCCATGCAATCCATAATAAATAAATAAATAAAAAATACCTACATTAGGGGGGAAAAAAAGCAGAAATCCAGAAGGAGGATTTTTTTTTACCCTTTTTATTATTTATATTGCTTGGCGTGCACAATCCCATCAAGAAGAACTTTACACACTTTCCTTTGCACAATGCTAAATCAGGATGTACAGTATGTGTGCGTGCGTGTGTGGAAATCTCCAGCAGAGATCAATTCAAGCAGGGGGTGTACACACTGTACACGCGCGCGCACTCACACACACACACACAAATACAGTACATACACACACTCCAGCTCTACTGCATGTGCCAAAAACAAGTTGATCATTCACCTGCTCTTCAAAGCTCACTGCTGGAGCACTGCACGTGAATCACATGCGTCTTCCTCATCAACAACATTATTATTAACAGTCAGTTATTTATTCCTCCTAATCCAACATCCCATCACGCGCTGAGAGCGCGTGACGCTATCATTAACAATCGAACAAAAAGCGCGTGCGCGCGCGCGCTCGTGAGCGTCCCGGACAGATGCTTACCTCTGGTCTGATCCGACACTCTGCGCCTGAACGCACGACGCTATAACGCGGCTCCCACGGCGGGAACGGGAGAGTCTCCGGTGCTCGCGGCGCTCACGGACAGCCCGGGCACGGATGCGTCCTCTGTGTGTTTAAACAGGAACCCATGAGGTTCACGCGACCCGACATAAGCGTGTTGAAGTGTCACCCTGCTTCCGGGCCGCCTGTCCGTAATAACACACACACACACACCACCTCCCCCTTTCTCACATGCTCCCCTTATTCACACACACACAATACACCTCCTCCTTTCCCCCCCTCCTCTTCTCTCAGTACTACTGCTTCCGCTTTACCAACCGGCACGCCGAATACACTCCGTTTCCACGTGAACGGGTCTACCAATACACACTAACTACAAGGGCGGGGCATGTATTATATATATGTAAATCAGATATGTAAATGAAGCCACGCCCCACGCTCGTGCTATTTATCCCCCCACAGATCAAAGAACACATGCGTTCCAGTGTAAGTTCTTTTTAATACAAACCATCCACTTAATCATCCAATACAATTGATCATTAAACAATCTTCTAGTATTAATGTACCTGTCGCCTCCCACCTCCTGGTAGGCTGGGGTATCATTTGGGTGTTTTACGATACCTGTGCCAAATTGATACTTTAAGAAAAAATGGTGGATAACATTAAAGAAAGTTTTTTTTAATTATTATTTAAAACAGACAATATATTAAAAGTTGAAAATATACCTAAATGGCGGCATGGTGATATAGTGGTTAGCACTGTCGCCTTGCACCTCCAGGGTCTGGGTTCGATTCCCGGCCAGGCTCGATTCCCGTCTCTGTGTGCATGGAGTTAGCATGTTCTCCCTGTGCTTGGTGGGTTTCCTCTAGGTACTCCGGTTTCCTCCCACAGTCCAAAGATATGCAGGTTAGTCTAATTGCCTTTTCCAAATTGCCCGTAGTGAGTGTGTGTGTGTGTGTGTGTGTGTGTGTGTGCCCTGCGATGGATTGGCACCCTGTCCAGGGTGTACCCTGCCTCGTGCCCTACGCCTCCTGGGGTAGGCTCCAGGTCCCCGTGACCCTGAATACAAAATAAAGTGGTATAGAAGATGAATGAGTGAGTATACCTAAATATAAGTGAATGGAGCATGGATGCCATTGTACATTGGTGGCCATTGTATTTATCTCCATCTTGTATAAACCTTTTGTCAGCATTCACACGCACGTTCATACAATTTGGGAACACCAATTAGTCTAATCTGCATGTCTTTGCACTGTGAGAGGAAGCCAGAGAACGCAGAGGAAACACACCAAGCACGGGGAGAACATGCAAACTCCATGCACACAGACCTAAAACAAACACAGGCGGTACAATGCAACAGAGCTAACCCTAAGCCACCCTGCCGCTACAACAAGTTTACGTACTACCTAACCCAACGACAATAATTTAGCACCAATAACAGCAAAGTAGTTGGTATTCTTGTTATACTACAAAGCATCCTTAAATGTCAGCAATTATTTTAAAGAAATATGACCAAGATAGTCTTATCTTGCAAAACAAGACACATCTCCTGACTTATTGCATGTCCTGCATAAGAGAAAACCCTCTCAAGAGGCTTGTACACACTGGTACTGTATGTGTTTGAAGGAAATATAGGGAGGCTGTCTTGCTTCTTCCACCAGGCTACAGGGTTTTGTCCTGAACACTGCCAGCTGTTAAACACGGTAGATCCCTCTGCTTTTAGCTTTTAGTGTCCTCAAATGGTTCACTAGGTTTCATGTGTTTTCCCTTTTACACACAATTGTTGAAAGTCATTTGTTGCACGAAATGGAAATTTCGAGAAAATTTGTTTTGACTCGACACGCCTGTTTCTCGTCAGGTCCGCATCCCGAACCAGCATGTTGCGTTGCACAATATCGAGCCAATTCAGATCAGGTTGACCCATCTCCCTGACCCAGCAGCTGAGCTGTAAAAATAACCCAGCATTTTTTAAGAGTGTAAGAAACCACCAAAGAAACAAGAAAAGCAGAAGCAGTCACATTAAGATGCACACATTCAAAAGGATAGGATGCATGAAATCAGGTCTTAAATTAATTATGCATAACCACGATAAACAAACTCTCACCATTCTACAATAAATAAATAATTAATTAAATAAATAAACAATTAAATAAATAGACCCTACAAATGAACTCAGACAACAACTCGATAAGATAAGGGTTGAGGACAGTTGGTTTTGCAAGAGACTTTGGAATCCCAAGGCCTTCTATACGCATAATTTACAGTGGTGTCCAAAAATATTAAGACAGCATGCACAATGTATTACAGTTCCCCCTGTGCACAAAACAGATGATGTCATCTGGCAAAAGAGTTGTGTTAATTACAGTTAATTGGGCGAGGAAATGGATAAAAATGAAAATTGTGGCAGGTAAGCTGGGGTGTTTCAATTTTTTTTTTTTACAAATTGTTGTGATTTTCTTTGTACAGTATGTTCCACAAAGTATTGTCTCAGGGGGGCTAAATTCAAATGCATGCCATCCTTTACCGATAACAGATTTATCATTTTCCTTCCACTTCACAATTACAGTACTGTATGTGCCTATAGTCTATCCCAATAAAATACATGTACGTTTGTGGTTGTAACGTGACAAAATGTGGAAAAGTTCAAGGGGATGAATACTTTTGCAAGGCACGGTTGATAATAAGTAAAAATAGCAATTATTAGTTGCACCTGAATAAATCTGTCTTTACATTACAGATAATATACTGTAATGTAAAGAAAATTATTTAGTTGTTGTTGAAAAGAAAAACAAAAATGGGTGACAACAGCACTGCATCAAAGTACACATTAAACCTAGGGCAGATAAACCGGGGGCATAAGTACAGTACATGCGTACAGATGACAAAATGAAGTCAAGGATCCACTTTTTTTGAAAATCAAATTGGATTTTTGGATATGTGCCATTTTTAGAAGTAGCTTTAACAAATAAATAGTTAATTAATAAAGAACCAGATATACTGTATACTGTAACTGTGCCTGTTTTAAAGTCCACACACGTACACTGATGTTTGCTTGCAATTACAAGAATTAAAAGTGCCTCTGTAAGAATAATCTAAGACCCACAGACTGTGAGGGAGGAAGGAAGCTTAAAATTGAATAAAGCAGAGCAGCTCATTATGTTATTGTAAGGGGGGGAAAAAAAGAGGTTCATCTGCTTTCCCAGACATGTCAGTGTGTTTTGGATCATCTGCGGTTTAACAATAGGTAACTGACGTCAGCCAGTAAATAGCTGCAGTAGTCAAGCAATGAGATGAAAAGATCTTTCTGGTACACAGAAAGATTTTGAAAGATGGAGAGAACACCCTAAATGTGGGCTGTACCTGTGAAACTGGTCATCATCATCATACCTCCAAGGATACTGGTGGGCCTTGATGGTGTGTTGAATCAAAAGAATTACAATAGGTCGGTGTGCAGTAGGGTGCCAGTTAGTGCAGGATGGGATTTCAATTTAATGCCAAATTTATTCAGAAATACTCGTCATCACAGAGGAACACAGCAAAACAGTAAACTCATGCTCTGTGAACCCATGCTGCTTGTGTCAGTTCAGATCCTTCCATCAGAATGATTAAAGAGAAACCGTGAAACCCATGACAAGTGAATGGGAATCTGTAGTCTAAACAATAATTTTAGCAGTTGTGCAAAAGTAAAGAACCATTTACATGGCAAAAATGAATTTCCTGCTTATAAATAAATAAATAAATCTATGTGTTTGTGGGTGTATTATTGGTGATAGACAGTATAAACAACAATTATTTAATCACACCACAAATACAGGGAGGAACAATAATTCAATAAGGCTTTTGAAGATAGCCTCATCAATAGACATGATGTTTAGATCTTAATGAGACTTAAACTACAAAACTGTCTAAATGTATGCATAATTATACTTCAAGTAATAACGCTGATTAAAGGTTCTGTTTATCTAGTATACATGAATATAAACCTTTTTACAGGCTCATCAGAAGCAGCGAATATCTAAGTTAAGTGAAGCCTTTATTTATCACATATACATTACAGCATAGTGAAGTTCTTTCTTTGTATATCGCAGCATAACTGGTGGTCAGCCATGATACAGCGCCCCTGGAGCAGATAGAGTTAAGGGCCTGGTGGTGCTGGGGCTCGAACCGCCAATCTGCCGATCTGTAACTCAGTGCCTTAGCTCTCTGAGCCACCACTGCTACTGTGTAACCAATTTTATTGGAGGGGTAATTCAGTCTTATTACAGTCGACCACTTTGCTAGTCATGATTTTGAGAAATTTGCCGCATCAATTAGAGATACTGCTACCTAATATAGAAAAAGAAACTTAATGCTTTTTATTTAATTTATCTTTAAATATGTAGTAACTGTAATAGTGTTTGGTCTCATCACTGTTGATGATGTAAATCACACTATGGGTGCTAAAGTCATTGCTTGGGTTAAACTTTCCCAATTTTTAAAATGAGCGATTCAATTCATCATACATCCTTATATTATCTTGCAAATTGTTATTTATTTATTTATTTATTTATTTGTAGATGTTCTAGGGAGGAACTTGGTGTAGTGGTTATTACTGTTGCCTCACATGTCCAGGGTTTGATTCCTGCTTCCGGTCTAATATTATTAGGTTATTTTCCCAAATGGCCTGTATTGTGTGTGAGTGTGTGTATGTGTGTGCCCTGTGGTGGATTGGCATCCTGCCCAGGGTGTACCCAGACTTGTGCTCTGGAATACGCTCCAGGCCCCTGCTACTCTGTACACAGGATACGTGGTATAAGGTAGAAGATGAATGAATGAATGAATGTAGGTGTTCTTAAGTTTGACCTTTTTTTTTTTTTTAGATTAAACTGTTCCTAAATCCTAAGTCTAATAAGTGTGGTAATTCTAAAATGAAATTCTGCACATACGATTCCTAACCTTGCCCTTTAACCCCTCTGATCCAAAGGATCAGAGGTTTTTGATGAACCATTAAAACAGGTATACATTAAAATGAAAGAGAGATGCTGATTATCTTTGGGGTCTGCAGGGGTAACTCAGTGGTTAAGGTGTTGGCCTACTGATAGAGAGGTCCCAGGTTCAAATCCCACCACCAAGTGTTGGGCCCTTTAGCAAGTCCCTTAACCCTCAACTGCTCAGATGTACAGTATAATGAAATAAAAGCAAAGTCATTCTACTGTATGGGTGTCTGCTAAATGTTTTTTTTAAGCACCAAATAGCAACAGCTATTTCAGATAAGCAGACGCGTAGTTGCTGTCAGACTGAGCCTGAAAATTTATGTGAATTGGAAAGAATCCAGAGCGTTCTCACATACAGCTGGTGTTAAAAAGCAGTGCTTATAGTACAGATGTTTTTCTAATGACACAGGTTTTTCAATTACCTAAGCAGCAGTGATCATGACTATGAATTCTTATGAAGCGACAGTACACTCTGCATAGGTGTATCCCTTTTTCAACCCTGAGCGTTCACATAAACAGAGAGAATTTGGACAGAACCAATGATTACTTTACGAACCCCCCCAACCCCAAGCCCTATGGTCCCAGTGTGGATTTGGTGCTTAAGCAGCATGGCTGTGATTAGAAATCTGAACCATCTGGTAGTTTTTGAGAAAAGAGAATAGAGAAAACCAACACACACACACACACACACACACACACACACACACACACAAACACAGATCTCTGATTTGAGCTGATGGTTACGGTGACCCTGCACTGCTCTATGCTAAAGCTTCACATAGATCAGAGGTTAATATGACAAGGCAGCCTATCAAACACATCACATATTCTTTGTCCTACATCATTATGTGATGTTAGCAACAAGGGTGAGGTTGTACATATTAAATGCATCAGACCACTGCATAACATGTGGACTCTCACACGCTCCACACTTCCACTTAAACACTCTGTAGAGTACAATGTCGTTTTACAAAAGTAGACTTGGGAATAGAGGCGGTGTTAAAGGGGTGTTGCCTAGCAACCCACGTCGACTTTAAAATGCATGTCCAGATATGTTTCAGATCCGAAGTTGCTGACAGAATTTACAAACATCGCACTACATCACGAAGCACTTTGTTCCTGAAGGAAAGAGGAAGAGTCTCGCTGCTCTTCGAGGCACGGTTATAACTCAAGTATTTTTCCCTCAGCTAGACTGCTTTCAAAGGTTTATTTGTAATATACAGTATAAGCTGATGGTAGAGTCAACTATTTGGATACTTCTCTTGATAATGCATCTTTCCAAACCTTCCTGTTAGCTTAGCATGGCTATACTGTAGGAGGCTATAGCATGTACACCGCTAACATAGATGGTGCCGCGTCATCCTGGAAGACACCACTACCATTAAGACAAATGTAATGAATCAGAATATGGAGTAGTAAAATGTTTCTACTGAACTAGAAAGAAGTCCAGTTGCCATGGCTCGACTGGATGACAGAGAATCTTCACAAACGAATCAGAATAGTTTTGCATTGATTGCGCATGATACTGTTTTTCCTAAGCAGAGAAGAGAGTGGAACCGATTCCAGAATGGATTCCTCATCCAGTTTTCCCCTTTTGTCCTGTAACATTTTGGTTTTAAAATAAGATGAAAGAAATATTACGGTATTATCCATGTCATGCACCCAATATAAATCATAAAACTAATTTCTAGTGTTTTTCGTTTTTTAATCAGTATGGAACAGTGCTCATAGTCGAACCCTCGGAAGCATTCAGTCCTGATGGTACTAGAAACTAACTGTAACTAAAACTAAAGTAAAATGCTATTTGAATTCCTGGTACTGGCCCAGTGCATATGCACACAATGTTTAATGTCATCTGCTACTCATAATCCCTGTTATATATCTTTGAACTCTTTTTAACTCTTTAGAATACCCAGTAATTGCTTTTTTTAGTTTGACCTGCTGAACCTCTGAATGAAATAAGTTTATGCTTTCGAGAAACAGGTCACCTGAAGACAAAATATCTGATTCCCTGTTTAATGGAAAAAATGCCTAGGCATCTTTTAAAAAGTTTTATTATACATTATGTGACCCGTCAAATTAGGTATTAAGAGGTCCTGGTTCAAAAATTGCAATTTTTATACCAGGTTCATGTACAGTATCATGTCAGATTACTGCGATATGGCCAATTTTTTTAATATTTAAATGAGTGAGATTCTGTGATCTAATAAGAAAGAGGAAGCCTTCAGTCTCACTTTGATACTAGGATTTCCCTGCTGCTCCTAAATATAACATAACCAGCAGTGTGGATTTATAGCTATATACAGTGTGGATAGCTATCACCACTGGAGTGGCACGCGTGGATAATCATCCATTTATCCTTTATACTGTACTGGGTCACAGACGGGGCAATTTGGGAACACACATTTTACACATCTTGTCGGAGGAAACCCGACAAGCAAGGGGAGAACATGCAAACTTCATGCACACAGACCAGTGGTGGGAACTGAGCCCTTGACTCTGGAGGTGCGAGGCCACAGTGCTAGCCACTATGGCACTGCGCCACCTCCAGCTTGGATAGTGTTCATTAAAGTGCTTTAAAACAATATTTAGGATTATTCACTCACTCACTCATTTTCTATACCGCTTAATCCTGTGTTCAGGGTCGCGGGGGCCTGGAGCCTATCCCAGGAGACGTAGGGCACAAGGCGGGGTACACCCTGGACAGGGTGCCAATCCACCACAGGGCTCACACTCACATTCACAAACTACGGGCAATTAGCCTGTAGTTGCAGTAATCATCTGAATGTCTTTGGATTGTGGGAGGAAACCGGAGTACCAAGAGGAAACCCACCAAGCACAGGGAGAACATGTGTACTCCATGCACACAGAGACTGACTAACCTGTTCAACTTAATACTAACTTGATATGACTGGTCACAAATGTCTGAAAACAACAGTTACCTTTGAAGGCTTAAACATTACTGATGAATGCAGAGTTATTGAAAGACACATCAGTTATTTTTGTTTAGCCTGAACACAGAGTCCGCAGAGAAAAAAAATAGATACATACAGTACACACATCTGTCCAATCATTCTGTACATTAAAACCTCCCAGTGCTATCTTTGTCTGCATCAAGACCACCAGGTGATGAGTCCTTCTCTTTAACCTCAACCAGTCAGCTCTACAATCATTGCATTGATTTAGATAAAGGCATCTGTCAAGTGATTAATGTAAACTTTCTGAAATGTGATTTCCTTGGTCCCCCGGCCTTGGTTGGACCTTAAATAAGGATATGTGTGTTATCTGCTAGACACCTCATCTGCTCTGTATGCACATCCTAGAGACTCATGTCCAGTGAGCATAAAAGTTGGAGGTATTTCAGAAAGACTTGTCATGAATGCACCCTAGCTCCATCTTCAATTTTAAAAGACGTTTCCATTTTGGCCCATAATGGTTGGGACAAAGCCCATGAATCACAGGGGGCTTGAAGGTTTTAGATGAAGCGATGTATCCTATCTGCAGGAGTGCTCTTGGTCATCAGCAATAGGATTCATCCAGAGTCTGGGATATTACTCATCTAACTCGTGAGGTGCTGGGTTCCACCCACCTGAACCAGAGACTATCACTTCCACAGACCTCATCTATGATTCATCACATGTAGGCCTCAGCTGAATTCAGCTTTCATTTACATATCTGAGTGTATGTGAGTGATTAAAAAATGCAATAAAAAAAAAATACATGGTTATGCAGTTTTTGTCTGTGTTTTCATACATACAGTACTGTATACGGTATTGTATATTAGCGATGCCTGTGTTCATGTTCTTGTCAATCAAAGAAGTTTTTCGAAGCTAAGAATGCCAAAAGTCCACCATAGCTGGAAAAATAAACACCACCTGTCATGAAAAGAGCAGTAGCCATCTGCGAGGCGTGAACCGCGAACAGAGCATGACTGGTGAACATATTGCATAAGCTGCTTTATGAGGTTTACACACACCCCTGCATGCATCACCATAAATGATTTCCACGCTGCGAGAATATAAGTACAAAATGAATATTATTACACATGGACACCTGCCAAAAATAAGGACACTCGTTGTCTTTAGATGCAGCTGTATGTGTGTGTGTGTGTGTGTGTGTGTGTGTGTGTGTGTGTGTGTGTGTGTGTGTGTGTGTGACTTCAATCAGGTGGCTTTTCCTTTAAATTAGTAACAGAAAATAATGCATACATACGTTTTAATCTAACTCATACACAACACATTTGATGCTGCTTTTTCTGCCTGGCAATAGCTGTTACTTTATTATATTAAAAAGTAATTAATCTGTGGCGTACTGGTTAGCATGGTCTCACACCTCCAGGGTGGAGGGTTCAAGTCCTGCCTCAGGTCTGTGCTCTCCCTCTGCTTCCTCCCACAGTCCAAAGATATGCAGATGAGGATAATTGGCAAATTTCTCTGTAGTGCTCGTGTGCCCTGTGATGGATTGGCACAGTGTCCAGGGTAGAGTGACACCCCACCTAGAGTCCTGAGCTCCCAAGGAATATGATGCCCACTGCTTTTTTTTTTTTTCTCCTTCAGCTATTTTTACACACTTCTCTCATTTTCTCAGATTTCATTTCCCCCTAACAGTAGCATTTATCTCCTGGATCTCATTATGTAATGTATCTCATTTATCCTTCCCATAGACCAGTGGTTCTCAAAGTGTGGGGCGCGCCCCACTAGTGGGGAATACAGACATGACAGGTGGGGCGCAATGAACGGGAGGAAAAACAGGAAAGTACCTATTCTAATTCATGCTTTTCTTTATTGATAATGAAGAGCGTACGCTCAAAACAATCACACACAAATAAATGGATCATTAATACAAGTAAATTTAAAATAACATCAGTTGTGGGCCGAGAGAAAAAGTGGAACCATAGTGGAACAATAACGGGTTTAACGTCGGACAAACTTGAGCTGCGCTGCTCGAATCACAAACCTGCGCGAGCCACTGGGCAGCGCTGCGCGACTCTGACAGAAATAAACGGCGCCGACCATCAAAGTACATTTTACCCCGCTGGGATGCGCACATACAAACCAGGCATGGCAAGGCGGAAACAATATTAAACAGTCCTGACATTTTAAATGAATTGTTTTTAAATAAAACACAGGGGGTCGCGCAGGTTTGTGATTCGAGCGGCGCTGCGCGGTCCACCGGGCTGCGCAAATAAACCAGATCATCACTGCACTATCCAGATAGTCGCGCTGCGCTGCATTTGCGCAGATATTTGGTTCAATCGGGTGCCGCGGTTTCGTCCCACTTTTGATGTGTTTGGCTTCACATACTATGGGAAGCCAAACACATCAAAAGTGGGACGAAACCGTGGCACCCGAATGAGCCGCTCTGCGCGGACCAAATATCTGCGCGGCCCAGTGGACAGCGCAGCGCGACAATCTGGATAGCGCAGAGATGATCTGGTTTATTTGTGCGGCCCGGTGGATCGCGCAGCGCGGACCAGTTTCAGTCGCGCAGCGCAGACCAACTTGAGCAGCGCTGCTCGAATCACAAACCTGCGCGACCCACTGGGCAGCGCGGCGCGACTCTGATAGAAATAGACCCCGCCCACCATCATATTACATTTTCCCCACAATTCCCCGCTGGTTTGCGCAAGTACAAATCAGGTATGGCAAGGCGCATAGTGGAAACGATATTAAGCAGTCCTGATATTTTAAATAAAATTGACGAGGCTTTGGAAAATAGAAACATTTCACAACATACAGCAAATGAGGTTAGAAGCCTGTTTAATACTCAAGTTTTACCACAAACAAGACCAGTAACACAATCAAGACCAGCATTTCAGTTCTCACAGCCCCTTCTGTTGAAAGTAGAAATTCGTGTAATTCCACGAAGTACCGTCGAACACTGCAGTTTCCGTAAAGAAAAAATAAACAAAATAAATGTAAGAAGTTCAACTTCATAATGTCTGCCAATATCGTTATAGCCTAAGAATAAAAAAAAACTGCTTCCACTTTGTGCACTCTACAGCGGGGAATTGTGGGGAAAATGTAATATGATGGTGGGCGGGGTCTATTTCTATCAGAGTCGCGCCGCGCTGCCCAGTGGGTCGCGCAGGTTTGTGATTCGAGCAGCGCTGCTCAAGTTGGTCTGCGCTGCGCGACTGAAACTGGTCCGCGCTGCGCGATCCACCGGGCCGCACAAATAAACCAGATCATCTCTGCGCTATCCAGAGTGTCGTGCTGCGCTGTCCACTGGGCCGCGCAGATATTTGGTCCGCGCAGAGCGGCTCATTCGGGTGCCACGGTTTCGTCCCACTTTTGATGTGTTTGGCTTCCCATAGTTTGGGTATAAGAAAAGTGATACGAATGAGATGAACGTGATTTGGAAGGTACACAAGTGCACTGTTTTAACAAGTGCTGGAAACACGTCAAACCTTTTCTATCATCTGAAATACAAATCGAATATGGCCAAAGTAAAAAAATGCGGCAAACCCCAGCAATTCACAGTTTAAATAAAATTACATAAAAAAATGAAATTATGTAAAACAATTTCTTTGTGTTTTCATTTTTATTTATGCATTTTCAGATACAAATTGCTATATTGTGATATATATCATTATTGAGTTAGAAAATTGCTTCTACCGTGTTAGAAGATTTTGGTTATATCGCCCACCATTAATGAAGCCTATCTTGAGCTTGGATTCATGGTGGTGATGGTGGGGGCAGAAGAGTTTTGTGTGTGTTTTGTGTCTTAAACTGCTGGCAGCAGACCGCATGAGACCCAACAAATTAGGAAGACACTTAGAGACAACACACTCCAGTCACGTTAATAAACCACTGGACGTCTTTGAAAGAAAGCTGGCAGAATACAGACAGCAGGATAATCGCATGGTAACATCTGAATCAGTGGACAGCAAAGCACAAATGGCTTCATTCAAAGTTGCATACAGAATTGGCCAGTGCAAAAAAACTACAAACGATTGCTGAGCAGCTAATAAACATGGGGTCAATTATGCAATGATAAGTGACAACGTAAGCCTTTTATAACAATTGCACGTGTATTTTATCTTTTTTTAACTTGGTGGTGTTTGATCGTATTGGTTTAGGAATTGATATTTCAATAAACAGTAAACTTGGTCGATTTCGTTATTATTTTGTTGACAAGTGGGGCTTGAAAATTCGCTCACCCCCTTAAGTGGGGAATGACAGAAAAAGTTTGAGAACCACTGCCATAGACCATCTTTAAAATATCACTGTGATTTAACATCTGCAAAAACAACAAATAAATAAATCTATTGAGGGGATCTACTGGGGGTTACAAACAGATTGAAACTCTGCAGCATGATCTCCCAAGCCTGAGCAATAAGTGTCAGGTCTCAGCCGAGTACTTCATTTAATTAATGTCAAAAGCAGAGAGCAGATCTTATAATTAATGCGGCTTGACGAACAGAATTTCCTATTAGCGAGTATGACACCTCGGCACCGCTGCTCCACTATGAATGACCAAAGCTCTATTAGTTATGTCTGTGTGTGTGTGTGTGTGTTTTTTTGCATACTACATTAGTTTTTCCAAAGACAGAATATTTGGATATTCGGATCATTTGCAGTGAGCTTTTCAAACAACATATTCAATGCTTCTGGGTTCGGCTACAAAAGCTTTTCGGCTTTCTCCACAAAAGTACATAAGCCAATTTAATAAAATGAAATCAAGGTTTTTCTTCGATTTCCGGATCTTTCCACTCCATCACCCTCACATTTAGTACGGAATGCATCCTGGCTTTGTACTCCTAACTGATATCGAATCCTTATTTTTTTCTCTCTGCTTGCTCCTTGATGTTTCCTCCACACTGCGTATTGACTTATTTGTATCCAGTAATGACTCATTTACCTTTTACAGTAGGATTTGTACTCAAAGGGATCTTTAGCTAGACGGAAATGGATCATACTGTACGTCAACGTGTTTGCCATTTCAGGGACACAATGTGCTGTAAACAAATTCAAGTAAGCAAGGGATAAAAGCATGATATCATTTAGCTTTTTAAAAATGATTTCAATGAGCCGTTTAATATTCAAAGGTTTATCAGCTACATGCAGTACAAATAAGTACAAAGTTTTGTCTGCAGTTTCGTAGAATCTCCTTAATTAAGCTATAATTGGTGCTCGACACTCAATAAGAAGTGTGTATCGGTCTGAACTAAACTGCTTCTGTGGTAAAAACATGTTCATCAAGCATTGATTTAGCTACTTTTGCAGGGTTACTACTTCTGGAAACATGTCTATATAATATACAGTATAATGAAATGTGCATGAAACGTGCTGTTTAATTAAAAGAAAAATCCTTTAATTCTCTTCTTCCATCGATATATACAGTACATCTTAGTAGAGTTTCCTGTACCGCAGATCAGGAGACAGTATAGTGCCGTGAAAAAGTATTTGCCCCTTCATGATTTTTTTTCCACCTGAAAATGATTGAGATTATCAAACAAACCAGAATCATGCACAAAAATAACCCAAATAATACAACATTCATTCATTCATTTTCTATACCGCTTAATTCTGTGTTCAGGGTCACGGGGGACCTGGAGCCTATCCCAGGAGACTCCGGGCACTAGGTGGGGTACACCCTGGACAGGATGCCAATCCATCGCAGGGCACACACACATACACACACTCACACACCCAATCACACACTACGGGCAATTTGGGAACGCCAATTAGCCTAATCTGCATATCTTTGGACTGTGGGAGGAAACCGGAGTACCCGGAAGAAACCCACCAAGCACGGGGAGAACATGCAAACTCCATGCACACAGAGACGGGAATCGAGCCTGGCCGGGGCATCGAACCCAGACCCTGGAGGTGCAAGGCGACAGTGCTAACCACTACACCACCGCGCCGCCAATAATACAACAATAGTTTTAAATGATATACAACAATAAAACAGTTTTTAAATAACGGTTTCATTTATTAGAGGGAAAAATGTTTATTCTTTGGAAAGCAGAGTTCTATTTTACATTATTCTGTATTTTTCAGATTATAAAATACTGACAAATGATGGCTCAGGGTTTTTAATTTGAGACACAGTTCTTGCTAGATAAATTATTTCTTTAAAACACCATTCAGAAACAAATGTATTTCAGGCAAAATCTAATTTCCTATCTTCTCCCTAAATAATGTCTATTCCTCAGGTAAATATTCGCTTTATACCCGGAAGTGATTAATTTTTCCTCAGCAGAACTCTTCAGGAATCTCAGTGGACATGACAGGCCGGTCATTATTGTGTGCAGACGATTTGGTCACCTGTGTACAGCAAACCCTGGTGAACAGATTGTGTTCCATTTCAGTCCTCAGAGACTCTCAATACTATTTCTGTCGAGCCTGACTGCACATTTTACACATGTCTCCTGCTCTAACACACTCTTAAACCTCAGCGAGAGTTTGTTAATGAACTGATGAGGTCAAAAAGCATTGGTCGCTTTTTGGATAATTAGGATTTTTTTTGTTGTTGTAAGGGATGTATTACTTTGTGTTTATTGTCTATTTTATACTAAGATGCTCAGTGTGTGTTTCATGTCCCTTTTTGTTACCCATGCACACACACACACTACAGGAAATCTGGAAATGCCAATTAGCCTAATCTGCATGTCTTTGGACTGTGGGAGGAAACCTACCAAACACGGGGAGAACACGCAAAGTCCATGCACACAGAGACGGGAATCGAACCCAGACCAGTGACAGTGCTAACCACCACACCACCGTGCCTCCCTAGCATTATCCATATGACCGATAACCCTAAAACATCCTTGATATATAGTACACAACAAAATTATAATAAAAGAGGGAACACATACTGTGGAAAGGAGAAAAGTACCATCATTTAGCCCCGGTTGCTCCATAATAAATGGGAAAAGGTCTCTCATGTCTGTTTAGAAGAAACCTGTCTTTGTGTCGTGAGCTGCTGAAAGACACAGTGAAAGGACTTAGAGCTTCTAAGTGTCAGGCAAATTGGACAGGGTTTACAGTGACCCAGCACAGCTGGGCGAGGAGGAAAGTTTCCACATTACACAATAAATAATCCTCTAACAAGATCGCTCTATTTCCTTCTCACTCTCTCTCTACAGCCTCTCAGCCCTCTCAGATAAATTTACATCCGCCATAAAACTTATTATTATATATAACATAACATAACATAATATTTCTCAAAAACCACATTTGTGGTATATATATATATATTTTTTTTCTTTCGTCTTATACTTTTTCATCTGCTTGTCTTTTAACTTTTAATTGTCTTTTTTTTCTCAAATGTGCCAATTTCAAAACCATTGCATACAAAATTACAGTATGCCCTACTTATAGCTTTCATTTCATCTTTCTGATTAATCTCTGTGAAATTATCTTTTTTTTCTTCATCTTGCCATCAAACTACTTCTTAGTCTAATACTTACCTGAGCTACATGTAAAGCTTAGCTGTAGTTCACATTATAGTGAAAACACAACATTCTAGGAGGAATATATTAAACCAGATATACTATGTGGCCAAATGTATCTGGACACCTGGAAAGAAAAATTAGGCTGGTAGAGCAACAAGTCATAACATAAATGATAACAGAAACTGACTTTTTAGTGGCCATTCCATACCATTCACTGTGACTACAATTGGACAAAAAAATGACATCATTCTTTAAAAAATGAAAACATTCAGCATTGGAGTAGTAATAATTACAAGCAGTCCTGAACTTACCAACAAGTTTCATTCCAGGAGCACGTCAGATTTGTTCTTAAGTCTGACAAAGTAAGTCTTATACTCCTTAGACACAAATATACAATGTAAAGCATAATAACCCACTTGGCTAAATCTCTGTCCACTGTCTCCACACTGTCATCATGTACTGTACAGTAGCCACAAACTGTAACCACTCCTAAGGAGAACTTACAGTAATCTCACACATGTCAAATGTAACAGTGTTGTCTCTGAGCCTTTAAATTGCGAGGGGAATCCAGAATACCATTTTGTATTAGAATGTGAATTCTGTTTTGTTGAGGGTTTTTTTTTTATTTTTTTATTTTTTCGAAATTAGGATTATTCTCCACCGGGACAGTTTCACAGGACAGCCACACACACATACAGACAAACCGGACTTTAGACATTTTATGCATTTTACACACAAAATATAACTGTAAATATTGGTATCAGGTGCCTTGCCATGTCTATTTTTTGTACAATACATGTGAGTAATTTGTTCTTGATTTGTTCGCTTCTACAAATGTTTATAGATCTTTTTACAGTATTTGTGGAAATTCATTACTTGAATGTTCGTAAGTCGGAGAATAAAGGTATTGTTTTTTACAACAGCATGCCCCATGTTTTATTCCATATAAAGCATAAGAGAGAATACAGATTAAATAATTTTCACAAAATTTAGCTACTGAATCAGATATACAGAGCAGGCGCCTGAAAGAAGCAGCATGATGGCATAGTGATTAGCACTGCCACCTCACATTTCCAGTGCTGGGGGTTCGAGCCTCAAATCTGATCCTGTGTGTGTGTGTGGAGTTTGCATGTTCTTCCCATGCTTGGTGGGTTTCCATAAGATGGGTTTCAGGCCCCCAATTCCCTACAACGGATAAGTGGTACAGTATGGATGAATGGATGGAAGTGCCTCAAAAACAAAAGGCATGATTGTGGCTGATTATTATTATTATTATTATTATTAATAATAATAATAATAATAATGGCGGCACGGTGGTGTAGTGGTTAGCACTGTCGCCTTGCACCTCCAGGGTCCGGGTTCTGTGTGCATGGCGTTTGCATGTTCTCCCCGTGCTTGGTGGGTTTCCTCCGGGTACTCTGGTTTCCTCCCACAGTCCAAAGATATGCAGGTTAGGCTAATTGGCGTTCCCAAATTGCCCGTAGTGTGTGAATGAGTGTGTGAGTCTATGTGTGTGCCCTACGATGGATTGGCACGCTGTCCAGGGTGTACCCCGCCTCGTGCCCTAAGTCTCCTGGGATAGGCTCCAGGTCCCTGCGACCCTGAATAGAGGATAAAGCGGTATAGAAAATTAATGAATGAATAATAATAATAATAATAATAATAATAATGTGAACACCCCTTCTTGAACCACCACCTTATCGTGGTGGAGGGGTTTGCGTGTCCCAATGATCCTGGGAGCTATGTTGTCGGGGGCTTCATGCCCCTGGCAGGGTCACCCATGGCAATCTGGTCCTAGGTGAGGGAACAGACAAAGAGTGGTTCAAAAGACCTCTTATGACGAGTACAAACATTGGAAAAAACGTTTTCCCTCGCCCGGACGTGGGTCACCTCCCTCTGGAGCCAGGCCTGGAGGTGGGGCCCGATAGCGAGCGCCTGGTGGTCGGGCCTGCACCCATGGGGCCCGGCCGGGCACAGCCCGAAGAGGCAACGTGGGTCCCCCTTCCCATGGGCTCACCACCAAAGAGGTCGTGTGCAGTGTGAGCTGGGCGGTGGCCGAGGACAGGGGCCTTGGCGGTCTGATCCTCGGCTGCAGAAGCTGGCTCTAGGGACGTGGAATGTCACCTCTCTGGCGGGGAAGGAGCCTGAGCTAGTGTGTGAGGTTGAGAAGTTCCGGCTAGATATAGTTGGACTCACCTCGACGTACAGCTTGGACTCTGGAACCAGTCTTCTTGAGAGGGGCTGGACTCTCTTCTACTCTGGAGTTGCCACCGGTGAGAGGTGACGAGCTGGTGTGGGCATACTTATTGCCCCCCGGCTCGGGGCCTGTACATTGGGGTTCACCGCAGTGGACGAGAGGGTGGCCTCCCTCCGCCTTCGGGTGGGGGGACGGATCCTTACTGTTGTTTGCGCTTATGCGCCAAACAGCAGTTTGGAGTACCCGCCCTTTTTGGGGTCTCTGGAGGGGGCGCTAGAGAGCGTCCCTCCTGGGGACTCCATCGTTCTGTTGGGGGACTTCAATGCTCACGTGGGCAATGACAGTGAGACCTGGAAGGGCGTGATTGGGATGAACGCCCCCCCCCGATCTGAACCAGAGCGGTGTTTTGTTATTGGACTTCTGTGCTCATCACGGATTGTCCATAACGAACACCATGTTCAGGCATAAGGGTGTCCATATGTGCACCTGGCACCAGGACACCCTAGGCCGCAGTTCGATGATCGACTTTGTGGTCGTGTCGTCGGACTTGCGGCCACATGTCATGGACACTCGGGTGGAGAGGGGCGGAGCTGTCAACTGATCACCACCTGGTGGTGAGTTGGCTTCGTTGGCAGGGTAGGATGCCGGTCAGGCCTGGTAGACCCAAACGTATTGTGAGGGTCTGCTGGGAACGTCTGGCAGAGTCCCCTGTCAGGACGAGCTTCAACTCCCACCTCCGGCAAAGCTTCAACCACATCCTGGGGGAGATGGGGGACATTGAGTCCGAATGGACTATGTTCCGCGCCTCCATTGTCGAGGCGGCCGACTGGAGCTGTGGCCGTAAGGTGGTCGGTGCCTGTCGCGGTGGCAACCCAAGAACCGGTTGGTGGACACCGGTGGTGAGAGATGCCATCAAGCTGAAGAAGGAGTCCTACCGGGCCTTTTTGGCTGGTGGCACTCCGGAGGCAGCTGATAGGTACCGGCAGGCCAAGCGGAATGCAGCTTCGGTGGTTGCTGTGGCAAAAACCCGGGCGTGGGAGGAGTTTGGGGAGGCCATGGAGAATGACTTCCAGACGGCTTCGAAGAGATTCTGGTCCAGCATCCGGCGTCTCAGGAGGGGAAAGCAGTGCACGGTCAACACAGTGTATAGTGGGGATGGTGCGCTGCTGACCTCGACTCGGGACTTTGTGGGTCAGTGGGGGGAGTACTTCGAAGACCTCCTTAATTCCACCAACATGCCTTCCGATGAGGAAGCAGGGTCTGGGGACATAGAGGTGGACTCTTCCATCTCTGGGGCCGAGGTCGCCGAGGTGATCAAAAAGCTCTGTGGTGGCGGGGCCCCGGGGGTGGATGAGATCCGCCCGGAGTTCCTCAAGGCTCTGGATGTTGTAGGGCTGTCATGGTTGACACGACTCTGCAACATTGCATGGACATCGGGGACAGTGCCTCTGGACTGGCAAACCGGGGTGGTGGTCCCCCTCTTCAAGAAGGGGGACCGGAGAGTGTGTTCCAACTACAGAGGGATCACACTCCTCAGCCTCCCCGGGAAAGTCTATTCAGGGGTCCTGGAAAGGAGGGTCCATCGGATAGTCGAACCTTGGATTCAGGAGGAGCAGTGTGGTTTTCGTCCAGGTCGTGGAACAGTGGACCAGCTCTACACCCTTAGCAGGGTCCTGAAGGGGGCATGGGAGTTTGCCCAACCAGTCTACATGTGCTTTGTGGACTTGGAGAAGGCATTCGACCGTGTCCCTCGGGGAGTCCTGTGGGGGGTACTCCGGGAGTATGGGATATCGGATTCCCTGTTAAGGGCTGTCCGGTCCCTGTACGACCGGTGTCGGAGCTTGGTCCGCATTGCCGGTAGTAAGTCGGACCTGTTTCCGGTGAGAGTAGGACTCCGACAGGGCTGCCCTTTGTCACCGATCCTGTTCATAATTTTTATGGATAGGATTTCTAGGCGCAGCCAGGGCGTTGAGGGGGTACAGTTTGGTGGGCTCAGGATTGGGTCACTGCTTTTTGCAGATGACGTTGTTCTGTTGGCCTCATCATCCTGCGACCTACAGCTCTCACTGGATCGGTTCGCAGCCGAGTGTGAAGCGGCTGGGATGAGAATCAGCACCTCCAAATCTGAGGCCATGGTCCTCAGCCAGAAAAGGGTGGAGTGTCCTCTCAGGTTTGGGAGTGAGATCCTGCCCCAAGTGGAGGAGTTTAAGTATCTCGGGGTCTTGTTCACGAGTGAGGGTAAAATGGAGCGGGAGATCGACAGGCGGATCGGGGCAGCGTCTGCAGTGATGCGGGCTCTGTATCGGTCCGTCGTGGTGAAGAAGGAGCTGAGCCAAAAGGCAAAGCTCTCAATTTATCGGTCGATCTACGTTCCTACCCTCACCTATGGTCATGAGCTGTGGGTAGTGACCGAAAGAACAAGATCGCGAATACAAGCGGCCGAAATGAGTTTCCTCCGCAGGGTGTCTGGGCTCTCCCTTGTGGGGTGTTCCGGACATGCCCCACCGGAAAGAGACTGCAGGAGAATACTGCTGGAAATTTATAAACACTGATAACTGCTCTTTGTTACATTATGCAAGAACACACTTGTCCACAGACTCCCCCCCCCACACACACACCAGTTTTAGATTTACACATGGAAGTTTGCAATATTCTAAATAGGACGATAATAGGACACATCATGCTAGCACTAAAAATATCCAGCTCATCTGCTTAACACCTTCCCCCACAGTTCTAGGCACAGATCCAACCCGCTGAATCACTGTGAGAATTCAAAACAGTCCTACTTTATGTGTTGCATGCACACCAGTCCGTTTGCTCGGCTATATCAGACTGGAAATGGTTTACTAAATTTATAAGTGTTGGTACGAAAGTGGTGTCAGATCAGCCAGTTGAGGAGGTTTAGTTTCATTTTAATTGTATTGTACCATCAACTGCGTCTTTACAAAAACGAGAACTCATCTGTATACACATGATCCCCTGTGTCTGTTAATTACAGTAATTTAAAAAATATTTTTGTTAACTGGACAGTTTGTAGTTAATTTGGAAATGTGTTGTTTGTTTGATGTGTATGCTACTGTACGTGTGAATGTACAGTACAGTATGTTAGATTACCTTCTTTGAGTATCCAAAATTTTCATCTCATTATACATCTGAGGAGTTGAGGGTTACAGGCCTTGCTCAAATTCCCAGCAATGGTAGTTTGGTGGTGCTGGGGTTTGAACCCATGACCTTCTTTTGAGCCATAGCCCAAAACTTTAACCAGTGATCTACCACAGTCCCATTCTTGCAGCATCACATAAGACGAACTGTCTTTTAGTCTAGTCTACGTTCTTGGCTCATGCCCAGCGTCCCTGGAATAAACTCCACTCACATCGTAAAAAAGAAAGGTCATTTCTGAAGCTGCTACAGTATAATTTTCAACCTGCAGCCTTTCTCCAAGGTCTTTCCCTAACTAATTCATCTGATTACTAATGGTACTTACTGTACCTGCTTGCAGTCTACAGTACACTACTGTCTGTCACTTTAGGACATTATGCTCAAGCATTGGGTCCATGACAGATTTAAGCCTGTGTAATCCACATAGCTTGTTTCCCTTTTTTTCATTAGTGATGAAAATATAAAGCTTTCTGAAGCAAAGAAAATTTCCTCCCAGCTGTTTTGAAAAATATCTCATCGCTCTAAGCTTTTCATCATAGTACAAAATAATCTTTAGTAATCTACAGTGTGCTAGATTACTGTGGATAACTGCAGCTTTTGGGTTTGGGGATTTTTTCAGATAAAAACATTGCATTGTAGTTATTACACAATTTTTTAAAAATGCACATACTACAGATATTGCACATTACACATTTACAGTTATTGCATGTATTGTAGTTATGGCACATAATATAGTTATTTCAGACAATCTTAGTTATTGCATACATTCTATTGTACTTATTGCACAAAATCTTAGCTCTTAAGCATACTGGTACTTCACAGAGAGTTACTGCCCATTGTACTGCACATTATATGTTACTGCATTGATTGTAGTTATTAAAAAGCCCTGTTGTTAAAGACCCAAGTGGTTAATATGAGAGAGTGACCTGTGTCACTGTAAACAATAAGGTGCTATTGCCTAGTGTCCTGGTCATGAGAATGACTGCTTTGGAAGAGAAACCATTCCTAATCCTAGGCAGCTATTAATCAAGTCCCTATACCTGATGGGAGGTAAAAAAAAAGGAAATTGTGGTAATCAGAGTTTATGGAGTAATAAACATCTGGGGCAGTGTTGGCTCAGCGGTTCGAGCCACAGCTTAGCCAGGTTGCTGCTGTTGGATTCCTTGAACATGTCTGCTCCAGGGGTGTTGTATCATGGCTGAACCTGCACTCTGACCCTAATTATGCTGGGATATGCGAAGAACGAATTTTACTGTGCTGTAATGTATATGTGACAAATAAAGTCTTAACAACCATGCTGAATGCTCTTCTTAACAGGAGAGTACTTTTGAAGTGTACATTCTTTCAGTGTCAGGTAATGGGTATCAATGATACCATGTGTGTTCTTGATCATCTGCCACGCTCAGAATTGTTGCGGCTGCGAATGTACAGCATCGATGGTGACCAACCAGGACATACAACTTAACACAGAGTCTCCATTTACGTATTATCAATGGTGTGTGTGTGTGTGTGTTCCAGACTCCTGGATTTCCTAAATCCTATAATGACCTTCTTGGTTGTCTTGATATTGATGATCAAATTATTGTTGCCTCACCCTAGGACAAGGTTTTGGACTGCAGGCACGTTTGTTATTGTGAGAGATTATTCCAAATACTGTTGTTTTGTCTGCTAAATTGATAATGGTGGTGAAGGAGCGTCTGGGGACACAATAATGTGCAAGGGTTTAAAGCAGGAGGCTATGGGCACAAACCCTTTATGGGGATATTGTGTCGGAGTCAGGAAGGATTATGTACTGTATGTTGAACCAAGCTTAAAAGCATATGGGTTTTGATCCACTAAGTGATCCAGCAGGATGTGAAAGGAAATGCTGAGGATGTTGCTAGTGGATCTGCTGACCCAGTAAGCACAATGGTGAAGGCACGGCTAATATATCTAGGAGAGCCATTCCCTATAATGACCAACACATGAGCCATGAAATATTTCCCATGCCTTTGATTGTATGGTGATTTACTGTATGGTGCAGGTTAAACTTCAGGCAGATATCTACAGTAAGTACTACACATTACACATTTTCTGTTGATGCAAGTAATTGTTCTATAATTAGTCACATACCTTCTGTTAGTGAAGTCTTATATTAATTTTTTTTTTTTTGTATAATTGACGACACAGTAACGTTAGCTGATAAAGCAGGGACAGTGATTGCTAGTTGGCATCATGACCTGAAATAAAGTGACCATTACTCAGGCTGATTTTATAGGCTGCATTGTTACACCGAGGTCCTCTTTATGGCAGTGATTCATTTCTTTTAAAGGTAAAATACAAGGTTAATGTCTTGCTTCTTTTAAAATGATTGGAACAAAAAAATAGGATATTAAAGTAATGTTCCTAGCACAGTCAGTCTCTTATTTCAGCCTCAGTATGGCAGTGGTTATACAACATGATGTCACATGGAAAGCTAGAATAAGCTACTTCCGTGCAGAATCATGTACATTGTAGTTCATACAAATGAACTTTTTTCAGATTTATGTTTAATTCATCTCTCACTGGAAAAACAAACACATTTTTGAATACAGAAAATTATTTCTATTTCTCCCAGTAAGACTTTATAGGATTCACAGATTTGTTGATTATATGATATCTGTGAGTAACGTCGTCATGCTCTGTAATACAGACATAATTATAAACTCATGGAGAATAAAGATTGAAATCAGTGTACTGTCTAGGTGATGTTGGTGTAGTTTCTCTACACAGTCTTGTTAAAGAGTGCCATCTGTAGGTGACAGTAATACAGCTCAGCATGGAACTGCTTAGTCTGCATTTAATACAGTGTGAGGACTAGTTGATATTTTCTTTCCATGTTTTAATTTATTGTCATTTATTTAGTACGAGTCTTAGGACCCATCGTTGACAGTTAAAGAGTTTGTAGAAAGGGTTATAATGTTAAAGAGAAAAATAATTTAATCAGCTTTAATGTAATCAGTGATATTATTATTTCAGGTTGAAGCCCATGATCATGTCATTTGCCTTTCTTTGTACGGCAGAATTCTCTGTCTAACTTATTAATACAAAGAATTAAAATTTTGTAAGGTTGAGTATCCAATGCCTTTTTTATGCTAGGTTGTACTTCTTTCATTATCAGTCAAATACTCTCCCTAATCAGTAATCAGAGAGTGAATCACAGAAAAGAAAAGTTTTGTCTTACGATAACTCCTGTGTGTTAAAGATCACTTCCAGTGAAACCTCGGATTACGAGTAATGCGGTTTGCGAGTGTTCAGCAAGACGAACAAAGATTTTTAATAATTTTTGACTTGGAAAACGAACAAGTCTTGGTTTACGAGTACCGAGTATCATGTATCACGCATGTGCTTCTTGTCTTGACGGAGAGTGTCATGTGATCACAACTGAGCCAACAGTTTTCCTCTCTCTTGCGCTGCGGAATTGTTGGTAATCATCTCCCCTGTTGGGTCTTAGTGCGCTTCTCTTACTGGTATAATCAACATCCGTGCACGCGTGTACTGTTTACTATAACACTGTGACCACGTGTGTGCGTGTGTGAAACATATTTTATTTTGTGTCTGGATGCGTGTGTGTAAAGCAAAAGCAAGTCTCATTAGAGAGGTTAAGGATCCATTTTCACTCTCTGATCAAGGCTCAGCCTGCTCTTTGTGTCTGTGTGTGGCACGGTGTCCAATCACACACACACACACACACACACACACACACACACACACAGACACACACACACACACACACACTTTCTCTCTGCTCTACACAGAAACACTGCTCTTTTCAAAGATAAATTGCAGGTTAATTTGTAAATAATTTTTACTTTACAGCAGTGATTCCATTAGTGTGTCGCTCAATAGAATGTCCTTAGAGAGATTTCTTGTTTATTTTTCTGATAAAACAATGTTTCCGTGTGTGTGAAAAGAGTGGAGGAAGAGTCTGTGTAAGAGGAGAAGGGGGAGAGGGGAGCTTACTTTAGATTCACAAACACACACACACACATAGCGCCTGTGCGCACAAATGGAAAGACTTATCTGTCGGGATTTATTTTTACTTTATATTTTGTGTTAATTATTTTTATGGGGGTTTTTTTTGGGCTGTGGAACGAATAATTTGAGTTTCCATTATTTCTTATGTGAAAATTAAATTTGGTTTACGAGTGTTTTGGAATATGAGCCCGCTTTCGGAATGAATCATGCTCGTAATCCGAGGTTCCACTATATACCACTTCAGCGCTGTTATTTCAGCAGTGAAAATATTAATTAATTCCAGTAAAAAGATTCAGTTCAGTTTTTCTTATTAATATCTATTGGTGCAAGTGTTTGTTTACATTGAGCAAGTAGCTTATTAGTAGCATATTTTTAAGCAGATTATTAAATCCACACATAACTGTTCCTAACAACACTTCAACTCAATTTTACGCATAACACCGTGCTTACCAGTTCAGATATTTTACATAACTTCACCTCAGTCTGTTGCGGATATGTTTGTTTTAATGAGGTTTTAACTCATAGTGGCGCTTCACATTACACATTACATAAGTGCCACATACAGTATGAGACAAACTGGTGTCTTAGAGAGAATAAACTTACTGTGTGTGATCTGAGACTTAATCTGGCACATAACTGCTCATAACATCCCTCCTACTCAAAATTTAGATTTCTCTTACAGTGCAGATTTAACTTCAGGCAAATATCGAAGGACTCAAGTTTCATTAAATTCTGTCCAACTGGTAATTGGACTTTCTGACAGACAGAAATTGTTCTGAGACTGGTGTCGGGTCCTCAAATGTATAAAACATAAAGATACATTTGAAAGAGTGAATTCTGACCAATTCAAGTTTTCATTGTTTTATTTCCTTATCTTACACAATAAGGGTAGATTCTTATTGTTGTTTATTTTATTTATTTTTTATTGTCTGCTTTGTAGTCTGTTACTACAGTATGTCTGCAACTGTTTTAGGATCGTACAGCACTTTGGTGCTGACAGGCGGGTATGGGAAATGCAATATCTGAGATGGATTTTGGCTGGAACATTAACAGACAGGGGGAGCTCTGACACCTCTAATAAATTGTACAAGAAAAAGGAAGATACAGGAATTGGTGATGTACATAGCACTAATGTTGAATTAACAATACAGTATTAAAAAAAATACATGTTAGAAAAACAAAAATGGCCCACATTCATTCATTCATTCATTCAATCACTTTGAACCTGTTTTATCCTGATCAGGGTTGCAGCCATTAGGTGAAGGAAGACTACACCCTGTACACTTTTTTTTTTGTTGCACAAATATTTCAATTAATCGGCTTTTATTTGCACAAGGACTCTTTCTTGTCTATGCTGCTACTTAAAAGAAATGTTTACTGTTTTTTATCTATCAGGGTATTAACTTGCACCATCTCAACCCTCTGTCTCAGTACGTATATCACAGTTTATTGCATTGTGTCATGTTGTCATGTTGCTGCTGCTGTTTGCACATACTGTATGCATGTGCACTTTATGTTGTCTTGTGTTATCTTTTGTATAGTAAGGTCTTGTATAGTACTTTGGAATAGTTTTTAATAATTTATGGTGTAAAGTTGGTTTGTCTTACATAGTCAGCTAATTAAGTAGGTGCCCTAGTTAGCTAGTTAGTTTCTGTTGATTTATGTTGCATGTACTGTACAGTATGTAGCACCTTGGTACTGAAGGATTCTGTTTCGTTTTAGTGTGTAATGAACTGTACATGGATAAAATGACAATAAAAGCCTACTTGACTTGAAAGGGATACCAGTCCATCACAAGGCTACCTGCACATCACACAGCTCATTCACACACACATTCACACCCAGTGGTAATCTAGCACAGCTCAGCTGATCCACCTACTGGCATGTTTTTGAGAAGGTGGGGGGATCCTGAGATCTTCCGCATGAACATGTGGAGAACATGCACAGAAATGTCACCCAGACAATGCTGTAACTTGAGCTTAGGATCACCTGCTGTAGATGTATGTGATTGCTGAAATTCAAATCAAACTAAAACCCTGAAGCGACCGACCTCCCTGGTGATATATTTGTTAGTCTGTGCACATTTTTGACAGTGATTGGCGGCACGGTGGCTTAGTGGTTAGCACTAGTGATGGGAAGTTTGAATCATTTTAGTGACTCGGATCTTTGAATCTCGTTCATCGAAAGGAACAAATCTTTTTTTTTTTTGAGTCATTTACTTCTTTTCTTTCTTTTGTTCAGAAATAAAATGAAATGTTACATTTTCAATAAACAGACACCCAACACGTCTACATACAGAAATGTTGTCTATAGTTCCAGTAATGAAAATATTACAGTGCAGCTAAGGACATATTATAATAAACAGAATGAGCAGCTCACCTCTCATATCTTCTAGTCTGAGTCGTTCGTTCTTTTTGAATCTGTTGCACTGCATAGCGTCTATGGGAGACACGTGACAAAAGAACGAACAATTTGGAGCAAAAGACAGACTCAAAGGTAACTAATCATTTCTGTACATAACCTATGGATGTTTTGTGATGCTTTGCACATTCGCGCCCAGTAGAAAATGAACGAATCACTCTCCGAGACGACTCGTTGTTCTGTGTCACATTAAAGACTCGTTCAAATAGATCGAATCGTTCATGAACGACCCATCACTAGTTAGGACTGTCAACTAGATAGCCAGTATAGACATTGAGTGAGTGAGTGAGTGGAGGTGATATAAATGGTAAAAAAGTCATTGTTTATTAAGGTATGTTGTGGATGCTCACTTATCGTCTATACCACTTTATCCTGGATTCATGGTCGCGGGGGTCCTGGAGTCTATACCAGGAGACTTGGGGCACGAGGTGGGGTACACCCTGGACATCTATTGCAACGAACAAACACACACACACACACACACACACACACTACAGGCAATTTGGGAACGCCAATTAGCCAAATCTTCATGTCTTTGGACTGTGGGAGGAAACCCACAAAGCATGAGGAGAATTTGCAAACGTTATGCACACAGGCAGGAACCTACACCCTTGAGATGCAAGACGACAATGCTAACCACTAAGTCACCATCCTGCCTATGTTTTGGACACATTAAACCGCAGAGACACTTCTCCTTACAGTTCTTTAGAAGCCAGAAGTTTGAAGGTTGTGAAGGTGAAATTGAGGTGCTGGTGGTGTCTTTTTCAGTGTCTCTCTCTTTTGTATTCCCAAGGATTAGCACAGCGCTGCAGCACTGAGTCACTCCTTATCGGTTAATGACAACCCTTTCATCAGACAAAAAATGTCTGCACAGGTGGGCCGCACTATTTATCGCAGACAGACAAACATATAATACAAAACAGCAAAAAACGTCTTCACGTCATTAAAAGACAGTAAAAAACCTTCAACTCTGGCCGGGTCCTTGAAGCCTGAGCTGAGCAGCAAGCACCTGAATCAAGCTGCTCCACTGGGTTATGTTTACATCATGTAAACCTGATTTTCTTTGACTCAGGATGTGGACTTTCCAAGTCGTTCTATAAATCAGATCTTGGACCTAGTTTGCCGTTAAGGTCTCCATCCCAGACTCGATTTTCCAACCCACTGATGCTTAAAGAACCTCAGGAACAGTGGGTAATAACGGTGGGTTATTTTAAAATAAAATGTTGACCGAAACTCTAAGAAAGGTGAAAACTTCTCAAAGGCAGTCATTACTGGTGAGGAGACCTGGATTCATTACTATGAGCCTGAGGGTAAACAATCGAAAGGGCTTGTTACAGTGAGATGTGCATTGTGAGCTGAAGCCTAAACTTCGGATTAAACACAGAGGACTGCTATATATTGTGTCGTGTGTCGTGATTTAACACTTCTGCCAACACTGTTCAGACACTTTTCATAAACTTCATTTTGAGGTGTTAAAGCATCCTCCCTATAATCCTGATCTTTCTTCATTGAAACTTTCACCTGTGTCGTTGTTGTTGTTGTTGTTGGTCTTTCGGCTGCTCCCGGCAAGGTGTCGCCACAGCGGAATATCCAGTCCGCACAACAACTTGGCACAGGTTTTTTTTCCTGACGCAACCCTCCCATTTTATCCGGGCTTGGGACCGACACTGCATCCAGTGGCTGGGGGGTTTGGGCACTGGCTGGGAATCGAACCCGGGCTTTCCGCATGGCAGGCGAAACACCTACAGTACCACTGAGCAGTGCCCTTAAAAATCAATGGACTTGACCTGTAAGCATCATTCCCACCTCAAACATCTGAAGGACTTCATGTATAACTCCAGGTTGCTCCAGAACTTTTACATGTGCGCCATAGAGAGCGCCTGATGAAAACAGAAACCTCTACAGAGAGTTTTGCGCATTGTCCACGTCAAGCTCTGTGACCTGTACTCTACCTGCAGCAAGCGGTGCTCAATCAAGGCCAGGAAGATAGCGAAGGACCTCAGACATCCAAAGAATGGACTTCTTTCTCTGTTGCAGTCATGAAAGTTCTTCCACTCCCTAAAGGCCAACACAGAAGGGATGAGGAGGATCTATTTCCCAGCAGCCCATTCCAGCCCTCAAGAACAACACTAAGGACTAAATTCTTTCCTTCTTTCCTTTTCTTCATACAGTACAATACAGACACACATCCTGCATTCCCGCTAACACACCAGAATCATGTTGTAGCGCATTTCCTGCATTCTGAACATTTTTGTTTGCACACAGTTCATTTGCATATAAGAAGGAGACAATCCTGCACTCCATACCATGAACAATTACACTACTGCTGACACACACCTTTTATCATTTCATACTTCCTGTTTCAATCATACAGCTGCTCTACACTTTTGCAGTTTAATACTATAATATTTAAATACTTCATGCTTTCATTTTGTAATTAGCCTAATCTGCAGGTCTTTGGACTATGGGAGGAAACTAGAGTACCTAGCGAAAACCCATCAAGCACAGGGAGAACATGCAAACTCCATGCAAATAGAGACGGGAATCGGACCCGGAGGTTCAAGGCGACAGTGCTAACCACTACCGTGCCACCTAAACTGTCTTCTTGTGTCATTTAATTTCTATTTTAAATAGAAAAAATTTTTTTTTTTTTTTGCAAATTGGCAATCTTTATCTTGTATGTCATTGTGTAAAATTTTAAATGTTCATATTTTCTATGCGAGCTCATGAACATTTGAAGAAGGATGTACTGTTATTACCAGCTCAGCAGTAAAACACCTGGATGTAATATTAGACAGTAACTTGTCTTTTGAAAATCACATTTCAAATATCACAAAAACAGCCTTTTTCCATCTTAGAAATTTTGCCAAACTCAGGAGCATCTTATCCGTATCTGATGCAGAAAAACTAGTTCATGCATTCATGACCTCCAGACTGGACTATTGTAATGCATTACTAGGTGGTTGTCCTGCATCCTCAATAAACAAGCTTCAGTTAATCCAAAATGCAGCTGCCAGGGTTCTCACTAGATCCAGAAAATATGATCATATAACCCCAATATTATCATCCCTGCACTGGCTACCTGTTCAGGTTAGAATTAATTACAAAATAGTGTTACTTACATACAAGGCCTTAAATGGTTTAGCTCCCACATACCTAACCAGTCTTCTGATGCGCTACAATCCACCACGCGCCTTAAGATCACAAAGCTCCGGACTTCTGGTAGTTCCCAGAATTTCAAAATCTACAAAAGGGGGCGGGGCTTTTTCATATTTAGCTCCAAAGCTTTGGAATAGCCTTCCAGACAGTGTTCGGGGAGCAGACACGGTTTCTCAGTTCAAAAGTAGACTCAAGACGCATCTTTTTAATCTGGCATTCACATAACTCATCCCAGTACTCATACTCCAGTACACCTATACCGAATGGCAACTACGCTAATTCTCCCCATCTGTTCTGTATTTCTCTACCCATCCCGAGGCATCGGGAGATTTTGCCAGCTTCAGTAGACAAAGGCCGACCCTGCGAGGTTCCTGAGGCATCCAGAGAAGGACCAGCTCCAGCTGGATTCAGCTTTATGATGGTTGGAGCTACACATGCTGCTCCTGTGCTTCCAGTGATCCAGACCTCATCTGCCCTCTGCACCTACTGACTCGTCCCTATGCTGAACTGGACTTCATGTTAATTTAAAGAACTTCTGTCATATTGAACTTTCACCTGCACAACACACAAGATGTTATATCATTTCTATCTGTTATCGCCCAAATGAGGATGGGTTCCCTGTTGAGTCTGGTTCCTCTCAAGGTTCCTCTCTAATGCCATCTCAGGGAGTTTTTCCTTGCCACCGTCGCCGTCACCCTTGGCTTGCTCATCAGAGACATTTCATTCATCATTCATTCATTCATCTCATTATTATCTAGACACATTTTTCTCACACATACACACATCCAAATATTTTCTTTTCTAAAAGAATTTCTTTCATTTTTGTGAAGCTGCTTTGAGACAATGACCATTTCACTGCATGTCAAACTCTGTCCAAGCATTTGTATTTGAGCTGAGATCTGATTGTAACCACTAAGGACATCACCAACACCAACTGACGGCGCTTGCAATAAATAGTTTATTCAGACCAAAAAAATAGACATCAAATATTTATATACTGTACACACATTCTTTAGAAACATTAACAATTTAATAAACTCCATCACTGTCAGTCACATTCAGTGGTCATCATATACTGGTTTTGCTACAAAAATAACAGACACTGAAAACAGACAGAACATTTCACATTTGAAATTTGTGATCTCAAAGAACGTAAACACATGACAAAAAAACAGACATTCCTGATCAAATGTCAATAAACCAGAACGATATTTGTCACGTTGGTACAGTTTCAAGGAACTCAACCATGCAGCTGAAATGTTGAACAGTTTTAAACGGCAATGATTGCATTTGCTTTTTTAAAAAAAGCACCTTAAATACAGTCTTCCACAAAAACACAGTGTTTGGCGTTCTTGAAGCCTGAGGAACTAACATCCTTTTCTCTGCTACTGTATGTGTGTGGCGAGCTGGGAAAAATAGTCAGATTATGAAGAACTCTCTACTTTACAGTAACAAACCATAAACATGTTTATTTTTGGTAACATGATGTTTTTATAAGGGGTGTTCAACTCACATCGGGACTGATTGTGCAGAATAACAGAGGACAGTCAGATTAAAAACTCTCATTATTTCTCAATATAATCCCCAGCTACACTAATGCACTTATCCCAGCGTTTCACTAGTGCTTGGATACCTTTAAGATAGAAAGTCTTCTCAGTATGCTGGAGCCATGATCGGACTTCCCGAAACCCTGGCCTCCCAGGAACTCCTTTAATAGCACAAACAGGTGGAAATGGCTTGGGGCGAGGTAAGGACTGTATTTGTGGCTGTTGCAATAACTCCCAGCCGAGTTCCTGTAATGTGCAAGCAGCATCAACGACTGCGTTAAACTGTTTTAAACTTTAAACCGTTTGCACCATTCAAATGTTTATTTTAATTCTGTGGCATAATCTTGCCTTGCTTTCTGCCTGCAAAGATGATGTTGAATATAAAGCGATTAAAATAGTTATATTTAAATTCAGTCGGTCTGCCTAAGGATTTCCAAAACTCAATATAAATATGCTGTTCTCAGGTCTGTTTATGGACAACAGTATGCCATGGCATAAGAGATATAACACTAATCAAGTCAGTCTGTAATTAGATACTGACTCTTAGAATACCTGATGCTCTGGTGCTGTCAACATCACCACCGAAACTGAGAAGTGCGTACACTTTGTACAAACAATAGCAGACAGCGCTCAGAGAGAGACTGTCTGAGAAAAATGACTTCTAATGCAATACATTTTCTAATGCATGTTGCACTTGTCACACTTGCCAATTTGTTATGTTGTAGTTGTTTTTTTTTCCCATATAGAGGTAGGTGTGGCATTTCCACTGGAGTTTTTGGAATGGGATTTTTCTCCCTTTTTACTTTCGGGAGACATAAATTAAAATAATTGTTTAAATTACACTGAAAAACACTTTGGAAGGGAAGTCTGTAGTTTCCAGATTCATAATGTGTGTGTGTATGTGTGTGTGTGTGTGTATATATACTGTATATGTAAAAAAAAGTCAAAATTTTTGTTAAAATTAAAGGTTTTTCCATGCAGCCACATATATATACTACTATCTTACAGCATTTTATATTAGTCATTACAAAATTTTATTTCCACCCTCAGACATACTGTACAAGGCACCTGCCATGTGATGAGGATGTAAAGCAGCACACTGTAGTAATAACAGGATGACATTTAACCCATCGGCTGACATTCACAGTCACACTGTGCTCTAATAACAGGAAATGTTTCATCTAGGCACGGAGCCAAAGAAACTTTGACTTGTTTCTGTCATAGATTCTCGCATTTTTAAGGTAAGCGAGAAATACGAGATGATCGGAGAGATGTCAGAAACCGATCTTTCCGCGTAAAATCCTGTATTAGTCCAACACATTGTGCCATGAGATCAGATTTCCTTTGTCAGGAATGAGATCATGGAAGAAGCAGGGAATTATACATGATTTAAAACATACAATGCCGCCTGTTTCCAGATGGTAGAGTAAATATCTCAGATCACAGCTGGATGGTGCTGTTGCCCGCTGTCTCGCTCAGGGGCTTTAATGGCTGCAGTCCGGAATTGGGGTAGATAGAGAGGAAAGTTTAGAACACTGGCTTTCGAATTCGTGCATTCCAGCTCAGGACTGGAATCCTCCGTTTCATCTCCCTCCTTAAACTCGTCTTCTTCTTCATTCATTCCCATGTAGTAGAGTTCTTTGTACACTTGCGTGCTCTCTGAAACTTCTTCGTCTTCGTGCTCTGATGTTTCAGAAAACTCCTCCACTGAGTTAAAGGAACAAGAGTTTCGGTTAATGGCACCATCAGAAGACGACTGGCTCTCCAGCTCACAGAGGCCTCCAGGGAAGGAGCCGGAGATGTCAGAGTTATCGGCGGAGAAGTTGCCCTCGTCGCTGGAGCTGCTCAGACTCTCCTGCTGCTTCCTCTGAAGGACAGGCTGATCGAACACCAGGACGGTGGTGTACGTTACAGACGACTGGCCTGACGTTTCAGGGCTTGCCGCTACTGTGGACGTATCGAGAGAAAGAGGATCTAAAGATCCTTCTATGGAGGAGAGATTGTTGCTTTGGCCTTCGGTATCGATTGAAAGATGGAGGAGTGCTTTCTCTTCTTCCAGAATTAAGAGTTTCTCAACAATCTCGACCTCACACATATTTTCAGACATCATCAGAAGTGGACACGAAGTAAGGCCCTCCTGATGACCGAATAGACTGCCGTTCAACTATGAAGAGACAAAGATTATTAATTAATGTTTAATAATGATGATGTTTTTACTTTCCGTCTCATTTCTACATATCCAGTTTAGAGTTAAGTGAAATCCCTCACGGTGCAAATTGGGTTTTGCATATTATCCTTCATCATCACTTGCAAGTAGCAAAACTTTATACATAAATATATGAATAGAACATTAAAAATTAACACCATCAATGTGATATAAACTATAATTTTATTCAACTTGCATTTAAAATCTCATCCTGCCCGTGTTGCATTTTTTAAAAGCCTTTTTATTTCTTTCTAACTGCATTTCCACTCTCGGCCATCTCCATGGATGTGTGTTTCTTCAGTCTGTAACTGAATAGTTGTCACTGTTGCCTTCGTATCCCTAAACATCTTTTTACGCTCTTCCAGTAGCAAACCTCTGTGGAAGCTCAAAAAAAGAAGAAATCTTTAAAAAAAATTTTTTATAAATTTCAGCATCTTTCTCTTTCTTAAACCTGAGTGCTGTGCTGAGTTACTGTAATACGAGACACCCTTTTTATTTGGACAGTGACTGCGTGTGAACCATGTGCCCCTGACAGCAGGAACATTTCTGAGAACAAAATATTTCTCATTAACAATTCATTTAAAGTCTGACCTTTTTGAAATCTATCCCCTTGGCCCAAGAGCAGTTGTTGGGATTCGGGACGTCCTTCCACATCAGCTTCTTCAATCTGAAGAGAGAAAAAAATGAATTTGAATGGAGGGGTATAGAGAGAAAATAAGATTTGAGTCTATATGCAACCTTGCAAGCTCTCGCCTGACTACAGTAAGTCACTATCACAGCAGGATCAATAGAGACCCAGGAATCAATGGGCTCAAACTGTATACAGAACAGCTTCATCATTCCTCTGTATACATACTACAACCTTCTCGAACTGCACTTTCAGAATGAATTTTATTTTTTCTAAAAGATGCAATGCTTTGAGGTTTGTTGTAGGGAGTGCTGTCTAACATGTCACTCTGAAAAATACAATACTGGTCAACTTGGCTTAGATCTGGTGACTATGAAGGCCACAGCATATACTTATACCAGGGACTGTTGTTGCGCTGAATATCGACTTGGCTGTGATGCAGCCACGCTGATATTTAAGCGTGATATTGCTTTTGTACAAAAAGACACCATTTATTATCAACAGATTCTGATTTTTTCATATTAAAATATAAAAACAGTTATTTTACTCCGCAAACACACGGAGCTGGAGACCAACAGTGTTATTGACAGGCGTGAAAGTAGTTCTTAATTCCAACTGGTATAATGTGGCTAAAAGGTGAGGATAATAAAAAGATTATCTTTATATTTTCAATTATTCCGCTTTAGAATATCAGCTCCGTTAACTTCACGGGTTGAATCCTAAATAGCATTAAATGGAAAGTTGATGTGGAAAGTTGTATAATCATTCTCACCCCTGTACATATGGACCAATATCACTGGCTCTGTACATGCACTTGGCACAAAGACAATAAAGTTAAATCAATCTAATCTAATCTAATCTAATCGAACAAACCCTTGTTCCACACTCAAAGTAGTACCCTTGATAAGTGGATAGAGAGCAATTTGGGATTCAGCCTTGTGTTACATGATAGTTCGCATTGTACCTCGCCTTAGGTGTAAATAAAACCACACGTGCAATTTGGAACGACCGTACCAACATACTTCAATGATTGTTACAGTTGTGACTGTATATATATTTAAACGTCCCAGTGCTGTTACCATCTATTATCATTACTTATAGAATGCCTCTCCACTCAGATTTCTTGGTCGGAACTAACTGCTGTATAAAGAATTCTATATCATTTTCATCCTCATCAAACCCTTTATTCAGCCCTGTGAATGGGGGTGAGATCACCCTGGAAGAGGCCGCTCTCCTCAGTACATTTCACTGAACTGTATGTCACATACAAAAGGTCATTTGTACTGTAACTTCACATAACAATAGACGATCCATAGATGTATACAAGTTAAACCAATATGACTGATAAGAATAATTACCCCAGTCATCAAATGCATTTGCGGAGAACATGCGGATTTTATAACCAGTACAGTATGTCCTTGAACACAGACTGAACTATGTATTCCAGAAAACGCTCTCTCTCTCTCTCTCTCTATTTATCTCTCTGTCTATCCTCTGCTCTCATGGTCATTCAACCATAAGGATTTCTGCAGTTCTGTCACTGTAATGTTTCATTCTTTCGGGAAATCTGTAATGTTTATATCAAGTGAAAACCGGCAATGTTATTTAATCAGTGGTTTTAAAGCAACAATCTTGATTTACCGAATGATTAGCACATGCGTTTTGCTAAGACGATGACTTACTGGTTTTGCGAGATGATCAACGTGACAAACAGGACGACAAAGAGGAATGCGATGATCATGAGGAGCATGTAGGCTGCAGGGTCACTTCGCACAGCTGCAGAACAACAGTACAGTGAAAGAAATGTTATCCATTTATATTACTGTATATGAGGAGCGTTCAAGTCAAACCAGGACATGTCATGAAATTTCGCATGAATGAAGACACAAAACTGAAATGTTTGAATGGTGCAAGTATTTTAAAGAAGTCTGTATGTCTGCAGTCTGTATGTCTGCAGTCATTCCTGTGATCATTCAGCAAGTGACATGGCTCATCCTTGAATGTAGACAGATAACTTGCGCAAGAGATGCATCTGTCTGTTGAACCTGTACACACAATCATTTACGAACACCACTTGAACATTACAGGAACTCGGGTTGGGAGTTATTGCCACGTCCCCCGTACAATCCTGACCGCACTCAAATCCATTTTGGGCCATTAAAGGAGTTGATGCGAGGCCAGAGTTTCAGACATGAAGCCGGCAGTTCAATCATGCCTCCAGCATACTGAGAAAACCTCCTATCTTGATGGTATCCAAGCACTATTTTTCGTAACTGCATTAGTGCATACGTGTAGCAAAAAACTATATAGAGAAATAAAGGTAGTCTCTCATAACTGTGTTCTGCACAATCAAATGTCCCATGTTGACTTGAACGCCTCTTGACTAATAGACAACATTAGGTATTATAAAACACCTGCATATGTGTTTTGATATTTCAAACCTTCACTATAATTAAAATAATTGAGGTTCTATGATTTTTAAAACAATTTTCATTTGTTTGATTAAAGCTACCAACGTTTACAGTTTTGCCATAGATTTTTGTTTTTACCTCCTATGAACTATGCTAATTTTTATTTATTTATTTATTTTGTTACATTTTTTAGGTAAACCACTCAGACCCCAAGGGGACAAAAAACAATTCACTGAAAGGCAAACGACATGAACGTAAAAACGTACAGTAAATGATACTCAATTGCCTCTAATAGTGATGACAATGACCTCTGAAATTTACAAGCCTGTTTGTTGTGAGCGAATAAAATTCAAATGGATGGGACTATAATCTCTAACTGATCAGCCAATTTTCTGGTGAATATTTCTGATACTATAAACCCCTGAATTATCGTGATGTATGAAAATCTTACCTGTGCATCTTACTGGCTCCCCTTCACCATCCACAAACACAGGGTAGAGTGTAAACTCCTCCGTGCCATAAAAAGGCCCTGAGTGAAACCCAACATATTACGTAATATTAGCTAACATTTTGAGAATATTAAAAGAACATTAGTTATATAACGCTGCAGCAAAACTTCTAACAACCTAGTAAGACTTTTTACTACATGTTTTGGGAACGTTTCCTGTCTCAACAATAATGTAACAGCGGACAGTAAACACATTTATTGTAAGCTATTACTGCCAAATTTGAGCACTTACGGCACAGCTGATGGTCCCTGGCGGTTGAAGCGACTCTGAGCCACTCTACTCTTCCAGCTGAAGTCCAGCCCTGGCTGGAATCAGGAGTCACCTCCAGCCACTCGAGGACGAAGGAACGGATCAAGGGCTGCTCACACACCAGGCTCCAGGAGAAAAACACACATGAGGCATTGGCTGTTACGTGAAACCAACGCACACACTGTCCTGAAAATGAAAATAAATAAATAAATAAATCTACTGAAACACTGACCAGTAGTCATGTTTGCATACTGCATAGTATCTATTCAGAATATTTAAAGAAATAACCAAAAAGCACAATAACAATAAACAAATCCTCGACGCTAAAACACATTAGATATTGTTCATATTAAAATGTTTGCAATATGTTTATTAATTTTAAAATAATACTGTACTTTGTATTTATTATGCCTGAGAAAAACATATCATGGTGTCCATTAGAGCTGTAAAACAGGTAGCACGATGATCCAATGCAATGAAATTTTTGTCCATTGTGATTTTAGATTCAACTTATTCGATAGCACTCATGTTTATTTTGTTTATTGTATTGTGTTTATTTTGACTTGTTTTTATATACAGTATATATATATATATATATATATATATATATATGAGTGAATGTATTCCAAAACACTTGTAAACCAAATTTAATTTTCCCAGAATAAATAATGGAAACTCAAATTAATAATTCCACAGCCCAAAAAAATAAATACATAAAAATAATTAACACAAAATATTAAGTAAAAATATAACAAATTAACCTGCACGTTACCTTTAACAAAAAAAGTCAAAATAATTCCCAACACATAAGCGTTTTCGTTTGTGCGCACAGGCGCTGTGTGTGTGTGTTTGTGAATCTAAAATTCTTTTCACACACATTTAGGCATTTGGCAGATTCTCTTATCCAGAGCAACTTACATTTTTATCTCATTATACATCTGAGCAGTTGAGGGTTAAGGGCCTTGCTCAAGGGCCCAACAGTGGCAACTTGGTGGTTGTGGGGTTTGAACCTGGGATCTTCTGAACCGTAGTCCAATGCCTTAACCACTGAGCTACACCTGGCCACACATGCGCGTGCACACAACGAAAACCCTGTTTTATCGGAAAAATAATACAAGAAATCTTTCTAAGGACATTCGATTGAGCGACACAACTGCTGCAAAGTAAAAAAAAAATGTAGGAGGGGTCTGTGTGTGTGTGTGTATGGCACGGTGTCCAATGACGCGCGTGCACACAGACACACACAGAACAAAGAGCAGGCTGAGTCTTAAGCAGAGAGAGAAAATGGATCTTTAACCTCTCTAATGAGACTTGCTTTTGCTTTACAAGCGCGCTGTACACACACGCATACAGACAAAAAATAAAATATGTTTTACACACACATACGTGGTCACATTGTTATAGTAAACAGTAAACGCGTGCTGATTATAACAGTAAGAGACGCGCACTAAGACCCAGCAATTACCCACAATTCCGCAGCGCAAGAGAGAGAAAAATGTTGGCTCAGTTGTGATCACGTGACGCTTGGCATCAAAACAAAAAGCGCATGCGTGATACATGATACTCGGCATACTCGTAAACCAAGATACATTTTATTTATTTATTTATTTTTAAGTAACTTGAGTATTTAACATTTGAAAGTTTACCCAGATCTCAAAAGTGTGAATCAATTGTCACAACTGTCACATCCAAGACTGATCACCTAAAGATTGACTAAATTGCATAATTGGTTAAATCACACAATTGTACTGTCTGTCCTTGATGGTATTAGCATAAATGTTGACGCTTTGGAAGCTAATCTTAGATGGGAAGGTTATAGAGCTAGCTAATAATAAGCACAATAATAGACTAAAGCTCTGCTTCATCAATCTGTTTAAGTAGAAACAACACAAGAGCCAAAGCCACCAAAAACACCTTCAATTCGTCGACTTGTGTTGATCTTCTCAATTACTGGTTCTGTCCCTGTGTTACAAAATTGACACTGAATCAACATGTCTGCTCACAATGTGAACAGTGTAAAATAAACCTTCTCTACATTTAATGTGTCTACAGCAGTAATAGCTTTAGATCAGTTAATATTATATAATATACTGTATAAGAGACAGTAACTGGTTTAGTCTATAATGGCGCTTTTCCACTGCATAGTACGGCACGACACGGTTCAGTTCAGCTCACTTTTGGGGGGTTTTCCACTGGGAACAGTACCTGGTACCTGGTCCTTTTTTTAGTACCACCTCAGCCGAGGTTCCAAGCGCGCCGAACCGTTACCAAAACGTGACGTGTAAACTCTGCTGGTCACTGATTGGCCAGAGAAAATCGTCATTACTGCGTCACCGAACTTGCGACACGAGACACAACGGAACCGCTATATTTAGAAACAGCCAGAGAAGGATCGCACGCACCTTTTTGTATTAACCAAAAATGTTCTTTGGCTGCCATCAGCCTCTTTTGAAACAAACTCCTTTGTCTTGCTGTTAAAAATATCCACATGCCGAGAATGAAGAACACCATGCCGTCGATATGCTCCAATGTTGTGTGTTTGTTTGTGGCACGTTTACGATGATGTCACGGCAGTAGAGGGGCCGCGACTATAACGACACGTGAATAATCCCGCTCACTCTAAAGCGGTACTAAACTGCAGTGGAAGCGCAAACCGAGCCGAACTGAGCCGAACCGAAGTGAGCTGTACTGAACCGTGCTGTGTCGTACTATGCAGTGGAAAAGAGGCATAAGACTTTCCGTACTGATTACTGTTTTCAAAAGGTAATCAGAAACATTAGAGGTTTGTATTAATGTAAACAAGCTAACATGGTGCTAACATTAATTTTTGCTGTCTGCTAACTAGCGTGCTGCCGCACTACTTGCTTTTGTTGTGGTTGCGCTGCAATTTAAATTCATGAATGGTTGACGAATGATTAAGATTCACTTTATCGGAACAATCGCTACTCAGGACTGTCACTGTACTTCGTTTATACCACTTCATATATTAAATGCGTTAAGTCGAAAATGTCTTTATTATGGTTCAATTATAATAAACCCAGCATAAATCCCAGCAGCACCACTATCAGCAGGTAATTAGATGTCATTGCGGATAATGTAGTACCGTAACTGATTTAAAAATAAAAGCAGATGAAGATGTTGATAAAATTACAGGATGTCATTGAAGATTAAATGTTGATTAATAATTGTTTGTATGCAAGTTGTACAGTATGGTTCATCTTACTTACACTATTAAATAGAAGTCTTTAACAACTTGCTGTTTTTTTCTTCAGTTTAAATTGATTTTATAACCGGCACACAGGACAAAACGTAATGATATTTTGTTAATCAGGATGAAAAGTACAACTTTTTTTACAACAAAAGGATCATGATAACACGAGTACGTGTTTACAAAAAAAAATACATCTAGTAACCGTACCAAAAGCCCTTCCATTACAGGAGAGGCATTTTCTATAAGCAGATAGACCAGGCTCTGTGTTTTTGACATGACAAACAACTCTTATTAAAGCAATTAACCGGACAAAAACATGAAATGGGTGAGCTAAAATAGAACAGAACATGATAAAAGCCAATTACTGTATGCTGAGCTCAATAGCACGATAAAAAAAAAAATGACATGCAGAAGAATTATGCCCTGCTGAAGGTGGTCTGCTCTAATGTTCATGAGTCAGTGTCAGTGTTATGACTTGTACATTAACAGCTTGTCAACTCACGTTTAGGCCGATGCACCAGAGTCATGTTACTATTCTTAGCCGAAGAGCCCAAAGAGTTACTAGACATGACAGTGATGCTATGGACTTCCTCTGTCCACGGGAATGTGTAAAGTGAGCTTGGGGTTATGTCATCTGACCACACGATGCCCCCTGACGTCTGGTGCACGACTACAAGTCCCTGCACACAGCTCACTGCCTTCTCAACTGGAAGGGGCTGGAAGAAAATAGAAATCAGGAGAAATTATTTTTCAAAAACTGCATAATAATTATAAAATTGCATAATCACAGCTATTGAAAGTTGTGTTTTAATTCGGAAACCTGCTTCTGTTCAGAAGAACCTAAAGTACATTACATCAGAAATTCTTGCTGCCAAGGTCCTTTTGGTAGCTATTCACATGAAACAACATCCTACTGTACGTAAAACATATTATTAACACTTACTGTACCTAGATTTGCTTTTGTCATGTTGTTGTCTGTTATACGTACGTAAGTGTGTGCATCATCACATAGCATCGTATAGCATGAAATGCTACAATAAAACTAAATATTCCTACAGCCTCTGACTAGGGCGAAAGACACAGAATGTTTTAATTGATTTGGCGTATGTTTTTATGCCAGATGTTGTTCCTGATGCTACTTTCCCTACAGTATGTACAGTATCTATGTTTGGGGCCACTAAGGGTGTAATTCCTTGTGCAATTAGTAGCTCAGGGTGTTTTTTTTCCTGACCAGGGCTATGGCTGAGGGAATGCCAAATGCTAATCATCATACCACCTGTAAAACTGATTTAAAAATATAAATATATGAAATTATAATCCTAGTGAATTACACTATATTAATATAAAAAATAAATCGCTGACCAACTTGCTACATATCAGAGATGTACAGTACGAAATAAGTTCAATAAGACCAACATGATTTTGACCCTTAAAATCACAAAAAGCTAAGAATAACACTGAAAAGTGGAATAATATAAATGTTTCCAAAGACAGTTCACTACCTTTTATTATTACTGATGACACATTATATATTATATACACATTATATATAGAAAGCATACATTTCTGAATTATGCTTGCATGGTACAGTACCTTAAAGAGCAAAGTTACATTAGTGTCACTCGCGGGAGACTCTTCTATAATTCGCCAGAAGTCCGGTCCCTTTTCTGGTGCTGAAATCAAATAAGCAGAGTTCATTAACACCAACAACATCACATGTACAAAGTACTGATGGTAGTGTATGACTTATCAAACTCTGATGTGTCAGAGTTCCAGTTTAAAGTAGTGTTTTCAAGTGGTACTTTTTTGGTTCTCATACAGCGCTGGAAAAATTAATAAGAACAAAAATGTGGGCTATATAAGGAACCCTTTGAATGAACTATTATAGTCATAAAATGTCTAAATAAAATGATTTGTAACTAGGATGTTTCAAGCTTTTTAGTGCAATAGTGTCTATCCACCTGTGGTGAATCAGTGAATTGAATTGCCCAACAGGGCATGACTTCTCTAAACCTATGGACCTCCACACCTGTGCTGTGGCGTCTGTATCCTTTTGATGCTGTGGTTTGGATCCACTGTCAATGTCTTGAGGACAGACTTGTTTGTCTGCTCCATCCCATGGGTGCTTGATCAGATTGCGATCTGGGGAGGGTTGAGGCTGGGTCAGCAGCTTTGAGCTCTTTGCCTGCCAGATTCTGTGAACCCAGAGTGTTCTTATGTATTTCTCTCTTTGTGCTATATTCGCCTTTTTGTGAGATTTTGTGATCATGCCACCAGTTTACTGGTATATAATTGTTTTTCAGTTCACCTGGTGGTGGTTATAATGTTATAGCTTGTTGGTATGTGTATGTTATAACAAACCATAATTCTTAATAAAAAGATTTTTTTGTGGATTTTTTCCCGATTTTCTCCCTAATTTATTTGTGTCCAATTCCTCCCCGTCACTAGGGGGCTCCCACATTAAGGCTACTACTACCACTCAGTCGGGAGGGCCGAAGACTATCACTTGTTTCCTCCGAACCACGTGACGCCAGCCGACCGCATCTTTTCGAACTGCTCACTCACTTAGGGGCGGCGTAACACACACGGAGGACGTGGCTATCTGCTCCCTCCGTGTGCGGAGCTCACAGACGTCCCTGATTTGCTGTAGAGCCATGATTAATATGGGAGCACTAAGTACCTCTCATCCCTCCCCTCGGCCAATCAGCTCTTTCTAGACCTCCGGCTGTGAGAGGTTACAGAATCACCCAGGAGAACACTTTACCACTGCGCCACTCGGAGGCCACAAACCGTAATTCTAACCTGCAATAACCCAGAACTTAAATAACAATAAACAGATACAGAGATATGCTATATAACAGTTTATACTTAGAAAATTTATTTTATGCAAATAAAATTGTCAGCTAGTGAACTTGATCTAAATAACATTTAACCAATGGTTTTTTTACTCATTATTGTACAGTACATATCAATAGATTGGGTACCTGGTTCAGATTTTTCATGTTTGTTGTGTAAAGTACTCATGTGGAAATTACCATCACTATTGTATTTCTTCGATACAACATTTTTATGACTAAATTGTATTTTTAAAACTGCGACGAGTGAAAATGTCACTTTGCGCCACCTGGCGGCCATTTTACGTATGACTTTGAAATGCAACTGATTTATTTTGGCCGCTGTCGTTTCTACCCGTCGTTTTGACTGTAATAACCATTCCAATTGGGTACTTACTGTAATAAACCAAAAAATACCTGCTTTAACACCTCAATGAACACGGTTAATTTTGGTAAAGTTTGGTGCCAAAAATTCAGAACTGGAGATGTTTTTTCAAGTTTTTTCACATTTTTCAAGTTATCAATATCTAGTAACATGCTGCTTTAAATCATAGATTATATAAACTTTAACACTTAAACATCAATTACCATAAGTTAACATACTTTGTTACTTAGTGCATTGTTTTGTAAATATTATCTACTGCAATAAGTAATGGTTAATAAGGGGTTCACCTTTAATAGTATAAACTGAGGACACATGAGTTTCGCTCCATTCACTCCAGTAACCCCAGCCGTTATCTCTCCGGCAGCGCACCTCGACCTTGTACTGTATGCATAGATCCTGTACTTGGATTACTGCCCATGAATTAAGGAGGGGGCCGAACATCTGTAAAAAACGCAGATGCAAATATGTAACAACAAAAAGAAAAACAATTGATAAAATATTTGTTTCAATATAACTGGCAAAGGAAGAGCATAATTTCTTGCAATTCAAGTTACGTCCATAGACCAATATTATCAGCTATGTTTACTCAAGTAGGCAAACACACAGCTGAGCAGCATCAGACTCAATCAAATAAGATTTATTATATTCCCTGACACAATGTTCAGTATGTGCCACTGCTAGTAGGGATGTAATGGTATCAAAACTTCACGGTACGGTAATACCTCGGTATGAATGGCACGGTACAGTATTTATTTAATCATTTACAGGAAAAACAAAACTAAAGAAGAGACTCGAAAAAAGTGCCAGAAGTGTTTATTAAACAGTATACATGAACTTTGAAACAGAAACTTAAATTTTTCAATTTTAATAACAAAAAATTATTAGACCATGTAAAAAAAAAATAAAGTTTCAATTTAGTATTCTTGAAAACTCAGAAAAAAATTTAAATAGCAGCCTACTTATTGCAGCTGGTCCATGTGCTGGATGAGTATTTGAGAACACTCACCTCATTCACTCACTTATTCAGACAGAGACAGGATTTTTTTTCCTTTCCTTTCTCATTTCTTTTCAGAGAGAAACCGAAATGACTCGATAAAACTACAGGTCTTCCGAGAAAAGTTTGCTCAGGCGAATGGAGCGAACGGGAGGTAGCGGAACTACAATTCCCATCACAATCCAATACTGGATCTGTAGCGACAACAGACCGCAAAGGATGATGGCCACACCTGGGCTGATGGGAATTGTAGTTCCCGCTGCCGCCTGTTCGCTCCATTCGCCTGAGCAAACTTTTCTCGGAAGACCTATCCTTTTACCGTCATGCGACCACGGTATTATTGAAATAAATTGTTATTGCGGTACGACAGTATTTACAATACCGTTACATCCCTAACTGCCAGTATTCAAACTCTTTAGCACTTGGAACCTCAGATTCAGCTCTAAAATATTAATTAATTAATTAATAATTAATTAATATCTTGCACTGCATGCTGGGTAACAGTAATCGCCATGTGGCTTTGCTACGGGTTTTGCCCCTATCACTTTCTCGTTTAGAAAATATGTGCACCTGTTCTGTGTTTAGCCTTCGTTAATTTACCCATTTATACCCTTTCCATTACTCATTGCAGCCTTGATGATTGATTTTGTATATTACTGAGCCTTATTGATTTTTTTGACTGCCTACAGATCCAGTAACAATAAAACACTCAGGACGTTATGTGATCAAATCTTTCATACCTTCCACTGTAAATCTGTCCTCCCCTGCACAGGCACGAAACGTAACTCATACTGCAGATCATACACGGGCAGGTCGGGACGCTTCCAGCTTACACTTAGTGTATTGTTGGTTAAACTCACAGCTTCCAGGTCTGATGGTGGAGACGGTTTCACTGCAGAACATAAGTATGACTGTCCATCACTACTGGCATTCTTATCATCTTAGAAAGGTGTAACAAAACATGATTCCCAAACTCACTTCATTTAAAACAATATAATATCACAACAATCCTACACACTCACCATAGTTTATAGGCAGGACAAAAACAGGAAATGACCTCACTTTGTTATAGCTGCCCTCCACCACTAGCCACAGCTTATAACAAGAGAACACCCGTAGGTTTTGCAGAATGCATTCGCCATAATCTCCAGCTCCAACTGGACACTCCTCAACCCCAGCCATGATTTCTTCATCTGTCACCGTACCTTCCTCATGTGGTACCTCCTCACACTTTTTACTAATACTAAAAAAAAGAAGATGAGACTGTCAAAATAAAGCTGTCATGACATGAACAACAACTCATGGGTTTACTGTACAAGCCATTGCATGGAATTAAGTCGTTAATTAATATTTAATGTTAATTTCTATACCATCCTTAACTTGTGAGAGATGTCAAAATTCTGTTTTATCAATTATTCAATCAGTACAGCTCTGAGGACTTAACAAATACTGACTCTAACTCTTATCTCTCAACGTGAATGCTAACTACAAGGGGTGTCTGAGTCAACCAAACCGTGACTTTTGATTGTGCAGAATAACAGAATACTACAAAATAAAAATAAATAAGTATTTCTCTATATAATCCCCTCCTACACTAATGTACCTATCTCAGCGTTTCACTAGTGCCTGGATACCATCAAAGCAGAAAGTCTTCGCTCTAAGCCATTTCCACATGTTTGGGTCATTTAAAGGAGATCCTGGGAGGCTAGCGTTTCAGATGTGAAGCAGACAGTCCGATCATGGCTCTTGCGTACTGAGAAAGCTTTCTACCCAGATAGTATCCAAACACTAGTGAAACGCTGGGGTAAGTGCATTAACATAGCAGGGGCTTATATAGAGAAATACTGGGTATTTATTAAGCAGTAGAAGTAGAAGCACAGTCCAGGTTATAAAGCAGAAGTCCTGGACTTTAAAAGTCCCGGTTTAACTTGAATACCCCTCGCACCTTAGCTTCAACAGCTAGTTTACTGGGACTCATATGAGCACAAATGTTGTAACGGCTAGAGTTTTTTCTACACTAAGAGAAGCCTTAAATTATTACCAACATTAAGATCTGAAAAAAAAAGAGTATGAGTCTGCATACCTGTACATGAAGCGTAGCACAGCCCACATACTCTTACTCCATTTACACGTCATCACATCAACTCTTGAAAGCTGCTTAGTTTGACAGGTTATATTTGTATCAAAGAACCCTGAAAAAAAAAAAAAGTAAGAAAAAGTAATACACCATTCATTCATTCATTCATCTTCTATACCACCTGGAGTCTACCCTAGGAGACTTTATCAATTTTAGTTGTATGTATAGTAAAACCTTACTAAATTATATTTTCACGCATTTTGTGTTAGTCAAGATCAGAGTATCAGTGCCCCATCTGTCTCACCTTCCACATAGACCTTGGTATAGGCAATGCTGCACTTATATTTCTCTCCCCAGGGGTAACAGCACATCAGTGTACCCAAGCCAACCTCCTTCGGCCTGATAGTGACTGCGCTGACTCTTTCGTTGATCTTTTGGTATTGGCTTTCAGGAAGTGTCAGGCCATTCAGCATCCACACAGCCTTACTGGCAGTCCAGCTGTGGTTGTGAAACACACCGTACACTGTTACTTCCTCTCCGGGCCTGGTGAACACTTCAGAGGGGATGTAGCTCACTGGGGAGGGTGAAAAAAAAATTCAGAAGAACTTGTTAGCAAACAATGTGACAAGTTTTTTCTTCTTACAGGTTTTTTCCATGCAAACCTGGCTATGATCGTCTCATATCCATTTAATCAGTGACGCTACACACCAGCTAATATGAACAAACATGTTTTTCTGATCTACTCTTGGCGGCTGTTTATTACCAGTGAATTGATCAGATACAGTAAATCATACCCACACATAAACAGGAAAAAAGTTCACAAAAGAGCAACAAACTGGGTTAATTATCAACTGTTTAGGCAGGTAGTCAACCCAGAGAACTCCTAGTGCTTCCTGGCATAGTTTGGTTGTTTGTTCTACGAAGCTTCCTGTCACACAGTTGATCCTTCATCTTCCATCTCCAGCTTGATCTAAGTGAGTGCATTGAACCTTTTCAGGTAGGTTACCATGGACACTAAGCCTAACAAGTGTTTGACAAATGCACTAAAATGCTGCTCACATGCTGCAAGACAAATATCGATGAAAGAATCAAGCTTGCATTTTTTTCAATGGATATCTTTTTTGTTTTTGTAATTGAAGTTCAATAAAGTACAAGCATTGAATGTCACTTGAAAGCATAATTACAATGCCACTGCAATTTGCAGCATTGTGGGAGCACTAAATGCCCACTTATACTGTATATAAAGACAGACAGACAGACAGACAGACAGATAGATAGATAGATAGATAGATAGATAGATAGATAGATAGAATGTCACACTCATGCTAATAATCAGTATTTTCATTTCAGGCTCCTATGAATAATTAAAGCACTCATTTTGGCTTCCTATCTACTAATGTGAGAAGCCAGAAGACGCAGGTCACAGATTTTGCCTTCTAAAATTTCCTTACACATTCAGTAGAAGATTGTGTTATTATTCCTCTGAAATGATATTATCTGTAATGATAAGGACACGAGTGAAAGAGAAATTTATATACAGTACAAGCAAGGAGTTCAGCATACACTTTTGTCTTAGGTGGACAATACACCAAGCAGAAGAATGTATATATATATATATATATATATATATATATATATATATTACAGACGTCACAATCTTTGTCACTGCGTCCCCTTCTCTTCTTCCTACCCTGTTCTTCTCTCGAAGTCATTGACGGAGTTTATGTGCTGTGCACTCATGCTCCTGCAATTCTCTCCACAGTTCTCTGGGCTGCTCTTTTTGTCTGTTTTTGTATTATTTACTTAACTTTTTAGTTTTATGGAGATTCTGATGAGATGAGCCTGAGGAGGAGATCTTTAAAAAAAAATTTAAAAGGAAAGTGGGGGAACTCATAATTTGAAGCGCACATCTGTTTTGTGTGCTTGCTGCCATTACTATTTATGGGCTCAGTGAAAGTGAACTGCTGATCGTCTAACCACCCATAATGAGATGATGGAAATTTAGTTAGTTACGGTACATCCTGAAGGAACATTGGTGAACACATTACAAATTCCTACACTAATAGGTTCACCATACCAAACCAAATGCTGTCTGGTTTGATAGTCAGCTGCACATCTCCAGATAAATTGGCTGGTTTCCTTTAGTGCTAAGTAAGTAAGTTACAGCCCCCCGGGCTTGGATACAGATTGCATTGCCCACACAAAGCAACAGACAGCTACAGGAATCCCACTTAACCCTGTCATTATTTGTTTACTGTCTAGAAGGTAGTATAAGAACATCTACTCATGTACTAAGAAACAGCTTCTTCCCACAGGGCTTGTCATCTAAATGAATTAAAACGACCCACTGGAACTGCATCCCTCTTAACTGCCTCCACACACAAAGATCTGCCTTCAAACACCACGTCAAACACCACTCCAGCTTCTATAGTAGTAATAGCTCTACAGTACAGTATATATCACTGCTGCATTGCTATTAAGACTTTCACTCTATTACTCTATTAGTACATTTTGCACATTCCCTCCTCGGACACATTACATGGTGTAGTGCTATGTCCCTACAGGGTTTTTTTTTTTTGTTGTGCCAATAACCTATTATGCTTTTAAAACTGGTCTGTTATATCTTTTATGTATGACCTATCCTATTTAGATACACCTAATAAAAGGGGTGAGTGAAGACATCTGTTTTGGCACTTCTTTATCAGTGCTTTCCGTTCATAGCTACTATCTGAGGGTGTACTGTATGTGTATCATGGACGAGCAGAAACAGAAGTGTTCGGGTATCTGCAATCAAATTTGGACCGATATTCTAAGGAAGGAGAATTACTACTGGTGACGAGACACGGATTCACATCACTACGAGCCAGAGAGGAAAAACAGAGTATGGAACAGAAACATCATCAATCAGTTAAGCATTAGCTTGAAAGTTGATGCTCACAGCTTTCTGGGATCCTCTTGGGCCAGGTTTACAACATTATCAGGAAAAAGATTCCACAATCAACAGTGCTCGTTACAGTCAATTGCTCATTGAAGAGCTAAAGCCTAAACTTTGGATTAAACGCGGGGGACTGCTATCCAAGGGCGCTGTGATCTTTTTGAGGTGTTAGGTCATCCTCCCTATATTCCTAATGTCGCTCCATTTGACTTTCACCTGTGTGGTCTCCTGAAAGCAGCTCTATGAGGACGAAGATTCACCTTTGATGAAGAAGTGAAGACAGCGGCGCATTTGTGGGTCACAGCTCAGCCTGAAACATTTTCTGAGTTAGGGATAAAAAATGTTCCTCTTACTGCCTAATATACCCACCCACTTCCAGATGCCATTAAATATGGCAGTTTAACTGCCAGCACAGCGTGGAAAAACCCTTAGGCGCTACAGACAGAGCGTCCTCCATCGTATTAAAGTTAGTCATTGAGCTACAAAGAGGGCTTTTAGTTTCAGAGTCAACAACTTGAACCGAGCAAATGTGCTGCAAGTCATAGTACATCCTTGAGTAGTATAATATGGTATGCTCATTTATTACAGTGATTTGCTTTTTTTATTATTATTGTTAACACTCTCACTCACTCACTCATCGTCTATACTGCTTTATATTGTATTCAGGGTCATGGGGGACCTGGATCCTTATCCCAGGAGGCTTAGGGCATGAAGCGGGGTACACCCTGGACACACACACACACACACACACACACAATTAAACCTAAAAGCCATTGAAACTAGAAATGTGTATCCTGGATGGATAGTTTTACAAGTTCAATTCAATTCAATTCAATTCAATTCAATTCAATTCAATTTTATTTATATAGCGCTTTTAACAATGGTCATTGTCTCAAAGCAGCTTCACAAAAATTTAAGAAATTTAACAAAAAAAAAAAAATTTAACAAAAAAAAAAAAAAAAAAAAAAACAATTTTTATATATATATATATATATATATATATATATATATATATATATATATATATATATATATATATATAGAATAATTATATATAAAGTAATAAATAAATAAATAAAATTATAATAGAAAATAAATAAATAAAAACAAATAATAATAATAATTATAGAAAAGAAAATAATTGGAAGTGTGGATGTGTGAGAAAAATGTGCAGATAATAATGAGATGAATGAATGAAATGTCTCTGATGAGCAAGCCAAGGGTGACAAGTGCACTAATAAAACAGCTTCAAAGCATGACATTACCTTCACTGTCCACTGTCCTTTCTTTGATTTACTGGATGACTGCTGAAAACTAATAATCACACAATGGAGGACACATTGCAAATATCTCCAATACCCTTGTAGCATTTCACCAACAATATGTTGGACTACTGCTCCAAGAAAATTTTTTTTTTTTTATTATTTATTTATGTCCTACATTGGAAAGTGCAGCAAAAAGTTTTTGGGAATTATTTAGTACAGCGTTTAATATGGAATTGGTCTAAAGCAGGAGACACAAAGACACACCCAAATAGAAAATATGAAAACACAATATGGTAATATATAATTAAATGTACAAAGGTAAAAAATACTTTACTCTTTAGTCATATACAGTATAACACATAATAGTTTTATTCTCAGCCAGACAGCTAAACGCATTCCACATTACTTAAGTGAGTCACTGTTTGTACATCTGTGTGTGTAGGTTTCACCCTTGAGGTCTTTCATAAGCAAAGCCTCAACTTTTCAAGACATTAGGTCACGCTGTGGCGCCTTAAACTCCCAAAACTGCTGCAAAACACCCGAAACCGATTCCTATGGTATTTTGTGTACTTTATGGAGGCGTATTTAGATCTGCAAATTTACACACACACACACACACACACACACGCACACACACGCACCCTCAGTAGGGTCACAGCTGACTCAATGTAATTATCTGGTTCCAAAGGTGAGACATTAGACCATGCAATCCTGTTAGATTTTTCAAGCCAGTGTTTAATGTTAAACTCCAAAAGAACTTTCATCCAAGCTTTTCCGGCAAAAGTAAACCCGGCAAAAATTGGTCTGGCAACCCTAAAAGTCGCCGCATCAGAAACAACTGCTTAGTGAATAATCTCTAGCAAGACAGTATAATGATGGGCTACAGCACAACAAGCACTCTGTGGTCTGGTGAAGGACTTGAACACAATACGAGCTGATGCAGAAAACATCCATAGAGAGCTCTCCATCACCTACACAACACAGCCAAGAAACCCGACAATTTGCATGAAAAACAAGAAAAAGAAAAAAAAAAGTATAAATTAGGAACTTAATGGATAAGTGGTAAAATAGCACAGAGCTAATCATTGTCCAAATCTATTATCTAACTCAGAGCTTTAATGAGAGAGAACATACAATAGCACTGCTAAAAATAGAAAAGCTGTAAAAACAAGGTAGACTATTTAATCACTGCTTTCTGCCATCCTAATGTAATGGGTTTTTCTGGGGGGGATTTTTTTTTCTTTTTGATCCACAAGATATGATACAGGTTTTATACTGGACACCACCCTTCTGCCACACCCCTCACATTCCCTAACCAGGTTTGGGACCGGCACTACATGCAGTGGCTGAATTGAATGGGGTGTAGAGTTAAGAGCTTTGCCCAAGGACCCAACAGTGATGACCCGAAAGTGGCGAGGACCGAACACCCGACCCTCAACCTAGAGCCTCAAACACCTGAGCCACTACTGACCCTCCTAGTTTCATCCTTTAAATGGAAGTAAATTATTAATGACTCTTAATTCATGTGAATTTTTCAAATAAATATGTTTATATTGTAATTACCTGGATCATGTCTTATATAGTGCAATTTGAATTTCTAAAACTTGTTAATGCCTTAAAAGTGTTAGCTGTTTCACTTTGATAAGAATTACAAGTTAGAACTGAAAAGGATTCTGTAGGATTATCTAGCAAAATTACTCATGCTGATAGAATTAAGCAATATTAACGGCATGGATGTGATCTATCGTTGACTGTTTAAAATGTCAGAACATTATCAATGTTTTTTGCTCAAAGTGCTTCTGTGACTGGGTTTAAATCTGCTTTTTGGCAGGCAACTTCTCTCTCCTCAGTACTGTTGAATAAGGTAGAGGGTTCGACATATTTTCAACCAATGGTTTGTGTAATTTACACACCCATTACAAAATACTAGAGCTGCAACTAACGATTATTTTGATGGGCGATTAGTTGGGTGATTATTTTTTCCCCGATTAATCGGATGAAACCTTAACGCTTTAATTTGATGTTTTGCTTAACTATATAAAACCATAAATCAGGGTATTATGTATGTATAAAAGTAAACTTTAAAAAATGCAAAAGCCACATATGGAGTTTAATGATCTTTAATTTTGACATTTAAACCTTATTTTATGTAAATCAACATTTTTGTTTGATTTATTTCTCGTAATACGGCGACGTAGGGAGAGAGAAAAAATCGCCGCAACTGGGTTCACCCTGTTTATTTTGCCCTTTTCCCGCATTTCCCTCTGTATAGCATGTAGTATCATGGGATATATCCGGTCCTCCGTGTAAAATGAACGCGAAGAAGTGTTTTCCTTGTGTTCGTTGGGACTTGAACGGCAAGAAGAAGCTGCATGCAACGTTTTTTTTTTACGCCGTATAACCGCGCAGCCGGACAAACGCACGTCACCAAAGCCCGTGTGAACTCTCTCATTCCACTTTTCTCCCCAATTTAGTTGTGGCCAATTCCTCCGTGTCGCTAGAGGGGCTCCCACATGTGTAGAAAACCATAGGCGCTCACTCATCCGCGCGCACTGGACACTACGAACGGCAGAAAACCGCTCGATTTTAATGCCCGATAAGAGGTGTTTAATGTAAATTGCCCCCATACCTTGGAGGCGCGCGCTTTTTCCTGCAAACGCTTCTGTAACCTCCATTGCGCGAGCGGCTGTGTATCTGTGTGTGTCTTTGTGAATCTTGTGGTCGTGCTCCTCAGTAACGTGAGAAGCCCAACTAATCGATAACGGCATTCGTTGACAACGAATTTCATTATCGATAATTATCGATTTTATCGATTAGATGTTTCAGCCCTACAAAATAAAACATGGTTTTTAGAACACCTGGGACGTGAAGTAATGCAATTATGTAGTTAAAGGCCCCAGTGCTGTTATCGTCTACTATCGCCACTTATGGAATGGCTCTTGTCCAATCAGCTTACTCGGTGGGAACTAACTGTTACCAATATGAAAATATATTATAAATATACAAACTTCAGTCTACAAAGATGAATACAATAGCACTCTCATTCCACTTTTCTCCCTAATTTAGTCGTGTCCAATTCCTCCCCGTCACATTAAGGCTACGACTACCACTCAGTTGGGAGAACCGAAGACTATCTCGTGTTTCCTCTGAACTGCTCACTCGCGCACCATTGGGGACGGCGTAACACACTTGGAGGGCAGCGCTATCCGCTCCTTCCGCTTGCGTGAGCTTGCGTACCTCTCATCCCTCCTCTCTGAGAGCTCGGCCAATCAGCTCTCTCTAAACCTCCGGCTGTGAGAGGTTACATCATCACCTGGGAATCGAACTCGCGATCTCCAGATGATAGGGCGAGCACTTTACCACGAATAGTTTTGTCTTAAAGGGGAAAAGAACTATTAGGAAGACTGCATGAGGATACTACAGTATATGTCACAACAACATTACCATCAAGCGTGAGGTAGAACGGATGGCTCCAGTCGCTCCACTCGCTCCAGTAGTGCAGGTGATGGAGGCTCCTGCAGCGAACCTGAACTGTGTATTTGACTCCAGAAGTGAGCTCACGCAAAGACGCCCACGGATGCTGGACATTAAGCACCTAAGACAGTTGAACACACGGTCATGCATGAACACATGGAAAACTACAGATTTAAAATTAGCGTTAAAAATCGTAGAACAAATTTTCTACAAACATATCACAAAAACATTAGATTAGATTAGATTCAACTTAATTGTGATTGTGCAAAGTACATGTTCAGAGCCAATTATATGCAGCTAGCATCTAAACAGAAGTGCATACGTGGTCTATTTACCATAAATAACAATGTGTTAGAACAAACAGAAGATGCAGTAGGTAATAAGGATACGGTATACAGTATATAAATCTACAGTATGTCTATAGTAATATATAGTGTAACACATTGTAACTGTGCAGTAGATATAGACGTGTAACATGATATGCATACTATATGTACGTACTGTATATGAGTTCTGAATGATACAGTACATACAGAATAAATAAATAGAGATGGAATATACAGTAGTAGCATGCACAAGAATCTGCTTTTTTTTCACACTGAAATGAATCTAAACCTAAATGCTGAAATGTAACTGTTATTTTCGTCGTTGCTAGTTTTACTTACCTCCCAGTGTGCGAGTGAAGTATTGGGTGAGTAGCGGAGCTCGTAGTAAAGTGGGTGTTTATTATTTTCTGACTCATTCCAGGCGATTATCACGTCACCGTCAGTAGTTACGTTATAACGCAGATGTAATGGGGCGTCTGGCTTCCCTGTGAAGAGAGGACGTTCAGAAAACATTACAAGGAGTCCATCTTTATGCTTTTCTAACCAGATGGTCTTACAACGTGAAAGCACTAAACTGTATTTCGGTGTGAATACTAACTATTATTATTATTACTATAACCTTGTACTATATGAAAAAAATTATATATCTTCGTTTTGAGATTTCTTCATGAACGATTGTTTATGGCTGTATAATTTCTAAAATGTATAAAAATCCCACTCCCTAGTTGAATCCTACAATGTTCAATGGCTGTAATAACCACAAAAGCAGACCTTATTATTGGTACTATCAGTACTGTTACTCAAAGTGATTCACTTAGGCAATAAATGTGACTACATTCATGGATTAAATAAAAATAAAAAAAATCCACCAGACAGGGACACTTAGTGTAAGCATAAGACTATATGAAGCGCAAGTTGAAAAGCACTCAGGGTTTTTCATTTTTTAACTACAATGAATCACATGTGGGAGTTTGATTCATTGTAGTTGATGCACAGCTGTTTTTACAATGGTTATCTTCGATTTTATTATTATTTTTTTTACACGCTTCAGATCACTAATCCATCTCGCCTCTCATCCATCTCACCTTATCAGTCACCCTTTGTTAATCTACACTAAACTGTTTTAGTGGAAAACGGCTTTCTCTACATTTGTCATCAGGCTGTGGTGTAAAGGCCGTTGTTTTCAGCACACACACCCCTTTGCATACAAATGCTTTGCCTATCAGTAAGAATCTACCTGTTTATCATGGTTTCACAAGCGCCTCTAAATCCCTCAAACACCTCAAAGCTGCCCATGCATAATTAGCTCATCATGTTTTGAGACATGGTATCCTCAACAACAAAATTTTTTTAAAACTGATTGTGAGACAACAAATCAGATACAAATCATTATTTAGATTTGTAGATGAATGTCAATATTTCCCATTGTTATCTCACATCGCAGCTCCAAGTGAGATGTAATAGTGTCTCATTATTCAGTAATTAAATAAGGACAGGGAGGAAAGTGATTAAATTAGTGTCATTGTACAACCAGGAATTACTTAATGATACCTTCTTCCTGTTACCTTCTAAACGTGCTGAATAAATGTCACAAACAAGAAGATCGGTTATTTTTGTAAACGCATACAGTAGCTCTAAAATAGACATACAAATTAGGGCTATTTGCTGCAAAATATAAAAACAAGAGGCTTTTCTGTTTATGCGGATCTGAACACTATACTCTGAGCCTTGCTAAAGGTCACAGCTCACGTAATACCTTGTGTAATATACATTAGTGAACAATAAATATATCAGAATAGTTTGTGCTTGGTTTAAATCCATGGTTCTTAATCTCGGTCCTGGAGGACCAGTACCCTTCACATTTTGGTGATTATTTAACTAATAAAACAATTAATAGCCTGTTTTAAACTGCAGGGAAAACATGAACATATGCAAGGCAGAGGTCCTCCAGGAGTAAGATTAAGAACCACTGATTTTAATCGTTCCGACAGACCAGGTTGTGAGCGTTAACTAAGACACTAAGATACCCCGCACCGCAATCACCACGTACCCCCCCAATCCTCCAGCACTGCTCCACACGTCCCATCTTCTCTCAGGGATCGAGGAAGACATGCATCTAGGTTTTTTTTTTGGTCATCATCCTACAGTAGGTGATGGAATGAACTTAGATGAATGAATGGACCTGTAGATGTCTGTCTATTCGAGGCAATGGCGATCTATAATAGATCAGCAGTTTCTTAGATATTTGGTTTGACGCAAACCCCACACATAAAAAAACACCTTCCCAAGGTTGTGTTTGAGTGATGGTACTTGTGATGGTTAGTAATCTCATAACTAGTGTCAGAAGCTATCCAATATCGGAAACTTCAAAGCACTTTTGTATAGCAAGTCACTCTGAATAAGAGAGTCTCATAATTTGCCTACTGTAAATGTAAATGCACTGAAAAGATCATAAAAACCTATTACTATACCGTAAGTAGACTATAAGTACTTTTTAGTGTCCCGTTTGGACTGTACAAGATAACTGGCTATGTTAAGTAAGATTTCAAAGCACAGGGAGCAGAACTGCTCAGTATAAAGGTGAACTGTGAACAGTATGGTATGGAAATCATTAAGGACCTCCTGATATAGTAATATCATCTACGTGCTGATTTGATTTGTGTTGGATTATATAAATATCTCGATTCAATATTGCTGTTTTTTTTTTTCAGATTTAGTAACAAATCTAAACAAACTTAGCAAATAAGCTCCTGTTGTGCTGTGTGAAAAGTTTAAAATGCACCACCTGCAAGATTATAGAGGAACAGAAACACTTTACCACTTTCAATGCAAACACACTATAAAGTAAAAAAAAAATTTATTATATAAATTAAAATTAAAATTTATTATTATATTTTTTATAAAATACTTTATGCTTGTCATTAATCATATTAGTTTGCAAATGTACATATTCGAGGTCTGTCTGGAAACTTTTCAGACATTTAATATAAAAACTAGAGACATTGTAACATCCGAGCCTCCGCAGCCCCGGAGATCCGGTTCTCCGGCTTACTGAGCCGTAGCTTTGTCTCCCCCTAGTGTGTCTTTGTATGTCTTTGTCTGTCCTTAATGTTTAATAAGAAACACCTGTCTCTACCTCATGTGTCGCACTATTTAACCCAGCTGAACCCACACCACAACGTCTGGTCACCATTATGCCACATCATCCCATAACCTGTCTGTCTTTGTGTCTCTCCCAAGGGCTAGCGGTATCTGCAGGCGAGGTACAGTGAAGCAGGACAGCTTCACCGTTCAGGACTCACTCGGCCGAGGATTGGTATACAGTCTCATGCTTGTGTTTCGCGTTTTGAGAACGCTCAGACTTTCTTGTGTTTTCCGCCTGCAGACCGCACCGGGAGAAGCCACCAGTGGGGTGGCTTGGAGTTTTGTGTTTAGTTTTGTTTTGTGTTGATTTAAGAGACTGTTGAGAGAAGAAAAATAAAGACTGTTATTTCCTGCACCTGCAGCTGTGTTGTGTGATCACTAGGGCAGCATGACAGATGACCAGACCGCATTCCAGACTGCAGCGGGAACGCCCCTGCCCGGTGACAACCCCCCAATAATGGATTACATCCGGAGACAGCAGGGACAAATGGACAGAGCGATTAATGACCTCGCTCACAGTGTCCGGGACATTGCAACCGGCCAGTCACCTTCATCCCCGGCGCCGAGGCGCCCCCCCCGATCTCCGCCTAGAGCGGCTCCCCCGGAAAGGTATGCTGTCGATCCTGAGGGTTGCCGAAAATTCCTCCTCGCCTGTGAGCTATACTTGGCGGACTACCCGGATCTAGATGATCGCCAGAAAGTCAGTTTTGTTACACAACAGCTCACAGGTGCGGCCATGGACTGGGCAGCCGCTATGTGGTGTGCAGGCGGCCGGGACGTAGTAGACTTCGCGCGGTTCCGACGCGCCTTTCGAGCAGTTTTTGACCACCCGGATCAGGGTCGCACGGGGGAATAACAGTTGTTAAGGCTGCGACAAGGGCAAGCCACGGTAGTGGACTACGCGGTGAAATTTAAGATCCTGGCCGCGGAGAGTGAATGGTGCGAGAGGAGCCTCCTCGCCCGCTTCAGAGACGGTCTCCAACCAGAGATCCAGTTGGAATTGGCATGCCGAGATGCCGAAATGGACCTCGACGAGACCATTCAGCTCGCCATCAAGCTAGACCAGCATCTCCGCGGTCAGAAGCGGCAGACCCCCACGAGAGCTGCAGGGGGCAGTGTTGAGCCGCGCCGCCGTTCCAGCCCCGGCAAGAGCCCACCAAGATCCCGAGATAACCCGTCGGAGCCTATGGATGTAGGCACTTCCCGGCTGTCTGCACAGGAGAGGAGGCGCCGATTCACGGCGGGACTATGCCTGTACTTCGGAGGGGGGGGGCATCTCATTAAAACCTGCCCATTACTACAAGTAATTCAGCACACACCTCCACGAGTCACACAATCTTTTTGCATAAACGCTACTTTATCATATAACACTCATGTTGTTTCTGTTTCTCCCTTAATAGATTCTGGGTCGGCTGGGAATTTTATTTCATCCTCTCTCCTTTCCTCGCTACACGCTCCAGTGTCGAAGCTTCCAAACCCGATCGTGATTAACGCTCTAGATGGCAACTCATTAGCTCAGTCGCCAGTTAACATGATCTCCGTGCCCCTACGATTAACTTTCCCAAACCACACTGAGGAATTAAAATTCTATGTGATTTCCCAGGTGAGTCAGTCCGTCATGCTCGGCCTCGCATGGCTGCGCTCTCACAACCCTAATTTCGATTGGGCCGGTATGCGTATCCTATCCTGGTCCCCCCGTTGCGCTAAATTATGTACACCATCCTCATTGATGGTCCAAACAACGTCGATCAAAAGCCCCAGCGCCCTAGTTTCCACTTCAGTGCCATCAGAGTACGAAAAGTTTAAAGACGTGTTTAGTATTAGGGCTGCTGCACGACTTCCCCCTCACCGCCCGTGGGATTGCGCTATTGACCTCCTGCCGGGGAAAGCACCGCCCTGCTCACGTACAGTGGTTACAAAATTGGAATGGCGATCTCGCCGCGTATACCGCCGTTTAAAGGCAACAGCGGCCAAAATAAATCAGTTGCATTTCAAAGTCATTCGTAAAATGGCCGCCAGGTGGCGCAAAGTGACATTTTCATTCATCGCAGTAAATACAACAGTGATGGTAATTTCCACAACAAACATGACAAATCTGAACCAGAGCTATTAATGTGTACTGTACAATAATGAGTAAAAAGAAAAATTATAGTAGATTTATTAACTGAAATAAATGACCATATTTTTCAAGAGAATTTTCAAGCCCCACTCATCAAACAAAATTATAACGAAATCGGCCAAGTTTACTATTTATTTAAATATAAATTTATAAACCAATAAGATCAAATAACACCAAGTTATTATTATAACAGGCTTACTTCGTTACTTATCCAGCGCTTGCTTTATTAACCTTGCCTTATTTAACGTTACTTGGGTGCATTGTCTTTAAGTGCCCGCTTGGTGTAGCGGTTAGAGCCCACGGTCAGTGTTATATAAAGCGCCGGTTCGAATCCCGAGGGATGATGTTTTAAATTTTTTTATTTTAATTATAGCAAAATTAAAATAAAAAAAATTGTTGTATTTTGATTTTGCTTCAGCATACTATAGAAAAAACAGCAAACTCGCACGCAACCAGTTTGTATTCTTTAAATTTAGGGGAGTGACGGCTCGGTCTGCTGCTGCTGTGTGTGTGTGTGTGTGTGTGTCATTATACTGATGAAAAGTGGTGGCCATCTGCCGTACCGGGAGTTTTGATTTACGACAGCTGTTTACGGCAGTGTAGTCCAGTGCGGGAGATGCATTGTGGGTAATGAGGTCCGGTGTTACATCTGTTACATTTTTGATAACAATAGTTTTTTTACAAACATTTCTAAACCAATAAGATCAAATGACACCAAGTTTAAAACAGATAAAATACACGTGCAAATAGTATAATTGTATAACAGGCTTACTTCGTTACTTATTTAACGCTTGCTTTCAAAGAAGTCGAGTGGCTTATTAACGTCACGGAGGTGTGCTGTCTCTTAGTGCCTGGTTGGTGTAGCGGTTAGAGCGCTCGGTCAGGAATTTACAAAGCGTCGGTTCGATTCCTGGATGATGCTGTTTTAAAAAATTGTTCTATTTTAATTTTACTCAGCAAACAAACAGCAAACAAAAAAAAATATTATTCAGAGCACGATATACAACCGTAATGAGTCCCGTAACCGGCTTATACAGCTGGCATGTGACCAACGTATTTAACCGTGATGAGTCCATAAAATCAGTAGCAGCTAATAATTACTAATTACTTTAGTTAATGCTGCTACTGATTTTATTCCAGCTTACCTGTCCAGGTTGATTGCGATTCTTTTTAAAATATTGTCTCAGTTTTATATGTTGTTCGTCTTGATGTTTGTCTTCTTTTCACTTGGCAACACTCAAATGCAAATTATTCACCGTGAATCAGCTGTTCTCACCTATCCATTCAGAGAAACTGAATGAGCTGAAATGAGCCTTTGTTTCACGACCGCGACACCCCTCTCTCTCACGCACATACAGTACAGAGTAGACCAAATCATTACAGTACATACTTTATCCAACGAACATGAAAAATATCCACATAATGATGAGTTAAGAAGCATTGCTTAATTTTCGTTTAGACAGACTGTTTGTATCTGATTATTGGTATTATTAAAGAACAGCAGCACAAACAACAACACAAGGGCTTGTACAGCAAGACACATTTTTATTATTTTGCAAAGAGTTAAATTTGTAACAGTAAAAGGCATCCGAATTTAAATATATAAATTACTAGAAACAAATTGAGCACACTATCAGAATAAAAAATAGAACAAATTAAATGTATTTTACACATACACAAGGAGGATAATGATACCGAGTTTATATTAAAATATCAAATATTGTAATATTGTTTTTGTGTTATTATAAATAATGAAATGCAGTAGGCTGTTATGGTCATCATAATTTTCTTTAATAAATAAGAGAAAACATTGTAAGCTGTGGCTGGAGACATCGTTTCTGCAGTACTCCTGGTCGGTGTTAGAAAGTCTGGGGTTGGGGTTTGTGCACAGTTCAACCGTGTACTAAGTGCACCTGCGTGTGCCTCTTTGCAGACTATTTTTTTGTTTATTTGTATATGTATGTTATTAATATTACTTTTTTAGAGATTGTATGTGCGTGCACGGAGAGTATGTGTTGATAAGTGTATGTGGATAAGTTGATAAGTGTATCAGAAAGCATTAAAATGTTCATTTGAATTAAAATGACACACACACGTCTGTATATACAGTATATCAATTACATATATATCAATTTCATTAGTTCGTTCATTCTATTTGAAGCTTCGGATGTTTTTTTTTTTGTTTTGGTTTGGTTAGATTAGTTCTGAACTCGCTTCCGTGAAACTATCGCTAAAACAATGTACTGAGCCCTCCTGAGGATATAAAGCTTTATTATTGTGTTTGGATAAATAATCAGATCTACCACAGCAGGTAATAAACTATGGTGTGTCATAACCGAAGCAAACACCACGATTATGCCTCGTTTCGTTTGACAGGAACGTGGTTCACTTGGCCCCGGTGTATTATAAACCTGTGGAATGTTTCACTGTTTATGCTCACATAAGAGGAATAAAAGCGAGTGAAATGTGGAAATGATGAGGACTAAACAAATGATTTCGGTAACTCCACTGAGTGTAACATCTGCATAGTGACACTGAACATCTTCACTTTTCCGTTTACCTCTGAAAAAAAAGCTGTATTTAGTTTGTTTTTATAACAGTAGAAGAAGTATGCGCGCGCACGCACACACATAGACACACACACACACACACACACACACAGACACACCTCCCTTGAGCCCTGCGTCTGTCGGATTTCAGCTGTCACGGGGTGGAAAGACTTTGAAGCAGTTTATATATGAATCTAAGCTTGAACTTATCAGCATTGTAAATATATAATACTTTTCAAATAAAATCGCTATTACTTTGACCCTGAAGTTTAGTTTAGCACACACAAAAAAACAGAAAAGTCATTTCTGGTAAATCAACGGAATGTGTAGTTTATTTACAGTAATTCATTAAAAAATGAATATACATTGTACAGTACACGGTAAACACGGGAAAGATTACAAAATGAAAAAACAAACAGTGTCTACTTTATAAACAGCTTAGTATGTGCGTCGAGATGCTGAAATCCCTTGCATGTTTTTGCTTCCAAGTGGAGAGATATTTGACCGATAGCCTAGAACAAAAGATCTATAGGTGTGATCACAACCCCCTCCGACCGACCGTGCCATCAATCACTGACCACCTCAGAAGTTCCCTCCAATGTATGGCTGCAATACTTGTTTTGCAAGTATTTTTAACACCATTCAAAGGCTTACAAGTTCCATTAAACATATAATGATGTCTCCACATGTTAATATATTCCTAAAATTTATATATTACAAGTTGATAAACTGATCTGCGGTAGCGGAAAAATCCGCACGCGCACTCACACACAGACACACCTCCCTTGAGCCCTCGGTAAACATCCAAGCACTGAGGCACGCAAATCCCCTGACCACAATAAGGTGGCAATCCCTCAGGGGGAAGATGAAAAATACAAATTAAATAAATAAAACAAAATAAAATATCCTTAATCCAGATTTTATCAATCATGATTATTTCTTTAGACTTTTCTGTTTTTTGTGTGTGCTAAACTAAACTTCAGGGTCAAAGTAATAGCGATTTTATTTGAAAAGTATTATATATTTACAATGCTGATAAGTTCAAGCTTAGATTCATATATGAACTGCTTCAAAGTCTTTCCACCCCGTGACAGCTGAAATCCGACAGACGCAGGGCTCAAGGGAGGTGTGTCTGTGTGTGTGTGTGTGTGTGTGTGTGTGTGCGCGCGCGTGTGTATGTGTGTGTGTGTGTGTGTGTGTGTGCGCTGCAGCCTGTCATTTTCAGCGGATTTTTCCGCTACCGCAGATCAGTTTATCAACTTGTAATATATACATTTTAGGAATATATTAACATGTGCAGACATTTAAGGGTGCGCTGCCCTCTCTTGCCCCTGCGTAGAGCACACACACACACACATCTATCTATCTATCTATCTATTATATAAATACACATTTGGAATCTGCATCTACATTTTCTGTTACAAGTATAGAATTAGGTTCAGCTGAGACTCATGATCAATGGTGTTAGGGTACTTATGTAGTGATAATTAGTTTCAGCCAAATCATTAAAACTAACAATGGACTATGACACTCTTGTTTTACACACATTGTTTTAGCGATAGTTTCACGGAAGCGAGTTCAGAACTAATCTAACCAAACCAAGAAAAAAACAAACATCCGAAGCTTCAAATAGAATGAACGAACTAATGAAATTGATATATATGTAATTGATATACTGTATATACAGACGTGTGTGTGTCATTTTAATTCAAATGAACATTTTAATGCTTTCTGATACACTTATCAACTTATCGACATACACTTATCAACACAAACTCTCCGTGCACGCACACACACAATCTCTAAAAAATTAATATTAATAACATACATATACAAATAAACAAAAATATAAACGTCTATATTGAAGTCTACGGTGAACGCAGAGTCGGCTAAGCACACGTGATGACGCGCGCGCCCTCACCTCTGTTACGGCTGCCTACAGTATTTGGCCAAAAGAATTATAATAATTGAACGATATGCCTGGTCCTGGAAAGAGACATCAACAGTCCGGCGCTGAGAAACGAAAGAACCGAAAGAAAAAAAAGCCTAAGATGAAGCCCGTGCATCAATTCCAGAAATAAAACTTTACTTTATTCTGTCGACGTTAATAATGTAATAACGTAACATTAACGTAAAATAACGCAAATTTCATTTAACAGCAGGGGGGACAATAAATATATATTTTTTATAAATTTATTGCATTGTTTATGTTGTTTACAGTCAAGCCATCAACATACAATAAAATGTAAACATGAGATCTAAACTAAAAACTGTGCTCCCTGTGCTGGTGCTGGCAATATCATCTCTTTGTTCTGCTGTCTCCGGCTCCCTCCCTGGTCCTGAATCTGCCCCTTCCTCTACTCTCACTGTCTCAGAACAGACTGACTCCTGAAGCAGAAAAAAATGCAGGAAATTATGTTTTCTAACATGCGTTAGATAGTTTTTTTTTTTATCACTCTATACACAATACTTTGCTATTTTTATAGATGTTGAGCATCGTGAGCAAGCCCGAGATCATATTAACGTTAATTATCACCAGCCGGCATGAATAGCAAACGAGTAACGTGAGTTGGACGCACACCAATCGATTCGACTATGGTTAATCGCTCACTCCGTAGGCTCCCTGAATAGGCGGGAAAGGGATGGAACCGCGCATTCGTCCCGGCAGGAAAAAAAACTAAACAGATCTAACAGATGAGGACTCAGATTAATGTGCAAAAATATATAATAAAACTATATAAGTCTACATAGCCTTTATAAGACTCTACCTTAAGCGCACTTAAAACATTTTATTTAGTTTTAAAATAAAACAATTTTAAAACATCACTCGGGATTCGAACTGGCGCTTTGTAGATCACTAGTCGAGTGTTCTACCCGCTACACCAAGCGGCCACTTAGAGACAATGCACACCAGAGACGTTAATAAGCCACTCGACTTCTTTGAAAGCAAGTGTACGTCTTTGATAAGTGACGAAGTAAGCCTGTTATAATAATAACTTGGTGTTATTTGATCTTATTGGTTTAGAAATTTATATTTAAATAAAACCCTACACACTTATTTTCTAATTACACGTGATAAAATCTAAAGGCTCACTGTGTTAATATTTATTGTGCTTAAATTTGATCTTAATAAGATTTGATTTAATTTGAATTCTACATTTGTACTGTAATTATAGTACTGTGATTATGAATTCGATCAACTACAGTGTTTCACTTGATGTTATGGGCTACTACGTGTATTATTTAATGGGACGCGTCTCATTAATGAGACAGAGAATGTAAGGCATGATGCGTCAGTCTGTAGTTATATAGCGCCACTCAGTGGTAAAAGCAAGCAAATGCACAGCAAATGCACATGCCGTAATGCGGCGGCGACGTTAAATACGATGCTCCGATTTTGTAACAACTGTATTTACCCATTATCCGTAGCCGAGACCCGGGCAATGGAGGAATACGTGGGAGAGGCTTTTCGGCAGGGACTCATTAGTCGCTCCACATCTCCAGCCTCAGCAGGTTTCTTTTTTATCGAAAAGAAAGGGGGGGGCCTTAGGCCGTGTATTGATTACCGGGGGCTAAATGCCATCACAGTAAAATATAAGCACCCACTGCCATTGGTACCAGCCGCGATCGATCTGCTCCGAGGCGCGTCCATCTTTACTAAACTTGACCTCTGCAGCGCATACAACCTCGTTCGTGTTCGCAAGGGCGATGAGTGGAAGACTGCATTTAGCACTACATCCGGTCATTATCAGTATAATGTGATGGCGTATGGATTGGTAAATGCACCTGCGGTGTTTCAGGGGCTCATGAATGACGTGCTTCGGTGTATGTTAAACCGATTTGTTATAGTATATTTAGATGACATTCTGATATACTCTCGGTCATACGGGGAGCACGTCCGTCATGTGACCGCCGTCCTCCATCGACTGCGGGAACATGGGCTCTATGTGAAGGCGGAGAAGTGTGAATTCCACAAAACGGAGGTAGCATTTCTGGGCTATCGCATAGGGCCACTGGGGGTCACGATGGACACAGCTAAGGTCAGTGCGGTCCAATTATGGCCGGAGCCCACATCAGTGAAGGCGCTACAAAGTTTCCTTGGGTTTGCCAATTTTTACAGGCGCTTTATTAGGGGCTACAGTATGTTGGCAGCACCGCTCACTGATTTATTAAAGGGGAAACCCCAACGACTGCGTAAGTTCACGCCGGAAGCGCGTCTCGCATTCCAGCGGCTAAAACGAGCTTTCACTTCTGCACCTATCTTAAAACTCCCCGATCCCACTAAGCCCTTCGTAGTCGAGGTCGATGCGTCGGAAGTAGGACTAGGAGCGGTACTGTCACAGCGCCATGGCCACCCAGAGAAGCTATATCCCTGCGCTTTCTTTTCGAGGAAACTGACACCTGCTGAGAGCAATTATGATATCGGTAATCGCGAACTGCTAGCCATAAAAGCGGCGTTAGAGGAGTGGAGGCATTGGTTGGAGGGAGCAGAACATCCATTTACGGTGCTCACGGATCATAAGAACCTTGAGTATCTCCAACAAGCTAAAAGACTAAACCCTCGTCAAGCCCGCTGGGCACTGTTTTTCACTCGTTTCCACTTCATCATTACATATCGCCCCGGCTCTAAAAACATAAAGGCGGATGCGCTCTCCCGCTGTTTCGTGGCGCAGGACCGAGCCACGGATCCTGAACCCATTCTGCCCCCAGCATTCGTGGTGGCCCCGATTACGTGGGATCTCGATGCGGAGATAGCCGGGCGACACGAACCGAGTCCGTGCCGTCTGACTGTCCCCCGGATCGAACCTACGTACCGGAGTCACTACGTGAACGAGTGACGGTTGAGGCACACATTAACCTCACATCAGGACACCCCGGCGAATTAAGAACATTACAACTACTAGAACCTAGGTTCTGGTGGCCAAAAATGCGGGAAACAGTGAAAACAGTTGTTTCGTCTTGTGCTACCTGTGCAACTACTAAAAGCCCCCGAGGGTTGCCAGTTGGTAAATTAATACCCTTGCCCACACCCAACAGACCGTGGTCCCACCTAGCGGTGGATTTTGTAACGGACCTGCCAGTGTCAAAAGGGTACACGACAGTACTAGTGGTGGTGGATCGGTTTTCGAAGGGCTGTCGGTTCGTCCCGTTCTGCGCTCTCCCAACCGCCTCTCAGGTAACGGAAACCCTATTCGATACAGTGTTTCGCTACTATGGAATTCCGGAGGACATCGTTTCAGATCGTGGTCCCCAATTTATCGCTAGAGTCTGGAGAGCTTTTTTCCAGAAGTTGGGGACCACTATTAGTCTAACCTCAGGCTATCACCCGGAGTCTAATGGACAGGCAGAGCGGACTGTGCAAGATATCGGGAAGTTCCTTCGCGCATATTGTAGTAGTCGACAACATGAATGGGCAGACTATTTACTCTGGGCGGAATATGCACAAAACTCCTTAAAACACTCCTCAACCGGCCTAACGCCGTTTCAATGTATGCTCGGATACCAGCCGCCGCTCTGTCCCTGGGATGCCACTCCCACCAATATCCCCATGGTGGATGAGTGGTTTAAGAAAGCGGAAAAAGTATGGGAGGGAGCGCATGCCCATATCTCCCAAACAGTTCGCCGTTTTAAAAAATTCGCCGATAGGCGGCGAAGGGAAAGTCCTCCGCTCCAGGTAGGTGATCGAGTTTGGCTCTCGACAAAGGACCTCTCTCTAAACCTCCCCTGTCGTAAACTCTCCCCTCGGTTCATCGGTCCCTTCCCCATTTTAGCACAAATAAACCCTGTGTCCTTTAAGTTACAACTCCCCTCACACATGCGCATTAACCCTACCTTTCACATCTCTCTTCTCAGGCCGGTAAGGGGGGGACCGCTGGACGGAGGGGTCGTGACCCCCTCGCTCCCTGGGGCTGTGGAGATCGAGGGCGCTCCGGCGTTTAGAGTCCAGCAGCTGTTGGACTCCCGAAGGCGAGGAGGCTCGCTCCAATATCTGGTGGAGTGGGAGGGTTATGGACCGGAGGAACGCAGCTGGGTCCCGGCGCGGGACATCCTGTGCCCCGAACTCATTTCCGAGTTCCACAGGGCACGGCCAGATCGTCCTGTGCCGCGGCCCCCGGGCCGACCCGCCCGCCGGCAATTCCATCAGGTCGGCGGGTTCCGACCCCCTTTGGTGACGCAGGGGGAGCGCCCACCTCCTCTTCAGGTAGCCGGTCCTGGGGGGGGGGGGGGGGGATAATGTAACATCCGAGCCTCCGCAGCCCCGGAGATCCGGTTCTCCGGCTTACTGAGCCGTAGCTTTGTCTCCCCCTAGTGTGTCTTTGTATGTCTTTGTCTGTCCTTAATGTTTAATAAGAAACACCTGTCTCTACCTCATGTGTCGCACTATTTAACCCAGCCGAACCCACACCACAACGTGTGGTCACCATTATGCCACATCATCCCATAACCTGTCTGTCTTTGTGTCTCTCCCAAGGGCTAGCGGTATCTGCAGGCGAGGTACAGTGAAGCAGGACAGCTTCACCGTTCAGGACTCACTCGGCCGAGGATCGGTATACAGTCTCATGCTTGTGTTTCGCGTTTTGAGAACGCTCAGACTTTCTTGTGTTTTCCGCCTGCAGACCGCGCCGGGAGAAGCCACCAGTGGGGTGGCTTTGAGTTTTGTGTTTAGTTTTGTTTTGTGTTGATTTAAGAGACTGTTGAGAGAAGAAAAATAAAGACTGTTATTTCCTGCACCTGCAGCTGTGTTGTGTGATCACTAGGGCAGCATGACAGACATTTACTGAAGAAGATACAAGATAAACATAAGACATAAGTACATAGTACATAAGACAATGACAACCACGCTTCAAAGGCTGTACTGTACCCTGGGACCTCACACACTTCTCCCTGTGTCTCATCCACTGTTCAAAACAAATCTGAAAATTCCCCTGCTGGAATCACCATCAGCTGCCACATCATATTTTACTGAATCTATTCAACGGTCTGAAATGTCTTCCTTAGTTTGGGGGGGGGGGGGGTCACTGGTCTCCAAATCTGGGTGGTAGACGCGGTTGAGTCACTTGGGTGAGTATGTGCACTCATTGTTTCATCTGCGAGGCTTTCTGAATCATCCAAAAAGTTTCTGCGGAGGAATGTTCAAGGTTAAAGCAAAAGGTGATGCAGATTTGTTGCTCTGTTCGATCAGTCATTTTGAAAGTGAGAGCCACACAGTATAACACACGCTTACTCAATGGCGTCTAGAGCCCCGCTGACTAGTACAGTAAAGTCACACAAATCACTGTATTATCAATGGCTGGGTACTTTATGGACTGACCTCAAATGTTTTATGTTTATATACATAAAAGTGGTCCTGGGAGGCAACAGGGTCATGGGTAGCCAAGGCTCACTGATGCATGTGGCCCGCATAGTCCAATCTAATAGACGAGCAACTGTAGCTCAAACTGCTGAAAGGGGTGATGCTAGTTCCAATAGAAAGGTCTCAGAACACACAGTGTGTTGTGTTTTGGTGGAAAATAGGAGACTTGGTGGGTGATCATAATGTGATGTAGTGATAATGTCTGTATGTAGATTATTTTCAAATTATTTCAGGTGTCATCCTTCATAAAGACATAAAAGCTTAGAATAGATTTCCTAAATTATTCTAAAGTATTAACAGAATTGTCAGTAAGAGAAGAATACTATGTTTATAAAATATAGTGGAACCCTGCCATACAAATGCCCTGCCTTACATATTTTGAACTTAAGAATTGAAATTTAGCAAGAAATTTGCATCGGCATATGAAGCATTTTTGGCATACGAACAAACAAACAAACAGAACAAAAAACGAACGCCTAAGTTGCATGCACGTCCAGGAGCTGTTCAAAACCTTCAAAAACAGGACGGAAGCAAGAAGAAAAGGGAGACACTTTCAATTTTTTTTTAAATTAAGAAAGAAATTATTGCTAAAAAAGCAGCCAGTGCCAAGAGGCATCATAAATTAACGTTAAGTGAGGTTTAATGTTTGTTTATTTCATATTTACAGTGTCACATGTCTTTTCTAAATGTTTTGATTGTTTTTATATGCAGAAATATGATTACAGTGTTAGAAATGGGTAATAGTTTGTAATAGTTTAAGAATATTAATATGTTTTTTTGACCATTAATATGTTGATATTAATGGCTGGAACGGATTATCAGCATTTACTTTCATTTTTACACTAAAATTCGTACCGCAATATGAATTTTTGCCTTAGGAACTCACCTCCTTGTTGTACTGTACATGTATCCCCTGAAAGCTATTAGACTGGGAATACTCAGGAGCTTTATTAATAAGCATGCCTGCTAGCGAGATCAGATTTCCATCATGCTATAGTACTATAGTCTTAGCTGTACCTGTTGAAAGCTTTACTGCCTTTTGAGACAGAGTATGAGTGCAGGTGCTCGCATCTTTTATTAGTGGTGCATCTACAGTATAAAATCAAACTCATAGTTCATATCAGCTCATTACAAAGGAAGGCAGAAATAAAGTAAGATGTCTCGTTTTTTATAAACAAAATCAGAACAGCCTTACATACTGTATGAGTTTTAAATAATGGTCTTCCTACAAGAAAAATGAAAATGATAATCATATTTGTAGATTTAAATGAAAAAGTTTGCACAATAGGATTTCATAAGGAGATAAGGATACAGCTGGATATACAAAGACAAATAAATCAAAACAGGTGATCGGGTAACAAACCAGTGGCAGGACAGGAAACAAAAGCCCAAAGTGAAAGGGAATTTCTGAAAATATCACTGTGATCTGTATTAATTTAATTTGGTATTTTATGATCCACGATGCTTAATGCAGAAACTAAAGAAAAGTCATTGGTATAGGAAAAAGATTCTTATGTGTGACTTACGCAGCAGATCAGTGCTGATGTGCATTTCGGGTGTCAGTAAAGGACGACCGCTGAGAAATCCGCTAACAGATAATGAGACAGAGCTGTTGTTGTGATGAAGGGCAAAAGAGCATGTGATCTCATCTTCGCCAGCACACTGCACCCGAGTAGTGATGTTCCTTTCATCTGGCGATGCCTCAGACTCCAGTCTGAAACAAAAAAAGGACGTTGTGGAATTTGATAACTTGACTTTTGTCTTTGATAAAATTTTCATTGTCCACAAGTATTGTGTCCCACACGAGTCTACTTTCCTACATTTCATGTGTACCCCAATTTCACTAAACTGCCATGTAGGAATGAGAATTTTTTTTTATCGCTGACAATAAATGGTCGACATTTCAAATAAAAATCCTATGAACCATAAACACTGTGTGTCACTCCCCTGTGCATGCTTATGAAGTTCAATGTTCTATATCAAATACAGATATTTTATTATACCAGCCTACAGATTAAACAGTCAGAGGAAATATATACAAACAGAAGACTCATGTTACTCACCGCAGGCTAATAATCAGCTGGCTGCCGTCTGGAGCTGTTGCTCTTTGAAGTTTTAGATAGCATATTACATTCGCTTGTTTGTCTTCGAGCTGACAACGGATGTCCAAGCAAGTGCTTTCTGGAAAGAGATTCAGTTAACACGTTCATCTCTTTAATACAGCTCAAGCCAATTAAGTCACCACTCAGCATGACCTTTTAATCAGGCTAGACGAAACAAAGCTCGGTTAGAGTGTGTACTCACTAACGTCAATCAAGAAAATATTCATTTAATCCTGATGTTCTGCTCAGAACTTGCCAATATGAAATATCTCCTCAGGAATGTCAAATCGCTCATAAATGTCACAAAAATGCTTTACTTTTTTCTTTTTCTGCTCATTCAATTTCATTTGTTAAAAGGTGCACTGCTTTTCTGTGCATGGGAAGAGATTCATGTCTGACCTAGTTTCTATTCCTGTTTTCTTATTGCACAGCTCTGTCTTTTACAGCTCAACAGTCTATAAATCTCCTCACTTATATAATATTTTTATAACGCAGTCGTCTTATAGTCAATAACTGAGTTGGGGTGTAAGAAGAATTGATCATCATGACTATCGATTTGATGATGAAATCTAATTCAAATTCATAGCTTTGGTCCCCTCTGGCTTGGCATCTCAGAAATGGATCATCCAAAAAAGTGTGATCTTCGAGAACTAAAACTAACCTCCCATGACACTCATGCATAAAACTGACATAATTGTATTTTAAAACTACCTAGGTCATTTTGTAATTTCTGCATTTACTGTAGCAACAACATCTCTAAAAAAAAAAAATCAGTGGTTTTACGCAGTTGCAGGACATATACAAGATGTACGATGGGTTAGAATATAATCTGTACTGTGGTCGTAGTTTATCGAAGCAGTAAAAGCTGGACTTGGCTTCAAGACCTCATTAACTCCACTGTTGTGAGGCTGCTGAACTGATGAGCAGTGAAACATCCAAGCCTAAAAAAATGTATTTACAGAGGAAATTTTTTTTCAGATAAACATGCAGTAAGTAATGATCACCAGGGACGTCTTGAGATGCACTGGAATCTTCTGTAGTGTTTGTGGAGTTTTGGATGTAGCACTGGTACTGATGAAGGCTGGTGATGTGACTGAGGCTCTGATTGTGAACACTGGCCTCGCTGGCCTTTCCATTAGAAGTCAGGGCACAACACAGCTCGGCTCGCCACTGCAGATCCTGATACACACCAGGCCAGCTATTTAAAGGGCTTACAGCAGCTGCGGCTGAAAGAGAATCAATCAGCCATACCATTAACTCCAGAAAACAATTAACACATTGACTATATACCATGGAATAAGGGCATCATCATAAATGGAAACCTACTATATAGTGGGCAGTGGTTCAGTGAAACTGCTCAGTTAACAATCATCAACTGTCTAATGTGGGTGAACCTGTATTCACTGTAATTTGTGGTTAGCTGTGTTTTTTTACCGCTTTAACAGTACGGGTTTCCTTCACTACCTTCCAAACTACTGTACACTGTAGCATTATGTCAAATTTCTGATAAATAACACTTATATGATTTTTATGAATAAAAGTTACAAATCGACTGAAAACACCTGACATGATGTTAAAATGTGCTCAATCTTTCAAATCATCTCCAAAAACAGTGTTAAATAAGAATCTGATATTTATATTCTATATTTTAATATCTTCATCACACTGTTGCTTTGCTTACAGTATTTGTTCTTAGCAAACCTATTTAGCCTGTGATACATTTACATGATCTTTTATCATAGAAATGTCCTCAAACATCATGATATGCAAATTTCCTTAAAAAAACAAAACAAAAAAAACAAGAACGTACCATACCAATTAAAATTTACAGTAAAGTCAACAGAATGCTGATGACTAAATGTTTTGTGCTAGGAGAGTAAAACATGGATATGGGCCAAACACTCACCATGTAAAGCAGTGATGATATTCAAAATGACAAACACCCTCATGGAGAAAAACCTGGAAAGGAAAAAGCATCTGTTAAACGACTAGAGGTGTGAGTCAGCCTCTTTCATTGTGGGGGAGATAAAGCACGGAGGTACGCACATTATAACCAGGCTCTGTCACTGCTTTAGTCACTCAGAGGGCTGCAGAGTTCAAATGGTCTATTAATCCTTACTACAGCCCTAAGCAGTGTTCAAGCCCATAAGCCATGGCACACTGCACACTGCAAAGGCAAACTGCGAAAGCACTGATAAAACATTCTGGTATGATGCAGTATTAGTACACTAATGTACTATAATTTCCCTTGACTCAATGCATATACCTACTGTAGGGTTGTGCTTTTACATCTACATCTATTATAATATTTTGTTATGTTTCCACTTACTTGCTCATACCATCTTTTGAAGATTCTTATAGTACCACAGCACTGTTGAGGTTATGAATCTAATTGGGCAGAAGGTATGATTTAGAGTTTCAATGTGCATGTTCTAATATGTGAGCGTTGCTATGGTAACAACTTGCTCACAGTGAAATGAATGCTGGGCAAATCTACAAACTCTACGCTTAATAATAAATCGATTTTTTTTTTTAAAAACACCGCTATTTAAAAAATGTGCCCGGGGAAAATGCTATCCTTTTTTAATTGAAATAGGTTGTGTGTTAAGCCCCAGGTATATCTGCTTGTCCATTTGAGCAAAGGTCAAATAAAAATTTTATATAAAGGTCATAAAGGTCAATTCTATAGATATATTATATAGATAACATCATTACGATTACTGAAAGGGATTGGCCTCTCCAAATCAGCACTACCCTGTACATGTAGCACACTTATGCAAAAAACCAACCAACCCAAAGTCTTGTTGTGAGAGAAATAAATAAGCAAAATACACTGAATACATACTGTTTAAATCAAATAGTAAAAAATGCCATTTATGCGCATTTTATGTTATGCTTTAGCATTGCAAAATTTTATAACATGACCTGTTGGTAAAGCTGTCGGTTACGGGTATATAATGTTATATAATTCCTTCGTTTAGGATTCTGAGCCTGTGCAAGTGTGCCATTTTCCTTTCCCTTTTCCTCTTTATCCCACTGACATTAATTAATTACTTAGAGGAAATGTCATTGAATTAGTGATGAACAGGCAAAGTAGATTGAGGTTGTTTTCTTTGCGTCACCAACCAGGCTAAAACTGTTTCCTCTTGGTAAAAGTGTTAGGTATAGACATATTGTTCCATTGTTAAAGTACACTTTCTTGTTGTTTTCTCCATTTTCTCCATTTCCCTCTCTACATTCTTGTTCTGGCTCTAAAAGAGTTGTCATTTTGTTTGGTTGTTTATTTTAGCTTTAATGCATTTTTATTAATTAATTATTGCAGGCTATTATTTTATTTTATTTTATTTTATTTTATTTTCTGCTCTCTCATACAGCACTTGGTTTGAAGGTTAGGAACATTGAGGCATGTGTGTACAGGCCATAACCTGGTTATACAGCTTTTTTACAATAGACACACTGGAATCTGAGGACCACGTCTACTTAATCACACTGGATACATACATGATGTCACCCTCAGTCTAGCATCACTTCTGTCCTCAATGGATGGAGTATTTCTGCAGGAAAAGACAGGGAGAAAAACAATGAGCAGTGCATTCTCTGAGGTAAGGGGAGAAATGGTTGAAGGGGTTTAATTAACTGAACGATTAACCTCGTTTCCATGAACTCATTAAAAGGAACAATCCACTTGGATAATTTTGTGATAAGCACAAAGCAACATATCTTATTAATAGCTTGTCTTAGGCCTGCTATTAGATCGATTCATTTTAAGTACTGTATGTGGGGAAATACAGAATTTAAAATCAATCCATTCAAAAATCATACAGTGCTTCTTAGCTTTTCATTCACTTTTACAGCACATGCTGTCGGATGGCACACCCTCAGGCAGATCTGCAAATGTACAATAATCTCATTTCCTTCCATTTCATCCCACGCATTTTGCAAGGTGAAACCTGTTACGGCTTAATTTCTGACATGACCTGTTGCAATTCAAATTTAAATCAAACACATGACTAACAGCCTAAGTTCCACTGACTATTACACCCTGTTCATATATGAATTCATAAGTGAATAAGTACAAATTAAACTACTAATATGTAAAGAAATCATTGACAGCTGTTATGTTCTATCTAGAGCAGTGTGACATTAAATCATTAAACTGAACATTATTCAAGACAAGTACAGTAAGTGGCCAAACACTCCATTAGACCAGAACAACGTGCTCGTTCTCAATATTCATGTCTATCACACATGAAAACAAGGCTGAAGCCCCATTTTAATGCTATAAAGCCCGAGGCTTGACACTCATGAATGTTACCACATGAATGTTAACCAAGCTTACGAGAGATGCAAAACAAGCTTATTGTGGCACATGTGAACATCTTGTTATTTGGAAGAGTATAGGTTTCACCTTTTAGAATATGCAAAAACAAAAAACAAAAAAAGGGTGAGGTCAGGATATAAGGGATATAATCCCTAAACCAGCACAGTTCGGTGCTTCTTAGCTTTTTATTGTTGTAAAGTTGATAAACAACTTTAATTGTCTTTAATTGGAGCTACAAATCCCTTTAAGCTTCCAGGACCTGTCAGCACCTTCAGATATGTAATTATAAGCCTCAAGACATATAATTTAATAACCAAAAATAATTTATAGCTAAAAGTATCATTAGTGTTGGAAAATCATCCTGGGATTAGCATTTAAGTCCGACTCTAGGTATTATTAAAAAATTGATGTTGTGTAGATCTTGGTTCTAGTTTTAGTGGAAAGTTTGAATATTATTTGAAATCTGGCCATGTTTGGGTGTTTAGTTGCTGCGAAATGGATCTACTGACCCAGTCTCACTATTATTGATTAATTGGCCCAGTCTGTATATGTAAAAATATATATTTTTTTGGAAATTACTACCTAATTACTACCTATATAGTCATTACTGAGCTGAGTATTCTACAATGGGTTGGCACACATACTGTTTTTCAGAGCAAATGCTGATACTAATTATTTATAATAAAGGGGCCTGATATCCTGATATTAAAACGATAAGCATTTACAGCTAAAATTTTAATCTTGGGGTCAACTTAACATTATTATTGACTCCTACACAAAACTTTGTAGAAATGCCTTTAAGCATATTTTTAAGTAAAGTAGAACTTTTTTAATATTAGCTTAAAATAAAAAGTTAACCAACGTTCATTTTAAAGTTAAGTTACATTCATAATACATAAATAAAAACAAAATAGCTTTCTGGAGATTTATAAAGTAAATAAAGTAAGAATAAACAAAGTATCATTACAATTGTAATAGTACAATTTACAATTTGTACTGAAATTTGTCTCAACTGTAAGGGTTAACCCCTAGAGGGCGCCAAAACGCCCATTTGGGTTGTTTAGTTTAGTTTTTGTATTTGTTGTGTTTTATGTTTAAACTCCAGTTCCCAGGATGCACCACGGTCAGGTGACGTAGAAGTTCACCTGAACCGAGGATGATAATTATGATTTGTATAAATAGCCTGTTTGAGTTGACTTTTGTTGTCCAGCATTAATCGTCGTAGGGTTTGTGTTGGTGTTTTGTTTATTTAAGTATTTAAGTTAATTGAAGAGTTCTAGTTGCTCTCCGCGAAGAGCCTATGTTTTGTTTTCTGTGTTACTTAAATAAACTGTATTATTGAACCGCCAGCTCGCCTCCCGCATTCATGCCACAAACACACCGACACACACACAGAGTTCGTGACAGAGTGCTAGACCGTCAAAGTGGCATGGCGGAGGTCCCCACCCTAGAAGATTTTTGGGGTGGCACCATTACCATCTCAAACGAGCTGGCGGACTGGCTGGAGGACAGCGAGACTGAGATGTATCAGAGCTGGGAGTACAGGAGGACTTGCTAGAGAGCAGCGAGGAGCGGAGAGAGAGAGAAGCACGGCAGAGCTGGGAGGGCTGCAGGCTTGCCATTCGGCGGACGCCATTCAGGGGCGACGCAAAGAGGGGTGATGGACGTCTCCGCACCGACCGGAAGAAGAGGGCCAGGAAGGTCAAGTACGGCGGTGACGAGAGGGAAGTAAAACACCAGGCGGAGCAGCAATGGAGAGAGAAAAGCGATCTCATCAGGTGGCATTCAGAACTGAATCGGGAGCAAGTACGAGACCTGCGGGAGCAGGTGGAAGAGCTCCAACACCTGATCCTCCAGTTCCGGGAAAGCCGCGAAGCAGGCGCTGAGCTTCCTCTTCCCCCGCCTGCGCTCTGCAACACGGAAGAAGACGCATTTCCTCTTCCGCCGCCGCCTGTGCTCGGCATGGAGGAATACGAGCAATGGCTATGCAGCCAGGACAAAGCGTTTCCTCCTCCTCCGCCTCCGGTGCTCAATGCGGGGGATGACGCGTCGGTGCTGGACAGCGAGCGAGCTCGTCAGCCACCGCTGAACCTCACTGCCGCTCTGATGCAGGAGAGCATTGTCCTTCAGCCGCCTCCCGGCTTCGAGGACTAAGTACCGGTGCTGAGCGCAGCTCCAGCACTGCCGCTGTCGAGCCTCACATCAGCGCCGCCAAGCCTCACATCCGCTCTGCTGCAGCCATGCGACCTGGAGAGCATGGTCCTTCCTCCTCCTCCAGGATGGCGCGTTAGCTCTTCAGCAGCTGCCGAGCCTCGCACCAGCTCCGCCGCCGTCAAGTTGGGCCAGGCCCTGAGATCGTCGCGCCTGCTCCTCAGTATGGCGCCGAGATCGTCGCGCCCGCTCCTCAGCCCGCCGCAGTGTTCGTCATGCCGGCTCCTCAGCCCGGCACGAAAGTCCCAAGGCCAGCCCATTCACCCAGCCTCTGGATCAAGAGACTAAAGGTAGAACATTGGGGTGGTAGTCCTGGGCCTCCCTTGATGCTCCGGAGGAGCATTTTAGAAGGGGGGGTACTGTAAGGGTTAACCCATAGAGGGCGCCAAAATGCCCGTTTGGGTTGTTTTGTTTAGTTTTGTATTTTTTGTGTTTTATGTTTAAACTCCAGTTCCCAGGATACACCTCGGTCAGGTGACGTAGAAGTTCACCTGAACCGAGGATGATAATTATGATTTGTATAAAACCTGTTTGAGTTGACTTTTGTTGTCTAGCATTAATCGTCGTAGGGTTTGTGTTGGTGTTTTGTTTATTTAAGTATTTAAGTTCATTGAAGAGTTCTAGTTGCTCTCCGCGAAGAGCCTATGTTTTGTTTTCTGTGTTACTTAAATAAACTGTATATGTAGGCGCCAGCTCGCCTCCCGCATTCATGCCACAAACATGCCGACACACACACAGAGTTCGTGACACAACAGATTGTGATGCAGAAAGCATGTCTGCTCTCTAGTGACACGGCTCTTATTCCTCTCATAAATTGCAGAGAATTCATTGAAGACAGGATCACTCGACAAGGAACAAAAATACCTTAAACTTTTATTGGAAACAGTAATACTAAAAATAAATAAATAAATAAAGTTAAATATCGGCTATGATAACTGGCCAGGCTGATAATCAGTTGACCCCTAGCTGGCACCCCATTTACGGTGGCCCCTACCTTATGCCCCAATTTCTGTGACCCCTCATGTGCCTACAGTACATAGGGTTAGAGGTATAAAAAGTGAGAGAATTAATGAATAAATGAATAAATGGTTATTATTGGTGCTGAAATATTTCATTTTGTAAAAAATGTATATTGAGCATAATTTAGGCAATATGAATATTTAATTTTGTCTGCTTTGAGTGTTATTGGGGCATTCTTAATAATTGTTTTGCCAGGGAAAGGATTTGGTGTGAGAATTACTAGGTTGGATCAAGTATTCAATAAATCAAAACATAAACTAGTTTAAGTTTTACTGACACAGCCCACGTATACAGAAAAAGACCTGCTTTGAGTATTCAGAGGTAGTCAAGTATTTGACTACTGGTTTTACCATCACTGAGGTAGTTAGAGTATTTGATTTTTTTCCAGGTAAAAATATGATTTGAGCATGATCGAGATGTATATATTTTATATTTTCTGAACCTAATCTCCAGGTAGACACACACACTCATACACTACAGGGAATTAGGAAACACTCGGCAACCTACAATGCATGTCTTTGTACTACAGGGGAAACCAGCAAATCCAAAGGAAACCTACCAAGTACCTAGAGAACGTGCAAACTTCACGTACGCATACTGTACAGTAGGTGAGTTTTTAAACCCCTTGCTCTGGAGATGCGAGGCAACCACAAATCCACAATGACACATCATTAAAGTATTTTAACATTCCAGAAAAGTACCAGGGTTGAATATTTTAAGCCGGTCCGACCATTTAATTTTCCATGAAAACAATTGGTTTGGGAATTATTGAGGGAGTCTAGGTGTAATGGAGATTTGACCCAGACTGTGTGCATAATTGAGACCCTCTGAGTATTCATGGCATGTGTAAGCACTTAATTTGGGGGAAACTGATCCAGCCCCTGTAATAGTGGGAATTGATCTAGTCACTGGAGGAGCAGGTGACTCATCACTCCCAACACTGCTGCTAGTGTGTATCATGGAGAGTGAAAGACAAGCATTTCCCACTTTCCATCTGCAAACTACTATAGGACACACACACACACACACACTCAAAAGGGAACAAGACTGTCTCTGTCTGAGCAGGATCACAAGTGAGAAATACTGTATATATACAATGTACTGTACAATATGTAATGTGTAATGTGGACCAATGTGTTTATTCCTATTTTCACCACAGTGGTAGAATCTCCAGTCAACATTCACATGCGCATTTATAGACTGCGGACAATTTGGGAAAGCAACTTAGCCTACTCTGCATGTCTTTGGACTGTGGGACGAAACCGGAGTACCTGGAGGAAACCCACCAGCACAAGAAGAACATGCAAAATCAAACCCAGCCCCTGTAGGTGCAAAGCGACACTGTGTGTGTATAATGCATGTATACATTGAATATATACATTATACATTGTGTCTGTGTGTGTATAATGTAATTGTATATACATAAAGTATAAAGAGTCATAACTCATGGATGTTGCATTTCAAAGAAACTTACCCTCTCTCTCTCTCTCTCTCTCTCTCTCTCTGAATGTCACACCTCCGCGAAGAATTCTTCTCTAAACCAAAGTTACAACGTGACCGGGACCGGCTTAAAAATCCCCGTTTATGTTTCCAGTAAGAAAAAGAAACAACCAGCAGGAGTATAAAACAGAGGACTCTACTTGTTCCTCCCTATGAGCTCGTTCATTTCTCGTACAGAAGAGGAAAAGACGCTGATGTTTCCGTGCTGAACCCCGCGTTCCACGAGCGCAGTCCCGCTGTCCCGTACAGCGCCCGCGCACCGGCTCAGTGTCGGGAATGACTCGCGATTCGCGAGTCGATTCAGTTTCAAACGACTCTCGACTAACGATTCCAGTCCGGAGTCAGTCAGCAGCAGACAGCTCCGCCCACGAATCTGAACGCCCCGCCCACTAAACTTATCTTCAATGGAATCCAAGCGTGCTCATAATCACATGTAAAGCACAGTTCTTAAAGTTTGATAAAAAAAAAAAAGTTGTGAAATAAAAACAAGGGGATTTTTTTCAACAGATTCAGATGCTACTGTTTACAGATACAACATGTTTAGTGAATAATTTGTTCTTGTATTGTAACGGTACACCGATCAGCTATAACAGTATCACCACCTGCTTAGTATTAAGTAAGTGAAAGGTAATGACTTGTTCGGACACCTTTCTTAGAAAACCAGTATTAACCTGTTCAGCAATTAGAGATACAGCAGCTCTTGTATTGGACGAGACTACACGGCCCAATTCACAGTAGCAGAGGTGGAAAGTAATGAATTACTGTATTTGAGTAGATTTTTTTTGTGTACTTCTACTTTTTAAAGTAGTTTTTAAAATCTGTAAATTTACTTTTACTTAAGTATGCTTTGTTTAAAGTATTGTACTTCACTACATTTCAAATCATATTCGCTACCGAGTAAAAAAAAAAATCATGTAACATGTCATGTTACAATCATGCTCCGAGCCCGTGCACACCGCACACCTCTGCCTAGCATCCTGCTCGCCAACGTCCAGTCACTGGAGAACAAACTGGATGACCTCAGGGCCAGGATAAAGTTCCAGAGAGACATTCGGGACTGCAATCTCCTCTGCTTCACCGAGATATGGCTGAACCCAGCGGTGCCAGACCACGCCATACAGCCGGCCGAGTTCTTCTCGGTTCACCGCATCGACAGGACGCGGGACTCGGGGAAGTCAAGGGGAGGCGGCGTGTGTTTAATGGTGAACAACAGCTGGTGCAACAGCGCGAGCGTTGTTCCTCTTACACGCTCCTGCACACCAAACCTGGAACTACTGTCCATCATGTGTCGTCCATTTTATCTTCCACGGGAGTTCACATCGGTCATAATCAGCGCCGTTGACATACCTCCACAAGCGGACACTGAAACTGCCTTATGCGAGCTGCATGAGGCGCTCACACAGCACCAGACACAACACCGGGACGCTGCGCTCATTGTGGCGGGGGATTTTAATAGTGCCAACCTCAAACACGCAGCGCCGAACTTTTATCAGCACATCACCTGTCCCACCAGGGGCGAAAGGACACTGGACCACTGTTATACCACGGTCAAAGACGGTTACAAGGCACAATCTCGTCCAGCGTTTGGTAAATCCGACCACGCCGCCATCTTCCTCATGCCAAAATATAAACAAAGGCTGAAACAGGAAGTTCCGGTTCAGAGGGAGGTCGCGCGCTGGACAGACCAATCGGTGGCTGCGTTACAGGACGCACTCGATGACGCAGACTGGGACATGTTCAGAAACAGCTCCGATGATGACGTCAGCGTGTTTACCGAAGCGGTTGTGGGATTTATTGGGAAGCTAGTGGACGATACGGTGGAGAAAAAGACTATCAGAACGTTTCCCAACCAGAAGCCGTGGGTGGATAAAACCATCCGCGACGCTCTGAGATCTCGCACCGCTGCCTACAACACGGGACTTGCGTCGGGGGACATGGAACCGTACAAGGCTGCGTCATATAACGTCCAGAAGGCGGTGAAAGAGGCGAAGCAGCGCTACAGGAAAAAACTAGAGTCACAGCTTCAACAGAGTGACTCTAGGAGCCTGTGGCAGGGACTGAGAACAATAACGGACTACAAAGCACCAGCATCCGGTATGACGAACGCGGACGCGACTCTGGCAGACGAGCTGAACACATTTTACGCTCGCTTCGAGGCTGCAGCTAAAGACGCTAGCAATGCTAATGCTAACGGCGCTAATGCTAGCGGCGCTAACGGCTGCAGACAGGAAGACACAGCCAGCACCGGGAACGCGCTCATCATCTCCGAGCACGACGTGAGGAGAGCCTTCAAGAGAGTGAACACCAGGAAAGCAGCAGGACCAGACGGCATCTCAGGTCTTATTCTCAGAGCCTGCGCAGACCAGCTAGCACCTGTGTTCACTGAGATATTCAACATCTCTTTATCTCAGTCGGTGATTCCCACATGCTTCAAAGAGTCCATTATTGTTCCTGTTCCAAAGAAACCACATCCTGCTTCTCTCAATGACTATCGCCCTGTGGCCCTCACCTCAGTAGTGATGAAGTGCTTTGAACGCCTTATCAGAGACTTCATCATTTCTTCACTACCCGACACACTGGACCCACTACAGTTTGCATACCGTCAGAACCGCTCCACAGACGATGCAATCTCTCATCTCCTCCACATATCACTCACTCACCTGGACACTAGGAAAGGGAATTATGTTAAAATGCTCTTCATCGACTACAGCTCTGCTTTTAACACAATAATTCCTTTCACACTCACCACCAAGCTGGAGCACCTGGGACTGAGCTCATCTATATGTCAGTGGATCTCCAATTTTCTGACTGGCAGACCACAGGCAGTAAGGATGGGCGGACATGTCTCAGCCACACTCACTCTCAGCACTGGGGCCCCCCAGGGTTGTGTTCTGAGCCCCCTGCTGTACTCTTTGTACACCCACGACTGCGTGGCCACTACCAACTCCACCTCCATCATCAAGTTTGCTGACGACACCGTCGTGGTCGGACTGATCACCAACAATGATGAGTCGGACTACCTAGAGGAGATTGGAAATCTGGAGAACTGGTGCCAGAGGAACAATCTCCTCCTGAACGTCAGTAAGACAAAGAAGCTGATAGTGGACTTTAGTACAAAGCAGGAGAGGAACTACCAGACCCCCGTCATCAACAGGAGCCCAGTGGAGAGAGTGGACAGCTTCAGATACCTCGGTGTTCACATCACGCAGGACCTGTCATGGTCCTGTCACATCAACACCGTGGTGAAAATAGCCCGGCAGCGTCTCTACCACCTCAGACGCTTGAGAGACTTTAGACTGCCCTCCAAGGTGCTCAGGAACTTCTACTCCTGCACCATAGAGAGCATCCTGACGGGAAACATCACGACCTGGTTCGGGAACAGCACCATGCAGGACAGACGAGCTCTACAGAGGGTGGTGCGATCAGCCGAGCGCATCATCCGCACTGAGCTCCCTGACCTGCACTCCATCTACAGCAAGCGGTGCTGGACTAAGGCCAGGAAGATCATGAAGGACCTCCAGTTACCCCAGTAATGGACTGTTCTCTTTGTTGCGGTCTGGGAAGAGATTCCGCTCCCTAAAGGCCAACACAGAGAGACTGAGGCGGAGCTTCTTCCCGCAGGCGATAAGGTCTCTCAATCACACCTCCACACAGGACTAATAACATCTTTTAAGCTCACAACACTGACTGGACAATCATGGACACATTCATACACACTTGCACTAAATACTCATACATCTGGACAATTGCACATGTCACCTTTCATGCATATTTGCACAACCACTGACACTTTAATACCATATTTCTATATTTTTGCAATATTTTATTATGCCCTTATGCACACTTAATTTTACAAATTTTACTAGTTAAAATTATTTCTTTAGTACAGTATTTCCTTTTTATTGATTATTTATTTTACGTACAAGATTTTATTTTCTTTTTTTTTAAGGTCACTGGCGGTCGTATAAAGCATTTCACTGCATATTATACTGTGTATGATTGTGTATGTGACTAATAAAATTTGAATTTGAATTTGAATTTTGAATTTGAATCAAAAACGTAAATGTATTTTATCGATATTTTTTGTGATAGACCAACATAAAGTGGCATATAATTGTGAAGTGGAAGGAAAATTATAAATAAAAATCTAAAGTCTGGTGTACATTTGTATTCATAATTCCCTTCACTCTGATTCCTCTAACTAAAATCCAGTGGAACAAATTGCCTTCAGAAGTCACCTAACTAGTAAATAGGTTCCACCTGTATGTAATTTACTGTAATCTCAGTATATACATACAGTACAGTATACAGCTGTTTTGAGAAGCCCTCAAAGGTTTGTTAGAGAACATTAGTGAGCAAACAGCTTGAGAAAGCTTAAGGAACAAAACAAACAGGACAGGGATAAAGTTGTGGAGAGGTTTAAAGGTTTAAGGGTTAGGTTAAAAAAAAATGTCCCAAAGCTTTGAACATCTCACGGAGCACAGTTCAATGCATCATCCGAAAATGGAAAGAGTGTGGCACTCTGTGGGAAACTGTGATGAAAATCAAAGTAAACAACACACACAGACCAGAAGTCAGATTCAAACCCCATAGAGGTGCTGGCAAAGAGTGCCACCTTCACAGCCTATTCAGGCACTTGTCTTATAGTAAAAGCAAATATACATGGATGTATATAGTGAATGTTCTACATAATATAAGACTAATATCTTCATCTCATATTGTATACCGCTTGTCCCTGTGCAGCAGTCACAGGAGCCTGGAGCCTATCCCAGAAGACTTAGGGCATAAGGCGGGCTTCATCCTGGGATAACACCTAGAATCTTTTCAAATTTGTTTATTAGCTATTATTCAGCAAAATAAAAATTGTAATTGTTGATTTTGAGACATTTTTTTAAGCATATGGTCTTTTAACACTGATGGATGGATTCACTGCTTACGCAGGAAAGTCATGAGGACAGAGGACCTTGTTCTTTGTGCCTTGTACACTTGGTACAGTAAATAAGTGAGAGAGAGAGAGAGAGAGAGAATTGTCCACTAAGATGAAGGATAAGAATCTGTTAACTACTGTTTGAAATTATGCTCTCTAGCATTAACTCTGTAGATGGAAAAAAAAACTTTCAACTGAAGTTTTGGGAGTAGTGTCTATGCAATTGAGGGAATGTAATTAAACTCCCATTACAAAGAAAGTACTATAAAATGAGAATAAAGCAAAGGCAGTTACAGAAATGATTGGGGATGAAAAAATATATGTGTGTGTGTGTGTGTGTGTGTGTGTGTGTGTGTGTGTGTAGGTGTGTGTGTGTGTGTGTGTGTGAGAGAGAGAGAGAGAGAGAGAGAGAGAGAGAGAGAGAGAGAGAGAGAGAGAGAGAGAGCAGCAAAACAACAGGAACTTTGGAAAAATGCAGCTAGTGGTTATGTGGTGGAATAAATATTATTGTAATCTTTTTGTTGTTTTTTTATATATAGTAAATCTTAAGATTATCCAGTTAACTTAGTTATCTGTGTGTGTGTGTTTTGGAACAAGCAATCTATAACCATCAGAAAATAGAAAGTAAAAATAGAAAGGTTGCATCATCTATCTGATGTCAGCACGATGATATCATCTCATGACCCGATTGTATCACTCCATGGTGTAGCACAGGTCTCTAAAGTCTATTGAATATGGGCTATGAGCAAGTACAAAGCACTTATTTTTAACATCTTACTTACTACATGCTCTCATTACATGTGATAAAATATAAAATAGCATAAAAAGATGTTTTACCAGATCCATAGAAATGTCCATAGAAAAGTTTCATAAGGAATTAAGGTATTTTTGGCTGAGATTTTTTTGTTTCGTTTTGATGACAGAATGTTGAACCACTCCATAAGGTCATCTCCATCACATCCCAAAGACTTTCAGTAAGGTTAAGGGCAGTACTATGGGGGCAATACATGTGTAAATGTGATTCCTCATGCTCCCAGAACCACTCTTTTACAACTTGAGTCCTGGAATATTCCTATGATATCAGGGAGAAGAAAAACTACATAGATGTGATAACTTGGTCATTAATTTCATCAGATGACTTCATTTTATTTCCACCTAGCTTATCAGAGGCTTCTACAGTGGGCACTATGCATGATGAGTGCATCACTTCATGCACTTTCCTTCTTACCCTGTTGTACCCACTGCCGTGGTTTAGGGTCATTTACATTAGGGTATAATAAAATTTGGACTCAACAGATGTCCATTGCTTCTGTGCAGTTGACTATTCAGTACTATCCTTCCGGGTTTTAATAATATTTTGGACAGTTCTCAAACCAAACCCAGTCATTTCAATAATCTCCGGTCTCAATAATTTTACATCTTTTCCACAACAAATAGATTCAATTTTCTGATGTTGTTGTTTAAGAAATCATAAGCTACAGTACTTATTGCATCAGTTAGGGTTAAAATAATTGTTGCCAGGTGAAACATTTTTCAATGCAGAGAATGTCCAATTGAACTATTTCCTTATTTAAATCCAAATAGTGAATTTTTTGACCAGTCAGTCTATCATATGAGAAAAAATTCATACAACCTGCCTTCAGATAAAATGCAATCAATAAAAAAAGTACAAAAACATCCTCCTACAATTACAAGAGCTTGATTTTTGTAGTAAGATTACGTAATCTAGGTCACGTATTGTCCAGTATTTTATCATCCAGCTGACCCTCTATTGTTTTGATTTCCTGAAAGAAGAAAAATCTAGCAGCAGTTCTTGGAAAAGCGTTTGTCCTGCTGACACAGACTACTACAGAAGTTTCATGCCCTAACGCTTATCAGGTTTGAACAGATTCACAGGCCTGCAGGGTGGTATCACAGCTAAAGCAACAGTCAGCATTTACATTCGTGACATGTACAAACAATCACCTATCCAGATCTGACCACAGTCTGTCTCCTGAACTGAGCAAAGCACTAGGCAATTCCATTGGGGTGAATTTAGGATGCACCTCATGTTTATCAAAGCCATTTAATTCTATTGCCATAGAAACGGGTTGAAAAGTGATGAGTGTCCGTGTCTTCCTCATCTCACTGTGTCTACCAAAGAAGTCTGATAAATAATTACAAAAAAAGAAATAAATAATAGAAGAAGATATATGCATTGATTATTAAAGGAGCACACAACTCAGAAATGTGCTAGTATTTGATCTAAAATAAAAAATTCCAGAGATGGGTGAGGTGGGCCGACTGTTACTTCATGCCTGGTGTACTCTCTGTAACAATGAACACAAATACAGTCTCAGCAGTGTTCGGGAACTTGATAACAAAACCAGGATGTGCTTACAAGTTCTGCCCTGTGAATGGAACTTCAGAGAGAGAGAGAGAGAGAGAGAGAGAGTTAGTGGAGGGTGAAGAATTATATAATCATTCTGACCTCTATTTACCTCTCTTTCCTTCCTCTCTCTGTTTTTTTCCCAGGGTCCTCCCCTGAGGTAATGTGATTGTTGAGTTTGCTCATGAATACCACAATGAATGTTTTGAAAGGGTAAAATGATGATACTGTACTGTATATCAAATGAGTCACCACGCCTCAAAAATTCCTTTCTTTTTATCATACAGTACAAAATAAACAGAAGCGTGTAAAGAACTTCAGTGTATTACAGGTAAGAATTGAACTTCGAGTTATGACAAGAAAACCGACAAGACAAGACAAGACAAGACAAGACGACTGAGGAGATTCTTATGTGTATTTGTTACGTTAGGGTATATGAATGAATCATTTGTAAATGTCAAAAAAAAAAAAAAAAGAGATCTTCTAAGGATTCCAGCAGGTTGTTCTTTGTAATGCGCCATGCATACTCTTTATCCAGCAGAGCAACCAGATAACATGGAGCACAAATTTAAACTAGCACCAAAATCCTGATAATGGTGCCAGTGGGATTGAGCCCTTGTTTCATCTCTACTGAAACACAATAATGCAGCAAAGGCTTTGACCCTATAGCCCATGCTTCGCTTTCAACAGATCAACTTCCAAAGGTTCGACTTTCATGCCAATACCACTGTCAGCACCACCATGCATCTCAGAAATGGTCAGCTAGCAGAACGGACTTTCCGCCGTAACTCATCGAAGGGGATCGGCATCGTATACTGTACTGTAGCTGTGTTGCATTATGAAATTTTGAGGCCAGCGTTTATTGTGTCCACTACATCTTGTTTGGTAGTCTCATGATATTTTGTTGTTGTTGTTGTTCTTCTTCTTCTTCTTCTTCTTCTTCCAGCTGTTTCAAACCATTAAACCACATACAGCTTAGCAAGGATTACACCAGCTGCCCCTCTGATGCAATCCCCCATTCTATGAGGGCTGCAGTGGTTGGGTTTTATGCATTGGCTGGGAATCAAATCCGGACTTGGTCTGCATGGTAGACGAGAAGCCTGGCACTGAGCCTCCAATATTTGTAAATGTTTTTTAGCAAAGAAAATTGGACTTGGACTACGGTTCGGAAGATCCCAGGTTCAAATCCCACAACCACCAAGTTGCCACTGTTGGGCCCTTGAGCAAGGCCCCTCAATTGCTCAGATGTGTAATGAAATAAGAATGTAAGTCTCTCTGGATAAGAGCGTCTGCCAAATGTCTAAATGTAAATGTAAATGTAAAATTAATACCTGTGATAACCTGTTTAAGTTTAATAAACTATGTGTTAGATACCCACATATCAAATCCATGCTCCATTCATCCAGAAACCTCTGTAGTCCGACTACAGATCGTGGACACCAGTGGCAACCATTCAAGACCATTGGCGACCATTATATTTATTCTCATTTTATGACCGTGGTGGAACCTCCGGTCAACATTCATGCATGCATTCACACACTATATGCAATTCGTGAACGCTAGTTAGCCTAATCTGTATGACTTTGGACTGTGGGAAGAAACCGAAGCACCCGCAGGAAACCCAAGCATGGAGAGAATATGCAAACTTCATGCTCCGATGCGGGACTCGAACCTGGACTCTGGAGGTGCAAGGTGACAGTGCAAACCACTGAGCCGCATGCCGCCACAAAGCTAATATTTCAATATAAATATATTTATTGCTGTTGTTTTAAATGTATAAATATAAACTCCTTATCCCCACATCCTAATGTAACCCGGATTATGGTCACCCTAGGTTCAGTCTTGCTGACTTGATGGATCTGTTGCTCATGTATATTTTTCTGCAGTGTACATTCACTCTTGTGTTAAAGCTTCTTTTAGGCTAACACAGAATCTATGTAAATGCCAGCAATATCTCGGCTGCCAAAACTGAACACTCATAGGTCAATGCCGATCTTGTGGTTCGTCTCTGGGAACTCCTAAGTAGAGTGATTCACCTCTAATCAATTTGACCTGTCAAACTGATTCACAACAGATGCGCTAAATTAAACGTTTCAGGAATTTCACGAGACGAAAAAGAAAAAAAGCGGGAAACGTGGCAGATTAATTGATTCTGTGTGTGTTTGTGATAGCTAATCTAAAAGTAATGTAATTTGTAGCATCGAACTGATTGAACTGAGAAGTAGAAAGAGAGAGAAAGAGAGAAAGGGAATGTTGCAGAAGGTAGTGCTACCCGTTTTTTAACAGCTAAGGGATGACGTCGCCCTGCAATCTCACTGCCAGGTTAGAGGTGACATCATTCCCTGAGTATGTCATGGCCTTGAGGGAAAGCTCTCTTGCTGTGCTGATGAAATATTCAGGCAACTCCTGCTAAACCTTAGGATTGTGAAGTACTTCTGATTAAAGCGAGGGTTGTATTGAAAAGCACCACATTTGACCATGTGATCGATGAGTCACAATTGAAGCTAGACTCTTTAATTACCTAATAAACCACACTGACCATGTCTGGGATTTATTATTTCTAGTAAAAAAAAAAAAATGAAAAAGAAGATGGCAAATGGCAAGCCAAGGCATGCTTTTTTTTTTTTTTTTTTTTAAGACATAGAGGATAAGAAGATTTTACAACAAGCAATTTTCCTGGCAACATGGAGGACTGCAGCGACACCTTCACCTTAGAGGCATTTATTCTTTCCTGATTTTGAAACCTATTGAACAGATGCTACAGGGCTCTTTTCACAAAGTACTGGAAATATGTAGCTGCAAGGTAAAATGATTTCTGAGAAACCTTACAGCCAAATGTGTATTGAAGGGGAAATAAACAACATATGATTAATTGGTAATTTATATTTATTTCTTTATGCTTACCCAGACATGAAAATAGTTGTAAAGTTATGTGGCTAAAAGGTGAGAAGAATAAACCATGTACAGTCCTGTAAATCTCATAAGATTCTCTTTATTTCGTCACTTTTTCCTCTGTAGAATAATTTCAGCTAACTAGCTGTTTTGGGGTTGAATGGCAAATTGCATAGAATGAAAAGCTAGAGCGCTAAGATGTACAATCTTTTTTGTTCCACACACATCAAGTAGTGCCCATGCCCTTACGCAAAAAAAAAATTCTCTACTGTATATATTAACTGTCAATATATTAAATGATTTAGTGTTTTGATCTACTGGTAAATTGAAAAGATTTTATAATGTTAACATTCCTAGTTGCCACACTAACTGATACTAATTAATAATTAAGAGAAAATAAAGATATTTGTATTTAAAAATATATTCACAATATTCAGAATAATATATTGTGTTAATAAATTACAATATAGTGAAAAATACATGGAATTGCTGCTTTTCATATATTGAGAAATATATTCAAATATATTCAAATGTATATCTTAATAAGTTTAATTTTATATTCAACAATATACTTTATAATATATTTATTATGATATAATATATGGACAAAAAATAAACCTATTTCTTTTTCTTTTTCTTTTTCTTTTTACAATATGCTTTATTGAAGTTCAAACAAAATGACTTTATACGCATTAATCAGAGCAAACCAACAAAGTAAAAATGTGAATATAATAAAATGTTTTTTGTCTTCATTGCAATATTTATATCCATACATGGTCCATTCATATATTGCAATATATTAATAAATATAAGCGCTACTTTATATATATATATATATATATATATATATATATATATATATATATATATATATATATATATATATATATATATATTTTACAATATATTGCTATTTTTTTTCCCGTAATGAATGTTCAGGGGTCAGAGAGGGAAATTTCGGATTCAACCTTGTGTTAGAAGCTAGTTAGCTTTGTAGCTTCAGTTACAGTAACCATGCAAAAGCAGTGAGTTGAGTCATGAACCTGCCAACGCATTGGTGGAAGCCTGCGGTGATGCCAACTAGCAATAAAGAAAGATTGAAACAGTTCAAAGGCAATTCGGAACAACTTATTAGCAAGGACTAAGGAGACAAAGTGTTGTTAAAGATGAAATAACAATATCAGATATATTGTCTTGCAGAAAGTGCTTCCATGCTTTGGTTTTGGCAGGAAGCTGCTCTCCTCTCTCCCAGCTACTGAATCCTTTACACTATACTAGCCTACTTTCTCCCATGTATTTAAAACATTTCACTTTTTAACTGACCAATTTGTGGATATGTGAAAGTTAGCAAACCGTAGCATCACATGCTTACACCGCATGCTCCTTCACAGTCTTGTGGCAACACTAGCCAATAGAATGTTGGAAACATGATGTAGTGCTTGCCAACTAGTTTGGGTGGATGCATTTTGAAATGGCATGTAATGCTTTGTGTAGGGTGGGAGAGCACTTCATTACTATAACAATGTGCTTAAATAGGGAGGGTGACGCAGTTTGGGGTCTGACCTTGATTGTTTTATTTTAAATCTCCACGATTCACAGGAAATGAGAAAGTGTTGTAGGTGCTTTGGTGGTAAGTTTGTGAGAATTCATCATGAGCTTGGCATGAGTTGAAAGTGGTTCAGTAGTACACTGTAACATTTTGTGGCTAGTGTGCAGCCAAATCATAGGAAATTAAGGCACATGAACCGGCAAGAAAACTGGCGAGAGTTTCCATTTAGTTTGCTCTCATACATATTCAATGTGAAAGAAGGAATCTTGACGGAATCATGAGGTTAAGGAAAACTAGTTCGGCATGACAGTCTGTCAGATTTGTTTCATTCAGACAGTGAACCATTTTTACTCACTGTAGTTGTAGTTTATTTGCCCTTTAATAGGTAAACTAATTAAACTCTACTTCTTCTTTGTTTCTTAGAGTTCACTTTCCTATAACACTAAAGAGAATTAAACTTATCTACAGTATTGCCTCTCCTGAAGAGTAAATAAAATTATGCTGTATACTGTACACACAACCATAAAGAGCCTCTACCAATCAGTTTTCTCTTGACCCCTGGCTGGAGTACCATTACAACCCGAAGCAGAAATCCAAAGCCTAATTAAAAAAGTATTACATTCATTATTCACATCAAAAGCTATTAGCCTCATAAGACATGTGTACCAGATAACAGTCCAAGATCTTTCGTTAACATCTCAAGTTAAGCAGATATCCAGATAAGTGTGCCTGATAATGACAGCATTAAAGCTATCTAGGAATTGCCTTTTAATATTTTTGTTGAACTATTCTGACCTTTCTGAGACTGGCGTCGCTTCTTGTCATCAACATACCAGCTGAAAAGGTCAAGAAATAGATTTAGTCTGTTCATTTGAAAATGATGCAATAGCCTGTAGGTTGCAGTCTGACACCTTAAAGGTCTAACAAAGATAACTTTCCAATTAACCCTTTGGCCATTCTGTCAGGAGGCAAAAAGTATGTATCACTGCAGGCCCACATGTTGTTGCTATAGTAGCTGAATGCAAACTAGAGTAAAAACAGTGAGTGGAATTTACATGTGGTCATTTTTTCCATTTACATCATGAAGGATTCCCCACTTTCCACTCTGCAGCAACAGACTCTTGTTGTTGGTCTTTCGGCTGCTCCCGACAAGGGGTCGCCACAGCGGAGTATCCAGTCACTCTAAATCCACATAAATACAGTGTACAGGTTTAAGCACCTGATCATGGTAGTATTGGTAGTATTTTCTCAAACATGCAAATTTCCCAGGCTAAAAGAAAGCTAAACATCAATTTAATGAAAAGCTATATAAATAGTGGAACCTTGGACCGGCCTGCTAGTGTTTTGTAAAGTGAGCAACATTTTTTTATTTATTTTTGGGTATTTCCAATTTTCTCCCCAATTTAGTCGTGGCCAATTCCTCCCCGTCACTAGCGGGCTCCCACATTAAGGCTACCATTACCACTCAGTCGGGAGAGCGAAGACTTTCACATGTTTCCTCTGAACCGCGTGACGTCAGCCGATCGCATCTTTTCGAACTGTTTGCTCACGCACTATTAGTAACAGGTCTAGCCAGTCCTTCCACGTGCGCGAGCTTACAGACGCCCCTGATTGGCTGTAGAGCCGTAATTAATGTGGGGGCACAAGTACCTCTCATCCCTCCCCCCTGAGAGAGCTCGGCCAATCAGCTCTCTCTGCCTCGGGCTGTGAGAGCAAAACAGCATCACTCGGGGTTCGAACCTGCGATCTCCGGATTGCATTTGCCATTGCGCCCCTCGGAGGCACTAAGCGAGCAACATTTTTTAAATACATTTTAACAAATGAGGTCTTGATATACAAGTACTGTAGAGTATGCATCCGCTTTGTCTGCCAAACATCACATGATCACAACTGAGCCAATGGTTCTTTTCTCTCTTCCGCCGTGTGATTGTGGGTAATCGTCTTAGTGTGCGTGTGTCACTCGTATAGTCAACATAAGTGCGTGTGTATTGTATACTATAACATTGTGACCATGTGTGTGTGCCTGTGTAAAGCATTTTTTTTTTTATTTTGTGTCCAGGTGTAGTGACTGTTCTTTAGTAACTGTACTGCAACAACGACAAGTACTTCAACAACAGAAGTAAAAACATGCGAGTGTGTAAAGGTAGCCCCTCTGTTTCCGCTCTCATCTAACACCAGTCATAATTCTTTCGTGCAGGTTAATTTGTTTTATTTTTACTTTATATTTTGTATTAATTATTTTGATATAAATATTTTTGGGTTGTGGAACAAATCGTCAGATTTTGCATTATTTCTAATGGTATTTCTTATTGATATACGAGTGCTTTGATATACAAGCACGCTTCCAGAATGAATTATGTTTGCAGTCCAAGGTTTGACTGTGTATACCTTATATAAAATCATGTGCTTGCATCTCAGCAAAGGTAACTTGCTGGATCAACTTGATTATTTTAGTTTATTCAGTCTGTGTCTCCAAAGTTTTCAAGAGTTGTCTCAACAAATACCACTGTATGAACTTGGATCAACAATTCAATATTAATTATTTCAACATTTATCTACTTGGAGTTTTTAACTAGAGTACTGTGATTTATAAAACATTCATCCTTTCATTCATTCTCTATACAGTACCGCTTAATTCTGTGTTCAGGGTCGCGGGGGCGGAGCCTATCCCAGGAGACTTCGGGCACTAGGCGGGGTACACCCTGGACAGGGTGCCAATCCATCGCAGGGCACACACACACATACACACACTCACACACCCAATCACACACTACGGGCAATTTGGGAACACCAATTAGCCTAACCTGCATATCTTTGGACTGTGGGAGGAAACCGGAGTACCCGGAGGAAACCCACCAAGCACGGGGAGAACATGCAAACTCCATGCACACAGAGACGGGAATCGAGCCTGGCCGGGGAATCGAACCCAGACCCTGGAGGTGCAAGGCGACAGTGCTATTATAAAACATTCAAGAGTAAAAAAAAACATTAAGTTAAGACATGAACCAGTGGGAAACTGGTGCAGATGCTGACAGACGATCGGTGATTAGTATACCGGAGATGCCAAATGCTAAGGAGCCAGGCATAGACGAGAGGGGAAATGAGGTTGCTGCAGAGGTTATTACAACCAATTTTCCCCAAACAACCATTTTTTAAAAATTGTATCTTTAGCCACTTCGCAGCCTGTCTCAGTACAATATTTGTTCCCATTTCTTTAATTTAATCTACATCGTTTAACTTAATTCAAAACCTGTCTTGTACCGTACTGTACATACACTTAAAATAAGTCTGCATATTCAGTGTCTAGTTAAAAGGTAAATTTCAGAGAGGTCTTAACCACCTGATTATTTTGGATAAGCATAACTATTGTAGGACACTGGGTCCTATTTCACTTCACAACTTCAGGGTGCTAGGTTTGATCTTGAGTTGAATTCAGCAAGTTCTCCCATTATCCATAAGGTTTTTCTTTTAAACCCGTTCCAGTAGGTACAGTATGTATGACCCGGATGGAGTGCTTACTGAAGAATATAAATACAATTGTTTTAGGAATTATGTGGAAGTTTATGAAGTGTAGTTATGCAAATAAGCATTGCAGTTGATACAGTACATACTGTATGTATTTACACATTTGAAGCTGTTATCGTACATTTAATTACACAGTTTACATAGAGACAGCCCTCACTACGACTCCAATAACAATAAGTGTAGAAAGTGAAAATGTGCATATGTGAAGGCGAAGACAAACTTCCACCCACACAGACACATTTTCATGGACAGGAAGGACTGAAATATATCTCTTTTGTTGATCAATGAGCATGTTGATCAATGTTGACCTGGCCGGAGGGCCTTGCGTCATCTCCCTAATGTGGCCTAAGAAATCTCAATGTACTTGAGTAGTCCCCTCCAGACACACACAAACGCATAAACACCAGGCATACTGCGTCATTCGGGTTTATTGTATTGTTATAGCATTGAGGAACCGCTAAGGTAATGACAAAAGGCACTCTTGGCAATGACAAAAAAACAAACAGGTTTGACTCACAAACAGGCCTTCTGTCACCAACAGATCTGTGCCAGCAGCTGTGGTAATAAACTTTTGGAAGCCTTGATATATTTAACATTTGACTAATACTGTATGCACACACTTGAATTGCTATATTTATGAGACACTTCAATGTTAATAAAAGGTCTAATGTGTTCCAACAAAGCAATAAATATATGGTAAATGCATGTATACACACACACACACACACACACACACGCAGTGAAATGGAAATGTAATTAGAAGGGCTCGATAAAGCAATGCATGTGTGATTTAGGTAAATGTTGGCTCTGTTTCCCTTGCTACTCTTTTTTTATCTCTAAAAGAAACATAAAAAAACAGGAAGCAGAACTATATCAAGACTCCAAATTAATCCATTCCAGGGGGGGGGGATTATAAAACTGTTATAAAGTTCTCAGAGTCTGTATAACGTGATTAAGGCTAAATCTAAGAGACTAGGATGTCCTGGAGAACCTACTGTAGGTCTTCAGATCAAAACTCTCCTTCTGGTTCACTCTAGTGCATCAGCATAACTCTAGAATAATCTTATCTTGTGCATATTTGCGTGAAGTCTGATAAAAGTCTTAGAAGTTTCCTGTGTACTTATTTTGCATTAGAGTTCTTATGAAGGAATCATGAGCGCTCTTGAGTTCTTTCAGCTGATAGAGAAACAAGCAGGTGATAATTCTCCTCGAGAGCTTGGCTATGACAGGCATGTATCATTACTTTGGGGACCAAGACGGGAGCTTACTGTATATTCGACCCTGTATCCGAAAGGGATGAGACTATTCAAGAGTAAGTAATAAGTATTTAATTATGTTTAAGTATAAAGCTTCAAGATTGGCACAGCAGGTAGTGATGATCCAGCTCCAGCAACCCCAATTCACTCCTTATCTTGGGTTACTTTCTGTTGGCGCTTTTCCAGTACATGTTCTTCTTACAGTATGTCTGTGTGGATTTCCTTTAGGTTTTCTTCACACTTTTCAGTGACATGCCCAATTACCTGCTAGATTGGCTACACTAAATCTGAACAGGCTCTAAATCCACTACACCTGTTACCAGGATGAAGCAAATGAATAAATAAAACTCATTGTCAATATTACATTATGTACGTACACTATGTGCCTGTACTTAGAGTTATTGCAACAAGGTATTAGTGAGGGTGTGAATGTTTGTGCACTGTGCTCTGTGATGAACAGGTGTCTATTCCAAGGCGTACAGTATGTCTGTTCTGCACCAGGTGTTCTCTGGATAAGCCCTGGGACCAGTTTTTTTTTTTTTTTTTTGTTTTTTAGATCTCTTTGTCACATGTTACTATGGTATACTGAAGTATAATTACAAGGATTTTGAAGTGTCAAAGGCTTTTATTGACAATTACATTAAGTTTATGCAAAAATATTTGCAGTGTTGACTCTTCTGGGTCACATCCTGACTGATGGCCGCCCATTCTTGCATAATCAATCCTTGGAATTTGTCAGAATTTTGTGTTTTTGTTTGTCTACCTGCATCTTTTTGGATTGACCACAAGATGCAAGAATTGACCCCAAGTTCTCAATGAGATTAAGGCCTGGGGAGTTTTCAAAATTTCAATGTTTAGTTTTTTGCCGTATGGCAAGGTGCTCCATCATGATGGAAAAGGAATTTCTTGTTACCAAACTGTTCTTGGTGGTTGGGAGAAATTGCTCTCGGAGAATGTTTTTTTTTTACCATTTTTATTCATGGCTGTGTTCTTAGGCAAAATTGAGAGTGAGCCCACTCCATTTGCTGAGAAGATACCCCACACATCAATGGTCTCATCTTTACTAAGCATTTAAGAGATATCAATTATGATTTTTTTCTGACCTCATATCTTCCACAAAGTTTTGCCCAGTTCTTACCGGGTTTAATAAGTTGGACACACATTTCAAAACTTTTTGATTGTTTCAACTTTTTTGGTCAGGCAGTATATAAAAGGCATGAATGAATGCATTAATCATATGGTCTCTATGTCTAAAATATCATAGATGTTAACTTACTTTACATATGAAGTGAAGGCTTTCTGGCTTAAATCCCATTATCACAAACATTAGCAAAGGTGCTCATACTCTGAAGGTAGACAGAGCTTTCCTTTAATAGTATTACATTTCCCTGTGTCACGGATTGTGTACTGTAGCAATTTAAAAAAATGGAATTTACGTTTGTTCAGGCTTTACCCTTCTTACATAGTAAGTTGTCATAGTAGTTGTTTGGATTAGTGGTTGGATGGGAACTGTGAGGTGATGAAATAAGAGAAAAATAGAGTGGAGGAAAAAGAAGAATTATGAAGCAGAAATACCCTAAGAACGATTTTATCCCACCAGAAGTATACAGGCATAAGGTTAAATCTATTAAACAGGTGGTTTATTGGTGGGATTCGATTAGTTTGTCCAGTGTTTTCCAGAAAATGTTGCATTTAGGCCCATATAAGCCCTTAGAGCTAGCAATAACTGTAGATCAAAGTTTGCTCAGGCTTGCTTCAGGAGTGTTTACTCTAGCTCTAATCTATCCTGGTCGCTTTTTTGAAGTCTATAATTATCTAAATGGCTGGCATGGTGGGCGCGTGGTTGGCACTGTGGCCTCGCATGTCCAGGGTTAAGGGTTTGATTCCCGCCCAGGGTTTGTGAGTGCAATTTTCATGTTCTTGATTCCTCCTACATTCCAAATACATGCATAGTAAGCTAATTGCCATTCCTAAATTCCCCATATTGGTGTGCTTGTGTGCACTAGGATGGATTGGCACACTGTCCAAGGTGTACCCCTTCTGAGTCCCCTGGGGCAGCTTCCAGGCTTCCTGCGACCGTGTACAGGATAAGCGCTATAGAGAATGAGTTGGTGACATTTAGGTGGTTGGGTTCCTAGGTTACAAAGTACCATCAGTCAAACACTATTTAATTATTTTTTTTTTTTTTAGTGAGTGAGTGAGTGATGAGTTTTCAGTGTAGTAATGTGTATTAGTCGATCCCAGCTGCTATACCTGCTGCTTCCTTCTTACCAGTACTAGCTTCGAAATTCCGCATATTTTCAGAATCCTCATTTTATTTGTATTTATTATTTTACATTACTGTATATATTATGATATTATATATTATTCAGTACTTCTTTGTGTTATGTGTAGGCTTTCAGGTTGTGTTATGCTGTGTCTTCTGAGTCTCATGTGTGCGACAGCGCTCTCACATTGTAATTACAGCTGGTGTAAAAGAACATTGCCTGATGCACTAATGCAAATTGGCTATTCGGTCTTCCTAGAAATTCTAAATGACTAAACTCGGTGAACGGTTCACATCATCATTAGGTGACTCCATCATCTCAATAGGAAACTAAAATACAAGGTCTGTTGTCATGATGTTTCATTATATGTCAGCTCTCAATATTTCATACCATAAACCTCATGCTATAAAATATGTGTATACTCTTCTATATAAAGATTTTATATACACATATATACAGTATATATATATATATATATATATACTGTATATATAATTTAAATGTATATTTTAGTGTTAAACTATTATTATTGTACTGCATTTTAAGAGGTTTCCACAACAATAATGTTTAATGCATTGTATTTATAGTATGTACGTATATTAATACAGTATTAAAATATTATAAAGAATTTTCCATGTTCAACAAACCATGACATATTATTAAAATTTTAATACGATTTCAATGAGATATTTTATTTTATTTACTTTTTTGCTTAATATTGGGGTTAACATACAGATTTATTGATATTTACACTGTATTGTGTAGTTATAACATTTGTGTTGTTTGTACAACAGTGATCACCTTAACGGCATAGAGATACAAATTAACCTCAGCAAACTGAAACCAAGTGCTTGTTTGCCAGCATACACAGGTAAATAACCTGATCTGCTTTTGACCAACTCGTAATAGAAGCAAATTATGAACATCCTGTTCGAGCCATCTAGAAGTGCCAGATTGTTAGCAATGAAGGAACACTTGCCGGGTCGCCTGCCTCGTTCTGTCTCATTACTGGTTGGCAAAACACATGCACGCTGGGAAATCACAGGAAAGCACAAACATGGGGAGAAAAAAAACAACAGATTTTTTGTTAACAACAGATGTTTGTTAAACATGGGCTTCAGCTCGGCCTAATGAGCATCATTAGGAAACTGTGAATAGGAAAGAATCGAAATGTAAGTTTCGAGGTGGGGAAATGGGTTCGAAGACCATCAGGACCATGTCTACTGTTATTGCTGACACACACTAAATTAAGATTTTAACTAATCTAAGCAGGGTACAATTAATTAGGTTGGACCTTAACAGCTGTTTTTGTGTATTTTCATTCTAAGTATAAAAGTGAAAAGTGTGCGGAAACTACTGACTGAGAAACAGGTGTCAATCTAGATCTCATGTTAGATTATATTGTAATTTGACACAACGTAACCTATTCTTCTAATCAGCCATAACATTAAAACCATTAACCTCCAATCCACCTAGATTTGTGGTTCTCCGTTGGCATGAGACAAGACGTCCGATGGTGAGTTGTAGTGTCTGGCACCAAACATACATACTGTATCCAACTACATGTTGGAAGGTGAGAGAAAATACAAGAGAACATGGTAACAACTGGGTACTTGTTGAGTGGAACCACAGTTTACACCATTGCTTGCGTATGCACTTCATGCTTGACTGGATTGCAATAACAACCATGACAAATAGAAACAGTATCATGTGCCACACTTTGGGTGGGACTGCTTCACAGTGGCTGTAGAATGTTTTTTTCTACTCAATAATACGTTACAAAGTTAAGCGCCTGTAAAGTCCCACTAGCTGTAACTGAATTGCCCGAGAGAAAAGTATGGTGAAAGCTGCTTTCAGGTTCAGCATGGGATTGTGCCAAAACTACACTATTGCACAGACTTTACTGAAGTCACAAAATAAGTAACAGCTATTTCGGTCATGTGGGCAGCTTGTAAAACTTTTTTTTAGATGTTTAAAGAGTGTATAAAAAGAAAGAGGAATTAGATGAAGCCTGAATAGAGTTTAAAGTGGAACATTAGGAACTAAAAGTAACAATGAAAAGGTTCACAGATGCACTACTGTAGGCCCCAAGTGTAATCTTCGTATGCATTAATGTGTATACAACCACAGCATGAAATGATGGTTTGGTTGGAGCCAAAAATACATTTTTCAGGAAGGAATGTACAGTCTTAAGTATACTAGTGTACATCCACAAATGCACTGAAATCAACCTGAATTAAAACTATAGTTCTACACTATAAAATATTACTTTCACTAAGGTTTTTGCTTTTTGTTTGCTTTTACTGTCCGCTATACAGTGTGCATGGTTTGATCAAGGAGTTCTCAAAGATCCCTTTATATTTTGTTGGTTTAATTTTAAATCCACCCATTTTATCTATTTTAACTTTACACCTATTTTCACATACTGTAAAGGCCATTTTACTAATTACTGTATGTATGTTCTATTTATCTTCGATGAGGACATAAAGCACATTAAACCAGATCTAGAGGATTAGTGATGTCAATGCCAGTACAGTATTGGCTTTAAACTCCAAGTACATCGCAGCCTTTAAACACAGCCTTTGCAAACACTCTCGCATTCATGTTGACCAGACGACTGATCACTTGCACCCGCACCCCTTCACGTAATTGCGAAGCATATACTCTATGTTGTGTTATCAGTTGTTAGTAAGCCTTGTTAGTCTATTGATAGTCTCTCTGTCGTTCTCTGTTTGCTCATGCCTGCCCTAGTCTATGTCCTGCAGTCATATGCTTGATTTGTTTACAATATAATCCTGCATAACAGCACATGCCTACTGTACCTGCATACCTCACAGTTTAGCATTAAACCCAAACCATTCATGTGACCAGTCATACCTGCTGGTAACTATGAAGGGCGTTCAAGTTAAACCGGGATTTTTGATTTGTGCAGAATACCAGATAGTGTATGAGAATACATGTGTGTGAATGAGAGGGACCCAAGAGGAACAGTGAGGCTACAGGGAGCGGAGGTAAAGAAGGTGCAGGATTTTAAGTACTTAGGGTCAACGGTCGAGAGCAACGGAGAGTGTTCAAAGGAGGTGAAGAGGCGAGTACAGGCAGGTTGTAATGGGTGGAGAAAAGTGTCAGGTGTGTTGTGCGATAAAAGAGCATCAGCGAGAGTGAAAGGAAAGGTGTACAGGACAGTGGTGAGACCAGCGATGCTCTACGGCTTAGAGACAGTGGCACTGAAGAAAAGACAGGAGGCAGAGCTAGAGGTAGCAGAGCTGAAGATGTTGAGGTTCTCTTTGGGAGTGACAAGGATGGATAGGATCAAGAATGAGTTCATCAGAGGGACAACCCATGTGAGATGTTTTGGAGATAAAGTCAGAGAGGCCAGATTGAGGTGGTTTGGACATGTTCAGAGGAGAGATTGTGATATATCGGTAGAAGGATGCTGAGGTTGGAACTGCCAGGCAGGAGGTCTAGAGGAAGACCAAAGAGGAGATTCATGGATGCAGTGAGAGAGGACATGAAGTTAGTTGGTGTGAGAGAAGAGGATGCAGAGGATAGGGTTAGATGGAGGCAGATGATTTGCGACCCCTGAAAGGGAACAGCCGAAAGACAAAGAAGAAGAAGAAGGTGTTGAAGAACTGGACTGGCCCTAACACAGAGCCCTGACCTCAACCATATATCGAGCACCATTGGAACAGAGATTGCGAGCCAGGTCTTCTCGTCCAGCATCAATGCCTGACCTCATAAATGCCCTACAGAATGGACATGAATTCCCAAAGAAAAACATCTTGTGGACAGCCTTCCAAGAAGAGTGGAAGGAGGACCAACTCTGTATTGAAGAATTTGAACACAATGTCATTGCAGGTTTGGCCAAATACTTTTGTTCATATAGTGTATCTCCTGTGTTTGACATCAGAGTACGACAATCTTGGTGAGAACTTTTTTCAGGCTTATGATTAGCTAACATGGCTTTGTGGTTACGGTTATGTCGCCACCTGCTGATTTGGCATGCTCTTTACAGCATTTTTTTTTTTGCATTTTCATGTGGCTGATTCTTTTTTCTTTTTCTTTTTTTGAGAAAAATGTTTTTTTTTTTTTAATATCCATGTAGGTGGGAACTAGGCCTGCACCTCACAGATTTTTTTCTTGCTACAGTACCCTCTGACTCACTCAGCAGTTGACTAAATATAAATTTGCATCCGGATTTCTGTTAAGTTGCTTTCTGTCAACATCTATTGTTTGGAATTGAAACACTTTCATTCATTACATTATTGACACTTACACATGACCACCTGATGTCAGTTACTGAAAAAATACAATTTGTACACTTAAATGTACAGTTTAACTTAAAAACAAGCTACTGGTAGCATTCTTACGTTTGTGTATTTTGCTTTTTGTAAAAAAAAAAACACATTTGCATGCAATGTCTTGTTCCCATAAAGTGCCTAATTCTGACAAAATACCAGGCAGATTAGGGTATTAATTTGATTGTTATGCACTCACAGAAGTAAATAACAGTACAGTATATACTCTCTTATCTTACAAACTGTTCATTTTTATTTAGTTAAATTATGTTTTTAACACTATAGCACTCATTAAGTATTTGGCATCACCTTGCCTAAAGATAATATACCTTCATGCTTTTTTTTTTACAACAGATATAAAATACTTTCCCAATTTTCTTTTAGCATTTACGATGTACAGTAATCTCTGCACTTGATATTAAGCAGGGTTGTGGGTTTTTTCCCCTATTGCTGCCCTATTGCTGAAACTTTTTAAACTTTCTATCTTCACAATCACTACGGAAACATGAAGAATCTGACATTTCTTTGATGTTCTGTAGACAGGTTAAAAAAAGCAGAGAAGTAAAGGTGGTGATTGTGAATGATTAGGTGTTCAGTTCCAACAGACTCACGTGTCTCTTCCACAAGTTGGTGAAAAGTTGTTTGATGATTTTTATATTCGATAATAAATATATAAATACAGTATATTTCATAATGCTGGATTGTGAGGGTAACAAAATGCTTTCTTTTTAACAGACAAAATCTGAAGACACTCTTAGATGCCTAAACAGCTCTGAATTAAGTTCCTTTATAAGTCAATAATGAATGTGTTTGAAATAGAAACGGTAAATTAAACAAATTACTTTCTCTGTTAACATAACTGGGTGTGTGAGTGTGTGTGCTTGCCCTCAACAATGGGTAGTCACCCCATCCAGGGTATACTGTATCCCAACTTGTGCCCTGAGTTCTACAGTACAGGCTATACAGAATACAGAGTGCATATAAGGGATGGATGGGACATTTCCCTGCTTAAGAAAACTGTTTATACCATATTATACTCAGTGTCCAATAGGTATTATAGCATAGCTGCTCAGTGAGTATAGGCATGATGTGTGGAGTACTTTGCTAAAAGGTAATGGTCCTGTTGGTGATTTTCTATAGGTGAGTTCTATAGGACAGGCTACACAGAATACAAGGTACTGTTCTTTCAGCATTTACGATGTAATCTCTGCATTTGATATTAATGATGTTTTGTGGGGTTTTTTCCCCTATTGCTGCTCCCATATAGCGTAAAAGAGAAACTTTTAAAATTCATTACTGAAACATAAAGAATCTGACATTTCTTTGATGTTTAAAAAAAACTGAGAGGTTAAAGTGTCAGTTTATTGTAATAATCAGAGAAACTCACCTTATTTGGATTACTCATGATTGGAAGTGTGAAGAGTGGCAGAACAACAGCATGGTCAAAGCTGTCAGGAGGTCACGTACTGTACTGTAGTTTGCTCGGATCTGGTGATTATGTAGACTCGGACTATGTGTTACCCTCGGGTCTCCAGGCAGACAGGGAGCAAAGGCCAGAAATACGCACCAATCGTCAATCATCTTTAGCATGTGTGTGTGTGTCTGTGTGTTTGAAAAAGAGATAGAAGGTATCCAACTTTGGCAATATGTCATAATTCTTATAATTCATGGCACTGTAACTCAGACCAGATAATGAATTCCAGTCATAACTGTGTGTGTGTGTGTGTGTGTGTGTGTGTGTGTGTGTGTGTGTGTGTGTGTGTGTGTGTGTGTGTGTGTCAGTGAAGTGTATCTACATGTTCATGGCTAAATGCCAGTGTTCTTAACATGGTTAACTACCACATGTTAAATTCCTTTGTGTGTGTGTGTGTGTGTGTGTGTGTGTGTGTGTGTGTGTGTGTGTGTGTGTGTGTGTGTGTGTGTGTGTGTATGGCTGTGTGTCTCTGTATTGGCACGTAGGAAATATTTTACAAAGACAGTCCTCCAGGTGCTGCTCAAATTTCCTGAAGCCAACAGGAGTCTTTGTGGTCAGCTTCCGTTTGAAATTCCACAAAGTTTCATGTTTTCTTTGGTTTATTTTATTATAAGTTTTATATTCCAGGATATTCCTAGCAACAAACTATATAAGCTCATAACCGAGCCAGGATGCTACAGTGTATAAATGTATGTCCTAAATGCTTTTATTTAGTTTGTTCCCTTAAAATGATATGGTTCTATCTCACTTTTTTGTGTCAAAATTGAGTTACTCAGGTTGTCTTATTCCAGGACATTGTAATAATATAACATACAGTATGATGTGTTTTTTTGTTTTTTTTTAAGTTGTATGCATTTTTTTTATTTGGAAGAAAATAAAAGGGAAATACTGGACTTCCTATTTGAAGAATAAAAAGGCACAGCAAAGTTTTTGCTAAAGTGCAAAAGCTTTGAAGCTCAATAGCTCACTCAGTAGTTAATTCAGATACAACCTTATAATTCCGAGGAAATGATTAATTGTTGTTTTTCACCTCTTTTTTTTTTTAGGATGAATTTAAAGGTCCACAAAATGGCACATGATATTCCTAGCAGAGTTCTTGTTATCCTATGAAGGGGGGGCGGTGATGGACAGTTATGACAAGTTTGAAATGCCATGCCTTTTTAAATGTCTCCAATGTTGTTAAACATTACTGGAAGAAACTGAGAGCTGTTACACCCGCCTAAGGGTTCACTGAGGGGATCCAAATAATTGTGAAATTATAACAACTATATAACTTTGAAATGATATAATAAATCATTTTGAACAACTTTGGCTTTTTGAACTTCTATGTAAATTTTACATATGAGAGATAAAGAACAAGACTAAGAACTAAAACATACTGTAGTGCAACATACCCGACAACATCTAACTTCAGCAACATTTAACTTCCCTGTAGATACTAAACTATAAATTCACTGTACAGAATTCACCGGTCTGAGTCAGAACATTTTTAGAAACCCTTCGAACATTGCTGCCAACACCTGTTCAGGACAGATCATGTATCAGAGATGGAAAAGTTGTTACAGGGCCTATAAACGTCTATCAATATATTTATACATTATACATTCAGCTATAAGTGTTTTTCACCTTGGCAGCTGCTTTTTAACAGTAAGAGTGGGTTTAACGAGACCTAACTTTAGCCTGCCTGGATGACTTGAACAGGTGGCTTTTTTGTGCAAGGAAGCTTCATGAAATGTGCAAGATTTCTTTTTGCAGGTTGGTATGCAGTATTATGTAAGGCATGTATTTATAAATATGTTGTGATATTGACATTTTAGCCAATATTATATATAAGTGGCTGTTAACAAAGTCTGACATGCTAACTTTTACTATAACAATCTCATGTTCATGAATTCCTCAATAATATGAATTTATTTTAAAAATATGTCTCAAAGTACAGTGCCCTACATACAAACATTCGACTTACGAACTTTAGAAGATACAAACATGGGTTTGCACATGTTTTATTCAAGAAAGTCATGTGCGTACAGTGTGCATCCTCTGTAAGTGCAGTGCAAGCCTATTGTGTCCAGGAGCAAGTGTAAAATCAGCAGCGATGAAGCTGGTACTGCTAAGAAGCACAAAGAAATAACAATGGAGACAAAAGTAAAAATAATTGAGAAAATGGAGCGAGGTGAAAAGATGGCAGACATCATATTTTTAATATGAATCGTTCAACCATTGGCACAATTCTGAAGAACACCGTGTATGCTGTGTATAGCTAATTGTGTTAGTATCCTACAGTAGTACCTAATGTTTGTTGGACTTACGAACAAGTTGGACTTACGGACAAGTTCTTGGTACGGAACTCGTTCATATGTAGGGAACTTAGTGGACTTAAGTAGAATGCTGCTTTATAACAATGACCACCATTAAATGTGCCATACTGTATTAATCAAATTTAATTTAATTAAATTGAACATGGCACTTTTCTTGGTTTTCCTAATTGTTTTGTTTTTGTGGTCCTGATTGTCACATGTTAAAGTCCACTGTAATAAATGTGATGTTAAAGTCCACTGTAATGAATGTGATGCTAAAGTCTACTGTAATGAATGTGATGCTAAAGTCCACTGTAATGAATGTGATGCCAAAGTCTACTGTAATTAATGAATGTGTGTGCATATTAATCAAGTATCAAATTACATTTTTTAAAAGAAATCCAAAATTTCACTAATGGGACATAAAAATCCCTGTAGTTGCAGGAACAATCATAATTATAATGAAGTCCTGTCCTCGCCTGGTGCAGACAGCTGTTCTCTGAGGACTTGTGACTGCAGTCGCTTGATAGTTTAGGACTGGAATTTTCTACAAGTCTACCTGAGCCTTCAATAACAAACTGGATTCCATATTAACTTAAAGACATCAACTGTTATACTGAACTTCACACACTATGCCTCCTAACACACAGTATGACTGCAGATCAATCCCTGTGATCCGCTTTCACCAAAATGAGGATGGGTTCCCTGTTGAGTCTGGTTCCTCTCAAGGTTTCTTCCTATTGCCATCTCAGGGAGTTTTTCCTTGCCACTGTCACCCTCGGATTGCTCATCAGAGGCAGCCTTATCATTTTGATTCATACTCATTCACAGTTAATACAAAATTCCATTTTTTGTTATTGTTGAAGCTGATTTGCAACAATGACAATCGTTAAAAGCGCTATACAGATAAAATCGAATTGAATTGAATAATCTCCAGCTAGACCCAGTCTGAGCAGTCGCTCAATACTGTAGTTCACCCATGAACAGTTTTGTAGCCTAATCTCCATCAGTGAATGTGGACTTTATATTAACTTAGCCCTTAAAATTCAGCTTTTAGCCATTAATTGTTTCCTGTTTTTTAATAGCATATACTGTGTGTATACAGTATGGCTCAAAATTGTGCAGTATAGAGTAGCATGTCTTTTTTTCAGCGCAAAATAGTTAATTTTAACCAACTATACAAACATGACTGAGCACAAAATGTAAAAATAAAAGAAATAGAACAGATACACACAATCATATATTTTTATGGTTGTTCTCAGTTGTTTCTATGACAAGAGAAAGGTTCGTTCTACCTGTGAAATCCTCTTGTCTTGTTAACATATTGCCACCTTCCCAGTAGGTGGATTAGCTGTGACCCTGTATTTCAGTGTGTGAATGTTTATGCATGCTGCCTTGCAACAAACCTACTTCCCATCCATCAATCATCTTTGAATTAGTACCTCACTCCAAGTGTCTCTGGGACAGGCTCCAGATCCACCTTCACTTTGTCCAAGATAAAGTAGTGACTGAAGATGAATGTACTGTATAATGGTTGCATTTTTAAAGATATATTATTTAAATGGGTACTCAGAGCAAGCTCACAGCCTCTGAACATTATGTTACTGTCATGTCACTGACAAAGTGTCTCATTCCCACTTGGCTGATAGAACAGCCGAATAACAGAGATGACATGCAGATAAAAATCCCTTCATTAATATCAGTGAAAATGAGAGGATGACGCACTCTAACAATTGTATGGATATAATCTAAATTGATATTACCCAGCATCTGGGTTGATGGGGAGACCACCTCCTGGGTATTATTACCACACAAATTTACATTCCTCATGCACAAATTCTTCAAAGTTGGAAGCACATGGTGGTTTGGAGGTTGTAACTTTAACCTCTTGAGATCCAAATGTCCTCATATGAGGACAAGAAATCCTCGGATGATGAAAATTAGGTATAATTATTTTGTCAAACATCTTTGTGTTTGAAAAGGGTGATTTACTTCATAGTTATCAGACATTGATGAAGAGAAAAATTGAGGAGAAATTGCAAATTGTAAAATTGCAATTGTAAAGTCTGGGTCTCAGGATGGTAGAACTAATAGACCCAACCCTTTCCAACCTGATGTGCACAAATCGTGCTCAGTGAGAAAATGATTTCCCTAATGTTAGCGCTGAACTGAAATGCTGACTGTGTGCCAATCTTTCTCGCTTGACATGATCGCCTGATCTCACTAAAACTGAGCACAAATTCCCACACCCACCCTCCAGAATCTAGTGAAAATCTAACAATGGGAACTGAGAGATTGAGCAATTACATATTGATGTTAGTTCAGATTTAGACATGGAAGTTCAACAAGCACATCAGGTTGTGGTGGTCAGGTGTCCAGATACAGTACGTCAAGTCGAGTTAAATCAAGTGAAGAAGGCTTTTATTGTCATTTCAACTATATACAATTCAATACACAATGAAACATACTATTGTGCTACATACAACAGTTATTACTTAACTTAGACACCTGATTAGCTATATAAATAATCTTCTGAACTTACTCCCTTTCATTTAATTAAATTTTATTGCTATGGTTTTATATTTCATGGAGACTTTTATATTTAAAAAATCTGGAATGGTAAATCTGGAAAAAATCTGGTTAGATACAATCCCAACCATCTAAATGGAGAACAGTCTGGTGTAATGACAGTGAAATATGGGGTCCCACAAGGGTCAGTTTTAAGACCTCTGCTGTTCTCAATATACATGCTTCCCTTGGGTAACATCATTAGAAGACATGGGATTAGTTTCCATTGTTATTCTGATGATACCCAAAAAAACTAAACTAGACGAAATACCTACTGTCTAGACTAACTGAGTGTGTCCAGGACATAAAAGATTGGATGACCAAAGTAAAAAGTAAAGTAAAGTAAAAACTTTCTTTTACTAAATTCAGATAAGACAGAGATATTACTTATCGGCCCAAAAACCAGCACACAACAGCTTTCACAATTCAGCTTGCGCTTAGAAGGATGTACTGTTACTACCAGCTCGACAGTAAAAGACCTGGACGTAATATTAGACAGTAACTTGTCCTTTGAAAATCACATTTCAAATATCACAAAACAGCCTTTTTCCATCTTAGAAATTTTGCCAAACTCAGGAGCATCTTATTCATATCTGATGCAGAAAAGCTAGTTCATGCATTCATGACCTCCAGACTGGACAATTGTAATGCATTACTAGGTGGTTGTCCTGCATCCTCAATAAACAAGCTTCAGTTAGTCCAAAATGCAGCCGCCAGGGTTCTCACTAGATCCAGAAAATATGATCATATAACCCCAATATTATCATCCCTGCACTGGCTACCTGTTCAGTTTAGAATAAATTACAAAATAGTGTTACTTACATACAAAGCCTTAAATGGTTTAGCTCCCACATACCTAACCAGTCTTCTGATACACTACAATCCACCACGCTCCTTAAGATCACAAAGCTCCGGACTTCTGGTAGTTCCCAGAATTTCAAAATCTACAAAAAGGGGTAGGGCATTTTCATATTTAGCTCCAAAGCTTTGGAATAGCCTTCCAGAAAGTGTTTGGGGAGCAGACACGGTTTCCCAGTATAAAAGTAGACTCAAGACGCATCTCTTTAATAAGCCTTCATCTGCCCTCTGCACCTGCTGACTCATGCTGAACTGGACTTCATGTTCATTTAAAGAATTTCTGTTACATTGTACTTTCACCTGCACAACACACATGATGTCATATCATTTCTATCTGTTATCACCCAGATGAGGATGGGTTTCCTGATTGAGTCTGGTTCCTCTCAAGGTTTCTTCCTAATGCCATCTCAGGGAGTTTTTCCTTGCCATTGTCGCCATCACCCTTGGCTTGCTCATCAGAGACATTTCATGCATCATTCATTCATCTCATTATTATCTAGACACATATTTTTTCACACATACACGAAAATTGTCTTTTATTTGTTTATTTCATTTTTGTGAAGCTGCTTTGAGACAATGACCATTGTTAAACGCGCTATATAAATAAAGTAAAATTGAATTGAAATGAATTAATATTTCAAAAAAGACTGTACATTCCATCAAAGCTCCTGAATTTTTTTTATAAAATCTCACAATGTCGAAGAACATTGTATGCATGCCACCTCACAAACAAAACTGCTTTTGTTATTTTTGTGAAATTCTGTAGACGACAAATCTTGGATTATGTTTAAATCATGCTGAAAATTCTGACCTGGAGCATGACAAGGGACCATGAAGCATTCATCTTCTAAACATCTCAGCTCGAAGCAGTTCATTTCAGAGATATTTTCCTCACAAGATCTCACAGTTCATGGAGAGACAGACTGGTGGAAGAACAAGGTTTCAACAAAACAGAGACATTGTTATTGATGTTCATTATGCATGGCTGCACATACACAGTACATGGTCCTGTTGTGGTCTTTCACGACACAGTCTTAGTTCTGCAGTGTTTCATCAGACACACCAGCTCCAATCTGTTGTGGGATTTGTCTGCACTTGAACTGTAGTCTCACCAGGGTAAAAAACTTAAATTTTTCTTTGAAAAAGTAAACACAGTTCAGGGAAATTCTCCTTGTACACAACAATGTTTTGAGTTGATTTAAACTACAGTTAGGGACATGTGTCCCCCTCTTCCTCTGTGCTCTGTTGGATTGAAATAAAAACTCTTTATATGGAGCACAGTGCAGTTCACACTCTTGCAAAAGGATACATTTGACTCATATCTGGCCTTGTAAAGTTTTATCCACAAAGCAGACTGATGTACATATACATGTACAGTACATAATTAAATAATCAACCACATTAAGATTATAATATTTATTATTTAGAAAAGGTATGTTGTATACCAATATAATATTCATAAATAAGGAAGAGATAAGTTCAAAGAATGCAATTTTTTAAATAAAACAACTGATATTTAGGCGACACAGTAATATGTTGTTCTCTCAGTACTTGGTGTGTTTCTTCCAGGTACACCGGTTCCCTACCACAGTCCAAACTAATAGGTGTTTCCGAATTTCCCGTAGTGTGTGAGTCTGTGCATGCTTATGTCCTCCGATAGAGGGGGGGGGGGGGCACCCTGCCTTATTTCCCACGTCTCCTGGGATAGGCTCCAAGCCTCCAGCCCTGAGCAATATAGAACATGAAAAAGTGATAGAAAGTGAAAATGTAGCTGTAGAGAGTGAAAGAGTAAAAATGTTATGCAGTGTAAATGTTCATGTATGTTCAATAGCAACAGCAATAATAATATTACAATACGTTTATATTATCTTAGAGAGAATAATGAAAAAATATAAAATGAAGGGAGTAATATAGAACAATATTTTCTGCCTGAAATGCAATATGTAATTTTTATAATGCATATTTTATACAGTATACATATGCACATTATATAAAAATAAATGCAAAAATCACACACTTTTTGATTTCATTCAATCACCTTTATGTTGTGGCTATTTCAGGGACGATTACCCAAAGACTCAAAGATCACTCCGGAGACCGGGAAGGTTGAGGCCAACAGACTTTATTCTTCCCAGAATACAGCCGAGCAGTTTCTCTGCAGAGGAAAAAGCTCTTGTCTCTTCTACGGTGCATGCTTATATCCGTTTATTACATGACACTTCTTCAACATCCTGTTTCCTCCAACACAATACTCCCATACATGTGTTCTGTTTCTAACAAGATACAACGCTTCAATACATACAGTAGGTTTACTCATTCCCACAAGACACAATGCTCTCATACTGTACATGTTTATCTTATGGCTAAAGGAAGCATCACTCACTTAATTGGACAGCTTGTCCACGCGCTCCCATCCTACAGCGGGAAGCATCTGCTCTGGAGAGTCATACTGAGGTCTTGGTGGCCCAGCACATTGTTTTAAGTCATTAGTATCTTTACTGGGTACTATGACACATTTTGCACTATGTTGTTCCATAAATATATAATACAGCAAATTAAAAACATTGTCTGTTAAGGTACACAATTCGTGATTAATATTTTGTGGTTAAATCACTACACATACAATGTGGTGGCCAGTTTATGTGTGAAAATTCTTCCTTATGCTCTCTCATGCCATCAGGGAAGAACATATCCGCAGTTGTGATAACCTGGTCATTGAGTATATTCAGGTCATCAGCTGACTTTATTTTATTGCCACACAATATTGCTAAGCCTAGACCGGACTAACTGAACCAACCCAGATTATAACACTGCCTCCAGAGGCTTGTACAGGAAGCACAATGGGGGCATCTCTTTATGCACTTCCCTTCTTACCCTGATCTATCTGGAATTTGCACTCATTCAGATCTCATGACCTTTTCCATATGTATATGTTCCATATAATATGTCACTCTTAAACTGCACTATACAATAGCTGGCCATTTGGGTTGAGATCTAATGAGTTTGAAGGCTGCAGCATATTATTTATATCATGTTCATCCTCAAGCCATAGAGTCACCCCTCATGCCCTGCAGATGGAAGGTTGTTGTCCTGGATAAAACCACTAATAGGCTTAAGGTTGAGCAGCCAGAAAAACTTTGTATTGATCAGCAGTGATGCTTCATGACACTTCATATGGTCAGTCATTTGTACATTAAGGTTGCAGTAAACTTTGGTAGAAACCAGTCCAAATTATTTGAATAATGAAAATTTAATTAATATCAATCATATTTAAAATACATTTGGACACCACATTTACATAAAGTAATAAAAACAACAACAAAAAATTACAACATAAAATAATTTGTATAAAATACAGTAGGAATTTTAAAACAAGGAAGTTGAGAAACAACTGAAATTAATGAAAAAAATTTAAAAGATAAGAGCAAACAAAAGAGGCAAACCATAAAACATCCATGCTGGATGCATAACAATTGAAACCAGTTTTATTTGGTAATGCAGATGTTTTCATGTTGCACAACTATACACAACCCTTTACCTGGATAAATGATCGTTTCCTTGAAACCCCACTAATTCCAGAATATTCAACTTCTCTACTATTTAGCCAGACACATTTTATCATTTCCTGACCTTGGGTACTAACTGCCTCAAATCGTCTATGACTTGTCACAGTTCATGAAAAGGACAAAACGTCCACGGTCACCTGCCACAAGACCAGTTTTACTCACATCTAACCCCATGAAAGAACTTACAAGTCTGGATCTGTCCTGTGTGGGGCTTTTCCCCACCTCAACCCCCTAAAGTTTACAGACAGGATAATAATCTATGAACTTCATTCCATGCTTCATTTCCTGCACTCTAGACACATATTTGGCAGGATTATTCATGTAGACCTAAGCCATCTGATTCCTCACCACTACACCACATAACAATTGATACAACTCAAGCTTACAAGTTCTGTCTGAAAAAAAGGATTAATATGTAATTACAAAAACTGGCAAAGGTGTGATTTTAATATTCTTTTCATAAATTAACTGTAGTACATTTTTTTTTGTTAGTATACACAGATCAGCCATGCAGTTATGAACACCCACTTAATATTGTGTACAGTTGATCCATCCTTTTCCACAAAAACAGTTGTGACCTGCGTGTTCTGACCCGTGTGCTTTCTATAGGGACCAGCGTTAACCTTTTCACTAATTAGAGCAACAGTAGCTCTTATATTGGATTGGATTACACGGGCGAGACTTTGCTCCACATGTGCATCAGTGAGCCTTGACTGCCCATGACCCTGATGCTGGTTCACCAGTTTTAATTCTTTGCACCACTTTTGGTACAGTAGGTCCTGACCACTGCAGCTCAAATCATTACAATTGTTCATTGTTTTTCACACAAGCTTCAGGGCCAAAACGTACTTGCTGTCTAATATACCCACCCATTTTCAGCACGAGATATTGTTTCTGTAGCTAGATGTGAAAAGAACCAAATTGTGAGGGCTAGACAACTGGGTCAGAGCAAGTGCAAAACTGCAGCTCTTGTGGGATGTTCCCAGGCTTCAGTGGTCAGGACGTACCAGAAGTGGTCCAAGGAAGGAAAACCTGTGAACCAGCAACAGGGTCATGGTGGCCACTGATGCACAGAGGCTGGCCTGTGTAGTCCCATTCAACATAAGAGCTGCTGTAGCTCTAATTGCTGACAAATGCATGAATAATGGGTAACATCTAAAGTACATGGTGTGTTCAAGTCAAACCAGGACTTTTTTAAACAGACTTATAATTATTATACTAATAGTTTAATAGTAATATTATTATTACTACTTTAATTTTTTTAATCATTGATGTTTTTGTGGTGAAAAGAGGACCTAACTAATATTAAGCGGTTACGGCTGATTGGTGTATGCCTCTCTTCTGATGGTAACATGATAGCATCAACAATGGTGTGACATGTTTAGAGAAAACATAGTACTACTGTATACATTGCTGCCATAATTCAATTCAAGTTTTAAAAATGGTTATAGATAATAACTGTTGAAGTGTGCATTGCTCTATGGAATATGTGAAAATATTAGAAAAACATTAAAGTGTATTTTTCTCACCCGGGCAGTCTCTATGATTTTATTGTTATTATTGAAAGTATAAAAGTTGGAATAATAGTATTAATAGTATTATTAATAAAGTAATAATAATATTAGAATTTGCATAAAACTGTGATTTGCCCTGCATCCAGAACTGCTGTTATAGAGAATAAAAAGCTATGCTCATTATAATTAAAATGGCAACAGGTAGCTGTCTAACCAATAACTATTTAAACTCTTGAAAAAAAATCTAAACAATAAATCAGTGTCACTGAAATACTGTAGTTTATAACGAATGATAAAAATCAGCTTTTCCAAATATACCCATGGCACAAGCTGTTCAGTGGCATAAGTGCAAGCTTTAAGATGTTGAATCACATTTCTGTATATCAAAAGGCCACACTTAGGTTACTTACATGAAGGATGACCACTGGATGACTCACACACACGCGCATACACACACACACACACACACACACACTCAGACAATTTAGATGCTCTTATAGAGGCAGAGAGCATTTAGTAACTGCGCTTCCCCAGTTGCAGAAGAGCAGATTATGGGAACCGCATGTGTAGATAATGAGATGTCAGTGTCCTGTAATTAGAAGAAGCCTCAGAAAGCATTCTGGAAATCTTTGTAGTGCATAAGATAGGATTTGCTCATGGTTATAACATAATTACATAATTAACATAATTATACTGTACATGCATGAATAATGGGTATCTTATGTACATGGTGTGTTCAAGTCAAACCGGGACTTTTGGTAGTTATGGGAGTAAAAACTCCTGTTATTTCTCTATTTAATGCACTTATCTCATCGTTTCATTAATGCTTGTATACCATCAAGGTAGAATGTTTTCTCAGTGTGCGCGAGCCATGATCAAACTTTCTTGGGCCAAACATGTGGAAATAGCTTGGACTGAGGACAGGGCTGTGTGGGTGATGTGGCAATAACTTCCCGCCGAGTTCCTGTGATGTGCAAGCGGTGTCTTCGAATGATTGTGTGCACAGTTCCGATGTGTATCTTTCACAAGGTGGTGACAAGTTATCGGTTGAAGCATAATGCGTTCCACTTCCTGAATGTTAACGGGAACAACTGTAGTGCGCTCTGAGCCACCTCAGCCGGGAATTGTTATTCACGGATGTACGGCCTTCTTTAAATCTTTAGCTTCTTTCAAATGTTTTATTGCAGCAAAGAGTCTCATCACGGTATTGTGCTCGAAGTCTTCTGTAAATGTCAATCGGGTTTTACTCCTTTATTCATGAGAAAGTTCATCATAAGTCCCGGATTGACCCCCTGGTAGATATAAAATATACTTGGATATGTTTTGCTAATTCCGACTTGTTTGTGTCTATTTAGGTGGATTTAACACAGAACATTCATCTCTCTAACCACACACATGCAGACACAAACACACATACAATACACTCACATATAAACACTGCTGTAAAACCCACAAGAAATGGTCTTGTGAACATTATTACATATAATTTCACATCATTTCCGAAAAACATGAAGGAAGTCGCACTTCATATGGGGAAAAAAAGTGCTCTGGTACAGTACATGGGTGTGAGATTAGACTAAGCTATTTTCTTCCAAGCTTCCTGAAAACGTGTAATGGCTGCAATTATTATCGCAAAGCTAAAACTCATCGTGTGAGAGGAAATATTTTCGACTATACTCGTTTTTCCTGTGCTGATTTTCTTCCCAGAACCAAACACACAATATCACTAGTTGCTGCCATCTTGTGTGAAATAAATGAAATCACGTTTTCTAGCTGGAGGATTTCCTCGAGCACTCTTATAACACTACTACCCTGGAAAGATTTTATTACAGAGAACAAAGCTAATACAGAACGACTTGGTTACGCTCAAGGTTTCCGCTCCATTCGCTTTCCTCCGTTTCCTCTGAATTGGTTATTAAACATTCATTCATTCATTATGTTATTAATCCTGTACAGGGTCACGAGTGGGGGTGGAGCCTATGCCAGGGTTCACCCTGGATGGAGTGCCAGTCCATTGCAGTAGTCGTAAAGAATCCAAATAGAATTGTACACTTAAATTCCTTAGCAGCTGCTTAGAGAAATGTCCAGAATTAACAACAAAATAAAACTATAATGAGGAGGCATGGTGATTAGCACTGTCACTTTTCAATATCACGGTCTGAGTTCGAGTGGTCTGTGTGCATGGAGTTTGCATGTTTCCCCCCATGCTTGGTGTGTGGCGTAACAAACAAAAAACATTCATCTGGAACTGTTCAGGTAAAGGTACTACACTGAAAATGAGCAAAAAAAGTCCTTTGGGAAGCCTGGAGAACTATTCCTCAAAACTGTATTATAAAACACAAGAAAGTCTCGCTCTTTGTAGGGCAAAATATGAAGAAATGAAGATTGTCTCAAGGCTTTTGTACAATACAATAACCATACACAAGCTATGATGCAAGGTACATTTGTGATGGGTAATTAGGTGAGGTACTCTGGTGAACTAGGCTAGTGTTCGATGCTTTTCCACTATGGCCAAGGTTCAATTCCCGGTCATAGAATTATACCCAGCTTTTCAAATCAGTATGATATGCAGTGAAATGCTAAACCGACTGTTTGTGACTTACAAGGAAAAGAATGCTAGAAATAAAATCTACATCTTCTATTCATCTTCTATACCGCTTTATCCTGTATTTAGGGTCTCAGGGACCTCGAGCCTATTCCAGGAGACTCAGGGCACGAGGCATGGTACACCCTGGACAGCATGCCAATCCATCGCAGAGCACACACACACACACACTCATTAACACACTATGGTCAATTTTGGGAACGCCAATTAGCCTAATCTGCACGTCTTTAGACTGTGGGAGGAAACCGGAGTACCCGGAGGAAACCCACCAAGCACGGGGAGAACATGCAAACTCCATGCACACAGAGACGGAAATCGAGCCTGGCCGGGAATCGAACCCGGACCCTGGAGGTGCAAGGCGTAAACAATATGTATACAGTGGGGCAAAAAAGTATTAGTTAGCCACCAATTGTGTAAGTTCTCCCACTTAAAAAGATGAGAGAGGCCTGTAATTATCATCATAGGTATACCTCAACTACTGTATGAGAGACAAAATGAGATCCAGAAAATCACATTGTAGGATTTTTAATTAAATAATTGGTAAATTCCTCTGTAAAATAAGTATTTGGTCACCTACAGCAATGTTCAATACAAACCAGCAAGATTTCTGACTCTCACAGACCTGTAACTTCTTCTTTAAGAGGCTCCTCTGTCCTCCACTTGTTACCTGTATTAATGGCATCAGTTTGAACTCGTTATCAGTATAAAAGACACCCGTCCACAACCTCAAACAGTCACACTCTAAACTCCACTATGGCCAAGACCAAAGAGCTGTCGAAGGACACCAGAAACAAAATTGTAGACCTGCACCAGGCTGGGAAGACTGAATCTGTAACAGATAAGCAGCTTAGTGTGAAGAAATCAACTGTGGGAGCGATGATAATCTCCCTCGATCTGGGGCTCCACGCAAGATCTCACCCAAAAAGATCACAAGGACTGTGAAAAAAAATCCCAGAACCACACAGGGGGACCTAGTGAATGACCCGCAGAGAGCTGGGACCAAGGTAACAAAGGCTACCATCAGTAACACACTGCGCCGCCAGGGACTCAAATCCTGCCAGACGTGTCCCCCTGCTTAAGCCAGTACATGTCCAGACCAGTCTGAAGTTTGCTAGAGAGCATTTGGATGATCTAGAAGAGGATTGGGAGAATGTCATATGGTCAGATGAAACCAAAATAGAACTTTTTGGTAAAAACTCAACTTGTCGTGTTTGGAGGAGAAAGAATGCTGAGTTGCATCCAAAGAACAATATACCTACTGTGAAGCATGGGGGTGGAAACATCATGCTTTGGGGCTGTTTTTCTGCAAAGGGACCAGGACAACTGATCAGTGTAAAGGAAAAAATTAATGAGGCCATGTATCGTGAGATTTTGAGTGAAAACCTCCTTCCATCAGCAAGGGCGTTGAAGATGAATCATGGCTGGGTCTTTCAGCATGACAGTGATCCCAAACTCACCGCCCAGGGAACGATAAGGTGGCTACGTAAGAAGCATTACAAGGTCCTGGAGTGACCTAGCCAGTCTCCAGATCTCAACCCCATTAAAAATGTTGAAGGGAGTCCGTGTTGTCCAGCGACAGCCCCAAAACATCACTGCTCTAGAGGAGATCTGCATGGAGGAACGGACCAAAATACCAGCAACAGTGTGTGAAAACCTTGTGAAGACTTACAGAAAACGTTTGACCTCCGTCATTGCCAACAAAAGGTATATAACAACGTATTGAGATGAAATTTTGTTATTGACCAAATACTTATTATCCACCATAATTTGCACATAAATTCTTTAAAAATCCTACAGTGTGATTTTCTGGATTTTTCTTTATTATTTTGTCTCTCACAGTTGAGGTATACCTACTGTATGATGAAAATTACAGACCTCTCTCAGTGCCAGTCTCCAGACCGGATACATTTGTGAGGGTTGTGGCAGGAAGAGCATATATTGCTAAACTATTGTATAACATGGACTTGGTGATCTGCTGTGGCTCCACCCAACTGCCAAAATTGTAGGTAGGTACAGTAGGTAGGTAGGTAAAAATGCTTTGTTTTTTTAGGCATATTCAATTCAAGTATTTATAATATCATACCAAAACCGAATATTACACTTTTTTTTTTTTTACAAAGTCTACTTTAAAACTTGCGAATATTATACTTATGAGCATTTGGCTTTTTAGATTAAAATTGAACTGCAATCTCACACTGACTAATATGAACGATAACATAACATGGTTTCACTTATTACTTGTACTTTGTAGAGCCGTATAAAATGATGTAGGCTGTAGAGGTTACATGGGGTTTCAGTTATAAGTCACACCTTCCTTGCTTCTGTCTCTGATCAGGTCACACTTTGCAACCTGTTTCTTTCTGGCATTCCATTTCCCTGTCCCTGTTTCCCTGTTGTCATAGTAAGTAATTAGGCTTTTTTACTTATTTCTCATTTATCCATCCAAACCTTGTGGGGTTTTTGGGCTGTTGTATCAACATAGCATACTGTACACATTCTGGGTGATTAGTCTGGCGGGCTAAATTGTTGATTCCCCATTAAAAAAATAATTTAATAAAAAAGGAACCAGACACAATTTAATCGATCGCATACTCTCTTGCCCATTTATTGGTGCAGCTCACGTTTACTGGTGAAACCAAAAGGAGTAACACGTCAAATAAAGTTCACGTTTCAGTAAGGGTGATACAGCAGACAGGCAAACACAGAGCTGTATCCAAACCACCTTCTTACATACATATTACAGTATTATTGGTAACACCACACATTCACTACTGGATACAGAGATTAGCTTCAGAACAACAGGACAGTCTTAAGGAGGAAGAAAAGTCAGTCCACGACAGGTAAGGGAGGAGGAATGTACAGTATGCTTCCGGGTGCAGGCGTCCATCCAATAATCAGTGCTTGATATTTTAAGAAGACGTTCAAGTAAGACTTTTGATTGCAGAGAGGGAGAGGCAGGCGAATGAAAGATCCAGAAGAGCAGTTAGTTAGTTAGTTAGCAGTTATTACTGCATGTTAACGCACATATCTATCGTATATATCATAGTTAAAGAGTGCCACTCCAGTGCAAATATACCAATTGCGAAAGGGCAGATCAGTTGTGCGGCTGTCCCACACTAAGAGTCATCACATCTGGATCGTGTACCTCTTTGGAGGTCTACACTGGACTTGAAACTATCCAAATATTGCTGAAGTTGACTTGAGGAAGTTCAGCATGGGTGACAATAAATAATGAAGTCTTCTCTATGTTGTATGTGAAATTAAACTTAATGATCTCTACAGCAAGAGAAGCGATGCAGATTGTGTCATTCACATTACCTAACACACAAGACCTTTAAGGAGTTAGCACTGGTCAATAAAATGGGAAAATTCACCCACACACACACACGCACACACACACACACGCACACACACACACACACACACACAGGCATCTTGATTTAGTCAAGAAATGACTGAGCAAAAAAGAAAAACCTGGTAAATTCCTGACATAATTAGGTATTTTATATTACTGTATTCCTTATGATATGCAGGAAGTCTAGCACTATAATTAAATGTAAAAAATCAAAATAAATCCAAAACATCAAATAGATGTCATGAACTATTCTCATACCATACCAAGGACAAGTGTTCCCTTTTATTTTTTTTAGCAGTATCATTTTATGTCTGGAACATTTGAAACATTAGTTATTTGTTATGCATTCATAAAACCAATTAGAACTAATTAAAACGATAATGCGAATATTGAACGTCACCAAATGTCAAAATGTTATTAAAAAAATTATTCTTATTAAAAAAAAAATCTATTCACTTTACAATAAACGTGTAATGTTAAAAAGGTTTTTCTTTAAGCACCCTGACTATTATCCCAGTAGTTATGATCACTTTAATAAATGTGCACTATATCTTTTCCAGTGTTATGACCTTAGTACTCGCCTACTGTAAAAAAAAAAAAAAATTTAACTCACCTCACAATATGATACTATACATTAATTCAGCATGATTATTATTATTATTATTATTATTATTATTATTATTAATAGCTACTTGTGTTTTTACTTGTTTCAGACTCTCGCTCTCTATGCTGTAAATAAACCATCTGTCCTAAGACTACTTTTGTAAACAATACAACATAAAATACAGTGCAGCACATTTCATACACACAGATACATCAGTAGTCAGTGGAAAAATTCAACTCCTAGTCATGTGCATTTCACAGATCCTATTAAATATATCACGATATCGAGCTGCGTGTACAGGACATGTCTAGTATTTCTGTGCTTTTCATTCCTGCACTTCTCAACACAGGGTACAGTAGATGTGTAAAAGATTTCTTTCCTGTGTTTCCTCATGCTAACCTTTAACCTTTGCTTTTAAACTCCTGGTGCTAAGAAACAATAAGGCCACTCTTCAGCACTCTTCGTCTCAGATTGCACATGGTCTACATCACTTGCACCACTCAGATCAGTTTAATGTGTAGCAGGTTTTTAGTTGCTGAACTAGCTAACTACAAAAAAATAATAATAAAATGAAGAAATACTGTGGAACATAAGAAAGATGTGTACGTTCTAGCTCTATGGAGAACATCTGAAACTGTCTAAGCTCATGTAGTAGCTCGATCATCAGCTGATTCATCAGAGAGAATGACACATGGACACTATGCAGACGAACGCTCTGGTGTCTGCGGTGTATGGAGCAGGATTTAGGAGCGGAAGGAGAACAGCAAAGGGGGGTTCTGATAACCGTGGTCGTAGTCTCATGCTGTTCTGACGTGGAGACGATGACCGATTATGTCATAAACTGCAGTAAGTTGGGTTTTTCTCTGCGGCTGCTTAGTGCAGTGAGTCTCAGTAAAGAGCTTTTTGTCCTTGGCTTTCAAACTCTGACCACGCATCGTTTAGTTCCATAAAAATCATCTTGGCGTATTGTTCATACGGCTGCCCAGTCGCCTGAAGAGAGAAGAAATAAAATAATATTAATGACATTTGTCTATTGATTTTCATGGATATTATCAACATAATCAAAGATAGGCTACGGCCACATTATAAGCCACGTTGATCGATTCCGATTCTTTGGTGAGACTGGAATTGCATGTCATGTCAGTTCCCATTCATCATTACAACTGCCCTTTATCTGACTCTATTGTGGACGTGTCTGTCCTCTGAAACACCATGATACTGTTTTACTTGCTCCATCTGGTCTGAAACACGTCATATTGTCTGACTGATGATGTCACATATACAGAACTGAAAAGTCGCAGGAATCTGACCGTTCTCATTCAAGTTGCACGACTGTGTATCAGATATACTGTATATCCAATCCAGGACCACATACTGTACAAAAGTGACCAATCTGAAATGCAGACTTGTGTGGTCAGACATTCAGTGGGAAAAAAATCGGGTTTGAGTCACTTCAAAGTTTTTCTCATTTTGCTGCTCAAACGCAGGTTATTTATGTTGGTACAAGCTGCAATTTCTGACTTAAATAAATATGGCTGCACACATAAAATTCAGCTATTGCTGTGGGAAAATTTGGTCATGGACATGAGAAATACATTTTAAAAATACCGGTAAGCATAATCAAAAATTTAACAAATTTGTTTCTAGTAAATCTAGAACAGTTAAAACTTTTTAGATATTGCAAACATGAATATACTGACTGAACAGCTAAGATTATGCTGGAGTAAGTGAGGAGTCCATATATCACAGTTTCAAAATATTCCTGTATTTATTTGCACCTTTAGGTTATCAAAGGATTTAAAAATTATCACCAGCTCCATAACATTAGGCAAGAAAGAAGAAGGGCATGGAGCAGAAAGGTAACTGTATACCAGGAACATTGCCCAGACTCATAGTAAAACTTGGCAGTGCGTTATTGATGTTATGAGCTATCGGGTGTTCACTCATCATCTGATCATCTGAGACCATTTTTTAATCTCCTGACTTGATCACCAGATCACATGTGCATGGCTCATTGCACATTAACACACTATTTGGTCAAATAAGTTAAGTCTTTATTTGTCACATAAACATTACAGCATAGTGAAATTCGTTCTTCGCATATCCCAGCGTATCTGGGGTCAGAGCGCAGGGTATAGCCTGATATATGATACAGCGCCCCTGGAGCAGAGAGTGTTAAGGGCCTTGCTCAATCGCCCAACAGTGGCAACTTGGTGGAGTTGGGGATCGAACCGATCTTGTGATCAGTAACTGAGTGCGTTAGCCCTCTGAGCCACCACTGCCCCATAATGTACACTACCGTTCAAAAGTTTTAGAACACTTGCAAATTTCTTTTTTTTTTTGTTTAGTGATTTATTTTCTACATTCTACAACAATACTTCGGATTTCAAAACTATAAAATAACACATATGGAATTAGGTAATTACGTAACAACAACAACAAAAACTACAGTTAGTTGTTATTGTAAGACACAGAGGTCGGCCTTTCTGTAATAGTTCCTGCAAGAACAGTATTGTGTCAAGTGCATTTGCAAAATCCGTCCAGCACCATAATGAAACTGGCTCTCATGAAGGCCGTCCCAGGAGGACGAGACCAAAACCTACCTCTGCTGCAGACGAGAAGTTAATTTAGAGTTATCAGCCTGAAAAATGACCAATTAACAGCACCTCAGATTAGAGGCGTTATGAAGTCTTTACAGAGCAGAAGTAGCAGAAACATCTCAATATCAACTGTTCAAAGGAGATTCATGCAGTTTTTGGATGTCTTCAGCAAAACTTTACAATGTAGATAGAAATAAAAATCAGGAACCATCATGGAGTTTGAAAGTGATCTAAAACTTTTGAACGGTAGCGTATGTGGATGCCTGATCATCACACCTGGTTCTGCCCCAAAATCTATCCCACAGGCTCAAATCTGTTCTAGCATGATAATGCCTCAAGGGTAGCTCAGTGGATAAGGTGTTGGACTGCTGACCAGGAGGTTACGGTTCAAGCCCAGATGATGCAAGTTTGCCACTGCTGGACCCTTGAGCAAGGTCCATCACCTCCAAGGGCTCATCTACTGTACAATCGAGCGTCGAGCTGATATGGCAACGTTGTATATATCTGTCGTCGGATGTGCCGGGTGGCATGTAGACAGAACCAATAGCACAATGAAAGCTACATGGAAGAACTTGTGCAGAACAGAGCCTGGATTAAACCCCTTCCCATAAAAGTGGACTCAATCTGATTGTTCATGTGATTATCTGGTGTCCAAGTACTTTTGGCCACATCATGTTTATTTAATACTGACTTTGATTCATTGTTCTAAATGCCTTCTAAGGCTACAGATTAAGAGCCTCTGACCTTGTCAGGGTGGACGACCAGCACCGCCTTGCGATAGACCTTCTTCACTTGTTCAGGAGTGACGAGGTCAGCCATGCCCACGGGTTTCCAGCGGTTCTCACCCTCCCATAGCACCGTGTGCATGGTGGACAGTAGAGCGCGGATGTTGCGCTCCTTCCCCTCGATCCAGTCTAAGATCTGCATCAAACACACAAAACAAGAGCCGGTTAACTGGCAAACTCTGCAGTCTTCTGTGCTAAGGACTACAGTTACATTATGGTTAGGAATTATGTCTAATCCATGATTAAAATGTTATTGTTAACAAGAAATAATGATCCAAAAAGACTTGTTGGCATACTACTTGAGGATTACAGGGTTACCAGGGCTTTATCAGGGCTAATATGTAATGGTACGCTGCCAGGCACTATTAATAATTCGGTTGTATGCAAGCAGTGGAATCATGGGTAGCTCAATGCTTAAGGCATTTGGACTGCTGAACGGAAGGTCCCAGCTTCAAACCCCACCACCACCACCGTTCCACTGATCCCTCAACTTTTCATATGTATATTGAAATAAAAATATACTGCAAGTCTCTCTGGATAAGGGTGTCTGCGAAATGCCGTAAATGTAACTAATTCTTGCTGCCATTTCTTACCTTGAGTTTTTCAGGATCCATCTCTTTTGCCATCTCCTCTTTTCTCATCTCTGCTATAGTCCTTGGGCCTTTCTTTTCCTTAACGCCTGTAAAGGCTTGGCCAGACAGCAGGTCATCAAAATTAGCATTAGTAGTCCGCGGTTTGGTACCTGATGAAAAACAACATAGTCACCACAGTCAGTGGACCCCGGCTTACTTGTAATAGGTAAACAGAGTATGGAATATAAGCACATCAGTATCTGAAGGGCATCCCGTGAAGACTAACCAATGTTGGGCTGAGCTTTCCCCGCAGGCGCAGCTCCACCCACAGCTGAGAAGCTGACGTTGTAGTTGGGTCTGTTCTGAGGAGAGCCGTGTGTCATGGACGGTCCCGGGGTCTTGCCTTGGGCTTGGGGCTGCCACTGACCCGCACCTCCATGCTGCCATGCGGGGAAGGCGGTGCTGGACTGCCAGCCTGCTGAGGTGTGTTGAGGGGAGGCAGGGGGCCTCTGGGGGGAACTCATGGGAGGAAATCCTCCTCCTGCTCCTCCTCCTCCAGTTGGAGTGGTGGGCTTACTGGAGAATCCTGATCCACCTGAAGGAAAAGGGGGATCAAAATTATACCCTTTGATTGTTCACATCAGGTGGTGGATACTCCCAACCCTAGCGATCACTTCTGTGGCAGTCGGATTGTCAGCTCGACACTACAGGCAATTTGGGAACACAAATTAGCACAATCTGCATGTCATTGGACTGTGGGAGGAAAACCACCAAGCACAGGGAGAACATGCAAACTTCACAGACCCAAGAGAACCTAACCTTGACCCCAAAGGGGCAAGACGACAGTGCTAACCACTAAACCATCGTGCCGCCATACACACTGATAGCAGTAGTGAAAGGAGTTCAGTAGTTTAACAAAATAAGCAAACAACATTGCTTTTTGATTTACACAAACAGGTTTTTGTTGACAATTATTTACAGTATCATTATTCAAATGTACTCACCTCCCAGGTTGCCGAGGTCAGCGAAAGGGTCCAGAGTGTTCGGTTTGGCCTGATGAGTAGGAGTGTTGTGTACAGAGCTGGTAGGACTCGTACTAGCTGATTTACTGCCTACACCGAAACCACCACCTGATAACACAGTGAGTTGTCAAATAAGTCTCATACACCCTCTATATTTATCCTTTATATCGTCACAAAATAATAGTTAATAATAGTAATCATCAAGTATTAGGACGTATCTACACATTCAACGTACAAAAACTATAGGAAAAGTTTTGATCTAATACTGAATCTTTGTTTTCAGTAAATTATAAACTTGTGTAGAAACCCAGATTTAGAGTCCAACTTTTAAAATAATAATAAAAAATTATATATGAACCAATCAATTTATAGCAACATTGTGTGTGAAAACTGTTATTGCGATACAAAAAGTAAATAAATGCTCTATAGTTACAATATACAGTAGAACTGTGTGCACTATTACAACTACAGTAGCATGCTAGTTAACTAGTTAGTTAATGGCAATTTGATTTGATTGAAAGTGTAAATAGTGTGTTGTACTGCTTTTTTCTCCCTTCCTTTGTATTTGTACACTGTACTGTGTATAAATAATTTATTCATTTTTGATTATGTCTATTTTTCTCTGTTTGTCTTTATACAAAGAACTGTCACTACTTCATGTTTGCACATTGTTCTTTGCTGCTGTAATGTTGTTCTCTACTGTGGGACGAATAAAGGTATATCTTATGCAGAGGTGTCAAGTAACAAAGTAGAAGTAGAAATTTTGGGTATCTATACTTTACTGGAGTAATTTATTTATGTATTTATTTTTTAACTTTAAGTAGTTTTGAATGTGTGTGTGTGTGTGTGTGTGTGTGTGTGTGTGTGTGTGTTTGTGTGTTTGTGTGTGTGTGTGTGTGTGTGTGTGTGTGTGTGTGTGTTTGTGTGTGTGTGTGTGTGTGTGTGTGTGTGTGTGTGTGTGTGTGTGTGTGTGTGTGTGTGTGTGTGTGTGCGCGCGCGCTCTGCGATGGATTGGCACACTGTCCAGGGTGTACCCTGCCTTGTGCCCTGAGTCTCCTGGGATAGGCTCCAGGTCCCCGCGACCCTAAATACAGGATAAAGCGGTATAGAAGATGAATGAATGAATGAAACCAGTAATTTTACACTTTTACTTGAGTAAAAAGCTTGAGTTGATACTTCAACTTCTAAAGAAGTCTTTTTAAACCCTGGTATCTATACTTCTACTCAAGTAATGAATGTGAATACTTTTGACACCACTGGTCTTATGTATTGCCTATTGTCCGGCAAAAAAAAAAAAAAACACAGTGAAACCTCAGCATACGAACGCCTCAACTTAAGAGTTTTAGCTTTAAGAACTTAAATTTTGCCTTGGCATACAAACCATTTTTAGCATCCGAGTGAATGAACCAAGTCAAACTGAGTGCTGGCTAAGATGTCTGTATGTCTATGGGCTGATCAAAACTTTAAAAAAAAAAAAAAAGCCAATTTTTTAAAATCAGCCAAGCAAAGCAAGTTTATGTTTTTTGTGTGTGTGTGTGTGTGTGTGTGTGTGTGTAAGATTTATTGAAGACATGGCACATGGATCCCAAGAATGTTAGCAAGCATGACAGCAAGCATTGCCTGATTGCTTAATCAAGATATATCGGTGTCTATTAGCAACTAAACTGACTTCAGAAATGTAGACATGACTTAATAACATTAGCTAAAATGCCTAAAATTAATCAGCTAAACATTGCCACCAACGCTATCCCTCCAGTAGTAGATATCTGACAAGAGCTGACAAGATTGGCACGCCTAGCTACTAACGTTAGGCTAACAATTAATCAGATGGAATAAAGTGTTAGAAATCTAACTAAGTCTAATTCAGCTATTATATGTCATTATGAAAACTATCATCCAAGTTAACTAGCATGCTAGTTCTCTAGTTAGTTAATCGCATCTCATTTACCAGCTCAGACTTTGATGAAACTGTTCTGTATACAGTATGGTCTTATATTCAATTCAGTTGTATTTCTATGGTGCTTTTAACAATTGTCATTGTGCAAAGCAGCTTAATATTTATATATTTCTTATATCTATGTGTAATACATAAAGTATCCAGCAGATGTCCTGCTCTGGTGTTTGTGGTGTTAAATTTCACTTGCCAGGGGGTGCTGTTTTGTTCCAGTCCCATCCTCCTCCCATAGTGCTCTGCTGCTGGATGTTTACAGTGGGTGTAGTCGGGGGCACGGGTGAGCTGCGGCCTGGCAGGGATTGGCACAAGTTAGCACGCAAGGCTTTTTATAAATGGTCTCTGGCAGTTTACTTCAAGATAGGGGTATTACAAATATGTGAAAATATAGCAGCATGCTGCCAAAATTAGTTTAAAGTGGGGGGAAAAAATAATTCAGAAATGTATTATGGGTGAGTGTTTATGTTACTGTACAATGTTTAGGATGATTTATTATCTAAATTTAACGTAAACCCTGGAAGATAACTTTTAAAGAAAATGTAAAATGTAAAATCTACTGGTAAGGAACCAGTTTGTTTAACTGGTCTCAGTCACATACTGTACAATAGCCATCAAGAAATCACATGCTGCCATGTGATTAATGTCTTCTCGTCCAGGACATAAAGTCATTAAGCAGCCACAAGCACTAGTAACACTTCTACAGGACATTGTTTACCATACTAATACAACACGTGCACACACTGCTGCTACACACACTGGCAAAGGCGCATGCCTTACCCAAGCCCGTGTTCTGCAAGGTGGGAGATGGAGAGCGTGCGGCATGCAGGAAGGGCGCAGGCTGCCCCACATTACCTGGTCCCAGGAAGGCCTCCATAAAGTCTTGAGGCTTTGCAGCAGATGCACCTGACCCGAACAAGTCAAAACCTGCAAAAAGGTGATAGAAATCAAACTCATTATAATGCTATATAATCACCAAATTATCATGATTTGTCAAAAAAGGCTGCTCATATTTGTCATTAGTTTAAGTTTTCCTAACTAAATCAGTTGTGTGGTTTACAAAATTGAAAAATCCAGTCACAGCTAGATACAGTTTAAGTAAAACGTTTTGTATTTTTTGTGGGGAGACATAAACTTGTGTTACTTTCCAGAGTAGCTACATTAACTTTATGACTCCAGGATGAAACTAAAGAAGAAACTTTGATCTTTTATATATAAGTAGAAGTCTTTTTTAAATGATGTACCTTGTCTCATTTCAATTCCCTTAAGCCGATATTCTGTACCTGTGATCAACATTACCTAATTTGCTGTTTCCTTTTACTTGCTATAATGATCAAACTCCAGTTAAAAATCTATGCTGAGAATTTAAAGAGCACTAGAAAGTGTGCATACTCTCTGCAGGTCTAGGAGAGGGACAAGGCGAGGATGAGGAGGCAGTCCTTTTAGGGGTGGACTGGGCAGAGTTGGGGCCACTGGATATCTGAGATGCTGGAGCTCCAAATAGATCTCCCAGGAGGTCAGTGGTGGTACCCGTGCTTGCAGGAGGCTGTGGGGAAGTCAGAGGGGGCTGAATGTCACCTCCATTCAGGCCCAGGAGGTCAACATCCTCGGCCGGAGGTTTGGAAGGAGCGGGGTGCTGAGCTTCGGCTTTACTGGCCCCTTTGCCTTTCTCGCCGCTGCCACTGCTCTGCTGGCTGGACAGCGAGAGCATGTCATCATCTGAGGGCTCACTCTCCTCATTCGGGCCCACACGGCCCCCCTGGGTTCCTTGGTTCTGCGCTGGATCTAAATAAAACAACAATACACAGATATATTTTAGAGTTAATTTAAATTCAGACGGACTAGTTAGGTTGTTCGAAATTGTGAATTTTATCTCCAGAGCTTGGGAATAATTTAACAAATTCAGTACTGTGCTTCAACAGACTTGTGAGTGTGTATTGTAGCCATGTAGTTCTAGTTTTGTTACTCTACGTTACCTGTAACAGCCAGAGCATCCTTGTGTTCCTGGTGGCAGGAGAACAGCACATTTGGGCTCAGGTCTTTAGTGGGGAACTGTTCCCAGGGTGGCGTGAGATCTTTCTGCTTCTCTGTCTTCTCTACCTCAATCTCCAGCAGCACTTGGAACAGCTGCGGATACTTGTCTGGAGAATCGCACGCATCCAGCTCTGACCTGAACACACACGTGTGAGTATTTTTAGATAACGCATAGACAGATCATGAAGTGTGTTTTAGATAAAGCCACAACAAAGCATGTGTATGAAAGAGGTTCTCAGCCTGTATTGAATGTGAGTCATTCAGGATAACAGAGTCTGCCAGATGGATACATTTAAATGCAAAAAAATCACACAGTACCTGAGCAAATTGGAAATCTGAAACCCAAGCACTGATTGTGATTATTATGTATTCAATTAAATCAGACAGAGTACTGTTAAAACTTACTTCATGAACTTTAGGACCGTTGTGCCAGGGGCAATGAAGCCTGTATGGAACTGAATCTGGAATATCTGTGTGTTGGTCACCTTCAACGCAGAAAGCATTATGTCAAACCTATTGTAATAGCCAGAGCATTATACTATTAATGGTATAAATACAGGTATTTAGAGGTGTTCTGATCAGGGTTTTTGGTGTCAGTAGCTGAAACCCGATCACTGAAATCAGAAGCAGTCGAACCCGCTCGCTGAACACAGGAGTGTGGGTTATTGGGATTATTGGGAATATTTAGTTTTAGCAGAGCATAAAAATAAGTATATATATATATATATATATATATATATATATATATATATATATATATATATATATATACTGTATATATAATGAAAACATTTATTTATTGGAAAGCAACATATGCAACATATTCTGTCCTCTTTTTATTTTCTGTAGACTATTAGGAAACCAATAAACAATAAACCGCTTATCTAAAATGTGACTGTCCTGCTATACTCACTCGTTATAAGGTGCAGTGCATGGAACAAGGCTGCGCCAATGAATAATAATTAATTAAATAAATAAATGAAAGTCTGCACCGAACGTTTTTAAATAAACACAGACATCAGTCACAGGAATTTCTTTAAAAATATCACAAATTCTGCATTTTCAAGAGACAGTCTATTCCTCTTATCATCCAGACTGTGTGCAGCTTTGCTTATTGTCAGCTCGCATACATGGAGCAGGAAGGTAAACCTGAGCTGCCTCAGCCAAAGCTGGGAACCACTTTTTATTTCTCTCATTATTACAGTATTTTTATGACAATGGTTTTAGCTTTTTTACTCTCTGCAGAGCAAGGCTCGAGCTTTTTGAGCACTTCTGCTATACAGTAGGTGGTTGATTGACATTTGGTAGACAAAGCAAAGTTTTTGCTTTGGAAAAACTTTTCTTATTGCAAAGTTGCCATCTTGTTAATATTCTCAGACAACATGTTGACTGTCAACTCAGGTATTTTGCAACATCACAATCCCGTTAAGAAACAACCAATCTGTAATAATTAAGTGATTAATGGATTATTTCAATTAGCGGCTTGTACTTTTGTGCAGAATTTCCATTTCTTAAAACACAGGACAGAATCCTCAGTCTTTTTACAGTATGTTGTCGTGTCCTCACCTTGGCTTGTAGTGCATGGGAGCGCATGTGGTAGGCTGAGATCACGACATCGCCTTGGACACTGACTCCCAGGTTGAAAACCACTTTTCCCTCGTGCACCCTGTACTCCCTGGATGGAAGAGAACACTGAGATCATTCAAGTAACATGTCGCATTTTAAATACTACAGGTTTGATTTCAGTGCAGCCACAGAAATGACTCAGTGGCACTGTTAGTTCCTTATTTTAGCTCAGTTTCTATTTCAGAGTGATCCAAAATAAATCCATTTTCACTGATGTGGGTGGATTAATTAAGCAATGTCAAAACCCGAGTGCGAAAGATATCACAGCCATGCTGAAATTCACTGAGACCTTGAGCATGATATTGTTATCCCTTGTTTCACATACCAAGTGGTGCAATTGGTTAGATCAGGGGTTAGAGAGGGATCTTGGATTCAGCTTTATGTTAGAAGCTAGTTAGCTAATGGAAGAACACTGACAGTTCAAAGGCAATAGGAAATTACTTAGAAGAAGCAATTATTAAGATGACAAAGGGTTGTTTAAAATTACATAATGTTATCACATGTGTTTTCTTGCTGAAAGTGCTTCTGTAACAGTTTTTTTAATGTGGGTTTCGACAGGCAGCTGCTCTCTCCTCAGTATGGCAGACCGTGTGGATCTACTTTCCGCATTATCCAGGATGTAAAACCTGGGACGCGGAGTGATACTCACATATAGTTAAACATCCCAGTGCTGTTATTGTGCATTATCATCACTCGTGGAATGCCTCTTGTCAAATTAGGTTAGTCAGTCAGAACTAACTGTTGTATAAATATAAGTAAATGCCCCAGTGCTGTTATGCTTATGCTGTTTATCACCATTAGTGGAATGCATCCTGTCTAATCAGATAACTCATACCCTGTAATTGTATTTATTACCTGCGGAGAGGTAGAAAGTGGTATTTTTTTTATTTCAGGCAAAGCTTATAAACATATAAAGTCTCATCCTAGTTTTAATCTTATATTATTTAACCCAACAACAACTTAATGAGTATATGCAATACATTATGAAATTATTAGCAGACAGGACACTTTCTCTATATTAAATGTGAATCAAAATCTAAATACTTAATCTAAGGGAATCAGAAGACCTAATTTATCACTGGCATATACATTACAGTTCTAATACCTCGTGTACAACTAAAGATGCCTCTACATCTTGTGTGGATAAAGAAACGGATAATGGAAGCTGTTTGTTGTCTGGCGTACCTCATCCTCTCATACTCCTGTGCCGTGGAGAAAATCTTCGTCTCACCGATCAGGACGTCGCAAAAAGGTCGACTGCCACTGCGCTGTTTGTTGAAGCAGGGTATGGGATTCATCGTGACAGCTTTGATTACCAGTGGTTTAGAGTGAGGCAATGTGGGCTTCTCTAAAACCATGCTACACACATATCCTATATACCTGACCAAATACACACACACACACAAGCACAGAAAAAAAAATCAGTCTAGTTTTGGTGTCAGATCAACAGGACTAGTAAATGATGCACAAAATTAGTAATATTCATTTTTAAATAGAGAAAATTATTCTTGGTGTGTTAATAAAACAACATCAGAAATTATTAAACATGTGACACATGACATGTTATTTCCACAAAAATCTTTTTAAATGTTCACAGTATATTATAAATCTAATTAAATGTTTTTCTGTTTGTTTTTTTCTGCAAACTTTTGACTTATGTGAGCTAGCATCTACTGTAGCTAGCAAAAAGCTGCTCCTTGCACTGGTCACTGCTAGCCTCTGTAAGGATTTAAGATACATTTTTCTTTTTAAATTTACTTTTATATTGAACATTTCAATGTCAAATTAAAAAATAGCCATGTGCACTGCTAGCCAGCCTGGTTTATGATGTTAAAAGCTTCTGTGGTGCTCCCCTTCATGATGGATGCTAATGCTAACTATCAGGCATTAGCGAAAAGGTAAATGACTAAAATATTAAAAAAGATATGTAGGTAAGTGATTAAAACAAGTAAGATAAGCAGTATATCTGAGGTAAAAGTGCTGAGGTCTGGCAGAGGAAACCACCATGGTCATTGTATCAGAGGAGGTGATTTCCCTGAATTTCCATCTTTATTTTAATTAAATGTATTTTTTGGGGCTATTTTATGCCAGCCTGAACGCTATCAAATTACCGTCCTCTTATTCATCTGAATATTTAAAAACAAAAGAAGCACACTCCATTTTTCCTGTCTTTGTTTAATGAGCTATTTCTACCTCCTATGTGAGGGCCACAGGCCCGATCCGGGTCTCTTGGCGCTGAGCAGTTGCATGGCAGGTACCGGGTTCGTGAAAAGGTGGCAGAAGCAGAACATGGCACAGACTAGCACACCAGAAGGACCCCTGCCATCCTGAGACACACAGAGATACGCACACTAATATGAGAAATTCACACTCAAACAGTTCCGGAAACATAATTGACTGATCATGCATTTGTAATAGAGATGTGTGGAAATTAATTCAGTTACATATCACGATTCTTTTGTGTGGTGATCAGCCACGATATTAACTCCACCACAAGATGAACTGAATAACATCGATTATCAATCATTATGTTTGCATTCGAGTTAGTAAAACATTGCTGTTCTTTAATCCTACAGGGGGCATGCTCTAAACTATTCACACAGTGGCACAACAGTCTAAATAGTAGGAGTCAATTGTTTGCTAACTTTGTTTGGAATTGTGACAAACTCTGAAAAAGTTTTGTATCGAATTAGGATGTTTATAAAATCATGATACTGACAGAGTTGTAATACAAATCGCGTATCGTGGTAATATCATATCAGGTGGTCCCTGGTGATTCCCTAGTTTTCCACAGCTGTGCTGTTATCTCATTATCAGTTTCAGTCCACATTTCCCATAATTCAAATTTATTTTTTAATTCAAGCACCTATGCCCACTGAGAGTCACCTGACTACTGTGGTAGACCATGCCTTACCGTTATACTGAAACATTTTTTAAAATATTTTTTTACTGCTTCACAAGTATTGCTTATCCCTTTGGGTTGTCTGCTAGACTAGTTTTAAAACCAAAAAAAAAACCCCACCAAATTCCCATTGGGCAATGGTGGCTCAAACAGTTAATGCTTGTAGGTTACTGATCAGACGGTTGAGGGTTCAAGCCCCAGCACTGCCTAAGTTGCCACTGTTGAGCCCTTTGACCAACCCTATCTGCTGTATCCTGCCGACCCCTACACATAAAGGAATATACACTATAAAAATACACTGAAGCATGATTTAATGAGACGTTATCTTTAAAACACGACGCAGGTGAATTAAAAAAGTTTTAAGCTGAACAGCACTGATGTAAATCAAAACATTTGGCAGGATGAGAAGCACTAACATGGAAGCAAGCATGAACCTGACATCGGATGCAATCTGATGCATGATGTTCTTTCTCTTACCGAGCAAGTGATCACACACACGTTCTTGGGGTTCTGCTTGAGCCAGTTGTGCATGTTCTTACACACAGCAAACAGGTTGTGAAGGCTCGGGGCTTGCCTGGATGGCCAGTTGCACTCAGACACCTGAAGAGAGAATTGAGTGGCACAAAGTTGGAAGGAAATTAGACTGGAAAGATGATGATATGAAGCAGGAACAGGGCGGAAGAATCACTAAGAAAATTAAAAACATGACAATGCATGTCTATGCATAACGTCACTGTTTTATTGATGCAAGCACATTAAATGAGCCATGTGTGTTGACAGAGTGTGTGCGCACTTAATGTGCAAATCATTTAATTATAGCAGTGAAAGAGCTGAATCAGATTTCACTGCATGACAATATTTAAAAGCCTATTGACTAAGCCATTATAACAGTCATCATGAGATGCTAAAAAGCTATTTATAGTGTACTCATTAGAAGCGTATTTATAGTTGAGCGTGGACGGTAATGAAAATACAGTGGTGGCCAAACGTATTAAAACAAAAGTGAAATTCATTGATTTAATGACAAAAATCATTATTTATTATGAATTCCTGTATTTTTCAAAAACAGCTGCATATGCATGGGCGTAGAGTTAAAAATAAAGCATCTGTAGTACTCTGGTGTCATTCCTTAATCCATGCCTGTTTGATTTCTTCCTGAAGATCATGTTCGGTTTCTTGACTGGTTCAGCCTTCTTCACCAACGACCAACAGCCACAACTCTTGAACTAATTAGTGAAATCACTTGTTTGGTGCACGGTGAGAAATGCAATACATGGTATATGTTGTCTTAATACTTTTGGCCACCACTGTATTTCAGGAAAATAGAGGCTATACCATTACATAATATAGAAACATAATATTTAGGCGCGCTATTAATGTGTCAACAAAACCCAACAAAACCCACAACCCATGCTTACTTCATCTTTTACATAAACAAGAGCATCAACAAGTAAAGCTCAGCTTAACTAGGATTAATAGACATTGTGCGGTGTGATGTTCATTCTACCACTGATTGATACCAAGTGATTATTCTTCCTTCAAGAATAAAGTTGCTTAACTTTGTAGTCGTTAAAGTAAAACACATGAGGCATGAAATATGAGGCATAAATACTATGTACCTCTTCAGCAGTGGCCTTGCGGGTTAGAAAAACAATAAGGAATATGCATACTGTAGATCAGCCATAACATTAACACCACATAACATTTAGCACTAACATTTATTATCAAAAAAATTGACAGGACAGATTCATGGGTACCCAAGGGTCACTCATGCCCACGAGGACCAAAGTCCAGCCTAGCTGGTCTGATACAAGAGAAAAGCCAATGCAGCACAAATTGCAGATAAAAAGTCAATACTGGCCATGATAACAAGGCACCAAAATACCCAGTGCAACATAGCCTGCCAAGGCCAGGGCAAGTAGGCAAAGGACCCTAGGCCACCAAACCAGTCTCCAAACTCCCCAAATCCCAATCCAATCAAGCACCCATGGGAAGCACCAGACAAACAAATCTGATCCATGGAGACCTCACACCACTCACAGCACCCAAAGTATCCACTGCCAACATCCTGGTGCCAGACACAAAAGCACAGCCCCAGAGGTCTTGTGGAGTCATGCCCCGAGCGTCCAGAGCTTCCCAGGCAACACAAGGTGAATCTACACAATACTGGGCTTTAATGTTTTTTTATTGTAATGTTATGGCTGATCCATGTAAGAATTTCTAAAGCAATAGACTTTAACCTCAGGTCAGGGTTGCTTGCTTCCATAGCAGTGAGTATCAGTCTGTATTGGCTTATCTCATTATTACCTCATCTTATTTGCTGCCTCACTTCACTGAGCTATTATGGTTTCACAGAAATCAGGCCCATGTTAGCAATGACTCACTGAGCTATCAAAAGTTTTTTTTAAGGAAATGCTTTCTAAAGTCTTCCATTAGTCAGCCTTGTATTTTCACAGCTCCACAGAGACATCCACGTTACCTCCTTCAGTAAAGTCAGAACAGAGAAACTTCCTCAAGGCTTAGGCTCTGTACATGCAGATGAGTCGTCTCACCCTGTTGGAGAACTTGGCTCCACGATAGTTCCTCTGGGACAGGTTGAAAACAGTGTAATGATCAGCATGACGCGAGTCCAAGAAAGACCGGATATCCTCCACGTGGTTCCTGTAGCCTAGCTCCACAGCCTCCGCAGGGTATGACATCACTGATAGAGCATGAAAATGGATTATTACAGTCAGAAGATGATTTTATAATCTGTTTCACCACTAAGCACTGTTTATCAGCTACAAAACCATGAAGGACAATTGCACGATCATCAACTGTGTTAAAAGGTTGAGCTCAATCCTGGTTCAGATCGGGTCAGGTATATTGTGTTTGTTCTCATCTAATGGGTTTTTAAATGACCCAGGTTATGATCCTTTTTATTTTAATAGAAATAATTTAATTTTGCACTGTTTCTCATGCAAATAAATCTGTAAGAATGAAGCAAAGTGTGTAGAGAGAGCAAACACTGCACTATCACATGGAAACTGAGTGAACGGCTTCTGAGTGACCTCTCGCCCACTGACATGGCAAACAAAAACATGAAAAAAATAAGAGATAGAAGGACAAGGTATTTTTTAAATTGGAATTTAGATGTTTTTTTAAATCCTCACCTATGATGCGTGAGGTGATGTAGGCAATGTCCAGCTCTCCTTTGGTATAACTGGGATAGAAACAACAAACAAATGCATACAGTCTTACAATTACATACTGTACATTACTAATTTACATTACTGTACAGAAGTTAACTTTTCCTATTAACATGATTTCTCATGTTACATGTCACGAAAAAAGATTATTATTCATGCGTACAGTATGCTTGGGCAAGAATGATGAAATAAAACAAGGGCTCCTTAACAAGGAGTGTCCAAAAAGATGATGTGCACAGGGCAGGCTATTATTAAAAAGAAAAAGAAAAAAAATCCTCATGGTCCAGGAGACTGAAGTGGCTGTCACCAGCATTCCTCTCTCTAAGAGACCTTGCTTTTTAATGGATTTTACTTCTCAAAAGATGCTTTCTGGATTAATACAGTTTAAGGCACACTGTTACAGGAATAATACTGAACCTTAATGCTTAATAGCTAAGTCACTGTTACCATTCCAAAGTGTTTTCCTCCTCTTAGACATTTGCAATTTTTTATTATTAATAACCAATACGTTCTGCTTTTTGTCAATTTTAAGAATGTTTAAAAGTTATGTAATGGCTGCAATAAAAGTTTGCTCCCTTTATCACTTATTATATAACAGTTATTCTTTCACCAACCTCTGTGTGTTTTTCTCTCTCAAACGTAATAAGACAAAAATAAGACTTTTAGCATGACGCAATCCGTGTCAAATAGTGTAAAACAAATACAGTGGTACCTTAGCATACGAACGGTCCGCCACACAATTAAACCTGTTCACCTTAACAATTAAAATTTAGCAAGAAATTTGCATCGGCGCCTCTGAGTGGGGCAGTGGCAAAGTGCTCACCCTATCATCCAGAGATCGCTGATTCGATTCCCGGGTGATTCTGTAACCTCTCGCAGCGAGAGGTCTAGAGAGAGTTGATTGGCCGAGCTCTCTCAGAGGGGAGGGATGAGAGGTACATTAATCACGGCTCTACAGCCAACCAGGGACATCTGTGAGCTCACGCAAGCAGAGGGAGCGGATAGCGCTGTCCTCCGAGTGTGTTATGCCGCCCCCAATGGTACGTGAGCGAGCAGTTCGAAAAGATGCGGTCGGCTGGCATCATGTGGTTCAGTGGAAACACGTGATAGTCTTCGGCCCTCCTGACTGAGTGGTCATAGTAGCCTTAATGTGTGAGCCCCCTAGTGACGGGGAGGAATTGGACATGACTAAATTAGGGAGAAAAATCGTGAAAAAATCCCCCCCCCCCCCCCCAAAAAAAAAAGACATTTGCATCGGCATATGAGTTATTTTCAACATACGAGTAAACAAACCGAGCCAACCTAAATGTCATATAAGTCGCGCGTACGTCCGGGAGCCGCTCAAAACTCGTTTACGTCAGTGGAAAGCCAAGCAAAGTGAGTTTACATTTTTTGTGGGGTTTTTTTCTTTTGACATTCTGCTCAAGATTTAGTGAAGACATAGCACCATGAGAACAAAGAATGTTAGCAAAACCGGTAGGAAGAAGAAAAGGGAGCCCCTTTCAGTTTCGTCTTTAAAGCTGCCGGTGCCAAGAGGAAGTAAGGTTTAATGTTGATTATTTTACTTCTTCTATGTCTTTTCTAAATGTTTTGATTGTTTTTATATGCAAAGTATGATCATATTATTGGAAATTAGTAATATTGGTGATATTTTTTCGGTGGCGGGAACGGATGATCTGCATTTTGCAAAAAATTAAATTTAGCTTTAAGAAAAGTTAACATAACAGACTATATAAAAGAATGCTTTGCCCTAAAGCATTTTGCTAAGTAACAAATCTTTTTTTAAACCATTTATTATTAAGATTCTTTTTTTATGATAATTCATTATCCTGAGCTATGCTTTTTGGTAAACCTTTGAACTACTGAAAACACTCAGGACATGCTCATTTAGGAAAATGTTAAACAATGGGTTAGTGTGATGTGTCCCTGAACCATGAGTTACAGGTCCCACCCCAAATTATTGATTAACAGCATGTCCCAAAGTGGTTCATTTCTTACTTATCTAGCAAATAAAAATAGTTAGAAAGTATCTTATCTTTTCTAACCTAAAATTAATTCTGTATTAGTACAGGAAGAGTAAAGGACTTTATTTTGGTTGCTGAAACAACAGGATTGTGGGTGGGACACTAGTCCATCACAAGACACATTGCACACACACTTATACCACTTATAACTCTTAGGCCTTGTTCACATGGGCGTTAAAATCGACCGTTTTTCTGCCGTTCGTAGCGTCCGGTGATCGCGGATGAAGCGCAGAGGGTTTTCTACACATAGGAGTCAATGACGGTGTTCACACGGGCTTTGGTGACGTGCGTTTGTCTGACTGCGCGTTTATACGGTGTTAAAAAAACGTTGCATGCAGCTTTTTCTTGGCGTTCAAATCCCAACGAACGCAAGGAAACCGTGTCTAGTTCGTTTTCTCCGCGTCCATTTTACGCTTTGGAGGACCGGATATATCCCATGATCCTACATGCTATACATAAGGAAATGCGGAAAGGCAAAAATAAAATGCTTAAAAAAATAAAACTAGCGCGGAAATGTTCGCATTTCTTCATAAACCACAAAAAACTTCCTTTAATCCGACGTTGTGCAGTCAGAGGGTGAACCCAGTAGTGACAGCGTTTTTTTTCTCTCCCTACGGCACCGTATTATTTTTAAAAATATTTTTACATATTATTTAAATATAATAATTTAATAAAAAAAATAATAAAAACAATAAGATTAATGTCTAATATTGCAAAATGGTCCATATTAAAAGGAGGCACCTCAAATAAAATGACAAGGGCTTTCATATCCAGTTCCCGACACACTGCCCTCACAGGTTAAACACACAAACTACAATTTGGGCTGCAGGCTGTCGTTAGACAGAGACAAACGAACGCCAGTGTAGAAATCAATCGAGCACCACTACAAAACGCAACGTAAACGTATAGGACGTTCTGAGCTCGTTCGTTTATCCAAAAATTTAACGCCCGTATGAACAAGGCCTTATACGTAGGGACACCCACAAAGACACATGACTTCATCACTCTCTCACACTCACTCACTCACTCACTTTTTACAGGGTCGCAGGGGGCCTGGAACCTATCACAGGAGACTTCGAGCACGAGGTGGGATACACCCGGGTACACCCTGGACAGGGCTCTAATCCATCAATAATCCACACACTATGGGCAATTTGGGAACGCCCAGTAGCCTAATCTGCATGTCTTTGGACTGTGGGAGGAAACCGGAGTACGCAGAGTAAACCCACCAAACACAGGGAGAACATGCAAACTCCATGCACACAGACCTGAGGCAGAAATCAAACCTGTACCCTGGAGGTGCAAGGCGACACTAAGCTACATTGTCGCTATTTCAAAAATAACAAATGAACGCTTTAAGATCATAGGATAATGAACTATTCTAACAATTCTATTCTTTAAACAATGTATTGTGGTCATAAAAGGGCTTAAAAAACACAGCAATACCAAACAGACATCAGTAAAGGCAAAAGCACAGCAACATTAACTCAAAATGGAAAACGTAGGGTCTTATTGAGCGATATTTGTTTATCTGGTTATGAAGTTTTGAAATTTAGAAACCAGCATGTAATGTTTAATAAGGACCTACTCTTTCTGTTTGGGGTAATGTTGTTGTGCTGTTGATTCTGCCGCTGTGTTTACACTTTTCGTATTGTGTTTTTAACCTGTTTTAATCTGTGTCAGAAACTGTACATGTGCTACTGTTATCCGTGTACCACTGTTGTTGCTCTGTAGCAGGTCAGGTACCTGAGTAAACTGCTGAAGACTTTAATCCTTATAATTAGATCATATAGTATAACAATAATCTGCTATTCTAGGCTTCAGTTTTAATAAGACATGCAAGAGTATATATATATACACACACACGCGCACACACACAGACACACGCATCCACAAAAACACCACCAGAAGTGTAATCCGGCTGTAATCCGGCATGCACTGTGCGTATATAGTTTACGTTTGTTAATTGTTTTACGTAACTGCTGTCTGGCTGTCAATGCACATTTCCAGGTTTTTCACATTTAGCTTATCTTAGAATCGTTTAACACACAATAGAGAGGATAACATAGAGAGGAAAACTAGACAGTGGAAAGGGCAGAAAACTTTACCTTTTTAATATATATCTATTGAATTTATTTGTTTACTTTTAATTATCATTCTTTTTAATATTATCATATATCATCTCATGGGAGCAAACATGCAACACATGTAAAATAAAAGGAAGATAGAGTCTGTGCCTATGCTTCCTCAACACCTGTGAGTATAGAGTTGTGTCTTCCCCTAACCTTAACCTTAAACCCTTACCCTCCAACCCTGACCCTAACCTTCATTTCCTTCTCTGACACTGACGCTAATCCTAACCTTCTTTTTTTAAATAAATCTTCAGAAGACTTTTAGTCAAGAAATCTTTGTAACACTTTGTTTTTAATTCATTTAATTTTCAATTCAGGTTTTTGTAAGGTGTTGGATTCATTCAACTATTTCAATAAATGACGAACATTTAAGACTTAAAAAGATGTTTCCCTTTAAGCAGTCAAGTACAGTAAGTCTTTCTCGGTTTTTGCTGTATGTCACCGTTTTCATTGAACAAATAAGTGAGAGTCTGATCAAAAGCGTTTCAGCTTTTTATAGTGAGCAGTGAATTATGTAATAGTTTCCGTTCCAATATTAAAGACTAATATTCTTATTACAGCGAAACCTCGGATTGTGAGTAACGCGGTTTACAAGAGTTCCGCAAGACAAGCAAAGAGTTTTAATAAATTTTGACGTAGAAAACGAACAAGTCTTTGTTTACGAGTACCGAGTATTATGTATCACGCATGCGCAATGGTTTTTCTCTCTCTTGTGCTACGGAATTGTGGGTAATCGTCTCTTCTGCTGGGTCTTAGTGCTCGTCTCTTACTGGTATAATCAACATCCGTGCACGCGTGTACTGTTTATTATAACACTGACCACGTGTGTGTGTGTAAACCATATTTTATTTTGTGTCTGTAATTTTACTTTTACTTAAGTATGTTTTGTTTAAAGTATTGTTCTTCACTACATATTCATTACTGAGTAAAAAGCAAATGAATGAAAATTAAAAATAATACAAATAATACAACGGGGAAGGGAAAAAATTGCACTACGGAAACCACTGCACTGATTGATTGATAGCGTCCCAGATCTCATTTATTATGTCAACACTAATCTTAAAGTTGTACTATACTATCAATTCATTTGACAGATTTGGGTTGCCAACCAAATGACAAACACGAGACATGACTGGCCTACTTAGTGTGTTAGACAGGGCTTTTGTGTTGTGCTGTCCAGTTCCAGTGTTGCTACAGTGCTGATTAAGCAACAAGCAATTTGCAATGCTTGCTTGAGCAAAAAAGGACTGCACTGGGAAGGAAGAACTACCACAAATGATGCACCTTTGTATTTTTCTGTATCAAAATGACAGTCCATCTTTTATATATTTTCTCCCTGGGGTTAGGTGTCTTACAGTATGTGGTTTTTATAATCAAACATGGTTTAAAGCAACAATTGAAATTAAAGAACTTGTGATTATACTGTACATAAAGGGGTCATTTATATAACTGTAGACATTTACAGAATGATTGGTAAATGACTTGGTACAGTCATGTAAAAAATAATAATAAAAATATCTTAGCAACTTAATATTATAGTAAATGATAATAAAACGATATAAGGTAAATATAATCTGTCACTAAATTTAATTTATTCAGAAAATATATTGCATTGTATTTAAAATACGGACAAGACATTTCCTAGAAAAGGTCAAAATACAAGACTGTCCAGGGAAATACCCACCTTAGGAACATCTTTAGCTATATTGCGAATATGCATTATTCTTTTTTTTTCTTCTACACCTAAAGTGTAGAATACAAAAACAAATCAGTGAACAATATAGCCACCTTTCTTTGCAAGGACACTCAAAAGCCTGCCATCCATGGATTCTGTCAGTGTTTTGATCTGTTCACCATCAACATTGCGTGCAGGAGCAACCACAGCCTCCCAGACACTGTTCAGAGAGGTGTACTGTTTTCCCTCCTTGTAAATCTCACATTTGATGATGGACCACAGGTTCTCAATGGGGTTCAGATCAGGTGAACAAGGAGGCCATGTCATTAGTTTTTCATCTTTTATACCCTTTCTTGCCAGCCACGCTGTGGAGTACTTGGACGCGTGTGATGGAGCATTGTCCTGCATGAAAATCATGTTTTTCTTGAAGGATGCAGACTTTTTCCTGTACCACTGCTTGATGAAGGTGTCTTCCAGAAACTGCGAGTTGAGCTTGACTCCATCCGCAACCCGAAAAGGCCCCACAAGCTCATCTTTGATGATACCAGCCCAAACCAGTACTCCACCTCCACCTTGCTGGCGTCTGAGTCGGACTGGAGCTCTCTGCCCTTTACCAATCCAGCCACAGGCCCATCCATCTGGCCCATCAAGACTCACTCTCATTTCATCAGTCCATAAAACCTTAGAAAAATCTGTCTTGAGATATTTCTTGGCCCAGTCTTGACGTTTCAGCTTGTGTGTCTTGTTCAGTGGTGGTCATCTTTCAGCCTTTCTTACCTTGGCCATGTCTGTGAGTATTGCACACCTTGTGCTTTTGGGCACTCCAGTGATGTTGCAGCTCTGAAATATGGCCAAACTGGTGGCAAGTGGCATCTTGGCAGCTGCACGCTTGACTTTTCTCAGTTCATGGGCAGTTATTTTGCGCCTTGGTTTTTCCACACGCTTCTTGCGACCCTGTTGACTATTTTGAATGAAACACTTGATTGTTCGATGATCACGCTTCAGAAGCTTTGCAATTTTAAGAGTGCTGCATCCCTCTGCAAGATATCTCACTATTTTTGACTTTTCTGAGGCTGTCAAGTCCTTCTTTTGACCTCGATTTTGCCAAAGGAAAGAAAGTTGCCTAATAATTATGCACACCTGATATAGGGTGTTGATGTCATTAGACCACACCCCTTTTCATTACAGAGATGCACATCACCTAATATGCTTAATTGGTAGTAGGCTTTCGAGCCTATATAGCTTGGAATAAGACAACATGCATAAAGAGGATGATGTGGACAAAATGCTCATTTGCCTAATAATTCTGCACTCCCTGTATATATAATATAATATTATTTACACTCACTCATTTATCGTCTACACTGCTTATCCTCTAAACAGGGTATTGCTGACCAGGAGCCTATCCCAAAAGACTTATGGCATGAGGTGTGTTACACCCTGTACAGGGTGCCAAACCATCATACTATCTGTACCATTCCATATAATTTGGGCCCAAGCACTATAGGGTGCGCAGGACCCTCTTGTTTTCCTAAGGATTTTTGGGGAGCTTTTTGGGTATCTTAAAATGCTCAAAAACTCATGAAAATTGGCAGACAGGTTGGAATCTGCTGCCATTAGGATGCCTGAGAGTCTCGTGGCCCAGGGCCCATCAGGGACCCTCACACGAGATTGTGCGTGCGTGTAAAGCAAAAGAAAGTCTCATTAGGGAAGTTAAAGATCCATTTTCTCCCTCTCTGTCGTTATATGTGTGCGCGCCGTAATTTGACACAGTGCCCCTTCACACACACTCTCTCGCCTTTACACCCCCCACCCCCACCCACCCCCTCTCGGCTTCGGACACACACACACTCTGCTCTACACAGAAACACTGCTCTGTTTTTTCTTTTCAAAGGTAAAGTGCAGGTTCATTTGTTTGTTTGTTTTACTTTACAGCAGTGATTCCGTTAGTGTGCGCTCACGATAGTGTCATTAGCAATGTTCCTTGCTAATTGTTCTGTCTTTCCGTTAATGTGCAGTATGTGTTAGGGCTGAAACTATTCCTAGAGTAACTCGAGTACAGTAATTCGATTACAAAAAATGATGTAATGATTTGCTTTGAAATTTTGCTTTACGGGTGTTTTAGAATATGAGCCCACTTCCGGAACGAATTATGCTCGTAATCCAAGATTCCACTGTATTTGATTTAATCTTTGAACAGATTTGCCCATGTCCATGAACTACCATTTTTCATTTAGACAACTGATCGAATTCGTAACCTCCACCTTCCTAAAACATCCTAAAGCAAGATTCATGATCCTATCAATCATCAGTCACAAAAACACAGTAAGGACTTACGTGGCCACTTGATTCATAACCTTCGTTGAAGTGTCCTTGATGGTGTCCTTGAGGTTGTCCTTGAAGTTGCTGAAGAACTTTCCAGCACCTCCTTTAACCATGTCTAGCAGTCCACCTGCATAGTTTCCATCCATATCTGGAAATACAAAGCCTTTCAATTAGGGCTCCATGATGAAATATGAATATAAACGGATATTGCACTTTATATGTCTACATCTGCATGCTTCATAAAATAGCACTTTAATCATTTTATTTCTACATCTACCTCCAACCATGACCTTAACTTTGATAACAAGAGGAAAATGTCTAGAGGAAATATAGTTTTCTTTGGTCCTTACAAAGTACTAAACATATGCACACAGACACACATCCACACACACCCACATACATACACGGTTAGTGGGCCACAACTAAAAATATATGTCCTTGATCAACGACAACCTTTTTAACATGCAAATACATGAATGAGAAAGGAAAGCAATGCAGCATGCAGAAATACGGTTGGTGTACAAAGGCACTACAGGAAGTGTGTACCGCTGGTTTATAACCTGCAACAATAATACTACACATGGCAGTGTGGGAGCTGTGTATATTTTGATAATATTAGGTTGTACACTAACTAGTAATGGTCAGTAGAAATTGTTCTTTTCTTTGTAACAACCTGCTTATGGCACATACATGTGTTTCAATACCCTCTTTGATGTTCTGGTTCCCATGGCAACAACCACCATGTGTTCATGTTTTGCTTTGTGTTCTTGTCCTGTCCCTGCCCTGCCATTTTGTTCAGCAACTGTGATTATCTGTTCTTTGTTAGTCCTTGATCAGTTTGTCTATGTATGTGGTCTGTCCAGAAAGTATCCAGCCACATAATGAGTAGATTACATGTAATAGTCCTATTTATGTTTTTAGTTCCCGCACTGTCAGTCGCCGATCCTTGTTGATTGCAACCACTACAGTATATACACTATAACACCATGTTCTAGCCACCACTATCATTGGAGCATCTGTAGTACACTTTTATTTGTGTTGCACCCATAGCACCCACATATGTTGCCCTCACAGGAATCCACATACAATAAAATTAGTGTAGCCAGGGCAGGCTTAGTAACAATTACATAATTACTAATTATGGTTGTCTACAATAAACATTAGTGCTGTCAGAATGAATGATTCATCCAAGTGATTAATCCAAAAAAAATAAATTAATTATATGCGGTTTGACTCATGGTGAGATGCGATGTTAGGCACCGTGAGCTGCCGCAAAGTTCTGCAAGGTCTGCAAGCTTCCGCGAGGACCACCAAAAAAAATTAAACGTTTAATTTGTCACGCGGAAAGATGGAAACGTAATTACAGCGCAAAAACTTGCGGTGAATCATGATGAACCCTACTTACGGCCACTGAGCGAAACCGCGTAGGTGAGATAGGGGTATTATCAACCGAAAATGCTATTTTATTCAAACGTCCTTGCTGGAGTGTGTGACGTGATGTCATGTGCAGGTGCGATGGATCGTGTACCAACCAATAGGGTGTCGGAATGGTATGTTTATACTTCTCATCCAACCACAATCGAATTTGCTCCATCCGGATGGCGCGATTTATCCGGATGTTTTTTTTTTTGTTTGTTTTTTGAATGAAAAGCTGAAATAAAATAGGAGTAACAAGGCTATTTTTAAAAAGTAAGGAGTAGAAAGAACAGATAATTGTAGAAGGAGTAGAAGTAAAACATCGGCTGAAAAATAATTACTCCAGTAAAGTATAGATACCCAAAATTTCTACTTAAGTAAGGTAGCGAAGTATTTGTACTTCGTTACTTGACACCTCTGGCTAACACCCTACGATAAATTTTCCAATCATTTCCTATGGTGTTCTTAAGGTGTCCTTAAAAGAATCCTGAGTTTGTAGCGATAGGTACTGTAGATGGTCTTGTCCAAGATTTTCTCCAAACGCGGCATGAAATCCACTCTTTGTAGAGCTGGACTGCCTTCAGAACAACCTAACAACATAACAACAACGTACGACGCTCATGGATCATTTTGATTCAGAAGACAGTTCCAGAAGCCCATACTCCTACAGAACTCCTAAAGTTGTTCATGGGTCAAATGACATCCACCCACATTCTGCGTATCAGCCAATTTTTGAACACCAGAGAGAGTGGATAGCCAACACTTTACTGTATATAACACAGTGCCGACAGACAGGAGATGTTCCTACTAACTACTTAAGAGTGCCGTAAGTTGCACACATGGGTGCTGTACAACCACCTTAAGAGAAGAATTGTCATATGTTCGACTTAGGTGGGCTGTAGGAGGGTCCCAAGGCAACCTTAAGGCGAATGTAAGAACTCTACGGCCACCGTTTGATAAAAGTAAACCTTTATTCTTAAGAATGCCATAATCTGTTCAGGTGTCCAAGTCTCCTTGTACGCACCAAGATTGATACGAACAGGACGTTTGTAAGAATATTTATGACCGAGGTTTTACATCGGTGTCACGCAAACTGTTCTGTTAAAAAACAGACACTTCATAGACAGACCACATATACAGTGGTGTGAAAAACTATTTGCCCCCTTCCTGATTTCTTATTCTTTTGCATGTTTGTCACACTTAAATGTTTCTGCTCATCAAAAACCGTTAACTATTAGTCAAAGATAACATAATTGAACACAAAATGCAGTTTTGAAATGAAGGTTTACATTATTAAGGGAGAAAAAAAACTCCAAATCTACATGGCCCTGTGTGAAAAAGTGATTGCCCCCCTTGTTAAAAAATAACTTAACTGTGGTTTATCACACCTGAGTTCAATTTCTGTAGTCACCCCCAGGCCTGATTACTGCCACACCTGTTTCAATCAAGAAATCACTTAAATAGGAGCTACCTGACACAGAGAAGTAGACCAAAAGCACCTCAAAAGCTAGACATCATGCCAAGATCCAAAGAAATTCAGGAACAAATGAGAACAAAAGTAATTGAGATCTATCAGTCTGGTAAAGGTTATAAAGCCATTTCTAAAGCTTTGGGACTCCAGCGAACCACAGTGAGAGCCATTATCCACAAATGGCAAAAACATGGAACAGTGGTGAACCTTCCCAGGAGTGGCCGGCCGACCAAAATTACCCCAAGAGCGCAGAGACAACTCATCCGAGAGGCCACAAAAGACCCCAGGACAACATCTAAAGAACTGCAGGCCTCACTTGCCTCAATTAAGGTCAGTGTTCACGACTCCACCATAAGAAAGAGACTGGGCAAAAACGGCCTGCATGGCAGATTTCCAAGGCGTAAACCACTTTTAAGCAAAAAGAACATTAAGGCTCGTCTCAATTTTGCTAAAAAACATCTCAATGATTGCCAAGACTTTTGCGAAAATACCTTGTGGACCGACGAGACAAAAGTTGAACTTTTTGGAAGGTGCGTGTCCCGTTACATCTGGCGTAAAAGTAACACAGCATTTCAGAAAAAGAACATCATACCAACAGTAAAATATGGTGGTGGTAGTGTGATGGTCTGGGGTTGTTTTGCTGCTTCAGGACCTGGAAGGCTTGCTGTGATAGATGGAACCATGAATTCTACTGTCTACCAAAAAATCCTGAAGGAGAATGTCCGGCCATCTGTTCGTCAACTCGATCTTGGGTGCTGCAGCAGGACAATGACCCAAAACACACCAGCAAATCCACCTCTGAATGGCTGAAGAAAAACAAAATGAAGACTTTGGAGTGGCCTAGTCAAAGTCCTGACCTGAATCCTATTGAGATGTTGTGGCATGACCTTAAAAAGGCGGTTCATGCTAGAAAACCCTCAAATAGAGCTGAAATACAACAATTCTGCAAAGATGAGTGGGCCAAAATTCCTCCAGAGCGCTGTAAAAGACTCGTTGCAAGTTATCGCAAACGCTTGATTGCAGTTATTGCTGCTAAGGGTGGCCCAACCAGTTATTAGGTTCAGGGGGCAATTACTTTTTCACACAGGTCCATGTAGGTTTGGATTTTTTTTCTCCCTAAATAATAAAACCCCTCATTTAAAAACTGCATTTTGTGTTTACTTGTGTTATCTTTGACTAATAGTTAAATGTGTTTGATGATCAGAAACATTTTGTGTGACAAACATGCAAAAGAATAAGAAATCAGGAGGGGGGCAAATAGTTTTTCACACCACTGTACCTTGCTATGTCAAAGTATCATTACAAAGACATTTAGTAATGTTCTATCAACATTTTCCTATTTCTCTGATCACTCTTGTATGTGCTTCGACTTTAATATCGCCTTCCTGTGCTTTGAACCCTGATCAGACTTTTAGAAGCTGCAGCCTTGGCAGGCAGTGAGCATGTTACTTTGAGTTGGGATTGTTTTGCCAGTAAAACTTTGAAACATGCATAACAACACCAGAAAGACAAAAAATATTTTCTTTAACATACACTCCTGTGCCCTGCGATGGATTGGCACCCTGTCCAGGGTGTACCCCGCCTAGTGCCTGAAGTCTCCTGGGATAGGCTCCAGGTCCCCCGCGACCCTGAACACAGGATTAAGCGGTATAGAAAATGAAATGAATGAAACATACACTCCTCAATCTACAACATTCACATGTAGCACAGAATCTCATCATTATGGCACAGACGTATCGCCTAAACAACTGTTTCCACAGCATCAACTACCCCACATTATGATATTATATATAAAACACGTGTGCCATAAATTAATACATTTACAGCACTTGGCAGACACCCTTATCCATCAACATCTTATCTCATCTTACATCTGAGTAGTAGAATGTTATGGGCCTTGCTCAAGGACCCAACAGTGGCATCCCGGTGATGCTGGGATTTAAACCTAGGACGTTCTAATTAGTACTAGTTCAACACCTTAACCACAGAGCTACCCCTGACCTAATAGCTGAATAATGCATGCACATGATAGAATATGTGAAATAATTAATAAAAAGTGTATTATCTGTAAAAATCCATTGTTTTTTAAAATGCTGATGACTGAGACAGACGCAGGTCATTTTTCCATAAAAGCACTCTGACGGTATGGTACAGATGAAAGACACTTCTGGCTATATTATTTTTTACCATAATTCTAGTACATGTGCTATTTAGTGGACAATGTCCTATATAGCTCAAACAATTCATGAAAATGCATCCAGCGTGAGAAGCCAGAAAATATTATGCTTACACTATTTGATCAAATCACCTATAATGGAGACTCAGAAGTCATAAATCAACGCAGCTCACTGGTTTCAACCTGTCATTGACGCATCATCATTACAGTTGCACGAACTGCTTGTTCAGTCCTGCATAAGTGACCTTATCGTAGTCTTCCAGCATTTGTACTGCTGTGTACTTTGAACAAATTGCCATGTTCTGCTGTAGCTTTAAGTGTGTGTGTGTGTGTGTGTGCGCTCCAGTGTATTTGTCCATCCTAGCATCCTGGACCACTCCCAAGCTATTAGTCTGCCTCAGCATCCACCACCCACTTAGACCAGCTGACGCTGCCTACATCCCCCCACCCTTTCTCTCTCTTCACAAATCTGTGACATATTTCAGTATGTTGATAAAAACAGTCCTGCAAGGATGCTTAAATTCCCCATAACAATGATACAGTGAGGCGAAATCAAGGCTGAGCATACCTATTCCTTTTTTGCGTGAAATAAAAATACTCTTTTTACATGCAAAATGGGGGACGAATGACATATTTTATTTGTTCATCAGAGCATCTAAAAAAACTAGGCTTCCACTATAACGAACTCAAGCATTCATGCAGCACTTTAGGCGGAAACTCCAGCACAGCAACAACAGCAGACAACCTCAAGTAACTTAGCCACCATCTACCCGACTAACATTAGTGATAAGTCTAATTCTGATGATTAGCTTCTCAAAACAGTGACTGGTTTGGTCAGTTGTATAGACGTAATCAGGTACTATGTCTGTATATTAATTTATCTAAAGGCAATACTGCTACGAAAAAGCAGAGATGGGGAACTTCACACTGGTTACAGTGTATACAGTCATGTTGATCTGATGTCAGATCACGTTGAAATTTCAAGTTGACTTCAAAGTTGTGTGACGTTCAGTTACAATAATCATGAATCTCAGAATTTTCCAGCCTCTGACTCAGAAAAACCAAAGAAAGCACCACCTCAACTCAGACTTCCTACACAGAAAGTTGGGAGGATCTCCTCGTGATCAAGTGATACTTGAAGACCCGATTCATCCACATTATGACGGATCATCCACCATTATCCTTCAGCCGCCTTCTGTAAAGTTCACATTTTCTAGCTTGTTGATACCAGTTTTTCCCAAACAAATTTTCCATTTCTTTCCACCAGTAATCTGGGTGGCGTCCTCATGATTGTTTAAAGTTCTGGGCCACCAGAAAGTTGGTCGAGTTGTCCAGCGGTGGCTGTCTTGTCTTGCCATGTGTCCAGCCTATCTGAGTTTCTCCTCGCTGGCAATCTTTGTAGATTTACCATAGAGCAAGTAAACACATCACTTATTGCTGGTAAGTTTGTGGCTAACAAAAGATGTTGAAGTCAAACCGAGATTTCTGATTGAATAACAGAACACAGTTATGAAAGTAAAATCTCTCTTTATTTCTCTATATAATCCCCTGCTACATTAATGCACCTATTCCAGTGTTTCACTAGTGCATTTTCAAGGTAGAAAGTTCAATAGTGTTTCATCAAGGTAGAAAGGTTTTCTCAGTATGCAGGAGCCATGATCAGACTACCTGCTCCATGTCTGAAACCCTAGCCTCCCAGGATCTCCTTTAATGGCCCAAACGTGAGGAAATGGCTTGGATCGAGGTCAGGAATATATGGGGGACGTGGCAATAACTCCCAGCTGAGTTCCTATGTGTTCCTAAGTGCTGTTCATGAATCATTGTATTTACAGCTTCCACAGACAGAGTCGTCCTTTATGCAAGTTGCCAAAAGGTTATTTGGCGATAAGGATCAAGGATCTGAATACTAAAGTCTTTTTTATCTTTGAAAGACAGGCACAAAGGGCATAGTGGTCATATTGTAGGCTACAGATGCATAAAGAATACATTTTATCACCTCACTGAGCTTTGAATTGAATTTTAATCCAATTATAAGGTGCCTAGAGATTCCCACTGCTTTAAAAATATGAGTTGAGTTGGTGGACTTTAGCTGCTATTGTCCCTCAGTTTCATGTCCTGTGGAGGAGCGGCGTCCCATCCCGGGTGTAATCCCATCATGCGCTCAGTGTTGAGAGACAGGCTCCGTATCCAGTGCAACCCTGACCGAGATGAAAGCATAAGTCGTCTGTGCATTCTGTAGTTCTGATAAACGGTCATGGTGACTGAAGCAGTGGTGCAAATTTTGTGCTTACTAAAAAGAAAAAAGAAATTACAAATATGGAGATTTCATTCTGAATTGTAGCAAAAGGTCAAAAAGATATTCTTTTCCCAAAAAAGAATGTAATTCATGTTTCTGATTCTGTGTAATGAGAAAGGCCTGAGTAACATTTCATAACATTATGTATGTATATACAAAAGTGAAATGAACACCATTGATTACTAATCACTAATTATCACCAGTAAACTGGTGACACCCGAGGCTCCCCCATGGGGATCAAAGGCCTGTCCAATCTGATCCCAAAGAAAAGCCAATGCAGCACAGATCACAAAATAGGTCGATGCGGGCCATGGGAGAATGGCACCAGAACAACCAGAATGCCACAGCACACCAGGCACGTGGCCCAACATTGACCCAGCGTCCAAACTCCAATATCTGTTCGAGTACCCAACTGCAGAAACGACCATGATCCATTGAGGCACCGTCCCACAACCCACAGCACCCAAAGGATCTGCCATTAACATACTGGTGACAGACACCTCAGCATTCCCCCTAGAGGCCCTGAGTAGCCACACCCTGGGGGTTCCACCCCGGTAACACAAGGGCAACCCAAAACCAAACCTAAGTGATTTTAATGTTATGGCTAATTGGTGTGTACATTATATTTTCTACAGCAATTTACAATGACTTGCATACTTTACATTCATTTTCTATACCGCTTAATCCTGTGTTCAGGGTCGCGGGGGACCTGGAGCCTATCCCAGGAGATTTCGGGCAGTAGGCGGGGTACACCCTGGACAGGGTGCCAATCCATCGCAAGGCACACACACATACACACACTCACACACCCAGTCACACACTACGGGCAATTTAGGAACGCCAATTAGCCTAACCTGTATATCTCTCCACATAATCTCACACTCATACCACATAAATTTAAAACAGTGATTTTCTTTTGGAAACATTTAACGCATTTGGAAAACCCTTGGTGGTGCTGGGGTTTAAACCTGGGACCTTCTGATTAGTAGTGCATTGCCTTAACCAGTGAGCTACCTCTACCTACATAGGCATGTCACTCAGTAATTGATTATTATTCTACTACACTTACATATTGCTTGCATATACATATATACATCTTGCTTTATTCCAAATTCAACCATTGTAACCTAAACACAAATTTTTCGATTTTCTTTATGAAAGACAAATGCGGTTTTGTTTGGTTGTTTGGTTTTGCTGATATAAAACATAGTGGACTTGCAGTGACTGGCCATAAAAACACAATACAGTTCTGTTTTGGAGCGGACCAAGGCAACCAGCTGACTTCAAAGTCCAGGGCTGTTCTTTCAGGGAACACAGGAGCTCTGAACTCCTACTAAAGTCCCTTTTATCCTGCGAGGGGTCATCTTTGTGAGACAGGAGAGAAAAAAAAAAGGAGAAACAGAATGCGAGACAGAACCCAGGAGGGCTGCTCTATATCAGGAGGAAAGATCACTGGAGATGGAGATATAAAGGTGTCGCTCTCTCACACTCACACGCCTGTTCCTCACTTCTTCCTTCATTTTCACTGTCTAGCAGGTTAGATCTGCTCTCGATGACATGGAATTTCACACACACAGTCTGGCGTGTGTGTGTTCTGTCACTGGACCCAGCTTTAGCTCTTCAATTATAGATCACATTCAGGCAGCCACTGAGCTACCACCTTATTCTGCGACAACACAAAAGAACCAGAGAAACAGTCTAACGCTGTCTGCTTTCGTCTGCTCCAATGTAAAGCAATTGAATTCTCAAGTCTAACTTGTGAGAAGGTGCTGATTAATTGCTGGTTTATTTTATGGCCTTTATTATAATATTTTATCATTTTTATAGTAACAACTCATTCACAGGGACCTTTATGGCAGATGTTCCATAGAATCTGAGTGTAATAATGTGAGAATTGAAATAAGTGGACTCTGGAATAAGTGCTTTGTAGTGGGAAAGGGAAATCAGTCACATTTTGTTATTTTTCAATTATTATAAGTGCTATAATTAAACATATACCGCTATACCAGGAAGTAACCTGTTTGGTGACCCTCTACAATAGTACATATACAGTATTGTGTTATACACCGTTTACAGTATTGTACTATACTGTATATCCATACAGGAATACTTCCTATATATACAGTATATAATGCGGTTCTAAATGCTTTTCTACCGACTTTTGCTTATTATACATAATGATGTTATATAATCTACCAAGAGCACAATTTTCCCAAAATAAAAGTTTGCATTCAGGGATTGTTTGACTATATTTTTGGCATATTGTTGCATCAGAGGAATAAAACAACTAGAGATGGATGATCTGATATTGAAACCTAATCAACTCTAAGATGAGTATTACTCACTGCACTATTAGAAACATTAAAGGATCTTTAGTGCTACCTCTGGGGGATTCCTACTGTATGTAGATGTCTGTTTGATGTCTTGTTGTTCTGCATTTTAACATCGTCTGAAAAAAAAAGTACACTCAATATTCTGGTTCAATAGTATTGGTCCCTGGCTTTGTTTGAGTTGCTCTCTTTCATCACCGTTGACCATCAATCTCACTCTCTCACTGTTCTGTATTTTGCCCCAATAAAGTTTCAATGTAGCACTGTAATATGTGCTTCAGGCAGCACGGTGGCTTAGTGGTTAGAACTATCGCCTTGCACCTCCAGGGTCTGTGTTTAGTTCCTAAATTGCTTGTAGTATGTGAATGTGAGTGTGTATGTCCTGTGATGAATTGGCACCCGTCCAGGGTGAACCCCTCCTCATGCTCAAAATCTCCTGGGATAGGCTTTAGGCCTCCTGCGACCCTGTATACATGATAAATACGGTATCATGGAAGAACCCTAAAGTTTCTATGTTTAACCCTGAAGCACATGCTCTCTCAACGGGAAAATGTTTTATGTAGAATCCTTAGCACACCACACAGCCAAATGAAATTGACATACCACAGATTGACATTTACAGAAGACTTCAAGCACAGTACAGTGATGAGATTCTAAGCTGCAGTAAAACATCTAAATGGTACAAACGTTTTAAAGAAGGCCACATGTCTCTGTGAATGACGTGGCTGCAGTCGTTCCCATGAACATTCACTGAGTGGAACGCCTGATCTTTAAAAATCGACTTGCCACCAACTTGTACCTGTCTGTTAAAACGGAACGCCACTTGTACATTACAGGACCTCGGCTGGAAGTTATTGCCACATCCCCTGTACGGTCCTGCCCTCGCCATTTCAACATGTTTGGGCCTTAAAGAAGTTCCTGGGAGGCTATCGGGTTAGCCTTTATGGTATCCAAGCATTAGTGAAATCCTGGCATAAGTGCATTAGTGTAGCTGGGGATTATTATATAGAGAAATAAAGGGTTTTTTTACTCTTGTAACTTTGTTCTGTCATTCTGCACAATTAAAAGTCCAGGTTTGACTTGAACGGCCATCACATTAGCTTGCGTGCTCTCCCGTTCTTTTTCCCCTCACACACACACACATATACACCGAAGTGCACTCTCAGCCTGAAATGTACACTCTCAGTCCAGAAGCCTGCAGTATCCCTCCCATGTGGCAACACTGCAATCCTGCCTAGGCCTACTGTAGGGTTACACACACACCTGCATCTTAGGCAGCATTACAATACTGAATAGAACTCAATCTGGGCATATTAAGAATACTGAATTTATATATTCAAACTACACTTTTAATCATATTTTGATTGTAATTAATTAAACTGTGGGAAACCTGGGTATAATTAGCAGGATGTGAGATTTTATTACATTACACTGAAAACATCTCATTTAGATTTTACGTAGCTGTTTGTGTAATTTTGCATCCAGACTGCCTTAGTTTTATGCCTTTTTGAAAAACGTTTGTATTATACGTGAAAGAAAAGCTATTTTCTGTTTAACAGGAAAGTACTTCTTGTAATTGGCTGAAAGCAAAGTGATTTTCTAGCTTTTTTATCACATTAATTCTTAGGGTGTTACATGTCAAACACCCTTTTGACAGTGTGTATGTTTGAGTGACAGTTTGTGAGATTGTGTAAGTTTTCTGTGTGTATGTGTGTGTGTCCCTACTTGTTAGAGGGGCGACTGTGTCACTGGTGTTGTGTGTGAATGAGTGAGCAAGAGAGACAGACAGACAGACAGACAGACAGAGAGAGAGAGAGAGAGAATTTGATTATACTGTAGAGAGTTATATGAGGCGAGATGCTTGATAATATCTGTAATAATAATAATAATAATATAGTGTCATAAATCATTCATGCACGCCAACAATACACTTTGGTCATTCCAAAGTTAAAATTGCAGGCTTTCTAATTTTCTTTATGCCCATCTACTTCTAATACCTGGGCTGTTTAATTACAGTGATATAAAAGTGTATTTTTAGCTAGTTAGCTGCGTTGTGGAGCATTTCATGATGATGCTTCATAACAAAAGAAGGGTTTACATGAAAACATGGTCTTTATTTAGTTTATTTACCGTTCTGCTTTTCTCAGGTTTTCTCATCGTGCATTCAACCATTTTACCGGAGAGCTGAAGAAAAATGCGGTGACTAGAAAATGTGGCCAGTTTTAGATTCGATTCGATTCAACTTTCGAGTTACTGATCAGAAAGTCGGCGGTTCGAGCTCCGCTAGGTTTCTGCTGTCGGGCCTTTAACCCTGTCTGCTCCAGGGGTGCCATAAAACAGGCTGACCCTGCACTGTGACCCTGCCTACTAACACCGCTGGGATATGAGAGGAATAAAGAATCTCTGTAATATTCATTCATTCATTTTCTATACCGCTTAATCCTGTGTTCAGGGTCGCGGGGGACCTGGAGCCTATCCCAGGAGACTTCGGGCACTAGGCGGGGTACACCCTGGACAGGGTGCCAATCCATCGCAGGGCACACACACATACACACACTCACACACCCAATCACACACTACGGGCAATTTGGGAACTCTCTGTAATATGTATGCAGTAATGTGTACCGTATATGTGATGAATAAAGGCTGGACTGAAATGCAATTTCAGAAATGCAGTTTATATGCTGAAGATGTCAACAGTCTGCCACTTAGTTAGCCAACACTGTGCTTCGTAGCTGTGAGTGTAATATTTTCCAAAGTGTTTTTATACATGAAACAAGAAGTTGGTTTCTTTTATTGCAAAACTATCGATTGTGTCAACTCTGTAAACATGGGAGTTTAAATAAAATGAAAACGCAGTTAAACAGACAAAAAAAAACAAAAAAAGAAGAAGATGCTAAACAGTTTGCTAACAGCTAGTTGTCGATTTGTTATTATCAAGGTAGCAAAGTAGTGCTGGTATTAATTATTAACATCAAGATTTGGTTTCTTTATTCTACAGTAGAATATTAATGAACAGGAGAGTTTAGGATTCACTCAAACATCTTCTATAGCGCTTTCCTGTACAGGGTCGTGGAAGCCTGGAGTCTATCCGGGGAGACCTCAGGCACTAGGCTAGGTACCACACACACACACACATACACACACACTGTTTGGGAACGCCAGTGAACTTAATCTGCATGTCTTTGGACTGTGGGAGGAAACCGGAGTACCAGGAGGAAACCCACCGAGGGAACCCACCAGAACATGCAAACTGAGGCGGAGACACAGTACCAACCACTATGGCAACATGCCGCCAATAGTTTGGGATAATGAACTTAATAAGAAGAAGTTACTGACTTCCCTTCTTAAATATTCTGATGTTAACTAGATAGTTATTCAATATCACGCTGGCTGTCAATTAGAGATTATTTTTGTCTCAGGACTAAAATGTGTGGAACTACTTACAAAAGTCAGGATATTAGTTTCTTTCTTGCATAACTTTTAATATGGGTTTGTGTATTATTGACTATGTAACCTGGGTCAAACTGTCATTTAGAAATTCCAAACAGTGTAATATTAGCATGCAGTGAACATTTGATACTCCATGTCGGCAACCTGCCTCCTGTTAACGTGCTGCGCATTCAGGGCTAATACCAGATTATACAGGCTACCTACAGTACTACCATTATGTTCAGTTCTATCAGGATAAATGATCTGGCACGGCAAGCTCAGGACATGCACAATGTACCCAAGGCACATGTGACAACTTACAAGAAGAAGTTATCTATTAAACATTTAGTCCAAATATCAACCATCAGCTATTTCTTTAAGGTGTCCATAACGACCCTGCTTTATTTCTCCACTTTAATCTCCAATAACCTTTCACACCATATGTCACTCACTCACCGTCTATACCGCTTAATCCTGTATAAAGGGTCGCGGGGGGCCTGGAGCCGATCTCAGGAGACTTAGGGCATGAGGCGGTGTCCACTGCCAATCCGTTGCAGGGCACACGTATACTCACACACTCATTCACACACTATGGGTAATTTGGGAACGCCAATTAGCCTAATCTGCATGTCTTTGGACTGTGGGAGGAAACCAGAGTACTCAGAGGAACCCACCAAGCACGGGGAGAACATGCAAACTCCATGCACACAGAGATGGGAATCAAATCTGGCTGGGAATCGAACCCGGACCCTGCAGGTATAAGGCGACAATGCTACCTACTAAGCCAGCAAATAAATCATTCATTAAGTATTTTATTCTGTTTTGGGTCACGATGGATCCTGAGTTTATCCTTGGAATACTGGGTGTGACGTGAGACACCAGTTGTTCATACATACACATTCAGACACTGATTCACACCCAGAGGCCCATAATCTGGCATGTTATTCGAAATTGGGTGGAAACTACAGTACAAAACCCAGAGGAAACACATATGGACAGAAAGAGAACATGCAAAACCATCTAAAATGACCGCAGGATTAGAGTTGAACTCGGGACCTAGGAGATATTGTACACCAAGTGCCGGCAAAATCATAAGTCTAATACAGTTGTAATAAAAATTAAAAGTACACATGGTGTAAGAAGAGTAACCAGCATATAACGAAAGGCAGGGCTTAATTAATCCTGTAGCTCAGCGGCTGGTATGGGCCAAGTTTGAAAATGATTACACAGTGCTATCATTTAGCAGCTAGGATAAATAAGACACATTAATACTGATGAAAATGGATAAAAGATACTGGATAATGTGAGAGGAATTTGGCTGATATTGGAGTAGACTGCAAGTGGGAACAACATTCATTAGGATCACTCTGCACCAAGTGACCAGGCCACATCCCAAGCCGAATCTCCATAATACACAGTATGGCCAAAAGTTTCCGGACACCTGATCATCACTCCAACCTAAGCTTTTTGAATCTACAATTTCAGATTTACTAATTATAATATCATCTACACATCTGAGAAGGCTTTCCACTCATTCAGCCACAAGAGAATTATTAAGATGTCACGTAAGGGGGTCTGGAGTGCAGTCACTGCTGCAGGTCATCCAAAACATGCCACTGTGGTTGAAATCAGGGCTCTGTGAAATACCCTTGAAATCTTCCATTCCAACCTTGGCCAAACATGTCTATTGAGCGTGCTTTGTGCACAGGGGCATTGTCATACATGGTTAAGTCTCCGTGAATGGAAGTTTCAATGCGACATCATACAAAGAAGTGACAGACAACTGTGTGGCAGGGGTAATTTAGTGGTTGAGGAGTTGAACTACTGCTTGGAGGACGGTCCCAGGTTCAAAACCCATTACCACCAATAAGTTGCCACTGTTGGGTCCTTAACCCTCAACTGCTAAGATGTACAGTATAATAATTTTTTCAATGTTGTGCCAACAGTTTTCTAAAGATTGACATATTAAGGAGACAATCAGGGGTCCACATATACAGATTTGGCCATACAGTGGATGTCTAAATAGCTTGGACAATATTTAGGTTTTTATTGCAATCAAGATATAAGGTTTGGGTTTTGGCCCTTTTCTCACCAGAACTCAATTAACCCAATTTCCTTTCCAATGATCCTTTGCACCGTTAGCATGCAGTCTGTCCGAGAAGGTGCATCCGTTGTGGTTTAAAGCTTTTCCACTAAAAACTAATCAAAGGTGCATAAGGTCCATTACACCGTAATCAGCCATGGAATTATGACCACCTGCCTAATATTAAGTAGGTTCCCTTCTGCAACCAAAACTGTGTGTGTGTGTGTGTGTGTGTGTGTATCCTGACACCTTTCTACAGTATGAGAATCAGCAATAACTTTTTCCTTAATTTGAGCTCATGTAGATCAGTGAGCTTTGGTCGCCCAAGACCTGCTGGTTCACAGACTATCCTTCCTTGGATCACATCCCACAACAGCTACAGACCTTTAAATCCTTACACTTTTAAATTTTTTTGCTTCCAACACATACTGACTAATATACCCAGCCGCCATTGTAACGAGATATTGTAACTGTAGCTACTGTGAGAACGGCCAGAATCTGATGGCTAGAGGACAGGATCAGAGCAACTCCAACACTACAGCTCTTCTGAGATGTTCCCAGTCTGCGGAGGGCAGGACATACCAAAAGCAGTCTAAGGAAGGAAAACCTGTGAACTCTTGAAAGTGTGATAGGCAGCCAAGGCTCCAAGGATGCACATGGGGAGTGAAGGCTGGCCTGTGTAGTCTGATCCAATAGAAGAGCTCCTGTAGCTCAAATTGCTGAAAAGGTTAATGCTGGTTGAGATAGAAAGGTGTCGATCACACAGTGCATCATTGTTTTGCTTGTAGAAAGGGGGGACCTACTCAGTGTTATGGCTGATCAGTTGTTCTAGCAGGAATTATATGACAGGTAACGCAGTAAGAGGTGTAAGGGAACTACCCCAGTGGCAAGTAAAGATACAATTATCCTGTATGTTGTGCACTCCAGTGTGAAGAGGCTTACCTGAGCCGTCCATGATGCTGCAGTCGTCTGGTCGCGCCTTGGAGCCGAGGGTCAGTGCTGACAATCCTCCTCCTCCTCCTCCTCCTCCGCCGCCGCCGCCGCTGCTGCTGCTGAAGTCTCCGCCGCCTCCTCCTCCGCTATCAACCAACTGCAAAGATTCATAACCATCATAACCGCTCCGCTTCTTGTAGCCCCCGAGCAGGCTCATGAGCGCAAATCGTCAATTGCTTTCAAACGAGGTCGCTTCAAGGTGGTGTGCGCATCTTTGGGCTCCACTCGATGGAGAAGCATAGGAGGAGGAGAAGAAGGGAGGAGATGGGACTAATGCATCACATCCCAGTTCTGCCTAAACGCAGCGTCTCTCCCTCCCTCTGTCTCTCTCTGTCTCTGTCTCTTTCTCTCTCTCTCTCTAGTCTGAATAATGAAAGAGGAATATTTCGGCATCGTAAGCCGCATTTACTGCGGCTTCTCCATCCCCTTTCATCCAACAGCACTACCTACACCGCCTGTAGACCGCTGCTCGCCCGCATGAGCACCGGAGATGAGTGTGGAGGGGGTTGTGAAACTGGATAGCCTGGAACCCTGTACAAAAGGGGAGCTCAAAGATTCAAAAGTAGGGTATGCAATGTGGTCTGCAGTTTGAGTCTTCTAAATAATTAGAATAAACAAAACTAAACGCAAACGTATGGAAAGTAATAATAGGAGATAATAAGTTCCCCTGTGTAAATAGTGCTTGAGTTTTTTCCAAGTGTTTGGCTCACCCCTCTCAGAGCCGGAAATGGTTCAGTCTGCTCCGCACACACACAGTCAGCTCTTAAACGTTTACAGGCTTTACAGGCGCCTTATCCAAGAAAGCAACAATTAGCACAAGAAGAAAGTATTCAGCAATATGTATTATTATTATTATTATTATTATCATTATTATTAATCTTGTTTTGTTGATTTAAACAATAATAATAATAGTGTTTTAGATTTTTTACATTTATGATTCTAATTCCTATTATTATTATTATTATTTATTTCAATTTGTTGTTTGATATTAACATTATTAATATCATTGTTATTATTTACTTTTTGCTATTTCTTTCATTGACAGCGTAATGTGTAATAATAATAATAATAATAACAATAATAATAATAATAATAATAGTGACTTATAATAATAGTTTTTTTTTATAATATCGACTAATTTATTATTCTTATTCTTATTTTTTTTCATTAACAGCCCAATGTGTAATAATAATAATAATAATAGTTTCTATTTAAGCTACTATCTACCTACAGTATTTATTATTATTATTACCATCATTATTATTATTGTTGTTGTTTACTTTTTGGTCAATTTTTTTTTTATTGTTTTAGCATTGGCGGCCTAGTGTGTAAATACCTGCTGTTTTATCGGAATGATAATAATAATAATAATTCATTCATTTTCTATACCGCTTTTATCCTTATATACAGGGTCGCGGGGGACCTGGAGCCTATCCCAGGAAACTTAGGGCACAAGGCGGGGTACACCCTGGACAGGGTGCCAATCCATCACAGGGCACACACACACACACACACACACACACTCATTCACACACTACGGGCAATTTGGAATGTCAATTAGCCTAACCTGCATATCTTTGGACTGTGGGAGGAAACCGGAGTACCCGGAGGAAACCCACCAAGCACGGGGAGAACATGCAAACTCCATGCACACAGAGACGGGAATCGAGCCTGGCCGGGGAATCGAACCCAGACCCTGGAGGTGCAAGGCGACAGTGCTAACCACTACACCACCGCGCCGCCTAATAAAATAATAATAATTTTGAATTGCTTTAATAGAATTTGTTTAATATAATAAACATTTATTTATCAATAAATAGTAATAGTAGTTCAAGTTCAAGTAGGCTTTATTGTCACTTCAACCATATACAGTTAGTATACAGTGAAACGAAACAACGTTCCTCCAGGAACAAGGTGCTACAGTACATGCAACATAAATTTACAACATACATTAACATAAAAACTAAACAGTAGTAGTGTTAGTAGTAGTGTTGGTAGTACTAGCAGAAGAATTTGTTCGACCGTTTTACAGCTTTATAACCTGGGCCCCTTTCAATAGACAAAATACTGTATAAACAAACCAAAGGCTGTTAAACTAAACCCCGCCCCCTTTACTGCACAAGTCGATACACACTGCAATCAGTTATGTAGTTTATAAGCAACCTGAACTCTTCATGTCTCATCTTCATCAGACCTCTTTTATATATGAATATATGTGTAATGCAGCTGTTTGTCTCCAAGCCCACTGAGTTCCTCTCCTCCTAGAGGCCCTGGACACTCAGTCCCACTGGTTCCCCAAAGAGATGTTCCTGTTCTTGTGCACACGATCAAGAATTTACTACCAGCTGATTAAAGCTTGTTTCATCCTGGAAATCTAACTGTGGGTGGAAAGAACGTGACACAACCCGTGACTGTGATGTTTCTTCACTTCAGCCTATAATTAGCATCACACGTTTTATTAAGGACTTATTGTAATTTACTGTAGGTTTAGTCAAATAAGGAAACGCGATATGAGGGTTGTCAGATGCACATGATGTATGCACGCCTTAATCGATTGACAATACTAGCCATGGATTGATGCACTAATAAAATACACTGGACATCAGCTACAGTATGGTTGCATGGGTTTTCAGATTGCAATGACAGCAGGCCTGTAAGGTGTCAATTCCTACATGAGCCTTTATCTGTGATCACATTATATTGTATCATTGATGGATACATAGATATATAATTTATTAATTAATTATCATTATTATTGTTGGTGGTGGTAATACTATTGTCAAAAGCATTGCATCATCACAAAGCCTATATAGCCCTCTTTGTATGTGAGTGTGTGGAACAAGACAAATAGTTGAGTAGGAAACTAACTTTTAATCAACCTAGATAAAACATTTAGAGCTTTGTGAAGGGACTCTATCCTGCCCAAGGCTATTTCTCTGGTGAAGAATGATTTAGTTCAGTGTCAGCTTGTTGGTGTGGCAAGCTTCCGTCTTTGGACTCATTACTTGGCAGCCACCAGACCCGCATGCTTTCTCTTAAGACCAACTGTGTCTAGGAAACTAAGCGAGGAGACACTGGGAACATAGTGCCGATGACGTCTTCCGTACAAAAAGAGTCGTGTTGCTGTCTGCACATAAATTCCTGACCCTTTTCTGCACTGTTAGGAAGCAAGCAATAACGCTCTTCATTTTGCACTCTGGTTTGCTGTGGAAAAGGAAACCATCCCTGTTCTCAGTCTGTGGAGATTCTCCCTCCTCTTAGGTTTTGCTTGTATCACACTCATGCACTTGGGTGAAAACCGCTGGAGCGTGGGTTAATATAACACTACTATGAAGTAGTTGTTTAACACAGGTCTTGTGATCTTTTATGGTGGTTTTAACTTAAGAGACGTCTTGTAACCTCATAGGTAGTCATGGAAAGATAGGACAGTAAATTATGCTGGTCAAAGTTCCCAAATGCTGAATTCTCTATAAGAGCCGCAGGTTATAAGACAAATTCATTATATGAATGAAGAAAATAGCTTTCTGTATTTCTGCTCATTACAAGGAGTTTATAAAAGAAGTTAATTTAAAGTATAAAACAGTAGCTTTGTTTCCATTGTTGTGTAATTTGAGGCACTTTAACGGACAGCTTCTCTTTTAATACGAAAATGTATCACTGTTTTAATTACTGATCCTGTTATCGTTATTATTATTATTATTATTATTATTATTATATTATCTAATTTTTACTGTATTTGTTGTATACACAGATATGCCATAAGATTAAAACCACTTACAGGTGAAATGAATAACATTGATTATCTTATTACCAATGTTTATTACCAATTGCACTTACGACAGAGCAAGTAAACAGTCCGTTCCTTAAGGAGAAAGCAGGGAAAATGGGCAACCGTAAGGAGGAATTGGCATTCGGACTAAATTGTGAAGAATGTGTCAGAGCACTTCCAAAAACGCGAGGTCTCCATAGGTGTGCAGACGGAAATAAGCCTATTCTCATGCACAAGTTGCTTAAGGAGTTAATGCTGGCTGTGATATAAAGGCATCAGAACCTTGTCTTGCAGGTTGTTGTATAACTTCAGACTAGTCAGAGTACCCCGCTGACTCATGTTCAGTGCTGGAAGCAGCTATAGTGGCCACGTGAGTATCGGAAGTGGACCATGGAGCAGTCGAAGAAGGTGGTCGCGTCTGTTAAATCATGTTAACAGCAAAGGGTGTGTACGTACTGTAGTTAACCTGGGAAATAGATGATACCAGGGGAACAAGGCAAGCCAGGAGAAGCAGTGTGATGCTTGGACACTTCCCTGGCATTCATGTATGTAGATGTTAAACCGTCACCTTCCACCTACTGTACAGTATATATTGTTGCAGAACAAGTACACTCCTTCATGGCAACCGTATCCCATAATGGCAGTGGCCTCTTCATTCAGCAGGAATACTGTACCCTGCCATAACACAAAATGTCTGTTTTAAAGCAACATAACAAATTGTTAAAAGTGTTGACTGGGATTCCAAATTCCCCAGATCTCAATCCAATCTGGCATCTGGATCAAGACGTGCTGGATAAATAAGTGCAGTCCATGGAAGTCCCACCTCGCAACTTACTGGACTTAAAGGATTTGCTGCTTTAGAGGTCATGTGGAGTCCAAGCACCAGTGGGTCAGAGTCATTTTTGGTGGCACAAAGAGGACCATAATATTAGATGGGTGGTTTTAATGTTATGGCTTATTAATTAATTGATTGTTTAAGTGGGTTTTATAGATGATAACAATAATATGAGTTATGAGGTACTGTAGATGGCTACTTTGGGGGTCCATTTTTTATTATTTTTTTCATTTTTGTGAGTCCTTAATAAGTACTGTAAAATATATTCATTCATTCATGTAGCTTTTTTATTGTTAGGTTTAAATTAATACGGATTTTCTGCTTGCCAGCATAGCAACTTTGTTTTTAACATTTGTTCTTGGCAAAAAAAAAAAAAGATATCTTTTTTAAATGCTTCTTTTACAATCCTTCAGCTTGACTTGACTTATGAGTTGTGACTTATGATTGATATGTTTCCATTGTATTAGCATATAATATAATGCATGTATAATTCCATGGCATTACTTCCTATAGCTTGTGTCTGCTGGATCCTTTTTGTCTAACTGGAAAATGCTAATGTGTTTCCTATCATCTGTCTCCAAGTCTCTCTATGAGTTATACATGAACGCCATTGGTTCTTTTGATGTACAGGATGCACAGGACACCTGGTGAAAAGCTTAAGTATGCTCTGTGTTAGCCCATCTCTCCCAATCCGCGGCCAATTAGCCAGTAAGTGTAAGCAAGGTGTAGCGGATGCATCAAGAGATCATCTTGCCCCCTTAATTTTAAATCTAACAGTCAACCCCGTTAAGACTTGACAATGGTGCAAATCTCATTTCATTATATTCCTTGGCCTAAATGCAAGCAGACAAATCAGGTCCTCATAAATAAAACTAGATAATACCAACGTATTTTGTTCTATTTTCACGACTTTGTCTGAAAAGTGCTTCCAACATGAAACTGCATGCAGCATATTTTCACAGTTTATCTTGTTATTTGAAGATCAGAAAAAAATAAAATGCCTCCAGCATTAAAAGACCTCAGAAGGCAGATTAGTCGGTGAAATGTGCATGCTCAGAAAATCATTGTCAGAACAACCGATCGTGATGGTGTGCTCCACGAATGTCGGCCTTGGCGGAAGGGACGTCATCTCCATGGAAACAAGCAGACAGCGTGCTGCTACTTCTTATTATGAATCGTAAATAGGAACAGCATGTCAATAAATTAGTAAACGATGTTATACTACAGTATACTATAGGGTGTACATTAAATCTAAATCTAATCCTTTTTTGCCATTAAAGTATGGAAATTATCTAGCAGGGTTAGTTAGTACTCTGTAATATATAATAATTTGTCTCATTAAACTTGGGCGCATGCTTAATAGAACTATCTACAGTATCTGTCTATCTATCTATCAGTTTAGTTAGTTAGAGGCATTGCCACAGCGGACCAACTGATCCATGCAACAATTTGGCACAGGTTTTACTCCGGATGCTCTTCCTGACGCAACCCTCCCATTTTATCCGGGCTGGGACCGGCACTGCATCCAGTGGCTGGTGTTTACGCATTGGCTGGGAATCAAACCCGAGCCTTTCGCATGGTAGGTGAAAACCCTACAACTCTGCCAACAATGCCTTATCAGGTTAGTTAGTACTCTGTAATTATTATAGTGCTAATCACAACACCTTCGATACATGATTAATAGAAATATCTATCTATCTATCTATCTATCTATCTATCTGGATTAGTTTACTGTAATTGAGTAGATTTTTTGTGTACTTCTACTTTTTAAAGAAGTTTTTTTTTTACTTTTGTGGTGAAGTATTGTACTTCACTAATACAAATAATACAATGGGGAAGGAAAAAAATTGCACCTCGGAAACCACTGCACTGATTGATTGATGTGCGTGGAGAACAAACACGCTAAATTCACAAGAACGATGGAGACGGCCAAACAGGTGCCAGTGATGCAGAAACAGCTGAAAGTGAAATGCCAACAAACTCTTATGAAGCAAACCCCTGGCCATATTTAAGCGACCACTTTGATGTCAAGCACAACAAAGGGAACAGATTTATTATTTATTATATTTATTATGTTTCATCCCCCTTTGTTAAAAAAATTTTTTTTTACTCTGTTTTATTCATTCATTCATTCATTTTCTATACCGCTTAATCCTGTGTTCAGGGTCGCGGGGGACCTGGAGCCTATCCCAGGAGACTTCGGGCACTAGGCGGGGTACACCCTGGACAGGGTGCCAATCCATCGCAGGGCACACACACATACACACACACCCAATCACACACTACGGGCAATTTAGGTACGCCAATTAGCCTAACCTGCATATCTTTGGACTGTGGGAGGAAACCGGAGTACCCGGAGGAAACCCACCAAGTACGGGGAGAACATGCAAACTCCATGCACACAGAGACGGGAATCGAGCCTGGCCGGGGAATCGAACCCAGACCCTGGAGGTGCAAGGCGACAGTGCTAACCACTACACCACCGCGCCGCCTAACTCTGTTTTACTCTGAGTAAATTTTTAATGAGCTACTTTTTACTTTTACTTGAGTAGATTTTTATAAGGGTAACTTTACTTGTACTTCAGTAAAAGTAACAGTACTTTTACTTAAGTACAAAATTTTATTACGCTTTCCACCTCTATATATACATTATTATACATATATTTAAAGTATATATTTACAGTATACTCACTAGTCTCAGTCGCCTTTTGCTCATATTTAAATAGAAATACCAGTTTATCTATCTATAATGGAACATTCCTCCTGCGTTCTGCTTTATCTACCTTCAATAAGCTTCAGGCTGCACCACAATCCTGCCTCTAGTGCACTACATAGTGTGCGCTCCAGCCTCACTGACGCAGGCCGTGTGTAGTGCGCCTTCAGAGAGCCTCAGGAGCGGTTTGGAATTCCGGAATCGATGACGTCAAAATATTCCGTGGCGAACACTTCCGTTGGTGAGGAGCTCGCGCAACTCTATTCGGCTGGACCGTATCCTACATCCAGTGATGTGTAAAGGAAACTGTACACGTCGCATTGTAAAGACTGAAACTGTCAAATGATTTTGCTCCTGAATTCGCACACGCGTGTAGGCGGGACATTGTGTACTGTGACGTTCAAACGTTTATTGTCATCATTTTAAACATTTTAATAAATGCATCAGTGATCTATTATTTATTTTTTTATTTCGACTAAACCGTTTCTACAGTCAAATATGTGAAACCCTGTTTAGTCACTTGCTTCAAAAACAAGTGATATTGCCATTGACTCAGTTCATTACGTGTATGGAGCCATATTGCATGACGACTGGACCTGGGGGTTGTTTTTGCTCGTATTATTTAACGTACATCATATGCAGTGACTCAAATCATCATCATCATCATCATCATCAGAGCGCGCACGACGCGTTATGTAACAGCACTGTACCCAGTGAGACGCGCGACAGTGGCCGTGTATGCTGCACAGCGGAGCCCAGTGTGCATTTAACAAAATATATTCTTCATTTAGACTATAAACAAGGCCACTGCAGCTCTTACCTTTCCGCGCGTGCATTCTCCAGTCGGCCGCGGGTCCAGCTGATGCCACGAGCGCTGACCTTTGATTTGTCATTCGCTCATCACCAAAGGTCAGATGATCACAGCTTCCTGACGCGCTGGGGTTGGTGGGTGGGTGGGGTGGGGGGGGGGGGGGTAGAGGACGCGAGGGAAGCGCAGCGCTGGGGGTGAAGCGCGGATGCAGGGCGTCTATTCCGTAATAAACGCACGCTTTAACATGACACCGGATTGGATGCACAGCCGCATCACTGAATCACGCGCATCCCGCTTGTCCTGCCGCCGCGCGCCGCTGTGACGTCACACCCATTCAAAGCACATGCAAGCTTAGTTAGCACTCTGTGATATTTACTCACAAATAAAGTCTCATACAATAGAAATATCTTTCTATTTATGTATCTGTCTGTCTATAAATAAGATTTAGTTAGTATTCTGTAATATATACTGATTAATATACTCATACTACGTTTCACTATCTACAGTATTTATTTGTTTGTTTTAGCATACTTTAGATTTTCAAACATGCATATGTGTGTACAGCACAATACACAGTTTGACTGCATATTACTATATATACACATTCATTCATTCATCTTCTATACCGCTTTATCCTGTATTTAGGGTCGCGGTATAGAAGATGAATGAATTAACCTTCATATAAATACCATAACTTTATGGTATGTAAACAGGCCTCTTCTGGTTGTTTATTGTAAATAAATATAAAACACTAATCCACATAAGCATGGTGTGAAGCATTCCAATACAATGTAGAAATACTGTTAGCACCCAGAAGTGGATTCTTTCAAAATAACAGGTCCTGGAGTGTTTTATTGATCTTAAGTTGCTGTAATTCATCAACTGTTTCAACTACTTGCCAGTTTTGTACTTCTGGTCAGATGCTAACTGCATTTCAACAAACAATAAGAAACAGTTAAACAGTCTATCCACCCTGATTTGTGAAGATTCTACTATATTTGTATTTAACATACATACCATAAATGGTTGTGATTCTTCAAAACACTAAAAAAATAAATAATAATTTGGTGTTCTATTGCTACTGTATTTTAGCAGACTTGGACAGTTATGGGTTTCTGGTCAGATGCTAACTGCATTTCATTGGCTCTGTACATGTACATTGCACAATGACATTAAAGTTGAACCTAAGCTAATGTAAAAAATTTTAATCAAATTTTTTTTAGAACATTGTTGGGAATTTCTAAAATAAATTGAGCCCCATTTTGTTGTTAAAACATTATAAGAAATTCTAAATATAGTAGTTATGTGTTGTTCAGTAATAAATTAAAAGAAATAGTTGATGAATTAAACCAATTTAAAAACAATAAAACACTTCAGGACCTATTATATTAAAATACATTAATCCACTTCTGGGTGGTAACAGTAATTCCACATTGTATTGGAATGCATCACACAACGCTGATGTGGATTAGTGTTTTATTCTTTACTTAAATCCCTGCACTTTTGGGTTTTTTATTGAAACTGGTCAGATGGTGTTAAATGTATTTTTGTCAGCAGTTCTGACAGCAATTTATTTATTTATGAATCTGCTCATTCTAATGTGTTATCATTTTTATAGTAACAACTCATGCACAGGAACTTCTCCATAAACCATGAAGGCTGTAAAATTCTTGTCACTCTCAGTCTCAGTCAGTTACTGCTCTGGCACTGGGAGTCTTCCAGATAGAGGATGTTTTCACCTTGTGGTCTCTCAGTACAATGTTAAGCTGTGTCTTTTTTATTGCCCTCAAAGTAAAAAGGGAGCGAGAGAGAGAGAGAGCCTGTTTTTTATGTGTTTGTACACTGATGTGATATACTGTAAGAGGAATAAAAACTTTGGAACATGCTGTTGTATGAAAATAATAATCTTTTGCATTGTAACAGTAACTTCGATTCTCACCATGCTGTGTTTTACTTCTTATGTATTAGCACTTCCTTGTAAATATTCTTTGGAAATAGAAAAATGCTATTACAAAAATGCTTATAGCTTTAATATGTGGTGCACTCTGTTCAGTTACAATAACACAATAATATTTTCCGTCAGTGAACAGAAATAAGTAAATCACTGGCGCATTAGTAATTTTTAGAAACAGGAAAATGTTTATTTGGTTTAGAGCTGACAGATTCAGAAATGGATGCAGTGACAACATTTATAAGCTTTGGCTTGTATATACAGTATTGTGTCTATTGAAAGACAGACAGAGAGCCGGAGGTTTAAGGGTGTGAAATTGTAAGTAGTGAAAAAGTAATTGAAAAGTAGTTCAGAGGTAAAGTAGTACTTTCTCTCATTTAGACTTGCAACTAGAGATTATTCTGCTTACCTATATCTGTAAGGTAATTATCACAGGCTTTTCCAAAACAGGTAATTTATAGCATTTTGGAAAAAAAAAGTGTTTAAAAAAACATTAATATTCTTTTCAAAATAATAAAAATCTACAGAATTTATGGTAAATTACTGTTGCCAAAATTTTTTTTTTTTGCTGAATCATGGTGATATTACTGAAGGAGTTTGATTCTGAGCATGTCAGAAAATCCAGTCCAGAAAATCCAGCTTACACAAGCAAACAAACAAGCATTATTCAAGTCTGTACATACACTCGGTAACAGCTGACGTCATATAGGAACATGGATGAGAGAAAAATTCAGAGTGAACGGCAGCACTCGGAGTAGTGTAAATGGTCAGAAAAATGACTAAATCACAAAAGTCAGATGAATACTGAAATCACGAATTTACCTTTCCAAAAATTAATTAAACAATAAGAAACAGTTAAACAGTCTATCCACCCTGATTTGTGACGATTCTACTATATTTGTACTTAACGTACATACCAACGTACATACAAATGGTTGTGATTCTTCAAAACACTAAAAGAAGAAGAACATTTTTGGTGTTCTATCGCTACTTTAGCAGACTGGACTTTTGGCATGTTTTTTGTTTGATCTAAAAGAATACTTGAAAAAGTAAGATAATTAGTCTCAACAATCTGCATTCGATAGTAAGTAAACAAAAGCTTTTATTTATTTTTTGGTTTTCCAGAAATGAACTATATAATGAAGGTCTAAGTGATGACTGCTACACCACTGTGTAGAATGAAGCATTAACTGTTTCTTCAGTGTGTTGTGGCCCTTTGAGCGTTTGCTAGCTCTGTCGGGATCTTAGCGCTCAGAAGTGAGCTGACGTAAGGCCAGATGCGGTCCGTCTCTGTGTCCGAAAACATGTATAGGATGCCTTTGGCCCTAAAAATACACATCGCAACTCGAATTAACAACTTTAAGTACAGATCATAACTGTAATCATCACTAATGCTTTATTTACATGCAAACATTTCCAAAATTCAAATCAAAGAATGTCAGATAAAATTTTGACATGCAAGTCTTTTCAGTAGTACAGTATGCGAACACCATTTAGTCTGGGTTACCATAGCAACTAGAAGTACAGTCTGGAAAGAAAAACGGCTCAGAATATCAGTCTTGTGTTTATAAGGGTTAAGTATCAGTCTCAGCAAAACATCAAACATCCCCAGGATCCAAATGTCCTCACATTTGTTATTAAATCTTATGAAACCTGTAACATTATATTACAGGTCCATTTTAATAGCCCTCAACATCTGCCATGATCCAAACACTGTACATATAAAGAAAATATCAACATGACAGCCCTAATTTCTTTTTTTATTTGTAAGCAGTTGAGGGCCATTCTCAAGGGCCAAACAGTGGCAACTTGGTGGTCGTGGGGTTTGAACCTAGGACCTTTTTTATCAAGCGTCATTCACATTGATCAGTCTGCAAATTGATCTATTCCGCCGGTAAAAGCACCGGACTACACTTCCCGTCACCCCCTCCCTGCCTGTCACATGGTGGATATCCCTAGCTCTCGCTGCACGTTCATGCAGTTGAGACCGGTTCGATTTTGTGTATCCAAGTTCTTTTTTTTAAATGTGTCTTTAACTCACATTTGTCATGTTTGTCATGTCATGTCTCCACTTACAATCCCTGGCTTAATGTGTACCTTTTTTTTTTTAACTACTATTGAGATATCTCAGTTCTGATTGGTTTCTCTGTAAAAGCAGCAAATCACAGGTTTTATATTAACACATTCTTTTCAATGTCATTTTTTTATTTAGTAACAAAGTACACCAGATTTGCAAGATCGATGATGATTATGATTTTCTATTATTATTATTATTATTATTATTAATAATAATATGATGATGATGATGAACAGGAACAGAGATTGCGAGCCAGGCCTTCCTGTCAAACATCAGTGCCTGACCTCATAAATGCTCTACAGAAGGAATGGGCACTAATTCCTAAGAAACACTCCAAAATCTTGTTTACAGTATTGAAGTGTATGTATTTGTATACAATGTCAGTGCAAGTTTGGCCAAATACTTTTGCCCATATAGTGTGTGTCATTAATAGAGGTGGAAAGAGTAATAAAATGTTGTACTTAAGTAAAAGTACTGTTACTTTCAGTGAAATTGTACTGAAGTACAAGTAAAGTTACCAGTCTAAAAATCTACTCAAGTAAAAGTAAAAAGTAGCTCATTAAAAATTTACTTAGAGTAAAAGTTAGAGTTACTTTTTTACCAGTAGGAGTGGAATGGGGGGTTCTAGTGTAGTTCAAAAAAGACACGGATTTGAGTTTTCAGTCCTTTCCAGGGTGCAATTTTCCTTCCATGTTGCATTATTTGTATTATTTTATAATTACTATAAATTATTTAATTCATACATTTTTTTCTCAGTAACAAATATGATTTAAAACAAAACATACTTAAGTAAAAGTAAAATTCCAGATTTTAAGTACACAAAAAAAAACCCCAACTCAATTACAGTAATGCGAGTAAATGTAATTCATTACTTTCCACCTCTGGTCATTAAACAGCTATTTGTGTTCTTAGGTGTTCTCTCCATTAATCCGTGTCAGCTGCACTGCATCACTGATTGATTTCTTTCTGCATTCATTACGCTGCTGCTGCATTAATATTGTTCCACAAGGTTTAACTCAACCCCCGAATGCTGTAGCGTCTAAATCCAGGTCACACACCGTTCTAGAATGTAACAAGTCTTTCCACTCAAGTTTCGCACACAAACATGACATGGACAACATCAACACTGAACAACACTGGCAGTTCAAACTGAACTGACTAAAGCCACTGTTACACTGAGTCATAGTGGACTTCAGTTCCCCTATTCAAAGTTACATTACCGGTAAGAATGAAACCCTAAGATTGAACTCTAGAGAAGCACTCAGGGTAAATTGTTAGGCTGAAAAGTTTAAGCTGTATTTTTAGGATTGGAATTTTCATTGTGACTGGTCACAGATGTATGGGGCTGTGGGGACAATCATGCTTATATACAGTATATATATATATACAATCAATTTGACAAGAATACTTTTACTGGCATAGCAATTACCATCAATTTGTTGTTTTCATTTAAACTGTGAATGCGGACCAACTTTCGAGTACAGCGTTTAATTTAATGCCTGAATTACTGAGCTAGGGGTTTCCCTTATTCTTCTGTGTTTCTTGGTGCTTGTTGAATCAGCATTCTCGACTGTTGTAAACACCTCACAGTAAAAGATTCATTTCAGTGCAGAAGTATCTTAGCTAAAGTTCAAAGAGATTTTCTGTCCAGCTAAAAGAGTCACAAAAGATAAAGAGCACTACTGTTCACCAGAACTTTCATGATTCTCACCCCTGCCTAAAAATGTTTACATCCCATAATGCATTGTATTTTCTTGCATTTGACTGTATTTTAGTATCAACTGCCCGATCATTTACAGTGCAAATTCTCCAATATTATGAAACCGTATTTTTTATGTACTGTAACATGCAAACTCCAGGGTTATGGGTTCGATTCCCTCCTGGGCTATGTGTGGTTACATGTTCTCCTCGTGCTTGGTGGGTTTCCTCCGGGTACACCGGTTTCCTTCCACAGTCCAGACACATGCAGATTAGGATAATTAGCGTTCCCAAATTAATCCCAAACGTTTTATGTGTGTGTACCCACCTCTTGGCCCAAGTCTCCTGGGATAGGCTCCAGGCCCCCATGACCTGGATGTATACAGGATAAGCAGTACGGAGGATGGAGACATTTTGTTTGAGGATGGAGACATTTTGTTTAACTTCTTCATCTGTAACCCGACCTCTGCTGACATGTGGTTACATTTAGTTTACACACTCAAGTTCCTTCATGAGAGCAAACCAGGTTGTCCTGAAGTGAAATTCTTGACAGGTCATATCCCAGTCTGTGATCATCTATGAACTGGCTACACATTAGATACAAAAATGATTTCATCCACGACTGCCAAACTCATGCTGAAAACCCCCAAGAAAAACTAAATGTCTATTAGTTAGGGTGAACAGCATCTATCCAGATTCTACAATGTACCATATTATTACACCTGTGCGTACTGACAATACTACTATTATGCATCACTTACTTACTATTAACTTAGTAAATTAATGTATTATTGTTAATTCACCTTTATTTGAAATTCGTTAAAATTGTTCATGTAGGTTTCCTTATTCCTACTGTTCTTTTTGTATTATAATAACATTTGTCCATTTGTTTTTCATTAAGGGTTTAGGGACTCTGACAATGACTTCTGGTTTTCCCATAACACCATATAATAAATACTGTACCATGTTTAACTCCCACACAGGAAGGTCACAGATGTCTTTGTGGCATGTGAAGATATAGTGAAAGCACACCTGATCTGTATGATAGTTGAGATTTTAGTCACAACGTCTTCTTGCATGCAGTATGGCATGTAATTTCCTGTATATACTGTACGAGGTACAGTACAGAAATGAATGAGAGAGTGGGTTGAGAGAGGTTCGAATCAAGACCACAAATATAAACAGACTCAAAGGGCTTGCATTGACAAGAAAACGTTTTCTCATAACCTCTCCTACAATTGTGATTCTTCCCAGTCTTTTCCTAACCTCTTACAGTTGTGTTTGTAGTATTACATTATTGTAGCATCCTGGATCTGAAGCATGTCCATTTACCTGGTTACTGATTTTAATGCTTGACCACGTACTGTATTTTACTCCTGCACTTTTCAGTAACACTTATTAACACACATTAACTATTAAGCACCAAAAGTAGGACATTGTGTTAACAGAAGAAGATGTTCTATATGAAATGTTGCTCCTTGATTTGCCGAAATTAATTCCTAACTAACTTATTCAAGAGTAGATAGTAGCTGTAGAATCTCCTTGTTCCACAAGAAGGATTATGTGTGAAATCTATTTAGAAAAATATTTTGCCCTTAATTTTTGTATATATTTAAATTGATCAAAATTTTCATCTTCTATATCGCTTATCCTGCATACAGGGTCACGGGGAACCTGGATCACTGCAGGACACACACGATGTATGGACAATTTGGGAACGCAAATGAACCTAATCTGCATGGCATTGCTCTGTGAGAAGAAACTGGAGTACCTGGAGGAAACCTATTAAGCAGGGGGAGAACATGCAAACCTCTCTGGACCGGTCTGACCAATCCTGGTGCCCCGCTTCTGGTTGGAGATCTCGTCACATGGATGCCCTGTGTGTCTCTTTGGGATGCGTCCGGTGTCTGGGGACGGTTTCACTCTACCATGAAGACGGTTCTGGCCTCGACTGATGTTGACAGCTGTTTCTCTGAGGACTTGACTTGGCTGCAGTCGCTCGATAGTTCAGGACTGGAATTTCCTACGAGTCAACCTGAGCCTCCAATAAACTACCTGGACTCCATATTAACATCAATTAACATCAACTGTTATACTGAACTGCCTGCAAACTAACACACTGTATAAATGCAGATCATTTCCTGCTATCTGTTTCACCCAGATGAGGATGGGTTCCCTGTCGAGTCTGGTTCCTCTCAAGGTTTCTTCCTATTACCGTCTCAGGGAGTTTTTCCTTGCCACTGTCGCCCTCGGCTTGCTCACCAGGGACTATCTGAACATTTTGATTCATACACATTCACATTCCATACAAACTTAAATAATTCTTTTGATTGTGTAAAGCTGCTTTGCGACGATGACAATTGAATTGAATTGAACTCCACCACCATGCTGCCCGATAAAAATGTGTAAGTCTTATTTAGGTGAGCAGCCATTGCACTGAACTCACCTGTATAAATCTATGACAGGCTTTGCCACATCTTTGTAGTGCCTCAGTCTGGCGACCAGAGCCTCTGGTTTATCATCTTCATGTTGAATCAGTGGCTCTCCGCTGATATCATCCACTCCCTAAGAACAGAAACATATTATGAATGCATGTACATGAGTTTATGTGAGTGGGGTGTAACCAATGTACTTCCTGGGTAATTTCTAAAAATGTGCTATGTACTGTTCCATATACAGTATATACTACTGTATATATGGTACCGTAAGTGATATCAAGATTTCTTTTCTCACTTAAGTTCCTCAACTATCATTAGACATATAAAACTTTTCCTTTACAGAGAAAGCTCGAATATATTCGTGCCAGTCATAGTAAAATACCCCTAAAGTGACATATTTGTAATCTTCACTTGGTCTGAGAACAGCTGTGGAAGCAGATCAGACAGTACATGCATGCTAATTTCTGTACCCTCTGGTATCTCATGTTTTATGGATATCATGCAGTTCCATATAAGCTGTTTGTTGTAGCTATTTTATGACTTGCCATGTAACAACCTATTAACAACACCCTGTGGAATTCACTCTGCTATGATTGGCATGCACACTCACATTGCCAAGCGTTTCATGCTTTCTAGTAATCAGAAATCACTGAGCTCCTTAAATTCCACATTAAAACATTATTCACTGACATATCCGTGTTAGATATGGATGTTCACATGACAAGAGGAACATTTCTTTGTCACATATATATTATAGCACAGAGATATTCCAGAGCCATGATTCCGGACCCCTGGAGCAGACAGGGTTAAGGGCCTTGCTAGAGGACCCAACAGTAGTAGCCGGGGCTTGAACCAATGACCTTCTAATGAGTCACCCCGAGCCTTAAACTGCTCTTAAACGCTGTTTTCCATACTAGGAGTTGAACCTGGGCTGCCTAGGAATGCTAACCCCTAGGCCATATGGGAAGAGAAAAGAAGCTGAACACTCTTGGTGAGACATAACACCTGCTCTCTTCCACAAACATGATCTCACAGACGTTGCTAATGCTAGTGTGGTCATTGTGACATTGGCACAGAGCAGCTCCTCCATGCTCTGGTTATAGATCTAGATGCTATTGAATAACTTGCCAAGACAAAATAAAAAAGAAACCAAACTCAAAGGAGGACCCGTACTCTACTGTGCAAGACCAGATCACTATACTGTATCTATACTGTATAAAAAGGACAAAACTAGCAGTTATCTAACAGCGACCATGAATCCTGGAATCCTGGATCACCCAAATATTTCCAGGCTCCTTCTTACTGAATGAATCATCTGTTATTGATTAACACTCAGTCATTTTGCGTACAGTATATACACACACTACCGCTCAAAAGTTTTAGGACACTTTCTAACTCCATGATGGTTCCTGATGTTTATTTCTTTCTACATTGTAAAGTTTTGCTGAAGGCGTCCAAAAACTGCATGAATCTCCTTTGAACAGTTGATATTGAGATGTTTCTGCTACTTCTGCTCTGTAAAGACTTCATAACGCCTCTAATCTGAGCTGCTGTTAATTGGTCATTTTTCAGGCTGATAACTCTAAATGAACTTCTCGTCTGCAGCAGAGGGAGGTTTTGGTCTCGTCCTCCTGGGACGGCCTTCATGAGAGACAGTTTCATTATGGTGCTGGACGGATTTTGCAAATGCACTTGACAAAACTGTTCTTGCAGGAACTATTACAGAAAGGCCGACCTCTGTGTCTTACAATAACTACTAACTGTTGGTTTTGTTGTTGTTACGTAATTACCTAATTCCATATGTGTTATTTTATAGTTTTGAAATCCACAGTATTGTTGTAGAATGTAGAAAATAAATCACTAAACAAAAACAAAGAAATTTGCAAAGTGACCCCAAACTTTTGAACAGTAGTGTATATATATATATATATATATATGTGTGTGTGTGTGTGAGCATAATTATATGTGTGCGCTTGCACTCTTTCATTTCTTTCACCTTATGTGAGGTTTTGCCTTTTCTGTTTCGTATTTAATATTTCAACCACTTGACTTTTTTTTTTTTTTTTCTTTCACCCATTTGCCTGAAAATTGACCTCTGCCTATTTAACATTTGGATTTGCTTCTCACGTACAATAGTTAATAAATAGCTTGTGTTTTCCCTGTTACAGATGAGTCACATGAACTTGTGAAATTTATGCGTTTTTTAGACACTTGACATGTTAGCTTTCGCATGTTTTTTTTCTTTTTTTAAAGAAGGTCTATTTTTTTATTGTTGAAAACCGTATGTGTATGTATTCTCTGCACGTGCATCCATCTTCCTCCATGACCTACTGTACAACTAAACTTCACGTTGTTGTTTTACATTTCTTATTTCTTTCTTTCTTTGTTTACTGGTGCATTTGTACCCACGAAATCACCCATAAGTGTTATTCCCTTTAGGAAAATACATGATTAATTCTATTTCCTTTAAAAAAAATTAGAAAATGATTCTATCATTTAATGTGGGATTAAATTAAATGATTATTTTCTCACTGTGCAGGATTGGAAAGGAGAGACATCTACCTGGACACGGGGAGGGTTAAATCGCATGTTGTACACCCTCCCACTGGTTGGGTGGATCCAGCGATGATGCAGTCTTTCCTTCAACGTCTCCAGGGGAATGTTAAGACTAATGACTAAGTCGAGCTCGCAGGCACTGTTCAGAGCCTTGGCCTGGGCTAGAGTCCGAGGAAAACCTAGGAGAAAGGATCAACAAATCATGTTAGAGATCCAACGGTTATGTGATTGCATTGGCTCCTTGATAGTGTTTAGGATCAAATTGATAGAAAATACTGATATTAATATTAGAATGTTTGTATGATATACTGAATCTAATGTGAATATGTCAGTGAATTGGGCTTTAATGTGGCATATGAGGGTCCTATCAAAAAGAAAAGATTCATAATATGGATTTCTGCACCTAATAGGGAATTAAAAAGGCACGGAAATAAACATTCAAATTAAAAAAGGTAGTACAGTGTAACGAAACAGTCCATGAATTGAAAATTTTATCTTGAAGGCCAAGGCAGCTGGAAATATGTCTCGAGTCATCTTCTATAATCTAGTTTTTAATTGCAGTAATTAGAGACAGTCATGGATTTCCCATTTCATATTCGTCACATTAGATCACGTGCACCATATTGTTAAACCCAAGACTGTACTGAAGTGTGTTCTGACTCGGACAGGCACCAGTGCTTACAAAACCTTGATGCAGATCAAGCTGAATTTGTGGCAACTTGTTTCTAGGTCAGACCCGCCCTCTCTGCTGTGCCAGTTCTTTTATATCTGATCTTTTAATGGGTGAAGAACTAAACAAATAATCTGCTTTTTTACCAAGCGAGGTCTGAAGTATTCACTTGCTAGAACGGTTATGTAACACAGAGTGATATTTAACAGCCAGTTTAACACCTGAGGATTTCAGAAAGTATGTGAACATATCAGATTACTGTACGTCTGGCATCTTCATCTAAAACTAACTCAAAATGCTAGGGGGAAAAAAAATACAGGAAAGTTACATAAACTTGGAATCCATATTCAGAAACTCCCAGTTCAGGATATGATGTCATATGTCTGATATTCAGGGCTTCCCTCCTTTAAATATACTGTAACCGATACCTTACTGTAGGTCGGTTACCAGAAACATGCTGACAAGAAGACAAGTTTTGTAAACACAAATACTAAAAAAAAAGTGCTAGTTTATTGGTTAACACTTTGCAGTAGCTCAAGTACAAGTAAAACTCAAGTGCACTAGAAGTTGTGTCAAATATCTCACAGCACTTTGAGCAAGGACGTAAAAATAACAGCGATATTGTTTAAATAAATTATTGAAAAGATAATTCATGTTTTTAGTCCTGCTCAGATTGCACCTGCTGTATGTACTGTACATTCACTGGCCACTTCATTAGGTACACCTGCTCGACTGGATGTTAATGCGAATATCTAACCAGCCAAACACATGGCAGCAAGTCAGTGCATTTAGGAATGTAGACATGGTCAGGATATAAAGGTCAAGATTAAACCAAGCATCAGGACGAGGAAGAAAGGTGACTTCGAAAGTGATATAGTTGTTGGTGTCTAAGTTTTTTTGAAGACGCTTTGCCTTGTTGATGCCAGACGTCAAAGGAGGACTTGGCACACTTTGGGCCCCTTCGTACCAAATAAGCATTGTTTATATGCTACAACAATATTGTTTCTGACCGTGTCCATCCCTTTCCGCAGGATATCTCACCATGTTGCTTGAACATGACACTGAGTTCACTGTAATTAAATGGCCTTCACAGTCACCAGGTCTCTATCCAATAGAGCACCGTTGGAATGTTGTGGAACGATAGATTTGCATTATGGATGTGCAGCCAACAAATCTGCAAGCACCTGTGTCATGCTGTCATGTGTCATGGAATTTTACCACCACATTGTTGAATGTATGGCATGAAGGCAAAAGGGGTCCAACCAAGTACTAGCAAGGTGTACCTAATGATGTGGCCAGTGAGTGTACAGTATAGCGTTCTGTAGTTTGCATTATTATACCATTGCGTAATTTGTCTTGAGGTTTTCTTGAGGCAACATTGTACCCTAACAGGAAATGTTGCCACACTTGAGAAAGAAGGGTCTCCGAATTTTTTTATATTTTTTTTACAGCATATAACATGTGCGCCATTTATAGTTAATAAGACAAAAGAAACTAAGCTTATAATGGTTTTTAAGAAACTAGAAAAGTGCAAAGTCTTCTGTGCTAAAGATTCACCCATGTTAGAAAAATTTTACTCCAAAGTTATAGTTTCAACACCTGGCTGTTACAGAGTGCTGACACTGGAGGCTCCTTCTGTAGATGGTGAACGAAGGGACACATACTTTACTCCTTTGTAAACAAGTTTGGATAGGATCTTCTAAATGTTTTTGTCAATTTTTCATCTGAAATACCATGCTTGATTTTGGAAAAGGAGTGAAATAGTAAGAAAGGCTAAGTTTGTTTTTATCAGTTAACCAGCTGAACAGCTGAACTGAGCACTACATTCTCTTGGTATATGAGGTCACAACAGGGGGAAAAACGGATTAGCTTGTTTTAACTTTAGGAACGATTTGGAAGACACAGTGGTGTAGTGGTTAGAAGTGACTCCTTGAACCTTCTGGGTTTGGGTTTGATTCCCAACTTGGTTCTGTGTGCATGGAGTTTGCATGTTCTCCCCGTAGCTGGTGGGTTTCCTCAGGGACTCCGGTTTTCTCCCACAGTCCACAGACATGCAATCTAAGCTAAGTGGCTTGTGTGTGTGTGTGTGTGTGTGTAAGTGTGCCCTGCGATGGATTGGCACCATGCAAATGAATCTTATGTCATAATGTCTCATGCCCTAAGTCTTTTGGGATCGGCTCCAGGCCCCTGCAACCCTGTACACAGGATAAGCGGTATAGAAAATGAAGAAGATGAGGCTCACTTTAAAAGAACATTTGCTCACAGGAAAATTTCGCCTTGTTAACAAGTATTGGTTTTAAAGCCTATCCAAGGAGACTTCGGGCATAAGGCGGGGTACATCCTGGCCGGGGTTGAATCTGTCACAGGGCAGACATGCACATACTCTCACACACTCATTTGCCCGGGCAGTTTGGGACCACCTACTCCGTATGCCTTTGGACTGTGAGAGGAAACTGTTGCATTTCTCTTTCCTCTAATCTAAATGACTCTTCCCATGCCATTGGGTAAACGGTTTATCCAGGCTTGATAAAACATTACAACACAGTCTAACCTGCCCCAATACAGCCGCCTAGCACATTTGCACAATGCTCAGTTACCAAATCAAGGACAAATACTGTGAGTATTAACAAATTCTTAAACATGAAGGGCAGCATGCAGTTTTTACATTCCAGAAATAAATAAATAAATAAATAAATAAATAAATAAATAAAAGCACTTCCAGTCCATTCTAAAATATTATTTGTTTTGCAGAATTTACGCCTGAACTTAATACTGAACTTCTTTTCATCGTTCATCTTCGGCTAGGGTATGTTACAGTAAGTTAAACATATGCAAATATCTAATTAAGTATGGTGCAATAGATATGCCTGGTTAAATGTAAGATAAAGATAGTCTTACTGTATATCCTTCTTTTAGAACGCAATAGTTACGGTAAATACATGTTTTTTGCATGTTCTGTGACAGTACACGGCGGTACATGATAGGAAAATGCAACACTTACAACCTTTAAAAAAATCATGTTGCTTCTTTCTGTTATGTGATCAGTTTTTATCGTTTTCACATGATCAAAATGTGATCAAAATAATTTTCACATAACATTTGCCATTTGTGCTTTTTAACACCACTGTGTCTACAAAAAAATCCACAAAATATTTTCTCTCAGTTTTTAATACTCTTTTGCATCTTTTCTCAAAAGTGTGATAATGGATTTATCTCGGTTTGCAGTGAAACGCATCAAATGATAGCAAATAAATCTGAATGAAATCTATTCTGAAATCTATTATGAAAAATATTATTCGAAAAGCCCATCCAAATTTTAACGCTTAAATAATGGGACAAAATATATAACTTTTTTTTAAATTACTGTATATATTTAGTATAAAGTATATATTTTTTTACTTTACCATCCAACAGCCAGCTGTGGCGGGTCATCTCCTCTAGCCGTGGAATCACCAGCCGGGTCATCACATGGTCTGGTACCAGGGCACCTCTCTTTATGTATGACTTAGCCAAACTTCCAGCCTCTAAAGAAACAGATTTGATTAATTCTTTCTTCTGATAGTTTTACATCATAAAACATTCTTGAAAACATATTTTTATTATTTTAAATATTCCATAATTTTCAAACAACCATTTTAATTAGTGATGGTTCGTCTGTGCCAAGATCTTTTATTACTACTGTGATAGAAATAAGTGATTTAAAAAGCATCACCCCGTATAGCTACAAGGTCCCTGTGTGGCATGCTTGGGAATGTTCTGCACATACCCATGTCGGTGTGTTTGGTTCTGCTGTTTTCTTCAACCTTCCACGTGACCTGGCTATGCTAAAACTGGTCTTAGTTCTAAAAAAAAGTGTGTGAATGTCAATTCATTGTGCTGTGTGATGGAGCTAGAGGACCATTCAGGGTGTCTTCCATCATCAGTCCCCAGGGATTTGATCCCCCACAAAGATAGAGTGTTTATATGTTTAAACAAACACCACCACGCAGGACTAATAACATCTTTTAAACATTGACTGAACAATCATGGACACATTCATACACACTTGCACTACATATTTATATATCTGGACCATTGCACAAGACACTTTAATAAGTCACTTTTTATGCATATTTGTACAACCACTGCCACTTTCAAATTTTATATAATATACTTATTTTTATATATATATATATATATATATATATATATATATATATATATATATATATATATATATATATATATATATATATTTTGCAATATTTTTATCATGCCCTTATTTGTACAGTTTATCTTACTAGTTAAGTTTATTTCTTTTTATTCATATTTATTCCTTACGTATAAGTTTTATTTTATTTCTATTTTTAAGGTCACGGGCGGTCGTATAAGCATTTCACTGCATTTCGTACTTTGTATGACTGTGTATGTGACAAATAAAATTTTAATTTGATTTGAATTTGAACCATAAGTTTAGACAACAACTCTCTCAGATATACCATATCCACCTTTAAAGTGCATTTATTAATTTATTATAAGTGGCACAGTGGCTTAGGGGTTAGCACTGTCGCCTTGCACCTCCAGGGTTTGTGTTCAATTCCCAGCTCAAGGTGTGTGCATGGAGTTTGCATGTTCTGCCAGGGCTTGGTGAAAGGGCTTGGCTTCTGAAAACCAATGTATATGAGCAATCTGTGCATGATGCAAATAACCATTAACTAAAATAACTGATTCAACCAAACACAGGACACTAAACTAAAACAAAAGGACAGACAGAAAGTTGATCTTTTCAGGACCTGTGCAACAAAACCATCTTTTATACCGCTTTATTCTGTATACAGGGTCACGGAGGGGGGGGGGGGATTTAGGACTCAAGGCGGGGTGCCAATTCATGGCAGGGCACACACACACACACACACACACACACACTATGGGCAATTTGGGAATGCCAATTAGCCTAATCTGCATGTCTTTTGACTGTGGAAGAAAACTTGGAGGAAACCCACCAAGCACGGGAAGAACATGCAAACCCCGAGATAGGAATCCAACCTATATATACAGTAGATACTGTATATATACAGTACAGGCCAAAAGTTTGGACACATCTTCACTCATTCAATGTGTTTTCTTTATTTTCACGACCATTTACATTGGTAGATTCTCACTGAAGGCATCAAAACTATGAATGAACACATGTGGAGTTATGTACTGTAACAAAAACAGGTGAAATAACGGAAAACATGTTTTATATTCTAGTTTCTTCAAAATAGCCCCCCTTTGCTCTGATTACTGCTTTACACACTCTTGGCGTTCTCACGATGAGCTTCAAGAGGTCGTCACCTAAAATGGTTTCCAACAGTCTTGGAGGTGTTTAGCACTTGTTGGCCCCTTTGCCTTCACTCTGCGGTCCAGCTCACATCAAACCATCTCGATTGGGTTCAGGTCCAGTGACTGTGGAGACCTTTTTTTGTTACTGTAAGTACATACTGTAACTCCACATGTGTTCATTCATAGTTTTGATGCCTTCATTGAGAATCTACCGATGTAAATTGTCTTAAAATAAAAAAAACACATTGACAGATAGATGAGAAGGTGTGTCCAAACTTTTGGCCTGTACTGTATGTATAAACTACATGTATATAATCAAACTTGGCTAGGAATCGAACCCGGATGGTGCAAAACTACCAGATTTAATTCATTCACCAATCTCGTAATTTTTTACAAGTTAGCAGAATTTGGAATTCAATGGAAAATCTTACACACAAGTGTTTAAGAATTCTGCTTCTACATAAAAAAAAAACAAAAGACAACAACAACATGCAGCTGTGGACAATTAGGTTGATTTTTTTGCATATATTTCGAGGTGTGCGTTTCATTTCATTCGAATTTCAAAGCACTGCTATCTATCTACACTCGACAGCGCTGTGGATGCTTCTGGAATGTTCTCGAAATCTTGACGGCGCCTGAGAGCTTTTAATCTCGTGCGCTGAAAACTTCTGCCGATGCAAAACACGAAGTAAAAGGACGCGCGCGCTCACACTCACTCGACTTTCACGGCTGCGTGCAGCTTCGCACGCAGCCACACGCAGCTTCAGCTGTACAGTCACACACACACACACACACACACACATATATATATATATATATATATATATATATATATATATATATATATTTACACGACGAGAGAGAGCAGCACGCACCCGTATTGGCTGCGATGTTCTCGCGCAGGAAGTCACCGCTGGACAGATGTTGCAGCCCGAAACTGCTTGCCACGCGCTCCGAGATAGTGCCTTTCCCCGAACCCGGCGGACCCAGGATCACTGCACGGAACAGCTTAGACATCTCCTTCCAAACCCTGAACCTGGACAGGGGACAAGTCACAAGACACAAGCGCTCCATCATTAGTCACCTCACTTCATTACACTTTTCATTATTAACTCAAGGAAAGCTATTGGGAAGAAGAAGAAACAGTGTGTAGGGGGGAGGAAAATAAAATAAATAAAAATGGCAAACCCACCCCCAAACTGATGTGATGGCACTTTCACAAACTGGAAGGGGAAAAAAAACAACCCACTGCTTTTCCTGCTGTTAGACTAACGCCTTTATAAATGCTCTCCTCCCAACCGAGCTGCTGATGGTGGAGAGGACTGCCTCTTTATCTGCAAATCAATGCCCGAGAAGTTTAAACGCCCTAGTTTTCAACCACTCCTCCCCAAAACAACAAAAACAAAATGCAGGCGAAACGAGAGAGAGAGAGCGAGAGAGAGAGAGAGAGAGAGAGGGAGGAAAAAAAACAGGCACGCACGGGATTCTGGGAGTTGAAGTTCTTCATATCACTTGCCGTTTGAAGGCGTTACACATATACTGTACTGTACAGTATATACATCTCTACTTGTTGTCATACAATAGCATCAATGGTGCTGTGACTACTGACATCTTTCATGTCATAATTCAATTCGTGTTTTAAAAAAAGAGCATACATTTAAAATTATTATTATTATTGTTATTATTATTATTATTATTAGTTACATGCAACAATTATGGACGTTTCTGAAAGTCATGCTCACGTGGCTACTTTCTGACAATCATGTTTGCCCTGTTTTCATTCTACTGTTTGAACCAAGATCCAGGTCCCACTTCCCATACAGTCCATTCTATATATAGTTATATTTATTGTATTTTAGTGCAATTATAGGTGGCACGGTGGTGTAGTGGTTAGCATTGTTGCTTTGCACCTCCAGGGTCCGGGTTCGATTTCCATCTCTGTGTGCATGAAGTTTGCATGTTCTCCTTGTGCTTGGTTGGTTTCCTCTCACAGTTTCTGATGTTATAGCATTTATTTGCACTCATTCTGGGCATTCATGGACATGATACACCCTTAAGGACATTGCACGCCTGCACATTTACACATATTTCTATTTCATTTTTGCTCACTGCACATAAACACAGTCATACATATTTGCACACTCTCCAGACATTTCTTAAATATATTATTTTTATTTGGTTTATATAAATTTTTATATATTTAATTTAAATTAATATTTATAGCTTAAAGTAAACTCTCAGTTGCTGATGTTATAGTACACATTTGCACTCATCCTGGACATTCATGGACACCATGAACACTTATGGACATTGCACGCCTGCACATTCATGCACATTTACACATATTTCTGTTTAATTTTTGCTTGTTGCACATAAACACATTCATGAATATTTGCACACTCCCCAGACATTTCTATTAAAATCACATTTCATCTCCACACTAAAGATTTCTATATTTTTCTATATTTGTACAGAATTGTTTTTTCTGTATTTGTACAGCTAGGTTTTTCTTATATTTTATATTTTGTTTTATCTTCTATAGCTATATTTACCTTAGCTAAAATTTTTCTATATTTTATTTCTTATTTTGTTCCATATTTATTTCCTATTAATAATCTTTTTTCTTTTTAAGCATTCACTGAATATCATACTGTGCATGACTGTGTATGTAACAAATAAAATTCGAATTTGAATTTATAGGGAATGATATTTTACAAGACTCTCCTAAAAGCCTGCAAAAATTAATTTAGGATTATGGCCAGACTTTGTATTAGAGTAAAAAAGGTTCAACAAAATGTTAAAGAGCAAATTATGTCATTTTAGGTTCATTGTATAAAAATGCAAAAATTGATTACAATATAATCAATTTATATATATATTCAATATATATATATATATATATATATATATATATATATATATATATATATGAATACAAACAAAATTTATTTATATTTCTCTTATAATTTGTGACCATTTTTGCAGTGAAATAAGAATATTTCACTTACAGTGGTGTGAAAAACTATTTGCCCCCCTCCTGATTTCTTATTCTTTTGCATGTTTGACACACAAAATGTTTCTGATCATCAAACACATTTAACTATTAGTCAAAGATAACACAAGTAAACACAAAATGCAGTTTTTAAATGAGGGGTTTTATTATTTAGGGAGAAAAAAAATCCAAACCTACATGGCCCTGTGTGAAAAAGTAATTGCCCACCTGAACCTAATAACTGGTTGGGCCACCCGTAGCAGCAATAACTGCCATCAAGCATTTGCGATAACTTGCAACGAGTCTTTTACAGCGCTCTGGAGGAATTTTGGCCCACTCATCTTTGCAGAATTGTTGTAATTCAGCTTTATTTGAGGGTTTTCTAGCATGAACAGCCTTTTTAAGTTCATGCCACAACATCTCAATAGGATTCAGGTCAGGACTTTGACTAGGCCACTCCAAAGTCTTCATTTTGTTTTTCTTCTGCCATTCAGAGGTGGATTTGCTGGTGTGTTTTGGGTCATTGTCCTGCTGCAGCACCCAAGATCGCTTCAGCTTGAGTTGATGAACAGATGGCCGGACATTCTCCTTCAGGATTTTTTGGTAGACAGTAGAATTCATGGTTCCATCCATCACAGCAAGCCTTCCAGGTCCTGAAGCAGCAAAACAACCCCAGACCATCACACTACCACCACCATATTTTACTGTTGGTATGATGTTCTTTTCCTGAAATGCTGTGTTACTTTTACGCCAGATGTAACGGGACACGCACCTTCCAAAAAGTTCAACTTTTGTCTCGTCGGTCCACAAGGTATTTTCCCAAAAGACTTGGCAATCATTGAGATGTTTTTTAGTAAAATTGAGACGAGCCTTAATGTTCTTTTTGCTTAAAAGTGGTTTGCGCCTTGGAAATCTGCCATGCAGGCCATTTTTGCCCAGTCTCTTTCTTATGGTGGAGTCGTGAACACTGACCTTAATTGAGGAAAGTCAGGCCTGCAGTTCTTTAGATGTTGTCCTGGGGTCTTTTGTGGCCTCTCAGATGAGTTGTCTCTGCGCTCTTGGGGTAATTTTGGTCGGCCGGCCACTCCTGGGAAGGTTCACCACTGTTCCATGTTTTTGCCATTTGTGGATAATGGCTCTCACTGTGGTTCGCTGGAGTCCCAAAGCTTTAGAAATGGCTTTATAACCTTTACCAGACTGATAGAGCTCAATTACTTTTGTTCTCATTTGTTCCTGAATTTCTTTGGATCTTGGCATGATGTCTAGCTTTTGAGGTGCTTTTGGTCTACTTCTCTGTGTCAGGTAGCTCCTATTTAAGTGATTTCTTGATTGAAACAGGTGTGGCAGTAATCAGGCCTGGGGGTGACTACAGAAATTGAACTCAGGTGTGATAAACCACAGTTAAGTTATTTTTTAACAAGGGGGGCAATCACTTTTTCACACAGGGCCATGTAGATTTGGAGTTTTTTTTCTCCCTTAATAACGTAAACCTTCATTTAAAAACTGCATTTTGTGTTCAATTATGTTATCTTTGACTAATAGTTAACGGTTTTTGATGAGCAGAAACATTTAAGTGTGACAAACATGCAAAAGAATAAGAAATCAGGAAGGGGGCAAATAGTTTTTCACACCACTGTATTTGTATATCTATGCTAAGTTAAAAAATCCTCTTTTTGTTCTCCATATGTAGATTATTCACTAGCCAACTGTTTTATCTAGACTATGCAGAAGTTTGCAATATCTTGATACTTTGGAACTTAATTTAATTAATGTCATATTTGAAAATATTTCTGATTTTTCTGAAACATCTGGTATCTCTACATAAAGTTTCTAAGTAAGGTTTTGGTCCTGTATAAGCCACTATAACAGAACATATATGTTTGTGCAGCTGTAACTGTACCAGAACCATGAACCCTATTCTTCCATATCATATTCTCTCTTTTTTTTTTTTTGGTTTCAGATCAGATTCATCATCAAAATCTGTTTTTATCCTACTGTAGATCCTAGATGTTTATAAATCTCTACAACATTATGACATACAGTAGATAGATAGATAGAAACTGGATGTTTTGGATGGAAGGTCATACAAAGTCCTAATGAGTTTTTTTTTATTAAACCAGTTGATATTAAAATCAATTTTTGATCTAATAATTGTCAAACATGCTTCCATAAAAAACAAGTAGTGATGCAAACAAAGATGCATTAATCCAGTGTTGTTGTAGAAGTATCTTACCACTGTAAAAGAGAGGTTCTGCATTCTGATGGTATGAACTTTTTGCAACAGAAACGTTAGTCTCCCTATGGTTTCTTCATTGTACAGCTGATTACATCTCTTGCAGAAGAGGAAGTAAACAACTTCTTCTGTCGTGATACGTGAGGAGTGATGGGTGACAAAATAAATGACATTGTGACTTTGGTGGTTTTATTAATAAATATGCATGTGGAGAGACCTGATGTTACATCTGATTATTATTATTTTTTTAACACATGTAAAACATGACTGAAGGCACCTTAAGGTACACTGTAAAAAAATTCTTGCTACTCCAACTAAAAAATTTCTAGTGACCTGTTGCATCTAAAATTTTTAGTTGGCTCAATTTAAGTTGTGTAAACTATTTTGTTTTTGCTGTGCTGATTACCTCTAAATGTACACACAAATTGAAATAAAACATTCTGTCAACTAAATGTTCTATGCTGAATAAACATGCCTAGTTAGGCCAACAAGCAGTCTCAAATTGAAATATAATGTTGTGTCAATTAAATGTTCCAAGTTGACTGAAAGGTATATTTTGAATTGGAAATTATGCTTGCATAATTATAAAATTAACATCTTAAAGTTTACTTGAGTAGGTTATTCACTGTGGCCACATTTCAAATAACATGACACATTCTTCTAAATTTGAATATTTTTTTAATGTAAACTTTAAACACCTGTTAAAGACTATCAACATTGATTAAGTGCAATCCAGCTACTCTTTCAATAAATAAACAAATGCTGCATTGTTATAACAAAATATGCAAATAACATTCCAAAATGCAAGAATGAAACTGTGCCCTTAACATTCATGTTACAAAGCTTACTAATATCACACTCAGTCAAAACAGTATACTGGATAAATAGACTTCTGCTTTGAGGAACAAAACATACTGATATTTCTCAGTAAAAACGTGCAGTGGCTTATTTGAAAATAAAATATTTGCTTTAACTCAGAAATGGTTTAAGATATAAAAAAAAAAAAAATGTTGTGAAATAATTTTGCCAAGCTCCAAGATTGTTTGCAGATGCAGTAAGCACTGTTTCCCAGATATTCTCCCTAATACCTGAAATAGAAAAAGAAAAATATATGAATAACTAATTAAGTAACCGTTTGTAGTTCAAAACCATTAAAAATCCTATACAAAAAAATGTCCGTTTAGCCATTATAACCGTTTTCAGACACTATAAGGTTAATGAATGATGAAGGAGTGAGAACATTAAGCTCCCTCAGTGACCGTCTTTTTCAAATAGCCTTTGAAATTATCAGTCATTAAAATGAATAAAATGTATGTAACGTAATTAAACTTTAGCGGTTTCATAGATTAACATTAATGTCAATGTACATACCATCTGAAAAAAAAATGCGTTAGGAGCTGAAACGAGTGCATTGCCAGATAACTACAGTAACACTCCAAATTATATACATAAACACTCGAAAATATAATGTTCTAAAGCTTGCTGCTGGATAATATATATGTTATAAAGCTAAAATTGCTAATTACTTTGCAGGACAGTTAGTTTCCATGAAGTACTCACCATTTCGGGAGGAAATAGCGGGAAGTTCGAAAATTCTGGAAGAACGCTTTTGCGCATGCGCAGAGGTCCCTCTTGTTCGTCCAACATAAAATTGTTTGTGTGCAGTTAAATGTTTCATGAACACAGTTTTATTCGTTGCCTCGATGAAACTTTCTTAGTTGAGTAATGAAATTTATACAATCATTGAGAAAACATATTTTTCTTTTTTGACACCAGCATTATATTAGCCCAACATATATTTCTTTGTTCCAACAACTATTTTCAGGATTTATTTTTTACAGTGTATAAAGGGAATTTATAAATAAAGGGACAAATCACACTACATGGCTTGCAGCTTAATTTTTTATTAATACTTTATCTAATTCATATTTTATCTTTTATTGAATGACATCACTGATTTAGTGTGTATTAAATTCTTACAGCACAATTTGTCCCCCTAGCAACTTGTCTCACTAAGCCCATCTTAAATAGTTAAAGATAATCATATTTAATCATATTTATTTTAAAAATGAAAAGCAGTCTCAGAACCTTTCAGCAAAACTTTTTTGAGTACAGTTTGAGTCCCTGTGCTTTCTAGGAATGCATTTACATACACAGGCATGCAAAGTTAGTGTAATGTAAGTAGACACCACTCATTCCTCTTCTTAATATTAGTCATGGTTAAAAGGGGCTTCCTATGGTTGCACTTCCATAATAGCAAAACCGATGAAAAAAGATTATTGCTGCTCTCATCTCTTGAGGTTTTTTAAATAAGGGCTGTTCTCAAAGATTTGAACAGCATAACAGTGTCTTTCAGAAAGACAGAATAATTACTCTATTGATGTACACATCATCTAATTTAATGGTTCTTGTTTTGTGATTTATTAGCTACATTCTAGAGCAATACTTGAGATTTATTTTTTAACCTATAAAATAACACATATGGCATAAGATAATTAAGTAACAACATGAAAGACACAAAGATTAGCTGTTCTGGATCAATTCTTGCAAGAACAATATGCTCAAGTGCATTTGCAAAACCCATCGAGCACTATGATGACTTTCATGAAGACCATCCCAGGAAAGCAAGATCAAAACCTACCTCAGCTGCAGAGGAGAAGTTAATTTAGAGTTACACTCATCATCTATACAAGCTTGGGTCACAGTGGGCCTGGAGCCTATCTCATGAAACTTAGGGCATGAGGCGTGGAACACCCTGGATGGGTCCCAATCCATTGGAGTTCACACACAGATACTCACACTCTCACATGCTCTTTCACACACTATGTGCAATTTGGGAACACCAGTTAGCCTAAGTAAGGAATCACACCCAAGTCAGGAATCAAACGCTCAACCCTGGTACGAGGCCACAGGGCTAACAACTAAGTTAAAAGGAGAGTACTGTATGTTTTGCATGCGTTCAATACCATTTACAATGGCAAAATAAATAAAAATCAGGTCAGACCATGCAATTACAGTAGAAGATGTGCCCGAACTGATAGTGACTGGGAGTGATCATGATAAAAACAGCAGAATTTGTATACGCAGCAAAAAAATAAACGTCCTCTGACTTTCAACTGTTTTTACTTTCAGTAAACTTAATATGTAAATATTTGTATGAACACTAAAAGAGTCAACACCATAAGACATAAACTAAAAATGTTTCACAATGTGTCCCTGAATGAAGGGAGGCTCAAAATCTAAAGTAACAGTCAGTATCTGGTGAGGCCACCAGCTGCTTGAAGTACTGCAGTGCATCTCCTCCTCATGGACTGGACCAGATTTGTCAGTTCTTGCTGTGAGATGTTACCCCACTCTTCCACCAAGGCACCTGCAAGTTCCTGGACATTTCTGGGGGGAATGGCCCTAGCCCTCACCCTGCGATCCAACAGGTCCCAGACATGCTCAATGGGATTGTGCAGGTGTTGTTACACGTGGTCTTCCACTGCGAGGATGATCAGCTGTCCTTCCTGTCTCCCTGTAGCGCCGTCTTAGGCGTCTCACAGTGCGGACATGGCGATTTATTGCCCTACAGCCACATCAGCAGTCCTCATGCCTCCCTGCAGCATGCCTAATGCACGTTCACGCAGATGAGCAGGGACCCTGGGTATCTTTCTTTGAGTGTTTTTCACAGTCAGTAGACAAGTCTCTTTAGTGTCCTGCGTTTTTAGAACTGTGGCCTACTTTCTGTAAGCTGTTAAGGTCTTAACGACCATAATTGATTATGGTTAATTGAACATGCATTGAAAACATTGTTTAAACCCTTTACAATGAAGATCTGTAAAGTTATTTGGATTTTTACAACATTATTGTTGAAATACACAGTCCTGAAAAAGGGGCGTTTCTTTTTTTGCTGAGTATATATACATATATATATAGTCAGGAATCCGACATAAAATTTTGGATGTTGGTTTCCATCTTTGCATGCATTTGTAGTTTGTTTTTATTGGATCTGCTTTAGGTTGCATTCCTTCACAGCCATTTTGCAGGACTCATGGGGTTAAGTTGTTAAGCTGTAAAGAAGGAAGAGCACTTGTTGATTGTAGCAGTGGCGCAGAAGAATTAGTATGTCGCATCCCGTTTCTTTTCCCTTTTTGCATTAAATTACCTATCGTTATTTTAAAAAAGACTATTATTATTATTATTATTGCGAGCATATCTTTTTAGTAGAGAGGAGTCGGTTGGGGTGACGTCAGAGCAGGGCAGATGTGCGCGCGACGCGTTTTCAGGCACGTGCGCGCAACATTGACAACATGTTAAGCCAGGTGGTCGTGTGTGTGTGTGTGTGTGTGGTTTGCTTTTACAGCCTTGAGCAAGACAACAACGAGAGGATTTTCTCAACACGACGCTTTAAGCTTTAACATCCGGAAGCTCTGGCGGTATTTTTTTTTTTAAACATTTTTGTCACATGGCTCAGATTTTCAATAACAACAACAACAAATATGGCGCCGTATCATCACGTTGCGTCGCTCGGTGTGTGTGAGTGTGAGTGTGAGCTTTGCTGCGTCATGAAGCGAGAGTCACGCAAAAACACACACACACACACACACACGGGCGAAGCGGGAAAAAGGCAGCGCAGGTGAGTGTGTATCAGTCGTAACAACCTGTTTTCGGTCTCCTCGTTACCTTGGAGATGAGTCTTTACCTTATAGATAGATGTATATGTGCGTACTGTTTATTTTGGACGCGTGCGCGTGTGTGTGCGCGTGTGTGTGACTGGGCGTTAGCGCGCGCGCACACAATATGCAGGAATAAAAAAAAAATTACAAGCTTAAATAATGCCTTAAAGCATTGCTGTATTTATAGAAAATGATTAAACTAAATTATTTGACAAACAGGTTTGTAACATTATAAATGATGGACATTTCTAACTGTATTATCAGGTTGTGCATCGCACTCCTGTATGCTTTTATCCTAACCACTTTGCACAACCCGATTCTCTGCATGAATTTACACTGTTTTGTTGTTTATCATCGTCATTATCGATCACTATTGATGCCCGAACAAAAAATGCATGACGATCCGTCATTTCAAATGCTTGGAAATGTGTGCAAATTCTCGTTTCTTGAGTATGGCGCAGATATTTTAGGTGATATTAGGTCATTCTGGCAGAGGCACCGCCGCCGTCCCGTGACAGCGAAACCCTGGATCGACTTGTTTACAAGAAGAGATTTGCGCCGAGGGAGGGGCGCGTGTGGGCGGAGTCAAGCCCCAAACGCGCAACGTGACTGGACGGAGCCACGCTAGGGGCGGGGCTTACATGATAACAACAACAAGCTGACCGTCCAAGAGCGGGGAGGAGGAGGGGGGGGGGGGTATGAGTGGAATAAATAAATATCAGTTATTCTGTGATAGTCTCTGGTCAAATTCAATATATAATTACTTAATATTCAGCCTTGGAATGGTTTTTACTAAAGTATTTATTAATTAATCCATGTCTAATCTCAGGTTTGTTCTGAACAGACTGTTATTGCATTGTTATTGCACATATACACAGTGATATATATATATATATATATATACACACAGTGATTGCTTTACACAGTGATAATGGTGTGCTAATGCCACGTTAATAATACAACACAAAAATCCTAATTTATATACCTTGGCATATGAATTTCATCTGTTCCCGAGTCCTTAAGGGGATATTTACTATTGCAAAACACATTTTCCCATAGAGAATAATGTAAATACTGATAATCCGATAATCCAGTTATCCAAAAATATTACCAATTTCTAACACTATAATCATATGTTTTGCATATCAAAACATGAGTGAAATAAAATATGAAATAAATATACATTGAACCTCACTTAACCTTTATTTATGATTCCTCCTGGTACTCTTGTTTTCTCCCACAGTTTAGAGACATGTAGATTATGTTAAATCGCATTCCAAAATTGCCTGTAAGTTGTCTGTGTATGTGTGTCCTGCGAGGGGTTTGCACTCCGTCCTCATGCCTTAAGTATTCTGGGATATGCTCCTGGTCTCCTGTGACACAGTACACAGAATAAACAATATAGACAATGAGTGATAGCTCTGATGAAGTTTTTGATGAAATTAGAAAGTTGGGGGGGGGGGGGGATAAATCAAACTAATATATTTATATGACTTAAACTTGGGCCTTGGAAAGGTTTTAGTATTTATTGATCCGTGTCTAATCTTAGGTCTGAAAGACAGCTATTGAATTGCATTGCTTTACACAATGATAATGATGTGCCAATAGCTGAGTAACAAAACACAAAAACCTTGATTAAAAAAAAAATAAAATAATAATAATAATAATATATATATATATAGATAGATAGATAGATAGATAGATAGATATAGATGTGTGTGTGTGTATCGCGTATGTGTGTGTGTATATATATATTCAGGTCATTTGAATTCATATAGCACTTTTGACAGTTGTTGTTATTGTTCTTGTTGTCATTGTTGCAAAGCAGCTTCACATAATCAAAATAAATTATTATAAAATGTGTGACAAAAATGGAATAAATCAAAGTGATCAGATTGTCCCTGATTAGCAAGATGAGGGCGACAGTGGCAAGGAAAGATTCCCTGAGAGGACAATAAGAAGAAAACTTGCGAGAAACCATTCTCAACAGGGAACCCATCATCATTTGTGTGATAACTGGTGGCTTTCGTGCAGTCATAGTGTTAGGTGGCTGAAAGTTCAGGTACAAACCTGTAGGAAATTTCAGCATTTCAGTTTGGTTCATAGGACCAAATACTAAAGTATTTATTAATCGATGTCTAATCCCAGGTCTGTACTGAATAGACAGTTATTGCATTACATTGCATTGCACCTCCAGGGTCGAGGGTTCGATTTCTGTCTCTGGGTGACAGTTTGCATGTTCTCCCCGTGCTTGACTCCAGGCCAGCCCCTGTATACAGGATAAAGCGGTATAGACGATGAGTGATTTTTTATATATATATATATATATATATATATATATATATATATATATATATATATATACACACACACACACATTTTTATATATATATCTTAATCCTGAGTATATGGAGCATGCGATTGCCTTATGCTTTATCTGTTTTCACGATCTATTTGTCTGTCATGTTCTATTTGATACCTAGCAATGAATACAGCCTACTGTTCATGGGTCATATCGACTTTAGGGATCTGAAACAGAAAAATTATATTCATAAAAACCAATTATGAATGCATCTTTGAATACGTTTTCATATCATGCCTGAGGTTGTTCCTGTTAGCAAGTGTGTGTAAACAGGTCTGATGCAAATAAGACATGGTGGGGGTATAACAGCCTGGGTTCTATTATTGTGTGCAAAGGCCAAAGTTTGCACACACCTTCTGAATCAAAGTTTGTTTTTTTTGTTTAGAGACTTATTCTCTAGATATACTATAGATTTAAAAACTATAAAATAAACACGTATTGAATGATGCAATTAAGTAACGACAACAAGAGTCACTTTTTAAATTTGATGACAGTCTTGGTTAAACTGGCTGTCATGAACACAAGCCCAAGACCATTTAGAAGGCTTTACAGAGCATAAGTAGCAGATACATTTTAATATCATCTGTTCAAATTAGATTATTTGTATTTTTGGATGACTTCAGCATTGTTTTAGAATGTAGGGAAAACTAAATCAGGAAAGATTATAGTCATATTATAGTCATATATGACTCATACTGTAATGTATGTGTGAGATATATATATATATATATATATATATATATATATATATATATATATATATATATATATAAAATTTATATAACACATTTGTGTAATATTTATTGGAAGTTAAGTAACAAATTAGTTTACTTGGTTCTTTTTCATCCAAAAAAAAGTCAAACAGATTAAGCTTTTTGTAAGTTTTTTTCTTCCAAAGATGTTAATTAATCTTTTTTTAAACAAAACAAAAAAGAAACAGGTAATTCTGACCTAAACAGATCACAAAGAATTTATGTATGTAATATTCTACTTTGTTAATGAAGTTAGCACAGTACTTTTTGCATTTCTAAATCTCAAAAATCTGTATTTAGACCTTTTTTTTAATGATTTTTTATTTATTACTGTACTTAGATTAATTACTTTCCTCACTCATATGTCTCCTTTACATAGTTGTGATTTCTCCTGACGTTTATTATATGGCTTTGGCTGAAGGAGAGGATGGACCATCTCGTCTCGTCTTGATGTGACAGGCTGCCCTTTTTCAGTTATCACAGTGCTGATGCTGTCCATCTTAAAGGTACAGTACTGTGATAACTGAAGGATGGCAGCCATCTTGACATCTGGATCTTATGAAGAAGCTTTTCCTATCTGAATACATTTTGAATGATTGATTATTGCTATAAATTATTAGTTATTTTAATCTGAATTGTCATTTCCAAAGCTGCACACATTTTTCTCTTTGCATGTGGTTACAGTTACGTAAATAATAAAAACAGCAACAGTCATTTGAATTGCTATGCAAATGTAAAATAAAAGACTTCATATTGTCACTGTCTCCTCATTATTTGCTAGTCTTGAAAATTATAACATTTCTTTTAAACAAGCTTTTTCCAACTGTTACTGTATAATATGAAGACTGGCCAGGTTTATATAGTTGCTGTCAGGATGAAAATCCCCCATGTTGCTTCTAAATGAAATACTTTGACACATTGGCATATTTACAAATTTTTTACATGGTTTAATCTCTCTTTCACATACACTCGACTCATACACACGCATTTTTGTTTTTGTGAGGACTTTCCACTGACATTATTATTAATACAGCTAATTAATGCTAAGTTTACAACTATATCAACCCCTAATCTTAATCTCAATAAAGCAAAAGAAACTTTGGGTATTTTTTTCTTTTTCTGGTAACCTGTATGTATTCCCTAAACTCAGTCATCTGTATATTTCAGATTCATGTATGTAATGCTCACTTTGTACTGTTTCTATTTACTTGCAAACATTATGTATAATAGTACTATGACTATGAGGACTTGCAAATAGTCAGTTGAGCTACTGTAAACAACGTCTAGCTCAAGCTCACTTCTCCTTTTTGAAATCTCTTGCCCGTTATCCTGTTCTCATTTCCACTTATTTAAAACTTTTCCTGTTGATCTCAGGTTCTCTAGGATAGAGGAGTTATAGTTTCCGCTCTTGGCCCTGATTCCTATGTCCTTGCCATGTTACTGTTTGTTGAGCTTCATGACTCTTTAAACTCACTGCCATATTTAGCCTCTGACTCATCCAGTGTTAGGAATTTCCAGTGGGACTTTAGCATTTTCTGTTTTCTGTCTTTTTACATTACTGTATCACATTACATTGTGTGTATATAGACTACTGCCATTAATGATCAAACACAAAAAGAACTGGACGTAATCTTGTGAATTCAGTGTAAAATATTCATATATCTACATTTGATCTATTTGTGCTTAAAATAATATTATATAATATTGACCTATGAGGCAGCATTTATAGCTGCTTATTTCAGGCTGTTTCTGATGGGAATAGTTAAAGTCTCCGCATACATTCAATCAATATGTTATTGATCTGCTTCGGCGTCCCTAAGTGCTCTGCCACACCAGCCTTCTTGTGAAATTGTAACCCACGGTTTCTGGCAACTGTCTGATTGTGAGGACGGGAAGTCCCTCCCTTTGCAAGGCAGGCTAGACCTCCTGGTCTTAAAGACCTTTCTCATTGTGTATCGCAACCATTTCAGTGAAATCTGAGCTTCTTTGCTGTATAGGACCTTCAGACCAACAGGATTAGCCAGGACACTGCAACACACTGGGGCAGCAGGCTGGCCATGTGCTCAAGCTGTGGAACAAGGTGGTGTGGGGAAACAAGAAAAATTTCTTTATATGCTTCAGTAGAGTGTATATGATCATGTATTTCATTTAGAGTATATGTTGTAGTTTTATATTCTAGCTACAGAAATGCGTAATAAATTATAATAAGAAGAATTTTCATGTTAATAGATACAGTAGTAGCTTTTTGAGTTCAATAAGGAATACAATTTAGCTGTGTATTTATTTCTGTTTTTTGTTAGTTGGTAGTTTATTTGTTACACTATAAACCACTAATGGCAGTGTACATGCCTGTAAGTTGTTCATGTTACATACAGATAGTAACAATGATTCCACTAGGTACACCATGGTGTTAATAAGTAATAATTATGTAATTATAATGATAATATTGGTTGATATATACATGTATAAAAGAATGAAGAGATTCTTCATAATAAGATTGGTTATATCACTGTTGTACATTGTATTTATTTTATTTCAAGTACTATTACAAAACCAATGAAATGCGGTTAATATCTAACAGGAAGTGAACAAGTGGCATATTTCCAATAAATTACAAATGAAGATATTAGGCTATGGGAATGATATATACAGTACAGGGGTATGGATATCTTAGGTACAGGAGATTTATATATTTAACAACTAGGGGCCGTGGAGGCCAAATGGTGACCCATTTAATTTATTCCCATTTTTTTAGGACCAACATTCACACCCGCATTCACACACTATGGGCAATTTGGGAAAGCCAGTTAACCTAACCTGCATGTCTGTGGACTGTGGGAGGAAACCAGAGTATCCAGAGGAAACCCACCAAGCACAGGGAGAAATCCATGCATGCAGACCAAGAGACGGGAATCGAACCCAAACTGCATGTACTAACTAACTAACTAACACGATATATACAATATATAATGCATATACAATATATACACATGCAGTATTTATGCCTACATAGTATACAGAATAAATGTTGAATGAAATATAGCTAGTGCAAAGGCAGCATTTTAAGTTATAGATAGATAGATAGATATATACTCATGAATGTAGATATATACTTTATTGATCCGGAAGAAATCATAATATTAATATTAATAATAATAGCAGCAACAACTTAATATTTTGTCTGTTTGGTTGTAATAATTTATACCAATAATTTGCTTGATTAAATAGTGTAATTTATAGTATTTCCTTGTGTTCTTCTTAAAAGCCTTAAAACTGGACAAATAAATTAAGAGGACAAAATATGATGCGCGCGCGCACACACACACACTCACACACACACACAGACACACACACACACAGACACACACACGGCGGCTGTCAAATATAATCCTGCTGAAAATATTGACTCAAATGCAAGAAGTAGAGCAAGCGAACACCCGCCCTCACATTAACGGAGATTGGTCTGCTCCTTGATTGACTGAGCTCCGAGCCAATGGGAGCTGAGTAACACGTTTTCTGGTAACCCCCTACTTTCGGGAATCTTTCGTTGCTTGATAGGAAAGGTTTGTTCAGCTCGGTACACTGACCGGACGTAATGTCTCTGATGAAACTAAAGACTTTGACTGGGAAATATTACTTCTACACGCGAGATTAATCAATAATTCGTCGTCCCTGAGTACGGAGAGCTTTTCCCTCGGTTGTGATGATTGGAAACGGACGGAAGTAACTTTATTCTGCCTGGTAAGTCGTCGCGCGCTGTCTCGCTCGCGCTGTTTAGCGGGTTTAGCCGAGTGGCTAGCTGCAGCGCTAACTTTGGGTCATAATACGGGCTTGTTTATGGTAGCTTGGCGCTGTGTTCTCAATCATCCGCTTCGCTTCAGGTGTAGGATGTTTATTAGGACTTTTCTGGTAGTATTAAAACGTCGCTAGTTAACCGACAAGCTTTGCTAAATGACAGACATTTCGCTAATGTTAGTGGTTTCGGTGTTCTGCTGGTGTGACGGGTCTGTGTGTGTCTCTGTGTGTGTGTGTGTGTGTGTGTTGTAGACAGGTGAGTGCGTTGTGTTGTTTTTTAGAGAAAAATAGTTAAGAACAAACATCATTACTACTGACTAACAAATTAACTAACTAACGATAGGTAAGTGCGATTTTTTGGGGGGCAAAATAAGTAGTTAAGAACTAAAACAGTTACTATTAATTAAATGTTAACTATCTATTAGAAAACTAACTAGTTTACTAACCAACTAACTAACTAGCAACAGGTCAGTGCGATTTATGCATTCTTGTATTTTTTTTAAAGAAAGATAAAAATATAGTTACGAACTAACATAATTACTACTAACTAACTAACCAATTCACTAAGTTTGTAACTTGATGTTTGAGCACAAATATAACTAATAATCACTTTCTTTCTAAAATAAATTAATAATAAAAAATCTTTCTTTCTTACTTGTTCGGTTTTGTTTGTTTAGCTCTGTTTGTAAGATTGTAAAATAAACACTTATTTTGTGAAATTTTCAATAGAAACAAATCTTTTGTACACCTCTAAAACACTTTATTTAAAACATTATTTAAATATACATATATTGTTATTAAATTTATTATTATATAGGTACTTTAATTTGTCAAATTGTCAAATTAACATCCTTTTGTCCACATGAAATCAAAATACAGACCTTTCTTTGGCACCTTATATTTGCCACAAATAACCCAATATCAACACAAATAACCCAATAGCAACACAAATACACAAATTTTCTATAAATATTCATATCGCAAATTTAACTCTAAGCTTAGATAATTGCACAACTAAACACCATTGTATTAACGCAAGTAAGTGCAGGATCAGGTGGTGTTTATAGCTGATGTGATAAATCAGCTGTTTACTTTTGTGCACGACTGAGGATCTTCACCTCTATACCTGAAGAATCGTTCAGCTGAACAGATACGAGTAATCCAAAATGATCTTTAATAAGATATTCAATTATATTAAATTAACTAAACATACTGTACTTGGATTATTTTTTTCAATTTTAAAAAAGACATACAACCTTAAAGACCGTGGTCATTGAATGTACAGAAGGAGAACAGAGAGTACCTTTGAGAAAAATCAATATATACTGTTTTTAAAAAAATATTTGTTATTATTATTATTATATATACATTTATTATTTTCCCTTATTTACAGTATAATGTTAACTATGATTTTCAATAGAATGTTCTGAAGTGTCGGCTTTGTAGGTTAAGTGTAGGCTGTGTTAAAGTGTGTTAAAAAAATCTAAAGGTCAGCTCTGGTTGGTAAGGTTGTAGTTTCCGAATGTGAGCGCTGTAATGGCCATTTACTGTCATTCACTTCTTCTTTTTTTTTTCTTTTTTGTTTTGTTACTAGAGCAAACTACGTTAGGAACATTCTCTATCAGATTGATACTAAAAGTATTCCTGCTTTAGAACGCATAAGATTGTGGTTTAATGCAGCAATGCCAAGTTTAAGTGCAAAATACTTTCTGTTTTGTTTTTCCCTTTCTTGTACATTTTAGTTGACTTCCTCGAGTTGACTGAGTGTTTATGTCATTTTAAAGAGAGAGCGTTTTCAGGACTGAGGCTGATGGAAATCATGTCCAAGCCTGGAAAGCTCCCAGGAGCTTAGTCATTTCAGATTGTTAACATGGCGACTGTTGAAAGCACACAGACACAAAATACAGAAACACTTTTACTTTCTGGCAGTCTGTCTCAGTAACGATGATAATTGTTCAGAAGCTTGCCGAAGCATTGTTACGAGCGGGTCTTGAAACTGCAACTGTGTTTTCATTTTCAACATCTCCTTCTGATTAAAATGTAAAAGCACATAGCACATGCATGGTGTGATGTTTTTGTTTCGTTTGTCTTGAGATTTTCTTCAAGAATGAGACATTGATGTGCTGTAAGCCAAGAAGAAGTTAGCAATGTCAGTCCTTGCATTTGAAGCCGCGCGGTTATATTTATTGTATTGAGTCCAAGAACGTTCCAGGGTGACATTTAAGTGGCTTGGCACACGCACACATATTTGTACGTGTGCGAGAGCATGTGTGTGTGTGTGTGAGTGTGAATCATGCAGATACTCTACGTCAACCTGTAGAAGCATCTCGAGGCACAGTAAAGATGGTAAATTTCTGCAGCGCGAGTCGACGCCTACAGGAAGTGAGAACAATGGTGACATGCAGCAGCAGATTTCACTGACAAACTTTTCTTTTGTGTCTTTTTTTTTTTTTGATCACTTTTCCTTTAAAAATGATTAGGATAAATTATATTTTAGACAATACAGGGTCAGGGGGAGTGCAGCAGCCAGGAGGTCTGTGATTTATTTAAAGGAGACATACAGTCTCAATTTTGCATAGGTTAATATGATTCTTCAGGGTCCTAATGAAAAGTTTGTAATATACTTTAATTAAAAATTCTCAATTGTTGTGTAAAAAAAACATTACTTTTACCTGGTAAAAAGTAGCTCTGTTCTCAGCAACCTGTTTCAGTACATGCTCCTTTAAATGTTAATGACCTCTACTGAACAGTTCTGTGGGGCGTGTCTTCACAATACAAGTGGGGTATAGCTTTGACAACAGTTAAAAATATTTAAAAAACAGTTAAAAATAATTTTACATGATGTTAGAATTATTTTATATATAAAGGAGTTATTTCTACTCTCTTGCTCTCTTCCTCATAGATCTGATATTAACGTGTTAAATCTTCCCTGCTGCTTATCTTCCTGTCTCCTCTTGCATCTGTTCATTCATGCTCACCTTCCCATACTCTGTCTCTCTCTCTCCCTCTCTCCACCCCCCCTGTCTCCTTCCACCTATCTTCCTCTCCTTTGATTCAAATTCAAATTTTATTTGTCACATACACAGTCATACACAGTATGATATGCAGTGAAATGCTTATACGACAGCCAGTGACCTTAAAAAGAAAATAAAAGCTTATACGTAAGGAATAAATATCAATAAAAAGAAATACTAAAGAAAATAAATTTAACTAGTAAAATAGTTGTACAAATATACAATGTACAAATGAGGGCATAATAAAAATCTTTAAAAAATTTTTTTGGCTTTTAAAAATAGGACATCATACAAGCGAAGCATTGTGTGTGTGTGTGTGTGTGTGTGTGTGTGTGTTTGACTGAGTCTCTCCTGGTGTCAGAAAAGTTTACCGAAGCATAGCGCACTCGCCTCGTCTACTAAGCGAACTTTATAAATATGTAGTGCAAAAAGCATGTGCTTTGAGTGGGAATCGAACCCGGGGCTACCACATTAGAGCGCAGAATCCTAACCACTGGACCACCGCACTACAGCAACAAACTGCACACCACACTCATGTAGGTGCCATTTTGCTCCAGTGTAGAAAAACAATGGCCGACGGCTCTTTTTTCACTCGGGGCGGGTCTTTGCTAAAGCACCAGTGTCAATCAACTGTAGGAGGAGCGGCCTCTGTCGGTGTGAGTTCACACCGACAGGCTTTTGAAAACGGCCTGATTTCAGAAGGGGCATCTTATATTATTAAATTAAAAGAAAATCGCTGGGCGGCTCTTTATCACTGTAGAGTGGTTGTGTACACACTCTCCTAACACACAATGCAGTCCAAACAGCTTGAAAAAGTCCATGTAGCACCGTATGTGCCCTTTAAAACCAGCAATGGAAATCATTACTTATGGTTATTATAAATATATACTACAATTAATTAAAGCATATAAATAATACGAATTGGTGCTTTTTGTTATTCATGTGTGTGCTTAATCAGCATCCCGTTTCATTAAAGAAAAGACCAAAATGCATGCTTAATTAACAAAAAACAAACAAAAAAAATCAAAGATGTGTTTAATGTAATATACTAATAAAAAGAGGTTTATAATTTACAATATAAATTGTGTTACCCTCTATATAAATTGTTTCATCCTGTTATCTACAGACACATTTTCGATTAAGGGTCTCTTAATTAATCCATAAGACACAAGTAGCTTGTCTGTGCTTGGATTTGAACTCACATCCTTCTGATTAGTAGCACAAAGCTTTAACCGCTGTCCTGCTGTCCCAGTATCCACTCTTATGCGGTGACTAACCTGCATGTTAATGATGTTTTGTGGTATTTGAACAAGAGCACAAAGTAAACACTGCCGTCTAGGTAAACACCGCCACGTGTCCTAATGCTCTGGGGTGTGAGCTAAAACGGTGGATTACTTTAAAAAAGTGTAAAACGTACCACAGAGGAAAAGGGGAGTATTTAGCTGGTGGAGGGTGTAGAGTGTACAAGACCAGTCAAAAGGTTGGACACATCTTCTAATTCCTTGGTCTTTCCTGCCCATTATATCTTTCTCCATTATAAAGCAAGGCTAAAGGCGATGTGTTTGCTACTTATGCTCTGTGAATGCATAGTAACCGCGCTAATCTGAGGTGTTGTTTGTAAATTGGTGATTTTTTGAGGCTCTAAATGAACGTCTCCTCTGCAGCAGAGGTAAGTTTTGTTTTTGTTTACCTTGAGTGGTCTTCATGAGAGCCAGTTTCATCATGGTGCTTGACGGGTTTTTACAAACGCACATGACAATACTGTTCTTGCAAGAACTGTCACAGAACAGCCGACCTTTTTGTCTTAAAAATAGCAACTATTGTTGTTGTTATTGTTATTATTATTTAACTACCTAATAAATACATATGTGTTATTTCACAGTTTTGAAATCTTCAGTGTTGTTCTAGAATGTGGAAAACAAATCACTAGGCAAAAAAACAAAAACAAAACACTGAATTTGAAAGGGTGTACAAACTTTTGACTGGTACTATACATTAAAATTATGTTTCTAAGCATTAACATTCACATTAAGCAATATGAAATATGAAAGAAACAACTTTATTTGCAAACTAGCAAGGTTTGGTTAATTTTCCAGTGCGGGTAACGTCAAGACAGATTCACGACCTCGGGGTTCAGGGTTCGATGATCAAATCAAACAAATGAACATGACTTATTTTATTTACACGTACAATGTACACTTTGGAATGATGTAACTTTAGCTTTTCTCATGGAGCTTAAAAATAGAATTATAGACCACACGGTCTAGCAGTGAAGTAATTCCATGAGAAGTAAATGTTTTATTGTAAAAGTGTTGGGTCATTTTTTTTAAAGACATATAATTACAGCTGTGTTGTACATCTATAAAAGAATGTACATGTATAAAAAAAATAAATCTAAACTTCGGCCAAACCAGTGATAATGATGATGATCTTGATGATGATGATGATGATGATGACTTCTTTTGTGATTCTTTGTTCTTGGCAGCTCGAATCATAGCTTCAAAGTGAAAGCAAAAAAAGACTTCTGCTTTCCTGAGTGCTAGGCTTCGTCTGCGAAAGTAGCCCAGAGAAGGAAGTTAAAACCCGAGACTCGCAGAAAAAGATTAAAGAGAAAAAAGGAACAGGGAAATTCATCACAATAAATCCATGAAGTGTGACGCCACTCACACGGAAGGTCGGCTTGTACTGTTTAGAGACTCGGCTTGTTTACATGCCGTGAATAGCGCCATTGTGTTAGCATTAGTGTACACAATTTGTATAAATCCCCTGATCAGGGATACGGTGTTGTTATTTGTCTGTCTGACAAATGCGTTGTTGTCTTTAACGCTGCATGTTTTCGTTCCAATTCAAAGTCGCCATGCATGATTTTCATGAACACTAGGAGTACATTTGCATGCACGAAATAATCTGATAAGTGACAAATAAATAAATAAACATCTTCAGGGCCAGAGTGAGTCAGTAATGAGATAACTGCTGCAGTTGCATTGCATCACACTTCAACCCACCTAAGAAAAGGACATGACAAAATTCACACTTCATGCCATATTTTTTTGCCATGATAACCATGATAATGGTTTTAATCTGATCAACAGAGCCTCATCTGATTGTTTCTGTCAATGTAAACACTCAAGACTGTCTGAGATCAGGAGGGTCAGGATGCGTACACTGTGCAGCCTGCGTAACTTTAAAATCATTATATAGAAGAACTGATCCATGCTACTAACTTCATACGCTTTCCTCTGTTCCTCTGTGAGGCTTTTGGCTCCGAAGTGGATTCGTATAGAGATCTTCCGGCTAGCACTTTGTCATGTCCAAGGAGTTTTGATGTATTACTTGTTTATTAACGTTAATGTTTAATTCCACTTCAGTGCATTGACAAGTTATACTGACTGCTCCAGCTCAGATTACTGTTATAAAGAGCTTGGATTTAACTCTAGTGCTCATTTTATTAGAGGAAATGGCTATTGTGTGAATCTAAATTACAAGCGGAAAAAGGTTCTTTCCTCTCAAACCGTTGTCACATGATGCACACATCGGGCAGTCGTACAGTAGGTTCTGTTTGTGTGTGTGCTCACAACACCTCTACTCCAATTTCGTGTTTTTTTTTTTTTTTAAATCACACATCCTTCTTTCACACGGGACCTTCGGATCAAAACCAACCTCCGTATGCAGACGGTTAACCAACCAGACTGTTAAGAAATATTTGGGAGCTTATTAATTAATGCACCGGAGTCGATTAAAAACAAAAGATTAATGTTAGCCTGTTCATGAACTCCAGCCAGCTCACTACCATCACAGTAAATTATGGTTATTAACTGAGGGAGCAAAAAAAAATAATCAATTGATTGCGCAGTCTTGATCTACTTGAAGCAAGTGGTTCCGGTCACTCTCTTTATTTCATTAATAATTGGAAATAAAAGTAATACTAAGAAGAAGAACAACAACAAAAACAAGAACAGGATAGAAAATTACTCAAAGATACCCCACCTAAAAACACACACACACACACACACACACACACACACACACACACACACACACACACACACCTCTTCCTATTGAACAAACCTCCTATTGATAACAATATTTATTTCAAAAATAAAAAAGCTTTTAAAGAACTGAAAATGGGCTTTTGTTGAATTTGCAGCTTTAGGAGGTCATATTTACTGAAATTAAAAGCTGTTTCAATCAAAAACATCCTAACTGGGCCTGTTACATCTTAACATAGGACCCCTTCTTTGATATCACCTTCACAATTCTTGCATCCATTTGCACAGTTTCTGCTTGAATTTCTTTGCAGGATGTCAGAATAGCCTCCCAGAGCTGCTGTTTTGAATCAAACTGCCTCCCTCATAGATCTTTTGCTTGAGGATGCTCCAAAGGTTTTGTGTTTTGAGGTCAGGGAAGGATGGTGGCCACACCATAAGTTTCTCATCTTTTATGCCCATAGCAACCAATGACACAGAGGTTATAATTAGATGGTGCATTGTCATGTGTGAAGATGATGTCTTGAAGATGATGATTTGTCGTGTGGAAGCAGCGACAAAAGTGAATCTAACCTCGAGTTATTATCCAAAGATGCTGAAATTGTCGACAAAAAAGGTAGCACAAACTCCGTTATATGAACGCATCACCCAAACGACCACACTGAGAGCATGAACATGTGACCCGATGCTACTCCGTCAACTAGCAGCGCTAGCAGTGGGGCTGTAGCAAAGCAGATATCGCTCGTGTCGTCTTTCGTGGCCATTACACCTTATGAAAGGTGTCCAAAAGGAGCAAGGATATAACCAGGGCCGTTTCTAACTTTCTAGTGAAAGATATGATGCCCCTAAGCACACGAGGCTGAAGTTTAGCTCCTTATTCGCAACTTCCGGTTTGTTTGGCTCCTTATTGTGCAGCGTCTCATTCTGCGGCTGAAGTTTATCTCCTTATTCGCCTCGTTACTAACGGGAGTGTTCACGCTGGCCAAAGCTGCGCAGTTTATCAATAAAAGCAGCTTCCGATTCGTTTGGCTCCTTATTGCGCAGCGTCTCATTTTATGGCTCGAAGTTTAGCTCCTTATTCGCCTCGTGTTCACGTTGCCGAATGCTGCGCAGTTTATCAATAAAACATTATTTTCGTGGCTTAAACCATTCTGGCCAAGCAAATATGAACTATACAACACCTAGCAGGTACCCAACTATATAGTAAAAGTGAAATTGTCCTGGTCCAGATTGATAGCTGCATAATTCATTCCATGTTTGTTGTCATTGCATGTTTAAGCCATTATGTCAGTTTATTGGGGCCGTGTGAAATAGCCTTCATTTAACTCTGAATTGTGGGATAAAAAGACCTAGTGTGTGTGGTCTAAATGTTGTTTCTCATTATTGTTTAAAAATCTCAAAACATTGTAATATATCATCACAAGATACTTTTTATCATCACAAACAAGTATTAATTAAAAAAAAAAAAAAAATCTTTGCCCTGTAAAGATTCTGAGCATGTGCCTATAGTATCTTAATTTTTAAGGCCAAATCGGTCATCTGTTTTTGTTAATAAACTATACTTTAAAATGTAATTTAATGAACCCTTTAATTTTTGTGGCTTCAGTTTAATTTAAGTTGTTCAAAATTGATGTTCAATAAATAATCATAGATAGTAGATAGTGTGTGTTGCCTTCAATTAATCAATCCAGTAATGTAGCCTTCATTCAAAAATCTCTCACTTGTGAGCATATTTACTGTACAAAACTTGTCAGTGAACTATGAGGGCAAAAAAAAAAATCGTTTATTAATCGAAATCGAGTTAAAATGTTCAATTAATCGAGATTTTGATTTTAGGCCAAATTACCCAGCCCTATATGGATTTCTTTTTGTACTATGGAAGAAAGTGGTCAGTCAATATACTTTGCAGAGGTCATTTTCACACCTTCGTACTGTGAAGACATTTGTGTCTTCACAGTACCACAAGGGACCCTAAACGGGCCTACCAGCTCTCCCCCCATGATTCCGGCCCAAAACATGACTCCAGCACCTCCTTGTTGATGTCGCAGCCTTGTTGGGACACGGTGGCCATCCACCAACCATCCACTACTCCATCCATCTGGACCATCCAGGGTTGCACGACACTCATCAGTAACCAAGACTGTTAAAAAAATTTAGTCTTCATGTATGCCTGGGCCCACTGTAACCGTTTCTGCTTGTGAGCATTGGTTAGGGGTGGCCGAATACCTCTTTTCCACTGCTCTGGTTCGGTGCCGGTTCCCAATTTTGGAACTAGTGCCGCGCTTTTCCACAGAAAAAAGGCACCGGCCCCTAAACTCTGCTGGTCTAGTCGTGAGAACCCGTGACGTCACAAGCGGTGGGTGGAGTTATAGGGAGCGTAAAAAAAAATGTCGGAGACGCAAAGTCCGTTAATGTGGAGCGTGGACGAAACAAAAGCGCTATTAACAATTTGGACATCCGCCGAGATTCAGCAGAAATTGGAAAGTGCTTTAAGAAAAAAAAGTGTATGAGGAAATAAGAGAAGAACTAATAGTCGCAGGCTTCACACGAACAATCGACCAAATAGTGTATAAGCTAGTTGTCTATGTCGATCTCTTTCAGCGGTTATAACACGTCGAATAAGCTGCTTTTGGATACTGAAATACATTTTCATAGTTTGGAGAATAACCAGTAAACTGACTTTGGGCAAGTTCGTGTCTGTTTAGTGGGTGTGGCCTGTGACGTATTATCATGCAGCTCCCGCTGAGCTCCTGTCTAGTGTAAACGCAGGCCGGTTCTCGGTGGTTCCCAGTCCAGCACCGGCACCTGGCACCAGCACCAGTGTAGTGGAAATGAGGTAATAGCAGGTTTATGCACAACTGCAAGCCTCTAAAGGATCCAACACCTTGAGATTCGCGGGACTCCAGATGCACCAGCAGCTTCAAATACCTGTTTGCTGCTTTGTAATGGCGTTTCAGCAGCTGCTCTCTTAATCCGATGAATTTGTCTTGCAGAAACCTTCATTCTGCCTTCATCTGCACGAACCTGTCTGTGCTCTGAATCAGCCACAAATGTCTTCACAGTACGATGATCACGCTTAAGTTTTCTTGAAATATCTAATGTTTTTATACCTTGTCCAAGGCATTGCACTATTTGACGCTTTTCAGCAGCAGAGATCCTTTTTCTTTCCCATATTGCTTGAAACCTGTGGCCTGCTTAATAATATGGAACAACCTTCTTCAGTACTTTTCCTTAAATTGGGATTATCTGGAAAACTAATTATCACACGTGTCTGAGATTCATTTCAGTGATCCAAAGAGCTCTTGAGACACAACACCATCCATGAGTTTAATTTAAAAACCAAACATTTAATGTTTATGACACTTACATCCAATTTGCATAATAATTTGCAACACAGTGTACACATGTTTTGTTAGTTAACTGTAGTGCAGGGCTCACACCTCAACACTCAGTTCACTAGTAGCGATGGTATACCTTACCAAAGGGAGTAAACTTTACATTGTTGTGGTGAAACCTGGGAAAGCGCAGTATTTGGAGTCTTATCTTCGGCTTTATAGCTTAAAAAAAAGTGTTGTCAGAGGGTGCAATATGTCATATTTTTGTGCAGCTATAATATCTGTGTTAATAAGTGACTCTTATCACTTTGTGTTTGTCTCAGTTTTTCCTCTGTCTCTCTGTTGCAGGGTCTGAATGCCAAAGTTAGTAGTCATGGAGCTGGGCAGGCAGCTGTGTGGGAAGATGAAGAAACAGAAGAAAGTGGAGTTGGTCGTCCCTGCCATCATGAAAGGCCTTGAGATCCATTTCTACCTGCCCGACACTCACCAACTTGAGTACTTTAAAGGCTGCCACACTGCAGAGGACTTGTGTGTCGAGGCTGCCAAGAGATGCCGTAAGTGCACGCACACATACACATATAAATATAAGCATGCACACACGACAGTGTGTAGCCGGTCCATACAGTACTCATGGGCGTGCAGAGAAAACATTCAGCAGTTTGACTGTTAGTTCAGTCTGTGTGTCAAGTTAAAAGTTGCTGGGATTTAGTTATTTTTTGGTTGATGTGGTATCGGACAGACATGCTGAGATCTCCGCAAATACACAAGTGCCTGAGGGAGGAAAATAGACGATAAGATGAGTCAATTTAAAAGACACACCTTCTTACTGAAGGTCTTTTCTTTATTTGTATTGTTTACAACAGTGGATATTAGTACTAATACACTGATATTATGAAAGAAATTATGTAGTTATCACAAAGTGATGAGTCATGTAGTTATTTTTTATATAATCGATTCTTTAGAATAGCCACCTTTTGCTTTGATGCCAGCTTTGCACACCCTTGGCACTCTCTCAGTCAGCCTTGTGAGATAGTCATCTGGACTGGATTTACAACAATCTTGTAAAGTTGTTCCCAGAGGTGTGGAGTACTTGCTGGCTGCTTTTCCTTCACTCTCTGGTCCAACTCTGGTCCCAAACCATCTCAACTGGCTTTAGATCAAGGGACAGTAGAGGCCAGATCATTTTATGCAGCAATCCATCACTCTTGTGTGTTTGGAGTCATTGTCCTGTTGCAAACCAGATGGGATGGCATGCCATTGCTGTGCTAGCCATGCTGGTTTTGCCCTGAGTCTTGACTAAGGCCAAGTCTGGACAAGCCTAGACCGGCCAAGTCTGGTTCAGTTTGATTTGTGAGAACACAATCGTTCCGCGCTTGGGAACCATGCCCGAGTCTGCTGGAGGAGGTCGTCCTGAGAACGATATGGTGTACTCGGGCATAGATCGAATCAGATATGGAATCCAGTTGTACTAGAGACCGGAGGTAGATCGCTGTTTAGACATGACGTCATCAGTGCCGCAGTGGTAAAGTGCTCGCCCTATCATCCAGAGATCGTGAGTTCGAACCCCGGGTGATGCTGTAACCTCTCACAGCCGGAGGCCTAGAGAGAGCTGATTGGCCGAGCTCTTTCACAGGGGAGGGACGAGAGGTACTTCAGGCTCCCACATTAATGACGGCTCGACAGCCAATCAGGGGCGTCTGTGAGCTCATGCAAGCAGAGGGAGCGGATAGCCCTGACCTCCGAGTGTGTTACGCTGCCCCCAATGGTGCTTGAGCAAGCAGTTCGAAAAGATGCGGTCGGTGACGTCACGTGGGTCAGAGGAAACACGTGAAAGCCTGCGGCCTACCCGCCTGATTGATAGTAGAAGCTTGATGTGGCAGCCCCCTAGTGACCGGGAGGAATTGGGTACGACTAAATTCTGGGAGAAAATCGGGCAAAAATCCCCCCCCTAAAAAAAAAAAAGCAATAGTTCCTGGGCACGGTACAAATCAATCTTGCCTGATGTGAAAACGCCCGTAATCACCATCAAAACAACTCCTACGCCATCACACTTCCTCCTCCATGTTTCACAGTGGGAACCACACATTCAGGAACCATCTGTTCATCCACTTTACATCTAAATACAAGACATAGTGTTTAGAAAGAAATCTCAAATGTGGACTTATCAGACCAAAGGACATTTCCATTCCTTGTGTTACGTGGCCCAAGCAAGTCTTTTCTGCTTGTTGTTCTTCTGAAGTAAAGGTTTCGATCACGAAGGCCTGACTCACGTCGTCTCCACTGAACAGTGGATGTTGAAATATACAAATCAGCACTTTCTGAGGCTGGTTGTCATTCTAATAAACTTATCCTCTGCAGCAGAGGTAGCTCTTGGTCCTCCTTCCCCGACAAGAGCCTGTTTCATCATAGCGTTTGACGGTTTTGGCGACCGGATTTGGAGATACATTCCTGCATTATTGAGGTTTTTTGAGATTGACTGACCTTCATTTATTACTTTAAAAAATTTTTTAAGACTTTTTATTACATTTGACTGTAGTATTTTTTGCCATAAAATGGATTTGTACAGTAGTTTTGGTCTACTCTGTACCCACCCTTCCTCTGTACAAGACAGCTGATGCTCTAAAGCACATCAAGAAGGGAAGAAATGTCACAGATTAAGTATTGACTAGGCTGAGTACTATGAACCGAAAAAAAAAAAACATTACAGATGAGTACCACCTGAATCTAATTAGAAAATGGCAAGATGCCATCAAAGCTAAATGTAGTTACTTGTTTAATGTAAAAAATTTTAAATCATAGAAATTAAGAAAAACACTGAAGGAGAGCATGTCGGGAATTAGTGTATGTAAGGATATGATGTCACTCAGAGAGAGAGAGAGAGAGAAACAAAAGTACCCCCAGCACTGAACCTTGTGGGAGACCAGTGAAGTGTCTGCATGGAGCAAATCTAGATCCCACTTTTGTCACCTAATATACTCTGTCCCTCTAGGTAGGAGGCAAACCAGGGCCCATTAATTTCCAGAGCTCTGAGAAGAGACAGGATGGACTGTGCTTGAAGGTTAAGGAGGATTAGGACCTTTGGCTGTTGAAACAGTGTGAATAATTGCAGTAAAAGCCACTAGGTCCGTTTTTGTGGCTCGTACAGCTTTGGTTACAGAGATATTGTTACGACTGTAAACTTATTGTACTTTTTGAATTTGAGAGAAAGAGAGAAGTGATATTGTTTGTTCCTGGTGTCAGTGGTATTTCATGGGTGTTTCATGGGTGTAACCCTTGCTGTCTTTGAAGGCAGTCAGTACCTAGGCAGAGATGGTTTGGGGTTGTTTACAAGGGAAATGATGAAAGGGAGGAGGCTTAGTGAGAAAACAAAGTCTCGGATAGGTGGTGGGATTGCTGGATAAGATGGACAAAACGTATAAAGAAAGAGAGAAGGAAAGGAAGGATTTTATAATGTAGGAATAGTGTTAAAAGGAAAATGTAAAACTAAACACTTTTTCTTCGTTGATGTGATGGAAATTCCTTAAAATTGGTCAGTTCCTGTTATCATTTACAGCTTAGCAGCTGTTAATATCCCCCTCAACAGCACCTGTGTGTTATTCTCTCCCTCTCTCTCTGTCTTGAAAGAGAAGTGCGGTACAGCAGAAAACTAAACTGGAACAGCTTTACTTAGCACTACTCTAGACTCTTTCCATAAACGATTAATAAACACTACTTTTATACAACACTTCATCGTGGATTGCCTTAAATGATCAAGGATTAGAAATTGATTTTATTTTTCATGTTGCTTTGTAGAGATAATAATTATATATATATATATATATATATATATAATAATTAAATCCATGCTCCAGAGTTCATAATGGTTAATAATATAAAAAGTTATTATTATTATTATGTTTTTAAACATATGATAGCTAATTTGCTCATAGATAAGCCCTGGTGGGGTTTGGTGGTGGAAGCGGATAAATAAAACCAAACAGCGCCTTGCGATGTGAATGTGTTTGAAATGTTTAGAGCATCCTTGTGATTCAGAATGTGAATTGTTGAAGACAGAATCGCAGGAAACTGTCATGATGTCACGTCCTCCTGTAACGACGCACCGAGAAAGTGACGAATCTAGACCTGTCGGGAAAAGCGTTCAGGTTTAGGTTCGGTTCAAATATGACTGGACAGAAAAACAATTAACATTAATAATGGGTTAAACTCTTTCACTTTCTGTATGACCATCAAGGCTTATTTACTGTTTGGGGTGAGAGCCCTAGACTTGTAGAGTACATTCAGATGATTTCAACTTGTGTTTTAGTGAAAATATGGAAACTGGCAGGATCCGTGTTTAGAGTACCGAGCTGAGGATGGTCTTCTGTCCCAGTAGTCTTCTTTTGGTGTAATGGATTTGTATGGTATTACAGCTGCTTTCCTGTTTTTGTTAAGATATCACTTCCCATGTAATTGTGCTCAAGGGATTTATAGATTTGGAGCCATGTGTCTCTTGTAGAACGGTTTTGTATAACGATGAGTCTTACTTATATATTGGTGAATCTATTCGCCTTAAAGCCCTGGATTGGTGTACTGGTGTTCCAGGTGATGCGAAAAAAGAAAACAAAAACAGCATTGACCTGGTTCTGGGTTTTCCTCAGGGTGGAAAACCCAATTCGTAGTGCTTGTTTTGTTTTTGCAGTAAATGATGTAATGTGTTTTACCTCAAATATGATATTAGAAATCATTGCATCAATGAAGATTATACTGTACATGTTTCACTTTTCTATCATTTGAAATCTTTAGACTAGGGTTTTTGAGGTGCTTCTATTCATATTTTTAGGTTTCTCAGGTAAACCCATGTTACATTTCTACATGTCCAGCGATGCCTGTGAATTGAGAGTTTACAGTCAGTCTCCAGTAGGTTGACTCCCATAACACCATGGATTCACTGCAACCAATACACTTAGTGCTAACTCTCATCGCTCTCCTCTATCGCTGGACATGTTGAAATGTAACGTGTGTTTACCTTAAAAACCTAAAAAAATTATAGAAGCACCTCAAAAAACCCTATAAGTACCTTATTTATTTATTTTTTAATTTTTTTTATTTATTCATAAAAACCTTTCATAAGTAAGCTACATGACTAATTTTATATTGTGCAGTTCAGTTTCATAATCCATAATTAAACTTTCATCTGATTAAAAAAAAACACGTCAGAAAGTTTTAATTATGAATTATGAAAGTGAACTGCACAATATAAAATGAATCATGTACTTATGAAAGAATTACCAAGTCTTACTTCACTCATTCTTTGAAAATATAACCGATGAAACATGCTCCATGTGGCTTCACCGATCGTTTGATAAATAAATGTTGGAATTATATGTCTTCAGTGTTAATGTAAAAATTTTAAAATCATAGAAATTAAGATAAATACTGAAGGAGAGTGTGTCCGTATTAGTGTATGTAAGGATATGATGTCACTCGGAGAGAGAGAGAGAGAGAGAGAGAGAGAGAGAGAGAGAGAGAGAAACAAAAGTAGCCACAGCACTGAACCTTGTGGGAGACCAGTGAAGTGTCTGCATGGAGCAAATCTAGATCCCACTTTAGTCACCTGGGCCCGGTTTCTCGATAACGCACACTATTCGCGCGCTAAGAAGACTCTTAAGATATATCTTACGTTAAGTGATAACTTTTCTAAGAGTATTTCTCGAACTGTCTCTTAGGAGTCTTCTTACGTCGCTGCCTCTTACGTCCGACGTTACGCGGCGCTGTCTACAGTGAAGGTCCTGAATTAGCGGACATCGGTGGCTCTGGAATCGATTTTTGACTCCTTTTGCATGACAGTGTTAAGAAAGACGGCACTTTCTATGCAAATTAAACATTGCACTAAATTCTTTTAATAGCGTTTATTTCGACATGTGTTAACTTAACAATAACATGTCATAATAGACAAATATATAAATTAATATTAATTAATATAATAATATAATATATAATATTTTCATGTAACATGGGCCGTGAAACGAACGGGGTTTTACAATCATAGTTGATGGACAAACAGCTGATAACACTCTTCACCAGCTTCAGAAACAATGTGAAGTGTCAGTTGTTGGGGTTGTATAGCGCACTTATGGAATGAATACGATGAGATGACAGAGTGGAGGTTTAATACCCCTATCTCACCTACGCGTGGCGGTTCATTATGATTCAGCGCGAGTTTTGGTGCTGTTATTACGTTTCCATTTTACCACGCAAAAAAATAAACATGCGGAAGCTCGCGGACCTTGCAGATCTTCGCGGACCGTCGGGCGCCGGTCACTCGAGGCGGATCACGGTGTCTAATACCCCTCTCTCACCTGTGTGGTGCCTAATACCCCTCTCTCACCTGTGTGGCCGGACTCATCTCCGTGAGCTGCCGCGATTGCCCACCACGTTCCTTTAACGTTCCACGAAGTTCTGCAAAGTCTGCAAGCTACCGCGAGGACCAGCAAAAAATTAAACGTTGAATTTTTCACGCGGAAAGATGAAAACGTAATCAAAGCGCAAAAACTCGGGGTGAATCATGATCAAGCCTACGGCCACAGCGCGAGACCGTGCAGGTGAGATAGGGGTATAACACACCGCATCTCACACCGAATCAAACCGCATGAGTGAATACTGTAGGGGTATTAAACATTACAATCACCCAGAAAAATGAATGGAAAGCGGGGTTTGAAACTCCCAAGGTTATTTTCTCATTTAACTAAATCAAATTTCATAAAAATAAAACGTGTCAAAAGAAAAACCCATAAAGTTATGGATAATGGCTAATGATGAATGAAACATATTTTAAACAAAAAGCAGAGAGCAGCTGGACATCGGGATGGGGAGTGTACAGTACAGTAAGTACAGTAAGTACGACGCGTTGGTCTGGCACGCGCAGGTCTGAGCAGCTCAAGAAGCTCCATAATCTGTTGCCTTGAAAGGCAAAACGTTTATTTTATATATTTTTTAATAACGGCCACGGGGAAAATATGAAAAGGGCTGAAGTTTTGTCTAAAGGAAAAATGTACATGACCCACACGGCTCCACGGACCGCATCGTCTTCAGTTTAACACACCACGCTGTATCGCTGCCTAATTGTTCGCCACCTGTTTAATATTAATAGTGATTGGCAATTTTAATGCATTAGTCACATTATGAAATAGGGTAATTAAAAGTCACTCTATTAGTTCTGATATCAAATAAAATAATATTCTTAAACAGGTCTACAGTATATTCCATCATTAATACGACTTTGATAACGTGCCATAATGTGTTTGGATACACCGCTGGTTTATAAAGACTGCTGCTCAGTGGCGGCGACTAGCGTCTTGAGCTGAAACTACGCTAAGTATGAGTTAAGGTTGCTCCAGACCAACCTTACGAACGTCTGACTTAGCTAAGAGATACTTAGCGTAAGAACGTTTCGAGAAATGCGCCACAAAGTTAAGAGAGAGGTTAAGGTACGACTTAAGAACTACTTATAGATAAGAAGCTTTCGAGAAACCGGGCCCTGAATAATAAAGTGGTTTATTTGTTTAATTTGATCACTTATAATCCGTCCACTGGTTAAAGAATCTTAAGTATTGTGCTTGTTGATAATTTATTCATGACATCTTAGAATGTAGATTCGTTTCATTCTAAGTAATTATTCAGACTGACTGTAGATGTTTTTTTTTTTTTTTTTTTAATTGTGTTTTTTTTATTGTATGTAATAAAAATCTGTTTGTTAATGTCAGGATTTTCCTTTTCAGCTATGTGTTGTTGCAGCATTCCTGCAGTGATGATCCAAACCCTGTATTTTATTATTATTATTTTTTTTGTATTTGCATGTAGTGTTTTTTTTTACTTCTACTTACAAACACGACAGGACAATATTAAATTGTTTAAAAATCCCCAAACAGGGATTTGCATATGGAAATACAAAAATGCAAGCGAGTGGTGTTCTATCATACAAATTGCATTGTGCAAAAGCAGCGGCGCGTTCTCGTTTCTGTTTAGTTGTTTACCATCCGGTTCCATGCAGTGAGGTTTCATCCCAGATATCTAAGTGGAAAGGAATGTGTATTTTTGGCTGCCAATCAATACACGAGCACAAAATGGCTGCCGAGTCGTACAGTCGGTCTGAGGATTTCCTCTAAAGTCGCGCGAGGCTGAGACCTCGAGTTGGGCTGGGTCGTAGTCTAGAGAGGAAAAGGAAATTTATGTAAGAACATCTTTTTTTAAGAGAGAGAAAAAAAGTGTTGATTTACAAGTTGCCATGAAACCACTTTTATTTTACACATCTGTACTTAAAAACTGTACATGAAGTGTCAGAAGAGAAGTTCTGTGGAAAGCACACCCTGACTCATCTGACTCGAGTCATGTTGCGTTTGAGTCAGAGATGTCCTTCGTATATACTCTGTGTACAAAGTCCTAGATGATGTGTGACAGAATCCTTCACGTGATTAAATCGAGACACCTTTTTTTTTTACTTTCCTGAATGAGTTTTCATGCTCAGAAGCATTTTGCATACCCTGGAACAACTTGTTCAACAATGAAATGTTGATGATAATGCAAAAGGATGCAAAAGATTTCTTTTGATGATGCAAAACAAATGTATTTTAATGATAATGCTTTTTTTTGTCATGTGAAGTCATTAATTATTACATAGTTGTTTAACTCCTGATGATAACGTAAAATGACACAACCACCCTGATCAAAGGTTAACATATCCTTGAATGTTTGGACACATTATAAACACACATATGATGACACAGGCGCACACACTCGAATGGCTATTAAAGAGGAAGTTTCCACACCTGTGAGTCATTTTTAATGCAATTAGTGTCTGTGCCTAAACTGTCAGCGAGTTTCTCAGCTACTGCACTATGAGGAAGACAAAAGAGCTGCCGAAGGACTTGCATGATAAGGTTGTTGAACTTTATAAAAAAGCAGGAAAAAAGATGTATAAAAAGATATCTCAGCATGCGAAAATGCCAGTCAGTACTGTTTAAACTCTGATAAATAGGTGGAAAATTTGAGGTTCTGTTGATACCAAGCCCACGATCAGGTAGACCAAGAAAGATTTCACCCACTGCCGATTACTCTGGAAAGTAAAAAGTAGTGGTTTTTCAAGGAGCACAACTGCATGGTCAAAATAACCCACTTGCAGTACGCCAGACAGCACCAGGACACGTCCGAGTCGTTTGGACTGATGAAGGAGTTGAAGGAAAATTTAAATTGGAAATTTAATTGAAGGAGTCAACGAGGCCTACGGTGAAAAGTCCACCATAAAGCATCTCTTATGTATTTGAAGTTAGTCAAAATTGATGTCAACATGAATACAGCATGTTCTCAGAAAATACTGGCGGACAGTTTGCATTCTACAGCACGAACGGACGCTCTTGCACATGGGACGCTCTTGGATGTTCCAACGTGGCGATGATCCAAAGCACCTTAAGGGAGATCACAAATGTTCGGTTCATGCAAGACGACCAAAAGATTTACAGAAACCGAAGGCGTCGTATTTTTTCCCAAGAAGAACGGGCAGCTGTATTACCTGAGATAATTAAGGGGCTCATGCGCAGTTATCACAAAAGAGCATTATTGATGCTACAGTATGCAAACTGTTGAAGAGGGATTGTTTCCTCATTATGTGCCATAACATATGAACGGGTGTCCTGTAAGAAATAAAATACATTTGTTTTGCCCCCCAAAACATCTTTCAAATTCTCCCACTTTTGAGCCCAACTGTACTGTATTTACATTTTACATTAATTTTACATTAATCTTGGCAGACACACTTATCCAGAGCGACTTCCATTTTTATCTCATTATACATCTGAGCAGTTGAGGGTTAAGGGCAACTTGGTGGTTGTGGGACCTTCTGAACCATAGTCCACTGGCTTGACCACTGAGCTACACCAGTTTACCAGTATATACCACAAGTAACCAATATTTCATAATGAATAGTTAAGGTCACATGAATTTATGAAAAAATAAATATTCATGCAAAAATGTGAATTGTTGAGCAAATTTGTTGAATATCTTGGTACTCTGATTTATTTCCCTGTTAATAATTATAACAACCCTATAACATCCATGTGATATTGCAAATAAGGGATTTGATAAGGAAGTTATTTTAAATAAATAATAAAAAAAGAAACTTGAGGTTTAATCTTTGAAAGCCAAAATGAAACCAGTCAAGTGTGAAACTTTGAACATTAAATTTTGATACTGAAAAACACCAAGCTGCTGGAGTGAAGTGTTGTTTTGAGGTCATAACCTCGAGTAAATTTCATTCACCAAAGATGAAGCACCGTTTGAATGAAATTCGTCGCACTATACTTTTACTTTCTTTGAGTGAGAGTTTGCTTTAGTTTTGCGCGGTTCTTCCTCTAGCATGAAACGGCGTTAAACCTTTTTCCTGTGTTCTTCAGACGGCTGGTGTCGAAACAAGAAGCAAGTGAAAATTCATGATGCAGTATGTGTTTGTGTGCTTGCAGACTGCCTCAGTAGCTGTGTCAGTATCACACTGTATAGAATAGAGGCCTACTGTATATGCTCTCACATGTCTGTCTGTGTAATTAAACAACGAGTCTATACTATAGAAATCAATGGCAAACCATTTTCTTAATTAGAATAATCATTGCTGCCATGGTTACAGCGCTTTTGATAATCTGTCCAGCTCCCTAAGTGGAAAAGGAGGAAATTGCATTTTTACACATTCCAGCTGTGGCACAGAATCGTCATACGGTAAATTCTGCAAGGCGTCGTCTAACACGAACGTCTATTCATCACATATAAAGCCATACACAGTATGACACGCAGTGAAATTCTTACACGACCTTGAAAAGGAAATAAGGAGGGAAAACACTAATAGAAAAGAATAAAATATAAAATCTACTAATTAAATCTACTGATTTAGTTACAATACAATAACATGAAATAAAGTATAAAGTAGAAATAATGTAAAATATATAAAAATGTAAGAATATAAAAAGTAAGAACTGTATAAATTGTGAAATGGAATGATGAGCAGTAGTGGTGGTGTCGACCATCTTTAAAGTGCAACAGTTCGTCCTCTTTTATTTGTAAACAGAACCAGAAACATATACTGTATGCTTCGTGTACTTCAGTTCCTGTGTAAGGGGAGAATGTGCAAATGGTCAAAGTGATTGGTTTTGGAGCGTTCCAACACGTGTGTGACGGAAAACAAAGCAAATCCAATTAGTTCTGGTTGTGCTGATCGGACTTCTATGTCATAAAGATATCCAGCAAACCTCAAATTCAAACACATTTAAGCTCGCCAAGGTTTAGACACGTTTGAGGACACTGGCTTTGATGATTCCTTACCCAAGATTAGGCAAGGTTATGATTTAGTTCATTTTCCAAATACTCACATGATTGAGTTGCACTGTTAATTAAATTGGGAATAATTTTATTTTTATTTTTTATAGATATGTGAATCCCCCCCCCCCCTTTTTTTCCCTACAATTTCACTGACTCAGCTAACCGCACCATTATTTTCTGCTTCATTTCGACAGGCTAGAGAGTCACTCATGACATGCTCTTAATATCAAATATCATATCCAGTATCAAAGTCTGAATAAAACTTTGTCAGTAGTCTCGTCGCTGAAGCGTCTCAGGTTTTCCTGTACTCAATGTGTTTCTAAATTAATTTCTGTTTGTGCTACTGTTGCAGGTATTTCACCCCTGTGCCATAACCTGTTTGCCCTGTATGAAGAGAGTCAGGAGCTGTGGTATGCACCCAATCATACCTTTAAGATCACCGATGATACCTGTATTAAGCTTCACTATCGCATGAGGTAAGAAAACAAAGTGTTATTGACAGTAGACAAAGTCTCCTTATTGTTGAACAGACGTTACATCACTTTTTTTTAAATCAGGTTTGTAAGTTTTCAGAGATAAGTTTTGTAACTTATCCATAGTTTAGCAAAGTCTTTTCCTGTCTAAGTTTTAAAAGCTTTTTACTCTACATTGACACTGATTTATTGCTTTCCCCAGGTTTTCCTTACTGTATACCCATATTAGATTTAATAACATGTTACATGAGCACATTTCCCTCTGGCTGTTATTGTGAAAGTGTGTACTTGATCATCATACACATTAAAACTATGCTTGTAGCGTTCTGTGAAATTGTATATGGTACATTCTAGCTGTCAAAAGTCTGAGAACTCTATAATTAATTCCGTGGTTATACGAGTTGTAGGAGGTGTGGAGAGTGGTGAAGAGTAATCTTAAAAACAGGATTTTGTTAAGAGTAAAGAACACACCAACAAATTAAGTCTCTAAGCACTGAACATAGACTTTCTCGAGCTTTTTGCAGTCCGTTCAGGGTCCTCTTTATAATGACGTCACCAATTTAATAAAAAGAACAATACAGGCGGCGATATGTACCATATACGCTGTACCGCACAAAAGTTTGGGATCGCTTGCAAATTTCAAATTGGTTTTATTTATTTTCTACATTCTACAACAATACTAGGGAACTATGAAATACCACATATGGAATTATGTAACAAGAACAACATTGTTATTTTAAGACACCAAGGTCAGCTGTTCTGGAATACAGTGAAACCTTGGAGTAACCCGTGGTTTGCGAGTGTTCCGCAAGACGAGCTAAGATTTTTAATACATTTTGACTTGTCTTGGTTTACGAGCACCGAGTATCATGTATCACACATGCGCTTCTTGTTTTGACGCAGAGAGTTTTGATCTCTTGCCCTGCGGAATTGTGGGTAATCGTCTCCCCTGCTGGGTCTTCATGCTCGTCTCTTACTGGTATAATCAACACCCATGCACGCGTGTACTGTTTACTATAATTTTATTACTATATTTTATTTTGTGTCTGTATGCGTGTGTGTATATGTGTGTGTGTTGAATAAAGCAAAAGAAAGTCTCATTAGAGAGGTTAAAAATCCATTTTCTCTCTCTGTATCAGCTTGCACTTTGTCATTGGACACTGTGCCCCTTCACACACACACACACACACACACACCTCCTCTTGCCTTCACGCACACACCCCCTCCTCTTCTCACCTTCACACACACACACACACACACACACACACACACACACACACACACACACACACACACACACTCTTTTTCTCTGCTCTACACAGAAACACTGCTCTGTCGCAATTCTTTTCAAAGGTGAAGTGCAGATTAATTTGATTTATTTTTACTTTACAGCAGTGATTCTGTTAGTGTGTCATAGTGTGTAATAATTTGAGTTTCCATTATTTCTTATGGGAAAATTCACTTTGATTTACGAGTGCTTTGAAATACGAGCCCGCTTCCCGAACGAATTATGCTTGTACTCCAAGGTTACATTGTATATAGAACCACAGAGTTCGACAGTGATCCCGAACTTTTTTACGGTAGTGTATATCAAAGCGTGCTTGTATATCAAAAAGCAAATTTCTCCCATGAGAAATAATGGAAACAACGAAATATTCATATGAAAATAATTATAATACCAAATGTAAAGTTTAGATGAAACAAATTAACCTGCACTTTACTTTGAAAAGAACTTGTGTTAGATGAGGAAAGAAGCCGGATTGGTGGTGGTGGTGGGGGGGGGGGTCTCCTGTGTAGGACAGTTTAAAGAACGGTCATTATACTCTGACACAAAATATTTTAAAAAAAGCTTCACGACCATACGAGTGATGCATGCGCTTCTCACAATTCCACAGCGTGAAAGAGAAGAACCATTGGCTCACCTGTGATCACATGACACTTGGGAGACAAAGCGTATATGTACTACAGTATTCATGTGTATCAAGACCTCGCTCATTTAACAAGTTCTAACCCTAACAATGGTGAAGCGTAATGATGTCATTTCCACAGTGAAATTTTGGAGGATCGAACGTGCAATGTGGAAAAAAAAACTGGTAACAGAGAATGTAATCACTACGTGCTCCCTGTCACTGATGTGGATATCAAACAGAAGCAAGCGTGACTGAAAGACTTTTGCAAGACCTTGGTACACCCACGTGAACCAGTGCACTGTTCTAAGGAAAATGGACTCGTGGACACGGTCTGTTTGCTCACCGTCATGTCGATCTCTTCGCTCAGTCTTATCGTACGCATCAGTGTCAGTTGGCCGAGACGAGGCGAAAAGTTGATATTGGATTATAGGAATGTTTTTTTATTTATTTTTTTGGCTTTGTGGTAGAAACTTGAGTTGTAGATTAACAAAACTTTAAAAAGTGCACAAAACATAGATAGTAATGATGCATGAATGAAATCCGTTTTTTTTTATTTTTATATTATGGCTTTCTTATGTTGTGCTTTGTCGAGTGTAACTTTGTGGTTTAAAAGCAATAGGAACTTTAAGTTTACGTTAACAAAACTTTTAATAAACAGCACCAATGACCAATAACGATCGTGTACAGTCTTCGTATTATTGGAGTTGTCGTTGTTTTTATACGATATAAGATTCTGACGGTTCTCATTATCTGCTGGACTGAAAGATTGCTTATGGTTCCAAAAAAAATATTTCTCCTGAAAGCAAAAAGGAAGTAAGGTTTTAGGGCAGCTCGTCCTTTGCCATTTGAATGACCATAACAGAAACCTTTAATAGTATCAAATGAAGAAGTGACCCAGGCAGTAGAATGTCTTAAAATTCCCCTTTATTTTCTTCTTTTTAGTATTGAAACTAAAGATAAGTGGGAATTGTTGTATATAGCGTTTTTTTTTTGTGTGTTTCTTTGTAGTTTAGACTTACCTGTTGTGATCACAAACAGGTTATGGTCACCTTTGCACTCTCTCATTTCCGCTGTGGCTTTTTAAAATGTGTTACTTCCTGTTTACAATGATTCTCTGCTCATCTGCCGCTTCTGTGGTCTGCTTACGATGAGTATATTTACAGGCAAGGCTGGATGATTAAAAAAAAACGAAAAACACGACAATTCCACACGGTATGAACTTAATGACTCATGAGGCCAGGGAGGGTTTTTTCTTCTTCTTTTTTTTTCGTGGGTGTTTCTGTTAGTGTTGTGTTGTGCCACAGGTTTAAACCATCCGTAAATAATTTTTATCATGTGCTGTCTTTCTAAAGTGTATTATTTCCTGGTTTTAAAGAGAAAGAGTTTTCCGGGGACCACAAGGGATTCAAGATTTTTTTTTTATTTACTAGATGTAGTGGAGTTTGATTGCATACTCATAACCACAAGTTAAAAAAAAAGTACAACGGCATCTGTTGATTACAAGTTTTTAAACTTTTTCCATGAAGCTGAAGTGGTTAAGGCATCTGAGTGCGGTTCGGAAGGTCTTATGTTTAAACTAGGGATGCAACAACTAATCGATAAAATCGATAATTATCGATAATGAAATTCGTTGTCAACGAATGTTGGGCTGCTCACGTTATTGAGGCGCGCGACCACAAGATGCACAAATACACACACAGATACACAGTCGCTCGCGCAATGGAGGTTACACAAGCGTTTGCAGGAAAAAGCGCGCGCCCCAAGTCCTCCAAGGTATGGGAGCAATTTACATTAAACACCTCTTATCGGGCGTTAAAATCGACCGTTTTTCTGCCGTTCGTAGTGTCCGGTGAGCGCGGATGAAGTGCTGAGGGTTTTCTACACATAGGAGTCAGTGAGAGAGTTCATACGGGCTTTGGTGACGTGTGTGACGTGTAAACACACGTCACCAAAGCCCGTGTGAACACACTCACCGGCTGCGCGGTTATACAGGGTAAAAAAAAAAAACGTTGCATGCAGCTTTTTCTTTACGTTCAAACACCAACGAACCCAAGGAAAACACTTCTAGTGCGTTTTCTTCACGTTCATTTTACACTTCGGAGGACCGGATATATCCCATCATCCTACACGCTGTACAGAGGGGAAAAGGGCAAAATAAACAGAGTGAACCCAGTAGCGGCGAGTTTTTTTCTCTCTCCCTACGTCGCCGTATTACGAGAATGTCTAGTATTTATTTATTTATTTTTTATTGAGACAAAAAAAAAAGGATAAAATACACGAGAGGATCGAAATAATGTATAAACCGTGAAAAGGATGTAGTAGACACTTCAATTAAAAATATCATAATCTAGAAGTCTATTCTTATTATTATTAAGTCGAATTAATTTAAGAGAATTTAAAATTGAAGTCATTCTTAACAACTGAATGTATTTTTGTTTTAAACTATATACTGTAAACTTGCCACAAAAATGTTGATTTACATAAAATAAGGTTTAAATGTCAAAATTAAAGATAATTAAACTATGTGGCTATTGCATTTTTTAAAGTTTACTTTTATACATAAATAATACCCTGATTTATGGTTTTATATAGTTAAGCAAAACATCAAATTAAAGCGTCTAGCTTTTATCCGGTTTAATCGATATACATATAATGTATGTATGTATGTATGTACGTATACAGATGGCAAGTTGACAGTGTTTTATTTATATATATAAATATAACAGTCAACTTGCCATTTGCAATTTATTGTTAAAAACAAAACAAATGTTGGTATGGTTTTATATATAATTATAAGCAAAACATCAAATTAAAGAAGCGCCTAGCTTTATCCGATTAATCGATTAATCGAAACAATAATCGGCCAACTAATCCATTATCAAAATACTCGTTAGTTGTTAGTAGATTATTTTGTATATTAAATAATCGTTAAACCCTAGTTTAAACCCTACAACCACCACTGTTGGGCCCTTAAGGCCTTTAATCCTCAACTCTTATCGCTTTGGATAAGGGCGTCTGCCAAATGCCTTAATGTGTAAAAAATAAAAATGTACAGTGCCATATGTTGAATTTTAATACGAACTAATGATTTTTTTAACGATATAACTAGTATGTCTTCTCTTCCCGTGGGCCGATTGCGATGAAACAAAGCCTGTTATGTTTGTCTCAAGCTCGGCCAAATACGCCTGTATTTAAAAATTTTAAAAACCCTATTAAAATTCATTCGGTAGTTTTTATGTGATGCGTGCAGCAAAAACATACAAACAGACAAAAATTCCAAAGATTTGTCCTCTTACTCATCTAACGTTCGTTCAAATTATTTTCCCGCAAAATTTACAGACACGCTAACTTTACAGTTATCTTATATGTATAGGTGGATTCATTTGCTTGTTTTATATTGGGGGAACAAACAAAGAAACAAACGAAACAAGTAAACCTATTGATAATACCAAACTAAATGAAGTCAACAGCCGTAGATGGTAGACATTAGATTGTATTGTACACGTACATAATTTTTTTTTTTCATGTAATGTGATCTCTGGTTGCCAGACAGTTATTTCTCACCTCATCTCTCATCTAATTCTCATGGTACCAACAAACTATTATAAATTACTACAGTGATATTGAAGCTTTGATGCTTTTTTTTGCATGGCGGTTGTGCTTTAAAACCCCTATCCTCTTTCTCACAGGTTTTATTTCACAAACTGGCACGGGACGTCTGAGAGCGAGTCTCCTGTATGGCGCCATTCTTTGAGCAAACAGAAGGGAACGAAAGGCCCCGAGGGAACGCCACTGCTGGATGCTGCCTCCCTCGACTACCTGTTTGCTCAGGTGGGTTTACTGCGGTTGGACGGGGAATAAATAAGGAAATAGAAAATAAACATAACCCATAGGAAGCAGTGAACTAACTCTTGCGGGTGTGGAGGTGAACGTTAGCACGGTAAACAAAGCCTCTCATCTTATACGGCGTCATGCTGAGCGTTGTGGTCGGGTGGTTATTCAAATCATCAGCAGTGAGTCATGTTTTCATACTCTCCAGCGCACGCTTGTTTATTTTATGATGGTCAAATTTCATGTTGTTTGTTTTCAGGGTGGTTTCTGGATGTGTGAAGGTTATCCCACCGAAGCGTAACGGCATAAATAATCGACTTCTGTTCTGTGTTTGTTTTTAGGGACAGTACGATTTTCTGAGGGGACTGGCGCCGGTGCGTGTCCACCATACCGAAGCGGAGCTCCACGAGATAGAGAACGAGTGCCTGGGCATGGCGGTCCTGGCCATAACTCATCATGCCAAGAGCAACAACCTGCCACTGTCGGGATCCGGGGCTGAGACCAGGTGACACCTCGTGTAACTCGCTGCAACAAAATTACTTAAGGAATTTAAATAACATCACCACACAAAAAAAACATTACGCCCGCTATTGTATGTCCGTTCCACTTGAGGAGTCATGTGCTCTGGCGATCCAGAACGTTAGCGCCGGATCCATTCTATGCGGAATGGGGCGGGGCTGCTTGAATTGGGCTTGTTTGTCTGGTGCATTCCATGAGTGCTTGTTCATCAACCTTGAGCTCTTTGCCTGCTGAGCCACAAATGCGACAGGCCTTGAGGCACCGAGTGTCCTGATACCTTTCTATTCCGGCCAAAAGCGAAAGAATACTTTTTCTGCTGTGGCTTTTCTGTTGGATTGGACCAGATTCCCCCTTTTGTTCCCCTTAGATGGGCCTTGTTTGCTCATGATCCTGCCACCAGTTTACTGGTATTTAATTGATAAACAATGTTACTCAATTCGTCCGACTGTGTATGTCTTTAAGTGCATCATAATTACCATGGTTACGATCTCTCTCTATTTTATCTAATACGTTAGTTTGTTTGTTTGATTGTCTGTTTCTGTGTAAAATCTGAATGTTCCCAAAGATCAATCTCTTTAATTGTTTAAGCACTCCCTCTAGCTATATTTCAATTATCCTAATCTCGCACAATAGCTGTATAGAGTATGACTGCGAAGTGAAATCACAAAGTTCTCACAAGCATTGTGTAATTTACTGTAGGTGAAAGCCCACAGATGAGACATGTATGTGGAGGAGGGCAGTTAATGATATCCTCAGAGTTAAAAGCGTGTTTGGTAGCTGTGCAGTGATAACTGAAGCTACTGTAGACAGAATGACCAAAATATATATATATAGGGTTACAAAAGTAATTGGAGTATATTTTGATGAATTGAATAAAGCTCTATGTGATTATATACAGTGGTAGTGGACGTTTACAACAGTGTTATGAAATGAAATGTGTAAACCAGTGCCAGAGAACTCATAATAAATGAAAGCTGTACTTCATGTACTCGGCGTGCTCGAGCCACACCCGATATAATGAAAAGTGTAAAAGATTGCTTTTAGTTTCTATAGCGTTCCCCCCCCTCCCTCCCTTTCTCATGCCTCTCTGTCTCACCCTGACCTCAAGCCTCATTCCTGTCGCCATCTAATTGTAAACATGGTTTTCTTAGATAGGATTAAAAAAATGAAAGTGACTTTAAAAAAAAAAAAAATTTTTATATAGGCAATTGTCAATTTACCTGGGTGGAGCGGGCAAGTACGAGTGTGCGTGGGAATTGCTGCATTTTAATTAACTTAAAAGGAAGAAATGACAGCAGTTGAATTAGACGCAGAACGTATTTCCTCTCAACGTATTCGTCCTTCAGCATGGATAGAGACACACGAGCCTGTCGATGTAGCACTTGCCAGGTTTTTAACACCAGGTTTTTTCCAGCTGCCTCACTGGAAGTTTTTCTCCACCCTGTTTTTTGTAAATGTTTTATTTTTTTTTTTCTTTTAACAGATCTTTGTCTTGTATGGTAAATAGATGTTTGCAAACAGTGCAGGTTCATCAGTGTGTGTCAGTTTTTGGCATATTCTTGTCTGGCGTTTCTATCTAAGATGTTAGAGATATGCATTCTGCAGTGCAGCCTCGTTAATGCAGTCAGTCCTGTAATGTTTTCTGACCTTTTCCCGTTACAGTGAAAGTTTTCTTGGCGTTTCGGTAATGTTCCTTATGCATCATAGTTAACAAATTCACAGGGAGGTTTCACAATATTGAATCACCGTGCGTGGAGGCATAATAAAAAAAACAAAACAATAATTATGGTTGCGTTGGTGTGCATACTTTATGTTGCGACATTGAACTTTTTAAAAAATGGAGAATATACAGTATAAGACTTAAACATTGACAATACTCAAAAACCTATTTTACTACACTATAGCTTCTGGATATTGAAAAGCTAAGTTTTTTTTAAAAACTTGCATAAGCTGGTATAGTTTACATAAGCCACTCTTGAATTAATCAAAGCAACATCTCACTTCCTGTTTTCCATTTGACTTTGTTTCTAACATTCATCCTCTCGCTCTTCTTCCTTCCCCTCTCAGCTACAAGCGTTTTATCCCTGAGAGCCTCAACCGCACCATTAAGCAGCGCAGCTTCCTGACTCGCATGCGCATCAGCAACGTTTTTAAGAACTTCCTTAATGAGTTCAACAGCAAGACCATCCGGGACAGTAACATCACGCTGTACGACCTGAAGGTGAAGTACCTCTCCACGCTGGAGACGCTGACATGGGGCATGGGCCGCGAAACGGTGGAAACGAAAAACCTGCGAGTGTTCGGGGAGGGCGAGATGTCGCCCGCGCACACGCCCAGCGCGGGGGATGAGGGACAGGTTTACGAAGTGCAGGTGTGTGGGACGACTGGCATCTCATGGAGGAAGAAGCTTCAGCAGGTGAGTGAGATCATTCACAGGGTTTAGAGAGCGAGCGAGAGAGAAAGTGATTAGAAGAACCATTGTGTATAACTTAGATACTGTCAAAAGTATTTGCTCGCCTGCCTTCACATGCATATGAACTTCAGTAACGTCCAATCCTTAATCCATAGGGGTTAATATGATGTTGGCTCAACCTTTGCAGCTATAACAGCTTCAATTTTTTGTGGAAGGCTTTCCACAAGGTTTAGGAGTGTGTTTATGGGAATTTTTGACCTTTCTTCCAGAAATGAATTGAGATCAGGCAATCCTCACAAAAGGGCAGTCATGTTGGAACTGGTGTGGGTTTTTTTTTCCAGGAGTTGGACTTGGTTGAACTCTTAATGCTTCAGCATACCAGGACATTTTGGAACATTTCATGCCTCCAACTTTAGAAGAACAGGTTGGGGACGGCCCCTTCCTGTTCCAACATGACTGCGCACCAGTGAACAAAGCAACATCCATAAAGACATGGATTATCGAGTTTGGTGTGGAAGAGCTTGACTGGCCTGCGCCTCAAGCCGATAGAACACCTTTGGGATGAATTAGAGCGGAGACGGCGAGCCAGGCCTTCTCGTTCAACATCAGTGTCTCACCTCACAAATGCGCTTCTGGAAAGAATGGTCAAATATTCCCATAAACAACACACTCGTAAACCTTGTAGAAAGCCTTCCCAGAAGAGTTGAAGCTCTTATAGCGTTAAAGGGTGGCTTTAACATCATGTGGATTAAGAATAGTATGTTACTCAAGTTCATATGCATCTGAAAGCAGGCGAGCAAATACTTTTTGCTTTTTATCTCTGAATTAATTTTGCTCTGTCTGAGGTTAAGATTGCCAACCATTATTTTTGTGCTACAGAATGCTTTCACCTTCAAAGACAAAAGTAAATCCCGGAAGACCAAGACTGACTGCAAACAGAAGAACGACAAAAAGAACGACGCCAGCAATGGATGGATCCTCTTCTCTGACTTTTATGAAATCACTCATATTGTTACAAAAGAGTCCAGCGTCACCATTTATAGACAGGACAACAAAACCTTGGTAAATCAGCCACGTTTAGATAATAACGCCCGGTTTTATCAGTTGCCAGTGTTGAGTAAATGTTATGAAATGTGTTGAGCATTCAAGCACTTTTTTTCCAATGCTTTTTTTTTCCTTATAGAGGGTGTCCCAATTTTTTTTTACAACATTTGAAACATGAATATCTGAGTAACGAAATTGAATAGACTTTGTGCTGTGAAATCAAAGATTTATTTATCAAAATTTCAACAACATATTCAAACTGATATAGACTTTATAACCGATTTCACAAAGCTTCACAAATGTTTACAATATGCACGCGTTGTCCAGTTTCCTGCCAGACCAGACACGCTGTAGCATATCTTGCGTAAGATTCCAACGACTCAATGATTCTCTGCTTGAGTTCCTCTAGGCTTGTACATACTGTAGCCCTGTAGAAAAAAAAATCACGAGGTGTCAAGTCATGTGAACGCGGTGGCCATTTCAACAGCACATTGTCACTGAAAAAAACTAACAAAAAAAAAACATAAAATTCGAGATCATTTGAACGGGAATTGGCCATGTTGTTAGACAAAGTTATATCGTTGATGTTTTTGGGACACACTGTAAAATTTGTCCTTTTGTGCAAAAGCTATACAGACACATGCCGGTCTTCCTTGTTGTACAGGAGCTGCAGTTGAACTACCGCGAAGAGGCTCTGGCTTTCACCGCCCTGGTGGACGGATATTTCCGGCTCACCGTAGACGCCCATCATTACCTCTGCACTGAGGTAGCGCCCCCTTCTGTGGTACAGAATCTGCAGAACGGCTGCCACGGACCCATCTGGTACAGTACCTCGACACGAGTGACCTATACACGAGTCATCTCAAAACCTCACGAAATCCTTCAAGGCAACGACACTGTTAGCATGTGCAGTTGCAGATATCAGCATGTATCAGTGGTTTTAATTTCCTGTGCGTTTCTTCTGCACACAGCACAGAGTATGCCATTCACAAACTGAGGCAGGAGGGCAACGAGGAGGGCTCCTACGTCCTGCGCTGGAGCTGTACAGACTACGACTATATCATCATGACCGTTGTCTGCATGGAGGTACTACCCTTACACGTGAACGTCTTTGATTTGTCGTTACAGTTCATTTCATGCTGCAGTGTGTGTGTGTGTGTGTGTGTGTGTGTGTGTGTGTGTGTGTGTGTGGTCAGGGGGGTTACAGGCTAGTCAGTCGGAAATCTAACTAGAAAAAAAAAAAGCTGTGAGGCAAGCGTTAAGTAAAGTAGGCTGAATCTGTTTACTTAGTCTGAACATTTTTCAGGCTGATTGATTCATGTGTTTTGCCCAGGCACTAATCAAATAGTCTAAAACAGAGACGTCCTTTATCAGCAGCACAAATCAGACTTTGCTTATCTGTGGGAAAGTGGACGGCTTGACTCAATGTTTACTGATTGACCAGCGCTCCCAAAAAAAGTAAAGTACATAGACAGTCAGTGGAGAGAATGTAACGCATGCTTCTGTATGATAAAAGTCCAATTATGGTATTTTGAAAGTCCTAATGCAGCTAGTCCAGGCTGTAGCCCTTCAAGCTCAGAGCATTTTAGCCATCATTTGTTTAGCAGGTTTTTTATTTATATTTATTATTTTTTTTAATAAAAATATATACAGGGCTCAATATTGTGCAGTATAGAGCGACATATTTTTTATCAGCACAAAATAGGCAATATGATGAACTGAATTAGTCATTTTAGTCAACTTTCCCAAACATGACTAAGCAAAAAAATTTGAAGCTGGGTAACCAAGGCAAAGAAATAGCACAAATACATACAATCACTTGCTTCTGTGGTTGTTTTCAGGTGTCCAAATAAATAAAAATAATAAAGTAAAATAAATAAATAATAATTTGATAAATTTTTTTGTAGTAGTTAAATTTACTCTTTATTTAAAAAAAAGAAAATTTTCGTTTTACCTGAATTATCCGAAAACCCAAAGACACAGTTTGAACAATAGTAATTGAAAAAAAAACAATAATAGTAAAAAAAAAATTATTATATATAACAATAATAATTTAAAATACATATATATATATATATATATATATATATATATATATATATATATATAAAATATATATATATATATATATATATATATATATACATGAAGCCTTGCCGGTGTGTACATATAAATATATATTTATAATAATAATAAAAAAAAAAAATTGTTATTGATATGTGCCGTCACGTATCTTGGGTGTTAAAGGTTTAAAACGCTCCCTATGTTTCTTCTTCTTCTTCTTCTTCTCTTGTCTCCTGCTCAGCTGGACTTGTGCCAGTCCAGGCCTGTCCCCCAGTACAAGAACTTCCAGATCGAGGTGGGCTCCCAGGGCTATAGACTGTTCGGGACAGAAACCTTCAGGACGAATCTGAAAGAGCTGCTGGAGCACCTGCAGGGTCAGAGCCTCCGCACCGAGAACCTGCGTTTCCAGCTGCGCCGCTGCTGTCCCCCACAGCCCCGAGGTATTATTATTGTTATTACGCGTCGCAACTGGCGTGACACTTCACAGCCAGCGGCACTCGGGAACAGTGACAGGTGTTAAGCCTGGCTATTTACCTCCAGGCGAGGTACAGTGTGGCTGATGAAAAGGCTGTTATACCGGGTATAATGATGTTGACTTATTATCCACACTGGCAGCTTCAGCATATGCCTCATGTTTACAACAATTCTTGACCCATGTGCGAGTTTAGCGCACACTCTGGAACGTTGTGCGTGCTTGATGAGTCTTTTACACAGACAGCCTTTTCACAGCAATGTACTTGTTTTTATTTATTTTTTCCTGTAACATGCCGTTGCCTCCTTTAAGTTGCGTGTGTGGCGCTCTGAAAGACTTTTTCCGCTCCCCGTAGACAAACTGAAGGGAAATTTCTGTCGTTACCGGTGGTGTGTAAGGATTTCAGGTGAAAACAGTCACGTGTATGTGTGTTTTACAGCCTCGGGAGCGCTTTGCTTGCACAGCTGATGCAGGACGTTCATCAGAAATGTCCTGTTTCTCTGGAATCTTTAAGTACTGCACTTTATTAAATGATATTTGAGTAAGGATTCCAGTGGCTGATATGCATATGTTTCCATAAACATCTTCCAAACACAAACACACTGAGGCCAGAAAAAAAGAGCAAAAGATACACTCCCTCATGTGTGTGTGGCGGCCATGCTGTTTTGTTTACATCTACAAGCTGTAAAAGTACATACGGAGGCACTAGGGGTGAGAGGCAGGAATCGTGGTAAATGTGGTTTCCGTTGTTGTTCAGCTCTTGTCTCTTGATCTCAGGGCCTATAAAACACTATGGCTTTAGGTACTTAAACAAGATAGTACAGTATATAGAACCTGATTTAAATGCAAGTTAATCGCAGCAAAATCAATAAGATGCTGCAGAGAAGAAGCACAGGCATGTAAAATGCACATAGCTGGTGGTCTTTCCTCGTCGTTCGCTCAAGACAATCTCCCTCGACTAGTGTCACAGACATGTTCTGTGACGCTAGTCAACTTCCTCCTTCTTCAGACAGCCGCTGTTGAGCCTACTCATACACACTCAAGATTAAGACAGCAGCACATAGTAGTGCCGCCCACGCTTGCAAGACCTAACCACAAGCCGACACCTTATATAAATATATACAGAATGTAGAGAATGTTTTCTTGCAGATTTGACTCTGTTTCTGTGTGCATTACAAACTCAATCAAACTTGTGTACTCTTATTGGATTATACTTTTAAACATTTTCTTAGTAGAGACAAAAGCTTGATCAAGAGATCAATCAAGTAGCGCTTGATTGACACACGCCAGTGTTTCCCCACACACATACTGTATCCTCGGGTGTCGACCACCCAAGTACATTTGCTCACGCTTTGTAAAAATTTGTCCAGGAGAACGATGTCATCCACGATCGATAAACTCTCGTGGTACCGCTCCGGTACCTGTTTATTCTGCTACCGTGAGAGCGGTGTATTAAGAGGTAGTAAATACAGTGGATCCCAGCTGCTGTAAAAATAATAAGAACGGTGTACTGATGGTTGGTTGAACATGCTCTGCAGAGAAACACTTTTTCACATGGTGAATTGGCTCTTCTTTAAATAAAAACAACAACAATAACCAAAAAAAAAAACATTTGCATAGTTTACACTAATGCTCAAAAGTTTGGCATCCCTGATATTTATTTATTTCTACATTGTAAAACAATCCTGACAATATACAAAAAATACAATAATCTCCTTTGAACAGTTGATATTGAGATGTATCTGCTACTCGGGATCTGTAAAGCCTTTATAACAGCTCTAATCTGAGGTGCTGGTTGTTAATTATTTTATTAACAATTCTGAGGCTGGTGACTAAACAAACTTCTCCGCAGCAAAGGTAAGTTTTGGTCTTGTTTTCTTGGGAAGGTCTGAATGAGAGACAGTTTCATCATGTGCTTGATGGGTTTTGCAAATGCACTTGACACAATACTGTTCTTGCAGGAACTATTCAGAACAGCTTACTGACTGTTGTTGTTGTTGTTGTTGTTACGTAATTACCTCATGCCATATGTATTATTTCACAGTTTTGAAATCCCCAGTATTGTCGTCGAATGTAGAAACTAAATTATTAAACAAAATCAAAGAACGTGATCTCAAACCTTTGCTCGTTAGTGTGTATTTGTTAAAACATTAAAATGTAAAATATGGATGACAATTTTCTGTTTTTTAACAAACATTTCCGTCTTTGTATACCGAAGAATGTTTAGTCCATAACATCCTATTTACTTGGAGATGGAGAGAGAGGGGAGGGTTTGTGGGTTAATGTGAAATTAACAGAAATGTCAAATAAACTATGTTGTGTTAAAAATGTTGTGTTAAATGTCCTAAGTATTTGTTATTTGTCGTTACAGTGATCGCACTTGACCGATCTATTCTCTTTGTCTTTCAGAGGTTTCCAACCTTTTGGTGATGACCTCTGACAGAGAGCCCGTCCCTCAGAGACAGCCTCAAGTCAGCCAGCTGAGCTTCCACCGCATCCTTAAAGAGGAGATCGTTCAGGTACAACCATATACCTCTGCCCTTTCCCCCCCCCCCCCCCCCAGTATAAACTGTAACCATGCATTATATGGGACTTTACAGCATTTTTGTGCTACAAAAAGGTCCTTTAGAGGTTATATAGAGGTTATGTAAGTAAGAGTACTTTGTATTACTTCGAAGACATTAAAACTCGCCCTGAGCACTTTATTAGGAACACTATACTAACACTGAGTAGGACCTCTCTTTACTCTCAGAACAGCCTGAATCCTTAATGGCTTGAATTGTACAAGAACATTTCGTTAACATTCTGTCCCATGTTTACATGATCTCATCTTGCAACACCTGCAGATTTCACAAGTGCACTTTCATTCCGTAAATCTCACGTTCGATCACATTCCAAAGCCGCTCTAATGGATTTCGATCCGGTGACCAGGAAGGACGCAGAAGAACACCGAACTCATTGTCATGTTCATGAAACCAGGTTGAGACGACCTCTGCTTTGTGTCTCTGTGCGTTTAAATCCTGGAAGAAGATGAGTCAGCTGTGGACGTTAAGGGATACAATCGACCTTTAGTGATCGATTGGTATTAACACTCCCAGAACGTGCCAAGAAAACATTCCCTAGCCCTTTACACAACCTTCACCAGTTGACACAAGTAGGTTGGGTTCATGAATTCATTCTTTTGGGGCCTGATCCTAACACCTGTGTGCCTCAGCAGAAACGGTTGTGCTTCATTTTTTTTGTTGGAAAAAACAAAGGAAGTGCAAGTGGAAGCTGACATGCTCTTCTATCTTCTACTTCTTGTGCCTACATGTTGTGCATTCTGAGATGCTTTTCTCGCTGCGATTAACCATAAATTGTTCATATTGTTTTTTTTTCTCTGTGGCGTTTCTGCCAGCTAAAACTAGTCTGACCATACTCTATTGTCCGCTGTCATCAACAACATCTTTCTTTCCTCAGACCTACTACACCCTGGATGTTGTTTCATTATCACACCATTTTGAGTAAACCCTAGAAAATCTCAATCCGTTGTAAAAACATTCAGTCCCGCCTATCTGGCACCAACACACATGCCGCAATGAGAATCAATGAGATCTCTCTCTTTTTTCTCTCTCCTCTTATTCTGATGATTGATATAAATGTTACCCGAAGTGCCTGGCATGTATCTGCAGGATTTTGTCCACATGATTTAGCCGATGAGACGATTGCATGAATGAGCAGACTTTCCTAGTAAGTGTTTGGTGCATGTGAATAAGCAAGTTTATCTTATATGTTGTTGAGTAAGGATGGATTTGTACCGTGAAAGAAACGATTCTTTCACTTGCGCTCCGATACAGCAGGTGTGTTTGTGTTCTCACTGATCAAAACAAACTAGACTTTTGGGGTCAAGTGTTCTTGGAAACCCTAATGTGAAAACGCCCACATTAGGTAACTTGGACGGAAATTGGAAAAATAAAAGAACGCAGCACAGCATCAGTGCCGAAGCTACAGCGTGACGTTTTGCACTGCAGTTCATCTGAGGCAAAATCTAATAGATGTATTTTTTATTTTTTTTTAAAAAGGCCTTTGCAAACTACAAACAGAAAGTAATGATGCTAGTTATACAGTACGTAGCCCTTAAAGCTCAAAGCATTTCAACCATTATTTGTTTTGCTGTTTTTTATTTATTTATTTATTAATAAACATACAGTCCATAGAGCTCAGCATTGTGCAGTATAGAGTGTCATGACTAAGCAAAAAATTTAAAACTGGGTCACACAGGCAAATAAATAGCACAGATACACACAATCACTTGTTTCTATGGTTGTTTTCAGTTGTGTCTATGACCCAAAAAAAGAATAACGATAATATGTAGTGTTAAAATTAACCCTTTATAAAAGTAATGATAACAAATAACTCTCTACAATTAGCTCTACCAGAGTGAGTATTAGCGGATTTTGGATATATCCAAAAACCCAAATGCACAATTTGAAATCTTAAGCAAGACTTCCATATAAACACACACACACACACACACACACACACACACACACACACACACACACACACAGGGGAGTTGGACAATGAAACACTGGCCAATTTAGTGTTGGAGGTTTCATGGCTGAATTTGATCTTCGTTGGGTGAAATATCAGAGTTCAAAAGAGGACAAATTGTTGGTGCACGTCTCACTTGCGCATCTGTGACCAAGACAGCAAGTCTTTGTGATGTATCAAGAGCCACGGTATCCAGGGCGATGTCAGCATACCACCAAGAAGGACGAACCACATCCAACAGGAGTAACTGTGGACCCAAGAGGAAGCTGTCTGAAAGGCATGTATCCAAAAAACATAAAACCACAGCTGCTCAACTTGCTGCAGAATTAAATGTGCACTTCAACTCTCCTCATCAGGAGCTCCACATGGTCGATGTACATGGCCGGGCTGCTACAGCCAAACCTTTGGTCACTCGTGCCAATGCCAAACGTCGGTTTCAATGGTGCCAGCAGAGCAAATCTTGGGCTGTGGACAATGTGAAACATGTATTGTTCTCTGATGAGTCCACCTTCACTGTATTTCCGAGAGAATTCCGGTGTGGAGAAGCCCCAAAGAAGTGTTGCATGTCCACAGTGAAGCATGGGGGTGGATAAGTGATAGTTTGGGCTGCAATGTCATGGCATTCTCTAGACCCAGTACTTGTGCTGAGAGGACTCTACACCATACTAATGAATTATTGTGGTCTAAAACCAGGCATTTCAGTTTCATTGTCCAACCCCTGTGTATCAGATCAGACCATATCGGACAGAACACCACAGCTCATACTGTAGTAAAAAATGTTGCACCATTGCCTCTTTGGCCAAGACACAAACACCCTAATTTTCCACTTTAGATATTTTGTAAGAAAAAATAATAAATAAAGACTTAATTCCTGACCCTTGTTGTGCCTTAATGCACTTCTCTAGCTATTTATCTACTGTAGATTGCACTCAAAGGGTGATTTTGTTGTTCTGGTGTTTAGGGAGAGCACCTGGGTCTGGGCACCAGGACCAACATCTACGCAGGAGTTCTGAAGATGAAAAATGAGGATGAGGATGGTTTGGGCAGCTACTACGCATCACAGGAGGTGAAGGTGGTGCTGAAAGTGCTCGGCTCTGGACACAGGGATATATCTCTGGTGAGTGAGGACGAATCCTTTTTTTCTTCCCTCTGTGTTTGTCTCATGTCTCACAAAAAATAAATGAATAAACCATCGCTGTGATTCTTCAGGCCTTCTTCGAGACAGCCAGCATGATGCGACAGATCTCGCACAAACACATCGCCTTGCTTTATGGAGTGTGTGTGCGTCACCAGGAGAGTAAGTGTTTGTTTGCTTGTGCATTTAATTTTGCTTTAATCATAAAAAAAAAAGGATGGTGTTCTGATTGTTTTCTGTGTTTTTTTCTTTTTGACATCTGATATTTGATTGCATAAGCTGCGGCAGTCTAATGTGTTTTTATTGGCAAATGAACTGAAATTAAGCAGTACTTCCCGAAAAACACAAGCTGTCTAATGACGACACAATTACATTTTTTAATGTGTGTGTGTGCAATACCCGAATGCCAGGATTGTTTTTTTTTAAGCCTCATTCTGTCTATCTGTCTTGCTGTAGATATCATGGTGGAGGAGTTTGTGCAGTACGGTCCTCTTGATCTGTTCATGCGCAGAGAGACCGTTCCTCTCAGCACTCTTTGGAAGTTCCAGGTGGCCAAACAGCTGGCAAGCGCCCTCAGTTATCTGGTAAACACATGCTGAATTGTCTTAAAAAAATACAAACATGTACAATACTCTACAGTCATGTGGAACCGGTTGAGGTTAGGACAGGCAGTATTTTTCCCTCACTGTAAACCGTGGAACAATATGCGCAAAGAAACCCTTTTCAGCACTTATTTTTTTTAAGTACCCGCTCCTTAAAAAATAATTTAAAAAAGGATTGCTTAAAAGGATTGCATGTGATAACCGTGGGAGCAGGACTCCCAGCTTTGTCCTTATACAGTGATTAAAAGTCCTGTCATTATTGCCATTACCGTGGGTTTTCTGCATTTTTCACCAAGGAAATTGGACTTTTCCTTCCTACACATGACTATTTTGAAGTGTATTATCTTCCAGACACTAGTGATATATGCAGTGTGAGATGTGTGGGCAGTGTTATCTTAAATTCAGATAGTTGCAACATTTTTGTCTCTTATTGCAGTGGTCGTGGGTGTTCGATAGTTTTTCTCTCCTTTTTTGGTGCCTCGTCAATACTCCCGCACAACGCCAAAGACAAACACCGCTTCTTCGCAGGGTGTTTATTCAACTCGACATGTGAAAATTTTGCTTTAGGTTCATGTTAGACACTCCACTTTGTGTCTGAATCATTTTAAATTCACACTGTTTTATGCATAAGCTTCTATCAACATTATTTCGAAAGAAATGTTAGGTGATGATAATATGACCATGCTGGTGCAGTGGGTAAGTGCTGCTGAATCACAGCTGCTGGATCACCGGTTCGATCTTCTGGGCGTCATATTTCTGTCAGGGTCTCTGGTTTCCTCCCACTTCCAAAATAAAAATTCATCCTGCATTGCCACTGTAAGTAAAGGAGAGAGACAGAATGTGTGTGTGTGTGTGTGTGTAAGCATCCATGTGTTGCTCTGTAATGGACTTACGCCCAGTGTTTCTCGGATAGGCTCCGGATCCACTGTGACCCTGACCAGGATGAAGCAATTACTGAAGATGAATGACATTTTAAATTTGCCGGTTCATTTTGTAATATCATTATTTAATGCTTCCCCGGCCAGGCTCGATTCCCGTCTCTGTGTGCATGGAGTTTGCATGTTCTCCCCGTGCTTGGTGGGTTTCCTCCGGGTACTCCGGTTTCCTCCCACAGTCCAAAGATATGCAGGTTAGGCTAATTGGCGTTCCTAAATTGCCCGTAGTGTATGATTGGGTGTGTGAGTGTGTGTATGTGTGTGTGCCCTGCGATGGATTGGCACCCTGTCCAGGGTGTACCCCGCCTAGTGCCCGAAGTCTCCTGGGATAGGCTCCAGGCCCCCCGCGACCCTGAATAGAGGATTAAGCGGTATAGAAAATGAATGAATGAATGAATGAATTATTTAATGCCACGTTCAGCTTGAAGACTATGATGTGTATAGCTTGGAAATTTTTCCAATCCTTTTTTTTGTCCTTAAGTAAAACAAATTTGTATCTTACATGTTGTATGAGCTGTTTTCATATCATTTATATCTTTAAGATTTTGTTGTAATGACGTTTTTGAGCGTTTTCACATTAGTCCTTCCCCCCCGTTGGCCCATGTTTGCATTGTTTTTTCTACAAGAGAATAAGAACAAGGAAGTTAACTTTCGCGCTATGCTGATTTCCTGGGTAATCGATAAAAAAAAAAAAAAAAAAAAAAAATCTACTGTCTTCCTACTTTATCAGCTATAGCTGTGTAGGTCCAACAGCGATCTACTTCCGTTCTCGTGTGTGAGTGGTTCCTCATCTGATTCGATCCGACCCCTAATCCTGATTCATTTCCTAGTGGACTCGGGCACGGTTCCCGAGCGCGGAACGTTTGTGTTCTCATTGATCAAAATCAGAACCGGACTTCGTGGTCAGGTGTTTTTGAAAACGATTCCAGGGCCCTAATGTGACAACCCCTTTAGCAGTTACAGGTCTTAATGTTGTCTTTAAAAAAATGACCAACCTTACTGTATGTGAAAACAGTTTGAGACGGACCTGCTCTCACAGGTACAGTTGTGGATTCTGTACAGACGCGATTGCAAATTATAATGCCTGTCATAAATACCAGTTTGCGTTTATTCCAAACTTGTAATGATTTTTTTTTTTCAGCTTAGTGAACTGAAATGTTTGTGTTTGTGTGTATATTCTAGGAGGATAAGAAGCTTGTGCATGGGTACGTTTGTGCTAAAAACATTCTATTGGCTCGAGATGGACTTGACAGCGACGGGGGTCCTTTCATCAAACTCAGTGACCCTGGCATCCCCATCACCGTGCTAACACGAGAGGGTAAGAGCCTTGCTGGTTGTATATATGAACCGAAGGGCCTGAAATGAGCTGGCTGGCTAAGTCGAGGTAGCTACTTTGGATTCCAGTTCTGTTAGTTTGAGGTCTTTCACAAGTACGTGTGAAGGAAAAAGGAAGGAGGGAAGAACTTTCCATAAGCATGTTGTTACTGTCAGTCCAAAAAAAGCTACGTTTCCCGGAAGCACAGAGAAGAGTGTGATACAGATACGGCATAGTGTTTTGTATTAGCAGTGAGTATTAGCGGATGACTCTTACAATAAAACAGGAGAACTAGCTATGATTTTTATTTTTATTTTTTTTACATTTCAGTTAATTTACTAATGAAAAGTTATATTATAAAATAGCGTGAAACATGCATACACTTTACGCTTTAAATTATCCTGTCTTGAGGGCTACATCTCAACAGCATACTATTAAACACATTTTTACTGCCCTTTGTTTCTACGTTTTCAACACCTAAAGGTGTTGTAGGCTTTTATTTTTTACGACAGACACACGCATGTGCGAAGGTGTGCACGGATTGTGAGGGAACAGATTGGTGTAACTGACAGGAATCCTGCTGGCTCTCATCCAGCCTCTCAGTACTGAATCACCGTGACCCGGAATCGTCCTGTCGAGCGGCTCACTTAGAGGAAAGACTGGTTTTGTGTGTTCGTGTGAGGGAGGAACAGAATACTGACAGTTTAGAAAATCTCTCTCGCTTTGGAGAGAGACGTTCTTTCAGTGCAAAAAAGTAATTAAACAAGTTCAGCACAAGAGATGTTTTTTAAACTAAAATTCGTCTGTAGAATCTGACTTCTGTGGTGAAAAATGCATTTTCATTATCGACTGGCTGTATTTACTTCCTGCAGCACAGGAGATCCAAAATAGGGAAAGCACTAATTTTAGGTCAGGCTTCCTGACCTAATTATAATTATAGTAATTATTATTATTATTATTATTATTATTATGGTGTATTAAATAAAGAAAGAAAGAAAGAAACACATGCATGATAAGCATGCTGCATTAGACGGTGGTCGACTTGTATTTAATAAAATACGCAGAGTGTGTTAGACTCTCTTAGAAAGTGATGACTAAAGCAGTAATGCATTTACTAAGCAGGTGCATCATTATCAGCACGATCATCACTGGTTCCAGCTGCAGTCCCTGCCTAGACCAGTTATTTTCGTTGGATATCTTCCAGTTCCAACATTTGTTACTCTTCTTTTCCAAGGAGATTGCAGTTTGCAGTGTCACACTAAGCTGAAACCTGTGGCATGATTGTAGTAACAAAATATTTATATTGTACAGCAAACCGTGCATGTTTGTGCTTGCTTCAGAGTGTGTGGACCGGATTCCGTGGATCGCTCCCGAGTGTGTGCAGGATACAGCCAACCTGAGCGTAGCAGCAGATAAGTGGGGCTTTGGCACGACTCTGTGGGAGATATGCTACAACGGAGAAATTCCTCTGAAAGACAAGAAACTCACAGAGGTAAACACACCCCCACACACACACCTACACACACCTACTTACAGGTACATTTATACATAGGAATAAAACTGTAACGTTTTCTCAGTGTTCATTCCTGCCTTTTTCCCCCCCCTCCTCCCTCCGAGTAGAAGGAAAGGTTTTACGCAGCTCAGTGTCACTTGGCCACACCGGACTGTGAAGAGCTTGCTAATCTCATGACCCACTGCATGACCTACGACCCCCATCAAAGACCCTTCTTCAGGGCCATCGTCCGAGATATCGACATGGTGGAAAAACAGAGTAAGAATTGCTCTATTCAAGATCTAAATACAGTGCTTGACTTGAATGTGTCACGATTTTTAATTAATTTCAAATGGAGTTTCTTAAAGACGTTTTATTCAGATCTCTGCACCAAATTATTGTACTGTATCAACTGTACTGGAGCCAAGTGGTCTGAGTCTTGTTACTTGTATTTAATTTTTTTTTATTAGTTTGGAAAAAGGATTTATTTCTCACCAATCTGTTTTTAGTTAGAACGCTAACTAAATAGATAACGGATCTAACTAACCATGGTTTTTAAATCTTTGAATGTGTGCAATCTTCTCGCGTTTCTTTTTCATGCATTATTTATGAACCTACCTCGTTGCATCACCGGGAATCCCCTGGCGATTTGGAGGCAAGAGTATAATGCGGAACCAAAACACCAAACCTATTTGTTTATGTTTTTTGTTTTTTATGCTTCATATTGTTTGTGTGTCCAAGGTGTATAAGACTCACTCTGTCAAACTTACGAACGAATCTGACTTACGAACGGGGAGTTACTGTACATTCATTACCATAAAATAGAATGCACATACACTATATTGCCAAAAGTATTTAAACTTGAGTAACACCCAAATAATCCATATGGTTTAATGGGATGTTGGCCCACCCTTTACAGCTATAACAGCCTCGGCTCTGTTGTAACTGGTGTGGGGTTGTTTCTTTATGCGTTCGGCTCGGCCCCTTACTTCCAGTGGAATGAATTCTTAATGTTTCAGCATACCAAGACATTTTGGAAAATTTCATGCTATCAACTTTGTGAGAAGAGTTTGGGGACGGCCCCTTCCTGTTCCAACATGACAGCGCACCAGTGCACAAAGCAACATCCATAAAGACATGAATTATCGAGATAGACCTGATGGAACACCTTTGGGATGAATTAGAGCGGAAGCGGCGAGCCAGTCCTTCTCGTCCAACATCAGTGTCTCACCTCACAAATGCACTTCTGGACGAATCATCAAAGATTCCCATAAACACACTCGTAAACCTTGTGGAAAGCCTTCCCAGAGGAGTTGAAGCTGTTATAGCTGTAAAGGGGGCGGGGCCAACATCATATTAAACCCTATGGATTAAGAATTGAACATTACTTCAGTTCACGTGCATGTGAAGGCAGGCGAGCGAATATTTATGGCAATGTCTGTGGTCCCATAAGGATATTTTCTTTTTAACGTATCCTGACTCCCAAATGCAGAAGCAAGATACAAAGGAGAAGTATTGATTTAACCTGAAACAAAAGGTTACACTGATGTACCCTATAGAGCTTTGCTCAGTATAGAGTACAGTGTTTAAAAAAATCTCCATATCATATAATATCCAGTTTCACAGAACACAACTTGGACATTAAGTGACACTGTTGTTGTCGCTGTTCTTTCTACTGCTGACACACTGTGTGTACAGTAGCATCGGATTTGTACACATTTTTGGCGCATGTCTTACGCCGGACACCATTCCTCCCATTTTACCCAGACTTAGGAGCAGTATTGCGTCCAGTGGCTGGGGATAGGGCATCGGCTGGGAATCGAACCCGGGTCTTGGTGTCTCTGAAGTAGCCATGTGACTGTAATTCGATAAAAAAACGTACAAATTTAAAAAGAAAAAAATCTACGTAATACAGACACCTTGTGTAATCGAAAACATCTGCTTCGGTTTGGGGTGTGTACGTAAATGTTTTCCTACTAGTTGATCCAGAATAATTAGGTTACTAATGAGCTCTGCTGCATATATCAGCCAAATGACTTGAGAATTACTTTTTTACAGTATCATAAAAAACTGTTGTAAAAATCTCACTGAAAATTAACTAAATATAACTATTAATTAAACACAAATTATTGTGGCGGTATTTCTAGTCAATCAAGGCATGTGGCACTGTTATTCAAACAAAATGTGACTGAATTTTAATTGCACTTAGTGATAATTATTTATGTACTTTTCAAAATGTACACAATAAGTGAGCAGCAAGTGTTGAGACTCAGTTAAGTTTCTCATGTCCCTGCAGCTTTGTTTAAAACACTGACCCCGTGTGGTTTGAAATGAGACCTGCAAGACTGAGTAAACTACAAAAATCTAAATGCTTTTCTTCACCGGTCGCTCCTAGTCAATGGTTTGGACACACTGGATTGAGTATGTTTCCATATTCCCATATGTACTTTTCATGTTCTAAGTTAAACCTTTATTTGTCACATATGCATCACAGCACAGTGAAATCCTTTCTTAGCATATCCCAGCATAACTGGGGTCAGAGCGCAGGGTCAGCCATGATACAGCGCCCCCGGAGCAGACAGGGTTATCTGGGGATCGAACCGCTGACCTTCCGATCAGTAACTCAGTGCCTTAGCCCTCTGAGCCACCACTGCCTTGCTTCTTAAAAGAAGTAATGAGAAGCTTGGCCGGCTTGGAAATTTTTTATCAAAGCTGGCTGAGAAGCTGCTAAGTGTTTGCCAGCTTCATTACTAACGCTGTTGAAAGTGTGACATACAGAATAGTTTTGTGTTTTTGTGTTACACCTTTCTTGGCTGTGCTGTGTATATGATTCTAAAGTTTGACGCATCACGTGTTTCTTGTCTGTAGATCCCTCGATTAAGCCTGTACCCACCCTAGAGGTCGACCCCACAGTGTTTGAGAAGAGATTCCTCAAGAAGATCAGAGACCTAGGAGAGGTAATTTCCCATATGTAGCTCCGATACTGAAATGCTATTGCTTCGTATTTTTTATTTTTTTGGAATTAATGTATGTCATTTTGGCCTTTGTGTGTTCTACAGGGGCATTTCGGAAAGGTGGAGCTGTGTCGATATGACCCGCGCGGGGATCGGACAGGAGAGTTGGTGGCGGTAAAGTCCCTTAAACCAGAGAGCCGGGAAGAGCAAAGCGGCAACCTGTGGCGTGAGATTGACATCCTGAGGGAACTCTACCACGAGAACATCGTCAAATACAAAGGCATCTGCCAGGAGGAGGGTAATGAACCCAAACCAACACACTTATATTATTGTAAAACTACAAACTTTTGTATAAAAAGCATGAAGTGGAATATAAGAAAATAAATTTTTCTTTACTGTGTTGTAGGTGGCAGATCCATCAAACTCATTATGGAGTATTTACCAGCAGGTAGTCTGAAGGAATACTTGCCCAGAAACAAACTACAGACTAATATGAAGACCCTGCTGAGCTACGCTGTTCAAATCTGCCAGGTCGGCTACTCTAGACTTTCTTGTTAATACAACCACATGAGCGCTGTATCGTCTTCTAGGTCACAGATCCACGGGAATTGATGTTAAATTGCTGTTACTGTTTCTTCAGGACAGAAGACTTTTAGTATTTAGTATGATTCTGAGTTCAAGAGTCAATAAGAAATCTGATGTCAGTCAGCTTTCAACACAGTTGGAATACAGAGTTCTTACAGGATATAAAAGCGGTCATATTGCAGTAGTACAGTGTAGCTAGAATATAGTGTAAAAATAACATTTTGGAATTACAGTAAGTCCCCGACTTACAAACATTCGAGTTACGAATTTCCGCAGATACAGACAGACCTCGCATCTCCCGAACACATCGCGGAATTAGCTCACGTGTATTGTACAAAAAAATAGACACTGCGGTGCACCAGATACCAAATTAACAATTATATACAATATTTTCAGTGTGTAAGTGAGTGTATAAAATGTCCAAAGTCCAGTATATTGTCTGTGTGTGTGGGGATGCGGGAGAAATGAGTTGGCCTGACGGGTTTCAATGAATCAGTCCAGGAGCACAATGATTGGCTGTCCTGTAAAACTGTGCTGATGGTGAATAATCCTAATCTATGAAAATCCAGATCGAGACAGAGTACACAGTCCGTAACAGCTCTGAGACAAAACGGTGTCTGTTCAAGCGCACATTAAACAGCAAGTAGCATTGTCCTCCTCCCCATCGTCTTCCTGGGTTCCCTTTAAAGCTGACCTCAGCTGACCTTGTTGCATCACCGTGGTTCCCCTTGCAATTTGGAGGCGAGAGTATAATCCAAAACACCAAACCTGTTTCATAATGTTTGTGTGTCCAAGGTGTATACTGTAAGACTCACTCTGTCAGACTTACGAACGAATCTGACTTACGAACGGGGACTTACTGTACTAGATTAACATGCATTGCCTTGTGTAGCTCTGACATCACAACCTTTTTCTTTACTTGTGTTTACTCCACTAATTCAGGGTATGGATTATCTGGGCTCTCGGAATTACATCCACCGAGACCTGGCTGCTCGGAACGTCCTGGTGGAGAACGAGAGCACGGTGAAGATTGGAGACTTTGGCCTGACTAAAAGCATTAAAGACAACGAGGGCTACTATACAGTGAAGGATGACCTGGACAGCCCAGTATTTTGGTGAGCCATTCTGAACATACAGAAATATCGTGCAGCATAAAGTCATTTATTGCCATGTGTGCACACATAAAGGATGTGCAAAGGTTATTTAAATACTAACATCATTGTTTGCGTAGGTACTGTATTATTCCGTGTCCACATGAAGTCAGTAACAATATAAGCCACGCCTGGGGATATTTTGATCCAGAGAGCAGCACAGAGCATGTGGTGTGCAAGCCTGAGGTGTACAGCAGGACAGAAGTCTCAGAGGCAGGGGTTTTAAACTGTCATGAGCAGGAGCAGTATAAAGAGAAAAACACTAAACAACACGTCTTTCACAGAGTTTACATTTTAATAGAAATCAGAGTGGATGCTGCTCTACAGGAGATACATATGTAGATAATACATGATTCCACCACAACAAATATGATATTTTCCCTCTTTGGCAATGAACAAAATATTTGTTTGTCTAATGATGCCCAAGCACCTGCCCCTTTGCACTTTCATGTTCAAAATGCTCTTTTGTCAAGGCATTTTGTAATGAAATAATAAAAAATATTTGAAAAATAATAATAATTTAGCTTTGACCTGGCTCCGTCAGTTCACGTCACATGATGGCTTTTAACCTTTTTCGTGACGTGCCCTGCGTAATGGAGTTATACTTGCCGGGACGCCGCAGGCAGATGCACAGTGGGGGAAAATTTCTCGTAATAGTTCTCAGAGAAATACTAATCAGGAGCTTTAGCTGCCGGTAAGTGGGGTTTGCAGGGGTATTATGTGCGCATTGTGCGTCACATTTGTGCAGCTCTGGAAAAGTACAAGTGGGTTTTAATGGCTCGCTTTGTTTCTGTAAGTCTCAGTAACACTCTTGTGTCACGGCCAAAAGTATTTATGGTCATTAATAGTTCAAGTATAAAGTTGCCCAGTTTTAACTGTGTCTACATTTTGTAGTTTGATGCAGTAATCATGATGATTTTACTGTAATTTATTTGTAAAAGAAATGATTGATCTCATGAATAGAGAGGGAGAGAAGATTAGAAATAAAACGGAGCAGTGTGAAGCCAGTGGCCAGATGGATTAGAAAGACAAACACAACAGCTTAGAATAGCACGCGTATCAGTTCAGTTCTTTACATGGCAAATGTCAATAATAATAAACTCTTTATTGCGACAGTTTAATGTCTTATTGCCATGGATTTATTATTGATTATGTGCAAGAGGATGTTAATTATGGCTAATAATAAAAATTACAAATAGATTAGAATATGGAACTGCGCGTCATTCCCAGATGAAGTGGAAAGTGTTAGGTCATATGAGGAGACAGAGACGGGGGCCGGAGTGGAAGAGAGAAGCATTGAGGCACAGCCAGCAGAAAGAGTGCAGGGGACAGCAGCCAGCAGGAGACACAGACAGAGGGGCGTGGAGTGTGAAAGAGGTTACATTATGTTTGAATGTGCTGTGCTGAAATTAAAAAACAGGTTACACCTTAAATTATGTTGGTGTATGGCTTACTTTTTTTTAATTTTTTTATTTTGTTTCCGTGTGCCCACCTTTTTAACTTTGAGCACTCGCCCCTCTAAAGGTCTCTGCACGGCCCGGGTAATTTCCATGTAAAGGTCAAGTAAAACATAGAAAAACAGAAAGTGCAGAACAGTCTGTAAGTTTAATGCTTTACTTGCTTAAGATGTGAAGAATCAAACAGGTGCAACGCCTGCTCAAACACACACTCAGTAAACATCATAATCTCTACAGGGTGTCTTAAAGAAATTGAGTAACTACATGTTCAAGGCAAATGAAATGAAGTAGGATTTAAATTGAAAAATAAAAGATTTATTATTCAAACGGATATAGTTTTTACAACCGATTTCACAAAGCTTCTTTTACAGTTGAGTCCCTCTTTTTAAACTCCTGCCGCATAGCGACACAGAATTAATTGTAAAACATTAAACATAGGTAGTTTGCAAACATCACATTTAAATTTGAGATCATTTGAGCGATGTTGTTAGACTATGAATTATATAAGGTGTTTGGGGCACCATGTATATACAAAGGGCCCCCCAAAAATGTAAATGAAAAATGTTTTTCAGGCCCTCTGTATGTATGTGTAAAAATGTATTTTATTTAATAGAATGTAGCTGTTATTTAGCCAGTCTTTAATTAGTTAATAGAAATAGTAGTTAGTTAGTTAATAATTAATAGTTAATATTTTTATTGTGTGTACAGATTAGGGTTGGGACTCACCAGGGACCAGCCAGTACGATATCACCACAATATCCATGTGCCGATTCTTATTGCGATTCTGTTAATATCAAGATTTTTATAAATGTCCCGATTCAACAGATGTACATTTTATTCCAGATCTTATTACAATTCTAAACAAGGGTCACAAATCATTTGCTTCTACGATACAGGAGGTAGTGCTGCCTGCCAGTGTGTGAATAGTTAGTTATTAATGAATATTAGAGCGAAACATCTCCATCTTTAGGATTATAGCGGAACGGCAACATTTCACAACCTCACATGCAAACGTGTATATGAAATTTGGGGTCAGTATGGCGATGCATAAATTACCACACAAAAGATTAGCTATGTGGCGATATGGCTCATGCTGTTTGAGCTGTGTATGAGCAGTGATCTTGTGTGACATCATGTCTCTCTCTCTCTCTCTCTGCGTGATCTAGGTATGCTCCAGAATGCCTGGTGCACTGTAAGTTCTACAGAGCGTCAGATGTCTGGTCGTTTGGAGTAACCATGTACGAACTCCTGACCTACTGCGACGCCTCATGCAGCCCCATGTCGGTAAGCAGTCTGTCATTAATCTTTGATGACCCCAGTCTGAATGTTTCACAGCCCACTAACTCATTAGGGGTGAAGAGTGCAATCCAGTGCAAGTCGTGTCCTAATAATTTGAACATTTTTATGGAACATTAAATTCATTGACTGAAGTAATGTGAGTACTGTTACCACTTTGTTGTGAAGGCAAGAGTGTGTGTGTGACGACAGAGAAGGAGAAAAAGGATCTTTAACCTCTCTAATGACACTTTCTTTTGCTGTTTTTTTCGTAGATTTGCTGTTTGCTGATTTTTCCGTAGAACCAAACTAATAATTGTTCGAGGAAATCCACTCAATTTCGCAGAGACCATAAATTTCCTCCGCAATAGTTTTTATGGCTTGACAATATTTAATTTTTCATGTGTTTAAACGTTAACTATTAAGAACAATATTATTTATACATTCTGTGACAAATATTAATGTAAATTCAACTGAATGTCCGTGTAAAAATAATACTGCGTACATTTGATAAGTACTGTACAGGGAACACAAAGCAACTGTAGAGGAAAGCGTGGCTTGGGACGGTACATATAGGGGTACTAGGGGTATTTTACATTCTAGCACTGCGGGTGACACAGCAGTACATTAGTGTACAGTATACAGTTAACCTTTACATCCCTTTTTTAAACTTTTCTTTTTATATATATTTATAAGGGTAATGTATTAAGCTAAGTTTGAAATTAATTTAAGGTGTTTTGGTTTTAAACTATATAAATAGGCAAAAAAAAAACATTTTTAAACAATTTGTGGGTGCTCTAGGAACGGACTGTAACCCCCGCGAATTTTGGGCCGCCCACATTGATAGAACTTTGTCTTTGTACAGTTTGTACAGTCTGCAAGAAGTGCACATATCAGCATTATAGATCAGCAAACAATACATTTTTTCAATTGAAGGTGTGAGAATTATGTAGAGATTTGGTTAAACTTGGCCCTTCACTGAGTGAAACACTGCTCTAGTGTCTGCTGCTAATGAAAGAGCCTTTTGTTCAGTGAGCCGTGTGGAGGCTCACTCGCCGTCTGCCAGATGGCGCCAGTCTGTGCCCATGGTGGCAGACGCCGTGCCCAAAGTGTGTTCACTCCAGTACCCATACAATCCACTCTATGGAAAAAGTACAGACGAGAGAGTAGTGTGTTACTCATTTATTTATTATTATTATTATTGAAACGTTGACAAACAGATGAAGGCTTGTTTTAAGCAGAATTGACTGAAATTCGACTCTGTCCCCCTCCAGGTCTTCCTCAAGATGATTGGACCGACCCATGGACAGATGACTGTCACCAGATTGGTCCGGCTTCTGGAGGAGGGGAAGAGATTGCCCAAGCCAGATATCTGCTCTGACAAGGTAAATACGTGTAATACATGTAACACACACACACACACACAGATCAGCTGATGAAGGAGGAATATGAAATGCAGATTCGTGGAGATAAAAGCAACGTGTTCTCCGTGTTGCCTCAAGTCAGTCAGGTTACTTCAGCAGGCAGACGATGTAACGTGTTAGTCATCTTCTAGTTCTGTTTATTTTATTGTTTCCTGTTTATTGTTTAATGTACCTTTTGTTGTTTGTTAGTTTTTCCTAACCAGTAACATAACTATTTATGAAGCGAGTATTATTTAATATTTTTAATGAAGTTTTTATTAAAATCTAGACATACATTTTAAGTACACGTTTACAAAATACGTGTTAATTTTTGCAGGAGATTTTTTTTTTTCCTGACGCAGTAGAAATCTTTTGAGATGTTTACTCATGTGCTATGTCCAGTACTGTGCAAGATTCTTGAGCCACACAGTGTTTCTTCATATTTCGCTTACAAAAAGCCAAACTTGTATTTTTCATTCCTATTTTTCTCAGTCGAGTCCTTGATCAGTTGACCAATTACATTTAGGCATTTGGCAGACGCCCTTATCCAGAGCGACTTACATTTTTCTCTCATTATACATCTGAGCAGTTGAGGGTTAAGGGCCTTGCTCAAGAGCCCAACGGTGGCAACTTGGGGTTTGAACCTGAGACCTTCCGAACCGTAGTCCAGTGCCTTAACCACTGAGCTACCCCTGACCCCAAGTAATCATTCAAGCATGAAAAGACGTCTAAATTAAGGCACAAAACAGTAAGAAACAGGTGCAGATGATAACATGATGATCAGGCTGGTGGTTAGTGTACTGGTGATGCTGAAAGATGCTGAGTGGTTGGAACAGACGAGAGGGGAAATGAGGTCGCTGCTGAGTTACATAACAATCAGTTTTTAAATTCTTGAGGTACTTTGTAGCCTGTCACAGTAAAACATTTTTATTGTACATCATTTAATTAAGTTAAATATAAAGAAATGAGGTGTGGCTCAGGACTTTTGCACAGTTCTGTAATTAAAGGTCAGGTTAATGTTCAAAGCCTTAATGCTGAATATTTTATAAAACTATTATTAGTTATACAGTAGTAAAAAAAATCCTAAGGGATGTAATGGATATGTGATGGACAACACAGTGGCCTTTAAGAAAAACCAAAATGTATTCTTCAATAAACTGAAACACTGCAATATAAACATACAGTACCACAGAAAAACATCACAAAATATGATTTAAGTAATACTTTTCTTTATTTCAATGATGTCCAGTTTTTGCTTAGTTATACACATCATCAGCTCAGAAAGTGAAGTGTACAAAACGACGTGTACTTTTATTGGTTCCTGACTCCTCAAAGTTGAAATATCATTATTTCATATTTTGTTTCATTTGGCCGAATGTTGACTAACTCTGACGTCTCGTGTCAGGTGTACACTTTAATGAAGAGGTGCTGGGAGAGCACACCTGACAAAAGGATCGACTTCAAAGGCCTCATCGCTGCTTTTCAGCAACTGCTCGGTGACGGCATGTAACCATGGAAACCGCGATCTGCAGTTACACACTCCACCTGCCAGACCAGAGACTGCGCTTCAGGTGTCGCCACGGTGAACTTTTTTTTAACGCAAAGACGACTTCGGGAGAACATTATTTTCCACTTTGTTTTGTCCAGAAGGAGCTTTTTCACATGCTGCGCTCTCCTGGTTCCCTCAGACAGACTGTGTGTGTCACGGTGTCGCCACAGAGTGCGGTCACGACGAGAAGCGAAATCATCAGTCAACCACAGGGCACGAAGCAGCACGTATATCACTCGCCATCAGTTTGCAAGACCTATCTATCCTGTTATACCCACACTTCCTGTACTTATGTCAGCGACCGCGTCGAATTATTTCTCTTTTTGTTCCAAACGCAATTTTATATTCCTAATGTACTTTTATGCAGTCAGTTTTTTTTTTCGTTACACATTTTCAGCAGTGTGAGTTTGAGCGATGCGGGATGTTTGCCGAAGCGTGTCACCGCATGTCACATGTACAGCGAGACGAACGGGAGCTACAGGATGAGAGAGAGAGAGGAGTTTCACCACATGTATCACAAGCTTGATCTGGGACACTTGTGCACGAGGACAGGCATAGGAGTTGTCCTTCTATTCTACAGAACATTCTGAAACCTGTGTTTCATAGCATTTTATTTCTCACGCAGCTCTCTGTCAATGATGAAAGACTGAAAAGGAGAAGTCAGTATTTTTAATTTTTTTTTTTGCCTTGCATTGTGCCTACAGTAGGCACTAGAGGACAGTAGAGAATACAGAATATCATCTTATTACTATCTTAAATCTAGTAAGACATATTCTTGCTCAAATCTTACATAAAGTCAAGAAGCATTTTAAGTCTGAGGCTGCATATTTTAGCATTTGTATCTACAGAAATTAAAAGTGAAATTTATTGGGGCCAGTATGCATTGTTTAAAAGCTGTACTCTCATTATTCTCCTTGTAAACTAAACTATTTTCTCATCTCCTGAGTAAATGTATCAGTTTTGTTTTCTGCTGCGGTTTGGTTCAAGTCTTGACTTTTTGTGATTTCTGCTAACGCTGAGACACGCTGTAAGGCACCGGTGTAGCGCCGAGTGGAACAGCAACAAGATGGTGGCGTAGTGTGGGAGAGAAACTCAGCAGGGGACACACAGCTCCTTCAGCACAACTCCTTCTCTTTATTGCGGAATGTAAAACAATTCTTTCAGCTCGAGAAAACAAAAAAAAAAGGAAGAAAACAAAAAACTATTTTATTTTTCCTCAAGAATAAGACAAATAGTATCCAATCAAGGAGAACAATTTACATAAATAGACAAATAAATACAAAGACTTATTTTCTTTACCGCTATTTAAAACACATAAGAGATCTATGAAAAAGAGTAAAGGAACACAAAATTTGTGCTAGAGTAAGTACAGAGGAGTAAAGACATGCTTAAATTCCACCGTACCTAAAAACAGCTTATTCACAGAAAGCAATATCAGTATAATTTAGATATAAAATATTGCAAAAATTTTAATTCCATGTGAGAAAAAAAAAAATAGTAGAAACGTTAAATATAAATGAAGGTTGTAGACGTGTAATGTATACACATCACAAAACAAGCCTTAGTGTTAGACAGGTGAACCTGTAAAGTATTTAATTCAAGAAGAAACTTCAGTATTGCAAAGCCAGCACATTTACACACACACACACACACATATATATATATATATATACATACACAAACTGCGCTTTAAGGTCAAGACGCACAACCATACTAAGTGTAGACTCTGGCTTTTTACACACACGACCTACTCTGATGATCAGAAATACACAGAGTGTAAAGAGAGAACTTTACATTCAACATGAACAGCAGGCACAGCAGAAACCCCCCTCGTCTACTCATCAACAGACTGAACCAGACGTCTAAAGCTCAGGGGGCAGACTGTAAAACCTTTTACACTCTCACACAGACAGCGGATGTAGTGTTAGTGACCGGTAAGTGAATTGTGTGACGAGGTAAGCTTAAAGGTGCTTTAATATTAATAATAATCCCTGCCGAGGTGGAATCAGCAGTGCTCAGGCTGGACACGGAGCCTTCGGACGCTGTGGAGAGACGCACTGAGCACGGGAGAGTCAGCTGAAGACTGAAAAGACACGACGGACAAACAGACGGTCGCTGTGTTTAAATAGTCAAATAAAAAAAAACACGACAGGGCGTGGTGTTAGCTGGTACAGGAAAATAATCAACATGTGATAGCGTAACAGCATGTCGTAGAGTGTTTCATTCCTTACTTGACGAGTACAAAGCTCTATGTATTAAACACTGTGTCGTCATTTTTATCCATTTAGAGTTTTTAATGTTGTGCAACATGTTAAGTCCTTGTGACCTCATCAGTAGGCGTTTTCACATTAGACATGATTGATTTGTCCCGTACCCAGGAACGACTGATCCCACGCTGGGCAGCGTTTACATTATTTTTGATCTCCGTACTCGGGTGCACTTTCTGACCTTCTTGGTTTGTGAACAGCCATTAAACACAAGAGAAGAAGAAAACAAGGAAGTTAACTTTGGCGCTATGCCTAATGATATTGATATTTCTGAAGAAATAAAATGTCTGGCTCTCGTCTGCCTGCTTCATCAGCTAAGTAAGATGGTGCTGAATTTGGAGATTGTTAATGACGTCATGTCTAAACGGCTGTCTACCTCTGTTCTCAGATACGAATGGATTGCATATCTGATTCAATCTGTTCCCGAGTGCGCTGTATCTTTCTCAAGACCAGTTCTCCAAGCAGACTTGGGCACGGTTCCCGAATGTGGAGCGATTGTGTTCTCACTGATCAAAATGAACCAGACCTTGGGGTCAAATGTTCTTGGAAACAATCCTGGGACGCTAATGTAAAAACGCCTTACAGTATCGCTCTCTTTAAGAGAAAAAAAAGCAAAACATGGAAGTAAAGCTTCTGTTGTTGAGGTTGTCTTTACCAAACACTACAAGGTGCACTAGAACTGGAGACTCCTTTCTTCCATAAGTCTCAAATACGCACAGAAATCTTAGTAACCATAGTAATGATTATATATATATATATTAGATATATTTGTTAGACACGATATTTCTAATCTGTTTCCCATTGGAGTTACCCACTCTATATCATCGCCACACTGGATTTCTACATGTTTGCAACTGAGATGGTAAAGTGTTGCAGTTCCTCCATAACCCTACAGGTGATACATTTAAAACCATTCAGTTTCGTGTGGTAGAAGTGAATTGTTTTCCAAGTTTGTTTAGAATCCTCATGAATTTTTTTCCTAAAAGGTAACATCCAATTGTGATACTTATTCCAATACTACGGTATCGTGATATTGTATCGGATGGGCTTCAGGGATTCAGATCCTACCGTAAGTGGACGATAAAAATGTGTTTGGACTTTCAGTTACTGAACACATCACATTCACGCTTTTTTTTTTAATTTTTTTTTTTTTTAAACGATTTGCTTCTTTTACTGTACTGAGCACTGGGTCATGATTCATAATTATTATTATTTTTTGACATGAACGGTCACTTAACTGTAACATGTTAGTTAACATGAACAAACCATGAGCTTCTGGAAGAACAGACTGAGGAGGAGCTTGAACGTTTAAACGAGATCGCGATCTTAATGCACACTCAGACTCTGATGTGTGCACCTGAGTTCAGAAATGGATATGAATTTATCATCATCATCATCATCAGGCATATGCTGAAAAAAAACACAGCTGATGTAACTGAATTTCTTTTACAGTAAAACCTTGGATTGTGAGTAACGCGGTTTGCGAGTGTTCCACAAGACGAGCAAAGATTTAAAAAAAATTTGCCTTGAAAAACAAGCAAGTCTTGTTTTAACAGTACCGAGTATCATGTATAACGCCTTTCGCTTCTTGTTTTGATGCCGAGTGTCACATGATCACAACTGAGCCAATGTTTTTTTTCTCTCTCTTGTACTGCGGAATTGTGGGTAATGGTCTCTCACTTTTATAATCAACATCCGTGCACGCGCGTACTGTTTACTATAACACTGTGACCACGTGTGCACGTAAAACACATTTTATTTTGTGTCCGTATGCGTGTGTGTACAGCGCATTTCTTATAACGTGTGTAAAGCAAAAGAAAGTCTCATTAGAGAGGTTAAAGATCCATTTTCTCCCTCTCTTCATCAGCCTCTCGTCATGTATGTGCGTGTGCATAATTTGACACCGTGCCCCTTCACACACACACACACACACACACACACACGCCTTTACTCCTTTCCCCTCCTCTTTTTTAAAGGTAAAGTGCAGGTTGATTTGCTTTATTTTTACTTTATATTTTGTATTAATTATTTTTATATATTTATTTTTTGGGCTGTGGAACGAATAATTTTCCCATATTCTTATGGGAAAATTTACTTTGATTTACGAGTGTTTTAAAATACATAATTTGGAACAAATTATGCTCGTGATCCGAGGTTCCACTGTATATTTAAACAAGCATCGATGATGATGATTAACGGGTTTGTCCAAGTTAATGACCTTTGTTAGTTAAAGGAACCTGAATGTAAATACTGAGTGTTTATGCTGTAGATAGTGTAACACGCCGGGGAATCACGAGAGATCTACATCACTCACTGCACAAGACCTACTGTACATGTGAAACCATCATCAGCAGGTATTAGCACTACTGAATGCACAGGGTGCACTTTTTATCCCTCTCTCTCTCTCACACACACACACACACACACACACACACACACACACACACACACACACACACACACACACACACAAAAGAGAATGGCTTCTGGAGTGGGTGAGGACATCAGGCTAGTCAATACAATCACTTAGTATAAATAAAAAACACACATGGAGCCTTAATCTAAATTGCTGACTACAGCAGGAAAAGCCTGTACACTTACTAAGACAGGACAGACCGTCTCCACTAAGCAGACAATCCCCACACACACACACACACACACACACACAAGCACTATGGCTTTGAGCCGTTCAAATATGGTTAAATATCATTTACAAAAACAATTCTCCCAATCAAGGAGCCGTAAAGAGAAGCACTGATCCCCAATCAGTGTTATTATTACACTCATATGATGCAGTAACACACAGACACACACACACCCTTCTACACAGCATTAAGGTATCAGTGTGAGAGCAAGTACACTATATCAAAGCTGTTTAACTAATACACACACACACACACACACACACACACACACACACACACACACACACACACACACACACACACACACACACACACATCCCCAGCAGCATCACGTCCTTATTACAATTGGTACTAAGAGCAATATTACTATTGCGGCAGGTAAAGATTTCCATCCCAGTGGAACAACAACATACACACAGAGCATACACACACTCACACACACTCACACACCATAACAGAAATCTTACTCTTTATTGCCTTTAACCTGGAGCACGGCCCATGTGGAGGCTGTGTGTTTCATCATCTGCTCAGACGTGAGCTCGGCCTGTGTTAAGGCTCCGTAGTATAATGGCTGATTGTTCCTACATTTACAGCACTATGTACAGTGTTTCTCCCTCACACACACACACACACACACACACACATTTCTATAGGCAGGGATTCGTCCAGGTGAGTGGATCAAAGACGAAAAGTGCTTTTAAGACAAAATCATTTACCGCGGTGAACAACTCGCACTCGAGTTATGGCTTTTCATATTTGTCAGTCCGTTGATGGTTCACGAATACGAATGGAAAACTTTTAAAACATTTCCACATTGAAAACTTTACTTCTACTGGAATATGCGTTTCATTTTTTTCAACACCTTCATGAGACAAGGTAGGAATACACAGTTGTATGAAAAGGTTTGGGCGTCCCTCACATATTGTTGAATTTTGAGTTTTTATCAGGTGATAACGTCAGCACAACACACTTAAGTTAAGACCAGAACCAGAAGGAACCAATTGGTTCCATGATTGCACAGGTACCGTATAGTAGAGAAATGACTGATACTCAAGGTTTCTTCCTCATGTGGTCTCGGGGAGTTTCTCCATCACCTGGCACCATACGTTTAAAATCTATCAGTTTCCCGAAATCTGAGATTAAGATTAACATTCGGTTATTTGTCAATTTTACCTTACAGGAGAGTAAAAGAATGTCATTTTTTCCCCCTATATCCTAGTAAGAAAGCTGAGGTCAGAGCACAGGGTCAGCCAGGACACAGGAACCCCTGGAGCAGATACTGTACGTTGCAGCTTGGGGAAAAAAATCGATTCAGTGATGAATCATCACACAAAAGAGTAGCGATACATGTATCGCCATGCTGACTCCAAAATCACTCTCTCATCTCACTTTATACCACTTTATCCTGTATATACTGGGTCACGGGGGGACTGGAGTCTATCTCAGGAGACTTAGGCTGCCAATCAATCGCAGGGCACACACAGATACACACACTCGTACACTACGGTCAATTTGGGATCACCAATTAACCTAAACTGCATGTCTTTGGACTGTGGGAGGAAACCGGAGTACCCGGAGGAAACCCACCAAGCACAGGGGGGGGGAGAACATGCAAACTCCATGCACACAGAGGTAGGAATCGAACCTGGCCGGGAATCGAACCCGAATCCTGGAGGCGCAAGGCGACAGCGGTAACCACTACACCACTGTGTCGCGTATTTCAAAATCTGTTTTTTTTTTTTTTTTTTTACTTACAACAGAGATGCAGTAGTCAAACAGCCAGTGACCAGAATTGATTTGTTTTCAGCTTGATCAGTCGTGACCATGTATAACCTGTGTCAAAAGTAGTGATGCAACAGAAGTTTTTTTTATGGTGTGTTAATATGCTGCTGATCAGCCTTTTTACTTCAAACTCTGACCAAATCAGAAGGGCAAGGGTCGTTCAGGGCTTAAGGTGTTGCACTACAGTTCAGGAGGTCACAGGTTTAAAACCCAGAACCACTACAGTATGTTGCCACAGCTGGGCCTTGATAAGGCGGCAAAATGTCTCTACATGCGGTGCGTTAATCTACTGACACATTGGTGTCCTGTGTGGTAGGAGTGAATTCTTTGATAATTTTATTGAGAAATACTTACGACGGACGGCATAACACATAGACGAGCTGTTCTGTTTTTTTGTTAAAGTTAATTTTAAGCTAAGTTAGAGTCTACACTGCTCAATCCTAAAGGCTGTATAGATTCATTAAAACATAGCAATATAAAAAAAATGATTAAACATGACAGCTGTACAAAATATCCAGTAACAGAACTTCATTATCTCACTAACTGACTCATCAATTGTTTTTAATAACAAGATTTCCTCTAAGTCTCCAATCTTCAAGCTAACGCTGAACAATCTGAACAAAAACCTATCCGGTGTCTACATAAAAACAGGCCATGGCGATTCCGGTGCCGTTATCCGCTGGTCGAAATGGCAGTTAAGGGGAAGTCAAGGCAAGGATCTGTAAGAACAAGACACTTTGTAGACACGGCTGCCCAAATGCTGGGAAGAAAGGCACTGAGTGACAGAAAGGGGCCTGCGGGAGGGGTCTGGTTTGGGGTTAAATGGCGCAGCAGTGTTGGAGCACCGGTGGAAGAGTCATCAGCAGAAAGCTGAACTGAGATAAACCAGAGACAACTTGGATACTAGTGCTGTAGACATTAATGAAGTGTAAAAAAAAAACCCAAGATGAACTCTTTGGTCACGATGACGATAAAAAGAATTGCATCTGATGAAAAGAACAGTTATTAAGCACTGATATGTTCAGCACTGATTATGCATGGCAGGAAGTGGCCCTCACACTCCTCACACTCGACGAGTTAAACATGCTGCACAGGCAATGAGGAAGAACTCAATGGGGAAACTCCCTTAAACATGAAGATTCAAAAGCAATGTCTAGTGTTCAGCCGTAGACGTCTACACAGGCCAGGATTACTGTATGTTTCTTAATTTCTCATCAAATGTAAAGTAAGCGTCTTGCTGCAGAGGTTCTGTGTGTGTGTGTGTGTGTGTGTGTGTGCGTGTGAGATTCTTCTCACTTCAAAAGTCAACACTATGAATTTAGTGAGGGGTGCACAAACTTTTGCATACAACTTTAAATATTGGACTTGATGACGTTGAGCAAAATAATGTCTGTCTGGGACACGCGCGGGACACACGCGCACGTTTCGTCTTTGACCCCTGCGGAGGCGCGCGCGTCTCTGTCACGTTTTGCCGCCTTTTTTTTTTTTTTTTTTTAACTACAACAGAGAGAAATATTTACATTAAATTACAATTTTTACACCAGAACTGAACATCTCTCACTATCTGAAACAACATCCACTGTGAAAGGTGAATGCTCTGAGGACAGCTCTGTCTTTTTCAGCCCTTTACCTCTTAAACACACACACACACACACACAGCCAGGAGCAGTGAAGTGACGCACCTGGAGGAAACACAAGATCATCAGAAGTCAGAAAAGTTCACTATTACAAAGCTTAGTGGCCTTTTGTTACACTGTGTGAGTTGCAAAAAATTAAAATAAATAAAAAAGTTCCCCAGGTCAAAAAACAGCTCTAAGACCATCCAGACCTTTAACACACACACACACAGAGTGTGGAGTTAAGGCTTCGACTGGACAACATCAATGCACTACAAAAACACTGTAATTGTGTGTGTGTGTGTGTGTGTGTGTGTGTGTGTGTGTGTGGTCTAAATCCTCTTCTTTTTGAAGTAGTCAGCGTACTGGCCACCCAGACCCTGTGAGTGCTGGCCCACGTAAGGCCCCTCTGATGTCACTTCCTGTACCGCCAGTGTGGGATACTCTCGCTTCTGCCCTCGAGCCTGAGAGAGACGGAGAGAGAAAGTGAAACAGAAATACAAAGAGGGAGAAAGAGAAAGTAAAAGAGAAGCAAAGACAGAAATGGAAAGCCAGAGACCGATAGAGAAAGAGACAGAGAAAAAGTTGGAGGCACAAAGAAAAGAGACATAAAGAAAGAGACAAAATGCGACGGGTAGACAGAAGGAAAGAATGAGTAAGAGAGTGAGAGAAAGAGAGAGAAAGGAGGTGAGGCAGAGACATCCAGGAAAATTGAAGAAATATTGAGACAAAGGCACACAGAGAGAGAGAGAGAGAGAGAGAAGAATAGAATAGAGAGTGACAAAGAGGAAAGGAGGCAAGAAGGCAGATATATAGATAAAGAAAGAGATGGAGAGAGACAGAGATAGAAAGATGGAGAGAGATATACAATGACAGAGAACTGACTTTTCAATTTAATAAACTGTATACTTAAATACACAACAAATCTTTTCTGTAAACGACACACACACACACACACACACACACACACACACACACACTCAGACACTCAGACACTCATACATACTTACATAGTAATACTGGCTCCAGTCCGTCACGCTGTGTGCACTGGGTGTGTGTGTGACTGCGTTTGGTGTGTGTGTGTGAGCATGTGCAGGGGCGATGAAGCCGGGCATGATTGGCAGGGCGCTGTAGGCAGGCAGAATGGGCGGGGCTGTGCCATTCAGAGACAGAGGAGCAACCATGGGCGGCTTTACCACCTCCAGCTCCTAGAGAGTGAGGGACATGGATGAGAGATTAATGGTGCTTTTCCACTGCATAGTACGGCACGACACGGTTCAGTTCAGCTCACTTTTGGGGGGATTTTCCACTGGGAACAGTACCTGGTACCTGGTCCTCTTTTTAGTACCACCTCAGCCGAGGTTCCAAGCGCGCCGAACCGTTACCAAAACGTGACGTGTAAACTCTGCTGGTCACTGATTGGCCGGAGAAAATAGTCATTACTGCGTCACCGAACTTGCGACACGAGACACAACAGAACCGCTATATTTAGAAACAGCCAGAGAAGGATCAGACGCACCTTTTTGTATTAACCAAAAATTTTCTTTGGCTGCCATCAGCCTCTTTTGAAACAAACTCTTTCGTGTCGCTGTTAAAAACATTCACTTGCCGAGAATGAAGAACACCATGCCGTCGATATGCTCCATTGTTGTGTTTGTTTGTGGCGCGTTTACGATGATGTCACGGCAGTGGAGGTGCCGCAACTAAACGACACGTGAATAATCCCGCCCACTCTAAAGCGTTACTACACTGCAGTGGAAGCGCAAACCGAGCCGAACTGAGCCGAACCGAAGTGAGCTGTACTGAACCGTGCTGTGCCGTACTATGCAGTGGAAAAGAGGCATAAGAGAGCACCAACAAACTCTCATAAGAGAGAAACAAAGGCAGGAAGAGACAGAATAAAAGTGTGAAAGGAGAGAGGGGGACAGACAAAGAGAAGAGAAGGAGACAGAAAGAGAGAAGAAAGAGGAGAGTGACAGAGAAAAAGACATACAGATATAGAGACAAGAGAGAAGGACAGGGAGGGAGAGAGACAGATAAAGAGACAGAAATAAAGAGGAAGACAGAATCAGAAAGAGAAGAAAAAAACGATAGAAAAATAGACATGGGTGTGAATAAACAGGTAGACAGTAAGTGTTCATTCTCAGTGCTTTAATTTAATTTCTAATAAAACTATTAATAAACCACCGACATTTTTGTGATGTTTGTGGCAGCATGAAGTGACCCTTATCCTAAAGGTATCTATCCTGTAAATGATTCAGTAACTACAGTACAAGATTCATTAGTTACAGTAAAGTATTCAGTGATACTGTTGTACAGTTAATACAGTAAATGAAACTATTGAAAAATGATACAGTAACTACAGTCAATGTTTCAGTAAATACTGTAAAGCATTCAGTGTCTACAGTAAAAGAATTGACCAGCTACACTAAATGTAACGTTACGTTAGTGTACATAATGTAAATGTTAGTGTGTACACAGTAACTCCAGATGACGTTAGATGACTTCATAACTTTAGATGTTTCAGTAACGCTGAAAATGATCCAGTAATACTGAAAAAAAAAATTATTAATTCTATAAATTATTCTGTAAAACTGTAAAACGATTCAGTACCACTGTAAATTATTCTGTAATTCTATAAATGATTCAGTACTATTGTAAATGATTCAGTACTATTGTAAATGATTCAGTAATTCTGTAAATAATTCTGTAATTCTATAAATGATTCAGTACTATTGTAAATGATTCAGTACTATTGTAAATGATTCAGTAATTCTGTAAATAATTCATACTATAGTAAAAGATTCAGTAATTCAGTAAATGATTCAGTACTATTGTAAATGATTCAGTAATTTGGTAAATAATTCATACTATAGTAAATGATTCAGTAATTCAGCAAATGATTCAGTACTATTGTAAATGATTCAGTGATTCAGCAAATGATTCAGTACTATTGTAAATGATTCAGTGATTCAGCAAATGATTCAGTACTATTGTAAATGATTCAGTAATTCTGTAAATAATTAATACTATAGTAAAAGATTCAGTAATTCAGTAAATGATTCAGTACTATTGTAAATGATTCAGTACTATTGTAAATGATTCAGTAATTCTGTAAATAATTCATACTATAGTAAATGATTCAGTAATTCAGCAAATGATTCAGTACAATTGTAAATTATTCAGTGATTCAGCAAATGATTCAGTACTATAGTAAAAGATTCAGTAATTCAGTAAATGATTCAGTATGACTGTAAATGATTCAGTAATACTGTAAAGGATTCAGTTATCCAGTAAAGAATTCGGTTACATAATGTAAATGCTACAGTAACTACAGTAAATGATTATTAACTACATTTACATTTAGGCATTTGGCAGATGCTTTATTCAGTGTGACTTACCTACACTACAGCTAATGATTCATTAATGCTGTAAAGGATTCAGTACTGGCACTACATCATTGAGCTAAAAGAGAAAGGATTGTACAGTTCTCATAGTGAGTAATGTAAGCTCAGAGTGTTTAACAGTTACAACAACAACATGGTGCACATGAATTATGTACGATATGAAACATGACAGGTCGTGCTGTCATGTCAACATATCCGTGGCGTGGAGGTATTCCTACAGGAGTGTGTAGGAGCAAACAGTGAGGAACAAACAGTCTTGCACACAACTCTACACTTTATACAAAGTGATCTCCGAGTGCCAGCGCTCCATCACGGCACAAGACGTTTCCCAGTGCTGTCTCACACAATGACTACAGACTGCATCATCTCGCCTGAAAGCTTTCTCACAGAGAAAAAATACATTTAAGTGCTTTCTTTAATTCATGTCTCACTTTTTTTTTCTTTTTTTCCCCTCGACATCCTAACACAGGGGACTACTGTAGCAGTAGTGGAACAATCGAGTGGAGGGTGGGACGCTCCTAAATGTAAACTAGTAACGAACTAGTCAAAGATTTAGCTAACTATGTAAGTGTGTTCGGTATCGCTCTGGATATACAGTATTTTGAAGCTGTTTCCCAGACATTAGGTCTAAGTTGACATTTAACAAGCTGACCCCTGTTTGTGATACTGAAACTATATAAACTATAAAGCATTGGTACCTGTCGTTGAGGGGAAAATAGTTTGTAGAAATAGTTAAAAGGTTAAAGCTCAAAATAATCTGATCAGCTTTAATGTAATCAGTGATTATTATTATTTCAGGTTGAACCCCACGTACATGTCTGCCTGTCTATCTATACTGTCTGTATATAACTCTTTCTAAATTATTAATACTAAGAAATAAAATGTAAAGTTGAGTATCTTACACCTTGAGTATGCTAAAGTTGTACTTCTTTTGTCGTCACCCAAATACACTCAGAGGTATTATATAATATACTGTATAATAAGTATCTTAGTAAAAAAAAAAAATTAGTTTCACTTTAATAATTAACACCTGTTAATTATTGCAGGTGTGTGTGTGTGTTACATTGACCAGTAGCACAATGTAACACATCTTATTAGTAGCTTATTTTGAAGTAGATTATTAAATCCGGCACATAACAGTTCAAAGCATTGCTTTTACTCAATTTTCATTTTCATTTTACTCTTGGTGCAGATTAAACTTCAGGTAGATATCTAAGTGCTGCAAAAGTTTCATTAAATTCTGTCCAGCGGTCGATTTAATACGCGCCCACAGTTTGACGCATGTGCAGTTTATAATCTGGCCAAAACAGAACGACTCTTCTACTCAACATTTTGATTTCATTTATGGCGCACGTTAAACTTCAGGCAAACGAGTCGAGACAGACGTACAGATAGAAATTTCTCGGCGACTGGTTTCAGCTCCTCCAATGTATGAAACGTGAAGATATCGTTGAACGAGTGAGTTCTGGCCAGTGTACAGACAAAACCTTTCTTTTAGTTATATAGACAGAAAACCTCAATAATACATTTAATACATTTGTCAATGCTAGTGTTTTCCTGTAACAACAACAACAAAAAAATCATTGAGCTCCTGGCATTACTTCACCATCTCTTCCAGATCACATTGGACTAATTGACGTGACGTGTGAACAGTCAGAACAGATGAGAGCTCGTGTGTGGAGCTGGAATCACTGATGCTTTTATGTGAGAATGCAAATCGAACTTCTCCAACATTCTCATATTTGAGCAAACTACTGCTAGTGTGAGGAAATATTTGACTATTTTGCTTTAGGCTATAGTGGATTGCTCTGTGTGTGTGTGTGTGTGTGTGTGTGTGTGTGTGTGTGTGTGTGTGTGTGTGTGTGTGTGTGTGTACCTTGCTGAGGTCTCTCTGCTGGTATCCAGGTGCAGCAGCTTGGCTTATCTGAGTCTGAGAATAGTACTGGGTGACGGCCTGCATGTAAGAAGTGTAGTCTCCATATGAAGACGTGACCACAGACTGAGAGAGAGAGAGAGAGAGAGAGAGAGAGAGAGGTTCAGGTCCTGCAGAATAATCTGTTGTTCTGATTCCTGCAATCTCTCTGTGACTCTTTAGCATCTTATTAAAGATAACCTTTAACTCGGGCCAGGCTGCGTGAGGAGCCCCTGCACCTACAGGTCCTGGATAGTCAGGATTCCCCCCATGATGGCTTGACTAGGTAGAGAAATGTTCAATTGCCATTATACAGTAGCAACTAGGACTATGGTTCGGAAGGTCCCAGGTTCAAATCCCACAACCACAGAGTTGCCACTGTTGGGCCATTGAGCAAGGCCCTTGATAAGAAGGTGAGGTTAAAAATGTAAGTCGCTCTGGATATGGGCGTCTGCCTAATGCCTAGACGTAGATTTTTACACAAGTATGTAGTTGTCACACTTCCATCATCACCCCTGTCAGCTAAGAACAGGAAATGGAAGCTACAATTCGCATGGGCTCACCAAAATCAGACAACAGATGATTGGAAAAACGTTGCATGGTCTAGGGTTAGATGAATGTCGATTTCTGCTGCAACCGTTCTGCTTGGTATGAACGGTTCAGGTAGGTGTTGGTGTTTAAATGGTGTGGGGGAGATTTTCTTCTCACATTTTGGGTCCCTTAGTATCGATTGAGAATGGTTTAAATGCCACGGCCTACCTGAATATTATTGCTGAACATGTCCATCTGTTTATGACTACAGGATAATGCCCTATGGCACAAATGTAAAACTAGTTTCAGTTTTGAGCTCACGGTACTCAAATGGAGTCCACGGTCACCAGATCTCAATCCAATAGGGGTGTGGTGGAACGATAGATTCGATCATGGACATGCAGCCGATCAATCTGAAGCAACTGTGTGATGTTCTCATGTCCGTATGTACCAGAATGTTTTTAGCACCTTGTTGAATTTATGCCACAAAGAATTACAGCAGTTCTGAAGGCAACTGGAAGTCCAACCCAGTACTCGAAAGGTGTATCTAATGAAGCAGCCGGTGAGTGTATTAGTGTTTGAAAGCAGCTCAAAACTAATCATTCATTCATCTTCAGTAAGAGCTTCCTCCAGGTCGGGGTTACAGTGGAGCCCACTGGATGAAAGGAGAGAGATTTCACCCTGGAGAGTGTGAGAAACCCACAGGAAACCCACACAAACACGGAAAGCACTACACACAGCAACACGAGCGTAGGATTGAACTTGGACCTCTGGAGCTGTGAAATGGCAGCGTTACTTAAAAATAAATACACCGTGCCACCCAGAACAATAAGTAAAATATATATATTATTTTTTTAAGTGTTCCAGAAACATTGATACATTAATTCTTTCCTTTGAAATGGCAAAGAATGGCACTTGCCTCTCCGTACCGACTCTAATGTCAAAGTGTCACCTAGTGCAACTAAATCCCTCGCTGTGCCGTCTTGCCCAGCTGAGGGCGTCGCTCTCCCCAAAACCCCGTCCCACTGCCTCCTCAGGGTGTCACTTTCCCGCTTTAGCCCTGCAGTGACTGGTGCCATATTTACTAATGACTGTCCATTTGGACTTGGCTTCCCGTGTCAGGAAACATGTATTCGAGAAGGGGCTGGATCAGGGTAGTGCCATGGAGGTGCTCTTGACTACATTACCCATCAGCCCCTGCGAGTCACATGTTAACACAAAGCAAAATACTCCCAAGAGATAAAAATATAAAGATGATGATGATGATGTGTGTGTGTGTGTGTGTGTGTGTGTGTGTGTGTGTGTTTACCTGAGTTTGTTCCTTGTTGTACTCTGTAGCACTCTCCTGGTTAGTATTATTGTAGCCCTGTGCCTGATAATGCTGATACCACTGCTGCATGGCCTCCTACCACACACACACACACACACACACACACACACACACACACACACACACACACACACACACACACACACACACACACACAACATGGTCACATCATTTATCAATCTTTCAGTGAAGTTGTGTGTAAACTCTCCTGTACGCCAAATAAAAATTTTATTTGTCACATACAATACACAGTCATACACAGCACGTTATGCAGTGAAATGCTTGAACGACCACCCGTGGCCTTAAGAAATATTATTAATAGGAAATAAATATGGAATAAAATAAGAAATAAAATATAGAAAAAAACTTTAGCTAAGGAAAATATATCTATAGAAGATAAAACTAAATATAAAATAATACCTAATACAAGAAAACCTAGCTGTATAAATATGGAAAAAAAACCCTGTACAAATAATTTTTATATAAATATTTTCAAAAACAGTGAATTTGCCAGTAAAATGATTTTCTTTTTAAATTACATAACTATATGTTATCTAAAAAACTGAAACAAATAAGAGATTTGAACCTGACAACATAATCCATATTGTAAAAATTATAGTAACATAGAAAAATCGATTCAATCATGTATCGTTCTTCTTCTGTGTGGAAATTCATGTACATCAATGATTCCGAAAAGTTTTTTTAATTTTATTAAATTTTTTAATTGATCTATGTTTCCATCTGAGGTGGTAAAATCTTTCTCTATAATCCTGCAGGTGCACAACCCTAAACTATTTACACACAAGCAGGCAGCACAGTGTCTTGTGTGGTAGGCGTTAATAATCTGCTACATTTGATCAAAACTGTAACAAAATCAAGAAAAAGAAAAAAGGATTGAATCTTATAAATTCTTGACTCTAACAGAATCGCAATACAAATCAAATCAACACCACGATATCGTTATAATATCATATTGGGAGTTACCTGTCGTTTACCTTCCTATTAATTATGTAGCTTGTAATGATTATTTTTATGGATGACTTTTAATGGTTCAGTGATACTTGTCACATGATACCTTACAGCACAATGAAATCACACACGCCAGTTAGGAAGCTGGGGTCAGAGCGAAGGGTCCGGCAGGATACAGCACACCTGGAGCAGACAGGGTTAAGCGCCTTGCTGAAGGGCTCAACAGTGGCTAATTGGTGGTGCTGGGGTTCGAACCCCCGACCTTCCGTTACCCAGTAACCCACAGTCTGGTTGTGGTTGATCGATTTACGTTAAACATTTTATAAGGATTTCTTGAATTTTGGTAGACCCCCTTTTGTCTATTCAGCGCTCAGCCTGCATTCTGCTTGTCCCGCCCGGCCAGGGACCCCCTCAATGAAACACACAAGTCAGTGCTCAGCGAGATGTTCAAAGTTTATTGTGGGAGACAGGAGTATATATACTGTGTGTATGTATATATATACACATACAAAGAACCAAAAAGGTGGGTGCAGGAGCGTTTACATCTGGTCTGGAATGTTTATAAAAGATAAGGTGAAGAAGAACAGAAACTTGGGAGTAGTTCTGCATTTACGAGTCTTCAACAGGTTTAACCCTTAACATAAACTACTATGGAATGTGATGGCGCAGTGTGTCGAGGTAAGAGAAAGAAAACACGCTGTTCTCATGCACACAGAATATCATGAAACACTAAAAATTAAATATTCCCGACACATTTTGTCTGCAAAATAGCTAGAATACAGTAAGTCTTGTAAAAATGGTCAAGTAAGCGATTTATTGAAAATTATTTATTTAAAAAAAATTAATAAATAAATAAAAAAAGAGGTGCAATACCATGAAAGGTATCTGTAAGTCGTCCAGATGACATGACTCAACTTCCAGATAACCTCACCTGGATGACTGAAATAGCATTCGCTCTGGTTTAGTTTGGTTTAACTCATTATTATTATTTTTTTTAGAAGTTTTTATTTAGCTTGTTTGCTTCATTTTTTCTCCCAGTTTTAATGATCAGTCAACTAATTGATTTCTATTAGCATCAACGTCAACAAATGCTTTCTACAAGATAGAGGATTCATTTTTTTAAAGTAACATCTCGGAGCAAATCTGTATATTTAATTTCGAAATTCTGCTGGCCTTAAAAGCGGAGAGCGGTCTGCTTGTGTTTCATCACCTCCTCTACTGATTCACTCATTTTTTCATTCTCTCCTCTCGCCTTCACCAGTCTTGCCCTGGTTGCTGGGCTCCCTCTCTCCCTCCCTCTCCCTCTTCCTCTCTTCATCCAGTCTGAAAGCTTGCTGTCTCTTTTCACTCGAGCTCTACAGTGCGGGGGAGTACTGAGGGACCAGATGGGACAAACGACTCGCAGCCAACACCGTCCTCCTTTTCTCTTCTCCCTCTCCCACAGTTGCTCTCTCACTCTGAGGTGCACTTGCAGAAAGATGAAGGCTTCAACGCCAGTTAATCCACCTAAATGCCCTTATCCTTCTAAACCACAGCCAAGAAGTAGGTGTGTGTGTGTGTGTGTGTGTGTGTGTGTGTGTGTGTGTGTGTGTGTGTGTGTGTGTGTGTGTGTGTGTGTGTGAGGGACGGTTTATGTATGAATCTGCAGTCAATTTATAGACATTCTGTTGCATTTCATACCCTAGTCTCTGTTTACCTTATCTGTAGTGTGTGATAACCAGAGACAGCGGCAGTAACCCTGTTTACGTCAGATTCACCCAGAATGGAAGGCATCATTAAGAAGAAGAATCTTTTAGACTAATCTTGAAATATTCCAGTAAAAAAAAATTAATTGCTTCAGTATTGGAAAGATGGAAAGCAGGAAGTAACCAGCTGGGTAAAGTAACTTACAACAGCATGCTCTCGCTCATGACAACTAATTTCCTATGTCTGATGGCAAATAAATCCTGATTTTATAACTCTCATTATAATTTAAGAAATATTATATTCATGCCAGTAATATATGACAAATCCATGCAAACAACGACCTTACCATGGGAAAAAGTATAAACATTAATGTAGGCACATAGGGTTCTTACCAACCACACTGATGCAATAATCTACTGTATGAGGGGTGTTCGAGTCAAACCGGGACTCCACTGCACATTACAGGAACTCGGCTGCCACATCGCCCGTAACGGAGTTCCTGGGAGGTAGGAGCAGGTAGTACCGATCATGGCTCCGGAAAGCTGAGAGAACTTTCTACATTGATGAGACTCCAAGCCCTAATGGGATAAGTGCATTTGTGTAGCAGAGGGAACTACTGTATATAGAGGGAAATAAGAGGAGTTTTTACTCTCATAACTGTGTTCTGTTATTCTGCACAATCAAAAGTCCCAGTTTGACTTGAACAGCACTTGTACAAGGCAACTAAACATGTTCATATGGACTTAAATTAGATAGTGAAGGTCAACACTGAGCATCAAAAAGAAGAAAAAATGGAAGAAATATGCTGAAGACAAAAAGAGGAACGGGCAGGACAGTAAGAGTAAACGGTCCGAAAAAATGTGTCAGAAATGTCATAACTGCAAAAATTCAATTTTTTTTCATAATTACTATTTAAAATTTTTTACGTTAAACTTCGCTAATCAAGCATGTTCTTTATATCGTCTGTAGAGCGCTGACTCAGACACATCACACGCATAACATGCACATGTACAAGTATAATGCTTTCTGCAGTCATCTTTCAAAAACACATTATTTGTAGAAAACCTGTACCGTCTCATAAGACTGTCCATTCATGAGCTGTTTATCTTGAAGACTCGCCTGCGATAGAAGAATTAAAGGAACAGCTGCAGCTCTGACGGTTAAGTGCTGACATTGAGTCTCCAAGAAAAATGTCCTTCCAACACAGTGTCCTTCCAAGAAAAACATCACTATGGAGAAGTATCAGAACGAGCACATTCAAATCAACCTGTGTCAGAGTAGCGCTGTTCCAGAAACCTAACCAAATTCAATAGCGTTGTGGCACAAGGCTGTAGGTATACGGTACTGTATAAGAAAATAATAGTTAGGAGGGGCCAATTTTCAGATCAAAGCGAGTTTGGAAGCTCCAAATGCATCAAAGGATTCTGAGCATCACATCCGGTGTTACACCATTTCACCGATTTTTAGCACAGGCTTATGTGTTTCTGACCATCAAAACAGCAACTACGTGCAAATGGGAAAATTAGCTTGTGTCCTATAAAAGCAATAGCAAATCATAACTACAGTAAATTACACCCGCGGAGAGATAGTTAGATGGATGCATAGGCATAATTCACGATGTACTAAAGTTAGAAAACTGTTATGAACTGAGAATACAATATTCATCCCGATACATAAGTCAGGAATGGAACAAAACAAGATCAAAGAGAAAGAAACAGAAAAAGAGAGAGAGATGCCCAGTATGGGTGTGTGTTAAACTGTCCTTCTTTTACGGTTTAAGATCTCTGCACCTTCATTCAAAGCCCTATTACTGCTATTTCATCTCATTCTCATCCCGCTGTGATCTCTCTAACCGAGTCACCATCAGTCCCCTTTTCATTTTCCCCTGGGCATGTGCCACCCCCTCCGGCCCCTTCTGTCATGTTTAATATCCCACAGAAAATAGGCAGCGTGCACACACACACACACACACACACACACACACACACACACACACACACACACACACACACAGCGACAGAGAGAAATAGAATCACATGTGTCATTTAAATGACATATGAAAGCTAGGCTGTTTTTATTTTACACCAGTCCCACATGTTCCTCGACCCCCCAAACTGCTCAGCTATTCATGGTTTCATTTCAGTTCTGGCATATACGACAGCTGATGCTCGCCGGTCTTAGAGTTGGGTGAAATGACAAGTTTGTGAAGCCACTTTAATAAGAACACCTGCACCCCCTCACCATTCAATCAACCAAAGACAAGAGTGGCAAGAGTGCAATGTTTAAAATCATACAGCCACAGGTGAACGTTTACATCAAACAGAATGTGATCACAGTGGCTTTGACCATGACGTGTAATTATAAGTGTAAAGGTCTGAGTGTTTGCAGATCTAAGTGGATTTTATGCACAGCCGGTTTAACTCAAATAATCAATCTTTACAACTGTGACAAACAGAAACGCATCTCGAGGAGAAACACGACAAAAACATCAAACTGTAGACTAAGACTAGGTCATAAACCTGCTGACTCAAAATAGGAACATGAAGCTACAATGGAGAACTGGAAACTACAGTATTAGACAAGTCTTGGTGATGTTTTTCTGGTAAACTCTAGAGATGCATGAAAATCACAGGAGATCAGCAGGTTCGCACTGAGATTCCTTCTTGGTTAAGACTACTACTTGCTGATGTTTCATGTGCACATTATCAGAAGCTCTTGTCCTGCCACATGACTGGCTGATAATTGCATGAATAAACAGTGGTACAGGTGTTACTAATAAAGTGTCCAGTCCAGTGAACATATGCTTCTTGATAGATGATGGGTGCAAAAGGATTCAATTCGAGGAGAAACATTGCAGAAGTATGATTCTGTGCGCTTCAACCACTTTTAATATGAAAATATCTGAACACGTACAGAAACGCACACTGCCATTAATCACCACTAGAGCTCCTGGAGACACATTTAACAGCAAGTTTAGTTTTTTCTTTTCTCTTCTATAAGCAGGTCTTTGTTCAGCATGTGTGAAAACAGTGAGCACAATCTGGGCACAATGTACATTAAATGATGTATACAATCAATTTGATCTGTTAAAGATTTGTTAATAGGTCTTCAGTGGCTCAGTGGTCGCTCACTGATGGATTACTGATCAGAAGGTTGGGGGTTCAAGCCCTAGCGCCATCAAGCTGCCACTTTTGGGTCCCTAACCCATACATAAAAAAATACACGAAAATTCTGCCTTTCTTGATTCTGACATTTAACAAATGCAAAAAATATGTTACAGATGTACAGTATTATGCCAGACTGCACTCAGACTGTACACTTACATTACTGCATTTGGCAGATGCCCTTACCCAGAGTGACTTAATTTTTTCCCCATTATACATCTGAGCAGTTGAGGGTTAAGGGCCTTGCTCAAGGGCCCAACAGTGGCAACTTGGTGGTTGTGGGATTTGAACCTGGACCATAATCCAATGCCTTAACCAGTGAGAGTCTTCATTGGGCTCCGAGCCATCTAGAGGCAAATTCTACCAAATACTCTGGAAGTGAATGCAATTTTTTAGCTAATGAAAGTATATAAAAAAATTCTCCCTCGATCAATTCTGGCATTTAACAAATGCAAAAAAATATGTGAATATCTAAAACAGAAAAAAAGTTTACTCTGATTTAATGTTTCACAGTAAAAAAAAAAAAATGTTTTTGTGTTTTTTTTCCTGAAGTGTATATAAACATTTGGTTTCAACTGTATATGTGAATTATGAATTTCACCGTGCTGTATAGTAGATGTGACTTCGAACTCCTCTCATAATTGAAATTCTGTATTGAAAAGATTTCAGCATTAGTACAACTATAACTGATGTACTACTATCGTAACTAAATTATAAGCATTATTATAAGCATGTGGTTCCTTTTTTTTTTTTTTGCTCAAAAAGTGAGTTGACTTTACTGGTCGGTGTGAATGTGTGTGTTGGAGCACTCGAGTGTAATAGTTACCTGTGAGTATTGCTGAGTGTACTGGTTTGTGTAGTCTGAGGCGGTGCACTCGGTGCTGTACTGGGTAGTCGGGAGGGAAGCAGGAGGCAGAACAGAGCTATAGGTCCCGCTGACCACCTGGCCTTTACTGCTGCTGCTACAGGGAGCTACACACACACACACAAACCAAAAACTTCAAAACATCCAAAAACATCACTTGTCACCACTTATATCGGCCTGCCAGCTGTTGGCACCGTGGTAGGAAACATAGCCTTGAGCATGGAACCAGTTGACAGGACAATTACGAACCATAATCGTCTCTGTCAAGTCATCTGGGCTTCATTCCAGTCTACGTATTTATTCTGCTCCAGCTCTACACACACCTGAGGCAGATAATCAAACCTGGAGTATCCTGACTACTCGGGTCAGGTGTGTTTGGAGCTGGAACAGAATCAAGATGAAACTGTCTGTCTGGGGAGCACTATAACGCCTATAACGTCTGTCTCAGACACAGAGCTGGTTCAGGGCTGAATAGTGCCAAAGACTCAAGTTGTGTGTGTGTGTGTGTGTGTGTGTGTGTGTGTGCGCACAGGTTTCTGTTCACGCAGCAATCCTAAGGGAACTCAACACAACGCATTCTGTCCCTAAGAGAGAAACGCAGTGAGGTGTTGAAGGAGGACAGTAATTAGGAGCTTCATGCTTTTGGCCCATAAGGGATTATTTGGAATATAATTTAAGCGTGTGTATGGAAGAGAAGTTTTAACCTTTATTTAAAATCATATGATTTCCACTCCACAATCAAAACACTGCGATATCGGTGCTTGCTATCGTCCTCGTTTTGAGGATCTTTTTTTAGAATAGATTTTTATACCACCTGGACAATCCGGTCCCATTTTCCTCTCACGTTTTTGATTGTTTTTCTTGTTTATTTTTTCTTTAATGGGCTTCCGGGAAAGATAACGTAGAAATGAGATTGTGGTATAATCCTCCACAGAGCTACTAAACGTTTTCCCTTCAGAGGCTTTTTCATTTTGGGGTGGCAACTTGAAGTAAAGAACAGTGAAAGGGGAAAGTCCCCGAGTTTAGAGCTGGATTTATGGAAATTACATGCAGAATATTAAAAGGAATCTGTGTGCAAACTCGTGCCTCTGTGCCTGCCAGGTTTATCTTGAGTAGAGAGGAGTGCACCGCTGTTAAATCCGGTAAACACGGACTGATGAAGCAGATTACAGCTTTTCTATACTGTACCGTCAACTGAAATATGATGCAACATAAAAAAGAGGTTTGATGTATGAATTAGAAGATAAACACTGAAACTTCCATCCTATGGATGTCTAATAGTATACTATTACTATTAGACATCCTGGTGTACTATTACACATTGTAATATTACTGCATGAATAGTTCTAGACGTAACTATTGCATCAATGTCTACAAATGTACTTTAATCACTCATTCAGCAGCTTACAGTATAAAATAGAAATTTTTCCTAAAGGAGACTTTTTGGTATTTTGGTCTGTCGATACGCCCCATGCTGGAGATACATCAGTGGCACTTACTAAAGGGTTCGGGTTGCCAGCTTGATGCCCGATTGTCATTAACACATGATTTGGGAACGCCATTTAGCAGAATCTAAGCTGCTTGTCTTTGGACTGTGGGAGCAGGAGTACCCGGAGAAACCCACCAAGCACAGGGAGAACTGAAGGTGCAATCCGCTAGCGCTAACCACTACGCCACCCGCCAGTAAGCAACTCATTCATTCATCTTCTATACCGCTTTATCCTTCTATTCAGGGTCGCGGGGGACCTGGAGCCTATACCAGGAGACTTCGGGCACTAGGCGGGGTACACCCTGGACAGGGTGCCAATCCATCGCAGGGCACACACACATACACACACTCACACACTACGGGCAATTTAGGAACGCCAATTAGCCTAACCTGCATGTCTTTGGACTGTGGGAGGAAACCGGAGTACCCGGAGGAAACCCACCAAGCACGGGGAGAACATGCAAACTCCATGCACACAGAGACGGGAATCGAGCCTGGCCGGGAATCGAACCCAGACCCTGGAGGTGCAAGGCGACAGTGCTAACCACTACACCACCGCGCCGCCCCAGTAAGCGACTACAAACGTAAATATCTTAAATATTATTTATATCGTGCTTTGCCAAGTAATTGTGTGAACAACAAAATGTAGCCATAAGATATTAAACAAAAGTAATGAAGTTATATGTGTGTGTGAGATTTGAGATTAATATAATAAAAATATTTTGTCAATTCGACAAAAAGAATGCTTACTTAATGTATACTTCATTATTCATTCATCTTCTATACTCCTTATCCTGTATATGGGCAATTTGGGAACGCCAATTAACCTAACTCGCATGACTTTGGACTGTGGGTGGAAACCTGACTACCCAGAGGAAACCCACCGAGCACGAGGAGAACGTTCAAACCCCATGCACGCGGACCCGAGGCGGGAACCGAACACGGAGGTTCGAGACCACAGTTCTCACCTCTATTGCACTGTGCCGCCCACTTCATTATTTATATTCATATATTATTCATTATTTATCCATAGAAAATGTGGTCCTTTAAATGAGAAACATTCATCAAGAATGAAATTCAAGGTCAGAACTGGGCATCACCAAGACACGCCTCTGCAGCGCTTAAATCCGTAGTTCCATCTGAGGTCTGAATACTGATGTGTGTGATTTTACTATACACGTTTCTCCAGTCTGACTATGGCCCTTTGGGATTGCTTTGTGAACAAAGATGTTTATCCAGGCAAGAAAAAAAAAAAAAAAGAAAGGAAAAAGATAAAAACACTGACGGAAATGAAATGACAGAATAATAACAACATAGCGTAAAGGTAATGTTCTCCAAAATAAAAGATCAAAGACAGAAGTTCATGTATTGTGTATGTACAAGTTTGGACACACCTTCTTATTCAATGTTTTTTTCTTTATTTTGTCTTGTTTTCAATATTGTATATTTAATATCGAAGACATTGAAACTATATTACACCAAATATGGAATTGTGTAGTCAAAAAATATGTGTTAAATAATCCAGAATATATTTTCCATTCTTCAAAGTGGCCACCTTTTGCATTGATGACATCGTTGTACACTCTTGGGATTCTGGATTTACAACAATCTTGAAGGAGTTCCCAGAGATGTGGAGTACTTGTTGGCTGCTTTTTCTTCACTCTCTGGTACAATCCATCCCAAATCATCTCAACTGGATTTACACCTGGTGCTTTTGGAGGCCAGGTCATCTGATGCTGTGATGTGATGGTCCCACTAAGTGCAAACCAGATGGGATGAATTGTTGCTACAGAATACTGTGGTAGCCATGCTGGTTATGTCTGGCCAATTTTGACTGAATCACCGGCAAAACAATCCCACACCATCACACCTCCTCCTACATGCTTCACAGTGGGAACCACAAATTCAGTAACCGTCTATTTATCCTCTCTACGTCTAACAAAGACATGGTGGTTAGAACCTCAAATTTGGACTCATCAGACCAAAGAAGACGTTTCCACTTATCTAATGCCTATTCCTTGTGTTTCTTGGTCTGAGTCTCCTCTAAACAGCGGATGTTGAAATGTGTCTACTGCCCGAACTCCAAAAAACATTTATGTGGGCTCTAAATCTGAGGTGCTGTAAATCAGCAGATTCTGATGCTGGTCATTCTAATAAACTTATCCTCTGCAGCAGAGGTAGCTCTTGGCCCTCTTTTCCTGGGACAGTCCTCATGAGAGCCAGTTTCATCATAGAGTTTGGTGGTCTTGGCGAACTGCACTCGAAGATACATTGACTAACCTTTCAGTTCATAATTTAATGATGGACTTTTCTCTGCACTTAACTGTGTGTTTCTTGCCATAATATGGATTTGTACAGTATTTGTAGTAGCACCAACAGCGCTATACTGTATGTAGCTACTTTGGACAGAATTAAATTCTGGATTGTTTAATACTTTTTTTTTAAATTTGCTACATAATTAAATGAGTGAGTGAGTGTGTATGTATATATGAAAGACTGAATGTGAGTGAGTGAGTGGGTGTGTGTGTGTGTGTGTGTGTGTGTGTGTGTATGTGTGTGTGTGAGTGAGTGAGTGAGTGAGTGTGTGAGTGAGTGAGTGAGTGTGTGAGTGAGTGAGTGAGTGAGTGAGTGAGTGAGTGAGTGAGTGAGTGAGTGAGTGAGTGAGTGAGGTTGAGTGTGTACCTTGCAGCACTACTCCAGGTAAGACACTGGCCATGTTTAGGTAAGGGTTGGAGGGTAGTTTCACCTCTTTGGGTGGCTCCCCCAGCAGAGACATCTGGCAGCTGGTATGTGTCTACACACAGGAAGAAAACACACACACACACACACGCATATACAGGAACTCTTGGTCATTAGGAGATTTTTAAACAAACAGGTGACAAGACACTACATCTCACTCCTATATACTGTATGTACTGTATGTATATATCACACCTATATTTCATGTTGTTTAAGGAATAAAATACTATAACTAAGAACACACACACAGACACACATGGCCAGTATGTAAACAAAAATAGAAAGTGTTGTTAAAAAAAGAAAGTGTGTGTGAGAGGCAGAGAGCATAAACAATAGAGGAGTTGTGAAATCTGTCCTCACTGTGAGTGTGCAGTTCTCTGATGCAGTGCTGCTGTGATTAACCGGAGCTTTGGAGCTCAGTGCCGCTCTGCTTGACCCAGAACTGAAGCCGTGTGTCTGGCTGTGAGAGTGAGTCGATACTGCTGGTTGTTTGTCTGGGGCTGAAACACCGTTCTGATCCCCAGGGCTCGAGTGAGCGCGGATTCCTCCAGACCCTCCGGCCTCCCGAGTCGAGTCTGAGAATCCCAGCGGTACGACATATACAGGAGTAAAAAAAAAAAATTATAGTAAAAAATACACAAGAGTCTGCATGCTTGTTGCTGCGTTTCTGATGTAAAGTAAGTAACTTTCTCAAAAAAAAAAAAAACCTTATGAAGTACAAAACCGTACAAAACGTGTACTGATTATTATATAAATATACTCATTCCACTAATATTCGTTACCTAGATTATAAAAACCAATCGGCTTGTGGAGGCAGTTTTTTTTGTGTTTTTTTCCACTTATGTAAATGATGTAATCCTGAATTCCCACTTTCATATTAAATCTTACACGATGGCAATCCCGGTTAGGCCTGTGAGGGATGCAGGGTCTATCCCGAGAACACTTGAGGTGAGTAGTGTAATGAAAAATACACTACACGGTCACTTAATTATTATTTTTTTTTTATAGCATACATAAGACAGCCAGGCTGGGCAGCTGACATAAATTGAGATTAAAAAGGCACACCAACATTACAGCACAATACACTATGAAATAATAATAATACGAAGGGTGTTCAAATCAAACCAGGACTTATGATGAAATGTTTCTTCTGATTGAAGCTGTAAAACCGACTGACATTTACAGAAGTACTGTACAGGTGGCTCGAAGCCCACAACAGTCGTTCCCGTGAACATTCAGCGAGTGGAACACCTGCGCCTTGACAATTGATGGATAACTTGTCACCAACTTTCAGAAGAGACAAATCTATCTATGTGAACTGTATCATACTGTACAATCATCTGGAACTCGTCTGTAAGTTATTGTCATGTCCTCCGCACACAGTCCTGACCCCGCCCGCTCCCAGCCATTTCCACAGGTTTAGGCCATTAAAGGAGTTCCTTGGAGAGCAGCGTTTTAGACATGAAGTACAGTAGGAACTCTGATCATGGCTCCAGGGTACTAAAAAAAAGTTTTCGACCTTGATGGTATCCAAGCACTACTGAAATGCTGGTACAGTGTGTACAGTAGGTGCATTAGTTTAGCAGGGGAGTATATAAAGAAATAAAGGGAGTTTTTACTCTAATAACTGTGTGTTCTGTTATTCTGCACAAGCAAAAGTCTTTGTAGAGATGAGAGGACTTTTTTTGCCTCTCATCTCTACAAAGTATAAATCCTCTTAAAAAAACCACCGAAGTGGTCATGGCATAAAATACTAAAGCCTATATATATCATTTACCGAGGAGAGAAGATGGATCTTAAGGCAATATTTAAGACACAATGTGGAATTTCACAGTCCATGCGCAGCCACTAAGAACGCATCAATACCCCTGTATTTTAATCAGCATATAATGTTTTCAAGCTTATAAATTTGACATTAAAAATCTTATGAAACAGCGACATTTTATGGTTCCTATGTGAAATCACGTCACACCTATGACTGAAGTGCTAATGAACCGACGCATGTATATTCATTTCAAAGGTTTCGTCTGAATAACATCGCCAAAGAAAGAACGCTGATTGAAGCTGCAGCCTCTAAGTATTCATGCTGGATTCCTCAAACACTGTTTAGATTTGCATTGCAAATGCAAATGCGTGAAATGGCTAGTGCAAGGCCAGGGACAACCTACGCACAGCCTACAACGCTTACCGGTGAGGGAATCGCCAATCAGCCCTTTCACCACCGGCACCGGGGCTGCAGCTCGAAGAGCCAGGACTTTATGGAGGAGTAAACGGGAGGGGTCACCTAAAAGACTGGGAATCTGGAGAGAGAAAGAAAGAGTAGACAATACATCAGGATTTTAATAGTGTGCTTTATGAGACCCTCCACATAGTGTAAGACACATGTTAATAGACAATTATCCTGTACATATTGGTGTGACAGTGTCATTGGACTCTCGAAACCCCAAATGTTAAAATAAATAAATCTGAGGTTATGTACTGTATGTCTATATGGGATGAAGCATATGAGTTAACTTCTTTCCATGCACATTCGTCACATTTTAGAGACAAATAAGGATAAGACTGTGAAACTGTTTAAGCAGAATCAAACTCATTGAAGAAAAACTACTTGTACCGTGTATGGATCAACTTCAAAATCTAATCATAACCCTGTATAAATCTTAGAGGCATTCACCCACTTGTTCTTAAATATCACACTAAAGGGATGCACAGATGGACACATGGATGGAACTATGGCAAAAGCATGTCCTTGATTTGCTGAAGGACAAAAAAAGGAGGGAAAAAAAGCTTGACCCTGTTTGGACAAATTCCAAAATCTAATCAGTTCATCAGCTGGTTACAATGATAACTCTGTGTAATTCCTACAAGCCATCAACCACTTGCTTTACAGACGCTGCGCTAACAAGAAACTCAGATGCTTTGACGAACAGACGGCTGGACAGACGGACAACCCCAAGGCACGACGCATAAAAATAAAACTGAAGTACAAGCAGGAGCCGAAAAAGGGCTGCATTAGAGCTCTGGCAGTCTATCAGTGGAGAATATACTCAGAGCCTGGAGAATGTTTATGGGTCAGGTTATACACACACACTACACTGAACTAGACCATTCAGCATAATGTTAACGTGTCCAATTACGGCTGCCTGGGATGGGGGCGGAGGGGGAACAAACCATCAAAATAAAAAAAGTCCTATGTTTGTCTTAAAAGGCTGTTAATCATGTGATATACTATGTAGTCTTTACTATACAGTTATGATACACAATAACATTACAAACTACAAAGTGTCAAATGAATTCACTCGAATTCCATCTACACAAACACTATCCATCAGTTTGTCTTGGCATTCATGTACGATCAAATGCATCTGATCAGAGTGTGTAATATTTTAATAACCTAAACATGCTGGACTTGTCATTAAATCATCAAAATCAGTATCAGTATAATCAATCATCCTATAACAGACTGTAAGTAAAGCAATATACTGTGAGCAGACATAAACCCAGTATGAAAAAGAAGAAAAAGGGGTTTAGTACAGTAGTAATGTGATTTATAAACATGCATCAGAATATGCAGGTTTCCTTGGCTGACTAGCAGCTAGCATGTGGTGCTTTCACCACCATGGGCAGGGTTCGACTGCAGGTCAGGGAACCAACCCAGCCAATGGGGTTGTACAAGTTAATAGAGATGGGGGAAAGATCAATTCAGTTACGTATCGAGATTTATTTGTTTGGCGATTCATGTATCACCATACTGACTCCAATATCCTTTTTAAAAAAAATTTTTATTAAACTCCTCTCGGCCTTCACACACCACACACACACACACACACACACACACTGCTCTACACAGAATCGCTGCTCTGCCACAATTCTTTTCAAAACATAGAAACAGTAAAACAGTTTAAAAAACTGTTAATATGTGTTGATTGTTAATATGTGTGTCTGTGTGTGTGAAACTCAAATAAGAGAAGAGAAAGGTTAACTGTGTAAGATGAGAAGGGGGAGACGGGAGGGTCTGATTCCTCCGCTACGCTTAATTTAGTTTCTCTCACACACACACACACACACACACACACACACACACACACACACAGCACCTGCGCGCATAAACGAAAACACTTATCTGTCGAATTTATTTTTACTTTTTTTTAAAAGGTAAAGTGCAAGTTAATTTGTTTTATTTTGACTTTATATTTTGCATTCATAATTTTTAAAATTTTTCCCCCCTTTTTCCAAATTTTTCAGATTTTTCTCCCCTAATTTTTAGTCGTGTCCAATTCCTCCCAGTCACTGGAGGCTGCCACATTAAGCTTCCACCACCAATCAGTCAGGAGGGCCGTAGACCGGCCACGTGTTTCCTCTGATCCACGTGACGTCACTGACCATCTTTTCGAACTGCTCGCTCACGCAATGTTGAGGGCGGCGTAACACACTCAGAGGGACAGCGCTATCCGCTCCTTCCGCGTGCCCAAGCTCACAGACGCCCCTGACTGGCTTGTAGAGCCGTCATTAATGTGGGAGCACTGAGTACCTCTCATCCCTCCCCCTGAGAGAGCTCGGCCAATCAGCTCTCTCTAGGCCTCTGGCTGTGAGAGGTAACAGCATCACCCGGGGATCGAACCAGCGATCTCCGGATGATAGGGCGAGCATTTTACCACTGCGCCACTCGGAGGCCTAATTCGTTATTTTCTGTATTTATTTTTTGGGCTGTGGAACGAATCATTTGAGTTGTCATTATTTTTTATGGGAAAATTAGCTTTTATTTACAAGTGTTTTGGAATACGAGCCCACTTCCAGAACAAATTAGTTAGTGCATTCTCAGTGGCAGTCCCAAGCCGAGATAAACTGGGGAGGGTTGTGTCAGGAAGTGTACTGACATAAAACCTGTGCCAAATTAAATATGTGGAGACCTGATCTGCTTCGGCAAAGAAGAAGGAAAAAAAATCTTTATCAGAAGAAAATATTTATCAGCTCATCAGACTTTCATTTCAGTTCCAGGTGCACATACAGTAAGCTTAATTTGGTTCAATTAATCTCTTCAGGGTTTCGTGTTTGTCAAATAAGGAATCGTTTATTTGTTCAGGATGAAACAATCAAAAAGCCGGATTAATCAGCATGATCAACTATGAGTGACTATGAGTTTGAAAATGGCTCTTTTTTTGACAAAAAAAATCTATAACTATTTACATGCACTTATTTTCACTTTCAGTAGGAACAATGGATTGAAAGCAAGTTCTTTGACCATCTTTTCCTCCAATGAAACAGTGTTAAATGTTGATTTCGAGCGCTATCCAATCACAGACACATGCACTCTCAATCAGCTTTACTAAAATGTATTTTCCCCAAATCCATCCATATGCGACCATAGGTGTTCCATCGACTGCCTCCATATTGCATCATCTGTTGACGTAAATTGCGTGAATACAATCCACTACAATCTACTTTACTACATACACTCTACTACAATCCAGTTCTTTCTCAGTGTACAAATCCAGTTTTTTTTTCAATGTACATAATGTGTATATTTATATTTACAACAAAAGTTTACAGCTAAGTTTTCTACATTTTAGTATAGATATTATCTATAGAGCTAATTGTCGTTCCCAAATTGACCATAGTGTGTGAATGAGTGTGTGTGTGTGTGTGCTCTGTGATGGATTGGCACGCTGTCCAGGGTGTACCCTGCCTCGTGCCCTGAGTCTCCTGGAATAGGCTCCAGGTCCCCGCGACCCTAAATACAGGATAAAGCGGTATAGAAGATAGAAGAAACCCACCAAGCACGGGGAGAACATGCAAACTCCATGCACACAGAGACGGGAATCGAGCCTGGCCGGGGAATCGAACCCGGGCCCTGGAGGTGCAAGGCGACAGTGCTAACCACTACACCACCGCGCCGCCTATTATTATATACAAGTTTTTATATTTTTTATATACTATATACTTATGTTCTAATTACAATACTGTAGCTATGTTTTTCTATACCCAAGTTTCTCTATATTCTATTTCTTGTTTTAATCCAGAATTTATTATTATTTTTTAACTTAAACCAATAGTAATGCATCAAACGTTGAACTATGGCACTGATCAGTTGATAAATAACCAATAAAACATTGTTTTAAATCACTTTTATGAACACTATCAAAGCTGGTTTATCCAGTTGTGATAGAAACACATATAAAATCTGCGCTAATGGAAAAGTTATTTTTAGAGGTAGCAGGTAAATCCAAACTATTTGGACTCAATACATGATCTGATGTCATGGGGGTCATTTTTCTCCTCCGTTTCTCTTAGCACATGATAATGACTAATTAATTAATGTGTCCATCAGGATGAAGTTTGACACAAGACATATACCGTTTATATATAGACATTGTAGTTGGGAGAAAATATCATGTTCTTATATAAGGACATTCAGGTTTCAATAGATTATAATAATTGTATTTCTTCCTAAAACTTTGCATGTACTGTACCATCTATATAAATAAGAGAGAGGTTTTGCCTGTACATTGGTCAGAACTCACTCTTTCAGTGATATCTGTACATTTCATACGTTGGTAAACCAGAAACCAGTCTCAGACACTTTTCTGTATGTTTGTATATACATCACACAAAACTCGCTGGACAGAATCTAATGAAACTTTGGCAATCATACAGTATTTGCCTGAAGTTTAATCTGCACCATAAATGAAATCAAACTGTTGTATAAAAGTGTTGTTATGAACAGTTATGTGGCAGATTAAATAATCTACTTTAAAATAAGCCACTAATAAGCTACTTTGCTCAATGTAAACAAACACCTGAACCAATAGATATTAATAAGAAACGCTACACTTATTATTTTTACTGGGATTAGTTAATATTGTCACTGCTGAAATAACAGCGCTGACGTGGTATAAGTGAATTAACATGCTGGAGTTTTATCTGATCTACTTCTGATCGATTTCTGTGATTCTCTCTCTGATTCCTGAACAGGGAGTGTATTTGGCTGATGACAACAGAAGAAGAACTTCACAGAAGTACTTAACCTTACAAAAAATGATTTCATTGTATTAATAAGTTAGACTGACAGTTCTGCCGTACAGAAAGACAGGCAGACATGTACAGTACGTGGGCTTCAACCTGAAATAATAATATCACTGATTACATTAAAGCTGATCAGATTATTTTCAGCTTTAACCTTTTAACCCTTTCAACAAAATCATTAACCTTCAACGATGGGTACTAACTGTAACTAGTACTAGTGTAACTGTGACAAGAGCACATTCTGACTGGGATGTTTTTCTTTTAAGAAAAATCACTGTACATGTGTGGCACTAATTCTGATGATCAAAATGATAGGCCTAATAACATTCACACAAATTTAAAAACTGATTCCCTTAAGCAGTACAGCTTTACACATCTATTACATACCGTATTAGAATACTAGAGTGACACACAGAGTGATGATGTCATTACAGTGCAACATTGTATCTGCTCACAGGAAATGAATGAAAGACTGTGGACTACACAGCGTGTACTATCAGGGTTACAAACACAGATAGCATTTTTTATGTCGTCTCTCATATCTTCTGTGAGCTGCTGAGATCTGTTATTGCATAATATCAAATAAAACTGGAATTCAGCCTACAGGCTCTCTGATGCTCGGAGTGGAACGCAGGCTAAACGAAACTAATGTCTTCCTGAGTGTTAGTCACAGCTTTCATTATTTACAAAAAAAGAAGGGGAAAAAAAAAGTACAAAGCAATAATGCCTTCTCATGAGCAAATATAGAAATGTTGAAATAATGTGATTGGCCTAAACTCAGTCAAAAAAAAACATCCAGCTATCTGAAATTCAGTAGCTTTTTTTTTTGGGGGGGGGGGGGGTACTGCAGGAATAATGCAGAAATGAGACAGCCCTCCCTCCTAACCCACACCCTCACATTAGTGATGTGCTTGTCCTTGATGTGCAGGAGCTGCTGCTGTGCCATGTGCATGTGGAGAAGGTTCTGCAGAACGAGCCCGTTCCCCAGCATGGCGTTCTGAAACACACAGAGAAACATTGCACTCGCTGAGTAATTGTGCGTGTGTGTGTGTGTGTGTGTGTGTGTGTGTGTGTCTGTGTATGTACGGAGACTCATTAGGAAGTAACAAAATTTTCTGTGAATTCTCATTCTGCTACTTTCACCGCATCTAAATAACACACAACAGTTTCCTTCTGCGTGCTTCATCAAACCTGCAATATAATGACCGGATTGACAATGACAGACAATGAGGATGAGTGAGAAAGGAAGATTTGTGGATAGTGAAGGTGTGTGTGGGTGTGTGTGTGTGTGTGTGTGTGCGACAAAGTTACGTACCTGCTGTGCTTTTCCTAGCTGAAGCAGTGCAGCTGTCAGCGGCGGTCGGAGAAAAGGAACACCGTGAGCACGAAACTTCCCTGGCGAGAAAAAAGGGAAAGTTGGCAGTGTGACGGAGAAAGAAAAAAAAAAGGTAATGAATAAAAGAAAAAAAAAGAAAAAAAAAAAAGAAAGAGCAGGTGGTAAAAGGAAAGGAAAGCATGCCAGCGGTCCACACGCTTCTTTCATTTAATTCCTCTGTGAGCCCTAATGGCCACTCTTTCCAGAATAGGTAGAGAGATTTAAGATTTAATCAAGAGCTATTTTTGGCGTGTTCTCCTTAAGCTCGCAGGCCTTCCGCAGCTCATTTATCCACAACCCTAATGAAGAGTTCATTTTAATATATGATTAGGTTCCTCATGATAGGAACCTGGCCTGAATTGCTGAACTGAGGATCAGATTTGGATCATGTGACCAGGCATGGACCGTAGTTGTGGGTTCATTGCGCTGGAGGAATTAAAGGCCTGGGATCGAGAGTAGATGGGAATCTACGGTACGGCCAAAGAGTTTTTTCTTTATTTATATTTTACGAGTCCATTTATGGTTTTGATTTGTTGGTGCTCATGACAACTAATGATAACAGATGTAAGCCGGCCGTTGCTATACACAACTAATGTGTCTCTTTCTATTTATAAACAGAGTTGATGGAAATCCAGTGTAGATACAAGATACATGTACTGTACCTAAGAGGCTGGAGACTGAGAGTGTGAATGTGTGTGTGTGTGCGTGTGTACCTCCACGCTTGCCAGTGTGGTACGGTCTCATAAGAACCTGAAGAGCAGCTGGATTGGTCATGCTGTTTAGGAGCTGAGCCAAATTAGGCTCGGGCAACAAACCCTTTTTATTGCTCAGCATCTACAGTACAAGAGAAAAAACACACACACACACAGCAACGTTAATATTCCTTTTAAATCAAAATAAGATCTTTTTCTTAATCAAGATCAAGATCTTTTTTAATAAAAACTAGAAGCAATGGAGAAATCATTTCCCACTTCATTTCTGTTAATCAGTGGTGTGTGTTGTGCTCGGGTGTTAATTGCTATTAATTACTATACTGGATCCATTTCTGCAGTATTTCTGCTATAGCCTCATATCATGCAAAATCATCCCCTCAGTCAAGAATACTAACATCCCACACATATACACAATCTCCAGACCCGCTGTACACAATACAACAAACAAGCCAATTTAAAGGACTGTGTGAAATGCAAATATCTGACAGGATAAGAAAAGCATGAAAACAGTGTCTCAGTGTAAGATGTCCAGAACACAACAGAAAACCAATCAAGAGTGTGCAATATGGACAAAAAAAATATAATTACAGACACTTTCGTGATGTTTCACCACATCTACAGTATAGTGGAGACAATTTGTGACGTTCGGACAAAAAGAAGTGAAATTTAAACACATAAATGTGTGTTAGGTTTCAATCAGCAGGTCGGAGCATTGTAAAGTGTAGAATGCAGTTACATCACAATTAAGCACCATCCTCCGAGAAAGAGTGCTGTTGTGCTGATTATCAGCACGGCTGTGATGTGGTGTGAAGTGCAGGGCAGTCGTGCTGATATCCAGCACAACAGCATGACCTCGTGCATGTAATTGCTTTATACAACGGTTCCACAAACGTCATTTGTTAGCAACAGATTTTTGATTTGTTTCTTTATTTAACCTTCTGAGACTGGGGAAATTAACTACCGTCGCCTGGCAGAAGTTGTAGTTTGTACTATGTTCTGGTACTATGGAGCCAAAAGGTGAGAACCATGAAGGTGTTGGACATTCCTGTAAATCTCATACAAGTTTCTCTTTATATTTGTACTTACAGTATTCCACTTATATCAGCTACTTTAACCTCTGCGCTCTGAGGTTAAATCCCAAATATCAGTAAAAGGAAAGCTAGTGCCCTAGGGTGTACCACTACTTGTTCCACACACCAAGCAATTTACTGGATTGAGGGTTAGATAGTGATTTGGGATTCAGCCTTTGTTTAGACGCTAGTTAGCTTTGTAACTCAATGTTACTCAATGCAATTTAGAAGGAAAGTGTTGTTTAAGATGATATAACATTATCAGATGAGCTTTTTTTGTTCCTGAAAGTGCTTCTGTGCTTTTTTCCTGGAGGTGCTCTCCCCCCTCAGTCCTGCAAACCGAACAGACCTACTTTCATTCTTGCGAGCAACAGTAAAAGGTAATGAACAATTGTAGAACTCCAGGGACGTGGCGTGATGCGTCCCAGTGCTTTTACTGTCTATTATTATCAATGCCTCTCTTCCAATTAGATTACTCTATCAGAAGTAACTATTTTTGCAAAACTATGAAATAACACATATGGCATTAGGTAATTATGTAACAACAGCAGTCAGTTGTAGAACGTGAAGGTCAGCTGTTGTGGAATAGTTCTTGTAAGAAGCATAGGTCTGTCAAATGCATTTACAAAACCCATCAAGCACCATGATGAAACTGTCCCTCATGAAGACCTTCCCAGGAAAGAAAGAGCAAAACTTACCTCTGCTGCAGAGGAGAAGTTCATGTAGAGTTAGTAGATTAAAGAATCACCAATTATAACAGCATTCGAGCCGTTATAAAGGATTTAAGTAGCATACAGTACATAGCAGATGCATCTCAATATCAACTATTTAAAGGATGTTTCGTGCTTGTCAAATATGCATATTTTGGACGTCTTCAATATTGTTTTACTGGGTAGAATTCCTATACTGGCAGTATACTGTACATTGAAGGGTTTTATTCATTTTTATGTAGTTTTTTTATATATTGCATTGCACCCTAAAAATAAATAAATAAAATTTACACCTACTCTACAATGCACTCTGTAGTAAAGGGTGTTGAGGTGCTTCTCATACTATCTGTACTCCATATACTCTTGTATCAGATGGCTCGCTGATAAAGAGTCTGTTGAAGAGTGCGAGCGCCGCTGTACTGTATATACAGTACAGTGTTTAAACTAGACCTTTATGGACTGTATGGCTTGTTTATAACTATCTACTGTGAAGTATTGCGCTCTAAAGCTTGCTTTAATATTATTCATTGATTTTATATATACAGAGTCAGCCAAAAAAATTTACACACACTTCAGAAAAAGAAAAATAGTATGATGCATATTACATTAATAATATCAGATGATTATCATAATATTATCTTATACATCAATATATAACTTGTAGCAATAAATTTAGCCTATGTGATTGACATGTTCTCCATGTCAGATTATATAATGAAGATCCTATAACGACAGTCACATGATTAAATCGGATTATTAATTTCTCTTAAATCATCAATCAGCGTAATCTGGGCTTCCACAAAAATGTGACGATGCTAATAAACATGACCTCAGACTAAAAAGCAAAGATGAAGACTTTTTCAAAGTGAGTTTGAGGAAATAAGGTTATTGTGCCTGTCAGCATACTGTATGTGATACTGTAGCTTTGCAACTTGTTGAACAAGAAGACAGGCATGTAAATCTATGTAGTAAGTTTTACTGCACATCAACTTTTATGTTTATTTATTGCCGCTCTCTTACTCATAGCCGTCTTGTGAGTTTCCCATTGTCCTCCTATTTACTAGTGGTACGTAGATGAGCATCATAAGCAGTGATCACTGATGCACTATGTGTATCCCAACATCAGCACCTAATCTCACTAATGCCACTGTGGCTCAAAGGGCAATTTTTGTCTGAGACACGAAAATCTGTACCAAATGTAATGGAGATGGTCTTGATGTTCTCTGGAAATCAGAGAGGGGAGTTTCACACTTCTCAGTCTTGTTTTTGCTAGGAATATGGCGAAGTATGCACAATGTGCAACCTCCTATATAAAACATTGTTTCCAAACCACAAGCGACATGGCTCCACCTCCTTTATGTAAGCTGACTCATTGTTGTTGCTGAGGAAGACCACAGCTGCTAGATCATTAGCGAACTTGATGAAGTGCTTAAAGCACCGCAGCATGAACAGCAGTTGAGTGAGCACACAGCCCTGAGGGATGCCGGTGTTTAGTGTGGATGTGCTTGAGATGGTGTTGCCTATCATTTCTGCCTGGGATCTTCCAGTCAAGCAGAATACAAGCCAGCTGCTGAGATGTGTTCAGGCTCATTTTCCCTATCAGTTGCTGTGTAATGATTGCCTGTGTAAATGCCGAGAGTGAAATGAATGAACGACAATTTAATTTAAAAATAAGCAAACTGTGGTGGGTTGGGAGACATGAAGAGTCTTGTCTTCTCGGCTTCATGGTTAATTTCTTAAACCAGGTTCTCATATACTGGTGTGTGCTAACAGTCGGCAGTGGAAACGGCTGACTTCGGCACTGGGATTGTGAAGGTGGCCAAAAAGCATGCCGGGATGACATCTTGAGTCAAGGAGATGGTGTCTGTAAAAACATCAGCCAGTTCATCAGCCAGTTCATCAGCCAGCGCATCCACTGGTATGTAGCCAGGTCCAGAAGGTTAAGTATCGATATCTCTTTTCTGTCATCACTTGTTGACAGCTGACCAGAGTCTGGAGGCCTGCATTACGATGTTATTCCTGTAGGACCTGCGGAACCTGACACGATAGCCTGCGCCATAGGAACTAATCTGGAAGATTGTGTTTGGACTGTTTGGTCAAGTATCCAAGTGCAGAAACTACTACAACTATTATGGATGAAGGTTAGAAACGTTAATAATAAATAATTCTGATCAATTCTAACTTGGCCATTGGTAGAAGGATTGCTCTTCTTGCCATCACAGGTATTTGGTCTTATTCTTAAATCTGGAAAGACATGAAGGTCTTGCAATACACACCACTGGAGTCTTTCTTTTAAGTTACTGTAAAGAGGTGATGCTGATGTTCCAGGAAAGATTGCTTTCCTGAAAGGCAGCATTACCTGTAAGCACCAGGACATAGACTTGTGTCCCCACGTCCCCAGGAACATTATCTATGGCGTCAATTCTTGGTTACGCGGCTCGATTCGTCACTTCAGTGCATAACAGCAACACAGTGGCTTTGGTTGATAGTTTGAAATTCGATCTTGAAGGGCTACTGAAGCATGGCAGGTGCCTTTATCATGAAATCTAATCCCACCCATATCAGGCTTCATGCTGTAGTCAAAAGCCTGGCTCTGTAGGGATAGACAAAATGTGTGTGTGTGTTGGCATAAATGGTAGAAGCTCTGATTTCCTCATTAGATCAGAGATGTCTGCAAGTAGAATGGCTCTATCCCAATCACACTGTAAACCCCATCTGCTCCGTATCGTTCCCCAGGAGGCTTGTGTACACACATACACACTCATGGTGTGTATATACAGTAATGACACACATGAAAATATACAAAGACGCACATACTGTACGTGTGCGGGAAAACACTTAAGGTGTCAAAAACAGATAAAAGTAAACAGCTTTCTTTAAAACAATAACACTCTAATCTTTTGCTACAGTATATTTTGCTTTCTGAAGTATGGAAGAACAAGTGTAGCCTCAAACCTTTCTACAGAATCAGGACAAACAATGAACAGTAGTTCACACGAGGTGTGTTTAAGGTCATCGTGGATGCTGCTGAAATATTAGCAATAATCCTAAGAACAATTTCGTACGGTCAGACTATCTGAGCAGTCAAGTCAGTATCAACAACCAAAGTCATTACAAATAAGCCAAGGTGCCACACATTGCACCCTGATTCACGAGTAAAGTGTAGAGGCTGGCAAGCGCATGGAAGGGAAGCACCAGCTTCTTAGTGCTCAGTGCTTAGTGAAGTGCTTAGTGAAGTGCTCTCATATGCAACAGTTTCTCTGCATGGTCGCTTTACATATACTGTAATTGAAGCATGACTCCAGGCTTGTTAATTTATGGCATCTTGTACTCAATGACCTGACTGATGCTGCCCTACAGTACATGCTCAGGTCAGCCGTCTTGCACGCTCTAACACGGAAACCGTAAAGTATTTCTTTAGGTCACTTCTAATGTAAAAATGCTGCTCTTTTTATATTTTCATAAAGTTTGCAGTCTGCTTTGTTAGTTCACTAATTGTCTCCAGATTACAGTCATTTCATGTCTGTTCATTACAAGGGGCAACGTTTCTGGAAAACAGTGGTACCTCTGCATAGTCATTTACTGCGTTCTGGAGGTCGAGTTCTTGAGGCGAAAATTTGTATTGCAAGAAAATTTATTCCCTTTAGGAAATATCAAAGATAATGAAGCAGATAAATGCAATTATATTTTTTTTGCCTATGAAAATAAACATTTAGAAAAGACATGTAGATGAAAGAAAATATGCAATAAGTAGACATTAAACCTCACGTAACCTTAATTTATAATTCCTCTTTGCACCAGCTGCTTTAAAAAACGAGACTGAAATGTCTCCATTTTCTTCTTGCTGCAAAAAACTAAACCAAAAATACTCCCCAAAAAATTAGCAAACTTCTTTCACGTTGCTTTCCACTAACGCAAACACATTTTGAACGGCTCCCGGACGTACGCACAACGTTCACTTTGGCTTGGTTCGTTTGCTCGTATGTTGAAAATGCTTTGTATGTCGAGGCAAATTTCTTAAAAAACTTCAGTTCTTAAGGTGAAAATTCGCGAGGCAGGGACTCGTATGCAGAGGTATCACTGTATTGAGCCCAATGCCAAAAAGTGCAGGTCCTTGAATGACCACTAGACCACTAAAATTAAGCCAATCCCTATAGACACTATGTTCAACCCAACTTTACAAAAGAAAAACAAGTTCGCAGCCTGGTACAAAAATAGAGAAACTTCCATAGATAGATTTTACTTTTATGACATCTGTACAGGTGGTGATTTTTTAAAAAAATTATTATTATTATGATGATTATTATTTGTAACTCATCAGGAAAAATTACACTGGCTCTAAAATTACACATAAGTACATATAATTGAAGCATGATGTTCACAGAAGCACACAGAAGTTCATTCATTCATCTTCTATACCGCTTTATCCTGTATTTAGGGTCACGGGGACCTGGAGCCTATCCCAGGAGACTCAGGGCACGAGGCAGGGTACACCCTGGACAGCGTGCCAATCCATCGCAGAGCACACACACACACACACACACACACACACACACACACACACACACACACACACACACACACACACACACACACACTCATTCACACACTATGGTCAATTTGCGAACGCCAATTAGCCTAACCTGCATATCTTTGGACTGTGGGAGGAAACCGGAGTACCCGGAGGAAACCCACCAAGCACGGGGAGAACATGCAAACTCCATGCACACAGAGACGGGAATCGAGCCTGGCCGGGGAATCGGACCCGGACCCTGAAGGTGCAAGGCGACAGTGCTAACCACTACACCACCGCGCCGCCTACACAGAAGTTCAATCAATTACAAATCAATAGCTTTAGCATATGAATTTACATTAGCGACCATAGCATTTTAGCTACTAGGCAACTAGCTAGTGATAGCTGAGGTAAGTAGACGTGTTCCAACCAACAGGCAGGCTCCGTTTACTCCACCCATTTGCCCATACTGTATATGGATGAACCAAGCATTATTCAGAGTCAGGTTGTGCCAAGATGGCATTGACCAGAGCTCACACTGGGTGGCGTCACGGACGGTTCGTCCAGTATATATACAGTCTACAGTCCAGTAGTGATGTAACATGCACTAGACTTAAATGACACAGCATCCCATGGTATCGAACATTTCAATCTAAATTATTATGGGACTACTACAGACCAATATTGGTATCTATGCATCCCTAAATATTACAGTTTGTTTCCATGGTTAGGGCAACAACATCTGTGGTGCCGTTCAGCTGTGGTACGGTGAAGCTCCTGATCTATACACTGCACTATACACACTTAATCACTAACCGCCAGACTCATCCATCATCAAACCTCAACATCCCGCTATTGAGGAACCCAACACAGACCAGATCAGCAGGGTGGCTCTCCTAGCCTTTGGCGTCTAACCGAATACGACAGCTGTATAGAACGGCTGTGCGCACACTCGCCTGTATGATAACAGCTCTGCAAGTAGTAACACAGCAGAGACACCTGCTAGTCCCCAGGCAGCTCCAGTTTCACACTGCCACGAAAACATGGGAAGTCAAAGCTTGGCAGGGGCTTTTGCACCGAGCCTGAAGCTCCACCAGAATGCGGTCTGCACTCCCTCAGTCTGGATATATATATATATGTATGTATGTGTGTTTGCATGTGCGTGTGTGTGAGTGATTCAGAAAGTAGCAGGCACATTTGTCGTTTGAACAGGGTGCTGCATGTGGTTTTGCAGGGGTGGGGATGCTGAGAAATGTCAACTTGCATTCCTTCTGTTTGGTTTGACACGTTTCAGTGGGAGAGAGAAGGAGAGAGGAGTGTACAATAGAAGCTGGAGAAAGAAAAGAGAGAGAGAGACGGAGGACAGGCAGGAAAGAAAGAGTAAGTGCAGTTCGTCTAAAACAAAACAACAATGAAGAAAAAAAAAACTTGAAAAAGAAAAGCCCACAGTGAAATGATGCCCTTGGGATATTTACTTCCTACTGTGGCTCATGTACTGATGCGGAATCAATGATGGCTCTGATGTAGCGACATTACAACACCACAGGCGTGCCTATTCAGCTATGTTAAAAGGAAAGAAAGACGGTAGAGAGAGACAAAAAAAAAAAAAGAATGGCCGGTGACACAGGTAAACAGGTAAACGACATGGATTCAACAGGAAAGTGGACCTGTACGGGGGAAGAAAAACAACAACACATCCCTGCCCGACACAAATCTGTTAGAAAGAAAGCCTATGAGAGATGAGTGTGTGGGAGTGAGTGTGTGGGCTCCTTTGCTTGGATTGGTTGCTTGAGGAAAGGATGTAACACTTTTCTATGAAAGCACTCCAAAAAAAAAATAAATAAATAAAAAATAATAATAATAATCATGTTAGTAGCAGGAGGAAGCCCATGAGTGTTTCACAGACGGAGTGTTGAGTGAGAATGGCTTCCTGCTTTCACCGATGCTGGAGTAGATTAATATTGTCCATCGCTCCCACTGTATGAGACCCACGTCTTTAAAATAGCAGCCTGCTTCATTTCAAGCACCGGAAATATAACAGGAAGGCTACGTCTGCTGGAGCACACTGTGTGATCACCATAATTAAACTGCCACTGCCTCTGCCTAGACGCACATCTTCAGGCCTGATTGTGTGTATAATCGAAAAGAAAGACTTAGGACATGCATGTTTTGGGGGTCTGTCTTTGTATTAAAGCAGATAAAAATTCCGAAATGGGCTGCAAGAATCAACGCTCACCCTGAAGTTTATGATTATCCTATAAAGCCATTTGTTTCAGTCCTCTTACACTATCGGCTTTCCAGTGGCAACACTGATTTAACATTTCACATAAATGCATTAAAATAACATTTCGTACATTATCACAATTGTAATGCTGTGGAATGTCCACGAAACAATTCGATTGATTTATATCTTACAAAAATAATGCAATTGATGTTCCTCGGTCAGAAAATCAAAATGCCAAATCTAAATGAGTAGCCTTGGTGGAACGTCACACTGAGTCACTTACCCAGTATATCCTTACAATTTGGGTGAAACCAGTAAGGACGTAGAATTGTCTCATTAATGTGGAGCTGCCACATTTATATTACAAAAAGAAAAAAAAAACACCTGGTAAGGATGTAGTCAGAGCAAGATCCAGTAATAAGGACGTACAGTAGTAATGACGACATTGACCAGGTAATGTTGAGAACTACATGCATCCATGGAGGTCATAGGGCTAAACATTATGCCACCATGTCTAAACCCTCCAAATTATTAGGTTTAAAATCAGGGAAGAATTGCTTGAAGTGTCACTGATGCGCTTACTGGCCAGCTCTGACTTGCTTGCTGGCAGGGAGAGAGAGAGAGAGAGACACACACACACACACACACACACACACACACACACACATGCATGCCCATGGTCTGAGTATTCTCTCTGATTTATTCACAGAAATAAAAGAGATATATAAGCACTGAGCCACTAATCCATTTGTCTACTACATCAAAGCCATTCGCATGTTCTATAGAAATCCAGGAAACAAAAGAGTAAGCCACAGGAAGTATTACCATATAAGGTATGAGCAGGAGGGGTGGGGGGTGGGGGCATTGAATGAAAAACCTTAGTAACGTAACACTATCTTGAGGAAATGTTTACAAATAACTCTATCCGTAAATACATAAGTTAATTAATAGTAAATATTTTATTTATTAAATTATTTTTTTTAATTAATTAAGATAATCTTCAAAATAAAGGTTTCTAAAAGCTATATTTGTTGTATAGTTCAGAAATCGCAGTTTATGAAAAGCAATTTGAAAAGTAATAAATGGCAGGCTAAATATTCCACTTACGTTTTCTCCTGTTATACTTTCACATGAGTCATTTGACCTTCATTTTTTTCCTACTATTGTTAATAGCACTGTATAAATAAAATTGAACTATATTTCTTTCTTTTTTTTTTTTTACAATACATTGTAAAGTTCTCAGTGTTTTCTGAGATGTGGATAAAAGTTAGCTGTGTCTCCATGCAACGTCCGCACTTTCACCTTACATGTCTTACACAATACCTCCATCTAAATCTGAAGTACTGTAGAACAGGATTGTTTATCGCACCAACTCACTATCTTCACTCTCCTCTGCTATACCACTCATTTTAAACAAACACTGCACTGATGAATGAAGCTTCTGGGGCAGCGGTGGCTCAGAGTGTTAAGGCTCTGAGTTACTGATCGGAAGGTTGGCGGTTCGAGCCCCAGCTCAGCCAGGTTGTCGTTGTTGGGCCCTTGAGCAAGATTCTTAACCCTATCTGCTCCAGGGGCGCTGTATCATGGCTGACCCTGCGCTCTGACCCCAGTTACGCTGGGATATACGAAAAAAGAATTTCACCGTGCAGTAATGTATATGTGACAAATAAAATCTTAACTTAAAAAAAACCTTAACTTAACTTAAAAACTTCTAACTGGACCGTTTTTAGCACCGAGTCTCACACCGGCATGTAACATGTTCACTGTACTTTAGAAAAACTCACACATTCCTTGCTACATGTATGTTACTTGTGATAAACTGCAGCCTTTGCGATTAGATAATCATATGGTCAAGTCTTATTCTTAATTGTGCAGCATTATTGATGAAAAATTTTGTGTAATTAATAGTGCAGCAGTACTGATGCCAATTTTTATGCGATTAATCGTGCAGCATAACTGATAATTTTTATGCGATTAATCATGCAGCACTACTTATCATTTTTATGTGAATAATAGTGCAGCACTACTGATAATTTTTATGAATAATCATGCAGCATTACTGATAATTTTTATGATTAATCGTGCAGCACTACTGATAATTTCTATGATTAATCGTGCAGCACTATTGATAATTTTTATGATTAATAGTGCAGCACTATTGATAATTTTTATGATTAATCGTGCAGCACTATTGATAATTTTTATGATTAATAGTGCAGCACTACTGATAATTTTTATGATTAATCGTGCAGCACTACTGATGATTTCTATGATTAATCGTGCAGCATTACTGATGATTTTTATGATTAATAGTGCAGCACTACTGATGATTTCTATGGTTAATCGTGCAGCATTACTGATAATTTTTCTGATTAATCGTGCAGCACTATTGATAATTTTTCTGATTAATAGTGCAGCACTACTGATAATTTTTATGAATAATCATGCAGCATTACTGATAATTTTTATGATTAATCGTGCAGCACTACTGATAATTTCTATGATTAATCGTGCAGCACTATTGATAATTTTTATGATTAATCGTGCAGCACTATTGATAATTTTTATGATTAATAGTGCAGCACTATTGATAATTTTTATGATTAATCGTGCAGCACTATTGATAATTTTTATGATTAATAGTGCAGCACTACTGATAATTTTTATGATTAATCGTGCAGCACTACTGATGATTTCTATGATTAATCGTGCAGCATTACTGATGATTTCTATGGTTAATCGTGCAGCATTACTGATGATTTTTATGATTAATAGTGCAGCACTACTGATAATTTTTATGATTAATAGTGCAGCACTATTGATAATTTTTCTGATTAATCGTGCAGCACTATTGATAATTTTTATGATTAATAGTGCAGCACTACTGATAATTTTTATGATTAATCGTGCAGCACTACTGATGATTTCTATGATTAATCGTGCAGCACTACTGATAATTTCTATGATTAATCGTGCAGCACTATTGATAATTTTTATGATTAATCGTGCAGCACTATTGATAATTTTTATGATTAATAGTGCAGCACTATTGATAATTTTTATGATTAATCGTGCAGCACTATTGATAATTTTTATGATTAATAGTGCAGCACTACTGATAATTTTTATGATTAATCGTGCAGCACTACTGATGATTTCTATGATTAATCGTGCAGCATTACTGATGATTTCTATGGTTAATCGTGCAGCATTACTGATGATTTTTATGATTAATAGTGCAGCACTACTGATAATTTTTATGATTAATAGTGCAGCACTATTGATAATTTTTCTGATTAATCGTGCAGCACTATTGATAATTTTTATGATTAATAGTGCAGCACTACTGATAATTTTTATGATTAATCGTGCAGCACTACTGATGATTTCTATGATTAATCGTGCAGCATTACTGATCATTTTTATGATTAATAGTGCAGCACTACTGATAATTTTTCTGATTAATCGTGCAGCACTATTGATAATTTTTATGATTAATAGTGCAGCACTACTGATAATGTTTATGATTAATCGTGCAGCACTACTGATGATTTCTATGATTAATCGTGCAGCATTACTGATCATTTTTCTGATTAATAGTGCAGCACTACTGATAATTTTTATGATTAATAGTGCAGCACTACTGATAATTTTTATGATTAATAGTGCAGCACTACTGATAATATTTATGATTAATCGTGCAGCATTACTGATAATTTTTATGATTAATAGTGCAGCACTACTGATAATTTTTATGATTAATAGTGCAGCACTACTGATGATTTCTATGATTAATCGTGCAGCATTACTGATAATTTTTATGCAATTAATCGCGCAGCATTACTGATCACTTTTATGTGAGTAATCGTGCAGCATTAGGCATAAATTATATGCGATTAATCGTGCAGCATTACTGATCATTTTATGTGATTAATCGTGCAGCATCACTGATAATTTAATGTGATTAATCGTGCAGCATTACTGATCATTTTTATGTGATTAATCGTGCAGCATTACTGATCATTTTTATGTGATTAATCGTGCAGCATTACTGATCATTTTTATGTGATTAATCATGCAGCTGATGACAATTTTAATCCTGCATCACTATATTTACATTTAGGTATTTGGCAGACGCTCTTATCCAAAGCGACTTACAACAGTGCTTAAGTTTTTCCCATATTAGATAGATACTACTGTAACATTGGGTTACTAGATTACTAAGTACTATAAGTCAAACACTGTTGGGAAGTTTTTTTTAGGGGGGGATTAAACCAAATACCGATGAAACAGAACTTAATGTCTTAAGTCGTTGTTTAAAGACTGCCAGAGACTCAGCTGTAGGGACATCTAGAGGAAGTTCATTCTACCACCTACGATAGGTGCCAGAACAGTAGGCACTACTCATGTCAATGTTTATGCAATTAATTGTGCGGCACTACTGATGACAGAAATCTTTTTAAATCCATTTATGTAGATAATGCATTAGAATGAACATGTTAACATGAACCTGTGATCTGAATGACACCTGGCACCTCTGGCAAAGCAACTGTCAGAGTAAATGAACAAGTCCTCAGTGGATAACAGCCATTTACTAAAATATTGAGTTTCAAGTGACAAAGCACCTCTGATGAATAGCACCCACTGCAAGCTTTAGGATAATATACTTGTTTTAATACATTACTTACTTTCTATTAAAAGTAAAGAATCAACACTGCTATGGTATACAGTACAACCTATTCTCATAATGGTAGGTCATTCCATTTGGAAGAATCATAGAAGAAACACAACATTATATATATATATATATATATATATATATATATATATATATATATATATATATATATATACACACACACAGTATACTGTATATATTTCATATATTAAATATCAGTATACTTTAGGAAAACAGAACAAGCTTTGACAAATAGAAATATTTTGTGATGAGTTACCTAAATTCTGACACCATACTGTATGTTATTAAAGGTAATTTTTTTTATTTTAATTTTACAATAATTTTTTTCATTTAAATTTTTTAATACAAAGCAAGTAATTCAACTAGACTTAGCATGCAAATTAGATTCAGTACCATTATGGCATCACTTCCAGAATACGGAGTAAAGGGAGTGTCTATAAAATAAATGAGAGGATAGTCATATAAATACAAACATGTTGGTTCTGGGCAGAACACGTTTGTAATTTTCTCAGCCATATTTTTAAAATATTATATTTTAAACGTTACAGCATTTTTCTATTATACAGTAAGTACGTACAAAAAAAAAAATCAACTATTGTACCTTGAACTACATTTGCACGTAAACTATTTCATACAATATACAACATAGATATTATGTTCTGATAAAACATTAGAAGATCAGTAAGACAGTGTTGGCCTGTGAGGGTTGTTTTTAATGTTATTATTCACAATCACAAACTTCTAAATAACACTGTTTTTTAACAAACACCTTCTGCCTTGAAAAATATCCACTGGTTGGTTGGTTGGTTGGATGGATGGATGGATGGATAAATGTATTGTTGGTTGTTTGTATTAATGGATGGTTGGATGGATGGATGGATGGATGGATAAATGAATGGTTAAATGTATTGTTGGTTGTTTGTATTAATGGATGGTTGGATGGATGGATAAATAGATGGATGGATGGATGGTTGGTTGGTTGGATGGATTGTTGGAAGGATGGATAGTTGGTTGGATGGATGGATGTTTGGGTGGTTGGATGGATGGATGGTTGGTTAGTTGGATGGATGGATAAATGTATTGTTGGTTGTTTGTATTACTGGATGGTTGGATGGATGGGTGGATGGATGGATAAATAGATGGATGGATGGATGGATGGTTGGTTGGGTGGATGGATTGATGGAAGGATGGATAGTTGGTTGGATGGATGGATGGATGTTTGGGTGGTTGGATGGATGGATGGATGGTTGGTTAGTTGGATGGATGGTTAAATGTATTGTTGGTTGTTTGTATTAATGGATGGATGGATGGATGGATAAATGTATTGTTGGTTGTTTGTATTAATGGATGGATGGATGGATAAATGTATTGTTGGTTGTTTGTATTAATGGATGGTTGGATGGATGGATGGATAAATAGATGGATGGATGGATGGTTGGTTGGTTGGATGGATTGTTGGATGGATGGATGGATGGATGTTTGGGTGGTTGGATGGATGGATGGATGGTTGGTTAGTTGGATGGATGGATGGATGGTTGGTTAGTTGGATGGATGTATGGATTGTTGGAAGGATGGATAGTTGGTTGGATGGATGGATGGATGGATGGTTGGTTAGTTGGATGGATGGATGGATGGTTGGTTAGTTGGATGGATGTATGGATTGTTGGAAGGATGGATAGTTGGTTGGATGGATGGATGAATGGCTGGATTGGGTGAACCAACAAAAAGAGCAAGAATGATCTACAGTACTCAACAAACACATTACAATGCTAATTCAGTGCACTGTGAAAGGGTTACAATCATCTGACACTTGACGCAGATGACCTCCTCCAGGTTTATTTGCACTGATTTGCCCTGATTTGATAGAATGATATGTCATAGAGTATCAAAACCCACAATATCCAAAATGTCTTCTTCATAAATGTTTGTTGTCTGTGTGACTCACCACTCCCTGAGCAGCGATGAGGGCAGCAAGTGTGCTGCGGCCAGATGTTCCCGGGCTACACAGCGACAGGCGAATCTCCTGACCTTGGATCAGGTGTCGGTCCATCTCCAGGAGGATGGCCTCAGCCTGCTCTGCTGTCTCGTACTCCACCACTGCAAAACCCTGCACGGCACTGCCCTCATCCTGCGCCAGCTACAACACACACATGCAGAGACATAGTTCAACAAACTGCCATTTTTATATAAAACCTTATTTAATGAAGTCTATACATTTCAATATTTAATTACATCATGTGGAGCAGCATTGCTGGATTTTAAAATATGTGTCTTGATTTAATAGAATCTCAAATGACCATGTGAAATGTGTTTGGTGAGGGATAAAGTGGTATAAGAGGGGTATGTTGCAGGTAATTTACAAAGAATAACTGTACGAGCTAAGTCACATGCAAATTCATGGGAAGAAAAGTTCTTTAAATAAGCTGTGAAATACAGTACATGAAAATATTTAATTGTTGAATTCTTTTTATCGATTGGTCAGAGGGTGCTGATTAATTTTCTAAAAAAGTAGATGTAAAACCGTGTGTACTACAAGACCAACCTAATACATGATAATTTATTTATCTTCTATACGCTTATCCTACTGTTTACAGGGTTGCAGAGAGCGTGGAGACTGTCCCAGAAAACTTTGGGTACAAGGCAGGGTACACACTGGACAGAAGGCCAATCCATTGCAGGTCACACATGCACATTCCATGCACATGCACATACACTCCTTCACACATTGTGGGCAATGTGGGAACACCAACTAGCCTAATCTGCATGTCATTGGACTGTGTGTGGAAACCAGAGTACCCTGAGAAAACCCACCAAGCATAGGGAGGACATGTAAACTCCATGCGCACATGATTCCTACAGAGACAAGGAAGGGATCCAACCCAAAACCCTGGAAGTGCGAGGCCACAGCGCTGACCACTACGCCACCGTGCCGCCTAATACCTGATAATTTCTTTAGACATATATAAATAACATAAGGCTACCAAACAACACCAATTACACTGAGTTTTATTAACCAAAGAGATTCATAAAATCATTAACAGGTAGTATCACCAGTGATTTTGCAAGAAGCAGCCACAACATTTGGATAAATACGTGCTCAGAGATGTTTAATTAATAGTTAAACTCAGTTTCCACTTTTTTTACTTTTATATAAAGTATTATAAATTCACAAATCATGATATAACCTGGGTAGTCATACAGCAAGAACCAGTTTGACGATGAGTTGTTGTGATCCATAGGTCACTAGTATGTGCTGAGGACACGCTCAAAAGTTCATGATGGACAAACAGCTTTTTATAACTCTAAGGTCTACTGTATATGTCAGTAGGCCCACTCGCTGCCTTGCATACACAAACATGTGCAGTCAAAACTGCCACGGGTTATGACAAGCTACAATGTCTTATGAATCTTCAGGACGGCCACCACAGAGGAGCCATGCTTTTATCACCTCTAGGTTGAATTATTCTAACACCCTACTGTCTGGATGTTCTACTACTGTAGGTGCATAAACAAGCTTCAGTTAGTTCAGAATGCAGCAGTGAGTCCTCTCTGGAACCAGAAGATATGAGCACATCACTCCTATCTAATCCACACCTTATTGGCTTCCAGCGAAATTTCACATTGATTTTAAAAGACTACTATTGACCTTTAAAGCACTAAATGGTTTCTCGCCGCCGTATTTGAGTGAACTGCTAGTGTCTTATGATCTGCCATTCGGCCACAGGATGCAGGCTGCTTTTCAGTACCTCTTATCATGAAAACTACAGCATGGGGCAGAGCTTTCTTTTTTTTAATAACAAAAAAGGCTTCAGTTTACTAGAGCATAAAGATTGGTCTTTTTTAGCAAGAGAAAAAGGTCATGTGGTCTAAAGAGTTCAGATTGACCCTATTCCAGATCGATTGAGATCGAAGAAGGGAAGGGCATGAAGCGATTCAGCAATCATGCATAGTGCCCACTGTACAAGACTCTGGAGGCAGTGTTACTGTATGTGGCAACACAATGAAGTCAGCTGAACACCTCAATGTACTGAATGACCAGGTTATATTCCAGAACGGAGCATGAGAAAACATTTTAAAAAGTTAAGGCAATATAATAAAAAGTTAGAGTTTGCAACTTTTTTTTAACTTAAAGAAATCTGAATTGGAAAAGTACCATGGTTTAAGAGGAATACTTAAGAATACTATTTTACTTAAAGTACTGTGCAAAGGTTTTGGGCACATACAAAAATATGGCATAAGCAAAAGAGGCTTTCGAAAACATATCTGCATAAAAGAAACTTCTATATAAAGAGTACTAAAATAAACAGTCAATATTTGGAGTGAAAAATCAGGAGATTTGTGTAGTTTTATAAGAAAACAGTTGTTAGGTTTTACTGAGCTTGCTGGAGAATATGAGTTCTTCTGTTAACTTTGTCACACTCGCTCCTTTCGATTTTTATGCAAATCCCAGGAGCGTACATTAGGTTTTTTGTTTCCATCTGAAAACTGCTCTGTCTTGTACTACAGTATGTATTTTTTCTTTACAGCCATGCATATATTCTCCTGTAATGTTATTTATTAATTAATTTATAAGTTATATATGGAAATACTGAATGATTTTGTACATAATTGCAGACATGATAAACATATATAACAAAATTGGTACAGCATATAATATGGTGCCTAAGACTTTTGCACAGTACTGTACACCCTACTTCAGTTATATGTTTAAATTTTGCAAGTGTATGTCTAGTCATTTTTTATTCTGGGTTCCTGGATTTGGACATTTGGACTGGATCAGCACAACACGAAACCACACGCAACGACACAAACACAAATACACAGTGTATACTATAGCTACAGTATGGTGGCACAGTAACTTAGTGGTTAGCACTGTGGCCTTGCACCTCCAGGATCCATGGAGTCTGCATATTCTGTTTGCATGTTCGCCTCTGGGTGAGTTTCCTCCGGGTTTTCCGGTTTCCTCCCACAGTCCAAAGACATGCAGATTAGGCTAATTGACATTCCCAAACTGCCCGTAGTGTGTGATGGCGTGTGAGAGTGTTGACCGGAGGTTCTACCATGGTCATAAAAATGGTAATAAATACTCTGGTTGTACTACAGAGGTTCCTAGATGGATGGATGGACTTAAGCTGTAGTAGGTGCTGTAGTATGGTGCGCTCTCACTAAATGTGTAATTGTAAAAAATATTGTGCTTCCTGATTGGTACTGTAACGCCACAAAATTCGATAAAGGTCAAAGTCACTGAAACCTAGAGAAAGGTGTGAATTAGTGTGAAAACACTGTGTTAAAAACAACCTTGCTTTTGTGTGGCACACTGATAAGACAGTGTAATCACTCCTACGTAATCCAAGTTAACATTCTTTTTAATGAAAAGTGAATAAAAACAAGCATTATTTACCAATCAATCATTTCAGGTTGCCACACACTTCCCAGACACGTGAGCTAAAATGTGCATCCAACCTGTAACATTATATTCATAAATACAGAAATAAATGGACTCACATAATGACTTGCACAAATACTTTAATCTCAAACTCCCAGCATAATTACCGACCGGTGCGTCTCGTCCCTACGGGTCCTGCTAAAGGTCTCTCTGGGATTCCACCACATTTACAAGGGGAACTTCAGCACTCACACATACTGTACACCAACACCCACTCACATCACAGAGCGTCTTTGCCTTTCATCTCTGTGCGTCACTTACTTAACACTGAGAGAGAGAGAGAGAGAGAGAGAGAGAGAGAGAGAGAGAGAGAGAGAGAGAGAGAGAGAGAGTGTTCCACTTGACCGGCTGCTTTCCAAATCCCTTCCGCTTCTTGTCATTTTAATGCCTCCATAGGTTTAATTCTTCAGCTTATATCTTTCCTGTCTACTCTCTGGATACTGCAGACTTTAATTATTAGTTTAAAAATAACAGGTCAAAGCTGACATCGTTTAAACGGCTTAACAGTCCAAAGCTAAGATTCTACGCTGATAATTCATCATGCGACACACCACATCCTGTTTTCTTGGGGGGATTTTCCCCCTTATTTTCCCTAATTTAGTCCTCCCTATCACTTGGGGGCTTCCGCATTAAGGCTACTACGATCACTCAGTTGGGAGGGCTGAAGACTATCACGCGTTTCCGCTATCCGCTCCTTCCACATGCATGATTGGCTGTAGAGCCGTGACTAATGTGGGATGAAGTACCTCTCATCCCTCCCCTCTGAGAGGGGTCGGCCAATCAGCTCTCTCTAGACCTCCGGCTGCGAGAGGTTACAGCATCACCCGGGACCCGAACTCACGATCTCCGGATGATATGGTGAGCGCTTTTCCACTGCGCCACTCAGAGGCCCACATCCTGGGTTTTACCAGTTTATACTGTATAGTTCCGGTTGTTTTCAAGTCTGTCTTATATCAAAATTGAAGTGCAATTGTTCGTTAAGAGTGTTCCTGTTCTCCACATCGACCGTGAAGTTTGTCACCTGGAACGCAAATACAAAGTAAGTAACCGGAGCCAAATTCCACAATTCCTCGTTCCATGCAAATATACACTCCAAGGTTCAACTGAGTCTCAGCTAAATCAAGTTGGTATCTTTTAAAGTAACGTGTATTTAGTACAAATTTAACACTTTCTTTCTTTGGAAATAGCGGTATGGCCTTACAGAACTTTATAATGCATTTTTGGAATGAAATGAGGGTTTTGTGGTCATGTACTGGGTGAACTTCAAGGTCAGTGTGCAGAGCAGAAACACATAGTGACAGAGATATATTGTTATGTACTTACATGCATCTCAATTTTGGTTTAATACAGACTTAAAATAAATCATAATCAAGAACTATTCTTTTATTTTATCCGTCCTACTACAACATGAACGAGAAAAGATGAACTGGAGCAGGTTTCACATGTAGGCAATCAGTAACGCTGATCATAAAACACTAAAATCTGACCGAGCTACACGTGACGTCGTTATGTGAAAAAAAAATAAATAAATAAATCACACTGCACTCACACCAGGGATCACGTCTTATAAACTGAATTCATCTAGAAATTACATTATGAGGCTTAATGACAAGACAATATGGCCAAAAGTTTGTGCTCCCCAGACTATACCACTTCCATCCACGTTTTCAAAAATGACGTATTCAGTAACATCCATCTTTATAAATTCACGAATGAACGAAGGTCAAGAACCCATTGAGCGATGAGTGTGACATAAAAAAAGAAAGCTACTTTAATTCAGATGTGCATATTTTATCAGGTTGTTCCATTGTATTTGAATATTAATCAAAAAAAGATTTATTGCCTCTGCCAAATATTAGTATTGTGCTTGCATAAAACATGCAGGGTAAAAAAAATCACTTTCTTCAGTTTAATAAAATCTCAAAGTAGACAGAGATTAAAGGTATTAAATTTATGAGCTTTAATGCTTAAGATTGGTTTATATCTGTATTCATCTTCGACTCATCCTCATGTAATATTGACATTATCATGAAGCAGTGTTCAAGGATATGCCATGAAGTGTGCTTCATTTGTTGGGTCAAATTTAACTTAGGTGTCCTTTATTTATTTAAAAAATGTAGATATAACTTCGTAAATGTGTGTGAGTAAAGATTGAATAACAGATGTCCGTTCGTGTTGCCGACATTAAATGGCATTGTGTATGAGATAATTCACAAACCCTGTGCACTCAAGACACGTGAAGATGTCAGGTGCGATCGACTCTCCATCTCAGATGCCCACTTGATGTGATCAGGTCACCCTGAGCCAGATGTTAGGAGCAGGACTGAACCTAGAGCACAGATGTTACAATACCAACATTCATGTGCCAAGCTGATGAGTAATAAGCGCCTCACAGAAGCCTGGATGAACACCGGAGTGTTACGCAATGCAAGTTCATCGTATTTATGAAAATTAATATAGATTTTTTTTTTTATAGAGTAAAGGTGATGCATGGAAAAAAAAGAAAAATTCAATGCACATCCATACGGAGCACAGAACAAAGTGCTCTAGTGTCTGTTTTTTATTAAAAAATTTCCCTAGAGACAGATGAAATAATGAACGTTCCGTCTACTCTCCAGACACATCGTTATTTATCTGTCAAACTTGCATCGGGAAAACAAGAAATGCTTCACCCAGAAGTAGCCTTGAGTTGTTTTTATGCATCGCTGTCGTGCTTAAAGCGCAATCGAATTTCATTTCGTCTGTCACATTATTATCGACATTTATCCGTTCTGCTCATGTGGAGCAATGACGTGAAGGCTCTGGGGAATGCGGACACCCTGGACGATTTCTCATCCGGATAATAGCCTGTGCCAGACCTGAGCATTAGCGGAAGATGAATCAGCTGTGTTTGCTTGAATGCCGGGATTTGATTACGCACATTGATGCATTAGGCTTTGAAATACTTCTCCAGTTTTAAACAGTACATTTGGGTAAACTACTTTTTCTCTCTCATTCCCATCCTCGTCTCTCGACAGTGACCGACTTGGCCCAAGGCTCCTCTTTAACTCCCAACTTTTAATTGATAACTTGCTGTTTTTTTGTTTCCCCCATCAGTGATGAATGATAGAGGTTTTACAATCTCATAATTCATCAAATTCAAAAATAATCTTCCTGAAGGGTGACGATCATTTCTTATCGTTTTATCTATTCTAAATGCTATTATAAATTCATACTGTATATACTATGATTTAAAACATATACTATTATTAATTTAAAAAAATCTATTTTAATAATCTATCATCTTATCATACTCCAGTTCATTAACTGAGCTGTGCTCATCCCAGAAGTCACAACATGCACATAAACTATGAGGGACTTTTGATTGTGCAGAATAATAGACATATAAGCCCCTGCTACACTAATGCACTCATCCCAGTGTTTCATCAATACCATCAATGTAGAAAGTTTTCTCAGTACACCAGAGCCATCATTGGACTGCCCTGCTTTACGTCTGAAACGCCGGCCACCCAGGAACTCCTTTAATAAGGCAACCTTCTACACCTTCATTCCCAAGAAATGTAATAATAAGTCCGGGTTTGACTTGAACCCGTTTACTTCTACTTGATTTGCCTCGACATGGCGGTATACTTACTCTAATCTCCATAATACCACGATCGTATCGAGTGAGCACTGGATACAGTCTGGTCTCTCTCTCTTGGTAACTCGGAGTTGTTCCTCTAGTTTGCTCACGAGGAACCCAAATGTAAATCAATATCTGGATTTCTGAAACGCTGTTCTACAAAAATAAGCAAAACAAGTACAACCGCCAGTCAGAATTCTTTTGCTAAAGGGTGCCAAAAGTTCCGGAGTTGACTGTACTGTATGTAGCGTTGGCATCTCTCTCTCTCTCTGTACTTTGCTTGATACACCCTCTGTTAGGAGAGCGTCGGGATGCTGTTGGCAGTCTGCTACCTACAGTATCGCTAGTTTTTGCCAGACACACCAGTGTATGAAACTCTCTATATATAGATTAAGAAAGTCTACACAGGAGCCAAGTAGTGTGTGTTTGTGTGTGTCTGAGAAAACTCAGAAGAGGAGTCTGTCTTGTGGGGGATAAAATGACGATGTCTATGTTTCAAGACTAGTGTATCTCACACACGCACACACACACACACACACACACACACAGTATCTCTGCTCGCGACAACATTATCACAGGCTGATCATAGATTACACAGAATTCGAGAAACATTGAAATTTGTATATACAGGATCTGGAAAGAATTTCGGGGCCTGTGCAAGCTCGTCATTGGTCGTTGTCCTGTAGTGTGTTAATGTTGATCGTGGTAGATCATAAAAATGGGAATAAATACAATGGTCACCACTGGTCCCTAGTTGGACTACAGAGGATCCTGGATGGATGGATGGATGGATGGATACAATGTATTTATCAACATTAAAAATGTAACATGAAAATAAAAGTTCCTTTTATATACACAATATTAGAAACATACTGTACAAGAAGTATAACTTCACTAGGCATATTTCGAACAATCGATTATACACTTAATGTAGTAGTATTTGATGTTGTTTAGAATCTTATCCATCTGACTCTTTCACTGTTTGTTCATGATGTCATTACTTTTTATACCATAAGACGGTTTCTATAGTAACAGCTGATTCATAGAGTTGTAAAGGTGATCATCTACTGTATATTAGGTCAGTACATAAGACATTTAGTTGCCGATAAAGTAGACATTTCGATAGATTGTATCGTAATTTAGAGGAGTCGTCTCTGGGGATTTGTTACTACAGTACATTTACATTACAAGCCATATTGCTTAATTCTTGGATTTGCATGTCATGAAGTTTCACATTCACAATTAAATGAATTTTCTTTAAATTAAAAAAAAAAAAAAAAAAGATTTCCCCAGATTTTCTCCCTAATTTAGTCGTGTCCAATTCCTCCCCGTCACTAGGGGGCTCCCACATTAAGGGCACTACTACCACTCAGCCGGGAGAGCCAAAGACTATCACGTGTTTCCTCTGAACTGCGTAACGGCAGCCAACCGCATCTTTTCGAACTGCTCGCTCGCGCACCATTGGGGGCGTAGTAACACGCTCGGAGGACAGCGCTATCCGTTCCCTTCGCGTGCGCGAGCTCACAGACACCCCTGATTGGCTGTAGAGCCGTGATTAATGTGGGAGCATGAAGTACCTCTCATCCCTCCGCTCTGAGAGAGCTCGGCCAATCAGCTCTCTCTAGACCTCCGGCTGTGAGACGTTACAGCATCACCCGGGAACCGAACCAGCGATCTCCGAATGATAGTCGAGCACTTTACCACTGCGTCACTCGGAGGCCCCAATTAAATGAATTTTATCTGACTATTTTTTTTATCGCACATCGACATGTCTTTGCTCACGCCATCTTGGTTAAAACACATCTCGAGTTTGTGCAACCTCTCATTTATTTCAAAGAATAGATGCAAAAAATATGCCTGGGATTTTGCTCAAGCAGTTAGTGAGTGGTATTTGTTGAGGTCCAGAAAAAGGAAGAAAGCATGACACCTCACTTAAGCTGTCTTAGGAGTTAGTTGCTAGTGCTGCCATATGCCACTCACATGCAGAGGTTAAAAATTTTTTTATAAAAATTGCATGTATTCCGATCTGCCCGTGGCATTCAAGTTGCATGATGGCATTTCAGACATGTCTAGGACCACATACAAAAGTGCAAAACATCAGATCTGTGCGGCAGACATTGATATATACTTGAAGAGAAAAAAAAAAGCTGAGAGCTTCAGGCTGGCGCTTTTGTTTAAAGGTGCTATAACGTTACTGTTAACTGGACCAGAATTCATGTTCAACAGCAGCTGTGACAGTAGTTCTGGTTATATTTCAAATCCAAATTGCACTTATTTATAATATCGCATCATAACCATAATAACAAAATTCTGTCTAAGATGTTTACTTCATATCTGTAGGAGTCGTCGATCTCTACAGACAATTTACTGTATGAACATCAATAAGCCTAATCTGCATGTGTTTGGACTATGGGAGAAAACCAGAGAACCCGGAGGAAACCCACCGAGAACATGCAAACTCCATGCACACAGACCCCGAGGGCCGAAATCGAACATGGAACCTGGAGGTGCAAGGCGACATTGATAAGCACTAAGCCACCATTACGTTTTTACTTATTAAAAAATAAAAAACAACAATTGTTGACTAATTACAATTGAAAAAGAGAAAGAAAACACTTCAGGATGTGGTAACATTGTAAGGATAACTTAACATTGCCCCGTTTCTAGAACAGGATGCCTCACAGTCAGAAAGCTGTGTGTAATGCGTGACAATAGCATTAAACATAATAATATCATTTTATATAGTGCTATAAAAATTATTGGCACCTGAGGAAAATGTCGTGTTCTGGATGTTGCATTTTTGCATAAACGACATAATGTCTTTGAAACCAGGCTGTCTGCAAAACTCATGCATGAAGCAACGAAAAGAGGACTTTAGGAATAAACCTTAAATAAACTTTAAGCAAAAAATTAATTAAATAAATTTAATAATAATAAAATATATTTTTTAATAAGTGACCTATGAATTTTCTCTTGAAACCAACATGTTTTTTTCTGGCAGTGTGACTCATATTAACTTCAGACATCATACAAGACTTTTACAAGTAAAAAGCAGTTGAATATACAGTAGTGCGATAATAACCCAAACTGAAGTGTTATATGTTTTCTTGTGCTGATGACGTCATTTGTCCATGACGGCGGTGGCATGTGCACGGAAATGCCCTTTTGCCACCAACACAAACACACTGCTGCCTCTTTCTTTCTTTTTTTTACAGCCATGTTACACTGAGCTTCACCATGCTGAGCCTCCCACGCTGCTAAAGGTCTGCACCAGCCACGTCCTACTGACCTTAAAACACAAATCAATACCTACAGTACTGTCACACACATGCACACACACACACACACACACATTCCCTTAGGCTCTTAGTGCTGCCTGGTCTAGTGGAATGTACTATATAACTGACATTTAAATTAGAAGCAGGTGCCCAGGACAGCGGGATTGTGAAACACTTTGTGTCTTTGCACTTCTGAACTTTACATGAAAAGGCCGTACGCTGGACTAAGACTAGACACTATGTTGGCATAGTTTACTAGTGATGGGAGTCGATAACTAATCCATAATCGGTACTCAGTTTGAATAAACCAAACCTATTAACTATTAAATAACCGGTTAAGCGCAGTACAATGCTTTTAGTATCACATCCGTACATCAACTAGGATTACTCGCATAAATATATTTTACCGAAAATATTAAACATACAAACACGACACACATGAGGGTGAGTCAGAAATTATCCGCACTCTAGTTCTATTACAACTTAAGTCGGTCTTAAGTTGATCAGCTCTTTCCGTTCAAGGCTACGGTCTCTCCAGTCACTGTGTGCAGTTGTAAACGTGTTACATCAGTTTATTTGTCACTGTGGTGCGAGAAAAAATGGATGCCCCAAATAAACAGAAGCGTTTGTATATCTGCAAGCAAAATTTGGACCGATACTCTAAGGAATGTGAAATAAAAAAAATAAAATCATTGCTGGTGACGAGACATGGATTTATCACTACGAGCCTGAGAGTAAACGTCAGAATACAGAACGGAAACATATCAACCAGCTGGAAGATTTATGCTTATAGTTTTCTGGGATTCTCAAGGGTCAGTAGTGGAACATTATAAGGAAAAAGGTTTAACAATCAACGGCTCTCGTCACCGCGAGATGCTTATTGAAGAGCTGAAGCCTAAACTTCGGATGAAGCACGTCTGCACACTTCTGCGACAGGCTGCGACTGTGAGATCCTCCCTATAGTCCTGATCTCATTCCATTGGACTTCCACCTGTCTGGTTCCTTGAAACTAACCCTACGAGGACGAAGATGCATTTCTGATGAAGAAGTGAAGACAGCAGCAAATCCGTGGTTCAAAGCTCAGCTTAATACATTTTCAATGATGTGATGCAAAAGCTTGTTAACGGATGAACAAAGTGTATTATAAAGCAAGGAAATGATGTCAAAAATCGATGCATTTGTCTTTTCTGAAAGTCGTGGATGTTTTTTAACTTCCCTCGTAGTTTTGGACTAAAACACAACAGGATGTGAAACTACAGGAAAACAGTTGTGGAAAAATTGTGGCATGCTGCAGAGCAGGTTTAACCTAATACTGACTTTCTTTGCAATCCAATACAAATGATTTTTCTCTCTTCATTTGTAAGCTTCGACACAGTGGGGGTCCAAAAGTTTTAGCGCCCCAGTGAAAATATGCGAAAATGTGCATATTTTTCTAATTTTATGCAACAGTTTTCATCACGAATGACATTGTTGACTATAATTCTAGTAAAAAGCGGAATGTTTGAAATATATACATGGATATTCTTTGTGCTTTAATGGAGGTGTGCATAAGAGCAGGCATAGACTCAAAGATTTGTGCAAAAAACTTATAATTCACTTGACTTAATACAAGGGATTAGACGAGAGGAAAATCAGTTCACTCGCTTAATATCAATAATAAGCTTTTATTTTAAAAGGGACCTAGAAATATTGCAGACCCACAAGAAGTAAATATTCAGGATATTAAATAATCTACTTTCTTTGTTTTATGTAAAATGTAAAATCTTCTGTTAAATCCCAGATTTTCATACGGTCTCATACTGTACTTTTGGATCAGTTATTAGTATGTTATTTGAATCTTAAACTGTCATAAAACTATTTTATTTCCTCCGCCTACTGGTGTTACTAATATGACTAGACGCGCTGACAGAGGTCATGTCTTAAATAATTATGCAACAAATTATGAATGCTATTAAGGCTGAATATTATTCTCACTCCTACTAGTGTCTGGCACTCACCCAGAATCAGCATGATTTAATTTAATATATTTCCTCATCACCACGTCTAACCGCCGGTTTGAATTTACCTACCGGGACTCGTATCCTAACCGGTTTTGGTCATGGATCAAAACATACAGTATTTTAGATAAACAAAAAAGGGAGACAATACATCATTTAGCTTTTCCCATTTACGAGGGGCGTTTAAGTCAAACAGGGACTTTTGATTGTGCAAAAGAACAGAACACCACAACAGGTTCAAGCCACCTCGACCTGGATCGTTATTCATGGACATACAGTATATCCATTCGCACCATGAGGGGAAGACCACTTATCACTGTGCTATGCTCTGATGAAAGCTAATCAGATATACGCCTTCATTCACAAGAAATTCCCGTTTTGACTTGAACAGCCTTTGTAGGATTTGTAAAACAGAAAAAACTTTCTTCCTTTAAACAATAGTGAATTAAAAAAGATTAATTGGGATACTTTTTATTATTTGTGGTGTTTTTCGCAGAGTGAGTGGGGTTTCATCACTCCCTAGGGTGATTTTTTAAGCATAACCTGGCAACCCTGGTAAGCACAGAGCAAACGAGGGCACAAAAAAAGTCAAATGTGGGGGTGCAAATATTTTTCCAGAAAACTTTACAATGACGCACTGTAATTTAACCTTGATGATTAGTAAAACCTGTGCAAAGATTTTAAGCCACCCGTCATTTCTTCATATTAAATTTAATGCAATTACTGTATGTTGATTAAATTAAATAAATGGGAACAAATGTTTTACTGTCACAGGCTTCAAAGTGCCTAAAGATAAAATAAAAAATTGCTTAACAACCTCAGCAGCGGCCTCATTTCCCCTCTCGTCTGTTCCAAGAACTCAGCATTCATTATCACCGATACACTAATCACCGGCCTGATCATCTGTCATCATCTGCACCCGTTTCTCATTCATTCATGCCTTAAGTTAGATGCTTTTATGCTTGAATGATTCATAGATCACTGTGTGGCTTAACAAGCTAAAATCGTTCCTCTGAAATGGTCATGTAGACTGAAAATGAGAGATGAAAAACTTGCAGAAATGAAAGGCAAAAAAGTCCTTTAGGAATCCCGGAGAACTTTTCCTTAGGACTAATTTCAAAATACAAAAAACTTTGGAAATTTGGAGTCTTTGGAATGCTTGATGATCTATGAAAGGGAATTTGTATGGATCATGTATTACACCACTAACTCACACATATACCACTGCTGCCTTGTTTAAGAAGCTGGATATATAAATAGAAAATAGAAATCATAAGCATTCATAAACATGTACACAGCATTGAATAACCACAATAAAGCTTGGACCAAGTCATATGTATTGTACACGAGAGACTTTATGTGATTGCAGCCTAGGCAGCGTTATCAAGAAAAGAGGCAACAGATGTGAATGAAAAGGTCTTTGTGTGTGTGGGTGGCTGTATTTGTGTGTTTGTTTAACCATATACAGTAATGGGAAAGAGATAAATGGTTCTCAATGAGCACAATGATAAAAAAAATAAAAAGAGCCTGAATAAGATATCTGAATCCTTGCTAGCTAAATACGTTTTCCTCGCCGCGTCAGCGTCGCATTCTGATCAAGTTGTTGTATACAGTAGCTTCCTGGCACAAAGAAACAGACGCCTCATCAGTTCATTTCAGTTCAGAATCAGATATCGGCTGTCAAAGTGTCTGACCCCGCCCAGCACACGGGATGAAATGTTCCAATCCGATTTTTCCATCTTACTAAACTAGAATAAAAAAGGCTATAATGTTACTTCTGGGTTGAGATACATGCAAAAGAAAAGGAAGGTCTTTATTTCCTATTCCACAGGAACTCCTATACAAGTCACCAGTCACCTCTAGCTACTTACCATAAGTGCTGATTCAATTAGAACTGCAATTTTATAAGGATTTTATAAATATTCAGATTGAATATTGCATTTTACCCCAATACAAGATTTTAACATTAAACTTCAAATTAAATATAGCAAGAAAACGACATTTTTACTACGCAGCACATATCCCTGTCATCTGCTATAATTAATATTCCTGAACAAACTTTCACTTCTACTGAATCCTTTATATCGGTCAATCAAACTGAAAGCCGAGCAGCCGGTTCAACTCCATTATAAATGTAAAAGTAGTTTTTATTTTATTTTGTTTTTTGTCAATGTTGGAGTCAGTTTGGGGATATACATGAATTGCTACCCAAAAGAATCATGATTAATAACTGAAAGGATTTTTTTCCCCCATCACTATCCACATCCAATTATGGGATTGTCCAATTATGTACAGTAGCACGCAGAATCATGCAGATGCAGGTCAAGAACTTCACTTAATGTTCACATCAAATATCAGAATGAAATGTCGTCTCTGTTGCTAGGCATGAAAAAACCAACAGAGTGGATTGAGCTGCTTGGAAGGATTTATTCATTCTCATTACAACTGTGGCGAGATTTTGGGTGTTGTGTAGTGGGGGGAATTAGAAAATCACTTACACTACATAATGCTACCAAAAACAGATAAAAAGATAGGGATACAGCTACGTTATCTCATCATAAGTTTAATACAGTATCATACATGTAATGTATTTTGCTAGTATAACACTGTTAACCTACAGTATGTTTCTACAGGACTCCAGGAAGTCACATGGAAAACAAAATACTTAAGTCAAATTTTTTTATATAAAAAATGTTATCCTTTTCCTAAAGTAACCAAATGAACCATAATAACTGAATTATGACCGAGTCCAGCTGGAATGACTGTAACTGAGAACTTTCACTGGTCGACCTTCTGATGTAAAGGATGCAGGGTTTGGACGGCCAAGGAGTGATAAAAAGTCAGAGATTTTTCATTTAGCCATTTAGGGCACTTTTGCATTAGGCCCGAATGATGTGTACCATGCCCAGCGACGATTGCTCCCCCTCCTCACTCGCCCACTTGGGTTATTTTACCCACAGATACAGCAGGTTGCAGTCTGCACTTAATTGTTTGCAAGCCGTCATTAAACACAAATAAAGAACAGAATAAGGAAGTTACTTGCTATGCCTAATCCATCCATCCATCCATCATCAGTCCATGAACATCTGCAATCCAACTAGGGACCATTAAGGCCAGTGGTAACCGATGTATTTATTCCCATTTTTACAACTGTTTTGAACCTCCAGTCAACATTCACAAACTACGGTCAATTTGGGAACGCCAATTAGCTTAATCTGCATGTCATTGGACTGTGGGAGGAAACCGGAGTACCCAGAGTAAACCCACCAGGTACGTGGAGAACATGCAAACTCCACGGACCCTGGAGATGCAAGTAGACAGTGTTACAGACAGTAGACCGTGCCACCGCTATGCCTAATATTATTGATATTTTGGAAAAAATGTAAAGAGCAACACTCTCGTATTCCTTCCTACTTCATCAGCTATGGCTGTGTAAGTTTCCAGTGACTGTACTGACTATGTCCTGAGCTGAGTCAAGGCAATCTCCAGTGCTTTATCGGAATAAAAAAAATCTGATATTTTTGTATCCTTTCATATATACTGAGTCTTCTGCGATGCCTATGGCTAGAAATAGTCACAGAGGTCACATGGTTCATTTGGTTCCTATTCTGAAAATACGATAAATTATACATAATGACTTGTTTTTATATTTATATAGCTATAAATGGTATAGTTATTTATTTATGTTGTTCCAAATATCTGAATAAAATGTTAGAGCAGAACAGTGCTTTTTTCTTCTTCCTGGAAGGGTGCTGAAGGGGATTTCACACAGGGTGCCACGCACCCTAGGAGCTGCCACTGGGTCTCTGCGTTGCTGAATTATTCCTGAAAAACTTGCCTTCTTCTGTTACTCGGAATCCGTGTAAATGCTCTGATCTGCTATTTCACCGAAAAAAAATAAGTCATAGAAAATAAGCAAACTCACTTGCTGATCTTAAGCTGAAAAGCAGATAAAAAGAGGAGAAATGAGATGTGTTCTTGTGAGAGAATCGCTGCTTGCTTTGCTTTTTTTACATTGCTTCTTGTCCTGCACTGATTTACTGATGTCTTCTGACTGAACAGCAAATCAGAGAACTCATTCTCCTTCTGGTCTCTGACATTGATTTAAGATGCTCAGTCAGCTCTCACGCTGGCATCCAACAAGAGTCACTTAGTGCCAAGAGTGAAGCAAAAACTTTAGCCTAAAGTCGGCTCAGTGTGTGAGCATCTTTTCATGTACAGAGCACAAATTCGGAGAGTGACAGTGTGTCACGCAGCTGGATTGTGTCCTTTTTGTTTTTTTTTTTTGTTTTTTTTGGTGCCATCATCAAGCACATCGGAAAATGGACACTCTCCACCATGAAGATGTATCCGTCGTTTCTGTGGCAGCTACTTAGGGGGTTGGGTTGCCAACTCAATGCCCGATGGTCAATCACACACTACAGTCAATTTGGGGACACTATTTAGCCAAATCTGCATGTCTGTGGACTGTGGGAGGGAGGAAACTGAAGTACCCTCAGGAAAACCATCAGCATGCAAACTCTACGCTTTGCTTCTGCCATCTTCTTGCATTTTGCTTAATTAAATGAAAAAAAGAAAAAAAAAGAAAACCACATTACCATAGTTCACTTACATCAAAGGTTAGAGAAGTCCTTAATGTTACTTACGGCATTTTCACCTTAGACAAGATTGATTCCCCTTCTCCCCGCACATTATTTTTGCTCTCCGTTCTCGGGCACGCTTGGGCATTTATACAGCAGGTGGCAGTGTGCACCTACTTGGGTTGTGAGCCGCCATTAAACACACGACGAGTAAACAAACAAGCTAACCTTCACAATATGCCTAATAATATTAATATTTCTGAAAACATGTCAAAAGCTGCGCTCTCGCATGCCTTCCTACTTAGGTCAGGTCAGAGGATGAGATTGGGCTGATCCCAGTGCCAGACTGCGCTGTATTGTTGTTGTGAGACAGTGGCGGACATGGTTTCCGAGCACGGAACGATTATGATCGTAATCACTGATCAAAATGAAGCAGACTTTTGGGTCAAGTGTTCTCAGAAACGATCTCGGGGCTCTAATGTGAAAATGCCCCTCTGTGAACCTGGAAAAATCTGGGGCATCATCAGAAGCTTTTGGAATCTCAAGTAAAAAAGGAAAATGTCTACTCTAAAGCCTTTCTCATGCCTCTTTGAATATAAAATACACAATACGCAGTTCAAGAGGTTTAGTATTTGTGTGTGTTTTTTGCCCTGCTATTCATTATTATTACTATTATTATTATGATGATTATTATTACACACATCATTAAGATGTATAAGAAATATTATATTAACATTAACCAGAAAAAAAAAGGAACATGCATAATCAAAAAAGCTACCAACCATAATCTCAGCCTGAAACAGCATGACGAACAGAAACTATGAAGCACTCACAATTATGCAAATTACTGGCTAATATCTCAGTGTGCGTGGGCCTACGCATCCATATTCACCGTGCCGCAGTTTGAGACAGCCCTAATGTCTGGAATCTTTCGTGTGGAGGCGACCTCTCTCATTTTCTCTACTTTGGAACAATGCTGATGCGTTCGAGCAAACACCTCAGATGCTGAAAAGCACTAGACAGCTAGAGAGACTGTGTGAGTGGCTTGAAAGGACAACTCACACACCCACACACTGTACAGGAAGCGAGGATAAAATATATATATATATATATATATATATATATACAGTGGTGTGAAAAACTATTTGCCCCCTTCCTGATTTCTTATTCTTTTGCATGTTTGTCACACTTAAATGTTTCTGCTCATCAAAAACCGTTAACTATTAGTCAAAGATAACATAATTGAACACAAAATGCAGTTTTTAAATGAAGGTTTATGTTATTAAGGGAGAAAAAAAACCTCCAAATCTACATGGCCCTGTGTGAAAAAGTGATTGCCCCCCTTGTTAAAAAATAACTTAACTGTGGTTTATCACACCTGAGTTCAGTTTCTGTAGTCACCCCCAGGCCTGATTACTGCCACACCTGTTTCAATCAAGAAATCACTTAAATAGGAGCTACCTGACACAGAGAAGTAGACCAAAAGCACCTCAAAAGCTAGACATCATGCCAAGATCCAAAGAAATTCAGGAACAAATTAGAACAAAAGTAATTGAGATCTATCAGTCTGGTAAAGGTTATAAAGCCATTTCTAAAGCTTTGGGACTCCAGCGAACCACAGTGAGAGCCATTATCCACAAATGGCAAAAACATGGAACAGTGGTGAACCTTCCCAGGAGTGGCCGGCCGACCAAAATTACCCCAAGAGCGCAGAGACAACTCATCCGAGAGGCCACAAAAGACCCCAGGACAACATCTAAAGAACTGCAGGCCTCACTTGCCTCAATTAAGGTCAGTGTTCACGACTCCAACATAAGAAAGAGACTGGGCAAAAACAGCCTGCATGGCAGATTTCCAAGGCGCAAACCACTTTTAAGCAAAAAGAACATTAAGGCTCATCTCAATTTTGCTAAAAAACATCTCAATGATTGCCAAGACTTTTGGGGAAATACCTTGTGGACCGACGAGACAAAAGTTGAACTTTTTGGAAGGTGCGTGTCCCGTTACATCTGGTGTAAAAGTAACACAGCATTTCAGAAAAAGAACATCATACCAACAGTAAAATATGGTGGTGGTAGTGTGATGGTCTGGGGTTGTTTTGCTGCTTCAGGACCTGGAAGGCTTGCTGTGATAGATGGAACCATGAATTCTACTGTCTACCAAAAAATCCTGAAGGAGAATGTCCGGCCATCTGTTCGTCAACTCAAGCTGAAGCGATCTTGGGTGCTGCAGCAGGACAATGACCCAAAACACACCAGCAAATCCACCTCTGAATGGCTGAAGAAAAACAAAATGAAGACTTTGGAGTGGCCTAGTCAAAGTCCTGACCTGAATCCTATTGAGATGTTGTGGCATGACCTTAAAAAGGCGGTTCATGCTAGAAAACCCTCAAATAAAGCTGAATTACAACAATTCTACAAAGATGAGTGGGCCAAAATTCCTCCAGAGCGCTGTAAAAGACTCGTTGCAAGTTATCGCAAACAATTGATTGCAGTTATTGCTGCTAAGGGTGGCCCAACCAGTTATTAGGTTCAGGGGGCAATTACTTTTTCACACAGGGCCATGTAGGTTTGGATTTTCTTTCTCCCTAAATAATAAAACCCCTCATTTAAAAACTGCATTTTGTGTTTACTTGTGTTATCTTTGACTAATAGTTAAATGTGTTTGATGATCAGAAAAATTTTGTGTGACAAACATGCAAAAGAATAAGAAATCAGGAGGGGGGCAAATAGTTTTTCACACCACTGTATATATATATATATATATATATATATATATATATATATATATATATATATACACACATACATCATCAGGATGATAAATGTAATTATTCAGATATGAATATGAACCCCGCGTGCTCACATCAGGAATGCGGCATCGCTACTAGTTCACATGAAGTGACCAACCTTTACTGTGATGTTCTTTACTTTAAATATATACACTGCCTTGGCAAAAAAAAAAAAAGTCGCCAAACTATTGGGCTGCAGCAAGCAAAGAAAACAACTAATGAGAATTGGACATTGGAGTGAAGGTAAAAAAAAAAAAAAAGTCATGTGCTCAGAGGAGTCCACATTGGCCCTATTCCATGAGTTTTCATCACATTGTGTGTATGGGTTATGATCTGGGGTTGCTTCAGTTGGTCAGGTCTAGACGCAAGGTTATGTGAGAATAAAATGAATTCAGCTGACGACCTGAATGTACTGAATGACCAGGATATCACATATATGGAAGTTTTATTTCTCGATGCCACAGGAATATTCCTGGACCCATACATTTTAAACATGCAGTTGTGTAGCCTTTGTTAAAAAAACAATCTTGATCCGTCTGTGTTGTCTAATTACAGACCAATCTCTAAGCTACCATTTCTGTCTAAGATTCTGGAGAAGGTAGTTTATACACAGCTAATAAGTTATCTTGGTGAGCATGGAATGCTTGAGGTTTTTCAGTCTGGTTTTAAGGCTCTTCACAGTACTGAAACAGCTCTGTTAAGAGTCTTAAACGACATTTATCGTATTACTGATTCTGGTGACTCTGTGATTCTTCTGCTGCTTGATTTAACAGCTGCCTTTGATACAGTAGACCATGACATTCTTCTGTCACGCTTAGAACACTGGGTGGGAATTAGGGGGACAGTTCTAGACTGGTTCAGGTCCTATCTTATTGATAGAACTTTTTCTGTTAGCCTTGGAGATCTTGAGTCATCATCGGCTCCTCTTACATATGGGGTTCCACAGGGGTCTATCCTTGGACCCCTTCTTTTCTCGTTGTATTTGTTGCCGCCCGGCTGTATCCTGAGAAATCATGGCATCTCCTTTCACTGCTATGCAGATGACAGTCAAATTTATCTCCCGTTAAAACAGAAGGAAGGCTACTCCGTCAAGGCGCTGTTAACATGTCTAGATGATATAAAAGCATGGTTAGCCCAAAATTACATTTTAATGATAAAAAGACAGAGATTTTGGTATTCGGTCCTGGTGCCAGTGGTAAAGTTCCACCTCTGGATTTAGGAGATTTGGGGCAGTATGTTAAACCTACAGCGTCATTTTTGATCATGGCCTTAAATTTGACAAACAGATTAGTGCTGTGGTTCGGTCCAGTTTCTTTCATTTAAGGCAATTGGCAAAACTTAAACCTGTGTTGTCTTTTAGGCTGTTCGAAATAGCCATCCATGCTTTCATCACCACTCGCATTGATTACTGCAATGCTCTGTATTTTAGAGTTTCTCAGGCAGCATTACATCGGCTACAGCCGATCCAAAACTCAGCTGCTCGACTATTAACGTCCACGCGTAAAAGAGAACATATCTCTCCAGTTCTGGCTTCTCTTCATTGGCTCCCGGTACAGTACCGAATAAATTTTAAAATTCTCTTGGTCACGTTCAAATGTTTACATGGCCTTGCCCCTCCCTACCTCTCTGATCTGCTCCAGCCCTATGCCCCACCCCGGTCTCTCAGATCATCAGATAAACATTTGCTGATGGTACCCAAGACCAAATGCAAGCTCAGGGGTGATCGGGCATTCTCTGTGGCGGCTCCCAAATTATGGAATGACCTACCATTGACCATTCGTGTGAGGCCACATCAGTTTTATGTCCAGTCTTAAAACTCACATGTTTTCTTTGACATTTAAACCAACATGAGATGTTGATTTTATAAATTGCTCGATATGCGTGTGATGGTCCTCTTTTATTATTTTATAAAATGTTTTATTTATTTTTATTTTATTTTATTAGATTACTGTTATTATTATTATTTTTATGTGAAGCACTTTGGGACATTCTTGTTTGTTAAAGTGCTATACAAATAAATATGAGTTGAGTTGAGACTCAAATTGTGAAAGAGAGAGTGCTTCTGGGAGCATGAGGGACTGTTTCCACACATTAACTGGTAAACACTGTATGCGTCGCAATCAGACCTAAAGGTGACCGAATACAGACTTTTTTTTTTTTTTTTTTTAATTCAGGCAGTGATGTTTTTACTTTGACATTATATTAAAAACAACATATCCCCTTAAACAGTATTTTAAAATGACTAATATAACAGAGATGGGACCAACATCCTACAGTAGCGACCCCCCCACCTTGTCATGTAACACAACTAATGCAGTATGAAAAAGGCTTTAGCGTGCCAACCATCAGAGAGCTGCTGCATAATTGAGTTGTCCAAAGTAAAGCTGAAGCCTAAAAGCGTCGAGTGACTCAGAGAGGAGCGGTCAAAGCCTTCTGATCTCCATCCACCTCCAACACTTCTGAATATGACGAGAGTGTGGGTGTAGCTCTCGGGCTTCTGTCTTTGTGAGGGTGTCGGTATCGATTAGTGCGCTTAGAAAAAAAAAAAAGGAAAAAAAGGCAGGAAGGCTAAGATCAGTCCTAGCCTCTGGGTTTTAAAAGGTTTTGATTGGGATGGAGGCTGAAGAAACATGATCCAGCATCATATGATCCACTCATATTGCGGATGGAGTATTGATTTGCAGGGACCGGCAGGGTCGAGAACAACAGCTGTATTAACACCAACGAGAACTCACAATCGGAGTTACGTTTGAATCTGCATAACACTGTTAGAGCAAGAGAATTGTGACATACACTCATACACTTAGGAGGGAGAAGAGACATGCTATTCGCTCTATCACAAATGGTAAATTGCAGCAAGAACACATACAAGGTTGGTAATTTTACACAGCATGGAGTTTCTTCCCTCTATTACAGCAAGTACAATTATCAACTTCTCTCTCCACAGGCAGGTGGGAAAGTCATTTATTGCATAACCATGGGTGCGTGTACGTTTCTAAACCTCACTCGCTCCTTTCTCTGTGGCTCACCTGGCAGAAGACGGGTTTGTAGCGCTCAGAAAAGATGTGTGCTAGCTCTTCGGAGCTGTCAAAGTCCACGGGCAGCCGCTCCACACACAGGCACTTGGAGTGGATGTGCTGGGCCGTGCTGAGCTGGTTGACATCACTCCACTGCACCATGAGCGAGCGGTCGCCCTGCACTTTGCCTAGCAGCTCCGAGCGAGCCCTGGAGGCCGAGTCCTTCTTCATGTACTCCACAAAGCCGTAACCCTTGGAGTGGCCTGTTAGCTCGCTGTAGACAAGGAAGCAGCGCTCGATGTTGCCGTAGGAGCGCACCAGTTCCTGGAACTGCATGCCCGTGAACGTGTGAGGCAGGTTGGTGACGCACAGCAGCGAGTCGGTGGGCTGCAACTGGACGCTGATGTCACGACCACGCACCGATGTCTGGTGCAGTGAACGGATGGCGTCCTGAGCCTGGTCGCCATTTAGGAGTGTTACAAAAGCTGGCAGGACACACACAAACACAGATACACATCAATATACATAGAAAAAAGACCAGCGGATGAAAGTCAAATGCAAAGACGCTGAACAGGAATAATTACTCAATGACATAAGAAGGATTATGTAAAGTATACAAAAATAATATACAACCACCTCAGTCAGTTATGAAAAGTATCAAATATTAACTCACAAAGCATGAAATAACACAATACAACACTGACAATAAACAAGTGTTAGAAAAGAAAAGAAAAACAGCTGGCATTGTAAATGTCAGGAAAATGTTCACCCCAGGGTTCGCCACTGGGGCCGCTTTAAATTTTTAATCTCGTTTTATCTCTTGCTGACTTTTGACGCCGCATGTCTCACTCCAAGATGTCGCTGAATTCCATTTTAACAAGCATTTGAATCCAACTCTGCGTTGTCACAGAAACAACTTTTTTTTTTTGCTTCTTTTATATTAGATTTTTTTTACTGGTGTTCGTGAGTGAAGTAAAAACTTCATAGACATCCAGTAAAATCATAAAAACACACTTTTATATGCTGAACAATTTATTTAATCACAAACGTGTCATGATTGAGCAACCTGTACTTGTACAGTGTTTGTATGCTACAACGGTCATTTTACACCGACCAATTAAACAAAAATACGCAGTGTGTTCACCGTCCTGCTGTCTTGTGTCATGATTTTCGGTGTAAGATTTTGTCATTAGAGCTGGCAGATTGTTATGTGCAAATCAGGCTTGGTAATGAAAGCGTAAGAGCAAACAAACAGAGCAGAATTGTAAGTTCCTTACTTTACTCAATGTCTTTTGAATTAATGGCTTCTTACAAAAAAAATTCTTTAAAAAAACACCTACTATGGGCGGAATATAAGAGCATGCTGTTCTTATATTCAATTAAACAATCCTGCATAGTAATATTCCTTACAAAGCTATTTATACAGGAAACTGAGGATGTAATGAGCAACTGTAAAACTGCAATAAAATTAGTAATTAAAAAATATGACTTGATGTTGTTGAGAGGGGGCACGGTTACCCGAAGGGATAGAAGTATTCAGTTTTTGCTTCAAAAGTTGAATGCACAAAATAGTATAGAATGTCTGTGCATGCTGTACCATTACAACTTCACCATGACAGTGATGTTGTGGATAAATCAAGCTCTGTAAAAAAAATGCCTTACATTTACAGCATTTGGCAGATGTTCTTAACCTGTAATTGCTTTGAAGTTTTCATCATTAAATACCCTTACACTGGTTTACTAGGTTACTAACACCATCAACTGTTGGGAATGTTTTTCCCAACAGTTTCTAAGACCTAAGAAACGGACATGTCTTTAATCGTCGGCAGTTACGGAAAACACCCTGAGAGATGGTGGGACTAGTCGAGCATTGCTGGAGGACCAGAGAGAACGTGGTGAGATATAGCTTGGAGGTTGGCCTGGAAGAACTTGGGCGTCACAGAACCTGAACTGATCTCAATCCTACTGAACAACTTTGGGATGAACTGAAAGACCTCCTCTCCTGACATCAGTGCATCATTAGACTGTTTCGGCTGAATGATCAACAATCTCCTTAGTTATGTTCCAAAACCTAGTGGAAAGAGTTATTGTAACTGGAATTCTGGAATGGGATGCTCATAAAGTACACGTGAGTGCGACAGCCTGGTGCGCACAAACTTTTTGGACATACAGTTTCTCTTGCCTGGAAATGTAAATGCAAGTGACCTCTTAATGCTGGAGCTGCTTGAACAACAGTGTACCGAGTAGGTCATTCAGAAAAGCAGCTGAGACACGAGTAGTGTGGATCGACTGAGGTTATGACACGCTGCTTACTGAATGTCACGTGTCCGGTATAAATGAGGGGTAAGCATTTTCGTTATTGTATGTTTGGTGATTCCAGCTACTTCCTTTTTCAAATCCTTGGCACAAAACACAAAACAAGTAGAATATTCAGTTGGGGAAAACACAACTACAATTACCGGCTGACAGCTGCGCTGAGGCAATAATGATTACTCTGGTGCTCGCGTAGTACTTGGAAATTCCTAAACAAAGGGTTGTCTTCGTTCTTTGAAGGCTGCTGGATGTGGACGTGAACAATCTTCTTCAGCTCAAAAATGCAGAACTTCTCAAAACTAACATGGAAATGACGATAAAGATAACTACCTTAGATCCGTGACGAGGTCCTATGAAGATAAGCGCTGCGTTTCGTATATGCATCTCAGCGATAATACTTTCTTCAATATTTTCTTAAATCATCCTATTATCCGTCCCCTCATCTTTTGCTCGAAGCCTCTTCCTGAAGGCTCTGTATCTTCTGGCAACAATATGCTCAGACATCTGTGTGGATGACAATAACTGTAGCTTGACTGAATAATTTTTTATTTTTTTTTGTTAAGCTTATTATTATTACAAAGAAAATCTACAACAAAGCCTCTCCCAAAAGCTTATACAATAATCTTATAATTCACAGCAATTTGCTAGTGACAGGCTCGCGACGGCCATTTTAAAATCACAAAAAAAGAGACTTGATTATAGGCTTTGTCTATAAGTACGACAATTCTTACTTTCTGCTTCAGCAAGCACGGGGAGGAGGAAACTTTATTGAAGTGCCTTAAAGCCTGTAATTCTTCTGCCATGAGATCTCTATAGCAATTCATCAAGAATACATTAGCGTGAATCTTTTTGTGGCGAACGTTTCTCTTTCCGGTCGGTCTCCGAAGACGAACGCGGGTCCTGATGGTACTGTGCGTGTCACGGTTCTCAGCTGTTATGCGCGAGGTCTGCGCTGTATGCATTCTTCATTGCCTAATGTTTGGTTTGCTGAGCTGTATTCAATTAGCTTGTTAAGATTTCAGGAGGCCTCTCAGCGTGTATCATGGCACTATCCGTTCACGCTCCCCACCTTTCGCTGACATACGAATGGGCCGTTCTGACACTAGGAACAATAGAGCTCATTACAGCTCATCAGCGCTGATTTAGCCGGAGTGGGAAAGATCACGGCATGTAAGGCATGGAGATTTCGCATTCCCTCTCCTTAATGGGTCTGAGGAATAACGCGGATGCCTCTTGCTGTCCTCGTTAATGGCTGTTAGACGTCATTACTGCTGACTGTGCCGTCAGTGCATGCAAAACATGCTGATTTTGAGTCACCGCTGCCAACTGGAGCTGTGGCAGAGCCCATATCACACGATCTGCCCCAACGCTGTGGCTCATTATGCCTCGTTAGGCTGCGATGAGGCCGAGTGTCATTACCAGATGGCAAGAGGGTGACCAATGAGTTTTGGTTCTTTTGGGTTGAGATTTGATCGAGTGTCCTCCCCCTGCTGTCACTGTCGCTAGGAAAGCAGAAACAATCCTTCACCTGCTGCTGGATGGCAGGATAATAATGAGAGAATCTTCAGGCCATGGTTTCTAATAGAGCACAAACAACACACATACATTTCGAACTAGAAATTTCGAAACACAGAGACTGAGAGACAACATACGGTAGCATGTTAGTTACCCCAAAAAAGTATGATGCAAATTTAAAAACACACAAGAGAAGCATTTGACTTCATATGAAAGAGATTAGTCTTTCATCCTCCGGGCTTTATCTTCAAGGATGGACAAGCTGAGCCCAGGCTATTAAGTGCAGTACAGTGTAGGTTCAACCACAAGTATGGAAAAAAAAAGAAAAAAAAAAACTCATTCAGTTCACAGTGATGCAACAACAGCAGCACTGGTTCTCATTCCAAACGCTGCCTCTGGCTACACCACACACATCCACCAAACATTATGTGCTGCATTACTAACTTGATTAGAAGAAGATAAATCCATTATAATAGTCACTTGCCTTACTAGCTCGTCATATTCTTTAAATTACATTACAAGCAAATCTGAGCAGAACACTGAAACATGTACAGTACACTGGCTGCCCCAAAAAAGAGTCACACACTAATATTCATTCAGCCACCTTTAGCTTTAAATACAGCACACACTGATGTGGCCAGTTCGCATGTAAAAATTATTCCTCATGCTCCCAGAACCACTCTTTCACAATTTGAGTCCTGGAATACGCCTGTGCCAAAAGGGACGAAAAACTCAGCTGATGTGGTTCACTGCCCATTCAGTATGTTCAGTTATTGGAGGCTGAGAAACACATCGAAAAATATGGACTATAGTCAGAAATCGCATTGCTGTCACAGGTGCAACAAATCTTTTTTCGCTCCTCAGGTGCGCAGGTGTGTGATGGGGCAGGGCCACAAAATCTGGCACTGCTGGAGGCAGATAATCACTGCTCTTTAAAAGAAAGGTGTGGAGCTTAGCTCGGGGTTCGGATGTCTGGAAAAAGCCATTATGACTCCATTATGACAATATACATAAGCACTACTGAAACGAATTCTCACTCTCTCACTCACTCTTCGTCTATACCACTTTATCCTATATTCAGGGCCGCGGAGGTCTGGAGACTATCCCAGGAAACTTACTGGTACGACAAGGCAGGGAACACCCTGGACAGGATGCCAATTCATCGCTGGGTACACACACACACACACACACACACACACACACACACACTCACGGGCAATTTGAGAACGTCCATTAACTTAATCTGCATATCTTTGGACTGTGGGAGGAAACCGGAGTACCCGGAGGAAACCTAGCATGCACAGAGAGAACATGCAAACTCCATACACACAGACACGGGAATCGAGCCTGTACACTGGAGGTGCAAGCCGACAGCTGTTTTCTTATAAAACTGAACAAATCTGTGTCTAAAACTCCTGATTTTAAGTTTCACTCCAAATATTGACTGTTTATTGATCTTTATTGCTCTTTATACTGTAAAAGTTTCTTTTATGCAAAGGCATCTTTTGGTTCTATCTTATTTTTGTATGTGCCCAAGACTTTTGCACAGTACTATATGTGAAACAGCTGTTAGGTTTTACTGAGCTTGCTGGAGAATATGAGTTCCTCTGTTAACTGTTAACACATTTGCTCCTTTCTATTTTTATGCGTACATTAGGTTTTTTGTTTCCATCTGAAAACTGGTCTGTCTTGTACTATATATATTTTTTTCTTTACAGCGATGCATATATTCTCCTGTAATGTTATTTATTTACGAATTTTTAAGTTATTGGGAATACTGAATGATTTTGTACATAATTATGCAGACATGATAAACATATACTTTATAACAAAATTGGTATACTATATAATATAGTGCCTAAGACTTTTGCACAGTACTGTATCTGCCTAATATTCATAACTCTGATGTAGAAAAATTGTGACAATACAAAATAACATCAAGTTTAACTGAACATACTGTAAACATACTGAACATGTTTAACTGGCACAAATAACAATGAAATGGACGGAAAAGACAACACGGGACAAAAATCATAAAGATTTTAACACACATTAACGGCACTGAGAAAAATACACAGGTAACAATCCAGGTTCCAAATCCATGTCTTTAACACCACAAGCATCGAACTCTGACTAAAAATAGCAGACGCAAACATGCTCATAATCTCCGTGAATTCAAGTGTTTGACCACACTCTTTAGCAGACATAATTGTGCATGCTGGCCTTCATCGTCCTGCCTGAATGTGGGTGCACACATGTCTGTGTGTGTGTGTGTGTGTGTGTGTGTGTGTGTGTGTGTATGTATATGTGCATGCGCAGCCGCCCACACTTGCCACTGCATCAATTAGTGATGATCTCCTCCTGCTTTCCCAGCATCACTCATCTGGCTCTAGTGGTTGTCGAGATCCGCCTGCGGCTCCCACACATTTTGGCAAAAAGCCCCTCTCTGACTTCAAGTGGACAACAAGACCCCTGCACCCCTAATGGATCTGTTCTCTCATCAATCTTCATCAGCTTCGTCATCATCATCCTGCTTTTGCATGTGAACTGGCTCGCTTTAAGCGCTTGTGCTGATGCCTTTTTATGCACCGTAATGATAATGAAGTGTTCGACGGTATTTCGTTTCTGCCATTCGTTTTAAAGAACCACCAACGTTGGACATACTGTAGTTTCAACTACCACTTCTATATTTCAGTGCGATTTTACTGTACAGTATATAGCCTCTGCGAGTTTCTTCACTGCCTGTAACTGTCAGATTTCTGTATAGTATCGTCAAGCTGTGTTACGAATCTGCCACTGAGCTTTTGTATGGTGATAAACAGTCCGACAAGCTTGAGAAAACTGGCACGCACACTCCCGAGCCAATTAATGCCCGTGTTGTACATCAGTCATTTACTAATTGGGTACATCAAATGACAGCACATGGAACAAGTGCTAAGGCGTGAAGTGACATCATGTGGGCTTTGATGGTGCACTTCTATGCCCTTAGGGATTTGCAGTTAGCTGCTATCTCCACTCTGTTACTCTCAGCAAGATAAAGGACGATAACGGGCAGAAAGCAGTGAAGAACTGTCAGGAACATGGACTAATGGCTCAGCACTTTAATGACCAGGCCTGGCTGAATCTATACCCAATCCTACACTACATGGCTGAAGGTTTGTGGACACTTGGCCATCACACCTACTGCATGTGAGGGTCTTCACCTGTTAACTGTTAACACAAAATCTGAAGCATGCAGTTTCGGCTGTGCATTACTTCCCTTCACTGGAACTAAGTGGCCTAAAAATGGTTGAGTCTCGTGCCCCAAAGCCAGGATGAGTACAGTGGAACCTCGGATTGCGAGTAACGCGGTTTGCAAGTGTTCAGCAAGACAAGCAAAGACTTTAATTGATTTTGACTTGGAAATGAAGCAAGTCTTGGTTTACGAGTACCGAGTATCATGTATCACGCATGTGCTTTTTGTTTTGATGCAGAGTGTCACATGATCACAACTGAGCCAATAGTTTTTCTCTCTCTTGCACTGCGGAACTGTGGGTAATTGTCTCCCCTGCTGGGTCTGTAGAGAGGTTAAAGATCCATTTTCTCCCTCTCTGTCATTATGTGTGCACATGCGTAATTTGTCACTGTGCCCCTTCTCACACACACACTCGCATTTACACCCCCCCGCAGGTACACAGAAACACTGCCCTGTCGCAATTCCTTTCAAAAGGTAAAGTGCAGGTTCATTTATTTGTTTATTTTACTTTACATCAGTGATTCCGTTAGTATGTGCCCACACAAGTGTCATTAACGATGTTCCTTGCAAACTGTTCCGACAAAAGAGTCTTTCCCTTAATGTGTGTGTATGTTTGTGTGAAATTCAAATAAGAGAGAAGAAAGGTTTACGGTGCAAGATGAGAAGGGTTAGGCTGATTCCTCCTCTTACTTCACACACACACACACACACTGTACACAGCGCCTGCGAGCATAAAACGGAAACACTTTTCTGTCGGGATTTATTTTTACTTTTTTTAAAGGTAAAGTGCAGGTTAATATTTTTATTTTGACTTTAGATTTTGTATTAATTATTTTTAGGTTTTATTTTTTTGGCCTGTGGAATGAAGAATTTGAGTTTCCATTATTTCTTAGGGGAATTTTTTTTCTTTGATTTACGAGTGTTTTGGAATAAGAGCCCGCTTCCGGAACAAATTCTGCTCGTAATCCAAGGCTCTAATGTATTATATTCACAAACTTTGGTCATATAGTCTTTCCTCAAATAACTGATACTGATAGAATAACGTAATTAAACTTAATTAAGGGTCTTTCCACGTAATTGACAAACTACTTCAAACTACATTTGACGGTGCTAGCTATTATTATTGCTGTATGTTTAAATATCTTCCACCTCGCTCAGCTTTGCACTTCTGGATTCTGTTCCTTTTGGCAAGATTTTTGTAAACCACCAGCATAGCTTTGGCAGTGCGCTTCAGATCATTGCCCTCTTGGAATGGAAAGTCTTTGTCCCAGTCCTACGTCTTAATGAGACTGGATCGGATCCACCCGAGTCACCTTGAACCACCAGCAGTTTCCTTGTCCTTGTTGATGAAAAGCATGCCCATAGCATGATCCTACTGTACCAGCAGGTTCTCAGGGTGATGAAAGGGATTTAATTTCAGCCAAACAGACTGTAGTGCTTTGTAACAGAACCAAATATTTTTTAAAGTATGGTCTGATCAGAACTTTTTTCCACCATCTGCCTAGTCTTCAACATGCCATTTGGTAAACTCCAAATGGGAACTGGTTTTCAGTAATTGTTGTCTTGTGAACAGCTTTTCTTGACTGAGCTGTGGATCTCTCAGCTTCATTTTGAATAATGTTTTAAAGCTCGGGCAAGCTAGTGGGATGTTCAATGTTTGGGATAATTGATTCGATTTCATAATCAAACACTCATTTATATTTTTCCTGAACATTCTCTTGGACTTGTTTTGATAGCTACTTGATCTTCATAAATTGTCTATTAACAGGGTATGATTTATGGGATGGTTTGATGGTGTTTAGACTCCTCCTAATAAAAACCCAAAGCAAATCTGGCATTGGGCATATTGGCAAAGCTCCTGGAAAGTTATTTTAAGTCTTACAAGAGCAAGCTTTCAAATATGGACTTGAAATAGCTGCTATATAACCTATGATATATATATATATATATATATATATATATCTCGAATGAATTTATCCATACCAAAGCATCAGCGGTGCAAACTATGGAAGCAAAATGGTCTCATTAATAATTCACACAAAAGATACGATGCAAACATGCGTATCCCAATTCACATACTGTATATATACACAGTATTCAATATATACGTTTCACAGATGCAAAACATAATTCACAGATGTGCAACTGTGTACAAAATTTTTGAATGTTTAAAATTCACGAGTGTGGATTTGTGGGTGTATTTTTGAGACTTTGCTGGCAGCAACGTGGGTCTCTCGTACTCTTTAGCCAATCAGATGCGACCTCACCATTCAACCAATCACAGCCCTCCAGGAGCGCAGCACTCAAGTAGCTCAGCTTTACACACCTTTTGCGCGATCTGAGTTAATTACAGCGGAAATGAGGTTTTACCTGCTCAAACCAAGAACAGGATGCACGTCTAAGTTATTATGTTTCATTAATGAACTTCGCCGAAAATAACACAGCTAACCACCTTATCATCTTTATAAACACTTCACCCTCATTACATGTTTGTCAATCAAGACAGTTAGAGTTTTGTAATTTGGAGAATAGATGTTTCCATGGGTCACAGTGTATTCTGTTATATCTGAATGCCACCAGATTTGCTTTTAATTCATTAACAGCTCAAATGTGTATAACATAATGGATTAAATCTGCACGATTTCAAATTTGCTTTGGTGCCGTCACTGAGCCAGAGAGCGGTTGTCATTTATAGGTTTTATTAAACAGCTTCACAAATAGTCTTTTCAGTCACTATTATTTCTTACAATATGATTTCCTTACAATAATTGATCAGAGTTACTGGGATAAAAGTTTGTATTTCTGAGATAAACACTAATGTCTACAATACAAACCAAAATAGAGTTTTTGAAAATTTGAAACATTTTGAAAGTAACTTTAGCTTCAAATAAAGGTCGTATCAGTTATATCAGGCGGTGAAGACAAGTGGTTGCTAAAAAGTGCTTCATTCATTCATTCATTTGTTCATTCAAGAGATTAGTTAAAAATGTTGATTTATCCAGTAAAGCCCTGAGTTTTGTGGGAGAATTATGTTTATTGTAAAGAATCGAAAATCATGGCTCTCAATTTATCCACATTCATGCAGCTTAGAGTGAATTATCAATAATTATAAAAGACTGTTTCAACAGGTGACAGGAGTTAATTGATCAAATAAAATAACACCAGCATTACATACATACATTACATTTATATTTGCTGGAGAGATTCCTAAATTATTAAAAAGAAAATGGATGTATTTCAATGTACAGTTACATTGTTTAAAATAAATGTTTTGAGTCACGCTGCATATCTTGTTCAAACCACATTGTTTCACCATAGTTGCCACATAAAGTACAGCATGCTATATGTATTTATCGCTGTAACTGTAAGTTCAAACGGACCAAATACCAGTTTCGAAAGTCATAATGAATCATCAATTCACCACTCAAATTGTAAAGACAATTTGCAAAAGATTGTAAAGACAAAGGCTATTTCTATTATGCAGAGTTTTTGCAGTGTTTATAAAGATGATAAAGTGGTTAACTGTTTTATTTTCGGCGAAGTTCATTAAGAAACATTATGAAATAAAGTAATAACTTAGACGTGCATCCTGTTCTTGGTTTGAGTAGGTAAAACTTCATTTCAGTAGTAATTAACTCAGATTGCGAAGCCGAGGTACTTGAGTGCTGCGCTCAAAAATACACACACACTAATCCAAAGTGAATTTTAAACATTCAAAAATGTTGTACACAGTTGTACATCTGTGAATTGTGGTTTGCATTTGTGAAACGTATACTATGAATATATATATATTTATTTTGTGCACTTTTTGTGCATTGGGTTTCACGCATGTGAATTGGGATAAGCATGTGTGCATCGTGTCTAGTGTGAGAATTATTAATGAGACTATTTTGCTTCCATACAAACTGTGATTAAATATCTGACACTGGTGATCTCCTAATCTTTGCTAGTTCACTTGCCTTTTTGATACCAGCATGATTGTAGTCTCACAACTTTACCTTCAAAACAAGTGGCTACAGTAGTTACACTGACACTCGTAGGGGCTAATCATTTAATTAGCCACCTTGACATACATTCTGTAGCGCATGGTGCTAATTAGTACTTGCTAACATGGTATCCTGGAAAATTGTGACAATGAGAAAACCTGACTCAGCTTTTACAGTGGCTATTACAACCTTATGGTCACATCAACTTTAATAGCCGACAAATGAGAGGATCCAGAAGGCACATTAGACATAATTAAGCATGAAACAGTCGTTATTGAACCCATGTGTGCTTTTGCTTCAACAAAAAGCTTGGCGCAGGAAAAAAAAAAAACACATTTACTTAGAAGCGAAGCTTAATTACAATGCAAAAAGATTTGCTGGTCACTTTTTACTGATTTAGCCTTAGTCCAGAAAACCATCAAACCAAACAGGAAAAGGTTTGTCCTTTCAGCTATCCAGGATTCAGTAAACCTACTCTGAGTTTGAAGGCTGCTAACAACATAATACTGTCTTGTTTAATGCGTGAAAGATTTTTCAGCATGTTCCTCATGAAAGATTTACGGTGTGCTTTTTCAGGAAACTCTATTCACACTTCTAATGAGTTGAAGCCAAAAAAAAAAAAAGATGATATATTGTTACTGTAACTATAAGCATTAAAATAAATCACTGAAAACTGAGTTAGACTTAAGTCATAATAACTTGAATCTAACTTGAAATGACTATAGTTATGACCTGGCAAAGGACTTGAGACTTGGATAAAGGATATGACTTGGGATTGTTCTGTCTCGGTAAATGAGTTGGTACATCACGGTTACACGACCTAGGACACGGACTAACAATATGACTTGGGATTTATTTGTCTCAACCTGGGACTCAATCTAAGGATATAACATAGGATTTGTCCTTCTCAAATAGGGGCTCAACTTAGTACTTGGAATCTACAGTATGGTTATACCTGGGATATGAGTTAGTATGTGACTTGCGTTATGTCTGGTTTGACTTTGCACTTGATACTTTACTTCAGACTTAACATGGAACATTACTGTCTTCACTTGGGCCATGGTTTGGGACTTGTACCACCTGGATCTTGTCCTGTGACTTGTCTTTACTTGGAACTGAACGATGGACTCGATATGGGACATGATTTGAAACGTGTCTGTCTTAACTTTGGATTCTTTGGTATTTGTCTCTCTTGTTCCAACCCCCGTTTTTATACATGGTAAGTAAAATAAGCTGCATCAACACTTAGCATTACATTTCCCCCCCTTTGTAACTGAATGTAGCATTGATAAATTATGCAGTAAAATATAAATATAGAATTCATAACTCTTACTGATAGCTTAGAAAATTGGCTATTGACTACACCAGGGCAATTACAGTTCCAGAACCCCCAGAACACACCCCCTTATATAATTAAAGTGAATGCAATATTAAAAAGTGCTTCAATATCATTTGCAGAGTATTTATGGAGCATGAAGCAGACGACAGAGCCTGAACAAATGTTGTATTGTTCGGCTCTGATTTTTATGCCCACCACTTCTATTGTCAGTCCAGTAGCAGACCAGAGCACTACATACCTTCCCAATGTCATCACTGATTCCCCTTCTGACAAACACACACACACACACACACACACACACACACACACACGGGTCCAGGTCTAATGATTAATAAATGAATATAAATGTTACACTGCAAGACAGACTTTGCACACAACTCCTCACGATTAGCTGCATGTCCTAAGGTAAGCCGGTGGTGAACTTTGCGCAGGGGATTATTATTATTTCTCCTTCCATTATAAGAATAAGATGTACTTAAAAGCAAATCCTGTCATATGTTCCCTTCAACATATACACGGATTCTGATGACTCACTCCATCTTCATCCGCTACCTGAAGTCAAACTCCCACTGCACAGCACTTATTCATAACCTTTAGAATGTCAGCAGGCAAAAGGCAGTGATGAAAGTTTTATATAGAAAAGTCTTAAACATTGGTAGTTCAAGACCAAGCTGTCATGTAGTGTATACAGCTCAACTCCCCCCCTCCACACACACACACACACACACACTCTCACACACACACACTCACTCACACACTCTCACACACACTCACTCACTCACACACTCACCCTCACTCACTCACTCACACACTCTCACACACTCACACACTCACACACTCTCACACACTCACACACCAACACACTCACACACACACCAACACACTCACACACACACCAACACACTCACACACACACCAACACACACACACCAACACACTCACACACACACCAACACACTCACACACACACCAACACACTCACACACACACCAACACACTCACACACACACCAACACACTCACACACACACCAACACACTCACACACACACCAACACACTCACACACCAACACACTCACTCTCACACACTCACACTCACTCACTCACTCACACTCACTCACTCACACACACTCACTCACACACACTCACACACACTCACACACACACTCTCACTCACACTCACACACACTCACACACACTCACACACTCACACTCACACACACTCACACACACTCACACACTCACACACTCACACACTCACTCACTCACACACTCACTCACTCACTCACACACACACTCACTCACTCACACACACACTCACACACACACTCACACACTCTTTCTGTGTGATGAGTCAGAGCAGACGGTTCTCTAAAAGCATTCTTTAGTGTCTTTTCAGAAAGCAGCACCCGTACTTCCCTATAAGCAGAAATTCTCTTTGTTAGAAATCTCTGCATTGCAAAGGCTCGTTACACATGAATGCCAGTGCTTCGGCAATTCGATAATTTCGCTAACAAAACACTGCAAAAGCCAGAAGCAGTTCTTGCGATGCATCTGTTATTCTTAGCGACGGGATCATGTTTCACTTTCTTGGACGTCAAATTATCCATGTGGCTACTGAAAGCAAGAAAGCAAGTTTCAAATGCAATGGGCTTTAAAATAAATCATTTTTTATTTTTAGCAGAATTTTCCTTTCTGGTTCGTCAGAAGGTAGTGAATAACTTTATAGAACAGCAGCTCTGATGGGAGTGTTTTTACACGTTAGCACTTCTATTATCACAATCGCTCAGAGGAATCTGTATCGTGGACCAACGATCAGCCTCGACATTACATCGCTAAACATTAAGCTCTGTATTGTGTAGGTTCCCGTTGTGCTGGCGGAGCAGCGTGACTCCACAAGACCTCTGGGGGCGTGATGTGGTGTCTGGAGTCGGGACGCTAGCGGCGGATCCTTTGGGTGCTGTGGGTTGTGGGGTTGTTTCTCAGGCACATTCCACGGATGCTCGGTCGGACGGGGATCTGGAGAATTTGGAAGAGACAATGAGTGCAACAATCTTGTGGCAGACGTGGCAGGATGTGGTGCACTGGGTGATCTGCTGCCTTTCTATCATTAACTTTATTTGTTCTCTATTAGCATTTCTGTGGGATCAGACCAGACAGACTAACCATTGGTCCCTGCAAGCATGGTTGAGCCTTGGGTGGCAATGATCTTGTCACCAGTTTTGTCATAATGTCATGGCATTATGTGTATCAGAAATGCTTATTTAGGATTTTGGCCACTTAGCCTCATACTGTAAGTGCACAAAAGTGGGGATGTTCGAAATCTTCAGCTAGCAGAATCTTGTACTAGCAGCAGTGCAACTGTGATAGACGGTGACCTCGAAGCTGGATAACTCAGAGGTCAGTCAGCAAACTGAGCACAAGTCTGTCTGTAATAAGAGCTTGCATTGTCACTATTTTTAATTCGAAATGCAGTTCATCGTTGGCAAGCTTTGGCAGATTGAATGTTTTCAGCTGAAGGTCTTTCATGAAACCGTGCCCTGTAACAATGTCATGAGAGGAGGACGAAGAGGAGGAGGAGGAGGAGGAGATGGAGAAGGAGAAGGAATTCCCTCACTGCTGCCAAACAGTTCTGTGAGTATCAGAGCTCGCTTTCTGCTATAAACAGACAAGGCCTCTTGCTCTCCCAGATATCTCTGTGTCCCTCTGTGGCTGTCATTCTCTCCCCATGAGACGCTCAGCCCTTTCTTTCTCTAACCTGTGGAAGTCCGTTATTCCACTCCCGTTCTTTGCGTGCTATAAAAGGCACTTGCTATACAGGTTATAAATCAGCTTCCATAAGTACTAAGAGGGACTGTCAGACCTCCGCTGGCTCACAGACAGGAATTCTGGGCAGCACAGGGTGGAGGGTGGAGGTGAGAAGCCAGGAAAGCCAGAGGAGGATAGAGAGTGAGATCACAGGGTTTCACCTTCATCCCCAAACTCGACTAATTGGAGAGCAGGAATGCCCGCGGCATAACTCTGGCTTTTATGACCCACTGATATTTTAGAGCTGTTTAAGACGGAGGTTGCCATGTGAGCTCTGTTTCTCGACCCTAGAGTTAGCGCTCCTGTGAAGCCACGGTTATTTGTGATTGATTATTTATGGTTAGGTATGATTATGATTGGACGTTTAGGCTCCCTCACTTTTGAGTCCTAATAATATAGATCAAAACACATTTTCACCTATTACTGTCTACTAGTCTGTTTTTCTTTAACCAAACAAGTTCTTTTTAGCCAAAATGTTGGGCACCCCCCTTTGTCTAAAAAACACCCTAAATCATACTATAGCAATCTCTGTTTCTCCATACAGGGGACACAAGTACACTTTGAAATAACGTATAATCAACTACTCTTACAGGCTGTTTCTGCTGTCACGTCTACAATATTTGTAAGTTTATCCAAAAAAGTCATAAACATCAGGTGCACAAATGAACATGGCACAACTGACCAGAACTAAACTAAACAACAAACATTTTTTCTATGCTTCGGCGCACATTGACATGTTAGTTAAATTATACTGCTAAAATATTACAGTTTTATGAAAATAGTCAGCCTCGAAATATGTCAAAACATGACAAAAATTGGGATTTGATCTGTTTACTCCGATTCCAGCCAGTGCCCAAACCCCAGCCACTGGATACAATGCCGGTCCCAAGCCTGGATAAAATAGGAGGGTTGCGTCAGGAAGGGCATCCGGCGAGCAGCCGAAAGACCAATAACAACTGTATATACAAGCTTCCCGTTTTTGAATATTTGATTAATCGAGTTATACCAGATTATATCATCTTAGTCAGTGTTTCCTCTACAATAGTACAGTAAGTCCTCTACATATGAACAAGTTCTGTTCCGAGAGCTCCTTCGTAAGTCCAATTTGTTAGTAAGTCCACATTGTCTAGCTACAAGGATCCTAACACAATTAGCTATACACCCCTGGATGTCCGTAAGCAAGCGTTAAAACAGTGGCAATGAAGCTGGTACTGTTAAGAAGCGCCAAGCAATAACAATGGAAACAAAAGTGAAAATAATTAAGAGAATGGAGTGAGGTAAAATGTTGATGAGGTGGAAGACATTGCTTGTTCTTTTAACATGAATCGTTCAATCATTGCCACGCTTCTAAAGAACAAGGACAAGGTCAGGGAACATGTTTGTTTTATACAGTGTATAGCCAATTATGTTAGTATCCTAGTAGTACCTAAACAATGTCTGTTGGACTTACAAACAAATTTGACTTACAAACGAGGTCTTGGAACGGAACTCATTCATTCAGAAGTTTAGTAATGTGGCTACAAGGTAATACCTAATAACACCACAAGGTGGCACTTACTTTTGGTGTGATATACAAGAGTTCAATGTGTGTATAGTAAATGTTTTGCTACGATGGTGTTCTGAGACGTTACCTCACTCAACTTATTCTCTTCAGCAACCAGTGACACAGGGTGTGATTTCTATAGTCCTATATTCATGTACAGCTACTGAACGTAGTGTTGTGGAGAACTTGCTTGTATAGTCAATGTTTAATACTTGTCTTGTTTCTAAGCTATCGGAGCTAATGCTAACTTCGGCTCACCGTGGTACAGTTGGATGGAAGTTCGATGTTTGTCTGATATTCAAAGTTTCTTACTCGGTATGAAGCAACAGACTGGGAAAATGACTGGACACGCTATATATGTAGTGCAAAATGTACAGTAATATCACCGTGTGCTTTAAAAGAGGAGTGAGAAATGTACAGAAGTCACAGTTTTATTAGAATATGTGCAATCGTGTATAAGAGAAGTGTGATTAGTGATTAGCTTGTTAACTTAAAAGCTAGTCAGGTGTCTTATGAATAAGCCACTAAATTAATTAGTTAAACCTTTGCATACGAATTGAATTTGATCCGGAGGCGAGTTCTTCAGAGAAAATTCCCATAGGAAATAAAAGCAGATAATCTGTTTCAGCCACCCCAATATTACCAATTTCCAACATTATAATTATATTTTTGCATAGAAAAACAATCAAAACATTTTGAAAAGACATGAAAATGAATACAAAACTATAACATAAAGAGACTTTAAACCTCAACCTTAACTCATAATTCCTGGTCTCTTGGTGCTTTAAATACTAGCCTGAAAGTGGTTCACTTTTCTTCTCAACAAAAAAATACAAACTTGCTTCGCATGCCGAAATTCTTCGTATGCCGAGGCAAATTTTTGCAAAATTTTTATTCTCAAGGCGAAAAATCATGAGGCCAAGGTACCACTGTATAAACAACAAAAATATTTTGTTCTTTATATGTTATTAAAACATAAAAATGTCTACTTTAATAGTGCTGCTGAAATTGAACAAGGAGCTTGACCTCTCCAAATCAGCACTGCTCGGTAGTACACTCATGGCAATTACCAACCAAATGTCTTGTGTTATGCAAGAAAGAAAAATAAAAAAAACTAAACTTCAGTGTGTGCACATAAAACCTCTATCATCCTCTTGCCACCGTGCCTGACAAATGTTCTAGGAAAACACTGATAGTGTTAGAATTTCAACCGTGTACCACCCCGATGTATCAGGTTTCTCTCTCATAACTCATTCTATTATGTCTCGATGGAAAGGTACTGTATACTTGAGACACACAAGTACCCATAAAATTTCCATCAAACTGTCCAATTAGTAATAAAAATAAACTGACGGGTGGAATAGGTATACACGTATATAAACAAGAACTAAACTTCAGGTTCCAGACGCCAGTTCTACTGTAAGTTCCCCGATATTTAAAGTGAAGCATGACTCGGATCTCAAGCATCTGCCGTTAATCGCTCCTTTAGTGTGAAGGTCTCTTAAACGACCAGGTAAGAGTGGCACATCAGACTGTGTGGGCAGATAGGGTTGATTTTTTTTTTTTTTTAAGTCTGAGAAGGAAAGGTTTCAGAGAGATCCATTAAGAGCATGAGAGGTGTAGGATGAAGGAGGGCAATTACCTGTGCCTTTGTTCCGGTCCACAAAGCAGTACTTGAGCTCGTACTCACGAAGAATATCGTGCACTTCCTGCAGGAATACATATCAGAAAGATTACAGTGTTAAAATAGATCTAGAAACAGCAATTGAGACATAAAACAGTCCATAACACAGGTCTGGGAGCTTGTGAATCATACTGTATACTTTATAAAAATAAATAAATAAATAAATAAATAAAGTATGGCTGTTCGTAAAACTTCTGTCCACACAATTGTATAGGACGTCTTAATGAACGCATGGTTTGCCAAATTTGATGTGAAAGAATTTGAGGTATCTGGACATCAACTCCACCAAACACCACTGGGATGAACTGGAACACCACCTGCACCGGATGATCGTAATAAAGATTTATTTGTGTTTTTGAATATTTGATTAATCGAGTTATACCAGATTATATCATCTTAGTCAGTGTTTCCTCTACAATAGTACAGTAAGTCCTCTACATATGAACAAGTTCTGTTCCGAGAGCTCCTTCGTAAGTCCAATTTGTTAGTAAGTCCACATTGTCTAGCTACAAGTATCCTAACACAATTAGCTATACACCCCTGGATGCCCGAAAGCAAGCGTAAAAACAGTGGCAATGAAGCTGGTACTGTTAAGAAGCGCCAAGCAATAACAATGGAAACAAAAGTGAAAATAATTAAGCGAATGGAGTGAAGTAAAATGTTGATGAGGTGGAAGACATTGCTTGTTCTTTTAACATGAATCGTTCAATCATTGCCACGCTTCTAAAGAACAAGGACAAGGTCAGGGAACATGTCTGTTTTATACAGTGTATAGCCAATTATGTTAGTATCCTAGTAGTACCTAAACAATGTCTGTTGGACTTACAAACAAATTTGACTTACAAACGAGGTCTCGGACCTCCCTCTCATGACATCAGATGACCTCAGCATCTGACCTGACTAATGCGCTTATGCTGGAACGGTCACATCCCCACAGGATTGGCAGAGTTTGGGCTTCAAATGATATTCACATTCTTTCATAAAATATCGAGCAATAAAAAGTAAAGGCTGTTGGTTACACGTACCTTGATACCACTATCATGAAAACACTAATAATGAAGAATAACTGTATAATAAAATGTATACAATACAGTACAATAATACTTTTATACTCTGTTATATTAATTTTTTTTTATATTTAACAGCATTAATGAGAACTTATAATAGCATCAATTATTTAGATATTATTACACTGGGGTTCTGCTCAGCTCTCTCTCTCTCTCTTTTTCTTTTTTTTTTAGTCTGTCCACGTGTCATCCGGCACATTGGGCAACAGATCCTCCCCACCCTGGAGATATATCAGTTTCTGTAGCAGTTACTTAAGAGGTCGGGTTCCCAGCTCAACGGCTGATTATCATTCTCACATTACGGGCAATTAGGCCAATTAGCCAAACCTTCAGGTCTTTGACCTGTGGGAGGAAACTGGAGCATCTGAGGAATCTCACCAAGCACAGTGAGAACATGCGAGCTCCATGCACACAGACCCAATCGAACCCTCGACCCTGAAGGTGCAAGGCGGGAGTGCTAAGCACTAAGACAATTTGATTACATCCATGAACTTACACCACAGAATAAAAAGAGGCCGGAGTTAGATTTCCTGCACAATTTTCTGTACCTACATAAGAAATAACATGGGTACAGAACCTATTTCTGAACATAGTGCTATAAATAAAGTAAATATCCATCAATTTAAAGGGCACCTATTCACTTTTCACTCATTTCAGACATTCAGATGGGTCTCCAGTCGGTGTACTAAAAAAACTAAAATAAATTTCCTGTCTCTTTCCACTGTTTTATTAGCTGGGGTTTAAACAAGCCAATTAGTTTTTCCCCCCTAATGTGACCTCATATACAGTAGGGACATCCCCTCCCCCAGCTTGTTGCTCAGCTCTGCAATTCTCTGGAGGGGTGTGGCTCAACAGTAGCTCATTTACACAGCCACTCAAATGACATATTTGGATGAGGCTACCTTTCCCGGCTACTTGGACCATCAGGCACTTAAAACTGCTCCAAAATCTGGCCAGCATGAGCCGTCTCAAATACAGGACTGGTATGAGCACATGTTCAGGGTGGCTGCAACCAATGGCGACAATACCAGCATGGAGTAGTACAGTACATGGTGGCATCCGTGACTTGCTACATCAATGCATCGATGACATCACTGTCTCCAAGACCGTTACGACACGTTCCAACCAGAAATTGTGCATGACTGCAGACATGCATAAAAAGTTCCAGTACACTGTAAGACTGACACTGGAGACTCCTTCCAAAAATGATAACAGAATATGACGTAAATGAATGAAAATTATACACTTACGTTCATGTGTAAGCCGTTACTATAGAGACGGTACTATTAGGACAAATACATTAAACCGGTGATTTACCTTGTTGTCCGACGGCAGTCAGTTCATACCGTTCTCCTATAGTGTTTATACAAAATGCTACGTTTATTAACGGTTTCAGGTAGCTTGTTCAGGAATATAAACCCTTAACTACCCTATTTAAAAAATTTTCTTCAAAACCACCCCCTCATTCATGCCTATACACACTGATTACAAAGTGTGTGCGTGTGCGTGTGTTGATTGAGCTGACAGGTACAGTGTATATGTAATTAGCATAAATTGTAGAGCAGAAACGTCTCTGTATCCTGATTGGTTGGATGCTGTTATTGGCGGTCCAGTGGTGGATTTGCTGAGGAAGTGTACATGAATGTTAACTGCTGTGGCTAATGTGTCAAGAGTCTTGGTGTATTGTACATTGTGAGAATATACAGTACATTATATTTATGATGTATAATACCAGTCTTATGGACACACCCTCTAGCTCCGTGGTCGTTCCTGATTATTTTTTATTTCTTTCTACACCGTAAAACATTACTGCAGGCGTTCAAAAATATGTTGGCGTTCAAAATATGAACAGTTGATGATGAGATGTAAAGCCTTCATGAAGGCTCGAATCTGAGGTGCTGTTGGTTAATTGGTGATTTTTTAGGCTGGTAACTCTAAATGAACTTCGCAGCAGCAGGCGGTAAGTTCTGGTCTTGTTTACCTGGGATGGTCTTCATGAGAGCCAGTTCCATCATGGTGATTGACAGCTTTTGCAAATGCACTTGACAATACTGTTCTCGCAAGTACAGCTGACCTTCATGTCTTAAAATAACAACTGACTGGTATTGTTTATATGAAACTACAGGCGGTGAATATACAGGGGTGTGAAAAACTATTTGCCCCCTTCCTGATTTCTTATTCTTTTGCATGTTTGTCACACTTAAATGTTTCTGCTCATCAAAAACCGTTAACTATTAGTCAAAGATAACATAATTGAACACAAAATGCAGTTTTTAAATGAAGGTTTACGTTATTAAGGGAGAAAAAAAACTCCAAATCTACATGGCCCTGTGTGAAAAAGTGATTGCCCCCCCTTGTTAAAAAATAACTTAACTGTGGTTTATCACACCTGAGTTCAATTTCTGTAGTCACCCCCAGGCCTGATTACTGCCACACCTGTTTCAATCAAGAAATCACTTAAATAGGAGCTACCTGACACAGAGAAGTAGACCAAAAGCACCTCAAAAGCTAGACATCATGCCAAGATCCAAAGAAATTCAGGAACAAATGAGAACAAAAGTAATTGAGATCTATCAGTCTGGTAAAGGTTATAAAGCCATTTCTAAAGCTTTGGGACTCCAGCGAACCACAGTGAGAGCCATTATCCACAAATGGCAAAAACATGGAACAGTGGTGAACCTTCCCAGGAGTGGCCGGCCGACCAAAATTACCCCAAGAGCACAGAGACGACTCATCCGAGAGGCCACAAAAGACCCCAGGACAACATCTAAAGAACTGCAGGCCTCACTTGCCTCAATTAAGGTCAGTGTTCACGACTCCACCATAAGAAAGAGACTGGGCAAAAACGGCCTGCATGGCAGATTTCCAAGGCGCAAACCACTTTTAAGCAAAAAGAACATTAAGGCTCGTCTCAATTTTGCTAAAAAACATCTCAATGATTGCCAAGACTTTTGGGAAAATACCTTGTGGACCGACGAGACAAAAGTTTAACTTTTTGGAAGGTGCGTGTCCTGTTACATCTGGCGTAAAAGTAACACAGCATTTCAGAAAAAGAGCATCATACCAACAGTAAAATATGGTGGTGGTAGTGTGATGGTCTGGGGTTGTTTTACTGCTTCAGGACCTGGAAGGCTTGCTGTGATAGATGGAACCATGAATTCTACTGTCTACCAAAAAATCCTGAAGGAGAATGTCCGGCCATCTGTTCGTCAACTCAAGCTGAAGCGATCTTGGGTGCTGCAGCAGGACAATGACCCAAAACACACCAGCAAATCCACCTCTGAATGGCTGAAGAAAAACAAAATGAAGACTTTGGAGTGGCCTAGTCAAAGTCCTGACCTGAATCCTATTGAGATGTTGTGGCATGACCTTAAAAAGGCGGTTCATGCTAGAAAACCCTCAAATAAAGCTGAATTACAACAATTCTGCAAAGATGAGTGGGCCAAAATTCCTCCAGAGCGCTGTAAAAGACTCGTTGCAAGTTATCGCAAACGCTTGATTGCAGTTATTGCTGCTAAGGGTGGCCCAACCAGTTATTAGGTTCAGGGGGCAATTACTTTTTCACACAGGGCCATGTAGGTTTGGATTTTTTTTCTCCCTAAATAATAAAACCCCTCATTTAAAAACTGCATTTTGTGTTTACTTGTGTTATCTTTGACTAATAGTTAAATGTGTTTGATGATCAGGAACATTTTGTGTGACAAACATGAAAAAGAATAAGAAATCAGGAGGGGGGCAAATAGTTTTTCACACCACTGTATTTGAGTAGAAGAGTGTGTTACGAGTGTGGCTCCTTCAGTTTACGAGGAGTTGACAAATGCATCGTGAATTAGGAAGCCAAACAAGCTGGACAAATTCTTGGATTAGAAGCCATGAAATAGCTTTTGAAAACTGATTAAAATTTCAAACATCACGTTAGTGACGGCTGATGCTTTAAAAAGAAACGAAAAAGAATTGAGCACACTTTAACTGGTGAACCGAAGCGTCATATTCAGTGCAGGTGTGTGTGTGTGTGTGTGTGTGTGTGTGTGTATATATGAGAGAGAGAGAGAGAGAGAGAGAGAGAGTATGATATTGTGGTGTTTCCTGAACAAGGTTGGCAAACATGTGAAAGGTCTTTACTTAACCTCAGGCCTGCTTAACACACAATTAAAACCTTGAGCAGTGAGACGTCTCGCTTTAATTACCAGGTTGTTCCAAGTGGATGCTCTTCACAAGGCTCTTCACTACAATTGCCAGCTCGCTACACACACACACACACACACACACCCCCCTAGTCTCTTTCGTTATCAGTACAATGCCTTAATAGAGAAGCGAAGCTCGGATGTTAAAATGTAGGTGAATTATGTAAATGAGTGCAAACCGAAGTCCATCAAACACAGAGTCTACTGTGCGCTAGAGATCTTTATCTCTCTCTCACACACACACACACACACACACACACACACACACACACACACACACACGCCTTCCTGCTACCTTTTAAGGACCGAGAGCAAACGCTGCTGTCATGTCCACTGTGTTTTTATATGCGAGGTAAAACAGAGATGTCTGTAGTTTCCAGTATCCAGAGAGTGACTTACGTAAATGTGGGGCTGCTGGCTGTAATGATGCTTTCCATCAGTTGTCAAGACAGTCCTGTTCACTTCACGTTACGATAGGTGAAGGTTTGCCTTTGGGTTCTGTCTGGATTTTCGATTACGCTCTGCCGGCTTTTTTTCCCTCCACTACAGATAAAAGATAAAAAACTTCCTGTCTAGTATGTCTTTCTTACCACTTCCAGCTCACTGGCCTCAAATTACAGCGCTGGCGCCGTCGACGTGACCAGCGGAACTCTCTCCATCCCTTCATAAAAGATTTAAGCGAATCCTGTTTGCTTTCTGAACTTAGCTCTAATATACACACCCACTCACTTCCCTCCAGATGGTATGAAATGAATGTTTTTTTTTCCTGGCAGACTGGGGTTCGGGAGGTAAAGCGAGTGTGTGTGTGTGTGTGTGTGTGTGTGTGTGTGTGTGTGTGTGTGTGTGTGGATTATGATGTTAAAGATGAGCGGTGTGGAATGTGATTTGTTGATTGTTTTTTTTTTTTTTTAATGTGTTGAAGTTGAATCGAATTGAAGTTATCGCTGTAAATTGTACAAAGAAAAGCAGTACAGTCAATACACACATCATGAAGATTAAGTAAAGACTTGAGGCTCGAGCATCCAAACTGTTGATCGGTCTGAATAAGTAAATAAAAAAAAATTAAACAATACCCATTACATAGAAATGAATATGAAGAATATAACCATGTACATTTCTTTCCCAGCAGGTATTAACCCTGGGTCTGGATGGACGTTTATGTTTGTGCAAAGTCTACAGTACATTACTTAAAGAGCCAGTGATTATAATAATCATCAATTAACAATAACAAGAAGTTCAATCCCCCCCAGTGTGTACTCCTGACTCGTACCCAGTATTAATACACTGTAAAAGCTCTATATCCATCCTGACACCGAGCCATGTAGAACCCTCACACAACGATTCTTCAGCTCCAATCTAGGAGGGCCGGTGTCCAGCACAGTCTGTAATTCGCCAAGAACACATCGAAGCATATACACACTAAACCTGGTACTTTGATGGTGGGTTGAATCAGCTGAGTTTGAGCACAAGAATAACGAGACGGTGTTGGACACTGGCCCTCCAGGAGTAGAAGAACACTGGCCTCAACACAGTCCTTTTCTCTACAGTACAGTAGATAATACAAACGCCTCGCCACATGAATGTTCGTCTTAAGAACTGAAATTCTTCCAAGAAATTTGCCTCGGCAACTGAAGCATTTTCGGCATACGAGTTCAAAACTTGTTTGCATCCATAGAAAGCCAAGCAAAGTGAGTTGACGTGTTTTTTGTGGGTCTTTTGCATTTTGTGCAAGATTTAGTGAAGACATAGAACCTTGGGTGCCAAAAATATTAGCAAGGAAAGTAGCAAGAAGAAAAGGGAGCCATTTTCAGTTTCGTTTTACTGCAGCCGGTGCGCCAAAAGGAATCATAAACAAAGGTTAAATAAAGTTTTGTGATTATTTATTTCATATCTTACTTCATTTACATGGCTTTTCTAAATGTTTTGATTATTTTATATACTAAATATAATTATACTGTTGGAAATTGGTAATATTGGTAATTTTTTTTTGGAGCTGGAACAGATTATCTGCATTTACATTATTTCCTATGGGAAAATGCGTTTCGCAATACAGAATTTCACCACAAGAACTCGCCTCCAGATTAAATTCATATGCCGAAGTACAACTGTACTTAAAAGTGGAAAAGCTTATTTAATTGATTCGCTCAGCCTCCTCCATATTACATGGACACACATAGCCCCGCCCCTCCATGCACACACACTGATTATGCACGTGAACATACAAGTTCATGTGTTTAACAATGGTTCTCAGTGAAAATGAAGATACCGGAATGGAAACTGGATTGTCGAAGGCCAACTCAAACCGGTGTTCGGGAAAGAAATCGTGGAGAAGCTTGGTTTGTAAGGATAGCTAAACTAACAGATTACAGCTGGGTTGTAGAGGCCACAACTATACGCAAAACAAACCTTATTGGTTAATAGAGATGGGAGAAAGAATCGATTCAGTGATTTATCGTGATTCGAGTGGCAATTCATGTTTCTTTTTTATTTACTTATACAGTATACGGTACGTTTGCATTTAAGGTGATCTATAAACCTATAGGTGGTGTGATCTAAACTATTCACACAACAGGCAGCACAGCATTCTGTGTTGCATCCTAAATTTGATCTAAAAAAAAATGTATATTGAATCGGGATAATTATAAAATCTTTTATAATTAATATTTGTAGAATCGCAAGACAAATCGAATCAGCCACTAGGTATCATGATATCGTATCGGGTGATCCCTGGTGATCCACATCCTCATCCATCAGATAATAAGTTGTTTTTTTTTATGCTTAATGCCAATTAACGATTTATTAAACAATTAGTAATTAACATCTCTACATTGACCCGCGTAATTTACTGCCGCATTCAACTGAAGGTCGTACAGTAATTCATAATCCACAAACTCGGATTAGAAAAAAAAACTATCAAAACACCCCATTACAATTTCGGTCAAATCAATATGGCGGCTCACAAAGCAGCACTACTTATCTTAAAATGAGGTTTAATGCAAATACAAGTGTTGGCTTTAGATCAATCAAAATGCAGACATATCGACTTGTTAAATCTCTAAGATCGACTACACAGTTTGCTGATTACCTCCTCGTGAAGGGTCAATATAAAATACATCACTCATCACAGGGGGCTAAGCTGGCTTGTTGCTGACAAACACAGCCACACTTTTCCCTGATGTTGTAGCTCGAGGTCAAGTATGACGAGTTCAGACACTTCTGATGCAACTTGAATGCAGACTTACAGCAAGTCAAACTTAAATCCATTGGTCAAGGATACGTGTGCATGAAACTTGTATAATTACTTCTTTCAGAGAGGGGACTGCTTGTGTAAAAATAATAATAATAATAATAATAATAATAATAAATTTGAGGTAAATCTTTTCCAATGCAGATAATTTCTCCCGTAGGTTATGACTGGTATGTGAGTAGGTATGTGTGTGTGCGTGTGTGTCTGGACTTACATTTACATTTAGGCATTTGGCAGATGCTCTTATCCAGAGCGACTTACATTTTTATCTCATTACACATCTGAGCAGTTGAGGGTTAAGGGCCTTGCTCAAGGGCCCAACAGTGGCAACTTGGTGGTTGTGGGGTTTGAACCTGGGATCTTCCGAACCGTAGTCCAATGCCTTAACCACTGAGCTACCCATGAGCTGACTTCTATACCCTGCAAGAGGTTGGCACTGAATTCAGTGTTGCCTGCCTTACTATATATCCTGAGGTCCCTGGGATCGGCTCCAGGCCCCTCACAACCCTACTAAGAGGCAGGAAAAATAAATAATTGAATGAATGAAGTATTTGTTCTTCGTCTTGGAAATTTCAAGTAAATGAAGTGCTACAGATTGAGCGGATAGTGTTGCTTTAACTCCTAACTCACAGTGCATCAACTCTATTCTTCCCCGTTCTATCTGAAGCTCAGGTAAATGGAGCCCAGTACTGAGTAATTCACTTTCCCAGAGCTCCGAGACAGAAAGCAGTCGTCTCGCTTCACGTGTAATCGGAGCCTCGGAGACTCCAGCATCAGGATAAAGCTGCAGCATCATCGCGGCGCAGCTACTTTTACTCACTGTAATGGCCCTTAAATGGGCAGAGATCCCGGCTGGGAGACGCTGAGGAATGATGGGTATGGATTAAAATGTCAAGAGGATTCTGCTTAGCAATATGTGTGTACTGTATGTGTGTGTTTGTACTGCAAGAATAATCTTCCATGAAAGTACAATCACTCTACAATCACTCCAACAACTGGAAGATGCAAGGTGCGAGTTAAATCCCCATTGCATCTGGACTGTTCACACAGTGGTCTTGCTTTTCTGGGAAGGTCTTCATGAGAGACAGTTTCATCATGATGTTTGATGGGTTTTGTAAATACACTTGACAAAACTGTTCTTACAAGAACGATTCCAGAAAGGCTGACATTCATGTCTTAAAATAACAACTGACTGCTGCGGTTGTTGTTACGTAATTACATCATGCCATATGTGTTATTTCATTGTTTTGAAAAATTTCAGTATGAATAAACTGTATAAAGTGAATAACTAAACAAAAAAAATATCAGAAGAATTAGTGTACTGTAAATCAAGGTATCAGCTTTTTAATAACTCTATAATGACTCACTGCAAATGACTTCGAAAGTCAAACATTTTTATTCTGTTTCTGGATAAATTATTTACTTTTATTCATTTTTTTTCATGTTTAATGTATAAACTCATCTGTTACTATTGAACTTAATATTAATACAGTTTCACTACTTTATTGAGGCTTTGTTTGCAAAACCTGTGCATGATTAAATATTAGCGTACATAAAGAGTCTGATAAAGACTTTAATAGTAATACACGCATGTCCAACAATAAACAAATGGATAACAACCATGTTACTTTCCAAACAAAATATAGTACAATTATTCATATGGTGGTATTTTTCTATGTTAAAGATTTACATTTATGGAAGGAGTCTCCAGTGTTAACATCACACATACAGTATGGAGGCATCGCATACGTTAAAATCAATGTTAATATTTTTATTATCACATTTTATACCCTATCTAGCACATAACATAATTACCTAATTCTCAAGAAGGGTTTCATTCTGAACTTCTTCCAATACCATACTCATTTCAGTAACTGACAAAACAAAAGGCTAAACGATGCTTTGCTAATACTGTACACCCTATTGTGTCTTGTGTTGTAGTTAGTACCCATTTTCTTTCCTGCAAAGACATTTACTGGTTTCTTAAACATTGAGAAACACCACAAAAGTCTACTGGTGCAGATGCAAACCTGATGTAAAAGAACACGATATCTATATCGTTCCTGCTCCATCAATTACAAATCCAGATTTATTTCCATTATTCAAAAGAACCCATGCTCGTGAGCAGTGCTATCGCTATGTGAACGTCCCTGTCATTTAAAAGAGCAGGAGTTTGCAAGGAGAAGAGATGATGTCCTGCAGTGACTTCTCCGCTCATCTGACAAAGACGTCTGGTGCCCTTCTGTCTATAGTTGCGGTAAATCTCAGATTTCCCTAATGCAACATTAGCATCTCTCTGAGCATTCGTTCTTAACGTCTGTCCCAGGAAAGCTTCTAACACTGGAGGAAGGAGCTCTAAATAATCATATTAAAATGTGTTAATCATAACGTTTATAGATTTGATCGGATTTGATTTCACTATACATCGCCAGCTATACGTTTCCTGATAAACGTGATCATGAGACATGGAATAACATGATGTTCCGTTTCAACTGGAAAAGTCATGTGTAAATGTTCATGAAATGTAAAATTTCCAACAAAGTGAAAACAGTCACATATATACAGCTAGAGGACTGCACACAGGCGATTGTGGATAACAAGCACATCAAAAACAAAGTCTGGTTGACTTTCAACTACAAAGCCTGAGCAGGCTCGTCGGCGCTGCACACCGGGGATTACACGGCGCGATGCAGCTTGAGACATGAGACCAGTCACCTATCGAACACTTAGGCCTTGGCCTGTCCTCCTTTTATCTCTTCCTAATTGAGGGACTAGTCTGATTTCTCTCAGGTGTTGGATAAAGAAATCATATTCAATAACCCTTCAGTTGATGCCATTATATATTTGAATCCACTGAGCTTTATGAAAAATATTTATCATAGTGGTGTGTGTAACTGATTTACGAAGGCCGTTCGAGTCAAACCAGGGCTTTTGATTGTGCAGAATAACTGAACACTCCCTTTATGAGAGAGTGATGATGAGAATAAAAACTCCATTTATTTCTGTATATAATCCCCTGCCACACTAATGCACTTATCTCAGTGTTTCACTAGTGCTTGGATACCATCAAGGCAGAAGGTTTTTTCAGTATACTGGAGCCATGATCAGATTGCCTGCATTGCATCTGGAACACTGGCCTCCCAGGAACTCCTCACTCTAACATGTGGAAATGACTTGGAGCTTCATTCACGAGAAAATTCCAGTTTGAACTTGAACGCCCCATAAGCATAAGATGGGATTTTAGCAATCAGTTATGGTTGACATTAGCTTGTGTTCTTATAGGTTATTGTACACACAGTCAGGAGAATGACTTGGATATGAATGTCTTTCTGAAAATTCAGAAATTTAATTTACCGTCATGGCCTTAAGAAGTAACTGTTCTAAGTGAACTCATTGCCCGCAGTTACTGCCCTGTTGTATACTTGCAGTGCATTATGGGAAACCACAACTTCAATAACAGAATCACTGATGAGCCGCGCCGATCTCTTAGTGCTTTAAACGTTATGTATTTTCATGTAGCACTTTAAAGCAACGTGACCGTGCTGCTGTGCTGTGCTCAGCATGGCTCGTGTAGCCAGTAAATAATGACTGCTCTCAGATATAAAGTTATCATCTCAGAAATAAAATACATGGAGAAATAAAATAAAGAAGCTTGCGCGGTTAGGTATCAGCACGAGACTGAAAAGAACACAACAGTCTCTTCGGGGCTGAGACGAAAAAGAAGAGCGATGCTTTGTAGGGAAGCCATGCTGTTCAACAAACCCTTACTGCCTATAGCTCACAAACTTCACGACAGTGACAATTTCAGAACCAGCGTGAGTTCAATGAAGATAGATAAGATAAAGAGGAGTCTGTGAATGTTTTTAGAAGTTCCATTTCTAAAGCCTAATGATGAAAAATCACCCTCCTTTAAACTAGGGGTCTGAATTCCCGCGGCTGTCCCGCAGGACCCGACAAGATTTTTTGCGGCGCGGGAATAAATTTACAAACAAAACGCGGTAGCGGTCGGAAACTGGTGTAATTTGGACGGGAGCGAGCGGTCTAATAATATACCGTTCCCGACGTCCTTTCTGAACAGCATATCTGGCAGATGTAATTTTTGTTTTCAGCTAAACCTTTCCTAAGCTACCGTGTTGACAAAAAAATGTCACATTTATATTTTGAATAAAAATAATAAATATGCTACACTTCCGGTGAGCAGACGTGTTTTCCTCGTGCTTAATTGCTTTTCAATAATTCCTGCATAATATTCCAGAGAGAGGTCATATAAAGAGACAAAATTGTAAGCACAAGAGTAAACTACTTCAAACATGCCAAAAAAAGTGGCTAAGGAGAAGAAAACGACGGAGAGCTGCGAGGATGTATGTCAGGAGCTAGCTGAAGGGGAGCCATGCTTATCGCTTAGCAGGCACACGCTGACGTATCCGCGGACGCTGAACAAGTCATAAACATGGAAAATCCATCAACAAAGGACCTCATGCTTGCCATAACCTCATTCAAACAAGACTTTAACACAAAAATTGACGGTGTACTGACGGAAATAAATATGCTACAATTTTGTACATTGTTTCTACATTTTTTCCCCCAGCAACACATTTTCCGTATTAACCATTCTTGACACGAAGAATAACAATAAAATATATTGTTGTACAACCTACAGTTTTTTTGTTATCCCTCTCTTTCGGTTTAAATTCTATTTTTTCGGAGCTATTCATGTCAAAAATGAATTAGTGTAAAGTGAACACACGTGGACCTACTGAGGTGGAAAAAAATAAACATGACTTGTACTGTAAATCCTTATAGGAACGGCTCACAGGACACATTTTCGCCTGAAGAACTGAAACTTTGCAAGAGATTTGCCTCGCCATACAAAGCATTTACAGCATACGAGCCGAACGCAGGCTAAGTTGCGCGTACGTCCAAAACTTGTTTGTGTCAGTTGAAAGCCAAGCAAAGTGAGGTGTGTTTTTCGGCATTTTGTGGAAGATTTAGTGAAGACATAGCACCATGGGTCCCGAGAATGTCAGCAAGGACGGCAGCAAGAAGAAAAGGAAGCCGCTTTCATTTCAACGTTTCGTTTTTAAAACAGCGGGTGCCAAGAGGAATCAAAAATTAAGGTTACGTCAGGTTTAATGTATATTTATTTCATATTTGACTTATTTTACAAGTCTTTTTTAAATGTTTTGATATACTTTTTTGGATGATTTACATTTTTTAGGTGGTTGGGACGGATTAGGGCTGAAACGATTCTTCGAGTAACTCGAGTAATTCGTTTACAAAAAATGATCGATGCAAAAGAAGCGGAAGGAGACACAAACAGTTACTGTAGCTGTGTATTGATTTGAGGGAGCGTTCTGTTGCGAGCTGCAAAATGAAAGGGAGCGATAAAAATATCAGCGAGCCAAGAGATGAAGAAACCAGCAAGAGAAAACGATAGAAATTTTCAGGAAAGGCTTATGTTATCCCTGATAGATCGCTGTAGATTTTGAAAACTTTTAGTTCTGAAAGTTACGTTGCACAACTTGGTGTTTTTGTAAAATAATTGATTTTAATGTGTGCCTTAGTTTTTTTTGATACTTAAAGTAATTTTAAATTTATTTTTGCATCTGAGAAAAGGCTTTAAAATAAGAATGTATGGCACTGAAATGCAACTTTAAGCTATTCTTTGTATTGTGAATAATGACGCGGGGGAAATACCCTTGAAAAAATATATATCATGCATTTATTGGTAATGATACTGTAGGCTTTTTCTGCACGCTCCTTAAATCCAAAGAGAGAGAGGGGGGGGTGACAGGGAGAGCACACGGCAAAGACAGATAGGAGCAGAAGGTGCTTTCCCTGACATGTGTCCTCTCTGATAAGTCATCACTATGTAACCCGCTCACCGCAGGTCCGTGTATCTGTATATCTGACACCTCCTAACTGCTTCTCAGGGGTGTTACTCAAGAGCGGCTTTGAAGTGAGCATGGGTTTACAACAACAGCTTTTATATTCATCCAGAAGGTTCACCCTGGCATTATTCTCAATTTCAACTCAATCATGACATCAACTGAATCATCTCTTCGCCAAAGATCAAAGGAAGAATCTACGAGAATCTATGAGACCTTACACAATCTGCTTGGACAAAAAATAAATAAAAAAAAATAAAAAAAACAAAAAAACACTTTTTCTGTGTGATCTGTCTGCTCAGTGAGCTGTCTCTGGATCAAAAAGAAAATATTACTCTTTGCTCAAGGAGACCAGCGGGTCCACTCACATAAATAATGTCTCCAAGTGCTCAGGGTGACTGAAGTCTAAGTGAACTCTCATACTGTAATAATAATAATAATAATAATAATAATAATAATAATAATAACTCAACGGAAATGCTGATTTGACCCAAAGTATTTAGCGAGGCTGACGCACTTATTTTAACATATTTTTGTTCACAGGGACTTGTACAGTGACTGGCTCATGATTATACACAGCAAATAATAAGAGAAATTATTCATTCATTCATTTTCTATACCGCTTAATCCTGTGTTCAGGGTCGCGGGGGACCTGGAGCCTATCCCAGGAGACTTCGGGCACTAGGCGGGGTACACCCTGGACAGGGTGCCAATCCATCGCAGGGCGCACACACATACACACACTCACACACCCAATCACACACTACGGGCAATTTAGGAACGCCAATTAGCCTAACCTGCATATCTTTGGACTGTGGGAGGAAACCGGAGTACCCGGAGGAAACCCACCAAGCACGGGGAGAACATGCAAACTCCATGCACACAGAGACGGGAATCGAGTCTGGCCAGGGAATCGAACCCAGACCCTGGAGGTGCAAGGCAAGAGAAATTATTCATTCATTAATTATCTACTGTATACCAGTTATTCTGTTCATGGTCACAGGAAGCCTGGAGCCAATCCAGCTAGCCTAATCCGGTTGTCTTTGGACTGGGGGAGGAAACCGGAGAACCTGGAGGAAATCTGCCGAGTATAGGGAGATCATGCAAACTTCATGCACGCAAACCTGAAGGCAGGATTTGAACTCTTCACCCAGGAATTGTAAGGCCAAATTGCTAACCACTACGTCAAACGTTTGGACACACCTTCTAATTCTATGGTCTCTCCCGATTTTAATTTCTTTCTACCCAGTAAAACAAAGCTGAAGGCATCCAAAATATGCAACAATCTCATTTGGACAGATGATATTAAGAAATGTCAGCTACTTATGGTCTGTAAAGCCTCTGTAAAGGTGCTATTTGTTAATTAGTCTTGTGAATTTTGGTCTTGCTTTTCTGAGATGGTCTTCATGAGAGCGAGTTTCATCATGGTGTTTGATGAGTTTTTGCAAATGCACTTGACACAATACTGTTCTTGCAGGAACTGTTACAGCACAGCTGACCTTCATGTCTTAAAATAACTACTGACTGTTGTTGTTGTTACTTAATTACCTAATGCCATCTGTGTTATAGTGTTCTAGAATGTAGTCCAGAATATTGACTAATACTGTATATACATACTGTATAAACTTTTATGAAGCTTTCTGTAAGATACTGTACAGTATGCATGGAACGAGTCTCCAGTCTCAGTGTTTGTAATCTCCCGTATATTTTCCACCACACTAACTAGATAAGTAATATTTCCTTCTTTCTTAGTACCCCAAGTTAAATTCCATGTTTCATGCTTATTACCCTCAAGAGGGAGGAAAAAAAGAGAGGGGCAGATAAGGACATCAAAGTTTATAGAAGTGATACTGAAAGTGTTTACAGGACCCGAATAGTTTCTATGCACTCCATACTGTAACATTAAACATAGCTATAAATGGTAACGGGTATGCCATCTACTGTAGCTTATTAATGAATGAAAAAACTCAACTGTAATCGCTATCACATTGCTGGTTTATATAAGAGGAATAAAGCACTTCAGGACATGCTTGTAGATGACACCGGTCATTAAAAACATCTGAGTAACTTGTAGGTTGATGCGTGCTTATAAACACAGAAATAGGCCAACAAATAAATGAACAACAAAACACTGAACAGTTTATGGGCCACAAATGTTGGAAAGTGTCGTCACTTAGTTTTGCTGATGTCAAATAATTAAAATTATATTTATATAATTATTTTTTTTATGAAATAAATCTGATGCACAATAACATCAATATCTTATAAAACAAGGTAAACACTGAAATCATGAAACAATAACTTAATATAATAATAATTCATAAATATAAATATCATCATCACATAAATATCAGTCCCCCAAACTATGTCATTGGTGTTACTGTTACAGAAAAAAAAGTTTTATTGTGAAATACATTTGACAATTTGAGATTGTTCCTGCAACACAAGCCACAAGATGAAAGCACTGAACAAATGCAAAAGCGATGTCAGATGTCTCACTTCATTTGTTTAGAAATGACATCATTTATTTAGCAGAATCAATAAACTTAAAAACTGATTACATCTAATACTTTTTGATTTTGACATTAAAAACCATGTCTTACACGTGAAAGACATTTTGTAAATAGTTAAGAATTGTCTCTAAATTGTCATGTGTTACCATCAATGGTGTCACCAGGAAGAGAAGTAAACTTTTCTGTAGAATGACCCATATACAAATCTTAAACATCTTTTGATAATAATAATAATAATAATAATAATAATAATAATAATAATAATAATAATAATAATCTTGCAATAATGATAATGTTTGGGACTTGGGATTTGATAGGAAAAAGAAAAATGAACATTATATTTTAACAGACCAGGTGTGCCAAATCCAGTGCTGTACCCGAGGCAACCTTTATTTGTGTGAAAGATGACTAATAATGCACATTTACACAGAGAAATGTTTGGGAAAACTGCTGGAAATACAATATTTTTCAGAAGTCAAGATTTTAACATGTACACTACTTAAAATTATCCATAAGTAAGTTGTTTAGACATAACCTCCTTAACATGGAACCTTACACTTTTGCAAAGCTCAGTCTCCAGCTGATGTTTACAAGCTCTGTGTAAACAGCATTTATTTAATTATTTATTCATGTTTGTACTAAAATAAATATTTAGCGACATGATTTAATCAACTTTATATCATTTTTCAGGAACTTCTGAAGCTTTATTCCCTTTATTGTTAAATGCTTTGATGTTAATTGTAATAATGTATCATATGCTCTCTCTCTCTCAGGTAGATATGCCACAAAATTGTACATCAAGGTTACACTGCAATCAACGTCATTTCACATAAATTTCTGAAGTTTATACAACATGGAAATGACCAATCTTGCTTTCCAAAAAATTTTTTGGAAAATTTTGCTTGCCAAAACTTCAGCCGTTTTGGAGAGATGATTTTATATGTGCCCTAAAAATTTAAATTTTTCGAGTTCTACTGTCTCGCTTCAAACAATAATACATTAAAATGCAAATTACTCATATTTCTTCATGTGTATTCATATTAAAATCGATACGAGCTTCTAGAAGCATATGACCTGTAAAAAGTGTTGCTTAAATTGTTTTGGTAGAAGCTCAAAAAACGCAAACAATATGTAGTGTCCGTAACCATGTCAAATTTATGATGCAATATCTTAACAATTTATGTCTTTTCATCTGAAATTTAAATTAGCCAACTTTCTTCTGAACGATAAATAAGATCGGTGAAAGACCTGAATTAAAAAAAAGTTACACAAAGGGCATGAAATTGTATTTATGTGCTTCTTTTTAGCAGATAAAAATATAAGTGTGTATGCATATTTACAACAAAAGCAGGCACTGGGAGATACTGTAAGCAGCATTTATTTATTTTTATGAAAAATGGTGTATCTAAAAATGAACTTTTTCACACAGGTGAGACTTTTTAGCACCAGTACCATGGTTTTGGCTGATGTTCTGGCACTAGAAACTTCTGGTCAGTTCTCACATCCTGTACATATCCCCTGTGTAGATGTAAGATATACAGAATCACATCTACAACCTGAACATCTACAGTATGATCTGTCTATCATCTAGACGCAGTTGCTGTTTTATGGCGCTTTACGCTCCTATTAAACGTGATTTAACTGCCTTTATGAGAAAAGCTGCTATAATTAAACATTTATCATATATAAATTCACTTCTATGCTCAAAGTAAAAATACTTTATTAAACTTGATAGTCAGCCTGGAGATACTTTGAGTCCTCAGTGTTTGCGTGCGTGTGTGCGGTTTGCTTGTGCGCGCGCGCTGCGGACGCGGTACCTGGTTGGTGGCGTCCTGCGGCAGGTTCTTCATCACGATCTTCCTCCTGTTGCTCAGCTCGCGCAGAGTTTTCTCCAGCCTCCGTTCAATCTCCTCCGGCTCCAGCTCGGCCATGTCCCGGAGGATGGTGTCCTCAGGAGCCTCGTCCTCCTCCGGGCGGCTCTCGGGGCTGTCCGCGTCCGGCACGGGGGAGGAGTTGGGGCGCTTGGCGGCGCCGGGCGCTGAAGGCGGCTGCAGGGAGGAAGCGGCCGCCATTTTGCTGCGCGCGCGGTGCGGAGAGTGAGTGGAGCTGATTCGGATAAGCGCCTCGCGCCTCTCTGCTGATCCCCATCCACAGCGGACTGAACACTCAGTCACTCACACACTCACAATCTCTCTCTCCTTCTCCCTCTCTCTCTCTCACACACACACACTCAGTCAGGGTGCGCTCCATCTATCTATTGAGTACTCCTGGCGACCTCCACTGACAGAAACATGAACAGTACTGATGGGGTCGGATCAGCTGTGGAGCTCATCCACCTCTACTGGAGCCACTGCAACACTTTCAGAGTTCACACCGCAAAAGATCAGAAACATTTTTTATTTATCAGCAACAAATGCAAGGTGTCGCCAGGGTCAGGGTTGCGCCTCAGGGTCTGTGAGCATGGAGTTTGCATGTTCTCCCCATGCTTGGTGGGATTCATCCGCGTTCTCTGGTTTCCTCCAACAGTCCAAAAACATGCAGAGTAGGCTAACTGGTATTTCCAACTTGCCTGTTTAAGTGTGTGTACTTGTGAGCCCTGTGATGGTCTGCCCAGGGTGTACACCGCTTCGTGCCCGAAGTCTTCTGGGAGAGGCTCAAGACTTCCCGTGACTCTTTACAGGATAAGCAGTATAGAGAATGAATACATTTCAAACATCCAAATTTCAGTCAAATGGAGGTTATAAGGCAATGATTTCAACATATAGTTTGCATGATACTAACTTTAAAACCACCTAAATGATAATGACCAAAAATTTTTAGAAAGTCCTGATTTTAGAAACTGACACTGATCAAGGTCATAGGTTTAATTAATGCAAGACAAGCAAGATTGGTGTAATACAGTAAAGTGGCCAGTAAAACCACAATGCCTGATATGTTCATATCAGCACCATACATTACTGTTTCGGTGCAAATGCTATAATGAAGAACGGCCCAAAACTCATAATATCTGGTTACCTGTGGTGGTATAGGCCTCCTTTTTTTTTACTGATGGGAGAAGAAGTGAGAGAATGAACTCAAGTAACTCAGTCATCAGTGCCCTACAAAAATATTGGAATGGTAGCCTCAAATCCAATCTGTGTGCATGGAATTTGCATGTTCTCCCCATGCTTGGTGGGTTTCCTCCGTGTACTCCTGTTTCCTCTAACATTCCAAAGACGTGCAGATTAGGCTAAATGGCGATGCCAAATTGCCCGTAGTGTGTGAATAATCGTGTGAGTGGATTGGCACCCCATTCAGGTGTACCTCCGCCTCGTGCCCCAAGTCTCCTGGGATAGCCTCCAGGCACCCTGTATACAGGATAAGGTGGTACAGATGATTAGTGAGTTATTGATCAGCAACAAATAGGTGTGGCCTCACACCTTCAGGGTTGAGGGTTCGATGTCCTGGAGTTTGCATGTTTTCCCTGTGCTTGGTGGGTTTCCTCCAGGCACTCCGGTTTCCTCCCACAGTCCAAATTGTCCGCAGTGCAACTCCGACCTCTTAAGTAACTGCAGATGGATATATCTACAGTTGGAGAGAATCCATCACTCGATGTGCCGGATGATATGTGGAGAGACACCTAAAAATCAAAGACATGCAAACTAGGTTGTTCCCAAACTGCCCATAGTGTGTGAGTGAGGGTGTGTGCCCTACGGTGGATCGGCACCCTGTCCCGCCTCATGCCCCAAGTCCCCTGGGAGAGCTCCACTTCCCTGTGACCCTGTACACAGGAAACGCAGTATAGAGGATGAATAAATGTAGGAATATTTTCCATATCAACTATCCTAGGGTTGTGGTGGGCCTGGAGGCTATCCAAGAGGTCTCAAAGTGCAAGGTACTATAATAGACACCCTTTATTGGCAAAAGCAGGGCGGGCACACCCAATCAACCAGCCTACAGTAATTGCAATCTTTGGATTGAGAGGAAACCCACAATGCATGGGGAGAACATGCAAACAATGCACACACAGACCAGAGGCAAGAATCAAACCCCAACCCCTGGAAATGCAAGGCAATAGTACTAACCACAAAGCGTTCACATTCATGGACCAATTTTCTCCAAATCTATTATTGAATTAAGTTAAACTTATAAACCATCTTCTATATGATGGACACATGTTAACACATCTAGTGTTATGTATGCAGTTGCACTTTAAATGTGTTCCTTTAAATGATAGGGAGAGTTGGGGATCAGAGGCCACATGACCAATGACCCTGGAGACACAGCACTGCCACCCGTTGCAGCACAGTGCTGCTCAGTAAAAGAAATCTAAAATGTTAATCAATCCTAACTACAGTACCTAAGAAAGCATCTCCCAGACCACCATAACAATGCTTTACCGGGAAACAGGTTGCAATCGTTAAATTACTTTAAGGTCTGAATCAATTTTTCATTGCTATTTTTGAAACACCCTGTCCCATGACTCATTTATTATAGGTTATGAAGAATGTAGTTTTTTAAATCCCGCAACTTCGTATCTGAAGAATTTTATGCCTGTACAATATCTAGAGTATTCCACAAGTCGCTTGTTCAACAGGAAATAGCAAAAAAGGCTGCACTGTGGTGTAGTGGTTAGCATTATGGCACCTCCAGGGTCAAGGGTTTGACTCTTACCTTGGATCTGTGTGTGTGAAGATGGCACCATGCTTACTGTGTTTCCTCTGGGTACTCTGGTTTCCTCCAACAGTATAAAAACATGCAGAGTAGGCTAACTGGTATTCCCAACTTGCCTGTTTAAGTGTGTGAATAAATGTGTGTCCTTGTGTGCCCCGTGATGGTCTGTCCAGGGTGTACACTGCCTTGAAAGTCTTCTGGGATAGGCTCAAGACTTACTGTGACTCTTTACAGGATAAGCAGTATACCGAATGAATAAATGAGAAGAAATGAACTCAAGTAACTCAGTCATCAGTGTCCTACAAAAATATTGAATTGGTAGCCTCCAAAAAACAAAACAAAATATATTTCATACAAAATATTATGTACATTACACACATTTAAATCTTCCTTAAATAATCCATTTGAACAGTAAGAAACACATTCTACATTTGTGGAATATAGGAATCTAAGGAATATTCTATAATAAATATACAAATTGTTAATTAATTCTTGAAAAAAAAACACTAAGATTCAATTATTTGTTACATGTTCCTTAAGAAATATTCTTCCCATAAAATGATTAGGCAGCTGTGGACAGAGCACAGGATCAGCCAGGATACAGCAGCCCTGGAGCAGATAGGGTTAAGGGCCTTGCTCAAGCACTCAATTTGGTGGTACTGGGGCTCGAACCTCTGATCTTCTGATCAATTACATAGTAACCTACAGCCTTACTCGTTTGAGCCCCACTACCCTAAAAGTTATGAGCCGTTAGGGAATTTAACCCTGGTCGAATATGACAGGCGGAGAATACCGTCCACTATACTAACAAGGAGGCGGTTAAAAAACATACAGTCCTGTGCAAAAGTCTCGAGCCCCTGTCACTTCTAAATGTTAAATCAAATTCAAATTCAAATTTTATTCGTCACATACACAGTCATACACAGTACGATATGCAGTGAAATGCTTACACGACTGCCAGTGACCTTAAAAAAAGAATTAAATCTTATAGTAAGAAATAAATATGAATAAAGAAATACGATAGGAAAATTAAAACTTAACTAGAATAAAAATAGAAATAAAAATAGAAGTATACTGTACATAAAATAGAAATAAAAATAGAAATATACTGTACAATAGAAATTTTCTTTTTAAATTGAAATTTGGTGGAGGAAGTATGGTGTGCAAGTATGCAAAGAAAAGTGTCTTAAGGTGCCTTATTAAAGTGTCTTTGTGCAAAGGTCCAGAATGTAAACAAACATGAGTTCCTTATTAAAGTGTCCTTGTGCAAAGGTCCAGAATGTAAACAAACATGAGTTCCGATGTAAGTGTAGATGTGCATGAAAGTGTCCATAGTGTCCATTGACGTTAACAGGTTGTATTAGTTCTGTGTTTGTGGTGTGAATGTGGTATGGTTGAGAGACCTTATCGCCTGCGGGAAGAAGCTCCTCCTCATTCTCTCTGTGTTGGCCTTCAGGGAGCGGAAGCGCTTTCCTGACCGCAAGAGAGAACAGTCCATTGTTGGGATGGCTGAGGTCCTTCATGACCTTCCTGGCCTTGGTCCAGCACCGCTTGGTGTAGATTGAGTGCAGGTCAGGGAGCTTGGTGCGGATGATGCGCTCAGCTGAACGCACCACCCTCTGTAGCTCTTGTTGATGAAGGGGGTCTGGTAGTTCCTCTCCTGCTTTGTACTAATGTCCACTATCAGCTCCTTTGTCTTACTGACGTTCAGGAGGAGATTGTTCCTCTGGCACCAGTTCTCCAGATTTCCAATCTCCTCTAGGTAGGCCGACTCATCGTTGTTCGTGATCAGGCCGACCACGACAGTGTCGTCAGCAAACTTGATGACGGCGGTGGAGTTGGTAGTGGCCACGCAGTCGTAGGTGTATAAAGAGTACAGCAGGGGGCTCAGAACACAACCCTGGGGGGCTCCAGTGCTGAGAGTGAGGGAGGCTGAGACATGACCGCCCATGCTTACTGCCTGTGGTCTGCCAGTAAGGAAGTTGGAGATCCACTGACACATGGGTAAGCTGAGTCCCAGGTGCTCCAGCTTGGTGGTGAGTCTTCTTCTTCTTCTTCTTTGTCTTTTGGCTGTTCCCTTTCAGGGGTCGCCACAGCGAATCATCTGCCTCCATCTAACCCTATCCTCTGCATCCTCTTCTCTCACACCAACTAACTTCATGTCCTCTCTCACTGCATCCATGAATCTGCTCTTTGGTCTTCCTCTAGACCTCCTGCCTGGCAGTTCCAACCTCAGCATCCTTCTATCGATATATTCACAATCTCTCCTCTGAACATGTCCAAACCACCTCAATCTGGCCTCTCTGACTTTATCTCCAAAACATCTCACATGGGTTGTCCCTCTGATGAACTGATTCTTGATCCTATCCATCCTTGTCACTCCCAAAGAGAACCTCAACATCTTCAGCTCTGCTACCTCTAGCTCTGCCTCCTGTCTTTTCTTCAGTGCCACTGTCTCTAAGCCGTAGAGCATTGCTGGTCTCACCACTGTCCTGTACACCTTTCCTTTCCTTCTCGCTGATGCTCTTTTATCGCACAACACACCTGACACTTTTCTCCACCCATTCCAACCTGCCTGTACTCGTCTCTTCACCTCCTTTGAACACTCTCCGTTGCTCTCGACCGTTGACCCTAAGTACTTAAAACCCTGCACCTTCTTTACCTCTGCTCCCTGTAGCCTCACTGTTCCTCTTGGGTCCCTCTCATTCACACACATGTATTCCGTCTTGCTGCGGCTAACCTTCATTCCTCTGCTTTCCAGAGCGTACCTCCACCTCTCCAAATTTTCCTCTACCTGTTCCCTGCTCTTGCTACAAAGCACAATGTCATCTGCAAACATCATAGACCATGGAGACGTCTGTCTAACTTCATCTGTCATCCTGTCCATCACTAGAGCAAACAAAAAGGGGCTTAGAGCCAATCCTTGATGCAGACCCACCTCCACCTTGAACTCTTCTGTCACACCTGCAGCACATCTCACCACTGTCTTACAACTATCATACATGTCCTGCACCACTCTAACATACTTCTCTGCCATTCCAGACTTCCTCATACAACACCACAGCTCCTCTCTCGGCACCCTGTCGTACGCTTTCTCTAAATCTACAAAGATTGTGTGGAGGGAATTATGGTATTAAATGCAGAGCTGTAGTCGATGAAGAGCATTTTCACATAATTTCCCCTCTTAGTGTCCAGGTGAGTGAGAGATGTGTGGAGGAGATTTGAGATTGCATCGTCTGTGGAACGGTTTGGACGATAAGCGAACTATAGCGGGTCGAGTGTGTGCGGTAGTGAAGAGATGATGAAGTCTCTACCAGGCGTTCAAAGCACTTCATCTCTACTGAGGTAAGGGCTACAGGGCGATAGTCATTGAGGGAAGCAGGATGTGGTTTCTTTGGAACAGGAACAATGATGGACTCTTTGAAGCATGTGGGGATCACCGACTGAGATAAAGAGATGTTGAAAATCTCAGTGAACACAGGTGCTAGCTGGTCTGCGCAGGCTCTGAGGATACGGCCGGAGATGCTGTCTGGTCCTGCTGCTTTCCTGGTGTTCACTTTCTTGAAGGCTCTCCTCACGTCGAGCTTGGAGATGATGAGCGCGTTTCCGGTACTGGCAGTGTCTTCCTGTCTGCAGCTGTTAGCGCCACTAGCATTAGCACCGTTAGCATTAGCGCCGCTAGCGTCTTTAGCTGCAGCCTCGAAGCGAGCGTAGAAAGTGTTGAGCTCGTCTGCCAGAGTCGCGTCTGCGTTCGTCATACCGAATGTTGGTGCTTTATAATCCGTTATTGTTCTCAGTCCCTGCCACAGGCTCCTAGAGTCACTCTGTTGGAGCTGTGACTCTAGATTTCTCCTGTAGCGCTGCTTCGCCTCTTTCACCGCCTACCGGACGTTATATGACGCAGCCTTGTACGGTTCCATGTCCCCCGACGCAAGTCCCGTGTTGTAGGCGGCGGTGCGAGAACTCAGAGCGTCGCGGATGGTTTTGTCCACCCACGGCTTCTGGTTTGGAAACGTTCTGATAGTCTTTTTCTCCACCGTATCATCCACTAGCTTCCCAATGAATCCCACAACCGCTTCCGTAAACACGCTGACGTCATCATCGGAGCCGTTTCTGAACATGTCCCAGTCTGCGTCATCGAGTGCGTCCTGTAACGCGTCCAGCGTGCGACCTCCCTCTGAACCGGAACTTCCTGTTTCAGCCGTTGTTTGTATTTTGGCATGAAGAAGATGGCGGCGTGATCGGATTTACCAAACGCTGGACGAGATTGTGCCTTGTAACCGTCTTTGACCGTGGTATAACAATGGTCCAGTGTCCTTTCGCCCCTGGTGGGGCAGGTAATGTGCTGATAAAAGTTTGGCGCTGCGCGTTTGAGGTTGGCACTATTAAAGTCCCCCGCCACAATAAGCGCAGCGTCCCGGTGTTGTGTCTGGTGCTGTCTGAGCGCCTCATGCAGCTCGCATAAGGCAATGTCTGTGTCCGCTTTTGGTGGGACATAAACGGCGCTGTTTATGACTGATGTGAACTCCCGGGGTAGATAAAAAGGACGACACATGATGGACAGTAGTTCCAGATTTGGTGTGCAGGAGCGTGTAAGAGGAACAACGCTCGCGCTGTTGCATCAGCTGTTGTTCACCATCAAACACACGCCGCCTCCCCTTGACTTTCCCGAGTCCCGCGTCCTGTTCATGCGGTGAACCGAGAAGAACTTGGCTGGTTGTATGGCGTGGTCCAGTACCGCTGGGTTCAGCCATGTCTCGGTGAAGCAGAGGAGGTTGCAGTCCCGAATGTCTCTCTGGAATGTCATCCTGGCCCTGAGGTCATCGAGTTTGCTCTCCAGTGACTGGACGTTGGCGAGCCTGTTCCTCACACCGGCTCGTTTCCCTCGGGGCCGCCACTTCGCGTCGCGTCCATTGTTCTCCCTCAGGATCTCACTCGGCCAGCTCGGATCCGGAGTTAAAAACGTCGAATTGTGAGTACATTGTATACCAATAGAAACAAGAGTGTCTCTATCATACCTAATGTACTCAATGGTGGTGATTTTGCCGATTTTAAAACACTGAAAACTAACTTAAAAAACAAAAACAAAGAAAAGGTGGTCGGAGCAGTCATGACGGCAGCCGACCTCACCATAAAATCATATGCAATAAGATGATGTAATAAATAAGATGATGTAGATTAAATGAAAGAAATGTTTTACTGCGACAGGCTGCAAAGTGCCTAAAGATACAATAAAAAAATTGGTTGTTTAACAATCTCAGCAGCGACCTCACTTCCCCTCTCGTCACCACCTGATCATCTCACCTGTTTCTCACTTGTTCAATCCTTAATTTAGATGTTTTTTATGCTTGAATGTTCCATGTGTCACCGTGTAGCTTAACAAACAAAAACATTTCTCTGAAATTGCTCAGGTAAAGGGACGGGACTGAAAATGAGAAGCCTGAAGAACTGTTTTTCAGGACTACATTAAAAAGGTCTTGCTTTTGTGAGCATAAATGTGGGGCAGCTCAGGACTTTTGTATATTTCCTGTATATTATTTGTGTTTTGCTCTTAGTGCCCAGGAAGTCCTGTTGACTTTCTCTGACATCGCCTTCACTGCATGTATGTCCTTAAGCAGTAGTTTCTTACAAGAATCTGGAAAAAGAAAAGAAAAAAAAAATCACATGCTGATTTTCTTTCCAGCCAAAGCCACAAAAGCCCTTCCATTTGTTTAGTCACATTTGATGTGGGAATGATTGACAGTGGCTCTAAAGCGCCCGTGGGTGTGCAGAAAAGCGTCTTCCACGCTTAAATACCATCGTCTGGTACACCAAGTTCTCAAAATGCATGAATAATCTCTTTTTTATATATATTTTCAGCAGCACATCAGATCACCTTGGTGTTTACAGAGAGCTGGTTTCTTTCCTGTTGTGGAGAATAAAGGTAATATTTGCATAATGAATTTAACACATTATAATGGGAGAAGAAATCTAGCAATAAACAGGACAGAAATGAACATCTCAGTCTAATGTTCATTATGAACACACCAACAATCAACCTGACAGAAAGGAAAAATTACACCAAATAGATAGCACTGACTACACCACACAGATGATTACACACTATTAATTCTTCCTCATTACACCAAGACCGCTGTTTGCAAAATCCTTGTTTTGGGTCACATTTGCCAGATTTAGCGATCTGTGTATTTTATGAAACATCTTTGCTTGCAAGAGGAGAAGCGTAACGGCATGGCCAGGCGCTCCACGTGAGCCCTCAAAGGAGAAGCCTGCACAGAAATGTGTGATTCAGCCTCATCACTGAGTGAGTGGGAGTTAGAGAGGAGACGAGGGTTATTTCAGATTCAGAGAAAGTGCCGTGTGGGCGCTAGCAAACCGAACACCTGGGACGCGTGTGTGTTTATGTAAGGAGCTAAGGCGATGGAAGCCTTGAACTTCACTATGCTGAAGCGCGGGGGTGGCAGCACTCTGGTTCATGGTGCATGATCCCTCACGCACAAGCAATTTATTCATGCAGGTTTGCACAAAAGCCTTCCGCGTACACGGTAACAATTAGCTACACACACCGTAAACGCGGAAACCCGGAGAGAGCGGCGACTAATTGAAATGGCAAGTTTGCATGTTTCATTCGAATACCTCTAGGCATTTCAGAGCAGACTGCCTGAAGGAGGCAATGATCCCAGTGCTCCTGTTCTGTAGAGGACCTCTGACTACAGAGACAGATTTCCCAGACAGGAGACCAAATCCACACCCACGCCAACAGATGTAAACTCGCATACCTGCTGCTCTGTACCGTAAAACATATGCAGGTCAAAGTGGGTGAGATCAGTGTCTAATGGAAAGCTGAAGTGTAATTATAGTTCCGAATCTCATCTGATAGAACTGATCTAATGAATAGGTCAGCAGCTTCACCAGCTGGATGATATGTCTGAGTTAAACAGCTTCAGACTGTAGGCCATTCTGAAGAGATCACTAAGCCATGCTCTGTTTAAAAAGCTACATCCGCTACAGTGACACATCTGTTTCTTGCAGATAAAGCCAACATTACTTACGTATACCTGAGCAGGTTGCACGATTTGATTAAAAAACTAAATATGCCACTGAGTTTTAAACTGTAAAATGTAACTATTAATCACAACATTTTGTATTTATGTATTTATCTAGGCTAACAGCAAATAATGGCACAAATGATCTCATTAAGAGGATGTTTGCCTGTATTTATCTATGACCTCTAGGTTATTGAAATATATATTAGCTCATCTATGAAAATTTTTATCTGGTTAATCTCAGTCATAGTGTACGATTAATCGTGATTAATTACAATTTTAAAATACTTGGATTTACTTGAATTATAAACGTTCAATGTTATAAAAAAAAGACGTGCATGACCAACTGCTTAGGGAAAACAAATGACAGTATATAGATTTATAATATCTCAAACATCAAAAATAAACAAATGTTAAAGTAAAATCTCTGCATGCAGTGGCGGGATAGTTTGGGTGTGGCAACCCAACGACGTCAAGTCTCGAAGTCTGAAAATCAACAACCTAGAGCCTTAGCCCGCTGAGCCACCACTCCCATGTCTTACATTTAATGTATTCTTTACAAAATATATCCCCCTTTAAGGTTTCATACAGTTTACTACTAGTTCAGGATTAAACTCAACATGAAGCATGACCTCCAAAAGGGAGGATTCATAACCACTTACAAGTCTGAATGAATTACAGTGATAAAAAGCTAGAGTTGTGGAATTCAAGGGTGTAAAATACCACAAAATAACTCAACTCAAATTTATTTGTATAGCACTTTAACAAACAAGAATGTCCCAAAGTGCTTCACATAAAAATAAAAAAAAAAAAATAATAATAATAACATTCATTCATTCATTCATTTTCTATACCGCTTTATCCTTCTATTCAGGGTCGCGGGGGGCCTGGAGCCTATCCTAGGAGGCTTAAGGGCACTAGGCAGGGTACACCCTGGACAGGGTGCCAATCCATCGCAGGGCTACACACACACACACACACACTCACACACCCAATCACACACTATGGGCAATTTAGGAACGCCAATTAGTCTAATCTGCATATCTTTGGACTGTGGGAGGAAACCGGAGTACCCGGAGGAAACCCACCAAGCACAGGGAGAACATGCAAACTCCATGCACACAGAGACGGGAATCGAGCCTGGCCGGGGAATCAAACCCAGACCCTGGAGGTATAATAATAACAGTAAAATAAAAATAAATACAAGAAGATAATAAAAATAAATAAAACATTTTATAAAATAATAAAAGAGGAACATAATTAAAATCACATCACACGCATATCAAGCAATATATAAAATCAACATCTCATGTTGGTTTAAATGCCAGAGAAAACATGTGAGTTTTAAGACTGGACTTAAACACCCTCAATGATGTGGCCTCACACGAATGGTCAATGGTAGGTCATTCCATAATTTGGGAGTCGCCACAGAGAACGCCCGATCACCCCTGAGCTTGCATTTGGTCTTGGGTACCATCAGCAAATGTTTATCTGATGATCTGAGAGACCGGGGTGGGGCATAGGGCTGGAGCAGATCAGAGAGGTAGGGAGGGGCAAGGCCATGTAAACATTTGAACGTGACCAAGAGAATTTTAAAATTTATTCGGTACTGTACCGGGAGCCAATGAAGAGAAGCCAGAACTGGAGAGATATGTTCTCTTTTACGCGTGGACGTTAATAGTCGAGCAGCTGAGTTTTGGATCAGCTGTAGCCGATGTAATGCTGCCTGAGAAACTCTAAAATACAGAGCATTGCAGTAATCAATGCGAGTGGTGATGAAAGCATGGATGGCTATTTCAAACAGCCTAAAGGACAACACAGGTTTAAGTTTTGCCAATTGCCTTAACTGAAAGAAACTGGACCGAACCACAGAACTAATCTGTTTGTCAAATGTAAGGCCATGATCAAAAATAACCCCTAAATTCGACGCTGTAGGTTTAACATACTGCCCCAAATCTCCTAAATCCAGAGGTGGAACTTTACCCCTGGCACCAGGACCGAATACCAAAACCTCTGTCTTTTTATCATTAAAGCGCCTTGACAGAGTAGCCTTCCTTCTGTTTTAACGGGAGATAAATTTTAGGGTTGTTCCGATTCCGATACTGGTATCGGAAATGCTGCCGATACCACAAAAAAAGGTGGCATCGGAATCGGCGAGTACTTGAGTCCACGTACCGATCCGATACCATTTTCCTAAACATAACCTATTTATGCCCGCTAGCTTTGCTAGCTTAGCTTACTTACAGAGTGTCACGGCGTGCGCCTGTGACGGGCGTGCGCCCAAATTGATATCGCTCCTCACTCACTAGTTAGGCGGCCTCCCCCCCCCTTTAGGTATGTGAAGGAGCAGGGCAGCAGAATCAGGCAACGGCCCATGAGCTATCGGCGCTATAAAACACAGCGGGGAGTGTAGCTCGGGGTCTGACTGTTGGGAAGCTGGACTTTGCGACGCAGTGGATTTTATGAGAGACAGTGGCACAAGAGCGGGGCGATGTATGATGAACAAGCTGTGCGAGCTCCCGCCGCACCTTCACTTCCGCGTAGAGCCCGCCTTCGCATCCCTGCCGCCGAAGTGGAAAAGGCCGCAGAGAGCCTTTAACCCTTTCCTTCCCCATTGTTCTAAATAAATTACCCTTTTTCCTGTAAGACCTCACCTCGTGTCCGTGTTTCATGGTGTCGCCCGTGCACTTAGGGTCGAACCTGTTACACAGGGCTAGTAGTATTTTACTTAAAAAAGAAATTATATATTTATTATATATATATATATATATATATATATATATTATGTATGTATATATATATATATATATATATATATATATATATACACACACACACACACACACACACACACAGTACAGATACACACCCAGGTATCGGATCGGTACTCGGTATCGGCCGATACCCTGAGCCCAAATATCGGAATCGGTATCGGGAGGGAAAAAAATGGTATCGGAACATCTCTAATAAATTTGACTGTCGTCATCTGCATAGCAGTGAAAGGAGATTCCATGATTTCTCAGGATACAGCCGAGCGGCAACAAATTCAACGAGAAAAGAAGGGGTCCAAGGATAGCCCCCTTCGGAACCCCCATATGTAAGAGGAGCCGATGATGACTCAAGATCTCCAAGGCTAACAGAAAAAGTTCTATCAATAAGATAGGACCTAAACCAGTCTAGAACTGTCCCCCTAATTCCCACCCAGTGTTCTAAGCGTGACAGAAGAATGTCATGGTCTACTGTATCAAAGGCAGCTGTTAAATCAAGCAGCAGGAGAATCACAGAGTCACCAGAATCAGTAATACGATAAATGTCGTTTAACCTTTTCAGGCTCAAATTAAGTTTTGAGGATTTGAGATATTGGATTTGGATCCCATATTGTTTTTGTTGTTGTTCTGCCACTGAAAAGCACTTTGTTACATTGTTTAGGTAGTTGCAAATCTAGTTGCAAATATGCAACGCCTGCCTTGAAAGGGTTAAGACTCTTAACAGAGCTGTTTCAGTACTGTGAAGAGCCTTGAAACCAGACTGAAAAACCTCAAGCATTCCATGCTCACCAAGATAACTTATTAGCTGTGTATAAAATACCTTCTCCAGAATATTAGACAGAAATGGAAGCTTAGAGATTGGTCTGTAATTAGACAACACAGACGGATCAAGATTAGGTTTTTTTAACAAAGGCTACACAACTGCATGTTTAAAATGTATGGATACCACCCCAGATCCCAAGCTGCTATTTATAATATTTAAATTAAAAAAAATAAGTGTTTATTGAATTAAAGAATTTAGTCCAGTATTATCTGACTGCCAAAAGAATTTGGAGAAGTTGTCAAAAACGCCTGACCTCTTAATGTGGGAACGTTGTGATACAGCATGTGGTGCTCTACTACAGTTGGTTCCGACTAATAGTATATAGAGTACAACAGCACTAGGACGTTTAACTATATTATTTACTCATCTAAATCACAGAACCCTCATATAGTCCTAACCTCGCTCCAAGCCATTTCTACATGTTCGGGCAATCAAAGGAGTTCCTGGGAGGCCAGCGTTTCAGACATGAAGCAGGCAGTCTGATCATGGGTTCAGCAAACTGAGAAAACTTGATGGTATCCAAGCACTAGTGAAACGCTGAGATAAGTGCGTTAACCCCGGATTATCAAAAAGTAATCCAAGTACTCTAACGCGTTACACCCAACACTGGTGGTGACTTACTTAACAAGATTTACAGGAGCATCCACCAACCTCCACGGTTTATACTTTTCACCTTCTGGCTGCATATTACCAGTATGAATTTAAAGCTATTTTCACTCCTGCTAATTATACTAATTGTCGGTCGCCAGCTCTGCCAGTCGCGGAAAGACGTGTGTTGGTGGAGCAAAATAACTCAAGTCAAATAAAGAAACAAATCATAAGCTGCTGATAATGAAATGAAAAGCAATATCACACTCGAACAAAAAATGCCTTCAATCTCGACAATCTACTGAAATGGCAAGAGCTGAACACGAATACTTGTACAAATTAAGCTCCAGACAGCTGGTTAAACCGTTTTTTTGTCTTTAGCCTTATGTGAGTTGGTCTGTCTGTGGGTTTGAAAAGCATAACTTCTAAAAATCACTTCAATATGAATACAAATCATCCAAAGTGTTACTTTAATACCTACTCATGAAAGCATGGCAAATGATTCAGACTCTTCAGCTGAACATAAATTTTATCGTTCACCTTCATTAAGCATTTCATGCTGGCCAGTGATACGGGTTACAGCCTAGCGCATCTGGATCCCAGAAACACTGGATGTGGGGGAGCAACAAACCACACACATCCTGGGGTAATATTGTCTATCCGTACAGACGTAAGAAAAAACATGCACAATTTCTATACAGGCAGTAACTCAAGCCTTGGATTAAACTGGAAACCACAAATCTGTTGTATATCTTGTACTCAGCAAAAAAAGAAACGTCCTCTGACTTTCAACTGTTTTTACTTGCAGTAAACTTAATGTGTAAATATTTGTATGAACACTAAAAGAGTCGACACCATAAGACATAAAGTAAAAATGTTCCACAATGTGTCCCTGAATGAAGAGAAGCTCAAAATCAGTCAGTAGCAGTCAGTATCTGGTGGCCACCAGCTGCTTGAAGTACTGCAGTGCATCTCCTCCTCATGGACTGGACCAGATTTGTCAGTTCTTGCTGTGAGATGGAGGGATTGTGTGTTCCTGGTGTGACTCGGGCAGTTGTTGTGGCCATCCTGTACCTGTCACGCAGGTGTGATATTCGGATGGACCCATCCTGTGCAGGTGTTGTTACACGTGGTCTTCCACTGCGAGGATGATCAGCTGTCCTTCCTGTCTCCCTGTAGCGCCGTCTTAGGCGTCTCACGGTGCGGACATGGCGATTTATTGCCCTATAGCCACATCAGCAGTCCTCATGTCCCCCTGCAGCATGCCTAATGCACGTTCACGCAGATGAGCAGCGACCCTGGGCGTCTTTCTTTGGGTGTTTTTCACAGTCGGTAGACGAGTCTCTTTCGAATGTCTGCCCTATCAACTTTCGATGGTACTATCATGTCAGCAGCTGACATGGCACCCCAGACCATCACTGACTGTGGGTACTTGACACTGGACTTCAGGCATTTTGGCATTTCCCTCTCCCCAGTCTTCCTCCAGACTCTGGCACCTTGATTTCCCAATGACATGCAAAATTTGCAACCTATAGCCCATTTCCTGCACACGCCTGTACACGGTGGTGGCTCTGGATGTTTCTACTCCAGACTCAGTCCACTGCTTCCGCAGGTCCCCCAAGCTCTGGAATCGGTCCTTCTCCACAATCTTCCTCAGGGCCCGGTCACCTCTTCTCGTTGTGCAGCGTTTTCTGCCACACTTTTTCCTTCCCACAGACTTCCCACTGAGGTGCCTTGATACAGCACTCTGGGAACAGCCTATTCGTTCAGAAATGTCTTTCTGTGTCTTACCCTCTTGCTTGAGGGTGTCAATGATGGCCTTCTGGACAGCAGTCAGGTCGGCAGTCTTACCCATGATTGCGGTTTTGAGTAATGAACCAGGCTGGGAGTTTTTAAAAGCCTCAGGAATCTTTTGCAGGTGTTTAGAGTTAATTAGTTGATTCAGATGATTAGGTTAATAGCTCGTTTAGAGAACCTTTTCATTATATGCTAATTTTTTGAGATTTTCATGAGCTGTATGCCACAATCATCAATATTAAAACAATAAAAGGCTTGAACTACTTTGTGTTGTGTGTAATGAATCGAAAATATATGAAAGTCTAATGTTTATCAGTAATGTTTAAATGTTTATTACAGAAAATAATGAACTTTATCACAATATGCTAATTTTTTGAGAAGGACCTGTATATCACACAACAAGAAAGAAGTGCTCAAAAACCTGAATATCGTAAGCTACTGCACATCATTCTGAACGTTCATCCTATGTAATAAAACCAACACCAAGATTAATTTCCAGAGAAGTCCTCATGTTTTCCAGTGTGTGTAATAACCAACCCTCCCTCCAACCAATATGACATTCTCCTGTTTGTCCCTTAAGGGCTGAGAAATAATCAAGTACCCGGAGTACCATGCTGAATTTCTCACCTTGTGAACAAATACAAGCTGGGTGTTTCCACTTTCTGTGACCTTAACACTGTGTGTGTAATAACAAAACCAGGTTTTATGGTGGGGCGAAGAATAAAAAAAATGGAACAGATTTGTTTGGGATCCAAGAGTATTATTTTAATTCTTATACTACAAGTCCATCTGTGTTCTCCATAACCTTTTGAGGGTTTAAAAAAAAAAAGAAAGAAAAAAAAGAGAGAGAACAAAGAATAACGTGGCCAAATGTTAATTTGTCTTTTAAATTTGGAGCATGAATAAAATTTATTTTTTTTATTTTGTTGCAGATCAATATAAAAATGTCTCAAAAGGATAATTCGAAAACGGACTCGGGAGAAACAGATTAAAAAGCTTCGTCTTAAATGGTTAAATCGGGAGGTCATGAACCGGTGAAAGCCGGTCCGGATGAGGACCAGCCAGCTAATAATTCAGCTTGTTAGGGAATAAATATCCGTTCATAATTCAGCGATTCTGCAAGCACAACGCGGCTTTTGCATAAACATGCAATTATGTACATTATTCATCTGAAGGAATTAATTTGAGTCCAATTATAGGGCTAATGTCGTTCAGTCAGAATGTGTAACGTTTTCATTTCGCAGCATGGCGAGCGTGCATTCATGCTGCCTGCACCAAACTCAACCGCATCAACAGTGGAAGATGAAAAACAATTAAAAAAAGAATACGTCTATGATTAATGGTTACTATTAACTGTTATTCGGTCATATTAGTTCCTTATGCAAACCTTTCTAAACATAGAAACGTTACAGAAATGTATATGTAATCATGCCCATCTTAGAGCTTGTTTTTTTGTTACATTCAGAGTCCAGCTAAAGGGTAAATTATGGCTGGGCACAGAAAACCATTTGGAACCGATACAGCTAATGATCTGTAATTACTGAACATAATTGCATGCCCCATGTGTCTTTTTGGCAAATATTTTGAAAGGATGTTACATTTCATCACACCAAATTAGTGCTCTAATGTCGTCTAATCACAGCTCTATTAAAGCCTTAAATGACCAAATGTGGATCAGAGACGTGAGTCATAACCCTGAATTTGTGATTTTTAAATTTTTACCCTCCTCTAAACATTCTTCATTTGTGGAAAAATCCAGCATTAGCCTAACTGATTGTTCACTTAAATCGAATGGGCTTAATTTAAACTGTAATTTTAAAAACGGCAGCCTTTTGATATTAAAACCTGGACTTTTGGTTCTGCCAGTGGAGAGACTGGGAATAAAAAGAGATATGGCTTTAATAAATAGCCAAAAATACAATTGTATAATATTATTTCAAATACAAAGCCTTATAATTAGTTTGCTTTCTTTTATGAGGTGTTCAAGTCAAACCGGGACTTTTGCTCTAGAGTTCAGGACTGGAGTTTCCTACATTCTACCCTATCTACAGTCTATCTCCTGTTATACTGAACGTCCAGTCTCACACAGTATGACTGCAGATCAATCCCTGCTATCCGTTATCACCCAAATGAGGATGGGTTCCCTGATGAGTCTTGTTCCTCTCAAGGTTTCTTCCTATTGCCAAACCAGGGAGTTTTTCCTTGCCACCTTCGCCGTCGTCCTCGGCTTGCTCATTTTGATTCATACACATTCACATTTCATACAAACTTAAATTATTATTTTGGTTGTGTAAAGCTGCTTTGCGACAATGTCAATTTTTAAAAGCGCTATGCAAATAATCTTTTTTTACATTTTGATTGTGCGGAATAACAGATCTTTATTTCTCTATATAATCCCCTGCTTCACTAATGCATTTCACTAGTGCTTGTATACCATCAAGATACAAAGTTTTCTCAGTGCACTGAAACCATGATCTGACTGCCTGCTTCACATCTGAATCACTGGCCTCCCAGGAACTCCTTTAATTGGTTTGGTCACCAAAGGTCCTCTGTTTCTGCAGGACAATGCATGACCTAATGCGGCCCACGACACTACATGCACATTACAGGAAGTCACATGGGAGTTATTACTGTAACACATCCCCCGGTACAGTCCTGACCTCACTTCCAAGCCATTTCCACGTCTCCAGGCCATCACAGGAGTTCCAGGGAGGCCAGCGTTTCAGACATGAAGTAGGCAGTCTGATCATGGGTTCAGCATACTGAGAAAACTTTATGAGGATGAGTGCGTTAGTGCAGCAGGGGATTAATTAAAAAAAAGTTTTTTTGGAACCCTCGTAACTGTTATACTGCACAATTAAAAGTCAGGGTTTGCCTTGAACGCCCCTTGTATATCACATGGGTTAATACAGTTAACAAAATAGTACAGTATAGTACAGTACAAGTCAACCCAATTCTACCTGGGCAAAATCTTTACTGCATTTCCCTACTTGTCAACCTTCATGAGGCAGGACCAAAGAGAGAAATGATGATAAACTACTAAAAATATATATAAATAAAGGTTTATATTGCCATATAGCGTCCAGTCTAGTTAGTGTGTAAGCAGGAATTTACAAAAAGAGAAATGAACACCGATAAGAAATTTTCTTTTTGCGTCGGTGACCTTAACACTGAATACATGCATAATATGCTGAAGTAATATTTGCATAAGTATCTCCTGTTAATTAACCAGTGGGCATGAAATAATGGCTGTATATGTCTAACCGGGGAAATAAACATTTCTTGTGCGTCATTCTGTCCAGTGACTCATAAGACAAAAATGCAAATATCGAACTGCTGTTCTGATCTTTATCACACCGTTTCACATGATGCCAATTCCCATTTCTTTATTTTTTATAATTTCTTCTCTCTCCAGTCAGCATAACTGACACCATCCATAACGCTACATGTGTTTTATTCATACTGCACTGAACAGTTCTTTCTGCTGATTTTATATGTACATATATATATATATATATATATATATATATATATTTTTCTATTCCAAACTGCCGTAATCATATTTCCTACTTTACAGAACGGATTATGCTTGCGCAGCAGACTTTGAGAGAAGTTTTCTAGAAATAAATTATTACTGATCTCTTGTTGGACTGCCGGAAAATGCAATTATGTTCTAATCATCCTGTCTTTCTAGACCGGTATCACATGTCACTCGTGCGCTCAGCTTTATGAATAAGTAAATACAGACACAATGAAACTTCTGACACGGATGCGGACACTGAGGAGTGAACTTGTTTATAAGCTACTTTGTTAAAAGGTCAAATGTATATACATGGTACAATTTTTTTTTTATCTGGAAACAATAGACATAATTATTCTAAAATCATATAAGCACAAAGGCAACATTTGGATTAGACGGGCAATTTGACAGAAGTGCAGGATTCTCATATTTCCGCTTTTCCATCAGGGAAAATGAAAAATACTGATCGATATTGGAGCTATTTGGAAATAAGGAAAATAAAAATAACCCACTCACTCCAGTTAACATGGTTGGTCAGGGCTGAACAGGGATATTATAATAATAATAATAATAACCAAGGCTTATACACACAGTGGTACATCTCAGCATCTTGAGGTCGCTTTTAAAAATGTCCGAAACGGTCGAGATCGCGAGGTGAAACACTTAAAATACAGTTTCTGGAGAATCTCGTCCTCTTTCGTGAATAACGGGCTTGAAACTAACCATGCAGCGAAAGAACAGATTCAGAGAAGCAACACATTTCTGCCTCCACTCACAGATGGCTGCTGTGCTCTTCTCACGCTTTCTCTCCAATGTTCAGAGCAGCCACTTATGCCCATCCGTATCTGATTTCTTTTCTTTCCTTGTTCAACAGTACATTCTCACAGTAATATGTGTCTGTGTTTGTGGGGCGCAAAGTGCCACACATCCCACTGCTCGTTGCTCTGCAGTCCGGCTCGACACGGCCTCCTAACGATGAATTAATCATCAAGTTTCCTCCATTTACATGTTCCCGCATCAATTCCAGTTCAATAAATAGTAAAAAAATAATCCTTTCGGCTTCATGATTTCTTTAAAATTTTGAGATGCTTTGTCGCACTTTTAACAAGTGCAAATCTGTGCCTCCGCACCATTAACAAAAAACAGGTTCGTCAAGGTTCAAGAGGTCAGGTTAAAAAGACTTTCCCCCGGGAGGCCTCGGCCCCGTCCCTTTTCTTTCCCTTTGCTCTCTCAGGAGGGCACAGCGTCCGGCTTTTAGGGCTCAAAGAGGAAGTGGAGGATGAAGGCAGGCCTCGGAGTGAAGTGGCATTAAAGGTGAGCTCCGTGGGTGGGGTTTTGCGCCTAGCACTCGGCGTCCACGCTGTGAACGGTGACTGCCGCCTGCAGGTGGTGTGTGTGCGTGTGTAGCGGGTGGCGTGTGTGGGTGTGCCGGTGCGGGTAGAGCTTGTGGCTGAGTAGTGCGGCGGTCTGGGGCGGGGTGTCCAGCTCCAGCTCCTCGTCGTGGTTCCCCACGTCCACGCCTGCTGAGAGGGGCTCGCTGGTGCACGGCGGATTCTCGCTGTCCTCTTGAGGACTCATAGTGCTGTAACCTAAACACACACACAGACATACATACTCATATTATTATATAGCTTACACACAGCTCTAGGGCTGTAGCTATCAAATATTTTAGTAATCAAGCATTCTACCAAACATTTAATCGAATAAACGGATAAAAAGTATTTTTGCTTCATTAAACAGCTAAAAATACACAGCTAATGTTTGCGTCTCCTTCCGCTTTGTGGGTGACGTAAGCTCTTCTTCTTCGTTGGTGTTTACTGGCGGCTTGCACCTGGAACCGCACTGTGTCACGCCAAACAAATAATTGCGCAAAAACATAATGTAATTTTTTATAAATTAATTAAACGAAGCTTAGAGGCAGAAGATTTTGCCTCAATTCTTTTTTGTAATCGAATTACTCGAGGAATCGTTTCAGCCCTACACAGCTCATAGTGTTATAGCCTCAAAAATATTTGAAACAGGTCAGCTCGCATTATCAAGTTTCCATTCAAGTAATGATTAGATTAATGAGAGACACACTAATGAGAGATCCTTCCACATAATTAAGCATGACTTACACACCGGTAGACCTCATTAATTTAATCATGCCTCCAGTCTCACCCGGGCCTTTAGTGACGCTTAAGAAACACACTAGAACTAGACGCTTTAGAAAAATGGATAGAAGAAAAATCGACTCCTTTGAGCTATGGTGCTGGAGACGGCTGCTCCGCATTCCATGGACAGCAAGAATAACGAACAAAGAAGTACTGGAACGCATAAAACCAGACATGTCACTGGAAGGCAAGATCACCAGACTCAGACTTACATATTTCGGCCATATAATGCGGTCAAATTCATTAGAGAAGGACCTAATGCTGGGAATGGTCGGTGGCAAAAGACGACCAGGCCGTCAGAAAATGCGTTGGATCGATACCATAAAAGCTGACACAGGAATGAACTTAAGGCAACTGACCGAGGCGGTACAATGTCGGACTATGTGGAGGGAGCTAGCTCATAAAATCACCAAGAGTCGGACACGACTGAATGGATAGCATCATCATCATCAAGAAACACAGCCTCACTTCTAACTTATATTGTGTGTGTGTGTGTGTGTGTGTGTGTGTGTGTGTGTGTGTGTGTGTGTGTGTGTGTGTGAGGTAAATCACAGCACACTACAACCACCAGTTGGGATGCTGTCCAGGAATTCAGCTCTAGCTTTTTTGGGGAAACTCTCCGATATCCTGGCAAGTGACTGAAATGATCTAAGCGACGGAATAAGAAATCGGGTTTTAATATCTGTCATTTTATACCCAAGGTGTTTATAAACTTTCTGCTGTAATCATAAAGAAGAACGGAGTTGCTCCGGGTATGACATGACCTCGAGCAGCTTAAGATTCAGTTATTTGCCACATGTACCTTACAGCACAGTGGAATGATTTTTTTTTTCCGGTTGTGAGGAAGCTGGGGTCAGAGCACCACGTCAGCCAGGATACAGCGTCTCCGGAGCACTTGCTCAAGGCCTCAACAGTGGCAACTTGGCGTTGCACCGCCGCCCTTCCGATCAGTAACTCGTAGCCTTTACCGTTTCAGCTCCCCGGTAAAGTGAGACATGATGATGGCTAACATTTTAAAAAGATGAAGTCGCTGCAAGGCAAACAGGAAAAACAACTCCACGGCTAGATGATGCACCTGAGCTCTGAAGGAGACGACTAATCCCGGGTCACGCAGGTTTGTAAGAATTCTAAAGGCAACAGTCGGTTAGATAGAGAGCTGCAGGCGAATATAAGAAGAGTGTGTTGGTGGTGCAGGACTGACTCACAGCTCGCTGCAAAAAAGCCAAATCGATTCGACCCCTTGAGCTGGATGAGTGAATAGCTAGTGGGAGGCGACCTTTGGCTGAGCTGTTTAAAAATACAGAAAAGTTCGCTCTCGCTGCTTTAGGCTCCCGCTTTCTGTTCTCTCTTTCGCTTACTGATATCCGCGTCTTTCTTTCGGCCCGATCAACTCTTCCCCTCTCTGCGTTTTCAACCGAGTCTGTGTTTTTCTCTACAAAGTGAGCGACACAAAGGCTTGTACAAAGAGGGATTTTTTTTTTTTTGACTGCATGGCAAAAACAAGACCTGGCTGTAGCAGGAGGAAATACTTTTATACCAGTGTGAGGAAAGTGGAGCAGACAACAGTGACGAGTTTTACTTTTTAATGGGCGAAAGCACTACTATACTTCCACATGGACAAAACCCTACTATTAAACTCGTCTTTGCTCACATATTTGCTGGCAATATCTACTGTAGTATTTTTTTTCTGATTTATTTTAAAAATTAGCTCTGGGCTTGTTGGTGGATATGTTTAGAATAACCCTGTGAGGAGTTCTGCATCTCTCCTAAACTAGAATGACATCGAATACTATTATAGGACAGAGAACAGAATAAGGCAAGAGAAGTAAAATGTACAATATATAGTACAGTAATAATAAACGAGCTGTAAACACTCGCTCCTTTAACTGTGTCTTTTTTCTTTCTCGCTCAAGACATTAAATAAACCAAAAAAATATATATATTTTTATAAACGTTAAACATAGAAAAAGAAAAAACCAAAAACACACAGTGAAGATACTGGAAAACATCCAACTGACTTAAAAAAAAAAAAAAAAAAAAAAAAAAAAAGCACAGACACTGGAGACTCCTTACAAAAAAAAAAAATTGAATAACCATCTCACAGAAATCTTCACATCCAAGAGAACATTTTTATCTGCATATATTGAATGTTATTCCTTTACTCGTTCCTTGTGTAGACTAAAAAACAATAATAAATTAAAATGAGAAGGATAATACACGGCTTAGCCAAAAGAAATCACAATTTCAGAACGGACAAATTGCTGGGCTGCATCAAGCAAAGAAAACAACTAAGGAGATCTGAAATTATTGGAACTGTGTGGGTTAAAAGATTATTAAAACCTGGAAAGATAGTGCTGAACTAAAAAGAAATTAAGTATGGAGATCATTTAAACACTTGAAGTTTGCAGGATTGAAAAAAAAAAAAAATAAGTAAAAACAACAGCTAGGTTTAATAGTAAAAGTAAGAGCATTCACAAACTCACAGGATTGGGACTAAACAGATGTGCAGCCATAAGAAAACTACTTGTTAGTGAGACAAATCAGAAAAAGGCTTGAATTTGGTGGGAAGCAAAACATTTTGGACTTTGAACCAACGGGAAAAAAGGTCATGTGGTCTGATGAGTTCAGATTGAGCCTCTATTACACAGTGATGTGTGCGTCAGGGTTTCGAAGGGAAACGCATGAAACGATGCACCAGTCATGCACATGTTATGATCTGAGGTTGTTTCAGTTGGTCAGGTCTAGACTCAGGAACATCATATGACTATCCAGCACTATAAACTTTAAAGCACTTTTTGTAAGTCGCTCTGGATAAGAGCATCTGCCAAATGCCTAAATGTAAATATGGCAACAGAATGAAGAATAAAGTCAGCTGATGACCTGAATGTACTGAATGACCAGGTTGCAGCACCGGCATATTCCAGGACTCAGATGGTGTGAGAGCGGTTCCGGGAGCATGAGGAAACATTTTCACACATGAACTGGCCAACACATTGTGTGCTGTAATCAAAGCTAAAGGTGACTGAATGAAATCTTAGAGTGTGAGATTTTTTTTGTATAATCCTATAAATAGAGCATTAACCAGGACTGTATACTAATACTCCACAAATACTAATAATATGGAAAATAATTCCTACCAAGTCACTTACCATGATCACTCTCTGTTCCTGATCGGCCCCAGTACCGTCTCCTGCGCTCAGGACTGTGTGTGTGCCTCTCAATGACCGCAGCGATGAATCGTGTGTTACTGACTGTTGGAATACATTTGGAAAAAATATGTGAAACGCCAGAAGTCTGGTGCTAAACCTGACGTACATAAATGTCCCTATCAAACATTTGAAGATATCTATACATATACATATACATATATATATATATATATATATATATATATATACACACATACATACACACAAACAGATATATAAAAACTAAATTTACAGACTGACGTTATTTAACAGAACACTGTAAAGAAAGCAGAGAATAAAGTTCCTACTTATTCCTCGGTCTTCATGACTGTCATCATCCCTTTCATCACGCTCGTTGTCCAAGTTAGACATCCGCACTGACATTTCTGTGGATTAAGCAGTAGCAAGAGAGACAGTAAGCAATGAGAACGTGCACTTATATACAGATTGCTCTTCCACAAGCAGGGAACTCGCAGGGTTTGATCGCCTTAGCATCATTCCTTTCGTTCCTTTTGCAATTTCTTGTCTTTCCACAGTGTCTATAAAGTCCTTGAATCTTAACTTGTTTATTTTCATACACGACGGATGACACCGTATCTCATTAGCTGGTTAAATTACAGACTGCTAGAGTGACATAACATGCAATTATAAATGCCTAGAACAAGAGCAATTAAAATCACAATTAGATCTATTATTTTAGATAAACGCTGCACAGAGGTTGTGTATTTTATTAACTTTTTACTGTCTTTTTGCAAAAAAAAAAAAAAAAAAAAAAGATTTACAGGCACAATAACAAACCTGTGACAAAGTAAAGCGTAGGTGCAGAGGGAGTAGCCTCATTAAACGACTCTAATTTCTTCCTGTCTCGTTAATCTCTTTATAATAGACTTAGCTGAAATGGTCACGGGGTCTAACTTTAAATGGTTTCTGGGTAAAAAGGGCCAGCTTGGGTTAGCTGGATAACTTTTTAGGCATGTTTTAAATCTTTCCACTTTCCACACTCCTGGATCAGCTAGTAAAATTCTCCATGTTCTCTTTCATGCTTCAAGGATGGGGTGGACTTGAACACCTCTTATCCATAATTAAACCTAGTAAGCAGACTGTAAGGAGCTACTGTAGCTACTGTAAAGGATTTTTGGTGCTGGAAATCCATTTATATCATGCAACTTCCTCGTCGCCATGTGGTGTGCAGTTCATGGTTGCTTAGCAACCGCAGATGCCACTGGAGCACAAACACCGGAGCGCTTCGGAACAAGGAGAAAGCGGCACAGCTGGCATTTTACACGTGTTTTTAGACATGACATTTGAACGGACCCTTAGGACATCATGTAACTTTTACTTCATTTTGATAATCTTGTTGTGTTGTAGTTTAGTTTAGGTTTGTTTAATCAGTTTAATCACCCCGGTAATTTGATTTATTAAGGCATGAAAATCATTCAATGAAAATGTTTAAACTTAGACCTAAAACTGTGATTTTGTTAGTGTGTGTTAAAAGTACAACTCTTGCATGACCTTATGATCTAAAATTTGTAACCTTACAATGGTTCAATGAATCCAAATACATGCGCTGACAGATACCATGCGGTTACACCTTCCCCCCCCCCCCCCCCCGCCAAAAAACAACAACACATTTATTAAATAATTATTCTGTGCAAACAACTACCAACTGGTTAACAGGTGGAGTTATTAAAAAAATTAATCTAGCTACTTGTGAATTGATGAGCTTCTGACACCATTGATCATGCTATTCTTCTTTACAGATTAGAAAATGTAGTAGGAATTAAGGGTACGGCCCTCTTCTGGCTCAGATCCTATTTGACCGATCGTTATCAGTATGTGCCCCAAAATTATGGAATAGTCTTCCAAATAGTGTTCGGGACTCAGACACAGTCTCAGTGTTTAAGTCTAGGCTCAAAACCTATTTATTTAGCCAAGCATTTTTATAAATAGATTTGCCATAAGGTAAAGGAGCAGATCTGGGGGACTCATGGACGTAGAGTATTATGGTGAACTGGTATGTTTAGATGCTGTCTTCCTCACTCTCATTTGATCACTCAGGTTTGTTGACGGTGAGGTGATTGTTTGCTTTACATCTCAGTTCCCCCTCATGTTTGTGTTTCCTTCTGGCTCTCCCTTTTAGTTATGCTGTCATAGTTAGTCCTGCCGGAGTCCCTGCTTGCACTCTACAGTAAATATACATTCACATTAGACATTGTGACTGTGACCATACCTAATTGCAATCTCTCCTCCTCTTCTCTTCCTCCCCCTCTTTCTCTTTCCTCTCTCCCCCTGTCTCCCCCTTTCACTCTTTCTCTCTCTCTCTCTGTCGAGCTACACATGTGGTTCCTGAGCTGCCAGTGATCCAGACTCCCTCTGCCCTCCGGACCTGTCTGATCCATCCTGGTGCCCGGTTTCTGGTTGGAGGTCTCGTCGCATGGATGCCCCGTGTGTCTCTTTAGGATGCGTCTGGTGTCTGGGGATGATTCTCTATACTTAGAAGATGGTTCTGGCCTCGACTGGTGTGGTCAGCTGTTTCTCTGAGGACTTGACAATTCGATAGTTCAGGACTGGAACTTTCTACAAGTCTATCTGAGTCTCCAATAACTACTGGACTCCATTTTAACATCAATTAACATCAACTATTATAGCTGAACTGCTGCCACCTAACACACTGTATAAATGCAGATCATTTCCTGCTATCTGTTTCCCCCAGATGAGGATGGGTTCCCTGTCGAGTCTGGTTCCTCTCAAGGTTTCTTCCTATTACCGTCTCAGGGAGTTTTTCCTTGCCACTGTCGCCCTCGGCTTGCTCACCAGGGACTATCTGAACATTTTGATTCATACACATTCACATTCCATACAAACTTAAATAATTCTTTTGATTGTGTAAAGCTGTTTTGAGACAATGTCAATTGTTAAAAGCGCTATACAAATAAAATTGAATTGAATATAGTACACAAGTATGAACTGAAAGTGTGCATAGGGATGTGAAAGTGTACATAATTGCCTATGTACATACGACTAATAATAATAAATCATTATTTTGGCACTGTTTTCATGTGAAATTACGTTGCACATTAAATTGACTGCATGACACAGGCAAATTGCCCAAAAAAGCCAACTGGAATATACTGTATAAAAATAAATATTTGTGTATTATTTTGCATTAAAGCGTCTAAACTATTTTTTTTATTGGTTGTTCTTGAACATCAAATTAATATTGAGGTATTTTGAGTTGAAACTTCATCTGCATTGTCTAAGAAACATCACTACTGTTTGTGTACATTTTGTACCAAGTCCTTTTGAAAGCATTTAATTTTTCCTCGACACTCCTTCCGGCCTTTGTGTGGGTGTACAAGTGTTTATCCAATCAGACTCACCCTGCGCTGCCAGAGGTGACATGTGCTGATGGCTGCGGCGGTGGATCTGGTGCCTGTAGGCGTACACGACCAAAACCAACACCATGATGCAGCCCATGATGCCGCCTGCTACCGGACCCACGGGTGCGCTCTTGATCATGTTAAGAGACGCCACCTCTTCATCTGGAAAAAAGTTGGCAGGAAAAAAAAGGTCTAAAGGTTAGGTGGTACAAATGTGCACTTGTGGAATTTTCCATTCCCAAATGGAGACCACAAGCATATACAGTGGAACCTTGGATTACGAGGATAACCCATCCTGGAAGCGGGCTCATATTCCAAAACACTCAAATCAAAGCAAATTTTCCCATATGAAATAATGGAAACTCAAATTATTAATTCCACAGCCCAAAAAAATAAATACATAAAAATTATTAATACAAAATATAAAGTAAAAATAAAACAAATTAACCTGCACTTTACCTTTAAAAAAAAATAAAAAGTTAAAATAAATCCTGACAGATAAGTGTTTGTTTGTGCGTGCAGGCGCTGTGTGTGTGTTTGTGCGTGTGTGTGTGTTTGTGTACGTGTGTGACGTAAGAGGAGGACCCCCTTCTCATCTCATCGTAAAGGCGAGAGTGTGTGTGAAGGGGCACGGTGTCAAATTACGCACACAACTACAAAGAGGGAGAAAATGGATCTTTACCCTCTCAAATGAGACTTTCTTTTGCTTTACACGCATGAACACGTGTGTTATAAGAAACGGTACATGCACGCTGTACAAACGCATACAGACACAAAATAAAATGTTTTGTGCACACACATGTGGTCACAGTGTTATAGTAAACAGTACACGCGTGCACGGATGTTGAGTATACCTGTAAGAGACGAGCACTAAGACCCAGCAGGGGAGACGATTACCTACAATTCCGCAGCGCGAGAGAGAAAAACCGTTGGCTCAGTTGTGATCATGTGACGCTCGGCATCAAAACAAGAAGCGCATGCGTGATACATGATACTCGGATGCGTGATACTCGTAAACCAAGACAATGCTCAATTTCCAAATTAAAATGTATTAAAAATCATTGCTCGTCTTGCGGAACACTTGCGGAAAACCGTGTTACTCGCAATACGAGGTTCCACTGTAGTTTAAACTGTTCACCTTAAACATTATGAAATATAGTTTAACAATGCTGCAAAAAAAAAATAATTTGACCACCAACTCTATTGTTATATAGCAAACAAAAGTCTGAAATGAATTCCCAGACTGTCTAACAGCTCACCTAAAATCCCCATGCCATCCACATAAGGACTCTTAGCACCTACGATTCCCCCAAAACACTCCTTCTGAAGAGCGCAGTAAGGTTTGTCCAGCTGCGTCTTGCCGTCACTGTCCACCACACACCACTCGCAGTCTAACACACCAAAGCAGTCACTGCAAAAAATACACACATTAAAACTGGATTAAAGCAGTTGTAAATACACACTGTCTGGTCAAAAAAACCACACACACACACACACAAATGGAAATGCTCTTATGTTGCTCTCAAGCGTCCATGATGTATTTTTTCCAACTACAATGCTCTCTCAAAGCACTATCGTTCCCAATTCTACTAATTTCAGATCTCTTTAGTTGTTTCTTTGCTCGATGCAGCCCAATTATTTGAACCTTTGGTACATTTTATTATTTTTATTATTATTATTTTGCCAGGTAGGGTACATAGTGGAAAAACAAGAAAAATTATAGTTGCAAGCAACGATGTGGGCCCAAGCAACCTGCGCCATCGCCACCCGGGCACCCTAACCCAGAAACACAGGCACATTGGGCACATTTAAAGGGGATATCCCAATACCATTACGGCATAATGTTAGAAAGTTAGGACTGATGTCAGTTTGGGCCCTAAATTTTTGTTGAGTGTCGTTAGTGTGTATGTCAGTCTGTGTGTGACAAGTCAATGTATGACAAATAAATGTGCATGTTTGTGTGTGTGGTGTGTGAGTTTGTGATATGTTTGTGATATACGAGTGTGTGAGTGCGGGTATGCAGGTGTGTCTCTATGTGTGTGTACGAGTGTGTGTGTGTGTGTGTGTGTGAGAGAATTTCAGATCTCTTTAGTTGTTTCTTTGCTTGATGCAGCCCAATTATTTAACCCTTTGGCCAAGTAGGGTACGTAGAGAAAAAACTAAATAAAAAAACTAATAAAAGCTAAAAATGAGACACATTCCCAAGTCACCACCAGGGGGCAATCTGGGTACAGTGGTTTTTAACTGGCTATCATTTCCATGATAATGATGTAAAGATGAAGAGGTCACCCATCCGCCTTTTAACAATAGTACAAAAGGCATGTTTTTAATCTACCCAAGATCTCCTAAATGACTATATGGTGGCTCCTTTTCTATATCTGCTTGTATGAAAAAAAAACAACATGCTTGCTCACAAGCCCGAAAACAGACCCACACAGACCTACCCATCATCCCTTATCACACTCCGCCTCAGAGCCTCTAGCATAGGGGTGTGATGCAGTGTTGCTATCTGTATCTCTCTCTCTATCTCTACCATGATATCTGTGTTTGCACCTGGACGTAAACTGACCCGTAACATTCTCTACCCTGAAAACACTGAACACAAGAAAGGTAGAAATGCCGCACTATCAGCATGACGCGTGGCTCTGGAAGTCATTATACCTACAAAAACATTGTAAATAAAGGTATGCATTTTGACTTCATCCGCTTATTTGTGGTTCAGTTTAAATTGCGCAGTTTTGCATTAGCATCAGCAGTGGACTTCTTGGTCTTGGAATTGGTTTCTGCAGAACCCCCCAAAAAAAGGATGTCTTATTTTAACAGTGACCATGTATAAAACCTAAATTGCTGGAGTTGCTATGGCAACACAATTATGTTAGTGTCACTGTCTTTTGGTTCCAGACCAGCAGCACTATGGTGATGGAACCGAATCAAATTTTTATTCTTTTTTTTTGCAGCCAAGAACCGTCTTTATAGTGGTGGAAACGGCACCGGCACCAGCTGTCATCCTGTCTGTGGCAATGGTTTGTGTGTGTGTGTGTGTGTGTGTGTGTGTGTGTGTGGGCTGAACAGAGACTTGGGTCTCTGGATACGAGATGAGAAGACTGACCTGCTGGTGAAACGCTGGCTGCATCGAGTGTTGATGCACTGAGGCAAAGTGTCCTGCAAACTGGACTCGATCACCGTCATAGACAAGGGCTCTTGGTGTACATCACAGCTTGGATTCCTGAACACACAAACACAGGCGAGGGGATTGTGATGAATGAGATTAGAGCTCAAACAAACCCATCTCCACACGACAACATGATTTCTTTTTGTGCAACACAAAAAGTCTGATTCTTTGCAGAGCTTTGGAGATATTATTTATCATCATCATCATCATCATCATCTCACACACGCATGCACATCGGCACAAAGCGTTTCTCTGCAGGAATTAGCAATAAAACGCTGACAGATGGTCCTTTACCAGCTCCGTGAGTCGGGGGAAACTCTTCTGCTCAAGCATGCAGGCGGATGGGGATTTACTCAAAGTGACAAACAAGTACATGAAAGACGGTAGACGTCTAACTTTACCTATAAGATAAAGTCACTGTTATCGTATAACTACAACATGCAGAAACATCATTTTAAATGTGCGCCTTGACACTTTTAACAACACAAAATCCCCCAAAGCAAATCCAGATTAGCACAAATAAATACAGTTTTAAGCCACCTTCAAGGTCAGAACACAAGTACGCTTTTTATGACGCGGCTTACGACAACAATCACACCGAGTTGGCAGGAAGAACACAGAGTGTACATTTCCTCTGCTGCCTAAAACCACAGCTAAAAAAAGCAAATCTGCTGGGATATACCTGTTTTCAGCATTAGTCAGATTGCCGGTACACTCGTTCACCTCCAGAGGGCACTCGCATGGACACTCGCACTCGTTCTGCTCCATTCTGCAGAACAAAAATGAAAAGGTAAAAAAAAAAAAAAAAAGACAAAGGGAGTTATGACCCTTATTTGAAAACTATTCACTAAAAAGATCACAGTCGTGTAAATAGAATGAATTCCGTATTATTGCACGAACAATCCAGCACCTGTGGCAATTTAAGCAGAGGCGGTCCACGGTGCTGCATGCACAGAAGGCCAGCGAATCGCACGTCTCGTTCACGATGCCTGCAAAAGCGTTGGTCCCTGGAATACGAGTGAGCCTGTATTTTGAGCAGTGACTGCCGTGAACGAGGTTCGTCAGATCGCCCTGGAAATCACACAAAGATTCACGCAATGTCAAGCACCAAAACACTTCGATTTGTGTGTGTGTATACAAAGCCGGTACACACTTCAACATGAAGTGTCTGACAGTCACATGATAACATCAACGATGGCGCGACCATTGACATCTTTAGAGGAAACATAATACTACACACTGCGGCCATAATGCTAGTCGAGGTTCACTTTGAAGTGTGCATAATTGTTTTTGGCTGACTCTGTGCGTGTATGCATGTATATATATATATATATATATATATATAAAGCAATCCCAGATCATAACACTGCACTCAGGGGCTTCTTACAGTGGCCGCTCGCTTTGGATGATGGATGCATCACTTCATTACCCTTGTCGGTGTGTGTGTGTGTGTGTGTGTGTGTGTGTGTGTGTGTGTGTGTGTGTGTGTGTGTGTGTGTGTGTGTGACCATATTCTAGAGGAAAGGGTGGATAAGGGTAAGAAGCAATCAGGCTACATATTTTTTTTCATTGCTCCACTCTTTAAGTTCCCGAATGAATTACTACTTTTTACTACCTCTGATTCCTACTTTCTATTTTCTATGATGCAACTTTACCATGCACTTACATGACCTTCCACTCATGTTTTTTTTCTGAGCACATTCCTTCCACAAAGTTGACGGTTCAGCACTATCCTTCCAGGTTTTAATAATGTATTATTCACTTCTTAACCCAATTCCAGTAGCTTCAAATCTTCCTATTTGATTTATTATACTGGTGCAAGCTAGTACTTACAGTTGGTGCTATTACACTGTTGCACCACCAGATGGCGGTATGATACTAGTAGACAGAGGTGTAAATTGAAATGTCTGGTCTAAAAGTCTGGTCTACCCCGTGTTCAAAGGATCAAACCAGCATACGCAATTGTGTTAAAACCAGCTGGCATCCCTCCTTATTTTACAGCACCAACTATAAAGACGATCTAAAACCATCGGAATTCACACCAAGACAAAAACAATGTGAGAAAAATGTGTGGAATGCTGACATGCACAGGAAAAAAAGTGCACGGCGTACAATTACTGCAATGATCAATTTCACACATTCTTGATTCACTGCGGCCATGACCGGGACGAAACGCTTGCTGAAAACTCGTGAATCTATTCGAGGAACACTGAGGATGAAGTGGACTGGACATTTAAACACGTATCTAAGGATCAATTTAGACAAGGCAGGTCACTCACATGCGTGACTTGGAATAGTTAGAAAAGTCAGGAAATGTTTATTGTTAACTCGGCCGCATGACATTCTCCCATTCGATACAAACGAACATGAAGATAAATGTTGAGAAGGGCACTGACCACAATGCTGGTGTTGAACTTGTAGAAGCGCTGCACGGTGCGATCGCTGAAACTGTTACACAGCTTCTTCTTCACAAAGTTTGGGTGGTTGAGGATATCGTTTGCCACCAAAGGCTCCTACAAAATAAAAATAAAAAATAAATAAAATATCAGATTCTTTTTTCAAGTTTTCATGGGTTAAAAAAAAAAAAAAAACAACAACAACAACAACGGTTATAAATGACACGATGGTGAGTTAAAGTGATCCACACTCCGGCTGTACAATTTATTATTATCATTTAAAAAAAGACATCGATAATTTTGACAATCTTCTTGCTTTTCAATACACTTTGTTCATCTGTTAGCAAGCTGTTGAACTATTTGCTTATTAAAAATGCTTTGGGCTGAGATGCGAGACACGACTGCACCGCTGTCTTCACTTCTTCATCAGAAGTGAATCTTCATGCTCATAGGGCTGCTTTCAGGGGACCTAACAGGTCAGATGGAGCGAGATCAGGACTATAGGTAAGATGAGGTTTATTTGCAGAGTTTTTGCAAATAAAGAGCAAATCACAGCACCCTTGGACAGCAGTTCTCTGCATTTAATCTGAAGTTTAGGCTTCAGCTCTTCGATAAGCGTCTCACTGTAACGAGCGCTGTTGATTTGTTGGACCTTTCTCTTGATAATGTTCCAATTCTGGCTCTTGAGAATCCCAAAAACTAGCGGATGCTTCACTTTTGAACTTTTTCTTGCTTGGCGATTGATGTTTCCGTCCTATACTCAGACTCATAGTGATGAATCCAGGCCTCATCACCAGTAATGATTCTCTTTAAGAAACTTTCACCTTCCTTAGATCATTGGTCCAAATTTTATTTGCAGACACCGGAATGCTTTTGCTGATGCTCCTCTGTGAGTTGTTTCGACAGCAGGTACACCCTCAGACCACACACACACACAAAAAAAAAACACTAATCACTGCACGCTGTTCTTCTTTCGTCCATTTTTGCTCACACTGCAGTTACAAATGAACTGATGTAACACGTTCACACCTGCACAGCAGTGACTGGGGAGACAGTAGCCTTGAATGGAAAGCGCTGACGAGACAGTGCAGCCAACATGAGTTTTAATATCACCGGAGTGTGGATCCGCAATCAGAGCAGCAGAGTGTGTGTGTATGTGTGTGAAACTGGATACCTTGTGTGTGATATGCTGCTGTTCTGCTGGAGCGTGGCCTTTAGGGTCAATCAAGGTGGGGTGTGCCACCAGGTAGCCTCTGTCCTCCATAATAAAGCACCTACACACAGTGGACAAAACAATGTTGACCAGATTTTTACTATATATATATATATATATATATACACACACATACACATATATATACACACACACACACACACACACACACACACACACACACACACACACACATACACGTTGTGCAAATGGATTCAGTACTAAAGATTTATTTTTTTTCACTTTCAGAACTGGTGCAGATTTCTGTTCTCCAATTAAACACTGATTTATACAAACCTGTGTATATAAGATTCCATTCCCATTCACAAAACTCGGTCGGTCACACAAACAGGGAAAACAGCTTACAACGGCGCATTTCTGCCAGAGGAGGTATAATAGAGTGTATTGTGAAAACATTAGGCTCATGAACATAGTAAAAGGAAGGAATGCGAGTGTCTGAAGGCCCGGGTGCAAGGGGTGTGTTCCAATTTCTTTAGGAAAGCTCAGATCCATGAGGTAAGCTCAGAATAGTCCTCACTATTGTACATGCCGCACTGGGCCATTCCACTCAGCTAATCCTGTTTAATGGCTCTGGCACTCAGAACACTGAGGCCTGACCCCTTGTGAAGCATGAGAAGACAGAGAGAGAGAAGGGGGGGTGGGGGGGTGGGGGGTACAGGGAGGGCGAGGGGAGCGCACAAACATTTAGAAGGAAAAAGAAAAGAGAGGTGGAGGGGGGAAAAAGAGGAGAGGAGACGGGATGAGAGAACAGGATGTGTCTGGAATGCGCTCATAATCAGCTTATCTCCTTTTGTGTATCTCACCACTTTCGCATCTTTCTCTCATTTTAAACACTGCTCTGGTAATTATTCCTTGGACTTTATCCACCATTTTTCATCGACTTTTGTTTTCCCTCTCTCTAGCTTGCTTTTTTTTTTTTTTACCTCACTTTCTCAAAACAATAATGCTTCTCTGTTTAAAAAAAAGGGTGGGGGGGGGGGTGACAAATAAGAGGGTACTCTATGAATGCTGCTTTTCAAATACAGGCAAATCTGATTATTAAAAATAAAAAAGGGGGGGGGGGGAGGGGGGGAAGTCGTAGAAAGCCCCTGGCCATTTCCCTGGAGCTCTCGTAGAAGCACGGAGCTGGAGTTTGGCAGGCTGAAACAAAGCGAGGGACAGAGATGATGAAAGATCCTGGGGCAGGCTTACCGGATTTTATTTCCCCTGTCCTGGTTGCAGATGGGCAGGAGATCCAGCAGGACTTTGTAGAAGTAGCGCAGGGTAAAGTCGATGCCCATTACTGCTACTGCATAGCCTGGGGCCATCTGAGAGCTGAGAGCGAGAGGAAAGAAAATTGATGGTGAGAAAGTAGAACTGAGTATTACAAACATGGGTTAGGAAGTCCTGCTTTAATTATTTATTGCTGGGAAATAAACAATCATATGTATGTCTTATATTTAAATGAGTTACATTTTATAATAATTTTTTTTTAAAAAGCAGACACTGGTTGGTTGCATGATTACTCCATGCTCTGGGGGTCAGTACTTTTGGGATATGTCTGCATCAACTTTAAACCTCAGGAACATGATATACCAAAGCAACACACGAACACTGACAACAAAATGCAATTTAAAAATTTGGGGATCATCTTTCATGATCCATATTCAACACGGTGCTACCTCCACCATGCTTCACTATGAGAATGCTCTTCTCAAAATGATGAATAGTGCTGGAGTCCCAACAAAGGCATTGATTTAATCTGTTTAATCATATTTACACAAGACAAAAAAAACACCAAAAAGGGAACCCCCCCCCCCCCCCGCCAATTTCAAACAATTGAATCCTATTATATCGTCCATATAAACACCTTTAACAGCAACTGTTAAATTTAATTCTGCATGAAAGGATCTTTCTTGGCAGATCCTGACCTCATAAGCCTCCACATTCTCTATAAATAATGCACTTCCTGACCTAGAGGCGTGGATGGTGTGGCTGATGGTGACCACATAGCCGGCTCCCCCAACGTCCAGGTAAGGTCCGGTGAAAGTGATCAAACCAGGATTGGCCACAGCGTGCAGATACCTAGAACAGTAACAGAATGAAGCGCCAAACCCAGTGAGTTAAATAAAAGATGGCTTCCATAGTGCATTCAGTCACATTACAGTGATGCTTTGCAATCAGCACCAGACAGGAGTGAATTAAAAAAAAAAATAAAACCGTGTGAAACTAAAAATCTCAGGTTTACATCTGCATAGAAAATAGCATTAAGAGGAGCAATGCACAAGAGTGCAATACACTTTATTCTGCAGTTCATTGCAAGCTCGCAGGGAGTCTGGAAGGCTTTTGGTGTTGTGTTAGAGCATGGAGACCTGTGCCCTCAGGCCCTAATCTCACCATTGTCTCCTGGTGGGGTCAAAGGCTTTGTCCATCAGCGAGCCGGGGTAAATCCGCAGCACCCCATTGGGCGTTGCTATGTAACGCCTCACAATGTAGCAGTTCAAGCTGCTCAGCTCCATGAGGCTCAGCCATTCGTCGGTCACATGACTGGTCGCCATCACATCGTTCCTGACAGACGACTAGAGAAGAGAAAAATAAAGATACTAAGAGCTGCACCAGGGTTTCACCAAATCTGTTCAAATACTGAAAAAACTACAGGGAAGGAACACGGCCAATGTGTGCAGGTGAAACTGAGCATTCGACCGTATTGACTTCTGAGGTGCGTATTGTTTGTATAATGGTGCAAAAGATCAAAAGAGGAAGTATAAATGTATAAATTACAGTAGTACCTCAGCATAACAATTCCCCCGCTTCACAAATTCTTCGCCATAAGAACTGAATATGAAGCATATGAGCGAACCGAGCCAAACCAAACATCAGCTAAGTTGTGTGTACGTCTGGGAGCCGTTTAAAACTTGTTTGCGTCAGTGAAAAGCCAAGCGAACCGAGTTTATTTATTGTTTGTGGGTTTTTTGCATTTTTTGTGCAGGATTTAGTGAAGACATAGCAACATGCATCCCAAGAAGGTTAGCAAGCACTGTAGAAAGAAGAAAAGGGAGCCACTTTCAGATTAGTTTTTAAAACAGCGGTTTACTTTAATAATTTATTTACGTCTTTTCTAAATATTTTAATTGTTTTATATGCAAAAAATATGATTATAGTGTTGGAAATTGGTAAAATTTGTGTGTGGCCAGAACGGATTATCTGCATTTACATTATTTCCTACACGAAAATGCGTTTCGCAATACGAATTTTTGCACTAAGAACTCGAGTCCGGACGAATTAAATTCATATGCTGTATTTGATTTAAAGACGCAGCGGTAGACATTCGCACTCAAAGAGTCTGAAATTAGGTGATACTTTAATACTTTAAATTTTACAGTTAGCATGTTATCCAGTTTGCAAGCTAATCAACCCATGCATTTATTGATCAACACATATATTTTATTATCTCAGAGCTAATTTAGAAAAGCTATCTAAAAAGCTGCTAACACTAGACAATAACATAAACTACTGTGTATAGTTAAAAACCTAACTCTTCCCAAAACTGAGGACATTCGTTGCCAAAGTTCCAGGGACACGCCTATTACACAAAGTGAATGTGCATGTAGCTTCTGGCAGAAATTGGACTGTGTAGTTCAGACGCTGGAGTGTGTGTGTGTTTTTTTGTTTGTTTTTTAAGGCTTAGGTTGGCTATGAGACATGTACTATCACGCTTCAGTGTTTGTAAAGCAAGTTCTAAAATAAAAAAAACACATTCCATCTGCCACTGCACAAATGTAAACTCAGTCCCAAACAATTTCACACAATCCTCCCTTCAGTCCAACTCTCAGGTTTTGTGTGTGTGTGTATGTGTGTGTGTGTTTGTTTACATACAGACCTAGTTTTGGTAATGTAGTGCATGTTATCACTCAGGGACAGTTATGTGTAACAAGAGAGTGTGTGTGTGTGTGTGTACCTTCAGGCTCAGGTTTGCATTGAGGTGTGAGTCACTCAAGTGGTAGTGTGTATTATGTACCTTTAGGCCAGGGTTGGCTATGAGCCGTGTGTTATCACTCAGGTAGGCTGTGTAGTGCTCCACCATGCGCTTGGTTTCTGGCTGACTCAGGTGCTCGTAAGGAGAGGAGAAGCTCCCGGCTGATAACATCACGGTTGGACTCTCTGTGGGAAGACGGATACTTTTTAAAAGCCTTACACACGATGATGTAGAAATCATGCACGTACAGATATGAATAGATACTGAATGATGTGAATTTGAACACATTATTTTGTTAAACTCGGAAATCTGCCATCTTGACATTTCTTTATATCGTAAAGGTGTATAGTACGTATAGCTTATACGGAAAACCTAAAGTATTTTTGCAATATTAATTTAACACAGAACTCGCAGTAAACCACAGATTGCTGCACGCGGGGCTTACAGTAAGTATATACGTTATCGGTTCAGCCTCCAAATTCCACAGATCTCCATCCGACCAGGCATCCACGGGACGTGAACACGCACACATGCACGGATCTTGATTATACCAGTGATAGACGAGCACTAAGACCCAGCAGGGGACACGATTACCCACAATTCCAAGAGAGAGAAAAACCGTTGGCTTAGTTTTGATCATGTGACGCTCAGCATCAAAACAAGAAGCGCATGTGTGATACATGATACTCGGTACTCGTAAACCAATACTTGTTCATTTTCCAAGTCAAAATGTATAAAAAAAAGTTTTGCTCGTCTTGCGGAACACTCGCAAACCGCGTTACTCGTAATCAGAGGTTCCACTTTACATAAATAGTGTTGTCTAACCCTGTCAGCTATTTTAATTGAAATCCTACCACGTCATCCTACAGCTGCGATTTCAGGTCTCGGGGTGCTTACCCACAGTAGCGAGCTGTTTGAAGTGCAAGCAGGAGCTGGGTTGGCCCAGCAGGTCGAGTCGGTGGTACAGGAGCTTATTGCTGGCGGCCGTGTTCTGATTCTTCAACTGCTTCACGGGGATCTCAGGCTGAACGTACACAATGCACAGGATGAACGACGTATCCTGCACCTGCACAGCATAGTCAGAAAAATAAAAGTAACGTGATTAGGGTAAAAAAAAAAAATAAATGTTTAAACAGTGGCGTGACAGATCCTTAAAAAGACTGTCAAATCTGAACGGTGTTGCCTGGAGTGTCGGCACTCATGGGACAGGTTAGGCCAAATGAGCTAATATTAAATATCCTAGTATACGCTAATGTGTTTACAGACAGCAGTAAATACACTAAACTAGAAGATATAAAGTCACTTTAATGGCAAATATGATCACTTTCAAACTAAAATGTGTTGTGAGCCAGAATTAAAAAAAAAACACATCATATATAATAAAGCCACTTTAGTAGATAAATGTGGTTTGGCACTTAGACACAAATACATGTGAAACACTTGGTGGAGAAAAAGAGAGTCAATAAAGTAAGTGCGCTACGTAGAGTGTACCAGAAAGCATAGCAGATAAAATCCGGTTTTACTTAAAAACCGATGCACAGTTATATAATTTGTTAATCCAATAGCTGTGTGTTGTAGTTTCCATCAGAAACATCACAAATCAAAGAGCAAAAACTTTGAGGGAGTTAGGGAGGAGTTAGTGTTAGTTAGTACAGCAACAAGAGCACTACAGTTTTATTTTATTACGCATGACGACACTGTTGGACAGCTTTTTTTTTTGCCTAGCCTACCAATTTAGGTTAAGTGGCCTGAAGTGCACAAAGTAAGCCATAAATAAAGCTGAAGGAAAAAGTGCATGCTGGGAAAAGTTGTGCAAGTACTCGAACAGAGTTATGTGTCAATGTAGAACGTCTGAGGATTAAACTGTAACTCTATAGTCTCTTCCCCTTGTTACGATCTAACCTGCCTGGAATCTAAACTACAAGTGCATGGCATGAAGAGAAAAAAAATGTTGGCAGCAGCGCCAGTACCAGTTTCCAAGCGTAGCTGACGTTGTAGGCGTCTCGGCTCGGGTCCCGCAGACGATTCACGTGCCAGGACAGGGATGAGTTGACGGGTACAGCGATCACCTGACTCCCCAGAGGCAAACTGTCCGGGAACAACCAGTGCTATTAATCATCCTCTAGCTTTGCTGGATTACATAATTCAAGATTCAAGATTCAAGATTCTTTATTTGTCACATGCATAGTTATACAAGTACAACACGCAGTGAAATGTATCCTGAACCGCTCCTACTTTGTGCAAATAACAAGAAACAAAAGAAAAGAAATAATCTATAAATAGAAATAGAAATTGAAATTTAAAAAAAAAAAAAAAAAAAAAAGGTGCAAATGTAAACATAATAATAAAGTGTGTATCTGAGCAGGATAAAGATGTTAGTGCAAGTGATGCTTACAGTCCAGACTAAAGTGCAGTGTGCAGTGTGGAATGTCAGCACAGCAGTGTGTGGGTGAACTGTTACCAGTCCTATGAATGGGAGAGTGGCCCATCATGGTTGAGGAGTCTAATCGCCTGTGGATAAAAACTCCTCCTGAGTCTCTCCGTTTTGGCCATAATGACCCGGCCATAATGTCTTCATCACGGTCGCCCGTAATGAAGTAGACGCTAACCTGAGGATGTTCTGGCGAACGGCCGCAAATCCGGGAATGTTCTCGTAGTGGGTGATGTCGGTGTGGAGCGGGGCTTCGGTCATCAGGTACGGACGAGTCAGGGACGGGTGCATGAGCGTGAAACCTGTCAGAATAATCCAATACTTTAATGCAATAAGTACCACAATAACTCGTGACTAGCCTAGAAAGCTGTTAGTTAGTGCAAGACAATTATCTTGACGAGGCGTAATTCTAGTAAAATGACTCTATAATAGTCTAAGCATATCGCCTGAGGATTTCAATCATGGCTTAAACAACTATCCTATTATTTATGCCTTTTATTACTAGTTTCTTTTATTGTACATAAAGCCGTACCAGGAAAAACTATCAATAACAATCAAGAGCCAATTTAGTTCCTCCACCAGATGTGCGAAAATCATTAAGAAAAACTACTTGTGAGACTTGGGGCTCATGAAATCTATATCACATCAAACATCGTTTAGTTACGTTTAAAATGTAAAGTAATTGCAAAGGTTTCTTTCATGTCCTGCATTACGTCATCTTCAGAAATTGTTCTTTTTTTTTTCCTGGGTTGACTTTTTTTCACCCTGTTAGCTGCTTAGCTTCTGCTGTAGTCTATCCGTGCCTGAACAGAATCTTCACTATATTGTAAACTCCAAGTGTACAGCACTTCTTTTTGCATCTGTCATTTCAAGAATTGTAATTGAAGCTGCATATACAAATATTGTTCACCACTTCTTCTTTTTTTTATATATATGCAACATTTTCAAAACACATGGCAACAAACAATGAATATAAAATAGCTGAACTGTAACATGCTCCAAGTAAAGCGGCTTTTAATCCTCAGTGCAATGACTTGGCTGTGGTTCACTGTGTATTTAGTGAGCAGCTGGAGACGGCAGGTGCAGCAGCCTCTCACCCGGAGATCGCCGCTTCAATATCTCAAGAGATCACATGTTTAGCCTCATTAATGGAAATGAGCTTGAACTCTAATAGGCACCACTTATTTTAGCTCATATGCTTTAGCTTGTTATTTAATTTACCCCACCCTGGAAACTTGATTTAGAAATCTACATGGCGTGTTCAAGTCAAACCAGGACCTCGGATTGTGCAGAATAATTAAACACAGTTACTGTATGAACTCCCTTTATTCCTCTATATAATCCCCTGCTACACTAATGCACTTGTTCCAGGGTTTCACTAGTGCTTGGATACCACCAAGGTAGAAAGTTTTCACAGTATGCAGGAGACATGATCAGATCTGAAACGCTGGCCTCCCAGGATCTCCTTTAATAACCCAAACATGTGGAAATGGTAAGTAGTGCAGTATGAAGTTGTGCATTGTCCTGCAAAACCACAATGCCTTTGGTGATCAAACTAGGCTGTTTTTTCTCCACTTGTGGTAGAAAATGCAATGAGATCTAAGCCACCTTACTACAGCTAAGAGTCTCATTACTTATTTTCTATAACACAACTGCAACTCATTAAAAGAATGATGTATTATTAGCTGTTCCACTGCTTGTTGTATGACACAGTTGTTACTTCTATATTAGCACTCAGGAGAAACAAATACTGCATTGCGTTGTGCAAGTTACGGGAGAAGACTGTTGTAAAAATTAATGACCAACGGTAGTGTTCATACCTTTGTTATCTATGAGGAAGGTGTACGAGGCCAGCGAGTCCTGATAGTAGGTGACATCCTCGAGGATATAAGCAAGATTCACATCCACGCCTACAACTCCAAGCAGCAGGTTCCCAAAGTAGCACGGCCGGCTGACGGTCATAATGAAGCCTACAGGAAGTAAATTAAAGACAGTTTTCTTTATCATCCTATTTAATGAGACAGAAAGGCACTTTATTGATCCTGAAGGAAATTCCAGAAGATTTATTTAAATCTTAGAGAAGCTATTTAAAACATATAGGAATAAGGGCAAAAGAAGGAAAAGACAAGCAACTGAAACCGAAAGAAATGTAGAAAGAAAAGACACACAGACAGAGCGACTAAATAGGCTGCCGCTCAGATCGGTGCCTGGAAGTATATTTAATAATGAACACTGATGTTGAAGCCTCTTGGACACCACGAGCATTAAAGCATCAGTTGAAGCCTTGATTGATGCATTGAACACAGGATCGATACAGAGGGCCAAGCTGCTTCTCTTTTAGCAATTTCCAATTTTTTTATTACAATTAAAAAAAAAACTTTGCAAATACTTGACTCCTACCACTCGGGATCCTGAGTCGCCTGTCAATGTGTTAATCGCACTAATTTCACCATCTCAAATGCAAACATATATGAGGTGATATCAAAATGTTTTGAGACTAGCCATGTAACACGGCCACAGATGGCAGCACAGGGAGCACGACCTTCAGAAGTCAGTGTGCCAAAAGACATCGTCATGTATACAGCTGTACGGGAGCTGTGTAACTGCTGCTATTCCACATGTACTATTTCAACAGTGTTTATAGAGGAAAAGTCCATCATCTCCACGACTAAAAAAGGCGAGGCAGGTCTACAGCTCGACCAAGTGCACGCTCAACGTCATTGTCGACATTTGCTGCATTGTGCATCGAGAATTCGGCCCCATGAGCCAGATCGTCAATAGTGAATTCTACTGAAAGGTTTTAAAGCATCTGAGAGAGGATGGACAGTGAAAGCGACGACACGCAAATCTCGAAACTTTGTGATCCCCCCCCCCCCCCCTTTGTTTTTTTCGAATCAAAGTCGCAATTCTAAAAGATTCTTCTTCTTTGTCTTTGGGCTGTTCCCTTTCAGGGGTCGCCACAGCGAATCATCTGCCTCCATCTAACCCTATCCTCTGCATCCTCTTCTCTCACACCAACTAACTTCATGTCCTCTCTCACTGCATCCATAAATCTCCTCTTTGGTCTTCCTCTAGACCTCCTGCCTGCAGTTCCAACCTCAGCATCCTTCTACCGATATGTTCACACTCTCTCCTCTGAACAATCTATTATAACAATCGCAATTCTAAAAGATTAACTTATGTAAATATGAGACTCTGCACCGGTGCGTCCTAACTCACCATCGCCCATCTGATCGGCATAGGGCAGGCTGAAGGAGGCCACGTCAATCATGCGGTTGGGCAGGTTGATGTAAAAACGGCCCACGCTGGTCTCCAAGTTACTGAGCTGGTTCAGTACCATCATGCTGCCCTTCACGACAGGGAGTGAGTTACGATCTGAAACGCTGTATTTCGCAGAGTTCTGCTCCGCCAGGTCACGCATAAACGCCAGCTCCTTCAGGCCTGTTACTCCCTCTGTGTGGCAAGAAACAAAATCAAAAATAAAAATATCATCATCATCATATTCCCTCTTTAGTGAATTGCCCTTTATTTGGACTGAATGACCTTTGGATGAAAAATCAGGAAAGCATTTCAGTTGGTTCTGGTTTTGCTGTAGCAAGGAGTTAAATCTCATAAATACTAAGGCTAAACCATGAATATTTGCACTTCTGTCTATAAAAACAAACTGAAAGATCAAAGAAATCAGCCTGAATCTTACTAACTACTAACAGGCCAGTTGTAGACATGCATCTGTGTCACAAAAAGGTCACGTTTAATAATGTTTTAATCCAATAATTTAATTTGATACAGACTGAAAAACGTATTGCAATAGAACTCGCTAAAAATCTTTTTCTTAGTCATTTCCAGCTGCTACTCCATTTCGGCGCGGCTGCAATATGACTGATCTTCTCATGTTCGTTCCTCTGTGCTAATCAAATCCAATCATATTTCTGTCATCTACAAAACAAAAAGCCCTCTGCACCCTTTCATGTCACTGAGTGCCCTTTGATGTGTTTCCGCTGCTTTTCTCTTTCTTCCTTCAGATATCCTGTATTTTAATTCTCCTCATGCCCAGCTAATGTACGTTAACAACAGACTAATGCATGCAGAGGGAGAGGCAGGTGAGGAGGACAAAGGAGAGGGCTTTCTTATAACGCTCTCCCTCTCTCACACATATACACAAATACAGATACAGAGACATGAAAGACTGAGGGGAAGAAAATGTAAATATTTTATAGAGCTTGTATACATAAACATAAAGCTAATCGATAACTAAAATGAATGTGCTGGTAACCTACAAGTCATGATGGTGAATAAGAAATAAACCCGAGTGTGTGTTACCGTTGATAAGAGCGTAGGTGAGGATCATTACGGAGTTGTTGAGGTGACGATTCTCTTCTTTAATCACGTTCAGAGTGGCCCTTTTCTCATGCTCCGAGGAGTCTCGAGTGGTGACGCCCGACGACAGGTAGATTATAACCATATCAGTGTCTGTGTGTGTGTGTGTGTGTGAGAGAGAGAGAGAGAGAGAGAGAGAGAGAGCAATAAGATTACTAAACCTCTAAGGTTCCAAGTTCTAGGTTCATCCTGAATCAAGTTTCTTACTGCTGTGTGGTCTGCCCATGCTGCTGGTGTTCCTCAGAAGCTGAAAGGCCTTCTGGAAGCCCAGGGCATGCTGGGTAGCGCTGTCTGAGGACTTAATGCTGTTAATGAAGGTGCTCATCTTGCGCTTGGTCTCACTGGTGGCAGGAGACAGGAAGCTCTTGTAGCACTGATCCAAGGAGCAGGAGCGAACCGCATCAGCCACCGTCAACACCGAGATCTACAGAGGAGGGAAAAAATGTCAGACTGAGGAAGACAAACAGATTCGGTATCTTAAAAGAAAACAAGCTAAATTATCTCAAATATAAAAAAAACATTACCAAAAATGTAAGCATTGCATATAAAATCCTTCCAATCTTCGGACTATTTGATAAATTACTTTACTACTGAGTTTTACTGGTTCACTAGTAGAGCTCACCAGAAAGATATGAGAATTTCCGAGTTGCATCTTCATGGATATTCAGAAGGCTATTACCAAAGCTGAATCAAACGTAATGTAAAAACACTCATAACTTTTCTTTATTAATTTTAGAGTAACTCCTCCTCTATGCATTTTCTCCATCGTTGAACCCAACTCCTTCTCTCCTCCTCTCTTTCTCTCTCCCTCTACCTGTCTCTCTGTGGAGCTACACATGTCGCTCCTGAGCTGCCAGTGACCCAGACGCCCTCTGGAGCTGTCTGACTTGTCCTGGTGTCCCGCTTCTGGTTGGAGATCTCGTCGCATGGATGCCCTGGGATGTGTGTGGTGACATGGGACGGATCCACTTTTTCACGAAGACGTTCCTGTCCTCGGATGGGATGCAGACAGCTGTTCTCTGCGGACTTGTGACTTCAGTCGCTCGATAGTTCAGGACTGGAATTTCCTACAGTCTACCTGAGCCTCCAATATCGAACTGGACATTTATTTATACTGAACTTCCAGTCTCACACAGTATGGTGCAGATCAATCCCTATCAAAGCTATCCGTTTCACCCAGATGAGGATGGGTTCCCTGTTGAGTCTGAGTCTAAGGTTTCTTCCTATTACCATCTCAGGGAGTTTTTCCTCGCCACTGTCGCCGTCGTCCTCGGCTTGGTCGACACTCTTATCATTTTGATTCATACACATTCACATTTCATACAAACTTAATTCTTTGGATTGTGTAAAGCTGCTTTGCGACAATGTCAATTGTTAAAAGCGCTATACAAATAAAACTGAATTGAATTGAACTCTCGAATCCTGTTTGAAGATCTGCAGATGGTCTCCTACTGCGCTACAGAATTATTACAGAGACGACCCCATCAACAAGAGAAATGTGCACAGATGATTGAAGAACTTTAAAGACGGGGAAACCAGCACTGAAAACAAACCCAGCAGTGGGAGACCATCAGCTGCGATAAAGAGGATTAGAGAAAGCATGGCTTGTGGGGGTGTGTGTGTGTGGGGGGGGGGGGGGGTTGGGGGATGGGTAGTTGAGTAGTACCTTCGCATAGAGGAAGAGTTGAAAAAAAATCAAATTTAAATGATGTACTTCAGTTAATAAAAAAAGCTATGCCCACTTTCAGAACAACCCTCATATTAAACATCTAAACTACTCGGATCAGTTGGGTGCAGACTTTGTTCTGTGGGTTTCTCGCTGTGTGAATTTTCTCACTTTATCATGTTCATCGATGGAGTTAAGGATGATGAGAGCGGCGTCTCTAGCGATCTGGAGCTGTGTCTCACTGACAGAGGCGCCGTGGTCGACGAGCACCACCACATGCTTCGACTGCGGCCTCACCGCGGTTACATACACAGGCCTGGAGAAAGAAAAAAAATGTACATATGGACAAGTTTAAAACCTTCATACAAACAAAGCTGAATATGAAGACAAACAGACAAGAGGGCCCTCTGGTAGCTCAGGATTTTCGAAGAAATTAAACCGAGAATGAGAGAAGGTGAGCAACATGGACTGAAAAGAATGATAATCTGGACTGACGCGAGACTCGTGTTCTCCTAACTTTACCTCCAGATACAGTATTCCTCAAAGCGGATTCACAGAAACCTTTGGCCTAGATCCTTGATGAGCAAAGCAGAGACATGAGAAGGGGAATCCTCTGAGAGCGATCTGCTGGGTTCCTTCTGTGTGATGTTCTTGACATATTAGTTGTTTCTTGTCAATAAATAATTTTAAAAGCGTTTGTGGACTTGGTCTAGATACTGAAGTTCATACTCAGGACAGACTCTGGGCTTGTCTGGGGTATAATCACGTATTTGCTTTCACCCTTGCGTATTGTAGACCAAATGCGCAATTTCATACGTCTCTTCTATACACAATGGCTTACAAAAGGACAGATTCACCTTTTCACAAGGGGCGTTCAAGTAACACCGGGACTTTTAGTTGTGCAGAATAACAGAACACAGTTATGGATAGGGCTGGGCGATTTGGCCTAAAATCAAAATCTCGATTAATTGAACATTTTAACTCGATTTCGATTAATAAACGATTTTTTTTTTTGCCCTCATAGTTCACTGACAAGTTTTGTACAGTAAATATGAGAGAGATTTTTGAATGAAGGCTACAATACTGGATTGATTAATTGAAGGCAACACACACTATCTACTATCTATGATTATTTATTGAACATCAATTTTGAACAACTTAAACTGAAGCCACAAAAATTAAAGGGTTCATTAAATTACATTTTAAAGTACAAAAACAGATGACGGATTTGGCTTTAAAAATTAAGATACTATAGGCACATGCTCAGAATCTTTACAAGGCAAAGATTTTTATAAAAATAAAAAAAATACTTGTTCGTGATGATAAAAAGTATCTTGTGATGATATATTTATTACAATGTTTTGAGATTTTTAAACAATAATGAGAAACATTTAGACCACACACACTAGGGCTGTTTTTATCCCACAATTCAGAGTTAAATGAAGGCTATTTCACACGGCCCCAATAAACTGACATAATGGCTTAAACATGCAATGACAACAAACATGGAATGAATTATGCAGCTATAAATCTGGACCAGGACAATTTCACTTTTACTATATAGTTGGGTACCTGCTGTGTGTTGTATAGTTCATATTTGCTCGGCCAGAATGGTTTAAGCCACCAAAGTAACGTTTTATTGATAAACTGCGCAGCTTTGGCCAGCGTGAACACTCCCGTTAGTAACAAGGCGAATAAGGAGCTAAACATCAGCCGCGGAATGAGACGCTGCGCAATAAGGAGCCAAACAAACCGGAAGTTGCGAATAAGGAGCTAAACTTCAGCCTCGTGTGCTTAGGGGCATCATATCTTTCGCTAGAAAGTTAGAAACGGCCCTGGTTATATCCTTGCTCCTTTTGGACACCTTTCATATGGTGTAATGGCCACGAAAGACGACACGAGCGATATCTGCTTTGCTACAGCCCCACTGCTAGCGCTGCTAGTTGACGGAGTAGCATCGGGTCACATGTTCATGCTCTCAGTGTGGTCGTGTGGGTGATGTGTTCATATAACGGAGTTTGTGCTACCTTTTTTGTCGACAATTTCAACATCTTTGGATAATAACTCGAGGTTAGATTCACTTTCACTCGTTTTTTTTTTTTTTTTTGTCGTCCTGGTGTTAAGTTTGCTTCACCAAGTGCGGCAGGAAATTAACTTTGACCTGCACGGCACGCGCAAGCTGCACGCTGATTGGTTGTTGTCGTGTTGTTCTGCTGTGTGATTGGCTCTTAGATTAATCCATATTGAGCAAAAAATGTCTAGAACTTTTCATCGTTTTTAAAATCAAATAAATCGCGATTCGATATGATATCGTTTATCGGCCCAGCCCTAGTTATGGTATTAAAAACTAGCCTTATTTCTTTATATAATCCCCTCCTGCACTCACTCCAGTGTTTCACTAGTGCCTGGAGACCATCATTGTGAGACTTCCTGTCTCACATCTGGCCTCCCAGGAACCCCATTAATGGCCCTTTCCTTTACTAGAAATAGAAATGAAGCGTTCGCCAATAGCTCTGGGAACGGTTCCAGCAAACACACTTTCCTCCTGCTTAAATCCATCTCTCTGAGCTGTATGAAGATGTGAACAGTATAAGTGCTTGTTAGCTGACTCTGAGTTTCAGGTAGTATACGCTGAGCTGAAGTTTGTAACGGAAGCTTGTACAGGATGACACTCTCAACTCCCTTGTCTTAGTCATTCATCCATCAGCCTCCACCCCAAAGATCCTTTTAAGTCACTTTTTTTTCTCTCCTGCAGGCATAATCTATCCTTCTCACTCTAGTTTTTGTGAGACGGTACAGCAGAAGCTCAGATTCAAAATGTGTGTGTGAAGTCTGAGTCAGCCCTAGCCCTTGAGTCAGACAGAGGGTAAGGGGCAAGCTGATTTTCCCTAGCTAGTCGCAAACTTTTAAAAGAAGATGGATTCGGATTTAATGAACAAAGTTTCGAGCTGTGTGATGATACGCTGATTACCCTCCATTTTCCTGGACTTGTGGGTTCATTTCACCCACATAAGGACCTTAATTGCGAAGTCTGTTAATTTTCTATCTCCTCTTTTCACGGTTCTTTGAATGTACAGGTGAGTGTGCTGTTCATTACTAGAGTCCATACGATGTCTCCATCCCAGGCAATGTGAAGATGTTAATTACCTGTCCCAGATTGACATTAAAACCAGGACAAATGAGATCCCCAGTGGTGCAACAGTTTGGGCACTATTGATAAATAAATTAATAAACTGAAGAAATAAATCGCGATTCGATATGATATCGTTTATCGGCCCAGCCCTAGTTATGGTATTAAAAACTAGCCTTATTTCTTTATATAATCCCCTCCTGCACTCATTCCAGTGTTTCACTAGTGCCTGGAGACCATCATTGTGAGACTTCCTGTCTCACATCTGGCCTCCCAGGAACCCCTTTAATGGCCCTTTCCTTTACTAGAAAAAAATAGCTTAGCCAGGCATCCAATCCATCCGTTGTACTGACAAAAACTTTCTACCTTGATGGTATCCAAGCACTTGTGAAACATTGCGGTAAGTGCATTAGTGTATCAGGGAATAATATAGAGAAATAAAGGGAATTCATACAGTAACCGTGTTCTGTTATTCTGAACAATCAAAAGTCCCGGGTTTGCATAAGCTTTCGGGATGGACTGCATTACCTTTAGTCCAGATTTATTCACAAGGCATTCTGTATGCTTCACTTTCCTCTAGATCACAAAAACAGGAAGTGACACGACAAGCTGAACCAATCAGGAACAGCTTCTAAGCATAGTAATCAAACCTCAAACCACCATTTCAAAAGGACCTGGGATCTGCCCTCTGGTTCACTCCAAAGCTTAAAAATAGCTTTTTAACTCTGCCAAACTCTCAGTGCAACCAGAAAAGAAATAAATAAATACTGCGACTGTAAAAAAAATAATCCAGAGTGCGCACAAAGGTACATTAGTGTTGCAAAAAACATGGGTATAAAGGATGTTATTGTGTGGCGTGAGTATGCATTAATGATTGTTTGCGCAGAAGTGACAGAAACACATGCCCGTTATTCATTCAATCATCATCCAGTTCTCGGAGAGAGCATACAAAAAGAATAAGCAATAAACAAAACAAGAAGAGAGAACAAGACGAAGCTACACGAGCATAAAAATCCCACACACTTCCCGCAGATCACTTGTGGCCTTTACTGAGCAGAACTCTGGACACCAGAGCCAATTTCACTGCTGCGTAAACTTTATAGCTTCCTAAGAATCAAACCTTGACCCTGCCGCACAAAACAGCAAACCCGAGTGGACGTGCTGGACACCGCGCTCGTGTGTTCTCGGTGTATTTATTACAGAGGAACAGCAATGAAAATCTCTACAGCGTTTAGTTGTTCAGCTTTATGGTGGAAAATGATTTCATTTAGAAACTGACTAAAGAATTATCGGGAAACAAACATCATTACTTGTTCATGGAGACGGGATTGTGTTTGTTTGGGTTGTCTGAGCAATTAACTTGCTGGTGAACTTTCTATATGCTGTAATATTGTTGTAAACACCTGGTGACTCACTTTCCATCATGCCAGGGCCCCAGGTCCGTGTGACTCACTTTCCATCACTCTTTTGTCCCAGTAGACGAGACCTGCTGAAACCACTTAACTAAACCTTTTATTCAGAAGACTTCTTTTTGTGAGGAATGATGACGAAACTCTGATATGTTGTAGCTTGAATCTAGTCGGAAATTTTTATCTGGTTTCTTGACTCCCAAAGACTCTGGTGTGAAAAGCCTGAGCTTACTAGGGTTGGGTACCGAAACCCGGTGCCAATACGGCACCGGTACCTATAGAACCGGTATGTACCGGACCGAAACAGAACGAGAATTTCGGTGCCTCATTACGGTGCCACTTAAATGCCTGAACTGTCGATTGAAATATTTGTTCTCTAGATTCAAATATTTTTGTAAATCAATAGTTTATTAGATTAAATAAAAAAATTAAAAGCACAAATCATCCGGAAATGAGAGACCATCCGAGATGCGCGTGAATGCAGTAACTAACGTTACACTCGCTCTGACGGCAGCAGGCGGTCTACCGATAGCTTAGCATGCTAAAGTAAACAACTCTCGTTAAAATGCCTAAAACTAAACAGTCGAAAGTGTGGCTGTATTTCACAAGAAAGGATTCCGACACCGCGATGTGCAGCAAATGTCTCACAGTAGTTGCGTGTAAAGGCGGAAACACGTTAAATCTACTGAAACATTCGAGGGCAGACGGAATAAAGTTAAAAGCAGAGGGAGGCACCGTGTTTAACAGCTTGTGGACAACAGCTGGCGCTATCGGTGTGGACGACCCTCAGTCCCAGTCACACCAACTGTAGCAAAAAGGAGTCACTGATTATGATGACGTCAGCAGCCTTTCCGCAGGTTAGTAGTAGACTAATGTAATGTTAATAACAAAATGCTAATCTTGCATTCATGCTAACAAATAGTCAAACGATTTGTAAAAAACTAATGTAACATGGATTCTGTTTATAATTATGGCTTTCCAGCCTGTACTAGTAGCACTACAACAGTGACCCCATTTACCCTTGTAAAGAGGCTATACATGTCCTGTGCAGGGCAATAAGTCAGGAAAGGTGTCGTATTTTGACAGAAAAGGCAAATATGGTGAAATTTCTACAAAAGAATTGCTAAAATTTGAAGCTTACATATTCATATATACTTTAAACTTTTAATATATTGTTAAATTTTAAGCATAAAATTTTTTGTTCAATAAAAATCCATTCTTGAGTCATCCACTATAATTTTGTGGCTTAAAAGTATCGGTTCAGGCACCGTTTTGGCACCGGTACCGTTTTCAAAGTATCGATTTGGCACCGGTATCGAAAAAAACCCAATCGATACCCAACCCTAGAGCTTACCTGATCTCATTTACACTTCTGCTCAAACCCAACATGGGCTCGCCAAGTAAACAGTCGCACCAGATTGATTTGATCTTGTGTTTGCCTTTGCAGGACACTATCTATTAGGGACAGGAACCACTAGTCACCTCCTGGTACGATATTATCACGATACCTGGGTGGCGATTCGATTAAAATTGCGATTCTATAAGTATCACGATTTTATAAATATGCGATTCTCTATTAGATTTTCCTCCAAATTTGTTACAATGTTAAAACCTTATATGTAGCCCTTTATAACATTAGTTTTCTCATTTAAAAACCAAGTGCGGCATTTAAACAATACAATCCAAGTATTTAGCATTTAACTGAGAGATATGCATCTCTGTCCACCATTACATCACAGTGTTACATGCATACTGTAACTCTCGTCTGTTAGCCTCAGGCTCTGCTCACATCATGGCTGAACTGTAATTAACCTCCTTTCTCTTATTCATGTTCTTTTCTTTGATCTTTTGATCTTTGATTTATATGCTTTATTTACAAACTCCTTATATATCTTCCAGATTTTCACTGCACTAGCAACTTCTAGTCAGTTCTCACATTACCCTGTGTGTACTGACTATATGAAAGATATACAGTGTGCAATTTACAATCTAACTTTATTTAACTGTCTCTATGGCTGCTGGATAACTGGAATTTCCTTCGGGATCAATCACGTATGCATCCATCCATCCATCCATCCATCTAACCAGAGAACCTGAAGGAAACCAACAAGGACCAATTGGGAGAACATGGACTGTAACCCGATCACAGAGTCAAAGCAGCGACCCTGGAGCTACACGGTCGAAATATCTCCCATGCTGGAACAGCCATTTCAATTATCTGCATCATTAGATTGACGAATATTTCAAGCCTATAACATAGAGAGATATATTACGTACTTTATTAATCCCAATGGGAATTCTACGGAATTCCTCTTTGACCACACAAACACAGAAGAACTATTGGCTGCCCCAGACGTCCCATTACTCACCTTCAGTACTCCTTTGCGATTAATTTTCGTGTAGTTATTAAATAGTTTCAGGATGATTAAATGAATAACACACTGAGAAGAAAAAAAAATATTATAAAATAATAATCTTGGTGTGGTTTTGACTCGCACTGAACTATAGTTCTTAATCTGGCTTTTGTAACTGAAAGACTATTCAATTATGTTGGAAAGTCTCCCGAAAATTAGGGGGAAAGTGTTTTCATGGGGGGAAAGTGTGTTGCGATCCAAGTGATTATTCAAACATATGGAGAGCATTTGTCTTAGGTTTCATTCAGTTAAGTGGTCTAAATGCAAAACAAATAAAGACTGGGGCTTTGCATTCCACGCTGAAGGAAGCCGGTGCTGGAGCAATACAAAGCTCCTGGCAGTAATAATATTTCAGACAGGGTTCCCCCCACCCCATCAAATAAATGTGGCTTTCTACTGAGATCTGTTGATAAGTACTGTACTCTCAAGCCTTTCATAATCTCAGTGTGGTCACATGTGTGTGTGTGTGTGTGTGTGTGTGTTTCTGCACCTGCTCCTGTACTCGTATGTGCTTTTGCAGTGAAACTTGTGAGCAGGAAACACAGTGAAGATGCCCTCCTCTGAGCTGAAGTACTGCCACTTGATGCCTGGGTTCGACTTCAGGTTGTCTGCCAGCACTAAAACACACAAGACGGAGGATACACATAAATAAGGACACGGTGGTAAAATAAATACAGTATAGATTTCCATTTGCACTTCTACTACATAAACATGAACGAAAGCTCAATTCAGGTTGAATTAGTTATTACAGCATGACCTCTGGGATTTTCTTTTTTGAGTCAAAAAAGATTTCACCGGACGTCGTCTTCAAGTAGGCTAGCAGAAATTAGACCTAATGTTAAAACCTGTGAGAGGTGAAGTGAAAAATCTCCTTACAACGGCACCTGTCAAGAAGTGGAGTAGGTTAGGCAGCAAGTCGAAAGTTAGTTGGAAGCAGGAAAGAAGCAAACACAAGGATTTGAGTCAGAGCATCTCCAAAACAGCAGGCCTCTAGAGGTGTTCCTGGTGATTACTGTAGTGTCTACAAAACGTAGTTCAAGAAAAGGACAACCGGTGAACTGGAGAGAGGATCATGGCCACCCAAGGCTCCCTGACGCACATAAGAAGTAGATGCTGAAGTGTTAAACCTAGAGCTTGCTGTATAGACCCGCGAGCATGCTCAAGCTGACCAGGGTCAAGCGACAAAAGCGCCTACATTGGACACATGATCATCAGGACACAGGACATCACAGAGCAATAGAGGATGGTGAATCAGGTCTGATGAATCAAATTTGCTTTTGCACCAGGATGCACTATGGGAAGAAGACAATCCAGGAGAGAACGTGCGCTGCTCTGGACAATCTTCTGCTCTGAAACCTTGGCTCCTGTACCGCCTACATAACCGCTGTTGCTGACCAAGTTTCAACCATATTCCCTACTGGTAGTGGCCTCTTTCAATACAATAAACCAACCTCACTCTCCACAAAAATGTTCAGGAATGTTTAAGGAACACGACAAAGAGTTAGAGGTGTTAACTTGGCCTGCAATCTAAATGCGACAGAGCGTCTGTAGGACGTGATGGAAAAACAAGCCCGATCCGTGGAGGTCCCACCTCTCAACTTACGTACTGTAAGGATCTGCTGTTAATGACTCGGTGCCAGATACAACAGCACACCTTCAGAGGTTCTGCGCGGTCCATGTCTCAATGGGTCAGCGCTTTTTCCTGGCACAAGGGAGACCTACACTATTTGTATACTGTATACCCAATTGAATTGAAATGTTAATAAAGATCATCTTGTTTTAAAAGTTGTTTTGCACTTTTTTTTTTCTTTTTTTTAAATATAAGGTCACTCAAGGAGGTGCTTTCTATTCTTCCCTAAAATGAAAACAATATTATCCAAACAGCACTCGAGAGTCAGCTGTAACGCCCATCACCCAGACCACTACAGCACTGTACTCTTGGCACACGGTAATGCTGCAGTGTTAATGTAGTGTGACGAGGCAGCCTGAATGTGTTTTGCTTGGACATGCCTCTAGTTTGTGAGGCCCTGTGCCCAGATTCAAACAGACAGGATCATCCTATCCAAACACCCCAATCACATCGCTCACTCTGCCATAAGTGTTTATTTAATCTGCGCAAACAAGGTACAAGGAAGACAGAACATGGGACGTGGGCTAAATAACCCTCTACACCTGGATAATAGTAATGCTATAATAGTAAAGATCAGCTTCAGCTTTAAAACAAGAAGTTCCTTATCCGTTTCATTGTTCCAGGATGTAATTAGTCCTTTCTCAGTGGAACAGGAACTATTTGAGGACCACACTGGCATGAGACGTAGTGCCGCTGAAGTTGATTTGTTGGGTAAGCTTCACTATGAATATAGTCCTTCAAGCTTCATGAGGTCAGTGCTTCCAAAAGATATAATTTTTTAACAACATGACATAGAAGGCAGGTATAAGCTGAGCTTTACATGGTTCATGTATTTTTTTCTCTCCAGATGTTAGGCTAGGAAAGAACCTCTCCTCTGTTGTGCTTATTGGATGAACCTCCGATTACGAAACCTGTCGTAGATGTACAGACACTCATCGTCTATACCGCTTTATCCTGTACTCAGGGTTGCGAGGGGCCTGGAGCCTATCCCAGGAGGCTTATGGCACAAGGTGGGGGACAGGGTGCCAATCTATCGCAGGGCACACACACATACATACACTCACTCTCGCACTCATTCACACACTATGGGAAATTTGAGAACGGCACTAAGCCTAATCTGCATGTCTGTGGACTGTGGGAGGAAACCGGAGTACCTGGAGGAAACCCACCAAGCAGGGAGAGCATGCAAACTCAGGGCCTTGAGAGGAACCAGACTCAACACGGAACCCATCCTCATTTGGGTGATTACATGTGGTACATGGCATGAAATATAGGGTTTTTTTTAAAGGATTTTCTCCATAATTTAGCCGTAACCACCTCATTCCCCACCTTAAAGGCTACAAGCACCAAACAGGGATGACGAATCCTAACACATGCTTCCTCCATGCCACATGAAGTCACCAAAAGCATCTTTTCGAACTGCTTGCTCACGCACCGTTGGGGCGGCGTAACACACTCTGAGGACTACGCTATCCACTCCTTGCTCTTGCGTGAGCTCACAAACACCAGTGATTGGCTGTAGAGCCGTAATCAATTTGAGCGCCTCATGTGCCTCCCTCCAATTAATTTTTTTTTGGGCTGTGGAACAAATAATTTGAGTAACAGGACGCACAATAATTCTGAGCAATCTGGATGCCCTTAACTCGAGCTCTTAACAGGAAAAAGGCGGCCAGACACATCCACCAGCACCCTGCACCATTAATCAGCACGGAGTGCATAAACAGGAACTTTGGAGCATGTCGACAGTTTGAAGAATCGTATACATTCACTGCTCCACAACACTTAATCCTCCACTCAGTGTTTAGAGAAGCTGAAAACCACTACCATAAGGAAAAGGACTTCATTTCCTCGATCCCTCCCCCTCCCCATTTCTTTACATGTCCTCCTTCTCTTGAGTCCTTTCGTTCTGTTAGACGGAGTCCTATTATTAAAATGCATCTCTTCTTACTGCTGATGTCATAACATTATGATGGAACACTTTAAATTATGGCTGTCTGCATCATCTACAACTCCACATCCAAATTATCTGAGCTCTCTCTGATGTATACTGTACATAGGTGTTACTGTTCATAAGAGTGAAGTGAACTACTGTATAGCGTGATGCCAACACTTTTACAACCAAAACCCTTTTAAGTGTTAGAGCATTTTCCATCGAACATCTGCAAAACCTTATGAACTGTAACGTTTGCAAACAGTGACCTTGCCTGGCATGGGAGCACTAAAGCATTGGTACAGGACACAGAACACTGGATCTTTGGGTGATTAGGTTAACAAGTTAGCTAGCTAGCCCGTGCACAACATTACTGCTTGCCCGTGTTCCCTTGCTGTAAACCCTGTGGTTGGCCATTTGGGCAAGTGAGAAAGAAATTTTATGGATTTTTTCCCCCCTTTTTACATTAAAGAAAACATTATTGTCGATTGATCAGATCAGGTGCTCCTGGGTTCTCGAATTAATCAGATCAGATGCTCTTGAGTTCTCAATTAAACAGATGCTGTCCTTCTGGGTTCTCAAGTTAACAGATGCTGTGCTACTGGGTTTTCAATTAAACGGATGCCGCGCTCCTGGATTCTCGAATAATCAGATTCCATCCTCCTGGGTTCTCCATTAAACAGGTACTGTGGCGTCCTGGGTTTTCGATTAAACATATGCCCTGTGTCTGGATTCTTGATTAATCAGATGTTGTGCTCCTGGCTACTCAATTACTCAGATTCCATATGCCTAGGTTCTCGATTAATCAGATACTACACGCTCCTTGATTAATCAGATGCTGTGCTCCTGGGTTCTTGATTAATTAGATTCCGCGCTCCTGGGTTCTCGATTAATAACTGGCTGTACTACTAACTTTTGGATTAAGCAACAGATCTGGTCCTGGCTTCTCAATTAATCAGACTCTGTGGTTCAGGTTTATCGATTAATTAGATAATTCTGTGCTCTTGACTTCTTGATTCGTCAGTGGGTCTTTTTTGTTGTCTGGTCTCGCTGTAAAAGCATAAACACAATGCATACTTAAAGTTGTGGGTAAAAATTTTGCACTTAAATATTTATTACAGCAAACTCTTTAAAAATGCAGAACACACTTGTCTTGTGGAGTTTGAGGCCTTATTTTACCCACCTGTTTACAGCAGTTAGTTTTACGATATTAAAATGTTCTCCGTCCTTCCTCTTTGGAAACACTCACAGTTTCTGCTCTATACGTCTATATCCTCTCTGACATCAGCTCGTTTATCTGCTCACTCACACCCTGGTTAAGTGAGTCCCGAGCCTCGCTTCATCTGAAAAGTGACACTCGTGCATGACAGCCGAAAGTGCGCTAAAGCACTCTGGGGGAATAAACAAGTTGAGAGGCGAGGAGGAGAGAGGGGAGGAGGGGAGGAGTGTGTGGAGAGAGGAGAGTCTCTCATTCATCAGACAGAAGGCCGTAGCGCTCATGTCTGCTCTCCACACTGAACGTCTCTGCTCCGTCCTCAGCACTGTTTAGACCAACTGCACACAAACATCCTGATGTTCATCTCGCCGCTGCATTATAAAACGGGCCAGGGGTAGCTCAGTGGTTAAGGCATTGGACTACGGTTCGGAAGATCCCAGGTTCAAACCCAACAACCATCAAGTTGCCACTGTTGGGCACTTGAGCAAGGCCCTTAACCCTAAACTGCTCAGATGTGTAATGAGATAAGAATGTAAGTCGCTCTGGATAAGAGCGTCTGCCAAATGCCTAAATGTAAATGTAAATAAAAAGTCACACTGTGTCCCGATTGTTTTAGGAAAAAGATGCTTCGTGAATGACGATGAATAATCTGGCTGCAGGGAGCAGGAATGCGGCGGGAGTCAGAAACACGAGTCTGAAGAAACGCTGCAGCAAGAACCAGCGTCTACAAAGACACGCCGAAATATCAGCTTAAAATTCACTTAAAGCATCGCTGCTGAAGAGAATACAGTCAGAATTAAGACACAAATCTCTCTGAGACACACACACACAAACATGCAAGAGGACACACACACACACCATTACCTGTAAGAGGACACACACACACACACACACACACCCTGACCTGCAAGACACACACACACACACACACACACACACACACACACACACACCCTGACCTGCAAGACACACACACACACCCTGACCTGCAAGAGGACACACACACACCTGTAAGAGGACACACACACACACACACACCCTGACCTGCAAGACACACACACACACACACTGACCTGCAAGACACACACACACACACACACACACACACACACACACACACACACACACACACACACACACACACCCCCTCACCTGCAAGACACACACACACACACACATACACACACCCTGACCTGCAAGACACACACACACACACACACACACACACACACACACCCTGACCTGCAAGACGACACACACACACCCTGACCTGCAAGACACACACACACACACACACCCTTACCTGCAAGAGGACACACACACACACACACACCCTGACCTGCAAGACACACACACACACACACACACACACACACACACACACACACACACACACCCTCACCTGCAAGAGGACACACACACACATACACCTGTAAGAGGACACACACACACACACACACACACACACACACACACACACACACTACATTTAAAATCATTATTTTTTTTTATAAATTTATTCGTGTCCAATTCCCTCCCGTCACTAGGGGGCTCCACATTAAGGCTACCACTACCACTCAGCCGGGAGGGCCGAAGATTATCACGTGTTTCCTCTGAACCACGTGACGCCAGCCGACCGCATCTTTTTGAACTGCTCGCTCACGCATCGTTGGGGGCGTCGTAACACACTCGAGGCCAGCGCTATCCGCTCCCTCCGCGTGCGCGAGCTCGTGCGTAGAGCCGTGGGAGCACTAATGCCTCTCATCCCCCCTCCCTGCTGAGAGAGCGAGGCCTCCGGCTACGAGAGGAAAACAGCATCACCCGGGGTTCGAACCTGCGATCTCCAGATGATTGGGCGAGCGCTTTAACCTACTGCGCCACTCGGAGGCTAGCGCATTACATTTTAAATGCATGTAAATTGATTATAGTTACCAATGTCAATAACATTACGTTACTAGCGGTACAAATGCATTAAAAAATCACGCTTTGAGCGGCAGCATCAGTTAACGAGCATGCGCTTAAATCAGTCGTCAGAGAGGTTTGTAGTTTTATATTTGATATTGTAACTGGTTCACTCTCCACCCCTGCAGAAGGAGAGTGAACCAGTTACAGCTGTCGCTCCTCACCCACTCTGTAGGCTCCCTATGTAGCCCCCCCCCCCCCCCCGGCCTACATAGGGAGCCTACGGAGTGGGTGAGGAGCGACAGCAGGTTCACCTGCAAGAGCGCACACACACACCTGCAGGAGCACACGCACACACACACATACATACCTGCAAGACGACACACAAACACACTCCGCGCTCCTGGGTTCTCGATTCATCAATGGCTGTGCTACTAGCTTTCGAATTAAGCAGCAGATATGTTCCTGACTTCTCGATTAATCAGAGGGGACACAAACACACACACCCCTGCAAGAAGACACACACAAACACCCCTAACAGGAGTCATTCATACACACACACACATGCACGAACACACACACACATGCACGAACACACGCACGCAAACAGCACAAACACTCAAGAATGCTTACAAAGCAAAACCCAGCCTGGCACGGCCTTCAACACACAGGAAGAGAGCACGCACACACACACACACACACACACACACACACACACGCACGCACGCGCACACGCACACCAACTGCAAGGTCATAAATACACCAATAATAAGAGCATAAACATCAAAATCCCAGAAGTGTCTCCCTAAAAGATGAAGTCAGGTGTCCTCTTTAAAACCATGTTGCCATAGAAGCAGGTGGAATTGAGCAGGAAATAGTGGCCAGGTGGAAGTGAACGTTCTGTGTGTGCGCGCGTGTACGCATGCATGTGTGTGTCTATACACACGTCACACTCACCTGAATTGAGGTCTCGTCCGGGGTTGAAAGCTCGGCTGTTGACGTTGGGGGACAGTCGATCGCAACTGATGGTTTTTGACACGTTTGTGTTAAAATTTCCATCAAACCTGCAAACAAACAAAAATAAACATATTTCAGGTTCATTCTGTCTCATTCCAGGGTTAGAATGCGTCTTCTCTCCATTACGCTCTTCACCTGCATCTCTATGACTTTACACACTGCGCTACTTCAACACGAGTGGCAACGGGTTCCTGGCGTTTCTATTAAAGTGGCCAGTGAGGATCATTTGCGCATGTTAAAAGATACACGCTGCACATCTGTCCTAACATTCCTCAGCTGGACGAAATCAACGGTGAGCCTTGAAGGACACATACACAAGCTAAAAGTGTTTCATATAATCCTGTATAAAAATCTCTCTCAGCTGTAAGTGAGAATGTGTATTCACACCAAACTGGCTGTGTGTGTGTATGCGTGTGTGTGTATGCGTGTGTGTGTGTGTGTGTGTTGAGAGAGAGATGGTGTTTCACAGCTGTCCCTCACTATGCTGCTCATCTAATGGAGGACTTCAGTTTCCTCCGGCCACCACATGCCCTCCTGCCACCTTTAATGACCACCCCTCTCTAAAACCACCCTAATCCACCCTTCTGCCCTAGTTCGCCCTCCTCACTCTCTCTTGTCCTCCAGCTCCCCCCCCCCCCCCCCGCCCGGCTGCCTCGTGATTGACGGCTGCTGTGATGTGCAAAGCGCTTTGAACTTCAGACATTTAATTCCCACCAGGCTCTCGTCATTAGAATTCTCCTTCAGTACACTTTTCACAAGTAGCGTGCTAGGCAAATGTGCTAGATAAAAAAAGAAAATACATTTGCAAACACTTTGAATCGAACATCAGAAAAGAGCGGAGAGGAGGCGGAGGCCGAGAGGACGCCGGAGCAACAGACACGTGCTGAGACTCCACTTCCTCCTCGAACACTGAATTAAGCTCGATGTGCAAATGAGGGACTAAATAAGACCTGCCAGACAACAAGCACTGAAACTTTATTTTTAAAAACCTAGGCGTGGCTAGACTGAGAAAACAATATCGGATACATATGGATTGTCTTAATGCTGAAAATATTATATATTTTATGATTTTCCTGATATAGTATAGTATCCATTTTTAACTGTAAAGGAAAAAGTCATCTAACTTCAGTTAAACATTCAAATAAAATAAATAATTGCCTGATCATCCTGATCTCGCCACTGCTATTCATGGCGAGGAGTCCAAATGAGGAAAACTGGCCATGCTCGTGATAATGACATGTGATATGTTTTCACATTAGGGTGCTGGGATCGTTTCCGAGAACCCATTTGACCCAAGAGTCTGGTTCGTTTTGATCAGTGAGAACAGGATCGTTCCGCGATCAAAAAAAGTGCCCGAGTCCGCTTAAAGACGAGGTCTCGGGGACGATACGCCGTTCTCGGACACGGATTGAATCACACATGGAAGCCAATCGTACCCGAGATCATTGTTTAGACGCCGCGTCATCAGTGCTGTCGGCCTCCTTTGAAATCCATGTGAGTGCGCATAGAGCATCGCTCTTGGCGTTTTCTTTTTCTCCGAAATCAATATTATTAGGAGGAAGGTGGAGAAAGTTATAGATAATGTTCTTTTGTGTGGTGTTTGTAAGGTTAATATATTCAGTAATAGATGTTTATCCAAGTAATACACAAGGTGATGTACGTGTGCGTAATATACTCTGGGTGTAGAACAGTGAATGGTGTTGGGATTGGGAAACATTGTGCTGTGCGGTTAAACCACTTACTAGACATTCATCGATTGGTTTGCTCAAACTGTTGATCAATTATGGAATTGTAACCCACTCCCACTACTACTGCGTATCCCCTTAGTACTGCTCCACATCTGTTTATACAAACCACTAAGTGTCACAATCTAGATTATTATAGCTGATCATCATACCCATATGTGATTTTTGTACAACCTTTCCAAATCTGTTGCACTAATTAGGGGCAGATCCACATATGTGCGATGTTCAGGTGTCCGCTAACCTTTGGCCATGTAATGTACAGTACTGTGCAAAAGTCTTAGGCCCCACATTATATGCTGTACCAATTTTGTTATATATGTTTATCATGTCTGCATAATTATGTACAAAATCCTTCAGTATTTCCATATATAACCAAAAAAAAATATAAATAAATAACATTACAGGAGAATGTATGCATGACTGTAAAGAAAGAAATGTACAGTACAAGACAGAGCAGTTTTCAGAAGGAAACAAAAAACCTAATGTACGCTCCTGGGATTTGCATAAAAATAGAAAGGAGCGAGTGTGACAAAGTTAACAGAAGAATTCAGATTCTCCAGCAAACTCAGTAAAACCTAACAGCTGGGCACATACAAAACTATGGCATAAGCAAAAGATGCTTTTGAAAACATTTCTGCATAAAAGAAACTTGTAACAAAATTGGTACAGCATATAATATGGTGCCTAAGACTTTTGCACAGTACTGTACATACTTCTTAAATATCCTTTACCCTTTCAAACCCTCAAGCACCAACTGCGTTTCCCCTGAGGATCACCAGCAGCAGGTGTGCATCAGGGTTTTCCCACCGCACACTCTTACACAGACACCAGATCTCAGACATAAAGATCACCAGAGCCTGATCCCCCACTGGACGTGTCTCAGACACACTTCCACCCTCATTTAGCAGCACTTGCTTTGGAAGGTGATACGATCAGGTGGCCTGGGGCTGCACTCCAGTGCTAATATAAAGCTCTTACCTCCCTGGAGATAAGATCCATACAGCACTGCCTTACTCTCAGTCCTCATCCATCAGACTGATGGGTCATTAGCGCCCCAGCATCCAGAGAATAAAAAGAGGCAGGAAATATGGCCTAAGAAAAAGACACGTGACCCGAGTATCGAGTATACCACACACTGACCACCATGCTGCTGTATCACCGGGTCCCTGCTTACAGAGACAGATTGTGGATTATCAACTAATGAAAAGGCAGAGAAGAGAGAAAACTGGACTGCTGTGCATCTAGAAAAACTGGGCTTCATTTAACATGGAATAACTTTAACTAGTACCATATTGCAGTTTCGGTCAGAGAGAGAGAGAGAGAGACATTAATGTGCTGTCCTGTCTCCTGGAGCCACCAAAACGTTTCATGATTCTATTTATTACAGAGAGGCGCCAGGCTGAGGGTCTGGAATGTTGGTAAACAAGTATTTTTATGTGGACATGTAAAACATGCCATTGTATGAAACCAGAAAACACAACGCCAATGTCCAAGTAATTCAGCAACGACCGATCCCAGTAATCTGAATCGTCTGATACCGATCGCTGATTGTGGGTGCCTGGGGGTTATCGCGATCTGCCATGTAAAGTCTTCTTGTGCGGCATTGTTTATGGATTAATTTACTATTCATGACTGTAAAAACAACTAATATTCCAAACAGCAGTGTATAAATATAATTACGATCTGAAAAAGTGTCATAAATGTAAAACTTTTAACGTAGAACCTTGGACTGCGAGTAACACGGTTTGCGAGCGTTCCACAAGATGAGCAAAGATTTTTAATACATTTTGACTTGGAAAACGAACAAGTCTTGGTTTACGCATACCGAGTACTCTTACAAATATCCAGATTTCTGCATTAATCCTCTTATTTCCTCTTGTGTGTGCAGCCGTGCTGAATAGTCGCCCACTGTCAGCCCGCACGCCTGGTGCGGTAAAGGAAACACGGGCTGCCTCGACCAGAGATTGGAACCGCTCTTTATTCCTCTCTACAGTATTATTTTTTTATAATAATGTTTTTTTTTTCAAGTGTTTTACTCCCTCGAGATTTTTGAGGGCTCCTGCTTCACTGAGGGTCAACTTACTGTAGAAGATTTATCTCCTCTATTCATACTTAAATTACAAATTACTTAAGTAACAAATATGGTTTGTTGTGTTAAAGCTTTTGGCAAATCCCATGTGGTTTTGCTTTAGGAAAAAAAAACGTATTTATCGATCCAACACTTAATGTCATTTATAGAGACTTGGTAATATTCCCAGACTGGCGACGACATGTTGATGTGGCCGACGACTCGTGTACGTATTTTGCCTCCTCACAATAGTAACGGTTTATGTGATCAGCCAATTGAGAAACAACCGATGTGTAAAAATGAAGTGATTATCCGTCGATTCCGATCAGTTGGTGATGTTATAAAACAGACTCGGTCTTAATGCTGAACGATGCCAACATATGCAGAGTATTATTGCAATAGAGCATGCAAAGTTATCACTCAGCATCAGGACTCAATATGTTAACATCAGTGATGAATAAAAGGTGTCTGTTGTGGCATACGGTATAGGGCAGTCACGATAGGGTGGCAAGAGTGAGCTTGGGTTGGCAGGAGGACCTGAAACGCTTCCAATCCTAGCAGTGTGACAGTTCATGCAGTACTCTGGTCATAAATTTTCTTATGGTATGAACAGCAATGCGAAGAAATAACACTGTGTGTATTTTCACAACCACTAACAACATAATGTTCATCCAGAGGTTTCCTTAAAAAAAAAAAAAAAAACCTCAAATTAAATTTTTTAGATTTTTGCTGTAATTGGATTCTAAAGGACAATATACAGTAGTGTGCAAAAGTCTTGAGCCCCCTCATTTCTTCATATTTTGCTCAAGACTACTGCACTGTACTGTAAATTTAGCCTTTAGTTTTGCTTTTAAATCAACAAGGAATCAAAAATATCTGTCATAATGCTACAGTATAAACAGATTATTTTGTAACGTGACATTCATTTTTAATGTCATAGTACAAATTGCAGTATAAATAGCTAAATATCTATAAATACATGTCTCTTTTTGAAGGTAATTATATAGTTTTATTCGTTGGATACTGATTTGTTGTTTTTTTACTGAGAATTTCAAAATCACTTAATATTTTGTATAATTTTTATCATTTTCTGTTCTATAATAACAATAATAATATATTTAATGATAGTGTTTAAAATTAAATGAAGTAATATTGTCATGAAGTGACTTTGCACTGTCTAAGAAAGTTGTTTTAAATGAACCTATTAAAAATCAGGAAGAAATAAAAAAAAATCTCCATTAGGAAATGCACAGCCGGGGGCCGGCCTCATTTCCCAATGGTTTTGCGCAGGGGAAGATCACATGGTTATTTGGGGACAGTGGCATGGCTGGATAAGTGAAGCAGCAGCAATCACTGGGATGAGCACTGAATGATTAAAAGCATTCTTTACATTTTCAGCTGAGTTCAGCGTGTGCTGGAAAACACACAGGCTGGATAAGTAGCAAGCACATGATATCGATACAGAGTCCAACACTTGGCTTTTTTCCTCGTGAGCGCAGAAATGGCAACAGGAAGAACGCAGATGAAGGATAACGTGCCCATGGGACTGTTCACACCATCGCATGGTTCGGATACCATGGCTGCTTGGGATGGTTCATGCCATGCTTCTAGTCTAGCACGAGTGAAGACAGACCAAGAATCATCGTTTTTTAAGAAAACAACAGCACACGCTCCAAAATGGTTGGCCAAAACATTCCCTCCCTTTAAAAGCAGGCACCGATCTATATCTTCTCTGTCAACTTTTCTTTTAAATATAATACTTAAAATAGTTTGCATTAAATTTTCCTCATAGAGTGAAAAACCCCTCTGTAATTTAGGGGGATTTAGTAAAACTTTGTGCACTACAACTGGCATTACCTGTCATTATTTAAAGTATATTGGAGACCAGAAATATTTCAAATTTTGGTATAAATCAACACGACTCGGTTACCTCTCAAGTATAATTTATGGTTAAATAAATGTCACAGTCATATCCAGTACAAATTCACCTCCAACCCACAAGTGAAGGCCCGCAGTGCTGGTTCTGCTTCTCTCTCGCTGCTCGGGGAGAATTTTCCAAAACTGTCACAGTGAGAACTTCAAATTTTCACAAAGTGGTCCAACAGTCTGGAAGTGTTTATGGAAAGTCCTTGAAGTTTTAGGAGCAATGTGCTATCAGACAGCTCAGTCTCACAAGTCAGGCAATAATCTCCCCCTCTGTCTTTCTGCACATACACACACACACACACACACACACACACACACACACACACACACACTTGAAGCTCTCACCTTATAAAGGACTTAATGGAAAGTAAGCTTCTAAGCTTCTATACGCTTCAGTAGCCAAAAACTTCCAAGATCTCAGAACCATGAAAACTGGAATCTGATTGGCTCTCCACATTTCTGTGAAACAAACTTTGAAACAGTGCAACACAATAAGCTTTATTAGTCATGGGATATAGTGAATATAGTGCACTGCAGTGAAAAATGGTTTGGTTCATGGCATTCAATTTAGAATTGTTATTTAAGAGTTCAGTTTAAAATTTTTCCATAACCTGGAAAAGGTCTTCAATTGGCCTTTTTTTTATGTCAGTCAAATATCATTGGCTAAGGTTAGGGATGAGAAATACCAGACATTCTCTAGACTTAGTTGGAGGCCTCGTACTTATGAAACATAGATCCAGCAAAAACACACAATAAAAATATACAAAATCCAAAATAGCTGTACTGACAATTGTTTCACAAAAAGACGTTTTATATTTCTTGAAATACTATTTTCCACTTATATTTTTGCTTGAGATTTTTTCTTATTAACTTCAAGTTGAACCTTTTTTTTTTTTTTTTTTTTTTTTGCAAGCCTACTTTGAGACTCGAACGACTTAAATTCGATTAAATTTTATAAATTCAACAAAGAAAAATTTTAAACGCCTTTTCAGAATCAATCCTTGATGACCAACCCCAGGGGGTGACAGTGGAAGGGAAAAACTCAGAGACGGCAATAAGAAGAAACCTTGAGAGGAACCAGACACAATAGGGAACCCATCCTCATTTAAGTACGGTATGTTCCTCAAAATTGAAACCAACACAAGCTGACCATTTGTGAGCTCCAGAATAAGTTCCTACAGTGGAAACTGATAAATCTCAAACATATCAACATAAACTCCCATCACTAATTCCCAGTACATGTTTTATTCCCAGTATTGTACGAGTAAACTAACTGAAGATCGCATAATAATTGATGAAACCACACAGTTCAATACTTCTTGCATTCCTTTCACCATTACTACACTAGTTATAGGACCAACATGCACGGTTATTAGGAATATGGAATGATTAAATTCAGTTGCCATTTTTCAGAATGGATTGCTTTAAATGCACAAGAAAGCTATAATCAAATATAATCTATCATCGGGTGTAGTGTGAAAAGCTTGGTGAGCAGAGCAGAGAATCCTCACTCATGGTGAACTCGGTGCTGTATGGGTGGGTGTGTTAGAAAGACCCGGAATGCTTTCAGAAACGGTTTATGGACCTGCTGCCGATTCATGAAAATTCTTTCTTGGCAGAAAAAAAAAAAGTCCCATTCAGGATGTCATCAGAGATTACAGTAAAGAAACAGAGGGAGGCTCAGTGTGGGAAAGAAAATGCTTGATAAGGAGATGAAAGATGTGGCTAAAAAAATGTCTGAATGAAAATGTGGAGAACAAAGTGAGAAAACAGCAGAGAGAGAGAGAGAGAGAGAGAGAGAGAGAGAGAGAGAGACCAAAAGCATGAGATTTAAGAGATAACTGGAAACTCTGCAAGCTGCTACCATTGAGATTAAACTTGAAAGCACTGCGCATCTCGCCTCGATTTGAACAGCGCCTCTGTATTCGAGGTTCATCTAGAGATAGGACGCTCCTGACATTTAAACGCACGATGGTGTGTGTCTTAGTTAATTCTAAACGATTTAACACACACAATGATAAACAACACTAAATTAGACCATTTGCATGCGTTACCTCAAACCAAAGAAATGACAGGATCATGTGAAATGCACTTGTTAATTAGCAACAGTAATAAAAGATCCTCAAAAAGCATGAAAAGAATGTGTGTATGTGTGGAACTAGAGCAGAAACAAATCCTCAAGAACTCGTTTCCTCTACTCACTCCATCATTGAGGGTGGGATGGAGCAGCAGTCCTGGATGTCTGTGAGCGGGGAAGTCAGATGGGCCGTGTACGACGCCTCCACCACCTGCTTGTTCCTGTTCACCACGTCCAGGTAACGGTTAAACTTCTCCCGGATCTTCTTCGCCAACTGAAAACATCAAAATGAACCGAAATGAGCAGACGCAACGCGCAGAAACATTCACACTCGGCATCATGTTACTACGAGAGCTCATGACAAAACTTGCTGAAATGATCTCAAGTCAAAGAGTTCTTTATAATAAATTCATTATTCACATTAGATAATTGAGGATCTAATACGCAAGTTTTAGGGACAAACTTTATTCAAACACCACCACGTCCATGAGGAAGCTGGTTATCGTACTGATCCCATGATCCTGTGTGTAACCTCCAGTCATTACAGTGATCAGCTTTTACATTATTAATAGTTATTAAAAATGAACTGTGCCACAATTTCAGTAGGTAGCTCCTCTGTTTCGTTTTCTTCATCACCCAAAGAAAGCATGCAGATTTTTTCTTCTTCTTCTGGAGTGACGCTGCAAATCGTTTACTTTAGCAAGAAGGCACTTGTTTTCAACACAGAACGCTGACTTCCAAAAACCCTTGATAGGTTTATCATGTTCAGCAGCGGCTTGCTTTGTTTCCAGCACTTTTGCATTAACGGTGGATAGCTTCAGGTCAATGACAGGAAGGCTGATAATGCACTCTTTTCATTTTTATCTTTTCATTTAGTCTACTTTGTTTGGTTTCGGCATAGCATTCCAGCAGCGTTCTAAGGAAGAAGCTGACGGTGTGTTTAATATGTCAGTGAACATGCCTATAAGCGGTACTATTTCAAGCAAGTCTGCAAGTGAAACATGTCCTTCCCAAAAAGAGTGGAGAAGAATGGAGCTCATGGACAAATGTTTTTGGTAAGTGAAAAAAATTATAAAAAATGTCTGGGGTCTAATCACCCAAACTCACCCATTCAGCATCCATCCCTCCCTCCTGCACCAAAGCAGTGCTGATATTCAATAAAACATGCCCTTGTGTGATATTGCATAAATGTATACACGCACACCTATACAAAAGTGGGATTCAAATCAAACCAGGATTTTTTCCAGTGCAGAATAACAAAACACAGCATTTCTCTATTTACTCCTTTGTTACATTAAAGCACTTATCCCAGAGTTCCACTAGTGTTTGCAGAAAATTCTCTCACTAGGCCCTTCCCATGATCAGGCTGCCTGGTACACATCTAAAACCCTGGCCTCCCAAGAACTCCTTTAATGGCCCAAACATGTGGAAATGGTTCAGAGCGAGATAAGGACTGTACGAGTATATAGCAATAACTCCCAGCCCGGTTCTTTTAATGTGCAAGTGGAGTTGGTGAACGATTGTATGTACAGTTCCCACAGACAGTCTCTTCCACCAGGTGGTGATGATCTTCAAGCTATCTGCTGATTTTCAAGGATCAGGCGTACCACTCGCTGAATGTTCGCAGGAACAGCCTGCAGTGGGCTCCGAGTGGGATCGTCATTCACATGCGTGTCATTTCTTCATTAAAATGGTTTGCTGCATGCAAGAGTCTCATCGCCGACTTGGGCTTATAGACTTCTGTAAACGTCAATTGGTTTTAGTCCTCCATTCAAGAAATGTCATTAGTCCCGGTTTGACTTGAACACCCTTGAAGTTTCATATAATATACTCAAGAAAAAATTTTAAATAAATAATAAGCGAACATTTAGTTTCTGTTTGGTTTCGGGCGATGGTATTCAAGTCAATCTGGGACAAAGTGTTTAATTAATTAATTTTTAGCAGTAGATCATCAGCAGTCAATACAAACTGACAGAAGGAAAAGGGAAACAAGCCTGGGCTCCCAGACCTAGAAGGGTGTGGCTTCATGCCAATTCAAACTCTTCTTCACTTTGATATTTGAACTAAGCTCACATTGATTTGTCTATGAATATTAAACCACTGCCACATAAAAGAATGGCAAATACTAAAAGCTCTACAGCGGACTCAAAAAAAAAAAGCTTCAACAACATTATGAATATCTATTTGGGATCCATAAAATAACGTGATAAGGTAAAGAGAAGCAGCACAGGCTGCAGTCCAGATTACTTGATTACGTGATTAATGTGCTTCCCCAGACTGGGCCTACATCAAAGCGAGCAAGCGTCAACCGCAGAGACTAAAAAATCACTCGGAATTAGACATGCACTGCGAGTATAACCTACGCTCCACATGGCTGATAAATGACTGGAGGGAAAAGATGTGTGAGGTGTAGATGAGTTTTCAGATCAGTGTGAGAACTTCGGCGTGACTCCCGCGTGAGGGTTTAATGCTGAAATAACCGCACGTCTATGAACTCTGGTTTATTTATCCAGCAAGAAGTTCCCAGAGGGAAATTAAGAGCTCGAGCATTACTGGCTCGGCAATAAGGGTTCCCCCAGGTGTTGAACATAAATTACGTGCGCACCAGCGTTTTTCATTCAACGCCGGCTCATTTAGCAAAGCGGCAAAGCGCAAGAGAACTGTTGGGATCCTCGCACGCACAAAAAAAAAAAAAAAAAAAAAGACATTAAGACTCTCAACCACATCACAAATCATGCACGTACACGCCAAACACAACACTGCCTTGCACCTAATACGCTATAATAGCTGCAGCATGACAATCAACCCACCTCATTTGTCCAAAAAATTAATAAATAAATAAAAATGTTCACCGAAAATACAGATGCTGGCTGTTAAGGATATGGAGAAAAAGTGGTCCCATGACCCATTGACCTTGTGCACCTCAGCTACAGCTTGGCAATTGGAGGTAAAGCTGGCAAACTGCTCGACCCAAATTAACACGAGGAAAAGGAAACGGTCTACGTGTGGCCCGGTATCAGGAATAACAAAAGGAGATCCAAACTCAGCAAATCCAAACAGGCATAATAAAACCAGGTCGATTGTAACAGATTTGAGAACTGATGAATAAGGTAAAATCTACAAGCAATAACAATTCTGTCATTGCATAAACTGATTCTGCACGAGGCTAAAGTTTATACAAGGTTCTCCCTCAAAGCTTATAAAAGTGGAAGGGAGATCATAATGTGATCCACCTGTTAAATAAATATGAGCGCGAGTCAAAAAGCAAACGCACTTCGGTCATATTAAAACGCCTGTTACCCGCGCTCATCAGCGCTCATCAGCGCTCATCAGTGCTCATCAGTGCTCATCAGTGCTCATCAGTGCTGTCCGTTCAAGGCTACCGTCTCCCCGGTCACTAGCTGTGCAGGTGTGAATGTGTTCCATCAGGTAAATGGAAGCCCCAATTAGGATTTGCACAAAAGAAGAGCAGCGTGCAGTGATGAGTTTTTTTGTGGCCTGAGGGTGTACCTGGTGGGCATCAACAGAAGCGATTAGATATCTGTAATCAAACTTTGGACAGATACTCTAAAGAAGGTGAAAGTTTCTTAAAGAGAATTATTACCGGTGATGAGACCCAGATTTATCACTACGAGTCTGAGAGTAAACGGTGAACAAACAAAACGGAAACATCCTCAATCACAAGCAAGAAAAAGTTCAAAAGTCAAACGTCGGCTGGAATATTAACGTTTGCAGTTTTCTGGGATTCTAAAGGAGCAGCACTGGAACATTATCAGGTAAAAGGTTCAACAATCATTAGTGCTCGTTACAGTGAGATGCTTATTGAAGAGCTGAACTCCGGATTAAACGCAGAGGACTGCTACGACTCATGCGCTGTGGTCTCGCATGACGATGCACGTCTGCACACTGTCGACAAACTTTGTTAAATCATCCTTCCTATAGTCCTGATCCCGCTCCAATGAACTTTCACCTGTTAGGTCCCCTAAAAGCAGACCTACAAGGATGATGATTCCCTTCTGAAGAAGAAGTGAAGATAGCGGTTCAATCGTGGTTCGTAGCTCGGCCTAAAACATTTTTTAATGAAAGAACATGAAAGCTTGTTGACCAAGTGTATTGAAAAGCAGGAAGATTATGTCGAAAATTCATGTCTTTTCTAAAAGTTAATTAAAACTAATTCTACAGCCAGAGTGCAGATCATTTTTGACTCACCTTTGTACATTAAAGAGAAACAACTCTTCACTCTATAAAGGATAGAAACATTTAAAACTGCTTTAATTGGCTGCTTTTCCATACGAGTATGCCATGTCAGCTGAAACCGAAACCTGAATGTCACAGGTTCTTTTCAAAGCCAATGTTGTCCTTTTCATAAGTAGCATAAACGAGCAATTTCCTTGAATTATGGCTGTTTAAGCAATTTTCACCAATTGCCCCTTTCCTTTAAAGAGTTAAAACTGGTGTAATTGTGAACAGACAGAAAAAAAAGTGAACAGCACCTGTGTCTTTGACTATCTTTAAATCTGCCTCAAAGTAAATAAGGAAAAATTATTTACACAAAGCCAAATCTGATATCAGCCTTCAAATCAGTACGGCGTTCTGTTCCGTGTGCTGCAACGGCGCCTGCAGAAACCCTGACGATAACGAGGCTCTTTATGAAACAGAATTAATAAATATCTCTCTTTATGAAGTTGCATGAACAGATGTTTTTCTTTCGCAGCAGAAACATGTGACATATAGAAATCTGTGGCCAGGATTAACGTGAGGCCTTTTAGTCCCTGCTGATTGTAGGTACTCTAAATCTATAACCTGGATCACAACGCTGATGAGTGTCTGTATCTCAGTTCTGATTGGTGGCTCTGACCGTATTTCCAGCTGCACCAGTTTGATCTAATAACAATTCTGTAGTAAAAAACACTCGTTCACAGGGATTTGCACAACAGACACTCCGCACATACGGCTTTAGATGATTTTCTCTATTTTCAGAGCTTTGGAACACTCAGAGGTAACGCTGTGACTAAGCTTTGACATTCAGGAAAGTAGGGTTTGGCTTGTTTTTCCCCCAAGCTGCATTTTTTTTTGTTTTATTGACAATAAAAGAAAAATGGAGATTGTTAAGAAACAAATGTTTCGAGACAACAGGAACAATCTTGTTGGTGTTGATGCGCCACAACACTACAACACCCAGTCATTGATTATTTTCCTGTATCAGGATATTCTACAGCCGGGGTACTCAATAGGCAGACTCCGGTCCGCATTCGGACCCAAATACGGTTAAATCTGGACCGACGCCAAAACAAACATGCTAATTTAATCATAATCCAAATGAGTTCTCAATGAAGTGCGCAACTGTGTTTCCGTGCGATAGTTCATGAACGAATCTTTAACATGACGCAGAAGAACGAGCCGTCTCTGATAGTGATTCGTTCATTTTCTACTGGGCGTGCATGCGCAAATCATCGCAAAACCTCCGTAGGCTATGTATTGAACGGTTCTCAGCGAATTGTCAAGTCTCGAGTTCTTCGGTCCTTTGTTACGTGACTCCCATAGTCGCTATGCGGTGCAGTAGAAAGAACGACTCGTGGAAAATATAAGACGTTAGCTACTCATTCTGTTTATTATAATATGTCCTTAATATCCTAATGGCCGGCTCAAAGCTGGCCATTGAGATAAGTTGATTTTGAAAACAGCGAATTTAAGAGTGAGTGGACAGAAAAATATGCATTTGTGCTCCCCGTGGGAAGCAGAAAACCAATGTGCTTAATCTAGCAAATCAAAAGTGGTCACCTTCTCACCTTCTGGACACAGATGGTTACTGCAGCAGGTGTTCCTGTCCTGCAGAAAATGGCCCTTCAAATTCTCACAATGTTTTCCTCAACGTACTGCTATGAATCTGCCGTTTCAACTATGAGCACGGTGAAAAACATATCGCAGCTCCATCACCAATGAACATTTACATCAGTGCCTCCACCTGGTCCTCACACCTTTTATTCCCAAGTTCAAACAACTAGTGGCACAAAGATGATGTCACCTTTCACTACCATGACTACCATGTCATTTTGGGTTTGACTTTTTTTTGTAGTTCTCTATTTGAAATTGGACTGTAATTTTTCCGGACCTCAGACTGAATAGAAATTTGGTAAGTGGACCTTTCAAATTTATATTTGACTCCCCCTGTTCTACAGCATACAAAATGGCGATTAAAAACTAGACTATAAGAAAAATTGGTCAGAAACCGAATCTATAATATTACTTGCTAAACATGACTATATGGCCAAAACTTTGTGGACACATTTCCTCAAGCTGTCCAGAACAACTTTAAAACTTAGAAGCTCAAACATGTTTCTGGTTTCTGAGGACATGCTCACTCTCTTGCTATTGTTTCCCAGCTTACATAAATTATTTTACATTTCAGCACTTCACCGACGCCTTTATCCAAAGCAACTTACATTTTCATCTCATTATACAGGGTGACACAGAATAACAGGAATTTTTGAAATGCGTATTGGTAGCCATTAGCAGGTGGTAGCACTGCGGGTTAGTGACATTTAGCAAGTAAACAATCCGCCATTTTAATAATCATGGATCAGTGGAACGTAAATAAAATTTCTTTCTTTTATCACTTCTAGTTTTATTGGATTGTAAAAAAAAAGTTAAAATTTTTTTGAGCCAATGCGGTCACTTTAGATTTTTATATAATAAAATTTTTTTCCCCACCTTTATCATCAGCAGGAAAGTTTATTGAAACATATTCTGAATAAGGTATTCACTTTTAATGTCTTTATTGTAAATTCCCACAGGTTTAAACTGAACTATATCCATGAAAAAAATAAACACTAAAACAAAAAAATTATAAATTAACATTCTTCTTAATTATCGACAGACTATTCGCCTATCAAAATAGTTTTTAGTTACATACTTTTGGCCATGTTGTCATGTTGGAAACCTGACATCCGTCTGAAATGAAACATCACAATCAAAAGAACTGATATTTTTCACATAAGGCCACTTTCAGAAATGACGAAAAGTGTAGCTGAAGTGAAGATAGTAAAATAACTCCCAGGTGCTTCGTGTCTGTGTCATTTCAGCGGGCCGACTGCTTTATCGTGTACTCCCAAAGCTCAGACATTAATGCAGTGGTAGTAATTGAGGTGCCAGAACACTCACAGTGCCAACAGACGACTTAATCTCTCACTAACAGACAGTAAACAGCTGCAAGAGTGCAATAGTATCATAGGAACAACTTGCTCACAGGGGCATTTTCCTGGCAAGGCAATGCAAGCAAAAAAAGAAAAGAGAAGAAAAATAAATAAATAAATGCACCCCATCTTGGTATATTCAAACTGGGTGTTTCCAACTGGAGTGTGCTGCAGGTAATTACATACTGTATACACACAGACGCTATAACATTCCCGAAGACAGGCAGAAATGCACATAGACATGCGCTATATGTAGGTGCACTTACTTATTATAAAAAATTTTTTGTTCCACTGTTTTTTTTTGTTAAACTTCCTTCAAAGCCAGAAGGAAAAAAATTTAAAAATGTTGCATCAGATATTAACCACACTGTGCCAACACAGGGTGTAATTTCAGTAACATTAAAATCACATACTCTGAAACATCTAAACCGTCGTGTTGAATGAAAAGAGTTTTAAAAGAACTATAATTAAATGAAGACAATTTGAAGGGTTTGACTGCAAAAGCATATATTATATTTGGTTTATGGCTCCTTAGAGTCACAAAAATGTTAAACACAAATGATAAAATGTGTTTTGCTTATAAAGTTGTTGTTTTTTTAGAAAAACACTATACATTCACTTGCCCCAGTTTTGCCAAACAGATAAATCAGACTGCAGTTGTGTTTGTAGCTGTTTAGATATGCAACTTAGGGTCAACAATATGTTGAAATAAAAAATACAGCATGTAAAAGTTATGCTTTAATTGTGTTTTTGTAGCAAGTCAACCAATTAGAACAAGGAGAAAAGTGTTGAAATTTGTTGCTTACAAAAACTTTTTAATCACAAAGATATTTTAAAGCTCGAAAATGGTACAAAAACTTTTTACAGTTTACAGCATCCTCATCCTCCTCCTCTACCAGTTTCAGGTCAACAGAAGTCCATGACTGCTGGGGTAATTGCTGTGGCAGGAACAGATGGTACGTGTTCTTTTTCCTGGTTTCAACATTCTCCAAAGGTCCAGTGGACACATTTCGTTCATTCCCAGCAGCTGCTATTTTGCCTAGCTGGCAGTTTTCCCTCGACTGATCACATGACAAAGAAGCAGCGTGGTTGGCTCTTTGTGTTTTGCTGTGTGTAATGTAGTCAGTTGTTTACAAAAATGTTTAAGCTCTAAACTTCTTTAAAAAAAAATTTAAATAAGGATATGTAGATATTTGTAAATGAAAAGTTTCATTACAGACAATGTTTGCACACCAGAGGAAAATAATTTGCCAGAATGTTTGAAAATTATGTTTACCGCATTTTAGATTCAAACCTTTCACACACTATTATCTTTGGCAGTGTGGAAGTGATGGCTTAGATGCAGCACAGAACCGCTTACTCTCACACAGAGCTTCAGGAGCTCCAGTGTTTCAGCACAGACAAACACAAAGTAAGCTTCAAAGCTAACCAGACAGCCACTGTCGAATTTTAATTGGCATCCGCAGCCCCTGCAGACAAAACACACACACACACACGCACACACACACACACACACACACACACACACAAAGAGAGGGAGAATTTACTCACCTGCTGCACCTCGGTCTCGCCGTTTGAAGTTTTCTCCGTGTACATAAAGGAGTTGAAAATTCTCTGTGGGGGCGAGAGGAAGAGATAAAGGCTCAGTGAGATGCGCTGCCAAGAAAACTGAGACGCAGGACCGTTTTATTGAACTAGAATGAACTGGAATGAAATATGTGAATCAAATTTCCTGCCATCTGTAACCGTGAAGAAAAAGACCAACACAGAGACTTTGCTTAGTTATTTATTTTTTTGTTTAACAACCAGATCAGAAATACTGCAGTTCATCTTAATCCACATTTAGTAATGTCTTAGTAAACCGACAGGGACTTCAAGGCAATGCATGAAATAATGAGCTCCAAATCTAGCTGGAAAAAAATGTGTATAACATCATCATATACAAACAGTTAGTTCTGACCGAGCGATCAGATTGGACGAGATGCGTTCCACGAATGCTGATAATGGACAGTAACATTACCAAGGACACCATTTGGTGCGTGACAAGCGATTGTACACCCTACATAGTGCACTAGCTTTGCATTTAACGCTGTTTTGGATTGAAAACCGGAACCCGGAAGTTAACAGAGCTGACATTAAGCCGGTTGAATGAAAATATAAAGAGAAACTTACAAGATTTACCGGACTATGTGTTATTCTCCTCACCTTTTGGCTACAACAACAAGAAACTTGGAACTACAAAAACTTGGAACTACTTTTATCCTTGTTAATCACACTAACTGTCGGTCGCCAGCTCCACCAGGCACGGAAGGCAAAATAACTGGTTAAAGAAACAAAATCACCTTGTTTGTTGGATTCTTCCCCCAATTTTCATAATTTAGACGTGTCCAATTCCTCCCCGTCACTAGGGGGCTCCCACATTGAGGCTACTACCACCACTCAGTCGGGGGGGGGGCCAGAGACTATCACTCGTTTCCTCCGAATCACATGATGCCAGCCGACACATTTTCTCGAACTGCTCGCTCACGCACCGTTGGGGGCGGAGTAACACACGAGGACAGTAACACAGAGGACAGCGCTATCTGCTGCTTTCGCTTGGATGAGCTCACAGACGCCCCTGATTGGCAGTAGAGCCGTGAATAATGTGGGGGCACTAAGTACCTCTCATCCCTCCCCTCTGAGAGAGCTCGGCCTATCAGCTCTCTCTAGACCTCCGGCTGCGAGAGGTTACAGCATCACCCGGGAATCGAACTCGTGATCCCCGAATGATGGGGCGAGCACTTTACCACTCCGCCACTCATCATCTTTTGATAATAAATTGTGTTTGTGGAACTGTTGTGTAAAAGCCATATCACACTCAAAGTCATGTTGTTGTGCTGGATATTATTATATTAGGTGACCGCATCCCAAATGTGAAGCATATATCCAGCAATATCATAAACACAAAAATCCTTTAAAGAAAATATCAGATATCTCTGACTACAGATTCAGATTTATTTGTGTGTGTGTGTGTGTGTGTGTGTGTGTGTGTGTGTGTGTGTGTGTGTGTATTTTTAAGCCAAAATGCGGTATTAAATGTCATCAGGTACTCCTCATAAGTAGGAGTAACATTTTAAAGTAAAGGCTTATTTTCCTTAAATTACCGCTGTTTAAGTCATTTTCACCAATTATACTTTCCTTTCAAAAGCTTTACTATAATTGTGAACAGGCAGAAAAGGTAAACAGCACTTGTGTCTAAAATTAGTAAAAGACTTGGTGCAAATAAAGAAAGTTTTAGGGTAAGCCAAGACTTTTCAGCTCTCATTTGTTGTGGTGGTTTGGACTAGCAGGAGGTGCAGCCAGGACTGAGAACAGATGAAAGCTGTGTTGAGTGCAGTTTCTTCAGGAGAGTGGTGAATATCACACTCCATCTCCATCACACTACACACCAACCTGAACACTGCAGTGTTAGTGCTGTTCTCACTGTGTCACCACTACAGCCGCGCTGGTTACGACCCAAACCACAGACGAATCAGGACTGACCCGGAGACTCGGCCCGGCTGAGCTCGGTTTTTAAAGAACGGGAAGGAAAGAGGAGGGAAAGAAAAAATAATAATAAAGGAAAGGCAAATAAGGGAATGTAGAGAGGGTGGAAGGAAGGAAATTAAAGAACGACTGAAAAAGAAGTTAATTACACAAGGGAAAGGTAAGAAAAGCGAAAAAGAATGAAAATGGAGGAATGTAGAAAGAGAAGGGAAGAGGTGAACTGAAGGAACCAATGGGAATGCAAGGATAAGCAAAAGGAAATCAATAAGAATGGGAAAGAAATAAAGATTAAAAACTAACATTGTAGAAAAAGGAAAACAAAATAAATTAATAAAAGAAGGAAAGGAAGTGATGAAGTAAGTGGAGGAACTGAGAAAAGGGAGAAATAAAAAAGTAATGCTGAGAAGGGTACAAATAAGTAAAAATATAGTTGCAAGCAACGATGACGGGTCCAAGCACCCTGTGCCATCGCCACCCCGAGTCCGCTACACAACCTGTGTGTTAAGACCTACAAAAAGCCATCCCCGCCCGGGTGCACCACACAACTTGCACATTTCACACACAGCAGGGTTACATTGACTTTTCTGCTCTCTGGTCGATGTGACTAGTGGATTTCCGGAGTCACTCGACATTCAGCCTTTTTACTCGACACAATTGTGTTACCAGAAAATCACAGTTTTTTTTCTTCACCATGATACGTTAATGTTTGTTATATCTAGATTTACTTATAAATGACAGCATACACTGTATCACTATAGTAGTAGTCACGTATTCAGTACTGTTAAGATCCCAATATAAATGAACAGTATATTCTGCTTATTGAACTTAAATTCAAGCCTCTTATCACATGACATTGAAAAATAACAGATTCAGTCCAACTGAACTCATTCTGATATTAAAAATTATTTATCATTTTAGTGTGTTGTGTACTATTATCAGGTATTATTATTCATTATGTATTATTATATCAGAATTCTGAGTTAGGACAATGGACTCTGGTCTATCTTGTTGTGTTGACTCTTTATAGTGTGACAGAAAATTCATCAATTGATTGAATTACATCATTCAACATGAAATCTAAATAGATTTTAATAGTGATTACTTTATTTATATATAATCAGTAAATAACCTGCGAAAGGGGCAAACATTCTCTGAGAAGCAACAGCCCTTTAAGGAAATGATACACATGAGTGTGTGTGCGCAATGCGTGTGTGAACATGTGTAGAGAGAGATATTAAATGTCCTCATTACATTCACGCGCGTTTTATTCGTGTAATATTACGTTGCAATGTGTTTATTATATCGGATGCCTTTAGAGAAAACTACAACAAAAAAATATTTCGTCATACCAAAGAATAAACTACCCGCCAAAGTGACCCACCACAGACGAATTTAACCCGCATTTGTCAGTGGTTGGCGAGTGCCCATGTCAAACCCTGCACACTTATCTCATTCGTGTTTTTTTTTCTTAGTTTTCAGGAAGAACTGAACCACAGCAACGATGTAACTACAAACTGAGAACAAAAAAAAAATCTATTTTTGCTGAGCATTCTGTCTTTTGTGCGCGTGTATGTGTGTGTGTACGTGTGTGTGTACGTGTGTGTGTATATGAGAGAGGGAGAGATAATTAGAAGGCTAAAAGCCTCAACACTTTTTCTAGGAGCAATGCTGAGAGACTGGCAGCTCAGAGTCGCTATTAGCTCTCGTGTTGAACATCAACATCAACCCGGTCCACACAGGAGGCTGTTATTATATGAAACACAGCTGGGGCCGTTTTTCTCACGGAGTTTAATTCACTAATATATGATCTGAGATGGAACACGTAGCTCTCTCCTTAGTCCAAGTAACAACACACAATTCATGAGTTCGGGGCCGAAATTTTGCTTCATTTTCGGATTTCTAAAATGGAAAAGAAGGATATAAGGAAATCAGGAAGAAAGGAAAAGAGAGAGAGAGTAAGAAAGGAAAAGAACTACAAAAAAAACGAATCGTCAGAAAAAAATCTGCAAATAGAAGAAGTGAAAAAATGAAGAAAAAAGAACAAAATGTTCAGTTTGACTGCATTTCAGTCTCAAACTTTCATCAATTTAAACAAATGAAGAAACAAACGTCTGTTCAAAAGTCAAGACAGTTGTTTTTATGAGTACAGGAGCGTTTCTTAAGCACAGCTTTTCAAATCTGTAGATATAATCCGGTAAGATGATGCATGGATTTAAGAAGCTTATGAGCAACCTGATACATATTCATACACAAAAGTGTCTGCTTTATGAATATTGATGTATGGTGGGCGGGGACATAAAAACAGGTCAGGAAAATGCTTTACAATTATTACGAACACACGGGCATCATTTTAACAGTGAAGTTTCCTTCGACTGAATTCTTGCACGGTTTAATGCATGTCAGAGGTCATTTGATAGTCAGAAAGGCCCATTAACATTTAAAGCATTTGGCAGACGCCTTATCCAGAGTGACTTAGGTTATTTTTTTATAGTGTATCTGAGCAACTTGGTGGAGCTGAGGTTTGAACCTGGAACCTTGTGAACCATGGTCCAATGTCTTAACCACTGCGCAATGCCCCCCCCCCCCGCCGCCCCGCCCCAAAAACAACACAAACCATTTACAAGCAATATATAAAATACGTAATACACTTACAAAACGTCAAACAAGCTTGTAACTACCGTACCGTGTGACTACGTAAAACTGAGGTGGTCTCGCGGGGCGCAGCGTTCGGCCATAAACCTAATCCAACATGGTACCAGTTAGAATTACACAGTGGACTTAACACGAGCAGCAGGTGCTTCACTCGGAGATCTCGCACACTGTAAATGCTCGACACTTGTCCTCCAGCTCCACACTTACTGAAAATGTGTAAACACCGGCACCAAGCGAAGCAGCTGCATGAAAACAAGGACAGTTATATTGCGCTCTTAATATAGCCAGGATAATCCTTACACAACACGCTGCAGCCGAGTGTAGCGCTGACGATAAAACCTGACGAAATGTTATCGCTGAGATTAAACAGGCTTAGACAATCAAGGCTCACTTCTTTGCAAAAATTCTTTACTGGGAAGGGTCTGGATACGCAACTGACGTGACTGAACGCTGACACAAAAGGCGCTTCTTAACGCTTAACATTTACATTTAGGCATTTGGCAGATGCTCTTATCCAGAGCGACTTACATTTTTTATCTCATTACACATCTGAGCAGTTGAGGGTTAAGGGCCTTGCTCAGGGGCCCAACAGTGGCAACTTGGTGGTTGTGGGATTTGAACCTGGGATCTTCCGAACCGTAGTCCAACACCTTAACCACTGAGCTACACCTGGCCCCACGTAATGACTGAAGCTCGAACCGAGATGGGATTCATTTTAAATGGCTGCCGTGATTTCCTATCTTACACGTGCTGCTCTGTGATTTTATTTGTATCCGGATCAACTGGGTCACCGCTATTTTTCTCAGGCCATCTCTAAGGAACAAAAAAATAATAAAATAAAAAGACGTTTGACTGCTGCTACTTGGCATATTCACAGAGCTTTGCTCATAGTGTTTATACTCGTGACCCTAACATATTAAACAGTCATAAAATAAAAACCAGATGCTTCTCAGATGATTTGTGATTGTTTTTAATTTACTTTCATATTGTTGCTGGAAAGGTGTTTTGCCCAAAACTGAAATAACAGCCTGTCTTCTCTACTCTAGTGCCTCTTAAATCTCTTGTATGTCATGTTGTGAATGAACCATGAACTGTGACACAAAGAATCGAAGTCATTAGAAGAACTACAATCTATGGAAAGTAGAAAACGGGTACGAGTATCAATCACCAGGGACCATCCGATACGATGTCCTGATACTAGGTGCAGAATCGATTTGTATTGCCATTCTGTAAATATCACGATTTTATAAATATCCCAATTCGATTTTTTTCTCCTCCTGTGATTATTTTCTTGCTGTATGGATGAGAGTTTAGGAGGCATACTACGATTCAGAGGGTCACTGGTTCCAACCCCCAAGACAAGTTGCCCCTGTTGGACCCTTAACTCTCAGAGACCTTATAACTCTGGATAACGACATCCGCCAAAAGCCATAATGTAAATGTAAACAAATAAAACTGTAAACCATATCGTGCATCATCTCAAATATTAAAAATATCGATCGAATCAGCTTTAAACATCTCTCTCTCTCTGTCATTGATTGACATCCCATGTTGTTAATCAAACAAATATCTTGAAAGTCAGAGTTACCCTGTAGCTCTTCTCTTGTCTGATGTCTGATTGACAAATTCATATGACTGGAACCAGTTTTTAAAAAAAACTCCAGTTTCAATTCTAGTAGCCTTTGTGTTATTTATAATAAACATTGAAATGCTGTGTAAATTGAGTTGATTGTTTCTACATCAAGTTTTATAGAAAACAATACCGCTCCATAGGGGCGGGCGATATACCGGTATACACAGTTAACCGGGAGAAATGTCAACCGATAGAGATTTTGGTCTATCGTCTTAATCGCGGTTGAGATCACGTGACGTTGCATGTTACATAACCACGCAATACACATTCACTTCTATGGGAAGCCAAACACATCTAAAGTGGGACGAAACCGTGGCATCCGATTGAGCCGGCGTGAGCAGACCAAATATCCAGACCCGGTGGATCGCACAGCGCTGCTCGAATCACAAACCTGCGCGACGCTGATAGAAATAGAAAGCGTTTACATTTACAAAAATACATTTTACCCCGCTGGGATGCGCACGTACAAACCAGGCAAGGCAAGGCGGAAACAATATTAAACAGTCCTGACATTTTAAATAAAAAAAACAGTGAGTCGTGCAGGTTTGTGATTCGAGCCGCGCTGCGCGATCCACCGTGCTACGCAAATAAACCAGATCATCACTGCGCTATGCAGATAGTCGCGCTGCGCTGTCCACTGGGCCGCGCAGATATTTGGTTCAATCGGGTGTAAAAACAAAAAAAGCGAGAGCACACAAAATCCTTATCAACTGTTTATTCTCCTTTATTCACAAAAACAAACTGAAACTCTAGAGCAGGAAGTGCGCATGCGCCTTTCTGCCCTTCTACGGCAAGCCCCGAGGGGATAAAAACCTCACACACACACATATGCACCTCACAAGCGCCTGTGCATCTAACATTAGCACAATATAACAAAATCAAATTAGGTTGTTACACATCCAATCAAATATGGCCAAAGTAAAAAAAAAAAATGCAGCAAACCTCAGCAATTCCCAGTTTAAATAAAATTACATTATGTAAAACAGTTTCTTTGTGTTCGAATTTTAATTTATGCATTTTCAGATACAAATTGCTATATTGTGATGTATATCGTTATCGAGGTAGAAAATTGCTTCTACCGTGATAGAAGATTTTGTTTATATCACACACCCCTACCGCTCCATATTCCAGTCCAGTGGGTGGCAGAATTGCACCTAATGCCCATAATTATAGAAGGTGAAGAAGCAGTAGTCTTGCAAAATGTGAGTATTTAGCAGGTAATTTGCAGATGTATAACCTGCAAAAGCCGTGGGATATCACGAAAGAAATTCATTATTTTAGACCATTTAATATTTGCAATTCAATCACTGTCAACAAAAGAACTGCATTAACTATCTAATTGGGCAACACTAATTGCAAGAGTCAGTAAATCATTTTTGTAATTTTAAATACTTCAAAATGTGTTAGAAATATAGCTGCTTGGTAAATCTCACTATATAAAACTTTAGTGCTGTTAAATCAAATCGAAAAATCGCAGTGGGCAAAAACCGAATAAAATCGGTAAAAAAGATTTACTTGGATGAATGTAAAAATCACAGGCTTTCACGCCCTGGTGTAAAATATTAGAAAGAAAAAGCGCGAGCAGCAGCATGAGTATTTCATTCCCACTCTGGAGGGTTTGTTTTCCCGAGCCGCGCTGATGGCTTTCACAGCTATGGCTATGCCTGGGAGGAATTTCACAGCTTGAAACCTGAGAGCCCTGACTAGAGACGGCGAACCTGCTGCGTGAAAGGTCCTTGAACCTTCAGAAGGGCACGTACGCACAGCGAAACCTCGAAATGAGGACAGCGTCACATGCACGTGGGACCTGGGCAATGTTAAAAACTAGCTGTCGCACCAGGTTGCGATATAGCGGTAGCCCACTCGGCACCTTCTCAAAACAAAGACACAAATACACACAGACACTACAGACTGACACGCAATCTGTTTTTAACTCCCCTCACATTTAAAATGTCAACTCGATTCAAACGAATCGTGCAGAACAAAGACAAAAGGTTAGACAAAGAATGTGGATTTCTTTGACGAAGAATGAGAACTTTTACGGGAATTATTCATTCATCCTTAGGAACTGCCTGGTCACAATCACAGGTTTTAAATAATCTGTTTATTAGTTTAAGGATTAATTCATCTCTAGCTGAGACCAATTATGAGCTCCGGTGATGTGCTTGTAGCTGAGGTTGAGGAACGGTCAGAGCCACAATCCCACACACCGGGCTAGCAACTCTTTCAATTTCTGGGCTTTCGTCCAGGTCTACTTTTCCTTTTTAGCCCCTAAACAGATGCAGATTGGGGCACTGTGTTACACTTCTTGCTAACACATACCAAATCCGGGAGAGTAGAATAAATCCACTTGCAACAAGCTCACCAAGAGCTCTGGCTTCAGGATATGGTGTCCTAAGAGATGATTAATCTCATTAACCCAAAGGTTAAGCTGAACTCCAGTTCAATACATGCCTGAACTGGGTAAAGCTTATTGTGCCCTTTGTCCAGGCTTGCTGACTCCGTCATTCCTGAACAGAGGCATGGTCAGGGAGATCCACTTAACAAAAGCCCTGACTTTTACTCCGAATCCAACTCACCCGCTTTAATTTGTTCATCCCCCAAAGAACAACATGCACAAAATCAAAATATTTATCCAACAGGTTTTAAATGCAACTTTGGAGAACACCACCTGAGGATATAAACCTTCATAACATTCATGATACCGTGCCGTAGCTTGCTCTGCAAATGACACGGTGAAGGAGAATAAACCTGTTAGCAAGTCATGCATCTTCAAAGTCAGAAGCCTGCCTGGCTAATCCTCATTAAATTTGGTATGTACCATGGTGAGAATGCAGAAACGGTGTTCTGGCCCCCTTTCCATCCTGCATGATAGACTCTGGACTGATCCCTAATTCAACCATGATTCTACACCGGACCAGGATCAGTTTTTTTTGGGTGGGTGGGTGCACATGGTCAGGCCACAATCCAATGTGAGATGAAATGCCAGTCCCAATCCCAGATAAAATAGGAGAGTTGCATCAGGAAGGGTATCTGGCACAAAATCAAACAATTAAGCAACATCGCACTCGCTGACTGATAGGATCAAGAATTTGTCCATCAGAGGAACAACCCATGTTAGATGTTATGGAGGTAAAGTCAGAGAGGCCAGACTGAGATGGTTTGGACATGTTCAGAGGGGAGATTGGCAGTTCCATCCTCAGCATCCTTTACAGGCAGGAGGTCTAAAGGAAGACCAAAGAGGAGATTGATGGATGAGAGAGGACATGAAGTTAGTTGGTGTGAGAGAAGAGGATGCAGAGGATAGGGTTAGATGGAGGCAGATGATTTGCTGTGGTGACCCCTGGAAGGGAATAGCCGAAAGACGAAGAAGAAGACACTCAAGGCCATGCTGTTGTGCTTGAATATCAGCACGGCTATGATGCAGTCATAAGGCATGTGTTGCTCTGCCGACGCTAACTCCCACTGGCGGAGCTGGCAACCAAAAGTCAGCACCTTACAGTTATTGTAAATAACAGGGTGAAAGTTGTTTTAAATTTTTAACCAAAAGGTGAGACTTCCGTTAACTTCCAGGTTTCATGGTTAAATGCCAAATAATGTTAATTGGAAAGCTAGTAGACTATGGTGTATAATCACTTATCACACACCACGTAGTGCTCTTGATCAGGAGTTAGAAAGTGATTTGTGATTCAGCCTTGTGTTAGAAGCTTGTGTTAGCTTTGCAGCTGGCCTAAGGCGTCTATAAAACACCACAGATACAATTCCCAATGATTTAGAGTGGTTTAAGTATCGTTTAAGATGACATAACGTTATCTTGCTGAAAGTGCTTCCATGATTGGTTTCGAATTTGGGTTTTGGCAGGTAGCTGCTCTCTCTTCAGTACTGCCAACCGCACCGGCGTACTTTCACCCATGCTGCGATTGTCAGTTGGTGTAATTAACGATTGTTAATTAAAAGAAGGAAGAATAAAAAAGCAAGTGAAGAAAGTAATAAGAAAATAAAGAGTAGAAGATAAGAGAATGAGGTAGTAAAGACACTGTGCACAGAAATGTTTAAAAGTTTAATTTTGAAAATATTCGAGGCTGATTCAAATCTCAAAGTGTTGGGAGAAGTGTTATATACTGCATGTCTGCATTTACACTGGTGGCCAAAAGTATTAAGACAACATATGCCATGTATTATAGTTCTCCATGTGCACAAAAGAGGTGATGTCACCAATTAGTTGTAGGTTATCTGGATGAACATGTGTGCTAATTACCTGAAAAACTAGTCATAAACTGGCTGTGTGGCAATGGTATTAAGCTTCTGGAGCCATGGCTGGGGTCGGCTCCAGACCTAAACCGAATAGCAAACTGTTGGACAACGGTGAAGAACGCAGGAGCAGTCAGGAAAGCATCTTCTGTACACGATTTTCAGGAAGCAAATAAGCATGCATGGATTCACGGACTGAGGAGTGACACCAGTACAGAATAAAGGACTTAATAAAGGACATATTTCATATATGCAGTAAAATCAAAATTGTATTATGTGTCATTATTTTAAACAACTGCATGAGAAGGTCACTTAAATTTTAATTTTGTTAAATCTAGTCTAAGCAGCATCACACCAGGTGGGTGGAGCTGCGCATTTCCTCACTGCTGATGTAGCTGTGTGTCTCGCTGCTGTAACAGTGATGGAGAAACTGGGTCCAAACCGAGAAGATGAAAGCCCAGAGAACAGAAGGCGCGAGTGTGTGCTGATGCGGAGCTTCCTGCTGCTGCTACCTTCATCCCCCTCTTTCAGCACCTCACTGCCAGCTCGGGCTCCCAGCAGCCACGGGCTCATTGCACTACAAAGCCCACTAGCCTAGAATCAGGTCCCTGTGCCTCCCCTCTGATGTGAGCTTTCTATTTTTGCCACCAACAAACACACAAATATACACACACACATGCATACACACACACACGCTCTCTTTCTTTTTTCTTTTTTTTTCTTTTGCGGTTCCAAGGACGCAGCAGGGGGGGTGGGGGGGGGGGTGGGGGGGGGGAGAAAAATCGGATTCCTGTGTATGCGGCTATCCAGATGATTGATGTGTTTCGAAGATGATATACTGACCACGACCTCAGCTGCTATGGTTGCAGCATGGATGAAAGTCATCATGAATAGCAAAGCCACATGTCTAAATGTATTTATGCAACAATGATTTATTTAAATGAATTGTTTAGATGAGCGTCGAGGAAACCTTCCACTGCCGTGCCGCAAATATAAAACAAAGATTAGGGTTTTGTTTAAGGTTTTAAAACCTCATTACTGTGTGAACCTTGTGCGTGTGGAAACCTCTACCTCACCGTCTCACGGTACTAACTAAAGGAGGAGCTAAGGTCAGTGGTGGAGACTCACCTAAAGTCCCTGAGATCCTGGAAAACATTCCTTCACACTACATTTGTACTTGACAAATGTGGCATGAAGTGCCTGACTACCTTACACGCGCGCGCACACATTTCTACAGAGGCAACAAGCTTCTTAAACTTCAAGGACTCGACTCCTAGACTTCAATGTAGACGTTCTGTACTTCCAAACCCAGACTTCCAGCATGGGGGGAAAAAAAAACTGAACATAAAACTGGATGGAAAAACCTCTATCTCAGAAATTCCATGTTTTTACTTATTTTCGGTCTGGCTTCCAAGACTACACAGCAGAACCTTGTTGCCAGCTGAGCTTTGAGCAAACTCGATGCTGATTGGCTGGTCGGGCCTGATCCAGTCTGGACAGAGAAAGTAAACTCCGCTTGCTAATCCTGCATCTCACTAACAAATGAGGCACCAACAAAGCTCAAATCCTCTTATTGAGCACACTGGAGCTCATTGAAGTTTTCAGGCAGATGTAAAAAGGGCGGGTTTTGTTCCTCGTACAATAATAAGGGGGGGAAAAGAAGCCATTTTTAGCTTGGTTAAAATCTACTCTTCTATAATGTTAATGAACCATGAGCTGTTTAAAAAAAAAAAAAAAAAAAAAAAAAAACATACATGCAAGGAAAGCCTTGCAAATAGCGGAGAAATGACCATCTCCATGGAAGCAAAGAACCAGGATAGACAAAACATTATAAAAAATTCGGACTCTTGTGCACTGATTATTTCATCTAAGGAAAAGTCAAATCATATACTATGTTAATCAGAAGGAAATACTCAAGCATGTGTGAATGATTTAACTAAGTGCAAGGCAAAATGGGTGCCATCTTGCCAGTTCTTGCAGACTGACCATGTGTGTGTGTGTGTGTGTGTGTGTGTGTGTGTGTGTCCTGCGTCTGCTCTTCCACACTGAAAGTGAGCGAGTGTGAGCGGAGAGCCGACGGAGCCCGGCGTTCTGCAATAACAAAACCTCTTTGTAAAAACACCGAGGGCCCCGCTGAGAGACTGGGTCACGCAGCGGAATCTGGAGCAGATCTGCAGCTCACGGCCGGCCTGTTTTCTTTCAGTCCTGCAGACAGGATATAATGGTTTCCACATGTGAAGGGGGCCTGAGTAACAACGACAACAGTTGAGAGGCCCGGTGTTTTATTACCTTCCCTTTTCCACATGCGGCCGCAAGGCTTCCAGCGCATCTGATCCAAGACTCGGCCAAGTAAGGAAGGGAGAGCACTTGCGACTACGCTTGTGGTATGTGACAGAAACGTAAGCCGGGCTTAAATATCGGTTTGTAGGCCTTAACTTCTTTTCTGGGGTTTGGCAAGAAACCGACTTTTAAAAAGGATGGGAAAAAATATATAATGGTAGTAAGTAGCCGCATATCGGGTTACAAATTTATTAACGTTGTTGTCTGGGTTGTTACATAAATCCCAAATATCCTGGTTTTCATGAGAGTGGGAAGCGACTACAAAGCACTCCTTCACGTCTGCTTCGGTAAATTCGAATTCAGTCCGTAAATCAACATTCAGACCCCCAAGCAGGACACCATCTTGCAGCTCTTGCTCCTAAAATTAGATCATTGTGCATAGCTGCCTCAGAGAGTTGGCTGAGGTACATGCGAGCGTGCCGCTGCGTGCTCGGTCTCGCCGGACACATTTGGGAGGTGTGCGAGTCCCGAGTATGGCAGGTTTTGGGCTTTAAAAGTAAAACGTGCCTCGCATGATGCTGAGAAAGTGCAGGACAGAGGGAGTGAAGGTAAAAAGCTCTGACGCTCCTGGAGCATGTCCATCTACCCGAGGAGGCTTTGCGTCATTTCCTGGCCCGCAACAATCCAGATCAGGCTGAAGTGAACGAGAGCAAACACTAGCTACAGAAACACTGCAGTGATATGGGTTTGAGGTTGGTTTTAACAGTACAGAATCGGGCATCATTATCTTGCACCTGGTCAAACACTTAGATTGGTAATTTCCTTTGGGATCAATAAAGAATCAATCTATCTATCGAGTCTAATTAGGTTTAATGAACAGGGGTTCGTTAATCATGGTTGCTCTCTGTTCTCTGTCTGCAATTATGAAGAAAATTAAAAAAAACACCAAGAAAAATTCAATGAAAGTAAAAAAAAAAAAAAAAAAACTGGCTTATGTGAGGAAAAGCCAAACACCGACCAGACAGTGAAACCTTCCAGGAGTAATGACGTCAGGAAAAAAGGATTATTATAATAATAATTACTCTCTCGATAAATAAATGCTAATTAAATGATTTCACTTTATGGCACTTGAAACTAGTTGAAGGTTAAATAGAAACTTTTTTTTTTCTGTGTTCCTCGTAGAACCTCGTTCTACTCGCTTTGCATTTGTTTTTGAAGACATTCACAACAGTCACGTCCTGAGAGCTTGTGATATTTGCACATTTAGTCAAGAGGCGATCGTATCACCGAGCTCCAAATGCAGTCTCGCAAGTCCAAATGCTGTTCCTCATCCCGCTGCTCTTATTTGTTCCTCTGATGAAATATAAAGATTAAGCGAGTAAATTCTTAACACAATTACAGAAAATATTTTCTCAAGGCCCGAATTTATTTAAAGCAAGTGACTGGCAAATTTAGCAAATTTAGCAAAGTGATGCATGGAACCGATCTCTAGTACCCGAGCTTGACTCTTACTGAATAATAAAAAGGTGCTGTAGCAAAAATACCATGGATTCATCACTACGGGCCTGAGAGTAAACGGCAGAGTCCGGAACAGAAACGTCCTCAATCGCCGATGAAGGAAAAGTTTAAAAGTCAACCATCAGCTGGAAAATTAATGCTTACAGGTTTCTGGGATTCTCAAAAGTCAGTGTTGAAACATTATCAGAAAAAAGTTTCAACAAACCGCGCTCGGTATAGTGAGATGCTTATTGCAGAGCTGAAGCCTAAACTTTGGATTAGACGCAGAGGACTCTGCTATCGAAGGGCGTTTTGATTTTGAATGATGATGCACGTCTGCATATTTCTGCCCACACTGTCGACACGCTGCAAAAACTTTGTTTTGAGGTGTTAAAGCATCCTCCATGTAGTTCTGATCTCAGTCCATCAGTGAAGACAGCAGTGCATTCGTGGCTCACAGCTCAGAATAAAACATTTAGAGACAAAGGAAAACAAAAGCTTCTTGACGGACGTGAATTCCAAAAAAAAAATGAGGGATGCGTCTTTGGTAAAAGTTAACTAAAATAAATTCTATGGCCAGAGTGCGGATCATTTTTGACCCACCCTCTTACATACTTTTTTTCTGTGGTGTGGATTTCGAATCATTATCATCTACGACAACTGAACACTGAACTGAACTGAATCTCCTCGGCCAAGAATGAAAACTAAAACCCCTTAAAAAACCCTAATCTGAGTCATGATTTTCTAAACCAAGTCGAAAATCAAAAGCAGGTGAATTGAAAAGGGGGAAAAAAAATAAATAAATCTGCAGTGTGTGTTTTGAATTAATCGCATTTATAGGTGTACATCAGTGCGCATGCCTTCGTGGCCCATGTGTTGGCTGTTCTGGCACTCGGGATGGCCGCGTTTTCCAGCCCACAAAGCCGCTCCAACCCAAAGCTCCCACAGATGGCGAGCGCTCTGCCAGGAACCGCTGCCCTTTTTTACGCCCGGCCTCCTCCATGCCGGGCCGACCCTGCCTGAGGCACGCCAATAGCCCTGACGCATCTGCAGCCAGAACGCTCCTCATGATGCACTTTGTTTTGAGCTTTTTTAACCTCATTAGGCTTTATATGAAAGCATTAAAACTGCAGGAACAGTCCTGGAGCTAACAGTTCGGGGAAATGCAGAGCGCGAGATAAACGCAGGTTCGGATTTCATGGTTTCGACGGTGGTGCAGATGCGGAAAAAGAGCCGCCGCGTTACAAAAACAAAGTGCGGCTCAAATCGAGCGAGTCTGTTGGAAGTGACTAGAACAATGCAGTCTAACTGTCTGTGGGCTTGTTAATGGCGATATTTCCAATCTAAAGCTGCCAAATAAAATACGCCGGGTGCAGGCTGCAGAGATGTGTTTCAGCTTTGCAGGACTAGGCTTATTGTTTTAAGCACCTTTTTTTTTTTTTTTTTTTGCATTGCCACAAACAGAGAAGCTGTAAATCTTTTAGTGGGGACAGGGTGGTCCTGCTTCTTTTTTTAAAATGAGATCATGTCTAGAAAGACAGATGTACAAACGCTCAGAGATCTTATCTTTCACTGTTTCCGAGCACTGAAGAAAGAAAACTGTTCGGTTCGGTTCGAGTTCATGACACGAATCGACGTTTTTGCCTTGACGTGGTGATGCAGGTCTTTTTAATCAGGACTGTGAAATCTTTTCTCCCATCACACTGGAGAAGACCTTTTGTATGTGGCTGAAGATCGGTAACATGTATTTGTTTGAAATCTGGTGAAACAATGCATGCTAAGTAGAATGAGACACCTGAAAAAAAAATAAATAAATAAAGCTGGAAAAAAAACTGATTAAAAAAAAAAACTAAACAAAACAAACTGATCTGCACATCTGGGGCATTTTGTCAGGGAACAGCTGGACTCTTTTTAAAGACATATGAGAAACTTGCTGTTATGATTGCTACAGGTCCAATGTGTGCAGACGTGGACGCACCCTTAGGTGAGACTGCAAGCAAGTAAGCAGCAAACACTTGGATGGAAGATATTTGAGATTTTCCAACAGCAGAGAAACCTCTGAATGGAAGCTGTGTTGTAACCTGGAAAGGTATGAAAACCTTGAAACTACCGAGCTTTTCCTACAAAAGCACACACACACACACACACACACACACACACCTCCAATCAGCTGTGCCAGAGAAGTGAGAAAGCATAATCAAGAGACAAAGCATAAAAAAAATGAATCCCTGGAGGCATGATTCTTTCACACACAGCACCAAACGCGGTGTCTACGTACAGTATATAAAATAAAACTCTGATCTGCTTTAAAGATGATGTTTTGCAGAAATGCTAAACTATTGAGTAAGAACTGTTGGGAATGCATGTCCTTTCTTTGTCCTGTTGACCTCCTGCCCTGATTGAGGTATGAGGTGATGACGCCAGCTGACAGGATGAAAGGACTTCACACGGAGCAGATCTACAGGCTTTTAACTAAGCTTTTCTACAAGTCTATGAAAACAAGGTTTTTTTTTTTTTTTACAGTAATAATTAACTGAGCCAAATAAAAACATGCATTTAAAACCTAAATGACTTTGTCTTTTACATGATGTGTATATGGTGTAAACAACTAATAAAAAAAATAATACAGTAGTGAATATTTATATATTTTTAAAAAGACAGGCACGTTTGTCCACAGCATGAGTAATGGGACCAGGTTCGCACGCGAGTATACAGCGCATGTTTGCCTGCGGTCCTTTTTTAATATATCTGGAGGATTAAAAGCAATATCTACTTGGGCAAAGTTTCCCTGTCCAGCAATGACAATGTCACACTTTAAAATGTTAACTTTTTTTTTTTTTTCATTTCCTCAAATCCTTCCTCCATCGTTGCGACCCGTCACGAGTGGCCTGATTGTGATTAGTTGGGGGTAAACACGTCCTGTCTTCATGTCATGGAGGGGGCCGAAACTTGTGCATTACAGTCATTTTCTCTGTCTCTCTCATACTGGATAAGTAATTGATGTTAACCGTTTACCCCAATGCTGCTGGTCAAAAGGTGCTGATTAATTGTCTGTAACAGCAGTTCGTTATTAGACGATAGTGACCTCCATCATTTAAAGCAATGCATTTATTCTAATACGTGATGGTTTTAGGAACATTTATACTAATAGGCTACTGTGCTTACAAAATTGATCCCGAACCAATATGATCTTGTAGAGTGTGTAATAAAGATGAAAGTGCTTTCTTCACCAAGTTGGTCACGAGGTTCTGTACAGTTTACTGCGGTTGGCAAGAAAACATCTAGGTATTAAACAAAATTTATAAAATAAACATTTTTCCATCAGTGCAGTGCATCAAATCGTAAAAACTATTTAAAGTGGGATCATAGCCGTTTGCAAATGTCTTGTAGGCCGTATAGGTGGTTTGTACTTCGTTATAAAGGATCGTGGAGTTCGACTCCTTGTTTAGGGTCGACATGGACAGGTTTAAACTGACACCACTGGAGCGATTGTAAAACCCTCATCATCAACAAGACTACTAGGTGGTCTTGCAGATGTTTGACAAAATTAAAATGTAAAAAATCCATTCAAAAGAAAAAGGTTATAATGGTAAACTGCCATGGTGTAAGAGTAACTTCAGGATGGTATCAGTAACCGGACAGATCACATCATCGTAATCCTTCCTGTAACAGCGCAACCTGTTGTGTTATTCTGTTTAACAGCATTTTTCAATAATTAGCTGCGGATTAAGAAACTCTCTCCATTTTTTGTACCAATTAGGTGAACAAAGCAATTGTAGGTCTCATTCTCCGTCATCTTCCAGGCCACTTTTTCCTGCCGATTTTCCAGTCCAGCCTTCTGTGAAAAATTCTAACGCTTCCTTCCCTGATCTTGTGGTGTGATCAAAACGTATATATACACACACACACACACACACAGTGTGTGAACTCTCCATGTTGTTGATGAAATTGTGCAGATTATTATATATGACTTGTAAAGACAGTTACCTGAATTGTCAGATTATCAGATTATGCGGTCTATGTATACATCCTCACTTTGAGAAAACAGCCTGGAGCAGTAAAATTACACCACCACTGGGTGTAAATGTCTGTGCGTGAATATGTGTGTGTGCGCGCACTTCATTGGGGCAGTTCAAGCTTTAACCATGTACTTGGCATACACGCTAACTTCAGAAAGCTCTTTTGATGGGAATCCAAAAATGAACAGAGGGCCAACAAAGGAGCTCCATCCAAGTGGTCGAGGAGAACCGTTGGGTTTAGGTTCAGCTCTCTGCTCACCCGTTGCCTGCATCCTGCCGCTAGCGCTGCTCTGAAGGACAATGAGTCTTTTAGGCAGTATACTGTGCTCACACACACACACACACACACACACACACACACACACACACACACACAGGCCTGGTTACGGACAGGCACCAGTGAACAGGAACCTCCAGCGCTGCCAAAGTCCATTAGGCTCACTCGGACAGGCTCTCTGCTTAGCTCGTCGAGTTCTCAGCAGCAGGGACCTTTTTCTCAGCCACTAACAGAACGCCGTCCCTGCTCGTCCAATCAGCTTCTCATTGAACGTTAATGAAATGAATCAAACTTGTGCCCCTCACAAACTTTTAGTCTACTATTAGCAGCGTCGACTCGTAAGCAAACGGAGGTTATGCCAAAGACGATGTCTGGTTTATTTTATCCACTTCCTTCCCCACCAGTACACTCTCCAGCAAGAAGAAAAACAGCGCGAGGTATTGCGTCTGCTCACGTTTGCTTTGTGCCCTGCTGACCCATTTACAAACCAGTTTCCGATAATATTTCAAAACAGAACAAATCTACGGCAGGATGATGTTGACTGCGATAGCACTCTTGTATTATAACACATGCTGGTTAAACATAAACATAAATGAGAAGAACATTTTGCAGTCTACGTAGACTAAAACTTACACCAATAACAGCAAATACGTTAAAGTATCTGAACCATTTGAGCGCCACAAAGCTCCTAGAACACAGCAGCTTGTCCCACATCATAGATATTTTGCAGTATATCAGTGCGATGATGATTATTAGGGATGGGAATCTCCAGGCATCACTCAGTACATGGTACAGGGGTGGTACAGGGGTGGTACAGGGGTGGTACAGGGGTAGCTCAGTGGTTAAGGCATTGGACTACTGTTCTGAAAGTCCCAGGTATAAACCCCACCTTTTTGGGCCCTTGAGCAAGGCCCTTAACCCTCAACTGCTCAGATGTGTATTGAGAAGATAAACTGTCGTTATAATAAATTATATTTAAAAAAAAAGTTTTACAATAAAAAACTAATTGTAGGATTATATAAATGATTTAAATTGTTTTAAATGATTTTTGGACCACACAAAAGAAAAAATAAATAAATAAAAATAAAAATCACCTCAACTGATTTTCTCCTTATTTCTAATGATTAGCCGTGTTACACGGGGGTTCCTCATGATTTAATTATAATTCCTATCTAAAACAATACATCACAATAAATGTCAAAATGTCAATTTAACAGCTTCTGAGTGATGTGAGCAACTTTGTCAAACTTCACATTTCTGTGCAGCAGAATTTCTGAACTGCTGGTCAATGTTCGATCATACTCCACATTTATTTAAAAGGGGGGAAAGAAAAAAACTTCACTCTCCAGGTTAAACTGAAGGTCATCTGATTAGCACCTGTTTATTTACACGTCTGTCAGTTTTTAACATTCCGGGACAAAGCACTAATTGGTCCGTAGAGCAGCGCGGGGTTTGCTTAGGATCTGCTCGTCTGCACGCTCAACTTGCTAAACCTGACAGAGGCAGATATATTTGGTGTCAAATTTCAGAGTCTTGAGGGACTGCGAAGTGAAAAAACCCACAGGAGCTAATCCAAAGCGACAAAGGCCACTTCTTGTTCCCGGTGCAGGAATGTAACGGTTTGGTTTTGGCACTTTCTAGCTTTTCTGAAGAGCAGGCATTGCAAGCAAACACACACCAACACTCGCCATGGGCCTCGGGAGGAAACCCAAACAGAGAGGACAATCAGGATGAAAGACGAGGTAACGTCCTCAAACACAGCTGGAAAAGCTTCTGCACCATCAACAGCATGAGGAACGAACTAGATGAACCAGGTCATGAAAATAAAGATCCGGTGCACTGGGAAAAATGGTTTGTTATAGTACACCTAAAGAGCGATATGCATTTAAAAAAAAAAAAAAAAAAAAAAAAACTTTAAATGTACTTTTAAAAATGGGAAAAATTTTTTTCCTTAAATAAATTCTTTCCATGTGAAATCATCATCATGCAACAGGAAAGATTGTTACTGTTGTAAAAGTTAATGTTTTGAAAATGCAGGATACATGCACTTGAGTCTATTAATCTTTAACAATATATCATACACCAATTGCGATCATCAGTATTCTGATAACAAATCACAAACCGTTAAATGATAAACAATGGGATTAGACTTTCAAAGTGTAAAATGTGTTACTTGCAGTTTGTTAGAGAATCTAATAGAAATGTGGGGGGTACTGATTTAAACACCCATCACAATTCCTCTGTGTGGCAACTCGTATATCGCCACAATGACCCCAAAATCATCATCGCTTTTTTTTTTAATGATTTTACATATTTGTTTGCAACTGAGGTGGTAATATACTGCAGTTCCTCTGTTATCCTACAGGTGGTGCACTATAAACTAGTTCCATATTGGCAGGCAGAAAAGCATCCTGTTTGGTAGGAGTAAATTATTTGCTATGTCTGTTTAGAACTCGAGCAAAATATAATATCGGATCAGGATATTTATAAAATCTTGTTAAGAGAATCGGAAACAACTGCCTGCAACACTAATGTACTTATCCCAGTGTTTCACTAATGCTTGGATACCAAGAATGAAAAAAGAAAGTTTTCTGAGTACACCAGAGCCACGATCGGACTGCCTGCTTCATGCCTGAAACGCTGGCCTCCCAGGAACTCCACTCAATAGCCTAAATATGCAAAAATGGACTGAGAGGATGTGGCAATGGCTCCAAGCCGTGTTCCTCTAATGTGCACGTGGTGTTGGTGAATGATTGTGTGTACAGGCCGCACAGACAGATGCATATCTTCTGCAAGTTGGTGACATTCACAGGGTCGTCATTCCAAGACAAATGACCTTTTTTCTAAATGTTTTCCTGTGGCTAAGAGCTTCCTCTTATGTAAATCTTGTGTAAACATCAATCATACCTATGCATTCATTCATGGAAAAATTATCAGTGTGATCTGAAAGATTCGTACATATCTATACATATAACAGAACTGTGAAGTTGTCATGTCTGTATATTGAAGATATCTGCGGAAATATTTTTTGGGAGGATGCAATACGAGTATTAGAACACGTCAAGATGTTTTTTGGAATTTTTGTCTGTTTGTTTGTGCATGCATCACGGGAAAACTACTGAACAAATTTTAATAGGGTTTCTACAGGTGTATTTGGCCGAGCTTGAGGTAACATATAGGCTTTGTTTCATCACAATAGGCCCACAGAAAGAGAAGATGTGCTACTTTGGAATTCAAATGGAAAATGCCTTCATATCATAAAAAAACATGTACCTTGAAAAAAATTATTAGTTCATCTCAAAATTCAAAAGATGGCACTGAACATATTTTAATATGTACTTATAAGTGTGCAGTTGTAATCTACTTAATAAACAAAATCTCACACCTTCATTCTGCGCACTTCAAGGTGACACGTTAAAAAAATTTGGTGATTTCAAATTCAACAGATGGCGCTGTACATTTTTTTAAAACGGCCTTATGAGCACGCAATTAAATTCCACATGAGAAAAGTCACGGGCACATCTAGTGAAGACATAAGAGTTGTGTTTGCTGATGTATAGCGAGCTGAACCTTCAACCAATCAATAAATAAACATGTTCATGCTTTGGCCAACTGCTCTTTCAAATCTTCAGAGTGTGAGAAGAATTCTTCTTTTGTAACCAGCTGGACGTCTCAACGAACTCAAATGTCCTGATTTATGAGGATTCATTCACCAACATCAATTTCACCCTTTCAACAGACGAGGTGGCGCGAAAAACATTAACACCTTTATGATCGTCTTTTGCTAGCAACAAGTTTCCCAGCTAACTGTGATGAGTGATGCATGTTCCTCTCCTCAAACCGCGATCTGTTAACCGACCTAAAGCGCACACTTGTATAACTCAATACTGCAATATTTTTAGAGCGGGTTGTCATGCTGAGGAACATTTCTCTTCATCACTCCTACAAACAGCTCTAACGCACCCGCATGCTCCGTAACTCTGCGGCGCTAAGTGTCAGTCGGTGAGACTGAATTAAAATGCACGGTGCATGAACACTGACACGGACCCATCAATAATGCAGAGCCGGAGCGCTGACGTTCTGAAGACGGCACATCACACACAGCAAACTCGTATCAGCACGCAACACGGCTCGGAGACAGGAGCTGCAACAGTCGGAGAACGCGAACCTCATCTTTATTTATGCAGGGGGGGAACGGAATGGTTTCTCAGATCCGTGGAATTAAATTATCTACTTTTTCATCAGTTAAAAACAGCAGATGAAATACAAAACGGATAAAAATACATATTTTATGTTTTTAATCGCCGAAAAAACAGCCACATTGCTTCTCAAAAAAGAGCTTGGATCCAAAGACACAAACCCCTAACCACACACACACACACACACACACACACCTACACAAAGGGCACCTGAGGGGATCTGCTTTCCCACAATGCTCTACTCTTTCTACAAGAGTTCATTACATGTGATTTTTTTGTTTCAGCAGCAATCAGACAGAACAGAGAGCCATCCCCAAGACTCCTACACACACACACACACACACACACACACACACACAAAGACAGGCCATGCAGAGTGCAGACAGTTACTATAAACAATCAATGCTCAACACCCTTTCAACCTACACCACACACACACACACACACACACACACATGACCGCACACACACACACACACACACACACACACAATGCAGAGTGCAGACAGGTACTATAAACAATCAATACTCAACACCCTTTCAACCTACACCACACACACACACACTTCCCTAAGAAGTAAACACGTCACATCTCCACTAGCCTTATATGGGATATAAACAAACAAAGATCTCTCTTTTTTTTTTTTTCTTTTCCTTGCTCGACACTCGTCGGTTTACACCCACACAGAATTATCGTCATGGCCACAGTCATGTTTACGCAGCCAGTGGAAATGTAGTGTCTTGGAACACCCACATTCTTCTCTGTTAAAGCAGGTGTTGCTTTACCAGTCGGGCCGCATGAATAAAGCCGGCGTGACGCGCCGCCACCAGGCGAACCTCCAGCCGCGCGGTTACAGCCTGTTCACCGCACCGTGTCTTTCTGGAGACGCCAAGGCAGCGCTGGCCTTCCTGCCAATTACTGACCACAGAGCCGGAGCTCTTTTATCTCCTCATCAGAGAGACGGGGTCGGAGGTCGGCCATCAGCCGAGGTCATTTCCTGTTTTATGTGAGCCGGTGAAGGGGGGTACAGACTCCGAGTGAGGGAGAGAGATGAGGAGGGACACTCTTTGAAGTTGATATGACGCGAGTGATAAAAATCTCTCGTGTTCGGTAATACGTAACGGATATACGGTCATTTTTTAATCTCATCATCAGGTACTGTACATATTGAATACACATGATTTATACGTAGAGACAAGAAGTTTCATATAGTTTGAAAAACCTAATATAAGCTTGAATCTCAAGAATCTGTATATATTTCAAATACAGCGAGAAAAATTACATAAGAGGTTAAAGAGTAGCCTAAAATATTAAATCAAACAGTACAGGTCTTATATGAGGGGCGTTCAAGTCAAACAGGGACTAGTGATAAAATCTCTGGCGAACGAAGGCGTGAAACCGATGGACATTTACAGAAGACTACACGCACAGAACGATGATGAGCCTCTTAGCCACACTTGAATGGTGCAAATACTTTAAAGAACGCGGTACAGCCGTGAATGACGCTCCCGATCGAGGTGGCTCGGAGCTCACTGGAGTCACTCCCATGAAAATTCTGCGGGTGTAACTGATAACGTATTTTGTACTCGTAACGTTAAAAACTGGGACAGATTACTTTTGTAAATCAAGCTTGTAGAAACTGTACACACCATCATTCACCAGCACCACGTGCGCATTACAGGAACTCAATTAGGAGTTATTGCTACATTCCTTGTAAAGTCCTGACCTCAATTTTCCACATGATTGGTCCATTAAAGGAGTTCCTGGAAGGCCTGCGTTTCAGACGTGAAGCAAGCAATCCGATCTTAGCTCCGGCGGACTGAGAAAAACTTCTATCTTGATGCTGTCCAAGCACTAGTGAAACACTGTGATAAGTGCATTAGTGCAGCAGGAGATTATATACAGAGAAATAAAGCTATCAAAAGTCCCGGTTTGACCTGAACGCCCCTTGTAGTCATTATACCATTATAAGATGTATTGTTAGACAAATTAAGACCTAATTAGAAGGAGAAATGCTTGAAGTGCGTATAAAATAACGGCTATGCCCTGGTGTCTGCCGCACACAGAACGCCTTCAAACAGAATCCAGGATTAATGAAGTGCGCGTATTTATTTATTCATGACGATGAAAGGAGCCTGGCTGCATCGACAGAGTCCTCACTCTGTTGCTCGGCATTGTGGGACCTTTTCAAAGCGCCCCCATGCATGCCTTCCCAGCCCCCCACGATCCTGCGCCGGATCTACGACCCGCGCGCGACTCAAGTTTTGGAAACCCGCACGCACTTGCGTTCACACGTTCCCGGTAAATCACATCACGGACCTTCCTCCTTCGAAATGTCGCCGTAATACGTGTGCGTGTCACAGTACACTCGGACGTTAATCGGAAAGACAGAAACGAGAGCAGTCTGGAAGTTGCAGGGGCGCTGCTTACGGCTCCTTGTGAAAGCCTGGCCTCCTTCAGGAGCGAACACAGAGAGGGGAGGGGGGGGGGGGGGGGACTGAAGAGCAGCTAAGTGCTGAACCACCCCTCATTCATGACAACACACACGCAGAGCCCAAACACACACGCAGCCTGGTTCTCACACTGTTTCGTTCCCCTCCTCTCCCCCCCCACGTCTTTCAGGGTAGTGCTGTGTGCTAAAGCCTTTCTGATAAAGTCCTGTGTGCCATCGCAGGTCACCCTGCAGGAAGGACCGCACAAAAACCTAGTTCCCATGAAGCTCCTATTCACTTTGAGTGTGTGTGTGTGTGTGTGTGTGTATCCTGAATGAAACAGGCCAGTTGATTACAGCTCCTGGTTAATGAAAGACATTTGTGAAGCGGGCTCGGCTCGCCTTCGGGAGAAGAGCTCAGATTAGCCTCTGGGAGATTCTCCGTGAAATGCTCAGCCTCTGAGGTTCAATAGCTAATTTAACACGCGCTCCCTAAACCGGTTCTGCTCACTTTATAGCCGTGGGCCCTTTAGAACATAAACTTTACAGTAAATTACACTTCACATCACTTTTAAACCAATCCCTACATTTGGTCCCCGGTACATGGTCTAGGTTTGCAATAACAAAACTGATCAAATCTGGTACAAATAATCATACAAGTTTATGAAGCGCAGTTTCCCCACAATGCATTGCTTGACTCATCTCAAACACAAAGGGGAACAAAAACATCAACATCTTCGGAATGTTTTGCATAACTTTGGTTCTGATTCATCTCATCATATAGCTGGGGGAAGAAAAAAAAACCTTGTTAAGAGTTAACCTTGCTTGCGTGTTCAATTTTGAATCAAATGTATTCGCGCGCACACTCATTGGCCACTTCATTAGGTACACCACACCTTCTATGCTAGGAATGGGTTGGACCCGATGTGTCTCAAATTTTTCATGGAACAGTTTCTGGAAAGATTCCTTCGAGACGTTTGTCCGTATTGACATGACGGCATGACGCACTCGCTGAAGATTTGTCGGCTACACATCCATGATGTGAATCTTTTACATTCCACCACATCCCAAAGGTGACGTATTGGATTGAGATCTGGTAACTGCAGAGGTCATTTAAGTACAGGAAACTTGTCGTCATGTTCAAGAAACCAGTTTGAGATTTTTTTTTCCCAGCAGAACACAGGGTTGGACATGGTTAGCAAGACTATGACTGAGGTCCAAATTCTGACTCTACCATCCGAATGTCGCAGCGGAAATCGAGGCCCATTAGTCCATGCAATAATTTTCTAATCTTCTACAGTCCAATCTTGGTGAGCCCATGCAAATTATAGCCTACGTGTTGTACGTTCAGAGATGATCTTCAACACGGTTGGAACGAGATGTTAATTGAGCTACTGTCTTTCTGACCTCTGGCATCAACAGGGCATTTTCATCTAGAGAATTGTATACACATAAACACTCGTACTGTATATGACGACACATACAGTCATATTTAATTGTTCAGTGCAAAACTGATCAAACGGAGTTTTCTTCCTTCCTGAAAATCCACCAGGCACATAGAGATCATGCAGACTCCATGCACACAGCGATGGGAATCCACCCCGGCCGGGAATCGAACCCGGACCCCGGAGGTGCAAGGCGACAGTGCTAACCATTACACCACCGTGCCGCTGCACCCGTATCAGAGAAAACAATACAATTTTACAATTTTAGTATAGGCTTCTGAGGAATCCTAAGACATATATATTGTAATATGATTAATGCAAAGCATCATGAAGCACTGTGACGTCTTCAGCAGGTCCGACACTCTGTTCATTCATCCTTAAATTTAAACCTGGCAGGGCTCAATGTCACACTGCTGTCCTCAAAAGCAGCACAAAAACAAAAACAGAAGTATAACAAGAGGAGAAACTCAGGAGACAAACACGACAGAAGGGAAAACATCTGGACTGTCCTACTGCAGCTGGAGCACCTGACGCAAATCCGGCCAGATGTGAGGAAAATATTATAAAATATTGTCAAGTACTCACACTGGAATGTTAACAAATGCAACTGAAAACAATGAATACATTTTCTTGTCTTGTGATTGCACGTGACTATCTCACAAGTAAACCTGAGGATTCTATGCTACATATGGAATTACATATGACAATTTCTTAAAATGACTCCTTTTGGTAAACATTAAGTCCCCAACATATGAGCGAGAGTTTGTTGGCAAGTCCAATTTGTTCAAGTCCAGAAAAAAGGTAAGTCCAAACAAACAAACATTGTCTAAGTACTAGGATACCAACACCTTGGGCTATACACATTATAAAACTAACAGGTTCCATGTTCTTGTCCTTGTTCTTTAGAATCGTGCAGATAGTTGAATGGTTCATGTCTGCCAGTTTTTTCACTGCGCTCCTTTCTCTCAATTATTTTCACCATCTCCATCGTTATTGCTTGGCGCTTCTTAGCAGTACCAGCTATTAAATGCATAAATACATTATGCATTAATACATTAAAGAACATGTGACATGATATTGTCCTTCAAATCTAAATGTAAAGAATAAACTATCACAGACCCGTACACACCGTTCAGGCAGTGTGGATGCTTGAAACACGTTTTAGACAGAAATGCCATTCGTACTTCACGGATGATTTCCTTAACAACAACAACAAAATAAATTGACCACACCAGTAAAATATTTTCTGCTTTTGGATTTCCATGATAAGGCTGGAATCTAGTCTCGTCTACACCAACAAAACAGCTCACAAATGTCGCTCACTAAATCTGCTCCACCCGCTGACCATCTCCTCGGACCTCCTCCTGTATAACGCTCAGATTTACAGTGTGTGTACATCCATAGTGCAAACCACACACAAATCATGCTTAAAATATCTGCTGTTTATCTCAGCAGATTGTTAACCCAACAGCAGAGAAAGTCCAGTTGCGTTGAGCCGTATGCTTTCATCTACACAATGAGACCAAAATGAAAAGCATATGTCCTCCTGGGAAAAGCCTTCAGACGGTAACAGTTTGCCATTTTCTGTCATATACAGCTCTGCCAATGACACGCTTTCCTAAACTGAATGAGGTTTCTCTTTTGCTTGCATTTCAAATCTGCTTATTGTCAGGAGCGAAAAAGGAGAAAAGAGAATTTTAAAAATTGTTATTCCGACTGCAGCGCCTTTCAAGCTCTGATTAAAATTCTATTCCAACCACACAAAATCAAAATAAATGCAAATTAAAACCCCAATGGTGGTCCTACTAACAAACACTCAGATGCTGAATTCATTTCGCTTGCTGTTTGTGCGAGCACACGATTTATTTTTGTGACTCCGAAGCTTTGATGCAAATTCAATCTGTGAATCATAATTTTTTTAATCATATTCCTCCTCTATTTGAATTGATGATATCGAATGAGTTCAACACAAAAAAAAAAAATTATTTACATTTTAAAAAATCATGTCCCGAGGTGGTACAGACGCCACCACCCCGTCCCCTGAATCCAGTCAACACACCCTCTTAACTGCTTTTCAGTAAAGAACATACTTCTCTCAATGTTTATTCTACTTGTTTAGGCTTGATTTAGAAGATTACAGTAGACTGTGTGCGTGCACCGCAGTGCTTCTGTATTTTTTTTCCTTCTTCAAATCTTTCCGAATTCTAACACGTCCTCTCAGTGAAAGATATGAGGTCAATACACTACTGCTATCTATTGGCGCTTTTTCACTGCATAGTACGGCACGACACGGTTCAGTTAAGCTCACTTTTGGGGGGTTTTCCACTGGGAACAGTACCTGGTCCTTTTTTTTTATTTTTTTTTTTTTACAAAGGACCACCTCAGCCGAGGTTCCAAGCGCGCCGAACCGTTACCAAAACGTGACGTGTACACTCTGCTGGTCACTGATTGGCCGGAGAAAATAGTCATTACTGCGTCACTGAACTTGCGACACGAGACACAACAGAACCGCTATATTTAGAACAGCCAGAGAAGGATCGCACGCACCTTTTTGTATTAACCAAAAATGTTCTTTGGCTGCCATCAGCCTCTATTGAAACAAACTCGTTTTGCTGTTGTGTGTTTGTTTGTGGCGCGTTTACGATGATGTCACGGCAGTAGAGGCGCCGCAACTATAACGACACGTGAATAATCACGCCCACTCTAAAGCCTTACTAAACTGCAGTGGAAGCGCAAACCGAGCCGAACCGAAGTGAGCTGTACTGAACCGTGCTGTGCCGTACTATGCAGTGGAAAAGAAGCATATGACAGATCAGCTATCCTGAGCAAAACTGCTTTAAAAACAGTAAACAGCAAAGGTCATGGAGACAAACTATGCTGTTCAGGCGTTTTATTTATTTTTTTATGAAAAACATTAACCATAAAACTGGGTGTGCATCAGTTACAACATTGCTCATTTAAGGATTCCTTGCCTCCAATAATCCCTCCTGCTTCTCATTATTATACAAGTACTGTGCAAAAGTCTTATGAAAGTAACTGCTGTAGAGCAAGAATGGATTTCTATATACAGTGGAACCTTGGACTACGAGCATAATTCGTTCCGGAAGTGGGCTTGTATTCCAAAACACTCGTAAACCAAAATAAATTTTCTCATAAGAAATAATGGAAATTCAAATTTTTCGTTCCACAGCCCAAAAAATAAATACATAAAAATAATTAACACAAAATATAAAGTAAAAATAAAACTAATTAATCTGCTCTTTACCTTAAAAAAAGTAAAAAATAAATCCCGACAGATAAGTGTTTCCGTTAATGCGCACAGGCGCTGTGTGCGCGTTTTTCTCTCTCTTGTGCTGCGGAGTGTGTGTGTATGCGTGCGCATAATTTGACACCGTGCCGGTTGTGTGTGAGTGAAGCACCCCCTCTCTGCTTCTCACACACACACACACACACACACACACACACATTAAAGGAGAGAGAGTGTGTGTGTAACACACTCCGCAGCGAAAGAGAAAGAAACACACACGTTGATTAAACCAGTAAGAGACGAGCACTAGGACCCAGCAGGGGAGACGATTACCTACAATCCCGCAGCGCAAGAGAGAAAAACCGTTGGCTCAGTTGTGATCATGTGACGCTCGGCGTCAAATAAAGAAGCGCATGCATGATATATGATACTCGGTGCTCGTGAACCAAGACAATGCTCGTTTTCCAAGTCAAAACGTATTTTAAAATCTTTGCTCGTCTTGCGGAACACTCGTAAACCGCGTTACTCGTAATCCGAGGTTCCACTGTATTAAAAAAAATTTAATACTATAAAAAGACAATAAACAGTAGAATTTGGGGGGATTCAGTGGTGTATTGTGCTTCTTTTTTGTGGCAATTCATGTATCTCCATACTGACGCCAAATTCACTTTTTAAAATTTATTTTGAATTCATACATAAAAAATTGCAGTTCCACTATAATCCTACGGGCGGCGCGCTCTAAACTATTCACAAATTAGCCATCAGCACAGCGTTGTGTGGTAGGCGTGAAGTATCTGCTAAGTTTCTTTAGAATCGTAATAAAATCTAAACAAATATTTATATTAAAATGTGAAAATTTTATTTTAATTGAATTAGAGTGCTTGATTAAAATATTTTAAGAAATTAGTTTTACTGAACATCCTGTTGAGGACTTGTCTGAAAAGTGGTCTTCTTATATAATATGCGCTGCTTTCTTTTCTGGCCTACAGATTTTTTTATTTTTGCTGGAATACTAATGTTTGGACATCAGAAATGTTTGCACAGAAACGTATTAATGACATCAGAATATAAACAGGGATGCTTGTTCACAAAATACTGCCTAGTGCTTTTACACAGTACTTATAATTACCCAATAGAAAATTAACCACTAAATTAACTGCTGCAGTATACTCTGCATTAAACCTTTCTTTTGAGTATCCAGGTACTAAATGTTTCGAATATGGCCTGCAGAATATAATAATGATGATTTAATTACGCGATTTTGTAAAATTAACCAAACAATAACGCTCAAGTCTTGTTAAACACTCAATATATGAATGTCAGATTTTATTTTCAGATTACTTTCTACTATAAATTCATTTCTATTGCTACACAGTAAACAAGCACACGTCTTTTCATGTAAGCATTTCATTTCTAAACAACACGAACCGGTAGGAGTGCAGCTAGTAACCTCGACCTCCTGCAACATCCGCGTGTCCCAAACCCTCATTCATTTAACTGTGTGTTTTTGTACAGATTAAATAAATGGCTGGAATTTTACCCGGCTTCCCATCTTAAAGCCGACTATTAAAATGTATTCGTAACCCACGGCCATATACCGTATACTCATTGCTTACAAACAGTTTGCACTTCAAAGTTCCACCTTTACACTTGCACCTAAGCTGTATTCATTATCTTCGCACCCATTGTCTGTCTTTTGTTTACAGTCTTTATGTTCCCTCCTGCACCACAGTACTACTGCAGTGAGGTATTTTAATCCACAACCTTTGCACTGGTATATTGACAATAAAATTTAATTTCTAAGAACGTAGCTGAGCATACAGTATAAAGCAGCACTATAGACGACATTCTTCAACAGCAGTATTTTATTCCCCATGCACTGAGAATGCACAGTAGATAAGGAACTATATAGGAGGCTATTCAACTAATCTGGAGGCTTAAGTAAGGAACAAGTTGATTCTTGCATAAAGATGAAGCTGAACTCTAGATACTAGATATAGAATGAATATATGGATCCCGGGTGGCCTAAGAAAGTGTTTTCTTAAGCGACGTTCACACAGTGAAGCACTGCTTCTATAACAGAAATCTTCTTTCCATGCATGTAAAACTGTCTTCCTTAATACTGATAATAAATTGCATTTTTTTTTACAATACAAATACAAGTCTAAAGTAATTTCAGAGCCTTAAATTGAAATGCTTTGAAATGAGGAAAGCTGTGTGTATAATAAAGACAAAACAGTTGAAAAGGTCACACTGGGAAAGTTAATGATCGCTGTGCACAAATACTCCACGGCTATTTAATCAAAGCTTAACAAGCTTTTCGCTTCATGGCTCATGCTCTAAAGAAACTACTGCTGTAGACGATAGTCAGCCACTGGAACCAGGGTAATATTAAACTGGCTGCGGGGCTGGAACAAAGTCGAGGGGCATGCCACCCACCCAGACTGCTCGGAGCTGATTGATGGCAGGGCCGTTGTCCGGACGCTTCATTTGCATGGGGACGGTGTTAAAGGACTAATTTCCACCAGTGAATGAGACGGACCTACTAGACCTGGAGATTACAGACAAAAGCTAAAGCCCGAGCTGTACCTTTTTCAGTTTGCTTAAATACATACCTATAAGCCTGAAAGACACAATCACACAAGTGTCCCACTGTTCATTCCATCTTTCTTTGGCATTCCTGCTTAGACTGGGGTTAATAAACAACCGATCGTGCGCTATTGAGAGAAACAGAGAATGCGTAAACAGGATTACGGTGCGGTACGAAAGACGCAGAGCGTCTGCATGAGAACAACGAAGCAGAAAAGCACAGAGCTTGTTGATTCCACTAAGCACTCAGCAAGCAATAAATCTAGATCTTTAAAATCTGTGCATAGCTACGACCTGCAACGCATTCACAAAACCCAGGTTACTGCTTAAGACTATCTGCACACACACACACACACACACACAACAAGAACGCAGATATTTGTGTAAAACCTGAAATGTGAGGCAGGAGAGTAGACGTAGGGATGAGCAAATTTACTTTAACTTAAGTTACTTCGATTAAATCACACAAAAAAAAAAGCATCATTCGTTCGTTCTTCCTGCTACACCGATGTGTAAACACAAAAGTCAGCTTACAGAAAAGATCTTCAGGAAATCTTGAGCGATGAATGAGATGCAAATTAAAGATCTGTATCTGAAGTACCACACTATTTACTTAAATCTAAAATATTTATCGGCTTGTAATCAGGCCATTTACAGCAGTTAACTCGAGTGTACTGAAAGAACACGATCCAGCATTTTGTCTGTAAAACAAAAACACACCAAAAAAAAAAAAAAAAAAAAACACCTCACAGATGTGCACAATACCCTGCAAGGAACATTCACATTAATGTAGAGGGAGATTTCGACACCACTTCCAGCCTCTTTCAAGCAGAGCTGTCATTCAGGTGTAGGAGCTTGGCAATGCTACGTTGCAAGACTTGTTTTCATGGGCAGGTAAATATTTAAACTGGAAGCAGATCGTCCGGGCTTATGGGAATTGGTAGGACTAAATACACAGTTCGATTTGACACAAATGTTTAAAACGAGCATTTTCTTTTCTCAACAGCTGCAACGTCAATCGCGGATCAGATGTCGTGGGGAAAAAAAAAGAAGAAGAACGCCAGAACATTTTTTAAAAAGGCCTGAGTAAGCAAATCGTTTGTTAGAGCTGTTATCAATTATGAGGTGAATAGGAGAAAGAAGGAGGGAAAGAGCAAGCGAGCATGTGCGCGCGTGTGTGTGTGTGTGTGTGAGGGCGAGAGAGATTATTAACAACTAAGTGTGACAAAGGAGGAGCAATGGGAGTGGTGCAGGCCCCTCTGGGACGGTGATGTGGTCTCCAGCTTTTCACAAAGATGAAAGGCCATTTGGGACGGGCCCCCCACCGACCACCACTCTGCCCTTTTACTACGGAGTGTACGCTTCTCCACTCCATAGCCAGCACATCACACCGTCATAACAAAGTGTGCCATTTGTTTCCAATACTACACGATTTCTCAAACAAGAGCCATGGTACAATTATGCTTCAAGTATAGTAAAGATTTGTGCTTTTACAACAGCGTAGCTACGATGCATGCTTTCTAGGGTGTTCTTGAGGGAGGAAAAATAGCAAACTCTTGCTAGATCACCCCCCACACACAAATACACACACATATACCATATGATCCTATTTTCTGTTTTGCAATTCCTCTATTTCTCCCACTAATACACATTTCAGGGCATTTATAGTGCATTCCAAGTGTTCATTTTAGCACTTAGTTTCAGTTATAAAACCATAAAATCGGGATAAAAGACAATCCTGCATAATGCAACCCCCCCCTGCAAGTGAAATCAGTGAGTCTCACAACAGGCTTCCTGAAAGGCTAACCAAGAAAAAGGAGTAGGAGAAGGATTTTATCTCTTTTAATTTATCATTATCATTACAGTGATAGAAAGCACCTCCTACCCTTATCAAAGTTATATTTAAACATAAAGAGTGATGATGATGAAGAATCATGACGACGAATAATGATATCTTGGACATAATGTGTTAGGTCAGTGGCAAGCTCTGGGATAAAGGAAGAAAAATTCAATATAGTGTCCCAACAGGATCCATACGTTAATGCATTTTATAGAAGAAATTTTTTTTTTTTTAAATCAATCAATATGAGTTAAAAGATATTGGATATAAGAAACATGTACAGTATAGACATGATTATCATGGCTGAATCTGGAAGTTTTTGAGAAGAATAAAACATTGCAAACATCACACACACACAAGACTATTATCACACGTATTAATAAATTCAAAAAGATCAGAGTTGCTGCAGATCATACCAAAAAAAAAAAAAAAAAAAAAAAAAAGTGGACGTTCATGAACATCCACAGATGCTGTGCTGGTTTTGTATTACTGCACCAGGACGATGTAAAAAAATATCCAGTTTATTAGATTCTCAATATTGTGATCCATTTCTGTTTGTTTGTTTAATACATGTAACTAAATGCTGCCTGGATGCATCACATTTAGTGCTAATTTATTCATTACATTTTTTTAAAGAGTAAAAATATTAATACTTTATGGAAATATTGTAATACATTTAGAATTCATCCAAAAATACGCTTTTTTTTAATCAATCTACAGATCATCAACCCTGTTTGCATTTTATTAAAATGGGTTGTGTGTGTAAATAGTAATTTAATATTGTGCATCACAGGCACGCCTTGAGGAACCAGGATGAGATGGGTTTTTTTTTTATCTCAACGTGCAACCATTTAAATTATATTAATGAAACAAATTAGTAGCACGAGGGTTTGATCGAAGTGATTGATTTTACACTTGTTGAAAAAAAAAAACTGAAGTATTGCTTTACGTTTAAGCTTAGAGGATAAACATCTGGAGGAGAGGTTAATGTTTGTGGGATCTGAAATAACATGAGGAATAAAATGAAAAATGAATGAAACAAATGTGCCAGACACCAAATGATGAATCTGTCTCTGAGCAAGAGAGGGACGTGACAAAGTGGGGGGGGACACAAGAAACGAGGGGGGGGGAAACAACATCTATTTACTATATATATATATATATATATATATATATATATATATATATATACATACACACATACATACATATAATCCATATAGAATTTCTCCTGAAACACAGATGAAAAATAACGAGGCTGGAAAGTTACAATGTTTCCACCTATTCTATTCCATTCTTTTTTTCAAAAATAGAAATTAGAAACAATGTATCTTTTTAAGTGTGCAGAAACAAACATCAAAAGCACGACCCAAACTGCCAGTTAACAAACCAGAGTGGCGAGCACAGAGTAGCGACTGTGTGTGTGTGTGTGTGTGTGTGTGTGTGTTTACCTGCATGTTGAAGACTCCCAGCTCCTGAGCAGAGAGCTTCCTCATCTGCACCGCCAGCACTTGCGCTTCCTCCAGGATAGAAAAGTCGCCGCTTTCGGCGCTGCACAGCAGCCCTCTTCCTCCTCCTCCTCCTCCTCCTCCGCACAGGAGCCCCAACAAGCTGAGCAGCCAGCAGCTCAAACCCGTCTTCAACTTGTTCCCGGAAAGCCGAGCACAACTAGTCCAGGGCGAGGAGGAAACCGAGGCAGGGGAAATCACAGCTCGGAGGAGCGAGCGTCTCGCCATGATGGCCGGGACTCACTGCAGTTGAACAGCAGGTCGCGGAAAAGCTCTTTACGAGAAACAACCAAACTTCACTCGTTACCTTTTAACTTTGTCGCCGACGCTCGGTAAAGTTCCACTTTTCCAACTCCGAGATCCCGAGCACAAAGCGGTGCGACATACTGGGGTGTTTTTTTTTTGTTTTTGGAAGGAAATAACTTCACCTATCAGTAAATCAATAAAACCCCCCGAGCTTCTCTGTGTGTAGAAGAATAAAAAAAGAAAAAGACCGCACTTAGCGTGTTGAACGCCACCCGCGAGCCGCGTCGCTAAACTCTGCGTAAAGCGCGAGCATCACAATAGAGTGAAGAGCGGCGGCGGCGGCGGTCTGTAAAACCCGCAACGGAGCACCGCCTTCCTCCTGGACTGGGATTGGAGTGAGTGGATTAGCCTGGGTTGGGATCGGAGCTTAGGCTATTTTCACACTGCAGGCAATTTTTTTTCCTTCCACATGAGACACTGGTTTTTACTTAGATAACGTTCGCATTATTGTTTGGCCATCACAAGTGACTTTTATTTATAAGACACGTTAGCATAGGGGTTAGCACTGTGGCCTCCATAGTCTGGGTTCGATTCCCACCACAGGGTCTGTGTGTTCAGCTTTTATGTGCCACATATATATTCGGCACAGTGGAACATATCCCACCTATCCAAGCGTTTTGTTAGTACACTGGGGTCAGAGCCATTACACAGCACCCCTGAGGCTGACAGAGTTAAGGGCCCAACAGCGGCAACCTGGTGGAGACGGGGGTTCGGAACACCGACCCTTTGATCAGTCAGTCTGAGCCTTAATACATTGAAGATAAATAAATATATCTTTAATTTATCTGACGTTAAGGCTACGTGCATATTAACAACCTGAAGTGACAAAATTCCAATTTGTTAGCCTAATGTGACTCAGAATGATTCTGATGGGATGTGAATCTGATTTTTAGGGCTGTTTAGACACAAAAATCAGATGTTTCTCAGATCAGAGTCACTTTTGCATGTGGTACGCTGATGCGTAGTAATGCGACTTAAAGAAGAACGGGCAGATTGGAATTCGTACAACTTTTTTTACTTCTGCACACATGCGGCAATAGCTGATAAAACAGCTAAAGCAAGGCATCTGGCTTTCTTGCTTCAAATTCAAATTTTATTGGTCACATACACAATCATACACAGTATAATATGCAGTGAAATGCTTTATACGACCGCCAGTGACCTTAAAAAAAGAAAATAAAAGCTTGTACGTAAATCGTCTAAACCACAGCAAATACAGCTGACTAACTGCTTGCCATCCTCCAGAGCAAAATCCCAAGAATATTTACAGTGTAAATCTGTTTGAAATGAATGAATGGTCACACAAACCCATGATGTGTTGTACCCCATATGGTACAGAAATCGATGTGCGCATGCATGTCAATTCAGAGAACTGATGTGTCCACATTAGAGTCAGATAAAAGTCATTGTAATTATGAATTTGAACCATCATGACATGCAAATCCAATCTGGGCAAATAATTGAAATTGAGCAATGTGACTTGTAATCCGAACGTAGCCTAAGGCCTTGTTCAGACGTCAGGCAAATCTGATTTGTTTCTCATCCTTAGGAGTGACTGTTATCTGAAAGTGATAATTGGCTCTGTTCAGACTGGCAGCCCAAATCTGATTTTAGGCACATTAGGATGAAAAATCAAAATTGAGTCGCTTCAAGCTGTTAATATAAACATATATTTAGGACTTTGTGGACAGTAAAAAAAAAAACATTGAATTTTGCATTCCAAGTTTGGGCACTTTCATCTTTCACATGGTGTTATGTATGTTATGTGCAGAAATGCATGACACATTCATGTGACATCAACATCAACATGACTAGACATTTGTCATGATTGTGGCTACCAGGAAGGAAAGATGGATGATAAGTGTAACTTAGGATTTCACTGAAGAGATAGTGAAGTAACGGACCTCAAATGTTGTTGTATAAGAAAAGTGATGTTGCTGTAGAAGCAAAACAAGAAGGCGCATATCACATACCGTCAGTGTTTAAAGAAATCATTAGACCTGTCCAAACTCCAGTGGCAAAGGGGAATTAAAAAGTTTAAAAGCAAAATTTAAACACTCTCAAACCAATAAAGTGGCCATGGCCAAATAACATCCCTTTTTTTTACAGCACGCTTCACTTGAGATATTGTTCCCTTGCGCATATGGGCCTGTTTAGGAACACGATCTGTTCAGACTAATATGAAACAAAGGCCATATTGAAAACATAGTTTGAGCAACCTAACAGAAAAATCAGATTTGGTCAGTAAATCAGATTTGGGTCACTTTTGCCTGTGGTGTAAACATGGTCAGGTTGACCAAATGAATCCCAATAAATCATAATTTCTGTCTTAAGACATGGATTTTTTTTTTCTCCTAAGGACACACAAAAAAAATCTAATCTCAAATCACACCAGAGCTAATTTGGCACTAAAATCTTCTTTTTGTATGATTCCCTTTTCCCCTCAGATCAGATCTATCTTGAAGGTCTGTGTGTTTATGTTCAGCTTTTATGTGCCACATATATATTCGGCACAGTGGAACATATCCCACCTATCCAAGCGTTTTGTTAGTACACTGGGGTCAGAGCCATTACACAGCACCCCTGAGGCTGACAGTGTTAAGGGCCCAACAGCGGCAACCTGGTGGAGACGGGGGTTCGGAACACCGACCCTTTGATCAGTCAGTCTGAGCCTTAATACATTGAAGATAAATAAATATATCTTTAATTTATCTGACGTTAAGGCTACGTGCATATTACCAACCTGAAGTGACAAAATTCCAATTTTTTAGCCTAATGTGACTCAGAATGATTCTGATGTGATGTGAATCTGATTTTTAGGGCTGTTTAGACACAAAAATCAGATGTTTCTCAGATCAAGGTCACTTTTGCATGTGGTACGCTGATACATAGTAATGCGACTTAAAGAAGAACGGGCAGACTGGAATTCGTACAACTTTTTTTACTTCTGCACACATGCGGCAATAGCTGATAAAACAGCTAAAGCAAGGCATCTGTATAATAATCTTTTAATTCTAAAACCATAACCCTTATGCTTTAAACCTAACCCAAGATGCTGTACAACACAAAACAACCTACTGTATCAGAATGGTACTCAATGGATAAGTGTGTAATGTAAATGTCTATGATACAGGGCAGACAGACCCTGATGATCTTCTCAGCTGTCCTCAATATCTGCTTCTAGGTTTTGTGATTCGAGACAGTGCAAGTTCCAAACCAGGTAATGTTACAGCTGCCCAGGATGATTTCAATAGTCCCTCTGTAGAATGAGTTGAGGATAGCAGGTGGGAGATTAACTTTACTCAGGCATTGCAGAAAGTAGACACTACATTACATTGCAACTTCGCTGGTGTTAGGGGACAAGTTGAGATTCTCTGCCAGACGAACACCATGGACATTGGAGCAAGTGGTCATTTTGTGCTTTCAATATTTCTTTCTAAATTCAGAGATAGTTAACCACCACACTGCCTCTCTGTATGCTAACTCATTATTTTTGTAGATGAGACCCATCACATTCATGTCACTCGTAAACCTGATGATGTGATTCAAGCTATGCGTTGTGAGTCAACAGATTGAACAGCAATGGATTGAGCATAGAGCCCTGGGGAACCCCATTGCTTACTGTGGTGGTAATGGAGGTAATGGAGATGCTGCTTCAAATCTGAGGTCTAGTCTAGGATCAAGTAGCAGATGAGGTGTTCTGGTTTGCAATTCTTTTTGAAAACTACTCAGATATGCGATGTTCCTTCCAGGTTTTTTTATTCTAATATGACCTTGAGCATTTATGTTGCATGAGTATCTATCAGATATGTATCTGATCTAGGACTATATATAACAGTTGCTCAGCTCTGTTTTGAAATGCTCTAATTTTTGTGACTATGCAGTGTTAAAAAAGTCTGGTTATGTCAGGTTAAGGCATAGGATCAGATAAGTATCACTTCAACTGTGTAATAGATCTGTGTATGTTTATATGGCATTTTGAGCCACACTATTCGAAAGTGACTGACACACCATGAATGAGTTACCAGTCCATCACAGGGCACTATGCGGACTCATTCACAGTGAGTAAAGTGAGAAGGACATGGGAGGCAGCTACAGTATTGTGCCGCAGGTTTTCAAATATTAAACTGTGTATTATATATGCAACTTCATAATCTTTTAAAAAATATATTATTTGAATATGACTTTGTACAGCCTTAATCGGGAAACTGGCCATGCTTTGGTTCGAATTAGCCAAAAGCAGCCAATTTCTCTGATCATCAGTCATTAAAGTTATTTGTCTTTGTCATGACAGGATTAAATAAAAATACTCGGCATCAAAAAGCAGTCATGCTGTTTCTTTGAACTTCTGAAACAAGCTCAACATTGTTCCTCCACCAGTGGACATGAATTATGACCATGTTCTGCGCGGTTAAATGCTGACAATATAAGCTTAAGTGTCTAAGAAGTTATTTAACTGCTTTCCATTGGGCTTGAGGAAATACTGTATGAGCATTATTTTTGAAAATTATATAGAAGGCTGCTTTATATTATGTATTTTACTCTTGAACTCTGCAGATCCAGACAATTGCATGTCTAATTACTATGGGTTATCAGAGAGTGGAATGAAAACAGAGGCATTTTTCTTAACCAGAAAAGCTATTGTTTATGAAGTATGCTCAAACTGGGGCTTGTAAACAAGCCAAGCTAAGTTTGTGATGGTTACAGTAGATGGGTTTAGTGCTTAAATAGATCATTTCAAAGCATTTCTACAACTGTTATGCCATTGGTGTCTTCCTGATATTCCATTAACCAATATGGATGTAAAGTATATGGCATGTAAATGAAATTTTAACACACAGCTAAAGTGTTCTTAGAAACTTAATTTAGAATTTTGCCTATTCTAACCCATTATAATTAGATTGACCTTAATATACAGTACTGTGCAAAAGTCTTGGGCACCCTGTGGTTTTTTAGAACTTTCCTATAAAAACAAAATGGAAGCAGCTGGGTTATGCATGCAAAACAGAAGCAGGTGCAACAGTCAAAATCCTCACAAGAATTGTTGTTCTGCAGGATGCTCACTAAAACTTAGTAGCTAAAACACTCACTCAATCACTCATCATCTAAACCGCTTGATCCCGTACACAGGGTCGCAGAGGCCCGGAGCCCACCCCAGGAGACGTGGAGCACAACCTGGACAGTGTGTCAATCACGCTCACAGGGCACAAACACACGCTCATTTACACACTATGGACAAGTTTTTTTTTAATTCTTATTTTATTCTCCATTGGACATCAAGAGTGAACGTAACAACTGTATAGGAAACCGTAACAGCCCTTATGGTAAGGCATACTGGCTTGTATAAGGCACATTCAGGGGCTACATCAGTGTTACCTCCAGCCAGCAGTTTGGTAGAAGATGAATAGAGATGAGGAGAAGAAGAGGATGAAGCGGCAGGACAGACAGAGATGTGAGGAGCTCCTGCAGCACATGCCGCTTGATCCACAGCCAGAGGAGATGAAAAGAGCCCCAGCCTTTCCTCCTCCTGCCGCTGCTGCTGCCAGTACCTGCTGAGCCCAGATGCTGGAAGAGCTCAAGTCGTTCCTGCTGCAGCCGCGCTGCTTCATATGAAAATTTTATGAGCATATTTAGTATGGCTGGCAGGTTCAAATATGAATTACGTTTGTATTATCCAGCAAGAGAAAATGATTTAAGGTTGGACATATGTGTTGGGAATCATCTGATCACACAAGCAAAAGACAAAAAAAAAAAGAAAAACATATTACATATTCTGTGTCCATGCAGGTCCAGGTCTAATGAAATTTTCCTGTGCTAATCCTGTTTTTACTTTGCTTCATTAAATAAAAGTGTTTCGGGAGGCCCCTTACTAGCAATATGAGAAGTCACTAGTGTGATGATGAAAACCAACCCAACTTGTATTTTGTCTTCTCAATGTCCCTTTGAATGATTTATTTAAAATCTGATACTAAAGATTGTTGAATGAACACACCCATGAGTCATGCTCGTCTTTCACACACCATGAAAATAATCCTGTGGAGATTTAAAAAAAAAAAAAAAACAAGCACAGAAAAAGAATCTGAAGCAAGGTCTCTGGGTCAATTCTGTCCATGATATGATATCCATGTTTGCTTGTCTCCCTGTTGCATGACAGCTATTCCTGTAAATTGTATATAAACCATTTGATTATTTGTTCATTCACATTTTTTTTCAGATCTCTCTTCCAGTAGATTTTTCCCATGTGATTTCTACCACAATTTATTGATTTCCCTATGTTTCTTATTTCTAACTCATGACTCAATTACTTCCACATGATTTTACACATATTTTACTCATTGATTCATAATTAAGGCATAATGTTTTTGTTTATATTATTTACATGATTCTTATTACTACTGTTCATTTTTATGTACTTTCAGGTTCATACACATCTTTTAGAAATGCCCTCGTACATGTTTTTCTCATGATTAAACATGGCCCACATAACAATAGTATATGACATGCATGTGAGTTTCTGCCTGTAAGAGAAGGCTTATCTTCCACTGATTTTATCTTAATTAGAGACTAAAGATTTGCACATGGATGGGTAAGATAGAAAGAGAGTCAAAAAAGGAGTACAGCTTAGTGCTTAAAGCTGAAATGCAAAACATAGGACAACTGTGTTCTTTTCCATAATGCAACAGATACGTAGTAGTAAACGGAATTAGAAACATTAGGGACAAGGCTAAAACTCCTAAACCCTGATGATAATTAGCAAACACGCTAGCTAAACTTGTTCTACTTAGAAAAAGATTTTTCTTTCTTAACCCTTTCAAGGGCATGAGTAGCCTGGTGGTTAAGATGTTGGATCAGAGGGTCCCCGGTTTGAGCCTCAGTGCTGGTGTAAGGACACCTTGAGTAAGGACCTTCACATCTCCCATGTGACATGTAGACCTAAAAAATATAGATTCTTATATTATGTTCTTATATATTCATAATTATTTTTTTTTACATAAAATAGCTTGATGTGTAAATTTAGATTTTGTGAAAATTGCTTATTTAAAATTTTTTTAATTGTTCATGAGTAAAATAGACAAACAGTTTTTAGTCTATTTTAGACTAAAAATAGACTAGACTATTTAACCTATTTAGACTATTTTAAAACAGATGGGGTTTTTTTTTCAGCTTAAAATTTGTAATGTTAACAACAAAAATTTATAGACATATATTTTTTACAAAATATCATTTATTCCCTAATAAATAAACTGTTTTTATTTTATTTTGTGTTTTTTCTGGCACAAACAATTATTTCTTTACATAATCTTGGAAAAATTGAGGACAAGTAGTCTAGACTTTTAAAGATTTGTTCATATTAATTCATTTAATTCCTGCAAGTGATTTAGAGGTGATTTATATCTTATGTTATCTTATATATATATATAATAACAGCTTGTGATTGTAAACACCATGCATGAAAGGGTTAATATTCCAAATCTGAAACCTGTAAACTGAATCAGCACATAATCCTGACAGACTTAGAGCAAGAAAATATTTCACCCATCAGCATAAAAAGATATTGGTCTTATGACTAAAGCAATTATTATTTCTTTCTATTGTACTGTACACAGCATCCAACCACATCAAACTGTGGCAATGATTGTTACTGTAAGGCTGGAAAGGAAGGAACAACATAAGCTTACAGAACACAAACTCATCTTTTGTTTTTTATTTTTATTTTTTTATATGAACGGTAAAAAGTGAAGCTTTAAGTTATAGTTATGAATTATGAACAGGTCTATTTCTAATGGACATGAATATTAAAAATAACTGGTGAAATCTTGAAGTCATTAAATATGACTTTTGTAAGAAACCACAGTCCTTTCTACTACTCTCCTTGGAGATGGATCCACCAGTATACTGTATACTGTATACATAAATGTCAGTGTGTGTATCAGTATGTACATGTATACAGTATATCACACTTTTTATGATAAAGTTGAGCTGTATTTTAGTCAAACCTATTTGTTTGCTTACCAGAACTCAGCAGCAGACAGTATTTCCACATACTCTATATTACTGATTACAGACTCATATAGTCACAGCTAGCATTTGTAAAGATTAAAAACCACTAGTGAAGAGTTTGTACAAAAAACAACTTGGCCAGCTGATTGCATTTCATTTTTTAACGATGCCATATAACTCATCGGTTTTGCATGAGCCTTTGTTTGCCATCCACCACATCCATAGTTTCAATTCATCAGATCCATATACAGTATGGCAGCCTTATATGATTACTGTATATAGCACTGTAAAAGTTCTCCAGCCTTTGATGAAAACGTACATGGATGTCTACATACAGTAATGAGGGTGATGATAAAAATGTTCATATACAGTACATTTGGCCGTGAGATTATGAACCATGTCCAAAACGTTATGATGGTGTGGAATTGACTTTGAATACGAAAAGTCAGGAGATGGTGAAAAATCTGCGAAAACAGACCTAAATAATTAGCAGATGGTTAAAACACACTGAACGCTGGCAGAGACTGAGGCAAAAGGCCCACGAAAGGGGCTGCAATCACTAGGTCTGTTTTAACACTGACAAATAAATGGCTCCACATATGCACTGTCTTTTCATACTCCTTTTAAAGTTGTTTTTTTTTTCTTTTCTTTTCCAGAGATATCTCTTTGTGGGATTTGGGGTGGTTTAATGAACCCAGTTGCCGTGGCAACCTTATTCCTAGCTTTTTCCCGAGCCATGAAACATGAATCTAGGTTTTTTTCCCCCCCTCCCCTTTTATTCTCCTCACCATTTCAACATCAAGGCAGCAAGACAAGCTTTGAGGGCTAAGCCGATTCCCAGCTGAAACCATTTTCTATTTCTGTCTGCACTAAACACTGAGTTTGCAGCTTGTTTTGACACTGCTGGGAGTGTGTACAACAGCACCAATCCCTAACCGTGAGATGCGAGTGATTACACCTCGCTGAATGAGGAACCACATTCCCAAAGCAACAATAATAGTAAGTGTGAAACAGGTGAAAATAACATTAATGTAAATCATTAACATAATTTACATCTGTATGAGACGACTTTGATTTTGGGATAAATATTATATTTTTAAATTAAACATTTGAACCTTGACTTTGTTCAAATGTATCCACATACATTGGTTTGTGTTTATCAGAATGCGTCAGAAAGAAGCTCTTAAATATGTCTATGTATAGATGACTGACAGCTCTGTATATACTGTAGAAGGTGAAAAGTATTTTGGCTGCAGGCAGGTACTTCATGAGTTCAGTAAATTGTCAATGTCACTCTTATTTTTGTAAAATGTGACTCATGCTCAAGATACCCAAGATACAGTATTTGGACAAACGTATTTAGCCAAACCTGTTAATTCTTGAGGTGTTTCAATCAGGCCCTTCAATCAGTGAATGACAATCTTAATGCTTCAGCATACCAAGACAACTTGGACAATGCTATGCTTCCACCTTTGTGGCAACAGTTTGGGGTAGGCCCTTTTTGTATTCCAACATGACTGTGCCCCAGTGCACAAACCAAGGACAATAAAGACATGATTTGATGAGTTCGGTGTGGAAGAACTCGACTGGCCCAAACACAGAGCCCTGTGACCTCAACCCCATCGAGCACCTTTGGGATGAACTGGAATGGAGATTGCAAGCCAGGTCTTCTCATCCAACATCAGTGCCCGACCTCATAAAATTGCTCTACAGAATGAATAGACATAAATTCCAAAAGAAACACTCCGAAATCTTGTGGACAGCCTTCCAAGAAGAGTGGAAGCTGTTATAGGTGCAAAAGGAGGACCAACTCTATATCTCATATAGTGTATGCATTTGGATGCAATGTCATTGCAGGTTTGGCTGGATACTTTTGTTCTTATATATGTATAGTCTCTCAATCATAGGCGTAAAATGTAGATAATATACATTAACAGTTGCTCATTTTAATATCCAATGTGCTTTGTTTCAGAACCAAAGAAACTATAAAAAATAAGGTTCTGCTTTTGTGGATGTTGAGAGATGACTAATAAACTAACTAACTAACTAACTAGCTAGCTACAAAAGTACAGTTCTACAAGGGACACCAGAAGACTACACTGTTCTACCCATGTTTAGGATAAAGGTAGGATGTCAGGTTCTTCAGTAATAAAAGCGCAGGGTGAGTCATTTCCCCCTATTTCCTTTCAGTATGTAAGCTAGAATTTATTTTAATTGAATGTTTTATAATCTTCTATGTTATGGAGATTGTATAACGTAACTCTATATGCATAGCTAAAGAGCCAAAGCCCATACCTGAGCCAAGTCTATCATAAACAGTTTAGCATTGATTTTGGACAGCTGTACAGAGTTTAAAAAAATTTTGCATAAAAAAACATTCACAAATTCATCATGTTTGTTCGGATTTTCAAAAAAAAAAAAAAAGAATCCTATATTATTAAAGCTTTGGGGCTCAAACATTCAGGTTAACTCCAGCACGATCGTAAATCAAAATCCACTGGAAAAAAATTCCTTTTCTGCCTGATCCTGTCCAGCCATGACAATAATTTAAGGCTAACTCATATACCAGACCTATATAAAGCACTTTACTGCAAACTGTGCTTTTACTCTGGGCCTGCTGCCATAAGAAGGATGAATAAAACAGTACAGCTGGACAAAAGACCACTGCATTTCCAGTTGTATACAGTTATAAGTCATGTGTCATCTCTGGTTTCTCCATATGAAGCTTGGAATAGTCAGGTTGCATATACTGTATAGCAATAAATTCAAGAGAAAATCACAATACAGTAGGTGTTATGATAGAGTTTGTGTGTGTAATATTTTTAGTCTTGTTAAACTAGCAGTACAAACAGTATGTACAGCATTTCAGCATACAAAGTTCAAATTAGGTTTCTAACATAATACAGCGCCAGTAACTAATAATTTGTGGCTACATACTGTACATCAAATGATGTATTGAAATGACTTCTTAAAGCTTCATCATTTCTGAGACCCATTGGTGGATCCAGGAAAGTGTCCTGGAGGTCAAATTGCTTTTGAGAGAAGGTTTAGTCCAACAGTTGATTAAGGCATTGCTTTATATTATAATAAAATAAAAGTCAGCTGCAAATAAAACTAGACCTTTTCATTGATGTACTCCAATTTTAAAATTGGAATTCATACAGAGAAGCCTTAAATTAGCACCTACACACGTTCTAAATATAATCAGCCTTCCTATTTTACTGAAGTAATACATTAGTATCACTCTCTCACTCATCATCTATACCACTTTATCCTGTATTCAGGGTTGCGGGGGGCCTGAAAGCCTATCCCAGGAGGCTTAGGGCACGAGGCAGGGTACACCTGGACAGGGTGCCAATACATTGCAGGGAACACACACTATGTGCAATTTGGGAATGATCCTAATCAGCAGGTCTTTGAGAGGAAACCCACCAAGCATGGGGAGAAGATTCACACTCCACGCACACAGAGACAGGAATCGAGCCTGGCCAGGAATCGAACCCAGACCCTGGAGGTGCAAAGCGACAGTGATAACCACTACACCACTGTGCCACCTGTAAGTAACACTATATGGTAAATTCATTTCTAGTAGCTTAAATGTTAGTTTGTTGTTAATTTGTAGTTTGCATGTTCTCCTCATACTTTGTGGGTTTCATCAGTATTTAAATCCAACATGATACAGCAATGAGGTGTTAATGTTTCAGTATGATGGCACACCAGCCATGTGTTTAAATATTCTTGATTGAAAAAAGGCAGCACAGTGGTGTAGTTGTTAGCACTGTGGCCTTGCATGCCCAATCAAAGTGGTTTGATTCCCACCTTGTGTGTGTGTGGAGTTTGTGTGTTCTCCCTGTGTTGGTGGGTTTCCTCCCACAGTCCAAAGATATGCAGGTTAGGCTAATTGGCGTTCCCAAATCGCCCGTAATGTGTGTGAATGTGTGTGTGTGTGTGCGCAGCCTGAGGTGGATTGGCACCCTGTCCAGGGTGTACCCTGCCTTGGACCCGAAGCCTACTGGGTTAGAAGATGAGTGAGAGTGAGTGAATGAATGATATATATGTAATATAGCATACAATTTTGGTATCTGTGTTGTCTAAATTATTTTAATTGTTAAAATTATTATTATAATATATTATGGGAGAAAGATTTGGTCAGTAAAGTGTTAATTTCTCTCTGGGATGTTCTTTACCCTGGCCTATTCAATCATTCCTTCTTTCAGCCATTCATATTCAGTAATCACTTTATCCGGTTCAGAGTTGCGGTGAATCAAGGGCCTATCCCAGTAACAATGTGTATGAGGCAGGAACACACCCTGGATGGGATGCCAGATCAATGCAGGGCACCATTCACACGCCCATTCACACCTAGAGGCAATTTCGCGTAGCCAATCGACCTACATATGTGGGAAACCGGAGAACCCGGAGGAAACCAACACGGACACAGAAAGAAGAGATTGCAGTTCACTAAGGAGGAAATGAGATTAAGTTACATTCTCCTCAAAGATCTTTGTGAGCCTTAATTTAGTTTGGGTACTGTGGATAGGTTATAGGTATATAAAGATCAGGGTAAGGACATTCAGATGGTAAAAATGGTCTGTGATGAAGCCCTGCATTTATCCTTAGGCAGAGATTGTCTGTTGTCTGAGTGGAAACAGGAGAGAGAGAGGGGGGGGGGCATTTGCAGATAAGTGGAGACAGAGGAGGGGCAGACAAGAGGTACAGGCAAAGGTTTAAAAAGACAGGATGGGGGTAGGGGTGGACATACCTCTTGAACCCCCAAAAGCATATGGAACACATTAAAGTGCATTATGCAGTTCTTCCTCTTTTAGAGAACTAGGAGATATATCGCCAGCTCTTCTTCCATGGCCAAAGCACTTAGAGACTCCTATCTTTTTGCATCTGTAATCTTTGAGCTAAGAGACTCCTACCTTTCACCGTCTCTCAGTCTTTCATGATTCAATCTGTCTTTGTGACTGAGACAGTGTAAGAGTTCAGTTTTTCACCTGACTATAGCTACTTAATATATTTAAAAGATCTTACATCTGTGGATCTTCAGACAAATCTTGCATGTTTTTTTTTTTGCACTGCTGCTCACACTTCAGCTAGTATTTTACACAGGCTGCTCACATTACCCCAAAAGGTCATGTGGCACATTGACCCATGCTTTGCTTTCTTTTTCTGCTACTGAGACATTTATCCAGTGAGAAATTGAAGAAAGATATTCACTCTTTGGCCTTATTTTACATGGTGCGTTCAAGTCAAACGGGGACTTTTGATTGCGCAGATTAACAGAAAACAGTTGTAAGAGGAAAAAAAAACTCCCTTTATTTCTCCATTTAATCCGTGTTACACTAATGCACTTACCTCAGCGTTTCACTAGTGCTTGGATACCATCAAGGTAGAACGTTTTCTCATTAGACTGCCTTCTTCATGTTTGAAACATGAGTCTCATCACTGTCCTGTGTTTGAAGTCTTTTGTACTGTAGATGTCAATTAGTCAATTAGATGATGTAATGCTATGACTGAGGTGCATTGTGCAGTGTGTAACTGATGAAAAAACAAGATGTTAGAGAAAAGAATTACTTAAGTTTGCAGTTAGGGGAAAATATGGCATTGTTTATTCTAAAATACATATTTACTTTCTCCCATATAAAAGAAAGGGAGTTGGTCTGTTAGATTCTTTTTCAAAGCAGTAACTTCATTAAACATTTGCCATAAGAAATTATGTGTGTAGAAGAAATGAATTTGATACTATGTTTCACAATTAGTATTTTTTATATATAAGGTTAATTTAATCACAATTTAAAATGGGACCAAATTAAACTAAAGCCAAAAGGCTGTTTATTTTTTATTTTAAGAACAATGAATATGGTTTTGACCCACTATTTTTTACATATGAGCAAAAAGTGATCCCCTACAGTTGACATTCCTAGCTGGAACACTTTGTCTATTCACCATTTCAATGAATTACATGTGATATATAATCAGAGTTAATGCTTCAGCATGATGGCACACCAACTTTGATTGTCTTGGAGCCTCTGAAGAAGGTAAAAAGAAAGCTGGATTGGCCATGCAGGGGCCATTCTTTAGGCACCTCGGGCACCCTGGTGTAGTGGTTAGCACTGTGGCCTCGCACCTTCAAGGTTAAGGGTTAAATTCCTGCCTTGTGTGTGTGTGTGTGTGTGTGTGGAATTTACATGCTCTCCCTGTGTTTGGTGGGTTTCCTCCCACAGACATGCAGATTAGGATAATTAGCATTCCCAAATTGCCTGTAATGTGTGTGCGTGTGTGCAATTCTGCTCAGAAGACAGGAATATAATGCCATACGTGCAACATTTCTTTTCTGTGCGCGCTCGACTCTGCCTGTTCGCTTGCTCAACATTGTCCAGTGTTACAACTGTTGTGGCAGTGTTGTAAAGCTGGACAATGTTGAGCGAGCGTGCACAGAATCGAGAAGTCGCGCGTGCGCGGAGAACACGTCGAGCGAGCAGGGAAGACACTGCACGCGCAGAATCGAGCTGTTGAGCGCGCAGGGGAGACATTGCACGCGCATAGAGTGCTTTGTCTGCCCTCAAAATGTCAAACCACGCGCTCAGAATTGTGACAGGAATATAACGCCATATGTGTGTGTGTGTGTGTGTGTGTGTGTGTACCCTGCGATGGATTGACATCCTGTCCAGGCTCTATCCCCTGCCTTGTGCCCAAAGTCTCCTGGGATAGGCTCCAGGCCCCCGCGACCCTGCAGAGGATAAGTGGTATAGAAGATGAGTGAATAAAAAAAAAAAAAAGATTGAAAAGAATAACACATTTTCAGAATTAAAGGTACAATTTGACAATCAAATGTTTAAAAAAGCCCTAAGCAAAATATAATAAAAAATGTCCTTTGCACTCCATCTACCCATCTATCTTAGTAAATACTTTAAAATATTTTTATATTTAGTCAGCTTTTGGATTTTAACAAATTGTAATGGTATAATGTTTATAAGATACAATTTTTAATTCCTGTATTATTTATTTATTTGTTTGTTTAATGTGACGTAACAGAAAATATCAGCAATATTTTACTTACTCTTACAACTGCTTTTACAATTTGTGGGTGGTAAGTAAATAGTTTATAGGAGTTACTATATATATATATTGTGGTCACACACACACACACACACACACACACACACACACACACATATATATATATATCCAGTTAAATGCTTCTGTCTATATTTAAATACATTGACATATGAATCTCAAGTACACACTTGATCATTAACAGCCAGATTCCGCTGCCCAGATGATTATGTTGCACATTGTATGCTCAGTAGTTAATCTGAGAATAAACGTGACAGCCGGAGGCCAGAGTGGAAGATGATTGACTATTTGAGAAACTGAGAAGGCTTTTTGTTCCTATTCTCTCTTCAGGTCAAGGGCATCAGATCCAGACAGTGGCCTCTTTTATCCAGAGGTCAAACACAGAGCGACATATAACAACAGTTCACATGGCCTGACAACCGAGGGTTTGTCTTGTTCCTGGGTGGGTGTGTACGTGTGTGGGTGGAGGTGTACCTGCTTACTTATCCCGTTTCTCCTTTCAGCTTTTCATCTCGACACAAAGCCTAGTCAGTCGTCACACTCCCTTTGATTGTCCATGTCTCTCTTATGAATCTCGGATCGCTGTGTAACCCAGGTTACAATAAAGTAAGATTTCGATTTCTGCTGGTGACGGATACAGCAAAGATTGATGTGTTTTTTTTGTTATTACAAGCAACCAAATTTAGTGATTAAGAGATTTAAAGATTAATCTGCTTTTGTACCGTATACTCTCAGACACTCCACCCATCAGACCACAATATATAACCTGTAATACTAGAGTTCATGCAGTGAAGGCTGATTAAGGTTCTGTGTTAAGAGAAGGAATCCCACAGAGCTGATGTTGGGCCCCTTTAACTGCCTTTACATATGCTTTGGATTCTGTCTGACTTCTAAGATTAACTTTTACAGGGCAAAGATTTTATTTTATTTTTTTTTTGTCACATTAAGTCTTCTTTTTGCATTGTAGATGAAAAACACTGCGATCAAGGCAGTCATATTTGATATGTTAAAAAAAAAAAACCTATAAGGCTGAAGAACATATAATGATAATTCAATGTAGACTTTTACTATAAATAATTTCCTTTAACATTTCAATTTATATTAGTTGAGTAACCATTTTATAAACAGTCTAACAGTAATAATTAAAAATTCCAGTCATTCTATTTATAGGAAAATATTCAACAATGATTCTGTATCCTTTGGCCTGTTGCAAGGTTACTCTTTGGATTCCTTTTGTATTCCTTTCTATTTTGAAATCTTACAATATAGCAGCTGTAAACAATTAACAATCAGCTTGTCGTGATACCAAAGAAAACAAAAAGGGCAAACTAATGTATGGAAAGCTCCAAAGCAGTGACGTAGAGAAACTTTAAAAAGGAACTTTACAAAGCAGTGACACTAGAGAATACTGGTATAAATGATACATAGACGTCTCACAGACGTTTCACAATATCATATGTATATAACCGTGTTATTGATGTCTATTATGCTTAAATTATGAGATGAGTCTCTGATTTTGCTGTTACCACCTTGTGACATCCATCCATCCATCCATAAGTGGAATATCAGTTTTGCTGTACATGGTCACTGGAGGCCTGGGGCCAATGCCAGCGAACTCAGGGGACAAGGCAACAGACATCCTGGATGGGGTAACCAACCATTGCAGTGCACAAGCACTCAGTAAAACACTTAATCATACACTACAGGTTACTGCTGTTATAGAATGAAAATCAGTTTTGAGGTTTTTTTTATTGAGTAAATCTTAAACTCTCACATGATGGTGGCTCAGGTGACTAAGGCTCTAGGTTCTTAACTTAGGGATCTGGGGATCTGGGTTTGAGCCCTAAGGGCCGTGGGTTGCCACCCTACATACAACCCAGCCAGTGGAAAAATGGAAGGGTTGTGTCAGGAAGGGCATCTAGCATAACAAACAAAAAAACCTGTGCCAAGTTGTGTTTGGATCAGATGGTCCGCTCAGTCGACCTCTTCCCGGGAGCAGCCAAAGGAAAGTTTGTTTATACACTCTCACATGAACTGAGAATCCTACAGTAAGACTACAGGACCTCAAGGAGTTCATGACTCCCTTCTCAGCTTGAGCTTCTCCCCAAAGTAAACTGCTGTTGTCAGGGCAGAGCTCTCAGGTTGACCATTACATAAAGGATTTAAACTACCAAAATTATAGAGAAAAAGAAAAAGGAACACGCAAGAAGATAAATAAATACATGAAGAATATAAGTCTGGCATATTAACCATCTACATATTTGTGACATTTCAGACATGTGGCCAATTGATCGAGTGGTGCAGAATGTAGAAGGCCTTGTATACATCAATTCTGAATAAGCAAAATAAAAATAATAAGGGGCATGGAGACTGAAAGGCCAGGAGCAAAAAACAAGGATTGTCATGCGGAACATGAAAGGCACAAATCATGTCAGTGGGTGATTAAGAGTCAGTCAGTCAGCAAGCGGCATCTGCTTTCTCTTGCACCAATTACCCATCTCCCTCTCGGAGCCACAGCCTTTCATCGGATTTGGGAGCTACTCATCTCTCTCTCTCTCTCTCTCTCTCTCTCCCCATCCTCATGACTACTTGTCAGCTATATCTATATATCCATACCTTATCAGACTAAATCTATATCTTCTTAAATATAATACACTCACGCATCATTTATGTATTTATAAAGCTTCATTTATACTGTATTTCTCCTGGAAGTGTGTTTCAGCATCAAAGGAATTTGAATATCACTTACAGTACTATATACTGTAAGGAGTCCTCTGTAGGAATTCTGAATGGGAAGCCAGACAGATCAACATGCACCCACTCATTCACACACTCAGTTATTTACTTTCTTACTCAGCCATTGTCTATATCGCTTTATCTTTATACAGGGTCGTGGGGAGCCCTGGAGCCTATCCCAGGAGGGCTGTAATAATTCCACTTAGGGCACTAGAGCACGCGGCGGGGTACACACTGGATGATGGACAAGCTCACTAACACACTACGGGAAATTCGTGAATGCTACTTAGCCTAACGTGCATGTCTTTGGACTGGATTGCATAGAGGAAACGCACACAGACATGGGAAGAATTTAATCTTACGATCACACTGAGGACCTTGGAGCTTTGAGGAAGCAGTAAGATTACTTTTGGAATATTCCTGCAATCGATCAAACACACATAATGCTTATATAAAATTTATACCCGTGTTTAATGTACAGGAGCAGCATGCTTAGTGTTCACAACTTGATTCCCGGGTGATGCTGTAGCCTCTCGCAGCCGGAGGTCTAGAGAGAGCTGATTGGCCGAGCTCCCTCAGAGACCTCAGGCAAGTGGAGGGAGCGGATAGCGCTGTCCTCTGAGTGTGTTACTCCGCCCCTAACGGTGACTGAGCGAGCAGTTCGAGAAGATGTGGTCAGCTGGGGTCACGCGGTTCGGGGGGAAACATTCAATTCAATTCAATTCAATTCAATTTTATTTATATAGCGCTTTTAACAATGGTCATTGTCTCAAAGCAGCTTCACAAAAATTTAAGAAATTTAATTTAACAAAAAAAAAAAAAAAAAAACATTTTATATATATATATATATATATATATATATATATATATATATATATATATAGAATAATTATATATAAAGTAATAAGTAAATAAATAAAATTATAATAGAAAATAAATAAATAAAAACAAATAATAATAATAATTATAGAAAAGAAAATAATTGGAATTGTGGATGTGTGAGAAAAATGTGCAGATAATAATGAGATGAATGAATGAAATGTCTCTGATGAGCAAGCCAAGGGTGACGGCGACGGTGGCAAGGAAAAACTCCCTGAGATGGCATTAGGAAGAAACCTTGAGAGGAACCAGACTCAACAGGGAACCCATCCTCATTTGGGCGATAACAGATAGAAATGATATAACATCTTGTGTTGTGCAGGTGAAAAATCAATATGACAGAAATTATTTAAATGGTCATGAAGACCAGTTCAGCATAGGGACGAGTCAGTAGGTGCAGAGGGCAGATGAGGTCTGGATCACTGGAAGCACAGGAGCAGCATGTGTAGCTCCAACCATCATAAAGCTGAATCCAGTTGGAGCTGGTCCTTCTCTGGATGCCTCAGGAACCTCTCAGGGTCGGCCTTTGTCTACTGAAGCTGGCAAAATCTCCCGATGCCTCGGGATGGGTAGAGAAATACAGAACAGATGGGGAGAATTAGCGTAGTTGCCATTCGGTATAGGTGTACTGGAGTATGAGTACTGGGATGAGTTATGTGTATGCCAGATTAAAAAGATGCGTCTTGAGTCTACTTTTGAACTGAGAAACCGTGTCTGCTCCCCGGACACTATCTGGAAGGCTATTCCAAAGCTTTGGAGCTAAATATGAAAAAGCCCTACCCCCTTTTGTAGATTTTGAAATTCTGGGAACTACCAGAAGTCCGGAGTTTTGTGATCTTAAGGCGCGTGGTGGATTGTAGCGTATCAGAAGACTGGTTAGGTATGTGGGAGCTAAACCATTTAAGGCCTTGTATGTAAGTAATACTATTTTGTAATTTATTCTAAACTGAACAGGTAGCCAGTGCAGGGATGATAATATTGGGGTTATATGATCATATTTTCTGGATCTAGTGAGAACCCTGGCAGCTGCATTTTGGATTAACTGAAGCTTGTTTATTGAGGATGCAGGACAACCACCTAGTAATGCATTACAATAGTCCAGTCTGGAGGTCATGAATGCATGAACTAGTTTTTCTGCATCAGATACGGATAAGATGTTCCTAAGTTTAGCAATATTTCGAAGATGGAAAAAGGCTGTTTTTGTGATATTTGAAATGTGATTTTCAAAAGACAAGTTACTGTCCAATATTACTCCCAGATCTTTTACTGCTGAGCTGGTAATAACAGTACATCCTTCTAAGCGCAAGCTGAATTGTGAAAGCTGTTGTGTGCTGGTTTTTGGGCCAATAAGTAATATCTCTGTCTTATCTGAATTTAGTAAAAGAAAGTTATTGGTCATCCAATCTTTTATGTCCTGGACACACTCAGTTAATCTAGACAACTTAGGTATTTCGTCTGGTTTAGTTGAGATATATAATTGGGTATCATCAGCATAACAATGGAAACTAATCCCATGTCTTCTAATGATGTTACCCAAGGGAAGCATGTATATTGAGAACAACAGAGGTCCTAAAACTGACCCTTGTGGGACCCCATATTTCACTGGCATTATACCAGACGGTTCTCCATTTAGATCTACAAAATGGTAACGATCAGACAGGTAAGATCTAAACCATTTTAGTGCCTGTCCCTGAATGCCTATATAATTTTGTAAGCGATCTATGAGAATATTATGATCTATAGTGTCGAATGCAGCACTAAGATCGAGCAGGACTAGCAATGAGATGCAGCCTTGGTCTGAAGCTAAAAACAAGTCATTTGTAATCTTAACTAGTGCAGTTTCTGTGCTATGATGGGGCCTGAAACCTGACTGAAATTCTTCAAGGATGTTGTTATCCTGCAAGAATGTGCAAATTTGAGCTGATACTACTTTTTCTAGTATTTTTGATATGAACGGGAGGTTTGAGATCGGTCTGTAATTTTTTATTTCATTCGCGTCCAAATTAGATTTTTTAAGAAGCGGCTTAATAACTGCTAACTTGAAAGGTTTAGGGACGTGACCTAGATGTAATGAAGAATTAATAATGTTTAGGAGTGGCTCTCCAACCGTAAGCATCACTTCTTTTAAAAATCTGGTTGGGATTGGGTCTAACAGGCACGTTGTTGATTTAGCCGAGGTGATGAGTTTATACAGCTCTTCCTGTCCTATACCTGTAAAGCAGTGAAAATCTAAATGTGAAGCTATAGGCTGAACTGGATCGTGAGATACTATTAGAGGTTGAACCTCCATTATTTTCTTCCTGATATTATTGATTTTTTCATTAAAGAAGTCCATAAAGTCTTCACTTCTAAACTGTGATGGGATACTCTCTGCGGGCATCTTAGGTTTTGTTAAGCGAGCCACTGTACTAAATAAGAACCTGGGATTGTTTTGGTTTCTTGCTATCAGTTGGCTAAGATGCTCGGTCCTAGCAGTTTTTAGAGCCTGTCTATAGCTGCACATACTGTCTTTATACGCAATTCGAAAAACTTCTAATTTAGTTTTCCTCCATTTTCGCTCGAGGTTACGGGTTGCTCTCTTTAGGGCGCGAGTATGACTGTTGTACCACGGTGCCAATGTTTTATCTCTGACTTTTTTTAATCTGATGGGAGCAACAGTGTCTAATGTACTGGTAAAAATAGTGCCCATGCTGCTAGTCACTTCATCTAGATCATCTGCATTTAGGGGTCTAATAAGAAATTGGGACAGATCCGGCAGATTACTTGTGAATCTGTCTTTAGTGGTGGGATTCATATTTCTAACAGATTGATAGCGTGGGGAGACACAGCTAATCTGTTCTACGGGTAGAGTATATGTCAGGAGGTGATGATCTGTGATATCATCACTTTGAGGTATGATCTCTATATTAGAGACATCTATACCATGGGATATAATTAAATCTAGCGTATGATTAAAGCGGTGAGTTGCTCCAATTATATTTTGCTTAACTCCAAAGGAATTTAGTAAATCCATAAATGTGAGTGCTAAAGCGTCGTTAGCATCATCTACATGAATGTTAAAGTCTCCTACTATCAATACTTTGTCAGAGTTAACCAATAGGTCTGATAGCAGATGTCCAAATTCTTTAAGAAAATCGCCATATGGCCCCGGGGGTCTGTACACGGTGGCCAAGGTAAAATATAGCAAGGGTTTATTACGTATTTCATTTAGTGCAACATTAATGATAAGCACTTCAAATGAATTAAACCTGGGCCTTATTTTCTGGGTAACAGTGAGTACATCATTGTAGATAGTGGCGACACCACCGCCGCGACCAATTAGACGGGGCTCGTGCTTATAGAAATATCCTGACGGAGTAGACTCATTCAGACCAAAATATTCATTTGGTTTAAGCCAGGTTTCAGTGAGACAGAGTGCGTCAAGGCAATAATCTGAGATAATTTCATTAACAATAAGTGCTTTAGGCGCAAGGGATCTAATGTTGAGTAGTCCAAACTTTAGAGGTGGATTTTGACTACTTATTTTGCCTTTTTCTGGTTTTATGGTTATCAGATTGTTTCGGGCAAATTTAACAAATTTATTCTTTTTTCTCAGTATTCGGGGAACAGACACAGTTTGTGATAGTCTTCGGCCCTCCCGGCTGAGTGGTAGTAGTAGCCTTAATGTGGGAGCCCCCTAGTGACGGGGAGGAATTGGACACGACTAAATTAGGGAAAAAATCTGGGAACAAAAACTATCACAACTTAATTAAGTATTAAATTACAGCCCTGACTGAGAAAAATGGTTGGATTTTTAGTTAAAGTTTAATTAAGTTCATATTACATCTGAATGTTTGTTAAAGTGCTGTTCTCACATAGCAAACCATAAATATAAACAAATTCCTTCAAAGATTTACATTTTGTGCTGAATTGACAGAAATCCTGAAACATTCCTGAACTCCGAAGCCTTAATGCACATTAATATACAAGTAAAATAAGGATCTGTCTCATTTATCTCTAGACAATTCTGCATTTCACACAGAGTTGGGAAGCAGAGTCTCATCAAAATGTACATTAATAAATAACACACTCATGACCTAACCTAGCAGGTTTCAATGTAATTACATTAAAGGTCCCACATTTGTGAAAACCCCGTCAGATAATGCTTTGTCTCCCCAGACATCTTAACTCCACTTCACTACTGAACATGCAATTTCATTGTCTATGTAAATGAGCTACCTCTTAGCCACGCCCATTAAGAGAATAGTAGAGAGATGAGCAACAAGACAGGGGATGGGGTATAGTCTTACATGAGGTCACATTAGGGGAAAAAATATAACTAGCATGTTTAAGCCCTGGCCAATACAAATATGGAAAAAAGACAGGAAATGCTTTTTCTTACTTTTTTGTTTATATAAGCACACTGGATACTTATATAAATATCTAAAAATGACTACAAAGTGAATTTTTCCATATTCTTTTTACACACACACACACACACACACACCTGCGATATGACGGATCGGGTCGGTTTCCTCACTCCACATTCCAGGCTGACTGGTCATTTCTGCGGCTGTTTCAGATAAGCAGTGCTGGAAACCGGAGAGCAGAACTGATCAAAAACATTCCCTACATCAAACTCCTTTCGATCCCTGAGCCAGTTTATGTGTGTGTGTGTGCGCGCATTTAATCATTTTTCCATATGCAAAACATTACTCTTCTATTGCCTTGGCAATCACGCAGGACTCGTGTTCTTCTCTTTAAAGAAGTATTTAAAGAGAGTAAAGGACCTTTTTTCCATAAAGGTCTTTTGTTTATTGAGAAACAAGAACAAGCTTTTCTAGGTACCTTTGAAGAGTGAGTTAATGAAAAGCAATATCATATAAACCCAGGGCTAGCTGAGTTAAAGTGGTTTAAAGTGTTGGACTATTGATCAGAAGGTCTCAAGTTCAAACCCCTAGCACCACCAAGTTGCCGCTGTTGAGCCCTTGAGCAAGGCCCTTAATCTGGATAAGGTCATCTGCCAAATGCCATAAATGTAAATATAAACTACACTCGGCAGCACACACATAGATGTGCATAGGGTAGGTCATAAATACAAGTAGCCAGCAAGCTCAGTAAATCCTACTGTAACAACTCTTTTACTTAAAGGACTGGGCCCATACAAAACAATGACATAAGCAAAAGATGATTTTGAAAACATTTCTGCATAAAAAAAACGTCTATAGTATAAAGATTAATAAAGAGTAATAAAATAAACAGTCAATATTTGGAGTGAAAACTCATTGCTTAAAATCAGGAGTTTTAGGCACAGATTTGTGCAGTTTTATACGAAAACAGCTGTTAGGTTTTACTGAGCTTGCTGGAGAATCTGAGTTCTTCTGGTAACTTTGTATTTTTATGCAAATCCCAGGAGCGTACATTAGGTTTTTTGTTTCCATCTAAAAACTGGTCTGTCTTGTACCATTTTTTTTTCTTTACAGCCATGCATATATTCTCCTGTAATGTTATTTATTTATACATTTTTAAGTTATAAATGGAAAGGATTTTGTGCAACCCCAAATCAGAAAGAGTTGGGACAGTATGGAAAACGCAAATAAAAAAACAAAACAAAGTAGTGATTTGTAAATGTACTTTGACTTGTATTTCATTGCAGACAATACAACAGCAATCCAACTTCTATTGCAATTATCTTTTGAGGCTTTCCCTCCTTATCATGTCAATGATGTTTTTCTGCACAACTGTCAGGTCAGCAGTCTTTCCCATGATTGTGCTTCCTACTGAACCAGACTGAGAGACCATTTAAATGCTCAGGAACCCTTTGCATGTGTTATGACTTAATTTGCTGATTAGAGTGGGACACTTTGAGCTTAGAATATTCAACCTTTTCACAATATTCAAATTCTCTGAGATTGTGGATTTGGGGTTTTCATGAGCTGTAAACTATAATCATCTCAATTATGACAAATCATGGCTTGAACTATCTTGCTTTGCATGTAATGGGTCTATCGTATACAGTATATTAGTTTCACCTTTTAATTTGAATTACTGAAATAAATGAACTTTTGCACGGTATTCTAATTTTTCGAGTTTCACCTGTATATATATTTACATACTATATACAGTACAGGTCAAAAGTTTGGACCAACCTTCTCATTTGTCTGTCAATGTGTTTTCTTTATTTTCATGAACATTTACATCGGTAGATTCTCACTGAAGGCATCAAAACTATGAATGAACACATGTGGAGTTATGTACTTAAAAAAAAAGGTCTCCACTGTCACCGAACCTGAACCCGATCGAGATGGTTTGATGTGAGCTGGACCGCAGAGTGAAGGCAAAGGGGCCAACAAGTGCTAAATTACTCTGGGAACTCCTTCAAGACTGTTTGAAACCATTTCAGGTTATAGGGAACTCAATGCTTCCCTCTACTGACCAGCTTTATAGAGATGTTGATTCCATTTTCCAGCAGGATTTGGCACCTGCCAACACAGCCAAAAGTACTAATACCTGTGTGTGTAAGGACCATGGTGTCCCTGTACTTGATCGGCCAGCAAACACGCCCGACCTAAACCCCATAGAGAATCTACTGGCAGTTGTAAAGAGGAAGATGCCAGACACCAGACCCAACAACACAGAAGAGCTGAAGGACGTCATCAGAGCAACCTGGGCTTAGCATTGTCAGAGTGCCACAGACTGATCGCCTCCATGCCGCGCCACATTGCTGCAATGGGAGCCCCAACCAAGTATTTAGTGCAGCACATGTTCATTCTTTTCAGTAGTCCAACATTTCTGTTTTAAAAATACATTTTTATTAGTCTCAAGTAATATAAAAATTTTTCTGAAATCCTGAATTTTGGGTTTTCATTAGCTGAAAGCCATAATTATCAAATTAAAAGAAACATTTGGAATATATCAGTCTGTGTGCAATGAATCTGTGAGTTTCACTTTTTGAATTGTTGAGACCATAAACTGGAATTATGAAGTCTCTATGCATTTTTTTTTTCAGATTCTTTGGTTTATTTCTCACTTCCCAAATATACCAGCATTTGGACATGTCACATGTCATCTAGATGAGAGTTTGTGACCTGGATGGGATAAATGAATGTATAAATAAATGAATGAATTAATAAATATTTATTGCAGTCTATTTGAATAGTATACACTTTCACCCTTCTGCCATCGTTAGTTTTTATTTACTATGTTTCAATAATGAGGAGATGTACAATAAACGATTTGCATAAAATGAAAAATTTCTGTTTTAACTATTAGGGTTTATATTACAACATAATATAAGAAACGACCACAGCGAGTAAGCGTAGCTCAGAAACATCTGCTTTGCAGCCCCAGCTGGATCTCTACTGCATTTTGTACTGTTATACCGTACTTGACCACAAGAGGCCACTAAAGAGAATTTTTTTTAACTTACGTAATCTTTCACGGTTAGGATTGTCACTTAAATTGATCTCTGTCACCCTCTTGTGGTAAAACATCGTTATGACGGCATATATCTTTGCTATAAGCCATATGATGATCACAGCTCCATTTGCAATGCTTTATATACAGCATGAAAATTTGTACCTCTGAATAAATTAATCTCTAAAGACAATTTCTTGCTAAGTTTTGAAATTAACATTTTAAAATTAAATCAGGTTTATAACATTACTGTATAAGTTTCATATAGTGAATGAGAAATTGATTTGTATGATTTATTCTCAGGGCCAAAATAATCAATAAACAACCTCAACATGACAAAAGAGATTTGTTTAATAGCAATTTTGCCATACAAACTATTTGTGCAAAAAATCTTTTCTCACAATGATAAAAAAGAAAATCAAGGCCACATAAGTTGGCATATAAAGAGTGTAAACGTTTAGCATGTATTTAATGGGTCCTTAATCGAGCCCCTTTATGGAGAGCCAAAAAAAAAAAAAAAAAAAAAAGATTCACAGTCATGAGTATTAAGTGGTTTTTTTTTTTTTTTTTTTTACTTTCCCTATAAGTGAATATGGTTGCAAATCAAACAGATGTATAAATCTCCGCTCTTCCTGGAAGCAAACATTTGAAGACATGAAGGAAAATCAGATACGCAATTTGTTCGAATGTTACAAACTCATGAACTCATACCATAATCATAATCACTATGAGTCTCAATATGGTTAGAGGTACACAAATATTGCAATATTGTTGATACAAAACGTTGTACAAAAATAAACCATTAATTCAAACACAAACTAGTAATTCAAATATCAGTTATTACATGCATAGCAAGGCGATGTTCGTTCATTATATGCCATAACATGTTATGACACAGACAAAAAGGCATTTCTGGAGAAGATTGTTCTAGCTTTGTATGTGTAAGCTGTATTAGCTATACCCTGAATGAAAGCCTGAACCCTGGTGCACATCTGCATTTGATAGTTGCATAGCAACTAACTAAAATAAACATAAAAGTGATAGTGACTAGACACTGCAGCTAATCCCTGTGACGGTTAGATGAAGCTCCCAGTCCAGCCTAGACAAGTCGATACACAAAGAGAATGTGATAATACTAGCTGGCAGAAACAGGATTTGTCAATAATATGAGGGAAGAAGAAAAATAAAAAAGGACAACGCATTCACTTCATTTATACAGTAAGGAAACTCTTAGCCCTGTAAACCCTGTGCATATGCTCAATAGCTAACTTTAATAAGACAGGTTCATTACGATGGAGTTGAATTTGACTTATACAGTGGACCCGATGAATTCTGACATCTGATCAAAATTTTCTAACAAACCAAATGACTGCTTTAAGTTAATACATGCTTAATTAACATTAAGAAAGTGAAAATTTAGAAGCTACAGTAGTGAGAGAATGGTTTAAAACAAGGCACTAATTTGTTTCATGAACGATGAACGAACATAATATTCAATGTATCTATAAACAAGTGTCATCCTTTAAGAAAACTACATTCTAATAGCTGAACAAGTTCACTAGTCGTAGACGTCCTCACTAATACACTATAATAAAGGATGAACATCTGTATAGATGAACATCTGTATAGATGCAATTTGGTTATCCACGGACATTTATCCATATAGATAAAAATACAAAGCACGAATAGGACGTTTAGATAAGATAGTTTGGTAATTAGTCGAACTTGCCAATCAAGTATAATTAGATGGAGAGATAGAGATGATCAGCCGGTCAGAGAGCACATGGCAGGTCAGTTAAATAGACAGACAGCTCAGCTGAACAGTGACGACGACAGTCAGACTGAGGAGAACAGGACTCGGTGCTTATACTGTATGGTAGTTAATTACATTAATTATCAGAATTTCGTGATTTTGGACTGTCCTGCCAAAGGCTCCGCCAAATTATTTAATGTAACTGTAAATGGAATGTAAATGCAGAGGCAAAAATGCCATGATTACAACCAGTATTATTCAGTGAGTGGTAGTTTGTTCGTCTTACCTATAAGAGGCGTTCAATTCAAACCGGTACTTATGAATGGAGGCATAAAACCTATGGATGCACAGTGATGAGACTCTTAGCTCCAGTTTTAAAGAAGGCCGTACATCCACGAATAACAATCAATCTGTGAGTGGAACGTCTGATCCTTGAAAATCAACAGATAACTTATCAAAAACGTGCAGAGAAGATGCATCTGTCTATGAGAACTGGACACACGATCATTCTAAGTCCAAGCCATTTCCACATGCTTGGGCCATTCAAGGAGTTCCTGGGAGGCCAGCATTTCAGACGTGAAGCAGACAGTCCGATCAGACATCTGGGCTCCAGCGTATTGAGAGAACTTTTACCTTGATGGTATCCAAGCTCTAGTGAAAGTCTGGCATAAGTGCATTAGAGTGGCAGGAGATTATATAAAGAAATAAAAGGTAGTTTTTACTCTTATTACTGTGTTTTGTTATTCTGCATAATCCCGGTACGGTTTGAACATCCCACATGTTTTAAAGTATTGGTTGATTACAACAGATCAGGTAAGAGAGGCGACTGTATGAATGTAATATTTTTGTGTTAATTTTGACCTTATGGTATGCAAACGTTTATGACCAGGAACAGTGCAATAAGCTTTAAGAGAGGATTTAAAATGAGAATTTGGTAATAATTATATCTACCTGAAGAGGAAATGATCATAGGGCATCACAGGGATAGAGATTTCTCAAAGCAGTTTCAATTGAAGTTGTTAAAATGTTGACTTGAGCTCAGGCCACAGTTATTTCAAAATGACATTAAAGCAGATATCAGGGAAAAAGGCACAATTTCACGACTATCTCTATTTTTTTGGGCTGTGAACAAGATGAGGATTTCTGTACCGCAAGCTCACTGCAGCTGGAAAAAGAGTAAGAGGGAAAAGAAATATAGCAAAGGGTCCCAAAATCTTCTTCAGGTATCATACTGATATCATGAGGAGGCATTCCTTTATTCTTTTTTTTGTATTTTTCATATAAAAACATAGAATATAATTCTTTTACATTCCATTCCGGCTAGTTGGTATTTACATAGTGAAAGAAAACATTTTAAAATATCAATAATTATAATCATTTACAAGAAAAGGCAAGGTGTATTCACAAGTCAGCGGTAATGATCGATTCGCTGTACATGATTCTGCTGGAGTCGGCTAAAAGCGCCGCCTGAGCCGGGTCCATGGGGAGTCCCTTCTGTGCCATGTGTCCGAACATGGACACCGTGCCGGCCTGCATGGTGGCCACAGGAGCTAGAGTGACGCAGTGTGAAAGCAGTGGCGTGTTTGCATCATGGTTCGAGCCTGTGGAGGGCACGCTAGTAACGTGGCCGGTGCTGGTGGAACCACTGGCGCTGCTGGGGGAGCGACTCTTAGGAGGAGGACAGTGCTGCACCACTCGTGTGGGTGCCTGAGCTGAGGCAAAATGGGCAGCTGGGAATGCAGTATACCCTGGAGGGATGGCGTATCCATTCACAGGGATGAAGCGTTGGTTCTGCGGCATTGCCGCTGCCACAAAACCTGCAATTTGACCTGCTGGTATCCCCTGAGGAGCTCCATAGATGTATCCGGCATAGCGTGGGCTGCTGAGGTTGCTGACAGGGCTGGCACTGAGCGAGGTCGTCTGGGTAGTGGCGTTGCCTCCAGACGGTGTGCTGGAGCTGGCGTGGGATGACAAGCCCTCCCAGGCACGCAGTCTAGCGTGGATGTCCTTAAACCTGGGTCTCCGAGCTGGTCCTTCCTGCCAGCACTCGCTCATCAGTGTGTAGACGCGTGACGGGCAGTCGTCTGGGCAAGGCAGCAGCTGCCTCTTGCGCACCATATCGATCACTTCCTGATTGCTGAAGCCGTAGTAGGGTTGAAGGCCGAAGCTGAAGATCTCCCAGAGGATGACTCCAAAAGCCCAGATGTCTGAATCTGTGGTGAACTTTCCATATGCGATGGCTTCTGGAGGCATCCAGCGGATAGGAAGCAGCATTTTGGGCTGCACACGATAGTAATCCGAAGCGTAGATCTCCCTCGACAGTCCCAGGTCTGAAATTTTAACATGCAGCTGTTCTCCTACGAGTATGTTCCTCGCTGCAAGATCCTTGTGGACGAAAAAGTGGCTGGCCAGGTACTCCATTCCACCTGCTATCTGCATCGCAACATGAAGGAAGTCTCCATGGTCCAGGCTGGATTTAACCGTGCCGTCCTCATCACTGCTGCAGCCGACGTCAGAATGAGGCGAGCGCATGACCAGGAACTCGTGGAGATCTCCGAGAGGCAGGAACTCGAAGAGCATGCACACAGGCTGCTCCTGGGTCACCACGCCCAGGAGACACACGACGTTGGGATGGTGAAGCTCAGCCAGGACAGAACACTCCTGCTGGAAGTCGTTCCACTGCTGTGGGCTGGAGAAGTCCTTCAGGGTCTTGATGGCCACAAGCTGAGCATGCTCCATACCGGGCAGGTACAGGTGACCTTTGTAGATTTTACTAAAGGTGCACTCACCCAGCTCCTCCATGAAACGTACAGCTGATAGAGGCAGCTCTTTGGCTTTAGTCTAGGGGAGAGAAGAGATTTTCGTCAAAATAAACTTACAACGTCTAAAAGATTGGCTGCTGCACTTTATGTAGTTACAGTAAATAATAATTTTGTATTATTGGATTCCTTAATGATTAAGATGTCCAATGGTTAAGGAAGCAAAACAGCATCAAACCATGATGCACGATTGATATGAAACAAACTTCAAGTTTCAAAATTTAAACATTCGCAACATGACTGTTCTTTCATGTTTATGTGTAATTAAAGAAACTAATTAATAAATCAATTGTCTGATCAAGCAGGAATTCATTTTTTGGTCCAGCATATCTTGATTTTTATGAGTCGTTTTCTACCAAATGAGCCATCAGTCAAATCATAGACCGGTTTTTCCCTTAAATCTTAAATTTGGTGTTCACATAATACAAGGGTGTTCAAGTCAAATGGAGACTGTACCGTGAAAGTGGTGTTTGTGATTGATGGTGTGTACGGTTCCAGCAGAGAGATCTGGCTCCTCTGTAAGTTGGCGACAAGTTATCTGTCAATTTTCAAGGATCAAGTGTTCCACCCGCCAAATATTTATGCCGCGCCTGCAGTGGGCTCTGAGCCACCTCGTCTAGAATCGTCCTTCACAGATATATGGGATCTTTAACACGTGTGCGCCATTCAGATGTTTTATTGCTGCTAAGAACCTCATCACCTTCACAATTCCTGGTTTGGCTTGAACACCCATTGATAAAAATAAATGATTTAACACTGTAATAAAAATATATCAAAAGGTCTTAATTTATCTAGGGGAAAAAAAAAAACACCCCAAAAAGTTCAATGCTCCTCCTGGGATCACCCCGTTTTCAAAGTTCTAAAGTGCGAAAGCTTTGAAAAGATGGAGTTCTCTCTTTGCTTTGATGCCTCTTTCAGAAGCTGGATGAGTTTAACCTCTGACTGGGACGGTGACCTTTGACCAGCTGTGCACCCTGACCTTTAACAGAGACTAAAGACAGTGCTAAAACTCCGAACAGGCACCCCACATCAAAGGGTTTTATCTACAAGCATTATGTTATAGCTGCTGTAAACAGCCTGTTGACAGATTTAGATAATGAATAGATGGATGGCATCAGTCCTGCAACTGGAACAAATAAAGAGTGTAATTTACTGCAATATTCTTCCACACAAGTACAGCCAGACACAAAACATGGGATCATTTCTATAGTAACCGCTCATTTACAGAAAGGATGCGTCACATGATTTGGTCTAAAAAAAAAAAAAAAAAAAAAAAAGTACAATTCATATAAATGAAAGAACGATTTTTGTCTGTGCGCTGGTCAGAACTCGCTCTTTCAATGATATCTTTACGTTTCACTCGTTCAGAGACCTAAAACGGGTCTCAGAATTCTTTTTGTCTGTCTGTATGTCTGTCCAGCCAGATGTTGTCAAAGCGTCATACAAAACTGGCTGGACAGAATTTAATGTAACATTTGCAGCACTTAGATATCTGCCTGACGTTTAACGTACAAATCAAAATGCTGAATAAAAGCAATGTAATAAACACTTATGTGTCGGATTTAATATTCGACTTTAAAATAAGTTACTAATGCGCTAATTGCTCAATTTAAACAAACACCTGCAATAATAGATATTAATTAGAAAAGCCGAGCTGAATATTTTTACTACAATTTGTTCATATTTTCACTGCTGAAATAACAGCGCTGAAGTGGTATAAGTGAATTTTAACGCGCTGGAGTTGTTTTCCATTTCTCATCTGTGATTCTCTTTCTGATAAACACGCCGTCAGATACTCAACCTTACAGACAAGCAGACGTGTGTGTGTGTGTGTGTGTGGGCTTCAACCTGAAATAATAACATCACTGATTACATTAAAGCTGATCAGCTTATTTTTAGTCTGAACTCTTTTAACCCTTTCTACAAACCCTTTATCCATCGATGACGGCTACTTACGCTTGTTCTATAACATATAGTCAGGTTTTCTGTAAGGATTCATTCATATAACTATTATTGAATGAGTCTTCAGCGTCAGTAGTAACTGAAATGTTTCATATTGTTCATAGACCAATTCCATTAGACATACTGCTCGTCAATGCCGGAGACGGCGGACGAAGGCTTCAGGTTCAGTAGCCTTTTGAGGTCAGACGAAAATCTACCCAGAATGCAGACACGGGAAACACAGTGACAGCTGGTTCGTGTTAGGTCCAGCTCTCCCCGAGGCAACTAACATCTCATCCCTGATCATCTCAAATTAAATATTAGTCATGTGAATCATGACCTCTGTATGACCCCTGTCTTGAACTTTGACTTGCAGCTGGGTCTGAATGAAAGTGTTTTAAGTACAGAACAAAACATCTGGGACTGGTTAAGTTTCATATAGCAGAGACTGACGCAGAATGTTCATGAAACAATTCATGGATTGAGTGTGTGTGTGTGTGTGTGTGTGTGTGTGTATTTGGGTCAATAGCTTGTAGAGCAATCATAAAACTTTATATCCAGCTGGGAATTCAAAAGCCCTCTTTACTCAATTCAACTGTGGAGAACTGCACTCTTGGCCAGATTTATATTAGTAGTAGTACTACTACTTTTTGACATTATTAGATAAGACCTTTACAATAATAAATCATATATATACATATATATATATATCACATAATAGACACACACACACATATATATACACACACATACATATACAGTACATATATATATATATATATATATATATATATATATATATATATATATATATATATATACACATACATACATAAAATATCTATTATGTGATATATATCTATTTTGATCTATATCTATTATAAAATAAATATAAATATCTATTTTTTATAACCATTTTATAACAGTTTAATGATGTAAAAACAATCCTAGTATATCCTTAAAATAGTAAGATTATTACAGATTTATTGCTCTCGCTGCTTAGGCCTGTTTTTCCTCACCTTGGGCTTATACGCAGGCAGCATGGACATCTCCACGTTCTGGCCGCGTACAGGTTTGGGTTGCCGCTGAGCGGGCGGACGCGAGGCTTTCTGGTTATTCCGACACACACAGATGAAAAAGAAGAGCAAGGCAATGGCTAGAGGGATGGCAACGCTGGGGACCAGGATGTAGAGGATCTCCACACTGCTGCCTCCACGCTTCCCTGGGTCTGAGCACCACAAACAAAACAATCATTCATCTTAAATTCATCTTCTCCTTGTACCTAAACAGTTTAGTCCTATACAGTATAATTACACACAGTACAGCCTGTATGATTTACTATTACTACTACTGTATACACAGATCAGTCATAACATTATGACAGCTGACAGGTGACATGAATATCACTGATTATCTCGTTACAATGGCATCTGGACGTTGGTGAGATGTACAGTATTAGGCACCAAGTCAATATTTTGTTCCTGAAGTTGATGTCTTGGAAGGAGAAAAAAACACCAAGATTTAACTGACTTTGGAAAAGGCCAAATTGTGATGTCTAGACCACTGGGTGAGAGCAAACTTCAAAACAGCAGTTGTTGAGTGATGTTCCCAGTATGCAGTGGTCAGGACATACCAAAAGTGGTCCAAATGAGCAGGGTCATGGGCAGCCAAGGATCACTGATTCATGTGAGGAGTGAAGGCTGGCCCTTGTAGTCTGATCCAATAGTAGAGCTACTGTAGTTCAAATTACTAAAACAAAAAAAAAAGTTTACAATATGTTTGTTGTGCAAATGGCGGGGCAGCCGTAGAAGAGTCAGGGTGTCCATGCTGACGTGTGACTAGCACCTGAAAGGGGCACATGCACATTAGAACTGGACCATGAAGAGATGAAAGACGGTGACATGGTCCGATGAATTAGGTTGAAAGAATGTTTTTAGGAACACAACAAGGTGTTCCAGGTGCTGACTTGGCATCCACATGCTCCAGGTCTCTGTGGTCCAGCTGAGCATCTGTGTGATGTGCTGGAAAAACAAGCCCGACCAAATGGAGGCCCATCTTGCATCTTACACGACTTAAAGGATCCGCACCTGACAGTTTAGTGCCAGCTACAACAGCTCACCTTCAGAGGTCTAGTGGAGTTTATACTCTACATGTTGACAGGTCAGGGCTGTTTTGGTGGCACAAGGGGTAACACGCTCAATATTAAGGGGGTGGTCATAATGTTATGGCTGATCCGTGTAAGTGGACATGAATAACATTAATATATTTGAAGATCCTGTTACATACAACCGTATGTTTATGTTGTAATGCTATATAATTCATTCAGTTGGCAAAATTATAAATGTCTTTTTTTTTTTTTTTTTTTTACAAAAAATTTATAAATAGTTATAGTTTAGTTACAAAATTCTGAGATTTGTTCTTTATTGATGACGTAAAGAAAAAAATAATAATAACAAATGATCTATGATAGAAATAGAGTTCGGATTAATGGTCTGCATTCATAATTATAACATACAAGGCAAAATGTAAACAAACAAATACATTATCACAATATAGCGCTGGGAAAATATATTTGCTCCTTCCTGATTTTTTGCATATTTGTCATAAATGATTGATATTGTCATACAAATTGTAATTTTACATAAATATTACATGCATCACTTTGTCAGTCAGTTTCTATTTAAGTGATTTCTTGATTTAACAGGTCTGGCAGTAATCAGGCCTGTGTGTGTGAGAGTGAATGGGGGGGGGGGCAATTACTTTTTCACATTGGGCCAGACAGGTTTGTACAGCTTTTTTTTCCCTTAATAAAATAAATCAGCATTTAAAAACTGCATTTTGTATTTACTACATTTGTGTAATATAAAAATTTGTTCATCATTCAAGTAATCATTCAAATAAGCATTAAATAAATTAATAAATCAGGAAATGCACAGCACTGTACGTACATTATTAAGTCATTTCTGTTTCTTAAGTTATTATTAAGTTATTTCTTATGCATGCCGCATTCTCGTGATGGCTCTATGGCGGTGAACCAAAAGTGTTGTGAATAAAGTGAGTGTGATCACACGTCCTCACCGCAGGCGGGGATGTCACACAGCTCCATGCGGACGCCCTCATCCAGAGTGAAGCACCAGGGAGCCTCCTGCTTGTTGCCTGGGTTGCGACAGTATGAGTGACCGCCGTTTAGCTCTGGGTAGTGCACGGCGAGGTAGGTGTGGCTGTGCGGATACTGCGAGTTCCACGGCTGGCACTGGCGACCTGTCTTCGTCATGCTTGTGGTGCCTCGATAATCAGACCCGCTGCTGTTGAAGCACTTATGATCTGTGTCAGAAAGGAAATAATAAGATGTACACACTCTCAGATAGAAGCAAACTAACATAACATAAACGCTAGTGAATAAAAAAAAAAAGAAGCTGTGCTCACTTTTGTTGATGGACTCGCCCATAGGGATGCCTATCCTCATGCAGTTGGCCGCCTCTGGACTGTCTGAAGCGGCCAGGTCCTCACAGTTGGGTAGTTTGAGTCGTTTGAGGATGATGGGGTTGGAGCGCGCGATGATGTACTCGGTCTTACACAGGTCGTTCTCCAGGATCTCACACTCGTCCTTGCAAAGGTCTCGTGGTTTATCGATCCCGGAGCTCCGGTCACATGTGGGGAACGCGAAATGGCAGAGCGACGGGATGGCAAACTGAGAGCAGCGATCCGAGAGGTGGTTGGATGTGCCGATCATGGTGAACGCAGCTGGACAGGAAGGAAAAAGGAAAACAGCAGTGAGAACTTCTCATACTCCAGACATTCATTCTCTAGTATGTCACATACACATTTAAAGATTTGAAGGTCTGAAGGTGCTGGGTTGGCTCAAATATGCTCTCAAATAGCAAGAACAATTAGAAACGCTGATGCAAGCCAGGTTAACGCTGGAGTGTAGCCCATGTGTATATTATACGGTGATTTAGCACCCTGACCTCTAGAACATGCACAATAGTCACATTAATCCAGAGTCTCTGGTCAGTCTAGTTTCCTGAGTGCTTTATTTCTCACAGATGATGATGATGATGATGAGGAGGAGGAGTTACCAAAATACAGAGATGAGCCTGCTGCTGGACTGTGAGAACACATTTTCTAGCAGACAGGAATGTCCTTGAAACGCGTCCATTAAACCATTAAACATGGAGAGAAAGAGAGACCGAGTGAGTACTGGCATCGGTTCTGACGCCGTCACATTTCTGAAACCACATCTGCACAAACACTAATGAAATGGTACAGAAGGAGCTGAGCTAATCTGGCGAGCTCACTATGTTTGCGGCAGCCAGAAACTTGCTCCTTACGTGCGACATTACAAATGTTACAAACTTCCATGCAGATGTTTCGAGTCGAAATCGCAGAGACAAATAGAGTGTTCTGATAGCACAAAAAACGGAGGGTTTTTAGTTTCCACTGGAGAAGAGTGCGATCAAGAGTATACTTCGAATTCTTGCTTTTAATGAGAACCGGTCAGAATAAAACGCCACTGCTGAAGACTGTCGCTGAAAAGCAGGTAATAAGGTAAAAACAAACAAACAAAAAAAAACATTACCTGTTATTTGAGTTTCGATCTCGCCCTGCATTTGCAGCGAGTCTACAAAGATGCTCCGGTTCCCGATGAAGCGAGCACAGGCGATTCCTCTGTACGGCTGGCAGAAACCTTCCTCATCAAAGTCCTCTCTGAAATATTAAAGAAAGACAACATGCACTTCATAATGCAGAATACAAGGAACTGTAATGTAGCTACAGTGGTGTAAATCACATTATTCATTTCTTTTATTGACATTTTGATTTTGTAATTATTGGCATGTTTTAAATCTAGCAAATCTTGCCGCTTAATGGTAGATAAAGAAAACTTAAAAAAGAAAAAGAAAATAATAATATATATATATAATTTTAAAAATACTGGAAATATAATAATCAGCAGTTTAATAAATAAACACTAGAGGGCGGCAAAATTCCTACGTTGCAAAATTGACTTGGTTTACTGTAAAGACTTCTTAAACTGAAAACTGTCCTGATTTTGATAAATGTTCTCTCTCTCTCTCTTAGACACATACATGAGCACACACATGCTGACGCCGAATATATATTTGAACTGAATACAGTTCTTATTTCTAAAACATGAAATATCGGAACATGCACATACAGCAATTATAAGAGAGTGTTTTGTATACTTGTAAAAAAGAAAAACATAACGGGCGGAAATTGAGACCATGTGTACAGTACGGAAGGTTGCCCGTGTTAGAAAACGCATGTGAGGAATCATGGTGTTGCTTCACAGTGACATGCCACATGCTGCTTCACCCATGATGTCACACTATTGCACATCTGTGAGCTCACGAAATACAGACGAGTTGCTTTGATTTACAAAGATAGGAGGACGATGTAACTTTCAACTTAAAAGGAGGGCGGGGGGAAAAAGTTGGACTGAACTCAAATAAAAAGGAGAAGCATTTGCAGGCTCACATGCAAACATGTTGGGAGTGTGAGCAAGTGCGTATGGTTTAGAGTAATGAATGTAGTCACGCAGATGTCTGAGACCACCAGGCTTTTTAACTCTTTAATATGTCAAAGTCTTTTAAAAGAATCAAACCGACCAGAAGATATCAGACAGAGCGCTAACACCACCGGCAGGTGAACTGAATCACTTTTATCACTTAGACCAGTAAACTGATGAGCGGATCATGGGCAGCCAAGGCTCACCAGTCCAATTTAACCAAAACTAAAAGCCAATGCAACAGAAAACGCTGAAAAAAGGCAATGCTGGCCAACATGGAAAAGTATCAAAAAACACCCAACACATCACAGCCAGCCATGCACGGGGCTTCAAGTATGTTGATCTGAATACCCAATGGGGTCCCGATCCCAGACACTACAGGACACCCCAGAAAGACCTGCAGAGACACACCCCGAGGGGACAAACCCACCCTGATGGCAGAAGAGGAACCCAAAACATGGGTAGATTTAATGTTATGGCTGATGGATGTATAAAGACGTGAACACCAGACCATGGTGACCATATGCGGTTCTTCCTCAATCTAGTACCACAAAGCTGTAGATATACAGAAATGTCTAGAATGCCTTTGTGCACTCGTGATCCCAACCGCCACACTCTAAAATCTAGTGGAAAGTCTGCCCAGAAGAGTGGAGGATAGAATAACAGGAAAAGAGGACTAAATCTGGAACGGGGATTTCAACAAGTGAATATGAGTGTGATGGACAATAGTCACATTAATAGTGTCCACTGTAAGACTGAGCAAATAAGTTATTATAGATAAACTGATATTACAGATATTATTGTGTGTATATGTTGAGTATTTCAATACATCATATACAGATGCAATTCCAGTAGTAGAGTGAGTGATTATTCTAAGCAATTCTAACAGAAACTCTTTCTCTCTTCTGTGCTGCTGTGTAGATAAAGACATTAACCTGTACGTGTGTGTGTGTGTGTGTGAGAGTGTGTGTGTGTGTGTGTGTGTGTGTGTGTGTTTCCTCCTCATTTGTTCTCTCTGCTTCTGGAAAAGCTCATCATCTTTCATATCAGCGTGATTCTTCCAACTTTTTCATTCTCATATTTCTTATATCTCATCTAACATTATTTTCAAACCCTGCTTATTATAGGACTGATTTTGAGGAAAGATCTACAAAGCAGGAATGTGTTTCTAACAATGAATCAGCTTTGATGTGCAAAGTATACACTGTATATTTCTTACTATCATCACTCTACAAAATGAAATACTGAAATATGAAGAGTTTGTTTGCCTGAAGAGTGTGTACAGTACTGTATGGAAGGAGTCTCTAGTGTCAGAGATATCTCATGTGTATCCTTGAGCTCTGGGAAGTTCCCGTTTGTTTCAATGCTTCCTGCTGTTGTGGCTCCTTCAAATTAAACACAACTATGGACAGATGCAATGTGTTTTTAAATAGTAATACTTTTATTAGCGTAAGTGAACGAAAACCTTTAGCTTTTCCAGGTAAATAATCAACCAGAGGTTGACAACGCATCTCCGTGTTGTGTTATTCAACTCGTTCACTCACTCCAAGCCTCACGCTTATCGTCCTGTACAGGGTCGCAGGTGGACTGGATCCTAGAACATGCAAACTCGATGCACACAGACCCGAGGTGAGAATCGAACCCTTGGACCTGAAGGCGCACAGCCACAGAGCTACAGTAATCACTGCGCCACAGCGCCACCCCAATTCAATTCAATTCTTTTGTAGCCTATGGTACTTTTATCAGTGCAACATTGTTGCAAAGCAGCTTAGAAATAAAAACCCTATAAATAAACATAAAATGTATACGTTTAAAGCCACCAGTTTATCTACTGTCTTTTATTTCTAACTCATTAACTAGTTTCACTTGTTGATAATCTTTCTGATGTTCACTCATTTTTAATTCAATCTATAATCCAATGTGATAGATAGGTAGATATAAATATTAGTTAGTTAAAATGAGGCTATTACGGTATATTTTGTAAAGCAAAATGAAATTTTGGCGGCGCAGTGGTGTAGTGGTTAACACTGTCGCCTTGTCGGTTCGATTCCCCGGCCAGGCTCGATTCCCGTCTCTGTGTGCATGGAGTTTGCATGTTCTCCCCGTGCTTGGTGGGTTTCCTCCGGGTACTCCGGTTTCCTCCCACAGTCCAAAGATATGCAGGTTAGGCTAATTGGCGTTCCTAAATTGCCCGTAGTGTGTGATTGGGTGTGTGAGTGTGTGTATGTGTGTGTGCCCTGCGATGGATTGGCACCCTGTCCAGGGTGTACCCCGCCTAGTGCCCGAAGTCTCCTGGGATAGGCTCTGCCCCCGCGACCCTGAACACAGGATTAAGCGGTATAGAAAATGAATGAATGAAAATGAAATTTTAATATTAAATTCTAACATAAACTATTATCTAACAGTTCCATTAGTTATATTAATAATTATCACAGTTCACAATGAAAACTTAAATCCTGCTCATACACTGATGGTGATGGGATTCTGCATTACATTTTTTTATTATTATTTATAAATCTGCATGTGTGTAAGCAAATTCCTTATTTAGGAGCGTTCAAGTCAGATCAGGACTTCTGATGAAACTTCTCATGAATGATTGACATTTATAAGACTTCGAGACCAGTACGATCATGAGACGCAGGAGAGTCGTAGTAAAGCATTTGATTGGTGCGAATGATTTAAAGAACACCACATATCCAGGAATGACAATCCGGGTCGAGGCAGGTCAGAGCTGACGTGAAACAGGCAGTCCGATCATGGCTCCGGCATACTGTGAGAAACCTTTCTACTGTAATGGTGTCCAAGCACTAATGAAACTAGTGTAAGATAAGTTCATCAGTGTAGCTTTCAGAAGTCTTCAGTCTCATAGCTATGTACTGTTATTCTGCACAATCAAAAGTCCCGGTGTGACTTGAACGCCGCTCGTAATTTATAAAATTGTGTAACAGCAGTAAGAAACGAAACCTGAAGAGAAAATGACAAATACGCTCTCATCAGGATGCAATTGTAGTGTCTACGTTTTATCTACACAGAGTCTGTAATTAGTGGTTTTCAGCTCATCGAAACACAAAATTTATATGCCTCTTTACCAACGGTCCATACACTCCCAAAGAGTACAACATGTTTCCAACCTCAAAAATCCACCACATCATTTATAACGCTGAACATTCATCCCCGTTGTCTAGAATATTAATGTGTATACTTAATGTCTAAATATATATCCCGAAAAGCAGAGCCTGGCTGCGGAGAGAACGGACAATAAAACAGCATCTTCAGGACGTTCCTGATGGCCTTTTCGTTATTTGGAAGATATTAAAAGAAAACAAGTTTGATTTTCTCTCAGTGTTCAGTGTGTGTGTGTGTGATGATATGCTATTGTCCTTGGTTTTTCCAAGTCTGTGGTCTGTGACCGTGGCCTGGGCAGAAGGGACACATGGTCACTCAGGGACCCTCATTAGACGCAAATGAAGAATGAGAGGAAAGAGTTCTTAAGTTACACTAACACAATAGCGGCCTCTATTAAGAGAGCAGCAGGACTCAACCCCATAACCCTGGGTTCTCTGGAGAGAAACAGAGAGAGCGAGAGAGAGAGAGAGCGAGAGAGAGAGAGAGAGGTAAAAGAGAGTGAGAATTAAAAACTCCATCAAACTGTTCAGTAAGTGAGTATTAATATGATAAAGCATGCGTCAATAACCGCCGTCAAAAATTCAGACATTACTGGATAAGCCATCTGCAGGATGATCAATCCACATGAAATTCTTTCCTTGCCTCATTGGAACAAACAGGATTATCTTCCAGGAGCCTCGATCCTGTCTACCCTCGCTCCATCAGGGATGGACATCACCACATCAAATCCATTCTGACTAATAGTAGAGAGGGCAGGATATAATGTTCTAGCGTTTAAAAAACGCACATATTTGATGTGTCAATCAGTTTATAGGAGTGTGTGCCAAAGCAGCAATTTATTCAACAAAGAGTGAGGATTAAGCTTCTCAAGGCCATGAAGACTCAGGAGAGGGTGAGACACATCTGGTTTGTTGGGCATACTGAGGGGTGTGTAATAATAAGGCATGTGTGTACGACATTCCAGAGATTATACGAGCCTGAGAATGGATTCAACTGAATTCTGACATCGATATTATTTGCCTCTTTGTTTTTGGTAAACGTCTAGTCTCATCTGCCAAAGGCAGGGCCTGGAGTTCACACAGTAATCCCTGCTGACCAAGGCTCAACCGGCAAACCACAACTAAAACGACTACACGACTACATAATTATAAGGCAACGCATAATACAAATCCTCTCTGTGGGAGAACTTTCCATCATGTTCTCATATGTGCACTGCAGGTGAGTGATGCTCTCTCTTGCGATTCAGGTCAAAAGCCTGCAGATTAGAATCCAAATACCAGGACGTTAAGGACAAGAGTATGCCTGTTTGACTTCCTGACAGAAATGGGGAAACCTTCTTGATTAATTAGGTTTTACTTCATCAGGAAGTATGAAAAAAAAAAAAACACTGAGAAGTCACGGAGCATCCCAATATTTTAGCCGTCCCTCCCACTATCAAACTTTCCCTCTTGGTTTTTTTCCTTCTCCAAGTTATTTTTTATTTTTTTGGTACCAATGAGGCAAATCATTTCTCTTGTCATTCTGAGAAGACAAATCACTGACTGTGCTGTAAATAAAAAGCCCCCGTGTCCAAAAACTGTAAAAAATTCAAACCATGCGTACATTTGTACGGATCCAGTTGACAGAGTCCAAGCGAACGGAGCTTGTGTTCTCCTAATAAAATGAGATTTATGGGCCCCTTGTTTCTATGAAAGCAATGTGAATAAGATATAACGTATCCTCTCAGTGATGGAAGTGGCAGGAGGAGAGCGTTTCAGACCGTTCATTCATGTTTACAGCTTGAATCGTGTGCCCACTGCGGCGGCCGAAATGGAAAAATATCAGCGGCTTTTTGGCAGCCAGATTTTGTTCATGGAAAAACTCAAGAAGGAGATGAATTCTAAGAGGAGGAGGAGGAGGAGGAGGAGGGGAGTGAAGGAGCAGAACAGGCCTGCTCACTAGGGACAGACTTGGTTTACCATGGGACTTAAACATCGTCTAGGAGTCTGGACTTCGGCTTGTTTGTCTACGCACATGTAAACTGTTGAAGGAAGACTGCTCGCTGTATTTTTTTTTTTTTTTTTACTTCCTGCTGAATTCTGGTATATGTCGAAAAGACAGAAAGATGATGGCAAAACTGGGATGTCATTGAAAATCCCTCGCCTTCCTACATTTGCAGCACTCACTCCACTAATCACAAAAAATGAGGAAAGGAAATAGCGCTTCACAGACTGAGTATACATGAGAGGTAAAATAATACGTAAGAATGGAGGTTCCTCTTTTTGTTTCTCATTGGATGTAGACACTTGAAGTAACAGAGGGGTCCATTCATTAGGACTCCAAATAAGTTACCACTATACACAAAGCTTTTTTACTTATCTCCCACGGGTTTAATAGTAGCTCACATGAAGACCTGGAGTGTGGAACAATGCAGCACCTGTGCTGGAATATCTGACCTGGATTATGAAGACTAGAAGAAATTTGCACCCAATACTGCACAGGAACACCACTAGGGGCACCATTATTGGTGTCTCTTTGGGAGGTTTCTCATGTGCCATGTCGAAAGCCTGGGTTCGAATCCCAGCCAGTGCTCAAACCCCAGTCACTGGATGCAGTGCCGGTCCCAAGCCCGGATAAAATGAGAAGGTTTGCGTCGACAATTTGTGGCAAGTTGATATGCGGATAGGATGTTCGAGCAGCCAAAAGACTAACAACAACACTGAACATGAACACCACTACCCAGCCACTGCATGAGTGGTGGACCATTTCCATTACAGAAATGACAGATGAGACAACTGGTAATGCTGGTACAAGCATATCAGTTTGCTAGATGGTATAGACACACCCACCAAGTTGGTGCGCCATATTCCATGATTATAAAAATGACCTGTTGATGTCACCAAAGATTGCTAGATTCTTCTTTAACTGTGTGAATCTTTTGAAAACCGCTCAGGTTCATGGTTATGTCTGTAGTCTAAATACTGATGTGTGTAATTTCATTAGTATATCCTGACTTACTGTATGTGAGTCAAAATCCATTTATTACTTTGGGTACCTGATAAATGCAACATACATGTCATTACCAGGTTGGTTCTAAATGCTGGGCTGAGAATAGTCCACCATTCAATTAATATCTGCTCAGTCATTGTATGGTGGTCCATTTCCAATGTTGGATCAGGCTGAATGGAACGGAAAGCAAAAGTCGGCTTCATGCGAACTAATTTGCTGATGCGACGTGTATAAACGGGTCGATGGAAAAGGATAGTGGGCTGTGTCAGATGCATCGTTAGGGGGCTGCGATGAACCATATTCACTGAGCTGGCTCAAGTTTCACACGGCAGACCAGAGCAGGTCAAAGGGCGAGTCCCAAGTGACTTCAATCTCCAGTCAATCAACACTTCGTTAAAAGAGATTCCTAACAAGGCAGAAATTGTTTTTCGTCTCTCTCACGGTTTTGCTTGGAAACTTTGTGAATGTTTGCTTTGTTTGCTGATGTGCATGAATACACCTAAAACAGGCATGCATTTAGTTGATAAAGCTAAGCTTTAATGCATCTAAATCAAAGTTAACTGCATGAGGAATTTATTCTGAGCAATAAAAATGACAAAATATCATAGGTATACGCCACCATGAACAGGTGAAATGTCGGCAATGCATAAACAACGACTAGTTTAACAGTTAGACAAAATAAATCTGCAGTATCATAGAGGAACCAGGGGACCACAGGAAAAACATCTCTGGTTTTATGAGACTCATAAATCAACGTGACAACCGAACATGCCTTTCAAACAATCAGTAACTTATTTTAACAACTGTATAATTAAATCAGTGGCAACAAATGTCATGCCAGTATCATTTGGAATATTTTATCTCCCACCAAAACCATTAAAAAAACTGATGCACGACCTCAGTGTTTAGAAATGGAACTTCAGCTTAGGTTAATGGATGTTGATGGATCGAAGGTGCTGCTGAATCCTTTCTAAACAGTGACTTTAACTCTTGCCTGAATACCTCAGAGAAGCCTAATGGAAGTCGTTAGTTAAAAGCAGGGCAGAGGGCCCCATTAGGATGTGCTCTTTCAGAACGTGCTAAGGCTTCTGGGATGTGTCCAGCACTTGTGCTTTTCCCGTCTCGGCCTTGAAGGAGCGAAGGTAGTCTGGACTTCGTTAACAATCCTGTTCTCTCCATCGTTCAGCTGGAAAAGGAGAGGAGAGGAGAGGGAGAAAAGAAACAGAGGGTCTCCTTTTTCTCTGGTTCATTTTTTTTTTCTTTTGGTGTTGAGAAAAAAAAAATCCCTCTCAAGCCAGACTGAGGAAAGTCAAACAGTCCTGACAGAGCAGTGATGGTAATATTAATCTTTTCAAGCGGCCAGAAAACGGGATGCTATAAACAATGTGGTAGAGAAAAGGGCCTGTGTGCTTTTCAAGAGCCTGGCACTAAAGAAGTCCCCACTGACAGACTTCAGTCGAGACCAGCAGCAAGGTTAACGCTGCGTACATTAATCTGCTCCTTTAGAGGGAAACGTCAGCGCAGAAATCATGTCTGTTTACATTAACTGATGATATTTTGATAAGGAGAACCTACGACTATTCTTCCCGCTCTTGTCTCCTATTATTAATATGCGCCACTCGTTCATGAAAAGAGTTTATTCTTGGAGAGGTTTGTGATGGCAGACTGAGATATCTTATACAAGACTGAAAATTAAGGGCTTGTGATATAAAACGTCTGTGAGAACTACAGGGGACCGAATAAAATGGAAAGAGAAGGAATCAGCAGGGGTCTTGCTAAAGGTCTTGGATAGACTGTTCCACCATAAACAACCACATTAACCACCAACTTTAACTGTGGAACATAAAATGTTCAAAGGTTTGTACTGAACAATGCATCTGCAGGGGTGGACAAATTTAGGAGCCTGGGCAGCCAGGAGACGCAAATTTCACATCTGGGCAATCAGCGGTCTATTGGCTAATTAGCATGCATGGATCGTGACATTTTACGGGTTGATGTGTTAACCTGCCTCAGAGTGGCTGTAACTTATGTACTAGGATTTACATTATGAAATTACTTTGAGATTGATCCAAGGACACAATCTTTATGACACTGCACACAACACGTTAACATCTTCTAGAGTTCTATATATACAGTAAATATTCAACGAGGGGCGTTCAAGGCAAACCGCGACCTTTTGATTGTGCAGAATAAGAACATCATGACAACAGTCATGAGAGTAAAAACTCCCTTCACTTCTCTAAATAATCCCCCTGCTACACTAATGCTTTTATCCCAGTGTTTCATTAGTGTTCGTATAGAATCGAGGTAGAAAGTTTTCTCAGTACTCCAGAGCCATGGTTGGTCTGCCTTCTTCAATTTTCAAGGACCAGAAATTCTATTTGTCAAATGTTCACAGGAAAGACTCCAGTGGGCTCCGAGCCACTTCGGCCGGGATCATCATTCATGTCCGTACAGCCTTCTTTAAAATATCTTTGAATTCTTTGAATGTTTTCCTGTGACGAAGGTTCTCATCTCATCTATTATCGCATGTTGTCAGATTCTTGTTTTCAGAAAATTCTGAGACATTACAATTTGACACTGATCAGCACTGTTTAACAGAAACCTGGATTAAAAAGAATGAGTATGTAGCTCTAAATGAAGCTAGTCCTTCTGGATACAGCTGCATACATCAGCCTCGGCTAACTGGTAGAGGAGGAGGAGGCGTCGCAGTTATTTACAATAAGTAGGACCTACTCATAAAGCAGGTCACACTTTAGATTTAATATTATCCTTCGGTTTAAGTATAAGAAATATAACCACAATTCCACAGTATGAAGATCACTGTCTTGTCTCAATTAAAGTGTGTCATAGTAATAATGTACGCACAGCGCCGCGCTACGACATTAAATGTACGTTCACATCAACTACCACACAGAGCTTTATCAATAATCTCTCAGAGTTATCAACTTTGATTGGATCGCCATCTGACTCCACAGAACTCGATCAGGCGACTGAATATTTAAAGTCAACATTCCATTATACCTTAGATAATGTAGCTCCAGTTAAAAGGAAAATGATTAGGCGCAGTGGTAAAGCGCTCGCCCTATCATCCGGGGATCGCTGGTTCGAACACCGCGTGATTCCTCTCACAGCCGGAGGCACAGAGAGACCTGATTGGCCGAGCTCTCTCAGGGGGGAGGGATGAGAGGTACTTGCGCTCCCACATTAATCACGGCTCTACAGCCAATCAGGGGCGTCTGTAAGCTTGCGCACGCGGAAGGAGCGGCTAGCGCTGTAAATATACATTCATATTATACATTATGTGACTGTGACCTAATTGCCATCTCTCCTCTTCTTCTCTTTCTCCCCCTCTTTCTCTTTCCTCTCTCCCCCTGTCTCCTCCTTTCACTCTTTCTCTCTCTCTCTCTCTCTCTCTCTGTCGAGCTACATGTCATCCCTGAACTGCCAGTGATCCAGACTCCCTCTGCCCTCCGGACCTGTCTGACCCATCCTGGTGTCCCGCTTCTGGTTGGAGATCTCGTCGCATGGATGCCCCGTGTGTCTCTTTAGGATGCGTCTGGTGTCTAGGGATGATTCTATCTACTTAGAAGACGGTTCTGGCCTCGACTGGTGTTGGCAGCTGTTTCTCTAAGGACTTGGCAATTCGATAGTTCAGGACTGGAACTTTCTACAAGTCTATCTGAGTCTCCAATAACTACTGGACTCCATTTTAACATCAATTAACATCAACTATTATAGCTGAACTGCCTGCCACCTAACACACTGTATAAATGCAGATCATTTCCTGCTATCTGTTTCACCCAGATGAGGATGGGTTCCCTGTTGAGTCTGGTTCCTCTCAAGGATTCTTCCTATTACCATCTCAGGGAGTTTTTCCTTGCCACTGTCGCCCTCGGGCTTGCTCACCAGGGACTATCTGACCATTTTGATTCATACACATTCACATTCCATACAAACTTAAATAATTCTTTTGATTGTGTAAAGCTGTTTTGAGACAATGTCAATTGTTAAAAGCGCTATACAAATAAAATTGAATTGAAATTGAATAGCGCTTTCCTCCGAGTGTGTTATTCCTCCCCTAATGGTGCGTGAGCAAGCAGTTCGAAAAAGATGCTGTCGGCTGACGTCACGCGGTTCGGAGGAAACACGTGATAGTTTTCGCCCTCCCGACTGAGTGGTAGTGGTAGCCTTAATGTGGGAGCCCCCTAGTGACGGGGAGGAATTGGCCACGACTAATATTGGGGAGAAAAAAAAAAAAAAAAAAAATATATATATATATATATATATATATATATATATATATATATATATATATATATATATATATACACAGTGGTGTGAAAAACTATTTGCCCCCCTCCTGATTTCTTATTCTTTTGCATGTTTGTCACACAAAATGTTTCTGATCATCAAACACATTTAACTATTAGTCAAAGATAACACAAGTAAACACAAAATGCAGTTTTTAAATGAGGGGTTTTATTATTTAGGGAGAAAAAAAATCCAAACCTACATGGCCCTGTGTGAAAAAGTAATTGCCCCCTGAACCTAATAACTGGTTGGGCCACCCTTAGCAGCAATAACTGCAAACAAGTGTTTGCGATAACTTGCAACGAGTCTTTTACAGCGCTCTGGAGGAATTTTGGCCCACTCATCTTTGCAGAATTGTTGTAATTCAGCTTTATTTGAGGGTTTTCTAGCATGAACCGCCTTTTTAAGGTCATGCCACAACATCTCAATAGGATTCAGGTCAGGACTTTGACTAGGCCACTCCAAAGTCTTCATTTTGTTTTTCTTCAGCCATTCAGAGGTGGATTTGCTGGTGTGTTTTGGGTCATTGTCCTGCTGCAGCACCCAAGATCGCTTCAGCTTGAGTTGACGAACAGATGGCCGGACATTCTCCTTCAGGATTTTTTGGTAGACAGTAGAATTCATGGTTCCATCTATCACAGCAAGCCTTCCAGGTCCTGAAGCAGCAAAACAACCCCAGACCATCACACTACCACCACCATATTTTACTGTTGGTATGATGTTCTTTTTCTGAAACGCTGTGTTACTTTTACGCCAGATGTAACGGGACACGCACCTTCCAAAAAGTTAAACTTTTGTCTCGTCGGTCCACAAGGTATTTTCCCAAAAGTCTTGGCCATCATTGAGATGTTTTTTAGCAAAATTGAGACGAGCCTTAATGTTCTTTTTGCTTAAAAGTGGTTTGCGCCTTGGAAATCTGCCATGCAGGCCGTTTTTGCCCAGTCTCTTTCTTATGGTGGAGTCGTGAACACTGACTTTAATTGAGGCAAGTGAGGCCTGCAGTTCTTTAGATGTTGTCCTGGGGTCTTTTGTGGCCTCTCGGATGAGTTGTCTCTGCGCTCTTGGGGTAATTTTGGTCGGCCGGCCACTCCTGGGAAGGTTCACCACTGTTCCATGTTTTTGCCATTTGTGGATAATGGCTCTCACTGTGGTTCGCTGGAGTCCCAAAGCTTTAGAAATGGCTTTATAACCTTTACCAGACGGATAGATCTCAATTACTCTTGTTCTCATTTGTTCCTGAATTTCTTTGGATCTTGGCATGATGTCTAGCTTTTGAGGTGCTTTTGGTCTACTTCTCTGTGTCAGGTAGCTCCTATTTAAGTGATTTCTTGATTGAAACAGGTGTGGCAGTAATCAGGCCTGGGGGTGACTACAGAAATTGAACTCAGGTGTGATAAACCACAGTTAAGTTATTTTTTAACAAGGGGGGCAATCACTTTTTCACACAGGGCCATGTAGATTTGGAGTTTTTTTTCTCCCTTAATAACGTAAACATTCATTTAAAAACTGCATTTTGTGTTCAATTATGTTATCTTTGACTAATAGTTAACGGTTTTTGATGAGCAGAAACATTTAAGTGTGACAAACATGCAAAAGAATAAGAAATCAGGAAGGGGGCAAATAGTTTTTCACACCACTGTATATATATATATATATATATATATATATATATATATATATATATATATATATATATATTTAAAAAAAAAAAAAAAAAAAGGAAAATGATTAGAGATAAGAAACCCGCTCCCTGGTATAATGACCACACGCACTTTAAAACAGACCGCTTGGAAATTAGAACGTAAATGGCGTCAAGCTAAATTGCTAGTATTCCAAATATCATGGAAGGAGAGCATCCTGAACTATAAAAAAGCTCTCAGTGATGCTAGATCATTGTATCTCTCCACTCTTATTGAAAGTAACAAAAATAATTATTTAATACTGTAGCCAAATTAACTAGAAACAAGATCACTGCAGAAATCTCCACAACAACATACGGTAGTGAGGACTTCATGAACTTTTTCAATAACAAAATCATAAATATTAGGCAAAAAAAAAAATCAGGCTTTGAAACCAGACAATTTAAGTTATACAGATGATAAACTAACCACATCACATCAGAACCTAGAATACTTTATTCCCCTTGAAGAGAACGGACTAATTTTACTCATCTCTTCCTCAAAATCGTCAACCTGTGTATTAGATCCTATACCGACACATTTTCTCAAACAGATCGTACCAGCAATAACTGAATCGCTGTTGAAAATAATTTACTTTTCACTCATCAGTGGGTATGTTCCTAAATACTTTAAATTAGCAGTTATTAAACTGCTAATTAAGAAACCTGGCCTTGACCCTTGTCAGCCGTCCAATTACAGGCCGATATCAAACCTCCCCTTTATTTCTAAGATTCTGGAAAAGATAGGATCACAGCAACTATGTTCATATCTACTGTACAAAAGAATTGCATAAACAAACGGTAACAGTCAGGATTTAGGCCTCATCACAGCACAGAGACAGCACTTGTTAGTAGTAGTAAATGTACAGTACAGTAGTAGTAGTAGTAGTAGTAGTAGTAGTAGTAGTAGTAGTAAATTACCTCCTATTGGCTTCTGATCAGGGTTGCATCACTATACTTGTGTTACTCGAAAAAGTGCAGCTTTTGACACCATTGATTATAGTATTCTTCTTCACAGATTAGAAAATTTAGTAGGAATTAAGGGAATGGCCCTCTCGTGGCTCAGATCCTATTTGACTGATCGTTATCAGTTTGTAGATTTAAATGGTGATTATTCTGCATGTTTTAAAGTGGAGTTTGGTGTTCCACAGGGTTCAGTTTTAGGCTCACTGCTTTTTTCTCTTTACATGCTTCCTCTGGGCAACATAATCCGTAAACATGGTATTAGTTTTCATCGTTCTGCTGATGACACACAGTTATATGCCTCGGCAAAACCAGATAAAAAAAAAAAAAGCTTACTAAAGTTGAGCAACGTGTGTAGGACATGAGATTGGATGTTAATTAACTTCCTTCTGCTTAATCCTGATAAGACATTCATAGGACCACAAGCAGCTAGAAGCAAGCTTCCCGATCACACTGTAAATCACTTCCACATCACACTTTAAATGGTCTTCCTGTTACAACAAGTTACATCTCAGGCTTTCATTTGAAGCACATGTAGATAATATTACTAGGATAGCATTCTTTCACCTCAATGTCAATTGTTAAGAGCGCTATACAAATAATACTGAATTGAATTGAAGTCTGAAAATGCTGGAATTTTTTCACGTCTTGAATCTCGACTTGAATGTCACATACGTATAGTTAGCCTCAAGAATAATGCTTGTTGAAGCAAACTGTCTTAGCCATTACTCCTCCCCCACTCACTGACTCCATATATTTCTTTAAGGAGGCTCGACGACACAAAGAAATCCTCAGCTAAAAGCAACAGAGCTAATTTTAGCAAAGCGGTCACCTCCCTCATCATTTCTGCACAGATGTTGCACTATTAGTAAAACACAGAGCTACGTTCCTATAAGACAGACGTCCATCTCATGAGTGACATTTGTTCTGGAACAACGCTATTCTTTGTTCTGCTTTTTGGAGGCCCCGGTCCCTTCCTCGTCTATGGTGTTCGATTACCTTCACTCCAAGTGGTCCCCATAAAGTCGGTGATGTGAAAAGCTAAAGGCAGCATGAGCAAAAAAAAACATATTGCATTTATTAAAAGACTATGAATAACGCTTTTTAATGCATGTTGTCATAAGACTCAGCGGTGAGCAAACTCGAGCAGTGAGGGTTCACGAGGAGGCCGAAAAGCGAGGCTGAATCTGGACTGCAGTCTTACACCAGCTTCCCTTTTCACATCCTTGCATGATGACAGGCGGAGAAAAAACAAAGCTTGTCTCTGATTTGAAGCTCAGAGGCTCCCCTTTATTGAACAGAACTTTAGAGCTCTGACAGGAGGTCTTGTACGTACCCCAGAGGAGCTTGTGGAAGGAATGTTTTATAAGCAAATGGAAATCCAAGCACAAGGGACAGACGGTTTTAAGACCTCGTCAAGAATGACAGAACTGGAAGACATCTTGTTCTGCAGTTAGTATGAGCAAGAATCCAGATTCGCAAGTCTCCAGACCTGACATTTAGGCTTATCTGTTCTTTTGTCTCCCATTATCTGGTCACAACTCATCAGCATTTCTGTGCTTTATCATACCACGTCCCTGTCCACCATGATGTTTGTTCTAAAGTTGTGCAAGAAGTCATTCAGGACTATATTCATTACTGCCCTGAAACCTCCATGAGCCATGCCCCCCTCCTCTCTCACCAAATACCAGGTTACACTCGCTTTCCCAAAACTGACGCTCTGACACATCCCTGGGAAATAACAAGGCAAAGAGAGCAGGTTTCCTTCTGATGAGCCCTGGCAAGACAGTGCACTTTGATGATGACGTTAATGATAACCAACAGGCCAAAGGGAGCCTCAAAGGAAGACTTAATACAGATTGTACCTCCCCACTGGAGAAGGGTTATCACGGCTTTAATCAAAATTAATGTCAGTTGGAGGGTGGCCATGCATTTTACAACAGAGGTCCCTGTAATAAACGCTCATCAGGGTGGATGATAATCTCTGTAGAGATGAGTGATAAATTCACTTACTGACATTCACCGGTGACCGCTGACGACGACAACAACAGCAGCAACATAATCTCACAAAAAGGAACTTAACATGGAGTTAGAATTATAATGTGCCGTAATCAATAACGTGTGCCGTATGCAGTCTTCGCAGGCACTTACTCATATACCAACTGACTTTTCCACCTTGGTAATTTAAGACATTTCAGCTTGAAACATCTGCCTGTGGAAGACTAGCTGGCATGTCTGTCACTGGCCTTCAGCCATGTCAAACACCACCACCAACTCTGGGCTTGACGAGAAAAAGAAAACAGATTTAACGGGAGCAAACATGTTTGTTAACTGAATATGGCCTTGTGTAAAATGTTAAGCTATTTAGTGGATGTTACGTGACCGATAAAATCTGCTCAATACTGGGACGGTGATCATCAGCAGAAAGGCATACGGCAGGCTACGCAGTGTATAATTATCATGTGAAACGTTCTTTTAAATCCAGCTAAACCAAGCAAACGAGTGCTGGCTGTGAATACTAATGAGAGACAGCTTCATGCGAAATCAAACATGTTTTACACCAGTTTTAGGTTCATTTTAGTGTTTTCACACTTATGAACTATAATCACGATTTGACAAAAAAAAGGATTATTGACCTCATTTGCTAAAGGTAGCAGATGTGTGGCAGAAATAATAATTAAAAAAAGAATCCTATAGAAAGAAAATAACTGAAAAGCTGTTCAAAACTAGTACTATACCTGCATTTTGAAATAAGCAATAGTTGTACTATGAGACTGTGTATTTGATCTGTTAAATACAGACAGCAGTGACATGTGCAAGAAATAGCGAGGCACCTCTGGCCCTTTCGGGTCGTGCCTCCACAGGGCCTCTGTGATGTCTGGCAGAAGAACGTGGATCCTTTGGGTGTGGCCTCGGTGGATCAGACATGTTGATCCAGTGCGTCCCATGGGTGCTTGATCAGACTGGAAACTGGGGAGTTTGGAGGCTGGGTCGGTGGCCGCATGGTGGGATACGGTGACCTGGGTGTTCTGGTGCTTTTCTACTACAGTATGACCAGCACTGACATTTTTCAGCTATCTGTGCTGCAGTGGCTTTTGTGTGAGATCAGACAGGACGGGCTGGCCTTTGCTCCCTGCAGGTTTAGTCTTGGATGCCCATGCTCCTGTCCACCTGGTCACGGTTATATAAATGTTTTGCAATTCACCTGGTGGCGTTGTTAGTGTTGTGGCTGATTGGTGTATATCTGTATATACAGTAGATAATGCTAACAACTACAGCTGGCTGCTGCAAATAGTGATTATTGTTCACTGTTAACAGAAATAAAACTCAACTAATTTAAGACCAGATTCCATTTTTCCTTCAATGACTTAAAAAAAAAACAAATCTGCGATTATGACATAAACGAGTCCTAGATTATGATACATCTAATCAGTCTCATTAAAATGTTTCTTATTGAAAAGTATACAAATTAATGATGGTAACAAAACAATCATTTTGGTATCGTGACAACAGAATTTCAACGAAATAATAACCATGACTAAAATCATATATGTGATAGTGTTCCTTAACAATATGATTCAGATAAATGTTTATTACCTTGATTCAACAACTTAGACGTCCACTATAAAGTCATTTTGAGCTACAAAGTTATAGGTTCTTTTTTCGGCATATGGAAAGATGTTAAATGATCAGTTTATGGTACACAGTCTACAGACGCAGCTAGAGGTGTTGTTGGTCTTTCGGCTGCTTCCGGCAACTGGTCGTCACAGCCGAATATTCAGTCCGCACAACAACTTGGCACAGGTTTTTTATGCCGAATGCCCTTCCTTACGCATCCCACCCATTATATCCGGGCTTGGGACGGCACTGAATCCAGTGGCTGGGGGGTTTGAGCACTGGCTGGGAATCGAACCCGGGCCTTCCGCATGGCAGGAGTATTATTGTAAATGGTGAGGAAGAATATTTAAGAGTGCTGTTGAACAGATCTTTAGACTATTTGCACAGTCATTGCTTTTTTTAAGGTAAGCAACACTTTTTGTTCCTCTTGCCCTGCTATGGTTAATGGTTAGTAATGAAGGTGCTTGGATGTAGTACAAGGAGAAGATGAAAAAAAAAGGACTCACGGTGAAGGCTTTCCAGACTGGGGGGTTGGCAGCGGATCTGTAGAAGAAAGAATAGGACCTTTTTTTTTTTTTTTTTTTTTTAAACAGCAGATCGGGAGAAAACCATGCACATAGCCTCTGATGAACACATGCTGCCAACATGGAGCACTGGCACAGAACAGTACAGAATATCCATGCTGACCTCATTTCACTTAAAAATCTTGCTTTGGATTTCACTTTTTTTAATATGCGGACATAAATTTATTTATTGACAGAATGATGGAAAGGATCATGTTTTTAGAAGTGATGGATTACATCATAAAAGTTACCAATAGGAACAAATGAACACCAAAAGAAAACAGTTCTAAATCAACTATGAAAGGTGAATAGTGATACTGTATGTTTTTAACATGTTCTTAGGAATCATTAGGAAGGGGTGCTGCCAAAAAAAAAAAAAAAAAAACACCTTACCAAATTTCACAAAGAGGATTCCTGTGGTGGAGACGATTCCGTAGCTGTTGGTGGCCACACACTGGAAGTAGCCGGTGTCGGTGGTGTCCAGGTTCCGGATGCGCAGTCGAGACCCGTAGGGGGTCTGTTTGTAGGAAATGCGCCTCGCCTCTGGAGTCACTGGAGCATCATTCTTCAGCCAGCGCACTGTGGGCGCCGGGTTTCCCGACACATGGCAGTGCAGCTCGGCAGTCTGGCCCAGAGACGTGGTGATGTTGTTCATGGGTGCATCGAGTCTGAGGAAGTGGTCTGTGGAAAAACACAGGCAGAGCTCACTGAGTGAGTGATAGTGAACAGTGCGGAGGGAAAAGGGAAACAGTTTTGAGGCACATATAATTTTGGTGCGCAATAATTAAAGAGTACTTCTGAAGTTAACACAAAAAGAATGCCTCGTGTCATCGCAGAGGTTTGTATAAAAATGTACAGCACTACAATTATCCTGCACACTCCAATTTTTAAGAAGTTGTTTTCCCCTGGGTGGGTGACGGGGAGAAGGCTTGGATACAATGATTGTTTTTTTTTTTGTTTGTAGGATAATTTCACAACTTTTTCCCATGTGTAACAAACCACTGCTAACTGGCTGTTAGGAATCCTTTACAAAACATTGTGTGGTCGCATGTGTGGTGGTAAATCATTATTTTTTCATACCAGGATTTGACCTTCGCCAAAGGGGAATCCATGATCTCTATTGTCTTATGAAAACTACTGGAAACTTCAAACTCCATAAAACTGACCTACTAAGATAGTGTGTATAAATAACCAACAGAATGGCCTGAAGCACCAAATTCATTCTAGTCCAATTATTACGACCGACTCCATTCCTGTTCAACGTAGTTGAACTCTCTAAAAGGCAAAGCACCCTCACTATGTTGGTATTTTACCCTCAACAGTCATACATACCTCATGCTTCACCACAAACTGAACTAGCAAAAGTTGTACTGACCTGTACATACTGTATTTATAATATATTCTTTGCTACATTGTTTGTTCCTTAGCGTCAGTAGCTTGGGGTTCCCAGATGAACAGATTTGGTGCGTATCCAAGTTAGCTTTTTTTAAGTCATAGTCACGCATCAGACAAATTTTAAAAAAGCTATCACAGATGACAGACAATATTTTCAAGAACACAAAGTAACACAAAAATCTTTTCAGTATCAGGAAGACATAAAAGGCGATGGCATTACTAAGTACACCACCTCGAGGATAGATAGGAAAAAAAAAAAGAAGAAAAAAGGATGCTACATAGAAATGTCATATACATTATCAATACTTTTCCAACAAAAGAACCAAAAAAAAAAAACATCTCATAGCAGAAACATCAGCCAACAATTTCAATAAGATGTGTCGTATTTGAAACTTTGTAAAAGAGTATTAATAATCATATTCTATCATTTGTTATTATCGGTCTGTTTTCAAGAATGGAAATAGTAAGAAATACATTATTACATTATTTTAGTTGAAATTTATTTTGCCCTAGTCAGTTTCTGGGCAAATAAAACATAGGATTGGGCAGCACACAGGAAATTTTACACCGGTAATTTGCGAAGTGTCTATTTTTGTCATTATTAACGGGATATAAGTGTTGCAGGTTGCTGGGAAAGTGTTACTATGAATTCTGGAGGATGCTTTAGAAACATTGCTCTCGAAGCAGAATCTTGAATCTACACCCTGAATAAAAATCCAGTAATATGTTTGAGTGTTCCGCTGAGTTCACACACTGCTGCAGAGCTCTGCAGGGTTTCGAGAGACTTCCCGCATCTATGTGACCCGTTCTGCTTGCGTTGCTCAGACAGGCTCTAGCTGCCGGGGCTTCCTGTCTCCTTTGTGATGTCGGCATGATGACACACTTCAAGGAACCCCATTCCTTTCTCAGCATGTGATCGAACTGCAGCCATGTCATTCTCCGGACCTCGTCTTATATTGTGTTCGGCTTCGACGCACTTCCTCGTAATCGTCCTGGTTTTCGCTGCCTTTCTTTCTTCATTTACAGAGACATTTCATTGCCCCAGAATGAAGCCAGACTGTGCAGAAATGTCAGGAATGTGAGTTTGACGAGGAAATTAATAAAAGCATATTGAGCGGGAGGCCATTAGGGTTAGGGGCAGGGTAAGAGGCCCCCGGGGGCCCACAGCTGTGTAGCGACATACACAATATTACTCTCCGTGCAGAGGAGGGCAGATTCCTCTCACTACTGTAATTTTCTCTTCTTAAAACCCAACCGCTGGTTAAACTACATGTGACAAGAGTGTTTGCTGAGTTATTTCTACTGTTAGACTGCTTTTTGATTTATTATGGCATTATCTATAATAGGGCTTGTGCTGTGGGAGTAAGTTAAGTGAGTTATCCACAGAGGGAAAGTACATTAGTTCAACATCAGGCTCTACTGTTACTTCAAATAAATAGGTACAGTAAAATAGTTGCAAAGGCAATAACTGATGGGACTGCATTCTCTCGCTAAATGCATGAATGCAAAACGCTACACAGCTTAATACTTATTGTCAATGGAGTATCAACATTTTCTTTATTAAAGGGAGGAGAAGAGATAGATGTAAGAGAAATAAGACAATCACTACAGAGTGCACTTCTTATCCATGTCATCATCAAACTTTCCCATCTCTTAATCCCCCTCCACTCTCTTTTCTCCTCCTTGGCCATCCAGACTTGCCTGGTCCGAGGCTGCCAAGGGAATTAGCTTTTTTTCCCCTCTCCAGGCACATCTCTCCTCCATCCCCCTCTTTTTAATCTCCTTTGTTCAAACATCAGCTCTCTTATAACAACATACAAACGCTGCTGTCCAGACTAACAGATATTCGCGCTAAACTTCAGTTCCCATCCACACATCTGCGTCTGAAGCGTTTATAAACCCTGCACAAAAAAGTATAGTCTGACATACGCTTAACTCCAGATATATTGGCATCCTATGTGCTAACGGAATAAAAATTCATTTTTCAACTTCAACTTTCGAAACTGCTTTATCCTGCGCGAGCCTATCAGACGAACACTTTGCACGAGACAGGAATTTAATCGGAAAGGATTCCAGTCACCATGAGGAAATGCTGATTTAGACACATACTGTACTGTACTGTAGGTGTAGACGTAAGGAATATTTAAGGACATATTTTTAGAAGGTGGGTGAAAATTTCCACTAATCAAAGCAATCTGAAGTCTTTTTAGAATTACATATGATAAACATTATTGGTTTATTCATATTTAGTTTTATATTAATAAAATGTAACAATTATGTATTTTTTTAAAATAATTTTTTCATGGTTTGATATGTACGGAAGCGCATTGCATTCACACACACAAAAAAAAATCACGGGACTTATGTCATAATTATGACTTACTATCTCATAATTATGACTTACTATCTCATAATTATGACATCCTTATCTCATAATTATGACTTACTATCTCATAACTATGAGATAAGGGGAGGCAGTTTGTGGCATTTTAGCGCGTGACACCGGAAACGGAAGTTACTGCATCCTTTTGCTCAGAAGCGAGGAACCAGAATTTTAAGCAGGTGCCAGATAGTTATCTGAGATACCACAAAGCCAGCTTGGATGCATTTCATATGCATGATTTTGTATATGAAGCGCTCCATATTGGTTTTGTTACGTGGGGCGATATGGAGAGCAGCACCACGATGTGTAATGATGTGTACAGTATAAGAGTCCTAATGCAGGGCTTTAGAGGGGGTCAGTGAAATAGTTGTTGTTGTGAGAATGCTTATGATACGCACTGGAAGACCTTTCCGTTCTGGAAATACCGGGGGGGCGGGGGGGGATTATTAATTAGGAACTTAAAAGGAAACAAAATTAATACTGAAACGCAAAATGACCGGAGCTCCGCCGTCTACGCGAGAACGGACGGGTCTCGGGGAAACTAAAAATAAACTTTAGATCCTCTCGGAGCGTTCGCCCTTACTGAGGATTTATAAGAGAGAGAGAGAGGGGTTTGTGTCTTTTTGTACTTTCATACTGTATTTAACGCGAGTGCGCACGCTAGACTGATGCGTGCCGCGCGCTCCCTCTTTCTCTTTCGCTCTCGCGAGACTGGAGCTTTGCCTCTGTCTCTGAACAGCACACTTTGTCTGTATGCCATATAGAATGTGCTTTCCTCCTGAACAGTCCTAAGCACTTTAGATACCTGCGCAGTGTTGACATACTAATGATAATAGCATCCAAATTACACAATGACATTAATATCTCCCAGTATCTCAATCAAAGAAATAAATAAAAGCTAATTAAATTTGGCAATATTTGCTCCATTGTCCCTGTCTTCTCAGAACCCTAATAATTATATGTGATAAGTCATAATTATGAGATATTATCTGATAATTATGAGTTAGTAAGTCATAATTATGAGATATTAAGTCATAATTATGAGATATTAAGTCATAATTATGAGATCAGGATGTCATAATTATGAGATATTAAGTCATAATTATGAGATAAGGATGTCATAATTATGAGATAAGTCCCGTGATTTTTTTTTTATTGTGTGAATGCAATGCGCTTCCGTAGATATGGATGAATAGTCTGTATAATATTTTATATTACGACACTCCCTGAGCACTTTATTAGGAACACTAATATTGGTAGGGATTCTCTTTGCACTCCAATACTGGCATAGATTCCACAAGATCTTGGAAATATTATTTTCACATTCAAGACCATATTGACATGATTGCACCTCGCAATTCCTGAAAATTGTCCAGGTGCACTTTCATCCTGTGGATTCGGGACTGGTGACTGAGAAGGTCGCTATAAAAACACTCATTGTGATGTTCATGAAACCAGCCTGAGATGACTTTTGCTTTGCCACAAAAGCCATAATAATGCTGGAAGTAGCCAGGAGAAGATGGACATGAAGGAATGTGCCAAATCAGCAACAATATTCAAATGAGCTGCAGCATTCAGGTAATGATCGATTGGCATCAACACATCTAGAGTATGCCAAGATAACATTTCCCATCCTGTTACGCCACCTCCACCTGTCTGGACTGTTAATACAAGCTGGTTGGTTGAATAGATTCATGCTGTGGTGCCATATTCTCACCAAAAATTAGGATTCATTAGACCAGGCTGTTTTTCCAGACTTCTTCCTAAGGCAGCCTCAGCACTCTGCACTTGGAGGCCAGATGTGCAACCCAACCTGGTCTTTCCCTGTTGTTGCCCATCTCCCTCAAAATATGATGTGCTTTCTGTAATGCTTTTCTGCTCTCCACAACTGCACAGTGTGGTCCTCTGGAGTTTTAACGTCTGCGTGAACCAGTCTGCCATTATCCATTGTCCTGTCTCATCAACAAGTCGTTTCTGTCCTTAGACCTACACATGTTTTTTTCTTTATTGCACCATTCTAAGTAAACAGTTTGAGTAAAGACTGTTGTGTGTGAAAATCCCAGGAGAATCACCAAGATCTCATTCCTCCCCATTCTGATGATTGATGTAAACATTGGCCAAAGCTGCTGGTTTGTATCCACAGGATTTGTTTTTGCATTGTGCAGCTTCCAAATGACTGGCTTATTAGAAACTGTCCTAATAAAGTACCTAATTAGTGCATACCGTGATGCAAAATTTAATTTACACTGAGGTGTAAATCTTTAACAGACAATGATGGGGAAATAAGTAGCCAGACACTTCTGGATTCACATTTTTTTTCCCCTTAGACTAATGCACCCACACTAAACCCTGCTACCAAAAATGAAGTGCACAGTGATACACAAAATCAAGCATTTATACAAATCAGAACTCTTTTGGAATGACGCAGGTCAGTCAATATACACAAAACAGAAATAAAATTTTTATGGCAATTCTTCAGCAAAACCTGCTTGGTGTGTATACAATCCCATGACCACCACATCCACTATGAAATTACAGAGTCAGTGGCATCATCATACTTAACCTGCTTCTCTGCAAATTTTACTGGACCATTACACGTCATTAAAGGAAACCTGAACGGAGTAATCTAGCAGGACGTATTAAAGAACAACAAGAGAATGATCCCAAGCATACAGCACAAATAATTCAAAACTACTTTTAAAAAGAGAAGTGATTGCATGGCCAAACTCCTGACTTGAATCACATCGAGAGGCCATTGAGCTTGGGGAACCGAAAATAACTTTTCAAGGAGTTGAAATTTTTTTTTTCTTATCAGTTTCGTTTTTAAAACCTCTCTCTCTCTCTCAAAGTCAAACGACATTATGTGCCCAAATTTGAAGTGGATATATAAACTGGAAGTATATTTAATACAGTTGTTCCACATCATCCTTTCTGGAGGCGAGTTCTTATGGTGAAATTTCGTATTGGTTCTGACTGCTTTAAAAACTAAACTGAACTTTTTATTCTTGCTACCGTTCTTGGGATCCATGGTGCTATCTATGTCTTCACGAAATCTTGCACAAAATGCAAAAAAAAAAAAAAACACAAAAATATGTAAACTTGCTTTGCTTAGCTTTCCACTGATGCAAACAAGTTTTGAAATGGCTCCTGGATGTACACGGCGTTCGTTTTGACTTGATTCGGTTATTTGTACGCCGAAAATCCTTTGTATGCCGAGGCAAAATGCTTGCAAAATTTCAGCTCTCAAGGCCAACAAGAAACAAAGGAGCAATCCTACATACAGTACAGTATTAGAACATGTTAATAATACCCAAAACTACTGAGGTTGCAATTAATTAATGAGGTTCCCATACCATCCTTTACAGTCTCTTTGTCCAAATAAAATCCATACAGCAACCAGACGTGACTCCATGTACAATTTTATATTTGCCTCATGATGTATGAGCCTCGTGTTCAGAAAATAAAACCCTGTTGAAACCAACTTTATTAAGTTCATGGGTCTTTATAGGATTATAGAGTTTTGAATAAAGCAGTATCTAGAGATCGCTGTTTGCTTTAAAACCTATAGATCTTTTATGAACAGCAAGAGCTGGAAGTGAACAGAGAACTTTTCCATTCAGAAGAATGTGCTTCTCCGGTGCACATTTCTACACATGTTCCTGCTGTGTTCAGAGCCATCCTGCTCATTCAACATCAAGTGTGTCAGGTTATTGGCACGCATGTTGTCCGTGAGTAAAGAGCAGGAAACCTGCAGGTGTTGGTCATGAGATGTTTGGACAGCTGTGTACACTGTTATGACGTTCTGAATGTTAAAAGGAACAGCAAAAATATATATATGTGTATATATGTAGATTAATATCTTGCTCTACTCTGGGCAAGATTCAATGTATTAAAGACTTGATATCTTTACATCAAAAACATCTTTGAGAGGAATTCTGATAAGTATTTCTTTTTACAGTAAACACAATAATACTGCAGAATGTATTATTGCTCAAGCGGTTTTATTATGGTGATGCTTGGCTACTTGGTTTCTCTGTCTCGTCTCACCCGGTCAGGTTTGCTTGGTACGGTGAGACTGCTGAAGCTGAACTATTTTAGCAATCCTGAGACAAAAAAATAGTGGTTTTCGTCACATTTCAGTACTGTTTAACAAGATATGTACCTGTAGGCCAAAATGCCAACTGCTAACTTCAGCCGTTTTAGAGAGATGATTGTCCTAAAAATGCCATTTTTCAGAGTCTCGCTTCAAACAATAATTTCAATTGCAAATTATTCATATTTCTGCATGAATATTTGATACTATAATGGGTGTAAGCTTCTAGAAACATTTGACCTGTAAAAATTGTTGCTTAAATTGGTCTTTGGTAAAAGCTTAAAAAGCAAAAAATCTGTAGTGTCCACATCCATGTGAAATTCATGTTGCAATATCTTAACAATTTATCATTTTAGAATAATACACTTTTTCATATTTATGTATTTTCATGTAAAATCTAAATTGGCCAAGTTTTATTTGACTAACAATTAAGATAATTGAAAGATCTGAACTCAAAAAAGTTATGTAAAAGGGAATGAAATTGTATTTAGCAAATATGTTTCTTTTTATCTGATAAAAATATTAATGTGTATGCATATTTACAATAAACTAAGCATAGATTGGGAGATATGAAGCATTAGATATTATGAAAAGTGGTGTAATATGATCCTATCTGAGAATTTTGGCCGATACAAAATTACAATATATAATATATAACTGTATATACAATACAGCAGTCCTGAAGCGGTTGCGAGAAAGTTACGAGTCAATTATTCATCCTCCATATGATCTTCACCAAACATGTTAATCATTTACGCACCTCAGTTTTACACTACATGAGCTTATAACTGATTCATTAACCTTCAGAGAAAAAGAAAAAAAAAACACTTTGTAAGTGCTTAAATTGATCTGGGTTGTATCCGGAGAACACTGGTTCGAACCGTCACATCTGGAGCTACCTACAGTATACACTCATGTTGGTGAGAGAATAATCACACCAATAATGGAATAACATGTTTCGAAACTCCACACAGAAATTCAACATCACAAATTAACTGGAGCTGTGAAGTGGCAACAGTGTCCTATCAAATGCACCAACATGGAGTGGGGAAAAAAAACTTCCGAATAATTTCCGTTCAACAGAAGTAGTGGACAGACCCACACCTTAGTGTTGGTGGATAAATGTTCAAATCTTGGATGAGGGGAAGAGGCTGAAGTAGGTACATAACTTTTCAGAAAAGCCTTGAAATTCCTTTAGGCTGCCAGGTTTCCAGAGCAATTAAGCCAAAGAAAATTGTTTAAAGAAAACATTTCCTTCATTTAATTTAACAGACCTGACTCTAGTTTAAAAAAATCAGAGGCCATCGAATGGATTTATAGAGACTAACAGGGGAAGAAATGGGGCCTTAGAGTGACCTGTGTGGATACGTTTTTTCCATTTTCCCCTATACGGTCACTAAAGTGCCAAGAAGAGGTCCAGATTTGGATTTTTAAACAATGGAAAAATCCCCAAAAGTACATACACATGCACACACACACACACACAGAGCAGGAATCAAGGTGATGTCAGTCACACAAGTCTCCTTCACTGTTTCACCTCCTGGCTGACGTGCCGCAGGTATGAATGCTGTCTCCTCTAGCGATCAAAACAGAGTTCTGTCTGCAGACAAAACATCCTGCGATCTCTGTCCCTCAGGCCCGGAGCAATGGGCGGAGGCACAATCCAAACAAATACGGCACGGCAGACACACTCACCTTTCTGTGCTTCACTGGAAACATTCCAGCTGGAGGCGGTCACCACGTTCGATTCGGAGTGAGCTTCAGCTCCTGTGCAGCAGAAAAAAGAAGCGCTTCAATTTCTGATCGACACAACAGAGTCATCCCGGCCTAAACGCGAGTCCAAACGTCCTTTTTTTTCTTTTCTTTTCTCAGTATCTTCAGTGAAAAGCAGGCCTTTATCAGCGCGCCATTCATGTCCTATAGCGCATGGATAAAACAGCCTCTAATACAAGATGATTACAGACTTGTTACTGTACAGAAGAGATTTCATTACAGTGTAACGACACAGTATCAGCATGCGCTGACAGGTCTGGAATTAGTGATGCTGTGCTTACAAAGGATTCTTTTCACTCATAGCAGGGAAACTTTCATCACTTCAGCCACCGAAGACAATAAACAATGAGTGGCTCTTTGCAGGACGTAAAGAGCCGAGCTGTACAGAACAGAGGTGCATGCTGGAGTAGAATTCATGCTGTTAGCACGGGGTCTGTTCTCTATCAGTCATCGAAATGCATGCATTGAAACGCTGGTGCCTAGGCTGGAACTGTAAACCTCAGCCAGGGGCTCGTTTCCAGCACTGACTGAAGAACCAGTGTTGTAATGGGCACTATTATTTAGCCTGCCATGACATTACGCTATTTACACAACACGATCACATGTCTGATATATCATGTAACACAAATGTGGCAGCAACTGTTTTGAATGCTGTCATAACCTGTTCATGATTGCAAAAAAATAAAAATAAAGCATGGGATTTAAGTGCAACACTTAACATACTGTATGTTTTATAATAATCGTGATAGTTTCTAACATCGGCATAGGTAAAGAAATGTGCATTAACCAAAAAAAAAAACAACAAAAGAAAACAGAAAAAAAAACAACAACGTACGGTTCAGGTTGTAACACTATAAAACATTACGGTAGTTATCGCGACAAAGATAACAACACGTTTTATAAATCAGACACTAGTATTTTTGGTGGCTGCTAAATATTTTATGGCCGTTTTAATGAAGTACATCTCGTAAACCATGTCGTAAAAACATTAACATGAGACATAACCAGTTGAGCTAGTAAACATTACGACAGCTATCATTATTATTACTTAACATTTTATATCGCTGTGAGCTATGGAACATTTATGACTCTGTTATACCAGTCTTATGACTTTAGGAAAAGTGCTACCCTTTTTTTTTTTTTTTTTTTTATAATATATTTGTATAATGGAAAACACTGGAAATAAATGCTATGCAAGTTATCACCTTTAGCAGCAATAACTTGATGTAATGATTATCGATGAATGATGATATTATGGACAGACACTGAATAATTTGACTCGACAACATCTTATAAAACCCTGTACTGTAACTACGGAAATTCCCAATTATAATTAGGAAATGGAAATGTTGAACTGTTTTTTTTTTTTTTTTAAACCTGGATACCTGACGAAGCCAAATTAAGTGAGGGGAGTGAAAGTAATACTGTTGACATGCAAATTCAGAACTCACCTCTTGCACCTACAGTAGGGGTGTGTGTATGTGTGTGTGTATGTGTGTGTGTGCAGTTTTGTAAATCGAGTCAGTGTTAATAGTGCGTTTCTCTCTCTCTCTCTCTCTCTTTCTCACATGCACGCACGCACAGTGCTGCTGTGTCCGGTGTGCCAAATAAGTCGGCTTTGTACTGACAGAACCAGAGCAGATCCTAAGGGTAAAGCCAGTTTCCTCCTCCCCTCCACGCGTAAACATTATCTCATCAAAAATCTTAACCGGAGTAGACAGCCCATAGCAAGAGCACACACCTCGCTCAAAATCAGACTGACACAAATGACCTGCTCTTGTCCTGACCTGACCACAGTCATTACGAACACGTGTACTGTACATAAATGACAGAACACACACCATGAACACACCTTTTTTTATTTATTTATTTATTTTTTTTCATTTCACATATGCTGAAATAATTAAAACAGTGCACCACACTTGCATCTTTTTTTTTTTCTTGCCCACACGTGATGGTCAGTTCAACAGATCTGGCATGCACACACATGCTGAATATACAGAACATATGTGTAAAGGTAACACAATATCCAAGAACTTAATGCAACAGAAACCCTATTTAAATATTATTAGCCTTATGGAAAGGAAATCCCTGCCAAAGGCAACTGAGGAAAACATGGTTATGGGTGTTTTTTTTTTTTTTTTTCATTCAAAGAATAGTCATTCACTAAAATAAAAATAACCGTACTTCTGTCTGATCTTGTCAAATAGCACATTACCTTTTTGTTAATAGAGGTACATGCCAGAAGCTCAGCACATTTATCTGGCTTTGATTAAGATCAAAGAATAAGAATAAGTGGAAATAATAATAATAATAATAATAATAATAATAATAATTATTATTATTATTCAAGTGTGCTGTCACCTATTCTTTAAAAGAATAGGACTTTATTTCTAAATAAATAAGAACTTTAATAAATAATTAAAGTATAAATCATTTAGAACTTTACTTCTAAACAAATATGTACATTTACCTTTAACGGAACATAAAAGACAGAAGTGATGACATTTATTGATTTATTTTGAGCTTCTACAATGCACTGACATTAATTAATAGAATTCATTAACACCATCATGATATAACTCTACAAGCGCTTCACAAAGACCTTCCACCTAATTCAAGATCCATAGCTGATATTCCTGACTAACAACATTAAACAACACCTAGATTTTGTGTTTAAAGTCTAAGCTCCAAGAACTCGGTCCACTTATCCGGCTTTGATTTTGCTGCCAAAATCCTTAAAACATGTCATCAAGATGAAATTTGCTGTTTTTTTTTGTTCTGTGGATAATATTCAGACTTTCAATTTTGCACTTCAGACCTTTACTTCTCCACACAGAAGAGTTTATTCCCAGTACATTTTTCGGAAGATGGTTAAAGACAAAGTGATGTGATGTGGCTTGACATGAACCATATCCTGTTCCTTGTATACAGTACAACATTAATTTGCCAAAACTAGCTAATTCTATTTATTTAAAAAATACAGGGTGTCTTTTTAAGTCCATTTATAGTCATTTATTTTGTCCTGTTATCACTTTAGTTATAGCAGTAATAAACAGTTGTTTTATCCAAACGCTTTCTCTTTCTCTTGAACTTTTATGTTATATGGAACTTTAAACCCAATATTGTGTAGGTTCTCCTTGTACAGCAGGGGTGGCTCCAGCCCCAAGACCTCTGTGGGTGTGTGCTGTGATGTCTGGCACCAGGACATTAGCAGTGGATCCTTTAGGTGCTGTGGGTTGCGGGGTGGGGACTCCATGGATTGGACTTTTTTTTTGTCTGGGGCATTCCATGGATGCTCAGTCAGATTGGGATCTGGGCAACTTGGAGGCCAGATCAACAACCTGGAAGTATTTACCTGTTAAGCCTGATACACAGCAAGCTTCTGTTACTGTTGACGCAGCAATTTGTGCTACATACTTTACCTTTTCTGTGGGATCGGACCGGACGGGTTAGTTTTTGGTTGCCACAGGAATAAATAAGCCTTGGGTGCCCATAATCATGATATAATTGTTTATATTAAATTCCTGATAAGTATAACTCTGACTGCTTAAAGGGCGTCTATTATGGAAAATTCACTTTTTTGTGTGTGTAGATTTAGATAGGTCTCTAGTGTGTATATACACAGACAAAATATGAGAAAACCACTGTTTTTGTTTTCCCATTTTTGTCCACAAATGTGCTTGAACATGTTATTCGAACTTCCCACCTGGTATGACATCATTTCAGGCAAGAAGAAAAAAAAAAAAGGGGGTGGGGGGGATTTGCATTACCTTACCCGTACATGTTTCCTGGTCACCTTTTTCAAGGAAGACCCATTTATCGCATTCTGACTGGATAAAATAATGTGTGTGTATCTGTGTGTCTGTGTGTGTGGAGCCAAACAGGAGTTAAACAATGTAATTTCAGGGATGGCAGAATACAAGATGAAGTGGTATTTCAGCTAGAACATCACTACCAGACACCACTACAGAAACCTCAAAGACTTTTATGCACTTGTTACCCCGGGGTAGAACATGTCAGCTTTAAACGACACACCTACATCTGATATGTTTTTATAAGCTGCTTATTCCGAGCATCCCCTGTGCAAATTGTTACTATGGAAACATATTAGAATGACTGCATCATACAAAACTGTACTAATCTTATAGAAATTAATACATGACTCATATTCATATTCATATAATGGCATATAAATAACAAAAAATATGAGAGAGATGCACAAAGCAAGTTTTGATCATTTACAGGTCCAAATGCTTAGGCAAGCGTGTACTGTACATACACACACGGCATGTGGAAGTGTTAATTAGGTGTAAATTTGCCACTGTTTGTAATGATCGTTTTGTATCCACATCTGTCACAGCATCAAAATAATAGTGTTTTTTTCCTCCCATGTCAACACATTTGACTCTTGATTTATGATTCTGTCAAACAACACTATCATGTCATGTTGTGAGAAAAAAATTGGGATTACAACATCTAGCGCTGGCTGTGTGTACATACACACATGGAGTGTGTTTGAGACACGCTGCTGAAAGAAAGCAGAAGTGGCACTGTGTTAATTGGGTGCTAATTTACCGTTAACCTTCGCTGCGTTTACAGGCTTGTAATGAGCTGCTACTACATACCCACACCTGTTAATGCCAGTGATTACACTCAAGTGTGACACATGCACGCAAGCACACACACACACACACACACCACAGAATTCACTGTGCAGCTGTGGGAGGAACAGGTGGTGTGAGGCTTTTTGCAGCTACTGAGCTATAACTGTACACAAAACTCATTAAAGTAGTCCTATCACATTACGTTACTTAGTGCCAAGAGATTACACGGCACACACTGCTTAGAAAAATACTTCTGTAAGCCTTGTTTAATCTTCTTCAGTGTTGAGAATTGAAGTTACTCAAGGAAAATTTAACAGCTTGACTATTTTTTTTTTTTGCGTGTCCTCTCTGTCCAGCTGTTACGAACCGAGTCTCAGAGGATATAAATGCAGTTAAGAATTTTATTAAATAAAACACAACACTCCAAATGGGTTATCCAAACAGACAGGGATAATCAAATCAAACAAAGAAATCAAACAAACTGGGTCAGGATCCGGAAAATTACACAAAGTTCAAAGGCTTTATAACGACCTGGAACAAGTCACAGGGAGCGTAAACTTCGAAATGACAGCGTGTTTCTAAGTCCCTTTTATACGGGTCTGTATTTAGTCTCAGGTGTGTTAGAATTCCGGTCGGGTTCTGGGTCTGACGCCAGCATATTGAACTTTAATAGCCTTAGTATTGGACAAATATAACCTCAGATGAACATCATAATATAACTTTTTTTTCTTTCCACCCAATTATTTATTTAATAAAAATAAAGCTAAAAAAGAAAAAAAAAAGAGAAACATGTGGACAAGACTAAGTACTCCATGATTTAATAGCTTGTACACTTTAGCAATAACTTGATGTAATAATTTCCTGTGTGACTATATCAGTCACTCACATCTTTACAACATCGGTTATTAATGCTTTTAGAGCTACGTATACACGCAGGTCTCTTAAGGTCCTTCCACAGCATTTCAACTGACTTTGATTAGGCCATTCCAAAACCTTGACAGTGGGTATAAGGTGTTTCTGCCAAAATACTGATTGGTTTTTCCCAAATATGGCACTGGGCATTAAGGTCAAACAACTAAAGTTTGATCTCATCGGTCTATTGTTTTGTTCAGATGCTGTTTAAAGAACCTCAGTCATGCTTCAATGTTGTTTTCAGACAGAAGAGGCTTTCTTCTGGCAATAAAAAAAAAAAAAAAAAAAAAAAAAAACTTACTTGTTAAATCTTCTTCTAATTGTGCTGTCATTAAACAATGCCATATAACATCGCCTTGTCATTTAAGATAAATTGCTGTGTATTTAACATTTAAATGCTCAGTAAGGCCTGTAGAGTCTAAGAAGTAATTAATGCATTTATTGGTATTAGTCTGAGCATGGTATGGGTCACCTTGGGGTGAATGTGCTGGGACGTCAACTTCTAGGAAGATTGGCGACTGTCTTGTTTGCTTTCCACATGTGAATAATCTCCATCTCTGCAGAACGTTGCACTCCAAAATATTTAGAAATGGTTTTAAAACCATTTCCAGATTGATGTACAGCAAAGAATTTCTTCTCTAAGATCACTGCTTATGTCTTTCCATCTTGGCATTGCGTTAACACTCCTGAATGCTCCAGATCAACAAACTGCCAAAACCTCTGCTTATTTTATAGAGGTCTGGACACCTGCTGATGATCAATTAATCAAGGGCTGATTATTATCATCACCTGGCTGAAACTTACTGTCTCAAATCCTGTGGAAGCAATGAGGAGGTACTTAGTATGTTTTTTTTGTTTTTTTTCAAGTATGTATGTACTTTTATTTTTGTTAAGTAAAGCATGGCACAATGAAAAAGTTATATGTTGCTATTTGTCTGATATTGTATTTGTCTTAATACTAACACTGACTATGATCAGATCATTTTTATGTTTTTACACAAAACACATATAAACTCTAATATATACTAGATTCATTACATGTAAAGTGAATTATTTTAGGTCTTTTTTGTTTTCATTTGACTGATTACTGTTTAAAGCTCTTGAATATAACAAATCCAGTATCTCAAAATATTCAAATATTTCTTTCCTCGAAAAAAGATTTACAATAGAGAAACTTTTTAAAAAATTATGCGTTTAAGTGTGAATTACTGCATCATTGTGGCATGGTATGGAGTTGATTGGCCCGTACCACTGCTAAGGGATTATTAACAATTAATAATGCCTCATCGGTACTGTTGAAATTGGTGTTTCTCATCTTTCTCGTGACAACACATTCATTATAAAGAATCAGGTCAGGCTAATCAAGCACAGGGATCAGCAAACCAGTTAGTGGTAGTTTTGGCACTGTGGGAAGATGCCGTGTCTTGCTAGAAAAGGAAATTCCTATCTCCATAAAGCTTGTCAGCATCAAAAGCATCAAGTGAAATCTCCTGGCAGAGAGCTGCAATAACTTTGGGCTTGATAATACATGGTAGTTCAGCATCAGCAAATGCCATGGCACCTCAAATATTCACTGACTGAAAACTTCACACTGGACTTCAAGCCACTCCGATTCTGTGTCTCTCCATTCTTCTTACATATTCTGGGACCTTGATTTCCAAATGAATGGCAAAATTTACTCTCATGTGAAAAGAGGACCACTGGGCAGTGTTTCTCCATGAATATTATAACTTTCCATGAAAAACGTCTCATGAGTATTCTACATATATGACCCTGCAAACAGCCTGCCCTTTCATCAATGACCTTCTGTGGCTTATCATTCTTGTGGAGAGTGTTGTTGATCGTGTTCTGGACAACTGTCAAGTCAGCAGTCTTCCTAAGGACTGAGCAACAGTCCAGGTTTTTTTCCCCCTAAGCCCAGATTAGTCGCTTCCGACATTGTCTCTGTTTTGTTCCATTTTATTAAGACATCTACATTATGCGAGGTGCCTCTTGATACACTGACTCCAGCCTCACTTCACTTTTTGTGAAGCTCTCCCAAGTTAATTGATTTTACTTGTCAATCTTAAAGCTGCAGTCATCCCTGTTGCTTGTGGACCTTTTCATACCATATTTCACCCCTTCAGTCAACTTTCTTTGAGTATTATACAATACAGCACTCTGAAAGCAGCCTGCCCTTTCAGTGATGACCTTCTGTGGCTTATCCTTTTTGTGGAGGGTGTCGATGATTGTCTTCTGAACAACTGTCAAGACAGCAGTCTTCCCCACGCATGTTTTGGACTAGACCAAGAAATGTATGGTATATTGATACTGTATGAATATTGATTTACTCAAACTCGAAATGAAACATTCCAATTTTTTGAGATAATTGATTTTCGATTGTCATATGCTATGAACATATGCTATATGAGGGGGGGGATAATAATATATAAATATTAATAAATTAATTGGGACATAAGAAGAACTTTAGAATACTGATATAAGTATAAACTGAAGTACACTATTACTTACTTTATTATTGTTACAGTATTATTTTTGCAGAACATTTTTTCACCTTTACCCTTAAACACCCTCACTTGGGGAGGTTCTGCTTGTGATCTCTGACTGGAATGACCATAAGACGTATTTATTCAAAGCGAGAGTTCATTTCCTTTTGTAAACTTTCAATTTATTTCTAAAATAGAGGCAAAAGAGATATTTAAATTTGGTTTAAATCATCTGTAGTTAAAAAAATTATTATATATAGCAGAAAATCTTTATCGTTTCAAAGGGTTTTTCCAGGTCACCACACTTAGAGTGGGTTACATATAGTGATGAGTTTAATTGCTGCAATATGATACATCACCCATCACTACTGCCCAGTATGAATAAACAGATGCTAGATGTCGCAGAACAATTAAAATAGCTGACTTACTGTAATGCAGCATTGAAATGTAGAACAATCAGAGTGGGCGTGGTAGAGAGAGGGAGGGGTGAGGGAGGGAGGAGAGAGAGAGGAAGAGAGAGGCAGAGTGGGGGTAATTGAAATGCTAGTTTATATGGGTCAATGCAATATCCACAGATGAAAAGAATTTTACCCCAATTAGGCCACATCTGCTATTTAATCAGCCATTAGAAAATCAAAAAATGTCTGGATAATTACAGAGCAATTTTGTGATTACAATCTAATGTCTGATACCCATTTGTGAACGATGGCCTAAAAAAAAATTCACAAAGTCACAGATGCTATCCTGGACCTGCCCACAGCTGTTTGGGTGCAATCTACTGAAACCTCTGAAACCCGATCCCCGAATCCATGCGTATATCCTGTACTGTATGTGACAGCATAGTTATGTGCACAATACAGTTACATACAGCTTTCAATTTAGTCACTAAAATAGACTTCTGAGAAGAATTTCTTTTCAACACGTTTATTGCTGTTTGTTGATCTACATCTGCTCACAGCTCTAAAGTCCCTGGCTCGATCCTGAGCCTGGATTATTGTCTGTGCGAGATTCTGAACCAATATCCATGCAAGTTTTCTCTGGGTTGCCTGGTTTCCTCCCACCTCTCAAAAACATTCCAGTAGGTGTTGGTGAGTGAGTGCAGGGTTTCCTGTAATGGTCTGGTGTCCCATCCAGACTCTATTCCCAGCAGTGTACTCCCAGTGTTTCTGTGATATGCTCTGCAACCCTGACAGGATAAAACAATTACTGAAAGTGAGTGAATTATGGATGTATCCTCAAAAGCATGCCAAAGCTACAGGAAAAAGCCTTAGAAGTTTAAAAAGAGAAACAAAGCCAAGATTTGTCATGTCTTTCTGGTTCCAAACCTCTTCTGAAGAAAGCAGAATATAACACCAGAAATGTCAAAAATAATTGGGGATGGGAATGAGAACTTTATGACTACTTTTTTTTTTTTTTTTTTAAACAATGCAAACACAATTGTGAGTTACACAATATCTTCTTATGAGTTACTTTGTCTTCCAGTTCATTATGACCAAAAGAATCAAATTCATCATGAGTTGAGAGGAGGCATTTCTCCTTGCCGCTTTAGTTTGTTTTCAGAATCACATGGACTTAAATTTAATGGAAACAAACTGTAAAATCTCACTTTTAAAGCAAAGGGTACGAACTTGGGGTGGCGCCACAGATCCGGTTTAATTGTGTATATGGGTCAAACAAATAAAACCACATTTCCAATCTGAGTATAAAGTCATGACTAATATGACTCCATGATTTGTTTCATAACTCAGAAATGATGGTTCTTTGTGTGGTTAATTTTATTGATATTAGTCTTATAAAACTATAATAACTTGGCACTTTATTCTACTATAATATTTGAGGGGTAATGCAATATATTGCAGTGTATTACGGACATAAAATGGAACTGAACTGTGCCTTAAAATTTCTATCAACAAAGTGGAAGGATAGTTATGAGACAATGTTCCAGATACAAGGTCTCCAAATACCATCAATTCATCATCCAACGGACTGATTATACTGTTGCGTCTCAGGTTTAGCTCACATTCCAAGTGGACTTTATGTTTTTAGCGGAGATGTTTAAGAAAACAAGACACGATGACTATAAGAAAATGTGCTTTCATTAAAGCAACTTACGACTTGGCTACTGTACTGCACTGGCAAGAAAAAGAGCCGAGGAAAATAAAGGCATGTGGAAAAAAAAAAAAAACAGCTATGCAGATTGTGGAGATTTTAATGAACGCAGGTAAAAATCTCTGTTTCTATGCAGTTGTTCCTCCACAGTTGTTTTGAAAGATAAAACACCATTAACTCAGCATTAATTTTCTTATTTTATCTTATGATTGACCTCCCGAGACCCAAATGTCTCCTCAATGTTTATCTTCATTAGCAACTGATGAATATAAACTTAACGTCTTGAAACAGGCGAAAGGTTGGCAAAAGTATTATACCACAGTTCCTCATATGAGAATTGCACAAGGATATACTGACAGACCAGTAGCTGGGTGAAATATGAGAGCATTTTCGCCTCAGGAGGTTAAAATTAACATGACTGTTATACACTGGTTTGTATAAAATACATTTCTACAGTTTATTTCCCTTACCATGAGTTTACAATGACCCAAAGCACAGCCCCAAACTATGCAAGAACTGTTTAGAGTAGAGGTAGTCGGCTGGTGTTTCATCCTCAATGGCCAAGTTTCGACCTTATTGAGCCTTTGTAGGAACAACTCGACCGTATGGCTCTAAAAATGTTCCAGTCAAGCCAATCCAACTTGTGGGAGACGTTTCAAGAAACACTGGGTGAGATTTCCACAGATTACCTCAACAAACTGACTGCTAGAAGTCAAAGGTCTGCAAGGCTGTAACTGCTACAAAGGGAGGATGCTTTAACGAGATGTTCCTCTTACAGCTCATTCCACAAATATATTTGGAAAATATTGTGAATATATTGGGATATAACCTGGGTTTTCCACATTAAAAAAATAAAAATTATATATTATAGGTAGTAACTGTATTGACCTTCAAGTTATTGATTAAGATATACAGAATTAAATTTTAACTGACAACAAATTCACAAGCAAGTAATCAAGTAACAGTCTGTAACTGTCAAAATAGGTAGAACTGATGCTAGTGATCTCATTTGTTTGGAGATGGGCTCAAATCCCAACTTAAACACTGAAGGTTTGTTTTGTCTCTCTTGCTTCTATGTTTCCAGAGAAAACAATACAAAAAAACATGGAATGGAGAAGAATCATGTGTCTCACCTTCTCTAGAGAAATGTGAGAATGTTGGGAATAATGGCTGTTTGCCATGGATATAAGAAGGGGCTCATCCAAGCTCACACGGGTCTTACAAAAGTAAGAGTGGGAAAGTCGTAGCATGGGCAACAGGAGACAATCCTCCCACAAATCCTCCATCGTCTTGTCTCAGGACGCTGGTAGTAACAGGATAAGACTGTCCAGGCTCCAGGGACATGGGTTGGCTTGTCTAGGCCGGGTGGAGACAACCTTGAGACTGGGCAAGGAACCCAGGCGAGTGCTTTGGATACAGAGAGTATAAGAGGTGGACCTCTGCTATTACCACAACAAATGAGTAGAAGAAAGGCTCTGGGGCAGCTGCAGGCCAGTCTGATCAGTTAGCTTGTTTTAACACGGACAGCAGCCAAGCCCACTGCTGGCCTCTCCTCCTGGGAGTTTAATGCTAATGAGGCAGCACTAGCCTGAGGGTGCTTTGAATCTTTTGGCACATAGCTCATAGAATTAGCAGCAGCTCTGTCTTTAGTTCAGGGTTTTGTATTTTTTTCCCCTGCTCCTGTTAGATGCTCTCAGTAAGTGGTAGGATGACATTCTGTCAACTCCTTCCAGCCACCCCAATCCCTTCCAGTTTTTAAAGTAGAACAAAGCTAAAGCAAGTTTAGTTCTGACCCTTTTCTCTCCCCAAATCAGATTTGGACAAGACATGTAGACATAGATGAGATATGTCAGGAAGAGAGGGGGAGCAGTGGAAGTTGGATATTTTACAACTCAAAAGAATTCAGAAGCTGGTCAGAGGATATGAAAAAACTTGAAGGCAGTTCTGCAGTTATAAAGGCTAAGCAAATATTTATGTCTGGAAAGGAAATGAAAACTTTATCTTATTATGTTTTTTTAATATGGATATTTTAACCTATGTTATTTAACCATTTCGTTTCAGTACTTGTGATAAGGAGGTAACATCTGTAAAACCTGACGTGAATTTTTTTGCTGCAAGAAATTAAATGTCTGCATCGTTGTATATCATTTGAGTTAGAATTGATTGAAATAGTGGTTCCACACTTTCCAGTTGTCAGTGCCCAAAGTAAAAGGTTCTGTCTGCAGTCTCCCGGGTATTCGAATTGGTATATACTATAGACAAGAAGAATTGGAGAGATTAGCCTTTCTTTAGAACATTGCAAATAACATCAAAGCAGAAATACCTTGTTTACATTTCAGTTTAATTGCGGAAACTGAGAGTACTGTTTGTTCAGACCTGCAGCACGTTACCAACACCATATTGATTTACTATTTAATGACCCCAGGACTCGTGCAGCCCTGCGTCCAAACATCTCTGGTTGCAGCAGGATCATGCGGGAATGCAGAGTGAAATTCATGCACCATTTGTATCTGTAACTGCACCGCCAGAACTCAAATGCTGCATGCACACGCTCGCCATATGATGACAGCAAACCCGAGGAGGAGATCTAGGACAGATGGGCTCGGAGAAGCTCAGGTTAACACAATGGAATAAAAAAAAATCACTAGAGTTTAAATGACTAGATTTGGTCAAGGATTTGGGATTTGATCCCCTCATGATCAGAATTATCAAAACACTTTGATTGAGCAGAAGTAATGGAACTTAAGGAATGAACCAGAACAGACTAGACATTAGTCCTGATGCATTTTAGCACGTTAAATACTGGAGACAGAAGGGGGTTCGGATTTAAAGTGAGTGTCAAAGTGTACAGATGACCTCCCAACCTAGTCATATGAGGGCCCATTAAAAGACCTAAGGTTGATGCTTAAAAGGGATCAGTACAATAATTATCTTACTGGCATAACCTACATATTTGTATTTCATTATAAATAAATGTATTTGTATCATTAAAACACGTTTCAACTTGTTGTCCAATACCCCATCCCTCTCCGTTATTGTGAAAGTGTGTGACTGTGCCTGGAAATGAGCAAATAAAACTATATGCATTCAACATTAAAAGCCTTAAGAATGCCAGGAAATGCTTAATGAACTTGCCATTCACTCCACTGACAGAAAACTGGTCCAAGGACTGGACCACAAGGACATTACCAGAGACTGGATTGCAAGAAAAGTCACGTAACTTGCATTTGGACCTATCTGCAAAACATCACAAGACTTTAACCCTGAAAATATATACAGGTCTCAGGATTGTGCAATATAAAGTGTCACACATGCCTTTTTTCAGCACAATCTACTTAAAATGATTAAATGTTTTTTATTTTTTATCAGCTATATGAACATGACTGAGAAAAAAACTAATTATAAAAATAAAGTGCCACATACTGTAGGCAAAGAAATACCATCGACACATATGATCAAATGTTTTATTGTTGTTTCGTGGTTGTTTCCATGACTAAAACATATGAAATATATCCACTTTTTGAGTTCTTCATTTTTGCCGCATTTCCTCGCCATCGACACACGAGCCGAGCGGTATTTCCATACAAGGATTTTTTCTTAACTAATTTGGAACTACTGGTAACATTTCTGGGTAACCGGTAAATCAATCATCTTTTTATATGACAGTTATATACTCTATGCAGCAGTTTAATTCTTTAAACAATCCAATTACATACTGAATGAACTTAATTAATGCAGATGAATAAATGTAATTAATTTATACAACGCTGAATTGATTTATCTATCCACCCATGATCTGATCTCATGATTTAATGCGTTGCAGTAATTTTTTAATTAGTGTTTAATTTCCTCTAATTGTATTGACTTTCCCTCTAATCATTATTCACTGGTCCATTTATCATTCCTTGATTAGAAATAACTGAATTTACCATTGTTCTTTATAATTATATTGAGTACTGTATAACACTGAATCTGTACATGGTTCTTACACACATCTTCTGTGTGTCACTACACAACTAAACTAAAACTGGCCGTGTTGTATTAGAGCTAATGGTGAGTGGGTTTTGATGGTACTTGTGGATGTGGATGAAAGTGTGGTCCCCCTGTCCATAATTATTAATGACTGGCCTGTCTGCACATGGAACTAGAGTCTTCTGTTTAGATGGTTGTGAAAAATTAAGTCCAAGCCATAAAAAAACCCCATCTCTATCAACATAGTCTTGAAGTCATTACTCATATAGTATCTAGCTCACACCTGGAAGGTTCTCCTTTGATCCAAACATGTATTACTAAATCCACTGCTGCACAATGTGGACAGCGGGGCTTTCCATAAACTAATCTTAAATCATAAGGTGTATTATTAAATATTACAATGCATGTATTTTTATACAAAATAAATCACTAGTCATTAGTCAATAACTTAAAGCAAAAGTATATTTTATTTACTTGACTGGGTTAAATTTTATATTATTTTGCCTGTATAATTGCTTACTAGCACTATTATAACTTGTATAGAAGGAGAGCAGTATTGGCGTCTCTGCACTGATGTATCTCCTTAAAATTCTAGTGGGAAAACACTTGCATGAAAAATTCTGACACTGACCAATATAGGTCCTTTGTCTCAAACCGTGATCTATGACAGGCTACATAACAGCCTTCCAGACGATACAACAACCTTAAGTCTGTCCATGAAGAATTGAAAACATCTGTGGCCTTCAGAGACATACATGACTTTTTCTTATTGTGTCCTTGCTGCCTGACCTGATGTTGTGACAGTCACAGCAAGAAGAAACTGATCTGAAGCCAAACCGATCTATGTTTCCAGCAAAACAGACAGGCCTTGATTATTTCTTCATTTTAACAAGCCAATATAACTCCTGTCATCAGGCCAACTCAGGAGAGAGTGCCAGTAGGATGTCTAAGGACTTGGCCGCCTTCAGTTCTCCTGTCAATCTGGGTGCTTTCTTAATACTACTCCTTACAAGGGTTAGGCAAATAAGCCTGGACTAGCGTTCCAGTGGCTGGAACAAAAGAGCCAGCAGGAGAAAAAGAGCCAGAGCACGAGGAAGAGAGGGGAAAAAGAGAAAAAAGAACAAAGCATAAAAGAGACTGTAAGAAAAAAAATGAAAAAAAGAAGGGTGTCTACAGTTTATGCTATAAAAGTCTGTTCTATAAAGGCCCAACATATCTGCAAAAGCAGGGTGTCGTCTTGAGAAATCAGATTTTGATGGATTCAGTTTATTAAAGAATAACATTATTTCTGCTATCGTGATATGCACGGGCCTGCTGAGTATTATTCCTCCCCAAAACCACAACCATTTTCAAAAGCAAAGGGAAGCATGGATCAGCTGTCATGTAAAGGAATAGTCCATAAAATAAGCTGTGTAGATGATTTCTAGACGACATGCTGTGAAAACAAAGGCTAATAAAAATATTTGCTCATATAATAACAAGAGAATGGATTCAATAGCCCTTGTTCCAAAAAATTGTATACAGGATTTGAAAGATATAATATTATAGAGCATATATATACACTATATTACATTAATACAGATTACGTTGAACGCCAAAGTATTTTTAAATATATTTCAGGAATGAATTTACATACAGTCTGACTTGGCCAGCAACATTCTGAGGAAAAAAGCTAAGCTTGCCACAATAAACTGTTACAGATTTATGTTAGCAATACGCTAATTCAGCTAAACAAACAAAAGATGAGATGCCTGTTTGCTTCCTTATTATCCTGGTAATAAAGTTTATATTTTCTACTAAGTTATAGTTATAAACTTAGTTTAAACATATACCAGCTCTGCATGTTCATAATCTTAATGCTAGCTAGCTAGCCAAACCTACTACACTATAGCCTATTACATGCTACAGGTTTGCTACAGGTTTTTAGCTTCAACACTGTTGGTGTAAACTTCAGTCAAGATAATATATCCTCATTTATGAGGTATCTTTGCTGTTTTTTGTCTATTTTTAAACGTTTTTGGTGTATTTGATCCAACATTACAATTCTCCCCACTGATTCCGTACCCTTTTCCTCACTGTTATTCCAGACAAAATGGCTGACATACATACAGTAACAGGCAGCCCAAAGTCTTTCTGTAAAATAGCTGAGCAATTCTTAAAAGGAATAAATAAATAAATAAATAAAATAACAATAACAATAATAATATTAAATAGAGTACATGAAGGTAATCGTGACTAAAATCGTCTTTCTGTATCATTACACATGCTCGTGATTTCTTGAAACAAACACAGCTGACTAAAAGAAAAACAGAGTGACGGTAGCCTGGATTTGGTTAGAGGTTAAACTAAAACCACTAAACAAGGGGTCACAAACATGTACATGTGTTTAAGAGCACATGCAGCGTCTGCATCTGTGTTTGATGTGTTTGTTTATGCGTTGTATCTAGACAATTTCACGTATTCTGTCAGTATGTGACAATCACAATTTAGTAAGATATAATAAGGTAATAATTATCTGAGATTAGACATTACAAGCCCAAGAGAGGGGGTTTAGAGCACTAAACTAAACCTAGATGTTAACGAGTCTACGGGTTGTAGGATTGGAAGGTTCACTTAAACACGAGCAATTTCAGAGTGACACATTTCAACCGTGTAAGTCAGTTCAGTGTGAGGTCATGGCTCTGGTGATGCAGTTCAGTGGTTAAAGAAGTCCAGAGGGACAGAAATCTTGGAGGTGTTTATTTTGTGATGATTATGTAACAGTTCCAGGTAGTCTGTGGTATCTCTGGCTCTGCCTGGGTCCAACTGAGGACTGTTAGGAAAAACTACACCCAGCTCTGTTAAAAAAAAATTATTTAAATGTTTCACATACCAGTCCACCCAGTACTATACCAGATCATTTCTACTGTCTGTGCCATTACATCCACAAGTCCAATGACAGACAGAGTGACATGAGGCATGAGAGAATGCAAAGTTCATGGTATAAATATTAAAACCCTATATGATATGTACATGTCAGTGCATCATTGTATGTGCAAGAATTGAATAGCTTGAACATATTCATTTTGAACCTGGCTTGTTAAAAGGTATTGTAGCTTAGCTCTGAATGTCCTACAGTACAGTGGTTTCTTTAAAAATTAGCACATCTTATTTTTGTGACATCCTTATCTGTATTAGGTGCAGGGGCGGCTCGGTGGTTAAGGGGTTGGACTGCTAATCAGGAGGTCCCGACCAGGTTCGAGCAAGGTCCTTCACCCCGAATTGCTCAGATACAATCGGGCGTCGAGCTGGCAACCCGACACTGTACAGTAAATAACTGCACACAAACGGTGGATGTATATCCATTGTAAAACTGGCCAACATTGTTGTTCATTACAGTCATCAGTATATGTACTATAATAAAATCTATAATCTATAGTATATTACTGTTTTTCGATGCTATTTCAGTCTCAAAATATCAGTATTTAGAGGTCAAATAAGTCTTATGACTGGAGAACATTAGTTTTCTATAGTTTTTAATGTAATATCTATAGAAATAAAACTAATTAAAATAAAGATACAATTCTTGGTATGTTTATCAGTAATAAAAGTCCACATTATAATAGTTTCAGCATTTTGGTACATTAAAAAAGTGAACCTTTACATGTAGCCCATGTTGAGGTGTAATATCGATCACTAGGACAAGTATATAAGTACATTACTCACTCTCACCCTGGACAGGGTGCCAATCCATCGCAGGGCACACTCAATCACCCACTACAGGCAACTTGGGAATGCCACCCTAATCTACATGTCTTTGGACTGTGAGAGGAAATCGGATCACCTGGAGGAAACCCACCAAGCACGGAAAGAAAATGCAAACTCCATGCACACAGACCCCGAAGGCGGGAATCAAACCCTCAACCCTGGAGGTGAAAGACCCAGATAGAACTGACACATAAATAATAATAATAATAATAACAATAATAATAATAATAATAATAATAATAATAAGAAGAAGAAGCAGAGTTTTCTTAATAAAAAAGGAAGTAATAAAAAAATAACAATTCCTTTTACTTTACTTCATTTCCTATCACAACTAAGTCATGAAGCATCCCAGATTGCTGAGATAAAATATTTTCCTCATGCAGCACTGCTCTAGCGCATGCTGCTGCTAACCCATAACACATTGTGCCTTTTTTCTTTGCCTCAATCAATACAGCAGACCTGCATAATTCTGTTTCACATTGTTAGGTAACAGATGGATAGGTAACAGAAAGAGGCCTCTAGGAAAGGGGTACGTTTGTTATACAGCCCACTGAGGGTGAGGGGATCTGGGCTTGATTAGCTATTTTATTCCATTTCACCACCACCACCTCTATGAAAGTCTGGAAGCATCCATTTACATCTGCGTAATTGGGGACACATGCAGGTCTGGATTTTCCCAATCACCTCATCCTCAAGCCAGCTCTAACCCACTGCAGAGTGTCCTGTCGGGGCCCCGGATGAGATCCAGCACAACTCCATGAAAGTAGGAAACACAGGCATGAAGATTTTGCCTTAAAATAACTGCAAAACATTATCTGATAATATGGGTGATTTTTTATAGTAATTCAACTCTTGAGATGTTATCAAATGCCTTTATTTTAATTTAAAAGGATCATCTGTTTCCAAAAGCTTAACCTTATAGCCATGGACAGAAACTGGAAAGAAATGTAATGAGATATCCTTTTTAACATGAACAATAAAGCCAGTTTTGAAATGTTTGCTGGCATTTTAGAAAGTTTGAGAAGAGTGTTTATTTACTGTATGCCTTATTGTCTCGTGATTGCTTTTGCTGGTTTTAACTGATTTCCTTGCCAAGTTTACATTTTTATCTAATACCTTTGCTTGATGTTTGAGAATTACCCAGCACTTTTCCTGTCTATGCTACTACTGTATGAGTTTTGCTTGCTGTTTTGGATTTGTCCGTTTTTTGCTTTTATTAAAATCGTTTAAAACGTAATTACATCTGTCCAAGCCCGTTTCATGACACACAAGCAACTTATAAAAATTCTATATAACAAGACCATTTAACAAAATAAGATTTTAGAACAAAAACGGCATAAAACGTTTGTAAATTACTACGTCTACCTTACGAACATGTTTTTTAAACGTTTTTTTTTTTTTTTTTACTTTTCATAAGTTACTGAACAAAATTTATTTTATCTACCAGACATTTCATCAGATCTGTACCCATTACTATTGTGAACTCCAAATCACATGATTCTCTGCCGGTTACCACGATACATTATTTGCAATCATCATCATCAAATGAAACAAAAACGTATATGCAGTACCAATTACACAATTTATAAACAAACTTGTACACAATCACAGCCATTTAAATAACTGGGACAGTCTCTAGCATTTGCAAATGAAGTTACTGTGATTTCCTTTCTATGATGTTTATACAGTATATTATTTTCATGGTTTCCTTGTTTGGCCTATATTTACCTGGTTTGTCCGTCCCAGTTTGTTTCTATGCCAGTTTACAATTTTGGATTATGCACTCTTAATAAATGCTAAAATCTTTTATGAAAACTTCAGTTGCATCTATGTGATCTCAATTTCCATATATACAGTAGTAATTTATTAATACTGATCATCACCAATATAAAGTCAATTCCATAGTTAGTAAAAACATATGAAAAATGATTACCCTATTTCTTTATATTTTTATTGTTTTATAATTATCTTAGGCATTGCTAGAATCTACCTGTAAAGATCAAAATCCCATTTTCAGATGATGTCATTTAATTATAAATCGCTGTTTCTTCCTATCACAATCTTTCTGTGTATGGTTCTCTAAACACTTGGGTTGGCCTTACATATTTGATGAAAAATCTCAAATACAATGTAACAGATAACAGTAAATCTACCTGCAAATAAATCCTCTTTATTCCTGTCTGCGCTGTATCACTCACCATTCTGCTACATGTACAGTATTTCAGAATCAAGAGCTCCTTATACAGTATATATCCATCACAGAACATAACATCACATGATGCAAACTACAGTACCAGTCGGCACAAATGGTATCTCAAGGTACCTGCAGGTAGTTTTTACTCAGCGGTGCTTCACTTTTTTTTGTGATAAAGTGAACCAAAGTGCAGTTTCAACAGTATGATGAGCTTCAAGTTTAACCAGTTCAGGTCCCTTATGGCTGCTGAGAGAGTTAAGAGTCTCTCTGGCTCTCTAAACGTTTCTGCGGGCTGTGTGCGCACCAGCGCGTTTGATTCTGCACATCTGGAAAAGTTGCTTGATGGCTTAAGCCTCTTCACGTACAGTCCTGAAAAGAGCAGTGACTGCTGACAGGCTACAGACAACCTCCACTCCTTGGAGTTCTTGTCCTATTCATCTCTCTTAGTCATCTCTACAGCCGTCATCTATCTAGTCCCTGAGGCACAGACCGCTTTATCAAACCTCACGAGGCCGGTAACAAATGGTTTGTGCATATATTCGTGGGAGGAGGAAAGCAAGTGTGTGCACAAAAGAGTAATGCGTAATGAAAACAATTGATGGATAAAATGATAAAATACATAGGGTGGAGAAAATTTTTCACAGAGAGGGATATAATTCAGTGACAAACAGAAAGGTCCAGAGACACAGAGTATGAAAGAGCAAAAAGAGTACGATAAAAAAAAATAAAATAAAAAAAACAGCTAAAATATCTGCTGCATAAAAGTATATATTCTGCAGTCGTGCTGTGATTTGAATGAATGTACCAGTGGATTGTGTCTGTAGTCAGATCCAAAATATCGTAAATTGGTACGGTGGAATGTCCCGCTGTCGGCTGGTCTTCTGCCTCAAGCAAACAGTCACTGCTGAAGCAATCATTATCCTGGGGCCTCCATGATTCATGCTACATTTTTGTGCCTCATTTTCCCTTTGTTTCTTGTCTTTTCCAGAACATCAATGTTTTGCTAATTCTAGGGGGCAGAACACCCAATCCCATAAAAACTTACATTAGTTAAGTGACTCTTTTTACTAAGATTATTTTAGTTTAATGCTTCTGTAAGATATCACAAATATCACTGTGGGGTTTGCACTGTGAAATTTTACTTTAACAGCACATTCGAAAGTGTTTTATTCCTCTTACAGTATATGACAGCAATTTGACAATATATTGAATTAAGCAAAATAGTTACATTCAGTGTTATGTAACCTATGCAAGACAAGTTAATTCCTGTTATTACTTATCCTATAGCAGCTATAATCATTCCTTCTCCAATCTCTCTTTCACTTTTCTGCATTTAATAAGAGAGAGGGGGAAAAAGCATGACATTTAACTCAGAAAGTGGAAAGTCCTGTATCCTCAAGACAGTTACAAAGCACTGACATTATGCTATTTTTCACTATAACTCCTTTCCTAATTTTTTGGTATGATTATACATGTATATTTGTTTGTAAAATAATTGTTTTTAAATCTGTTAATTATTAGTTTTAAATTGTGTGAATTAGATCTTATTACCGAACTTGGATCAAGCTTGTTAATATAAGGCTTTCATTCTAATTACACCTGAAACTAAACTGCTAAAACTGTGCTGTTAGCACAGATAAGATAAATATAAAACATAAATATGCATGTACTAAGGCAGAGCACAGTCTTACCACTTTAAATAAATGGTATAAGAATTTCCCGCAGTACAACCTTTACACAGAGACTAAAACAAAATCATCTCTGCAAACTACAGTTCATTCCAAACACTGTTTTATTGCCATCAGTCATCCATCACCACTCAAACCCCTAAAGCACGGCCACCCTCTCCCCCTGTGAGAGAGCCAGGTCAACGCAGGCAAGGACGTCTACTGGAGTGACACACCCCATAACCTTGATGGTTCCTGTAAGAAGGGGGGGTGGGGGTGGTACAGGGAGCAGCCAGACACACTGATGTCTTTCCCAGCTTGTGCTGAGCCGATTTCTGAGTTCACTACTTCACTGTGATCCTCTACACAATACGTGGAACAAAAGGTAACCTGCTCATTGATTTAAAAGTTACTGCAGTGAATTTAAAAGCACTGGTGAGTAACTGATAAAATTCATGATTGTTTGCCAATAGACTACAAAAAAAGGTCAGGGTTTAACATCTGCAATATCAGCCAAATAAGCTTTTTCCTGTGAAAGTTAGAGGTTCATGACCATATTTAGTAACCTAAAGCACCACGCTATCTAACAGCAGCCAGAACTCATGTCTCGTAGGACTGCGATTCAAACACAAGCCAAAATACATGTTTCATTCAAACACATTTTAAAGAATGAAGTAAAAACTAAAAAAACACTTTATAAACAGCTCTAGACTGCAGACTGGTCAGGATCGGTTCCTACAGTATTAGAGCCAGATTAGTCATGTGTAAAACAGCATCCAATTAAAACAACTTGCATATAATGTACGAGTGTACTTACGTCCATGACGGATTACCTAAAGTGCAACTTAATACAGCGCTTCCGCTAATTCAACGTGGTGAATACAGGATTAATAATTAATAGGTTCAAATGCTAAACTGTAGTCACATAATGTTCACAGGCATGCCGATTTAAGAAGTGCCAGGAAAAGATTTTAGAGCTTTGAGTCATGACTGACTCCTAGCATTTGCTAGCAAGCTGACATTTTCCATCCTTATAATCAAAGCTATTTAAGTTGAAGAGGCTAATGTAAAGACCAATACTTATACAATATACTGTACACTATATAGACAAAAGTATTTGGCAAAACCGGCAAAGACATTGTATCCAAATACAGTTACTTCAATATGGAGTTGGTCGCCCTTTTGCAGCTGCCACTCTTCTTGGAAGGCCGTCCACAAGATTTTGGAGTGTTTCAGTGTGAACTTTATAATGTCAGGCACTGATGATGAACAAGAAGGCCTGGCTCGCAATCTCCGTTCTAGTTCATACCAAAGGTGCTCGATGGGGTTGAGGTCACAGGGCTCTGTGCAAGCTGGTCGAGTTTTTCCATACCAAACTCATTAAACCATGACTTTATAGTCCTTGCTTTGTGCACTGTGGCACAGTCATGGTGGAATAGAAAAGGGCCTTCCCTGAACTGGTGCCGCAAAGTCAGAAGCATGGCATTGTCCAAGATGTGGCCTGATTGAAACGCCTGAATTTAATAATTAACAGGTTTGGCCAAATACTTTTGTCCGTATAGTGTATATCGAGTGTTCACTAAGGTCACACAGCCAATAAATTATTATGAAATTGAGCCAGCATTTGCTATTGGTAGTACAATGAGCTAGCTTAGACATGAAAAATAAGCAACACACTCCGAAGAAGTCATTACAACAGGTCAACATGTTTACAGCAACGACATGGTTGTGCTACAGAACTGTCCAGAGATTCAAATTTTTGTTGAAAAGTGGGTGCACGTCCACAAAACTCATTAAACTCATGTTTTAATTTATCACTAATTAACACCATTAACACATTTATCTTACGGAAAGTATTAAGGCGGATATTAAGGGCAACTGAACCTACAAAAACAACAAAACACTGAAAAAATAAGAATGGTAACTTGGAATTGGAATTTGCCCTGGGTATAATTCGCTAGTTTGGGAATGGGCGTGGTTACACCGCAGCCAGCCACCACTACAGTCTCATAGACATTTTGGCTTTACTTTTGACTTTCTGTAAAGTTGCCCACTAATATATACAGTGATCAGTTTAACAGCTAAAAAAAAATAAAAAAATCACTGATTATTTTCAAATAATCATCTAATGATTTCCACTTTACTCTTTCACTCAACACATGAAGCTCTTCAGTAATGGTGCGGCCCTGCAGTTCTTCATACTTTATATGGTAACAGGATATAATCTGGTGCTCTGCCAGAAAACTCAGTTCTTAGTGAACCTCTACATCATTGCTTTCGCTTTATATGATGTCGCCATAAACCTTACAGGGCCTGCCAAAATCCTGAGATCACACAAACCCATCTGCACATATTGGAATTCATGGAAGGGACATACATTTAAACGCTGGCTGTGATCATGCTTTTATGACACACAATGTTATAGGGAATATGCTAGAGTTCCCTAGTTCACATAGAGTTCCTAAGTTCACGTGATTATGAATATAAATGCACTGCATAGGCCTCACTGGGCTAACGGCAAGCAAAGCTTTCAAAAGATATATATGATAAATTATATATAAAAATTCCTAGGCTTAAGATAAGCCCGGTGATCACTACACGGCAACAATAACACGAGACTGCATTGTTTTAGGGGTAAAAAAAAAAAAAAAAAAGATTAAAGTATGAGATCCTTTCAAAATCAAATGAAGTAGAATTAAATTTTCATGGTGCAGAAATAATAAACAGCCTGCAGAACAAAAGACAATTAAAGAAGTTATTTAAACAATTAAAGGTCCCAGAAGGAACCCTAACAATAGATGTTGAGATGATGGACCAATGTTGGTTTTGAAAGTTAATAACTTTAAAATGGTAATAAAATGGTGCTGAGATAAAGCTGAATAAATGAGCCAAATATGAAACACAACCTCAAAACAACAATATTTTAACCTTCACTTTGAGCATTTATGCCGATTAACATCAATGTCAAACCACATTCACGGTCTGTTAAGTTTCTAACAGTGTTGAGAATTCTGATCAGAGATCGGAATGTTTGTAATGTTACTCCTCTTTATCCTTTATTTTTTGGAACAATTACCATGAGGTGCATCTTGGCTCCCAACTTACTGTACAGTTCTGCAACATAGTGTTTACACAACATTCGAAATTCATCATGTCCACTTTCACAGAACAGATCTCTTTTTTCCCCATTTTGGCTGGAAATGTAATATTTCGGTAAATTGCAGTTTTTTATACTCATGTACATTTTCATTCTTTATAGAAAAGAGAAGAAAAACATATATTTCTCATGCAGGACCTACGGGCGGTGCAAGGGAACTAAGAACATCCCTCTGTCTTACCAAATTCTGATCTCAGTAATGAAACCACAAAATAAATATGACTAAAACTGAACAGAATGTCATGCTTTTCCCCCCCCACAATACACAGATACACGAGTGTCTCCTTACATCAGCTCAGTATCACACACTGATCACCAAATTCACCTGAACTACCGAAGCAAAAAAAAAAAAAAAAAAAAAAGACAGCAAATGGCCATTCGCACCATGAATGAATGAACTCTTGTATCTCTGCAGACACCAGCAAGGCATCTGTGGTGAAAGAGACGTGCAGGGGATGGAGGAAGGGCAAGGATGGGGCCCTTCCTCTGTCTATCTCCAGGGTCTCTATGATCAGAGCGATCTGACGGCTGAGCTCGCTGTAAAGCTCTCGAAATCCCAAGAAGGCAGAGAGAGAGAGAGAGAGAAAACAAGGCTTTTGTTTCTTTTTACTACTCCTACCCTCTAATCAGTCACATCTGAGAGAAAGAAGTAAGTGAGAGAAACGGAGAGACAGAGAGACAGAGAGAGAGAGAGAGAGAGAGAGAGAATAGCAAAAAATGTACATAATTTAATCCAAACAGCTAAAAAAAAAAAAAAAACTTTAAATTAAATATGACCGAGCTGTGACTAGATTTCAATAAACTTGTGTGCCGAATGAGAAAAAGACAAGAGAATTTAAATGCTGAATGGCAGCAGGACACTGTTTTGGGATTTGCTCTTTCAAAGCTATTTTTGTTGGAGTAATTAGACAGCCTGATTCAAACCAGCCCCCAGGAATTTACAGTACCGAGAGAACTTGAGATTAAATAACAGAGCAGCAGCACTTGCAAATGAGCTCTTAAATATAGTGTATAGGCTAGTACAGAAACCGTGGTTCATTTTGATATAAAACAGCATCATCAGAATCGCCCCCCCCCCCCCCCCCCCGACTTAATTTCAATTCAAGTACACCCACGAGAACGTACGCGTTAGCCCTTCTTAAGCACCGCACTGAGTCATGGAGCAGTTGGGATTTCTGGTTCAACACCATGACCAAAATCATGATCATTTAGAACCATGTCAGAAATGATTTATAGGACTAAAGATAAAACCTGAAATCAACATGACATAGTTTCCCCTTTGCCTAATATTACTGAAAATAGAGAGAAACATAATACTGTATGGATCAGTACCTGAAGTGGACACACAGCAGCTTTCCTATCATTAGCTGCATGCTACAGTAAATACACGCTACAGTGTTAATGCAGTGCTTCCTTGTGAGCAGACAAAGAGAACACTGTGTATAACTAACTATACAGTATATTTGTTGAATACAAATGCACAGTATATGATACATAATGCTTGCAGTTTTTCTGTGGCGGCTTGTAAAAGCAGTCGCTCCATAGTTTAGGACGGAAATTCCGACAAGCGGTTTTGTAACCAAGTCTCCATCATTGAAAAGTGGACGTGATCACAACTGAGCCAATGGTTCTTTCTCTCTCTCTCTCGAGCTGTGGGATTATGGGTAATCGAGTGCTTTGATATAAAAGCATGCCCCAGGGAATTAATTAAGCTCGCAATCCAAGGTTTAACTGTATATTGAACCTTCAGCTTTACAGCACACAGTTATACGAGGAATTGGTTTTCACCCAAATGAGGAGAAGCTCAGGTTAATATATATGTGAGGTTTTTCATGTCTTCCACGTACACGGATATCACCTGGGTTCTTCAGTTTCCCCCCCAACTACCTAAATCATACTGATAAGTGTCCGTTTGTGCCTGTTTATGAGTGAGTGTGTGGTGGCCTGTAATGTATTAATGTCCCATCCAGAGTGTATTCGTGTATCCCACCCACTATAAAGTGTTTGCTCAAGAGGAATGTATGAGATAATTAATGTTTCATTTTATTTTAATCCACTTCCTCAATTAAAATTCTCTGTTAAGCCCTTTAAGAGCACAGCATTTTAAGGGATGGTTTACACTTAACTTTTAAAAAAAAAATCCCTCTTAATTCGATTTTAATGAAAGAAAATGAACATTTGTTCAAGATTAAAGGTTATTTCCTTTTCATTAAGGAAGATAAATGTCAGAGGCATGTGGACATGAGGTTCAGAGAGTGAAACTGCAGGCCACCCAATTTAACACAAACAAGGCAAGTCAATATATAGAGAGTGAGAGGAAGAGAATTCAATGTGTGTGTGTCGCTGTGCTCATGAGAGACGACGAGCAGCATGCTGGAGCAGCACCACGAAGGTTCATCAGCAGATTTTCTCTTAAAAAGCCCACACGCAGGAGCACCATAGACACTGTGTCTTTGCCAGGAACATCTGAACACCACATTTTCACAGGATGGCTGACCTGCCACGAGAGTCGCGGATATGCCAAATGAAATGCTAAAACATTAACTCAATTTAACATGGCTCACTGGGAGAGTTTATTTTGTCTTCTGGCTTGTGTGGTGAAAGGTTGCAGAATCAGCAAGCGCCGATTTCTGACAAGTTAACATGGTTGCCAACAATCAGGCACGTACTCCATGCTGCAGCTAGACTGAAGAGGACGGATTATTGAATGGAACATTGACAGGGAATTGTTGAAGGGAAGCAGAGCATGCAAAACTCTATCCAAGTACCAAAGTGACACAAAGAAAAAGCTAATTCTTGCATTCAGTCGAACACTTCTGTGGAGCTTGGTTAAATTCATCAAGTATTACAACTCTAGCTCCATTCTTCAATTCACTGCCAAACCAAATGCAAAATGCCAGCGAGTACAGGTGGGAAAAAGAGAAAGACAGAGTTGAAGTTACGGAAGCTGCCACTGGATGGACACGAACACAGGCTTACTATTACCATTTCTAAGTGACATATAATACATAAAATACAATAAAAATAATAGTTAAATGATTCCTGTACCATTTATGCGGCTCATTACTTGGTAGCAGAGGTAAATATAGCGGTAAGTTATATAAGTGCAAAGGAACTACATTGCAAAAACTAAAGGAAAAATTTTTTTTTTTTTAAATCTATTTAACATGGACCAAAAAATATATATATTTAACAAGAACCAATGGAAAAAACTAAGTTGTACACATTATTTCTCAATTATTTCTAAGTTGTGCACATTATTTCTCTGCAACTATAGTGTGTTTCTGAACCCTACCACCTGCTGCACTAGGTGGGCCAGGTGTAGCTCAGTGGTTAAGGCATTGGACTACGGTTCGGAAGATCCCAGGTTCAAACCCCACAACCACCAAGTTGCCACTGATGGGCCCTTGAGCAAGGCCCTTAACCCTCAACTGCTCAGATGTGTGATGAGATAAAAATGTAAGTCGCTCTGGATAAGAGCGTCTGCCAAATGCCTAAATGTATCTAAATGTAAATGTATCTGCACTACACCCACTGACAGTAGAACGTCCTCATACTGTACAAAGCTACTGCTTGCTCCCTCAAATCATTGCCTCCAGAACTGCCTTAATCTTTTATGGCATAGATTTGTGCTGGAAACATTCTTCTGCAGATTTGTTCGTTGCACATTCATGATTCAAATCTCTCATTCCACCACACCTCAAAGGTGCTCTATTGGATTGAGATCTGGTGAGTGTGGAGGCCATTTAAGTAAAGTAAACTCGCTTAATATCATAAACATTCAATTATTTGTCTCATGTTCCTTACAGCGAAGTGAAATGACTTCTTCGCATACCCCACTTAGGAAGCTGGGGTCAAAGCTCAGGGTCAGCCAGGGTTAAGGGCCTTGCTCAAGGGCTCAACAGTGGTGCTGGGGATCAAACCCCTGACCTTCCGGTAAGTAACTCAGAGCCTGAATCGTTTGAGCCGCCACTGCTTTGTTTCATCTTCATGAAACCGGTTTGAGATGATTTAAGCTTTGCGGCATTGCGATTATTTATACACAGATTTAAACTGTGATACGTAACTGTTAAATGTATGACTTTGTATTCAAATCTATTCATCTAGTCTAACAGCAAATATTGGCACAAATGATCCCATTAAGAGAATGTTTGCCAATATTTATTTATAACCACAAAAGTATTTTAAAAATACTTAAATAATTGAAAAACTAGACAAATTCCCAACTAGGCGTATATTACCTACGTATAATAAATTGCAGCCTTTTGCGATTAACTGATTGCATGGTCCATACAGTGACTTCGATTTTCATGCACTTAATTGTGCAGCACAAACCTGCTATAAAAGGATGGAAATGGTCAGCAACAACATTTACAGTAGGTATGCAGATCCAACTTAGTACCAGCAATGAAGTAAATTATAAAGTGGCCAGTATGTATAAGTTCTACATTGTGACCTAAACTACCAATTTAAACCACTAACCCAATAAACACATCAATGTTCCAACCAGGCCTACATTTGGGTTTCCCAGAAACCTAATGAAAATTCATTAGGAAAATTCCAGTTTAGCGCCCACAGTGAATGTAAAAATTATTTATTAAATATGACCCTATAAATAACTTTTTTGGTCATCTATTCAAGTTATTGCTGATTCTGTAGATGAGTGAATAAACATAAGTGATGTTGTATTCATTAGGGACATTAAACTGGATGGTCTATTGGAGAAGTTACTTTCTCAGTTGACTACCTGATTCAGGTAATTTATTCAAAAATTGGAAGAATTAAAAATTATATCAAGCCAGGACACAAAGTCTGATCATGATACGTGTATACAATAGTGTTATATCTCCTGACAGGGTCATAGGGCAACACAAGACAATCGACTGTATACATCAACTAAAGCCACATCAAAACCAAAGGACATTAGCAAGTGATTATAACAAAAAAGCTTCCAGTGCTCTCAAAATCTATCAACATGTCAGTTCTGCAACCCGAGAACTTGGTAAACTGAAGAATGGACCCCCAGGGCCATATTGAGAGCTGGTGAATTAAAGTTTTCAACAGTAGGAAGAAATATGGTGTGGATGTACAAATGATATACAGCAGAAAGATTCTGCCAAATATATAGACACTGTCATAAATAATTTTTGTAAATTTGCCATCACTGCAGATTAGTTGGAAAAAATTAACTGGCTATAAAGCCTGAAAATAAATTCATTATTTATGTCATGCCTCAATTTGTTAGTTTATAGAAGTTCTACTTTTCAGTTAAATATGAACAATATGATATGAGAGGGAGTACTGTACTGCTGGAAATAGCACGGCTATAATGCGGCTGTAGGCATGTAGGCACAGCCCAAGTGCCGGATCAGATTGAGCTCAGATCGTAATACACCGGCTTCAGCTTCAGCACCAAGAAGTGAAATGAATAACATTGATTACTGACTCCGGATATACAGTATTAGGCCGCAAGTAAACGGTCAGTTCTAAAGGTGATGTTCTAGAAGCAGGAAAAATGGACAAGCATAAGGATCTGAGAGATTCTAACAGGCGCCACATTTTGATGGCTTAAAACCTGAGTTAGAGCATCTCCAAATGGGCAGATCTTCCTGTTAAGCAGTGGTTGGTACTGTACCAACCAAAATTACTCCAAGGAAGGATTTTATTGTTAGGGCTGACTGGTGTAAACTCAGCCCTTGGAAAAAGTATTGGCTCAAAGTAAGACTGGAAAAATTGGCCTTTCAATGCTTTGTACAAATATGAGTACAGGTTTTTATAATTCCTTAAATAAAATGGCATATTTTATATTGCCAAAAAGCTTTATAGGCAGGTTTACATAGACAAAACATCTGCATGAAATGATGTAGCTACAACAAGTTTTCAGCTTGCAGTACAAGACTCTGTGTTAAAAGGACATCCTCCTATTTTTGAAGCTAGCCAACCAGTGCTAGCTAAGGTCTGAATTCAGATGTGCATAATAACGCTAAATATAGCTTAAAAAGGGAAAAAAAAAAAAAAAAAAAAGGTTTCAGAAATGAAAACCCAAAAGAGCTCATTTTCAAGTGTTGGCATTATCGGTGAACTCCCAGCTTCGAATCCAGACCCTTTACTTGTTAAAGCTGAGAAAGGACATCGTCACCTCGCTCACATTCTCACAGGATATAAAGGCTGGCTGAGGTTAGAAGCTCCTAAAATTTTACAAGCTGACGATATCCCCATGCTTCCAGTGTACTGCCACACAGGAAGGCCTGTGGCACCAGAAACACTAACTCTGACTCACGTTTGGCCAAACACGGTGTCTCAGTTACTGTCAATGTGAGGAAGAATTTGCTCGCTGGTGTTTAATGAGCATCGATTTTGACATAAAAAACAAAACGTACAGTTTTATGCAGAACGTTTAACATACTTACCCAAATATACAGTAACTGCTCACTCACTCATCATGTACTGTATACCGCTTTATTCTGTGTACAGGGTCACGCAGAGTCTGGAGCCTATCCCAGGACACAAACATACACACACTCATGCTCATTCACAAACTTGAGAACAACAATAAGCCTAATCTGCATGTCTTTGGACTATGGGAGGAAACCGGAGTACCCGGAGGAAACCCGCCAAGCACAGGGAGAACATGCAAACTCCACGCGACACGGGAATTGAACTCGGAACCTGGAGGTGCAAGGTGACCGCGCTAACCACTAAGCCACCGAGCCGCCTAAATTAAAACTATTCAAGTCTACGATCATGTTTTACCGATCCCTAAGAAACAACACAAAAGTATGTGGATACTTGAAGGCGATCACATTTATAATAGTGTGAATTGTAAGATATTTGCAATTACATGTGTGAAATATGAAACCCTCTGATATACTGAGTGAAATGTTCAGATTCTTAGCGCTCAATCAGACTCATAAAAACAAAAACATGCATAACTTACATTTTTTAAATTAAAAACATCATTTCATTTCTTAAACTGAGCTTCATTTAAGCGAGTTTCTAATTAAATGATGGAAATTGCACATGATCGAGTGACAGCATTAATGTAGACCAATTATATTATGAAATCTCACGAGGTTCAAGGTTGATAAAAGCCAGTGACCTGGACCAGATCCTCAGCTCAGAGTTCAGTTTCAATCAGGGCTTTATTTAAAAAAAAAAAAAAAAAAAAAAAAAAAAAGTGTTAATGGAACACAAATTTAACCACATGGATTCAAAGTATGCTGTATGGATGTACAATTAAATTAAGCAAATACTTTAATGAGCCTTTAAAGTGCCACAAAAGCTAAGAAAATAAAATATTTTTTTATTTGCCAAAACGTCCTAGCTGACCTGGTATAAACCCATCGTTCTTTTACATTTAGTCTCGGCAGGACCGGTATAAGGGGAGCTTTACAGACATTTAAGGACTCATGCATCAATTTCAAAAAGACAACTTGAGTACATGATCTTCAAAGGATGCTGAAAGCACAGCATGGCAAGTTGAAGAGATTTTGGCTCACAGCTAGGAGTCTGAATGGAGCGATATGAACGAAGGCTGAGCAGGTTGAACAAGTCTTTTCACACACTGAAGTGTTACAGAGTTCTCCTCATAAAACTCAAAACCACCTCTTTATTTTCACGCCTGCCCAGAGTTTTACAAGCCCATCCTGTGGTGGCTGGATGGAGGGGGTGCGCACGTGCAGCCACATACGCACGCATGTGCGCTAGGGACGTTCGAGTGAAAACGAGACTTCTGGTTGTGGAGAATAACAGGACACAGTTATGAGAATAAAAACTTCATTTATTTGCCTAATGCACTTATCCCAGCGTTTCACTAGTGCTTGAATACCATCCGGGTAGAAAGTTCTCTCAGATTATTAGAGCCACGATGTTACTCCTGCTTCACATCTGAAGCACTGGCCTTCCAGGAACTCCTTTAATTGACTTGAATGCCCCTTATACACACACACACAACATAGACTTAATATTATGTATAAGATTCACGACATACGATGCAAAAACATCCTAGATGTTTGCTAAACTAATGTAAATTAATGTGAATGAGCGAAGAGTTGGAATATCATCCCCTTAAAACCTACTAGCACACACCATGTACAACTGGATCTGCAAATTTCTGCTAATTAGCACAAAGCAAAACTAAATATATTCGCAACAGATTCCTGTTACCCCCAGGGCGACTAGGTTTCCCCAAGGGCCGGCACTGCGGGTCTGAGTGATGAATACAGACGGAGGCTCCATTAATCACGGGGACTCCGAGAAAAGTGTTAGGAAAAGGAAAGCGACACCGGACCCAGTCTGTAATGTGCTCTAAGCTCATGGGTAAAGGCAGAGGTGAAATGTGTGTGTTGATTCTAACCATGCCTGGCTCTTCTCAGACGATTGGTTTGAGGCAGGAAGTGGTCCAAGGCGTGTGGAATGGAGTCCGCCATGCCCTGGCAGCCCACACACACACACACACACACACACACACACACACACACACACACACACACACACACACACACACACACACACACACACAGTGAGAACGCAGTGAAGAACAGACATGTTTTTCAGCTGACCTCCATGCACTCATCATGAACAGGGACAGGGGTTTGTAACTTAGGGCTATTTGGGTTATTGAGGTTCTGTTCATGCAGCATCACCACATGTGGTTTATTTGTTGTATAGGATTTTTAAGCTGAACAAATCTGACTATTTTTTAACACAAAATTGCTCAATTTCTGGTTACAGTAGCAATGCCAGTTGAACCAAACGTCAATCTGTTTTTTTTTTGTTGTTGTTGTTGTTTTTAATCTGTTTCATTTCACAAAAGTTCAACCAGACGGTTGAAAGTTATAATGCAAACAAGATTAACATGTATCATGTCATACTGACAGAATATAAAGATAATACAGCTGTACCTACTTGTTAGAAAGCCACATCAGCCAAAAAAAAAAAGTGATGACAGAGCACAGCAGGCTTCTCATTTTACAACCTTCCGCTCTATTATTTCACATCACGCCCCTTTTCCCCTCACTATATACATGTATATCCGACCTCATCGTCATGCATTTTTATTAACTGGCATCCACGAGGAGGGAGGGGAGGAGTATGCTTTAGAAGAAAAAAAAAAAAAGCAGGTTTGTGGATGACTGAGCATGCGTGAGCAAGTGTGTCTCTTTCTGTGTGTGGCATTGCATTTTGAAGTGCTGATGTCATGTAATGCTTTAGAAATGCTGCATTTGCTTCTAGCTATGTGCATGAAGCTTGTCTGATGTTCCTATCTCTAATTCGTACTGTACGTCTCCGGTGTTTAATTGTGACTCAGGGCGACTGGTTCCAGCCTGACCCATGATCGCAGGAGGTTGTGACGGCGGATGCCTACAGGCCCCAAATTCCAATAAATCTCCGACCTGCTCGGAGGAGTGCGTGGGGCTCGGGTCTGGATGTCAAACGAGATATGCTGACGGCTGTAAAAATGTCTGAGACACTTGCACTGATTGGCATCTGACTAATTTGGATTCTTCCCAGCTCTCAGGACGAAACCAAGACCCAGCATGAATCTAGCAAGCCTATTTCTTGTGTAAGCAGTTACGCTGAGGAGATGATAAAGCAAGTCACTGTACACTAATGAACAGAGTCTGAACCAGGAGTCAACTCGAGTTTGAAAACGCTTGGCATGTTCCAAATAAAAGGGTGATATTTTCCTGTCAAGGACACCCACGGTGCATCAATTAGGGCCAATCAAACTATTTGCTTTCCAGAATGGGGGAGTTTGTTGAACGGCATTTGGCGAAACTGTTCTGCTGAATTAGAGTTGCAAACACTTGTTTCTGAATCTCACTGCATTCTGTATGTCAGAGAGCTATTTATGAGGATTTGTGGAATTCCTACACTATATCTATGTGTCTAATAGATCCTACTGATTTTCCTCTCTCCCTTCCTTTACACATTAAAACTGATGTCATCACCAGTCCTGTGTATAACTGCCTCTCTCTCTACTATATCATGACACGCCAGTTACTCCATTCATACACACCACGAATCGCTCCCCGGGGCAGTTCTTCCCCCTGCCACTTCCTTACTTTAATCCTTCACAACTTCGCAAGACTCAACAAATTCTTACTTGTTTTACAACTGATTCACCCCCCCAAGCTAAATGCATGGCTCCGTTACAATGCAAATAAATCTGCTGTTAAGAAATACAGCCAGGAACAAAAGTTTTACAACTCTGTCACGCCTTGTCCGGCACTTTTGCTTTTTATAAACTGCGCTAGGTTGTACAGTACGCATTAAACAAAAATGTCAAAGACATAATTAACGTCTATTAACCTTAACATTTGGTCATGGATCAGACTGGAGAAATAAGATCACCTGTAGTCAACTTTTAAAGACCTATTTATTGTGCAAAAAAAATTAAACCTGCACTCTGTAAATCAAGTGCCCAATGCAATTACCAACATTAGGTTAGATTTATCTGTGGTCTAAAGTTTTTAATGCTGCTCTAACACTTATGGTGTAGTATTTTCCTCTATGGCGGCACGGAGACTTGGTGCTTAGCAGTGTCGCCTTGCACCTCCAGGTCCTGGGTTCGATGTTGTGATGAAGTTCTCCCTGTACTTGGTGGGTTTCCTCCCCCAGACCAAAGACATGCAGATCAGGCCTAACTGATGTTCCCAAATACCCCGTAGTGTGTGAATGCTGACCGGAAGTCCTACCATGGTTGTACAAAATGGGAATAAATAAAATCAATACCGTTGGCCTCCACGGTCCCTAGTTGGACTACAGAGGTTCCTAGATGGATGGATAGGATTTTTCTCAATCTAATATTTTCATACATTTATAACAAGATTGAGAGATTACAAATCCGAAGGCTGTTTTCACATCAGGTCTGGTTACCACACAAGAGTTGAAATTTTTCAGAGATTGTATTCTCATTTAATTCAATTATTCTCATGCTGTAACATTGTTTAAGCGTGCATTTGAATGAATGAGTGTTTGATAGTGTGCGCTTTGAGTGAAATGTAGAATAAGTTCTAATAGTTTTTCTTTGTTTTCAAGAGTTTTTAACCGCATTTATTATATATTTATTATATATTATGTATTTATTTATTATATAGTTATTTCTTTTATTACTCCTAATACTTTTATTAACAACATTTAATTATATATATATATATACCGTTCAAAAGTTTTAGATCACTTTCTAACTCCATGATGGTTCCTGATTTTTATTTCTTTCTACATTGTAAAGTTTTGCTGAAGGCGTCCAAAAAAATGCATTGATCTCCTTTGAACAGTTGATATTGAGATGTTTCTGCTACTTCTGCTCTGTAAAGACTTCATAACGCCTCTAATCTGAGCTGCTGTTAATTGGTCATTTTTCAGGCTGATAACTCTAAATGAACTTCTCGTCTGTGGCAGAGGGAGGTTTTGGTCTCGCCCTCCTCGCCCTCAGCCTTCATGAGAGCCAGTTTCATTATGGTGCTGGATGGATTTTGCAAATGCACTTGACACAATACTGTTCTTGCAAGAACTATTACAGAAAGGCCGACCTCTGTGTCTTAAAATAACAACTAACTGTTGTTTTTGTTGCTGTTACATAATTACCTAATTCCATATGTGTTATTTTATAGTTTTGAAATCCGCAGTATTGTTGTAGAATGTAGAAAATAAATCACTAAACAAAAACAAAGAAATTTGCAAGTGATCTAAAACTTATATATATGTGTGTGTGTGTGTATATATATATATATATATATATATATATATATATATATATATATATATATACATATATATATATACAGTATACTGTATATGTAAAAAAAAAAAATATATATATACAAAATCCTACAAGCTAGACTCCAGCAATATGTGGACCGAGAACTTCCAGAAGTACAGGCAGGATTTCGAAGAGGCAGAGGAACTAGAGATCAAATTGCCAACATACGCTGGATCATGGAGAAAGGTAGGGAGTTCCAGAAAAACATCTATCTCTGCTTCATTGACTATGCCAAAGCCTTTGATTGTGTGGATCACAACAAATTGTGGCAAGTTCTTTAAGAGATGGGAATACCAGACCATCTTATTTGTCTCTTGAGTAACCTGTATGCGGGTCAAGAAGCAACAGTGAGAACTGGACACGGAATCACTGATTGGTTCAAAATTGAGAAAGGAGTTCGGCAAGGCTGTTTACTGTCCCCTTGCCTATTTAACTTATATGCAGAACACATCATGAGAAAGGCGGAGCTAGATGAATCACAAATTGGAATTAAGATTGCAGGGAGAAATATCAACAACCTCAGATATGCAGACGATAGCACTCTAATGGCAGAAAATGAAGAGGAACTAAAGAGCCTCTTGATGCGGGTGACGGAGGAGAGTGCAAAAGTTGGTTTGAAACTCAACATTAAGAAAACTAAGATCATGGCACCCGGCCCTCTCAATTCTTGGCATATACAGTAGATGGGGAAGAAATGGAGGTAGTGACAGATTTTATTTTCCTGGGCTCCAAGATCACTGCAGATGGGGACTGCAGCCAAGAAATTAAAAGACGTTTGCTCCTGGGGAGGAAAGTGATGGCAAATCTAGACAGCACACTAAAAAGCAGAGACATCACCCTTCCAACAAAAGTGCATAGTCAAGACTGAAGCAGTCGGTGTGAGTTTAAATGGACTCCGGGGGATGGTAGAGGACAGGAAGGCCTGGAGGAACATGGTCCATGGGGTCGCGATGGGTCGAACACGACTTCGCAACTAACAAAAAATATATATACTCAGCAAAAAAATAAATGTCCTCTGACTTTCAACTGTTTTTACTTTCAGTAAACTTAATGTGTAAATATTTGTATGAACACTAAAAGAGTCGACACCATAAGACATAAAGTAAAAATGTTTCCCAATGTGTCCCTGAATGAAGAGAAGCTGAAAATCAGTCAGTAGCAGTCAGTATCTGGTGGCCACCGGCTGCTTGAAGTACTGCAGTGCATCTCCTCCTCATGGACTGGACCAGATTTGTCAGTTCTTGCTGTGAGATGGAGGGATTGTGTGTTCCTGGTGTGACTCGGGCAGTTGTTGTGGCCATCCTGTACCTGTCACGCAGGTGTGATATTCGGATGGACCCATCCTGTGCAGGTGTTGTTACACGTGGTCTTCCACTGCGAGGATGATCAGCTGTCCTTCCTGTCTCCCTGTAGCGCCGTCTTAGGCGTCTCACGGTGCGGACATGGCGATTTATTGCCCTATAGCCACATCAGCAGTCCTCATGTCCCCCTGCAGCATGCCTAATGCACGTTCACGCAGATGAGCAGCGACCCTGGGTGTCTTTCTTTGGGTGTTTTCCACAGTCGGTAGACGAGTCTCTTTAGTGTCCTGCGTTTTTACAACTGTGACCTTAAATGCCTACTTTCTGTAAGCTGTTAAGGTCTTAACGAGCATTCCACAGGTGCATGTTAATTAATTGATTATGGTTAATTGAACATGCATGGAAAACATTGTTTAAACCCTTTACAATGAAGATCTGTAAAGTTATTTGGATTTTTACAACATTATTGTTGAAATACACAGTCCTGAAAAAGGGACGTTTCTTTTTTTGCTGAGTATATATAAAATTTATTTATTTATTTAAAACTAAGGTTGTATGGGGATTTTCAGAAGCCTGGGAAAATCTCTCTGAGACGACATGAAAAAAAAAAAAGACTTGAGAGGAACCAGAGTCAAAAGTAAACCCACTCTCTATGTGGTGACACCTGATAGTGGGATTAAAAATAATTACTGTATACTGTTGCAGAAGAAGAAAAAAAAAACATTATTAGTTTGACAGGATGGATGTTGAATTTGGCAATATTGTGAATTATATTTAAAACTCTTTATGAATACAGCAGCAGGTATGAGAAGGTAAAAAAAACCTATTGCATCCATAGGTTTTTGCATGGTTTGATTGTTTTGTGTGCACCAGAGCATGGATGGTGTAACCTTATTTAGTTAAATATACCAAACCATGTACATAATAATCAGCATCCCCATGTTACCGTGAATGTGTAATGTGGAGGAATGCCTCTGGCTGTAATAGCAAAGTCAGCTCAGGTGACGGAATAAGGACGCAGGTAACACAAGCGGCATGGATAATTAGTTAGACATGAGCTGACATGACAGGACATTGACCAAACAACACAACCATGACATGACACCAGTCACCTGATACAACCTAAAGGTGAAGAAGAGTTTATCAGCGAGACAACAAGAAACAAAAAGGGACCCAGAATTCTCAGGTTCTGCACACGAACACAGCCTACACAGATCTCACCTTTACATGATCTCTCAAACCACACACAAGCAAATTCATATTAATGAAGATGCACATGCAACTCAACATGCATATGACAGATGTGGCAGAATATGTGGTTAAAGTTGTAATAACACTGTTAACTAGGCAACAGGATAATCTGCACACTGAATATAATAAACTATATAATAAACTATATAAGCTTCACATTAAACCTCTTTGTCTCTCTCTATCAGTCAAGCTGACTTTCGTAGAGTACTGTGGAGGAGTTGTTAAAACAAAAAGCAAGGATATAAAACGTCTTGTCAGGTACAATAAAAATGTACTCCTAAATAAAATGGCAGTGAAAATCTTGCCATCTTTTTTATTCGCGCCGTGTTTCTATTGCTCATGGTGGGTTCAATATAAAAACATATTAAGTGGAATTTGGATCAAATCAGGTTTGCACAGACTTGGAAGTTTATTGTAGTTTTAACATTTGATAGATTTCATTATGTTGAATTTAATCTGGCAATTTATGTATTTTAATAATGTTTTTTTTTTTACGTTTATTATGTTATGTTTTTTATGTTATTTAAGTAACTTCTTTAATTGTGAAGTAACTGGTAACTTTCCTAATTACTTGTGTGTAATAAATACATCTTATGACATCTCTCCTTGTTTTAATTACATGGAAATTACCAGCCAAAAGGTTTGTGTAGCGCATGAATAAATAAAAGTTTTTTTGCTCGTGTGCACAAAACCTCTAGCACCCTCTTGCCAACATTCCTGAAAAAATGTCTAACTGGTAGAAACGCTGGCAGATCTCAATCACTCACATCGTCTATACCGCTTTATCCTGTATTCAGGGTCGTGGGGGCCTGGAGCCTATCCCAGGAGGCTTAGAGCACACGGCGGGGTACACCCTGGACAGGGTGCCAATCCATCACACAGCACACACACATACACTCAATCACACACTACGGGCAATTTGGGAACACCAATTAGCCTAATCTGCATGTCTTTGGATTGGGGGAGGAAACTGGAGTACATGGAGGAAACCCACCAAGCACTGGGAGAACATGCACACAGAGATGGGAATAGAGCCTGGTCGGAGATCGAACCCGGACCCTGGAGGTACAAGGCGACAGTGATAACCACTACACCACCGTGCCGCCCCGCTGCTAAAGTACAACAATTATGATGATTATTTTTTAATATACACATTTTCAAGAAACTACTGTATAGATTTGCGCCTTGCCCAGATTTTGTGTAATGTATGTTTGAAATCAGGGACTTTATGCTCACCCTGTACTTAAGATCACCAAACTTCCAGAGGCATTACCACATCAACACTGTGTCATAATTTCTAAACTCAAAGCTATAGAAAATTTTAGACTTTTGAAGTTATAAATACCAAAGGAACATTTAGACTATGGTCTATAGTTAGTTTTCACATACTGTAAGTGGATAGTGCTTATAGAACATTCTACTGACATAAGCACATTTTATCATCATGCCCAAAAGGAAATTAATGGGAAAAAAGTCTTTAAACTGCAATATAATTCTCTTCAAGCACTTATAACAGTGTGCATTTAGAATCCAAAGCTCTTTATATTACTAATGGTCCTGAGAATAACTCGTAACAACAAAGTAAAAACTTACACCTTCTTACACTTCTGTGGCAAAAACTCCACATACATTGATTAAATGTTTAAAGCAAACATGGTTCATTGGTGATGTCTGGAGTTTGTTTTTTTCTTTCCATGGAGACACATTTGAGTATTTTTAGACAGAGGTTCCAGGGTCAGTGCTTTGTAGTAGTCAGACGTAAAGCTTTAAATTTTAATTTACTTTTAAAAACTAACGATACATCATTCTATAATTAAAAAAAAAAAAAAACAATTGTCATCACATAGGAACATACAGCCGTTGGAAAACAATCAACTTCAGGGTGGTACATCTGTTTCACGTTGGACTACTCGTTAGTTGAATGTTTTGTTATAACAGCATGCCCTGTCATTTTTCCTGCCTTACTTACCAAATGCTTACTTTAAACTGAAACATAATTCTCTGACATTTTACTTGAATGTAATTGCTGTAAGGATTTGCTAACACGTACAGTACAGTGCTTTGCAAAAGTCTTGTCACCCCTCATTTATTCATATTTTGCTTCCAAAGAGGCTGACCTTCCTATTTTTATATTTTTAATGTAGTCTTGAGAAATAGTTCTCCAGGACGTTTTTTGCTTCTTATTTTTTGCTGCTCACTTTCGGTTCTGTCCATGTACCTGAGCAGTTTTAGAGGAAGTTTTTTGTTGGTCACACAGTGGCCTATGAATCATTCAAGCATTTAAAAAAAAACTTAAAATTTAAAGGACAAACCAGTGAGAAACAGGTGTTAATGATAACAGATGATCAGGCTGGAGATTAGCATACCGGAGATGCTGAATGCTGAGTGGTTGGAATAAACGAGAGGGGAAATGAGGTTGCTGCTCAGGTTGTTAAAACAATTTTGGAATTATATTCTGAGCCAGTCTGTCTGAGGAAAACATCTAATTTCTTTGATTCAATCAACATACTTAAATGTAATGTAATATGTCTCAAGACTTTTGCATAGTATTGTACTGTATATAAGCACTGAATATATTATAAAACATCATTCCCAAGAACTACAAGCCATGCTCATACTGTGAAAGATGCTGATACCTTCAAATGGCACATCACTGATATCTCAATAACAGCTCATCACATTGTGAAAATATTGGCATACAGTAGGTTTTTAATACGCTGTGCTACATTAGTCTATGTTCACGCAAATGTTATGACAGTTGCATACAGTACACAGCGCCTTTAAATACGGCATCAATGGGTGTTCCCGGCACATCATTCAATTAGAGGTATAGATAAATATAAAAACATCTTCACTTACCTTTACGATGGACCAGTGGATCACCATACCAAGGACATGCAAAAGAAAGAAACATTGATTTGTTAAAACTGGGCCAGAAATTTGGTGCTTTGTGAATAGTAAAATAAAAAAAAAATTATATTATCTACTCATACAGCATTGAGGAGGCAATAAAACCACAGATGCTATGACATATTACTTAGCGAAAGTCATGGTGGTAAAGTTATAAAAGATGGATTTCAGAAATGTGATCAGAAATAGAAGTTGCTTTCGGTACTATTATTTATATAGTATTTAAGTCTTTATAAATAAGCCTGAATAATAGATGATGCGTTTTGTAGTTAAATATTAGAGCATTTGCAATAAAAACATTTTTTCCCTCCTTCTGGACTGTCTCGATTTTCTCACGTTAGTCGATTTTCTCAATTTAGTCATAGCCAATTCCCACCTGTCATTAGAGCATTCCCCACCAAGGCTACAACTGCCAATCAGGTTAGCACGTGTTGCCCCAAGATATGTGACGCCAGCCAACCACAACTTTACTGTAGTGCTATCCACTCCTTCCGCTTATGTGAGCTGGATCCAATGTGGCTTGGACCTTAAAGCTCACAAAGGAGGCCCATCACCAGAAGGGTATTTCAGAGTATTTCAAATTATGGACACCCCTATACTGATAAACCCACAAGTCAGAGCAGGAAGTAGAGTGCTGATTAGATAATAAGAATAATAAAAGCCGCATGTCATTTTCAGCAACATTATGCAAAACAGAGAGGTTCACAGCAAAAGGAAGAAAATGTCACCTAGTTATTTCATGGTTCATTAGGACTGTGAAATGGCACAGCACAAAAGACTCTTTCAGCTAAAGTCTTAATATGGACCAATGAACGCATGGCTGGAGGCCACTGAAAGAGAGCGAGCAACATAATGCCAGATGCCTCGTTATAAAAGGACATATGATATCATCTAATATGACCCCGCAGCACAGCTTAGAGAGGTCAGTACTAATGCTTCCATAACAGGCTGACAGACTTGAAGAGTTACAAGTTACAAGAGTTAACAAGACCACATTATGAGCCATGAGAAGTGTCCGTTCACACACGTGGAGACAAGCGATGCACTCATATTATTCTGCCATGGAAAATAATCAGTATCTCAAGTGGCTCTAGCAGGTTGTAAAAGAAATGGAACCTCATGCCCTCAAAGCTATATAGCTAGATATATATGTTTTTAACTAAATATAAACTAAAATGTTCATCAGTGTCCAGAATGTCAGCTGTGGACAATTCTGTTCATCACCATGTCCTGACTTGTAGTCAGTTGCACTTTTCTCATTGGAATTTTTCTAATTTCACCCACTATATCATGCAATTGTTAATGGCAAAGTCTGGAAATTTTCTCAGGTTATGCCAATTCTGTGCCGTGACTATTTTGCTATCTTTTCTTCAGCCTATACTTCTGGATTCTCCTGGTTGCTTTGATGTTCAAAGCTCTCACCGTATTTAAATGTTGCCTGTTTACAAATTACGATTTTGAAAAGTTTTTTTCCTAAAATCTTACACATTTGTCTGAGCCTGGTTTGTTACAGCTGGAATATGAAATGAAAGAATATTTATTCAAAGAATTAAACTTAATAATTAATATTGCGTCATGGCACTTGGTCATGAGAAAACGCTGTAATCAGCAATCTAATGAACTTGGGTAAAACGTTTCCCAAGTAAACAAAATTCATAGACAACTACAGTAGTGTTGGTAACGAACACATTGTTCGAACTTTTTCTAAGAACAAAAATACCAAGACAAATAAACAAAATCCTCTTCTATATCACTGCTTGTTATTTTCAAGTTCTATTTAATCTCATCTATGTGCACTAGATGTTTAACTGTATTTACATTAAAAGCAACTCCCTCGTCCTCGCTCTCCAAACATTCTGGTGTAAGTGCTGCACTAAATTGCTTACAGATTGGCTGAAACATTGGATGCCAAATTGGGATGGCTGCGTGTTCACTGTGGGAAGGTTGAGGCTTTGTAATGCTGCCTATCCACAAACCAAGGCCTGGAGAAAGAATAACAACTACAGCGCCTCACTTGATTTAATTAAAAGATGGACCTATGAGATCATCAGCTGGGAACGAGGTAAAGTCCCGAAGAGTCGACCAGTGCTCACACAGGCTTTCTGAGACAATCAGCTAAGCAACTACGCTTCCTACTTCCTAAAATCATAAACCGTGCAAACCTTTCCTTTGTCTTGAATAAAACCAGCATAATGTTACTCAACCCAAACTCAACCCAGGGCAGATTGGAGAATGTACATCAGTGAGATCTTAAAACATCTTTCCAAACAGACATGCCTAGACAAAGCCTCTTTTGTCAACATGCTTTGAGCAACATGTAGGCTTTCTACTGTAGATATCTCCAGGCTTGGAGCTACTACCCAATGATGCAGCTCAAGCACTAAATAACTGGTGTGGGACGGAAATGGGATATTATTAGAAATTTAGGTAAGGAGGAAAACATGATAGGTCATGTTTTTTTTTTTTTTAGGATAATAGTCAACAATGAACAGACGCATCATACTTTTCATGCATTTATAGTTTAATGATGTGGAACATCCATAAAAGTAGTTAGTTCCTGTTTTCACTTACAGTATTTTGTAGTAGTCATTTCCTCCATGCTTTCTCTTTTCATCTCTCAAGTTAGTGAGACGGGGAGAAAACGAAGGAAAAAAGTTGTTATGCTACTGAAAAAGTGCAAAACTTTCCATGATGGAAAACATTGACATTATAGACTACATCTATAAATCTAACTCGCACTGATAAGAGCCATGTGTACGTTATTATTTTTTATACCATGTTCTTGATATCCTCTCAGAAGGCATACTATTATTGAAAAAATAAATAAATAAAAAACTTGGAAAAATGATTCAAATTCTGAGATATAATTTATAGCATAGTGTTAACTGTACAATTATACTGTCAGGTGCTATTTCCACCTGGGGGAAAATGGATATGTATACTGTACTTTGTAGTGGGAGGGGGATGGAGGAATCAATTCAGTTACACATCACAATTAATTTATGTAGCAATTCATGTACTGTACTGACATTTTCTTTCATTTCACCCACTACATCATGCAACTGTTAATCGCAAAGTCTTGAAATTCTCTCAGGTTAGGCCAATTCTGTTCAGTCTGTCTCGTCTGTGCCGTGACTATTTTCCTATGTTTTTTCAGCCTATACTTCTGGATTCTCCTGGTTGCTTTGATGTTCAATGCTCTCACTATATTTAAATGTTGCCTGTTTAACAATTACAACTTTGAAATGTTTTTCCTAAAAACCTTACAGATTAATCTAAGCCTGGTTTGTTACAGCTGGAATACGAATAAAAGAATATTTATTCAAAGGAACAAAACTTGATAGTTACTCACTTGGTCATGAGAAAATGCTGCAATCAGCAATCTAATGAACTTGGGTAAAACTTTTCCCAAGTAACCAAAATTCATAGACAACTACAAGTAGTGTTGGTTACTATTTGGCATAATATTATTGGGGGAAAAAACACTTGGAAAAATGATTCAAAGTCTGAGATAATTCATAGCATAGTGTAACTGTACAATTACAGTATACTGTGTCAGGTGCTATATTCGACTGAGGGAAAATGGATATGTACGGTATACTTTGTAGTGGGAGGGGGAAGTTGGATGGAGGGATCGATTCAGTTACACATCACAATTCTTTTGTGTAGCAATTCATGTACTGTAATTTTTTTTGTTTTGATTATAATGTATATGTAGCCAAATGTTGTTTTTCCTCTATAAATGCTGTAGGTGGTGGGCTAAACTAAACTGCCTGGCTAAAAGAAACTTCTCAATTTCTGAAAGGTCCAATTATTGGGCAGCATAAAGCAAAGAAAACAACTAAAGATACTTTTTAATCGATGGAACTGGATTACGAATATTTTAACAGATTTCTTTTTTAAACAAATAAGGATCGTGCTGAACGATCAACTTTGAGGAAGTAATGTGGTCATGAATACAGATCACTTAAACTCTTGGTGAAGTTGCAAGGTAAAAAAAACCCCAGTAAAAACAAGTGCTATGTTATAAATAGTTACAGTACAGTAAGAGCATTTCTATACACACACAAAACAGTTGTACACTCTATATTAATTTGCCTAAATGTTGTGTTTTTGTGAATATAATCATTGGCCTAATGCTAACAAACTTGCTAGTGAACCTGGCTAATGGGCTACTACAGTAGCTTAGCTAGACAATGCTGTGTTTAGGTAGCTGGCTAGCTCAGGTAATGTTTAAAAAAAGGAAAAGAAAAGGGTAAAAGCCGTTTCTGTAATAAATCATCGTCTGTAGTAAATAATGAAAAACAATATTGTTTATGTATTTCCATGAACAAAAGTAATGACTAACCTAAGTAACCAAAGCAGCCACTGTTAAACCACTTTCAGCCGTCTCATTTCTGCATGAAAGCTCTGAAGCTCTTCTGGACCCGAGGCAGACCTCCAAGAAAACGAGCGACTCGCTGTGATTAAAGCAATCACGTTTTTATTTACGGACATGCATCCCTTGTGACTAGGGAAACGTTTGTGCTTTATTCTCTCAAACAAGATGGTACCACTTACCTCTGATCTACATTTGACTACTTAAACACACTGCACTTCTGTTTGATCGGAATAGTGGCCACGCTCACAGCAACCTTTAAAGTGGTCTTGAAGTGGAGCCAAAACTGGGACCAGATTAATAGGCTTAATCTATCTTAAAGATCTATTATTTGGCTTTATTCACACCAGTGGTCACACCTGTGTACAAACTCTTAAACACGTGTGCAAGGAAACTTTAACAGCACAACTTCAAGCCAACTGGCCACCAGCAGGAGACAGAGAAATGAGATAAGAACTGAGAGCAGAGCCATCAACTCGTACTGATCAGAGAAAAACAGCCAGTGTTCAGGCGATTAAGATCGACTCTTTCAGATAGCGCAACCGCTTCAATCAAGATACAGACTTTGAAGAGCATAAAGATGTAATCAATAAAGATGGGTTTACCTTCGGTACATGAGAAGCGGGAAGAAAAATAAACAGCACATAGCAATTGCTAACATGAGACGTTTCTTACGAGCTTCACTGCAACCGTGTGAAAGCAAACCGTCTCATCTTACCAATGTCCATCATCTAACAAGATCAGGGCAGGGTGACTGATTTACACATATCTGAAGTGTGGGATGACAGCCATTAAATATGCAATAAATCACCTTCCTGTTATTGGAAATAATCCAGAGTGAGTTTCATACAACAGCACGCACCTGTGTTTTTTTCCTCATCATTATTCAAAACTATTACACTACCAGTCAAAGCTATGGGGATACCTTCCAATTCCTCGGTCTTTCCTGATTTTTATTTCTTTCCACAATGCTGAACGTGTCCAAAATGTGCAGTGTGCGCAATGTGCAGACCCAAGGCGGGAATCAACCCCATGACCCTGGAACACTGCGCTAACCTTGTGGTGCTGCCCACGGGTATTAATTTTTCGCCAAATTGAATGATTAAGATTACAGTTTTAAGCTTCTAATAAACAGAAACAGTGAGGAGAAAAAAAGATAATGTGCACAATAGTAGAGTCTGGGTCTCGGGAGGTTAAAATTACAAAAATGTTTATGTATGTCGTCAATTATAGTTCTTGTGGGGAGGAAAAAAAAAAAAAAAAAGATTCAGCAGGTCAACGGTTTAAAATAAATCTGACTCTACACTCAACACTTTTATACCAACTTTAACAAGAATCCAGCACCACTGTGGTATAAAAGGATCTCAACTACGGCATGTTCACAGTTTTTCCTCATAAGCCGTCACTCGCACCACTTGTTGAAGGGCAAGTCAGAGTGTTAAGTCTTACTTAAACCACGTGTTAAGAGAAGGGATCTAGCGGCGTATAGAATTGCACCATGCTTAACGCTTAAGGTAAATGCTAACTTGTAGTGTGTAAAATGATCAAAGCTCAAAAGTTTGTCACACAGGGGGATGTTTTTCACCATCTGCAGTCAATTAGTAACACTACCTACCATTAACAGGAAACACTACATCAATTATGACAGGCAGTAACGCCCGCCTTTCAGTCTGACATATTGACTATAAACAAGAAGTGCCACATGACTCTCGGATCTGTACTAGCTATGTGCATGTTCAATTCACATGCCAGGGGGGGGGGGGGGGGGATGACATTTTATCTACAAAAAATTGTTAAAGATTAAAGATATAAATAATTTTGTTAATTATCTTGAAGCATTTTTTTTCATTACATACCTACAGGGAAAATAATAGGAAAGAATAAGCTTGATAAATCCTCTAGAAAAGGATTAAACAGTTTTGATGTCAATGCGATTTTCTACTAATGCAGGGGTTGTCAAGTGATGAATCGTGATCTGGGTCTGGACTCAGCAATGTATTTCAGCGGATCAAATTGACCGTTTGAAAAATAACTGAGTTGAGCCAATAAACATAAGAGGCAAAGTGGCCGTAGCAGAGAGACTCTATTTCTACAGTATAAACATTAACCACCGCTGCTTCAGTAGTATATTCCCTTATCACATGCATTTACAGAAGTGATTTAGCTCAAGGCAGATCATTGTGAAAAGGGTTCACATGTAATATAAAATCATGGCGCCAAACAAAACAACCACTGCAAGTTGTGTCTTATTTATAGTCATTGTATTATTATTATTAGTCAACTAATAACTTATGGTTATGTGTTAATGGTAACCATTCAGTCTTGTTAGTTAATTATCCAGAGCTTTCCAGGTTAGTTTTATTTCAGTGGAATACTCTTGCACTACGTATAATTGCATGTTTATGAGCGATGGGAATTAGCGCGGACCACCCCATGCAATATTATCACGATACCTACTGTAGGTGCTGATTCGATTCGTATTGCGATTCTGTCACAATTTTATAAATATCAATTCAATTCAATTCAATACAATATCAAGATTCTATAGAGTTTTTATATATATTTTGCTACAATTTGAAACTAACAGCAGTTAATTTTCTACTGCCACAAAGGATTCTTTGCTACCTGCCAATGCATGAATAGTTTACAGTCGCCACAAAAATTAAGACAATCGAGTAACTGCAACATTTTACCACTTATATGTATTTATTTATTCAATATATATAATTTTGTTTAATCAATTTTGGCGGGAGGCAATGAGGTTGGCATAGCGGTTATCATTGTGGCTTTGCAGCTCCAGGGTTGATTCCTGCCTCAGTTATGTGTGTGTGGAGTTCTCGTAGAGTATTCGCCATGTTCTCTTTGCTGGGTTTTCTCCTGGTATTCTGGTTTCCTTCTGCAATCCAAAGACATCTAGAGTAGGCTAATTGGCATTTCCAAATTGCTCGTAGTGTGTGATGGATTGGCCCCCTTTCCAGGCTATACCTCTCCTGGTGCCCCGAGACCCTTGTGATAAACTCCAAGACCATGTATCCTGAGACCATGTACAGGAAAAACGGAATCAATTTCTTCTCCCATCTCTAATAACTATGCAGCCTGGTGCAACTCCTTACTTTTTGAACATTCGACTGTGTACACGACTATTTTAAAAGTTCATTGTATGCAACTGGATGCTGTTCTTGAAATCTGATCTCAGTGTGAGCTAGAAATTGCTAAACTTGTGCTTTAATCAATCCATCATCTGTAGAAAAGAAAAAAGAAAGAAAGTTCATACTGAGAACAGATGAGTAAATAGCCGTGATCAAAATCTAGCTTGTGTTTTAATTGCGCTACAGCTGACTTCCTTTGGACAGAAGCTGTACTGTTGAAATGAAAGAAAGAAAAAAAAGTGAGTTTTTTGTTTTCCCCAGAAGCTTGTTTTTAAGACTTACAGTAAGTGGATTTTTGGCGTTTAGTGGAAATTAACATCATAAAACACGGCAGGCTTTTCGTGCTGAGACTATTGTTTGACTAAAAGGTTGTGAGGTCCGACAATCAATACACAGAGTGTCAGGCTGGAATGTATATATGTGTATATGTGTGTGTGTCTGTGCTCCAGACTGTTGCTAGTTCTTACGGTTAGCTCTTGCTGTTCTCACGACTCCGACACTTCTCGAGAAAGTCGCCTGTTCTCCAGAACAGAGGCACATTATGCCCTGAGCTCTAATCATTTTATCAGGTCAGAGTAAGCAAAGAGTGATGGTCCGGATATAAAAGGATGCCCTCTCTATCCTCCGCACACAAACATGCCTGGGATTCTAGCACGCCGGCTCTTTCATCCAGCGGCAACAGGGTTTATAGTGTGGGCTCTGTAAACTGATCCTCTCATAAAGAATTACTCATAAACATGCAGCAACACCTGAAGATATTCCTCTGCCTGTGGCGATAAAAGAACACAAGCACACACTCACCGCTGGTGTGTTCATACGGGCGTGTCTTTGTTGTACCGTAAGCTCCAGTACACAACACACACACACACACACACACACACACATACAGTACGCACATGTACACGCGCACACCGCCAACTCTGCCAGGTGTAGCTTACATTACAGCTCTGTGTTGAAGAGAAAGTGTGAGCTGAGGAAAGCAGCGAGAAGCAAACAGATCACTCGTATAATACCGGGATGGTGAAAGATCAGAGGGGATCAAAGATTTAAAGGAACTCGTTTAGGATAAAGGATAATCACAAAGTTGATTACAGGATGGTCTCATGCTTATAAATTTGAAACGGGTTGCACATCTCAATCAGAAAACTGGCAGAGGCCTTTAGCCTTTAAACTCCATCGGCAAGTCCAGACTTACATTCTTTACTAATCGTAATTACTGAACTTTCCTATTGGTTTCGCTGTTGTTACTGAATCATTTGTCGTTGTTGCTTAATTTACATATACAGCACGATATACAGCAGCAGACGCCCTTATACACAGCAACTTTTTATCTCATTATGCATCTGAGCGGTTTAGGGTTAAGGGCCTTGCGTAGTGGTGCAGGGGTTTTGAACCTGAGACCTTCCGATCAGTAGTCCAACACCTTAACCGCTGAGCTACCCTTGCCCCTGAATCATTTGTAGAAGTTACTGAATAATAAGCTTTAGTATTAAATGGTTAAGGATTTAAGTTTTAACTGTTTAAATATTCATATGAAACAAAATCAGTGTGTGTGTCAGTGTAAATATGTCACTAAATATCTTCTTGTGCCCAGTTAAACTATGTCAGTTCCAGTATCACAGTCACAAAAAAGGCTTAAAACCAACCCACTAATGAAATCACACTTACACACACACACACACACACACACACGTTTTTGGAAACTTATAAAGAGTAAAAAGTCTACACTGAGCATGGCAGGCAGTGCAAAAGTGTGGGCAGAAATTTGGGCAGGGTTTTTTTTTTTTTCCGATCACAGGTGCAAATGTGACTGAATTCTAGTTCATCATTCATCTTCAGGAACCTGTTTATCTTGATCAGGATGCCAGTAGATCCAAAACCATGGGAATGGGAACACTGATTGTGACGTGGACATGCTGTACACCGTGGACGCATACAGTCCCTCACAGTCGAGTCCACACATTCACATACACATTCAACGAGAGGAAAAACTGAGAACCCAGAGAACATTGGGAGAACATGCGAAAAGAACTGGGAATACTAGAGCAGTCAAATACAGAGTCCAACTTTGCATGAAATCATCTTTTATTTTTTTAAAAATGTCTTCATTAAATAGACTTAATAAAGCCGCTCAGGTCCGACATCTATTAGTCGGCTTTGAATTCAGACTGCAGGTCAGAATGAGGGAAAACTAACCAGCATGCTCAGCACTGACATCAAGGCTTGAGCGGCTCTAATCGAGAGTCCGTATTTGTATTAGTGAGAAGCTGAGCACTAATCCCTACAGTAGTCACGACTCTGGAGAACGTGATTCAGCTAATCATCTCACTGGATGATCATGGGATGTGTTCGATTAGGTTTGGTTTTACCCATGACTGAAAACGAGCTCCAGGCCAAAGCGCGTTACTGTAAACACAGGATAAAATTTGTTCTTGCAATGCTTTAGGGCTGGAACGCTCCTTGTTACCATGAACACACACTCATTCATTCAGTGACAGCTTAATATTAATAGTGACTTAATATCATTAAGTGTCATTTCAACAGTTTTAAATGGTTTAGATGCCGAGATCTCGCAAAAGGAGTTCATTTTGTGGCACTACACACTGTTTCCTCCTAGCTCTTTGGCGCATGTGTAAAAAAAAAAAAATTAATAAACTAATATATTAACATATAAACATATGAATTATATTTTGGCTTGTACATTATTTCTTATAAGAAAATCACACATTTTACACTTCCAAGGTCAGGAATCAGACCTATTACAACAAAGATCGACATTACAGCTCAATGTATTAGTCATGAACTAGTGAAACTGCAGTAGATACATTTCTATAAGGCAGAAGTGGAATAATCTTAAATAATTAGCATGGCTAGCTATTTAACACTTTATGCTATCTGTTGGTTTAAAATAATCATTAAATCTACTCCTCTCTTGCTCACTCATTCTCTATACCGCTTATCCTGTACAAAGTGGAAGGAGGCCTGGAGCCTTTCGCAGGGGACTCGGGGTACAAGGCGCTGTACATCCTCAATGGGGTGCCAGTCTATCTTAGTGCACACAAGCTCACACACATTCATGTACTCCCTTACACTCTAAACCAAGTAGTCTAATCTGCATGTCTTTGGACTGTGGGAGGGAACTGGAATATCTGGAGGAAACCCACCAAGCACGGGGAGAACATGCAAACTCCATGCACACTGACCTGAGGTGGGAATCGGAGCCTTGGCCCTGGAGGTGCAAGGCCACAGTGCTAACCACTATGTCACCATGCCACACAATCTACTTCTTACTAGGTAGATACATATCAATAGTACATAATGCAGACATTTATTGGACAGAACCTGCTTTATGTACTGTGTAGATTTAACAGTGTAACTGTTGGCAATAGGCCTGGGAATCACCAGGGATCACCCGATACGATACGATACGATATTATCATGAAACCCAAGTTTCGATTCGATTGTATTGCGATTCTATAAACTTCCTTGAATCCATTTTTTTTTTTACAATTCTAAACATACTTGCCAAGAAATCTTCTCCTACCACACAATATGCTATAGCAGGTACTCAAATATAAATTTGAAAGGTCCACTTGGTAGTCCTTTTAGTGTTAAAAGTGACATCATCTTTGTGCCACCAGTTGTTTGAACTTGGGCATAAAAGGTGTGAGGACCAGGTGGAGGCAATGATGTAAATGTTCATTGATGAGAGAGCTGCGATATGTTTTTCACCGTGCTCATAGTTGAAACGGCAGATTCACAAACATTTGAAGGGCCATTTTCTGCAGGACAGGAACACCTGCTGCAGTAACCATCTTTGTCCAGAAGGTGAGAAGGTGACCACTTTTGATTGCTAGATTAAGCACATTGGTTTTCTGCTTCCCACAGGGAGCACAAATGCATATTTTTCTGCCCACAGAATGAGTAGCTCACCTCTAATATCTTCCACGAGTCGTTCATTCTTTTGAATCTACTGCACCGCATAGCGACTATGGGAGTCACGTGATAAATTAACGAACAACTCGGGACTTGGCGATTCGTTGAGAACCGTTCAATACATAGTCTACAGAGGTTTTGCGATGATTTGCGCATGCACGCCCAGTAGAAAATGAACGAATCACTCTTGGAGACGACTCGTTCTTCTGAGTCACGTTAAAGATTCATTCAAAAAGAATGAATCGTTCATGAACGACCCATCACTAGAAGACTCAAAGATATATCGCGCGGAAAAACAATTAAATTAGCATGTTTGTTTTGGCGTCGGTCCAGATTTAACCGTATTTGGGTCCGGATGTGGACAGGAGTCCGCCGATTGAGTACCCATGTGCTATAGTATGCTGCCTGCCGACTTGTAGAATTATTGAAGAACTGAAATAAATAAATAAAAATGTAAAAAAAAAAAATGTTTTGGAGTCAGTTTGGCGATACCATGAATTGCAACACGAAACAATCACATCACTGAATCGATTTTCCCCCAAGTCAATCTAGCACTACAGTCAACTTTGTCAATAGGTTGTTAGGCATTGTCAAGTTGGCATGTGATACAGAAATACACAAGCAGTCATCCAAGGTTATTACGCCTTGCACTTTTAAGCCTTGAATGGATAAATAAGTAATATAATATTATAATTGCAATATAGCAATAAAGAATGCCAGAACACCTTTCTGACAATATGACATGTATCACTATTGGAACAATGACAAAATGTGATTAGATGTTAATAAAAAACAAAAAAAATTTTTGTTAACAAAAAAATTGTGCGCAAAACATATACACTTAGAAACATAAGAAAAAAACTTTCTCTGCATTTTCACCTCAATGTGACCTCATATAAGAAGAGCCCCTCCCCTGACTCAGCCCTGCTGCTCTCTGGGTGGGGGTGGGGGTGGGGGTGTGGCTCAACAGTAGTTCATTCACACAGAGTAATGAAAAAAAGCACAATCTAGGGGGTATTTGAGCTGGAGCATTATGGAGGAGTTCTGTGACCCGTGTTAACTAAATATGGGACTTTTAAGTATCATGAACTGATGTTCATAAATGCAACCACTGCTATTAAAACTACTTTGTTTATCTATAAAAAAAAGAGAAAATTCACTGTTGTTACTCCTAATTCAGCTTAATAAGAGTTGTTTTTTTCTGCACAAATCTTATAAACATTTCCACATGTAGTGTTAGTGTTGTTAACACGATTCCCATGACTAAATAAATATTTGGGATTAACTATAGCCTGTTGCACCCCTCGTAACCCCAGACTCTTGACACATATCCTGACCTCTGTCTGATCATCTGACATTTATGTTGTCCTTCGTAACCCGCTTTTCTTTGTGCCTGAGCATCATCAAGCGCTCGCAAATAACCAGCGTGAGCAGACGGGAGGTAGGACGAGGCTTGAGGGCAGGTTGTTGTGACTCTCCACAGGGTCGCTCACTCCTATGAAGTCAGACACCGGGGTCGAAAGGTCAGCTAGGTGCTTTCTTGTGGTTCCCACACACACACACACACACACACACACACACACACACACACACACACACACACACACACACACACTACAGCAATAATCATAATGTTAATACAATCGGGCATTCTTTATTCGCATATAAACGTTTTACAGGACCAAGTTAGGTCGCTGTGCTCAGAGCAGCGGTAATAAGTAACATATTACCATGTTATACGTATCATATTACAGAGTACAAGCCTCAGGAATGCAATGCCAGTTTTAGCTACATGAAACCAAGGTTGGCTAATTAGAGAGTCAGCATTTCCGAATATAATCAGCGCAGCTTTCAGATGGGTATAAAAAAAACAAAACTTTTTTTTTTTTTTACAACTCTTGAGTTGTTTGGAATCAAAACCCACACACATGGGAAGACCTAAAACAGAAATGATGATCACACAAAAGCGAGGGAGTTTGTTGCTCCCCTTAGGAGCGGCTCACGAACATCTGCTTTTGTGCAGGCTGTCTGGCTGCTTTTCGAGTTGATGATTCAAAAAAAAAAAAAAAAAAAGTGTATGCGAGCACGTATGGGGTGTGATGCAAAACACCATTTTGAAATCCTATTCATTATGATAGACATTCTCTGCCGAAGAAATCAGCAATGCATAAATATGAATATGGAGTAGAAAGTGCAGAACAACAAATATTATAAAAAGTCTAATAAGAAAAAGAAGTAGAATGCATTAATATTGTGCTATAATGCAGCAGGGAACCTGTTGTTTTGTGTCTTTGTCCAACTCCACCATACATTACAAAAGGGTGATGTTGGTGCAAATGCATGGATGTGATCAGGGTATCAGCGCTCATGTACAGTACTGCTATTCGCCAGATTCAGCATAATGTTTCAACCCCTTCCCACCCTTCTGGTCTTCCTCATCCTAACAGCTTTCTAGCCAAAAGCACTCCCAAAAGTCTTAAGGATTTAGAGAAATCTTCCAGCTCGTGATTGCTGCTGACCAAAGCCATTACTGTTTTCCATGACCTAATGTAGTAGTACACTTGTCACTAGCCTAAAAGTGTACCTAGTAGAGATCTTTTAAAAAAAAAAAAAACACTATTGCCTAAACTGATTTGAAACACCTTTTCTTCTTCTTCTTTCTTCTCATGAACAGAGAATGGGTGGTCTTGATTACGTTTGATTGTTACTACACCTCATGGAATACAAGTCGAATTATATGATGAATAGAATACTTTTTAATTTTGTTGATTTTATTTCCTAAAGAGGCGCACTTAAGCAAGAACCGCTCCTTGACCAGTACCGTACAATATGCTGCATACACCCTAATGTGTGTATGTGTGTGTGCGTGCGTGTGTGTGTGTGTGTTTAGCCTCGATAAATAAGATTGTATACAAAACAGCAAAAAATTGCAGGTGAAAATCTCATGTGTCTAAATAATTGCAATTTTTTAAAATATATTTAGGAGTCGTATAGTGTTAATTAACTGCAGTGACCATAACATACTGTACTGTACACAGCAAGATGAATTCTCATAACAAAAGTGAAATGTACATACAAAAATTGCCACCTTTTTACGATCTGACAGATCATGACCTGTAAGGAAATTTGTAAATATGATCAAAGCAAAATAAATGAGTAAACAAAAACAAAACCCCCTAATTTCTAAAAATAAATAAATAAATAAATAAATAAGTCACAGCACTGTTTGGGAGTACTTTATGGAGTACTTGTTTGTTACAGTATGTACCTTGCTTTATAAAAACAAGGTGATCGTCTCAGTTTCAAGCATCTGGAGGTTGCGAGGGAAAAAAATTGTACTTGATCTCGATGCCAATTCGCAGAAGGGAGGCGACCACTGACCTGGGGTGAGTAACAGAACTCGCTGTGATTGAGAGCATTAGCAGAAAGCTACAACACGGATATTAGCTATGATTAGAGGAACTGTCCGGAATGGTTAGAACATCGGAGCTGAGTTTCCCCAAAGCATCACCGCACAAAAATCATTCTTAAATGGTGGAAATAGCATCATATTAAACTTTCTCTTTCAATACATATGATCCTAACCTTGGGACACATCTGGGAACATTGATTTATTGACTCCATTAATATCCTAAATCAAGTATACCTGGAAAATTTTCATATGAAAAAATTAATGTTGGATTTGTTCATTTGTTAATTTTATGCAAGATATTGACATTGGCTATGAGATAAATCAAACTTTTTGAATTATAAATCCATTTTTTACACCTAAGACTTTGTCAGTCAGCTGAGAAACGCTCTTATGTAAAGCTAGAGAAATTGCTCTTGGGGAAAAGAAAAGAAAAAAAAATAGAAACCACAGTCTCCTGTTACTGCTCCACTCCAAAAACGTTAGTGTCTTTGACCGGCCATTTGGTTCCCTTCCTTAGTAGTATGCTTTGCTTTCTTTGAAATGTTACACAAGGGACATTAATCACAGAGCCCCTGGAGGTCATGGGCAGTTCGCGGATCAGTGCTAAGCAAGTGAGCGAGGGAACAAGAACCTGAGAAAGCCAGTGAGCTTCCATAGAGAGGCAACACTGCGAAAACACTGGATTGGGCTTTAGCCCAGAGAGCGTGCATTAGTCCAGGACTGAGACACGGCCCAGGTGGGATGAAACAATGAGGGAACAAGTAACCAGGGGAAATAGGAAACAGAAAGTCTGTCGAATCTCCTGGCTTTCCCTTTTCAGCCATGATCGTTGTGTACTGAATGAAAGTTTGTTGGTGCCTGCACGACATGTAAAGTTATTCCAAGACAACCACAAAAAAGGCACTGATGTGCAACAGGAGGTGTGAGTATGTGTAGAATGCTGTCGACCAACAGCATGTTGTTTGTTTATATGCATAACATTTCTCTCTGGTTTCTGGAAGAATCGCGGTGCGGAATTTGTGCTGGACAAAGTGAGTAACGATGAACTGCTTGTCTCAGGTTTTGGATTTGTTTAGACGGACAATGCTCTTGTCTGGTTTAAATTTTACTTGATTACTGGTTTGTTTTAGTGTTATTAGAGATTCCTCAGAACCTGAAAAAGTTTAGTATGGTGTCCCACAAGGCTCTGTTTTAAGTCCTCTATAGTGCTAGCTTTATATACAGCCCCTTGTATGTGTCATTTAAAAAACTTAATTGCTTTTACATTTACGCTGATGATAAACAATTCTACCAAACAATGTCATCCTGGACAATACTGACTCCAAGACAATACTGTATACTGTACATACAGATGATGAGAATCTCCCAATATAACAACTTAAAATTAGTGAATCCACACACACAAGAAATTCAAAAAAGACATATGCAATATTGTATACCCCTGGTGAAAGCAGTACCTCAGAGGTTAAGGTGTTGGACTATTAATCAGAAGGATCATATATATATATATACACGTATGAGAATTAAAACACACCAGTACAATATTGTCTAAAGTGTTGTACTACACTACTAAACTCTAAACACCAAGGAGACATCTCATACAACTGAAAGTTTTATGTAAGTGAAACACACTCACACACACACACACACACACAGGATCAAGCATCACTTTAAAATGAGGCTGTAATATATAACGGCTCAAGGGATTTAACAAACTCTGATAAATGGTCATGATAAATGAGCTAGTTTCTCTACACATACACACAGACAAACACACACACAGCCATGTGGCCTTAACGCTGGACTATATTCAACTCTAAACTTTGAGTCACTCAAAAGAAAAGGGAGTTAAACAGTGTCTAGAGGATCCATTTGCGCTCATATCAGTTTGTATGTGATAGTAGCGCTTTTAGAAGCGTTTTAGCACAAATCTGCTCATGAACACCTTTTATCTTTGATGGATAAATTTCTAATATTTTTAGCTTGCCCTCCCATTCCCATAACACATGTTTATTCACTGTATTTTTAACTATTTGAAATGATTTAAATCACATATGTGCTTTTTACATCACATTCCTGCGGCTCTATACTACGTTCCAGCACCAACACTACTTCATACATTTATGGCATTTGGAAGACGCCATTGTCCAGGGCGACTTACGTTTTTGGCTCATTTTACATCTGAGCAGTTGACGGTTAAAAGCCTTGCCCAAGAGCACAACTTCTGGGGCTTGAACTAAGGACCTTCTGATCAGTATTCCAACACCTTAACCACCGGCCCACTTACACTTCTCATTTTAGCCAGTCAATTAAATGAATACTGAATTAAATTAAGTAAACAGAATGGTACATAGTCGTCTTGTCGTGCCTGATCTTTTAATGATTGAATTTTTTCATTTTCAAAAAAATTAAACCCTGTTCTCATAAGTAGAAAATGGGAACCATTTAAATCTGAAACGGGTCCATGGTGAAAAAAGTCTGAGAAACCCTGCCTTAGAACACGTTTCATCAAAAATTCCACTCTTACAAAATCTGCATGTGGATCCCAGAATGAAGGCATGAACATGAAGGAAAGCTAGAAAAAGATTGCAAAATCGAGTGCAAAACAGGGGAAAGTGAAGGGAGGATGATGAAAAAAATGCATGATCACATCACAATCCTCTCCTCCACAGTACTGCATAAAGTAACTATGAACTTTCTACTCAAGTCTTCCAGATTTGTCATTTCCCAAACATGGCCTGGATGACTGATGAGCCCTTCCTCCCTCTTTCTAACCTTCACCCCAACCTCAGTTTTCTTAGTGCCTCCCAGCTTGTCCCGCTACCCCTCCCAAACATCCTCACCAAAGAGATAAATGACAGGGGGAGGAGAGAGGGAACATCTGTACAGGTGTGGCTGGAAGTAATAAGTAAAATTATGATCGATAAGTGTTGGAATTAAAGAATGCCCAAGGGAGATATCTACTAGGCTTTAATCAGGGCTGCTAAAAATACAGAAAAGAGTCACGGCCTATCTATTAATAAAGATGGTAATCTTAACAGGGTGTGGACTGATTCAGCATGACCGGAGATAGCCTCAACTTGTATTTTTATTTTTCTCAAGTTATTCAGCTAATTAAGAATAAGTGTTTAACATCTGTAAAAATTTATTAGTGTAGCCACTGTGCTGGATAAGTCTCAATTATAAATTGTACTTTATTAAAGTCAATAGCTTACAAATATAATAGTACAGTAGAGTGGAACCTTGGAGTACGAGCATAAATTGTTCCGGAAGTGAGCTCGTATTCCTAAACACTCGTAAACCAAATCAAATTTTCAGATAAGAAATAATGGAAACTCTAATTATTCATTTCACAGCCCCCCAAAAAAAATACATAAAAATAATTAACACAAAATAAAACAAATTAACCTGCACTTTACCTTTGAAAAGAATCGCGACAGAGCAGTGTTTCTGTGTAGAGCAGAGAGAAAGTGTGTGTGTGTGTGTGTGTGTGTGTGTGTCTGTGAAGAAGAAAGTAGGAGGGGTCTGTGTGTGTGGGGGGGGCACGGTGTACAATGACGCACGCACACACAGACACAAAAAGCAGGCTTGTACACAGAGAGAAAATGGATCTTTAAGCTCTCTAATGAGACTTGGTTTTAACTTTACATGTGTGCTGTACACACACGCATACACACATAAAAAAATATATGTTATAGTAGTGTCATAGTAGACAGTACACACATGCACGAATATTGATTATACCCGTAAGAGATGAGCACTAAGACCCAGCAGGGGAGACTATTACCCACAATTCCGAAGCGCAAGAGAGAGAAAAACCGTTGGCTCAGTTGTGATCACGTGGCACTCTGCGTCAAAACAAGAAGCGCATGCGTGATGCATGATACTCGGTACTCGTAAACCAAGACTTGTTCGTTTTCCAAGTGATAAGTTATTAAAAATCTTTGCTCGTCTTGCGAAACACTCGTAAACCGATTTACTCGCAATCCAAGATTTCACTGTATTACTAAATAACTGTTTTGTTATAGTAGAGTTATAGAGAAAAAGTTCCAATATAGAAAGTGATAGGAATAGGAAAGACTCTCATCTGAGCAGCTGAGGTGGACGTCTCTAAATACATCTCATAAAAGACAAAATGACATCTTACATATTCATTTTATTGCTTTACTCTCGCACTGACATTTTAAACAGATCCTGCAGTGTTTCTTTAACTTCAGAGCGAACCCGTCAATATGCTGACATCAGTCAAATCCTAGTTCTCCCTAATGGTCTTTGTGGAACTTGCAGACTGACACATGCACACCAGAAACACACCCCTGACCCTGTGATTTGCTGTCATTTCTGCTCACTCTGTCTTCCACATCGTCCATCTTCACAGCTGTGTATTTCGACGTGTGAGGCTTGTTAATGGCCTGATCATGAACCGGACATGGGTGGCCTCATTAGTCCATACCTCCAGTGACCGTGACAGACCCGAGGAGAGAGACCAAAACTTCTGAGGCCCTCAACAATGCAGCATTTTGTACCGCACAATTTTAGTTTCCAGTTTTGTTTTCTGTATTTGCTGTCTTTCCTACGCCATGTCATCGGTGTGGAAATGATGGGGGAATTTATGTGTTGCTAAAACGGTTGCTGAAAGCAGATCCTTTTGATTGTGCAAATTCCCTTTATTTCTCTATATAATCCCTTTCTACACTACTGCACTTATCCCAGAGTTTCACTTGTGCCATCAATGTAGAGAGTTTTCTCAGTACGCAGGAGCCATTATCAGACTGCCTGCTTCACGTCTGAAATGCTGGCCTCCCAGGAACTCCGTTACATTTACATCTTAGGCATTTGGCAGACGCTCTTACCCAGAGCGACTTGCAAAAGTGCTTAATGACCCAAACATGTGGAATTTACTTGGAGCGAGGTCAGGACTGTACCGGAGACGTGGCAATAACTCCAGCCGAGTTCCTGTAATGACTGGAGTGGGTTCCCGGCCTTCTTTAAAACATTAAAAGAAGTTTTACTGCGACTAAGAGTCTCATCACCATGCTGTGCTGGCAGTCTTCTGTAAATGTCAATCGGTTTTACACCTGCAGTGGGTTTTATCTCCCCAGGAGTCCCAGTATGACTTGAACATCCTCATAGTTTTTCATAGACCTCAAAAATTAATAAAAGTATTTGAATCGTGATCATACTTTCTGGCTGATTATACCTTAGTTTATCTAGAGATACTTATTGATTTGACTTTACACACTTTTTTTTACTATTTGGAATAATATACAGTTGACAAAATTATTGGCACCCTTTCAAAGATCTTCCTAACTGTAACCATCATGATCCAGCCAAATTGTGTTGTGGTTAAATGAGGCTAAAATTAAACTCTTTGGCAACAAACATCGAACACCAGCACAAAAAAAGGAAACTCTATACAAAGAAAATCCAATAAAACCCACTGTAAAACTGATGGTTTGGAGCTGCTTTGTGGCTACTGAAAAAGTGACTCTCTTGAAAAATAATGACTGTCAATGCTGCAAAGTATATATTAAGGATATTTAGGCCTAAAACATGGCTGTCTACATTTCTACTTTGCGTGCAAAGAGAAAAAAAAAAAAAAAAAAACACACACACAAATGTTTGCAACAGCTATTTCAATTCCATATTGATATTTTTGAAAAATTAATACAGCAATTTATCTTATATTCGGCAACTTGTATCTAACAATTGTGAATCAATATCAAATACTGTACATCACACAATTGTGGTAGCCCTTGGCTGGAGGCACACGATGACCCACAAGCAGTGGTACAAAGGTAAACTAATTTACTAAATGCAGGATAACATTTTGCAGTTGTGAGATATAAACTAGGCGGTATAAACAGTGGTGTAGTGGTTAGCACAGTCGCCTTGAACCCGGCCAGGTTCGATTCCCATCTCTGTGTCCGTGAAATCTGCATGTTCTCCCAGTGCTTGGTGGGTTTCCTCCCAAAGACCTGCAGATTAGGCTAATTGGTGTTCCCGTAGTGTGTGAATGAGTGAGTGTATGTATGTGTGCCCTGCGATGAATTGGCACCCTGTCCAGGGTGTACCCCGCCTCGTTACCTACATAAGCCTCCTGGGATAGGCTCCAGGCCCCCGCGACCCTGAATACAGGATAAAGCGGTATAATCAATGAGTGAATGAGTGAGTGAGATATAAACTATTAACTGCATTAAAAAAAACGTTGCAACTGCAAGATATTACGTAGCTCAAAATGGTGAGTAATATTTTCTCGTATGTGGCAGAAGCATGCTTTTATAGAACAGGACTATGCAGAATCCTCATAGGATTAAGCTTTAAAGCTCATTCGGTTCATTTATTATCATTATTTATATTTATTTTTGCTCAAGATGGCAAAGATTCTGGAAATGGTGTCACAAACACCCGTTTTTGCGGCCGGCACTAGGACCCGGAAGTAGGACGGTCGTAAAACAGGAAGCATAAAAGGAGACAAGATGGCGCTTCACATCACTCTGTCATTAAGTTGCCCATGTCGGTTCAGATCATCCGTCTGCCATATCGTGAGTACTCACTTTCTTGGGTTTATTTTCTGATACGAGTGTGTGTTTATAGGACGCGGGTTAAACTTGTGTTTTTCCCTTGCTCCTCGTTTGTGAGAGTCCTTAGACTAAATCGCGTGGTTATCCTGCCTACTCGCTTGCTTCCGCGTTTGGGTTTACCATCCACGCTACAAAGGGCTAACCGCTAGTGCTAAGTCTTCTGATCATCCCGGTTAGTTTCGTGACAAATGGCTTAACATACTGTACAAGATGGAGACCGGCACATTTCCCTATGGAGCAAAATTCTTAAATCGCATCAGCCATTGCTTTAAAATCTCTTTACTACTGAAGACTATTCATACTAATCATCAGTCTATGAACATGATGATATCACCGCAGCACCACATGCAAACATTCCTGAAACTTGATGCATGCATTTCATTTATGTATTTCTCCCCTGAGCAATCTTTCAACAGATATAAACACCCCTCATGCCCATCCCCCCCACCACAAAAACACACACTCAACACACAGGCACAATACTTTCTTCCTTTCCATGCCCAATCCTGCTTGATTGCTATAAAAATACAATTTCAAGCCCTTCAGCATGAGTTAGCTTGATGGATTGAGTGATGGCGCTGCAAAAGACATGAGAAGAGTGGTGATGACAGAGATGTTTCCTATGGAAACAATGCAGGTCATATATATGCCTGATGAATGAAACCTAGCTGTGCTGAAAACCCAGCTGTGCCGATCAATTAGGCTGACAAACTGCTACATTAGCCGTCATCTCGGACTTAATTTTTATACAAGATGTAACAACTGGACAATTTCTTGCAAAACTGTAAAGCAGGAGTTGTAACGCTGTGCTGTCTTGTGTTGTCAATATTTATAAACTTAAAATGATTGCTTATGGGTTGTAACATCATTTGGCATGTGTGTGTGCCGTCTGCTGGACACTGTGAGACACACACTGATAAACACTTTAGTACCGGCAGATGGGTATGCGTGCCACACACGCGTAGGTATTGGCAAAAGACACGTGTTGTGTATTAGACCTGCCTCCTGCATGAAATAAGTTACAGCTACTGTATGCTGTTTGTGCAAATGCATACGGGCTGTGATGTGAGGAAACCATGGTGGATTGTGACTTGTTTTTTTCTTTAATACCTTTGATATCGATGTCTCTGCATGTAATAACAACAGATAGTAGACTGATGATTGTCTTTATACCCCAGAGACTATAAGTGCTAAAAAGTATTAGCTTTATTACTTTCAACAGCAGAAGTTGAGTCAAATTTATGTAAATTTTCTGTTTTAAATTCTGGACACACACAATTTTTTTATATATATATATATTCCTGAAAATAGTTGCCTGAAAGATTTATATAAAATCATAAAAATAACGATCTCCATTAGTGTCTATGTGACACTTAAAGAGTTTTTAGAGTGTTGTGTCAAACAAACGTCCATACCTCTAAAAAAAATTTTTTTCCCTTATTTGAAAAAGAAATTCTGAGGTTTCTTATTGAGCTGCAAAATTGGGCAAATGGTGGCAGTTTAAGTACATAGGTCAAAATTGGAAGCCTGTCTGGCTATAGCTCCCAATTCATTGTAACTGGACGGGTTTCAACAGTAGGACAGTAGAAACCCTTTTTATTTACTTTTATTTTTCAAAAAAAAAAAAAAAAGATTTGAAAGCTAACTGACGTGATTTATTTCTTTTGGTGATCCGCCAAAAATTCTGTGTGCTACAGCTGCAGGAAAACAGTCACAATGTTACATCTATGGGAAAACTGGCAGAAAAACTGGTCATTGTAGGACTACTGCTGGACCACACCAGTTATAGTGAGTGATTTCCATATGTGATCGGTCCAGGGCTAAGGCCACCATAAGTGGTAAAGACTGCATAATATTAATAATAAGAGCAATTCATAAGAATAATAAAATGCATTAAATTATACTGAAATTAACGTTACAACTTAAAATAATAAAGTAATATTCAGTTCATATTACTGGAGCTAATTATTTATTTTTTTAAGAGACTAAATATGTCTTAATGTGTTTTACACTAATCAAAACTGTAAAGAAAACTTGTTAAAGTAAAAACCTGTATAAAGTAAAAATGTATACAGGTAAATCATTAAAAAAAAGTTCCCTAACTTTTTTTTAATGCAGCACAATTTTTTTTTATGCAAAAAGATTCTATACTAATTAATACTCATACTAATACTCACACTTGTATAAGTATTTTTTTGGTAATACCTAAGCTTTAATTTCTAACTGCAATCTGCAGAACTGTATAAGAAAGAATGGATAAAGTGGATAAAGTACCCATATGCACTGATAAAAAGTGCAGGTGTGTGAGGAACACAAAGATAGACACTCATTCTCATGTTGCAAAAATGACACTGATTACTTACGCTAATATGCAGTAACAGTATGAAGGACACACCCACAAACACATGATCACTTCTTCATTTCGGGAATTGAATTTCACCTCTGCACATCAGAAGAAGCCCTGCTTTCAGCACCTAGCCACATGGGTTAACTAGATTCTGTGCCAGTCCCAGGCATACAGCTGACATCTGCCACTTCTGATACTAATTCTGGGCAACTCTCGCAGCGAGTGTGAGTCTCCTACTGTTACCACTGCCAGTGCCGTTCCAACACGCAGGGGTTAAAGGATTGAATGAGCACTTTGTGGCCCAGCACAAGCCGATAATCACATGCAAATAGTGGGTTAAACCCACAATTGGCCACACAAACATTATGGCTTTTTATTTGTTTTAGTGCAGGCTGTCACTCACCAGAGTTCCACCTCTGAACTAAATGTCTGTGCAGACGTAGAAAGAATGCCACACTTGTTACTGCTTTGCGGTCAAGTTCAATAATATTTGACAAGAAAATTCTTCCAGCAACGTCATGGCAAGTGTAAAGTCCAATACTCAATAAAGTTCTGTACTGGAAATTAGCACTAGCATCTAAAATGCTAAAGACAATTTTGGATTTTACAGGCAGCTGAATCCTGATTTAAGAACAGGTGATGGGTTTCATTTTGGCTCTACTCCAGTGTGCAAATCTGGCCTAATGGTCAAGCGCCATCACCCGTGGTCAGGACAACAATCACTGGAGGACCTCACTATAGTTTTAACCATTCTGAGTGACATCCATTCTCTGTACAATTATGCAAATATAATTCAGAAAACTTGCACAGAATTTAGTCAGAGTAAAGCCGTGAATGGAGGAACATTGTGTTTGACAATTTATGCTGACTGGAAAAAAATATTTAAATAGTTTGGGAAATAAAATAATCTCTGAAATATAAATTATAATATAATAACAGAGTTGTTGTTTTTTTCCTGTAAAGTTATGTTATGCTTTCATTCAAAATGTAAATAAAATAAACCTCCAGCTTATTTTCTAATATTGAAGCATATTGTTTTGTACCTTCTATAACTGCAGAATTTATATAGACTTATGATTAAACATTTTTTAAATAATTTATGTCAGGTTTACTTGCTAATTATCTGACTAAACATGAACATGACTTAAATATCCTGCCAAATGTCCTGTCAACTTAGATCACGGTAGTTGACTAATGGCAGCAGAGACTATAAGCATTTATAAACATAACTTTAAAATCCTGTCATTAAAAGCAGAGATTCTATACATTTATAAATATTACTTAATATCCTCACAGGAAGCCTGTCAGGTTAGCACATGTTAGTTAGCTGGCTAGCATTGAAAACAAACTAGAAACATTTATAAATATGACTTCCAGAAAATATGTCAGGTCAATCTAGTGTTAGCAGTAGAAAATCATTTTATAATTCACACAATTATAAATATCACTTGGAAATCCTTTCAGAAATTTAGTCAGGGTAGCTTCTGACAGCTAGATAACTAGCATTAGCACTAGAGACTGAAGACATCAACTACATAAACTAGAATTATGAAGGTCTTTAAAAACAAACAGTGTCAAAAAAAAAAAAAAAACAGTCAGGATAGTTTATGCTAGTTTCCTGGCTAGCATTAACATCAGAGATGAGAAATATTTATACAGGCCAAAAAAATGAATATATAAATAAAAATCTCTCACACTAATATTTCGTTGGACCATCTTTTGCCCCTTTTTTTTTTTTTTTTTTTTTTAAATAAATGGTGCGTATACGCCATGAAATTGTTTCGATAAGCTTATGCAATGTCTCACATTTATTTCTGTCCAGACATACATTTATTTCTCATCCAGATCTTGTATTGATGGTGGAAGAGTAGAAGGCCAAGTGTTCTCCAGCACATCCCAAAATTCTTAATGGGGTTAAGTTCTTGGACTCTGCAGTGGCCAATCCATGTTTGAAAATAATATCTCATGCTCCCTGAACCACTCGTGCTCATTTTGAACCAGATGAATGGCTGCATCGTCATTGCATGGTGTCAATATGCCCGTGACACCAAGGAAGAAAAAATCCATTGATGGAAAAATATGATCAATATATTCAGGTAGTCAGCTGGCGTAATTTTTTTGGGTACCTCACTTTGTTGAACTGAGATCAGAACACTGCCCCACTAGCTTGTTCGGTAGACACTAGGCATGATGGGGCATCACTTTAGCTTCCTCTCTTCTTACTTGCCCTGATGTTCCCATCACTCAAGAACAGGGTAAATCTGGACTCATCAGACCACTTGACATTTTCTAATGCTCTGCAGTCCATTCTTTATGCTTCCTTGTTTAGAGCTACACAGCTGTTTTGTCCCAATATCTTTGGGATATTGCCTATATGTAAATGCATTTACTTTCACTATTAAACATAGCCCCCTCCTTGAACCACCACCTTATCGTGGTGGAGGGGTTTGCGTGTCCCAATGATCCTGGGAGCTATGTTGTCGGGGACTTCATGCCCCCGGCAGGGTCACCCATGGCAATCTGGTCCTAGGTGAGGGAACAGACAAAGAGTGGTTCAGAAGACCTCTTATGATGAACAAGACCATTGGAAAACGTTTTCCCTCGCCCGGACGTGGGTCACCGGGGCCTCCCCTCTGGAGCCAGGCCTGGAGGTGGGGCCCGATGGCGAGCGCCTGGTGGTCGGGCCTGCACCCATGGGGCCCGGCCGGGCACAGCCCGAAGAGGCAACGTGGGTGCCCCTTCCCATGGGCTCACCACCTGTAGGAGGGGCCAAAGAGGTCGGGTGCAGTGTGAGCTGGGCGGTGGCCGAAGACAGGGCCCTTGACGGTCTGATCCTCGGCTGCAGAAGCTGGCTCTAGGGACGTTGAATAATGACCCAAACGTATTGTGAGGGTCTGCTGGGAGCGTCTGGAGTCCCCCGTCAGGGCGAGCTTCAACTCCCACCTCCGGAAAAGCTTCAACCACGTCCTGGGGGAGGTGGGAGACATTGAGTCCGAATGGACTATCTTCCGCGCCTCCATTGTCGAGGCGGCCGACCGGAGCTGTGGCCGTAAGGTGGTCGGTGCCTGTCACGGTGGCAACCCAAGAACCCGTTGGTGGACACCGGCGGTGAGGGATGCCATCAAGCTGAAGAAGGAGTCTTACCGGGCCTTTTTGGCTGGTGGCACTCCGGAGGCAGCTGATAGCTACCGGCAGGCCAAGCGGAATGCGGCTTCCGTGGTTGCTGAGGCAAAAACCCAGGCGTGGGACGAGTTTGGGGAGGCCATGGAGAATGACTTCCAGACGGCTTCGAAGAGATTCTGGTCCACCATCCGGCGTCTCAGGAGGGGAATGCAGTGCACGGTCAACACAGTGTATAGTGGGGATGGTGCGCTGCTGACCTCGACTCGGGACTTTGTGGGTCGGTGGGGGGAGTACTTCGAAGACCTCCTTAATTCCACCAACATGCCTTCCGATGAGGAAGCAGAGTCTGGGGACATAGAGGTGGACTCTTCCATCTCTGGGGCCGAGGTCGCCGAGGTGATCAAAAAGCTCCGTGGTGGCGGGGCCCCGGGGGTGGATGAGATCCGCCCGGCGTTCCACAAGGCTCGGGATGTTGTAGGGCTGTCATGGTTGACACGTCTCTGCAACATTGCATGGACATCGGGGACAGTGCCTCTGGACTGGCAAACCGGGGTGGTCCTCTCTTCAAGAAGGGGGACCGGAGAGTGTGTTCCAACTACAGAGGAATCACACTCCTCAGTCTCCCCGGGAAAGTCTATTCAGGGGTCCTGGAAAGGAGGGTCCGTCGGTTAGTCGAACCTCGGATTCAGGAGGAGCAGTGTGGTTTTCGTCCAGGTCGCGGAACAGTGGACCAGCTCTACACCCTTAGTAGGGTTCTGGAGGGGGCATGGGAGTTTGCCCAACCAGTCTATATGTGCTTTGTGGACTTGGAGAAGGCATTCGACCGTGTCCCTCGGGGAGTCCTGTGGGGGGTACTCCGGGAGTATGAGATATCAGATTCCCTGTTAAGGGCTGTCCGGTCCCTGTACAACCGGTGTCGGAGCTTGGTCCGCATTGCCGGTAGTAAGTCGGACCTGTTTCCGGTGAGAGTAGGACTCCGACAGGGCTGCCCTTTGTCACCGATCCTGTTCATAATTTTTATGGCCAGAATTTCTAGGCGCAGCCAGGGCGTTGAGGGGGTACAGTTTGGTGGGCTCAGGATTGGGTCACTGCTTTTTGCAGGTGACATTCTGTTGGCCTCATCATCCTGCGACCTACAGCTCTCACTGGATCGGTTCGCAGCCGAGTGTGAAGCGGCTGGGATGAGAATCAGCACCTCCAAATCTGAGGCCATGGTCCTCAGTTGGAAAAGGGTGGAGTGCCCTCTCAGGGTTGGGAGTGAGATCCTGCCTCAAGTGGAGGAGTTTAAGTATCTCGGGGTCTTGTTCACGAGTGAGGGTAAAATGGAACGGGAGATCGACAGGCGGATCGGGGCAGCGTCTGCAGTGATGCGGGCTCTGTATAGGTCCGTCGTGGTGAAGAAGAAGCTGAGCCAAAAAGCTCTCAATTTACCGGTCGATCTACGTTCCTACCCTCACCTATGGTCATGAGCTGTGGGTAGTGACCGAAAGAACAAGATTGCGAATACAAGCGGCCGAAATGAGTTTCCTCTGCAGGGTGTCTGGGCTCTCCCTTAGAGATAGGGTGAGAAGCTCAGTCATCCGGGAGGGGCTCAGAGTAGAGCCGCTGTTCCTCCGCATTGAGAGGAGCCAGATGAGGTGGCTTGGGCATCTATTTAGGATGCCCCCTGGACACCTCCCTTGTGAGGTGTTCCGGACACGCCCCACCGGAAAGGGACCCCGGGGAAGACCCAGGACAAGCTGGAGGGACTATGTCTTTCGGCTGGCCTGGGAACGCCTTGTGATCCCCCCGGAAGAGCTGGAAGAAGTGGCCAAGGAGAGGGAAGTCTGGGCATCCCTGCTGAAGCTGCTGCCCCCGCGACCCGACCTCGGATAAGCGGAAGAAAATGGATGGATGGATGGATGGATATTAAACATAGCCATAAGTTCTACTGTATTTATTTTTAAATTTGATTTGACCAAATGTTTAAGTGATCTCCGATCAGGATCAATCAACATTATTTTCCGACAACAGTTATTCCTTGAAGATGATGGTTCACCACTATTCTTCCAGATTTTAATAATGCATTGGACAGTTCTTAACACGTTTTAGTAGTGTCAGCAACACTGATATTAGCACCAGAAATTATAGATACTTATGTAATATGTCTTTAAAATCCAGTCAGAAAGCCCGTCAGGTCAACTCATGAGAGGAAATGGTGACATAAAGCAGAAAGTCAAATATACACAAGTGCAAAATGGTGCTTTGTTAAAAGCTGTTGATGTTTAAAGTTCCTAACAGCATAGAGCAGCCTGCAATAATGTGCCTCCTTCCAGTATGTCCCAACTCTTTTTAAGTGAGGAACGTTCTTCTTAGCATGACGGTAACGATCATCTTGGCACCATACAGCTCTTCACGTTGTTTGGATCACACTTCAGTACATTCTAATAAATAACACAAGCAAGCAGACCTTGAAATTATCTGATAAATGGTATGGCACTTTAAATCCAGTCTGCATATATTCCATATGCTCTTTCTGCTGCATTTACTGTTTTGCTCCAACTGGAGCTCTAGGGAGACTAAAAACCATAAATACTTCCAGTTGCCCACAGTAAAGGTAAAGCCAAATCCAACCCCAAATTAAACATCCCACACTTTTAGGTAGTTAAGCCTGTATAAATCCTTCATGTTAAAACGAGGTGGTACAAAGACTAAGGAATTACGAGATGAAATGGACTGAACTGTTGGAAGTGGCATCACTGGCAGGAATGAAGTGGTTTATCCGAATCCAAACTTCAGAACAGATGAAAATCATTATTAGATTTCGTACTTTGGCTTAGTATTGATGTGAAACCTTTTCCAAAATACTCATATCCATAAGAGTCCAGTGAACATCTCAATATCCAGGATCAAAGGAAAGACCAATCTCTCACTACAATGCCATCACTCCATTCCATCTCCACTCGCCGGTGTTAAAACCTGTCATTTATAATTCCTACATGTTTCTGCCCATACCACCATAATGACTTGCTAACAAGGCTAAAACACAAGACACAGAAAGCCTGTCTCAGGTCAAATATTTGCTTGCTTCAAAAGAAACACAGATGACAAGTGGATTAATCATAGCTGATAAGAAAAACAGGTGCTATGGTTATGAATTCACTTGACAGCTGATCTCTAGACTGAGCTGAGCACCTGCACGTACTGTACATTGAATGCATTAGTAGGTTATTAAACAGGTTGGCACAAAAGGAAGCATGGGAGAAGAAGAATAGACAGATGGAACTTACCATCTAAACAATTTAAAAATAATTTCTTTATATCAGAAATTCTCAGCTTCTCTAAAGGTTCTAAACCGTCTCTTTTGACAGGTCTACAGATCTCTGAATTTTTACCAACATATGCCTAGGTAGATGGTTGCCATTCAAAGATACCTGAGGCAAGTAATTGTGTTTAAGACTAGAGGCAAAAGGTCAAACCCCACAGCTCACCAAATGGAACTGAAAAGCACTCATAAGACTAGTAAACCTGATTGTAAAGACTGGTATTTCTCACTCCAGCAATAACCACAATAAGGTTCCTCCAAACTCTTGGGCTGAAAATACTTTGCATAACATCACCAGTGTGTATTTTTAAAACAACACAGAGTCATACAATGTTAACACACAACCACCGCTATACATACCATCACTTTTTGTCTCAGTTTTTCCAAAGTCACTGCCTTGCTTCTTCATGTGCATCCCACATGTGTCCTTCTCCTTTTTCCACATTCTGATCCTCAGATGTTCTATGAGAGAACATTTGAAACGGTGCCACAAACGTTCGTGAGGAGAACAAAAGAAGCCCCCCCAAAAATGACTAAGGAAGAACGCGGAGGAAATTCTTTGCTTACATTAGTCAAAGCTTTTATTAATCAAAATCATACACTTTTAAATCCGCATAGACACTATCCATCCAAACTGATCCACAAAAATATGTTCCAGGAGTACAACAAAAAGATGACAAACAGAATTTCTACAGTCATCTGTTAACAGTTTCACAACACCCACGACATGGCACTGACAAGTATATTGCGCACTGGGAACAGTAAAATCTTACTAAGTTGTGATAAATGCAGTCATGCATTCCAGATCTGGACAATGCAAAGCTGATGCTTTTGAAACAGAGCCACAGTATTCTGAAGGACAGAATCTTCTATAGAGTGTGAACAGCAATCTATGTTTTCCTTCTGGTCATACTTTCATTTGGTCCCGAAGCAAATGGCGAAATAGAAAGAAACAGCCCCTTCTGTTCTCTTGCACCATATTAAATATGCCTGAAAACATTAAAGCATGCACTGTCTCCTGCTGTTATCCTGGTAATATGCAGCAAGCTGGAAAATCTGTCTGTCTTGAAATCTGGGGTGACTGTGTTGATATGGGAGGAAAGAGATGCACTGGATAAGTGGATCCATGGCACAGCTTGACACTGGCTGGGAAACAAGGTTTCAGCAAATGTGGAATGCAGACACTGAGAACTGTGGTGAAAAGACAAGGAGCGACAAAGGTGGTTATTTACCTGATTATTTTATTTGCATCAGGGGTTCTGGGTTTAATAGTCAAGACCTCGTAGTTTAATTGGGTGACAGTCTGAATGCAGTACACGTTTTTGGCTACAAGCATCAGAATCATAAATGCTGTAATCCCAGTGCTATATCTGTTCTGTTCATGTAAGATTGTTAAATTAAACTGGGCAGCCCTTGGAAGTGGTCAAAGAAATGAGATTTCTAGTTTCCCCAAAGACACAGTCTCTGAAAAAACAATCAATTAACAAAACTAATTTTTGTCTAATTAAATCATCCTTTTGCAATAAAAATGAGACACTTTTCGTTTCTTCACAGAACATATTCCGTTGCAGGTCCAGATGTGCACAGCTGGGTCGGCTTTAATCTTATATAAACATCTGCACCAACTTTCATGTTAGTCTGTGTAGAAAGACTAAGAGACATCCTTGGTGACAGGGGGAAAGAAACACTTTTAATGTGTCTTAATGCAATCTTCCAGGCTTTTGAACTATGGTTTACAAGTAACTTTATCTTACAGGTTTTTGGTAAGGATACAGATGTTTCCTCAATTGAGTTCTCCTGGGCTCCAAGCTGTATATTCATAGCTGTTCTTAGTATATTTTGCTTGAAGTTTAGACTTCACATAGATTAATAAAATATGTAGTGTGTTTGAAGGTCTACATGGGTGCACAAAACTATAAATTATAAATGTTAATTACGTATATATGCTACAATGTTTACAACCTTATCTCTACTGCAGATGTACAATATGAGCAATAGCTATAGACAGCCATTGTGAGATTTGCCTATAATGAAAAATCCACTAACAATAACAGTTTAAGAGGTAGTTCTTTTTTTTTTTAACACATTTCTGAATTATTCAACAAAAGGTATTTTCAAAATAATGTCTTAACTTTTATAGTTTGGCCTTTTAAAAATGGGAATTTTTCAGAAGGGAGAATTAGTGGTTATACAGGTCACGCAAAAGTGTAGATCCATAGGCAAAACATTTTCAAGTAAAACTTACATAAAATTATTACATTTATGACCATTGATTTCTGATTCATTAAATACTCAAGTGGTGTAAAATCACTGGGTGTCATTATAAGTATTTATTATTACATATAGAGATGGTTTTTGGTTATTCAGATGAATCTATGGAAAAACATCAAGTGCTTTTAGATCTGGTTCTATTCCATCATCCTCAATGGTTCCTGAATGGTCAAATACTGTACAGTACATGGCTTAATATAAATTAGGTTGAAATTGCTGAACTAATCCTTTAAAAGCAAAAGCAAGGGTCAGCTAAACTTTTTACCTTTCTTTCTAAAGAAAAAAAAAGTAGTGGTTTTGGCTTCATCTCAAAGACTCCTCCTTTGGCTGTTTTAAGCAAATCAGATGGCTGTCGATGTCAATTATGACAGGAGACAAATCCTTGCCAAAGGGAATTGTCCATGGCTGTCTAGTATGGGCTTGAGCTAAAAATGTCATCTATCACTGACGCATTTGAAATGACAGAGTATGACAGAGGAGCAAAAACACGGTTATTAAGACCTCTGTATCATTAACATCCCAGAAGTCCTAGCATTGAAAAAAAAAACATGAAGAAATACAGGTACCATGATAAAAAGAAAAAAAGGATACATGAATAAAAAAATTAAACAAGGATGAAAATTGGCTGAAAAACAAAGGAATGAAAGGAAAAAAGACAGGTGCTGATAAAGAGAGATCCACAAATCCACAAATAAAGACCAAATGAGACACAAAAGATTGTTTTCATGCATACAGAGATAAGGGAGATAAATGCACAAGACAAGGCAGAAAACAGGAAGGAGTTAGAGAAAATCTCTCAAAATGAAAAAATGTTCCTTGTCTCAGAATCCAATCAAGCAGACTGCTGTGACCTATATAAGCTAAACCCTGCTGCTGTGGTCTTCTGTAAACACAGTCAGCCTTGTGAAAATCATACAAGGCATACAGATGAAAGACAGAGATAAAGAACCAGGATTCCCGAACCCTCTGCTTCATCCTTCCAGTATCCTTATCTGTAGACCATCACCCACCACCTGCATTCAGCAAGGCCGCCTTTGATGGACAGCTTGAACCGCCCCAAACCTGCTCGCTGGTTGGCCAACCAAAGCATGCTTTTGTCTTCTTTCAGCTCAGGGATTGACATTCACAGAAGGGGGCTGTCTAACAAGGCGAACCCAGAGAGAGTGCCATAGAGCAGGGCAAAATGTCAACAATAAAAGCCCTCCTATAGAGACAGACAGCAGGAGTGTGAGTTGAGGCCACAGATGAATAACCTCAAGCGGCTGTGCCATGCAACAAGAGCTGAACGTTCATACATATACTTAAAAAAAAAAATTCACACTGATTTCCTTCTCTAGCCTTTTGCTCCATTTGTTTCCAATTACAGAGTCCCAAAAGTACTTGAACACAATGGGGTTTTGTGGAGTTCAGATGAAAGGTATGCAGGAAAACCAAATGACGCAAACAAAATTTGCCACACTCCTGACAGGAGCAACCACTGCAGGTGCTGCCACTTTCACACAACCCTCTACATCTCGCTGTTTACCAGAAGAAGAAGAAAAAAAAAAAAAGAAGTTAAATAGCCATGTCTAGGAAATCCAAAAGCCAATCCAGGACAGTAAACCATGCCTCTTCAGCTTTTCTCCGTTATAGTGGTATATCATTAAAGGTCATTACTTTTACATTGGTAAGTCACAAGTTTCCTGTGCTGCTTTTTAAGTGTATAAGTACTTATACTGGATGTCTTATAAGTTCTGATGTGAAATGGAGGTGAAAATGTATAGTGTACACTACAAGATTTATACCTTATACCTATTTTGTTTCAAAAATATTAAATTTAGATTTACATGTCTGGCTTTACCAGCTTAACTGGCATGGTAAAGCTACTAGAGCCACTGTTTGGATTTTTCACTTTTTTGTGACTTTGTCACACATGTACACAGTACTATGCTTGGCTTTCACTGTAGGTAGTACTGAGGGGAGAACAGCTGCCTGCCAAAACCCACATTCAAAACCAGTTACGGAAGCACTTTCATCAAGAAAACACATCTCATAACGTTATGTCATTAATAATTGTCATTCTGAATCACCTCGAAACAATCCATATTCTTTTATTTTTACGGCTACAAAGCAAACTGCCTTTTACCACAAGGCTGAATCCCAAATCCCTCTCCAATCCCTGATCAAGGGCACTATTTGGTGTGTTGAGGAAGTGAGTGTACACCCTAGAGACCTAGCTTTCCGTTTAAAGCCAGGTGGAATTTAAGTCTGAAACCTGAAGCTGATATTCTAAAAAGGAACTAGTGGAAATATAAATAGAATTTTTTAAAGGGATTTATTCTCGGTTTATTCTCCTCACCTTTTGGCTACATAGTGACAGTAAGAATTTAAAACCGTCAGTTCCACCAGTTGTGGATGAATACAGTATGTGCAGGAGGAGCAAAAAAACTGGTTGATTTAAAAAACAAATACAAATCTGTTGATAATAAATGGTGTTTTTGGAACTTTTGGAAAAAAAAAACACTATCACAAACGAGGTAGTGCTGTTGCGATGAATATCAGCACGGCTTTGATGCGGTTGTAGGAACAAAGGCAATGGCATTCCCTCTCTTGTGATATTACTAAAAGGAAATCCTGTGGAAATTTCATACCTCATACAATGCAATTATCCTTATTTTTCCTGCCAAGCTTCTGCACTAGAAGTCCAGCTGGTTGAAATTGGTGCCCATAAACATAGTATTAGGAGAAGAAACAAACAATACACTTGCGAAAAACATGAAAGACGGAAGATGTTTGCATTTGCAGCAGACTGTGGTATATATTTTTTAAGGAACTTAAATTCATACATCACCATACTGATTCCAAAATGTATTTTTTTTTTATTATTTATTTATACCACTACATGTGAAATGGTAAAATGTTGCCACGCCTTTATAATCCTATACGGGTGGTTTACTGTAAACTATTCAAGAATTGGCAGGCAGCACAGGATCCTTTGTAGAGGCAGCAAATAATTTGCTACGTTTGTTCAGAACTGTAACAAACTAATAAAAAAAGTAATAAGGAAATGCTATAAATGCTATTTTTAAATGAACAGAATCTTAATACAAAGCAAGTAGGCACATGGGTAGATCAGGTGGTCACTGGTGATTCCCATCCCTAATGTTTCTCTTATAATATTTCCTACAATATTACTTATAATATTTTTCAATCGAAGTTATTTTCAGGCAAATATTTTTCAAGAAAGTTTCAATCCAAGTTTCACTACATCCTAGTTTTAAATGCACTCTGAGAAAAAGGCACCGCTCAAGGCAAGCTCAATCATGATGCTGACAACACTCCAGGTGTAACCTTCGTGTATTTTTTTAACTTAATAACTTTAAAGTATTTTATTTATATAATTAAAAAGTTATTATATATACACATGTTATTCAACTATGAACTTTCATGAACCTTAGTCCCGAGGGGGTTGGCCTCAGAAAATCTACAGCTGCTGTAAGGGGACTTCTCCAAAAGCATCTCTTTACATTTCAACACAAGCTCCTTTGTGAAACATTAACCTCCAAAACACTAAATGTGCCGAATTTTCACAGTGGTGTGCTCTCAAAGCACGGGATAGGATTTACAGCTGGAAGCTCACAGGGTTCAGTTCCGATCTTCTATGAGTAAAAGCTTTGGCTGTGAGGACTGCAGTAGAGCAATAGACCCCCGCTCAAGCTATACATGTCAGGGGTGAGTTAACGAGGGAGACTGCGAATGATGCACAGGTTCCACTAGAACAGGAGTGCCACAGAGGTCCTGCTCTAATTTAATAGTAAGGAAGAGATAATGTACTGTAATATACTGTTCTGCATCTCCTTCTCTGGGGGAAATGACTAAGAGCTCATGAAACAGTGTGCGTGCTATGGCACTGACTGAACATCTGTATTATATATACAATACAGGCCAAAAGTTTGTTTTCAGTTTTCAGTTATTTCGCCTTTTTTTGTTAATGTGTTCATTCATAGTTTCGATGCCTTCAGTGAGAATCTAACAATCTAAATGGTCATGAAAATAAAGAAAACACCGACAGATAGATGAGAAGGTGCGTCCAAACTTTTGGCCTGTACTGTATACGTATTGACCAAAGCTTGGGACACAAAATGGGCTGTGTATCTGTGTGTAACAGACTACAAATAAATGTGTATAATCCAAAGTTCTCCATGTTCTTATGCACAAGTTCTTAGTTTAGGTAAAGTGATTGCTTTCATCATGCGAATGCCAGCCACCTTAATCCTTCAGCACCCTTTGGAGTATAAACAGAGGATATTCATGGCAAAGTTATATGTAGTCATGGAAAAGTCATTTATTCAGAACAAGAGGCCAACCTCCTTCCTGCTAAAGCGTTCGAAATCCTATTAATCCCACTCCATGTGTAATACCATTATAATTCCGAAACATTGTTATTTCAAAGTAAAAAAAGAAAAGGGAAAAAAAAAAAAACCCACAACCCTGGTGTTAACCTTGTAGTTAAAAGTGTTGTCCTGAGATTGGATTCCCATTCCAAGTAAAAACACACTGAATTGACCCTTACGTAAGTGGTGTGAACTAACCGCTAAGTGCACTACACACCTGCTGTGCAGAAACACTTAATCACCACCTGCGGCATAAGCGAAAAATTCCTCTGTAGGCTTGTGTAAATCACAGCGAGTTTAAAAAAAAAGGCAAAAGCAAATCGGCGTTTTTAAACCCACCTGCTACACTCCAAAAGCAGAGAAAATATAAATCTTTGTTTGAAATTATTTTCATGGAAGTCCGCATCATGTTATACAAGGTTCTGCACGTACCCTATAAAAATGTACCTTATTTATTTCTCAGGAGCGATGACGTCCAAAAAGGCGCCTGATTCACTGCATTATGTCTGAGCTTTGCCATTTCACAGCCGTGTCCAAACGTATAACATCATTAAATACACCGAAAAGGGTATACCCTGGGGTTAGCTTAAAAATCAGGTACAGTACATAAAACTCATAATTCTTGTGGAGATTTGGTAGGAATAGCAAGTAGACACAGAAATACAGCATCTTGCCATTTATTCCCCTTTAGTAGCCGCTTCATACTATCCAAGGTTGTGGGAAAAGGAAGGACTATACTCTGGATGGGATGCCAGTCACTCATAATGCATCGTTTACACACTTATTCCCACCTAAAACAGATCTTTAAAGAATGTGTCATGTGACAGTATGCTGGTTCTGGGTCCAGTAACAATGTTGTGTTGCCTTAGTTCCAGATTACTGGCAGACCATATAGGCACCGTGAACTGTGCGCAGTGATGGTCTCCTTCTGTTTTCTGAAAGGCTAATTACTGCACATGTGGTGTGCTATTTCTCTGAACATTACTTTTCATTTTAAAGTACGAAAGCAACTGAAATAATTAATGACAGGGGATACACTTCTCAAAAGCCAAGTGGCAATCAGCAGGATCAGACTTACATTCCTCACTCTTGTATCCATTTTTTTTTCCAAAATTCTTTTTCATAATTTCCAACAGTATCTACCTGAATAATAAGCGGAGAGTCTGAGTGGGTGAAGCTCTTGTTCTGTGGGTAATTACGACAGTCACGCACGCTCATATTATATTCAAATGCTGTTAGATTTTATTATTGCTTATGCTCCCAGAACCACCTTCTCACAGTTTTTAGTGCCATCAGGGAAAAAAAAAACCTGATCATTCAGTACATTCAGGTCATCAGCTGACTTCATTTTATTGCCACATAATGTTGCTGAGCCTAGACCTGACCAACTGAAGCAACCCCAGATCATAACACTACCTCCAGAGGCCTGTACAGTGGCCACAATGCATGATGGGAACATCGCTTCATGGGATTCCATGTTTACTTTGGAATAGGTTGATCTGGAATACGGTCAATCTGGACTCATGAGATTTTTTGCTATTGCCTTAAAGTCCACTCTTTGTGCTCCCTAGCAAAACATGGTTTTGTTGCGGCCACACAGCTGTTTAGTCCCAATCTGGAGAGTTCTTCTCATCACTTCGTACGTACTGAAACGCTCTTACTGTCACTAGTAACCATAGTTGAGATTTCACCAATCGATTAAGTCATCTCAAATCGCGGTCAATCATAATACATTTTTTACAAAGTTGACAGTTCAGCACTATCCTTACAGGCTTCAACCCAATTTCCATTCATTTTAACACTATCTTTGCTTGATGCAGGCCGATAATATTATGCTTCCGAAATCGCAATTTTTATTTATTTATTTATTTAATTTTGGCCAGGCTGTGTATCTCCAGCCTGATCGACCACAGCCTTAATCAAGCTAAATCTAAGGCTTGTTAGCGGTCCAAGCAAAGAAATGTGGATTCCTTCAGGATTTATTTTTCATGACAAAATGCACTGAATAGACAAGAGCATCTGGGGACGATTTAAACTCGAAAAACTGAAAAGAGGAAAAGTTGAATTTTCTGATATGAAACCTGCCGCCACATGCTCTTCTCGACAAACCAAGCGGCGCTCTGGAGTGTGTTTGAAGCATACGCAGTGATGAATGAACTCTTGCAGTGCTCGTTTGTGTCCAGTTAGACTTATATAAACACTGTACTGCTTAATTTAACACTGGGGATTATAAAATGTTTGTATGTCCAACAGAAACCTGGCCCGATGGTCGGAGTTAACCTGCATTAAAGAATAATCAAGACTAATTTACGACTTAATGAATTCAACCTTCAACCTACCAATTAGCCTGAAACGTTATGATCAAACGTTGCATCAGCTGGATAATTATACAAAAACCTGAAGCGATGTATAGCAATCAGATACTGCTCGCGGAGAGCACTGCAATAACAGAGCTTTTGTTTCATGTATGATACTATCAAACATAAAAAAAGTAATGATGCATAGCAGAAGACTTCCTTTGTAAAACTTTGGTCCAAAAGCAGTTAAGGATAAGAATAATGTTATTGTAATCCTCAGCACAAGCTGGACGACTGACAGAAAGGCTGTGGAACATCTCCATAAATGATTATATTATTCCTTACAGCCTTTAAACATTTAGCATGTCCTTAACGCCACAACAAGAACGGAAAGCTGTTTGAACCACCGGTAAGCACATGTATAAACACTTTAAGGCGTGCCAATTAATTCCCAACCCGCTCTGTGATGGCATGTGAGGGGGTTAATACTGTAACTGTCAACCTCCAAAGGGCTCCTAATTAAATTCACAGGTGGGAAAAGGAGAGAGAGAGAGAGAGAGAGAGAGAGAGAGAGAGAGCAAAGGAAGCGGATTCCAGCCATCTGCTAAAAGTAGCACTAAAACCTCAGTTAAATCAGAAACGCAGATGGAGCTCCCTCAGTGTGGAAAGCACGCAGTCCGCCTATATGATATAGTAAGTTGGGGGGGGAAAAAGTCAAATTAAGACGGCATTGCATGACAGAAAGAGGAATGGATCTTTGTCTTTTAAAGCCATTAATACCACAGCGTCTATGTGTGTGTGTTGTTTCCCAGCGCTCACCTCCACTCAACCTTGCAGAGCTTTCTGCTTCGACTTCCTTTTTCTCCTGTAGTTTCAGAAACCCTGCAGATGCCTGAGGACTTTGGTCTCAAGGCCCCACCTCCAGCATGAATAGGGATTTGGCCCTTTGACAAACCATCCTTCATCAAAACCTCTGCTCCCTCCACCCATCTGTCTGTAGATCGGTCACAGCCGCCGTCCTCCTTTATTCGAATGCAGCCCCCTCGAGCTCGTTCTCCTGGCCTGCCGTCATGCCAATCAAGCAATCTACTTAGGTCCAGAGTTATTCTCATGGCTTTTTAAAGGACACACGGGGTGCCTCTATTCAAGACCGACCCCAGGACAGGCTAGGTTGGGTGAGAAAGACCCGTACTCCCCTAGGTCAAGAGAAGACAAAGCCCCCTAGCTCAGCACCCTGAATGGTTTTTCCTCCAGCCATGGAAGCTGGGAAGTCTTCCATTCCTTCATTGCATGATCAGTTCTGCTACACTCGTAGAAATGTGTTTTACAATCAGCCGTCTCAAAGCACATGCTCAACACCAGACATTTGAATTCCTTTGTGAACGATCAGATGTACAAGTAAATAAGGTAGCACAGATTACAGACTGAAAAATAAGTGAAGTGAGGATCAAAAAGCCATATTAATGAAAATTGGGCTGTCAACTAGGGGACGCAGAAAAGTATTTCCATCGGTCAAACCGAGCAGTTTACAAAGTCATCATTGAAAAATCATTCAGCAGCACAAGCGTTTTAATCACACACTCTTGTGCCTGTTAATCTGTTGTACCTTGTACAATCAATCATGCGTTTATGTAAATGATGTACATTCAGAGTATATACGGACTCGGGCAGACTGTTTTTCTAGGTTTGCTCTCTGGTATGAGGAGTGAAGTGGCTTGTTACAAAAAGCCAACAAAAACAAAATGTTTAAAGATGATGCGACAGAGAAAGATGTGTTTATTCCCTGGTTCAAATTAATAACACATCTCATCTGTGTTGCAAGTCGAAATACTAATATGAACTGCCAGGAAGAAACATAACAATCTGAAACGTATTTGTCTTATTTATAGCCATCAATGAATAATCAACAGCTAAGAATTAAAAGATAACTCGTCATCACTGTAATCACAAGATTTTTTTTGAGCTAGTCCAAGTTAGTTTTAGTTGAATTATCGTGATCTAAAATGTCTGACTTTAGATAATGATTACTCCATGTTGTCCTCATCTCCTCAGCCATGCACAGCACTAAAGACTCTGTCGCCTCAAAGCAATGGTGTTTTACAGCACAGTTTATTGTTATCTTTACAACACGGGCTATGAAATATATTAAATCTTTTACCCGGTCCTCAAACCTTGTCGAGTAAAATCTTGATTCTGTTGTCAATAAATTGGCTTCTTTCCCTTTCTGCTCTTTATTAACTTGTGCTTACTGATAAAAGCCCACAGAGTCTCTTGCAAGATTTCAGCTTTAACAGATGAAAAACCCAGTGAATACAGTATGGTCCATAAGTATTCGGACGGCTTTGTTCACCACCACAATGGATTTGAACTAAAGCAATCAAAAGGTCACGAAAGTGTAGACTTTCAGTCATTTTTATATAATCGCTTCATTTTCACAGGCTCGAAGGTAATTGGACAAACTAACATTTAACTTACAAATATTAGGATTAGTTGTAAGTACTTGAACAGCCTGAAGTCTGGAACCTATGATCACCACCAAATGCTACGTTTCCTCCCTGGAGCTGCTTGCCAGGCCTTCATAATGTAGCTGCTGGTGTTTGATTGGGAGTCTTTCTGCCTTCAGTAAGTGAAACGCATTCTCACTTGGGTCAAAATAAAGTGACCATTAAAAAAAAAAAAACACTTTTTTTGCCTTTAGAAGCTTTGGCAGTGTGAATCTTTCCTTTCATGATTAGGGTTGTGTACCGAAAACCGGCACCGGTACCTATAGAACCGGTATGTACCGGACCGAAACAGAACGCGAATTTCGGTGCCTCATTTCGGTGCCACTTAAATGCCTGAACTGTCGATTGAAATATTTGTTCTCTAGATTCATATATTTTTGTAGATTAATAGTTTATTAGATTAAATAAAAAAAATTTAAAAGCACAAATCATCTGGAAATGAGAGACCATCCGACATGCGCGTGAATGCAGTAACTAACGTTACACTCGCTCTGACGGCAGCAGGCGGTCTACCGATAGCTTAGCATGCTAAATTAAACACCTCTCGTTAAAATGCCTAAAACTAAACGGTCGAAAGTGTGGCTGGATTTCACAAGAAAGGATTCCAGTTGCGTGTAAAGGCGGAAACATGTCAAATCTAATGAAACATTCGAGGGCAGACGGAATAAAGTTAAAAGCAGAGGGAGGCACCGTGTTTAACAGCTTGTGGACAACAGCTGGCGCTATCAGTATGGACGACCCTCAGTCCCAGTCACACCAACTGTAGCTAAAAGGAGTCACCGATTATGATGACGTCAGCAGCCTTTCCGCAGGTTAGTAGTAGGATAATGTAATGTTAATAGCAAAATGCAAATCTTACATTCATGCTCACAAATAGTCAAACGATTTGTAAAAAACTAATGTAACATGGATTCTGTTTATAATTATGGCTTTCCAGCCTGTACTAGTAGCACTACAACAGTGACCCCATTTACCATTGTAAAGAGGCTATACATGTCCTGTGCAGGGCAATAAGTCAGGAAAGGAGTCGTATTTTGACAGAAAAGGCAAATATGGTGAAATTTCTGCAAAAGAATTGCTAAAATTTGAAACTTACATATTCATATATACTTTAAACTTTTAATATATTGTTAAATTTTAAGCATAAAATTTTTTGTTCAATAAAAATTCATTCTTGAGTCATCCACTATAATTTTGTGGCTTAAAAGTATCAGTTCAGGCACCGTTTTGGCACCGGTACCGTTTTCAAATTATCAATTTGGCACCGGTATCGAAAAAAACCCAAACGATACCCAACCCTATTCATCATACATTTTGAGTCACTGTCCATCTGTACTATGAAACCGTACTACCAATTTTTTTTTAATGATCAATAAACTCCAGTGACCCATTTCCACTCAAAGCCATACATGACCATGCCATATCCATGCCTTCTGATAATTTGCTGTGATTTGTGATCCTTTGCTATCCTTCTCCATACTTTTTCCATCATTCTGGTGCAAATTATTCTTGATTTCATCTATCCTAAGATTCTTGTTTTAATAAGAAAAGCAAATATGTATATAGTGTATACAAAGTGATAAGAATCATGGTCATATAATAAATTTTCTCATTCATTCATCTTCTATATTGGTTATCCTTTATAGGGTCACCCTGGGGCCTGTAGTCTATTCCCTGGTATACCTTGGACAGGGTGCCAATCCGTTGCACACACACCCACTACAGGCAATTTGGGAACGCCAATCAGCCTAATCGGCATATCTTTGGAAAACTGTTATTGGAAAAGTCTTGTTCATCACATTTAATATTCAATTTACACAAACCGTATGGATATTCAAAGGACCGAATATTCGCTCACAATGAAAGCAAACTATTGTGACGAATGAGAGCACACTAAAAACATGAAACATGTTTTGGCACCTCTTCCTTAAGGAGAGGTAAAATGGTTCTACCTTCCGAGAAATACATCTTCGAGAACTGCTCTTGCCAAACTATTCAGACTTGTTATCTTTGTCTTCCCCCCCTCCTCCTAACACTCTACTTCTAGACATTTTTCAAATTGGGACCAAGACCTACATCAGGAAACACCACCACCCACGCGGTCCAATGTGCTGCAGCTTCAAACCTGAGATACTCAGTAATTTGACATGATTGATTATGTTTGCTTGAATAAGAATTTTTACCTCTATAGGTTGGTCCGCTGACAAAATGAGATGTCAGTTAAATATCTGTGCTTTATGCTTGCATAACTCGGCATGTCTCACTTCATGGATATGAATCTTCCTTGGCCAAGCCTCTGGAAGGAAGAATGCATAATAAATTAAAGGGAGAGTTGAAAGGCTGAAGTGTTGAATGCGAGTTCCTTGTGACACTTGCAGCCAGGATAACTTTCTGTTCACTTTGTATCAGATGCTCGAGCAATTTAGCGAGCATGAAAATATGAATAAATTGGTGTATACTCTGGTGCATTGGTGTATACTCTGGCCTATACCCTGGCCTACTGGCGTACACCCTGGCCCTACTGGCGTACACCCTGGCCTACACCTGGCCCTACTGGCGTACACCCTGGCCCTACTGGCGTACACCCTGGCCCTACTGGCGTACACCCTGGCCTACACCCTGGCCTACACCCTGGCCTACACCCTGGCCTACTGGCGTACACCCTGGCCCTACTGGCGTACACCCTGGCCCTACTGGCGTACACCCTGGCCCTACTGGCGTACACCCTGGCCCTACTGGCGTACACCCTGGCCTACTGGCGTACACCCTGGCCCTACTGGCGTACACCCTGGCCCTACTGGCGTACACCCTGGCCCTACTGGCGTACACCCTGGCCCTACTGGCGTACACCCTGGCCCTACTGGCGTACACCCTGGCCCTACTGGCGTACACCCTGGCCCTACTGGCGTACACCCTGGCCCTACTGGCCTACACCCTGGCCCTACTGGCCTACACCCTGGCCCTACTGGCCTACACCCTGGCCCTACTGGCCTACACCCTGGCCCTACTGGCCTACACCCTGGCCCTACTGGCCTACACCCTGGCCCTACTGGCGTACACCCTGGCCCTACTGGCGTACACCCTGGCCCTACTGGCGTACACCCTGGCCCTACTGGCGTACACCCTGGCCCTACTGGCGTACACCCTGGCCCTACTGGCGTACACCCTGGCCCTACTGGCGTACACCCTGGCCCTACTGGCGTACACCCTGGCCCTACTGGCGTACACCCTGGCCCTACTGGCGTACACCCTGGCCCTACTGGCGTACACCCTGGCCCTACTGGCGTACACCCTGGCCCTACTGGCGTACACCCTGGCCCTACTGGCGTACACCCTGGCCCTACTGGCGTACACCCTGGCCCTACTGGCGTACACCCTGGCCCTACTGGCGTACACCCTGGCCCTACTGGCGTACACCCTGGCCCTACTGGCGTACACCCTGGCCCTACTGGCGTACACCCTGGCCCTACTGGCGTACACCCTGGCCCTACTGGCGTACACCCTGGCCCTACTGGCGTACACCCTGGCCCTACTGGCGTACACCCTGGCCCTACTGGCGTACACCCTGGCCCTACTGGCGTACACCCTGGCCCTACTGGCGTACACCCTGGCCCTACTGGCGTACACCCTGGCCCTACTGGCGTACACCCTGGCCCTACTGGCGTACACCCTGGCCCTACTGGCGTACACCCTGGCCTACACCCTGGCCCTACTGGCGTACACCCTGGCCTACACCCTGGCCCTACTGGCGTACACCCTGGCCTACACCCTGGCCCTACTGGCGTACACCCTGGCCCTACTGGCGTACACCCTGGCCCTACTGGCGTACACCCTGGCCCTACTGGTGTACACCCTGGCCCTACTGGCGTACACCCTGGCCTACTGGCGTACACCCTGGCCCTACTGGCGTACACCCTGGCCTACTGGCGTACACCCTGGCCCTACTGGCGTACACCCTGGCCCTACTGGCGTACACCCTGGCCTACTGGCGTACACTCTGTGGCATTAAATTTTTTCCTTTGTTACTTAAAGTAAACAATGACTTTTTGGTATTTTGACTATTGTTCCTATTGACTGCACAGAACAACATGGACTCCAGTGACCTACAGGTTTTCTGTTATTGCACATTTTTCAGCACTCCATGAAACCCTGGCTAATTTCTTTCATGTAACCAAGCACCCAGGCAATTCTGAGGTTTGTCCAAGACCACCTTGAAGACGTGAAACTTTGTACACCCACATGCTCTATATCCACTGTGAGGAAACCAAAAAGACAAGCAGATTACACAGCAGTTTTCTATTTTGGAGGAAAGAAAATTCTCAACACACATGGTAGGTGCTGATAGATGTAAAATTGAGCTGTTAAGAACGTATTAATCTCATAATATTTACAAAAGAATATATTATACAGTATGCGATCAGGGAAGGATTCACTTTAACTCATGTAATAAATGTAAAAAAAAAAAAGAAAGAAAGAAAAAGGATAAAAGAAAGTGTCTGTTCACACTTCACAAAATGCAACACCCAAGCTCCTAATGGAAACACAAACAGGTTCTGTTTTAGTATAGTGTTTACCATGGCCATTAGACCTTTTGGAGATGTGAAGAACAAAGAAAACCCAAAGGCAACCCATATGGACACAGAAAGAACATGTAAAACTATGGGTCAAATCCGGGGACTGAACAGTTGTGAAGCTCTCCCATCTGCATCATCGTACATCCAACATCAACTGTGAAGTGACTTAAAGACATTAGACAACTATGCAATAAATAAAAGAATAAACAAACAAACATTACAAACATATGATCCAGAAAGTAAAATTCACCATGTGACTTAAAATTTAAAAAAAAGTTAGCTTACTGAAATCAACAACATTTAATCTGGAGCTTTAGGCACTACATTTGTTGCTCTTTTCAGGTAAAATATCATTTAAAGCTGTAATTTGAACTTGTCCAAAAGGTATTTCGCATATGTCCAATTTTGCAGGCATCACTATGTAAATTACAGGTCTATAAAAAAGGTTATTCCTACCCTACCCTTCCTTAATACCTTAATTAAAGCCTATAGACCTGTGATTATTTCATCTTTGCAAATTGTTACAGCAGAGTTGGTGATTTTTGGCTTTCTATATTTCCTATGTCTGTGTCTTTTTCCTATCACTGTTAAAACCTCTGATGTAAAACATGCTCGCTCTGGATCAAAACACGGAAACTACTAAAAAATTCACAGACATTGAACAGTTTCCATTTCACTTATTGTCAATGACAATAAATTTATATACATTCACAGAAGACCAGAAGACGTAGGTAATAAGTTAGTAATACAGGATCATACAAAGACTCCATTATACAATGGCCGTTTGTGTCAAACTGAAACTTTTGATTTGTGCAGAATAACAGAACACAGTTATGGGAGTTAAAACTAACTTCCTTTCTCTATATAATTCCCTGCTACACTAATGCATTCATCCCAGTGTTTCACTAATGCTTGGATACCATTAAGGAAGAAAGTTTTCTCAGTAAGCCGGAGCCATGAGCCAAGACTGCCCGCTTGACATTTGAAACGCTGGCCTCCCAGGAACTCCTTTACAAGTGGAAATCGCTTGGAGTGAGGGCAGGACTGTACAGATGATGTCACAATCAATTACAGGCAAGTTTCTTTCATGTGCAAGTGGTGTTCATAAATGCGTTAGACGAGTTGTCCGTCAATTTTCAATGATCAGGCGCTCCATTGTCTAATGTTAACAGGAATGACTGCAAAGGGCACATTGACCAAACCTTGGACGGATCAAATGTTTTACTGCGGCTAAGAGTCTCATCAAGAGTCTTCTATAAATGTCAATCAGATTTACACTTTCATTCACAAAATTTTTTTATTACAAGTGCTGGCTTAATTCAAACGCCTCTATTATACTCGAATAGTAGATGAAGATTAGATTCATTTTAATCATAAGTATATTTGTTCGTTAAGGAACAACTAGTATTTAGTTTTATTAAACATATTCTGGGGATTTTTTATTTTTTTACTTTCCAGATTTCATATGTTCAAGTTTTCCACCAATTACCTACATTGTAAAAACATTAGAGGGCGAGGGAGTATAGAGAATAAGAGACTGTCTAAAGACCACAGATTTAGAACCTTTGTTGTTACTTCGACAAAAGAATTTACACAGTTTTCCACATCTGGAAATTCAACACTTTGTGCTGACTTTCACAAGAGCTCCAATAACAGCTAATTCAACCTGAATATGATATAATCAATAATCCATATTAATGTAAAAATGTCATTCTAGGACTTAATGCAAAGTCTCGCTGAAGAAAACAAATTTCCAAGAATGTGGAAATAAAAACACCTAAATTTTAGATGGCCAGTTTAAAGCAAACAGTAACAAGGGCCCCGTCTTGATAGGCTCTATGTTTAGACATGTGATAAAACAGCAATGAATCACACATTTGCCTCCCATTTGAAATCAGCAGTCCAGCCACACACGTCAGAAATAATAACACAAAGTTCTCTACAGGCTTCGCATTGTGCAAACTGGATCTTACAGCAGGCCAACTATTCTGTCAGTGTATTACAAACATAATTATACAACCCAGCAGCATGCACATAAACAGATGTTAATCTCCTGAACATAGTACAATAAATAACCACCATAGTTCCATTAAATAAGGATTAACTTCACAACAGGTCGAACGCAGATTAGGAGTGAGTGGCTTCGCAGAACAGCTGGCACTTGAGGGAATGTTTCCAGCGAAAATATCGCTTAGAGCAAAATCAGGTTGGTTTTAACAAATGGCTCATTCAGTTTCCAGAAAGTAGGAGGGGGGGGGGGGGGGGGGATCAAAACGTCACTGTCATTCATTAATATCTGTCAGGAAAATATAAGGCCAATACATTAAGAAAACATTTAGGTAGACTAGCTTCATTTATTTCCTACATATCTGTGATTGATGAGGAAAGTATATTGCTTTAAAGAAAATCTGAATCACCATCCATTATCTGAGAAGAAACTAATTCTGTTAGATTCAGGTGGACATTGCTAGCTTTAAGAACTTACAAAATGCACCAACATTGCTAAGAAGAAGAAAAACGTAACACCCCCAGTCTGTGTCAAGGAGGCGCATTTTTATTCCCACGTTTACAAAAAAAAAAAAAGAACAATGAGTGAACAAAAAAATCTCAGAAGCGAGAACTACTAAATACAGGTCCTTCTTAAAAAATTAGCATATTGTGATAAAGTTCATTATTTTCTGTAATGTACTGATAAACATTAGACTGAAGTAGTTCAAGCCTTTTATTGTTTTAATATTGATGATTGTGGCATACAGCTCATGAAAACCCAAAATCCCTATCTCAAAAAATTAGCATATCATGAAAAGGTTCTCTAAACGAGCTATTAACCTAATCATCTGAATCAACTAATTAACTCTAAACACCTGCAAAAGATTCCTGAGGCTTTTAAAAACTCCCAGCCTGGTTCATTACTCAAAACCGCAATCATGGGTAAGACTGCCGACCTGACTGCTGTCCAGAAGGCCATCAATGACACCCTCAAGCAAGAGGGTAAGACACAGAAAGACATTTCTGAACGAATAGGCTGTTCCCAGAGTGCTGTATCAAGGCACCTCAGTGGGAAGTCTGTGGGAAGGAAAAAGTGTGGCAGAAAACGCTGCACAACGAGAAGAGGTGACCGGGCCCTGAGGAAGATTGTGGAGAAGGACCGATTCCAGACCTTGGGGGACCTGTGGAAGCAGTGGACTGAGTCTGGAGTAGAAACATCCAGAGCCACCGTGTACAGGCGTGTGCAGGAAATGGGCTACAGGTTGCCAGAGTCTGGAGGAAATGCCAAAATGCCTGAAGTCCAGTGTCAAGTACCCACAGTCAGTGATGGTCTGGGGTGCCATGTCAGCTGCTGGTGTTGGTCCACTGTGTTTTATCAAGGGCAGGGTCAATGCAGCTAGCTATCAGGAGATTTTGGAGCACTTCATGCTTCCATCTGCTGAAAAGCTTTATGGAGATGAAGATTTCATTTTTCAGCACGACCTGGCACCTGCTCACAGTGCCAAAACCACTGGTAAATGGTTTACTGACCATGGTATTACTGTGCTCAATTGGCCTGCCAACTCTCCTGACCTGAACCCCATAGAGAATCTGTGGGATATTGTGAAGAGAAAGTTGAGAGACACAAGACACAAGAACCTGCAAAAGGATTCCCGACCAAGTATTGAGTGCAGAACTGAACATCATTATTTGAAGGTTGACTTTTTTTTGTATTCAAAACACTTTTCTTTTATTGGTCGGATGCAAATTTTTTGAGATAGGGATTTTGGGTTTTCATGAGCTGTATGCTACAATCATCAATATTAAAACAATAAAAGGCTTGAACTACTTCAGTTGTGTGTAATGAATCTAAAATATATGAAAGTCTAATGTTTATCAGTACATTACAGAAACTAATGAACTTCATCACAATATGCAAATTTTTTGAGAAGGACCTGTATTGTAATAAGCAGCTTCTTCGTTATTTTTCTGAGCAAAGAGGCCACACAGTCCTGGCTATTCGGTTTATATTCTACTATCTATTGCAAGGAACAAATGCATCACATTCTGCAACTTGAGCAAATTGATGTTTCCCCACAAGCGATGGGGCATATTCAGGTTTGGTCTGACTACTGCTTTAAATAAAAACAGAATAGCATAATTTTTTTTTTAATGGATTCTAACAAAATTATAGATGCAATGGCTAAACTGTAGGGATGGGAATCCCCAGTCACTTCCCGATACGATATTACGATACCTAGGTGGCGATTCGATTAAAATTGTGATTCTATAAGTATCACAATATTATAAATATCCAGATTCAATATATAAATTTTTCCCCAATTTAGCACAATTTTAACCCTTAAAAAAGTTTAATGATTAAATGTAGCCTATAACATTATATAACATTAGTTTTCCACTTAAAAACCAAGCACAGCATTTAAACAACACATAACTTCAAATACAAGAGTTTAACATTTAACTGAGCAGCACATGTCATCCACCATAATGATTATTTTTTAACACACATGACAAATAATTTACTCCTACCACATGGGATGAAAACTTTAAATAGTACGGTGTGTACTGCACCATTTAGCTTTTAATGTAACCTTCTGACACATGCGATTGTCAACTAATTACACACTAGTGGTGTTTTTAGTCTGGTGTAACATGTGTAGTGAGTGGGTTTGAGATGAATTTTGGTCACAGAGTTTGGAGAAAAAGGCCGTACGGAGGCTTTTAACACACGCGATTTTTGATGTAGAGTAATGCCATCGCTCATGTTGCGCCATTTTCGAAGAATTGCCACAGAATTGGTACAGAATTGTTTATTAATGGGGCCGATTAATGAGACCAGATCAATTGATCGCCAATCAAACTGAAAATCAGTCAATTCTGATGACTGGCCGTTCAATGTAAAACAATATATATATTTTTTAATTTATTTTAAAAGTCAGTGTGGCAACATGTGCATTGACACAAGAATCGCGATTCATAACTGAATAGTTTTTTCACCACGTCTTTACTGAGCTGAAGGTTTTGGCACCTCTGCATTGTTTTTCCCTATAAATAGGAATCGAATAGAAAAATAACCTGAAAATCCTCATTTTTATTTTACACATTTAAAAAAAAAAGTTTTATATCACCGTGTGATTTAAAAGAGGGCAGAGAAAAGTACAGAAATCCTGATTTTATTAGAATGCGTGCAATCTTGTGGAGTCCATACCTCGTGGTTTTAATGTTATGGCTGATCGGTGTATATAAATATCTCAGGATAAAGATGTGTGCAGGAGTAGCAGTGATTAAAGGCTGAAGTTATTACACGGAGACAAATTGGCATTGAAATCTAAAAACAAATACAGCTTCAAACTGACTCATTCAATTCTCCTTGTGTACCTCATTTAAAACCCGAACACAGGAACGTGGTCTGCTTTCTGTACATCAAAGTGTAGCAGAACAACCTGAAAGTTGTCATTAGTCTGCCAAGCTCGTTCTCTCCCTCCCTCTCCTTCCCTCACTTTTCCTCTCCGTCTTTAGCTAACCACTCTCCTGCTCTGTTTTTTCCTTCTTGCTTATCATGTGCGTACGTAAATGACTTTTCTCTACGAAGTGTGCCGAGTCCAAACCAGCGAGGATACTAATTCATCACAATCACTCTCTCACTTTCCCCCCCACCTGTGAAACAAAGAATTTGAGATGTGAAGAACACACTCTCATTTCCTGCCTTGCTGCAACTGATGCTTGACACCAATAACTGAAGGTAACCCTGGGATTTGTCCAGACTCTATCGGCCATGCCAGATCTAGAAATCATCTAAAATGAAATAAGTCTAAAAGGTCTGGAAGTCCTGCTTAAGGTAAACTCAATTTTCCCCTTGACACACTGAGATTTTGATCCACCTTCAAAAAAGATTCCGTTGGAGCACAAAAAGACGTCCCGTATCCTGCCAAATTCGATTTCCATTCCGCGAGATGGAAGATGCGGATTCTCATCACCGGGAGTGAATGCACAACCTGAGCGGGGCTGCGTCTCGTCAACATCCTTTTTTTTTCTTTTTTTTTTAAGTCAACTGTCGAGAGTGACGGAATTTATGGCTGCAGCTCGTCAGATGTGAGAAAGGAACTGCAGGAAAAGTGAGAAGAGTGGAAGTCTGTAACTGGACTATAGTTTTAGCCAACCACTTAAAATGAAGTCCCTGCACTGTAAATAATCCGCAGTAAAACTTTCTAGCACAGGCATGCTGTCATTCATGATCTGAATGTATTAAAAAAAAAAAAAAGGGCTCTCTTGCTCCATTCTTAAAGACTCCGTACTTGGGCTGGCTCCCTCGGTTTGGTGCTCTGCGGCCTGTTCGGCTTCCGATTACAAAGCGCTGGGGAATATTAAGCCTTTTATTTCAGAATTCCATGGTGAGAGTGGTTTGGTTAAGGCAGTTCTGCCATGCTACGGGGCAAAATGAACCGGACGGAACGAAAGCTGGAATGAGGAAGGAGGAATAAAGAAGAAAAATATCTGAAATGCATAAGCTGGAGGAGTTAATGCAATAAAAACGCAATCCGGAAAAGAGCAGAGAATAAAAAGCAGGCACATTATGAACAAATCCGGACAGAGCCCCTCCTCTCTTGCCCACTGCCACACATCTAGGGTCAAGCTACCAGACAGAACAACAACATGAGCCTATTTCTTTGCCTTTTCTTTTCTCCTCCAGTGAAGTGGCAGAACAAACAGTGGCTTGTGCCTAATTGTAAGCCACTGGCAGTGACAACCGCACAAAGGCCGGTCCTAAACAAACAGCAGTCTGAGGTCACAGGACTCGTCTGTAGCGTAGGCCTCACACAAAGAGGCTTAATCACTCACTGCCGAAATACTCACTGCTCAAATACAGTCTCACTCCTTCACAACACAGGACACGACATGAGAACATGAGAACATGAGATTTACGTGAATTATATTATACTACACATTATGGTTCCAAAATGATTCAACATGCAGACTTGTTGGTGTTAATGAACCCCCCCCCCCCCCATTAGTGACTCCAACAAACAAAAATCTCTCAACGTGCTCAAATACTAAACATTTTCAGAAACAGTTCTACGGTGCCGTCTATGGTTTTGCATGTCAGAACCCGAAAATGGGTTTCCAGAGAAGGTCTGGCTCCATCTGGATTCTGCTTCATGATGGTTTAGATCTACACATGCTGTTCCTGAGCTCCCAGTGATCCAGGCCACCCATCTGCCCTCTGCACCTGCTGAATCATCCCTGTGTTGAACTGGACTCCATGTTAACCTTGACAACTTCAGTTATATTGAACTTCCAGCAGCCTAAATGGTGTCTTGTGCATGATGTCATTATATAATTCCTGCTATGCTTTATCACCCAAATGAGGATGGGTTCCCTGTTGAGTCTGGTTCCTCCCTCAAGGTTTCTTACTATTGCCTCTAAACACATTGTTTCTCACTCATACACATAGGGGCGGGCGATATACCGGTATACACGGTTAACCGGTAGAAATTTGTCAACCGGTAGAGATTTTGGTCTATCGTCTTAATCACGGTTGAGATCACGTGGCGTTCCACGTTACGTAACCACACAATACACATGCACTTCTATGGGAAGCCAAACACATCTAAAGTGGGACGAAACTGTGGCACCCGATTGAGCCGGCGTGAGCAGAACAAATATCCAGACCCGGTGCATCGTGATAGAAATAGACCGCGCCGACCATCCAAATACATTTTACCCCGCTGGGTTGCGCACGTACACACCAGGCATGGCAAGGCGGAAACAATATTAAACAGTCCTGACATTTTAAATAAATTGTTTTTAACTAAAAAACAGTGAGTCGCGCAGGTTTGTGATTCGAGCCGCGCTGCGCGATCCACCGTGCTGCGCAAATAAACCAGATCATCTCTGCGCTATGCAGATAGTCGCGCTACGCTGTCCACTGGGCCGCGCAGATATTTGGTTCAATCGGGTGTAAAAACAAAAAAGCGAGAGCACAGAAAATGCTTATCAACTGTTTATTCTCCTTTATTCACAAAAACAAACTGAAACTCTAGAGCAGGAAGTGCGCATGCGCCTTTCTGCCCTTCTACGGCAAGCCCCGAGGGGATAAAAACCTCACACACACATATGCACCTCACGAGGGCCTGTGCATCTAACATTAGCACAATATAACAAAATCTAATTAGGTCTGTTACACATCCAATCAAATATGGCCAAAGTAAAAAAAATGCGGCAAACCTCAGCAATTCCCAGTTTAAATAAAATTACATTATGTAAAACAGTTTCGTTGTGTTTTAATTTTTATTTATGCATTTTCAGATACAAATTGCTATATTGTGATGTATATCGTTATCGCGGTAGAAAATTGCTTCTACCGTGATAGAAGATTTTGGTTATATCACACACCCCTACATACACAATACCATCAATATTCCTTGTATATAATGAATATACATTCAATATTCACCATTTTGTGAATTTGCTTTGAGACAATGATCATTGTTAAAAGTGCTATGTAAATAAAATTGAATTGAAAAAATATTTCTCAGTTGTGTGCATTTCAATGAGAAGTCAGGTTCTTTATTTTAAGTCTAGTTACCCCAAAAGTGAAAAAGAAAGCGTTTTCTTGTTTAAAGGTTTATCCAAATGGACAGATCTGATTATAAATTGAACTGATTAAGATTATGTCCATTGATAAGCTTGATGAAAGTATGATAGACGCCCATAACTGTATCAAGATTTTAGCTAACATGACTTGTTTTTACCACCGTATCATCAACCAATGTGACATTTTCAGCAAGACAAAAACATAATAAATAAATAAAACATTTCCATGATGGTTTGGATATTTATATTTTCCATTTATAGGGCCAAACTGTGGTATACTACACTACAGTGTGGTATACTTGGACATATTTTTATGGCCCAACTCAGAGAACTCAGAGAGAAAATCCATCTTCTTTTGCCTGCCACACAAATCTATCCTGGTAAAAGACAATGTGCACATTGAACTTATATAAACTATGCTAATACCTATTCTAAGACCTGGAACATGGTTTACCAAAAATCTGATACCTGCAGAGGGACAAAAATAAAATAAAATCACCTCATTGGAAAAAATAAATAAATAAATAAATAAATAAAAATACACCGTAAGCAAATGTGACTTTTAATCATTATTCAGCATTTTGAGATTTGAGTAGCAGCCTAAACAAGTCCAGGATGATCCTAGGGTATGCATGAGTTATCCTGAGTAGGATCATTTCACTTAAAATAGTTTAGAAGGTCAGGTCAACTTAAAGAAAAACAGCATGAGAAAACAAGTTGACAGTCACTAAATAATCCTAAGTACTAAGACAATTATGAAAAATGTGCAACAGAGAAGTGAAAGGAGACAGTTGCTAGACAGGGAAAATGAAAATGCATTGTATGCTTGTCTATGAATCCGTGAACGTGTCACACCAAAGTGTGCTCTCCCTTTAATATGTACGTACTATTTATAATGGCTTGTACATTACCATATATAATTGTGCAATAAAGAAAGTCATGGGTAAATGTCATAACTAATGAAACACTAAGCAATGAGGAAGATCTTTTTCCTCCAATCATATTAAGCTGCACATGACTCTTAACCTCCCAGTGGCTCAAGTAGGTTTTTTTTATCCCAACTGGTTTTGTCCTAAACGGCTTTAACACGGCTAATCTTCAAGGTAAACCTCTTGGGAAGTCTATCCTTCGATCCGTATCCGGACGTTTTATCTAGCTACTGACACTAATTACCTGACGATAAATATAGAAATTGTACAATTTACACGGTATACAAAGGAATATTACTCAAAATCCATAATTCCAGAACTGTGATGTTTCTTAACCACATAATCTCTCAGGATATGTTATCAGGTCCAGACCTGCATTCCTCTCTCTTATAGTAATTACTGAATAATATGCCTAAAATGAACAATGATAATAATTTTAAAAATGATAATAATATGTGGTATGATCCAAGCTTATGCATGGTACACATGGTAATGTTTTCTGAATTTCTCGCAGCAATCACTATAATGCAGAACAAACATTAAACTGTGATTAGAAAAGAAGGCTTGGACCTGGCATTTGCTAAGTGATCATATAATGGCAATATAGGTTGATTAGCATTATTTCAGCTAATTATGATTAAGCGTTCTTTATACTGTAGTGCTGAGCAAAAGTCTTGAGCCACCACTCGTTTAATCAAATTAAATGAAATGATGTAGATTAAATTAAAGAAATGTCATTTGGACAGGCTGCAAAGTGCCTAAAGTTGCAATTATAAATTGTTTGTTCTTCATGGAACAGCCTCAGCAGCAACCTCATTTCCCCTCTCGTCCGTTCCAACAACTTAGCAGCGTCACCAGTTTACTAATCACCGGCCTGATCATCTGTCATCATCTGCACCTGTTTCTCACTGGTTCATGCCTTAAGTTAGATATTTTTCCCCTGAATGAGTCACTAAACAAACAAAAAACACATTTCTTTGAAAATGGTCAGGACCTGAGTAAAATGAGAGGTAAAAATTGGCCAAAAATGAGAGCCAAAAACGTTATTCAGGAAGCCTGGAGAACTGTTCCCAAAAACAAAAAACTAAATAAAAAACCCCGGAGAGTCTGGTTCTTTGGAAGCAAAATATGAAGAAATGAGGGGTGGCTCAAGAATGCATATATAATAATAATAATAATAATAATAATAATAATAATAATAACAACAAGGCAAGGTATGAGGTCGATCAATTGAATCAAATTTGCTTTCACACCAAATAATCGTCAGCTACAGTATTATAACCAGATGCTCTTTACAGAACTTTAAACATGCTACTTGACTCGAAAGTAAAACATCAGATGCACATTAAGTTTATTTTCCTTTGAATGGCTTAGTTGTAATATTTCCATGCGGGAATAGGTGAACATGTACACACACACACACACACACACTTACACACACACACTTACACACACTTACACACTTACACACACACACACTTACACACACACATACACACACACTCACACACATACACACACACTCACACACACACACACACACACACACACACACTCCTACACACACACACACACACACACACACACTCCTACACACACACACACACACACACACACACTCCTACACACACACACACACACTCCTACACACACACACACACTCCTACACACACACACACACTCCTACACACACACACACACTCCTACACACACACACACACACACACACACTCCTACACACACACACACACTTACACACTTACACACACACACACACACACACACACACACACACACACACTCCTACACACACACACACACACACTCCTACACACACACACACACACACTCCTACACACACACACACACACACACACACACACACTCCTACACACACACACACACACTCCTACACACACACACACACACACACTCCTACACACACACACACACTCCTACACACACACTCCTACACACACACACACACACACACACTCCTACACACACACACACACACACTCCTACACACACACACACACACACTCCTACACACACACACACACACACACACACACACACTCCTACACACACACACACACACTCCTACACACACACACACACACACACTCCTACACACACACACACACACACTCCTACACACACACACACACTCCTACACACACACTCCTACACACACACACACACACACACACACACACACTCCTACACACACACACACACACTCCTACACACACACACTCCTACACACACACACTCCTACACACACACACTCCTACACACACACACTCCTACACACACTTACACACTTACACACACTTACACACTTACACACACTTACACACTTACACACACTTACACACACTTACACACTTACACACACACACACACTTACACACGCACACACACTTACACACGCACACACACACTTACACACACACACACACACACACTTACACACACACACACACACACACACTTACACACACACACACACTTACACACACACACACACTTACACACACACACACACTTACACACACACACACACTTACACACACACACACACTTACACACACACACACACACACTTACACACACACACACACACACTCTTCAGCTGAGCCCTTCTCAGTAACAGTTGAGAATCTAATTGCATCAATTCACCAAGTGTCATAGCTGGCGAACACCCAAATACTAAACTCAGGACTCCAGGGGGGAAAAAAATAATAATCTTTTAGAATAAAACCTAATTATATAGTATGCAATTCTCCATAGGTACAGTGAAACATTGATGTGAAAAAACATATGACTTCAGACATTCGTATGAAAAAGCTACAACAAATCATCAACTATGCAATCATTTTATGTGACTCAGATTATAGATTATTAAGTTACACAGACCGATTGTTACTATTAATGATTAAGTACCAGAAGGGTGGGATGAAGTGCTCTAGCTGTTGAAATACTAACTCTTCAGTGGCTGGTCCTGTCATTCAGCAGAGTGTGAGTACACAGGGAGAGCTATGAAAGCCCGCGCTGAACCGTCCAACATATCCCGTGAAGGTGGCCAATGCAGGAACGCAAAGCCAAAAGTGGATGAGCATGCTCAGAACCAGAGAAGGAAGAAACGTGAGCCAAAGCAGCATCATTAGTTAATAATTTACTACCATCCTTATATGATATGTTGCCTAAAAAAACATATATCATTCTCAAATCATTTTCATTCCATTTTTTTTGGGGGGGACACGGTTTCATACTTGGGCAGCGCACCAATTTTCCCTCTTAGTCGTTCAAACCAATGACCAGGGATGCAGTGGCACGTAACCACACAACCACACACCTCACGTGCGCTGTGAATGTACAGCAGGAAAAAAAAATATCCAAAAAATAATAATAAATCAACCCAGTGCTGACTTGCTGTGAATAAACAAACAAATTCGTTCAATCTGGATATACAAATAACGTCGCCGCTTAAAAGAGTGCACTTCTGCGGTATGGAAGGTTTATCAGATTGAAAGAGGATGACGACACACACGCTGTATGCATTCGAAATAAAATATTTATATAAAGCTCTCCAGTTCATTTGTAAGTAAGTCAGAGTTCGGGTCAAGCTGTTTGTTTCAAGGCTTTTACAAACAGGATTTCTAAAACAGCCCCCCCCCCCATTTCATTTCGATTGCAATTTATTTATAACACAATTTACTAAGTTTATAATAATGGTATAAATAATGTCATGTCTGAGCTGGTCATAGGCTCACTGCAGGTTTAGCAACAGAATAATTAAAAACATCTACACTGTTAAAGGTTATTGAACACTGTATATTAAAGAAAATATTTATGACTTTTTATTTTATTGCAAAAAACACTTTAACTGGACCAGGTTGATCTACATCACTTTAACCGAATGTGCAGCAAACATGACTTTTATAGGTGATGCAAACACTAGTTAATCCCTTCCATAAGACAAATCTTAGTGTACAGGTTTACAGTATCAGCATAGCCAAACATATGCATTTCCTTTAATACATAACTCACCAAGAATTCTTGCCGGAATGTAAGAGTAGTCCATAAAGTCTTTTAATCCAAGGTCCATTCAAGTCAAACCAGGACTTTTGATTTAGCATAATTCACTGCTCCAGTACAGTAATGCACTTACCCCAGTTTGGATAGCTCATCTCAATATACAAAGGCCATGATCGGACTGCCTACTTCACGTCTGAAACGCTGGCCTCTCAGGAACTACTTTATTGGCCCAAACATGTGGAAATGGTTCACAGTGAGGTCAGGAATGGGAATTTTAGAATCTGTAGCCGAGCTCCTGTAATGTGCAAGTGGTGTTTGTGAATGATTGTCAGTACAGTTCACATGGACACTTGCGTCTCCATGTACGGCCTTCATTAAAATGTATTCACTATTCAAATGTTTTACTCATCACGATACCGAGGTCTTCTGTAAATGTCAATTGGTCTTAAGCCTTCATTCATGAGACATTTCATAAGTCCCGGTTTGACTTGAACAAAAATGTTGCTATTTTATGAACAACTTTTTCTTTATTTTTTATCTTATTTAAGGTGTAAAAAAAAAAATCTTAAAGATATTAAATAATCCTAAGGAGGAACGATGATTTATGATTTTCAGCAACCTCAGTCAGATAGAAAAGAGGTAAGTGGTTTCTGCTCAACACATAGTATAATAGTTTCCAAACATTGCATTTTCCTCAAATTAAACTTGGCTATTATATGAAAAGATTTTTAAAACACTGCATGTTTTAAATGCGTCTCTGTACTCCTGTGTATATGATTATGCCGGGTCTGTTGGAGATAAAATCATCACTTTCAAAAAGCTTTCCTCAGACGAGAGAAGCCTTGGGCAGGATCCACTTAGATCACTTATTATGCTACTACGGTTTCTCGGTCAGATTTCCTCTCATGGGAGTCATTTATTAGGTAAAATATTCCTGGCCCAACATGAGGATAAATTATGAATGTACAAAGCCCTCCTTAGTGACACAAACGTAAGACCATCAAGACCAGCAGTGTGTGATTGAAGAAAAAGAGAACTCCCAGATGACTGATACTTCGTACTTATATTTTCATATTTTTCATATTTAAACACGCGAGCAAGGCGAAATGTAAATGTAAGGTATTGATGGCTGTCGGAGGTGAGGGGGGTTTGAGTGAGGGGCCAAAATCCACATATCAAAGGGTTTGACCCCTTAAAACCTCAGGAGTCCTGAGTTACATTCCTTACCCTCAATACTACAGAAACTTTATATTAGTTTTAATGTACCTAATAAATAATTTATCATAGTTACATAATAATAATCATATGCATAAAAACTAAATAAAGATTATGTTTCAGTTTATTCACTTTTTATCGTTCAGCTATTTATTTATTTATTTATTTATTTATTTTAATAAAAATAAGCCTACATCATCATAAACAGATGATTTGATAATTGAGTAAGGAATAAAACATGACTGGGAATGTGGTTATAGGAAAAGAAGGCTTGGTGCGATGTGGGCCAATGCAAAGTGGAGTTACTGTTAAAATTGTCCAATAAAAAGACATCAGAAAGGGGTTTTATTCCTCTTATACTTAGTGCTGGACAATAATTCGAGATCAATATATATCGCGATAGAATTTTTTTCAATAACGGTGATAGGATTTTTAAACACACTTCCGATATTTCGATATACATTTGAATATATATATTCAGTGGCGGACTGGCCATCTGGAGTACCGGGGGTTTTCCCAGTGGGCTGCTGGCCAACACCGGTCCAGTCAGTACGCAAATATATTAAAAAAATGACGGAAACCATAATATTGCATCTCTTTCCTACTCATATGGATGAGGGCGTCGATCGCGCGGGTGCCGCCGACAAAGAGCATGTTGTTGCGGGAGGGAGAGGTTGATTTACGACAGCTGTTTACGGGAGTGTAGTCCAGTGCGGGTAATGCATTGTGGGTAATGAGGTCCGGTGTGTCTGAACGCGAATGCGAGATGTAAGCTGGGATATAGAGCCTGAGTTTTGTTTTCTTTTCAGTAGTTTTTAGTTGGATTTAAGTGCGAGATCCAGCCGAAAGGTTGTACTATAACCTGACAATGCAGCAGATAAAAGAACGGCCATCGAGCGGTTTGTCCTTCTCATCAAAACACGAGCATGAATTAACAGGCTGTTATGCTGCCGCGAGCAACATTAAAATAAAGGGGAGAAGCTACCAGTGTGTTTATATTACCGCGCATGCGGATGTTTTGCCCTCCCTCAATATAAATTAGACCCCTTCACTTTTAACTTACGGAGGGAGAGATATTGATCCTTTCTCGATGCATCGAATTTCTTTGAGCAAATTAATAATAATTTTAATGAATGAAAAGGAGGAAGAAGAAAAAGTTTTAGAGGTAAATGCTGTGAAATGCTTCAAATGAACAGATTCTGCCTTTGGTGTGAAGGAAAGTTCCAGTTCCGCTCTAACGGCTCTAACGTTACTGTCAGGGACAGCGGGGCTGGATCCAGCAGCTTACCACATTCCACATCATAATACACTGGCTCATTAAAGTGGAGATTAAAACCACATACTAGTATAAAAATATAATAAACAAAAACGTAAATAAAAAAGCATCACTGAACATATATTGAGTCGTATTTGTAAAAAAAAGAAACAAAGGTGAGAACAATAAGTTCATTGTTCAGAGTTATTCAGATCAGTGTAAAGTTAGTATGATTCTGAAAGTGCTATAACTCCACCTGGCACAGTTTCACGCCAGTGGAACAATCGGACTACATGCAGTGCCATGGAAAAGTATTTGCCCCTTTCTAGAAACCTCTAGAGCGTGTCATAGGGTGTCATCAACACTCAACAATGTTCCGGCCAGAGCAATGTGTTTTTATTGTTGCTCATTCTTTCTTTATTTTATTATTTTTGTTTCTTTATCCTGGCTGAAGCAGTTTATTTGTTGTGTCAATTTATATGAATAAGCATCCTGTTCTAGTTTAAATGGAAATATATTATTATATATATTAAATAATATATTTAAAAAAATGAGGCTTTTTAATATTGTCCATATCGATATCGGAATTATATCGTATAAAACCAAAATTAAGAAATATATCGTGATATAGATTTTTGCCATATCGTCCAGCCCTACTTATACTACAGGAACATTTGGTCCTCTACAAGACACTTTTTATATCTCTTAAACAATAACATTAATATTAAGAATTTAATTTAACAAAAGTTAAGGTCCAAGTTTCGACCCCCAGCCAGCACTAACACGTTGCCACTGTTGGGCCCTTGAGCAAGGCCCTTGACCGTCAACTGCTCAGAAGTAAAATGAGAGTCGCTCTGTACAACGGCATTTTTCTTATTTTGTCTCTCATAGTTGAGGTATACCTATGATGAAAATTACAGGCCTCTCTCATCTTTTTAAGTGGATGAACTTGCACAATTGGTGGCTGACTAAATATTTTTGTGCCCCACTGTATGTAGAATGTCCGCCATAAAGTCATATTTCCTGTTATTTTTGTTATTTTGGTACATCAGTATTCCATCCAGCGTCTTTGGCAATGGATTCTCCCAACCCTGGAGATACTGTATATCCTTCGGTCGGGCTGCCAGCTTGATGCCCGATAGAGGCAATTTGGGAACGCCAATTAACCTAACCTGCATGTCTTTGGACTGTGGGGGGGAAAAACCCACCATGCACGTGGAGAACATGCAAACTCCACGCACACAGACCAGAGGCAGGAATCGAACCCAAAACACAGGAGGTGCGAGGTGCAATTTCACGTTACAGTATATAACAATTAAACAGGTTCTAATCAATTAAACAATGTCTAATCACGTTTAAGAACCCAGAAGTATTGTGGTATAATTTAACATATTATTATTACGATTATTGTTGTTGTTGTTATTATATGTCTACAAACAAAAAAAAGTGTGACAAATTTTGGTGTTTTTTTTTTTTTTATTATTATTATTATTATTATTATTATTATTACAGATTTTTCTTTACTTGTTTCTGGAGCAGAAGTCAGCAATATCCCCAGGAACCAAGCTGTTAAGCTCTCTTTCTCTGATCCTTTTTTCTCTTCCAATGCGCACACACACAAGGTAGGGTGTGGTGGAGGTAGAGAAAGGATTATTCCTGTTTTCTTTGAGATTGCAATTTACAGGTTTCAGAGAGCTCTAAACCAACAAACTATTGCATTAATAACTCAAACAATCCAAAAAAAGACAGCTTTTAAGTCTAAGCGCCACGTTCAGTAGCACCGAGCGAGACGTCAAGCACAAAGCGATACACCGCTAAGCAGTACGCAGTAATGCTCCACTACAGCGTCATGCTTTTGAATGAAAACAATCATCGGCTCCGACCTTTGCCAGTTGCTACATCACAGATCCAAACAGACTGGCTCTAGGAAACAATTTGTACCAAAACCATCTCTCAAGACAAGTTACACAAAGCAGACCACAAGCTGCAAGCCGAGTTCGAGCGAGTCTCTAATCTACGAACAGGACACCCAACATTTCCTCATAGGGAGAGGTTACAGAGAGTAATTATTCAAACGATTAAATGCTGTTGATAGAAACTATTGCTGTCCTTTCATTATATGCATCGCTGACGTCAAGCTAAACTTCAGTCTGGCTGGTCTTCAAGTTCGGTAATAAATGGGGGGACGCGGGTAATTCTTTATGCCTGACACCACTAATATACAGATTTAAACTCGGGATAAAGTGTGTGCTGAAAATGATTTTTAACTCGTGATTAATAAATCATACAGCAATATTGTGTTAGCGTGAGCCAAGAACGTGATAAAAACACAACTCGATAAAGGAAGAAAGACAGATTGTAAGGCTTTACACAGGATTGTTATACTTGGTCGAGTCAGCATTCCTTCGATATCTCTAAAGGATTTAAGACAGAAGTACGTATGGACACTGGAGTGGCAGTACCAAGCCTTTGGAGAGCAGATTAAACCACGGTGTGTGAGCAGACAGAGTTCAGAGAAGGATCCTCCCTCACGTTGCTTTTTCCGAGGTAAAGTGCCTTTACTGTCAACATTCTGTACAGTTCAACATACAGTTCAGATCATACGGTTCCACCCTCATGATTTATAGACTCTCGGCTGTTATTAGACCCAAAGTCTGAATTACCAAAGAGCTCCGTTTCCATCTCACAGGCTGCTCTCGGCTTGGCTGGATGGATTTTTCGTCGTCGTCATAAAAGTCCACGTGAAACGTCTTAAACGTTTGAGGAACATGTCGTGTGAGATCATCCATGAGCGGCAGGGAAGAAATTCCATTTATGTTAAGGCAATGCTTTACCGTACTCACCAATGACAAAATCCATCCGTCAACCGACAGGTCTTAATCTAGATCCCAGCATGCAATGGAGCCTATACCTGCAGTTAAACGGACTAGAGTGAAATCTGCTACGGAGCACGTAATGAAAAGACAGACAAAGAATGATTTATAACCCTGGGAGCAACCGGTCAAAAACTAGACGTATGTGCACACACACATCTTATCATAATAATTGCTATTATATTAAAATATTATTATTTATCCATCTGTCCATGATATTGTCATATGTGAAATATTTATCACACTGTGATTAAAAACAAACCAAAAAAAATGTGTATATATATATACAGTGGTGTGAAAAACTATTTGCCCCCTTCCTGATTTCTTATTCTTTTGCATGTTTGTGACACTTAAATGTTTCTGCTCATCAAAAACCGTTAACTATTAGTCAAAGATAACATAATTGAACACAAAATGCAGTTTTTAAATGAAGGTTTACATTATTAAGGGAGAAAAAAACCTCCAAATCTACATGGCCCTGTGTGAAAAAGTGATTGCCCCCCTTGTTAAAAAATAACTTAACTGTGGTTTATCACACCTGAGTTCAATTTCTGTAGTCACCTCCAGGCCTGATTACTGCCACACCTGTTTCAATCAAGAAATCACTTAAATAGGAGCTACCTGACACAGAGAAGTAGACCAAAAGCACCTCAAAAGCTAGACATCATGCCAAGATCCAAAGAAATTCAGGAACAAATGAGAACAAAAGTAATTGAGATCTATCAGTCTGGTAAAGGTTATAAAGCCATTTCTAAAGCTTTGGGACTCCAGCGAACCACAGTGAGAGCCATTATCCACAAATGGCAAAAACATGGAACAGTGGTGAACCTTCTCAGGAGTGGCCGGCCGACCAAAATTACCCCAAGAGCGCAGAGACGACTCATCCGAGAGGCCACAAAAGACCCCAGGACAACATCTAAAGAACTGCAGGTATCACTTGCCTCAATTAAGGTCAGTGTTCACGACTCCACCATAAGAAAGAGACTGGGCAAAAATGGCCTGCATGGCAGATTTCCAAGACGCAAACCACTTTTAAGCAAAAAGAACATTAAGGCTCGTCTCAATTTTGCTAAAAAACATCTCAATGATTGCCAAGACTTTTGGGAAAATACCTTGTGGACCGACGAGACAAAAGTTGAACTTTTTGGAAGGTGCGTGTCCCGTTACATCTGGCGTAAAAGTAACACAGCATTTCAGAAAAAGAACATCATACCAACAGTAAAATATGGTGGTGGTAGTGTGATGGTCTGGGGTTGTTTTGCTGCTTCAGGACCTGGAAGGCTTGCTGTGATAGATGGAACCATGAATTCTACTGTCTACCAAAAAATCCTGAAGGAGAATGTCCGGCCATCTGTTCGTCAACTCAAGCTGAAGCGATCTTGGGTGCTGCAGCAGGACAATGACCCAAAACACACCAGCAAATCCACCTCTGAATGGCTGAAGAAAAACAAAATGAAGACTTTGGAGTGGCCTAGTCAAAGTCCTGACCTGAATCCTATTGAGATGTTGTGGTATGACCTTAAAAAGGCGGTTCATGCTAGAAAACCCTCAAATAAAGCTGAATTACAACAATTGTGGGCCAAAATTCCTCCAGAGCGCTGTAAAAGACTCGTTGCAAGTTATCGCAAACGCTTGATTGCAGTTATTGCTGCTAAGGGTGGCCCAACCAGTTATTAGGTTCAGGGGGCAATTACTTTTTCACACAGGGCCATGTAGGTTTGGATTTTTTTTCTCCCTAAATAATAAAACCCCTCATTTAAAAACTGCATTTTGTGTTTACTTGTGTTATCTTTGACTAATAGTTAAATGTGTTTGATGATCAGAAACATTTTGTGTGACAAACATGCAAAACAATAAGAAATCAGGAGGGGGGCAAATAGTTTTTCACACCACTGTATATATATATATATATATATATATGTATATATATATATATATATATATATATATATATATATATATATATATATATATATACACATACACACACACTACCGTTGAAAATTTTTAGATCACTTTCTAACTCCATGATGGTTCCTGATTTTTATTTCTATCTACATTGTAAAGTTTTGCTGAAGGTGTCCAAAAAATGCATGAATCTCCTTTGAACAGTTGATATTGAGATGTTTCTGCTACTTCTGCTCTGTAAAGACTTCATAACGCCTCTAATCTGAGCTGCTGTTAATTGGTCATTTTTCAGGCTGATAACTCTAAATGAACTTCTGGTCTGCAGCAGAGGGAGGTTTTGGTCTCGTCCTCCTGGGACGGCCTTCATGAGAGACAGTTTCATTATGGTGCTGGACGGATTTTGCAAATGCACTTGACAATACTGTTCTTGCAGGAACTATTACAGAAAGGCCGACCTCTGTGTCTTAAGATAACAACTAACTGTAGTTTTTGTTGTTGTTACGTAATTACCTAATTCCATATGTGTTATTTTATAGTTTTGAAATCCCCAGTATTGTTGTAGAATGTAGAAAATAAATCACTAAACAAAAACAAAGAAATTTGCAAGTGTTTTAAAACTTTTGAACGGTAGTATATATAGTATATATATATATATATAATTTTATTTAATTTTTTTCTGTAATAGTAGCTCTGACTGTAGTGAGGTTAATAATACAAAAAAAGTCTTCGGATGAAGGACATTATGCTTTGCGGTTTCTCAGTAATGTGACAAGCTGCATTAGTTTTTTTGTGTTTTTTTTTAAGAGATGGAAAGAAAGAGATACTGGTGAAATAATGACTATTTTATCTACTACAATCTAAGTTATAACAGGAACCAACTTGTTTCTGTGACATTCCATGGCATTAAATATATAAAAAGCATCATGTGTTTTTGATCTTTAACAAAAATAATTTTTTTCATTCATTTTAAATTTCCTTCAGAATCAATAAAGTATCTCTCTCTCTCTCTCTCTCTCTCTCTCTCTCTCTCTCTCTCTCTCGGAAAGCTGCTATGCTTTAAGGGGAATTAAACACTTCTGGAACTTCAGTTAGATTAAAATAACTGCAGCGTGAAACAGGCAAATGCAAAAAATGCAGCCACACCATTCTTGATTGTTTTCTTAGCATGGCACACACACCTTATAGTGTTTTTATTCCTTACATATAACTAGGCACCCCCTAGGTCTACCCCTCTGGCTCTCCACCCTGGTCCTGGAGGACCCCCTGTCCTGCACATTTAAATGTTTCCACGCTCCATCAAACCCATTTAAACTTAGGGAAAGCTGTTAATTAACTGATTAGTCAGGCAAGAGGCTCCTTCAGTACGTATCCAGACAAACAGAGTACCTTCAGTAGGGTTTTCTGGAAATAGAAGGTGTAATAGTGATTCTTATAGTATAAAAATAAATCAGTAAAAAAAGGAAGAACAGACTATCTAATTTATATCAGACATCTGAACAGTCATGATCAGTCTAAATGCCTATTCGGACGGGTCTAGTTTTACAGGGGGTCGTTAGAGAAATTTCTGTTTCACAGACGTACTTTGTGATTTTAATCTCGTCCGAATCGGCCATGTCTGTCTTTCTCTCACACGACCTCTGTAACAATAATATGTAAAAATGTTTTTTGTGATACAAGGGCGTTTTCCATTTTAATTTCAAAGTAGCACGTCTTCTCTTCCTGAGGGTCGATTGTAATGAATCAAAGCCTATATGTTACCTCAAGCTCAGCCAAATAAACCTGTGAAAACCACATTAAAATTTGTTCAGTAGTTTTTACGTGATGCGTGCACAAACAAACAGACGGACAACAATTCCAAAAACCATCTTGATGCCCTCCAAATTATTATGAGTATAGACACGACAACTTTACAGTTTTATTTATAGAATAAGATGAGTTCGTCAACGATTACACCAGGGAATTTTTTTTTTAAATGCTCAAAGGTCTCCGGGATGAGAAACAATAATTTTGTCTATATTAACATATTCCAATGAATCTGGATTTACAAATCAAGCATGACAGTTGGGGGATTTGGCTTGTACTTCATTCACGAACTCCCTCAATGCATTTGTTGGTTAAAATGAACACTTTATCAAACCTAAATAATGTATACTGATTTTCTGGACATAGCTTGTGTATAAAGTGTGCAATGTCTTTACACACAAGTTCTACATGATTTAATCGGGCTAATGCTGCTTACACGACTAATTTTTATAAAGCTTAAACTATTGCTGTTCGCTGAAGGCGCTGGTTACAGGCAGTACGCCCTGAAATATACACTTTAAGCACTAAATACATGAGCAAACATCTCACTTAAGCTCCAAATGGTTTGGTTTGTAAACATCAAGAGGAGCGAGGAGATTATTTGCCTTTGGTTTAATCTAATGTCTAAATTGTAAAATCTGTCGACCATGAAAAACACTGGTTAAAGTCAATTTAAGACATGTTTCTGTTTTTCGCACCCCAACTTATTACTAGATCTAAATGAACACCACAGACTGCATTCAACACTTCAGATTTCACTGATAGCACTTAAGCTAATGTACTTTGGACAATGGGGGATTTTGCTCGGAATAATTAGGCGTTATCTTATTCCCAGCTCCCTTTCTGAGGCAAATGAAGTAATCCTACCTTACAAAGGCCCTCCAACTGAGAGGCTTAATGACGTTTTTCTCACTGGGGTCAGGGAACCGTTTCCGAGCACACTTGTCCCCGGGGACCAGTTGATTTCTGTCTGTATTCATGCGTTCCTGGGCACGGAAAGCGGGACATAAGTACGCACTCGTGCTCAAAAGAGGAAGTGATGTAGTTACTGCTTGACTCCGTACACAAGCAAACGTGGCTGCTAAAGAACCTCTGAGGTAATGCCAAAGTACTGTGTTTGCTAGAAATTTAGACAGATGAAAACATCCAAAGACAATCGGACACGATACATAAAAACTCAGACATTTACGGACCATCCAGTGTGATCGAGTCAGAACCCCTCTGTCCCACGACACCATCGACCCAGGTCTAGCAGAGAGCATGCGAGCGAGCGGTAAGTTAATATTAAATACTTAAAAAGAGTCCATATTATCACAGCATCTCTTGGTACTTGTCTGTGGATCTTATGGTGACCTTTTTAAACGCATATAATAAGATATACAGGACGATCCTTTAGATATTTATTATATGCATCTATGCTATTCGTTAAACTTTACAGCATGCATCATATTTATTTGTAGCATTTCTTGTATTTCACTGTACTTAACTGTATTTCATTTCTTTATTTATTCTTTAAATTTGTATGATTAATTTACGGTGTACATAAACACTATTTTTTATATTAAAAAAACTAAATACTAAAATATATAATGCTCTTGTGCTATGACCCAAGAAATTAATGTTTAATGAGCACTTTTTTATGTCACTGTGGAAATCAGAAGAGAATCAGAAAAATCAGAAATCAGAAGCTGGTTCCTCACCTTACAGAGTAGAGTTTTAAAATCATTCCTCATGGCCTCGTGCCGTATCCACACAGCGCACGCTCATTTCACCCTCTGCGCCGGGCGATAGATGTGTCAGTAGGAATGTTGTTCAGAGCGCTGTTGATTTTGTCATCAAAACAATTAACTATCCACACGGAGCATTAACAGGTGTAACAGTTTATGGCTCGCGGTTTCTTCTTCTTTCTCCTTTTGGACAACAGAAAAACCAACTACCTCTGAAACCTACTGTTTCCGGGTTGTGTAAATACACGTGTGCCCGGGATCAAAACCGATGTTACAATATGCATGCAGACCTGCGGAGGGATTAGTGAGGGGGTGAAATCGTGCTTGGGAACGGAACGAAACAATCGTTCCCAGTGAGAAAACGCCCCAAGATGCTGACACACAAACGTTCATTGCCATTAAAGAGTTCCATTGTCATTCTATGAAGAGACAAACCAGCATGGGCTCCAATTTGATTTAAGGATCAATGTTCAGACAATATATATAGTAAGATGCCTATAGGGCACCGGTAGGGTCAGGTAAGAAATTAATGCATGTTAAGGCACTGAAATCGAACAAATTTAGACATTAATCTTAAAGATTTAAGGTTTTGGAAAAGCTTGTCCACCTCAACAAACTCTCACTTACATCATGGATTCAATCTCTGCATCATTCTGAGGGCCTTGCTCCGACAAAACAGCATCGGGCTTGTACCTCGGCTGCTGGCACTAAACTCACCCTCATTACCCATAAATTCACACACACAGTTTAATATCTGTATGTGCATATGAATCTTTTAACACACACACACACGTATCAGTTCATGGCCTACACTCACTATTACTCACTCACTCATCGCCTCTATCGCTTTATCCTGTGTACAGGATTGCGGCAGCCTATCCCAGGAGACTTAGTGTTCTTTGGACATGTCTTTGGACTGTTGTAGGAAAACCAGAGTACCTGGAGGAAGCACACTAAGCATGGGGAGAACGTGCAAGCTCCACACACACAGACCTGAGGTGTGAATCGAACCTGCCTACACAAGTCCATACTGAAACACATTAAACATGTTTACACTGAACTGTTTGTGATGTGCTTAGCAATGTTTTCTTTTTCCTGGTTTGATGGATTTTTTGTGATTCTTGAAAAGAAATTAGGAAATTTCTGCTGCTACATGATGTGGCATCACACAAAGCTACCACAGTCACAACAGTTGTTAATAAGAGAAATACATGATAAATCAAAGTTAGATGATAAGGGTTTTACTCGAAAAAATGCTGTTAACTGAAACTAAAGTTCACTGACGGAGAATTATGGTATTGTTGATGACCAAAGTAAAAATAATGAAATTGTCAATGAAGGACTTAAAAATAAATCATCATAAAATCAATATTTTGTACAACTTAAATACCAGGGATTTATTATTAGACGCGATTGGACATATATAATTTTTAGTTTTACATATGTAATAAAACGCATAGTGAGTGAAAGTTTTCGTCCCCCTGCGGACACTAGTGGAAGATGATGATTAGATTAGCGCACGCGAGGGTTTCAGTCTGTCTGACGCCAGCGCGCGAGCTCAGAGATAGAAAAAGACGCCTCTGATTAAAAATACAATTTAAAAGCCTGAAGACGCGCTTTTATGAAATGAACGAAGACAATCAACAGAGCTCACTTTCCAACAATATGAACAAAATTCTGCTGCCAAAAGAGAAAAAGAATTACATTTAAATGATTGTATTTTAATTAGGTGTTATTAGGACTTTTCACCTGCGTTGTACCTTTTAAAGGCCACGTGACCTTAATATCTGACTAACCTATCAATAATAATAAATGTTATACATGACTTATATAATAGAGAAATTAATGTTGCAATGTTGGCTCTTTTCTTGTGTGTGTTTTCGCATATGCACGAACAGCCTGGACACACACACACACACACACACTCTCTCTCTCTCTTTAGACAGAACCGGATTTGACACACCGCATTGAAATTGCTTTTTAACAATCGCATCCTAAAGTTTTCCCATTTGGAACTCCCAGCCGCAGCAGATGATGATGATGATGATGATGAGTAACAGTAGAGCGAGGCTCTTACCGGCGGCAGTGCGCGTGACGCAGCTGCTCAGGAGAATCGTGATGAAGTGCAGGACGCAGCGGCGGTATTGTTGCTGCTGCTGCTGCTGGTGTTGTTGTTGGCATCGCCGCGCTGTCCGCCTCGGCCACCAGCTTCCTCCGCGCTCGTGCTCCGGCGACATGCCTGTACATCCACTGCAAAACGCTTCAGGACTTCTGGAAAGTGCAACAACTCTTTGGAGGCTCTTTACGCGCGCGTGGTTAGTCTCCTGCGCTCGCGCTCTCTCTCTCTCTCTCTCTCTCCTTCACTCGTGTGAGTGTTTAGGAGTTGGACTCTACTTTCACCCCCCTCACTGACGCCTGCACTATCCAGCATACAAGCCAAAACTCCACACACACACACACACTTTACGTACTATCTAGGCCCCCCGAGCTGAACGCCATGCGCTCCATACAACAGTGTGTGTGTCGCCACCTGCTGCTGGAAATCGGATATGACCTGCATCATGTACATTTAGGCATTTGGCAGACACTTTTATTCAGAACGACTTACAAAAGTGCTTTGAAGTTTCCATCCTTATACTCGTTTAATAGGATGTGGTGTAGTGGTTAGGACTGTTGCCTCGGACCTCCAGGGTCGAGGGTTCGATTCCTGCTTCGGGTCTGTGTGCATGTTTTTATGTGCTTGGTGGGTTTCCTCCGGGTACTCAGGTTTCCTCCCACGGTCCAAACACATGCAGAGAAAGCTGATTGGCATGTTCCAAAAATTGCCTGTAGTGTTTGCATAAGTGCCTCATGCGTCAAGTTTCCTGGTATAGGAGGATATACAGGACAAGTGGTATACACAATGAGTAAGTGGGTTACTAGGTTACTAACTAGAAGTTTCATCACTTGATAAGTAGTTTTTTTTTTTTTTTTAGTTTTTTTTTTTAGATGGCCCATTTATCCCGGGGAATGGGGACAAGGGACTTAATGTATGGGATCCCAACCCAAAGCAGGGATGGCGCAAATTCACACACACTTGAAAATTTGAAAACATTCATCCTCCAGCTCATGTCTTTAGACTGTGAGTAGAAAACTAGAGTACCTGGATTAAACCCATGAAGTGACCATGCAGACTCTAGGGTTACACACACAGCAGAGGTGAGATTCAACCCCCCCAACCCTAGGACTGCAAGGTGATAATGAGCTGAGCCACCATGCACCCAGGGAGTTTCACAGAGTAAACCCTGTTATCAGCATTAAAGGAGTGCTAATATTTTTTTTTTTTATTCATCGCTTGGTGGCATGCTGGCATACTTGAAACTTATCTTTTTATCAGAGCTTTCGGGTCGAATTAATTTGTAGAACATTGAGATTTGCTTCAAATAGAAAGTGCATTATAAATCAAATGTATTACTGTTATTATTATGGTTAGCACTGTGGCCTCGCATATCCTGAGTCGGGGGTTCGATTCCCATCTGGGAGCTGTGTGCATGTTTTCCATGTGCTTGATGGGTTTCTTTCGTGGACTCCGGTTTCCTCCCACAATCAAAAGACATACAGATTAGGCTAAATGGTGTTTCAACATTGCCGTGTGTGTGATCGTGTTCTGTATTGTGTTAAAAATCTTCTAGGATAGTCAGAATGGAAGAATAGAAGTAGTATAGAAGATAAATTAATGAATTTTCATTGCTTGTACAAATAACCTGGAAGATATGTAGACATGATATAAAAGAAAGCAATGAATAAAGCTGGAGTATTAACAAAAGTCAAGTCAGGTCAGATAGGTTTTTATTGTCATTTCAACCATATACAGTTCAGTACATAATGAAACGAAACAACGCTCCTCCAGGACCAAGGTGTTGCATACAACATGAATTAACAACGTAAATAAACAATTTAAACTGTACACTAACTAGCTACAACTTCTAATTAGCTGACTAGCTAAGACATCATTAACATAATAAATTAGCAAAACTATCTAATAACACTATACTATACTGTTTTACAAAAAAACAGCTAAAGGACAACATAAAGTGCAGGTACTGTATAAAAGTGCACTATACTATATACAAAGTATATAACTTTTACTATAACAAAAGTGGCCTATATACAGTAATATCAGAGAGAATTTGTATGGAAAACTGCTGTCTGGTCTGTAGTGCTTGCTTGTGTTTGGATGCACCTCCTGTCAGTCATTTGATAAGCACTATATGGGTCTTTGTCAATTCTGAGGATGGGGCTGGAATTTTCTATGTTCACTATGAACATGTTGTAAATGATGACTTGGCATGAGGAGCAGATGACATTTTTTATTTAAATAATTATTAATGAAATCATTTGGGATCGCTGTATTCTCACCTCTTAGGTTGAGAAACTGGCCAGTAATACAAAATTATTCAGCCATTAACAGTTATGTGATTAAAACACACACACACACACACACACACACTGGTCATGGTGATAAATCACAGTTTAAAAATTCTACATATATAAAGTTGAACCAACACGGTCGGTGTGCATAATAAAGTGTCAGTAAGTGTAGAGAGTTTAAAACTTATTCCAGGAGCTACCATGATGGTTCCACTGCTGTACTGAGATGTTCCACAACCAAAATAAAATCTTCTGTGGTTAGTCTATAGTGGTCCCTGTCTTAATGGACAGGATAGAAGAGAGAAAATTACAGATTTTAGTGATACATTTTCAAAGTAACCTGTGGTGGGATTTATTGTCTCACTGTATAAGTTTGCATGTTCTCCCAAAGCATGACACAGACCCTGAGGCGGGAACCGAACCCGGCCCCTTGAGGTGCGAGGCGACAGTGCTAACCACTAAACCTCTGTGCTTATAAGAATTACTTTGAAACTAGACACATGATTGATGTACCTAATAAAATGACCCCTGACTGTAGGTTTCCGTGTTAGACCAGATTGTAACTGAAAGATTAAGTAGATTTTTCTTTTGATAATTTTAGTCATATTCTCATTGTTACTTTACTAGGCATTGCCACTAACATGTGAGAATGTGATCACGCAACATGGCAGTTTGTTTCAATTTATACACATGCACATCTTTAAAATTCCTCCTTACATTTCAACATCTATTATAGCAGTGCTCTCGGTCCGATTCACATCTGGAAGCTTCTCCCGCGATGATTTATGTGGATTTAAAGCCGGTGTCTTCACGTTTTATGAAAGTCAGCATACCCCCCGTTTCCACTTTAAAGCACTGCAGGACTGTAGGGACGGTACAGAGAATGGTAGCAATTTACAAGCTCAGGGTCTCGCATTCTGACCTGTTTCTGTTCATTTGTGTCATGTCGACAGCAGAGAAAAGGGTTCTGAGTGATCACCTTTTGAAGTCACGGTATGAGCTGGTTCCGCAAACCCAAAGTTCGTCTCTCATTTCCTCGCTGCGCATCAGCCTTTTGACACATACTAACATTAGACTGCGATCAAAGCCAAGCCTTGTGACACCTCTCAGCAGATTTCATTGAGAAATGAAGGCAGGAAGGGGACAGCAAAGTGTTGTTGTAAGATGAGGGATGTTTTACATGCATGCATGTGCTACAAACATGGAATATAAGTTTTGCTGAAAAGTCATAATGAGTAAATAAATGGGCTGTAAGCAGTACTTGGAAGGTTTAGACACTAGGTAGGGCCTGGAGGAAACATAAGTGAGATCCTGTAAAGGAAGTTGGTTTTTGTACATCCTGTACATTATACTCACTGTACAGACAGAAGAGCTTGTTTCTCTCAGGAGATCGTTGAGGGTAGTAACACCTGCAAATGATTTTGAAGGGGGCAAATACAATTTTATTATTAATAATGTATAAGCAGGTTTCTAAGGGCACATTGTGCATTTCATTAATGGTAGGAATTGATTTGAGTCAAGTCATTACTATTAGAAATCGTTATTAGTCTGCTTGTGATATATCGGTAGAAGGATGCTGAGGTTGGAACTGCCAGGCAGGAGGTCTAGAGGAAGACCAAAGAGGAGATTTATGGATGCAGTGAGAGAGGACATGAAGTTAGTTGGTGTGAGAGAAGAGGATGCAGAGGATAGGGTTAGATGGAGGCAGATGATTCGCTGTGGCGACACCTGAAAGGGAACAGCCGAAAGACAAAGAAGAAGATTAGTCTGCTTGCGAATAATTAGAGATGTCCCAGAAACATGGTGCGATACACACACGTAGTATTCATTCCACCTGCTGGTACTTTTCTGGGAGGAGAAGGAAACTGGAAAACCAGGAGGAAAATAAATCTTGCACCCCAGTACGAGATTTATGAATGAAAGCGAATACTTGAGATATACAGTACCAGGACAGTAAAACTTTATATTTAGCTTCCAAAGAGCCAGACTGTCTTGTATTTTTAATCCTGAAGGACTCTCATAATCCCTGTATCCGTACCTGACCAGTTTCAGAGTAATGTTTTTTGTTTGTTAAGCCACACAGTGACTTATGAATCTTTTAAGTATTAAAAGACATCTGATTTTACGCAAGCACTGTCGCCTTGCACCTCCAGGGTCCGGGTTTGATTCCCAGCCAGGCTCGATTCCCGTCTCTGTGTGCATGGAGTTTGCATGTTATCCCTGTCCTTGGTGGGTTTCCTCCGGGTACTCCGGTTTCCTCCCACAGTCCAAAGATATGCAGGTTAGGCTAATTGGCGTTCCTAAATTGCCTGTAGTGTGTGAATGAGTATGAGTGTGTGTGTGTGTGTGTGTGTGTGTGTGTGTGCGCCCTGGGATGGATTGGCACCCTGTGTGTACCCTGGCAGGTGTACCCTGCCTCCTGGGATAGTCTCCAGGTCCCCCGCGACCCTGAATACAGGTTAAAAATGGTATAGAAGATGAGTGAGTGAGAGTGAGAGAGTGATTTTAGGCATAAACCAGTGAAACAGGTGCAGATGATGACAGATGATCCAGCCGGTGATTAGTGATGATGCTAAAGAATGCTGAGTGGTTGGAACAGACGAGAGGGGAAATGAGGTTGGCGCTGAATTTAAAAAGAAAAAAATTGTATATTTAGGCACCTTGCAGCCTGTCTCATTCTCTTGAATTTGATGTACACCATTTAATTCAATATGAAGAAATTATTTCATAGCACATTTTGCATAGTATTGTATATTTTATTTAAACTTAGGAATAACATATTAATGCCTGAAAATCATCTGGAACAGTGATGCTTACAAGATGTGAGCTAGTGTTCATCCCAGAGGGAGTGAATTCATTTGTAAATCGTTGCAAACATTTGCTCAGTTGTTATTGGGATATAAAATAGACAGAATTTTCAGAATGATGTCAATCCTGCATCAAATACAAACATGCCTTTTATACAGGGATTCTTTGAATTCTTGACTAAAGTGTTTTTTTTTTTTTTTTTAAACTAAAAATGTATTAAATTGTAAAAGTATTATTGTGTGTAATTCATACATTGTTACCTTTGGAAATAAATATTCCTACTTAGTGAAAGAGAAAGAAAACAGCCTGTTGCCTTTTCCTTTTCTTCAGCCTGATTGCATCTAATATTAAACATTTGGAAACTATTACATGCCATACAGCGAGAGAGGCGAAGTATTTATGACATGCAGCTATTTTCTCTTTATTTTTCTTCTGATGTCTATCTGTTTTATTTTCCAAGAGCAAAACAAGATTGAAATTGCAACCATGCACAGCATATAATTGTAATGAGCAGGGAGACTGAGGCCCATCCAGGCCTACAGGAAGAGCCATCGCTTTGGCTGAACCTCTACCATCAGCCACATAACAGCAGAACTTCCCTCTGAGAATAAATCTTCAGTTCTGGACCACTGGTGTGTGTCTTAGGTTATAGGAACAGAGCTTCTGCATGAATTCACAATGAGAAGAGGATTGCCAATTTTTGGTCCTTTTGAGACTTAACATCCTATAAAACATTGCTGCAGCCTGAAGTCCAGACATTACACTGAATGCACAACAGACATGGGTATTTTAATTTCTCTTTCCTCTTTTATTATTATTTCACTGAAGTACTGTATATTACAAATCGCAATGTTAACGGTTAAAATCTGTTGCATGTAAAAATGACACTTTTATTCATTATTACCATGTACCCGTTGAAATCTCTGGACCATACAGTCCAACATAATTTTATTATCAGATAGCGTATTCCCCTTGACATTAATAAAGCCACTAAGCAAAGTGAACTGTAGCACAGGTGGTAGTCATTGCAAATAAATATGAGGAGGACTTCAGTGGGCAGGGTAAGAGGAAATATTTGAAGTCTTGGGTGGTCCCTTTTTTTCCAAGCTTGTCTACTTTGCATGCCTCTCATAACGACTGAAATCAAAATGAACACTGGAAAATATTTGATCATACAAGTTTCCTGACAGAAAAACCCCATTAGCAAAGCAAGAGCTATTAAAGTTAATGTGTGCTGTCATGTCTGATAAATGTGAGTGTTTGTGTGCAAGATCCTGTCATCACGAAAACGAGAGAAGGAAAGCATCAGGAGTTAAGCAACACTGGGATCACGTTCATGTAGTATTTATTTTGCTCAGTTTAAATAGTCATATATTAAACAGTAGTCAGTAGTAAAAATTAAAACTACTGACAGGTGAAGTGAAAAACATTTCATTACAGTGACACCTGTAGGGTGTGGGGTGGGATATATTATGGGCAAAGTAAACAGACAGTTAATGTGCTGGAGGCAGGAAAATGGGAACTTTTTTTAGGCCAAAAAAAAAGTTGGCTAAATGACTGGGTCATCTCCAAAATGCAGGTCTTGTGGGATGGCCCTGATATGTACAGTATATGGACACAAATATACTGTATAGGTGTATTTTTTATTACATCTTGGACGGTGCTATGCCTCCAACTTTGTTATATATAACAATGGCCTTTTTTATATTCTAACATGACTGTGCCTCAGTGCACAGAGCAAAGACTATAAAGACATAGTTTGACGAGTTCAGTGTGGAAGAACTCAACTGGCCCTAACATAGAGCCCTGATCTCAACGACATTAAGCACCTTTGGGATGAGCTAAAATGGAGATTGCAAACCAGGCCTTCAGATCCAACATCAGTGCCTGACCACATAAATGCTCTACAGTATGAATGGGCACAAATTCCCACAGAAACACCCTTCTTAGACAGCCTTCCAAGAAGAGTGTAAATTGTTATAGCTGCAAAAGGTGGACCATGTCACTGCAGATGTGGCCAAACTATTTTGTCCATAAAGTGTACATAGTTGTGAGTTCCTACCAAAAGTGGTCCAAGGGAGTACAAATCGTAAACCCGCAATAGTTTAATGGGTGCCTGGGGCTCCTGTATGTGCATGAGGAACAAAGGCAAGCCTGCCAGGTATGATCCCACAAATACGTTAATGGTTTCTATGATACAAAGGTGGCAGGACACAGAATGCATCACAGCTTGCTGTGTTCGAGGTTGCATATCTGCAGACTGGTCAGGGTGTCCATGCTGACTCTATCCACCACCAAAAGTGCCTACAATGAGCAGGTGACCTGGTTCGATGAATCTGTAGATATCCAGGTAACTGTGGAAGAGATGGCTCAAGGATGCGCTTTGGGAAAAAGGCAAGCTGGCACAGGCTTGAAATTCTGTGCTTCTGATTAGAATCATGGTAAATCTAAAGCTAATCTCAGGGACCTACCTGTTATTTCCATCACAGAACACTATGCACACACTCGTTTGCATTCATGGAGGATTTCACATCAGTCCACGTACTGGCATATTTTTGGGACAAGGAAGGAAACTGAGAACACAGAAAGTCTACCTGAGCTCTAATCCAATTCAGGACTGAAGAGGTGACTGTGAGAATGTGAGACATCAATGCTACTTATCACTGTCACATGCCTAAAGATCTCCAGCACAAATATTCACATATTGTATTCCTATTTAAAATAATTCAATTGTTTTTAGGTTTATTTCGTGTTTATTCAGATTTAAATAGTTAATTAGGTTTATTCAGGACAGATTTGAAACACATGTACAGATGTTCTGTATTATCCACCAGTACTTTTGTGTGGCAAACATTTCAAGTAAATAATAACAAAACATAAATGCGAAAAAAAGGAACGTTTGCATTCACAGTCCAAGCCACTGTAAAGTTGCTTAGTGTGCTCATGGAAATAATTAAACTAAAAGTGTTGGTATTGCCTACACTATCTAATATAATGGCAACTAATCAAAACATTTTTTTTTTACAATCTACTTTACAACCAATTTCCATGTCACATTGGCTAGGGAATAGAGAGATCCCGAGCACTGTGAAGAAGACGACGCCCCATCAGAAACACAAGAAGAAATGGGAAAATGATGGGTGCTCCAACAGTCAACCATTTACAGACACCAGGTGGAAGGTATTTATGATGATTAGCTCATTGCATGAACAAGGAATAAATAAGTGCTGACATAATGACATAACAGCAGACGAGGACATGGAAGCTGAAGATAAAAGCATAAACATCTGTGTTCTATGGGTGGAGTAAACCTGTGGCAAATATTACACATATTTTTATGCTTCACAGTAAAATGACAATATTGTGTTTAACAGGAAATAGTACATTTACCTAAACTGATCTTATCAGTCCAAAGTAACCACGGCATTTCTAGTGCATTGTGTATATGAAGTATGTTATTACTGGCTGGTCTCAACCTAGATGAAAATACAACTGACTAGCATAAAATTGATTAAGTATGTAACCAAATACAACTGCTGGGAAGAGATGCCAAATCTCTCTGTCCATTCGGGACAGTAAGAATCACCGGACACTTTATTGTGCACATGTACATGAATGCCAAAGCCTTTCCAAAGAAAGTTTCTTTTTTCTAAATACCAATGTCATACAGTCATCTTTCCCTGGAGCCCTCTTGCCAAGTTCTCAGTGTGCTGGTTCTGAGTGACCTGGCAGCATTCATAAATACACTGCCTGGCCAAAAACATATCACACTCTAAGAATTTGTTCGACCTCCTTTAACATTGTTTACAATGTGGGGTCAATTCATTTGTGAATTGCTTACAGATCCACTCTTTCTCAATCCTGAGTGAGTCCTGGAACTCCATACTGTATACTGTATATGTCATAACCTGGTCATTCAGTATATACATTCAGTAATTCAAATTATCCCCACATATCATTGGTGAGCCTAGGCCTGACCATAACACTGCCTCCAGAGGCTTGTACAGTGGGCACTATGCATGATGGGTGCATTGCTTCATGCGTTTCCCTTTATACCCTGATACATCCATCACTCTGGAATAGCGTCAATCTGGTCTCATTAGATGGCGGCGCGGTGGTGTAGTGGTTAGCACTGTCGCCTTGCACCTCCAGGGTCTGGGTTTGATTCCCCGGCCAGGCTCGATTCCCGTCTCTGTGTGCATGGAGTTTGCATGTTCTCCCCGTGCTTGGTGGGTTTCCTCTGGGTTCTCCGGTTTCCTCCCACAGTCCAAAGACATGCAGATTAGGCTAATTGGCGTTCCCAAATTGACCATAGTGTGTGAGTGTGTGTATGTGTGTGTGCCCTGTCCAGGGTGTACCCCGCCTAGTGCCCGAAGTCTCCTGGGATAGGCTCCAGGTCCAGAGTTGACAGTTCAGCACTATCCTTCCAGGGTTTAATAATTATGTATTAACCCAATTGCTTAATCTCCTTAGTTGTTTTCTTTGCTTGATGCAGTCCAATAATTTGACCCTTAGTAGAAATACTACTACTTACTGTATACAGTGGTGTGAAAAACTATTTGCCCCCTTCCTGATTTCTTATTCTTTTGCATGTTTGTCACACTTAAATGTTTCTGCTCATCAAAAACCGTTAACTATTAGTCAAAGATAACATAATTGAACACAAAATGCAGTTTTTAAATGAAGGTTTACGTTATTAAGGGAGAAAAAAAACTCCAAATCTACATGGCCCTGTGTGAAAAAGTGATTGCCCCCCTTGTTAAAAAATAACTTAACTGTGGTTTATCACACCTGAGTTCAATTTCTGTAGTCACCCCCAGGCCTGATTACTGCCACACCTGTTTCAATCAAGAAATCACTTAAATAGGAGCTACCTGACACAGAGAAGTAGACCAAAAGCACCTCAAAAGCTAGACATCATGCCAAGATCCAAAGATATTCAGGAACAAATGAGAACAAAAGTAATTGAGATCTATCAGTCTGGTAAAGGTTATAAAGCCATTTCTAAAGCTTTGGGACTCCAGCGAACCACAGTGAGAGCCATTATCCACAAATGGCAAAAACATGGAACAGTGGTGAACCTTCCCAGGAGTGGCCGGCCGACCAAAATTACCCCAAGAGCGCAGAGACGACTCATCCGAGAGGCCACAAAAGACCCCAGGACAACATCTAAAGAACTGCAGGCCTCACTTGCCTCAATTAAGGTCAGTGTTCACGACTCCACCATAAGAAAGAGACTGGGCAAAAACGGCCTGCATGGCAGATTTCCGAGGCGCAAACCACTTTTAAGCAAAAAGAACATTAAGGCTCGTCTCAATTTTGCTCAAAAACATCTCAATGATTGCCAAGACTTTTGGGAAAATACCTTGTGGACCGACGAGACAAAAGTTGAACTTTTTGGAAGGTGCGTGTCCCGTTACATCTGGCGTAAAAGTAACACAGCATTTCAGAAAAAGAACATCATACCAACAGTAAAATATGGTGGTGGTAGTGTGATGGTCTGGGGTTGTTTTGCTGCTTCAGGACCTGGAAGGCTTGCTGTGATAGATGGAACCATGAATTCTACTGTCTACCAAAAAATCCTGATGGAGAATGTCCGGCCATCTGTTCGTCAACTCAAGCTGAAGCGATCTTGGGTGCTGCAGCAGGACAATGACCCAAAACACACCAGCAAATCCACCTCTGAATGGCTGAAGAAAAACAAAATGAAGACTTTGGAGTGGCCTAGTCAAAGTCCTGACCTGAATCCTATTGAGATGTTGTGGCATGACCTTAAAAAGGCGGTTCATGCTAGAAAACCCTCAAATAAAGCTGAATTACAACAATTCTGCAAAGATGAGTGGGCCAAAATTCCTCCAGAGCGCTGTAAAAGACTTGTTGCAAGTTATCGCAAACACTTGATTGCAGTTATTGCTGCTAAGGGTGGCCCAACCAGTTATTAGGTTCAGGGGGCAATTACTTTTTCACACAGGGCCATGTAGGTTTGGATTTTTTTTCTCCCTTAATAATAAAACCCCTCATTTAAAAACTGCATTTTGTGTTTACTTGTGTTATCTTTGACTAATAGTTAAATGTGTTTGATGATCAGAAACATTTTGTGTGACAAACATGCAAAAGAATAAGAAATCAGGAGGGGGGCAAATAGTTTTTCACACCACTGTATTTACTTAGAGAAGAGTGAAAAAGGAATTGACAGCAGGAATGTCTTTGGGCCCGGCCACTGCTTTGACACCATTGAGACGGGTCACATAATCTTGTAAAACCTGGAGAAAGAGGTAACATACTTTAGGTTCACCTGAGGAGCTTTCACACAAAGTGGAGTCATCTTTGTCCTGATGACTGATATGATCAGAATGATATCTAAGAGAACCAACACATGACAATTTGTCTCAACTGCAATGAACAACCTTGGGTCCAGATAGACCTGCTCTTATAGTATATTATAGTATAGATAGTTCCAGCTGGTTCTGATCTCACGCTAGGGTTACAAACTGCTAAACCTCTAACCTGTAAACTAAACCTCTGTTCAAGAGAGATCAAGCTTCTTGAGTGAGGCCCTGAGCCTTAAAAAGTTTGGTCGCTGGTTGAATTAGAATTGTATCCCACCGACATTGTCATCAGGACCCTTTGATATGTTGTTTAGAGAAAAAAAGTCAAATACTACCGGTTTAATAGGACTAAAATTAATTCATATGTTGCTATAGTTTCAAATTTAATATTTTCCTCAAACCTACATAATACTTTCTTATTTACTCTTCTATATGAGGCACCACACTACCTAGTTAATGTTTTGTTTGACTATATATTAGATTATTTTAAGCCTCTTAAGCCTTTTTAATCTTTGCCTGGCAGTGCTTTAAGAAGAACCATCAAAGCTTGTCTGGTAAGAATATTATGGTTAAATAAGCATTTAATGATTGGCCAAGTTTCCTCAAGCGAATTGCTGTGTATAATGCAGAATGTTTTATTATGCATGTTTCCTGTCTGCATTTCATTCCACCACCATAACCACATCTTTGTGTGATGTGAGAGGTGATTAGTATAACAGTGTCTCCGATTTCCCGTCAGGAGTCCTCTGACATCATAGAAATATAAAAATTTGATGTTGTGTTACAAATTTTAAAATCGCCAGAAAGGAGCATCGTAAAATCTTAGACATTATAGACCAATAAGCATTATGTCCAATATTGTGTTGGTTCCCCTTGTGCCACCAGGGCAGCTCTGCTCCTTTGGCACATGAAGTCCACTGAGGGTGAGCTGTGGTGTCTGGTATTGGGATGTTATCAGCAAATACCTTTAGAGCTTTGAGTCTTGGGATGGTCTATACCGTTTTATCCTGTATAAAAGGTCTGGAGCCTATCCCAGGACACAAGACAGGGTGGCTGATCGATGTGTATATTGTACTGTAGTTATATTGTATACTAGATAATTTCATTCATGTGGAATTTAATTTACCATGTTTTTTAAAATGTACAGCACCATCTGGTAAATTTGGAATGAACTAAAATTACTGTTATTTTCAAGTGCGTAGAATAAAGGTGTGAGAAACTGCACACTCATATTAAAAATATTTTTTTTAAATGTACAGCGACATCTGTTGAATTTTAAGATCAACTCATGACTTTTTTCAATGTTGATTTTTTTTTTATAAGAGCGTTTTTCATTGAAATTTCAAAGAAGCATATTTTCTCTTCTCGTGGGCTGATTGTGATGAAACAAAGCTTATATGTTACCTCAAGCTCGGCCAAATAAACCTGTGAAAACTCCATTAAAATTTGTTCAGTAGTTTTTATGTGATGCGTGCACAAACACAGATAAAAAAAAAAACATCTCTAGTTCTATTACTCATGTCCCTCTAAATAATTTCTTTACAAATGTCTTCAATGTACTGTAGAGACACACCAACTTTACAGTTTTATTATACGTAATATTTTGTAGTTCAGTTGTCATAAAAATATGAAATCGGTTTAAGAGGACTGACACTGTCTTTTTCCCTTTCAGTAAATTGATTTTTTTCTACGGAGTAATTATTAAGTCTTTATTTGTCACATATACAGTATATTACTGCCATTACTTGACTAGCATACAGTACATCCAGATTACTTAAAGCATATGTGTGATAGAAAATTACCCTCCAGATTCCTTAGCCTGTTACCCAAAGTCTAGACTGAAAAGTAAATAATTCATTTAAAAATGCCCTTTGTGCTACTGGTATGATGGTTAATCACATTTTCTTCAATTCTGGGCTTAGAAGTTGAACCTTGTTACTTATCTAAATGCACAATGCATTCTGTCACCTAAGGAGACTTTAAATTTTTAATATTAATACATAAGAAGGGTTTTTAAAAAAGTTTCCTAAATAATTACATTCATGTTTTCTTTTGTGAGATTTAACATTGAAACTCTTTTTAAACTCTTGTTATAAGGGCTAAACACTACACCAGTCATTGAAGACCTCTTTTATTTAACTTTATGAACAACTACTCAAGATAAATGCAATAATCCCCCCAAAAAAAGACAAAATTGATAGCACGTGGCTTTAATTGGGACATTCAACTATTACTACACATGTACACACTACTCCAAGTGCATGATATCGCGATGTAACATGATCTTTTCTTCATGTACTCACATTAAATAAAGACTTTTTATTGCACTTGCACAACACTTGATTAAATGTGAAACATGTTTAGGACAGACATGGAAAGGGGACAGGATTATTCACCAGGGTAGAAGGGTAATGGATTCAGAGCAAGGTATTTCTGGCTGGCGTGACCTGAGGTGAGAGCCAGACCAAGAAGGTGAGCTAGGCATGTAAGGGGATTGATTATGTGATGACGGTTGGGGCACTACGGCCGGTCTTCTCTTGGAGCTTTGAGATCCTCAGAGCAATGTCCACCAATGGCGCAAGCATGACCTGATAAAGACAAATAACATGCAGTGAGTGAGTGAGTGAGTAACAAATCATTTAAAATGTCCTGAACAAACTCCAGAAATCTAAAACATGTCCCATTTTATTCTTCTCATCTCTCTCTGGAGTGAGTTTTGTGGTTTTATAACGTCCTTGCTCTGGTCCTTTTCCTGTTTAACTGCCCTTTCCATTCATTCTTAGATTGCAGGTTAAGCCCTGGTATTAAATGAGAAACCGAGGCAGCTGCAGTAACTGAAAAATAAAAGCATGACCCAGTTTTGCAGTCTCCATTTACACTGATTACTTTTGATGCTGATTCTTTCAGACAGGTTAATTGTCATCTCATCAGCCTGATCAGATATAATTCTACTCAAAGAAGATCTCAGAGTGCAGGGCCACACCTGCTGCAGGTGCTATTAGGATTCTGCCACAGTTTTCGTCATCATCATCCAGATGTTTGTGAGCAGTCACTTAAAGGACAGACTCATATATAGCATGTTTCAAATTTATACAATCAGATTGTCTTGGTTGATAAAAGAAAAAAAAAAAAAAAAAATGAACGGATTCCCAAGAAATTATTCTCAGATTGACAGATAGGATAAGAAACTTAGATAGGAGGAGATTTGACAAAAACTCGGTTGTGTATACTTTAATTCATCCATCCATATAGGAACATCTGTAGTCCAGCTAGGGGCCGTGGAGGCCAACAGTGATTACCGTTGTATTTATTCCTATTTTACGACCGTGGTAGGACCTTCGGTCAACATTCACAAGTTCATTAACACACTATGGCCAATTTGGGAATGTTGATTAGCCTAATTTGCATGTCTCTGAGACATGTGGGAGGAAACCGGAATACCATGAGGAAACCCACCAAGTACAGAGAGGACATGCAAACTCCAAGCCCTGAGGCGGGATTCGAACCCGGACTCTGGAGGTGCCAAGGCGACAGTGCTAATCACTACACCACCATGCCGCCATACACTTTAATTTTAAATCATATAAAAATCCCAAAATCCAAATCGTATGAATGTTAATGGTGTAAATATGTCGTAATATCACACCCAATATCATAGAACATAACAGAATCTGTTAAACTCATTTCCAGGACGGTGTATCAATGTCAATTTAATTCTATACTGTATGTATCGTGCGTTTAACAGCAAGTCTGGCTCTGCTCCAGTGTTTACCTGAGGGTCCTGATAGATCTTCTGAGGATCCTTCTCATAGCTATCTATGTAAAGTCTGATGGTTGCACCAGCGCTGCCTGTCCCGCTGAGACGGAAGATGATTCGTGAACCGTCGCTAAAGATGATCCTCAGTCCCTGGAAAGTGGAAAACAAAGGTCGCTATGGTTTTGGGAAATATAAAAATTTCTTTCGATATAAAATTTTTTTTTTTTTTTAAAGTTTGATCATGTTTGAATATGTGATGTGAAAGATTTAAACACATCATTAGATTAGAAAGGAACGCATGGTGGCAGAGCAGGTGGCATTACCACATCACCAGGGTCCATACTGCACCGCTACGCTACCCACAGTGAAATATTGTGCAATATTTATATCAATGTCGTAGTTTAACAAACTACATGGGACTGTATAATAGATCTAATTTGGTTATTACATTAAATGTACTCCTGGCCCAGCTCTTCAGCCTACCTGTCCTTTGGAGACACTGCCATCCACTGGATCAGTATATTCAAAGTTATCAGCTTTCTCCACCTCATACGTTTTATCCCCCGAGGAGAACTTCTGCCCAACAAAAGCTTTATCAAACATGGTCTCCTGCAGAGCAGCAATCATCTTGTTAGCGGCATCCGAGTCGACCTCCTCGTAATCATATCTACACAGAGCCAAGAGGAAAACACCATAAGTGTTAATGGATTTAAATGAAAATACATTAATAAACAGGTTTTATGTTTACATCCTACATATAAGCTGGTTTGGTTGTCACACAGATTAATGATTCTGGCAGTGGAACACTGTTCCTGTTATATACATAGAATGAGAATGCAGGACAAAATGCAGAATGTTAATGGTCTATTTATAAATTCCACCACTAGAGGGCATCAATCTGTAGAAATGTGTAATATATACATATATATACAGTGGTGTGAAAAACTATTTGCCCCCTTCCTGATTTCTTATTCTTTTGCATGTTTGTCACACTTAAATGTTTCTGCTCATCAAAAACCGTTAACTATTAGTCAAAGATAACATAATTGAATACAAAATGCAGTTTTTAAATGAAGGTTTACGTTATTAAGGGAGAAAAAAACCTCCAAATCTACATGGCCCTGTGTGAAAAAGTGATTGCCCCCCTTGTTAAAAAATAACTTAACTGTGGTTTATCACACCTGAGTTCAATTTCTGTAGTCACCCCCAGGCCTGATTACTGCCACACCTGTTTCAATCAAGAAATCACTTAAATAGGAGCTACCTGACACAGAGAAGTAGACCAAAAGCACCTCAAAAGCTAGACATCATGCCAAGATCCAAAGAAATTCAGGAACAAATGAGAACAAAAGTAATTGAGATCTATCAGTCTGGTAAAGGTTATAAAGCCATTTCTAAAGCTTTGGGACTCCAGCGAACCACAGTGAGAGCCATTATCCACAAATGGCAAAAACATGGAACAGTGGTGAACCTTCCCAGGAGTGGCCAGCCGACCAAAATTACCCCAAGAGCGCAGAGACGACTCATCCGAGAGGCCACAAAAGACCCCAGGACAACATCTAAAGAACTGCAGGCCTCACTTGCCTCAATTAAGGTCAGTGTTCACGACTCCACCATAAGAAAGAGACTGGGCAAAAACGGCCTGCATGGCAGATTTCCAAGGCGCAAACCACTTTTAAGCAAAAAGAGCATTAAGGCTTGTCTCAATTTAGCTAAAAAACATCTCAATGATTGCCAAGACTTTTGGGAAAATATCTTGTGGACCGACGAGACAAAAGTTGAACTTTTTGGAAGGTGCGTGTCCCGTTACATCTGGCGTAAAAGTAACACAGCATTTCAGAAAAAGAACATCATACCAACAGTAAAATATGGTGGTGGTAGTGTGATGGTCTGGGGTTGTTTTGCTGCTTCAGGACCTGGAAGGCTTGCTGTGATAGATGGAACCATGAATTCTACTGTCTACCAAAAAATCCTGAAGGAGAATGTCCGGCCATATGTTTCTCAACTCAAGCTGAAGCGATCTTGGGTGCTGCAGCAGGACAATGACCCAAAACACACCAGCAAATCCACCTCTGAATGGCTGAAGAAAAACAAAATGAAGACTTTGGAGTGGCCTAGTCAAAGTCCTGACCTGAATCCTATTGAGATGTTGTGGCATGACCTTAAAAAGGCGGTTCATGCTAGAAAACCCTCAAATAAAGCTGAATTACAACAATTCTGCAAAGATGAGTGGGCCAAAATTCCTCCAGAGCGCTGTAAAAGACTCGTTGCAAGTTATCGCAAACGCTTGATTGCAGTTATTGCTGCTAAGGGTGGCCCAACCAGTTATTAGGTTCAGGGGGCAATTACTTTTTCACACAGGGCCATGTAGGTTTGGATTTTTTTTCTCCCTAAATAATAAAACCCCTCATTTAAAAACTGCATTTTGTGTTTACTTGTGTTATCTTTGACTAATAGTTAAATGTGTTTGATGATCAGAAACATTTTGTGTGACAAACATACAAAAGAATAAGAAATCAGGAGGGGGGCAAATAGTTTTTCACACCACTGTATATATATATATATATATATATATATATACACACACACACACACACACACACACACACACACACACACACACACACACGGGTTCTTCTAAAAAAATTAGCATATTGTGATAAAGTTCATTATTTTCTGTAATGTACTGATAAACATTAGACTTTCATATATTTTAGATTCATTACACACAACTGAAGTAGTTGAAGCCTTTTATTGTTTTAATATTGATGATTGTGGCATACAGCTCATGAAAACCCAAAATCCCTATCTCAAAAAATTAGCATATTTCATCCGACCAATAAAAGAAAAGTGTTTTTAATACAAAAAAAAGTCAACCTTCAAATAATTATGTTCAGTTCTGCACTCAATACTTGGTCGGGAATCCTTTTGCAGATTCTTGTGTCTCTCAACTTTCTCTTCACAATATCCCACAGATTCTCTATGGGGTTCAGGTCAGGAGAGTTGGCAGGCCAATTGAGCACAGTAATACCATGGTCAGTAAACCATTTACCAGTGGTTTTGGCACTGTGAGCAGGTGCCAGGTCGTGCTGAAAAATGAAATCTTCATCTCCATAAAGCTTTTCAGCAGATGGAAGCATGAAGTGCTCCAAAATCTCCTGATAGCTAGCTGCATTGACCCTGCCCTTGATAAAACACAGTGGACCAACACCAGCAGCTGACATGGCACCCCAGACCATCACTGACTGTGGGTACTTGACACTGGACTTCAGGCATTTTGGCATTTCCCTCTCCCCAGTCTTCCTCCAGACTCTGGCACCTTGATTTCCCAATGACATGCAAAATTTGCAACCTGTAGCCCATTTCCTGCACACGCCTGTACACGGTGGCTCTGGATGTTTCTACTCCAGACTCAGTCCACTGCTTCCGCAGGTCCCCCAAGGTCTGGAATCGGTCCTTCTCCACAATCTTCCTCAGGGCCCGGTCACCTCTTCTCGTTGTGCAGCGTTTTCTGCCACACTTTTTCCTTCCCACAGACTTCCCACTGAGGTGCCTTGATACAGCACTCTGGGAACAGCCTATTCGTTCAGAAATGTCTTTCTGTGTCTTACCCTCTTGCTTGAGGGTGTCAATGATGGCCTTCTGGACAGCAGTCAGGTCGGCAGTCTTACCCATGATTGCGGTTTTGAGTAATGAACCAGGCTGGGAGTTTTTAAAAGCCTCAGGAATCTTTTGCAGGTGTTTAGAGTTAATTAGTTGATTCAGATGATTAGGTTAATAGCTCGTTTAGAGAACCTTTTCATCATATGCTAATTTTTTGAGATTTTGGGTTTTCATGAGCTGTATGCCACAATCATCAATATTAAAACAATAAAAGGCTTGAACTACTTCAGTCTAATGTTTATCAGTACATTACAGAAAATAATGAACTTTATCACAATATGCTAATTTTTTTAGAAGGACCTGTATATATATATAAAAAAAATCTAAACATACACAAACAATAATTCACTCATTGTCGTTAACTATTTTATCTGGATCGAGGTTAGTACTGGTTCTGTCCTGAAGACACAGACATACACTCATCACTCATATGACCTTTGAGCCATAACAATATTTTATTTCTATTGCTAGTCACCTTGTGAAGAAGTTCCTCCCAAACTTCTGCCAGTGTTCTTTCAAAATGTCCTCTACACTCTGCTTACGGCTGGCAACAATAGACAGCCAAGCGAGCACAGCCCAGAGGCCATCTTTCTCCCGGATATGATCAGACCCTTAAAGACAAAAGATCTGCATAGTCAGAGTGACGGCAAAATGTGACCAGGTACAAAAACTCATTAACCAAAACCACTAAAGGGTAAAGTACAAGACTGGGATTTTCTAAGCGAACAAGCATCTCAATGCAAAAAATAAATAATCATTAATTAATCTATCTAGTCTTTCCTAACCCTATTTCTAGACTTGTCTTGACAACATTTTTATGTTATACTGGCAGACCATTTTGCAGATTTTTATTTCTTGAAAGAAACAAAGTTATCTTCCAATTGGACAAATGTTAAACTTTCAATGAACATATGTTTAACAATCCTATATTTGTCGAATTGTAATCTCACTCACCCTCATTCAGTCATCGTCTATACTGCTGTATGGCTGGTGTACACCCTGGATAGGGTGCCAATCCATTACAACACACACTTACACACACACTTACACACAGACACACACACACAGACACACACACAGACACACTTTGGGAACGCCAATTACCCTAAACTGCATGTCTTTGGATCATGGGAGGAAACCAAGCACGGGGAGAACATACAAAACTACACCTTGACCCTGAGGCAGAAATCGAATCCTCGACCCTGGAGGTGCCTGTCTGATATGTTGACGCATTTATGTTCAAGCATGTAGAACACATCTGCCTCCAAATTTTTGATTGATTTATTTTTTTACAGTTAAGCTCCATTTCAAATCTAACAGATGAGCCAGTGCAGCCAAATTGCACTTGAATGATTACAGAAATAACATAGATTTGTGGATGGCTCTCACCTGTGCCAAAGCTCTCCTCCCCACACAGAGAGAGTTTCCCAGCATCCATCAGGTTCCCAAAGAACTTCCAGCCTGTGGGTGTTTCATACAGCTGCATCTTCAAAGCTTTGGCCACACTGCCACACAACCAACCAATATACAGGTAAGGACAAATATTACTCTACATACTTTATATACATCTACAATAAGATTAAATTCTAGTGATATGGCCTGAAAGGGGCCAGGGGTAGCTCAGTGGTTAAGGCATTGGACTGCGGTTCGGAGGATCCCAGGTTCAAACCCCACAACCACCAAGTTGCCACTGTTGGGCCCTTGAGCAAGGCCCTTAACCCTCAACTGCTCAGATGTGTAATGAGATAAAAAAAAAAAATGCAAGTCGCTCTAGATAAGGGCGTCTGCCAAATGCCTAAATGTAAATGTACGTTTAGAAGAACATCTGCAATGCTTTAACTGTAATTCAGTTACTTATTAATGCAATGGTTAGTGTTAAACAAAGCAGGCTGGTCTTACTTGTCCAGGGCACCACTGGTGGGCATGCTGCGTGCCAGACCTTTAACACCAGTTTTCTGGAAATATGGGATGCAGGTGATGTTGGCACCGATCACTGCTACTGAGTCCGATGGGTTTACGAAGAACCCATGCTTACCAAGAATCATGTTACGGTCCTAAAACAAAAAGCAGAACATGAATGGATGCATCATATGTAGTCATTATTAGATATTAAGAAAAGAAAAAAAACAGTGAAATCTATATAAAACAGTGTACAAGGCAATTTAGAGGTGAGTGAGATAATGGTACAGTATAATCATTACTAGAAATAACTATATGGTTCTTCATGGCTAAACACTGACCAACTGTACATTTCAGAAAAAAGGATTTCGTCAGCAAATGATCGTCGATCTCACAGTAATTGGGATGTTAAATGACGAAAATTAGGCAACTAAGAGTTTTTTTTCCCCCATTTCCCTAGTAATAGAATCGGACTTGTTTCATAGACATCCACATATTTATTAATATACATATACACATATATATTTTGAAGCAATTTCCCTTCGCGATAAATAAAGTTCTTTGAATCTTAAATTTGAACATAACTATAAATAAATAAAACATATAATGTAAAAAAAAAAAAAAAAAAAAAAAAAAGGCAACCTGTTGTGGTCTATGAAGAGTTGTGGTCAACTCGGGTTGTGCTTTTATTTGATACTAATTAACTCTGGATTGGTAACAATTACTCTGGTTCATGTTGTGTTACATCATACCACCCACTTATGGATTATTTATTCACACTTTGTTGTGTTTTATTCCTTTTTTCATTAATAAATGTAAAAGTAGGGTTTTAATATAGATTTGTACACATGTAAATATGTTAACAAACTGTAGTTGTGTGTAGGAATGCTATCAGCTCTAAAACGTTCACTTGAGATGTTCATAATTCATTAAAAAAAAATGTTTATTCCTCTGGTACAGATCCAGAGACTAGTGGAATTCATGGCAAAACTGACACGGACACTTATCCAGAAGTAATCTTCTACTGTACATGTACATAAGAACCTCGGTTTATCTGAATCATTATGTCTTTTCATGTGAAATGAGACATTCGGGTTGTTACAAGGCCTCACTGATTATCTCCGATAATCCAGGTAAAATTTGTTTTAAATTAAGACTGGCTAGTGTTTTATCATGACACACAGCAAGGTCACATTCAATAGTGAAAGGTACTTCGCATCATTTGGCATTAATATAATGAATATGATTCAGGTAATATTGTGCACCCCTAATACTGGACTAATGGACATTGAAGCATGTACATACGCCATCACCATCAAAAGCTGCTCCAAAGTCATATTCGCCTCCCTTCATCGCTTTGACCAGGTCAGCTGCATAGGTCAAGTTAGGGTCTGGGTGGTGACCCCCAAAGTCCTCAGAAGGCACACAGTTAACAGCGGAGTTGGCAGGGGAGCCCAACTCCTCACACACAATCTTCTTTACGTAAGGGCCCACCACTATCAGGAACAACGAAAACATAAATGGAAAACATTGTCATCAGCCACTACGCATGAGCAAAAAGGTTGTAGATTTGACCGTTTTATACTTTTCAACTGCACTATAGTGAAATTCTATTTTAAGCTATTGCACTGTAACCTAACGCTATTCTACTCCATTTACCTGTTTTGGAGCGCTGTTATATCCAACTTTTACCTTAATAAAGCTCTATATTTTGCATTTGCACAATAAATTAATTCTATTCGTTTATAATGCAGAACTTTATTCAGATGTTATTCAGGCGTCACCTTGAAAGATGACTCTAGTATAATACTGTACAGCACCACTATTCTATTCATTTAGGGTAGTGAACCTCATTCTATTAAATGTACTGTAATATTTCTATACAAAGTTTCTATTCACTGTAATAAAACTACTGTATTTTACTCTAAGTATAACAGTCTATTTCCTTCTACACAGTTCTTTGAGGCCTCACCTCCATGCATTGCATCTAACCGGACATTGATGCGATTAGGTCCAGACAGTAACTCCTTCAGTGCAGCAAAGTCAAAGATGTCCCTGAGCATTTCTGCGTATGACTCCACGGAGTCCACAATCTCCACTATATCAGATCAGAGGGAAAAAAATGTCAAACAATGATTAAAAAAAAAAAAAAAAACAAACTAAAAACTGTTGAAATAACCATAAAAATAAACCATAGGAATGTGAATTTAAGTGGATTTGAGAATTCACCCATGAATGACTTTAAAGTTTCAACTTCAAAAGTCTGTTTGCCAATAGCAGACAAATCCACCTTGAGCTCTGGACAGATGTGGTACTCTTGGAGGTTTTTGCTGATGTCGAAGATTTTGTTAGTAATGCCCTCTGGTGCAGGTCCTGGAAGGACAAATTTTACAGGTAAGAGTGTGTAATAAAAAAATAAAAAAATAAAACAAACTGTAATATCCTGGACATTGCAATATCTTGTTATAACATTTTATTTTATTGTAATTATTATTATAATAAACAGATTCTAATTAGTATCTTATTTGATGTTCACATTTTTTACTTGAATGTATGTGGAAACAATTATGCAACTAAGAAAAATAAAGTTTGGTGCAAAACTGTAATATAGTCTGCTACCACACAGGAGTTACCACATGAATTAATATATAGGGAGATAAAATGAAGACGCTTGCCAGAATTAAATAACAGGGATAGAACACCACATCTACTTTGTGTAAACAGCACAAGAAAAATGTGCCGCAATTTCGCTAAAACAGAAAAATAATCATATAGATCACGATCACTTTTAAGGAAAGCTGATTAGGATTCCAGACAGCCAAACATGGAACTGGGTGACATACTCAAGCTTTTTCTTTGTAATAATACTAATGAATATATGATCTGTCCACTATAATGGACCACGATCAAACACAAATGATCCCTCGTAAACAGCTAAAATATCTGCAATGCACCTTAATGATGCAGTTGGTTAAAAGGATTAAAAATATAAACATGCAGCCTTTAGGATACGCCTCCAAAATTAGCCAGTTTACTGGACCACATGACAGTAGCATTCAGATAATAAAAATGGTCAAACCCAAACTTAGACAATGCTATCAGAAAGAGTGGCATTTTAAATTATAAGATGTGTACGCCCCATATCCAAGCATATTGTACCTCCATTGGAGATGTTATACTTGATGCCAAAGTCCCCATTGGGGCCACCAGGATTGTGGCTGGCTGTTAGAATGATTCCTCCGACAGCTTTTAATTTGCGGATCACACAGGAAACGGCAGGCGTAGACATGATCCCATTCTGACCGATAACCAGTCGGCCAATCTGAAACAGGAAGAGTGAGAGAATTTGGGAATGAAGTTCACACAGTGATCCTGAATGTATGGGATTTAAGCACAAGATTACATTGACAATATTACATGCTTCAGCAACACACATAAATAAAATAAACGGTCACATGAAAAGATTGCCCGTCATAATATATTACTTTTCAGAAGCAAACAGTTAAACGTTTAAGAAGTTTGGGCGCACCAATTAGCCTAATCTGCATGTCTTTGGACTGGGAACCTACCAAGCATGGGGAGAACATGCAAACTCAATGTACAGAGGCGGGAATATTCATATTATATTAATATAATGCTAATCATACTATATTTCTTTTCCTGACGTCTTTGTCCAAAATATATTGTACAGTGTGTGTGCTTTAAAGTGATAATTTCCTGAACACTCTAATGAACGCTGCAACATGCAGATGAATTAAATACATGAATGGGAACAGTTAGAACACCACAGGAGATGAAAGTACATAGAGTTTGTACAGTACATGAGTGGCAACGTGACAGCAGGCACACCTCCTTTGCGCATGCGCATCAGCAACTCGCACTAACTACGGAAGCGTGCGCTCCGTTCTGGTTCAATCTCAAATGGCTCCCTACAACACATAGACCACACTACCCAGCGTGTTACTTCTTACCCTTTGTAGTGCGCAAACACAGGGACTGTGGAGGCATTTGGGAAACGGTACGGCGTTGCAAATACGCGTCCTAAATTGCAACAATGTTTCAAAGTTCTAGTTGCACGAGTCGCTTAGAGGAAACACGAGACGCACCTTTCTCATTTAGCAAAGCCTCGAAATGTCAGAGGTGTCCCTTTGCCTGTGAGACCTCTCCGGAAAGATCATTCAGAGGTCATTCAGTACAAATGAGCCCACTAGCTGTGTGTGTCTGTGTGGAAGAATTTCATGTTGCTGGCAGCCATAAGAAAATTGCATGAGCCGCCGGATGTGTTGCAAAAGTAGTGCAAAAATGAAATAAATGAAGTAACAGTAACACTGATGCTTGCGAAAGAGACACTCTTCCACAGAGATGCATGCAAAATAAAAATGCATGTTCAAATGCAATGCACAAAAAAAATTATACACAAATCATTGAATCACCCAAACTTACTAACCCCATTGGCCGCAGCAATTTGTACGATCAGCTGAATGGCATCTTTCATGAAAAATCGTCCGTCTCCTCCCACCACCAGAGTGCCCCCCTGTCTCTGAGAGGGCTCGATGGCAGAAATAGTGCTCTGGATGAAATTCTCGGCATAATGCGGGTTCTGCTGGAACACCGTCACCCTCTTCCTCAAGCCGCTGGTTCCTGGCTTTTGGTCGCTGTACGCGTTTGTCTTGACAACACTGATTTTCACCATTTCGCCCGACAAGTTCGCCTGTGTGATCCGGGTGCCAATCGGGATGTAGCGCGTGTAACCCTCCCTCACGTGCACTCGCTCGCTCGGCTAGTTCGCTCGGTCCCGCCCCACTGCAGTATTTAAAGGAGAAGCAGCTCTACAGTACAAGTCCACAAGTTTCCACATGGCCAAAAGGTTTGAAAATGACACAAATATTCATTTTCACAAAGTCTCCTGCTTCAGTGTTGGTAGATATTTTTGTCAGATGTTACTATGGTACACTGACGTATAACGGAAGTATTTGATAAGTGTCAAAGGCTTATATTGACAACACCATTAAGTCAATATTTGCAGTGCTGACCCTTCTCTTTCTAAACCTCTGGCATGCTCATTCTGACTTTTTTTTTTTTTTGTCCACCCGCCTCTTGGGGATTGACCACAAGTTCTCAATGGGATTAGGGTCTGCGGTGTTCTATGGCCATGGATCCAATATTTCAATGTTTTGTTCACTTAGTTATCACCTTTACCTTGTGGCAAGGTGCTCCATCATGATGGAAAAGGCATTGTTCTACACCAAACTGTTGTTGGATGGTTGGGAGAAGTTGCTCTCAGAGGATGCTTTTGTCTCATTCTTTATCCATGGCTGTGTTCTTAGGCACAATTGTGATTGAGCCCACTTCCTTGGCTGAGAAGCAACCCCACACATGATCACTTTCATACATTTCGAGAAGAGCAGCAAAAATGCCCCGTCTCTCCAGGAAACATCAGTGACAGACTGATATTCTGCAAAAGGTACAGGGACTGGACTTCTGAGGACTGGAAAGTAATTTTCTCTGATGAATCCCCTCTGACTGTTTGGGGTATCTTGAAAAAACTTGTCCGGAGAAGAGAAGGGGGAGCCTTCCATCAGTCCTGTGTCATGCCAACAGTGGAAGTTATAATATTGACATTCATATTTTTTTGAAAATTAATATTTGTGTCATGCTCAAATGATGGATAAGTGGGACTAATTTGTGAACACCTGAACATCACACCCATGTGAGGTTCCTCTACAAATTCCTGCCACAAATTTGGAAGCACACTTTTGCACAGAGATCTTCAACTCCATTCCCCAATGGCCAGTGTCCAACACAGTTTGATGATTCTTCTACTCAAACACAGGTGATGCGACTAATCTGATAATCACTAGGGTCAGTGAGTGTATTTAGGTGTTGGTGAATTACAAATGACACTGGAAAATAGCCTTTCAGGACTGGAATTGAAGATCCCTGCAATAGGATGTCTTAGTATGCAGTAGCATTTAATTTCACCAGAATTGTTATTTGTTCCTATTAGGGTATACCACAACAGGGCACTGGTGGCTCAGTGGTAGGTGTTTCGCCTGCCATGCGGAAGGCCCGGGTTCGATTCCCAGCCAGTGCCCAAACCCCAGCCACTGGATGCAGTGCCGGTCCCTAGCCCGGATACAATGGGAGGGTTGCGTCAGCAAGGGAATCCGGCGTAAAAACTGTGCCAAGTTGTAATGCGGACTGGATAGTCCGCTGTGGCGACCCCTTATCGGGAGCAGCCGAAAGACCAAAAAAAAAAAAAAAAAAGGGTATACCACAACAGATCATCTAATTCCTATACACTGAGCCATGGATTCTGAGTACCTTGGTCTGCGAGTGTCTTGCAAGATGATCTACTCGAGCAAGCGAGGTATTATATAAGCAGTATTATGAGTAATCATCTCCCATTCTCTGTCTCAGTGTGGATGCGTCATTTATATAGTCACCATCCGTGCACACATGTACTGTTTACTATAACACCGTGACTACGTGTGTGCTCGTAAAGCATTTTTTATTTTGTGTGTATGTGTTTGTGAGTCGTTTTACACGGTAGGCCCCTTTCTCCTCCTCCTCCTCTCTCTGGCTTTGTCGGCAAGCTGGTGTCTGTGTGTGTCCATGTGTCTGTGTGTTTTATTTTTACTTTTAATTTTATTAATTATTTTTATATGAATATTTTTGAGCTGTGGAACGAATCGTTCGAGTTTCCATTATTTCTTATGGGGAAATTCACTTTGCTATACAGAGGTTTTGTTATACAAGCACGCTTCCGGGAATCCAAGGTTTAACTATATTTTATTTGGTTTAGTTTAGATTACCCACCCCTGTTTTATTCAGGCTTGGGACCATTAAGTTGTGTATTAAATTGTGAACCCCGTGGCTTAGGTTCCCCCTCCTCTATCAGGGCATTTCCCTTGTTTCAGCATGACAATGCACCTGGACAAAGCAAGATCTAAGGTTGTAATGGAAGAATTTGAGTGTTCTGCACAAAACGCTGACCTAAAACTGTCTGAACACTTTGGGGATGAACTGGAATGCTGACTGTTCCTAAGACCTTCACATCGAACAGTACCTGACATCACTTGAGCTAAATGAGCACAAATCTGCACAGCCACACTCCAAAGTCTAGTGGAACTAGAAGCAAGTATGAGAGAGATGGTCAGGAATCTCTACAGTGAATCATTTACAATTACTACAGAAATTATGAACTAAGCTGGAATTTAGGGAGTTGAAACATCACTTAGGCGGCGCGGTGGTGTAGTGGTTAGCACTGTCGCCTTGTCGGTTCGATTCCCCGGCCAGGCTCGATTCCCGTCTCTGTGTGCATGGAGTTTGCATGTTCTCCCCATGCTTGGTGGGTTTCCTCCGGGTACTCCGGTTTCCTCCCACAGTCCAAAGACATGCAGATTAGGTTAATTGGCGTTCCTAAATTGCCCGTAGTGTGTGATTGGGTGTGTGAGTGTGTGTATGTGTGTGTGCCCTGCGATGGATTGGCACCCTGTCCAGGGTGTACCCCGCCTAGTGCCCGAAGTCTCCTGGGATAGGCTCCAGGTCCCCCGCGACCCTGAACACAGGATTAAGCGGTATAGAAGATGAATGAATGAATGAATGAATGAAACATCACTTATTTCATGGGTGATGTACACTTCCATTAATTGCTTTATCCTCGTTCTGGTCTTGATGGACCTGAAGTTGCCAGAATTACTAGATGTAAGACAGGAAAGCCGGCCTAGACGGGATGCTTGTTCTTTCCTGGGGACTATGCACACACACTCATTCACACCTAGAGTAGCTGCTCCACCTACCTGCATTTTTGAAGGCGTAGGTGAGAAAAATGCAGAGCCAAAAGAAAACCCATGCAGTTATGGGAAGAAATGCAAAACCCAGAACATAGAGGAACACAAAGTCAGGATCAGATAGGGGCCTCTGAAGCTTTGCAGCTTCCATGCCATCAAATGTAGGAACAAAAAAATTTATGTGCTATTGTTTGTTGTCATGAAAATGTAAGGTTTTTCATATTTTTGTTTCTGTCTTCAGATGGATGGACCTATACATTTTACATCATCATTAAGAACATCAATTATGCTACACTATGATTTATGTTATTTTTTAAAAATGTAATTAGGGTCCAAATGACAATGATATTAGGACCAAATAAGGAAAAAACTACAGGTCAGATTGTCTGACTGCTTTTAAATTCTATTATTCTAATCCCACCTTGCCAATGATCTTATAATATACAAGTAATTTAATAGAGCACGTAAAAAATATTTTTTTTCTGAGGGGAAATTCATTCACATTCATTTGGAACTCTTCTGGTGTGCCACTGAGACCTAGAGTTTTCCCCTGAGCAAATAGTTTGTTACAGCATTACTTTTCATACCATTGTACTAATAATGTATGCGTTAACTACATTTCTGAAGCCCCACTGTCCTTGTAAAGCATCTTCTCAGTCTTCAGATTGATGAGATTACGAGTGCTGTATTACCATCTTAGAAGTGTGCTGTGAGGCTTGCAAGCACTCATACGGTACATTCCTTTTTTTGGCAGTATATAGTCATTACTTGTTTATTTGCTAAACCTATGATACAAGCCAGGCCACATGGCTGCTAATCCCAGCATGCATGAAAAGTAATATAAAAGTTGTGCATTTACAAAATCTGGAGACATGTCATCTACATAAGGTTGTTCTGATTAACAGTGGTTCCTAATGGGTAAATATACAACATTTTTAACATTCAGTAGACAATATGGCAGTGCTTAATTTGGCTTTTGTACCCATTAAAGATTTTTCTGGTATTCAGCATATGTGATCCATGTTATAAATGAAAAAATAATCAGCTGATCATTGCTCAAATTAAGCATGACCATGATAAGTAACAGATTTTTTTTTTAAATTAAGAAATATTGGCTTCTAGTCAGGACTAAGTTTGTTTGCTGCCTCTGGTTTAAACAGGACTCCTTTCACAGAAAGAACAAAGTTTATCATGATGCAATGTTTGCACATGCTCCTGACATTGCAGTTTAAAAAATATATAGGTTGAAAGCAAAAGTTTAATTTAGCAGTATCTATTAAAATATTGCTAAACATTTCAGGCTTATTTAAGCAGTTATATCCAAAGTCCCCAAAGATAAACAGCAATTTTTCATTTAACCCTAAATAACAGTTCATAGTGAACTTTTATTTTTGCATATAAAGAAGAGGCATACAGTGTAGTTTCAATATTCTTTAAATGTGCCTTTTGACATTTAGTCTTCAGGTCTACAGTTACAGTAGATAAAGTCAAAGGGCAAAATAATTGGCATAGGGTTATAAATAGATATTCAGGCCTGCTTTTGGAGTTAAAGGCCAGGAGTGAATAGGCTGTAGGACTGTGTGTCTGGAATGTGTGTTACCCAAGCTACTTGTAGATGGCCTGTGAATACTAATGTTGTGCAGAAAGAATAACCAATGAAGTATATGAAGTGTAAAAAGAATGGTGAAACAATATTGTTTTTATCCATCGTGTTTTACATTACTTTTATTTTATTCAAATTACTGATTTTATTTTCTGCCATTGCTATTATCTGTTGTATTTTTCTTATTTGTCTACTGTATTCCTTTTTGTAATGCACGTTGAGCTGCACTTAATGCTACATTTGGAAGTTGGCACATAAATTAACGTTATTATTATATTATGTACTGTATGTGTACTATTATTATATACAGTATATGTCTTTAGGAACAAAAATAATTCTTCTTCTAATAATAATAATAATAATAATAATAATAATAATACTTGTTGTTCCTAAAAACATATACAGTATATAATATATATTCACTATCTACTTTATTAGAAACACCATCCTTATGCCAATGCATAAAATCATGCAGATACATGTCAAGTAGACACCGGTTTTATACATTATATTTTTTATAAGCTGTTTCCCACTGAATATACGATTAAATAGCATTATTCCATATTTATCTTAAAAATCTCTGGACCATTGTCCATCATTATAATGAAGTAAAATAAATAGTCAATTAATTTATTAGGTTGTAATCCTATATACTGTATCAGCACTGCAGGTTACCACTTTACAACGTACTCTCAGTAAACTTAATGCAACTGCCTCTACCTTATTTGCATTCCTGTCCAGCATTCACTTACACACAACAAACAAATGGTACAACGTGCATATAGTGGTGGCCAAAAGTATTGAGACAATAGTGAAGCTCAGTGATTTAATGACAAAGTGTTTACAATCAAGATAATTAGAATAATTAGTTATTTTATGCAGTGAGAAAAATTGCTTGATCTGGCTGGGCATATTGTTAAAAAGACATATAGCACAACTCTTTAGCCAGATAGGCTAGAACTAATTAATTCCATGCACAGGGAGAACTATAATACATGACATGTGTTGTCACACTGTAAAGTGGCCACCACCGCACACTACACCAGCTGAAAGGCATTTGAATGAAAATAGATACAAATCTGAATTACTGGGAAAATTATATGAAAGGCTCTTTGATCTTTATAAAACCTTAAATTAATGCTGTTTAATTGCATTCTTTATATAAGATACTGCATAAAAAAAGTAAATGTAGGTTATTGCTAAACAAATTATTCTCCTATGTATTAATTGAATGATTAAAATAATGTTAGAACTAAGAGTGTTAGGGTGCTATAATGATTTCTTTTTACCTCTTTTCACATATTTTCAGATCATTCCCATTGAAATCCAGCACCTAGGAGGAATGTGACAGCACCATCTTATGGAATAAGGAAGTACAGCAGCACACTGTTTTCCATCACTGCATAACAACAATATATACTCAAATTTACTTGCAGTTGTTACTGTACTGTCATCAAATTTAAACATACTGGAAACATATATTGCGCAGAAACAGTGGTTTGGGACGTTCTTCAGGCTGTACATGTGAGAATGTTGACATCCACAGGAGTAAAGACACAAAGTCATAGATACTGGGGTAGTACGATAAGTTTGCTCCTTTAGTATATATCTTTTACCTAGAATGGAAGGACTTTTAATTAGCTATAAGTGTAAAGCTTTAAAACTTTATATAGTAGGAATATCATCAGGATAAGCACACGTAAAAACAAGAATTGAGAAATAAACTCACTAACTCAACGTCTATACCACTTTATCCTGTATACAAGATCGCAGAGGGCCTGGAGCCTATCCCAGCAGACCTAGGGCATGAGGAGGAGTACACTACAGGTTAATTAGCCTAATCTGCCTGTTTTTGGACTGTGGGAGGAAACTGGAGTATCTGGAAGAAACCCACCACATACGGGGAGAACATGCAAACTCCATGGATACAGATCCCTAGGCAGGAAACAAACCCAAACCCTGGAGGTGCAAGGCGACAGTGCTAACCACTACGCCACAGGGCCGCCGAGAAATAACCGGATTAATTCATTTTAGGCCAACCATAAAATGTGTCCATAAAACAAATACGAACCGGATTCCAAAAAAGTTGGGACACTAAACAAATTGTGAATAAAAACTGAATGCAATGATGTGGAGATGGCAAATGTCAATATTTTATTCAGAATAGAACATAGATGACAGATCAAAAGTTTAATCCGAGAAAATTTTTCATTTTAAAGGAAAAATATGTTGATTCCAAATTTCACGGTGTCAACAAATCCCAAAAAATTTGGGACAATTAGCAATAAGAGGCAGGAAAAAGTACATTTGAGCATAACGAAGAGCTGGAAGACCAATTAACAGTAATTAGGTTAATTGGCAACATGATTGGGTATAAAAAGAGCTTCTCAGAGTGGCAGTGTCTCTCAGAAGCCAAGATGGGTAGAGGATCACCAATTCCCACAATGTTGCGCAGAAAGATAGTGGAGCAATATCAGAAAGGTGTTACCCAGTGAAAAATTGCAAAGACTTTGCAGTTATCATCATCAACTGTGCATAATATCATCCGAAGATTCAGAGAATCTGGAACAATCTCTGTGCGTAAGGGTCAAGGGCGTAAAACCATACTGGATGCCCGTGATCTCCGGGCCCTTAAACGACACTGCACCACAAACAGGAATGCTACTGCAAAGGAAATCACAGAATGGGCTCAGGAATACTTCCAGAAACCATCGTCAGTGAACACAATCCACCGTGCCATCCGCCGTCGCCAGCTGAAACTCTACAGTGCAAAGAAGAAGCCATTTCTAAGCAAGATCCACAAGCACAGGCGTTTTCATTGGGCCAGGGATCATTTAAAATGGAGTGTGGCAAAATGGAAGACTGTTCTGTGGTCAGACGAGTCACGATTCGAAGTTCTTGTTGGAAATGTGGGACGCCATGTCATCCGGACCAAAGAGGACAAGGACAACCCAAGTTGTTATCAACGCTCAGTTCAGAAGCCTGCATCTCTGATGGTATGGGGTTGCATGAGTGCGTGTGGCATGGGCAGCTTGCATGTCTGGAAAGGCACCATCAATGCAGAACAATATATTCAGGTTCTAGAACAACATATGCTCCCATCCAGACGTCATCTCTTTCAGGGAAGACCCTGCATTTTTCAACAAGATAATGCCAGACCACATTCTGCATCAATCACAACATCATGGCTGCGTAGGAGAAGGATCCGGGTACTGAAATGGCCAGTCTGCAGTCCAGATCTTTCCCCTATAGAGAACATTTGGCGCATCATAAAGAGGAAGGTGCGACAAAGAAGGCCCAAGACGATTGAACAGTTAGAGGCCTGTATTAGACAAGAATGGGAGAGCATTCCTATTTCTAAACTTGAGAAACTGGTCTCCTCGGTCCCCAGACGTCTGTTGAGTGTTGTAAGAAGAAGGAGAAGGAGATGCCACACAGTGGTGAAAATGGCCTTGTCCCAACTTTTTTGGGATTTGTTGACACCATGACATTTTGATTCACCATATTTTTCCCTTAAAATTATACATTTTCTCAGTTTAAACTTTTGTTCCGTGATTTATGGTCTATTCTGAATAAAATATTGACATTTGCCATCTCCACATCATTGCATTCAGTTTTCATTCACAATTTGTTTAGTGTCCCAACTTTTTTGGAATCCAGTTTGTAATAAGAATTTGAAATAAAATTAAATATTGCTGTTGGCTGAGCCCACAACAACCTGTATGTACTTACAGGAGAAAATCAGTACGTATTTTCTGATATGAGATGTTTGTTTTGACAAAATAGCCAGATAATATCTGTCCTTTAATACGTAACAAACTCTGTTTAAATTGATAAAGTAATAAAAATGTCCAAATATGGCCCTGCACTGTTAATAACGAAACACAATTATCACAGTGGCTTAGTGGTTAGCACTGGCACCTTACACCTCTACAGTGTGCATGGAGTTTACATGTCCTCCCCGTGCTTGGTGGGTTTCCTCCCACAGTCCAAAAACATGTAGATTAGGCTAATTGGCGTTCCCAAATTGCCTGTAATGTGTGTATGCGTGTGTGAATGTTGACCGGAAGTCCTACCACAGTTGTAAAAATGAGAATAAATACCACTGGCCTCCAGAGTTGGACTACAGAGGTTTCTAGATGGATGGGTGGATGGAACCACCATAAATAAAAAGAATTATTTGCAATCCACAGGATGGCGCCGTTACAGCTGAATTCAAATATTAGTACACCCCTGTTGTTTAACTATACTAGAGTCCTAGGATATAATTCAATTGTTTCAAAAATCATAATTAAAAGGGTTTTATGAGGAGCAAACTGAGAAGAGTTCCAGACATAAATACATAATACATCACAGATATAACATTACATAAATGTCTGTCTAATTTATGGAGTATTGTTCTTTTAATGGCTCTTGTTAAAAAGTCCAACAGAAATGGTACAGCAAATAAACTGTAAATCACAAAAAAGTAATCAAAAACTCAGGAATAACAGCCTCATTCTGACCCATCTGAGAGTCATTTTAGAAAATAAATAGTCCTGAGGTACTCTACAGCGTTTTTAATGTTCGGAATGCTTTAACACATCTTTTAGAGAGAGCTAAAAACATGTGCTGGTGAATGACAGTTTTTTAACAAAGGCAATTTCCTCTCAGTATTTATGTTGAGCTGTGAAATGTGTAAAGTATCAAACCATAACACTTGGGTGGTTTGTCCACCCGAATCAAAATGAAGAAAAGTGCCTGGGGCGTGTGTCCACTTGAAAAGGCCCTGATGTAATGTCTCGAAGAGATGGGTCACTCTGCTGAGCTAATACACTGCCCTGTCACCAAGGCAGAATGCCTTTAATTTACAGGCTTACACACTCATGCCATAAAAACACAGCACCCACCCATGCTAACTCCCCAATTCAGTCTCCCAATTATGAGGCCTTAGGCTGAAGCAATATGGCTGGATGGAAGCAAGGTACTAGAACTCTCTGTAGTAATCTCAAAGCCCTCGTTCTTCATTCCAGTGCATCTAGCTTTTCCCAGGTCCTTTTCCTTTGACAAGTTTGGCCATTATTTTTTGGCGGTAAAGCAAACTAGCTGAGGTTAAAGTCAAAAACAGTGCAAACAAAAGGAAGGGGATCAATACAAAACCTCAACACATATCGACAGGAACTGTGTTTACGTCAAAGAAGTAAAAAATATAGCAGTGTAACCCATAGAATATTATATTGAGATAAATATTCATAATGGTGCAACTGTGAGGTATTAACTTAAAGAAAAAATAGGTATCAAAATGATAATAAAAAAATTACTTCATCATTTAATTCATGGTCCTAATCAGAAGAATGTATACTGACTGATGTGTATGCACACACCTTTTTTTTCAAATCTTCTATACCACTTACCCTGTTACAGGTCACAGGGGGCCTGGAGACTATCCCAGGAGACACTACGGGCAATTTGAGAATGCGAATTTGCCTAACCTGCACATCTTTGGACTGTGAGAAGAAACCCACCAAGCATGGGGATGAACATGCAAACTCCACACACACAGACCCGAGGCAGGAATAGAACCCTTGTCCCTGGAGGTCCAAGGCAACAATTAACAATTAATGAATATTTATAGCATATTTTAGGACATGAAAACTTTTAGAATGAAAACTAATAACGTGTAATTTTATATTATTTTATTTATTTAATTATTACATATAAACATAACACAGTTTGGCATTTTGCTTGTAACAATGAAGAAACATAAAAAAACAATTATTTATCATGTGTATGCAGACGTTTGCACTTTGTACTGTATATTTCAGATAAACCAACATTCACTGAGGTATCTTGGATTTTTGTCGCTTAATAAAATGCCCAAAGACACTGTATCTGCTTGGTCATAACACTGATGTATTACTGCCTTAATCAAAAAGTGATGGACAATAAATATCAGGCCAATTATTTGTTCCCTGCTAGTGTGCAGCAGTGTATTCAGTTTGTACCTTGTGTGAATGATATAAAAAAAATAAGTTTGCTTTAGTATAGAGAAAAACAAAAAAAAATGAGAAGACAGGAATTAGCCATAATAAACTAAGAGAAAACTGAAATTCTGCAGGCTGTTCACAGATATGATTTCAAACATTACACATAATCACTCCTTCTGTATCAAATTCTATTTTTTGGAAGCCAGTTCATTGCATTGCCTTGGATAAATATTTACCCTTGTTGGACTTTTCCATATTTTGTAGTGCTTTGTAAGATTTGTTTGTCATTGGTATTAAACTGTATGTCATGAGTTTACATAAAATTTCCAGATTAAAGAGGGAGAAATAAACTGCATAATTATAAATCATGCAGGACTTCTGCTGGATGGTGTATGCAAGTAATAAACAATTTCACTGTGCAGTAATGTATATGTGACGAATGAAGGCTAAATTAACTTAAGGCTAAGTTTAAACTAGGGTTAAAGTCTTCATTAGGGTTGCCAGATCTCAATAAAACTTTCGTCGCATAAAAAAATGAAAACACTGTATACGTCTTTCATTTCACCCTCAATGTTTAACATGAATACATCTTAAAAACACTGCACCGTAAAAAAAAAGAGCGTTTTTAAATAGGCATTATAATTCACGGCTCTGGCAACTCGCATCAACAGCCGAAGAGCCGAGTCATTGGTGCGCAGTTAAACTTTATCCGGAGTTAAACAACCCCGCAAAACGTTCCTCAAACAATCATAACTATTTCTTTTTTGCTGTTTATATAAACCATACAGATATAATAGTAAATTGTTTTAATGAATGTAAAGTATACTTCGTCGTGTATGCATACAGACAGTAACACAGTATTTAAACGTTTTATTGATTTAATGGTTCCGCTTAATTTCCCCGGGGGATGTATATCAGCGCTGCACGCCGCCAAAATACAAACCATTGTTTAGTTTTGGGGAAACTCGAGCATAGTGTTAATTTGATTTACAGCCCAAAAAAATAAAACCACAATGCCGTAAGTCATATTTGTTGACCTTGCAAAGGTAGTAGTCTATATATGTTTATATAAGTTAGACATGCAGTTAGATAACTGTTGAGGATAAGTTTGTTAGTTACATGAAGGATTTCTTTAGGTACAGTAGCTGTAAAACACTATAGATTACATCAAGCTGTTTTCCTTTCCCTGTTGTCTCATTCTGTCTTTATTCTGAAATCAGTAACCTTAGTCCTGTTGAATATGGTGAAAACACACACAAAAAAATCATCACTATACTTTCTTTCACAGTGTCAAAAGAAGCCTTCAAGTAGAAGACAAGAAAAGTGTGAGCTCACAGCTTGACTGGTTAACCGACATCTCTGTTTATCATTTAAAATTCAGTTGATTAAATATGCCATATTATTTTTGACTGAAATTCGGTGTCAGTTACTTCTATTCCTCCTTTCAGCAAAACAGGGCCACCAATCACCAGATATGATTGTAGGCTTGATCATTTTCTACACCGTAGTTAGACATTAAGGTAGACATTCATTCAATCGTTCATTCATCTTTTTCTACCAATTATCCTGTACAGGGTCACGAAGGGCCCTGGCGAGATATACCCTGGATAGGGTGCCAGTTCATCACAGGACACCCGCACACACATTTTAATCTTAGTATTTTTAATGTTATGGATGTTCAGTATATGTCTCAGGCACAGCTAAGAGCAGTACAATTACTCTCATATTTATTCCAAACACTAACCCTTTGGACCACCTTTGTAAATGTACAGTTTGAGACTAAAGTATAATAATTATAGTATATTCACCATTTAAGCTCAGGCTGGCTTTAATTTCATTTCTACATATGTGGTGGTACAAAATGTTGTTTCATTTGGACTGACAATGAAGTGGCACAGAACACAAGCCTACATAGAGTGTAAAAACGTCTGGGGCAAATGCGGAATATAGAAAAATTAGACATAAAAACAACAGAGCTGTATTGGACGGATTATATGGGTGACTTTTGTTAAGTCAGTAGAAAAGCTTACATACTAAACAATAACTGGTGATTGGTGGTCCCTTTCTTCTGAATATTGGAGTGCAAATTAATAGGTGCAAACTATGCACAGAAACAAATGAACTAAAATCAGTAATTCTTTATAGTAAGTTCACCTGATGGAATTACATTTATATAAATGAATTGTTCCAATTTTTACTCTAGACTCCAGTCAAGAGGAACACTAAAGACAGGAACTATTCCCCTTTGACTGGAACAATGCCCATGACCCCAACAGCCAAAGCCAAAGGTCCTGGAGTTCATGATCACTGTTTATACATGCTCTATTTTGATAAGTGTAATTCTCTTCACATTATAGTGTGTTAATATTTTTGCTAAATTTTTGTGCATGTGTGTCACACTTAAGTGATTTAGATCATCAAACAAATGTAAATATTACACAAAGATAACCAGAATAAATACATAATGCAGTTTTTAAATGATGATTTTGTTTATTAAGGGGGAAAAACTGTCCAAACCTGCTTGTCCCTATGTGGGAAAATTGCCCCTTAAACCTAATAAGTGGCTTCTGCCACTGCAATCAAGCGTTTGTCATAACTGGCAATGAATTTTTCACATCGCTGTGGAGAATTTTGGCCAACTCTGAGGATAATTCTCTCTGCAGAATTTTTTAATTTAGCCACATTGGAGGGCTTTTAAGCAGAAATGGCCTTAAAACTCTCAATAGACTTTATGTCCAAACTTTGACTAGACTATTCCAAAACATAAAATTGATTTATTTATTGAGCTATCCAGAGGTGGACTTGCTAGTGTGTTTCGGATCATTGTCCTGCTGCATTACCCAAGTGCGCTTGAGCTTGAGGTCATGAACTGATGGCCAGAAATTCTCCTTCCTGATTTTCTTGTTGAACGCACAATTCATGGTTGCATTAATTATGGCAAGTTCTCCAAGTCCCAGACCATCACGCTACCATGTTTGACTGTTGGTATGATGTTCTTTTTAGCATGAAACGCTGTGTTACTGCAGCCAGATGTAATGGGCCCCACACCTTCTAAAACGTTTTGTCACATCAGTCTACATACACTATTTTTTTTACTTAGGGCCAGGCAGGTTTGGATAGCTTTTTTTGCCTAATGAAATGAAATCACCATTTAAAAACTGCATTTTGTATTTACTCGGGTTATCTTTGTGTAACGTTAAAATTAGTTTGATGATCTGAATCATATAAATGTGATGAATATGCAAAAAAAAAAAAAAATAACTCACTGTACAGGATCAAACTAAAATTCTAAAGACTTCTACATTATTCTCACAGTAGAGGTGATTACAGAAGTACCTTTCGAGATCGAAGAGAACATTTTATTTTAACAATAACATTATAACAATAAAATGTTTTCTGTTTCTGCTCTCCTTTTATTTGGATAAAAGTGCTGTAAATTAAACTGAAAAGATTTATAAAAACACATTTCATTCATTTTGCAACTCAAAGAGACTGTCATTAGATAAGAAATAAAACACTTGACGGTGTGGTGTTATAGGAAAATAACAGCTGATGTAGTGGTGTGATGCATCCTGACAATAAGTGGAGATGCTTTTATCACCCCAGAGTTTTTATGCGTTTGAAGTTCCACCATAAAAAAAAGCCAGTTAGTTCCTGTTGTCACTTATGTCATAGCCGGTATAGACAGCCGTTCTCTTATCAGCTTCACTCCCCCCCGCCCCCCCCTTAAGATTAGTAAGTCAAGATTTAGTTATAGAGATTTACCCTGTGCTGGATCCAAAGCACTAATGTTGGAAACTTCTTCAGTAAACATTAAATAAATATTTTCTCTCAGAAAACTCTGAGGAGCAATTAAAATATTATGAAAAATGCTGAACAAGATTGAGCAAGTGCATTAATACTGTATAATTCATTCACCCAAACACCTTCTGACCTTCTGATAAGACATGTTTACTCAGGTATTATAAAATGTCTCATTAGCTTTAGGATTGTACTGCTCTGAAATCCTGATATTAGTCTGAACCTCTTCTTCACTGTCACTAACATCGCTGCCCAGTGAGATGTGATAGATTACTGACATTTAGTGCTTCATCAGCAGGTAATTACAAAACCAGTGGGACTGCTGTCGATGCCCTGGATGCACAAGTGCCACAGACAGAAACACAGAGGTCAGTCTATATACAGTTTACAATGCAAGGTTTACTTTAGCACAATTTTATCTGTTTAACTATACATTTTTTGCAAAAGGCGTTTTGGTTGTAAAATGGCTAATAAAGAACTGAAAAGATGCTGTGTTTAAAATGTAATTTCAGCTGCACATTTTTAGATATCAAAACTGACAGTTGCGTATGATCTACAGTACTGTACAAAAGTCTAGAGCTAGACCTAATTTCTTCATATTTAAATTACCTTATAAGTTAAATTATATGCTGATTAAATTAAAGAAAAGAAACATGTTTTACTGCGACAGGCTGAAAATGCTTAAAGATATTATTTTTAAAAATGTCTATGTTGTCTATGTTTATGTAACAACCTCAGCAGCAGCCTCATTTCTCCTCTCGTCTGTTCCAACCACTCAGCATTCAGAAGCAAAATATGAAGAAATTATTTTGCACAGTACTGTATATTAAGCGTTATGAATAGATCTTTATGTAGTAGGTTTATCAGTTATATATTCTTAGAAGTATAGTATGTGTAATGGTTTTTATGCCAATGCACTTTAATCATCTAATTAGTTACATACATGTGACAAATCAAAGAAAAAAAAGCATCTTTAGTTCTTGTTAAGGTGCTAGGTTCCCACAGGCTTCCGGACCACCTTGGCAAAGATTCTTCTGAAAGATAGTCCCTCAGAAAATCTTACCTCAAAATTTAAGATATGTCCCATAGGTGGTTGATTGAATTGAAATATGGTAACCGGGAAGGCACTTGTGTATGATTTGGTATTCACTGAGCCATCGTGCCCTGTAGATGAAGGGGTGGGGTATTCCAGGAAAAGACCACACCTATCAGGATAAAAAGTTTTAAATCATATCTATGGCCTTTTTTAAAACTCTAATTGAATTATGGCAGCAATGTGTAGTATATCATTGATGCAAACATGACCATCAGAAGAGAGGCATATCTTTTTCATGTTGAAGTGTGTATACATATTTTGGGTCCCTCATATAATAAAGGTGATGAATAAGAAAACCTTTTTGATTTGTAGAGACACTTCCATTAGAGCGGACAAAGCCCAACCATGCCAGCAAAATGGCCCTAAAGCAGAGGTTTTCTCTTAATTTGCTACCTGCCTGTAAATATGTAAATGGTTTGGTGATTTAGTTGTTTTGTGGAATTTGAGTTTCTCTGTGTGCACCAGCCTTATAAGTGAATTTTCTGTAGTTTCTGCTAGTGGCATTGCCAGACCATTAAAATGAAAAGGATATCTCTCATCATTAAAGGATATTTCCTTTGTCCTACTCAGCTTCATGGTCATTATGACTGATCAGGATTTAATGACAGGACATGGAGGGAGCTTCATCACCAGCCAAAAATCCCTCTGTGATTTACACAGCACTAAAAATAGTTGGTTAAGGAGTGTTTAAGAAAGACCTATTTCCCCCTGAACGCATACTAACACAGAGCCCCCTCTCAATCCATCAAGACAAGCATTAGTTTTGAATTTTATAGTGAAGTCATTTAAGAGGAAGCTAGTTAAATATATATAAAAACATCAATAAGGAGAACGAGCTTATCATTAATTTAGGAATGTGTTCATTTGGATAGAGCTATTCCAGTGCCAATTTGTGACCATGACTGGACTTAGACCACAGGGAAAGGGTATCATAGTGTTACTACACCAAGACTCTTTATTAGCAGACGTTTTCAAAAGGCATGAGGAATTATATAATACATTTGCAGACATTGTGATTAAAACTGTACACATGTTCATTCCTTTGTTAGAATGGATTTTCTCAGGTCTAAATTGGAAGGCTCTTTAGAGGCGTTGATGAGGACCAGGCAAGAGCTTGTGTCATTACTGGTATGTATGGTACTTTTAGACACTCTTCTACACCTTTGGAGAAAAAAAATGTTCAAACCTATCTAATATGTAACATTTATGTGGTTGCGTATTGAAGCCTGTAGAGGGCAACAGTGAGCTGAGGAGTCTCTTGCTGATGGGTTCTGCTGACTTGCATACTGAATTGAAGAGACACAAAGAGCTGAGTGAGTTCTCATCATGCTGTGTGTCTGAATTTATTATACATTTATTATAAATATTAATTAAATGTTCATCTGTACTATTTCATGTGAAGGGTTAGAAAATGGCTTAAGCATGCTTTCTTACATAGATCTTTGTTCTGAGTACATCATGCTTTTTTTTTTTTAGGTTCTAAAGTAAATGGTCATGCTAATGCAACACAAATGCGGGAGAAGTGGCTCCAAGGTAAGTGGTCTGAAACTGAATTATGAACATACCACTACAGCTCTAAAGGTTGGAACCACTTACAAATTTCTTTGTTTTTGTTTAGTGGTTTATTTTCTACATTCTACAACAAAACTATGAAATAACACATATTGAATTAGACAATTATGTAACAACATTTGCAAAATCCATCAAGCACCATAATGAAACTGTCTCTCATGAAGACCTTCCCAGGAAGGCAAGACCAAAACTCATTTAGAGTTACCAGCCTCCAAAATCATCAATTAACAGCACCTTAGATTAGATCTGTTATGAAGACTTTACAGAGCATAAGTAGCAGATGCATTTTTGTATTTTTTTAATTGTTTTGCTTTCTGCATGGAAATAATCTTAAAGATGCAACACTAATTTAAATATACTGTATAGTGACTAGTGACATTAAGTGATACTTCAAATGACCACAGTGTTATGGTTGTGACCTTTTGCCATACACACCTCTGGTACTGTATACTGTGTAAAAGCACCACCATGCTGCCTACAAACTCCTTGCATCCTACTGCACATTACTGCTAATTGCTATTTGTACTACTCATTATAATATATGTAATGCATAACTCACACTCACTTTATGTACACTTTATGAACATCCGTTACATACTCAGGACCCCCTTCTCGTTTTTATGTAATCTGTACAGTGTGTAGTGCTTTATCTATAACAAGTGTACAGTGTTTTATGGTGGTCTGTACTTTGAGAGCCACAAACAGCTGGACTTGTATTCCTTGTGTGCATGTCAATATACAAAAGTGCATCAGTAATAAAAAAAAAAAAACATTACAATTGCACTTATTTACAGCCCATGGTTGATTTCAAGCTCTAAAACACCTAGCCTCACTAATTCACATTCTGAGGTTTGAGAATGGTTTGTCATTTTCCATGATGCTGCAGACCCATGCACTACCACTACCAGACATACCTTCTAAACCTTCAAATTCCATTGTCTTCCCTGAATGTTTTTCATTTTACAGTCTAAAACAATGCTGACGGCATCCAAAATATTCATTAATCTCAAATAAACTTTTCTTTGCAGCAGAGGTAAGTTTTGGTCTTGCTTTCTTGGAATAATCCCCAGAAATTCCTTACAGGTTTTGCAAATACAGTACTGTTGTTTCAAGAATTATTCTACAACAGCTGACCTTCATGTCTTAAAATAACAACTGATTGTTGTCATTGTGTATTTACAAATTTCATATGTGTTATTTCATAGTTATGTCCAGTATTGCTCTAGAATGTATAAAATAAATCACCAAGAAACAAACACTGAATTAGAAGGTGTGTCCAAACCTTTGACTGGTACTGTAAATATGCACTCCAGTCACAACCAGAATAAATGACTCCCTCATCATGAGAAAAAAACATTTAGTTTTCATAATGCAAACAACCATGCAGTCTTCTTCATGAGACAGAAATTAATTGAATTATTTCAAGCACATATACAGCCTTCAGCAAAGCTGCACTTGTGATTCGATCACATAATGGTGACTTGTATCAAGTGAATGGGAGACTTGTAGTGAAGTTCAAAAAGTTTTAAGATAAGGTTGTTTAAACTCGCTTAAATTAGTCACACTAGAAGATCTTGGAGGATGGGCTCGACGCCGCAGGAATGTCACATTTTTTTTATCACATGATGGAGCATGAAATGTATCAGTGCACATGGCACAAAGAAACAAGCCTATGTTGCTGTAAGACATACCTTTAGTAAATGTTATTGTTCAAGGCTTAACTATGAATGTGTTAGTGAATGAAATCAGGGCAGATAATCCCATCACTTCAGTATATGGAAAACATTGGAGTTTGCATTGGCATGTGTTTGAAACAAAACTCACTAATTGTAGTTATACATATCTGCTTGCTTTGTGACAGGCCTGATTAAATATAATAAATTTTTAGTGTCTTGTAGGGTGTGAATGCTTAGTCTAGATTATGTTTATTTACACACTTTTGATTTTCTTCTGTCTAAGACAAATGTCCTCTGTGAAAAGTTAATGGGGGGAAAAAGCAAATAAGAAAAACCAAATTGCATAGATTGAAATAATTTCCACAAGTGCTCTTAGGACAGACAAATTTTATGAGCATAATACAAATATTTAAATATTATTCTCATTATTTAACAGATAAATAAGTTTTTGACATAAAACAAAAGGTTGGACATCCATGACTTAGAGGGACTTTAAAAGTTTCATTATTTAGGGGTAGTGTTTCTTTTCTTTCTCTAAAGTTGGACTTTTGTAATAGTGTAATTATTAATCATTAATTTGTCTTCAGTAATCCCAGTCAGGGTCATGGCAGATTCAGAGAGAATCCCAGGAACACATGAGGTGGGAATACCCCATGCTAGTTCACTACTGGGCACCATGCACATTCACACCCTCATTCAACGACTTCACACTCTCATTCACACCTTCATTCACACCTTCATTCACACCTAGCGGAACTTTAAAGCAGCCCAGCCATCTATGGCATGTTTTTAAGAAGTAATCACAGAGGAAACACATGAAGACACAGGGAGAATGTGATGGGGATTTCTCCCAGTTAATGGAGTATTAATGGTGTATGGTATTGAAGTGGCATGAAATCACGCACTCTTTGATGTAATTGGCATTACAATTCATGCATACATTAGAGATGATAGAGCTGGTTATAAACCTCACACAAAGACAGTGACACTAAAATGACATGATGGCGATCACACCAGTCTGAGTAGTGGCCACACTGCGTGCCAGGCAGTGTAATAATGCCAAGACAGCTGAGAAAATTCACATAGATATTTGACCTTTCACAGAAAAACTTTTAAGAGTCCATGGCCTTAACAGCGTGTGCATCACACCCTAAATTTTCTCACTGGCTTCTGTAAATTATCTATGATGATAGTACATCATTCAGAGTTTGAAATCTTTAGATCCAAAGTCACTTTCATTGAACAGCTGAACTGTACATTTCTTGACGTTTTTCAAGCATTACAAAGTTACCACCAGTCTCACAAAGCATGTGCTGATGAGCACAAAATGGAAAAAAGAGAGCACAATAATTCTGAATCAAGTTTGCTGCTCTCAGTGCAGGTATTGATTATTTGTGTGTTGCGAGAGATTTGGAAAATTCAATTAAATGAGTTGAGCAAAGGATTCATAAATCGGTCTTTGCCTCCACCCTAAGCACGCCCTTCCAGACACGTTATGTGCTAAATCAATGTTGCGCTTCACAATATATTTTCTTTGGAGCATGAAAATAAATAACATTTAAACAGTTCTGCTTACCGCCGAAACAAGTTTTATCTTCCCCAAAGCCCTCCGTCATTGGGAAGCGGCCGTCTGCTCACCTCACGAGGGGTAGTAACATATTTTTATGGCAAATGTTCCATAAGAAAATCCTATATAATGTGAATTTTGTGGAGGAAAAATGAGGAGGAAGGGGACGGATCAGCAGTATAAAAATTGATCAGGCTGTAGATGGGGTCGAGTCAGGGGAGATTTGTAAGACAGCCTTAATAGACTGTATTAAAGAAAGATTCCTTAAAAATGTAATAAAACAAATAGGTTTTCAGCAGTTGGCTGGGAAAGGGTCACAGACTCTACACTCATCACATCAATCAGGGGCTGTTGATGGATAAATGGAGCCTGATAGTGGTGAATTTTATGCTTTTTTAATGCTTTTTCTTCGGAAAACACAGACCCAATTAAAGCTGCGCTGTATATTAGAAGACCTTTGGGGGGGACAGAAGACGAGCTGTTTTTCAGTGCTCTAAAACTTTGATGCTTAATAAGCATTTATAGACAGGTTCATCTGCTTGATTTACTATATTAGTATCATTTGAGTAGCTTTGTATGAGGCACTTTAGGTATGTTACTTAAATATAGATTATTTAATATAGCCAGTGCTAGAGCTGTTTTTTTTTTGGCTGCTGGGAGTTTAATGCTGTCCATATGTTATTTTTTAATCAAAGATAATAAATGTGAAGTTTTGTAATCCATTCCACAGGTTCAACACAGACTGGCAGTTCCTATGAGTTTCTGAAGAACATCTTAAGGCAAGTCTTTTTCCCATTAATATAAACTTGTAAATGGAATAGCACTGCATGTCTTTTGAGAACTTATTGTCGGTGAGTTTGATGTGCACCGAACAGCCTGTCAGCCCGGAGGCAGAAACATCTGGGAGGCTGTCAATCAATCCTAATGTGTTTATGTCAAAAGCAGACTGTGCAGAATATACTTTCTCTGTTACACACAACCTGTTCTCCACAAGGGCTCCCTTTCTTATTTTTTACCTGTTCGCTGACAAAATGTTGATCCTACAGTGTACACTGGGCTATGCAGCTGCAAAAATATGTTTTTACCTCTGGCCTGTGTTGTCCCATTAGAGCTGGAACAGAATATACACTCATTCAGCAACACTATTCTGACCCTTACCTTGTGGGGGGAGGGGGTGGGACAAAATCTATGTTTGGTTTCATAGACCATTTTAAAAGCAGTTACCTTCAATGTGAATTCATAACATGAATTAGTGAGCATGTGTCTATGCAAAAAAATTGTACACTGCCTGGGCAAAAAAAATGCATATTTTCTATGATACACTAATATTTCGTTCACAATGCATTCAATGTCGTGGCCAATTCATTTGTGAAAATGATTCCTCATGCTCCCAGAACCATGCTTTGACAATCTCTTAAAATCCTGGAATATGGCCATGCCATCTGGGAAGTGAAAAAGCCTTGATGTGATGGTCATTCAGTACATCCATGTCCTCGGCTGAATTAATTTTATTGCCACATAACATTGCTGAGCTTAGACCTGACCAACTGAAGCAACCCCAGATCATACAGTACCACCGCCTCCAGAGGCTTGTACAATCAGGTATTCCTCAACTAAAATCCCGAAAATCACATTGAAGGTTTTTTAAAGGAATTTATTTGCAAATTATGGTGGAAAATAAGTATTTGGTCAATAACAAAATTTCATCTCAATACGTTGTTATATACCTTTTGTTGGCAATGACCGAGGTCAAACGTTTTCTGTAAGTTTTCACAAGGTTTTCACACACTGTTGCTGGTATTTTGACCAATTCTCGTTGATGTTTTGGGGCTGTCGCTGGGCAACACAGACTTTCAACTTCCTCCAAAGATTTTCTATGAGGTTGAGATGTGGACACTGGCTAGGCCACTCGAGGACCTTGAAAGGCTTCTCACGAAGCTACTCCTTCGTGTTTGGGATCACTGTCATGCTGAAAAACCCAGCCATGTTTCATCTTCAATGCCCTTGCTGATGGAAGGAGGTTTTCACTCAAAATCTCACGATACATGGCCCCATTAATTTTTTCCTTTACACTGATCAGTTGTCCTGGTCCCTTTGCAGAAAAACAGCTCCAAAGCATGATGTTTCCACCCCCAGGCTTCACAGTAGGTATATTGTTCTTTGGATGCAACTCAGCATTCTTTCTCCTCCAAACACAACAAGTTGAGTTTTTACCAAAAAGTTCTATTTTGGTTTCATCTGACCATATGACATTCTCCCAATCCTCTTCTAGATCATCCAAATGCTCTCTAGCAAACTTCAGACTGGTCTGGACATGTACTGGCTTAAGCAGGGGGACACGTCTGGCAGGATTTGAGTCCCTGGCGGGGCAGTGTGTTATTGATGGTTGCCTTTGTTACTTTGGTCCGAGCTCTCTGCGGGTCATTCACTAGGTCGCCCTGTGTGGTTCTGGGATTTTTGCTCACAGTTCCTGTGATAGTTTAGATCCCACGGGGTGAGACCTTGTGGAAGCCCCAGATCGAGGGAGATTATAATTTTCTAATAATTACTCCCACAGTTGATTTCTTCACACCAAGCAGCTTACCTATTGCAAATTTAGTTTCTGGTGTCCTTCGACAGCTCTTTGGTCTTGGCCATAGTAGAGTTTGGAGAGTGACTGTTTGAGGTTGTGTTTTTTTATACTGATAACAGATGCTATTAACACAGCTAACGAGTGGAGGACAGAGGAGCCTCTTAAAGAAGTTACAGAGCTGTGAAAGTCAGAAATCTTGCTTGTTTGTAGGTGACCAAATACTTATTTTCCACCATAATTTGTAAATAAATTCTTTAAAAATCCTGCAATGTGATTTTCTGGATTTATTTTTTCTTATTTTGTCTCTCATAGTTGAGATGGAACTATGATGAAAATTACAGGCCTCATCTTTTTAAGTGGGAGAACTTGCACAATTGGTGGCTGACTAAATACTTTCTTGCCCCACTGTATAGCGGTGTGAAATTGGTAATGAGAATCTAATGATTTGACTTGATCACTTCATGCACAGTACAGTGTAGTGAGGTGCGGTTTTCTATGTTAATCTTGTCTCTTTATTTGGCAGTTGCTGAGAAGGCCAACCTGAACAACAGCTGCTGGCCACACAAACCATCCTATTTCTGCCCAAGGTGGATCATATAACTCTCACTTTATCACCCCCTGAGGCAGCATGAAGGACAAAAGCACAAGGTGGCCTGTTAATAGTACTTGTGTTTTCCTATATACATTGGTCCCCTTTTGTTGCAAGGAGAAAAGTCTTGGGGTGTTTTTTTTTTTTTTTTGGCAGTGATTTTACATGACTCGGGTCAGGATAGCACAGATCTCCAAAGCCTCATCAACCTGACCATCCATTCACAGAAAATAGCAGACAAATGCTGACTACTGGATTTCCACACTCGTCAGTGCACTTACTTCATTTCATTGTTGAAAGGCTTATTTCTGATTGGTCAGAAGGTGTTGATTCATTTTCCTTAACAGCAGCTCGATCAATATTTTCGTGGTCTTACAACTATAGTGAAGCTCCTGTGTGTGTGTGTGTGACTACGGGGCTTGTACAAGCTGTAACACTATAGTCCCTCTGTGACCTAATAACATTTACAGTCGTAATGGATTTTTTTTTAATGCCAGTCATTAACTTGTATGAAAGAAGGAGGTGGCGAAAGATTGTGTGCACGTTTGTTCCTCTGGTATTTCAGCTTTATGACATTGTGTTCCTATATGTCCCATCCCATCATTTTTTTTATGGGGCATATAGGCAATGCATTTTATTCAGTGTATATCTTTTCTATTTGTGTGTGTGTGTACGTACAGAAGTTTTTCATGTTCACTTGCTTGATTTTGTTGTAATTTTCTTCATGATTTTAAGGCTTGCTTTGTTGATTTATAATACAAGACCCGACAACGTATTTTGTAGAAAAGCATTTATTAATGTATAGAAAAATATTCATTAATAAATGAAGGTAACAAATGGTCCTTACCAGTTGGTCCTTAAAAGGATGTGATACTGTTTTTTTTACTTACAAAATATTCATTTTTTATGCAATGGGGCTTTGTATGTTTTTATAATCATTCTTTTGTAAATTGGCAAAACTTTCCCTCCATTGCAGCTGAGTCACTATTTTAAACAGAGGAGATTTTCTTCAGCTATTTAATAAGAGGAAATTAAATTTCCTAAATTAGATCCAATTTATTCTAATGCATGGAATTCTCCCTTTTCCTTTATCATCATTCTCCATAATATCCTCTTTTGAAATAGACCCTCTGTTTCAGTTTGCCTTCTTTTGGCTCTTTTTGTTGGTCATGTCGGTCAGCTGAACTAGGTTGAAATACAGCAGCATAACTTGGAACAGATAGAAGGAGAAAAGGGAAACTAGAACTGGAAAAAAATCTGGCAGATCAGCTGGAGGATCCACTGCCACACTCAAAAAGCTCAGACCAGCCATGATCACCAATGAGGCTCCAAACTGTTAAAATAAATAAATATATATATTTAAGAAAATGTTCCTGTGAAGTGAAGTGACAACAAACTGACTTATTTTACAAAAACCCTCATTAACATGTTTATAAAGGTTGGCTTGACCTGAGTTAATAGTACATGTACTTTATACCACTGTGGTGAACGAAAAAATAAGGAAAAATAAAAGTTAAATATTCATCCATCATGTTGCATTTTAACTATAACACTGTGGGTTCAGTTGGTAAAACACCGTAAGCACACACATCTCAAATCAAACATTGATGATGCAACGTATAGTCTGAAATTTGGTGTTATAATATTTGCTTGGATTTAGTAAAACAAATATATGAAGTATTGTTAAAAAATAACAATAATAAAAAACCCAGGAAACGGGCAAATACATTTTCACAGAACTCCTTTGTTCACCAGGGCTGCCAAGAACATTTTAAATACTTATTTTAATACTAAAATTGTCCTGATTTTTTTATTACCCACGAAGACACTTTTTTTCCTGCCCAAGATTATGATTATGATAATTTTTTACGAAAAAAAAACGTAAAAAAAAAAAAAAAAAGTTAAATATTCATCCTTCGTGTTACATTTTAACAATTACTTATTGCTTTTTTTCTTTAATATTAAAGATTTATTGAAACCCCTTTTTCATCTTTAGTTAAACAAGTTTCATTTAAAACAATCTTAAAACATGGGCAAAGATTCCTTGCTTTATGTGCTCTATAAATTATAAGAATAATAAAACCTAATTAACCTTATTTGTCTAACTTTGTTTTTTAATGCTAAAAAAAAAATCATCTGTGAGTTTTACGTTCCATTACACTCCTAATATGAACTTATGAACTCATTGTATTCATGTATATGAAGTCAAATTAAGCTTCTATAGACTTCACAGATCGATGTTGTCCATTGGAGGTTAATTTATTTTAAATGTACAGTGCTGTGAAAAAGTACAGAATTTGCCCCTTCCTGATACTGTATATAGATTTTTTTTGTATATGTCACAATTAAATGAATCAGATCATCAACCAAGTTTTAATATTACTTAGAGAAAACCTGAGTAAATAAAAAAATGCAGTTTTTAAATCATGATTTATTTTATTAAAGGAAGAAACCGCTCCAAACACTTTGTGAAAAAAGCAATCCCCTCCTAAATCATGAATGAACGGTGATTAACCACATTTAAAATAAATAAATAAATAAACAAACTTCACTTGCCAACTCAGACCTGATTACTGTCAGACTTGTTGAATCAAGAAATCACTTAAATAGAAAGTGATTGACAAAGTGAATCACGCTAAACAATCTAAAAAAATATCAGGAAGGGGGCAAATACATTTTCACAGCACTGTTATTGTTATCATTGTTATCAATGGCATATTTTAAATACTGGCAGTTGAGCCATTGTGTGATTAGCATTCTACTGTAATACTTTGGTGGTGTAATTAGGAAAAAAAATTAATCTTTTGGGACATTATCTTCCATTTACCAAGTGTAAAACAAGGGGCAAGCAGACCTCTGAGACACAGTGGTGTGAAATGAAGCATTTGTTAAAAATGAAGCATTTAGTACAAGAGAAATGGACCCTATGGTGAACAGATCGTAGCTTTAAGATGGTGAGTATCCTTAAAGTGCCACAGCTATCAGTGGCTTCGAAAGCAAAATTGTCTGTGTTCGTTGTGATGGCTGTATGGAACACTCTCTCCCCTGTCACTCACAGTGACCAACACAAACTGTTCTTGTGAGGATTTATGCATGTGGAAGCAGGGTATTTGTGGCTTTTTTAGCAGGATCGGATACCATGTTCAAGATTGTGCTTTCATTTGTCGTCGAGGAAGCATGTGCTTGCTTTCACTCTCCTTGAATAGTAGCCGTCATGTGATAGTGGACAGCCAGCTGGGTGGGAATTGGAAATTGACCAAATGGACAATGGTGTATAAAAATTTAAAAAGGACCTGTTATTGTGCCATCTAACATTAGATAAATTCTTTTTGGTCTTACGCCATGTATCCGTTTGCACATTTTGTGTCCCCATTCTACCTTACAGCATCTCTTTGCCCCAAAGAGATGCTGCCCCAAACCACCCAGGGCAATTACTAATCACCTTAAATACATGTTAGAGTATTGGTGTTTTTTTAAATTTTTTTTATACTTACTGTGAACTTAATTAGTCGGCTGAATGAGCGCTTGGACAGGAAGTACTGGGTGAATTTGTGAAACTGGCCCAGTCTGAGCTCCTCCTCAGAGGTTCTTTCTAGAGCTGAGAGAAGATATACACTGAAGAAGAGGAAGGCCACTGAGGTCACCACGTAAGGCAGGAGCAAACCGTCCTTCAGTACAAGAGGCAGCATGCTACAGGAAGAAATAAAAAGATATATAAGATACAGCATCTGGTCTAAAGAGATAAATTGCATTAAGAGAAAACCCTGCTTGTGTAAGGTAACTAATTTAACCTGGGGATTAGTTCTGTTAAATGAAGCAAAACTAACAAAACCATCATTTTATCAGGCGACATGCCTCAGTGATGGGGTCATGCCACTTAAACAATCCAAGTTTTCATTACACAACATTCCGCAGCACATTGTAAATGTAAGCATTAAATGTAATGCTTGTGTGTTCGAGACATTAAAATATCGCAACGGACTGTTGTTTCGCTCTAATTGTTTGACAAAAACTCATTCATGAAAGAAAACTAGATTATCCTAGATAACAAAAAGAAGTATGTATTCAACAAAAAACATTAGCATTTAAGCAAACTGGCAGTTTGACTAAACAGAATGCTGAGCAGCATTCATACAAAAGGCTCTTAGTTACATGGTATTCAAATCCAAATTTTATTTGTCACATACACAGTATGATATCCAGTGAAATGCTTATACGATGTCTGTGACCTAAAAAGGAAAATTTCTATGTAATTAAATAAATTGCACTAAAGAGTACTAAAATTTTAAATAGGATGTTCAACAAAAGTAATATAAGAATAATTATTAAAAAAAAGATAAAACATGTAGCCTGAAAAAGGTACAATATTACAGCAGTTTATTATGGGCCTTGTTTCATTTAAACAGCCTCTAGTCAAATATTACAATTTACCACATTTGTACTTTATAAACTTTAAGCACCTTAACTTTAATCACTTATAAAGAGCATAACATCACTGGGCGGTTAACTATGTATCAATTATTGCGTCTCCATTGTTCCAACGATCGTTAATTAGGTCAGTACGTTCTGTACCGGAAAAAGGGGCGAGCAACTGAGGGGAGAGCAGCCGCCTGCCAAAACCTACATTCAAAATCATTCACAGAAACACATTCAGCAAGAAAATACTCCTGATAACATTGTCATCTTAAACAACATCTGTCCATAGTAGTTACTTTGAAGTTGTTCCAAATTGTCCTTTTCATTAACATAACTAGATTCTACCACAAGGCTGAATCCCAAATCCCTTTCTGGCCCCTGATCAGGGGCACTACTTGGTGTGTGTGTGTGGAATAAGTACACCCTACATAGTACACTAGCTTACCGTTTAACGCTATTTGTGACTTAATGCCCAAATCCTTGAAGTTAATGTAGCTGATTTTCTAAAATGGAATAATTGGAAATATAAAGAGAAAGCTATGTGATTTACAGGGAAGTGGTTTATTCTCCTCACCTTTTGGCTACAAGGTAACTACTTTTCACTCCTGTTAATTACACTAACTGTCGTGAGTTCTCCTAGTAACTGAAGGATATGTGTTGGAGGAGCAAAATAACTGGTTCAATAAACAAATCATAATCTGTTGATGATAAATGGTGTTTGTAGAACTTTTAATAAATGTCTGCCCACTACCGCTTTACAGCTATGACGATATTCAGTACAACAGCACTCCCTCACGTGTGATACTGCTTAAGTATTACAGCGCTGTTGAATTCTTAAAACTAATTGGTCAAAAGGTGTCACAGCAGCAAATCACACATGCTCTCATTCGAATACCTTATTGTTTCTATAGCAACATCATATGTACGTTCAAGTAATATAAGCCTTACAATAATCTAAAGTTTTTGTGAGGAAATGTGTAGTATTTTTTGTAAGGGGTCTGCAGTGTAGTAGGTTTGTAACAGTCAGAAGTAAAGCTGTAACTTCCACCAAGATGCATAGAAGTCGACTGCAAAAGGTGATATCTCAGCATGTGGAGATTTCTTAAATCCACTCAAATAATCTGCAATATCTAAATGTATGATTAGACGTTTTGAGTGTAAATATCTTGTTCTATTAGATGGTTATTTTGCTAGTGTTAAGCATGTTTTCTGAAATAAAATGAGTAAAATGTGCCTCTTGATTTAATCTGCTTACCTGAAGGTGGACACCATCAGGAACCAAATAGCCATTAGTGGAAGTTCATTCATCAAAAGGCACACTGGCCTAAAAAATAAAGAAATTAACATTTAAGAAGCACAGCAAACTTTTTTTGGATAACCTTAGTCACTTAGTAATTATTTTGTCACCTCCATATTTTAATCAGGTAGAGTAGCTAAAATAGTTAAAAACCTAAGCTTTATTTCTTATTATAAAAATAAATATATGACTACACCGTCTATGCCACCTTGATAATTTGCAAACTATGTTACACTGATTTATAATTGAATTAAAGACTAAATAATTTAGTAAAGCCTAATGAATGGAGTCACCACATTGTAACAGTCAGGAAGGAGAGAGGTTCACTTTCAAGTTTCTCAACCTGATGGGCTGCATTTTTGTCTTAATTATAGGGAGAGTAACAAGGACTCTTTATAGCTTTTATAACACACGTCTTCAATCATACAAAATATAAATGTAAAAAAATAATGGGTAATTTGCTGAATAATGAAAAATGTAAATGTGTAAACACTGCTGTGCCCTTGAGCAAGGCCCTCAAAATGGTGCCAACATGGGGCATGGTGTCATGACCGTCATGGTTGACCTTGTACTCTGATGCCAGCTTCCTAACAAGGAGGCATGTAAAGAAAAATATTTCACTGTGCTGTTAACCCTGACACAAGAGCTGACACAACTCTGTTTATGCTGTTATTGAAAAAGAATCGCGCCATTGGCACGTCACCCCAGGATGGTATTCTTTTCCTGCAGCAGCACAGCCTGCCAGGTTTCGTTCATTATACGTTAAATCATGATCTCAGAAATGCAGCACCATACAACTGTTTAAGCCAGAGGTTCTCAAACCTTTTCTGTCATTCCCCACTTAAGGGGGTGAGCGAATTTTCAAGCCCCACTTGTCAACAAAATAATAACGAAATCGGCCAAGTTTACTGTTTATTGAAATATCAATTCCTAAACCAATACGATCAAACACCACCAAGTTAAAAACAGATAAAATACATGTGCAATTGTTATAAAAGGCTTACGTTGTCACTTATCTTTGCATAATTGACCCCATGTTTATTAGCTGCTCAGCAATCATTAGTAGTTTTTTTGCACTGGCCAATTCTGTATGTAACTTTGAATGAAGCCATTTGTGCTTTGCTGTCCACTGATTCAGATGTTACCATGTGATTATCCTGCTGTTTGTATTCTGCCAGCTTTCTTTCAAAGACGTCCAGTGGTTTATTAACGTGACTGGAGTGTGTTGTCTCCAAGTGTCTTCCTAATTTGTTGGGTCTCATGTGGTCTGCTGCAGCGGTTTAAGACACAAAACACACACGGGTCTCTCTTCTGCCCCCACCATCACCACCATGAATCCAAGCTGAAGATAGGCTTCATTAGGGGTGGGTGATATAACCAAAATCTTCTATCACGGTAGAAACAATTTTCTACCTCGATAACAATCACAATTGCTATATCACAATATAGCAATATGTATCTGAAAATACATAAATAAAAATTAAAACACAAACTGTTTTACATAATGTAATTTTATTTAAACTGTGAATTGCTGAGGTTTGCACAAATTTCTTTTTTTACTTTGGCCATATTCGTTTGGATGTTTGGATTTCAGATGATAGAAAAGGTTTGACGTGTTTCCACCACTTGTTAAAACAGTGCACATGTGTACCTCACAAATCACGTCCGTCTCGTTCGTATCACTTTTCTTATATCCGACCCAATTCCACACCACAGACGATGCAGCTTTTTTCTTTACAATCTCCTCGTTGTCGGTTTCGTCACATTTAAGTAAACTCACTGCTGCTGCAGCGTCTTCTTCCATTGTCGAAGTGTATGTGAAGCCAAACACACCACAAGTAGGACGAAACCGCGGCACCCGATTGAACCGAATATCTGCGCAAATACAGCGCAGCGCGACTATCTGGACAGCGCAGTGATGATCTGGTTTATTCCCGCAGCCCGGTGGATCGCGCAGCGCCGCTCGAATCACAAACCTGCGCGACCCACTGTGTTTTATTTAAAAACAATTCATTTAAAATGTCAGGACTGTTTAATATTGTTTCCGCCTTGCCATGCCTGGATTGTACGTGCGCATCCCAGCGGGGTAAAATGTATTTTGATGGTCGGCGCGGTTTATTTCTGTCAGAGTCGCTCAAGTTTGTCCGACGTTAAACCGTTATTGTTGCACTATGGTTCCACTTTTTCTCCCGGCCCACAACTGATGTTATTTTAAATTTGCTTGTATTAAATGATCCATTTATTTGTGTGTGATTGTTTAGTTTTGAGCGTACGCTCTTCATTATCAATAAAAGCATGAATTAGAATAGGTACTTTCCTGTTTTTCCTCCCGTTCATTGCGCCCCACCTGTCATGTCTGTATTCCCAACTAGTGGGGCGCCCCACAGTTTGAGAACCACTGGTTTAAGCCAAATCGGGACTTGAGAATCTACAGATAAAACAGGAACTGTAAGCACAGTCATCAACACCACATGCACATTATAGGAACTCTCCTGGGAGTTAGTGTTACATCCCCTGTACAGTCCTGACCTCACTCCAAGCCATTTCCACACGTTTGGGATGTTAAAGGAGTTCCTGGGAGACCAGCCTTTCAGATATGAAGTGGGCAGTCCGATCATGGCTTCGGATGTACTAAGAAAACATTCCACTTTGATGGTATCCAAGCACTAGTGAAACGCTGGGATAAGTGTATTAGTGTAGCTGGGGATTATATTGAGAAATAAAAAGTCATTTTTAATCTCATCGCCGTGTTCTGTTTTGATTTTGCACAATCAAAGGTCCTGGTTTGGCAATCTTTAACAGACATAACAGTACACTAAAAAGCATGAAGGTTACATATTGCCCTTGTATATGCTGAAGTGCATTACATAAAAAAAATAAAAAAAAAAATACACTGATCTGACGTCAAAGCTATTATTAACTAGAAAGAGGCTTGTAGGTACGACCTCCCTGAGTCTTCCTCGCTGATCCAGTAATTACAGCACCCAATCTGTGCACTGTTACACCAATGCATTTGCCCTAAGATCTGATCCCACACACTTACACACACACAGATCACTGTGGCCTAGAATGTGTGCCTCCTAATCCAGTGACACGCATTAATGATTGATCTGAACAGGTGCGCGATATAACTCAACAGTTAATAAAGCAACAATCTGGCTAATCTATCTTAATAGATCAATGTACATCTGTAACTAAATACATCATGCTTTCTATAAATGTACAGTCACATGGTGAGACATTGTTTATAGAAGAATGCAAATCTTCTGTTTATCATGTGGTAAATTTATGATTATTAATTAATAGGAAGGTAAACATATGGAAACAGTCATCATGTATGGATCATGTATTTAATAAGTGCACCTATTAAAGTACTTTTGAAGTCTTTAAGCTACTTGGTATAAAAGAAGATTTCAGGTTATTAAATATCATTACAATATTACAAACATTTACAATATTACAAAGGGAGGGGAGACAAATCACATGTGCTACAGTCATGTTTTTGTCAGGTTTTTTTGTTTTAGACACAATTTCCTTGTGTAAATCATAATAAAATTCATCTGATCGTAGCCGTTCTTAGTATTAGGTATTATCAAATGTTTTGCTTCATAGTTGTGCGTCGTGGACTTTGAATAGATCCACACCAACCTTTCCGATGTTTTATTAAAAAATAAATAAATAAATAAATAAAAGTTGATAATCGGGGCACAGAGGGTACAGTAAATGAAGAATGGCTCTAGTTCTTTAGCTAGTCCCTGGTCTCGTAATCTGCCTCCAGATAAATAGCATTTAGGGAAATGCGTGGGGTCGGATAGACCGCAACAGAAGATTTGCTACAGAAGCCAAGCTGGTTCATGGTTAGAAATCCAGAGTACCTGATCTTTTAGCACTTTTTCCACATACACTGTAAACCTGTTTTAAAAATGTTTTAAGTAATGATCTTTCCAGTTTTAAGTACACGGAACTATGAGTTTTTGAGTTTGTTGAACTCGTTCATATTAATTGTTCTTTACTTGCATTATTGAGTAGCCTAACTCGTACTATTTAATCAAATAAATTGTTGTTGGTCTTTCGGCTGCTCCCGGCAATGGGTCGCTACAGCAGACAATCCGGTCCGCACACAAGCTGGGCACAGGTTTTTATGCCAGATGCCCTTCCTGGCGCAACCCTCCCATTTTATCTGGCCTTGGTACAGGCACTTCATCCAGCTGTTGGGAATCGAACCCAGGCTTTTCGCATGGCAGGCGAAACACCTACTACTGAGCCACCAGTGCCCTATTGCCCTGATGATGTCAGACACAAAATCGCTAGTCTGAACGATTTTAAGTTGGTGGAACTTCAAGGTGACAGTTACTGTTACTTAAATACCTACAGATACTTAAAATATCTGTATTAAATATCTGTAAATAATTTGTTCAGCTAACTTGAAAAGTGTCATTTCTACAAACTCATAAATACCAAAAAGTTCTAAATACTCATCAAGGTCAATTAATTTGAACTAATTGTAATTATTTAAGTTAACAGTACTCAATATGTTTAATTACTTTGAGCATTAGGGTTTACAGTGTATTGAAGGACACTGCTGTATTTTTTTTCTCCAGTTTTGTCTAATAAAACACTTTTCTGGGTCTGTATCCACACCTCCACTTGACCACAAATTCTATAAAGCATACAATAAAATATGCAGAATGGACAAACTTACAAGGCTGTCAGCAGGATGGACTTCTCGTGGACTTGAAAGGAGAAGAGGAAAAAGGCCAGTGAGGAGTTCACCTGAAGTACAATACCATACGTAGTTAGATCATACATTTGTCGGAAAAAACGTCAACAGATAATAACAAGGAATTAAAAGGAGACAGTAATAATACATACCAATGCCAATTTAAATTGCCATAGGGTGGGTTTGGTCAACAATTTAATTGACGAAGGCAAAGTGAATATGAGAGTCATAGCAAAACTGAAAAAAAAAAAAAAGAAAGACAAATTTGACTGGATGTTCTGACTACTGCATGTACAGAGGTTGGGCAGCACTGTGGCATAGAATTGCTGCCTCACAGCTCAAGAGTTTTATACATGCTTCTACTGTACGTTCTTTGGGTACCTGCCAGCAGGTCAACTGGTGATGCCAAACTGTCCCTACAGTATGTATGACTGAAATTGTGAAGGTGTGTTTATGCAACAGATGCAATAAATATTGTATTGTCCTGAAGAGGACTCCTTGACCAATCAAACATAAAGACATACTTATTTAAATGACCTTCAGGATTCTCTAAAACCTGTGCAAGATGAGCTCACGCACAACTTTATCAAAATATGGCCACTTGTAATCTGGACCTATAACCCAGCAACAAAAGCACAAATAATCCAAGGCCAAGTAATCCCAGGGATTACCAGTTGTAAAGAAAATGCTGCCTTTGTGCCTAAAATAGATTTACAGATTTAATCACGCCAAAGACTTGGACTCTATTCACTCAAACAACACCAGAGAATCTGCCTAGAAAATCTCTCAGATAGACTAGTTTTAACCTCGGAGCGCTAAACACGTCCCTTTGTTTCTTTAGAAATCTCTACCAAGACCAGCTGCAGATTACTGAGCAGATATCATTGTGTCCGAAAGCTCACGGATATCATTAGGGTTTGATAATCTTCGGCGCACTCAATCATAATGAGGACTCCAGAAGGTGGACCGAAGGCAGAGAAAGGATGGATGGTTGGTAAACGGATGGAAGAAGGATTACCTGAGGAGCAGCTGAGTATCTCTGGACAGCAGGCTCTTGATCTTCATCAGGACGTTCAAGCTGCACCATGTGTTAGCCACTTTATCCTTAACACACACACACACACATGCAATCAACAGGACAGTTAAAATAAATATTTTTCCAACAATGGAATGAGGAGCATTTGTTCCTCTGATAATTTATTTCTATGTTAAGAACTTTTTTAAAAATCAAAACCATAGTGATATTTCTATGATGTGGGTTTCCATTGATTCAGTTATTCCTGGAGTTCTCAAACCTTTTGCAGATACAAAACCTAGAAGTCAGAATCAAAACTTTAAAAAATATATTCCGTACCATGCAAGTCTTGAGCCAGCCCTCATTCCATCATATCACATAAAATGTTATTATGTAAAATTAAATACAAACTTTATCAAATCAATGGCTCCAAAGTGACCAAAGATAAAATTTTAAAATTAGTTGTTTAGGTAACAATATCAGCAGCAACCTCATTTCCCCTCTCGTCCATTCTAACCACACATCACTCAGCATCACCAGTGTACTAATCAATGTCCTGATCATCTATCATCATCTGCACCTGTTTCTCACTGGGTCATTCCTTAGGTTACAGTGGTGTGAAAAACTATTTGCCCCCCCCTGATTTCTTATTCTTTTGCATGTTTGTCACACAAAATGTTTCTGATCATCAAACACATTTAACTATTAGTCAAAGATAACACAAGTAAACACAAAATGCAGTTTTTAAATGAGGGGTTTTATTATTTAGGGAGAAAAAAAATCCAAACCTACATGGCCCTGTGTGAAAAAGTAATTGCCCCCTGAACCTAATAACTGGTTGGGCCACCCTTAGCAGCAATAACTGCAATCAAGCGTTTGCGATAACTTGCAACGAGTCTTTTACAGCGCTCTGGAGGAATTTTGGCCCACTCATCTTTGCAGAATTGTTGTAATTCAGCTTTATTTGAGGGTTTTCTAGCATGAACTGCCTTTTTAAGGTCATGCCACAACATCTCAATAGGATTCAGGTCAGGACTTTGACTAGGCCACTCCAAAGTCTTCATTTTGTTTTTCTTCAGCCATTCAGAGGTGGATTTGCTGGTGTGTTTTGGGTCATTGTCCTGCTGCAGCACCCAAGATCGCTTCAGCTTGAGTTGACGAACAGATGGCCGGACATTCTCCTTCAGGATTTTTTGGTAGACAGTAGAATTCATGGTTCCATCTATCACAGCAAGCCTTCCAGGTCCTGAAGCAGCAAAACAACCCCAGACCAACACACTACCACAACCATATTTTACTGTTGGTATGATGTTCTTTTTCTGAAATGCTGTGTTACTTTTACACCAGATGTAACGGGACACGCACCTTCCAAAAAGTTCAACTTTTGTCTCGTCGGTCCACAAGGTATTTTCCCAAAAGTCTTGGCAATCATTGAGATGTTTTTTAGCAAAATTGAGAGGAGCTTAATGTTCTTTTTGCTTAAAAGTGGTTTGCGCCTTGGAAATCTGCCATGCAGGCCGTTTTTGCAGAGTCTCTTTCTTATGGTGGAGTCGTGAACACTGACCTTAATTGAGGCAAGTGAGGCCTGCAGTTCTTTAGATGTTGTCCTGGGGTCTTTTGTGGCCTCTCGGATGAGTTGTCTCTGCGCTCTTGGGGTAATTTTGGTCGGCCGGCCACTCCTGGGAAGGTTCACCACTGTTCCACGTTTTTGCCATTTGTGGATAATGGCTCTCACTGTGGTTCGCTGGAGTCCCAAAGCTTTAGAAATGGCTTTATAACCTTTACCAGACTGATAGATCTCAATTACTTTTGTTTTCATTTGTTCCTGAATTTCTTTGGATCTTGGCATGATGTCTAGCTTTTGAGGTGCTTTTGGTCTACTTCTCTGTGTCAGGTAGCTCCTATTTAAGTGATTTCTTGATTGAAACAGGTGTGGCAGTAATCAGGCCTGGGGGTGACTACAGAAATTGAACTCAGGTGTGATAAACCACAGTTAAGTTATTTTTTAACAAGGGGGGCAATCAATTTTTCACACAGGGCCATGTAGATTTGGAGTTTTTTTCACCCTTAATAACGTAAACCTTCATTTAAAAACTGCATTTTGTGTTCAATTATGTTATCTTTGACTAATAGTTAACGGTTTTTGATGAGCAGAAACATTTAAGTGTGACAAACATGCAAAAGAATAAGAAATCAGGAGGGGGCAAATAGTTTTTCACACCACTGTATATGTTTTCTTTAAGCTCAATGAATGAGTTGTCGGACATTGTGTGGCAAAAACAAAAACATTCCTCTGAAAATGGTCAGGTACAGGGACTGGACTCAAAATGAAGCCAAAAAGAGTCCTTCAAGAAGCCTGGAGAACTATTCATCATGACTATGTTAAAAACACAAGAAAATCTGAATTGTTGGAAGCAAAATATGAAGAACTCTCTGGCAGCCCAAGACTTTTACAGAATACAGTACATATGTGGGCTATTTGTTGAAGTTGTGCAGCTTTTTATCCCAGAACTTTCCACTGGCACATCAGGTCCAAGTTGATGATATTTACAGAACTACTGGTTCTACCACATCAAATGTTTAATTATCTCAAGTAAACCTCCATGACCAAACTAAGACTTGGGTAGAGCTATAGGCTTACGATTTCAAATTAAGATTGCACAAAGTTATACAGATTATCATTTGATTCATAGACATCGTCTCCCATATCTGGATTTCTATACAACTGCTTTTTGACAATGTCATAATGGGTTATCATAAATAATGGAGCAACCGCTTGACAAGAATTTGCATCACCAGGTGTGGCCTATTTCCTTGTTACTCCATGACTAATCAAGCAAAAATTGATCAAGGTGTGGAGGCGAAGCATCATATGCGTTTCAGCTCAACTTTGGAATGCATTTTTGCACAGAACGAGGATTGTTATATATAGCCTGGATGTTTACATCATACACACTTTCCGAGTAACAAATTTTACGGTCAGTGTGCAGAGCAGGAAAACTTAAAACGACAAAGCCTATGATAATGTACTTATTTAAACCTCAATTTTAATGTAAGACAGAACTGTACTATCCCTTTTGGTATTGTACTTTGGCTGCCATCTTACTTTAAAAAAAAAAAAAAAAACAGATCTATATTTTAATATATTTTAATCTGCATCAGGACCAAAGAACCCAACAGCTGTAAGTCCTGGTAGCAGGTTACCAAATTTGACCTCACGGCTATGGGTGGGCCTCTTTAAATACACTGCAGCTTCTGAAGAGAAAGCAAATAAGTGGAATTACTCTACGTAATCATTTCCCAACTGCATGTGCAATAAAAATTCCCCTGTGACATTTGCACATTGGAGCTGGAGGTGACAAGCTACTCACTCCTGTCACTCCTGACTTTCCCTGTGTCAAGCATGTGGCATGGCAAAAAAAAAAAAAAAGCTATGCACTTATTTGTAAACTCGGGCTCATGGGGTCAAATGTGTGCGAGTCAGCTCGCGACTCCTCTTTCTGCATGCCGAGCACATTCCTGTACTCTGGTCACCCTAAAAAGTGACAATCACGTCATGGCTGCTGAACATAATTATCTCTATGTACGGATCTATGTTTCTGTTTCCACTAGCATGGTTTTCTCTGAGGTTTTAGCTGTTGTGCCTCACTGGGATTAGTAAACGCAAAATCCGGAGCTTTGATTATAGCTTACTTGTAGTAATGTCGACTTTACACAAACACAGCTGCTGTAACTCACAGCTGTGTACTGTATGTGTGTATGCAAATAAATCAGAGTCACCAAATACTCTTCGGATTGCAAATGTGAAATGAAACTCAAGTCTATGTGTTTGAAATAACCTCCAAAACACTCTCACCTCTGACCCCGGAGTAGTATTGGATCTGTTTCGGTGTCGAAGTGCGTGACTTGTCCCCTGTTAGAGAGACAGCATGTCTGGACAGCGTGCCTCTCACTCTCACTTACATGAGCAACTTGATGCTTGGTTGGAGTGACGACTAAGACCTAGTTTGTCCTGGCCATCTTGCTTACACAGACATCAATACTATTAGTTCAAGTGAGTGTCACCCTTACACACTTACACACACTGTTAACCCTGGCATTTAGAATGCCGTCCCCCAAACGACACACATTAAAGGACACGCGCTCGGCTCATCTGCTAGGCAAACTCAGTCTTTCACAGCCATCCGTGTGTCCAGGTTAGAGTTGCTCACACTTTGTGTAGTATGTTAGCGTAATGTCACAAGCTAATGTTTGATGGACAGTATATATATTGTAAGTCACCTCACAGCTCCAGAGTACCTGGCTCAATCGTGAGCTTGGGTTACTGCTAACATGTTCTCCTAATATCCTGTGGGTTCTCCGTTTTACTTCCAGCTCCCAAGACCAGGCTGATATGACTTTATATTGGTCAGATTATTGTGTTTATCAATTGATGTCTCATGCAAGTTGTATTTCCATCTCACACTGGGACAAGCCCGGATCCACCTCCACCCAGACCAGGAAAGTATCCACTGAGAAAATGATCGGTGTGCAAGTTCCATTTTTTTTCGTATTTAAACCTGGTTCACATCTTCATGGTGATTCAGACTAATGCTGATTGGTTGAAGTGATGTTGAGAAATATTACAAAGGCTTCTATAACCCGGAGCTCTCAAAAGAAAGCAATGTTTCCCACTTTTCACACAACATGAGATTTTGTGTCCAATCCAGTAATAATAAAACGTTGAAATATATAATACTATGCACAAAATTCTTAAACCACTCCATAGTTCTTCATATTTTTTAATGTTTAATGTGTATTCTTCCTGTAATTTTAATGTGATCCTGAGGAATAGCCTGCGATGGATTGGCACGCTGTCCAGGGTGTACCCTGCCTCGTACCCAGAGTCTCCTGGGATAGGCTCCAGGTCCCCGCGACCCTAATACAGGATAAAGCGGTATAGAAGATGAATGAATGAATGAATGAATAGTACTCCAGGCTACCCGAAGGACTTTTTTGTCTCTCATACTTGGAATGTTTTTGTTTGTTAAGCCACAAAGTGAGCTATGAATCATTCAAGCATAAAAAAAAACATCTAACTTAATTAATGAACCAGTGAGAAACAGGTGCAGATGATGACAGATGATCAGGCTGGTGATCAGTGTACTGGTGATGCTGAATCCTGAATGGTTGGAACAGACAAGAGGGGAAATGAGGTTGCTGCTGAGGTTGTTACACAAACAATAGTTTGTATTAAATTTAATTTGTTCCAATTTCTTTAATCTAATCGACATCACTAAATATTATTTCATTCTATATGAATAATGGGGGGGTTAAAGACTTTTGCGCAGTACTATATATTGCACCTAATCCACAATACCCTGATGGATTTGTTATTCTATTCTGTAGCATGTAAACCAACATTACAGTACAAAACACTCTCCTGGATTTTGAGTGAGAAAAAGCATTTTATGTAAATTTCTCGCTATACTGTATGTATGTACACACAGATATTCTGCATTTGAATTCGCATCTCAAGGGCATTTGTAGTGTGACCTCGCATTTGAAAGTGACAGCGCAACGCAACGTAACAGCAACGCGCCAAATCACGCCAGTATGCTGAAAACCGCAGCATCTCCTCTTGCAGTAAATATGGCAGATTTATAGACACGACTTCCTGCATGTTATTACACAATGAAACATGCAACTTGGAAATGATGTAGAAATGTGAGCATGAATTATGTTCATTTTAGTTGTAGCAGTGTCATCATAAGATAACTGTACTGTCTCTTTATGATTATCGCTATATGATAGGAGGTCTGTGTAACAGTAACTGATATTAAACAGATCCCTGTAGAAATTATGCCATGTTTGTTTAAAGAATTAAATTAATTACACATGCAGTAAATACTGAACTGATGGGAAGAAAGAAAAAAAAAAAAAGGAAATTATTTTATCTGTTTAAACTCGACTGGCTACAGCGAAAGTGTGAACCTTGTGAGTTCGAGGACATACCTCGAATAAACCACGGTCAACTGGAAACAAGCGATGCAGAACCTGCTGGATCTGCTGTGGATCTGACAGGAAGGGCAACCAGCAGAGGGCAAAAGTCACCAGCACAGTCAATGAGATCTTCACCAACTGAAGCAGCCTGGAAGAATAAGAAATGAAAATAAATAAATAAATAAACAAATCAGCAGAGTAACAAACGGCTCGATCAGGCATCATGTTGTAGCTTCTTATACAATTAAAACCCCACGAACACTCACCCATCCATACAAAAGTATAGAAAAATAAGTATAGAAAAACACTATGGGAAAGAGAATCAGAACGTCTATGATGTAGGTGTGGAACAACGTACATCTCTGCTGTATATTAATATAAACAGTTTTTCTTCTCATCTATGAAGAACTTTTATTTAACATTGATTGAAAGAGTCTCCAGTGCTAGAGATTTGTACCAGCCAGAACTAAATCAGGTTCTTTAAGTTCTCTACTGCAGGAAAGTCTTCAGGATGGACGCTTTAGTGGTTTCCTGGTAACAAGCTGTTTTTGTCATACTGTATTAACTTAGAAAGAAATAACAGGGGGGAAAATCATGTACATGAATAAAACACTTATGAGAAAATAATCAGCACTGAAGTGTTAACAATCCACTTTCAACATCCTGTCGTTAGGTGCATTTACATGGACACTAGTGGTCCATTAATAACTACAAAAATGTGTTTACAAGGTGTTTTAATAAACATTTTTATTCTGTTTCTGTAATTATTGCAAACACCTCAATAGGAACAGTTGGACCAGTACTGATCAGAATTTTTATCTTTGGAAGGAGGAGGTGGTTTGATAATCCATTCAATGGTAAATATCACACACATACACTTGATCGAATCATCTCTCTCTTGTCGGAATAAATACACATGCATAAACGTAATATTAGGTGACCTGACGAGTTTACTCCTATTACTGACTGTAAACTCCATGTTTACTTTCATTCACTGGGTCTCACACGTAGTAAAGCACCTAACAATTATAGATGAGACTACATTTCGGTAACCAATCATAAAGCAGTAGGCGGGACCTAATGGGAAAAAATGGGAAGCCTAAAATAACCTTAAAGTTGGAGATAATACTCCTCCTTCTGTTATATTTCTGACAGACTAAACACTTCACAGTTTTAAATATGTTATATTCTGATTAAATCCTTTCAACATGTAAACACACATTTTATCTCATCTGATCAGATCAATATCCAGTTAAGTAAACTCTAATCAGAATTATTTTAAATAAAATTGAAACATATTGAAATATTAAGAAATAAAGAAACATTGTCCTTGTAAATGTAGCTGTTGTTTACTTTCCTAAAGCTGCACACCCCAGCACATGGAACATGATAACTGAGAACATCCTCTCCTTTAGAATGTCAGCGATGTCTTATCTACATAAAAAGCTGAAGTTTGCTGTAGGTGTGTCTGTCTGAGCTGCTGACTCTTGGTCAGCTGTAGTGCTTGACGCTGCACAGACAGGCATAGCAGGGAGCAGAGAACATCGCCAGAGGGTCATCTGGACATATTTTTCCCCAAGTAATTCAACCCAACAATGCAATGGCTACCAAATGCCTTTGGTGCACTGTTACTATAACAACAAATGTAAAAGTAGCATGCGTGTGAGCCAAGTCAGCCAAGCTCTACACTGTACTGGACTAACTTCACCTCACACGATTCGACTTCCTAGTTTCAAACAACTACTATAGTAAAGTTCATCATAAGTTGACATGCCAAACACTAACTTTCAGGAAAGTAGCCTTTTCGACTAAATTTATATTATATATATATATATATATAAATAAATAAAGGTATGCCAATTATAAACACATTAAACTAAAATAAAGAAACATATGTGAGCTAGTCAGTTACTCAGTATTCATTTATTACTTATATAACTGTTTTGTAAATGCAGCATGGCCTTGTGCCTATGGTTGAATAACAGCCGTGCCACCATCCAGTATTACCGCACTATTGCTTGTGTGATATTTCTTCACATTCCTTCAGTCAAACTAAGACTTTTGAAAACAGTTATGAAAGTACAAACTCCCTTTACTGCTCTCTATAATCCCCTGCTACACTAATACACTTATCCCCAGGTGTAGCTCAGTGGTTAAGGCATTGGACTACAGTTCGGGAAGATCCCAGGTTCAAACCCCACAACCACCAAGTTGCCACTGTTGGGCCCCTGAGCCTCAACTTAACCCTCAACTGCTCAGATGTGTAATGAGATAAAAATGTAAAATGCTTCTGCTAAATGTAATGTAAATGTATCCCAGTGTTTCACTAGTGCTTGGATACCAAAAAGTTACAAGATGCTTCCAGTATGGGTCAATAACTCCCAACCGAATTCCTGTAAAGTGCAAGTGGTGTTTGTGAATGATTGTGTCTACAGTTCTCACAGACAGATGTGTCTTTTCTGCAAATTGGTAACAAGTTATCCGTCGATTTTCAAGGATCGGGCATTTCACTTGCTGAATAGTTACGGAAACGACTGCAGTGGGCTCTGAGACACCTCGTTCGGGATTGTCATTCACGGACGTATGGCCTTCTTTACGCGTCTGCTCCATTCTCATGTTTTTCTGCCAATCTCATCACTGTACTGTGTTTGACGTCTTCTGTAATGGTCAACCAATTGTATGCCTTCGTTTTGCATGCGGTTTGTTAATTGGATCTTGCAACAGGAATTCTGCTGAGTACGAGGATGCTTCAGCCTCCTAAAACCTGGTTGCCTCTGCCAGGAGGTTCACACTTCGCCATAGTGTGCTTAAACAATATGATGATGAGATAAACATAATTCAAATTAACAACAAAAGTAATTAAAGAAGTACAAAATCATGGTTTTGCAATCTCACCCTATGGATTGAAAACACCAGAGGAAACATGCAACAGTCAACATGCACAACTATATAAGAACATAAAGGAGCCTAAAATGTTACTTACCCTTTGCCCAGAAGGCCCTGTTTAATACACCTGCCTAGGAGGTAGCAGAAGAAAGGCAATGAATGGTACAGCTCCATCTGTTTGTAGTTGAGAGCCAAGGTGAAGGCCAGAGATCCAAGCACGTCCCGACCCAAACCGAGTCCCACTACACCAAGCAACGCTAAGCCCAGACTAACACCGTTATATCTGACCAGGGGTTAAGGCTTGCTGCAGTAATTGTCTCATGATTGCATACAAACAAAACTAATGACAGAATATTGACATGTTAAAGGATACTGAAAATGACCAAAGTCGATTAGGATGAGTCCCGGATAAAGCAGGATGCACAAAGTCATGGAAACCTTGAAAAGTAAAAAAAAAAAAAAAAAACAATACAAAATACAATCACGATAAACCATCAGATTAAATCATTAACAGACCAGACAACCAAGATACCTTCTTTTTGAAGGATCCATTGCTGAGGTAGAAGCAGTACAGAAGAACTGCAGGAATGTAGATCAGTATATCTGTGAAGAGAACTGGAGAGTGGAGAGGGAAACATCAAAACATAGGAACTACCTTGTTTTGTTGATGTGCCACAAATGTACTCATCTATAGTGATCAGCCATAACATTAAAACCACCTAGGTTTTGGGTTTCTGGAGGCATGGATCGACTGGTCCTCTGTTATGTGCTGTGGTGTCGGTCACTGAGACACTAGCAGTGTAGCACTGTTGGGCGCATCTTATGCGTGATTGATCGGATTGGGATCTGGGGAGTTTGGAGTCCAGGTCGGCAGCACTGGGCCCTTTGCCAGACAGGCCACATGCGTAGTGGGCTGAGGTGCATTGGGTGTTCTGATACATTTCTATCATAGCCAGCATTGACTTTTTCCGCAATTTGTCCTGCATTGGATTTTCTGTGGGATCGGATGAGACAGGATAGTGTTTGCTTTCTGTGCGCATGGGTGACCCTTAGATGTCCATAATCCTGTCACCAAGTAAACGGATGTATAGTTGGTGATCAATGCTGTTCAGTTCACCTGGCGTTGGTGTTAATGTTATGGCTGATATACTATCAGTCCTGTGAAAAAGTCTTAAGCCACCCCTAATTTCTTCGTATTAATTCAAATGAAATTCTGTAGATTAGACTAAAGAAATGCTTACTTTTTTTGACAGACTGTAAAATGCATAAAGATACAACTTAGAAATAGGTTGTTTATGTAACCTCAGCAGCAACCTCATTTCCCCTCTTGTCTGTTCCAACCACTCAGCATTCAGCATCAGCAGTATATTAATCACCGGCCTGATCATCGGTCATCATCTGCACCTGTTTCTCAGATTCATTAATGAATAATTTATATATTAATGTTTAGCTTAGTAAAAACAAATCCCTCTGAAACTGATCACTGGATGGGTAAGAAAGTCGTTTAGGAAGCCTGAAGAACTATTCCTCATGATGACATTAAAAATACAAGAACGCCTTGCTCTTTGGAAGCAAAATATTTAAAAAATGAGGTGTGGTTTAAGATTTTTTGCATAGTACTGTATGCTTGCGACATAATGTAAAGTTCATTTTAATTCAAAACAATTCTATTTATTATGGCAATCCATATGTAAAATATAAATTCTGACTTTTAAGACTTGGAGACTTCCTAACAGCAATAAATACACAACAAAAAAGAAAGAGTGCATAAAATATAAAATGCATGTGACGTCTGTGCTTACCTGTGGCCCTCATAAATAATTTATGTGAGTCACTCTCATAACCTCTGGAGGTATGCAACTCCACCCAAGCAGGATTAATCATCTTTGCACTACATAGAGAAAATAGTTATATCTGATCATAAACAAATCAGTGTAAGACTTCATTCTGGTGTCTGTAGTAAAAGGGCTTACACTTAGAAAATATTTACTAGTATGAAAGATTATGAAGTTTAAGATGACATTTGGGTCTGTATGAGGTTGAACAAAATCCATTCTTTGAATTTGTACACATTTATTTGGTCAGAGAGCTTGAGTATGAGACTTACACATGTGCACATATGAGACTGTGGTAGGCTGTGAGTGGGGGATAATCCAGGCCCCAGTAGTTCAGGTCATTGTCAGTAGTGTTGAAGTACCTTGAAAAGTACAAAAGCAATATTGTAGCATCATGAAACAATGAAACTGAAACTGTTCTTATCATTTGCATACTGCACTTCTAATATGCCTTACTATAACAATAACTCATTTAAAATATCTTTTATAGAAAAAAAATTTACTTCCATTCTAGTATGAAAGTTTCTCGAAAAAGATGTTTAATATTTAAGGAGTCTCCAGTGTCAGTGCTTTGTATTGGTCAGTAGAACTGTAAATCATAGGTGATATGTCGATTCAATTGGATCTGATTTTCAGGCATTGCAATTTTCAATTCAATTAGATTCAAGTTTATTGTCTTATTTTTATCAAGCAACTATTATATATATTAGAATATACATTGTTAAGTATTAAAACTACTAAACGTATTTGGGGAAAAAAGTTAATGCTATGTAATCAAGGCTGCTGTTTGTTTAAATGTCACGTCTCATACAAATTGGTAATTTATGCGATAATAACAGTGGCAGAAATGCACCAGCCACCCATAACCTGAAAAGAAGAAGAAGAAGAAGAAGCAGCGATGCGCTCACAAAATGTGAGTATTTGCTGCAGATGCAAGATGTTGATATTTTCTGCAAAAGCTGTAGGATTTGTTTAAGAAATGTGTCAGTCAATTTTTGACCAGCTATCGGTTATAAGTTTACCTAAATCAGTTATTCCCAAACTTTACATGGCTGTGGCCCAATTTCAATTCACAAAACTAAAAAAACAAAACACAAGACTAATATGAAGCATTTCCCTATACAGTACACCCCTTTTTATATGATTAAGAACACATACTTTAAATACAATGGCCTTGTTATATTAGCTTTAATGACTTTTTAAATGTAAAAAAAAAAAAAGGTTTAATATATTTATTTACCTCTGTAATTGGATGGTTGGTATAAAAGATGAATGAATTAATAAATTAATATTAAGTATATTATGAATAATATGGAAAATCATCATACAACCTGTTGTGATTTATTACTAATAATAGATAGATGGATGGACAGACAGACAGACAGATAGAACCAACCATTCCTGAACGGGGAGGTTATACGTCACTTCCTGCCAGTGCCTTTGCGCTTCATAATCCCCAAACATAGGTGGTTTGCCAGCTCCTGTTTAGGTGTCAACAACAAAACTTTATTTATTTTTTTTCATGACCCCCAAAAAAGGAAGGTTTTTACATGACTCTGTGCTTCTCAGTGGTGACGTTTAATTTACGAGACGAGCTACTAACCTGAATAAGAGTTAAACGACACCGCCCATCTCGCCGTGAGTGCGATCAGAACACACAGTGAAGCAAGACTCCAGTTCTCCATGTCTGGTCGCCTTTACAGCGCGATGGTTCAACACCAAGAAGCGCTTAGCCTGTGCTCAAGCCCTGGAAGTTTTCACAGTCTCCAGCCACCGCTTCCTGAAACACTACGTCAGCAAAGCGAGCGCGAATCTACATCTATTAACCACGCAGAATACACTATCGAGATGATGTGAAGATCACTCGCTCGAGCGGCGCTTACTGATGACGCAACACTCAAGCAGTTCAAAAAGGGACTGGCTGTAAGTTTGATATCAGTGTACTCTGCAGGCATGACCCAAGTATATATACAATGTGAAGTATTCACTTGTTCGTTTTTATATCGTTGTTTTTTCACTAAAACTAAAAAAAAAAAACATTAAAAACATGTTTTTAAATTGAAATTCAAGAAGTAGTGACATTGACATCAAATTTAGGCCATTAATAAGTAAAATAGTAAAATCATCACTGGCATTCACTTACCAAGAAAAAAACGTCTCATGCCACATTTTGCAGAGTTTGAGCAGTCATTTTGTCCATGCTACAGTTTCCCACTAGCACAACCTACTGGACAATAATTCCTTCATCTGCTTTAAATCACAAACCTTCAGAGCCAAACAAAATAAAAGAATCCTTAAGCTGCAACTATAAAAAACGTTTTAAAAGTACCGCAGTCAGAATGCAGCTGATATCAGGCAGAATGCCAGTTAGTCATATTTGTCAGCTATAAAGAATTCAGATGTCTCATCTCTCATGTCTTTAGTCACCTTAAGGCCTGTGTGATGCCACTACAGCAACAGCAACAAGGTCACTCACTCACTCGTTTATACTGTTTTATCCTGTATACAACATAGCAGGAGAATTGGAGCCTATCCCAGGAGACTTACAATAGGGCACGAGGCGGTGTACACTCTGGACGGGATGTCAATCCATCGCAAGGCACACACATACACGCACTACAGGAAATTTGGAACCGCCAATTAGCCTAATCTACATGTCTAAACTGTGACGTCTGTGTCCTGAGTTTGCATTGCTCCTCTTGTTGGTGGGTTTCTTCCATGTACTCCGGTTTCCTCCACAGCCCAAAGACATGCTGGTTAAGTTGATTGGTGTTCCTAAATTGCCCATATTGTCTGTGGGTATGTATATGTGCTCTGTGATGGATTGGCACCCTATCCAGGGTGTACCCCCCACCCTCTTTCTAAGTTTTTTTTCTAAGTCTCATGGGATAGGCTCCAAGTCCACACGACCGTGTATACAGGATACAGTGGTTTAGGATATAAACTAATTAATTAATATGATGTAATGGTTTTCAGAATTGTTTGGATAAAAAAATCATCCCTAAACATATGGTTAATAAAAAAATCTGTTTAATATGGTGGTTGATCCATAATGGTGTGGACAATCATCTTATTAGTGTCATTTGGGAATCAAGAACTATTGCTTTATGTGCAGTGAGCCCTCACAATTAAATACTTTATACACTCTTCAGGATACTGCAAAAAATATATAAAGTAGAAAATCACAATCATTTACATTGCCTGTCCAACAAAAACAAAAGGTTTGATGCTTTAAAGTTTTATTCAGTCACCTTTAGCTTTGATTATGGTGTGCAATGTGTTGGCCAGTTCATGTATGAAAATGATTCCTCATACTCCCAGAGCCACTCTTTTACAATTTGTGTCCTGGAATATGACTGTACAATCAAGGTAGTAATCCATAGATGTGATAGCGTTGTCATTCAGTACCTACAGGTTGTCAGCTGTCTTCATTTATTGCCATATTATATTGCTGAGTCTAGATCTGACCAACTGAAGCAATCCCAGATCATAACACTGCCTCCAGATGCTCGTACTCCAGAAATTTGTCCCTAGCAAATTTATGCTTTTTTTTCTGATTAGATTTACTAACTAAGTGCTTTTCTTATGTTCTTATCTTATTGTGTGTGTGTCTGTGTGTGTGTGTGTGTGTGTGTGTGTGTGTGTGCGTGCGTGTTCATGGTCTTACTTTAACTGTTACACATAGCTATGGGTTTACTGTTAATTCTTTTTACCGTGCAACTTCACCAAGCATTTAGGTCGTCTCAATTCATGATTTTTTTTCCTGACCGCATTTCTTCACACAAAGTTAACGGGTCAGCAGGTTTTGATAAGGTTTTGAAATGTTTGTAGCCCAGTTCTAGTAATTTAAAATCATCTTATTTTGACCCTTTTGAAATGGTGACTTTTTTTGGCCATACAGTGCATATAATATGTAACTACTATATGATATACGTATTGCATTAAAAGGTGCTCAAGATTTACTATCAATACTGAGATGATAATTGTCCGTGTGCCATAAAACCAGTGGAAGAATTCTATGATGAACGTAAACTGCTGTCTGATGCTTTTCCGTTCTGAACTGCACCACTGCCTGTTTATAGAAAGATACAGAGTGCACAGACCCTCAGAGTATACAAGACCTACGTAAAGAACAATCCAAGCTCCAAGCTTTTTTTTGAGTATTTAATGATTCTTAGCTTCCTAAACTTCGATTTATCTTTTTTGTTTGATGAGTGAAATGCTTTGTTGTCAGTCTCTACCTATAATAAAAGAACTTTTAAGTTCTAGATACATACAGATTGAGAACCTATGAGTGCATTTAAATATACAGTAGTTTTAGTTGTTCCTAATGCCACATGAGACTGTACAGTAACATGGCATGGTTTACTTCATTATTTTGGCATCTCAATGTAATTTTGCTGTTTGGACAAGAGGCTGTTTTGTAATAATTATTGTCTTTTCATTGAAAACCTTCCCATTTTTAGACAGACATTAGTCATTTGGACATTTCAGTCAGTGTTTAAGTTATGACTCCAGGTAAGTCAGATTTATTCTGATTAAAGGTTTTTAAGGAATATGGGAAAACATAAAAGAATGGTTCGAATAAAAAAGTGAAAATTATCATTGTCATGGCGATGTGATGAGACCTGACATGGAGTTAAGTTACTGTACTATTCTTATTTTTCTTTTTTGTTAACAATTACAAGATTTTTAAAAGTCTATGTATATGTTGTTGCCATATGAATGATAATTATTTCGAATCTGCATATTCATAAAAATCTGTGATTTGCTTTGCAGATGCCACTGTAGTCAGAACTGATGTTGTAGAAAATTAAATATCTTCTTTCCCATCATAATCAAGAATTTACCACTGCTGTGATATAAAAGTAACATAAATGCATTATTGCAGCCTGACATTTTGTCCTGTATCTCTCCTTTGCAATATGTCACAGTGATAAGGTGTGTTATTAAAGGAATTTTTCATTTAATTGTTTTTTTCATTAAAATTAGTTCCTTTACTGAGATATCTCTCTCAAGGAGGAGGCTTCAGTTACAGTGTCTTGTTTTTTTTCTGGGCAAACACAAGACAAGACATGGCTTCTTTGTGGTGAGCGCATGAAACATTTATAAATAATAACCTTGGACGACTGCTGATTTGCAGTGACATTTTCATTACAATGAGCAGCCTATTAGTTACCGTCTCCTGCATTAGTTATTAATGCGCCTGTGTGCCAGCTTTACTTTGTCATTTACTGCTTCACCTCTGTGCCTGTTAAGTATTCAGGAACAGCTGTAGCCACATTTACTGTTGATGATCTGCTCCAGGAGATTGCTGTTGTCCTGAGTTACTACTATCCCTATAATGAGAACTGGTATCATTGTCCATAGCTACATACTGTTTTGTTCTCATTGAAGCAAAGTCTTTTTTTCCTGAATTGATCCTTGAAGATTACCACCCCTAAAATACTGCAAATAACTATTAGACAGTAGTAATAAAAAATTTACCAAAATGCATCAATTATTATATCTGTCTATAATAATAATAATAATGCCATAATAATGTACATTAATTATTTTATTTAATGTCCTTGGCATGGTTATCTACCTAGAAGCTGCTATAACAGTTTGGAAAAACTTATAGAATAAAAGGATTAGTATTTTTTTTATTTTTTTTTACAAACTGGGCATAATGGGAGGTCTGAGCATTGTTGAGCCTGAGGTTGTGGGAATGCCCACGCACTAGAGCAGGTGAGGCAGTAAAGGTCATGCTCCTCTGAGAGTGACCACTGATTGACCAGAACAGCACTTGCCTTGGGGCTCAGCAGGGTGTTAAGGGTGAGGAAAGTGACCACACACTTTAACTTACAGCTTCAAGAGAACACACTTTCCAACATGTAGTCTTAAGTGTAGACTGTGTTTCATACAAGATGTATGACGATATTGCTTAAATAGACATCTTACATGTTCCTTGTATCGGTGAGCAGTGAGTGATCTCTCTCTCACACACACACACACACACACACACACCACTTTCCTCTTGCCAACGGTTTTTTTTTTTTGCCGTCGTTTAATATTTATTATGAACATTAAATGCCTTAAATTATTTCCAGTTTCAAATTAAGGTATTTTTGTCGAAGACATCTGAGTTTTCCGATCAGACAGTGGATCTAAGAGATTACCAAGGTTACTTCGCAATTTACGCATAAGTGATCAAATTTACGGACAAATTTGATTGGGAAATCTTCGATACTCAACTTAATATTATATATTTTATTAATGCCTTATAGAAATAATATTTAAATAAACAAAAATAAATCAAACTGCAATAATGAAATTAATGTATCAACGAACTGGGTATAATTATTTTTTATTTACATGCATTTTTATTTTTTATATATATATATATATATATATATATATATATATATATATATATATAAAAGAATGCTTTACATCACGTAAATCTAATTCTAGAATAATTATATTTAGATGGTTACATCACATTAAATAACAGAAATAAAAAAAAATGCGCACTTTAAAGTTATTGGGTATTTCTTTTCGTTTTTTTTCAGTAAAACATCCAACTACATATTAGTTCTGGGTTATAACGCGGCTCACACATTGTAAAGATGAGAACGTATTGCATTTTTGAGGGTCTGCCTTACATGTAATATGTTTACGATATTACTTTTTACCCTGGGTGGTAGGGTAATTTACTTTATGCACAGGTGGTAGCTGCTTATAGTTTGCTGTTGAAATTAATATTATCATTTTAGTAGTAGACCTAGATGAATGAGGTTTCGGAGCTACTAGATGGTTTCAGGAAACAAACAAAACTTGTGTTATCGCTCTGATGAACCAATGATTTCCAAAATATTACAGTTGTGCGAATTGCCTTCCAAAACGGTGTGTGTGTGTGTGTGTGTGTGAGGGAGAGAGAAAGAGAGAGAGATTAAGCTCCACCTAGTGGTATACTGTACTGTTTTAATACGTCCACACACCCTCAGAGCATATCAGTGGACCTGTACCCATGTGTAATCACTGCAAAGGTGGTGATAAGCAGATCATATATTTGTTTCTTCTCATTGGCATACAGTAAATTGTAAAATCGTTAATTTTGAGACACCTGCAGTGCTGAATTATTTTTTCTCATACCAGTCTGTCCAGGTGGATTTAAATAAAGAATGCGTTAGAAGAATATCCTTGGTCCGAAAGTTAACGTCTTGAATTGTGAAACGAAAATATTGCACCAGACAAGCACATAGATAAAGCTTGTGTTCTATACAGATTGTGCGTATATCATACGCCTAATTTTCTCCATTTACAATTTCTTAAATTTATGTTTGGATTTTATTTTAGTTCCTATTGTTATATTATATTATATTATATTACTTTGGAATAAAAATTGATTGAAGGAATGAATTAATATATTAATTAATTTTTACTTAAAAAACATTTTAAAGAAGAAAAGTAAATGTCGGGTGAATGAAAAATAATTGATTTTTGATTATACATGATAGGTTATGCAGTGACTTTTCCATTCAGTATTATCTGTCCTAAAAATCATTACGGCAAGTCTTTATCCAAGTGCGTCCTTTGCTTCTTATATTCATGGCTTGAAGCATCAAGCATCGTGCTTTATTATAAATCACTGAGACTGAAGGCGAGGCATGGCAGAAATGCGCATCAAACATGTTTGTCTCATTTTACAGAATAAGGAGGCAGTGGAGGAATGAGATTGGCGTTATCCGGTGTCACTCTCGGCAGCTACTTTTGCTCGAAAGTGAATTTAAGACGCGAGTCCTTTCTCTTTTCCCATGGGTATCAGTTAAATATAGCCCCTTAACCCCTGTACACCGCGCGCCATTTGCTGTTTGTGTAGCGCTGATTAGCCAAAGACACAACTGTGAAACGGAGAGCCGCTTTTAGAAAAGCAACTTACACATTTCACATCGCCGCTACAAATCCTTCAAGTGCCACTGATCAACTGCACAAACATTTTATTACCCGAAATTCACTTGTATTATTGGGTGGGGTATATTAAAGCATTCGTTGTTGTTGTTGTTGTTGTTTTTTATTAATTTTTTAATCAAAAATAATTATATATTTGAGCGTTGGATTAAAACCTCATGGTGCGTGTGTTTAAAACAGAAAACCCAGCCATGTTATAAATGTATAATAATTCCCACAATTAGTTTTTAGTATTGCATGTAACGCTTGATAATTGATAATTAATTCTATACTAAAATATGTCTTGAAGTAAAAAGCAACTTTTATTATTATTATTATTTATTTATTTATTTTATTGAACCTAGTCGCACTTAGGATAAATATAATAATATTTTTCATTTATTTATTTTATGAGATAATAATAATAAGATTCATATAATCTCTCACACTACCTAATTTTATTAAATCAGAAATTATTGGTAATGTAATAAAAAAAATCCCAAAATCTCAGGTTTATATTACAATAAATGTCCAAATAAAAAAATACATTCTTATCTAAAATGTAATTTCACCGAGAATAGCTATACATACAAACATAAAAATACTAGGTAAGTAATAAGTAATACTAGGTAAGTAATCTTTTCCCCTAAAATTTGATTATATACTGATTAAATTAAATTTATTTTTCGTTATAGGATGCGTTCTGTCATATTTAAAAGTTAGTCAATTATATCGATTATATTAAAAAGTAATTAAAATACATTACAATAAATTAGGGAGTAACGACAAGTGTTTGATGTGATGAACTGATTTCACTTTCAGTGTTAATCTAAGTGAGGCTTTAATAATTAAGCAATTAAGAATATAGATGTTTTATTTGTATATTTATTAACAAATGTATCCAATTTACAACACAATATAGCTACATAGAATACATATATTTAATTTTTGTATAAACAGACTACTTGTCCAGCCTTCGAACAAGAACATTTTGTTTTTATAATAAAAAGAATTCAGAAATAAACATGAAGTACCCTAATAGATGAATCACGTTTCTTGTGATTCCAAATGAGAAAAAAACACGTTTAAGATAGAAATTAAAATGAAACACTTTTAACAAAATACACTACAAAATGTCAAAGTTCGAACGGCAAATGAAGGAAAGAAATAATTGAAAGTTGAACAAGTACGTTTCTTCATACAAATATTTACAAATATTACCTGTGCTGAAAGCATTCCTCCGTTTTTGTATATTTTCTTTTTATTATTATTTTTTCTTTACATGGCTACATTGAGGTGGACGAATCGTCCAGTGCTGCCTAGTTCGTGCTGTACAGTCTCTCCCATCTCTTCCCTTAAATATTAGAAAATAAGTTCATCACTGAGAAGGCCATTTGGATACCGCTGCCGTGGACGCAGCCGGTAAGAACTGTCCCGAGATGAGGTTTGTCGGTGGCACGCTAAGGATGGCTGAGCTCCGTGTTAACGATGAGAGAGAGTGCGCGCTCAACAGCGCCGACTGCACCGTGACCGGCGGCCGCAACAAAGTCTGTGCGCTTCCGGTGCCGCTGCTACTGGACACGCCGATGATGTTCTCTATGCTGAACGAGGGCCGACTTGAAGGCTCCGACTTGATCATGGACGCCGTGCTGGCAGCAGCAGCGGCGGCGGCGGCGCTAAGGCCGTTGAGCTGCAACTGGAGGCTTGGGCTGAGCTGCGAAGTGAACGCCTTTCGATTCACCTCGGCCGACGGCAGAAGCGGGACGGCTGGGGGCAGCACATGACCCACGGGAGGGATGTACGAGTACTGTAGCGCGGCTGGGTGAGAGTAGGCGGCGGCCGGGTGGAGGCCGTAGTGTCGCCCGTAAGGACCCCCGAGGCCGTAGGCACCAAAACTCTGCATGACGAGCGCGGTCTGATCCCGGAGAATGTCCGGCTGTCTCTTGAATCGCTTTCTCCTCCGCAAGAAGCTGCCGTTGTCGAACATGTCTTCTGACTGAGGGTCCAAAGTCCAGTAATTGCCCTTGCCCGGGTTGCCCGGCTCGCGCGGGATCTTTACGAAGCAATCGTTGAGCGACAGGTTGTGGCGGATGGAGTTCTGCCACGCAGGGAACTTCTCCCTGTAGTATGGGAAGCGGTTGCTGATAAACTCGCAGATGCCGCTAAGCGTGAGCTTCTTCTGTGGGCTCTGCAGGATGGCCATGGTGATAAGAGCGATGTAGGAATACGGCGGCTTCACCAGGCTGCTCTTGGGCTTGTTGGGCGTCGCGGCAGTGCCACACTCCTGGCCCTCCTCCCCTGTTCTGTGCTCGCTCTCGCCGCCACTCTCACACGGGCTGCCCGGGGTGCGCTCATGCACCTCCAAATCGTCTCCATCATCGACATGCTCGGGCAACATGCCTGGGCTTCCACACTCACTGTCCCGCTCCAGTCCCTCGTCGCCTTCACCGACCACATCGATGTCCACGTCCTCTGCAGTGAGCACCGTCTGACCGGACATGTCGCTGGCGCTGCCGCTTCCTGACAGGGTCATCGCTGCGCGCTTGGCTGAGAAACCGATTCCGAAGGTAAGAGCGCAGTCTGCTCCGGCGGTCAGCTCGGATGTCAAGCACTTGGCTAAATGCAGCTCAGTCACAGCGCCTTGCCAGTGAAAACTCAAAACTTCAGATAATATTTCTCCAGGCGAGCGCGCTTCAGAAGTTACAACAAACTTGAGCGCGCAGACCAGCCGCTCCAGCCGCGCCTCCTACCTGCTCACGAGTGATTTTGCACTAAAGAGAGGTGATGACGCATGCTTCCTGCGCAGGGTTTTTTAAACGACTGTCTGATAGATTAGGATAGTTTTTCCACTTAAAGATATACTATCAGCCGCGTCACGTGACCACGTGACGTCAGGCGGTCTCCCACTGTTGAACAACCGCGAAGCTGAAGTTTGTTTCACGCGCTTGTCAACAAATGGGACAACACAGCAACACACTCACACCGCCGTCCGTCCGTCATGTAGACCATTTTATGACTGATATGCATGCTTGAAATCTTCTGCTCTGCTGTGCACTAGCGTGTATTAGCCAGTGTACCTCGATTGTAGAAAATGACTTTTTGCTCAGAATACAATGTTGAAAGAAAATATATAGGCTACTAAGAGATGCATTAAATTATAACTCTTATTATTTACTCCTTCTTCATGCTTGAAGCCAGTGTTTAAACCAACTTAAAAGTATCTTTTTTGAATGTCATACTATTGCAGTCGAAATTATTGCAATCCGTAGTTTTTATGATTTTCTTGTAGGGAACGCACAGGCTTCGTGGCTGCGTATTTTGTTATACGTGTCGGGGGAAATCATTGCGAAGCAACAATAGGGAAACCTACAAATAATGCTTTCTTAACGGGTTTCTGTGGAGGTGCTAACGACCTAATCATTGCACATGTTAGCATATGAAAAAAGTAGGAAATGAGCGGGCACGAAATGCAAAACGCGGACCATTCACGAACACCAAGGTGAGCGACGCATGCGGGATGTTCCCAAGGAACAAGGATGTGCATGGAGAATATGGAGCTCTGGGAAAAAATATTGCTAAGTGGCATTGTGCTAGATGGGGGTGTGTAAGGTAACACTGACTATGTTAGCAGGTTTCTGAAAAGTGTTAAGTGCATGGTTATTTTGTTATTATTCTGTAAATATTTTTGAATATTATTTATTTTATAGAATATCGCACAGGTAATTATTGACATGCACAGTCTAAAAATAAAAAGAAAAGGCTCTAATATGGCTAAAATTGTCATTTATTTTTGCAGCATGCAGTTATAACCTCTTATCGATTTGCTTCAAGAGGCACCCGCTGTAATAAAAATACCGTTAATTGACAGTAGGAACAATTACTTTATTACTATATACAGGGAAATAAGAATATATATATAATAAAGCTTTTAAAACCACTTATACATTAATATATCGCCTAATAATACCAACACCAATAATAATAATAATAATAATAATAATTGTTTAAATAATATTTAACAAATTTAATTACAATAGATTTTTGCATTCTAATTTGCATTCATTTATTTTGTTAATATGGAATATACTTATTAATTTATTCAGAATTAATTTCTCCGTTTTCCCTCTCTTTACTCTGGGAATGTGTGTATATGTGTGCGCGTGCACACTCAATGATATTTAATATATAACGGGAAAAATAGCATCCCTTCCTTCTCGCTGCTGTGTAATGAGCGCGCACTGAGTCGACGTCACTAGAGCTTTTTTTCAGTTCGTGGTCAATGAAAGCGAGATTAATTAAATCAAGCCGTTTATAATGGTGGTGAAGAGAAACGCGGGCCATGTCCTCCCCTCCACTAGAAAAGTATTGTGCTGGCAAGCAGACGGTGACCCGTGTGATCTTCTGTCCATCAATACGAGCTACTTAGCAGATGAAGCCAAAGCACTTTTGCCTTCGTGACACAAAAAAAAAAAAAAACAACATTGTGAATTTGCATGATGAGTTTTTTTTTCTTTCATTTTATTCTAACACACAAAAAATTCATACTGTTGACTTAATCATTATTGTATAGCTTAATTGTAATTTTTGTAATTGAATTGTAATTGAAATCGAGTAATCTGATTTCGTTTTATTTTAAAAACCCAACAAGATTTGCTTGTCTTTCTTCTTGTCGCTGCTCACAGAAAAAAAATTGTACATGCAAAAAGGCATATTATCATATACAAAAATGAGATCAGTTTCGTCCTCTCAGCGATATTTTTGAAGCTCGATAAATTCGGGTGTCATTTTACTCCCGCAGTTTGTTAATGAAATGTGCATTTAAGCACACACACACACACAAACACACACACACACATGCACGGCTTAGCCCGACTAAAGCTTTTAGAATCATAATGGAAGTGTTTGCAGCGTGCGCGCAGGTGACGGAGCGGATCCAGTCGCTCACTGTGATTATCCAGCAAGGTCAGAAACAAATGGCTCCCAAATAGCAAAGCAGCACCAGAATTTATGCCTAATTAAATCGCTCAAATAAAAAGAGATATAGAAGGGGGGGGGGGGGGGGACTGAAGGGCGTATATAGGGGGAATATGTCCATTTAAGAGAAAAAGCCTTAACTTTGGCTTAGAGACTGTAATAGCTGTGGTTGCTAAACCCAGACCACACCACACAGAGCATCAGTGAGATAGTATTGCCTTTGAAACATGTTAAAGGACAAACATTATCTGACAATCATAACATTGATGGAGCACCTCTTGCAGCTTCTCGTGTTGATTGCAGCCAGATAGAGGATGAAATACAGAAATCACACCCTCCACTGTTACAATTTCATAAATTATATTTTGCATATTGCACGATTTTGTCAGTGACGTTTGAACAAATGTCCATTTTTCTTTTAAACTATAATGTAAAAGTATCATTTCTATTTTTAAACTAAACTCTTTCGAAAATTTGTTGAATTAGCTATGGTACTGTAGTAGATTCGCTGAGCTTAAAGTCTTTCATCAGAGATAAGACTGGAAAAGGCAGAGCTCATTATCAGAGTGTTAGAGGGGAGGCTGTAAAACCCTGTGATAAATTAATGGCATTGTTAGCGCGCTTTTAATTACGGTTATTATGTCAATTATTTTTTACACCAACTCGGAATTATCAGCATGTCAGTTTTAATATAAAACAAGAACGCGTCATTCTCAGAAAAAAATCCTCTTCCTCTCCAGCCGAAAGGAAAATGTCCATGTCATATGTACACTCGCGTTAAAAATGACTTTTCATTTAAATGCGATCCTTAATGGGATTTTCCATGCTCGACACCGTGATTCCCCAAGGCTGTACCCAGCAGAAGGCAGGATCTCAGGCTTCTTTCCCCCTGAATTCACCATCCTCACCCCCCGAAGGATCCACTCTATCAACCTGCAGCTTTCTGTCAAACAGTATGATCCAGCTCATTTTTAACAATCCCTTTGTAGGAGCATCGTGCGGCCTAAACAGAAAATCTATGCTGGGCTCCACGCGGCCCAAAACAGCAGATTGCTCATGGGGAGTACATAGAAATAGGACGCGACAAAATTTTCTGCTCATGAATTTGAAACAAACATAGAATTTGTCATATCTCCGACATTTTACTTTTCCACTGTAATAGAAACACCTGTCTAATGCAAGACCACAGGAATTAGAAAGAGGATTTATACTGCATGGTTTTAAAGAACAATAGTTAATTTAATAAAAAAAGCATTACCTGTTATTAGTCTCTCATATGAAATCAGATCAGAACAATATTAATATTTATTTATCTGTCTGTCCATGTGTAACCAAATATAGTGCTTGTAAAACTACTTCAAATTTCCAAAAAATACATTTTGTTTTTTCGTTCGTTCGTTCGTTTTCTTTCTTTCTTTCTTTCTTTCTTTCTTTCTTTCTTTCTTTCTTTCTTTCTTTCAGGTGTATACTACTTTTTAATATACTAATTAAAAGAGCTAATTATCGCGTTATAGGATAAGTGAAAACAGGAAATGTGCTGTGAAAAAAAAAAAAAATTTCTGGAGTTTTTGTAAAAAAAAATGCCTTAAACATTGAACATTATGTTTATGTATTTACCTGTACTATAGTGGAGTAATGCCTACCATGTTAGTATGCAAGAAAAACATCACAAAAACATGACTTTATAATCCAGAGAATGCCAATATAATTTACGTTAGTAACATTTTTACCAGGATTTACCCCTGGCAAAATTTGACAAAATTGACTAAATATAATAGACAGAGTAAAAACGATGTAGCTATACGGCAACAAATTCAATAAAAAGGTTAAATATGTATAAATAATAATTTAACATTCCTGTTCATTTTAAGTGGGAGCGAAAAACTCACAGACGATGACTTATTTTGTGTACTGATATTGGCTACATACTATATTCATTGTTATCAAATGTATCCATGTGTATTGTTTGACATTCATGCACATTACAAAGGTGTCTAAACTAATGATGTAATGATGTCATATCACCTTATGAGGTGCGTATAGTGCATGAATTCTTGTCCTTGCAAAAAAAAAAAAATTCAAAGCAGGATTTTCAGAGTAGCCTACTCCAAAGTAGTGATGCTTTTCAAGCACTTACAGTCTGTTACGACGCTTTTGGGAATCAGATCCAAAAATGTAAAATGTTTCATATGATTCCGCTTTGGGCAAGTAGGTCTTTTCATTTCGGTTCTTGGTACCAGCTCAGCACAGTGTTAGGGAGTGCTGCAGGGGTGGGAAACGGATAAACGTGTAGCCAGATTAACATGCCAGTGTGTGCTATTGAGTGAGTGTGATGTTACCCGGTTTGTACGGCTCATTGTCATTTAGAGCAGCGCTGAAGTAGCACATTAGCGCGACCGCAGGGTGTTATTTGAACGGTGTGTTTCTGCTTGTAAATGGTGTGATTTAGCCGCGTAAAATACGCACAAAGCGTTCAGTCAACATTGCACAAATGCTCGAACAATGCTTGCGTTTCTTTAAAAAAGTATGTGATGTTTTTAACGACACGAGCGTAGCGTGTAAAATTAAAGCTTTCAAATATTCTTCGCGTACAGCCATGGTCGGGAAATAGATTTTTATGTTTAATTGTCATGTGAACAACCCAATTAAACAAACTCCGAAAAAACAATCTTATAGTCATTGTAAAAGTTTGAGAAGTTTGAAACCTTTATCTTCCATATCCTGCGTTTTAGACACGTTATGAAAGTTAAACACATGATAGATAGATAGATAGATAGATAGATAGATAGATAGATAGATAGATAGATAGATAAGCAAATTAAATAAATTGCGGTGCTGAAAATGACAGTTTGAAAAATCGCCTAAAATCAGTCAAACTCGTTTGCATCTTTTGTGGATGTGGCGATCCAAATGAATTTAAATAAACTATTGATTTCCTAAGTACATAGGCTTAAGACACTGGTGTTGTTTAATGCTGTTCACAAGCTTATACATCACTGACCTGTGAAAACCCAACCTCTTCATGCACATTGATGCATAAACATCAGTATAATTTGTACTTAAAGATTACTCCTTTTTCTTAAAATCTCCCTAATTTCTTTAAATCAATTATTTTTTAAAAACAGGCTTATATATCAACATGGTTTAGGAGCCAATTATTTTAATGGGGTTTGCTGTTTAGAGATTTAGAGATTTAGAGGGGTTTGCTTGTTGTGTGAAAACGCTGATTAGTTCTTAGAGCGCCCACGTGTGGTAGCATCCGGGACCTCGATATGTTAAACCCACTAATGGGAACTTAAGGAATGTGGAGAGTCACCAAACATCCCAGAAAATAATAATACCGTATTACACTGTCAAATACCGTTCGTAAAATATTAGTCTTCACGTGGATGTTAGAAACAGATTGGCTGTTTTATTTTATTAATTTATTTATTTTTTATCGTCCATCGATAAAATGCAGGTTACAGATTATGTTCCACTCTTTTTGCCTCCCGGTGGAATCATCTCTTACCATGGAGACGTGAGCATTGCAAAAAAGAGAGAGAGAGAGAGAGAGAGAAAAGTAGTGAGGAATTATTAACGAATTGTATATTGAAATAAAATAAAATAAAAATAAAACCTTCTTCACCATGCTTTGATATTATTACTACATAAGTTACACCACGTGAACACTGATATGTGAGAAGTCTCTGTTTTAAAGATTTGTGAGCCAAAATGTCCCTGAAATAATTTCAAATTCGATCCAAATCAGAGGAATTGAATGAATGCTTCTATTTTCAACGAAGGCTCAATATCACGTCAGAACAAAATCAATATGGAGTAAATTGGCTATTGAGAGGTGTCAGTTATTTGTTCTGGGGTGTTGGTTGGTCTTTAAACAGAGGACATGCCACTAGACATACGCCAAAGTCTATTCCACACTCTCATGAAATATAAAAATGAGTACTAACCTTGTTTTATTCCTTGTCATTGGCCTGATAAGCTCAAGCATCAACTAATGACTATGCAGCCCGTGCGAAAGGTGCGCATAGTATACTTTCAAAACTTTACTCATGAAAAGTAATTATGGCCCAATTATGTCCACGTCAAAGCTAGGTCTGTATAGGCTAAAGATATAAAAGATAAGGGTAGCAGTCCACACGATTTACTAAGCTTATGCTATGAGAAATGCATGAAAAGCAGTGATTGTTTAACGATTTAATAAGTTTATTAAGAATATTAAAATCTATCTTTGATTATAGTTCGTATATTTCAGTGCTACATTCATTTAATCTTGGTTATTTTTTTCTGCATAAAAGATGCCCCTAAAATAGTCCAAATGTATAGTGTTTTATTAAAATACCCTAACCTGTTGGATAAAGATACACTAAATATATATATTTTTTACAACATTGACAGTGTCTCACAACATGGCTTAATGCTCAGCATCATTATTTCACCCTCCTCTTTACTCTTCATATCTCTTTCAAGATGCAATCAATGCCTCCAATTCGTTCCTCTTAGTGTCAGCTTTAGGTGCAGGTCTTTTGTCGTCAGGAAATAATTCCCCCTCTCTTTTGAATCCAACATAACTTCTCGTCTCCGCATTTTTACAGATGCCTCCGGCTATAAATACTAATGCAATCTCTTTGACTAATTTGATTTTTGCTGGTACACTTGCAGTTACGGGTGAACTTTCCCACGACGGAGAATCAGAGGAGGGGAAACATCCCAAAGAGCAGAACAGATCATTTCCATAATTACGCATTTGGCAGCCTAATGACTCTCAGGACAATAAAAAAGAGCTCTGTTGTTAATTTCAAACTAAGATTTCTGTCTGACACGTTCACGGGGCAACAAGTGGAGGTTTTTATACATGCACTTGAGAGATCAGTGGGCGCTGAATGCTTGTGACTTCATAATTTATGGATTTATCACTATTTAGTTTTTATGTTGTGTGTGAAATAGTTGTCTAGACATAGAAGCTAAAGTAGCTCAGTTATAGCAATCACCTTTCCTTCTAATGCCTTCTTTCCCAGTTAATATTATGCATAATTTCTTCAAATCGGTTTGTCATGAAATCCTTTCCTCTCAGCTCAGTGTGAAATGCATGCGTTTTACTGCCTATCAGTTAAAAACATAAATCGTAATACAAGAGAAAAAAACCGTAAAACATCCGCATGCATTTTAGCAGCTTTGATGTATCTACTGTACGAATATCTGATCTGCACAATCGAGTGCACTTACACATTTTGGCATGCAATTTGTTGCATCAGTCTCAAAACAGGCAATGCCACTTACTTTAGTTTCTTTCATTGTTATATTAGTGTAACATACAGTATTTACAGCAATTGTGTATGGAAATTCAAAGATCCAAATTTACTCTGTCCATTTACCTGATTTACCTAGACAGTTAAATAAATAGTACCTAACTTACACATTTTGTACATTTAGTGTATATCACTTACTTATAAAGATCAATGTCTACATTTTAAATATTCTAATAGTACCTTTAAATCATTTTAATAATACACAACATTCATGCTGCAAGGGGAAAGATGTACATCAAATGTGCTAAAGATGTGTCCTTGATTAGGGTACCTTCCCAGTGTCAAGAAAAGGAACAGTTGAGTACTTTTTGTACTTCTAACGTCCCACTTGAATTGAGTTAAATGCAGCATTAAATGGATGAATAGCTTTCTGTACACAGCTTTCTATGCTGCATGAGACAAATATGAGAAAAACACTTAATCCCTCTTTCCATACTGATACATCCTATATTGCTTTACAGTATGACATGTTTATTGTATTACTTTGTAAATTTGTTAACAGCTTTCTTGTTTTCTAACTCATGGCTATTGTATTACTATAGCCATTGTATTACTATAGCCATTGTATTACTATTGTATAACTTACAATAAAAAAGTTGCGTCAAACTGTCATTTGCCTGTCAGGAACCTTGCCTTGAAATCCAGTGACTTTCAAAGGTCTTGCTAAACGAATAATGGCACCATGTGATTGAAGTTAAGAAGAGGCTTATAACATCAGGTTTAATTAACATGCTGATGTTAAGCATGAAAACAGTATATAATAGAAATGACAGCTATTCCTGTCAGATGACTTGCATCTGCATGTGATTTGATTGGAAAAAGCTGATTAATATTTTATTGTTGTAATGTTTGTCAAACGTTAACAAAGTTTTTAATATGCTCTACATAAGCTCTGCTTTAATATGGTCTATATTATGTGCCAATATGAGCACTTTGTTTTGAAATGTTTAAATAAACTGTTGATTACGTGCATTTTTTTGTTAAATCCATGTTTTTGTTAATTTATGTTTTAGATGGAACTTTGCTGTCAACCTCTATTTCCTGAAGGAATGATAATAAAAACATACTGTGTGCAGTTTTTTGTTTAGAAATTACACAACTAACATGAATGAAATATTTGTTATATTTGTAAAACATGTCATATATTTGGTACTGTATAATATACACTATTCTCATTTATATAACAACACTTGGTCAGAAGGTGTTGATTACCTTTCTAGGACAACACCTTAGACAGGTTGCATATTCATGCACATTCTATTTTAGCAATAGTAAGGACTTGTAAACATGTCAAAAGGTTTTCTGTATGTAGATGCTTAGTTAACATTTTGGAAGGAGTCTCCAGTGTCGGCACTACATAGTCTTCAGAACAAAGGACTGAAATTTAATTCAAACAGGAAAATAGAATTATAGTTGTCAAAAGTGAAAATAGGAACTGGCCTACTTTACCAAACATTAAATAGCTACAAATGGTTAAATGCATTCCTTGTATAATATTTAATTTAAAAAAAAGAATCATTGGATAAGAGGGATAAAAGTATTTTGGGACATAATCTTAATGTGTGATTATTTCTAGCATGTTCTGGTGTGTTTTAATCTCCTGCATACAGTATGCAGCCCATATTCTCTCTACACCTCTCTCTAGCTTTCTTCTCAAACAGCCACAGTACTTTGCAGGTGGAGCATATGAATAAATGTCTCTTCCTCTTATTGCCTTGGCCCAGTGGGATTTTTGAAGCTGTTACCCTGCATCCTGTGATGAGCCTAAACTTTTTTGCCTCATTTTTCCTTCCTTAGAACAAAGGCTTCCTTCTTCCCCTTGTGTTGCTCTACTTTATCAGCTGCCTCAGGGCTGCACCATAGCGGCCCCCCTCCACTTCCACTTTAGTCGGTGGAAACCACATATTAAATTTGCATGTCATCAGTCACTTCATTGAGCACTCAGTCGGATTTCTCACTGGGTCATTCATCTATGTGCATGTTCTGGACACACATCCCAGTCAAAGCAAGCTCGTGAAAATATTAAGGAAGTTACATACATTTACAGCTTTGTTGGCTACTGTATGTCATGCGTGTGCCTTCCACTTGTTGGCAATCGTTGGCATGGTTGTAAAGGAAGTTTTGAGATTTTTTTCATGGCTATGTAATGTTTTAGGGTTGAATAGATACAGTGATAAAGGTTCCCTTACAATGAGACTTGGTGACTGTAGTCAAATGTGCAGTCTGCAATGTGCAATGGTTCGGTACTATATAATCTGCATAATTCAGGATCAATTTCTTTAATTTATTATGAAAATAGGAAAAGAAAAAGCAAAAAAAGTCATTAACTGGTTTAAAGCATATTTGCATGTCCATTAAGATGGAATTTAATTAGGCATTTTATTTGGCAGAACAGAATGCTGCCTTAGTGGTTAATCATGTCACCTTGTACTCCAGAGTTGACAGTTCGAATCTTGGTTCCAGACTTGTGTACATGGAGTTATTACATGTTCTCCCCATGTCTGGTTGGTTTCAACTGAATAGTCCAGATTTCTTCCACAGTCCAAAGACAGGTTGTGTTGCTAATTTAACTGTACTGTAGTGTATGATTGATTGTGTGCTTGCTCCCAGCGATGAGTTGGCACCTCATCCAGGATTACCCTCCCTTGTGCCCAAAGTTCCCGGTGGTAGGATCCAGGCTCCCCACTACCCTACAAATGATGAGTGCAGTGTATAGGACAATATTCAGCAAATTATAGTATGTATAACATACTAGCATTCAGTATTATGTGCATTATCTGTACTGCTTGTAATCTATACATAATGGTTATGACAATAGACAAAAGAATGAGAAACTCTCGTTTAGCTTTGATTAAGTATTTCTGTTTCTGGTATTGAAATATATTTCTTATTTCTTTCTATTTCTCATTTCTTGACCAACTTTCATGACGTAATGCATGTTAAAATTCCTTGCAAGGGTTAAAATAATTTCAAATAACTTTTCCTTAACATGGGTCATTTGATGAATTTTCACTTATTCCCTAGATTTTAAGTAGGATCTAGACTTATTTTATTTTCACTGCCCACTGCTGTTATGGTGTGGCATTTAATAGAGAAAGTTTAAAATCACCCAGCAAGTACTGATAGATTGTTTATTACAAAGTAGAATTAGCAAAATCACCAGAACTGCCAGCCATATCACTTTGCCAAGAGAACGCTGATTAGTCAGTTTAAGAACATCACACTGGACGTCTCCCTCAGGGGAATAAAGCCAGTTGCACATCACACAGCTGGAATTCTCTCTTAGCCACAGGACCCATGTGGGGTTTTAACTTAGTGTGCCAATTAGTGCCCAAGGCACATCAACAAATGAGTACATTGAAATGGTTTCATTTGATTTTTTTCTTTGTGTCAGTGATTACAGCATGTTGATGGGAAAAGGCAACTTTTATGACACATGCAGTCATCACTATCCACTATGCAGAATCATCAAGTTGCCTGGTGTATGTGTACATGTGATCTAATTAATGAGTGTTTAGATTTGAAATAATTAGTATGACACAAGCTATACAAAAAGTTACAAACATTAAAAATAAATAAATAAATAAATTTTCCTGCAACTTTTTCCTCAACTTGCATTTAACTATAGACTCCATATTCAGTGGAAGAGACATTTAAGATTTAAGATTCATAGATTGTGAGGGCTTTAAATATATATATTATTATTATTATTATTATTATTATTATTTTTTTTTTTTTTGCTGTGGTTAAATTAACATTAAAGAAAAATGGTCTATTGCCAGAGTTTGCTAAACATGACAGATGTCAAGTCAATATCAAACCTGAAAGCCTACTAAATATGGTTCGGCATTATCCGCCCTTAAATGACACGATTTTAGTTATTTCTATTGTAAACAATTTAGAAATACAATTCAATTCTCTTCTATATGTATAGCATTTGGGCGATTAATTGTTAGTTGAAGTGATGTGAGACAAAACATGACGAAAGAACCTTAAGAGGAGCAACAGTAGGCTTAAAGGGAACTCATCATATACTGGATGACCAGATAGTGGGATCTGAAATCATTTATACTGGAATATGCTAACATGCTAAATGTTTAGAAAATATGTCAAATTCAAATTTTATTTGTCACATACACAAGCATACACAGTATGATATGAAGTGAAATGCTTCTATTTGTTTAGTTTTAGACTGTTTGTGACCTAAAAGAGAAAGATAGGATAGAAAGATTTCACTGAAATAAAAGAACAAATTCCCAAAGAGAAAAGCAAAATAAAAAAAATTATGTTTGATGTTTCATGTAAATAAATAGTCCTGAGATGAGTATTAGGACAGTCTTCATGATTCCAGCAACAACGCTACAATGTTCAGGATTGAAGATTATCTATTTAATCGAAATCCAATACATTTAACTAGATGCACATCACTGTAACGACTCAGTGTATGGCTAATGTGTGTCCATTTATAATTGAAATAAGATCAGTTCAAGGTCTTATTTCATAATAAACAGTGTCCTCTGTTATACAGTTGAGTTACTCAGACCATCATTGTTTATGCCCAAAGGCCATCTATTGGGGTGGAGGATGAGTTACCGCTCTTGGTTGGGTATTTCCAGTACCCTTACTCACTCCTCACATGAGGCTGACATACAGATCTGGTGTCACATTAAAATTAGGATGTAATCAAGGAGCTGGTTAGAGAGGTCATCCCATAACCATAAACCAGACCAAAGCACAATACATGATTAAAACCCACTGTCGCATGAGCAACATATGGGAAAATATGTATTATTATACAATATATTGTATTATTCCTGTGTTGGTCGAGGCCCTAATACGCGCTATAACCCAAACCTTTCATTGCAGACACAAAGGATTTAGTTAATACAAGTTTCCAATACCACAATTTATGTATTTTACTTTGCAGGTAGAATAAGGAATAAAATAAAGTTTCCTTCTTGTTGTATACGCTATTGAATTGCAAAATATTGTATTGCTTGAACTGTATACTATTTTACGTACACAGCTATTAAAACCGTATACTTTCTCACTCAATATCATTATCAAGGTATCAGTTCACTCTCGAGTAATATCTAGAGCTATTAATAATAATGTAAATGTAGCTCTGACCTATTTGTTGCTTCACACACATGTTGTGAAGGTGTAAAAGATCCTTAGAAGGTGGAATTACCTCATAAATTAACATTGATATCATGTTAGTCATTAATAGCTTAGCTTTAGCTTCTCTATCTAGCTTTTTCGAACATACAGCATTATGACAATCATGCTTAAATTAGGAAGAGTTCAATATTAGCATAGCTCTTGTTAATTAAAGAGTATGAGGCGAAACATATAAATACAAAAATAAGTAAGGAATAAATCATGGCAAAGTGTAAAGATGGACTTAGGAGTTAGTGTTATCATCATGAACTTGCCTGCAGTAGCAATGTGTATTAATAAATAAATGAAACATTATACTTTTAACCGCTATATTTACAAGTTATGAAATGCAATGAAAAGTGTAATGAAAGTAAGTTCCTGTTATCGCTTATGTTGTAGCAGCTATACATAATTTTTTCCCCTCATTTTTTCCCCTCTTTCTTGATGTTAGACAAAAAAAAAAATCAGGTTGTCATAGTACTAAGAAATACAAAGGGGTGTAGTCACTTTTACACAGCTCTGGCACAAAATTATCAAAATAGTTTACCTGAAATCAGTGAAGTGAATAAAAAAGCCATTTGATTGATGGTAATATTGTAACTAAAAATGGCAAATATTTCTAAGGTAATAAATGTCTGAAAATTAAACCGAACGCATGAACTCATTAAGATATTGACCTTTAAGCCGTTTATTCTCTAGCAAGGATAAAATACAAACTTGCTATAAAATGCAATTCAAAAGTTATTTAGTTATGAGAGTGAAGTGCAGTACATATCTGGAATTAAATCTTGCTTGAATTTGCTAATGTTGCTAACATGTTGGCTCTTTTCCTTTGAGTTTAATTAATCATTCAGTCATTCAAGCTATTATTGCAGAACAATGGTTGGCTGCAGTGACCTATATGACTTACCTACAGGTATTTCTGTAAGAGGACGTTATGTTGTTGAGGACCACAACCTACAGACACACACATGCACAATTACAACCCAGTCATACACTATGAGCAATTTTAAAACCCCAATCCGCCTATAATGCATGTCCTTGGACTGTGGCAGGTCTCCATGTGCACAGACTGGTGGCCAAATTCGAACCCTCAACCCTGGAGGCATGAAGTAAAAGTGCCACCTTCAAGCCTGAATTTATCATTATGTGATTAATAGTACAGTACATTTAATGTGAACACTATACTTGCAGTAAAAGTAAAGTATACACCAGTTGAGAAGTAGCTCTTGATTGTATAGACATGTGTAGTACAGTATGCTTATGAGGACACATGCCTTCACACAGCAGTGGAAGAGTTGTGTGTTAAACGTGAAAGTGTGTGAGTTGTTTCCTGTTCCTGGTAGTGTCATTTGTTTCAGCCGCTGAAGGTCTCTGTTTCTCAACTGCTGGCAGGACCAGATTAAGAGGTGCACATGGGATAGATGAATGCCAGCTGAACGAAAGGATGGGGGGCCTTGCCTGCTTTTTTCCTCATTCAGACCTCAGCCTGTCAGAGAGATGAAAATGGAGGAGATATTGTTACTTTATTCAATGTTCAGTTCTACAGAAAAATGTTCATAAATGTCAAGTATGGAATGAATCATCATAGGGTGTGTGGTTATGGGAAAATAATCAATGACTAGGTATTATCTGATAACGGTGCATCCTAAACAGTTTTATCCTCTGTCAAGTGCTACACATCGTACACATATTGCATATATTTCACTTGTTATATCTGCTATGAAGAGCCTCTTTTGCTTTTTGGTGAAGTAAAAAAAGTAAAAAAAAAATCATAAAATGGAAACACATCATGCCCTGTAACTAAGAAGCTACAAAACTCTCTGTCCTGAAAGCTTTATAGGAACGGTGCTGATGCTGGAGACGTATTCCATCTCCTTACAGAAATCTTCTCCCTATCAGTAAATATACACATAACATTCATTGAAGTGGAGCATCCAGCATAGTCCATGTGTATGCTGTTACTACAGAAATGATAATGTATTGAACTACTAATGTATGCAACTACTTTATAGGGCCTACTGTATGTCTTAAGCCTTATGTCTGAGCTGCTCTTACTGGAAATTTATCTAAAAATCAAATAATATATTAATATTGTCTTGATGTGTAATGTATAGACAGCTAAACCTTATATAAATTGACTACAGACCTGTAAAAATAGTTTGTCCCACAGACTTATGCGCTCATATACAGTAGTAGAGGAAAAAAAGAAAAAAGGCAGTGAAAGACCAGTATAAAGACAGACAATGGGTAGGTGTTGTTGCCACCAACATTGTGACAAGTGTGCAACAACTTCCTGGTCTTGTTTATAGCTGGAGAGCAACGTGCCCTCAGGACAGCAAGGCCTGTGTTGTGAGCAGGTCAAGAGGTAGGTCATGTCAGATGAAATACTTCATACAGCTTTAGATTGCCTGCTTTGACACACACATACACAGAGGTTAGGTCACTAAATAGATATTGATCCAAGTATCCACAACCCATGGAGCTGTTGTAAGTGACATCTAAGAAAGATAAAAATAAAGGATGGCAAAGGGGGATTGTTTTTTCTCACTCTGGCTTGACTTGACCCTCAAAACCTGCCTATAAGGACTGCACAAGAGAGTACAGGATTCCAAGAAGGGACCAATCATGGAGTAAATAGTACAGGTCAGTAACATGATAGGTATTCAAGATAGGTTATGATATTATTAATTCATGAGATGGTTTAAGAGTGACCTTAGCAGTAGTCAAATGATTATTTCATTAGGCCAATATACTTTAGTCTCATATGTGCAATTCTCACCACTTCTCTAAATTTGTCAGGACGAAGTTACATGAAAGCGTCCCACTATGACCCACTATGAAGAGTTTGTTTTCATTTAGTTATAGATGAAAACAGCAAAAACATTTATTTGACGAATAACATTTAAAAAATTCAGTTTAAAATTCCTTTTTTTAAATTAGAGATTTCCAACACAAGACGCATTCACATCACTTCACAGAAAGCATTCATTCACTATACTGTCTATATGTTGTCACCTCTCTGTGGTTTCGGACCAACTGCCATTGTGATGTCATTTCAGAGATCAGTTTAGTCAGATCCCAGTCATTAGAGTCACACATTTATAGAAAACAATGCACGAAGTGTGTGAACGACATCATGAGTTAATGTGGATATGACTTCAATGTGTCCTATATGATCTGCTGTGTTTTCTGTCTTTATCTGGCAACACGGACATTTCTTGTAAACAAGCTGTTTTTGTCCATGTCTTGATGTGTCAGAGGCATCGTTTTGTATTCAGTTTAAAGCGGCTTTAGCTTTTGTTATTTTTAGCATTTATTGTAGGACTTTTCAATCTCAATGCTGTAATTTAAAGGAATTTTTGGCTAAATAAGAAAAAAGGTTAAAAAAAAAAAATCAACAGGGTGGAGCAGGGTTTTATGGCTACTGTAATGTATTGATAGGGGGATAACATGAACTAAGCTGATCACAAACATTGCAAAGCTCAAGTATTACCTAAAAGCATGTTAGAGTTTTTAAATAGTGGTACAAGAAGAATAAAACACTTCGGGACATGTTATTGAACATTGATAATAATCAGTTTCATATTATACCATCCTGCTGTTGATTCATTTTTATAACAGCACATCCTCCACATATATTTTAAAGTGTCTTAGCCATTTTAAGTTTAATACCTTTCTGATTAGTTCGCATATTCTTGACCACCATTAATAGAGTAGATTCAGAAAAATCCCAACTGGCTTCAGACGTCATTTATCTCTTATCAGATTTTTATTGTTGTAATAGAGTGAATTAATAGCTGACACTCTAATCTGATTTCTGACATTGTCACATTTTATCCTGATCAGTTGTAATGATAGGATTCTTCAGCTTACTGGAACAAGGTTTATTGTACATATGTGCTCGCACACCTCAACTTTCCCAAGAAGATCCATCATGTCATGAGAAATTAAATGTGGCCGTTTTAGCCACGGCGGCACAAAAAGCGAATTACTGTCTGAATGTTATGGGTCCCCATTTAGGTTATTTATTCTTCAGACCATAGTTCTTTAACATTTGGTGGCATTTGGAATCTTAATCACATGTTAAGCAGGGACCATTTGTATGTTAATGGATCAATGGCATGTAGTTAATGTAAGTGTGTGGCTGAGCACTGTGGTTTGAACTGTCACACTGGGTCATTGACTGCAGGAATAGTGGCTCAGTGGTTAAAATTCTGTGCTGGTGACTGTGAAGGTTGTGAGTTCAAATCCCAAGATTGCCTACGAGCCAGTGTTGAGCCCTTTGAGAGACTCATTTAACCCTCCACTGCTCTCTTTGTTGATTTGGGTTGTATCCTGTCACTTTGGATAAAACGTATACAAATGACCGGCAGTAATTGAATGCACCTAAGATGTCTTGTAGCTCATGGTTACAAAGGTTTCTGATGAATATTGTTATACCTGGGGTTACATTTTCTAATCGGATTGGTCAGAAGGTTGTTGATTGATTAATAGGACAGGAGGTCCTGCTCTGACAATAGTGCTGGTTGTAATTCAGATGAGTTATAAAAATGTGCTCATTCTAATACTTAATTGTTTCTATAGTACCAATGCATATAAATAACTTATAAATAACCTGATATAATATTATATGACATGACATGACATGATATGATATCGACATAGTTTTTAGCACTGTTGCTTTGCACCTCCAGGGTTCGGGTTCGCCTCAGGTCTGTGTGTATGGAGTTTACATGTTCTCCCTGTGCTTGGTGGGTTTCCACTGGCTACTCCAGCTTCCTCCCACAGTCCAAAAACATTTAGAGCACGCTAATCAGCATTCCCAAATTGCCCATTGTGTGTGTGTGTGTGTGGGTGTGTGTGTGAGTGTGTGTGAGCCCTGGGATGGATTGACACCCTGTCCTGGGTGTACCCCGCCTCGTGCCCAAAGTCTCCTGGGATAGGCTCCAGGTCCCAAGACGTTGTATATGATAGCGGTGTAGAAGATGGTGTAGAAAATGAAGGATGTGGTATATGATATGAGATGATATGATATGATATAACATCATATCATATGATATCAAATGATATAAGTCATGACAAGCTCATTTGTTTGTCCTATTAACCTGGTAAAGGAAAGTCTATTTATTTCTTCTATGACTCACATGCTCCACAACCATATAACTACAAACGGCAGAATGTCATTAAAACTAGAATAGTTGGCAAAATATAAATACACAGTCACTTCTACATACTATTTAAGGAGATACAATAGAAGTGTGTTGGTGATGCTTGGAATTTCAAGTGATTTCTCTCCATCCTGAGCATGTAGGCTTTAGACAGCAGCGTCTGAAACAAGCATCACTGTGCACAGCATTAAGTGTTTTCATTATGTTGGAAAGCAAATGCATGCAGTGTGATTGCAGGGGGGGGGGGCGTGGGATGGGGTGGGGGGGGGGTGTTGGAGTGGTGAACTGAGCGCAGGGGTAAATGACAGGGGGGAAATGAGAGCAGAAATTGGAAGAGGATTAGCGATTCTGTTAATGAAGCAATTAGAGTGAAGCGTTTCACTCAGGTGCCAGTCATGTCTCACTGCAGCAGGGAGCTGATGTGATCTACAAACACAGCCGCAGCAGAGATGTGTAGGAAAGCAAACATGAGTGTCCATGTATGAAAGTGTTTGCTTCCATCTCAACCCTGGGTTTGCTTTGCTTACACACACACACACACACACACACACACACACACACACACACACACACACACACACACACACGCACAAACTAAGGTGCTTAAGTATTTAGGCATAAGTATAAGCATGCAATATGATTTTTTAAAATGATTGTTCTATTCAATAGTTTTTTATTTATTCTATTTTTGTTAGCCAAAAATATATAACCACTGTTTAAGAATTACAGCTGTTCATTTGTACTTTAATTTTGACTGGCCCAAAGTTAATTGGATAAACTAATATGCTAATAAATATTAAAATTATTTTTAATACTAGGATGCAAAAACTTTACCTGACGTCTAGAACCCATGGATATCACCAAGTACTGACTTTTCCTTCCTTTAGCTTCTTGCCAGGCCTTTACTGTAGCCAACTTCAGTTGCGGTTTGTTTACGTGTCAGATCATGTGCTTACTTGGCCATTTATGGAAATTCTATTTCTTTCCATTAAGGAAATCTGAGCAGAAAGTGTAGCTGTAGACATTTCAGAAGTCACCATTCTATTTCTATCAGCATTCTCATCATCAATAAACGCCAGTTCTGATGGCAGACATACTGTACAGTACATGACCATGCAATAACACTGCCTCTACCATGTTTGATGATGTGGTATTCTTTGATCATAAAGCCCAAAGTCTTCTCCATAGTCTTCTTTTCCAATAATGATGGTTAATTTTGTATTAGAACTGGGCAGGCAAGTCTAATCTGGCCTTTCTCTTCTTGTGTGACACCAGTGGTTTGTGTCTTCAGTAATTTTACATCCTCTGAATTTACATTCATTAAGCTGTCTCTTGATTGACAGTTACTGTATATCCTCCAGAGTGTTGCGTTTCTGCTAATGATAAAGAAACTGGCCATGAAGATTGCTTATACGTTAGTTTATCAGAAAGTCTACACTTAAATCACATCTTTCATCTGTACCGTTTATCCAGTGTAGGGTCACAGGGTGCCTGGAATCTGTCCCAGGGAACTTGGTGCACAAGGCAGGATACACCCCGAATGGGGTGCCAACTCATCATAGAGCACAAACACATCCTCACATATACACTGTGTCTATAATACTATGGAAACATCTTGAGTCACCCTTCATTTACTCATATTTTGCCCGGACTTTCTTGTATTATTAATGTAGTCTCGAGGAATAATTCTCCATGATTCCTGAAGAATTCGTTTGACTTAAAATTTTGGCAAACATCTGTCTTTCAGTTTCAGTCCTGTTTTTGTCATACAGTGACCTATGAATCATTGAAGCGTAAAAAAACACCTAACTTAAGGTACGAATCAGTGCAAAACTGGTGATGAATGGTTGGATCAGACGAGAGGGGAAATGAGGTTGCTGCTGAGACTGTTAGATAAACAACCAATTTTGAAATCATACCTTTAGGCACTTTGCAGCTTCTCATTTCTTTCATTTAATCGACATAATTTATTTTAATAGTCAGAAATGAGGCTCAAAACTTTTGCACAGCACTGTGTATACGTACACAGAATATAGATTTGCTTCCTCATACTCAGTGCTTAATTGAATAAATGTTGTAATCTGGACGTAGATAAAAACCAGTGGAAGAAGAAAGAGGCCATGTCTTGGCATTGACCCGTTGGCAGTGTGGTAATGAAGCCCCTCTCAAAGTCAACAGTTCAGAAACTCCTTTGTCCTCCTAAAAGAGTCTTTAATTTTTAACACAAACTTGCACTTAGGTATGCATGAACTTTGCTAAAATCCAGAGACATGTGTATAATAGGGCTGTAATGGATGGCGGCCATGCGCTCCGTCTAATGATGTCAGCTTGTTCCGCCAGGCCCCTGATTGAGGAGGGCCTAATGTATCTTTAATTTGGAGTGATGTATGAAGAGGGGGCTGAGCCTTGAGGAGGTCCTGTCGCGCCATGTGTGTGGATCTGTGACGGGGTGAGGGAGGGACCTCGGTTCAGTGGACTCTTTTGGGGAGCATCTAGAAGCAGCCCTCTCCCTCTGCTACTGTCAACAGCACCTCCTTAACCAGGATTGATAACGCTGGTCGACTCGCTAATCCATGTGCTCCTCACTATGGCACACGATGCCCTTAGAGAATGGAGGGCTGGACCATTTTCTTTTGCTTACCAATGGGATGACAACAATTTACTGTTATGAGACAAAGCACACTTTCCCCCCCTATTCATTTACAGACCCCCCCTCTCCTTGTGTACCCTCCTTCCCATCTTTTTCTTTTCAACACAAATGAAGCGAACAAATACTAAATCAATGTTTTAGTGATGTCCCTCACCATGTTATTTATACTCTTTAATTTTATTATAATTAATGAGCACTGCCTGCTAGCAGATGGATTTCACATGGGGCAGTTTTTAGTGAAGTCTTCTTAAATATAGTGACTTGAATTATAAACCATTTGTTATCAAATTCTCCGAGTTTGCCAAGCATAACCAAGAGGTCTTTCATTGTTTTTATTATTAGTTTTTATTATAGTGATTGAAAGCGCAACCCACCATTAGCAAAGTTACTATATTTATTTATATACATTTGGCTGGATTGAAAGGCTTTAATCCATGAAAGCAAGTCAGACAATAAATAATGGGGAATTTTATGTAATGTATGCTTTTAGTGGGACGTTTAAGTATAAAATAACTCTGGAGGTCCGTTACCTAGCAAGCAAACAAAAAATTAAATATGTGCTTAGGGGTAAAGTAGAATTTATTTAGTGGTTAAAGGTCTCCTACGAAAAACTCCTGCTGCTTCCAGTTACATAAATGTTTAAACAGATCGGTCAGTTTGTCCATTAACCATAAATCAGTTTTATTTCAAAACAAAATCACCAGCACCCAGTACATATTCTGCTTTCTTCACTCCAAGTCTTTAACGTCCCGTTTTCATTTTCAGTTTTATTACCCTATGAGTTTAATTAAGCACTGAATAAGCACTAAAGCTAATTTCAACTCTACCTTTTGTCATCATGATTTCTAACTTAAAGTTAGGTAATGGATGTGCAGTGGAGGCTTGTAGCAGGACAAAAACGAATAGCGAATGATATTCATCAACCTGAAAGGAAAGAGACCCCAGATCCAATTATATATATTCATTAAGTGATAATGATATCATGGTCTTTTAACTGGGAAGAAAAGAGGGTAATTGAATAATAACAGTTGTAGAGTCTCGAGGGAGAGGCCTGCGAAGCACCGAGAGACTGACCCCGCGGGGTGGACGGCTGAAGAGACGGGATTGATGGAATTCTATTACCCTGCTGATAGATTTATTATGAAGGGCCGAGTGGACTCGCTGCTCCACTTTGTCACTCACACTAATCAGCTGCTGAAGGTTTGGAGCAAGGTGTGTATGTGTGTGTGTGTGTGTGTGTGTGTGTGTGTGTGTGTATGGTTGCACCCCCACATGCAATGTCTACTATCCCTGACAAAGACAAGGTTAGGAATGGATGACAGACATGCTGTCCTCCCCCAGTCCCCTTGCTCCCTGCACTTGTCTACTCACAAATGGGCCAGCTGAGCATCTCGACCTCTCGGGCAAGCCCTCATTTGTTTATTAATGGCCGACATGTGAACTAGCATAAGGACGCAGATCGCAGGGAGCAGCAGTCAGGTGGTAGCATGCTGCGGCAGGAGGGAAACAATTTGTAAACGCTGGAGAGAAAGAGGAGACATGCTCATTTAGGCTTGCACGCTTCAGCATTATCTGCTGGACAAGAAGACATGGGATTAATGGGCTGTGCACACCCGCCTTACATACACTTTTACTCTTCCCTTACATACACTGACATACACAGATCCAACACTCACACAATGACTGGCTTTCGCATAGATAGCAACTTTAATATGAAGTATCTTGGAGTAAAAGGTTTTTATGCTGTCGATGAATTTGTATGTTTTTTGTTTGTTTGTTTGTTTGTTTGTTTCAGCTTCAAACTTGTGATCAATATAAGGATGGTATGAAAGCATCAATAAACTGGATCATGATAAATTAGTACAAAATGTAATTTTGTAAAAAGTAATTTGTTTATTAAAATATGAATAAAAAAAATTTTTTGGACAAAAAATATATCTACTATGCAATTTCTCACTCTAAAAAAACAGATACACTTCTTTGTTATTACTGAGGTATACTGAAGCTTCAGAAATATATATATCAATATATAAATTATATATATATATATATATATATATATATATATATATATATATATATATATATATATATATATATATATACTGTATATATATAAAAAACCCAGAATACATGTGAGCGTCTGCATATTAATAAGCTATCTTTGATCCCAAGTGTTTGTCTCGGATTAATGGCAAAGACTTCATTATCATGACAGCTGCCTCTAAAACGCCTGCTCTCAGTGTACTTATCTTTGTGTATTGCTTGTTCTCTTGAGACATTCACCACAACATCACAACCCCTGAGAACTCTTTAAGCTCATGATGTAATGACCTGCGTATATATAATTGCTTTGGTGTTATCAGAGCAGACAGAGAGAGTGTATCAGGGCTTTAGGTGAGGATATACACAAATTCATCACAAACCCACACAGACACTTATGATTAGAGACTATGTAAACATGCAGGGCTGCTCGGTCACCCAGGAGTTATTGGAGTTGTCTGTCACATGTCTGAATGCACATATACATACAGAAAAAGAAATGAAAAAAATAAATAAATATATATATATATATATATATATATATATATTGTTTTTTCTTTTTTACCCAGACTAAAATGTATAATTTCACAGGAGCTTGGGACCTTCTCTTTTGTAAGACATCAGTTTAGAATCTCTACTCCTTTGGTAAAAAAAAAAAAAAAGTACTAAAAATACATTTGTTTTCCACTTGTCTGCAAAGATAAATATTTTAAAGCTGTACATGCATAAATTTATTTATGTTAAACAACAAAGGCAATTCCACTGCTTCACATTACACCGCTCTGTGATGTACAGAGGATAACAATGTTTATGCTATCCCAATTACAATGAACATGGGAAATGCACATCATTGGAGGATCCACACTTTACTAGACTGGTTCTATTTAAAGTGCCATTGGAAGCAAGCATTGCTGCAGTGCTTGTTTACATGCAGAGGGGCTGAAGTGTAAACCGGCTCCTTTAATCGAGCATGAGTCAATCAGATCCCTGACCATACTGATTCAATGACAGACACTTAACTGATCTCAAGTTTTTTATAACATTTTTCGATTTCTCTTACTAGAATAAAAAAATATATATTTCTCTCTTTTTAGCTACATGTAATTCATTTCCATCATCTGTATCTTTATCTGGTTTATGCTAGACATATTTGTATCTGTATTGTTTTTTGGATGCAAAACCAAAGTTGGCTGTTAATAAAAAGTAAGTATCAGTATTAATCCTTAAAACCCAACGAATTTTAGCCATTGCATTATTGTGTTTTAATGAAAATACAGACTTCAGGTTTGTGCAATATGGGGTTTTCAGCATTGCCTACGAAATTTAAATAAATGTTATTTCATTTTAAACAAATATATAAAAATGAGGAAAAATTGCATGAGCAAAGAAACACCATATACACATATGACCAAAAAAGTTATAATAGTAATAATAATAATAATAATAATAATAATAATAATAATATGAGCATTTTATAAGTTCTACATTTTTGCGACTTCATTTCCATACTCCACTAGCGGTAAAATTACACAATTAAAAAATTATACCTTTGGTTTAATTTGACATAGCCAGACACCCAAGTGCCTGGTTTGCTGTCTAAAGCCTCCCCCCTCAGCACACATCGGCAGGACTTGCATAAAAGGAGCTTTTTCCACCTTTTTAAAAAAATATTAATCGGTCATTTTCCAATGTTGTGTTTCCGGCACAGATCCATACCACTCAGGATTTAAAGGTTAAATATGCAGCAGTGGTGTGTGAATCAGTTGACATGGAGTTTGCAAAGTCGTTCTGTACCTGGTGAGTTTCCTCAAGATATATCTGCTTTCTCCCACACTCCAAAGACATGCACAGTAGACTAATTGGCATTTCCAAATTCCCACTAGCGTATCATTGAATGTGTGCTCGTGTGCCATGTGATGGGTTGGCACCCCATCCATGGCAGCGTGTACTCTACTTCGTGACCCAAGTCCTCTGGGATACACTCCAGGCTTCCTGTGACGCTGTACAGGATAAATGGAGAGAATGAGAGAGCGGTGTGTGAATTCTGGCTCTGACAGTTTCTCAAGCTCCATAACATAATCAGTCTCCAGTAAATGAATTAAAGATTTAATTCAGTTCATGTAGTTATTTCTGTTTGTGCCTGCCTGCATTTTTTTTTTGCAGTTTTAGTTAGTTAGTTCTATATGATATGGCCAAAGGTATGTGGATGCCAGACCTCACCTCCCATCCTGTATGTGGCCCTTCTCCACATATGGAAGAACATGATGGTCCAGAATTCCCTTCACTGGAACGAAGATGCTGAGAGCTAAGATAAACCCTTGTATACAGCCAGGACCTCAACTCCACTGAACACCTTCTGGGGTGGACTAGTAGGCCAGTTGCACTTTAGGCCACTTCAATGAGTGACCTCACTAACACTTTTGTGGCTGAATAACTTATTTTGGTCCCAACACTCACCTCTAGTCTCAGCCAGATGCCATGTGAACCTTTCTATAAATCACACCCAACACACGCTCAATCATGCATCCCTCTAATAAAACATATTATCTGTTTGTTTTGAATTAAAATGTATTTGTTACAAACCTTACACATATTGTTCAAGGTTATGTCTCTGAACAATAGAGTAGATACTGTATAACGGTAAACCTTCTGTGTGCTGTGTAGATATTGCACTGCTGTTGTGTAGATTAAACAAAATGGCTCATTTTTTATTGTTGGCTGCAGCTTGTTTCAGGAACATTTGCCACATCATGTGCTGTGATGTACCATTGGACCAGTTGAAGTGGATCAATACTAAAGAATGGCTGTGCCTCTTGGCATGTAATCATCTTGTTGGCTGATTTGACACTGATCCTCCATTATGAGCCAATGAAGCGTGCTGGACAGGCTCTGCAGTGGAGCTTGCTTCCATTGCTGGCAGAAAGCATGAAAGTGGATTGTGCATTACTACTACTACTACCAGTACCATTACGACAACACATAATCATTGGTTTAATTATATTAGAGCCATAATGGAAACATGGTATCATAAGAAGCAGGACTTAAAAAAAATTTGATAATGATCACAACATTTATTAAAAGTCGCTATAATAAATTGCTAAATCCTCAAGTGAAACCCACATAGCTCTAGGTCATAAATTAAGCCTTATATCCACTGACTAGGTTAGTGCAGCAAGCTTGTAGGGGGTGACAGTTATGTCTCTGAACTCACCAGGTTTATTCTTCCAACTCATTCTCCACGGAGCCTTAGACCTGTGCTGGATAAGTAAAACGGGCTGAGCCTCTAACCACACCTGAGGGAAGAAGAGATGAAACAGTAGTCTTAGTGTTCAGTTCTCCACAATTATCACCTTTTCTGACCCTTCTCCCACTATGCCGCCCTGACCCCATGAGCAACCCCCCTCCTTCCAAGTCTCATTAAACCATGCCAAACCTCCGCTGTCTTCTCCTTTCAGTTGTCCCCTACTCCAACAGGGCTCCATGCTGAAAACGCCATAGGGCTGAGGATAGAGCCCTGTGAGACACTGCCTGGTGCTGGCTGAGCACTGTCACGGCTCTTTGCTGGCTCTCCGTGGGTATGCTGGGACCGGGACGGCAGGGGTAATGAGATTTAAGGCTACTAATGGGAGATCATTGCCGTGGGAGGGTTAAGAGACCCATGTGAGTCTGGCTTACACAGTGGAGAGGCTAATGATGATTGTTTCTGACCACTTTGACCAAACTTCATCAGTCATCAATCTCATTAACAGAAAACCCATAATGGCCACATTGTCTGCACAATGCAGTCTAAGTTTCCCCCCCCACATATATTATGGCTAAAAAAGACAAGAAATTGGTTTTGTCACGAAATCTGTTGCGTAGCTGTCATGCAATTGGGTTTAGTCCTCTGAATGTTATATCCGAGTCCTGTCTGCATTGACTTATATACTTTTGGCTATGCCCTTTCATATGGGTTCCATTTGTCTTCCACAACTGTTCACGTTTTAACTTGCGATCACGCTTGAGCCGCATTTCACTAGTATGATGAGTGGCACAAAAGTCGCCGGCTATCACGATAAAGTAATGCATTCTCCACCCCTTAGGTAGGACTCCATGCTCAGCTCCCTGTGACTAGTGCTTTTGCTCCCTTCAGGTCTCAGCTTTAACTGGCTTTAATGTCATTTAGCTGCAGGGTGGCTATCTCCTTACTGCTCCATGAATCCATTTCCAAATGCCATAACATTTCCCAAAAAGCTCCTTCTTTTGAAATCGAGTAATTAGAAATGTCTATTTAAAGTTCACAGCTCTCACACTTGTATCAATTAAATGCTATTTTGAGGGTAATTCATCAGCAAATTAAATCAGTGCATTTAAGGTGGTAGATATCGTTATATCTGCCTATTCTTTATGCACTACTAAGCAATTTAAATTTCATTAGAACTTCACTGTTGGCTTGAATCAAGATCTTTCAATCATAAGCTTAGAGCAATGTAACATCAACGCTGCTATTTATGAACCATGGGAAATAGCCATTGGTTAAACATGTGGTTTAAAAATTAAGACAGGACAACACACAAACACAATTAAAGAAGACGTTTATGTAACCTTTATATACCGTGTTGTATTTTGCAATATAGCTATACACCTACTAATTTAGTATTTGATGATAATTAATCAATGTCACACAGAAAACTTATCATTTTTAAGAAAAAGCATGGACCTTATGCTTAAAGATCCACCATCTGGTTCATAGATACTCTATCATCTGTCAGATTGAAGCAGCACAGATACTTCATTGAGAGCTGATTAGAAGACTGATTGGCAATCAATTATGCATACCTATTGTAAATCATTATATTTTCTCTGCAGACAGGAAGTTTGAATATTACATGCTGCATGAATCCTGGAATGTCATGTGGAGCAGATGTACTGATCAGTTATTACCTTGCAAAAAATGTGCATTGAAATCTTGTATGTTGTTGCTTTTTCTTCTTCTTGCTCATTTCAATGTTAAAATGGAATGAGAAAACAATGGCCCAAGGACATACCTCTAATAAAACATTTATATCCACGGGGGAAAACATGTTCGGTGCTGGTCACCAGAGCAAACTGTCTATGATGGTAGTGAGTTCTTTTGATCTTAGTGTTTTGACGTGGGGGCAGCAATGCTTGTCATTGTCTGGGAAGACTCACCCCACCACACCTCCTACCTCTCATCCCACTGCATGGGGCAAAGTGTTAAAGTCTCACAGTGGTAGCACTAACTTCAAAAGCCGCCCCAATGAATGGAGACTTGTGACCCCTGCCCACAACCAGCAGCTAAATTGGTAGATAAAGAATCAGGGTAATTTGTATCAACTCAATAAGTTACTATGTGGCTAAACAGGAAGGTCATGACTTCATGCTGCTACTGCGGCCCCATGGCAACTGGACATCAATGTAACATCAGTTCTCAAAACACCGTTCCCCCTGCCCAATCTCAGACTTGGCACTCTGTAAACAAGGACCAATTGTGAAGGAACAACAGGGTAAATTATTTAAGCTCCATAGCAGCATGGTGAGATAACAACTGTCAGCGGAAAGAAGTAACACTTAGTTTCTAAGCTGGCATGAAAGACAAAAAAATGCATAATTTTGCCTTTAAGGGCAGTTTTTAGTATGAGATCATGTTGCAGATGAATCAAGAATGGGAAGATTGAATGAGGGTGGATGGCAGTGGTGGGGACTCTTTGGTGTTGGGTGATCATTGACCTTCTCGGCCTCATGGGAATGAGTGAAAAATGGTATTCCCCCTCTTTCCCGGTCAGTTTGCTCAGCTCAACCAAATTTTTCTGTGCAATAAAATCAATGTTGCTATTGTTGGGCCAAACAGTGATTCTGACCATGGCCAATGTAAAGAATGCCAGAGTCCTTGTCCTGATGGCCCATTGGGACATTCAGATTTGATTATGAGAATGGTCAAGGTTGTTTTTCACCCCCTCGAAAGAATGGGCCTCCTTGTTCTCTAGAAGAACAATGATGCGTTTAAGTGCCATGTGAAACTTGCTGAACTCTGAGCAATAATTCAAGCCTTTGATTTTACAAATGTTTTTTCGACGTCCTCCACATCTGCAAATACCTCTACATTTTCACTGGGCTTGGCAAAGAATTATTCTTCTCCACAACCTTATATTCAGCACTCTCCACTGGTGACTTTGTGCTCTATTTACTGGAATAAAGACAGACACATAGAGGCAGAAAAATAAAGAAAAATGTGACAGAAAGGGAAAGGAAAGAAATGACATGAAACAAAGGGCAAAAGAGAAAAAGTTGGACACGTACATAAGTTTTGCTATTTGGCTTTGTTGTTTGAATTAAAACAAAGGTTTCCTTCTTGGCTGTCACAATCCATTAGTGGATGTGGGAAGCCGGTATCAGTGTGCTGGCTGGCTCGCCTGGAGCTGCGAGTGAAGCTGACGGTGTGTGGAAACTAACACGAGCAGTGCGCTGTGACCGCGTCACCTGCAATCAGTGCCAGTGCACGGCCAGATTAATCATGACAGTAGGCAATATTTTCAACATTATTAGAAGAGAAACCTAATATTTTGGGACATCAGGGATCCGAGTTCTGGTGTCCATCAAAGTGAGAGCCTTCATTTTATGGTCCGTGGATGGGTAACCTCAGCATTTAACCCCTTTTAGATATTCCATCTCTCTCCCTGCTGTCTCTTCACACCACCCGGCTCTGCACCTTGGCTGAAAATAAGAGATGTCTGGCTTTTCTAATGCATTCATCCTACCCGTGATAGCTGCACACATTATACCATATTTCCCAATAGCCAAACAAGTGATTGTATGGCTGTATTTGAGAATAACATGGACACATCGAGTATGCCTTAACTGCAGAGTATTGGACCAAAAGGGTTTAGAGTACTAAAAACAAAATGCCACAGGGGGATTGTATGTATCATAGTCTGTCACTCTGAATTCTCTGTTTTGGAAGAGGCAGCCTTATGTCTGTGCCAATCTGACTTGCATTTTTTAAAACCCCTTTATATTTTAAATTGACAGCTGTATTTTTAATTGTATATTTTTACTTCTAGATTTGTTTAAAAGACATCATTTGATATTTGAAAACTCATTAAAATCCTTTTTGATATGAAAACTAAATCTGATATCTACTCTACAGGCCCTGTTTACCATGGTTAAGTGTGATTTTTACTTTTAATATGATTGATTTATTTCCATCAGTTTTTTTTACATGTGGTGCATGTGATCTTAATTTCACATACTTAAAATGTTTGCCTAAATGCACATATCCAATATCAGGTTATAATATGTGGAAATTCACCTTTACATGGTTTTCATGTGATTGCATATATCTCACATAGTCACATGTATGTAAATTGCATGTGATTTTTACACAACAGCATCCATCTAGCAGCAACAGTATATAAAATTTAGTCATGGGCAATGTTTGCAATGTTTGAAATGTTAATATTTTGAGATTTACATAAGAATTTAAACATGCACTTTCATATCTGCAAAGATAACTTTGTATCCCCTTTTATATTTTCTCTTTTTTGTGCTTTTAACATAAACTCTCCATGTTTGCTCACCTTGTCCTTAAACTGTTATACGGTTTATTAAACTGTCACATTCTTTGATTTTTACTCAATCTACAGAAAGTCTATTCATTGATCTAACTCGCTCTAACTGTTTTTTGGTCTTGTGGCTGTTTTCTAGTCGACTCGTGTTTGACTCGGCTGTCTCAGGATGCTGTGCAGTAACGTGTGACTGTTCATTAAAGGGACTTAGTGGGTTTAATACACCATAGCGTTTTCCCATTTATTTAATTTGTAAGGCACTGACATCAATTGTTGAGCTTCGTTTGCCCAGTCGTGGCATCAGATGTCACTGTTAATAAGGGGGAAGAGCTGTGTGTGCGCACGTGTCTGTATGTGTGTGAGGCTGGGTGCATTTGTTCCTGAGCCTAAACAGGAATTGAGAATGAATTGATTATGTGGCGTACCTATTGTTTGCATACTCAGAAAATCTCTTAATGTAAAAATGGTACTCTATTCGATTCAAGTGAAAATTTGCAAAATTAAAAATGCTGTTTTTTTATCAGGGTTTTTCATGGTGTATTAATTCATTCCTCTTAAAAAGAGAAATGTTTTTGGCAGTGTGCATATATTAAGGAATGCATTAATGCATTTAATCCATGCAATTACTGTTCAGAAAATTAAACATTATTAAATTAAACGAAAATATTTTTCTTACATTTGGTTGACGAAATGCTTTGTTGATTTTATTTTTGACACCTCGCTTAGGCTAAAACTTACTATATCCAAAAGACTAAAATATAATTAGAACTATTAGGGAATAAAAACTGTCCCCAAATTAAGTGCTGAACTGAAAACTGCTCTGGCGTTAATGTCTTACAATTTATTCAGCACAGTGATATAAAGAGCTACAACCAAGACATTGGCTGCTCTTGGCCACCCAAGAGTTGGAAAATAATTAACAATAAACACATTTGTCAGAAATGCATGCACTGTACCATTGGAAGAATGTACTGCATGTAATATAATCGCCAGTAGCTCATGCAGACCCTAAACATCTGCATGGGCCATTCCCAAATTCCTCAACAGGACATTTATAACGGTATGTTTGTCCCTGTGACTATCCATGTACACTGTCCTTTAAAACTCTGTTGGCCTTTCATAAGAAATGACCCCGTTTTTTCAAACGACGCCCTATTTGAATAACGGGGCACAAAAGGATGCGTGTGTTGGCTCAAATCAAACAGCAGCCCATTATGCAGTGGAAAACATGACTTCACAACATGTCCGGTCCTTCGGGTCTCTCTCATTCATCATTCTAACAGCCTGTAACCATAAGCTAGCTTCTGGGTTTAATATAAACGCACAGATACAATGACCAAAGGTCTGTGGTGCACAGTGAAGACCGGATGGCATGACTCAAGGCCCAAACGTGCCCCGTCACACTTAAGAAGTTCTTTGTCACAGCCAGAAAAACATGCCTCATAGTGTTGTCCTCCACGAGCTAAATCCACCCACTCACAGGTCCACGCATAATTCATGTCTCAATGACCCTTGGTCTTTTTTCTGTTGAGGCAGTTTAGGTCCGGATGTGCCCCAAATAAGACTACAAGAGCCTACCAGAGTACATTTTTTTTAAGTGGGGGTGAGCGAAAAAGGGACAGAGGGAAAATTCTGTTGTCAAGAGATAATATATTCATGCCCACTCACTTTGAGTCATGCTACAAAAGGTTCAGTGTTGTCTATTCTCGGCAGCTGTGCCTGGACTACAAAACTTGGAATCCTTTGTAGGCTGCAGCAGAAAACGTGTCCTTTGTGGGGCTTTGTGAAATATGTTTTATCGCAAGCCTTTGGACAGCCTGTAAAGCTTTCAGACTTAAAGACAGTTTGCATTGATTAACAGTTATTCTACATTTTCAGCCCACTGAGGTTTCATCGCTAGCCTTAAATGCTGACATTGTCCTTGAGAAGAAATATAATTTGAGTAGTAGTTAAATGTAGTTAAATGTTGTTTAACTTGGTTAAATGCAGTAAAACTCAGACAAACAGAGCTCAGCTCTTTTACAATAATTCGACATAATTGTAAATCATGCCTTAACATAATACAGTTACTAATGATGATCATGTCATATAGTTTCACTTTGGTATAGAGTATCAGTCCATAACTCTGTAGTCCTGTTCTGACCAGTAGTACTGTCTACACCTGCGAACATCAAACACAGAAGAGCAGAAAGCATGGGTACTAAGAAACAGGTCGTTCACACAAATAGAAATAATGACATTTGCACCTACTTTACTATTTTGTCAAAGCTGCCCGACTTAAAAAAAACAAAAAAAAACACACAGTACTATGTTGCAGTGCTGGCATGATGGCTGTGATCAAATAACTGCAGAGAAACTTGGGTTACTCAATCACTGGATGGCCATTTAGAATATCAGTGTATTGGTTTGTATCAACTTTCAGGTCAGTATAAAATTAGAAAAAAACAGTTCTTTACTTAAATAACCTACAACATGAGTGTTAAACTGGATACAGAAAGGGCCAGGTACAGGCTTTCATTCCAAGCAAGCAGAAGCCACAGCTGATTCCACCTTTTAATTGGTTCCTCTCAAGGTTTCTTCCTTCAAGGGTCAGGGGTAGCTCAGTGGTTAAGGCATTGGACTACGGTTCACAAGGTCCCAGGTTCAAACCCCACAACCACGAAGTTGCCACTGTTGGGCCCTTGAGCAAGGCCCTTAACCATCAACTGCTCAGATGTATAATGCGATAAAAATGTAAGTCGCTCTGGATAAGAGCGTCTGCCAAATGCCTAAATGTAAACGTATTACCATCTCAGGGAGTTTTTCCTTGCCACTGTCGCCCTCGGGCTTGCTCACCAGGGACTATCTGAACATTTTGATTCATACACATTCACATTCCATACAAACTTAAATAACTCTTTTGATTGTGTAAAGCTGCTTTGAGACAATGTCAATTATTAAAAGCGCTATACAAATAAAATTGAATTGAATTGAAAAAAATTAGTCGTTCTTGGCTGTTCAGGTGTGGTTTTTGCTTGCTTTGAATGTGAAAGCCTGCACCCACTCCGGACCCTTTTGGAGTTTGACACCCATGCTCTGCAATATTATCACAAAATAATGCAAAATTTAATGAGGAAAGATATTTGAAAGGTTGAGTTATTTAGATTTTGATATTTATCTAAGGATGTATACTGATGCAGCAGGTAGCACTGTCTCCTCACAGCTTGAGGTTGCTCAAATCAAACCTGAGCTCAGATTTTTAACTCTGTGTGGATTTCTGCATGTTCAAGTGGGTTTCCTCTTGGTTTTCTGGTTTCGTTCCACCTTAAAAATCTGCATCCATAGGCATGTGCATGTGTGTGTGCATGGGCTATCCTGTGAAGAACTGGTTGCCATTCAGGGTTTATTCATGCTTCATTCCCAGAATAATGCTGTCACTGAATGAATGATTGAATGACTGAATGAATGTCTACTTCTAAAAGACTGAAAGAACTGGCTGGAGTGGCTAATTGGTGGATGGTACAGTTATCCATGCTTGCACAGTTTGGCAATATTACCTGCAATGTGCACCTCTAATTTGTGTCTGTGAACTTTTAATTGTTATATGAAATAAATGAAATCTAATAACATATAATATACCATATCTTCAAAACAATTACATATTACCCAGTTGTATTATAGTATCATGATATCACTCTTGAGGACTCTGTATAATATGCAAACAATTGACACACTGTTCACACTCATTAAAGAAAAAATTATTCTAACCCTTTCAATGCAAAATTAACCACCATGTGTGTGGCATGTCAATTTATCTCATAGAAACACAACACTATGATGCTTAAAAAGCATCATTTTCTAATGTAAGGTGAAACACCTTACTGAGAGAGTTTTAAAACCAGAACATTAACCCAGTATCTCAGTATTGTCGATATATAGCGATGCACTGAATAACTCAGGCTCAGTGGATAACAGTTCAATAAAAAACAAGCAGGATAGATTAGGAGAAACAATGAGACTAGCTCAGGCAAATTAGACTCCTAATACATCTCCATAATAGATGTGTTTTCCCAAGACATTCTGTAACAATTTTTCCTCTGATTCAATTAGCTTAATCAAATATTACTTCTAACACCTAACATTTTTCATTGTCTACCCCACCAGAATCTCTCTGCAGACTGAGCTTCAGGAAAGAAAGTACGAGAGTGAGAGAGAGAAAGAAAAGCCAACTCAGGCACATTACACAAAACACCATTCAAAACAGCACTTTTCCTCATGGCATACCTGATTTCTACCTTGCAATTAGTTAGGGAAATCTTTGGTTAGAGCTGCAGTCACCAGCTCTATGTGTATCTCTCTTGCCAGTTGGTAATTTGTTAGACTAAGCAGGTTTTAAGTGAGTCATTTATCCTTTCATTTCACCTCCCTCCATCTCTATCAGACTGTGTTTCTATTTGATCTGTGGGTGGCAGAGCTTTTATTGAACCACATCTGAAAGCCATCATGTGGACTTTCTTGGAAAAAGCCAATGTATCACTTAGCTGCTTGTTTATCAGTTAAAATGTCATGATTGCAATGCAAGAAGCCAGAAGTGAAGACCAGACGCTCTAAAATCTGTTTTTAACAGAACTTTCACCCAGGTGTGAAGCTTCTTTTACTCTGTATTGATAGGTGAAAGAGGAGGTTGGTTGGTTAATTTTTTCCATCGTATATCATCAGTTCCATGTAGTATTGCTTGAGTTATTAACCAGTTTTTAATAATCAAAATGCATTTACAAGGGGCAATCAAGTCAAACCAGGACTTTTGATTGTGCAGCAAAACTAAACATGAGAGTAAAAACTCACTTTATTTCTCTATATAATCCTCTGCTACATTTACCCAGTGTTTCACAAGTGCTTGGATACCATCAAGGAAGAGTTATCTCAGTACACCAGAGCCATGATTGGACTGCCTGTTTCATGTCTGAAGTGCTGGCCTCCCAGGAACTCCTGTTATTACTGACCCAGTCATGTGGAAATGGTTTGCAGTGAGGTCAGGACTGAGCACAGATTTGGCAATAAGTCCCAGCTGAGTTCCTGTAATGTGCAAGACCGATGATTGTATGTACAGTTCCCACAGACAGATGCGTTGGCAACAGGTTATCCCTTTATTTTTTCTGTTTGGCCATCTTCGCAAAAATGTTTGCACCATTCAAATTTCTGTATGCATCTCAGAGTCTCATTACTGTACTGTGCTTGAAGTCTTCTGTAAATGTCTTTGATATTATGACTTCATTCACTAGAAATGTAATCACAAGTCCTGGTTAGACTTGAAAGACCCTCATAATTAATTGTTTTTCATAAATAAAGCAAGTGCATGGACTTTTGCATTACATTTTTTTATTTAGCATTAGTTATTAAAATAATATTAACCAAACTCATGTAAATCAGTGAATGTTAATTTTTATAATTGAGTGTCCTATTTTATTTTGGTAATAAGTTTGGTCAAAAATAAAGCATGATGGAATGCATTATTATATGAAAATAAGCAATGTCCTAAGATGTGGAGGTACTGGTACCACCATAAAAAAAATCCATTAAAAACACATCTTGTTGTATCTTGTTCAAGTGTTCTGTTCTTCTCATCCCACAACAAGTTTCTAGCAATTGCAACACTACATTAAGTAATTAAATGACAAAATACACTTACTCCATTTATAGATCTGCTTAATGTTAAAGAATACACCTGAAACACATTGCTTTCTTATCTACATTTGTCTGAAGATAATAAGACAGAAAATAAAGGTTGCAGCTTGTAATTTTACTAAGAAACTGTAAAGTCATCTGACCCAAAGACTTTCTTTTACTAGAAAAACAAAAGTTATATGTCTAGCTTTAATTGTTACAAAGTGCTGACAATGAAGACCCTTTTAAAATTGTGTATAAACATGTGGTTCGCTTTGCACCCAGTTATTATAGAAAATGAATAAATCACGCCACAATCTGTCAGTCAACACCCTTATTAATATTGAATAAATTATTATTTTTGCAAATTAAGGGAAAAAAATTCATGATATTTTGATGATATTAAATTCTGTAAAACATTTACAGACGTGCATTGTAGTTGCATTTGTTGGAGCAAAACTTAATCCTAGTGCTGTTTTTTTAGTTTTACAATGTTTTAGTATTAGTTTCTATGCATTCCAAACAGTAGCTGTAACTATCCATATAATGAAAAAAGTGACTGGAAAAAAGTTTTTTTTTTTTTTTTAATGTGCTCAGGTTTTATTGTTTGGCCCTGCCTCTATTGCTTTCTGTGCTTTTCGTTTAATCAAATAATCACATTCTACTGAAATTAATCCTCATGGTCATGTGAACTACACAATAATGGGATTTATATACATCCTAAATTGAGCTCAGATGTATGGTTTACTAATAAGTGTTATAATAACTGATTGTCTTGCCAACTGCCTTTCACTTTCCTGGTGTGGGACATGTAGCTAGCATACTTTCAGTAAGCACTTTATCTTGGTCAAGGCTGCAGTGCATCCAGAGTCTTAACACAAATATCTAGTTTGTAATAATGCAGCTATAATATAATATACTGCAAATTATATTAACAACAAAATCCCAACATTATTTAAAGATACTTTTAGTATTAAGCTAAGCACTAAGCATTTTTTTTATTATTGATTTATATTTTAATTATTTATTTATGTACAACAAGATAAAGTTTGTTAACTGATGATGAAAATAAAATGGAATTTATGAATGTATGACTGTTGAATGCCTTAAATTAATATTTAGTATATATTTAATAATTTTAATGTACAGTATCTTTGTGATATTCTATTTGGAAAAAGGTGAGACAATCATTGGCAATTTATGTTTAACCATTTTAAGTTTTTAAAAATATAATTATTGTTTTATGATATTAAATGAAACCTGAAATCTTATTATGTGGAAATTAGGTTTTATTCTCACAAAGATTATATATAAATTGAAAAAAAAGAATTTAAGGACAAACTTATTTCTTAGAGTAGTATGTTTAAAATACACTTTTATTGTTCCTAAAAACATAGAGCTTTCTCTTTCATCAGAAGCAAGACATGACCTCTGGACTAACTGCTCAGTCAGCAGTCCTGGACATGAGAGGAGTTGGGCTGCACCACCACAGATTAATCATCTGATATGTTGATGAGGTCAAGATATTTCATACAATGCAGTGGTAAGCCAGTAATGTTTTACCCTTTACTAACAAACCACTAAGACACATTAACCTAAATATTAAAGTCCTTTTTAAAAAAAAAAAATAACTGTGCACTTTAATGCAAACTTCAAAGAAGGTCACAAACTGAACAGCAACACCAGAAATGACAGAGGCAATGTAATAACAATATTTACATCACAGCACTGTTATATACAAATCTGATCTATCTCTCTATCTCGCTATCTATCTATCATATAACATATATTAGTTTTTTTTAGATGCTTTGCAACATTAAATATTTATGCTGATAGGTCCAACCTGTTGTATTTGTAAATGTATTTGTAATTGTTGGAATAATTAATGTGACAGAAAGAAACACTTCGGGGTGTGTTGTTAATGTAGAATTCTTAATTGCAGGATAGTAATGGAAACTACATTGTGTATTTTTTGTTATTTACTACTACTACTACTAATATTAATCATCATCATCATCATCATAATCTCATACTTTCAAAATTAAATGCTAGGACAACTTACAATATATATTCAGTCATATCTATGTTTTATGATGTCAGAGTCTAGTTTCGAAAAACATTGCAATGCTGAAGTAAACTTTACTGAGAGATGTTTAAATATGATTCTTGCTCTAACATTTATTGATGATCCTTGTGTTGCAAAATGATGCCTCTGGGAACCTCGGACCAAGTTTAAAAGGTTTGTAATGAAATGAACTTCATATTTGTATCTTTAGTCTGGTCACACCCCCCCTTTTAGTTCTCGTAAAAAAACCTCACCAGACTAACAATGAATGCTGTGTGGTGGGCTTAATGACCAACTACCAGTCATCAAAGAGAGAAGAGAGAGAGACAGAGAGAGAGACAGGACGGGACGGGACGGGGGGGTCAAAATTGAGGGAAAGTGGGCCTTTCTTTCTCTGACACAAACAGTTGATACAACATGATGAGACCTTTTTCCCCCCAAAAAACCTGCCTTTGTTTAGGTCTGTGAGTGCTATAGAGCACTTTAATTATAGGAGGTTTTAATGTCATCAGAGGATTCCAGCACTGTACACTCATCCTGGGTATTTGTTTTCCAAGTGTGTGTGAGATGTGATTATGTTTTAATGACCAGGGCCTGCGCCTCTCGCCATTGCTCTGGTGTTAAGTTTATTTTATTACCTTGTGGGGATATATTTGCTCATCTTTTCCTTTTTCACTCACTATGTTTGTTCCATTCTGCTTGAAGTGGTGTAATGGTACAAAGGGGACATCTGCGTAAAGCAATGTTTTGCTCTGCAAGTTGTTGTGGAGAAAGCCTCATTAGCAGAATTTCACAATTTTTAATCAGAACCAGGAATTTGCTATTTATATATAGAAGAATGTCAAGTCAAATGGGTGCTGAATACTAGTCAGTGCATTAAATATCAGAAAAAAATTAATATTTCTTCTCCAGCCAAAACATAAAGTTGTAGATAATGATGTTGTAGGTTTCATGTCTTTGTAAATAGCTTTTTATGATTTAAATATTAAATATTTCAATGTTTAATGTATGTATATATACTCTTTGTGTGTGTGTGTGTGTGTGTGTGTGTGTATGTGAAAAACTAATTGTAATAAAGCATATTATTCATTAACTACTATGAAACCAATTGGTAAGATAATAAAAGATCTTTTTTTTTGTACAACATCCCTACATCCTTTGCTATCTGAGATCTGAGTACCCGTTGCCAGTTTTACCTCAGCTCTGAGATCTTTTTATTGCCCCCTTATGTGCTTTTCTGCAATGGCCTCTATTTAGGACACCTCGGCCTGGGTTGTATAAAGCCATCCAGTCGTTAGAGAGAGTAAAATTACATTCCTGCTTTACTAATGTTTAATTACATTAATGTGCAATATCAGGCGTTAACGGGCATTAATTATAAATGAAGACATAATGACTGCCATTAATATTTAATTAAAGGGCAATCAAGTGTTATTTGGCAGTGTTACAAAACTAGACACTAATAAAAGAAGATTCTGTTCAGCCTGTTATAGGAGAAAATGGGGACAAAGGAACACTGTCATTATTAGCAGTAAAGAAAATGTGAATACTGGGCAGATAGATTTTGTGATTATATTTATGCATGCTTTTCTCTTCTAAAGTGGTTTGAACACTGGGTTTTTTAAGTTAATAGTAATCTATGTGAAAGTAATTAGGTTTGTACTGTGGTATTTTGCAGAGTACTGCGATATTTCTCAGAAATTTAATAGGTTATAGTAATATAGAAATTGTAAGTTCATACTGGGGCACATTAATACAAGAGAAAAATTATTTATGTTCAACAATGTTAGAAAACAATCCCAAAGAGACACATGGGGCATCCATGGGACACGATCTCCAAGCAGAAGCGGTGCACCAGGATGGGTCAGACAGGTCCGGAGGGCAGAGGGAGTCTGGATCACTGGCAGCTCAGGAACGACATGTGTAGCTCGACAGAGAGAGAGAGAGAGTGAAAGGGGGAGAGAGGAAAGAGAAAGAGAAGAAGAGGAGAGATGGCAATTAGGTATGGTCACAGTCACATAATGTCTAATGTGAATGTATATTTACTGTAGAGTGCAAGCAGGGACTCCGGCAGGACTAACTATGACATCATAACTAGAAAGGGAGAGCCAGAAGGAAACACAAACATGAGGGGGAACTGAGATGTGTGGATAACAAATGTGTAATAATGCTTGTAACTTTACTGACCTTCACCAGTAAGTAAGTGGTTGTTAATAATGTCATGTCCAACTAGGAGTGCCAAATATTCATTCATTCATTCATTCATCTTCTATACCGCTTTATCCTGTATTTAGGGTCGCAGGGACCTGGAGCCTATCCCAGGAGATTCTGGGCACGAGGCAGGGTACACCCTGGACAGCGTGCCAATCCATCGCAGAGCACACACACACACACACACACACACACACACACACACACACACACACACACACACACACACACACACACACACACACACACACTCATTCACACACTATGGTCAATTTAGGAACGCCAATTAGCCTAATCTGCATATCTTTGGACTGTGGGAGGAAACCGGAGTACCCGGGGGAAACCCACCAAGCACGGGGAGAACATGCAAACTCCATGCACACAGAGACAGGAATCGAGCCTGGCCGGGGAATCGAACCCAGACCCTGGAGGTGCAAGGCGACAGTGCTAACCACTACACCGCCTGAGTGCTAAATATTTTTATTAATATTTAACTGTGTACGTACATGCGGTAAAAGCACATATTTACTCACAGTAAAGTAATTATTACACTGAAATATGTACAATATTACACTGATGTACAAACATATGTTTTCACAAAATGACTTAAAAATCCAAGATGTTATTTCTGACAAGTAATTTAGCTTTAGCTTTTTGAATAAGAAGACATAGTCGCACTAGTCAAATGTAACTTTGTAAAAAAAAAATTTGGTAGCATTAGGAGGATTCAAGGATTCAAGGGTTCTTTATTGTCATACCAGCACACTTCCATGTTATGGTATGAAATTAGTACCCAGGTCCCGTTTAAGCCACATAAATAACAGGGTGGTAAATATGAGGATGTGTACGTGTACGTGTATATACATGAATATAAATTAGGCTTGATTGAGTAAATGAAAAACTAAAAGGTAGTAAAGTAAAACTTTAAAACTTTTTTTAGTGAATTAAAATTAAAACACTCTTATTCTTTATTAATCAAATAATTCCCAATTTTCCAAATTTTTTATACATACAGTGGTGTGAAAAACTATTTGCCCCCTTCCTGATTTCTTATTCTTTTGCATGTTTGTCACACTTAAATGTTTCTGCTCATCAAAAACCGTTAACTATTAGTCAAAGATAACATAATTGAACACAAAATGCCGTTTTTAAATGAAGGTTTATAAATGAAGGGAGAAAAAAACCTCCAAATCTACATGGCCCTGTGTGAAAAAGTGATTGCCCCCCTTGTTAAAAAATAACATAACTGTGATTTATCACACCTGAGTTCAATTTCTGTAGTCACCCCCAGGCCTGATTACTGCCACACCTGTTTCAATCAAGAAATCACTTAAATAGGAGCTACCTGACACAGAGAAGTAGACCAAAAGCACCTCAAAAGCTAGACATCATGCCAAGATCCAAAGAAATTCAGGAACAAATGAGAACAAAAGTAATTGAGATCTATCAGTCTGGTATAGTCTGGCCAAAATTCCTCCAGAGCGCTGTAAAAGACTCGTTGCAAGTTTTCGCAAACGTTTGATTGCAGTTATTGCTGCTAAGGGGTGCGTTGTGCGCGTTCTTATCATGCGACGTATTTGTACTTTGTTACTTGTCACCTCTGGTTATTTCTATACCATTTAGATAATTTATAGTATTATATACTATTTGGTTATCATTTCAGTTTCATAATGATCATTGACAAATCTTTCTAATTGTAGATAGAAAATGTTTGATAAAAAATTTGTCCTTTCTGTATATTTACTTGGAGGACTTACTGTAGATAAAAAGTACTTCTTTGAGGCATAGCCTGTGGGTCTTTGAGTTTTCTTTTTGGTTACAGTTATGGAAAGGTCTATGATGAAAGGATCCCACTGTTTTCAGATGTTATTAAATTTATTGGCCAATAAATTTCTTTAATTTGAATGAGATTAGTCAAAACCTTGATAACTCTAAAACAACTCAAGTTCAACCTTATGCATACTGTAATAGTTTTTCATTTTTATTAAAGAGCTCTATATGGCGACAATAAAAGCCTAAATATTATTGTAGAGTATAAATATGTCAATAGTTGTAGTATTTTCACAAAATAAATCTGTAAAAAACAAGACAAAAATCAAAACACATTTTTATATTCATGTTATTATTTTTTGCAGTAAAACAAAAACAAGCACATTACCTGAATGTACAATTTTTATTATAAGTTAGGTCAGTTTTATTATTGTAAGACTTGAATGAAAAAAGAAAAACAATTACACAAGAAAACTGACCAAAGGAAAGTGCTTCAAAAGCCACATTTACTGTAATTGTGTGCTGAGAAGAAATAAAAATGAAGTGGGTTGTTTTTGTACACTCCGAAGTCTGTTTGACATTGAGAGAGGCCTCCGCATTTGCCTTGTGGCCCAGCCTGTTGTGCTGAAGAACACCCATGCAGCTCTATTGAGATGGTAAGCACAGCTTGTTTACTCAAAGTTTTCCTTTCTTCCCATTCACATTCACCAGTTAGCAAAACAAAAGGGGCTATGAGGCAGTCATTTGTCGAGTGGGCTCACGAGCATGCTGGTCAAGCAGAGGAGGCTGGTTTGTGGTACAGCACATGTTTGTTAGGGTGGCTCTCAGCATTGTTTTAACCCAGGATGCCCTCCCTCTTTTACTGGTCATGTCCTCCACTCTGGTGGAACATTAAAGGGAAAAGTAGTTTTATGTTTAATGTTAATATGCATACTAAGTGTATCTGTATGTATGTTTGCTATGCAGTTCACTATTCTGCCATTTTTTTGTTTTACTGTACTAACTGAAGACTAACAGATAAATATGGATCTGATCCAAACTTCTATAGTGCCTTTAAGCAGCTGTAGAGAAATGTACAGTACTGTGCGAAAATCTTAGGCTATCCCTCACTTATTCATATTAATTAAATTAAATGATGTAGATTAATTACATTAATAGGAGCAAATGTTTTACTGCAACAGGCTGCAAAGTGCGTAAAGATACAATTTAAAAATTGGTTGTATATGTAAGAATCTCAGCAGCGACCTCATTTCCCCTCTCGACTGTCTCCTCTTCAACCACTCAGCATTCAGCAACACCAGTATACTAATCACCTACCTGGTCATCTGTCATCATCTGCACCTGTTTCTCACTGATCCATACCTTACATGAGATCATTTTTATGCTCGGATGATTCATAAGTTACTTAACAAAAAACAAAAAAACATTCCTCTGAAACTGCTCAGGTACAGGGACTGAAAATGAGAGCTATAAACAGACCAAAAAAGTCCTTCAGGAAGCCTTTAGAACTATTCCTCATTAAAAAAAAAATACAAGAAAGTCTGGGTCTTTGAAGGGAAAAATATGATGAAATGAAGTGCGGATCAAGACTTTTGCACAGTAATGTACATATAAAGATGTATTCTCCTCAAAAGATTTCTCTTCTTGAATTTTGTAGATGGATTTGATAGAGCCGGCTGGACTGCCGCTTCATCTCAGACAATTCTAAGATGACACAGAATATTTTCGAATAAATCTGACTTCAACGGATGAGCTGCATATATTTTGTAATCTTCCATTTATCTCCCCACTGACATTAATAACCAAATGTTACTTTTCATCTATGCCATCATTATAGCCTACATTTCTTCTCTTTTAAAAGTTAATTTCTGTCTTCTTTCCTCCAGCTAATATTTTGAATATGGAGTAGAGCTTTGTTAGTGAGAATTTTTAAAAGCTTAAAATGTAGCACACATCACTTAAACTGATATTGTATTCTCTATTCTCTAAGTTGATTTAAACTTGCTTCACCAATACATTTTTTGGAAAATAAATGTCTCCTTAAACACTCCTAGCCCTCTTTGGACGGGTAGCAGCTTTTGGAGTCTAGAGTCTAGAGAAGGAAATCCTCTAGTGTCAAATTTTATACAAAGTTATAATTATTATAGTTATAAAGACTTCTAATGTCTTTATTTAAAATCTCTGAATGCATGTTTATTTGAATGTCTGTGAGTTTGTGTGGATCTGCATGTCTTCATGCATGTGTTAGTTGAATGCATGTCTCAGCACTTGTAAAAGCCAGCGTGTGTTTGCAGTCAGCAGTACATATCTGCCATTCCTCAAGTCTTCAGTATGCAGAAAACATGGTGCTATAATTAACCAAAATCTCCTATGTCACTCCATCGTCCATGCTGCACTGACCCTGTAATATTTCATCCAATTTGTGTGGTTTGACGGGCCATCCCTTAGCAGAGGCTTTTGGACTGACAGTGAAGGTCTGGGGACGCCCACACCACGGACAGCTTTAGCACAGTTCAAAGCCTTCACATAGAATTTGTTGCTCAAGTTCAAAGACTGGATGTGATACACTTTCTGTTCTATTTGGCTCGCTTAGAAAACTAGTAAATGTTCCATAAAGAACTGTATAAGAAGGCGTTTCCTGACAAAAAAAAAAGTGCCAAGTCGTACCTCTTTAGATAGCTGGAACAGTTACCCGTTCAGAACTAACATGTTAGTATTATACTTTGTATAGCCAATTATATTAGCATTCTAGTACCTAGACAATGTTTGTTGGACTTACGAACGAGCTCTTGGAATGGAATTTATTAGTTTGTTAGGGACTTACATCTTTTTAAGGCACTGTATGGTTAATTCTGTAATTAATATCTTTTGTGTCATTTTAATACTATTTAAGGGATCAGTCAGTATTTAGTTTTCTGGCCAAATGTGCTATAACTTGAAATACCACTGTGGGAGTTTTCAAAAACATAAAAACATGAACTGACTCTTCTGCAAGCCTTAACTTATGCTTCTAAAGGTATGTATTGAAAAGTGTAGTTTGAAAGCTAATTTAAGATAGAGTTCAGTGTTACTCAGGGCCTGGAATTTGTAAAGATATGTATGGAGCTGACATTGCACAATTAATCTAGTCATTAACAGATAAGGAAGGTTAGAAGCCACCTCATTGCCCTTATCCTCCACCAAATCTAATTTAGTGGTGGAGATACTGTAGATGGATCATTAGTCAAATACATCCCAAATCCATCATCACGGATCTGTCCAGCAGTGTATGTTAAAGCCTGGTCTTAATGCTATAAAATGGCATTGTAAAACTCAACAAAACAAAGAAACAACAGTGTATTTATAGAGCTTTAACACAGAACAGATTCATCCAACAGAGTACAGGAGTGGTGTAAGACCAGCAAGGGAGATAAAAGTGAAGAAAATAAAAAACATTGTGGCACTTGTTGCCATAGAAACCAAAATATAAAGAGGTAATTTGTGACAATAACTGTAAGTCATTTCCAAATAACAGAACATGTCCAGTTATGGATGTTAGCACTATTGTATACACTGTTCGAAATAAAGGTGTCAAAAACACGCTTTAAAAGCAATGCAACAACAACAAAAAAAGTTCGATACCAAAATAAATTTTTAACCCATGGGGCTTTAACCATTTTTGTCATTGCCACAATGAATTGAATAAACATCATTTGCCACAGATGGATTGGCACCCTGCCCACGGTGACCCCACCTCATGGCTTAATTATACTGGGATAGGCTCCAGACCTAGTGCGACCCAATATACAGGACAAAGCAGTATAGACAATAATGACGATTATCTGCTACAATTACATTTGTAATGAGATAAACAAAAAAGGAATCAACAAAACAAAGTTATTCTTTGGTGCACCTCTGGCAAACCTGAATTTTCTTTTATATATATATATATATGTCCAGTTTGCAAAGCATGCCCCAAGTACAAACTTTTTTTTTTGCTGTACAAACCTGGAACTTTACACATCAGTAGCTTACAAATGCTGCATAATCTAATTATTACATCATTTTGCTTTCCTTCAAACATTTAAAAATGTATATTTCGCAGATCGCAGAAGGTAAATCGCTGCTCAGCACTTAATTCGAGCATGTGCTTGCATTGCATCCTAATCTTCTACTGCTGACAGAAATTGCACTTAGCAAATAGGAATCATTTGGAAGTTGTTTTGCTTGGGCGCTTGCGCTACATGTTTAAGGGTAATATCATTTACACGTTCCTACTACCACATCAAATAGTAACATTCCCTTCAGCACTTTAAATATCCCTGAGCTTTCCAGCAAGGCAAAGTGCTTTGGGAGTGTCCATGCTGTGGTGACACATTACCAATAGCTGATGCCAAGAACTAGGAAAAGTTCACACACTCCTCCCCCTGTCGTTCCGTCTTGAATGTGTAAAGGGCACAGGATAGGTATGAAGTTAGAGTGACACTGACTCTGCTTTCCCTCCTTATTACCCCTCATGATGAGCATCTCGAGCCAGCAGCATGTAACTCCATCCACCTGGTGTAAATTTCATAAGTTTATATTGAGATCTCAGCGGTGATTAGGAGTGCTGCTTATTTTTTCCCTAATGCTCATCTGAGGCTTGTTCTGTTTATTGCCTAATAAATTTGAGACAAGATGACATGTCAGATTTTTTTCCCCTAACAGATTAATTCTGTACTTTGATTATACTGTAACCGGAGTCATGGAGACAAGAGTCATGGAGAGGATTATAAAAGTGTAGTAAAATGTAGCAAAGCATGCGTATGTCTTATTTTTATATGAGAATGAGATACTAAATTGAGGTCATGAATTTTATATGCTTACACATGCTTTGCAGTACTTTACTAGTACTTGTGTGACCCTTCAGCACTTTAATTAAACTGATCAAATAAAAAGATTCAATATTTTTTTTCAATAAGTTAAAGTAAGTGTAGTTCAAGCTTCTGCACAGAAGGACACACGTAAAAAAAAAACATTAAGAAAATCATATTGTCCAATATTGAGTTTTTACAAACTACACAGCAAAGTGTCTGCAAAGTAGATTTCCAACACCATCTACTTGAACGTTGGTGCTTATTTGGTTTACTCTTGCCTTTTTGAAGACCAAGTTTGAATGGGGGCATCACGGTGGTTAGCACTGTCGTCTTGCACCTCCAGGGTCCGGGTTCGATTTCCAGCCAGTCTCTTTTTGCATGGAGCTTGCATGTTCTCCCTGTGCTTGTTCGGTTTCCTCCGGGTACTCCAGTTTACTCAGATTAGGCTAATTAGAGTTCCCAAATTGACTGTAGTGTGTGTTTGTATGTGTGGGTACCCCTTGATGGATTGGCACCCTGTTCAGGGTGTACCCCGGCCCATGCCCTAAGCCTCTTGGGATAGGCTGCAGAACCTCCGTGACCCTGAATACAGGATAAAGCGGTATAGAAGATTAGTGAGTGATAGTGAAGTTAGTTGGTGTGAGAGAAGAGGATGCAGAGGATTAGATAGGGTTAGATGGAGGCAGATGATTCGCTGTTGCGACCCCTGAAAGGGAACAGCCGAAAGACAAAGAAGAAGAAGAAGTGAGAATTCATATGGACTAAAAGTGGCCACAATTATGATTATTTAATATTATAGGCAAGTGTAGAAGCAGGATGTAGTTTTATAATGAGTTGTGCAATAAAGAAACTGTAATTCTTCTTTATTCCCTAATTCGAGCCAAACAGAGAGAAACAATCGCCTTAAAATTAGCAGGCAATAGGCATAACAAGAGCAGGAGTGATGTTCCCAGAAGTGAGAACTGCCCTTCCTTCCTCCTCCTTATGCTGAAATTTCCTCACCTTATAAGCTAGGTGAGATGTGAAGGGGCGTTAGGGAAAGTGGCGAAAGTCGCGGCCCCATGCCGAGAGCTCGTCACTGGTGTGGAAGTGGATGAGCATGCGGGCTGATCACAGGAAATCACGCACACCCTGACGCTGTTTGTGATCCCGGGCCATTAGTTCTCGCTGCTTTTGGCGCTCTGGCCAACACCAAGGGAAGTTCTTTTAGCGCGTTCATAAAATACGTCAATTAGCATTGTCACAACAGCATTTAAAGCAGTGCTACTGAAAAGGCAGCTACGCACTTCAAAGCCATCTGAGAGACTTTGTACAAGTGTACACATTAGTTTCAGGTAACTGTGAATGATCTTTCAGGGTACAAGTTATGGTGTTGATTACTGGCGTGACAGGAACCATGATTAAAACAGGGAGATGGTAATGGCAAGGCATTCGTAAATTGGCTCTGTGTGCCTCTCTAAAGGGTGATGTATGACACCATTAGAATAACCTCACAGCCTCTAAAGACACCAATCTTCTCGCCTTGTCCTTCACACATGATTGTCTTGACAATTGGGAGTCATACAACAAATGTGTATGTACAGTACAGTATCATGTGAATGAGGGTGCTAATATAGTAAACAAGTAGCCATCAGTGTATATGATTAAAAGCTTTACTTTCAATGACAAATTCTGAAATATGAACATGCAGAAGCTCTGATAATAGTTCTGGCTGTAATTAAAATCCTGGATTTATATTAAAGTACAGATATTAATATGCATTAATTTAATTTCATCTAATTGTAAATAAATGTGTTGGTGTTAAACAACAAAGGAAGCAGAAAGAAAAAAAGATGGAAGGAGTCTCCAGTGTCAGTGCTAGTAATAATGTTATTATTATTATTATTATTATTATTATTATTATTATTATTATTATTATTATTATATAAAAATAGAGAGCTAATTATGAATGATTTAAGTAATAAAAGGATCTTGTTACATGTTACTATAAATAAAAAGCACAGTACTGTAAATGGAAGCTCAATGCATTGTTTATTGGACTTAAAAAAGAATCAATCAATAAATCAACTTTTAGGTGGTAACTGTAACCACTAGGTTCCTCTTCCCACCGGGTTCATCGCCCGCCTGCAACAATGATAAATAACATTTCCTTATTTATTAATTTTAAGAAACTATTTTATCCAAGGCCACATGAGATCTAAAGCTTATCCTGGGTGTATTGGATTGGAGACATCTGTCCATCAGTGTACTTATTATATATTTAGAACATAAATATAAAATAAAGTTAGCCGAGGTTAGGTGTTTATTTCATTGTTAAAATATCTTCTTTAATACCAGTATTTTGAAACGTTACACACATTCTGCTTGCTGGGAGTTGTCCGTGAGGCGCTGGTAAAACGGCGGCTGTAAACACACTGCATTACGGTTTTCCGCTAGCTAGGCTACTGGACAAATGTTTGTAGAAACACCTCTGTAAACATGTCCACCCCATCATGGTCAGTCAAATGGTGGCTGAAACTCCAGCCGACCCGCTGATACCGCAGTCATGTCAACGGAAGTGTAAACGTATACTCAGTTTTCCTAACAAGTCAACATAAGACTCCGAACACATGTCTTGTCCTCATATGTCCCAAAATACACACAGCCTATTCCAGCCGACAAATTTGAGAAGATTATGTTCTGCTTACTTAAGTACAGAAGGCTGGTGGGGTGATTGAGCGATGGCTCTGAGAAGCATGAAAGATGATGGTTTACGAGGGAAAGTGATACGGTGGGGTATCGGGGAGGGGCTCTGATTCTGATCCCACTGGTATTTCTGCCTGTATATCTGTCTCTGTGTCAGCCTGTCAGTCCGGATCCTGCTGACTGGGTCTGGTGTGTAGCAAGAGTAGATGAGAAAAACAGCTACAGTCTTTAAAGTCTTAAGTATACTTTGTTAGCAGAATAATATTTGTATGTGAGGTGTTTAGTGGAGGGTGTCAGGAGCTAGGATCGTGGGGTGTTGTCTAAACTGTGGGGCCTGCTAACACTTGGCGGACTGTAAACACAGTTATGAAAAGGCAGATCTCCTGCATCAGACTGTGTGGGAGCCCCTACTGGCAGGTGAAAGGTATAGCAGGACTTATGCTTTACATTCCGAAACTCTATAACTGTAGCGCTCTAAAGCTGTACTAATATGGATCATGTAGATACTCTCTAACACCATCTGTTAGCACTACTTAGAATCTCCAGTAATAGATTTGCAAAAATAAAAGAAATACATAGTTAAAGCAAAACACATCATATATCTCTTTTTCATATTTCTATGACTAACAATACATATTAGGGGATTTTCTAATAGGACATCTATCTATCTATTCAATTCAATTTTATTTGTATAGCGCTTTTAACAATTGTCATTGTCGCAAAGCAGCTTTACACAATCAAAAGAATTATTTAAGTTTGTTTGGAATGGGAATGTGTATGAATCAAAATGGTCAGATAGTCCCTGGTGAGCAAGCCGAAGAACCTATCTATCTATCTATCTATCTATCTATCTATCTATCTATCTATCTATCTATCTATCTATCTATCTATCTATCTATCTATCTATCCATCCATCCATCCATCCTGAGACAGATTATCACCAATTTAAACATACGAATACATATGTTAAGACATATACTACCAGTCATACAGTAACATATGGAAACACCTTCTAATTCCATTCCAATTTCTTTATTTCTTTCTACATTGTAGAATGCTGAAAGCTTCCAAAATATGCAATAATCCCTCTTTGAACAGTTTATATTGAGATGTATTTGCTTCTTATGCTCTGTAAGCCTTCATAACGCCTCTAATCTGAGGTACTGGTTGTTAATTGTTGATTTTTGAGGCTGGTGACTCTAATAATGAACTTCTCCTCTGCAGCAGAGGTGGGTTTTGGTCTTGCTTTCCTGGGAAGGTCTTCATGAGAGCCAGTTTCATCATGGTGCTTGATGAGTTGTTGCAAATGCATTTGACAATACTGTTCTTGCAAGAACTCCTGGAACTGTTCTGGAACTGTTCCAGAACAGCTGAACTTTGTTCCCTAAAATAACAGCTGACTGACATTGTTACATAATTACGCAATTCTATATATGTTATTTAATAGTCTGGATATCTTTAGTATTGATTGAGAATGTAGAAAATAAATCCAAACTTGTGTCCAAACCTTTGACTGTGATGTAGCTGCGATGTTACTTAAAGATAAATGGACTTTTTTTTTTTTTTTACAGGAATCAAAATGCCATTTACTGATTTTAAAGTTTATATCATTGAGTGCAAGATAATATTGTTCTGTGGAAGTGTGGAATCGCTTTGGCAAATCTGTCAAAAAGCTTTATGGCTTTATAAAAGAGCAGAGTCATCTCGCTATTCCAATATTAAAAAGCCCAAAGTGCGTTATTACTCTGAATTTAGTTGAGTTCTGTGATGGGCGCTTGACATTTTCAGAGCAACTGGTGGGTGTGTTGGTGGTTAAATATAAACAGCAAGTTTGTGCCATTGATTATTTGAGACAATCTTTGGAGTAGAGAAATAAGAGCCTGCCAAAAAGATAAATGATTTTGGGGTGGGTTTCATCACGGCAAAGGCCAAAGCTCCCTTCTACCACCATTTGTGCTTCTAGTAGTATTAAAGTTTAAAAGTAAGTTGTACAAATTACCTGCTGGAGCTTCTATCTCCCAAATGGCAAGTCTAAAAGGAACATCTCTGATATATCACAGCTTGGTGCTGGGGAGAAACTTGATTCGCCAGGCTGTTACACTAGATTTATTAGTTGCTGTATTTTTCTAGCGTCAACTGATGTTCCATAAGCCTGAGCCTCCGGGGTTTAGGGTGGCCTCTTCCCCTCTGGCAGCTGATGGAAAAGTGTTTGGATGCCGGTCTATTCCTGTGAGGGTGTTAAACACAACAGATTAAGGCGCTCTGCAAACCTCCAGAGCAAGTATTAGGCCACTTATCATATTAGTTTTGCTATACTAATCCATCTGGTATCGTTGTGGGTCTGCCTCCGCTCCACGTGCTCCACCTTCGACTTGGTCCTAGCCCTGTAACATGAGACGCATCAAAGCACATAACACGGAGAACTGCAGCATCTTGGATTCCTGTGCTAAACCCGGTTTTGGCTTCCACTTTGTGCTGGGATGGGGAAACCTAAATCTGCACATGCCTTGGCATTTCACACAGCAGCAGTGGTCGTTGTAGTGTGTGTGAGGTAAACAGGTGAAACTCTACAAGAGTATACAGTGATTTCATGTTGTGAAGGTCAAATGACTGATTCCTGCCAAAGATGCCTAGACTTTAGCTGCATGACGTCATAAAGAGTTGAAATATGACTGAGGATGGCTTAATGATTGGTTAACAGTTATATGAGTATGCTTTGCAGTGTTACTAAAGATACTGAAGTATCAGTGTCCACACATGTTTAGTCAGATATTCTGTATCAGCATAGTGGTCATAGTTGGAGGATGACACTGCTCACTGAGCTTTGCCTATTGTATCAGATTGCAAATGGTGTCACAATAAACCTTTATCGAGTGGAATCAGTAAACGTTGTTTATACTACTTTGATATCATTGCAAAGTACTTCCAGGCAAAACCTCTAACCATCTCTCCTGTTATTAAATAGTTCAAGACTGATCACATCTTTACTTACTTAACCTTTAGGTTATTTTTTGTAATTATGTTTTTATATTGCAGCCACCATTATGGTCTTTTATTTCATTTTCATAGAAATGTTATGCATAATTACAGGCACCTAGAATCAACTCATACTTTTAACTGAAGCAAGCTCATGCTTACTGATATTTAAATAGGGTCACAATATTATCTAGCACTTTAAAGTAAAAGTGTTTCTTGGCAAGCATGTTGTGATGGGTTGTTATCTAACAGCAATTTGCCAACTAATACAATGGTGTGTCTTGCAACTTATATATTGTACATTAAACGTATATATTGTACCTATGTATGTACCCACCTGTAAGCACATCAACATACATAAGTCTCTATAATGAAGAATATGGTGTTAATGCATCATGTTTTTATTACAGGTTTGGTTTATGATATCTCGCATCTCACACCTCTCCTTGTTTTGCACTGACCGTCACACAAGCCTAAGAGCTTTTCCTGTTGGGTCAGGGTTGAACAGACCTCTTGTCTCTTGTGCCCTCTCTCTCTCTCTCTCTCTCTCTCTCTCTTACACACACACACACACACACACACACACACACACTTGTACACACAGCTGAAGATTCTGGCAGGTCAGCAACTTTCTCCCTGTCGTGAATGCACACGTGCATGTTGCTGGTTGTAATGGTAGCTGTGCTGGCAGCAGATGCCTGACTGTCTTTCCCATATATAAGAGCGGTGAGAAACTTTCTCAGCTGTTACACTCAGATCACTTGTAATTAACCTGTGCCTGTTTTACTTCTGCTCTCCCTTTTGTATACAACAACCGGATCTATAGATAGACAGTAACAGGCTTATTTGGCTTATTTTTATATAAACCGATATACAGTACCACATGCAGTCTATTTTCTGTTTATTTGCTGTTAAGTGCAAGTATGAGATTTAAAAGGGCCTCATGTTCTCGGGTTTGTTAATCATTGCTACATTTTTATTCTGGAAAAAAAAAAAGAAAATGAAAAAAAAAATCCCTTCCCTTATCCCTGACTATATACCTAAATCTTTTAAACTATACACTTATAACACCCATGATTAGAATTCCTGACCTCAACCCATGTCAGCTGTCTAACTAAAGGCCAATATCATATAGGCCAACGTCTCCCTTTTATCCCCAGGATCCTAGTAAATGTTGTAGCATGGCAACCATGCTCAGACCTACATAGAAATAACATTCATGAAATGTATTAGTCTGGATTTAGGCCTCATCATAGCACAGAGACAGCACCGGTTAAAGTACTAAATGACCTCCTACTGGCCTCTCCTTTCTAGTGATGCTTAAACTGAGTGTAGTTTTTGACTTTAGAGATAAGAAAATGTTGTAAAATAATATTTCTCTCCTGTCTCATGTCTTCTTTGACAATTTATTTGTAGATGTAAACTGGTGTAATAATGCGCATAAGTAAAATGTGGTGTTCCAAATGGTTCTGTTTTAGGCCCAGTGTTTTGTCTTTTCTTCATACAGTATATGCTACCTCTGAATAATGTCATTTGTAAACTTGGTATTACTTTCCACTGTTAAGCTGATGACACACGGTTGTCTTTTTCAACAAAGTCTGATGAGAAGCACCAGATTAATAAACTTGATTAATATGTATAGAACATTAGACACTGGAAGCACATTAACATCCCTCTACTGAATTCTAAATAGACATTACTGCTAGGGCTGCATACAGTATGGCTTGGAAGCTTTCTGCTCACATTTGAAACTTCATTATGTGCAGCAGTAAAGGACTTATTTAAAAAAGTTTACAAATATTGCTATTTTTATTGCAGTAGGTCACAGTAGGTACATAAGGTGCACATTTGGACTGAATACAGCAGCCACAAGAGTCTTTATAAAAACCACACTATACATCACCTCTATCTTATCTGCAGTGCATCAGATCCAAGTAAATATTTGTTTTTAAATAATATTAAAAGGTTACTAATGTCCTAATAATGTATTCATAATACATAATAATTCATAATGTATTCTATTACACACCATGCCTACTTTAATCAAAAGGTAATACCTATTTGTTGGTCCCTTATTTAATAAAGGTGGTAGCAGAGGGCAGAGCTTTTTCATGTAAAGTTGTTTGGTACTGCCTTCCACTTTTGGGACACAGACACAGTCTCAGTATTTAAATCTAAGCTGAAAAAACATTTGTTTCATTAAGCCTTTTGTGGATTGTTTTCCTTAGTTAAAGGGGCAGATATGGAAAGTTCACATGCATACAGTGTTTTGATGAGTAGGATGCTTGCATGTTGTCGACCCCAGCCAACACATCATCTTCCCCTCCGTTACTGAATAGTTGGTGCACTGAACAAAGTGGAATTTATGTTATTTAAAATAATTTTCCTTGTTAAACAATTCACTGTACTTTTTTCTTTTTACTTTAGCTATCCAGTATCACCCAGATGAGAATTGGTTCCCCTTTGAGTCTTGTTCCTCCTAAGGCTTTTTCACAGAAAGGTTTTCCATGCCACTGTGTCCTCAAGCTTGCTTAGTAGAATTAATGTAGTAATTCTATTCATTTTTTTAATTTAACATTAATGTATATCTCAAATAGGATATCCATGTGTATTCCTTAAAGCTGCTTTATAATTTTAACTGTTTAAAGCATTATATAAATAAAATTTTATTAAATTAATTTTAATTGAATGTCCTGTTAAATACTTCATAGAGAACAACCTGTTCTTATAACATTGTTATTATGGATTGCTCATAGAAAAGTATATGTTAAGTATTGTCAGGGGCCGCTAGGGGGCGTGAGGGATCCAAGTGCAGACAGGGTAAATGAGAGACAGTGGTGCTTGTGAACAGTGAAGCAGGCAGGGCAGTGATTAAATTCCGCGTTGCAAAATACCTTATGCAGGCAGGAGGCTTCGCCGAAATGCGGAAACACGGAGTACCAGCTCGTGACTGTGTCGAGATGGGGAGGCGATGCGTGTGACGCAAGCGTAGCGTAAACACGGAAGTGCGCGAGCCGGCGCGAGTGACAGCTGGGATCAATGCAGGCGCGTGCAGCGTGAGCTTGAGCTGTGGCGGCGCGCAGAGCGAGCGCATGCAGAGGGAGAGCTCCGCGATGAGATGCCGGTGTGGATGGAGGGGGAGAGAGCTCAGCGAGCCGCGAGGGCTAATCGTTGTCGTGAAGCAGGCAGAGGTCGAAGCCGGAGAGACGAGAGGGGGTCCGTGATCCAAGCTCGTAGTCGTAAACAGGTAAGAGGTCGGCAACATGAAATATCCAAAGTATAGTATCCAAAAACGAGAGACAAAATCGTGGTCGGGGAAAACAAAGCGTGGTCAAGATCCAATAGACAATGAAGAAAAATCGCTGGAAGATTGGGCTAGTAAGGCACACAATAATCTGGCGACGAGGCAGTGTCAGGGTGTGGTTTAAATAGGTAACAGGGCTGATTACTAATAGCGTCCAGGTGTACAGGGAGGAGAGGGGGCGTGGTGCCATGCGAGAGTTGTTGACAAACATGGATCATGACGGAGCTGTGGCTTGGCGTGTCATGACAGTACCCTCCCCTCTATGAACGCCTCCAGGCGTTCTTGCAGGTGCTTCGGGGTGAAGTCTGTGGAAATCAGAGATTAGAGAACGGTCTAGGATAAACCTGGCGGGTACCCAACTCCTCTCTTCAGGGCCATAGCCTTCCCAGTCTACTAAGTACTGGAGGCCCCGCCCCCGGCGGCGAGACTTGAGGAGCTTGTGAACTGTGAAGGCTTCTCCCCCATCAATGAGTCGGGGGGGTGGGGGGGGCTGGGGGGGGGTGGACAATGGGCAGGAGACTAAACGACGAATTTGGGAAACATGAAATGTGGGGTTGATCCGGCGCATGGAGAGGGGTAGAGCAAGACGGACAGAGCATGGGTTTATGATTCGGGTGATGGGGAAGGGTCCGATGAATCTTGGTGAGAGCTTTCTGGACGTGGTCTTGAGTGGGAGGTCCCGTGTAGACAGCATGACCCTTTGGCCGATACGGTAGTTGGGAGCTGGTGACCGATGACGATTTGCCTGGCGTTGAAAAGTGCTTACAGTGCGTAGGAGCTGCTGCCGGGCGTGTTGCCATGTTCTTTTGCAGCGACGGACAAAGGTTTGGGCTGAGGGTACTGCTACTTCCTTTTCTTGGACCGGGAAGAGGGGTGGTTGATACCCCAGACAGCAGTGGAAAGGGGACATGCCTGTCGAGGAGGTAGGGAGCGAGTTGTGGGCGTACTCGACCCATGGTAGGAAACGACTCCAGGAGGATGGATCCCGCGAGGCCATGCATCTTAAGGATTTCTCCAACTCTTGGTTCACTCGTTCTGTTTGACCGTTGGTTTGGGGATGAAATCCGGATGAGAGGCTGGGGTTGGCGCCGACAAGGTTACAAAAGGCCTTCCAGAACTGGGCAGAAAACTGAGGACCCCTGTCTGAGACAATGTCGACGGGAAGTCCGTGAAGTCGAAAGACATGATTAATTAGGAGTTCGGCTGTTTCCTTGGCCGATGGGAGTTTGGATAGTGGGATGAAATGCGCCGATTTGGAAAAGCGGTCCACGATAGTTAATATGCACGTGTTATTTTGGGAAGGAGGCAGGCCAGTGACGAAGTCGATGGAGATGTGTGACCAGGGGCGGTGAGGGATGGGGAGGGGTCTAAGGAGACCCTCAGGGGAGCGGTTGGTTGTTTTATTTCTGGTACAGGTGTCGCAGGAAGCCACAAGGCTCTTGACATCCTCTTTCATGGTGGACCACCAAAAACGTTGGCGTAGGAGGGAGAGCGTACGTGCGGCCCCAGGGTGGCAAGCCAGTCTGGAGCTGTGGGCCCAGTCAAGCACCTGTGGTCTCACAGAAGCTGGGACGAAGAGCTTGTTGGGTGGAACGGTGCTTGGGCCGGGTTCTCGTTCGAGGGTCTGTTGAACCAGACGTTCCACGTTGAATTGGAGCATTGCTATCAGGCAGTGAGGAGGAAGAATCACCTCCGTCATGGATGAATCCTGAGGGGTGGAGAATTGTCGGGAGAGGGCATCAGGCTTGATGTTCTTGGAGCCAGGGCGATATGACAGTGTGAATCGGAAACGGGAGAAAAATAGTGACCATCGTGCTTGGCGTGAGTTAAGTCTCTTCGCTGTCTTCAAGTACTCCAGGTTTTTATGGTCGGTCCATACGAGGAAGGGGTGGTCCGCCCCTTCTAGCCAGTGTCTCCATTCTTCCAAGGCCAACTTGACCGCCAAGAGTTCACGGTCCCCAATACCGTAATTGCGTTCAGCAGGTGTGAGTCGGCGGGAGAAGAAGGAGCATGGGTGGATTTTAGCATCCTTTGTGGATCTCTGGGACAGGACGGCGCCTACTCCAGTCTCAGACGCGTCTACTTCCACGATAAACTGGAGGGAGGGTTCGGGAAAAATAAGGATGGGTGCCGTAGTGAAGCGGGACTTGAGATCCTTGAAGGCTATGTCAGCCTGGGGGTTCCATCGGAATGGGATCTTGGAGGACGTAAGTGTCGTGAGTGGGGTTGCCACCATGCTGTAGCTTCGAATAAAACGTCGATAGAAGTTTGCGAATCCCAAGAACCGCTGGAGTTCGCGTCTTGAGGTCGGTACTGGCCAGTCCGTGACTGCCTTCACCTTGGTGGGGTCCATCTGGATGCCTGCAGGGGAAATGAAGTATCCTAGAAAGGACGTGGAGGTACAATGAAATTCACATTTCTCTGCCTTGATGTAGAGCTTATTCTCCAGGAGCCGTTGCAGGACCTGGCGCACATGGAGCTTGTGTTCCCTCACCGAACGTGAAAAAATCAGGATATCATCCAGATAAGCGAAGACGAAAACATTAAGAAAGTCTCTGAGGACATCATTGATTAGGGCCTGGAATACTGCCGGCGCGTTGGTTAGGCCGAATGGGACCACTAGGTACTCATAATGGCCGGTAGGTGTGTTAAAGGCGGTCTTCCATTCGTCGCCCTCCCGTATCCTGACAAGGTGGTAGGCGTTCCTTAAATCTAACTTAGTATAGATGCGGGCGTCCTGGAGAAGTTCAAAGGCCGACGACATCAAGGGGAGAGGGTAACGGTTCTTAATCGTGATCTCGTTCAACCCCCTATAATCGATACAGGGTCTGAGGGACTTATCCTTCTTTTCAACGAAGAAAAACCCAGCCCCTGCTGGTGAAGAGGATGGGCGGATGATCCCAGCTGCAAGTGATTCCTTTATATACTGTTCCATTGCCTCTCTCTCGGGGCGGGAGAGGGAGTACAGTCGCCCCTTAGGTGGTGAGGTGCCTGGGAGGAGGTCGATAGCACAGTCATAGGGGCGATGCGGGGGTAGGGAGGTGGCCCGTGATTTACTAAACACCTGCCGAAGGTCATGATAGTCCGTGGGTAACTTGGTTAGGTCGGGAGTTTCCTCTTGTGGCGTGGGTAAACTTCGGCCCATATGTGCTGAACGTAAGCATGAAGAGAGGCAGGTGGGACTCCAATCCAGGACTCTCCTTTTAATCCAGTCGATGTGCGGGTTGTGTAGTCTTAGCCAAGGGAGGCCCAGAACGATGGGTGCATGGGAATTTTGAACGGTTAGGAAGGTAATCGTTTCAGTGTGATTGCCTGAAAACTGCAGGGTCACGGGGTTGGTGCGATGAGTGATGGGGGAGAGTCTGCTGCCATCAAGAGCCTGAACCGTAAAGGATTGATGCAGGGGCGTGAGGGGGATCTTGAAGTTTGAAACAATGGAGGAAGAAATTAGATTCTGATCAGCCCCGGAGTCCACTAGTGCGTACGTGGCATAGGATTGGTCGCCGTGGGTCAGAGTTACGGAGAAGCATGATCGCTGGTCCGGGGAAGAAACAGATGCTGGGCCCCCCTGCATCCCCAGAACTACGGGGGGGCCTAGCCTTTTAGTGGACAGGATCGCACAACATGGCCGACCTGGCCACAGTAGAAACAGGCGCCCTCATTTCTACGGCGCTGACGCTCCTCCGGCGAGATGCGTGCACGGCCTATCTGCATGGGCTCAGGGGGTGGCTGGGGTGTGGCCAGGGTGAGTGTTGGGGTGCGTGGTTCGCGATAAGGCTGCTGCTCCTTTCGGCGTGCCCGTTTACGGTCATCAATGCGGGTCGTTAAGTCGATGAGTCCTTGTAAGTTCGAGGGCAGTTCCCGGGCCGCCAGCTCGTCCTTAATTGGGTCTGAGAGCCCATGAAAAAAGCAGTCGAAGAGGGCCCTCTCGTCCCAGTCGCAAGAGGGAGCCAAGGTCCGAAATTCGATGGCATAATCAGAAACGGAACGAATTCCTTGACGTAGCTGAAGGATGTGATCAGCCGCTTGATGTCCCGTAAAGGAGCGGTCAAAGACCTTCCTCATTTCATCCGTGAAGGTCCTATAGGCGAAGCAGCACGGGACTTGGGCATCCCACAATGCCGTCCCCCACTCTCTTGCCTTTCCTGACAGGAGGGTGATGATGTAGGCCACCTTGGAACGCTCCGTGGGAAATGATGTGGCCTGTAGTTCCAGGACGAGAGAGCATTGAGACAAAAAGGAGCGGCAGGTGGCTGGATCTCCATCATAGGTGGGCGGTGCTGGCAGGCGGGGCTCTAGGCCAGGCGAGAGTGTTGGAGGGAGGGGCTGAGGAGTGTGTGCAGGAGGTTGTAGGTTCCCAACCTGAGCGGAGAGAGACTGCAGTGTTTCCGTGATGCTTTGAAGTGAGCTCGTGATCTGTCTTATTTCCTGCTGGTGGGCGCCTAAGAGTACTCCTTGACTCTCTAATGCTCCTCTCAGGTGAGCTGCCTCTGCTGGATCCATTTTAGTATGGCCAGATTATTCTGTCAGGGGCCGCTAGGGGGCGTGAGGGATCCAAGTGCAGACAGGGTAAATGAGAGACAGTGGTGCTTGTGAACAGTGAAGCAGGCAGGGCAGTGATTAAATTCCGCGTTGCAAAATACCTTATGCAGGCAGGAGGCTTCGCCGAAATGCGGAAACACGGAGTACCAGCTCGTGACTGTGTCGAGATGGGGAGGCGATGCGTGTGACGCAAGCGTAGCGTAAACACGGAAGTGCGCGAGCCGGCGCGAGTGACAGCTGGGATCAATGCAGGCGCGTGCAGCGTGAGCTTGAGCTGTGGCGGCGCGCAGAGCGAGCGCATGCAGAGGGAGAGCTCCGCGATGAGATGCCGGTGTGGATGGAGGGGGAGAGAGCTCAGCGAGCCGCGAGGGCTAATCGTTGTCGTGAAGCAGGCAGAGGTCGAAGCCGGAGAGACGAGAGGGGGTCCGTGATCCAAGCTCGTAGTCGTAAACAGGTAAGAGGTCGGCAACATGAAATATCCAAAGTATAGTATCCAAAAACGAGAGACAAAATCGTGGTCGGGGAAAACAAAGCGTGGTCAAGATCCAATAGACAATGAAGAAAAATCGCTGGAAGATTGGGCTAGTAAGGCACACAATAATCTGGCGACGAGGCAGTGTCAGGGTGTGGTTTAAATAGGTAACAGGGCTGATTACTAATAGCGTCCAGGTGTACAGGGAGGAGAGGGGGCGTGGTGCCATGCGAGAGTTGTTGACAAACATGGATCATGACGGAGCTGTGGCTTGGCGTGTCATGACAAGTATAAGATGTTATGAATTTTGGAAGTATTCCTTATGGCAAAGTTTACTTATACTCATTATGATAAGGAGTCTAATGCTGAAATATGCATAACAGAAATATGCGTGCTCATTTTACATACTTATGTACGTGTAACAGGTGGCATCTCCAGCACAATACAGTGAAACCTCGGATTACGAGTAATGCGGTTTGTGAGTGTTCCTCAAGACGAGCAAAGATTTTTAATACATTTTGACTTGGAAAACGAACAAGTCTTGGTTTACGAGTAACAAGTATCATGTATCACATACAGTATGTGCTTCTTGTTTTGACGCTGAGCGTCACGTGATCACAACTGAGCCAATGTTTTTTCTCTCTCTTATACTGTGGAATTGTGGGTAATCGTCTCCCCTGCTGGGTCTTAGTGCACGTCTCTTACTGGTCTCATCAGCATCCGTGCACGCGTGTACTGTTTACTATAACACTGTGACCACGTGACGACCATGTGTGTAAAACATATTGTAGCGTTTTACCACCAGAAAGGATGTTGGAGAGACGAGTGAGCTTGCTTGCTTCCCAATGCAATAGCTGGGAGTATTTTATTTACTACACAGCACTGTATAGCATGAGCGGCGCATTCACTGTTATAGCACATACAGAGAAAGCACACAAGCACACACATACATTCACACACTCAACTTGGCCGAAGCTATCAACCCAAACCCCTATCCCAAACATGGTGAACACACAGAAAACCCCCGCAAGGCATGACGGTCATCAGCCGCTGCCCCACCCACGCCACACTGCCCCCACCCGAGCTGTGACTGTCCCCCCCAGGTTCATCATGACTCTCTCAGTCTTGGAGGCGTGAAAGCAGTTGGTGATGGTGCTGTGAACGCCGGGGTCCTCTTGTGGAGGAGCGCAACATTGTCCCGGAGGCGGTCCGGCCTCCGCCGAGTTCGATGTTTCGCCGGCATGCGGCATGGGGATCGGTCTACGTCACGACCGCACACATGCTCATACTGACGACGCACTTTGCTGCATGGCCGGCGGGATAAAGCGTCGGCGTTAGCGGGTAGTTTTCCCACTCGGCCTGCTACCGGACATTTACCTGGCGCGACCACCGGAGCTAGTTTAATGGCTGCTGGGGTACGCTGTCCCTCAGGCCTGAGAACGCTGGAACGGTAGTCTCGGCATCGCCGCGAAACCCCGGAGACCTGTTCGCTGTCTAACCGTGACGGATATCCCTGTCCCCGCCTAGATTTACCTACCGAGTGCACCCGAGCTGTGGGCGGTCGCTCGGCTCTTTCGCCGGGATGCACCGCCATTATGGGTTCAACGCGCTGTGCTGCGCGTAACGCCTCGGTAAGGGAAGCTGGTGCTACTAACTTGATGCGCGATGAGCTAGCTCTTCCTGGTTATAGCACATACAGAGAAAGCACACACGCACACACATACAGTACATTCACACACTCAACTTGGCCGAAGCCATCAACCCAAACCCCTTTCCCAAACAGGTTGAACACACAGAGAACCCCCGCAAGGCATGACGGTCGCCAGCCGCCGCCCCGCCCACGCCACAATATTTTATTTTGTGTCTGTATGCGTGTCTGTACAGCGCGCGTGATGAATAAAGCAAAAGCAAGTCTAATTAAAGAGGATAAAAATCCATTTTCTCTCTCTGCTTAAGGGTCAGCCTGCTCTTTGTGTCTGTGTACGTGCGCATCATTGAACACATATACAAGCCTCCCCCCCCCCCCCCCCTGTCTCATGATCAGAACGCGCGCAACGCCCCCCCCCTCGTCACATGATCAGAACGCGCACAACGCCTACCCCTCCCCCCCCCCCCCGTTGCATGATAAGAACGCGAGACCTTAATGCTTTTGTCGGCCCTCACGGTACTTTTACTTTTATACTTTAAGTTGTTTTGAAACCAGTACTTTTAAACTTTTACTTAAATAAAAACCTTGGGTTGATACTTCAACTTCTAAAGAAGTATTTTTGAACCCTAGTATCTATACTTCTACTCAAGTAATGAATGTGAATACTTTTGACACCACTGTCCAAAACTAAATTTATTATAAATCTTTTCTCATCTTGCGGAATACTCGCATTCCGAGGTTCCACTGTAATTTTTTTATTTATTTTTTTTACAGCAGTGATTCCGTTAGTGTGTCCCTCAATCAAGAGTCATTAGATAGATTTCTTGTTAATTTTTCCAATAAAACGTTGTGTGCATGCGTGTGTGTGAAAAGAGTGGAGGAAGGGTAACTGTATAAGACGAGAAGGGGGAGAGTGGAGCTTACTTTAGATTCACACACACACACACAAACACAGAGCCTGCGTGCACAAAAGCAAACACTTATCTGTCGGGGTTTAAATTTACTATTTTTTTTAAAGGTAAATTGCAGGTTAATATTTTGTATTAATTTTTTTATGCTTTTATTTATTTATTTATTTATTTATTTATATATTTGGGCTGCGGAACTAATAATTAAAGTTTCCATTATTTCTTATGGGAAAATCCGAGTGTTTTGGAATACGAGCCTACTTCTGGAACGAATTATGCTTGCAAAAAATGGAGCTGAAGAAGAACGGGGTAAAAAATCAGTCGGCTTTGTTCTCCAGTCTAATGAGAAAAGATTTAATCGTGAAGTGTGAACTCCATGACAGAAGATGTACCACTTAATCGATCTAGGCTGTGATAATAAGGGAAGCATCAGTGTTAGGATCCTCTCTCTCTTAGCATGCGTGTGTGTTTGTGTGTGTGTGTGTGTGTGTGTGTGTGTGTGTGCTGTAAAAGATTTCTACGCATTGTTCCCTTGTGCATGTTGCATGTGCCTGAGGGATTTCTCTGAGATTGGTTAACATGACATTGTACACTGCCACTCATAAAGCATTCTTCAACGGATTCTTGGCAAATCGTTGTCCTCTAGCAGGCAAATAATTACTGTAACATATAATCCTGTAAGACAACTTAAGTTGTCCTAAATACAATATAAGTGAAAAAGACAAAGTAGAAATTGTAGACTAGAATTTTCTTTTCTTTTTATTAATATGTGATGACATTTAAAAACATGTATATTTTTAATGTGCTATTATCTGCCATTATTCTCACACATGACTCAAATAAGCACATTTGACATATGAATAGTGTGTGATCAATAAAACCACATTGGAAATGAATAAGTAATGAAAATTTATCACGTGAAAAAAAAATTATGTGTAAATTTAAACACAAAAATAGTCTGATTATTTGTGCGATCTTCAAAACATAAATTTTCTTGTTGCTTATAGAACAGAATTGATATTTCAGTTTATGTTCAAACATTACAATATATATATTTCATTGTTAATCCTTGTTGTTCTTTTAATTAATCTCACACGGTGTTAGTATTAAACAGCAGAAGCCTTTTGATGTTGAATAATCACACTTTCGACTGATTACACAAATATATTCGAAATTGTTCAAAAGGCCCAAAACACACTTCATCATTCTTTCCAAAGCACTATAATAGAAACATTACCTAAATGGCTGGCAAGCTGTGGCTGAATGTTAATAGGTGTCAGAAAAGGGGGCTAGAATTTATGACACACCATCTGTTCTCCAGCATGCAGCTCAATGTGTACTTCCAATGTTAGCTCTGGTAAGGACTTCCCATTCAAACTCACTAATCACTTCTCCTAACAAGAATTAGCTTTTGGTTCACTCTGCACAATAATGTTTTCAACTCCTCTCCTCGATGGAATTAAAGTGTCATTAATTCTCTTTCGGATGTCTCTGAATAATCTCCCCTCGCATACGACGTTATTGTGTAATTAAAAAACAACCATCATTAGCATATTTTGCTCATTAAAGGTGTTATTTCTATTATGTTCTGAACACTGGAGTTTAGTGTCATTAATAACACATAAACGAGACAAACACATAATAGAAGTAAAATGCTAACAAGGGCCACAAATAAACTGTATTTGTTATATTTATCGATTATTTTCATAATGATCAATTAATACATACTGTAGAGTAATTTTTGCATATAAGGAAATAATAAAGTATGTAGTGCATTAAATGCAGTTGTAGCGCTGCCACACAAAAGGGTCGTTTTCATACACAGGGAATTGGATGTGGAGCTAATGCTGCTCACCTGTGGCCGAAGGCGTGCCCTAGCGGTTTCTGTTTCCCCTTGGACAGTGTTTTGGTCACCGGGCAAGTTCCCGCGCATGCGCGATCACGACGCAAGGGAACCCGGAAGTGACGGGGGTCACATGATCCGGCATAAAGCCGGAACCGGCAAGGAAGCCGGTACGGAGAGATGATGACAGCGCGCTGCTTTTTGAGAGAGACTGAGAGACTGATTGTGGATTATTTTGGTTTAATTTCATTCAGTACCCAGCTCCTTCCGTTTCTCGATCTCCCAGACCTACCATCGTCATTTGGTGAGATCGAGCCATCTCTCCAACCTCACCATTTCACCCCAATTGCCATATTTCAGACACTGGACTATCATACACACACACACCCGCATAGATCGCACACACACTTTTTTCTATTTGTATATATTTTGTATATATTGGTTTGTGGTGCACCGTGTTTGTTTATTTATCTGTCTGTCTTGTTTAATACACTTGGTTTAATTTATTATAATTGTTTTGTGTCGCGTCGTGTTTTGTCCAGCTGCGGTTGCGCAATACCGGAAGTGTTGTATTCGAGCCCCTGTTTAGATTCCCGAATCCGTTTTTTTGTAACCAAGCGGTTTAATAAATCCAAGCGTTACACAGTCATATGCGAGTCATATATGATTATCCATTAATTGTTAATGCCAACAGGTAAAATTACCATCTTGTTACCTCACTCTTAATGCATCTCAAGACTTTCATTTTTTTGTACACTAAATCAAGCGATCACATAATCGAAATCTAACCACTTTATCAGTGATGTTGTTGTTAGTCTCTCCTGTCAAGGGGTCGCCATTGCAGACCATGCGACCTGCATACAACTTGGCACATGTTTTATACCGGATACTCTTCCTGACACAACCCTCCCATTTTATCTGTGCTTGGGACTGGCACTGCACCAGTGGCTGGGGTTTGGGTACTGGTTCAGAATCGAACCCGAGCCATCCGCATGGCAGGCGAGAAAGGCCCATTAACCCCTTTTCAGTGTGATGATAAAAAAAAAGCCTCTGTGTGCTACACATCAAACAAATGGGCTCAAGTTAGAATAAATTAATTTCAAGTTCATCAATGTAGAAGAAATGGTCAAGGATTGTGCCTGTTTGTCCTCACAATTTAAGCGCTATGGCTATCTGTGTGTGTAGATGGTCAAGTCGCAGGTCTGCAATGGGACTTGAGGATAAATGTCTCAAATATTAAATATGCCATTTTCATGCCTCTATTTGTTTTAAAAAATTCTAAAGGCATGTTACAAAGCACTTCAAACGCAGTATGGTGCTTGAGATGTTAGCACTGTCGCCTTGCAACTCCAGGGTCCGGGTTTGATTCCTGTCTTGGGTTTGTGTGCATGGAGTTTGCATGTTCTCCCCGTGCTTGGTGGGTTTCCTCTGGGTACTCCGGTTTTCTCCCACAGTCCAAAGACATGCAGAGTAGACTAACTGACATTCCCAAATTGCCCATAGTGTGTGAATGAGTGTGTGATTGTGTGTACATGTGTGCCCTGCGATTGATTGGCACCGTCTAGGGTGTACCTCTGCGGCATCTCCTGAGAGACTGGAGACTCCAGACAACGGTGACCCTGTATACAGGATAAAGCGGTATAGACAAGTGAGTGAGTGACTGAGTGAGTGAAGTAAGTTTAGCTTAACAATTCCACATTTAAATTAAAAGTAAGATTGTGAAAAAAAAAAAAATTCATGCTTGTGCTGCATTTTTTCCTGATGTGCTAATGATGTATTTATTTATTCATCACTAAGAAAGCATTAGTTAAGGATATATAATATATTGCTTATTTGTGGATCTTAAGTGTTACTGCAAAAAAAAAATATACAGTATATAGAGATATTCAGTGAAAAAGATTTGCAAGCGGAGAACTTCATCCAATGCATCTGTCCAAACAAGTTTACTTTTGCATTCGTCTTTTCCAGATTCCCCCAGGTCTAATGATGTCTAATACAGTCTGATGAAGCTCTAAAGATTTCCCATATCCTAAAACAGTAAAAAGCTAATTGTGAAGCCTGGGCCTGATTTAGTGTTCAGTGCTTTATTTGGCTGGCATCTGTAGCCCTTTAGCCAGGTCTCTAAAGAGGCATACGTTACATTCCAGCTGTCAGTGAAATCAATCCTTATCAATTTTAAAGTTCAAATTTTGGTTTCATGACTTTCAGGGGACCAGCTCAGAGTGAAAATAACTGTTTCTCCCACTTTTTCTATTCTCCATCTGCTTGCCTATTGATTGTCTCTCGCTCTTTGGCTGCAGACCACAAAGAGAGAGAGAGAACGAGAGAGAGAGACAGAGAAAGGGAGAGTAGGAGAGAGAGGTGGAGATTGAGCATATAGAGGCAAGAGAGAGGTTTAGTTATTAACAGCCGAAGGTTGAGTTGAATTAAATAATGCTATATAGAACCGAACGTAAGCCTGTGGGTAAGCATGAACTTGAGAGACAAAGTGACAACTGTGATTAGATTTCTGTGTGTAACTTTGCCGTGAACTTTTATCAGCTATATATATAACCGCATGTTATTTATCCTCCGATCGATCTTATGCTCGGATACTGTCTCCGTGGAGTTTTACATGTTCTCCCAATGTCTACGTGGGTTCCCTCTGGTTTCCTCAGAACGTCTTAAATCATGCCAAAATTCCTCTAGGTGTGAATGCATTGTCTCTGCAGTGGGACAATGAAGAAAAAAGCTTACAAAACAAACCTGGAGAGGTTGGCTTTCAGCAAAAATATTTCTAATATCAAAACCAATGTAAATTTTAATTTGTCCAAATGATGCAACAAGGTTAAGCCAATGCATTTTTCCCCAGTAACCCAGCGAAAAACAACGCAATGTGGGTAATAAATTGGGCCGACGATAAACCAAAGCTCCTACGCTAACTGCCCACTAAGTGGGTGGAACAAGGATGCCATGACCCTACTGGCCTTCCCACCAGTCCCTGCTAACAGCTTTGGCCCAGAGGTCAGCCCAATTTCTCCAGTGCTGAGTGCTCATTACACACGCGTGCAGTGATAAATGCCCACTGCTGCACGTGGCTGCGTTGTCATGGCGCATGTCGCTAGGGAGGCCTGCAAAGAAGGATAGGCTCGGGGGTCTGAATGTCTCTCACTCTTTTGTCATTTTTCGTTCCACAGCTTCAGTCTTCCTAGCTGATAGTACAGAGCCTGGCATTTCTGCTTCACATACAGTGTATATGATATGAGAAGGTGTGAAAATAATTGAAAATATTGATGCAGAAAATATAACATCCTCTTTAATTAACTTGCTTGTTTAAAGATGACATATTTTGAATCATCATGTTCTTATTATATATTAAAACGGGGTTGTGGATTTGCAAAATCGTGCATTCAGCTTTCAAGCTAAGGGCATTTGTACATTTAATGATGTGCTCATGATTATAAGCTGACTGTACCTTTAATTTGGCCTTGTGCCTCACGTTTTATTTAGTTTATTGCGTATATATATATATACATATATATTCAGTATATACACTACCGTTCCAAAGTTTTAGAACACTTGCAAATTTCAAAACTATAAAATAACACATATGGAATTAGGTAATTACGTAACAACAACAAAAACACCAGTTAGTTGTTATTGTAAGACACAGAGGTCGGCCTTTCTGTAATAGTTCCTGCAAGAACAGTATTGTGTCAAGTGCATTTGCAAAATCCGTCCAGCTCCATAATGAAACTGTCTCTCATGAAGGCCGTCCCAGGAGGACGAGACCAAAACCTACCTCTGCTGCAGACGAGAAGTTCATTTAGAGTTATCAGCCTGAAAAATGACCAATTAACAGCAGCTCAGATTAGAGGCGTTATGAAGTCTTTACAGAGCAGAAGTAGCAGAAACATCTCAATATCAACTGTTCAAAGGAGATTCATGCAGTTTTTTGGATGCCTTCAGCATTCCTTTATAATTTAGAAAGAAATAAAATAAAAAAATATATATATGTATGGAACAGCTGCCCTTTTTTGTAAATTTAAACATTAGAATGCACAAAACAAAAAAAAAAACAAAAAAAAACACAAAAATTAGAATGAGCTAAAATCTCTCTCTCTGTTTCTTTCTGTGTATACAGTATGTTTGTAAAGCAGAATTATGGGGGAACTTCAAATAGATCCAGAAAACCATCTGAGGATTTGCATATGTGTTCCTGTGAAGCAAATGTTCTCTGGGCCTCATTGTGTTACCACATCCATCAGTTTAGAAGTAATCGAGCTTGCAAACATTTCGCAGAGTACATTTTGTGTCACAGCAGTGCCACAGCACAGAGTAAACCCACCGGGGGCAAATTTTCTCAGATCTCCTCTGACAAGCCCTTAGAACCAAGAAAGTATGATAAAAATACATTGAAATTTTATTTGTTCAGGAGACGAGTTCTTAAGGCGAAATTTCGTTTTGTAAAGCGCATTTTCCCATATGAAATAATGTACTGTAAATCCAGCCACCATATTACCAATATCATCAATTTCCAACACTATAATCATATTTTTTTCAGATAAAAATAATCACAACATTTAGAAAAGACATGTTAAATATGAAATAAATAGAAAATAAATCTGACTGAACCTTAACTGCAAGTGGATCTATTTTCTATTGTAAAACAGTGAGTGTCGAACATTGTATGACAAAAATGCTTTGCATACCGAGGCAATTTTTTGCTAAATCTTTATTCTTAAAGCGGAAATTCTTAAGGCGGGAATTCATATGTTCATACCTATGTACACTGTATTGTGCCTCATATTGCTTTTTGCTAAGCAAAATATAGTTCTTTTGAGCACATCCATCTTCCTTTAAAGCAGAAATTCACAATGAGTTGACTAAGCTGCTTTGCCTTTGCCTGGTTAGCATTAGCCGCATAGCCTGGGCAGCATAGCTTCGATGATTGTCAGAGTTATTGACCAACCGAAATGCTATGCTAAGTCCACAGGTATTGTAGCTAGCTTGCAGAATTTGTCTTTGGGACTAAATTTGGGTAGCAGCAGAATGTCTTATTTCTTTACATGTATTTCTGTATGGGCTTTGCAAATGAATTGTTTGAAATGTGTCTATGGCTGGTAAGAAGTACCAGTTGTTTTAGCAGATATTTGAGTCACAATCTCACACAGGAATTAATACAACTTAGTGGGAACATTGATAGTACTGATAGTTGGTGCAGTACTGAGTAGTAAAAAGGGTCTTCATAACAAATTGCAAAAAATTAAAATTGGATCTGTGTTCATGATTAGGAATAAGTTGGCAAGAATATGTGCTAAAACACTTTTTCCTTACAGACCTCTATTCATGTCAGAAAAAACAAACACTTCTTGTATTTGTACTGAAGATGCCATTGCAGACCTTCAAAGCCCAACACTCTTTGAAAGCTGAATGTCTGAATGTGTGAATGAGTCTGAAAGGAGGTGTGCCAATATTTACTCTTCTTGCATCTACTATGGAGTTAATAGTCTATAAGGATCTGAAAATAGAAAAAAAAAACCTAAAAACGATTGAGTTCAAACAATATTTTTTTCTGTAACATGGATGTGTGACATTTAACAGATGTTAGAAGTGCTTGGTACGAGTCTATGTGGTACATACTGTATGGACCTAGAGCTTGTCCCAATATCAAACAGCACAGTTATATAGGTTTTTGGTAACTGTTCAGACAAATAATGGTATCCAATGGCTAGGCCAGCTGTATTTCTTCTTCATCGATTACACATAACACATTACACAATGTTTGATGCCATACACGCAGATACTGTATACAACATGAAAAATATAACAAAATTATTATGTTCTGTTTGTTTATATTCTAATTAATTAATTTTCCTATAATTATGTTAAATAAGAATTTCCCAGATCCCAGATGATTAAAAAAAAAACTTTGCAAAAGTCTTGAGCCACCACTAGTTTCCTCAGATTTTGCTTCCAAAGATCCAGACTTTCTTATATTTTTAATGTAGTCTTGACGTATACTTCTTCAGAATGTTTTTGTTTGCTAAGCCACGCAGTGATATGAAGCATTTAAGCATAAAAAAATATCTTACTGAATGAACCAGTGAGAAACAGGTGCAGATGATTACAGGTGATCAGGCCGGTGATTAGTATACTGTTGATGCTGAATGCTGAGTGTTTGGGACAGACGAGAGGAGAAATCAGGTCGTTACACGAACAACCAATTTTATATTGCACACGGTCAGAGTAAAACATTTGATCTACATTCTTTAATTTAATTTTATATGAAGAAATGAGATGGGCTCAGGACTTTTTCCACAGTACTGTATATAATATGTATTTAGTGCCTTCATCTTTTAAATTAAATGTCAGTAGGTAAAGGTAAAGGTTTTCCTTTAAAACATGGGAATGGCTTAGAGCACCTCACTTGTTTCCTTTATTTGTTGCAAGATTACATGTAACAATATATTGATAAAATGTACAGCAAGTTATTCTTTTATGAATAATAAAATCTTGAAAAGTTTTCTTTCTTATTGGTGTAAGAGAAATAAATAAATTTTGGTAAATTATAATAAAAAGGAACTATAATCTTTCCCCTTTGTAATAATAATAATAATAATAATAATAATAATAATAATAATAATAATAACAACAACAACAACAACAACAATAACAATAATAATAATAGCAACAAATCACAGTGTTGATTAATAGATTCCTCAACAGCATACCCTGCTCTTATCATATTTAGATTAAAATGACCATAATAATTGAATAGAACAATTGGCATTTTTTTTTATCTTATTTCTGATTAAAGTTCAACACACTCCATCACTAATCAATTATTTATCTATAAACATCTTTGTTTATGCCATTTTTCTCCACTATTGCTAACTGAAATAGTGTGGTTGCATTTACTCTTGCTATTATTCCAGTTGTCTCTCAATCCAGTGCAAAATAATTCATAGTAGAAAACTACCCTACACACCACACCTCCAGTAGTACATTTCACAAGAACACACAGTCACACATGTGAGGAGAAACAGATTGCTGGTGGAGTGGTGCAGAGTCTGCCATCCCGCCCATGATGTATTGGGAATCAGTCTGACACTAATTACCTTAGATTAACAGTAGAGCTTGGTGTGACAGTTCACGTAACTGTTTTCTCTTTTCTTTTTTTCTTTTTTTTATGAGTTTCAGATGAATGGGTTGAGGGAGTTTCCTGAAGGATGCTGTTGACAATTGGATTCCAGGACATGTGCTGTAATCAATTTTTTCCCTCCTTCACCCCCCCCCCTCTATCTCTCTCTCTCTCTCTCTCTCTCTCTCTCTCTCTCTCTCACACCACCAGTTCCTCTCACACCATCAGTGAGAAGGCATGAACAAAATCATACCAATTGACATGTTCTACATTTTTGTTTGTGTGTTCATATTTCTGAGAGTGCACAGTTGAATCGCCTTATATCGCCTTATGAGTCCCAGTTGAAAGTTAGAAACACATTCTTTAAGGAATATAATTTTGTGATGTTGTAGCAATCACCTGAAAAAACAAAAGCAATTGAAATAGTATAAGGGCGTTTTCACATTAGGGCCCCTGGATCATTTTCAAGAACACCCCAAAGTCTAGTTCGTTTTGATCACTGAGAACACAAGTCATTCCAATGGACTTCGGAAACATGCCCAAGTCCTCTTGCAGAGGTGGTCTCATTGACAGTACTGCATACTTGGGCATGGATCGATTAACTTTGGAATCCATTTTTCCATTCATCCATCCATCCATTCAAGCTGACATCACTGAGGAATAGTTGGCCAGAATGACATGGCTTCACATCAGTGGTCACTGCTGCAGTTATGTTGCTGAGGACCCCAACCTATGGCAATCCATAGGTATATACACAATCACACACCCAATTTCACATTATGAGAAACCGCAGTCAGCCTACAGTGCAGACCATTGGTCTATGGGAAGAACCAGAGGAAGCACACTAAGTACAGGTAGAAGATGCAAACTCCATGTACACAGACCAGAGGTCAGATTTAAATCTCCAAGCATAAAGGTGCAAGACGACAGTGAGTACTACTAAGCCACCATGACACCAATCCATATGTAGTTACTTTAAATAATATGGCACATTTTTTAAACAGGTTAACTCATGTTATCACTTATACGTATATCACATAAATATTCCTATATATTATGTTATAGTAGGATAATATGAATTATAGGTAAAATGTGTACAGTACCAGTAAAAAAGTTTTGACACAAATTTGGATTTATTTTTCTACATTCTAGAACAATACTGGAGATTTCAAAACCATAAAACAACATATGGCATTAAGTAATTAACAACAATTACAACAACAGTGAGTTGTTCATTTAAGATATGTAGGTCAACTGTTCTGGAATAGTTCTTGCTAAAACAGTATTGTCAAGTGCAAAACCCATCAAGCACCATGATGAAACTGTCCCTCATAAAGACCTTCCCAGTAAAGCAAGACCAAAACTTACCTCTGCTGGAGAAGTTCATTTAGAGTCACCAGCTTGAAAAATCACCAATTAACAAATACTGTAGCACCTCAGATTGTAGCCATCATAACGGCTTTACAGATCATAAGTAGCAGACACATCTCAATATGTTCAGTGGAGATTATTGCATATTTTGGACGCCTTCAGCATAGAAAGAAATAAAAATCAGGAAAGGCCAAAGGTAACCACTGGAGGCAGATGGTGAACATTATATTTATTCCCATTTATACACACATTCACACACTACGCCAATTAACCTCATCTGCATGTGTTTGGACTGTGGGAGAAAACTGAAGTACCTGGAGGAAACCCACCAAGCACGGAGAGAACATACAAACTCCATGGACACAGACCTGACGCGGGAATCAATATTGCGTTATTAATAGGAAACAAATGGCACCCTAATCAAGTACCTGCTCTCCTTTAAAGATACTAAAATGACTACTGTATTAATATGGACTCAGTCATGGTCAAATGCTCTAATATACATTAGAGCAAGTTTTGTTTTCAAGTACATACTGTACATATGTCTCTTTCTCTCTCAGTCTTTCCTTCTCTAACTCTTGTTCTGTTCATGAATAAGTGCTTGTTCTGGATATTTGTACATGACGACTCAACACAGAGGTCTAACACAATCACTCAAGCCCTTTCAGCCAGTCCGCTGAGACTAGAGACACAGGAATAGACTATGTGCTTCTTCCCTTGAGAAGCTTTGCGAGGATTTGTGGCTCAGTGGAAAGGACCAAGAAAAATGTTTTCTGATCAATTATTCACCATTTCACAATCCCTTTTGGGCAGAGTGTTGCATCTGTAGGCTCATGGCACGTGATCTCTTTTCCTTGCTTCTCTTTCTCTCCTATTCAGGAGCTGCAGGTCTTTCCTTCGTGGCCACAGAGAGTAGCTGAGCTCCCAGCCAAGCTGCTGTGGATAATGGTGGCAATTAATAATGTGTCATAATAGCCACCGCTGGGCTAGTGCGCGATTTGTGTGATGGGTGTGCATGTGTAAGAGTATGTGTGCATGCCTTTACTATGTGTATATGTTTAAAAGGGTATGGGCCTTTTATTTTTGATAGCACACAGGTGGCCTCCACTTCTGAGCGTTTCGTGGGCATATCAGGGGTGTGTGTGTGTGTTGTGAACCATGCCGCAGTTCAGCTCACACCACACTGGCACATTGCTGAGAGCCGAGGCAGGAACTCGTCCAGGTGCACAGGCCTTCTGACACAGCCAGCCTATTGTACAACGCTGAGGCTGGAGTGTAAACCGCGTCACACAGGTGCGAGGCAGCGCTAACCCACGCTAACCCCAGAGAAGGCAACTGCACACACAGAGCAGAGGATGAGGTGGGGGAGGAGAGGAAGAGTGTGTAATAAGACAAGCACAGCATGTTTGTGTCCTTTAGCAGGCTTGTGTCACGGGAGAGAAGACTAACAGTTATGTTACAAACAGGGACATGTTCAAACAGTGCCACTAAAGGAATCATATTTGGCTAAACATATTTCTTTAGTAAGTACGCACTGAATTATTTTTATGTTATTGCAAAATAATCAATGAAAGGTAGTTCTGCTATTAAAAAATATATTTTTAAAGTTTTTTTAGTTTTATTTAATGACGTGAAACATCCGTGAATCACGTTTTTCCCTTTATCTGTCATGAAGATAACAAGACAAATAATGCTTCTTGGCACATTACTAAGACACCGTAAGCTACTGTAAATAAGTGTTTCCTACAAAAACCCTTTTTCTTAATAACATTCCATATAATGTGTTAAGATTTCAATGGTAAATCATTTCAATGGTAAATCATATAAGAATTAGCGTATTAACATAAGCAATACTGAAAATGAATCCACGCTTTTGGACCAAGCAGTGCTGTCACATACAGTAACTTGAATTGTTATACGTTTCAGTGGGTGTTTGTGTCCAGAAGATTTCAGGAGTGCCAGGACATACATTTTGTTCCTTTTTTGGTACATCTTCAAAATTGCTCTTGATACACTTGTTTTTTCTGAATGTCAATCCTTTTCGACTCATGATTGGTTTTGGACACTTATATGAAAGTCATGAGAACCTGCATGGAAGACGCCAAGATTCTGAGGATGTGTGCAAAGACTGGAGTGTGGACATCAAATTATTGTTTCACAAGAGCTGCAGGTCTGATTGAGCTGAAATGAAGTCTTCTTAGCTAATCTTTGTGCTAGTCTGTAAGAGGATTTCAATTGATGGCATGGCAATATAAAAGAAACACATGTCAAGCAGGGGCCAATCAGGTTTTAGCAGGGACTTGAACAGTATGTTAACGTACTGGTTTTCTGTTAATATTGCATGATACTGCTCATCCTTTACATGGTCATCTGATGCCTGGAGTCTATCCAGGAGAGTTTAGGGTAGACGGGGTACACCATGGACAGGATGCCAATCCATCTTAGGTCAAATATGCACACGCACACTCTACAGGTAATTTGGGAATGGCAGTTAGTCTAATTTGCATGTTTTTAGACTGTGGAAGGTTAAACCTGAGTTACCTGATGGAAACCCACTAAGCACTGGGAGAACATGCAAACTCAACACACAGACTGAAGCCAGGAAGCAAACCCTTGACCCTGGAGGTGTGAGGCCACAGTGCTACCTCTATGCTACCATTCTAGCAAAATTCTATGCTCCTGAGAACGGAGGCCTGTATTTTTCAGCCATTCGTTAAGGGGTGTCTGTGGGCATTGGTGGCATTGGTGGCTCAGTGATAGTCTTCTCACCTGCCATGCTGACAGCCCGGGTTTGATTCCCAGCCAATGCTCAAACCCAATAACTATATTCAGGACATCCTTAGAGCTTTTCTCTTGGCCAGATGGAATGGGAAAAGCATCCAGTGTAAAACCTCTGCCATGTTGAACACGTGGATAGGACAGTCCACTTTGGCAAGGCTTTAAAAGGAGCAGTCAAAAGAACAGATTTTAATGATAATCCAAACCTAGTACTTGACAACCAGGTAAGAGAAAGTGCTGTGTCCTCAATTCAACTTAATTCTCTCTCTTTCCTCTTTTTATTCTTGTTAAAAACCTAAACTCTCACTGACTCTGTAAAACAGTTATTTATCTCCCCTTTGTTCCTCCCTCCTCTCTAAGTTCATCCACCCTGCTCCATTTCCCTGTGCACAGCATCCGCTCAGTCACTGCAGAGCCGCTACCTGACGTCCATACGTTGAGGCACATGTTGATTTAGTCAGCATTTGCAGTGCCAGACACCCTGGACCTAGAGAAGCGGGTAAAGTTTACAAACCTCTCGCCATTTGTACAGTCCTATTACCCGCGATAGCCACCACATTAGTAATTGTCAGTGGGCCCGGCCCTTGTACACTGCTTCCATTTGACCCAATTCATTTCAGTGGGTGTGTTTGGCTGGCAGTGATATATGCCCCTGTGGTATTTTCCTGATGTATAATCTTTCAGATCTTTCTCCTGCTAGGGTTACCTTTAGCTTCAGTTAGGGCCAAGGAAACAATGGAGGAGCGATGAGGTACAAGTTAGGTTTACATTAAGCAGTGGAATGGGGGAGGAGGGTGTTATAGGGTTGATTTCGGGTCTGCTAATATATACACAACATTAGAGCATAAGGGTATCATAAGAGTCCATCATTTATCCAGGGGTTTAATCATGTTTTTCTTAATTTGTTTTATTAAATTTGAAGGAAAACTTCAACCAAATGAACAGCACACAAGATAAATTTGTTTAGACATTTTATCTGTAACTCAGTCAGTTTGGAGGGAAGCGTATGATGACCTTAAGAGTAGATTTACAGTGTTTAAATTATTATTAATCTTTGCAAAATTAAAGAGGTTCTGTTTGACAGAGTGGATAATAAAATGCCATACTCTTGACTTAATCAAGTTGATCAGGAACACAAGGCCAGGATGTTTAACTGCTCTGATAATGATATAAACATTTATTTATTTATTTATTTATTAACAGTACCAGTCAATAGTTTGGACACACCTTCTAATTCCATGGTTGTTCCTGATTTCTAGTTCTTTCTTCACGGTAAAACAATGCTGAAGGCATCCAAAATATACAATAATCTCCTTTGAACCATTGATTTTCAGGTGTCTCTTGAAGGTTTTACTTTTGCCCTGTAAAACCTAACAGTTAAAATCCGAGGTGCAGTTTGTTAATTGGTGAATTCTGATTAATTATGGTGAATTATGGTGCTTGATTGGTTTTGCAAATGCACTTGACACAATACTGTTCTTGCGAGAACTATTACAGAACAGCTGACCTTCACATCTTAAAATAACAACTGACTGCTATTGTTGTTGTTGTTATTTAATTACCTAATGCCATCTGTGTTATTTCATCCAGTATTGTTCAGGATTGTGGAAAATAAATGAAAAAAACAAAACAAAACAAAACATTGAATTAGAAATTTGTCCAAACTTTTGACTGGTTTTGTATTTATTTGTTTGTTTGCTTGTTTGTTTTATTTTCTTTAGTTCCTTCCATGCTGTTTAGCATAGAGTTGTGAGTTCCATCATTTCTATAGCAATGGTGATTTTTTTTTATGAGTTCTTAGCCTGACACCCAACCCTCCCCCATTCTCATCCGGGCTTAGAGACAGTCCGGGGAATAGTGGAGTAATTTTGTAATGGGTTATGGGTCTTGCTCAAGGCCCTAACATCTGACAGTGGCAGGGCTCTAAACCCTGATCCTTCACTCAGCAACCCAGAGCCTCAGCTGCCTGAGCACCACTTCCCCATAAAACTATTATGTAATATCAACATAAAGTTCACCTAACTGCAGTTTAGACTGCTAGGTAATAAGTTTATCAATAAAAACGAACAGGTAACTATTTTTTTTACTGTTTAGCTGCAACAAATTAATGGTAAGAAGGTAGACTGTATAATGTAAATTATTAAAGGAAAACGTCCACCTATACTATACTGTACCTGTACACCTATATATTATAAACATGTTTAGAATGGAATATTCAATGAGGACTCTGTTAATAGTGGAGCAGAAAGTGTTGATCTCCAGGCTCTAAAATTTGACTAGTTAGTTATATATGTAGTTTTATCAGTCTGAACAGATAACTAGGTGAAAGATCTGGACAGACTAAAACACTAAAGCACTGCTGCATCACTCTCTTTATCTGGAGATGAAAGAAGGCATCACACTATGAGCAGGTAATCGAATAGTAATGGAGAAAACCGTTAGATAAAGAAACAGACCAGCAGACCAAGATTAAAAAAAAAAAAGCATCAGCTTAAAATTTTATTATTTATTAAATACGTCTCAGAATCTCAGGTATGAATTATGAAGATTAAAATAAATGTCAATTTATTTAATGTTTTTAATATTCATTCATTCATTCATCTTCTGTACCGCTTAATCCTGTGTTCAGGGTCGCGGGGGGCCTGGAGCCTATCCCAGGACACTTCGGGCACTAGGCAGGGTACACCCTGGACAGGGTGCCAATCAATCGCAGGTCACACACACATACACACACTCACACACCCAATCACACACTACGGGCAATTTAGGAACGCCAATTAGCCTAACCTGCTACTGTGGGACTGTGGGAGGAAACCGGAGTACCCGGAGGAAACCCACCAAGCACGGGGAGAACATGCAAACTCCATGCACACAGAGACGGGAATCCAGCCTGACCGGGGAATCGAACCCAGACCCTGGAGGTGCAAGGCGACAGTGCTAACCACTACACCACCGCGCCGCCTGTTTTTAATATTTTAACACTAAAATTTTCATTATTTGTGATAATCAGGGAACATTTGTGAAAACATAGAATGTCTTGCAATTACTTGTCATCTGGGCTTCTTCATCGTTTATATGTTTGTCAGTACAAAATGAAGAAATGCAGCTCTTCGCTAGTAATCATCTCTAGCTAACACTAAGTAATGACCGTTTCTGCCCAATTACTTAGTTGCGCTTTGCTTTATTGACTTTTCTAAGACAGATTAGCTGGACTTTAAGCTGTCATGCTTGGACAGCCAGTCTATTATGTTTGCTGTTTGTTGTAAATATATTGGGTTAAGCGATCTTCGAATTTAAGAACAGATTGGAGAGTGGAATGTTACAGTATATTTAATCTGGATCAGTTCGTATAAGACACATAACTGGAAGAAAATAATACAGAAAGGACTAATGCAAAGGGGTGGGATGACAGAAATTCAGGAATCAAAAGGAGAGCCGTCTCAAGATCTCAAAGTGAAGTTTCACACACCTTTTGTGAATGAATGAATGAATAGCATGGATTCCTGGCTGTCTTTAATCTAAAAAAAAAATGGAGATGCAATAGAGCTGAGATGGAGTGACGAGCCTTAGGGTGAGAGCAGATGGGTAGAACTTAGAGAAGCAGGTGGAGAGATGAAAAGAGTGCAAAAAAATGGATGCAGAGAAGAAGAGATGGAGATAATGGAAGTTTCCTTGGTGCGTCTTCTTCTCTCATTTCCTGTTCCACATCATCACTGTTCTTCAACCCATGAGAAGGTTTTTTTTTCTCTTCCTCTACACATATCTCTCTTTCCTCGATGGCATATTTTTTATCTTATCTGCCTAGCCTTTGTTATTCTTCTGTTCCTTGCCAGCACCTGGTCAAAAGCAGTGACAGAAATGAATGAGCTTTCCCCCCTCGTGTCATTTCATCTTCATCCCTTTCCGCTGCACACGTTGACCTTGTGTGCTTTGAAATAGCCCTTGATCACAGGTCTCCTTTCCCTATTTTGCTCTGCATAGCCAGGCATAAATCATTTGGGCATCCTTTATGTGGAAAGTCTTCTTTTTCTCCATTGGACTCGCAGATTTAGTGGCATTTCAAATAGATAAACACAAGCAACATTTATCAGGACAACAAAAAGGGGGGCTTAATCAAAGGGTCCTGGTCCTCGGTCTGCAGTGTCTCCATTTACCTTGAGATAAATCCATTGGGGTGACCAGCACTGTAGCAGGGCACCTGACAAATCACCACCGTCAGCGTGTTCTGTGTTGCGGCTTATTGGCCTTTCTCTAAGTGGTCTTACCCTTCACCGAAAAGGATGGTGCTTGTCAGACAAGGCCAGATTAAACTTAGACAAAAAGAAATGATTTGTTATTAGAGAACACCCATTGAGAATCTCGAGAAGGGAAACAAATATGTATGAGAGCTGGATATTCTCTAGACAACAACGAGCTGTG